>CM048744.1:40829258-43329258 GCA_026315105.1 Locusta migratoria
CTGCGACGTTTAATGATTGTCCTTGAGCTTTGTTAATTGTCATGGCAAAAGCTAGACGAACTGGAAACTGGTATTTTGAACTGAAACGGCATATCTTAAGGGATTAAAGGAATACGAGGTATGAAAACGTAATCAACCAATACTCGAGCGGAGCCGCGGGTTTAAGCTAGACATTGTAGTACGCATAGACGAAAGATATGGTATGTATGTAACCTCCTTGCTATAGACTCGCAAACGTCATTGCGGGCCTTCAGTCCGAATTTTTTTATAATTTGACGACTTTCAACCACCATATCTTCCAACCCGTTATAGCAATCGGCATGAAACTGCTATGGTGTACAACGGGAGACTTTGGACAACAATTACACACAGCGTTTGCGTTCTGTAGTTTTCGCTGCAGAGCGAGATATTAATACGCACACACACGTAGAATTTTATATACACCGATAACTTTCCATCCCAATATACTCCACCCTTTTATCATTATCAACCCTCAAGCAACAATGCAACCAATAAAACCATTTTCAAAGAGTAAATATAATTTTCACAGAGTAATTATTGTTCCGCATTTCGCGTTGTAGTCTTCAAATTAATAAATATCTATCAGATAGCTATAAAATCGTGCCTAAAACCATCCTCAGGTATTAATTAGTAACTGTACAAATATTTAAGTCTCTGCGTCTTGTCGTTCGGACGTGATAAGCATACACCGAACAGCCATTCACATTAATATATATGTATATATAGATAAGTAGCTTTCCGATCGCCAAAAAACCGCGCCTAAAGCCTTCCCCGGTAGACATTGGTAATTGTACAAATTTTTAGCTCTTTATGTCTTGTGGTTCAGATGTGATAAACGTACAACGAACAGACATTCACATTTTTAGATACAGATAACGCTGTCTTGGATAATGTACAAAATTATAAGCGCATTATTCAAAGAAAGAAATATAGTAGTCAAAACACAAATGACATATAAAATTCGCACCATCTTATATTTATTCAGTTTTATGTGGTATAATTGTATAATTTTTCAGGTATGTATTCATTTGTATATGTGCTGCATGTCTGTAAAATTTTTTGGGAATACAATTGATGTTAAAAATGTAATAGACTACTACTTGTTGCGTGATAGGGCGGTTTTCTATGAACGTTACTGTTTTATGTGTTCATACCTCATGAACTACAGGTCGCACTGTGCTGCAATTTCAGAGGCACATTCAACGATATGTATGTATATTGCCTATAAAACGTAACGTCATACCGAATGCCGTAGTTTAACTCCATAAACAGCGGAAAAGTACTAAGCGAGAAACCTTTTTCCTTTCATCATTTCACTATGGTTGCCAGCGATTAAAAGTTTAATAAAGGTTTGAAATTATGTTTAAAGTTTGTTGCAAGTCGGTAAGTACTCTCATTCTCATATAGTGTATTTGTAAAGTCTCATCGCATTATGGCAGTTATATCTCTTGAACCATGTGTCGTATGTGATTCGTACTCCTACAGGAGATGGTATCTCACGTAAGGAATATGTGTACCAAATTTGGTTGAAATCGGTCCGGTGGTTTAGGAGAAAATGAGCAGCATTGTCGCTTATGGCAGCAGTTTTCCGTGCATCTCATTGTTTATGACGTCATATCTCGTGAACTATATATCGTATGTGGTTCTTACACTTACGGCGACCGTGCTTACGTGTACAAAATTTCAGAAAGATTGGAACAAAACTGTAGATTTGTATGCAACACGTACAAATATACAGACACTCTGCTTTATATATTAGATTATGCAATGGTTTATCAATGGCATATTTCAGTCTATAAGGGAAAATACCCTGATGCAGAGTACCATTACATATCTGACTAAGAATCCTACTTATTTCTTTAGAACAAGATTTTATTACCCTGCTGAAAACGCCATTTACACAGATTGCGCTGTAACTCGCCTGTTAGCCATTACATGAAATTTAAGCTCGTTGTCCCTAATTCTGGTATAAATCGCGACCTCTCCTTCAGAAGACCATTCACACGACCTCTGAAGCTCTGTCCTTTCGACAGCAGCTGCGCTGGTTTACCGACAGCCGTCAACCGCCTCCGCTGTGTGGGCAGTGCTGGGAGCGCCCCGGCCCCTCCCTCCCTCCGCTTCTCTGATTGGTCCCCTCGTCGGCAGAGTCCGCCAGCTCACAGGTCGGCAATGCAGTCGCCGCACCAGCCGCCGCTTTTCATTCCAGCGTCGCTACCCCCCACCCCACCCCAACCCACGCCTCTCCGTGATTAATTAATCGGGCCCGCTGTCGATCGCGGTGGAAGGAAAAGCCACCCCTTTTTTGTGGGAAATAAAGTCGAATAAAAGACCCGCCGCGACCCTTTCGTCCGGCCAGCTGCCACCCAATATATCTCCCCGTGTGACGCTCTTACACGTGGCATTACGCCCGCAACCAGAGATAGGGAAGCTATTAGTCCTCAACAACCCGCCCTCTGCGTGCTAGAGACTCCGTTCCACTCCCCAACAGAGCTAGCGAAATACGAACGTCTATGTGCCTCTGTATGAGTGTTCTACAACTTGGAATCAAACAGGAGAATTAGTCACGCACGTATGGTGAAGAAGGAAATCATTTTTGCTTATTTCCTTAGATTTGCCGGAACGGGCATTTGCCTTTTTAACTAAAGCCGAGTCACAAAAGAAATATATTAACACATACGGTGATTACTACTGAAATTATGAGCAGTTTTCTTAGCTTTCTTTCCTCGGTATCTTCTTCTATTTGTACGGTCCTTGTGGATGAGTGTGACTTATCTTATGAACAATCCCTGCTCAAGATACCCATAGTAAATTGGACGGTGTTATGCATCAATTGACAAAGCGCCATTTTTATTTATTTATTATATATATTCTGTATCAGGTTGTGTATGGAGGTGTGAAATATCTATAAAAAATTCTTTGACACGAGTACGGTCGATTCGTTGTGAGGAAGTTCATTTGAACCAAGCGTCAAACACTCCACCGCTATTATTGTATTTTGCGTCAGCTGACTAACAGCCCTACCTTGCGATTTCGTTTTGCATCAGTTGGATATCTGAAATCTTCTCATATATTACGAGAATATATTACTCCAAAAAACATTGCCTCTTCCAACAATTCCTGTGAACATTGTGTTCTACAAGAAACAGTTGTGGCTATACAGGGTGTTACAAAAATGTACGCCCAAACTTTTAGGAAACATTTCTCACACACAAGGAAAGAAAATATGTTATGTGGACATGTGTCCGTAAATGCTTAATTTCCATGTTAGAGCTAATTTTAGTATTTCTCTTTAATTGTAAATTGAAATAATTCGTGCAGACAATCGTTAAAATACCCAACTGTTTCGTTAGTATGTACTGTACTTCCTCGATTCACCGCCAGTTCGCCCAATTGAAGGAAGCTACTGTCTTGATTGGGCCTTATGTTCTCCCACCTACGCTCACTGGAGCACGTTATCATGATTTCAAACTGCTAGAACATGTGCCTTTACAAGTAAGACACAACAATGTGGTTCATGCACGATGGAGCTCCTGTACATTTCAGTCGACGTGTTCGTACTCTTCTCAACAACAGATTCGGTGACCGATGGATTGGTAGAGGAGGACCAATTCCATGGCCTCCACGCTCTCCTGACCTCAACCCTCTTGACTTTCTTTTATGGGTGCATTTGAAAGCTCTTGTCTACGCAACCCCGGTACGAAATGTAGAGCCTCTTCGTTCTCGTATTGTGGACGGCTGTGATACAATACGCCATTCTCCAGGGCTGCATCAGCGCATCAGTGATTTCATGCGACGGTGGATGCATGTATCCTCGCTAACGGAGGACATTTTGAACATTTTCTGTAACAAAGTGTTTGAAGTCACACTGGTACGTTCTGTTGCTGTGTGTTTCCATTCCATGATTAATGTGATTTGAAGAGTAGTAATAAAATGATATCTAACATGGAAATTAAGCGTTACCGTAACGTTTTCCTTTCTTTGTGTGTCAGGAATGTTTCCTGAAAGTTTGGCCGTACCTTTTTGTAACACCCTATATAACCTAAGTATTCGTGATGCTAGTAATGAAAATGGGCGCTGCCACCTCTGGTTGGAAGGTGAGGCAGGACGTGGAGCACAGGAAGTACTTTACTGAAGCATTTAATGGAACAGGTGTCGACAGCTAAAGAAGTAGTTTATAAGTTTAGGGACTGATGACCTCGTAGTTAAGTCGCATAAGCTATACAAACATTTGAAAATTTTTTGAAAGAAGCTTGGTAGGCGGAAACCTCATCTCGAGTTGCAGTAAGCGCAAACAAGCCGAGTTAAGACGTTCTGCAGATCTTGTAACGAAAATATATCTAAGAGCACCGGGTGACGGTCGCCTTCGCTCAGCGAACCTGGTCAGGGGACTTGACACCTCCTCTGTAATAATAATAAAAAAAGGTGACCAAATATTCGGCGAACTAACCACTTGCAGAGTTGCGCCAAATTGTCTTTTTGGAAGGCGATCGGGGGGGGGGGGGGGGGGTTGGGGGGCGCCAGTATCAACATCTGGCACTGCCGGTCATCTGAAGCATCAGCCGCTACTGACACGAACGGAACCGGCTCATTTTTCTCAGTTATTTTATACCCAACACATGGTATTGGTATTCGTAATTAGAGGCAGTAATTACAGTACTTGCAAAATTCATTGCTTCTAAGTACGCTATATATATTACGAGGATGCCGCCGGACAGACACTTTGGAACTGCGTGGCGTGTTACAGAAACCCGGTGCTTGTTTTTCGAAAGGGAGAAGCTGCTAGCTGGGAAAATACCTTGGTGGAACCGTCGCAGCATGTGGCGAAGCTAAAGCAAGGTATTTAATAAACGGTGAAGACAATGGATAGCTACGTGGTCGCAGGGCGCTACAAAGACTCAGTCAACTCCCACCAAACTTATCCCGACAGGAAAACTAAACTGTAACTGTGATAAGTGTTCCGTCTGGCGATTATGGAGGTTGAAAGAATGCACATACTCAGCGTACTGATGTAGAAAAATGTATGCTGTGAAAACGGCAAGTGTAAGGGTTCTAGTGTGAGGGTTAAATTTATTTTATAGTCAGCTTTGTATTTTATTATGATTCTACATGCGAGCCCGCAGTAAGACGAGTTTTGCAGTGGCGATCGGTTTAACAGCTATCTGGCAAGAGGAGGCGCCGTAGTTCCCACGTCAGGAATCGCAGTGAGTGCCATATGGCGTGAGTGGGTTGATAGAAGGCTCTGGAAGGCGCCTGCATGAGACTAGCCGTTACGCTGTGCAGCGGATAAACTGAGCATGCGCGAAGTGGACAGTTTTATGTTTATTAATAATTGTTGGTGGCATACAGACAATATTAGCGGTCTAAGGATTATTAGTTTTGCTTATTAGTCATTTTATTTTGTTTAATTGTTTATTAACAGAGAAACAATTGAATTACGACTTGGCACACAAGTTAACACGAGAACTGCCGACAACATACGAAGTAGTGAGAAGGCCTCGGCTGCGCGCCAACGGTAGTCAGTCGCTGTTAGGACCTGTTCTGTTCTGTACTGTGCTGTACGAGTAGCAGCCATGTTGTCGGGGTCGTTAATAATTCGTACTGGTTAGGGTAAAAGTTGTACATTTTTGACGTTGTATTATGGTGACGTCATTAATGAAACACCGTAATTGGCATCCTACATTTTTATTTCAAGAAGCTACCTACTTGTAAAGACTTAAAAATTTTCAGCTCTAGCACTTACACCGATACACCAGTGTGCTATCAATTTGCGAAGGGGACGTCAGCAACGAGAGCGGTTCTATAGAAACAGGAGCAGGGCCTAATAGTGTGCTCACCAAGTCAACTCAAGAAAGGGTTGGCTTACATATTCAGATCCCGGATGGACAGTGTGGGCCGGTGAATCTGTACGCCCCAGTTTTCCATCTTCTTCGGACTCAGGACTACGACTACACAGTACAAAAAGTTTCGTCCAAGGAGGGGATCTTGCACAAGTCACTTACCGAAATCTGGATCTTCACAATGAGGTATATTTTTATAAATAACGAGTGATTGCTGCAAATCACCTATTGGAAAATTATTTATAGTCGTAGACGCAAAAGAGAACCGCCATAATGGAAGATAACATGTAGAAAAAATCTCAATGTTAAAATGATGTTAGTAACAGATTTCGAAAATCCATATTTATTCATGAACGGTTATTAACTTATAGATGAGCAACCAAAACCTCTTTATTTGGAACTTTTAATGTTGAAACGGACTTAGCGTGCATTTTTTGTGTGGATGCCATCTTCAGGAGCTTATCACATTTGTTCAAATGCTCATACAACTTACGGATATACCGCAGGGTGGCGTCGTCGACCACCGCCGTTATTTCTACAGAAGCACAGCACACCCTGCCATTCCCAAGGCACAACTCAAGGAAGCGACGTGCGAGCGAACTTAATACCTCTGTTTGCAAAATGTAAACAAGAAAGATAACGGACAAAGTACAAGTAACTTCAGAGTCAACACAACGAAAGATAAACATTAGAAATATCGATAGTGACTGTTAATCAACAGGTGAGGCAGCATTAATTCTGTCCCTCTGTTTTTGACGAGATACAGGTTCGGAATAGAAGCACGATTTAAACAAAAAGCGCCGTCCCTATTTTTACGGGCGACTGTTAATGTAATTTCAACAGCTTCCTTAATAACACTATTCCAGTTAGTGGACGTGCATGCTAGAACCTCTGGATGTTTTATTCCATAGGATGACCGGTGCCAAGACAATGTTCTGCAATAGTGCATTTTTTCGGATATTTTTAAGCGTGTGTGACGCTTGTGTTCAATACACCGGTCTTCCACAGTCCTCATTGTGCGGCCAAAATATGACATGCCACAAAAACAAGGAATGCGATAGACATCAGCCTCACGCAAAACAAGATCATCCTTTACGGTCCCCAACAGGGCCATTATCTTAGAAGGTGGTCGAAAAACACATTTCACTTCATATTTCCGCAAAATACGACCAATCCTGTTGGATATGCTTCCTGCGTACGCCAAAAACGCCATATATTTAGGTGTCACTTCGTTACTATCGTTACTCACCCGTTGCACAGTAGGCTGATATCGTAACGAACGTTTAACCAGCCTCTGATTACAAAAATGCTAATGAAAGGTGACCTCCAGATGGGACAATGCAGCTGAAAACTTTCAGGGTCTGAAGTTTTTGTGTCCCGACTTCGTCGCCGCTTTTGTGTCCCAGCCTCGCCGTAGGTGTCGGTGGAGGGGAGCAGCCAGAAACTATAAACACTCGAGTAAATTAGAAAGATATATATATATTGCACAGAATGTAACAATACTTAACTTTTACAGAGTACGGCAGAATGTTGATACATAGTTGTTAGAGGCCTGCCTAGTGCCTGTACAATAGCAAAGTCTTCACTCGTGCCTATCGGATTACGAAGGTCCTAACTCGTTGCTATCTCAGTCCGAAGTGCGAAGTGCGAAGTGGCCGATGTCCTTCAGTGGTGGCCACGAGCGGCGTTGTACCAGAGGGCGCTCGTGGCTGTCGTCGGAAGAACGCCGCGCCGTGCATGCATGGCGGCGCGCGGCGAAAGTAGGTGGCGCGCCCTTTGTACTTGTGCGACACCACACCCCTCCCCCCCAAACCGCCGCGCCGTCGTGGCGTAGGGCTGAGGGCCACGGCGACGGCACTGGGAGGAGGGCCTGAGCGGGGGCGTTACTGGTGGGACGGGCGTCGTAGCTGAGGCCGGGATCGAGACGCCGTCCGCGCCCCGGCATCCGCCTTGCGATCCTCCAGGGAACCCGCCGAAACCTGGGGAAGGGCGCCCGCCCCCGCCCAGAGGGAGCAGGTCATCTTCTGAGGTGCGTGGCCCAAGCTGGGGGGGCCCGCACGGTCCCGGAGTCCCTCTCGGTGACGCTGTCATCTGCGGCGGCGACAGCGGCGGCGACGACTGCGTCGGATGTACGTCGACGTCCATAGGGATCTCGTAGTCCGGGGACGAACGATGTGGTTGTGCTCCCTGGCGCAGAACTGGGTCTGGAATCAAGAAACCGGAGACAGGATCGCGCGGTCTGTGCAGGCGCAATTGGTTTGCGTGGCGCCGCAGCTCCGACCCTGTGGAAGAACGTACAACATACATATGGCGCCCAAGCACGCGTTGAATGGTGCCCGGCAACCATGTCTTCTTGTTTCCAGCAAACACCCTGTACAGCACCGGCGTAGAAACCTGAAAACGCGTAGCGCCATACGAACCGACTCGGTGCGTGGGAGGCTGCAGCAGGTGAAGGAGAGTGCGGTGACGGCGGCCGTGTAGCAGCTCGGCAGGAGACGGGCCGTCACGTGGCATGCACCGATACGTAGACAGGAAAATTTGAAGAGCTTGCTGCCTGGAGTGCTGACCTTTCATCTTCTCCATGTGAGACTTGAATGTTCGAACGAAACGTTCTGCTTCACCATTGGACTGAGGGTGAAAAGGTGCAGTGGTAATATGCTGAATGCCATTCACACGACAAAACTGTTGAAATTCCGCACTAACAAACTGAGGTCCATTGTCACTGACGATAGTTTCAGGCAAACCTTCGATGCAAAACACTGATGTTAAGGCACTGATTGTACTAGACGCCGTCGTTGAGTTCCTGGCAATCACAAAAGGAAACTTGCTGAAAGCGTCTACAACAATTAACCAGCGCGTATTCCAGAAAGGTCCGGCAAAATCAATGTGTAAACGTTGCCATGGTCCCTTGGGGCGTGGCCAGTCTGAGAAACGTTGCGGTGGAGCCGCCTGATGCTCCGCACAAACAGTACACTGTGACGTCATGTCCTCTATCTGAGCGTCCATACCAACCCAGGTACAATGACGTCTGGCCAATTGCTTTGTCCTAACAATGCCCCAATGTCCTTGATGCAGGAGGCGTAACACTTCTCGTTGCAGGAAACGAGGAACAATCACTCTTGCTTGGTCGTTGTCCGTATGTAACAACAGTACACCTTGACTTAAAGATAATGCATGACGGTGTGCAAAATAACGTCGAACCAGAGGCCGATCAATGTCTTTGGCTCTGGCAGGCCAACCAAAGCGAACAAAACGTGCTACCACACTTAGGTCTGCATCCGCAGCTGTTTCCTGTGCAACCCGACGAGAGTTCAAAGGGAAATCTGCGACAGCGGAAGCATCTCTGGAGTCTATCTGACAACATGCCATTTCTGAAGAATCAAACGACACATCCTGGCCAACCGGAAGTCGGGAAAGTGTGTCCGCGTTAGCATGTTTAGTGGTAGGTCGGTACAAAATCTCATACTGATAATTAGACAGTATTAAGGACCATCTCTGAAGCTTTTGTGCCGTTCGTGGCGGAATTGGCTTTGTGGGTGAGAACAACGACGTGAGAGGCTTGTGGTCTGTCAACAAATAGAATTTTCTGCCATACAGATAAGGATGAAACTTTGTGACGCCGTAAATGATTGCTAAGGCCTCCTTTTCTATCTGACTGTAATTCTGTTGCGTCGGCGTCAGTAGCTTGGATGCAAAGGCAATAGGACGATCGTGACATCCAATACGATGTGAGATTACAGCGCCTAGGCCGTACGATGAGGCGTCAACTGCTAACACTACAGGCTTCTGTGGGTCAAAGGGAATCAAACATGCATCACTCAGTAGTGCAGACTTTAAGTTGTCAAAGGCAACCTGACAATCTTTGGACCATACAAAAGGAACATTCTTCCTACGTAAGTGATGCAGTGGAGCTGCAATCTGAGAGGCATTGGGAATAAACCTGAAATAATAGTTAAGCTTTCCCATCACTGCTTGCAATTCATGCACATTCTTAGGAGGAGGCAAGTCTTTGATTGCTCGAAGATGTGACTGTAAGGGATGAATTCCTTGGGCATTAATCACATGGCGTAGGTACTCTATTTCAGTTTGAAAAAACGAACACTTTGCTTTATTACAACGTAGACCTGCTGCAGTCAAAACTTTGAAAAGGCACTCCAGGTTTGCTAAATGTTCTTCAACTGTACGTCCGGATACCACAATGTCATCTAAATAGTTCGAACAACACGGTACAGAAACTGTCAGCTGTTCCAAAAAACGCTGAAAAATAGCGGGAGCGGAAGAACTGCCAAAGGGTAGGCGTTGAAATTGAAAAAGGCCCATGTGAGTATTAATGACGAAAAACATTTTTTGACTCGTCATCAAGTGGAATCTGTAAGTATGCCTCTGCTAAATCAATCTTGGAAAAGAAGCGAGACTGTCCTAATTTGTCCATTAGTTCCTCAGGTCTGGGCAGAGGGTAAGTGTCTACAATTGTTTGACTGTTCACTGTTGATTTGAAGTCCGCACAGAGACGAAGTTTTCCTGACGGCTTGGGTATAATTACTATAGGCGAGGCCCACTGACTCGCAGAAACAGGAGATATCACCCCACTATCTTGCCAACGTTTAAGTTCTTCGGCAACTGTATCACGCAAGGCGATAGGCACTGGTCTAGCTTTACGAAATTTTGGAACTGCAGATTCTTTTAAAGTTACATGTGCCACGAAGTCTTTTGCACAACCTAGTTCCGGCGAAAACAAGTCACTATATTTGTCACACAATGCATTGATTTTATCCTGAGGCACTATTGACGAAATTTGAAGCACATCTCTTTGAATTGATAAACCAAACAAGTCAAAAGCATCTAGTCCAAAAATATTCTGCGTAGATTTGGCCTGAAGAACTACAAAAGCAACAGTTTTCGTTACACCTTGAAAAGAGGCAGGCAGGCTACACGTTCCTAGCACGGGAATATTTTCACCTGTATAAGCTGTTAACACTTGCTGTGACGGCGACAATTTTGGCGAACCCAGAAGTTCATAAGTATCTGTATTTATTAATGTGACAGCGGAACCAGTATCAAGCTGAAATTGCACAGTCTTATTTTCGATAGAGAGAGTAACAAACAGCTTGTGCTTCTGGCGCACGACCGGTGCGCGAATGTGGGCAACGTCTAATACATATTGTTTTCTGCGCTTGCGCGGGTTGCGTGCGGTAGGAAGCGGCGCATACTCGGCACACAGCGGATTAACCACACTGTCACTAGATGACACTACCGCCGGATCGGCGTCCGCGCAATGCGAGGCTACTGCACTAAAATTACTTTGAGTAGCTACACCAATTCTACTGTCTCTAGCTACACAGTACGGGGCACTATTACAATTAGAAGTTGCAGAAGGCACTATTGTCACTACAGGAATGCACTGTTCATAGCCATGTTGCTTGTCCCGAACCCTTTTCCGTTGCACTGTTTTACGCGCTCGTCGGCGCTTGCTACATGGTGCACTATATAGTTTTGCCATAGGCGCAGAACTACCATCCACCGGCCTAGAGTCGCAAGTCTCTAGGCGATCGACAAAAGGCGATACGTTATATCGTTCTTTTCTCGATTTTAGGGCCAGTCGTCGAGACGCCGCCGTCCCAGCCAGCCAGCCAGCCAGCCGCCGCCAGCCAGCCAGCCGCCGCCAGCCGCAGTCGCCGCCGCCGCCGCCGCCGCCAGCAGCAGCAGCAGCAGCAGCAGCAGCAGCAGCCGCCGCCGCCGAGCAGTCGTCGCCAGCCCGCAGTCGCCGCCAGGCGTCTGCAGAGCCGCTGTCGCCTCCTCGAGCCTGTGCCGCCGCCCAGCAGCCGTCGCCAGCCAGCCGTCGCCGCCGAGTGTCTGCAACGTCGCTGCCGTCCCGTCGAGCCTGCCGCCGCCTCCGCCTCCGCCTCCGCCTCCGCCTCCGCCTCCGCCTCCGCCTCCGCCTCCGCCTCCGCCTCCGCCTCCGCCTCCGCCTCCGCCTCCGCCTCCGCCTCCGCCTCCGCCTCCGCCTCCACTCCGAGCCTGCCGCCTTTCATCGCCACCACCGCCTCTTCGTCTTCAGTGTCTTCGCCATCATCATCCTCGTCGCCGCTCAGTCATCCCGGTAATATGTCTCACTCACCTGCTACAACCACATCCATCCACTACACCTCCCCGTCCCAGGCCTCCAACACCACCACCTGGAGTTCCACTTCCCTTCCCCAACCGGCAATTCCCCTGTCGGTCTTAATGTCCTTTTCCTCCGCTTCCCACGTCCCTCCTCCTCCTGTCTACACGCCGCTGACTTCGCCTCATGAGTTTCCTCCGTTACCGCCTGCCCGAATTGACCATCGCCGTGCCACGGTGGCTGACACGCCACAGTCGCCCCCGCCGTCCTTCCTGCCCCCACACCAACCTACGATTATCCCCCTCAACCCAGTCTCCGTTGCTCCTGCCCCTCCCTCCACCGCCTCTGCATCCTCCTCCACGGGCGCCAAGCCCAAAAAGTCATCCAAACGTGGGAGCGCGGACCCCACTCCAACTTTGCCCAAAAAGGCTCCTCCCCCTCCTCCCCCTCCTTCTCCGCCTCCATCCAACCACATGGACACTGCCCCCATTCCTGCTCCCGTGCAGCCTGACCTATACTCCTATGTCCTTTCCCGCCCCGACGCCCGTTTCCTTGACTACAAGACCCTCTCCATTGAACTTCGTAAATACTACCCCGACGTCCCCCTGACTCAGATCATCCCCCGCCGAGACTCCGTCCTCCTCAAATCCCCCAACCCCACTCTACACACTGACATCCTCCACCGCCTCCCCCGCATCCACTTTGGTCCCCATGCCACTCTCACCCCTTACTACACCGCCACCTCAGCTCGCCAACCGCCTCCTTCCCGCCGCCCACCCACCCTCACCGCCGTGATCACGAAGCTCAGCCCTCTGATCACGGAGGAAGAGGTGTTGGGTCAGCTCAACTCCATGCCCGATGTTACCATCCGCTCCGCCAAGCGTATCTTCAATGCCACTGGCCCGACATACCTGATGCGGATATTCACAGAGTCCGCATCGTCCCTTGATCACCTTTTCCTCCAGGGTGCCCTAATTTACGACCGCCGCCACAAGGTGGAGCCCTCCCGTTCCCCACCTCAGTCATACCGCTGTGCCAGGTGCCTCGTGTACAACGACCACCTGACACAGAATTGCCGCAACCCCCCCACATGTCCTCACTGCAAGTCCCCTCACCTGCACAAGCACTGTCCTAACCTTGCCTCCCCTCCTACCTGCAACACCTGTGGCGGACCCCATCCCACCTACTCCTACAAATGTAAGTCCGTCCCAGCCCCCACCGTCCCCGAACTCACCGTCCCCATTCGCCCCGTCGACCCACCCATGCACCCCAACAACTCCTTGCTCCCTCCCCCCACTGCCGAGGACGTCATCCGGTTTGTAACCACGGTCCTCGCCAACATCCATCCGTTTCAACGCCCGCACACCCTCCAGCAGATTGCACTGGCCGCACGGTCAGTGTTCCACCTAGAAACCTTTGCCACTTTCTCCCGCGCCCACTCCCACTTCGCTTTTTCCCGCCTCGAAACCCAAGTCTAAGCCCGCCCGCTCCCCCTTCTTCCGTTCCTCCTCCCGTACCCCCCCACCATCACCATGGCAGGCTCATCATACACCTTTCTATACCATAATGTCCGGTCTCTCCCAGCCAACAAGCACCTCTTCATGCATACCCTTCTCCATCACCGCGTGGACGCCTTCCTCCTGAATGAAACCTTCCTCCAACCCCGTCGTCCCGTCAGTACCGCTCCTTACCTCCTTCATCGCACTGATGGTCCCCCTCCCTTGGCCAGAGGCGGAGTGGCGATCGGCCATCTCCGTCACCACCCCGTCCGGCTACACCCGCTCCTCAATGATCCTACAGAACATTTAATCCTCAGTCTCTTCCTCCCATCCCTCACCGTCACCCTCGCCACCATCTACGTCCGCAGCACCTCTCCTCTCCCATATGACTTCCTCTCTCACGTTGACCGTACCTACACGACCTATGTGGTCGCCGCAGACCTAAACCTGTCTTCCCGTCCGCCTGCTGAACTCCGGCGGTGGCATCAGTTTGTCACCACCTCGCTCCGGGGCGGACTCCTGCCCCTCCCTCGCCCGACTCGCCCCGAAAGCAATACCACCCCTGACGTCGTCTTGGCGTCTCCCAACCTCCTTGGGCGTATCACGGCAGACGTCCTTGACCTTATAGGCAGTGACCACGCCCCTGTCCTACTCACCCTTGATCACCGCCCCCGCCCTGCCCGAGCTCCTCGTCCTAGACCTCCTCCCAAACTCATTCATGACTACTCCCGTGCCGACTGGAATGCCTACGGTCGCTCCATAGATACCTCGGTCGAAAGCCACCCCCTTCCCCTCCGCACACCCGAAGATATTGAACACGCCTCCACCTTCCTCCAGCAAACCCTTGCTAACGCGGTTGAAGCCCACATCCCTACCAAATCAATATACCCGCACAGTCCTACCCTGCCTCCACAGGCTGTCCTCCTCCTCCGAGCATCCCGACGCCTCTACCGCTCGTACCTCCGTACCCGGGACCGGGACACACTCATACGCCACCGGCAAATCCAACGTCACATTAGAAACCTTTTGTCCGCGAAAAAACGCCGGGACTGGCGGCAGACATGCACCCGCCTTAACGCCACTCTCCCCATCAACTCCTCAAAGTACTGGAAGGCCTTCAATCGCCTTACTGGCCGTCACTCCTCCCCCTACTACCCGCTTCTCCATGATAACCGTCCCTTTCCCGACAATGCCAGTAAGGCGGAACACTTTGCCTCCTACCTTTCCGACATCTTCTCCCTTCCTGATAATCCTCATTTTGATTACTCCCTCTTTCCCGATGTCCATGAGCGTACCGACACCTCTTCTCCCCCGCTCGCCCCCGGCTTCCAGTACTTGGGGCACATTCCTCCCTCCGACTTAAACACACCCATCACAGCACACGACATCATAGCTACACTTCGCACCAAACGCAACACCGCTCCCGGTCACGACCGGCTCACCTACAGGCACCTCCGTGCCTGTCCCCTCTCCTTCCACACTGTCCTTGCCGCCCTCTACAACACTATCCTCTATACCGGTTTCTATCCTCGCCTGTGGAAAATCTCCCGCATCCTCATGTTCCCCAAACCCAACAAGCCCCCATCCCAAGCCTCTTCCTACCGTCCCATCAGTCTCACCTCCGTGTTTAGCAAGGTCCTTGAATCCATCATTTCCCGTCGTATCCACCAACACCTCCGACAGCACCAGCTCCTTCCTTCTTCTCAATGTGGCTTCCGGCCATCCTTCTCTGCCGACGACCAGCTCCTTCGCCTCGTCCACCTCTTATCCGTCCAGCTCAATTCCCGTCGCTCCGCCATATTTGTGTCCCTAGATATAGAAAAAGCCTACGACCGTGTCTGGCATTCCGGCCTCCTTTTCAGACTCCAACTCTATGCCCTTCCTATTAACTATGTCCGCCTCATTGCATCCTCTCTCACCAATCGCCCGTCCTATGTCACTGTCTGCAATTCCAACTCCCGTTTGTTTTACCCCTCTGCCGGGGTGCCCCAAGGATCTGTCCTCTCCCCTCTCCTGTACCTTATCTACTCCGCCGACATGCCCCAACCTCAGCCTCCCGTCCATCTCCTACAGTATGCTGATGACACCGCCTTCCTAGCCCTTGCCCCCTCCCTTGCCCGATCCCAGGTTTTGCTCCAGTCTCACCTCACCGCGTTCGCCGCATGGTGCAACCGGTGGCTCCTCTCCGTCAACCCTGACAAATCCCAGGCGATCATTATAGGTCGTACCACCCGCACCTTCCGCATCCCCGATCTCTACATCACCCTCCACGACCGTCCCATCCGCCACACTAACACCATTAAGTATCTGGGCCTCACCCTCGACCGACACCTTACCTGGACCCCCCATTTGAAATCCATCCGTGAAAAAGCCATGTCCCGCCTCAACCTCCTTAAACTGCTCACCGGCCGGACGTGGGGATTACGCCCTTCCACCGTCCTCCACACATACAAATCCGTCATGCGCCCCATCCTCTGTTCCTTCCACCCTGCCTGGGTATCTGCTCCTCCCACCTTTTATCACACCCTCCAAGTCCTTGAACGCCACGCCCTCCGCCTCGCCTACCGTATCCGCCTTCCTTCCCCCACGCGGATCCTCTACGACCTCATCCCCTTCCCTCACCTCCTTCAACACCTTGAACGCCTCCGCCTCCTGTATGTCACCCGAAAACTCGATTCCCGCAACCCGCTAGTTTACCCCATCCTCACCGCCCCTGGGCCTCTGCCACGCCTCCACCACTGCATTCCTCCCTCTCTCCACCTGCACACCCTACATATCCTCTCCCAAGGCAACTTCCGCTCCCTTCCCCTACCGGATGACGCCCTTCGTCCCGAAATATACCCCTCCTATCAGCTTTGATCCCTTCCCCGTAGACTTAGCGGCCCCCTCTCCCCATCCCCTCCTTCTCCCCCTCCCCGCTTGGATTTCCCCCTCCTCTCCCCACCTGGAGTCTCACTCGCGCCTGTCTTTCCTTCTCCCCACCTTCTCCCCCCCTCTCTCTCTTTTCGACCCTCCCCCGCGCTTCCTCGCTTCCTCCCTCTCCTTGCCCCGCGGGGGCTGCAGCGTCGCCTTTTCACAACAGTGTATTCTCGTGTCAAGTGCATCGTCATCGCCGTGTGTTCGTGTCCAGTGCGTCGCAACTCATGTCGTCACCACCTATATCATCGTGTGCCTTCGTGTGTCCAGTGTTGTATCTCCATGTGATTTTATCGCCACCGTGGCACAGACTGTTTTTCATCTGCTTATGTGTGTCAGTCTCTCTTGTTCATGTGTCTTAAGTCTGCAGTATTGTCTCCGATGTCCAGTTTGTAAGTCTTCCATTTTTCCTCCGTACCATGTTTTTATACTCATTATTTTTACCTTCATGTCTTTGTTCCTTTTATCTCGCTTGTCATGTGTCTGTTCTCTCGGCTGAAGAGCAGCGCTGATGCTGCTGCCAGCCCGCCGACGAAAGTCGGAGTGAAATTAACAATAAAGGAAAAAAAAAAAAAAAAAAAAGCAGAACTACTTTCTTGCAAGTGAGATCCAAGGAAAGCACTGTTCAATTCCACAGCCCGTATAACATTTACAGAATGCACTGTTCTCGCACCCTGCGAAGCAATGTTCCGAAAGGCACCGTTCTTTGAGTTTTTAATCTGCATACACACAGACTGCACATGTCCCGATTTGCCACATTGATAACAGGTTGCGTTGCGACTAGGGCAATGAGCACGCTTGTGGCGAGACACACACTGGGGGCAAGATTTACGAACATTTTTCTGAAATGAGCGTTGGCGCCCGTTATTCAAATTACTGTTTCTAACACGACGGGGCGACCTTTGCGTCGCACTTTTACACTGGCTACTGTTCACTGTCTGTTCAGCACGGCCGGTAGAAAAATAAGAATCACTAGTGCTATACTGAGAACTACGGCTAGGAAAGCGTCCGTTGCGGCGCACTGAATTAACACTGTGGCTTTGCATTTCTACATCTGCTAAGTCAAAAGTATCATGCGCTTCTATAAGCTGCAGTACACTGTCTAATGAGGGGTCAGACTGTTTCAGAATTGCTGCTCTAATTCTGGGGTCCTGAATGTTCTGCGTAATCGCATCTCTTAACATAACGTCACTATACGAAAGTCCACAAGAGCAAGTAAATTTACATTGGCGGGTTAAGCCCTTCAATTCAGTAATCCACTCTTGGTGTGACTGCTGCGGTAATTTTTTTAAGTCTGAAAAATCGGTATCGTGCAGCGGCTACAAGAACTTTTCTCTCATAATGAGCATGTAGTGCCTCTACTATTTGTTCAAAGTCTACATCACGCGGAGATGCTTGCGGGAATAGTTTCTGCAGTAACACGAAAGTTTTGGGGCCCACCACAGACAAGAAAAGATGCTTCACTTTCTGACCTGTAAGTTGATGAGCCGCGACGAGTTCTTGAAACTGTGCCAGATAATCACTCCATTCTTCCTCACGTTCGTTGTATTGGCGGAACGTCGGAAGCGGTGCGGCGGCAGGTGTGGGCTGCTGATGTGACGACTGTTGTTGTTGGTGAGCAGCCTGTGTCGTCAACTGCGACACGGCCTGGAGAAGCTGGGTAATTTGCGCCGTCTGTAACTGAATAATTTCCATTAAGTTTGGGTTCGGGGTAGTGGCCATGCTGACCGATTAGGCGCCGCGTATACAAGTAAATTAGTACAAAACACAAATGCAATATGAATGAGGACGCTCTGCAACAAAAAAAGTCCACAAACACGTAACAGAATATGTTCCCCCAAAAATCTTATAATAAGGGTGGGTGGGCGGGAGCAATTTTTTGCGTGCTCCGACTGCTGCTGTCTGGCTGCTGTAAGCGGGCTGGTCCAAGGTTCTATCACTCCTCGTCGCCACTTTTGTGTCCCAACTTCGTCGCCGCTTTTGTGTCCCAGCCTCGTCGTCGGTGTCGGTGGCCGAGTGGAATGAGACCGACACGCTGGTGCAGGTACGGAGGGGAGCAGCCAGAAACTATAAACACTCGAGTAAATTAGAAAGAGATATATTGCACAGAATGTAACAATACTTAACTTTTACATAGTACTGCAGAATGTTGATACATAGTTGTTAGAGGCCTGCCTAGTGCCTGTACAATAGCAAAGTCTTCACTCGTGCCTATCGGATTACGAAGGTCCTAACTCGTTGCTATCTCAGTCCGAAGTGCGAAGTGCGAAGTGGCCGATGTCCTTCAGTGGTGGCCACGAGCGGCGTTGTACCAGAGGGCGCTCGTGGCTGTCGTCGGAAGAACGCCGCGCCGTGCATGCATGGCGGCGCGCGGCGAAAGTAGGTGGCGCGCCCTTTGTACTTGTGCGACACCACAGAAGTGACATGGGCCCTGTGAACCATGCTCCATGGCAACCGGGCCTACTACCGCCCTTGCACCAACAAGGCGATAGCTGTTGCCACCGGACAGTGCATCTCCACATGTTTCCCATACCTCTCAGCATGCTTCAAAGTTTACATCAATTGCCATAGCCAGCACGATATCCAGATCTGTTCCCCACTGAGCACGTTAGGGACCGAATGGGGAGTCATGTGCGCGGTCTGCACGAACGGCACGAAATCTGGCCCAACTGAGGCACCAGGTTGAAATTTCATGGCACGCCATTCCGAATAAATACTTTCAGCACCTCTGCGATCATCTACATGGGGGAACTGCAGGTTGGATTGCTGCAAAATGAGGGCATACACGGTACTAACGTCGACATTGCGCACGCACTGTTTGTCTGATCGTATACTGTACACATCCTCAAAAATGTGTCTATAAGATTTCCGTCTGATGGTCGACGAATTAATTTTGTTTTCTTCATTTTCCATTAGTGTAAATCATTTTATCTTGCATAATGTTCAAATCAAATGTTCAAATGTTTGTTAAGCTTATGGGACTTAACTACAGGGTCATCAGTCCCTAAACTTACAAACTACTTATGAACTACTTACAAACTAGGACGGCACAAATATCAATGCCCGAGGGGGGATTCGAACCCCCGACCGTAGTGGCCTTGCATAATGTAATCAGTTTCTAACTCTATAGTTGCTTTATATTTTTCTTACAAAATTTTTAATAACCTCAAGCCTTCTCTAGATCCCGAATGGTAACACCCCGAAGTCGTACTTACCTCCTTCTAATTACTGGCTCTCTAGTGGTGTTACCTATCCGAAAGTCCTACAGATTGTCTGTTGGTTACCTGGTTTTCTTTCCAATTCTTCTAAATATTAACCTTAAGATATGATACAGGAGTTGTTCAGATGACTCAGTGATGGTTCTCGCACTTATCTGCCTTTCCTAAGTTTGAGATTTTGTGGTTGATATTTTTTTGCGAAAAGCTGACGGCTATCTACCGGGTGTTTCCCTAGATCTGTTCAAAAATTTTGCATGGCGTAGAGGATGCTCCACTGAACAATTACAGGGAGGCAACCTGGGGTGGAATGCCGATGTAAGCAGATAACAGGTATACGATCACATTATTCTGTATATCTTTTATTTACGTTTGATACAGTCAACTGCAAAATACCACCAGTGACACATTGGACCTAAAATCTTACAAAATATGCTGAAACTGACGGCCAAGAAACTCAATGCAAGCTTGAAATCGGTATCCGGACAAATGTCCCTGGTACGTTTCGAATCAAATCACAAGCAACTACGGTTCCGCCAACTAAAGATGCTGGCACACGGAACGTGTATCTGAACCAGTATTGCCAACGTGGCGAGTTTCTGATGTCAGAACGTGAGGACCGCACGTTTCCAGTAGCAAGCATGTCAGTTAGTGCCAACGTGCGTCTGAACGATCACCAATAAGGTGGGAGAATGCCACCGACGTCACACCACGTGACTATCCGAGGAGGGGGCCAGCTCTTTTCGGTAGAGAGCTCAAGACGCCATATTGACCGACGTATTTCATGGGTTTTATGTATATAACTTATGTCTTATGAATGTATGACGTTTCAAAGGGAGTAAAAGTAACTGAGTCAAATGAGAATGTCTCGAAAACCGGACATTAGAGGTAATATTTGTTGGAATAAATGACTGGAAACATCTTAAATGTGGTTAAAAATTTTCTGTATTACAGTACTCTGAGGTTTCAAGGCAAGGCGGACTGAAGATCTATCAACGCGAATTGTTCTTTACATCATTTCTTGTTATTACATGTCAGAAACCGACATAGCTACCAATACTGCATACATCACGTTTAATACCTTCGTCGATGATACCCAGATATTTTAGTGGCCGTAGCATAGGCAGCAAAGTCGTGGACTTGAAATACAATACGTCCCACGGCGCCGATTCAAGGCTCCTCGGAAGCAAATATTTTTTTCTTCTTATATTCGGGTTTCCTGAAAAAGACCTTCCTATAAATTTCATAGATGTATACTGCATAATATTCGATGCTATGTAAACATAAGTATGCGTCCTCTGAGGAGTGAGTTTGTTGAATTCGTTTTATGAAAGGACAGTTTGCACAATACTTAAAAATACGCACCTTATTATTTCACGTATTGCATTTTACACGTTCTTAACATTCTTCTACTGACTAGTAACACTGACCGTTGAAGAATGACCTTGAAGTTTTACTAAAACTCGAGACTGTTCCAATAATGTTTGCTTCATGTGAAGGTCTTTTCTAATTTGATACCGCACAGTTTGTCTTGAAACTGTTATAATTCGCTGCACTTATTGACATAACATGCAACTTTATAAGAGTCTTATGTTCATAGATTTTTGTTGTTACTTATGTAAGCATATATCACAGAACATAACTCACAAATGCACAAGCGCGGAAATAATCGATTTAATAGAGGTATACAATTTGATCCCAGAACCAGGGGCGGATCCACGACGGCCTACTGTGTGTGTGTGTGTGAGGGGGGGGGGGGGGGGGAGGAATGAAAGAATTCTCATACTCAGCTAAAATCTGGTTCAGTAGAAAGACTCTAGTACCGGACAACCCCTTTTTACCCCACGCCCAATGAAACAAAAGTCTCACAGTTTTTCAGACTCAATACAGTCATAGCACACTAGCTTAACATTCTTAAAAAAAAAAAAAAAAAAAAAAAAAAAGAGTTGTTGGAGGGGGGGGGACAACGACTTTGCCCCCCCCCCTTTTTGGAGCGCGCTCCAGTCGCATGTAGCTCGTTCAGGCACATGGCTCTTATCACAGAGAAACATATATTGTCTGTGATCGTATGCGCAAATTGCGCCGACTCCGAGCGTTCAGCCGATCGTTGGATTCGGCAAGTTGACCACATACGTTCAGATACGTTCAGACACACGCTCCGTATGCCGACGGCTTACCATTATATCCGTACTCACTGGGTGGTGTGGCTTGCGTATCTTAACGATACAGATAGCCGCACCGTAGATGCAACCACAGAGGAGGGGTATCTGTGGAGAGCCCAGACAAACGTGTGGTTCCTGAAGAGGAGCAGCAGCCTTTTCAGTAATGCAGAGGAACACTTCGGATGATTGAAGGAGCTGGCCTTGTAACAGCAGCTAACGTGGCTTTGCCTGATAGTTACTGCGAAAGACTGAAAGCGAGGGGAAACTACAGCCGTTATTTTTCCCAAGGATATGCAGAATAGATGGGTAGGTGATGAACAAAATTGCTACATTAACCAAAAATATTCACTTGTATTAATCGTATAACCGTGGCTGCTGGCACTAAATACGCCAATAGTGCATATACTAAGAGAAGGGACAGATTGCTGCGACACATTCTGAGACATCAAGGAATCGTCAGCTTAGCATTAGAAGTAATTGTGTGGGGTACAAATCGTAGAGGGAGACCTAGAGTCTAACACAGTAAGGAGATTCGAAAGGATGTAGGTTTCCGCTCTTATTCTCAGCATTTGCCCAGCGTAAGAGTCAAAGACAATCGATGGGAAATAATTTAGCAACTTTGTTCTTAAATTATGATCATGATCATCAGGTTAAAAAGAAAGTTTTCAATTTTCCGGCTTAAATATAAACTACGCACAAAATGATCGTAAATACTGTCCTTCTTTATCGAGATGTAAATAAAGACATTATTAAATACGAAAAGAAACTTTGTGTATTACATCGTACGTAAAACGCTGACTGAAAACGCAATACCTTGTACGACGTATAAATTATGCAGTATTCAAATGTAATTGAAATCTGTTCGGAGGTTTGAAGACGTTGACGTCTTGTGAAAGCATCGTATTCATTATATTGAATCCTTTTACATACAACATATCAACCATTAAAAGTATTTTAATAAATGTGATAAATTTCAAAAGTTAAAGAATAAATAGCTTTTCCAAGGAGTCTTCAAGCTTATCGGAATCTATAAGAGAAACTTTGATGCACGGCTGTTACATATTTCGATTTGTATACTTAAAATCAACAAATATATTGAATTACACACTTTCTAAAGTAGCCTAAGTTCTCCTTCGGCGTTGAAACTATCTCCATACCCACTTTCATTAATATCGGTTAAGTGGTTTAGTTGTGAAAGCGCGACAGGGAGAGCTTCTTTTTGCATTTATAACAATATGACGTCATATCTGCTGATCAATGTGTCGTTCATATAATATTGTAGTTCCTTTCAGTAGTATATTTAGATATTGTCGCGGAATGTGCTGCGAACAGAGTAATTAAGACTTAACAAAATGCCAATCATCATGCAGTAATTATTGACAGATGTCACGTTTATGATATCTTCGTAATTATGTGTCCTACAAAAACATTATTTACCATGCTCGTAGAGTGGAATATTAGGAAACTGCCTGCGAAATGTGCTGTAAATGAATTTGGTAGTATAGACGTAGTAAATTTTTTTCGTAGTAAATTACAACCTCATGCTTATTAGGGCGAGTTACAATGCATTTCATTATCTTTGACGTCATAGCACCTGAAGTATATCGTAATACGATATTATTTCGAAGGTACATCGAGTGGTGTATATGTAAAATGTCTGCAAAATACGTTGCGAATAGACTTGTAAATCTAAACGTCATGCGTGAAGAGGCGGTTTTTTATGAACCCAATTGTTTATGACTCCATATCTCATGAACTGTGTGTCGTACTATGATAAAATTTCGAACGTACGTTCAGTGGTATGTGTTCATACTTTCTGTAACATTTCTCGCGAATACAATTAATAGTGTACGAGTAAAAATTTGTAACGTCATTCCAAATGCCGTAATTTTACTGCATGAACGCCGGAAAAACTAGTAAGCGACAAGCTTCTTTCCTTTCATCATTTTGTTCGGATTGTCAGAGAGGAAAACTTTCCTAGAGGTTTGAAATTATGTTTAAAGTCGCTAAGTGCTCTCTTTCTGAATTAGTGGACTCATAATGTCATATTATCATGTGCCGCTAGACGGGGAAGTTTTCATTTTTTATGACGTCCTATCACAAAATCTTTTATTAGCTGACGTCTTCTACCAATAAACTACATTCCTGCCAAATTTTAACTTCATAGGTGAAGTTGCTTTCGAGGTTTCCTGTTTACTCAGTGAGTGAGTGAGTGTGTGAATGAGTGTCCTTTCGCTTTTATATAGATAAAGAGGCTTGCACAGGACAGGGTAGCGTAGAGAGCTGTATCAAACCAGTCTGCGGACTGAAGACCACAACAACAACAACAGCCACATCCACCGGGTTGTTATACATACGTGACCTATTCCCATAAGACGTAATCAAGAGGATTCAGCTCAGGTGATCTCGCAGGCCAGAAAATAGGACCTTTAGAAAATACGTCATGACGTCCCTGTATTTAGGCTTGTCCCCCTTGCTTCTTCTCGTAAATAAGAAATGTGCATGTAAATAAACAGCACAGTACGTGTAAAACGTGTACGAACGTTAGTTGTAAATAAGCTGCTACACAGTAATGCGAGACAAAGCCGCAGACCCGTTTACTTACGTATCTCGCTAGGCCGGTTTTCCATCTAATATTGTTCAGCGCGGCATTCTGTGTCCCCTGATAAACTTTTGCACGTTCTTACGGAAACAATCTATGAAGTCTGGCATATTCTATACCCCTATTTGAATAGTCATTACGCTCCGCCTTTCGCCAATAGTTTTAATAATTGCAAAGAAACGATGTATTTGCATTGTCCCTTAAGTGACTTCATATTTTCGGAAGCTCTATTGATCGATTTTTTAGTATGACTTGTAATTTTTCTGTTTGACGCGCTGGGAAGGCCGAGCGCTTTAAGACGCCTTTCTACGAAGCACGTGGTTGCTCCCCGTCGGAAGTTCGAGTGCTCCATCGTATATGTGTGTATTGTCTTAGGTTAGTTTACGACAGATTAAGTAGATTGTTAGTCTAATGACTGATAACCTCAATATTTAAGTCCTATATATTTACAATCATTTGAACATTTTTACCTTCTATTTTCGGCTTCCAGTTGCTTCCGTTACCAAAGTTTCCTTCTTGGCTACTTTTCCTGTACCAATGTTCGTCTGTCCGTATTGCCTGTTTTTATACGCGCTTTTTCTTCACTTGATTCCCATATGTGGTACTTATTAATGTAGTATGTACAGCCTTAGAGTGTTATTAATGCGTCTCGTCCGTCTTTAACGATCCATTTCTGCGCGCAGTAATTCATGGGGATAATACTGTCAAATATCACAATACACTTCGTAAATACTACACTGTGATCGTCGACGAAATCTACTCATTAGTAAGCCTTGCAAGACAATATCATATTCCGGACCGTCTGTTTCTGCGAATGTAATATCCATTATCCTTATCAGGATATTTCTCCGTTGTCATTTTACCCCTCGTTTCTTCTGTTCCTGCCTGAACCACGGTGATTCAAAGCATCACGAGTAGTTCATGTCCTTGCTTTCTCTATGTCTAAAGCATCTACAAAAATGTTTGTATAGCTTATGGGACTTAGCTACGGGTCATCAATCTCTAAACTTATAAACTACTTATGAACTAGCTAACACTAAGGACGGCACAAATATCCATGCCCGAGGGGATATTCGAACCCTCGACCGTAGTGGCGTGCAGACCGTGACTGGCGCGCCGCAGTCCCCTCGGCCACCGCGGCTGGCCTGAAACATCGTCTTAAGACAGAACCACAACTGCTACACTTCCTTCTTCTTAATCTTAAAATAGAGACACACAAAGACTTATTAACATACTGTCATAATAAATTCGTGAGATATTCCCCCATCCCTTCTATTTTTTTTATTTTTTGAATTTTTTATTTTATTTTATTTTATTTTTATTTTATTTTTTATAATCATGTATATTTTGAGGCTTCAGGCCATTCAGATCAAAATCCTTGACCGCGGTGGAGTAGCCGAGCGGCCTAAGGCGCCTCACTGCGGAGCGTGGGTTGCTCGCCGTCGGAGGTTCGGGCCTTCTGGGGCATGGGTGTGTGTGTTTGTCCGTAGGTTAGTTTACCTTACTTTAAGTAGTTTGTAAGCTACGGACCGATAAGCACGCAGTTTGGTCCGATAGATTTACAAACTTTTGAACATTTTGAACAAATCCTAATTATGTCCATCTGTCCCTTTTCGTGTAATCAGTTGTCTTTATCGTCTTTGCTTTTCATTTCGCCGATTTAAAGGTATCTTCACTGATCACCTTTCATATTTTCCGCGCTCAATTAATTTGATATTCCATCCTTTTTCCCTCGCTTACATACTTCTTTTAGAATCACTTCCACGCGATCAGAATGGGGGATTAGTCCATAATGTTTTACTAATGAGGGCATTTGCTTTCAAACCCTGCTGGTTTTCCGAAGTATTTCATGAAGTCCTTGATAAAATGAAGGTGTTTCCTTATGGTGGAAGTCTTTGTCATTTCTTATGATCTAATTCAGAATATAATCAATAGTTTGAATGAGACAAGGGGCCCTAAACTTTTGAGTCTGAAACTCTTCCCCTAGTCCACAGGTTTAGTACCTAACAGCTTCAGGCTTCATAATGGGCTACAAGAACTTAGTTATTATATGTATTAATACTGTACTAACATCCAGGGAGACACATAGTACTGTACTTTAAAATCATACTACGATATCGAATTATGATTCAGTATAACAGTAGTATTCGGGAGATTATTTACTATAGTATACGACTCATCGTAGTAAGATGGCAATAGGCCATGAAGATCATATACGAAATACAATATTGGAATTATTTATTAAAAGTTTTGATAAACGTGGTAGGCAGATTGTAATAATAAATCCACAACTGAATTTTCAGAGAGAAACCTTATTAGAAATCCATACAACCCGTCAGTTTCGCAGAAATATTGGTTCGTGATACAGTCATCTGCACTCATAGTACCGTATATAAAAGGACGTTGTCACACAATCACGTTCATAATGACGGAAGTAAAGCATTAGTACGGAACATCGATGAGAATCATCCCTTGTCATGAAGACCTCCAATGTGTATCGGACTGAGTGAAGTCACTTTCCCGTAGATGAAAGCATGAACGTAATAACAGCCTTTCATCTGTCTGAGCAATAGTTATTAGCAGAGAGCTCTACATTTTGTTCATTCTGCGGTCTTCTGAACGAGTTAATTAACAACTTTTAATTGAATTTCACAGAGGGAATCCGAAATATACCTTCCTCTACACGGAACATAACTTCCAGAGCAATTTCATGTAATCCATTTAACTTGTTTCGCTTTGTTTGAAACTGGCCAAAACGCTGAAATTATGGCAGTTCTTTTGTAGATTAACTCTTTCACTTTTTTTTGTTATAATTTTTTTCCTTTGTTAATTTCCGACCTTCCGCACGGCATTGCTATATTCTCTGGGACATGAACCAGAAAGACCAATGTAGAATACCATTACAAATTTTACTGGGTACAGCGATAAGTGGTAATTCTACCCCCGTGTCATGTACAAATGGAATTAATGGGAACCTCGGCTCAAATACAGAAATAGCGTACTCAACATTTCATCATATACTTACCTTTCATTTCTATGAGTCGCAGTAGGAACGGTTACCATATTTAGCGTCAAACGGCGCCTATAAATGTAATTCCTACGCAAAAGTAACCCTATTGGCAGTACGTTGATTATCTACTAGCTTCTAAACCTGGTATTGGCCGCGTATATATGCATTTTTCCAGTCTTAAAATAGAAACCGAAAAAAAAATCGGAAAAGCTTTCATCTTCATGTATTGCATGAACCTAATTGTTAGTGTCGTCATGTCTCATGAACTACATCTATTTATTCCTTTCTTATCCTAGTCGATCTTGTTCCTCCCTTTCTGTCCATCCGCTTCTACCTTACTTTCAGTCCACTTAAGTTTAATTTTCAAGCAGTTGGGTTCAGATACTGCAGTGAGCAGGTAGTGCAGTGCAGCAACAATGTGATTTTCCCGAAGGTTGTAAGGGGGACAGAGACAGAGGGAGGTGGCTGCATCTATTGGATTGTCATGAAGTGTAACTTCCAGCACCTAGATGCGATTTGAGACAACAGGAACCGTTACAAGAAGGCAAGGCCAAGTTCGTCCACGGGTGACAACAGTAGAAAATGACCGTTATCTCCAGTTAACAGCCGACGAAACAGGAGGCTGAATGAAACTCAGTTTCAACCATCCCCAGACAGCAAAAGGATACGCATTATCAACACAAACAGTCCGATATCTCCTTCTGGAATGTGGAGTGCGTCCCATTAAAACCACGGCACCGCTTAGCTCGTTGAAACTGGGCGGAGGAACAACAGGATTGGTGTCGTAAAGAAGTTCACAGATGAGTCAAGATTTTGTGTTCAGCTGGACAATTGTCGTTCTCCCGCCTTGAAATAACGTGGCATCCTGAAAACTCCTGCTTATAGGGTTGGGATGTTTGGTTGGGATAGGGGGACTAAACTGCTAAGGTTATCATTCCCCCAGTGGGAAGGGGAAAGAGTGAGGATAGAAAAGGAGGGGAGAGGGACAGAAAATGCAGTCCGAGAGGTAAAGAAGGAAGGAAGACTGCATTAGCTCGGGGGCCCGTGCTCGCCACGCACGAAAGAACCGTGAGCCCCTTGGGGGGCCCCTGCTTATGAGTAGAAAACATCACATCGTGGTGGTGGACGAATGGTGTGGAGTCAGTATTGGCGGACATTCGGACCAGTATATCATTCAGAATGGTGGTTTGACTGACCAGAAGTATAGAGACGGAATGCGTCGACATTGTGTCCTACGTTGGTGCCGTAGGACTTGGATTCGTTCTGGTCGACGATAACGCTCGTTCCCACAGAGCTGCACTGGTGGACAATATGCTTGAAGTTGAGGGAACTGAACGATTGGAGTGGCCAGCTTGTTAACCGGACTTGTAAACCCGACTGAACATGTGTAGGATCCACTTGGGTGACGCATTGCAGTCAGACCAGCAACGGTTGTAGAGCTGGATATTGAACTCCTGCAAGAATGGTCGAATATCCCTCAAGACCGCGGCGGAATAGCCGTGCACATTGGGGAACCGTTATGTGGTGCTCGCGGTCGCTCGCCGAAGGAGGTTCGAGTCCTCCCTCGGACATGGGTGTATGTATTGTCCTTAGGTTAGTTTAACTTAGTTTAAATAGTTTGTAACCTAGGGACTAACAACGAAGCAGTTACGTCCCATTTGAACATTTTTTATCCCTCAAGAGCTGATCGATAACCTCAGACTACCAATGCCACGCAGAAGTGCAGTTGTATTGGCCGTCCTAGGGGATCACACACCATGTTAGAGAGCAATAAGGATGATTTTTTCACTATTGTGGTAGCCCCATGGTGCCTCGTTCTCAGTAAATGCCATGGAAACCTCAAGTAAGGTGTTGAGACAGCAAAATATCGCACTGTACCACAGACAAATTAAATTTGTAACTTATATCTTAATAAAATATGTTACCATATGTATATTGTGTATAATATCTCAGGTGATCTGAGCAGTGTAAATAAAAACAGGTTGCCCTGTACCGGTCGATCGTTTTTTCTCGTTCCTAACCTGGACAGAGAGTCGTTTCGCGTGCTCTGCCAAAGTCTTCTCGTTATTCACGAGAATATATTCCCAGTCCTTCTTTTGCTCATTGCTTCCCTCGTCGTTTCAGTTTATCTAAAAGTCTCACCGTAATACTCCTTTTGTCAATGACACCACAATGGTTTAGGTGCACGGAGCGACGCACACCAACGAAATGAAGTGCGGTAGGTGGGGAACGCAAAGTTTGCACAGGCGTAGCGAGTCACCGGCGGAGACGGAGGAGTTTCCTAATTAGAGGCGGGAAGAAAGGGGAGTCGGGAGCAGAGGACAGAGGAATGGAGGGGGCACGGGATGGCGGCCACACAGCAGGGGTGAGACCGGCGTAACTGGGGAATGTGAGCCGTCAGCACCTCGCTATAGGGCAGCGCCTCTGCCGTTACACACACACATGCAATTACGCACACACATCACGTGGTAGCGTAGCATCGCCGTGGAACATCTGCTGGCCCCTGAAATTTTCGCTCACTTTAGGTTGCTAACACTTTGTGGGTCTAATGTTTTTGATATGTCGCGTTTTACAGCTCTTAAATATTGTAGAAAAGACATGCTGACTAGTTTCGGGCTTTGCCCATTTTCTTAACCCACCTATTACAGAGAAAAAAGTGTTTTACATGAAAATACATTAATATGGAAATGTTATATTGAATGTACAAGTTGTAATTACTTACATTCATATATATTTTTGTTTGGACACTACTTAGGTCACGCTGTTTGTTGTAATTACTTTGGTGTAATTTACTGAGCTGTTGATCCAAAGATGTTTTTATTAAAAATTGTTTGATTAATTTTGTTTGTGACAATATCTTTGGTTATATGCAGTGTGACATAAACAGTACCATGACAAATATCGTTCAATAAATTTTATGTTTCATTCCGAACTATTTTAAGCGTAATGAATTGCTTGTGTGTACTATATTGTAATTACAACTTGTACATTCAATATAACATTGCCATATTAATGTATTTTCATGTAAAACACTTTGTTCTCTGTAATAGGTGGCTTAAGAAAATGGGCAAAGCCCGAAACTAGTCAGCATTTCAAATAAAAGCAGCTTTGGTGCATACATAAAAATGTCTTTGCTACAACTTTGTGGGTCCTTTCCACCGACCGAAATTGCAAATAACGCCTTATGCGTTCATCTGAGACTAAATTTCTCTACGACTTTGCTCTCTTACGTGTTTACCGTATCTAGCACCAATTCAGAATTGGTGGTGGTGATTATGGGATCAGGGCGCATGACATCGAGGTCTTCAGTTCCGAATTATCTGCAAAAATAACCGCAATTTTGCACTGTCTGTAACGTGTTTCCACTTTTTAGGTCGCGCAGTTCAACCAATCGGCACCAGATTTTATGAGGTACGTGAACCAAATAAGGCCCACCTAACGTTTAGGATTTTCGTATGCAGTATGTGAAGTAATAATACTCGGAGATCGTACGTGCAACATCCTACAACTATATTCAGTTCAAAAATACATTAAAATGGAAAGTGTATCGATTGACATCACAATTATAGAAAATGTTTAACCACTGCAAGTGGGCCTTGTTAGGAGACTCTGTTCCTAATATGGCCTATAGCCACATCTAGTTCATATTAACCTTCTGGGGCACGTAAAAAGCAGGAAAACTGTCCGAATACACTGAAAGATTTGTAACGTAATTTTATTTTAGACATAAGTGGCATCAGATGATACATAGAATTTTTTATTTACATTTTTTTAAAAACGCTTCATACAGTACTGTTGGTAACTAACTTACTGGTTATTAACTCTTCAGATTATTGAATTTAATCAACAACCAACATTGTTCTGACAGCTATAAGTTTCCTTATCATACGTTAATCGGAACAATAAGTCTAATCATTACATTTTCTATTATGGGCCTTATTGGGAGCAGCCTCTTTAAAACGCGTGTGTGTTTATTGTTTAAAAATAAACGTTTTTTGAGGAAGATTATGCCACTATCTTAATACAGCACAATTTTCTGTACACATATACATATAGACCAGTAAAAATTGCATTAGATGAAACGCATTGTGAATATAAGAAGCAGCCCTCCTTCGTTGAACGCCGTAGCACAACTGAAAGTAAAATGGCCACCACGAGAGCGGGTGCGGAAGTAGTTGTTGCTTTGTCCGCTAGTTGTCACAAGCTATCATTCGCAACGACATTTAGCGCTGTTTTCAAACTTTTTATTCTAGAAAATGAGAGTGGGCCTTATTAGGAACCGGGGCTTATTTGGTATATGTACCTTAGACGTGTTTTTTGGCCGTCAGCGACCAGAACGTCCCTGTGGCCACATAACAGGACGGTGCTAGAGGGTAGTTCAAATGTTTGTAAAGCTTATGGGACTTAACTACGGGGTCATCAGTCCCTAAACTTACAAACTACTTACGAACTAGGACGGCACAAATATCCATGCCCGAGGGGGGATTCGAACCCCCGACCGTAGTGGCCGTGCAGACCGCGACTGAAGTGCCTCAGTCTCCTCGGCCACCGCGGCCGGCGCTAGAGGCTAGTACTGTGTAAAGCTCTTTATAGGGAAAGTATGGCCAGCCTGCCAGCAGCAGCCATGTTGGGCCTTATTCCGCTGCTGCTTACGCACCGACCGCTACATCGTTCCCAGCGATTAGCAATACTTATCAACCGATTTTGAGAAAACTATTCAATGAAAAAATTTAATTTTTTCACGTGTTATAGTGTGATATATTCTCTCGATAATGGTCTGATTTTCTATTCATTATTACTAATAGTACTGAGCAAAATTTTGAAGAGTTTGCAGAGGAAAAGTCGCATTGCGTAGACTTTGCGTACGGTTGATTTTAGCACATACAATGCTGCGGACGAAATGTAGGTAAGATATCGAAATTTTGTTTAAGGTTGAGATCAAAACGATAACTCTTTTCATTCTCGAGATACAGGGTGTTACATCCGACGGACAGATGCGAGAACTTCGCGTAGTTCTGTCCATGCGGATCTGGCTGTTATACGAAATACTTATCGTCCGATTTTAAGAAAACTGTTTCGTTTATGGCTCCAGATCTAGAGAGTTCACATATAAATTCAGACTGACCTGCACTGTACCCAAATATTGCAATAGACCGCGAGCATCGCGTCATCGGAGCATAGTGTAAATTAAGAAAACAACTGAGATTATGGATAAGTCCTTGATGAGTATTTTCTTCCGTATTGTGTACTTATATCTTAAATGAAGTACGAAAAATGCAAGGAGATACCCACTAAATAACTTTTACCAAAAATAGAAATTTAATGTGCCTTTACAACGCCAATCACAGTTGAATGTTTAATATTTGTCTTCTTTCAATTCTTTCTTTCTTGTAATGATACACTTAACACACAAAAATGAATGAGAAAAGCTTGCTTCAGGAACTGTGTTTTAATTTCATATCAAAAAGAGAATCTAGTTCACTCACTAATATGTCCAAAATTTGAGTGTTTTCGGCAACTACCTGCAGATAAAACCAACGACGCGTGAATAATTTAACCTCACGACATTATACAGGAATTTATTCACAAATTTTCTCAAGTTAAAAATATATAGCTATCTGCTGCGTGATCCATTCGACAGTGAATCTTTAATCTATTGATTGAAATCATTACAGTGCAAGAACCGAAGTTCGCTTCTGGACTCCCTAGTTTTCTCTGACGTCTTTCATCAGTCAGACTGTTCACCTTTCTGGATTTCTGATATTTAATGGAAGTGCTACAATGTTTGCCTCTCTTCTTCGCTTCTTAGGAACACCCAAAATTACAACACTGTGGCATTATTCAAACCCAAACATACGAATATTCACAAGGCTTCTCATGGCAGCCAAGCAACGTATAGGACCAAGATGGCGGAAATAGCCACGTGACTCGATTTCAGCCAATCGCGAGCCGTAGATGGCGGCATGCGGCGCGGAAAAGGATGGCCATACTTTCCCTATACAGAGCTTTAGTACTGTGCCCTGTCTCGACTATCGCGAACCTTTAATTGAGCGCAAAGTTCCTAGTTATTGGAAAAAAGCGCAGGTGAACCTCGTTTATAAGAAAGGTAAAACAACTGACACACATAATTACAGGCCAATATCGTTGACATCAGTTTCCTGTAGAAATTTGGAGCATATTCTCCGTTCGAATATAGTAAATTTCCTTGAGACGGAAAAGCTTCTTTCTATGAATCAGCACGGGTTCAGAAAACATAGTTCATGTGAAACTCAGCTTGCCCTTTTCCTACATGACATCTTGCAAGTCATGGATGAAGGGCAACAGGCGGATTGTGTTTTTCTCGACTTCAATAAGGCGTTCGACGCGGTGCCACACTGCAGACTGCTAACGGAGATACGAGCTTATGGAATAGGTTCACAGATATGTGATTGGCTGGAAGACTTCCTAAGTAATAGAAAGCAGTACGTTGTTCTCGACGGCGAGTGTTCATCAGATACGAGTGTATGGTCAGGCGTGCCCCAGGGGAGTGTGATAGGATCGCTATTATCTTCTATCTATATAAATGATCTGAGGGACAGAGTAAGTTGTAATTTGCGGCTGTTTGCTGATGATGCTGTGCTGTATGGGATGGTGTCGTCTTCAATTGACTGTAATAGCATACAGGATGACTTAGACAAAATTTCTGGTTCATGTCTGAAGAATGGCAGCTATCTCTAAATGAAGAAAAATGTAACATCATGCGCATGAGTAGGGAGAAAAATCTCATAATGTTCGAATACCGCATTAGCTGTGAGCTTCTTGATTCAGTCGCGTCGTTCAAATATCTAAGCGTAACAGTGCACAGCGATATGAAATGGAACGAACATGTAAGAACAGTTGGCGGACAGCCATCTTCGGTTCATTGGGAGAATTTTTGGAAGATCTACTTCATTTGTAAAGGATACCGCGTATGAAACGATTGTACGACCACGTCTTGTGTATTGCTCAAGTGTTTGGGACCTGCAGCAGATCAGTTTAAAGGAATACATAGAAGCAGTTTAGAGCCTAGCGGCTAGTTTCGTTACTGCTAGGTTCGACGAATGCGCGAGTGTCACGGAAATGCTCCGACAACTCAATTGGGTTTCGCTGGAGGAAACATCTCGTTCTTTTCGAGAAATTCTGTTGAGGAAATTTAGAGGGCCGGAATTTGAAGCTGAGTGTAGTACAATCTTGCTGCCGCCTACTTAAATTTCGCGTAACGATCACAAAGACTCGTACGGAGGCATATAGACATTCTTCTTTTTCTTGTGGTATTTGGTAGTGGAATAGGGAAGGAAATGCCTAGTAGTGGTACAGTGTACGCTCCGCCATGCACTTTACGGTGAACTGAGGAATATATATGAAGATGAATTTAATCATTTTCAAGTATACGTTGTACAAAATTTAATACTTACTAACTTTTGTTTGAATTTTGTTTTACATTTGTACTCCGAATGTTTTGTAGGGAAAGGTCTGGTAAGTTGACGAGGAGTCTAAGATGACGAATATTGAATTTATTTCATAAATCTACAGACTGGTTAACGAGCGTTAGCGCTCTCTGCCGTCGTATCTTGGAATAGAACTGCTCGATCATTTTGTATTGTTCAAAACAGAGGCTAGGAAGTGGATGCTGTTTTTGTAACAATTTTTCCTGCGGTTAAAATAAATTTCACGCAAGTAATACTTTTTTATTAATGAATATCACTTGATTCATCTTTGTGGATTTACTAGTGTTTTAATAATTAGTTAATGAATTTATTGTCTAAGACTGTGTGCATGTATAAGTCTGGATCGAAAAAGTCGACTGCGGTTAAGCTGACGAATTATGCATTTCATAAGAAAGACAGGGTGACAGAAATGGAGCATGGAATCACTGAAAGAGGCAATGCAGCGTGTAAGAAATGGTAAGCCTGTTAAAGGCGCCGCTAGGAAGTTCAACTTCCCTGAAGCTACTTTACGTCGCATTGCAAAAAAAAAAAAAAAAAAAATAAAAAAAAAAAAAAAAATAAATAAATAAATAAATAAATAAATTATGATGATGATGATGAAGATGATGATGAAGTAGTATGTGTACGGGCTAAATTACAGGGATGCAAAGGAGAAATGTTATGTCTGTGTCTCTTTTGCTAAGTAGATAAGCATCAATAAAAGTATTGTTTTCTAAATAAAATGTTCATTTCGTCATCTTACCTCACCTGTAGGGCTAGTCGACGAATGGTATTGTCGCTAACAAAAACAGGTCTAGCTCAAAAATCTTCAGCCTTAGGAAACGTCTAAGAGCTTTATTACAAAGGAGATACTTTAAGCAATCGTTCTTCCATAAATAAAATATCTGCTTTCAACATAAGACACAGAAAAATATAATAAACGTTAATGTCGCCATCTTACACGACTTTCCCCTACACATGTCTAGTGATGTAACGATGCGATTGGTAGGATATTTCAAATGTGAAGCGGTCGAACTCTTCCAGACGCTTCTTTGTTGCGGGTAAATGCTCGAACGGTAGGAAATGGTGGGGGCCACTGCCTTTGCAGCTGGAGTTTATAATTCGCTGCGTTGTGAGCGGCACTAGAGGAGGACGTGGTCTTTAGAAAATTATGGGAATTCGCCTTCGGGCACTCTAGCGAGCGAACGCGCGCGCGTAGATGCTGGCAGTGCGACCAGTCACTACAATAGGCTCAAGAGTGCTCAGAAGGTGCTGGCTGCACTGCTTCAAGTTACACAGATTTGTTTCTCTGTTCTCACAGGAGTATATTATTGTTCAGTGCCATGTAGTCAGCATTTATAAGTGCTCTCTCACAAACATGCAGCAGCGATTGACTTCTGCTCCTGGCCAGTGTGGCAAATAGTTTCCGTCGTTCTCTTGTTCGACTTCGCTATTTGAGTAACTTTAAACGTAGCAGTTTTCCCGGCGAAGTAATTCGTTCTCTGTGTAGCCACTGTTTCACATCTCCAACTACACGATGTTCGCTGAAACGCCCACGTTGCCTACCGTACATCGGACCAGAGCAGTACGACGTACTGGTGATATATGCACTTTGCATTCAATACAGCGCACATTAAAGGTAAATGTACGGTTCCAGTAGTTTGCTGAGTTTTGAGCTTTATGCAGTCAGGTTTGGTAGGGCGTGTGTTACCACCTAATTAACACTTCCTTAGTATCAATAATTTTTGTAATTCGTACAGGTTGTGCCATCCTTTGATAGGGATAATCATCATTATTGTATTACAGTACCATTCGTGAATTGTGTACAGTCGTTTTAATGTTTAATTAAATATTCATAATTGAATCATCTGATTTTTCATTTACTAGGACTAACTCTCCTTGATAGCTAAGAAATACTCCTTACATTTCATTTAATATTCTTAATACAACTTTACGGGTATTTTGAGGATCAGTCAACATATATTTTGATGTAATGTTACTACTAAACCAATCACTAATGAGCAACAGGGCCACACAACACACAATTTCTACTAGTAACATTTCCACTTACGCTGGAGGTTTATTTTGAATTAGTTTTATTTTCGAAAAGACGCCAGCAATTCTTTATTTCTGTGACTTGGTGGGATACGTTTGGCTTTCGTTTTGATTTAATTTTAACGGATCATCCGTATGTGTCTGGACTGCTTGGAAGTTCTGAGGTTAGGATTGGGAGTAGGAATTGCAATCCATCGGGATCCAGCACAATGATTTTAGGAACTGCTGGGGTCGGCCGTGGTGGCCGAGCGTTCTGCGGCGCGCCAGTCACGGTCCGCACGGCCACTACGCTCGGGGGTTCGAATCCCCCCTCGGGCATGGCTATTTGTGTCGTCCTTAGTCTTTGCTGTTCATAACTAGTTTGTAATTTTAGGGACTGATCACCCCGTAGTTAAGTCCCATAAGCTCTACAAACATTTGAACATTTGAATTTGAACTGCTGGGTCCCGCAACTGCCTTCGGATTCGAAAGCGGATCCGCAAGCATAATATCACTCAAATTCTTCAAAATTTGCCACCTTAAATTCACTTCTTAGCGCAGTGTCTTAAAGTCGCAACGCGTTCTGCGATATTAGTTGACGTGGAGTTGCCGTTCAGTCGTTTTTCTTATTTCGAATTGCTTGCACCCGCATACAGTGTGCAAACTGAATGATGGCAGTTCAGAGATGGGAGCGGGGAGCATAGGATGTGAGGGTGGATGTACGCTGCTCGCTGCGTGCTACGTGCATGAGTGAAGGAAAGGAATAGTGAAGTTAGTGCTCTGTTGATTTACTTGCAGCATCCAAAAAATATGCTCACGAATTGAACTCGCCCAACCCTACATTTGTAATGCCGAAGAAGTTACGACAAGAAATGATAAACATTTTACGACAAGTCATTAAAGATGATTCTGAAAATGTACAACTTGGAGATGATACAGATGTAGATAATAGTCAACAGTCTCGGGAAAATAAATTAACTTTATAAGAGAAATTAAAAATGCAGCTGAAACAAGAAAATGAAGGTTACACTAAACAGATCAAAACTGGATTATTATATTAAAACAAAAAAATGTCAGATTTTGAAACTGATGGAGTAAAAGGGAGGTATCTGACCTTGTTGCATGACCACGAAACCAACAACTGTGGAGGCAGAGAAAGCCCTTTCCGCCGCTGGCTACGTATGTAGTTCTATAAGAAGTAGATTGGGCGATAAAACTATTGACGTTATTTGTTTTTTAACTTCATATTTTCAAACGGAGAAGTGACTTCTTATTTTATGTTTATCAAATTGTAACCTTTTTTACTGTTTATTTTATTAAGACTATGAGTTAACTTAAAATAAATTCTTGTGATACAGAAAATCCCTCAATAAATAAGACTGATGGCAATTATCTTTATATATAGATATGGCGTCTATTCTTGAAAGAACAGACGTCACTTCTGATACTGCAGCTGTTATTCTTTCATATGAACGGAATATATGACATCAACTTCGAATGGGCAAACCCGAAAATGTGTACCCAGCCGGGATTCGAACCCCTGTCTCCCGCTTTTCTTTGATAAAGATTACAAGTAATGATTTTAGCTAAGCAGAATATAAAGACCACTAAATTACCAAATAGCCGGCCGCGGTGGCCGAGATGACTGAGGCGCTCCAGTCACGGTCAGCACGTCCACTACGGTCGGGGGTTCGAATCCCCCCTCGGGCATGGATATTTGTGCCGTCCTAGTTCGTTAGTAGTTCATAAGTAGTTTGTAAGTTTAGGGACTGATGACCCCGTAGTTAAGTCCCATAAGCTTAACAAACATTTTAACATTTTTTTTTTAAATTACCAAATACTGACATTTGCTGTTGTCGTTGAATTTCTTGTTAATCAATAAGTAGTCTAAAGTAAAGTAATTAATCGGATGCATTAACATATCTTTTACTTTTGTGATTTTTAAAAATTTTGTTTGTTAAGCTTAAGGGACTTAACTGGTGGGTCATGAGTCCCTAAACTTACAAACTACTTATGAAGTAGCTTATACTAAAGACGGCACAAACATCCATGCCCGAGGGGGGATTCGAACCCCCGACGGGGAACGGCCTCGTAGCATAGCGCCGTGGCGTGATTTTTAACATATTTTTTTATATTATAACAAAGAATATTCATTGACTTAAAAAATATAACCTTTTTCGGGATCCCGCTGGATTTAAGGCAATCCAGCAAAACTCCCACTGGATTGAAAACAGTGTTGGATTGCGATCCCTAATTGTGACACGTGTTGACGTCTTATTTCTGTCAAAACGCGCGTCTGGTAGCAATCTGTGTGTGTTATTCTGACCGTATTGTGTGTGTTCAACGAAAACGATATTTATAAACAGACACAATACAACCAGAATAAGCCACATATAGTGCGCTTTCGTCTGCTGCGCGGGTTCAGACTCAGATTCACGCGAGCAGCGGGCTTTTCGTTTCACAGCCGCTCAGGTGCGCTCTTCTAAAATCTGAGCGCCTTCATTTCACTCAGCGTCATGTAAACCGCTTTAACTCACCGTATCCGGCTCGCTGTCTGCCGTGACAAACGACCCTCACAGCTTGAGGGACCTCCATTAATTAAGTGAACTGTTTACGACGGGAAGGCGGTTCGTCCCTAATCTCATCAGATGTTACGTGGGGGGGGGGGGGTCTTTTATCTGCAATATGCAGAGTAATACTGCGAGATTTCTGTATCAATCTGTATTACACTGAGTAAAAATGTGTCAAGTCTAAAATATGGCCAAACCCCAGACGTTAATATATATTGACCTTTTTTTTCCTTTATTGTATTTTTATACCAGCAGTATACCGGTTGGCTGGCAGTAGCACCATGGGCTGCTCTTCAGCCGAGAGTAAAAATACATATATGAGTGGAGAATTAAAATACATAACAGGAGATAAAACAACAGAGATAAAGTGACATAGACAAGGCAACAGTTTGGAGTAGATGACAATAGACAGATGATTAAAACCACATATTGTTAGTTAGAAATGATGAGCCACGACGACAAGAACACAGGACGGCGAGTACACGGAGACACTAGTTAAAATACACGGTGCGACACTTGTCTGGTTGCGGTGGACGCAGTAAAAAAAAACACACACTTCACTGGAGCACAGCACACAACACTTGACGTACTGTCGGTCCAGGACGCCGAGAAGGGGGGGGGGAGGGAAGCGTGGGGGGAGAGGAAAAACGGCGGGAAAGGGGGCGGCAGAGAGGAGCCGTAGGGACTCCAGGGCACGGAGGGGGTAGCCAAGCGCGGGAGTGGAAGGGGAGGGGGGCGAGAGGGGGCACTTTATCCATGGGTGGGGGATCAGAGCTGGTAGGACGGGTATATGTCGGAACGGAGGACGTCATCCGGGAGGGGGAGGAGGAGGCGGCGGAAATTACCCTGGGAGAGGACATGGAGGGTGTGGAGATGAAGGGAAGGGGGTATAACGCGGTAGAGGCGTGGCAGAGGCCCAGGGTTGGTAAGGATGGGGTGGACCAGGGGGTTGTGGGAGTCTATTTTACAGGTGGTATACAGATATGCTGGAGATATTCAAGGAGGTGGGGAAATGGGATCAGGTCATACAGGATCCGCGTGGGGGAAGGGAACTGGATGTGGTAGGCGAGGTGGAGGGCGCGCTCGAGGTCTTGAAGGGTTTTATAGTAGGATGTGGGAGCGGAGATCCAGGCGGGATGGAAGCTGCAAAGGACAGGACTCATGAGGGAGCGGTAGGTGTAGAGGATGGTGGAGGGGCTGAGACCCCACGTCCGGCCGGTGAGGAGTTTGAGGAGGTTAAGGCGGGAGAGGGCTTTCTGTCGGACAGTGCGGAGGTGGGGGGTCCAGGAGAGGTTACAGTCGAGGGTTAGGCCAAGGTACTTCAGGGTGGGGGTGTGGCGGATAGGGCGGTTGTGGAGGGTGAGGTAGAAATCATGGAGACAGAAGGAGCGGGTGGTACGAACTATGATAATTGCCTGTGATTTGTCAGGATTGACGGAGAGGAGCCACAGGTTACACCATGAGGCAAACTCGGTGAGGTGGGAGTGGGCCAGGGAGGGGGCGAGGGCTAGGAAGGTGGTGTTGTCAGAATATTGTAGATGGTAAACGGGAGGCTCGGGTTGGGGCATGTTGGCGGAGTAGATGAGATAAAGGAGAGGAGAGAGGACGGAGCCTTGGGGCACCCCGGCAGAGGGGTAGAACAAACGGGAGTCACAGTTGCAGACAGTGACATAGGAGGGGCGTTGGGTGAGAAAGGAAACAATGAGGCGAACGTAATTAATAGGAAGGGCGTAGAACTGGAGCTTGAAGAAGAGACCGGAATGCCATACACGGTCGTAGGCTTTTTGGATATCAAGGGAGACAAAAATGGCGGAGCGACGGGGATTGAGTTTGACAGATAGGAGGTGAGTAAGGCGAAGGAGCTGGTCATCGGCAAGGAAGGAGGGTCGGAAGCCACATTGGGAAAGGGGGAGGAACTGGTGCCGATGGAGGTGCTGATGGATACGACGGGAGAGGATGGTTTCCAGGACCTTGCTGAACACGGAGGTAAGGCTGATGGGACGGTAGGATGAGGTCTGGGATGGGGGATTATCAGGTTTTAGGAACATGAGAATACGTTTATTGAGGTTATTCAAACATCTCATAATAACACAGTAGCCCCTCGATTGTTCTATAAGCATACACAACTTTTTTGTCACACGCGTATTGGTCGGAATTCAAAAAACAACCAGTGCTGGACAGTCCAATTGGCTTCACGCTTCCACGATAGATATTGGGAGACTGGGCGTGATATCATTTTCGTGGCACCAATATCTCTACAGCGATGCCACGTGACTGACGCAGAGAAGTGATTGCGTCCAGCTGCTGAGATTATGATTGTAAAAAGGTATAGCAGTCAACAATTCAAAGATTGGTTTGAACACCATAGTGCTTTACATACTTTTTTTCTTCTTTGGGAGGGTAGTAACATTATATTTCACCTATACTTGTAACTCACAGCTTTATTTCCGTCAATATCTCGCCTCCTACTTTCCAAACTTCACAGACGTTCTCATGCGAACCTTGCAGGTTTAGCACTCGTGGAAAAACGTTTCCGGCACATAATATTAATCCGCCAGGACGTTTCATATCAGTGCACAGTCTGCTGCAGAGTGAAAATAAGACTCTGGAATTTTGTTTGTCGTATTATATCCAAAGACATAACTATTATTCTTACTGGTAGCAGAGCAATGATCATCAGTCTACTTGCGTCCATCTTGAAAAAACATTTGCCCATTACTAATGCACACATAAACAGAAGATTCCAGAGAGCACATGCACAGAATTGCCGCCAGAGGGCATTACTTGCTGTCCGCGAGGAGCTTAATTCGTGTTTGAACTTCGCGTAGCAATAGAATCGGAAACTGTTCCTCTCTATCGTAGCTGTTCCTTGTCTTACAATTCACTTGTGCTTTTTCGTCGTTATTTTCATTTAATGTATTGTTGAAACTTATCTACTGCTGAGTCTGGATAACTGTTGCTTACTGCAACTTCTTTCGTGATCGTTATTTCTTTACAGTTTCTGAAAACATATTTGGAGAAAGAAACAGTGATCGTCATTCAAATCCTCTCTCTCTCTCTCTCTCTCTCTCTCTCTCTCTCTCTCTCTCTCTCTCTCTTCTCTTCTCTTTCTTTTTTTCCAATCATCGTCTTGATAGCAGGAGAATTGTTTATTTTTATTAGAAAACCGGTTTCAGTTTGCTTGTGAGAACAGCTTCAGGCGATTTTCACAGCCAACTGTTCCTGACCTGCCTGCTATGGTTGGACTATGGAAGACGTCGCTATGACTTGATCCCGGCAATGCAAAAGTCTCTGTCGACGACTGATCACTGAACTGCAGCTGAATAAGCGTTTTGTAGTCCTAAATTTCATCCCATGTTGTAACCTAACCACGAGCGATGTTATACATCAGATAAAACGATTATAATCCATTTCCAGTGAAACGAAAATCATGATTGTTTCGTTGAGGATGATTAAAGCTCTTTACTCTGTGAGAAAAGGTAGACATAAAACTTTAAGATATAGCGCTAAAACCGAGCTGCTATTTCTCGTTTTCATCGGCAACCTGAAAATACCCTCACACTGGCTAGAGGCTACACGAAATGCCCTGTTACGAAGCAATCAGCGGTCCTGCTTGGCACTTATTAACAACAGAAGGAACTTCCAATAAAAAAATAACCATAGGATGAAACATAGGAGGGAATAAGAAAGTAGCCGCACAAGAGTAGCCGAGCACTCTAGCCGCCTTTCTGCGCAGTGCGCCGCTGCTCCCCGTCGAAGGTTCGAGTCCTCCCTCAGGCACTGGTGTGTGTGTGTGTGTGTTGTCCTTAGAGTAAGTTAGTTTACGTAGTTTGTAAGTCAAGGGACCGATAACCACTGCAGTTTTGTCCCATAGCTTTACAAACATTTGAACATCTGACTTCAACAAAACAGTAAAAATATGTTGTGAGAATATCTTAACAAGGCATTAGAACATACTAAATCCAATTACGCAAATAAATGTAATAAAAATTACAATCAAAGTAATTTTCATTTGGAAATTAAAATAATTACACACAACAGGTTTAGATACCATGATCTTCCAGGAGGGGAGCAAATGATTTACCGCGGTACCACGCAACGTTTTCAGGGAAAACGTCTAATTTACAGCACACACCAGTAGCAACGCTGAATTGTAGCATTACGAGAGCTCGTTTTCACGTAAACGATAAGAATCACGTCTAATGTAAGCAGATATCTTAGGAAAAACGAACCACACCTAGTAAGATACACAAATATTACACGAAATAGGGTTTTTGCATGATCATTCTATACGAAGAACCATTTAAAATCAAAGCCAGAACCCTATAGCCCTGAAAATCCCGATACACGCTACACGACAAGTTCCAAATCTAGACCCCAATCAAACGACAAGCATGAACTCCCAACCACAGGCCAATCCCTTGGGGTTCAGGTAGCCAGCACACACTAAATGCTTAGCCATTTACAGGCAGATGCTAAAATAGAGATCAATACCAATAAAATACGGGCAGATGCGTACGTGTTACACCAGTCTTCTTACGCTACAGAACCAGGGCCATTCCAAACAACAACTAACGTTTGTATCTACAATTGTTATGCTTGAAAGTTTAGATCACCGCTCCATCTAGGCTGTTTATTTGTCACATCCTGCATCGTGAAAATTGCACAGAGCTACGGAAAAATATAACAGACCCGTTTATATACCCTTTTTAACCCTCTAGAGCCCAGGTATGGTTTCCCTCGAAAGAAACATCTTACTTTAAACTCCTTTAATCGCTGCTGGGACCAAGTGGTTACAAGACTGACCAACAGAATGAGTTGCATACATTGTTACAAATATGTCACGTTGCCCATTAGAGAAAAATGAGATTGTTAGCGAATCATTTACTGCAATTTCCCAGTGTTACATATCTGTAATCAGGGGCGTTGAAGGATCAAGGTAAATAGGCCCACACATCACCGAAATACACATCACAACCTTCGACTGCTTTTTATCAAGCCAGTGGAATATTCGTCAAATAGGATGTTTAAACGTTGTTTTCGGGAAATATATTCAGTTCCAGCGCAAGCAAAAGTCACTGTGGGTTTATAAATGCAACTTCAAACCATTCAACCGCATACCGGTTAATAAAATATAAGTATTCGTTTTACAGTAAACGTTTTTGTCTATTCCTCGTGTAACATGCTATGGACACAGTCCTCACCTCCATGCTTACAGGTTGTGATGTCATTGAACTCTCCTCTGTCCAACACAAGCAGTACACCAATGGAACACATCCCACCACGACAACAGGCTGAGACATTTTTTTCCCCTCCCTTTAAAAAAGAAAGAAAGAAAATACAACCTTGCTGTAGCTCACATCCAGATTCTTTTATTTTATTTATTTATTTTTTATTTTTTTATTTCCTGCCTGAATGATACTGTTGACCTTGTCATGTGTCCGCAATGGACTTTGCACACACACACGATGGTTGTTTATTCAATCAAAAAAAAGGGTCTTGAGCATTACACAATTCAACCTTTTTTTTATTTTTTTTTTATTTATAGAATTTATTGGGTGAATATCATGGCGATGTCGCAGCGAGCACAGATGCACGGCCACAGCGAAAGCACGAGCGCTGTCTGTGTATGTGACGAAAAGCGAGCTTGGCGCGACGTCACAGCGAGAGTCCAGTAACATGCACGTGCCGTCCGATGGCATGCTAACAACTTACAACACTGGTATAAAACAACATTATGCCACACGGAAAGAAAGCCTTAACAATAATTTCAACGAGCGGGGGAATGTTACCATTTTATTGAGCAATTAATTTAGCAGTACCGCTATTAACTGATTTTTTAATGACCCATGGATTGTTTGCCCTCTCCTCCACACTTGTGTAATCAGTTTGGCTTCGTTTCCCCATCAAATCAAATGTTCAAATGTTTGTATAGTCTATGCGACTTAACTATGGGGTCATCAGTCCCTAAACTTACAAACTACTTATGAACTACTTACGAACTAGGACGGCACAAATATCCATGCCCGAAGGGGGATTCGAACCCCCGACCGTAGTGGCCGTGCAGACCGTGACTGGAGCGCCTCAGTCCCCGCGGCCACCGCGGCCGGCGTTTCCCCATCAACAGTCTGGCATACAGAATCGAGTTTGAAGTAGTATCTCCATCAACAGCCTGGCATATAGAATCCAGTTTGAAGTATTAACCCCATTACTCCTCTACTCCTGTTGGCAAATACTACAGACAGACCAACACATAATTTGATTTGATGATGCCTCATGAATCTATTGAACCGGGTTATCTGTATTATTAAAATGTGTGGTCATGACGTTAGATACTATATGTACCCAATTGAATAACGTTAAATGTAAGCCTATGGAACCAAATTGCTATGGTGATCAGTCCCTAGACTTACATACTACTTTAACTAGCGTACACTAACCTAAGGACATCACACACCCATGCCGGAGGGAGGATTTGAACGTCCGACGACGAACAAGCGCGCGTTCTGTAGCAAGGCGCCTTAGATAGCTCAGCCACTACACCGCGGCGAAAAAGTTTTGGAATGGAAATAGAAAAGGCAGACCAATGAATCGGGAATGAAACAAATCAAGAAAGAGTGCCAGACAAGGATATGTAAACGAAATGAACAGTTGTTTTGGCAGATTGACAACGGGGAGAAGTTGGGTTGTGGCGTTCAGCTCTCTGATTGCTGGAAATCACCTACAGCGCGTAGCTGTCAACTAGCATGTAGTTTCAATCGGACTAAAGTACCTCTCCACACCAAGTACTCACGCCAGAAATCCGATTTCCTTAAGAGTTACAGTGTAGTGGGCAGCTGCGATGAACAAAATATCGAAAGCGGTATACGCGTTAATTATACAAGTTATGTGCTTGGTGACTGCTTATTATTATTATTATTATTATTATTATCTTTTTTTCTGTGTGTTCGAAAGAACAGATTCCTCATATACAACTGCAAGTTAATCGTTTTGACGTGGGGGCAATCTGATCTAGAGGCTTATTGCACAATAACAGCTGAGATTACAAATGATTTTTTATAAGAATAGCGGTTTGGAGGGCCTATACCGCCACCAGCTGATCTGTCTTGTATAAGTGGTTAATTAAAAGGTTGCCCGAAATGTACGATACTAGTCACTAACATCATTTAAGCGTTACAATATGTATTAACGACATGTTTCGATGCTATGCATCATCATCAGACTATAGGCACACAAAATATATTACTAAAGTAATACATTAATCTATATTGACTACATCTTGATGTTTGTGGCAATGAATCTGTGAAAACAGAAAGATGCTCTATGTACGGTTATGTCTCTGAATAGGCAGAGATAGTCTGTTTATAAAGGTGTTCGTTTTAAACACATTCCTGTTGAGCAGCTCTCTTCCTCGTTTGACTGAGTCAATAGTTTCGAGTCTCGTTTCCGGTGTCCTGGGTGTCGGTGGCTGAGTAGAGAGAGACCGACACAGGGAAATAGGATGCACGCGTGTGCGGGTACAGAGTATGAGGTGACCAGTCAGTGGGACAGCAGAAACTAGAAGCACTAAGCTAGATTAAAACAAGTTGTATATTTCGTAGAAATAGGATAATACTTAACTTTTAGAAAGTTCATTACTTTTGTATCCCATCCTCGTCGCCACTTTAGTGTCCCAGCCTCGTCGCCGCTTTTGTGTCTCGTTTCCGTCGTAGATGTCGGTGGCCGAGTGGAATGAGACCGACACAGGAATAAAGATAGCACGCTGGTGCAGGTACGGAGGGGAGCAGCCAGAAACTAGAAACACTAGAGTAAATTAGAACGAGATATATATTGCACAGAATTTATACAATACTTAACTTTTACATAGTACTGCAGAAGGCTGATACATAGTTGAGCTAGAGGCCTGCCTAGTACTGCTTCCTAGTGCCTATACGATAGCCAAGTCTTCACTGGTGCCTATCTGATTACGAAGGTCCTAACTGGTTGCTATCTCAGTCCCAAGTGAACGATGTCGTTCAGTGGTGGCCACGAGCGGAGTTGTAGCAGAGGGCGCTCGTGGCTGTCGTCGTAAGAACGCCGCGCCGTTCGTGCATGGCGGCGCGCGGCGAAAGTAGGTGGCGCGCACTTTGGACTTGTGCGACACCACAATCACTGCCAACTAAGTGTACTGCTGAGACATAGGTTAACTACGTAGAAGCCTGCCTACTGATGAGAGTCATAATCGGTACCTGTCCTAATCCCAAGTCTTAACTGGTGCCTATCTGATTCCCAAGTGAACGATGCAGCCCAGTAGTTGCCACGAGCGGAGTTGCAGCAGAGGGCGCTCGTGGCTGACGTCGTAAGAACGCCACGCCGCGCCGTGCATGCATTGCGGCGCGCGGCGAAAGTACGTGGCGCACACTTCAGACTTGTGCGACACTTATACTCCATGAAGAGACATAACCTTACTTAGGTCATCTCTCTGTTTTCACAGGTCCATTGCCACAAACATCAAGATGTTGTCAGTATAGATTAATGTATACTTTACTGAGATTTTATATGCATACAGCCTGATGATGCACAGCATCGGAAAAAGTCGTTAATAGATGTTTTATCACATAAATAATATTTGTGACTGCTAGCAGGAATTTCAAGCAACCTTTCAATGGTTCAAAGAAGTTTCGGGCGAGCTGCCGCATAAAGTTTACTTCTTTATAATATTTCGGCTGAGAAACGTTCAGCCATCTTCAGAGACGAGTCGAAGACTGACGCTCCAGCACACGCTTCGTGCTTATAAACGCGCCGGCCGCACTACTGCGCATGCGGCCACAGATACAACAAGGCGCCAAAGACGTTACTCGGCGGCAAGGAAGTACACATATATGTAAATTATGTCTGTGGCTGCATGGTCGATTACTGCGGAGAAATCGATGTATTATGATCTGTGCTGTGGTGGCGTCTTTGTAAATTTATTAAAGAAAGTGCCGGATTCCATGATTTATCTAAAGTGAAGCCACTGTCCCTGTTAATCAAATTCGTCCCCAAGCGAATTTCTATTGCTTCTTTCACTACTGAGTCCCAGAAAGATGAAGTGGAAGCTAAAATTTTGACGTTTTTGTACGTCATGAAGTGTCCAGTATCAATACAATGCTCTGTCACTGCCGATTTATTTGGTTGTAAAAGACGGGTATATCTCTGGTGTTCCGTGCATCTTTCCTGCAATGTACGTGTCGTCTGCCCTATGTGCGAAAGGCCACAGTCACATGGGATCTTGTAAATCCCGGCCTTCCGGAGCTAGAAAACATCCTTGTTAGAATCCAAAAGTGCTGCTGTCTTTGGTGGGGGTCGAAAAATTACTTTAACATCGTGTCTGTTCATAATCCGTCCGATTTTCGACAACAGGCTCACAACATATGGCGGAAAAGCCATAGATTTAAAACTTTTTGCATCATCTTCCGTATTCTTTGCACGTACCGTTGGCTTCGTACGTAGTGCCGTATGTATCTGTTGTGGAGAGTACCCGTTTGCTTCAAAGACTCTCTTCAGGCGTAGAAGCTCGTCCTGCAGACTGCTCTCATCAGCAATGATGTGTGGTCTATGGACCAGTGTTCTGAGAACACTCATCGTCTGGGATGGATGATGACAGCTATTTGCATGTAAGTATAAATCAGTATGCGTCGGTTTCCTATATACTGAATGTCCTAAGGTGCCATCGTCTTTACGTCGTAACATCACATCCAGAAATGGAAGGCATCCATCTTTTTCGACTTCCATTGTAAACTGGATTTGGTTACGGATGGAATTCAGGTAGTTTAAAAATTCTTGTAACTTATCTTCACCGTGAGGCCACACAACAAATGTGTCATCAACATACCTCCAGAACACTGTGGGCTTCAATTTGTCAGATTCCAGCGGCTTTTCCTCGATGTCCTCCATAAACATATTGGCCACCAAAGGGGACAAGGTACTACCCACGGCGACACCGTCAGTTTGTTCAAAGAACTCGTTATTGAATAAAAAATATGTCGAGGTCATGACATTTTTAAACAAAGCTGAAATCTCTTTGTCTTCACGAGTAATATTTCTGTGGCAGAGAGGGATGCACTACGTAAACTTCGCCAGGATACCGAGACAGTATTTCTTCCAGGTGACAAAGGAAATGCCACTGTTTTAATGACTCGTGAAGACTACCATGATAAAATGTATAGTTTACTGACTTACAGCACATACCGAAAGCTTACTAAAGACCCCACAAATCAGGTAGTGAGGAAGACTATATCACTTCTGAACGCCTCCACCTTTCCTCCAGAAGTTGTGAGAAGATTCCAAGACTCTATGGACTTCCGAAGAGCCACAAAAAGGATGTCCCATTGCGTCTTATAGTGAGCAACATTGACTCTCCTAACTATGATTGTGCCAAACATTTACCGTCGTTATTAAGGCCACTGGTGGGAAAATGTGCTCATCACATACGTAACTCCGCTGACTTCATTGCCAAACTAAAATCTTTGGAATTCGACAGCTCTGACTTGTTAGTCAGTTTTGATGTAGTGTCCTTATTTACCAAGGTTCCTCTTTCAGACTCATTATCTCTTATTGGCAAGAACTTTGACAAAGAGATTCAAGCTTTGTTTAAAAATGTCATGACCTCGACATATTTTTTATTCAATAACGAGTTCTTTGAACAAACTGACGGTGTCGCCATGGGTAGTACCTTGTCCCCTTTGATGGCCAATAAGTTCATGGAGGACTTCGAGGAAAAGCCGCTGGAATCTGCCAAATTGAAGCCCACAGTGTTCTGGAGGTATGTTGATGACACATTTGTTGTGAAGATAAGTTACAAGAATTTTTAAACCACCTGAATTCCATCCGTAACCAAATCCAGTTTACAATGGAAGTCGATAAAGCTGGATGCCTTCCATTTCTGGATGTGATGTTACGACGTAAAGACGATGGCACCTTAGGACATTCAGTATATAGGAAACCGACGCATACTGATTTATACTTACATGCAAATAGCTGTCATCATCCATCCCAGACGATGAACACTGGTCCATAGAGCACACATCATTGCTGATGAGAGCAGTCTGCAGGACGAGCTTCTACACCTGAAGAGAGTCTTTGAAGCAAACGGGTACTCTCCACAACAGATACATACGGCACTACGTACGAAGCCAACGGTACGTGCAAAGAATACGGAAGATGATGCAAAAAGTTTTAAATCTATGGCTTTTCTACCATATGTTGTGAGCCTGTTGTCGAAAATCGGACGGATTATGAACAAACACGATGTTAAAGTAATTTTTCGACCCCCACCAAAGACAGCAGCACTTTTGGGTTCTAACAAGGATGTTTTCTAGCTCCGGAAGGCCGGGATTTACAAGATCCCATATGACTGTGGCCTTTCGTACATAGGACAGACGACACGTACATTGCAGGAAAGATGCACGGAACACCAGAGATATACCCGTCTTTTACAACCAAATAAATCGGCAGTGGCAGAGCACTGTATTGATACTGGACACTCCATGACGTACGAAAACGTCAAAATTTTAGCTTCCAATTCATCTTTCTGGGACTCAGTAGTGAATGAAGCAATAGAAATTCGCTTGGGGACGAATTTGATTAACAGGGATAGTGGCTTCACTTTAGATAACTCACGGAATCCGGCACTTTCTTTAATAAATTTACAAAGACGCCACCACAGCACCGATCATAATACATCGATTTCTCCGCAGTAATCGACCATGCAGCCACAGACATATATGTGTACTTCCTTGCCGCCGAGTAACGTCTTTGGCGCCTTGTTGTATCTGTGGCCGCATGCGCAGTAGCGCGGCCGGCGCGTTTATAAGCACGAAGCGTGTGCTGGAGCGTCAGTCTTCGACTCGTCTCTGAAGATGGCTGAACGTTTCTCAGCCGAAATATTAGAAGAAGTAAACTTTATGCGGCTGCACGCCCGAAACGTCTTTGAACAGTCATTGCGCCGCGAAAACATGAAGATGCACAACCTTTTAATTATTTACATACACTCATGGTCGACTCAAAGTTAGCATGGCTTTAAATTGATAAGTTGTTAATCTGTTGTAACGCACTCGAGACGTGTTGCTGACGCAACTACTATATCTGAAGAAAATCTTACGGGTTGAAACATGTAACTATATACAGTGTGAGGCATACAACATTCTTTTTTGTGGTTAATTGGAAAAATGATAATCAGGTTAAAAACGTATAAATGAAAGCTATTTTTCATAGCAGATTGGCACTCTCCGTGAAGAAATATGAAACGTATGTATAAAAATAATTTTTTTCATGATTGTTCTGTAATCCAAAAATAAAAATGAATTGAAGAGTTGAAAAACGCTAATATCTCAAACAAATATACACTAGAGATAGCAAAATCAAAGTACAGATTGTGATATTTTTCGTAATGATTTAATGTGACAACTTTCACAATCCAATAAAGCATAGACTGATCATGCTGTCAGTGAATAGTCAGACTGGTCATTGTACTTCAATGATTCGGACTGTACACATCTGCTCGTATTGGTTAACATTTGCAGAGAAAGTACACACCATTTTCTCGTACTTTGAGGCTCATAGAAATGTTGAAGAAGCTAGTTAAAGGTATGCTAATCTATTCTCATATGTGAATGCTCCTTCTACGACGTTTCGCAAAATTTTCTAACTCTTTACCGAAACTGGAAGTGTTAAAGAACCTACAGTATGAATCCGATGTCTGTTTGTTCGAGATATTAATGTTTTCCGACAATTTTCAACCATTTTTATCTTTAATGAGTTTGGAAAACGTTGTTTCCTTTTGTAAAGCAGCAAACTGGTATAAGGTTTTAATATGAAAATTTAGGTATAATTCGCAAGAAAATTTCTACACTTTCGTTTGTAATAAGGTGATTGGTTTCGATCTAATGCTAAGATCATCCTCAGAACTTCTCCCTCAAGTTGATGCTAAGACGATGAGAGTTTGGCGACTGTTCACCGTCTCAGCATCAAAATGAGACAAATCGGTCTGAGGATGATCTTAGCACAATATCGAAACAGGTCACCTTAGTACAAAATAAAGTGTAAAAACTTTTTTTTCTATCTAGACTGGTATTTTTATATTAATTTCTTTTTCGTCGATTTTAGCGCCAGCCATCATGAAACGAAAAAAAAAATGTTTCATACAAAAGTAACATATTGTTTGTAGGATAATCAAATGTGCGCCATCTATCGTGACAGAAAACAAATATTGCCAAAAAATTGCATATTGTTTAACGGAGAATCTGCAATAAAAAACAATAGTTCCTATTTAAGATTTCAAAATCACCCCCCTCCGACCTTTGGAGCAGATGCCGGAAGCCGATATTTATGTTAATGAATGTCCCTCTTCGAGGTGAACTACTTCTATTTGTTAGCTGTGGTCTTCTGTCCGGAGACTGGTATGATGCAGCTCTCCACAATACCCTATCCCGAGCAAGCTTCTTCAACTCCACATAAGAACGGCAATCTACATCTGTCTGAATCTGTTTACTTCAGCCATCTCTTGTTCTTCCTCTGCGGTTTTTACCCCAAACACTTTCCTGCAATGCTAAATTCACGGTTCCTAGATGTCTACTTCTATTACAACATTTTTAATCCGATTTTTTCCATATATTCCGTTAAACAGTTTTAAATGCGTCATCCTATTCATATGCAATTGGTGACCGGCAATATATGTGAGTACCTTGGAAGGAATATTATTACTACACACACACCAGTCGGTGACGCTTGTGATGATACTGCTGGCCCTCTCATCTCATTGTTATCGTACGATACCGTCTGCGTCGGACCCGAAATCGTGTGGTTTAATAGTGATATATGTTGCGTGTGAAGTTAGTTACACACGAAATAGCCAGCCTAGGAATCAGTGTAGGGCAGTGTCTCGGTGATACTGTGATTAAAACAAGTGATAGATTGCATTAATTAAGAGAATTGTTTAGATGCTTTGCAGACAGTTCTATTAACAATAGTTTTGTCATTGTACATTATTTCAAGAACTAGATAGACGAATTTTAAAAACTTTATGTAAATAAAAATAAATAGCATTGTATATATCTTAGGCTCATAAACAAGTTGTGTTGACCAGTTAATTGTGTTAATTAATGTAATAGTCGAGATTTAAATATTATGATTCGTTGTATACATAAAATGACTTGAGATTTTAAAAGTAGTTTCAGAATTTCCAATATATTTGATAGTTCAATATATGTTAGGAACATGTATGATGTACTCATTAACTAATTTATTGACATTTAACATCGCACTTTGTTGTCATACACAAAGAACCGAAATTACGACTTAAAAAGATATATGCCATCTAAAATTATTGTATGTATAGTTTCTATTTTATATTATGATTATTTTTGAGTACATGAAATGTTTTACTGTTGTGTTCGTTAATTGTAAATTAGTATATTAAATTGTTATGAACAATGCATGATGTAATGTCATTATAGTCGATGTTATATATTTGCCTCACCGCCTTGCGTGGGGGAGTTCGAGTTGTTGCGTTTCTCAAGTGCTCTGGAATACATGTCACTCTGTGTTTTAAAATGGAAGTAATATCAGCTACGCATGAGACCGCGTCGTCATTATATAAACTCTACCGACGTTTCGGCACTGTTGCAGGCGGCCTTCATCAGGGTCTGTGTCTGACTGCTGAATGTACGATCACTGGGGTTTATATATCAGCGGATGAGGGACAGGATATATAAATCCCAGTGATCGTACATTCAACAGTCAGACACAGACCCTGATGAAGGCCGCCTGCAACAGTGGCCGAAACGTCGGTAGAGTTTATATAATGACGACACGGTCTCATGCCCGGAAGAATTTTATTGAAAATGACAACGGCCGCGGTAGCCTACGTTTGCATTTAATATCGGGTAAGTTCTGTTGCATTGTCTACATTGTAAAAATGTAATGTTTTGGTGGAATAATAAGCATTTTTATTCAGATTAAAGAAGAAGTGAAAAATTGTACCTACGAGTATTTATTTCTACCACGACGCCCCAGGAGAATAATGTTGCAGCGAGCGGAACCCCCATCCATCGTAATGTTGAAAAGATTAGTATCGTTTGGAAGGGGTAGAATGAAATGTAATCTATATATATATATAAAAGGCTTATGTGTACGTGCTGACAGACTTTTCTCCATGACCACATACTGCCACCCAATCGTGGTTGTGGTGGTAGATAGCTCTTGGTCTAATGATGTTAGTAAGGGAGTTTGGTCGTGGTGCGTGGCAGTGGGTGAGTGTGACAAGCAAAAATTCGCAAAATTTGCAATAAATACTCTTAGGAAAAGCTATATACTCTGTGACTTATGAACTTTACGGTACGAGTCAAAATCTGTTTATTCTTTCAATCGTCAGTCAATGCGGTCCTTTCAGACTTTAATAACTACGAGGAATATCAAATACGCATTTTTTTAAATAGATCACGTTTCCGTCAACCACACATTACCGACTATGAACAGAGACACAAAACAAAGATAAAAATACAGATAGACTCAATGATGAAAATACTCGTGGAACTTTGGTCACTGTCGTGGAAGCGTGGTGGAAACACAGACATACATTAATGAACGCCAGTAAGCTCACGGGTCTGTGCTAATCAGTGCTCTCTGATACATATAGCCGCGACACTCTCTGCTGTGAAAGGTGTTATCGTTTGACTGCTGAGTCAAGAAAAACTATGCGACTTGATAATGTTGGCAACAGATGTTGAATAACGAGAATCATGTGACATCGTCATAAGTCAATAGCGTGACACGCAAATGTTTTGTGAAGCATACAGTAAGAACAGCAGTATTTATCTACACTGCATGTGGTTCGGTCATCTTTGCAACGATTTTATATCGAGATATTGATGTTGACAACATAAAAACACGAGGCAGCCAGGATAGAAAGTAAAATTTTACCGAATCAGATACATCCGTTGTCACATCTCATTATGACAAGCACTTTCACACGAACCTCTTTTGTATAGAGTATCATGATTCACACAGTCTTACAATTCATTCCAAATTCCTATTCAAGAAGATATTTGTGAAAACTGTTACAAATCAATATTCGCACTTAAACAATATCGTTTTCAGAAATGTAATTTGCCAGCCGCTTTCGGCGCTGCTGTTGCAATGTGTAACTTTATGAACACAACCTAACATTGAATTTATATTGTTTCGAAGCACGGACTTAAATTAATTTCACTCCTAGTATGAAAAACTTTATGAACATTCATCGTTTTCGACAATGACTTCTACTTAAATTTGACATCTTGGCTAGGAGAACTGGGTTTATTGACAGATCAAACAAGGATTGTGTTTTTGCTGACCTACGTCCGGAACCCAAAGAACCATGATATACACAGGACCTTCTTTAACAACCGTTGCGAAGCAAGGGCATATAAGCTAGTTTACTGTATAAAAATCAAGTAAAACATTATACGCTAAGAAATTCGTCTCCGGCAGATAGAAAGTGTGTCGGTGCAGTGGAAACGTCAGGCCAGCAGGCTGTGAAGAGAACAGAGCAGTGTCTGGCAGCAGGTGTCGGTGACGCGGCCAGCCTGTCAGCAGAGTGGAGGCCAGCCTGTCAGCAGAGTGGAGACCAGCCGCCGCCAGCCGCCAGCGTCAGCCGCGGCCTGCTGACCCGCTGACACTTTGCTCTGCCGAGCCCACAGCTGCCGACCCACACCACAGACAACAGCTGGCCGGTCGCCGCTCCGCAATCGATAAGGCTCCAACTGTGGTACTAGGTGACCCGCCGCCTCCATTCACATCTCCAGCGCGTAGCACGTTCACTCTGTGTGTATGTGTGTGTGTGTGTGTGTGTGTGTGTGTGTGTGTGTCTGTCTGTCTTCTGGTGAGTACGGAGACAAATGAGGGCAGTAGGGATGTGTCGAAAATCGCGTATCTGTTAAGAGTCACAGTGATTTAGAAGTCGCATTTTTCACAGTCGCAACTTTACGGAATCTGACTGCAATTTCAGTCGCAGTTTAGAACCGCAGTAGCAACTAAAAGTAGCAATTCGCAACTAAAGGCTAGTTTACACGACGACACTACGTTTCATGAAACTGCACTACTGGCTAGTGCGCATGCGCGGCAAACGTACGCGCAACTCGTTGACAAAACTAAAACACATTGTTAATCTAAGTAATGCCAAAATGCTGCTTCTAAATGATATTAAGCTATCGAAAGATACGTCCTTAAAACAAAAAATTAAATACATACCTCACAATTATATAGGACGAACATCTGATGAGCTGAACGCATTAGTAAAAAATACTAGTCAGATTTGCCTACAGAACTACACATAACATAAAAACCTTAATCCATTCTACTAAGACAAAACTACCAGTATACCAATTACCAGGCTTATATAAAATTAACTGTAAGGATTGTCAGAAATTTTATATAGGACAAACTGGCAGAACTTTCGAAATTCGATACAAAGAACATACAAGAAATTCTGAAGAAAATATTTCAGCATTCTTTAATCATTTGAAAACGGAAAATCACGAAACCGATCGAATTACAGACGCAGTGAAAATATTACATATCCCACCAAAAGGTTATCATATGAACATCCTGGAAGAGATAGAAATTTATACACATTGGAAGGAAAGCCCTGACGAAATTTTAAATGAAGAAACCGAACTAAAACACAAACATTATCTTGTCAACTTTATTAAAATTTTCGAATCAAGTTAAAACAAAGATATACATCATAATACCATAACATAATATAGATCACACCACACTACCAAAGATCCCACTATATGAAGTCATAAAGAAACTGTAACCATAGAGCATCGCTGGAGGATATGTCAAACTGACAGATTAGTAGTAAAGAATTAATATTTGATAAACGTAATATATATATATATATATATATATATATATATATATATATATATATATATATATATATATACCATCTAAAGAACATACATACTGATATTACATGCAGTCATTGTAATAAATTATACCTCCATGATGCCGTATGGAAGGGAGTTTGAAATAATATGTCACGGAAAATGTATCAAAATTGTAGGTATCTTTATTTCACTCACTTTAATCATAAATATTTGTCCGCAGATAGCCTGATGATGGCCACAGTGCCGAAATAGGCCTATTGCTATAACAATAAACAGTTTTTAACATCTATAAAGTGAAGCGGTATTTTCGCATTACTTAGATTAACAATATGTCCTTAAAAGACATACATAATGCTGCAGGCCCAAATGAAATGAAAACTAAAACAGTTTCGGCTCCCAACTTCGGCGAAACTGATTGCGCGGGTTTTTAGGTTAGATGATAACCAAATCACAAAATGAAGTGGGGAACGGAAGTAATTGTTCGGTATTTGTCATATATGTGATGCACAGGTGTTTATGAGCTTTTAAAAGATTTCTCGAATCTTGGTGCTCTTGAAGCAATCATTCGCGAATTAAATATTGATGGGTTAACGATAGGTAATTTGCGGGCTAAAATACATTCAATTCAGAATAACTGTACAAAGGAACTTTGCAAAATGCAATCTAGTAAAACATCTGGGTGTTAATCAGCGCAAGATAACAAGACCAAGATCAAGTGGTTTGAAGTTGCAGATTTTTTTAAGGAAAATTGTACACAGAAAAAAACGCTACACAAATCTGTTAAGCTAAATTCTTTTATTTAATATTACTTTTTAAAACGTGATAGCTTTTACATTTACAATTCTTTGTAAATATTTATTGAAAACGTGACCGGATTTTACTTTCACTTTTTATGTAAATACTTTTAAACATATTATTCACCTTTTCCTGGTTAAGCAGTTGTGGATTTCGGAACACGATGCATGTTCTGTAGAGATAAATATGAATCCCCACTTGACGAGAAACCTAATGTAATTTTTAATTTCAGTTCTGGTGACAATGCTATACGCATAAGAGTATCTTCTTTCCTTATTGCATTACTATATTTGAAAGAAAAACGTAAAATGCTCTGGTGACATTTTAAGGTAATTACAATATTTTAGGGTCTTCAACCACAATCTCTTTCAGCAAGACCGGTGATCAACCGAACTGACGTCTTACATTTAACAACCGAAACACGGTTTCTTAGTCTTTTTATGTTTAGACTTATGAAGTGACTTTACACAGAGCAGTAATAGCTCCGCTGCAACTCTTACAGCTGCCAAAACTTTGATTTTACGACCATTTTACATTTGATCGTTAGGATCAAGTACCCAATGTACATGTTTTTCTAAGCTTGCAATATGTTTATTGCTACATCAATAGGCTTCATTACCTATAAAAATTATTAAATTAAGGTTCATTAACATTGTAATAGTATACTAATGATTAAATTGTCCGTGGTTGAGGACAATGTCAGGAAGTAAGCAGAATATTTAACAGCGTAATTGGATTTTCCGCTACCAATCAAAGGATATAGCTGTTAAAATTATTTATTTAATTCTATTACTTTTACTCAATTACTCCTGATCCCAGGAAATAATTTCTTGACATTAACGGCGGTGGTATTACAAATTCGAAATATTGACACATTTAGACCGTTTCGTAACGTTCAAATATATTCCATTGCGAAGTTGAAAATCTGTGCTGAAATCGAACCCGGATTTCCCGACTTAAGGCTATTGAATATTGAAACGTTTCGACCGTTTCGCGACGTTGAAATAAATTAAACTGGAAAGTTGAAAATTTTCGATGGATTCGATCCCGGACTTCCCGCTTCGGGTCAGCGGTCGCCTTGACAAATTAGGCTACTGAGGCACACTTCCGTTCCAACCCAAACTCTCAACTTGTAGCTGCCTGCTCATTGGTTCCTCTTTCTCGCAGCCTATACCAGATTCCTACAATGGATCGAGCGTTTGAATGAGCCCACATTACAATTGTCAGTTCCCTTTACAGAAAAAAAAAGTTCAAATGTTTGTATAGCTTATGGGACTTAACTACGGGGTCATCAGTCTCTAAACTTAGAAAACTACTTATGAGCTAGCTAACACTAAGGACGGCACAAATATCCATGCCCGAGGGGGGATTCGAACCCTCGACCGTAGTGGCCATGCAGACCGTGACTGGCGCGCCGCAGTCCCCTCGGCCACCGCGGCCGGCATATTTTACAATTATTGTCATGGTGTCTGTTCTTTCCGACATAGCCTAACTGGTCAAGACGACCGCTGTCCCGAAGTAGGAAATCCAGGTCCAAATCTCGGTCCAGCACTAATTTTGATTTATTCTCTTTATATATATAACAAACCAGAAAGGGTAGTCTGGCAGCAGCTAACATGCTGCTCTTCAGCCGAGACCATACAGGTATGGGAACAGAAGATTTAAAATAATAAAAACAGATGACAATATATGAAGAATTTAAAAACAGACACGCAGAGATAAATGGGTTGAATGACAATGACTGTGAAAAGAATGACAAAATGTACATATTTCGAACTTAAAAAACCACACTGGATAAAACGTTCATTTTGAAGAAACGGAGCGAGGACGACGAGACGAAGAGACACATTTAAAACACATGGCAACGCTATGTTCTGCCTGTGTGGCGGTTGCTGAGGTTTTAAAAACACACGTACACTCGAAGCACAAAGTCACTGCACACTTAAAATCACTGACACAGAATTAAAATCACCGAGGAGTGGATGGTGACAGCCACAGCGTGGCCCACTCCCCTAGTAGTGTTTCGATGTGATGAACGAAATACGAAGCGAATGTCACCCTCAAGCGATGGCCGGACGTACTAGTACCTCCCAGCCCCGCCAGAGGCGCTACACGAAGGCTAGCACAATGCGCCCCAGAAAAACACCAAAAGTTAGGCATGTTCTAAAATATGCCAAGCCAACATTGAAGGCTATAGCAGAGCCAAGGGTGATATCCTCTCCAAAATTATACTAAAATCACTGAGCAGGCACCGCAGTGGAGAGGGAGGGGAAAGGAAAGTGCGGTGGGCTGAAAAGGAAGGGAGGGGGGTGGAGTGGGGATGGGATGGGATGGAAGGACTCCAAGGGAGTGGGTAGGGTTGGCGATCCACGCGGCGAAAGGGAAAAGAATGCGTGGAGCGGGACGTGGCACTTATCTACAAGGGAGGCTAAGGTTGACAGGAGCGGTATATGTCAGGACGGAGTGTGTCATTCGGGAGAGGAAGCTGATGGGAGTTACCCTCGAATAGGATGTGGAGAGTATGGAGGTGGAGAGAGGGAGGAACATGCTGGTAAAGGCGTGGCAGAGGCCCGGGATTCAGGAGGATACGAGAGACCAGTGGGTGACGAGATTCTATTTTGCTGGATGTGTATACGATGCGTAGATGTTGAAGGAATTTTAGAAGGTGGGGGAAAGGGATAAGATCATATAGGATCCGCGTGGGGGAAGGGAGGCGGATACGGTAAGCTAGGGCTGGCGTTCTAGGATCTGGATGGATTTATGTTAGGAAGGGGGAGTGGGCGGGTATCCAGGCGGGATGAAAGCTGCACAAGACAGGACACATTAGGGACGGCAGGTGTAGAGGACGGAGGAGGGGTTCAATCCCCATGTCCGGCCGGAAAGGAGCTTGGAAAGGTTAAGGCGGGAGAGGGCCTTTTTTCGGACAGTTTTAAGGTGAGGATTCCAGGATAAAGGGTGCAGTCAAGGGTGATGCCTAGGTATCTAAGGACGGTGGTTTGCAGGATGGGGCGGTCATGGAAAGTGAGGTAGAGGTCGTGGCGGGGGAAGGAACGGGTGGTACGACCTATGATGACTGCACGGGATTTGGTAGGGCTGACAGTTAGGAGCCACTGGACGAAGGAGGAAGATTCGGAAAGGTGACAAATTTTGAACATCGCCATTGAATTTATTTCAACGTCCTGAAACGGTCCAAATGTGTCAATATTTCGATTTCGCAAACTGAACATCACTGCCCAACAGTTTTCATCAGTTTAGAGCTGATGGAAGCTTTCTCAGTCAAAGTTTCATCGATTGATACTTAATTGTAAAAAATCCTATCAAGGGTGCCGTAGTTTTGATAAATCCTCCGTTCATAATAGTGGTTAGTCGTAGCTGTTTGCGAAGGAAAACAGGCTGCAGCAACACCGGCGAATACAGTGGCGGATACAGAATTTTTTTCTGTGTGGGGCACAAGGCTGAGGAGGGTGATAAGTGTATGTGTGTTTGAAATTTAGTCTCGCAGAGTTGTTAAGGGCTTGTTCACCCACCTCAGTCTGGTGCCCCACACAGAAAAAAATTCTGCGTCCGCCACTGTTGTCGAACAAGTTTTAACAAGCATCTGTTGTTACCTAGAAATAAAGTGCTTTACGATAACCCTCACGGAACAGTAGGTTTGTGAGAAATACGTCAGTGAAAGATCGGAATGAAAGGCGCACATTACGATTATGTTAACTTTTACATTATATACGTATTACAAATAAATTAATAAAAAGAATGAATTGAAAAACCAAGTAATTATTTTAATGTTTTCAATATTTACGTTTACGAACTCATTTTCAATTTCTTATGCTTGTACTCTTGCTCCTGTATTGTAATAATTTTTGTTGTCGTCCTGGCCTATTATGCTACTTCGTAACTATGTACTCATCCCACCTAGAATTGCATAGGAAACATATGTTGCAGGACGTGAAATATGCCTCGATGTAATAATAAATTACAGAGGTGTGGTGTCTTATCGCACACAGTTTCGCTGATTCATAACAAAATATATGCAGACATACACTGCGACGTTGAGTATTGCTTGCTCCTTGAGAGAGATTGAATTGTTTGTATGCTCAATCTGGAGTTGAGCTGCATCTAACTGCTTGCCATTAGGGCATTACTGCTGGAAGGGTGATAAGACTGAGAAAAAGGTCGTTTACCGTACCTGTAGGTGAAATAGCTCAACACAAATACTCTACATTATCGTACAAAAATATCGAATTAAATGAAGTTTCCCATGGCTCATGATGCGCTGAGGTATCTGACAATTGGGAAAAAAATTAGATGCAGATAATGGGGTTTGAACCTGTGTACAGCTTTGCCACTGGTTAAGGCTGTACCAGTTACGCTATAAAAACCTCGTAATGAATCCTTAGATTTATAAGACGATAGAATACCACAGTTATTTGTTTATTGTATAAAAGGTGTTAATTGTGCAAACAGACGGCATTTAGATATTATATTAAACTTCTGGTAGACGTGACTTAACTTGAGTTTTCCTCGGACACAGAAATACGAACGATATTGCTCAGTGCACCCCAGTAATTTAGATGAGAAGCTGCCGTGTGTAGGCTTGAATTATATGCCATAAACAGTTTATTAACATTTATGGAATATTCCGGCGGTGCTTGGAGGAACAAAGACATATTGATAACTTAAATACGTAGTATTTTTGTTCCACAATACCATTTATTTGCTTGTTATTAGCAGCTTTCGGCTGCTTAGGCCATCGTCAGGTAACTTACGTGTGGACTATCTGTTTAGTATGAAGTTACCTGACGATGGCCTAAGCAGCCGAAAGCTGCTAATAACGAGCAAATAAATGGTATTGTGGAACAAAAATACTACGTATTTAAGTTTGTAATGGTTTATTAAGGTCTTTAGTTAATAGAAAACTAACTTTCATGACACCGAACCTTCATATGGAGAAATAAACCTTGAATAATTAGCAAATTTGTGCAATGTTCACAGTGGCTAGTTTGGCCCAGGAATGGCTGCCAGTAACAGGTGACGTGCAGCTGACCAATGGTAAGGCGCGATTGTCGGCAGTCCACACATGAAAGGTTATCGCTACTTTCTGTATGCACGGCTTTAATAAGGTTGTCATCTCAATTTTTTACTTACTGATTTACCGTCTTTCACGTTTGTTTTGGTTTCGCTGAACCGAAGATGGATTTACAGTACCGTGTCTATGTGTACTGCACACTTCGAGTTGCAGCGTGATATGTTACCCGTTCTCTGCCTGAATATCGCGCACATTGGATGCATTGAGTACAGTAGAATACTCCGTTTACTTCTGTATAATGGAACCTAATTTCGTCGCATAGTGTTCTATGGATATTTGTTTTTCCCTATAAATTTTAAACGGACAACAGTCGTTAATCATTATCACAACATTTACTTAACGCTTTTGACACTGAATAAAAAGTGGATGGTCCTGAAATACTATCTCATATAGAACGAATCGTTGCATTCGTATTCACTTGTCTTCAGGATAAATAGTATCGTGGTATGATGTGTGGATTTTTAGTACTTAGAAAAGAACGAAAGACTATGACAATAAAAGACCACTGTGCCATAACACTATGTTGCAGTGATACTTTTTTCCTGGTCAATTTCTAGATGTGCAAACTTGGTGAGACGAAATAAGTGTTACAGAGTTGGCAAAACTGCCGCGGCTATCTCCTATACTGCAGCCGTGGTGAGCGAGTGAGGATTGTTTCTGGAGGGAGGGAGGTGAACCGGCTTTCCGAACGCACCTCGCCGGTTCCACGGTACCTGGACCCTCGTAAACATCAGATTCCGCATTAACACTAATGCTCGACTGCGGTTTTACCGCCACCTGTACTTTCTGAATATCCTGAGCACTTCGCGGAAATGAAAATGACCTACGTTCTGTGAACGTCTACGTGTGCATAAATTTATCACCTCTTAATATATCAAGTATATTTTGGCCTTTACTGTGGGGCCATGTGCTTGCGAAATACCATATAAATTCATTTATTACAGTATTGTATCCTGTATAGAGCCATTTCCATATCCATGGCTCAACCAGTTTACTTCATTAAAATTTGGCCTCTGTTGTGCGATGACCTGATTGTTTGTTGTCACTTTTTGATGACCAGCGTTTGACCGCGTGCATATCAGCATGTCAATAAATTTATTTCGTAACACTACTAACACTGCCCCATACTAAAATGAAAAATGCAATAGTACACAGAAAAAATATTTTTAAAAATGAATAAAAAAGTGAACATCTACAGTCGTTATGGAAGTCTGATTTCGCTACCTGTTTCACAACACATCGTTGTGTCATCTTCAGCCCACTGGGCAGCATAAGAGCGTCATGCCCTATGTTGCGTAACCAGAATGGTGGCCAGTACTAATCCACTAACACCCACAGATTTTAGTTAAAATAAATAAACACTCTCTCTTCAGGTATCAGCAGACAACTACGCAACGTATTACATCACATTTTGATAATGGGGCCGGAAAATGACACCATCAAGTGTCGAAAATTATAACGAAATGTAGCTGCCATAAAGTAACGGCTGAAGCTGTTGTGTTTTTGTAATTTTATAGAATAGTCGAAGGCCCTACCATCTTTCTTAAAGATGGAAGTACAAAGAAAGGCGATTCCGTCCAGGCAAAAGATGTAAGAGAGATAAACTAGCATTCAACTCAGAGGGCAATAACAAAAGCACATGTATCAAATTGTCCGGTCACAGCCCCACTTGGGTAATCTCCGTCACACTTCTGTGTGGCTCACTCTGTCAGGTTGCATGAATTGTTGCAACCACAGCCACACCGAGAAAATGCGTCCTTAAAATCGGTGCCCAGCTTTGCAGTTCTGTGGCTACATAAAATGATATGAAAAGGTGTTTTCTCAAAAGATAATATTTCGGAAGCCATTGGGTTTAGAAAATTTTGCGTGTTGTTTTCCTGCATAAACGTAACGATCAGACAGTTTACAATAAGTGGAGCAGGCAACTTATAGTGGTCTTTCAGGAAAGGAATCTTTTTGTACCTTCTCCCATCTATTTCCCTACTCCTCACCTCCACCTCATCCTCGACCTCTACACACTTTTCCCGCATTCCCCTTCTCCCTTTTTCCTCCTCTCCCCCCTATATTCATCCACAGTCTCCATCCATTTCCCTCTCCCCCTACTTCTATCTGCTATTTCCTTCTCTAGCTCACCATCTCCTTCTACTTTTACCTCTCCTTATGACTATTTTCTATTCGGAAATTATGAAATTAAAGATTAGGAACTTTCAATTTAGTGCTAACCACGGCAAATGACCACAAAATTCTAAAGAGTAACCCAATGATCGCTACAAATAGCTCAGAATGGCCTTTTGGTCTAAGACTCCAAATTACGGAGTGTGAAGCTATTTTCCGTCGGACGTTCGAGTCTAGTAACCGACGATATCGGGAGTTTGTTCCTTAAGTTTTCAATTTTTTCAACGAAGCTAATAAATAACGTTACTTGCAGTGTTCGTTACTACGGTGTTTTCAAACATCGGCAGTGGCGCGCCGATCAGGCTCAGCGCCTGTGTGGGAAACCAAGACAGCGCCCCTTTAAATTTTTATTTTGTTAATTTAGGAACCACCTTACTACTGTTTGATAAAAGATGGCAAACAGAAAAACCGAGACGATTATTTATAATGTCTTTGCTAATACTTCTTATATTATGTATTTAAGAAGTTATGAATATTATTTTTTGTACATTCATTTTATTTGACATTTGTTAGCCATAATGTTTCACCACGATAGGTTTTTATAGGATAATGAAAACTGTTTCAGCCCTGCGTGATTATTTCAAGCCCATCCTCCTCTCTCTCTTTCTCTTTCTCTTTCTCTCTCTCTCTCTCTCTCTCTCTCTCTCTCTCTCTCTCTCTCTCTCTCTCTCACACACACACACACACACACACCCATATATATATATATATACACTTAACTTTAGACTATTATTTCGCATATCATCTCTCAAAGTTGTATTATTTTAACATATTCTATTGTCTTACTCTGACAGTGGGCTTTTACAATATTTTTTTTCAAATCAACGAAATTTATGTTCAAATGTTCGTAAATCTATGGGACTTCTCTATTCATCAGTCCCTAGACTTACCAAATACTTAAACTAAGTTAACCTAAGGTCAACACAACCATGCCCGTCTGGAGGACTTGAACCTCCGACGGCGACCAACCTCGCTCTCCGCAGCAAGACGCCTTAGACCGCCCGGCCACTCTGCCGCGACAAAATGTAAGTGAAACAAATGTTTCTAGTGTAACGCTTTTAGAGCGATTCCAAATTGCTATGTACACCAAGATGTAGAGATCTCGCCTGGGAAATATATACGGACATGACACTGAAATAATAGACCCTGCGATGGTTTACCACAGGAAGGTGCGCCGTTTCGTAGAAAATTTCATCGTCTCATTTCATTCTTGATAAATTTGTAATATAGTTTCGTGACCACTGACAATAATTTTGTTAATTTACTTCACGAAAGATCCGATTGATGCATTAAATAAGGGATTCACCTTGTTGAAATGTTCTATGAACGTAACAACACCGTCATTGCAATAATTGTAGCAGACAATCAGTTTATTTATAATGAATTGTACAAAAAATTATTTGCAGTATTGTTCTTCATATCAAGAATATGAGGATCCAATGGCTGTATAGAACGTGTATTTTCTAAAAAATAATTTTGGTTCCTATGACGTCACAGATACCCTGAATTTTATAAAATCAGATTTCTAATCCGATTCAATTTAGAGTTCCCCTCATCATATTCTGCAACTACATTTAATACACCTCCCATCATTATCGTTTATGAAATTATGTACGTCATGGCAGTACTAACTGTTCAGTGGGGGAGTGAATAGTTGGGACTTTCTGTGAGGAAAATGCTCGTACCACCCACGCCTCCCCTCCTAAAAGCATCAGACTGTCACGGAATGTGAGTACTTAAGAAGGGTGATAATTTTCCGCTGCTTGTGGGCACTTTGAACACAGTCTGTGATGTTCAATCGTGTCTTTACACGTCAGAATCCGCGGAATCATTTCATTAGAGTCCCGCGAAAAAAACAAAAAAACAAAAAAAAAAACAAAAAAAAAATCATTGGCATTCTAATTTATTCTACTTTGTTCTGTTTAAAACAGTATATGATTGCACAAAAATACATTTTGTATTTATTATAACAAAGTTTTTATTGGCTAACAATACTAGCCACCGACTATCAATAGTCCTGAAAACAACACGTATAAAGCACATACTATTTTCGTAACATGTATCGTGCAGGGTTTAGGTGTTTCGTCATGTATAAATGTCCTCGGTGTCCTTGTATAATCCTATATATGAAAACATTTATAAAAAATTAAGCGGCCAGGCTGTTCTATAAGGCCGATATCCTTCAAATTGTTCAAATGTTTGTAAGTCGTATGGGACTTAACTGCGGCGTCATCAGTCCCTAAACTTACAAACTACTTAGGAACTATATTACACTAAAGACGGCACAAACATCCATGCCCGAGGAAGGATTCGAACCCCGACGGAGAACGGCCTCGCGCAACGTAACATAGTGCCTCAATGCGCTCGGTCGCTCCACAGCGGCCCGATATCCTTCATTTTTCTTTTAAATGAAAGGTATTCATCCTTATATTTGTCACCTGGTAGCAAAACTCACATTCCTTTATTTACACTCAATGGCGATATCCTTCTGCCCTTGCTGTGAATGCTTTAATCGGTTTTATGATATGTTCCGTCTAAATTAAGATATGCGGTTCTTTTTAACGTAAAAACACTAATCGATATAGCTCTTTCACGTACGTTTTTAAATACTTCCATTGATTGACTCTGAAGAATGCTTTAATCGGGTTTATGATATGTTCCGACTTAATTAAGATGTTCGGTTATTTTTAGCGTAAAAACGCTCATCGAATCAAGCTCTTTCATTTGCGGTTTTAAATTCTTGCATTGATTGTCTCTGAAGAAAACTTGCCTTTCACTTTTCCCATTTTTTTTCATTCCAGCAAGCATAAATGCGATTCTAATTAAGGTACGCAGTTTGTTTTGACATAAAAACACTTAGAGGATCAAGTTCTTTCGCTTGAGCTTCTAAACACTTCCATGGGATGATACTGAATTCCTCAATGAGTACCGCGGCGGAGAGGCTAAGGGCATTGAGGCCCTATGCTCCGATACGCGAGGCCGTTCCCCGTCGGGGGTTCGACTCTTTCCTCGGGCTTGGATGTTTGCCTTGTCTTTAGTATAAGTTAGTTTATAAGTAGCTTGTGAGTTTAGGGACTGATGACCCGGCAGCTAGTCAAATAATCTTAACTAACATTTGAATTTCAACATTTCCTCATTGAGTATAAACCGTTTATTGAAATGCATAATGCATAATGATGTACCTTTTGGTGGAAAAGTTATCATATTAAGACGGGATTTCCGACGGTATTTACCTCTTGTTCTTCTAAATCTCGAGCTGATATAATACAAAATTCGAATACATTTTCATCTCTGTAGCCACTTTCGAAATTTTCCATTCGAAGAAAAAATATGCGGCACGAGCATTTTTAAAACTGAATGTGATGAAAGCCCTTCTAATGATGAGAACTTGATCGACCAGCCCTTCATCTTCTTATGACAGTTTGAATCTTTCCACGACTCCATTGAACAAATCTGTGTCAATAATTATCAGATTTGAAAGTTCCTGGAAGATTAAAATTGAGTGCTGGAAACGGGATTCGAACCTGAGACATTTGCCTTTTGCGGGGAAGCGCTCCATCGTCTAAGCTATCCCGGCATCTTAACTATACTTCTGCCAGTACCTCGCCTCCTACTTTCCATACTTCACAGAAGTTCTTCTGCGAATCTTAGAGGACTAGCACTCCTGGAAGAAAAGGTATGGTGGAGACATGGCTTAGCCGCAGCCTAAGGGATGTTTCCAGGATGAAATTTTCACTCTGCAGCGGAGTGTGCGCTGATTTGAAATATGGAGAGTGTGGTGTCGCACAAGTCTAAAGTGCGCGCCACCTACTTTCGCCGCGCGCCGCCATGCACGCACGGCGCGGCGTTCTTACGACGTCAGCAACGAGCGCCCTCTGCTACAACTCCGCTCGTGGCCACCACTGAACGACATCGTTCACTTGGGACTGAGATAGGAACCAGTTAACACTTCGGAATCAGATAGGCACCAGTGAAGACTTGGGTATCGGATAGCCACTAGGACATCAGTAGGCAAGCCTCTATATAATCTATGTATCAGCATTCTGCAGTCAAGAACTATGTAAAAATTAAGTATTACTAAGTCTCTATGAAATACATATCTCGTTCTAATTTACTCTAGTGTTTCTAGCTTCTGCTGTCCCACTGGCTGCTCACCTCCTACTTGCACAAGCGTGCATCCTTTATTCCTGTGTCGGTCTTTCTACTGGCCGAGGTGACTGAGGCGCTCCAGTCACGGTCAGCACGGCCACTACGGTCGGGGGTTCGAATCCCCCCTCGGGCATGGATATTTGTGCCGTCCTAGTTAGTAAGTAGTTCATAAGTAGTTTGTAAGTTTAGGGACTGATGACCCCGTAGTTAAGTCCCATAAGCTTAACAAACATTTGAACATTTGGTCTTTCTACTCGGCCACCGACACCTACGACGGAAAAGAGACACAAAAGCGGCGACGAGGCTGGGGCACAAAAGAGAGTATGAGGCAAGGCACTGGCAGAAGTAAAGTTGTGAGAACGGAACGTTAAGCGTGCCGGGATAGCTCAGACGGTGGAGCGCGTAACCGCGAAAGGCAAAGGTTACAGGTTCGTCTACCGGTTGAGGCACACAATTTTAATCTAATAAGGAGTATCATATCAACACACTCTCTGCTGCTGAGTGACAATTTTATTCTGGATTATTAGATTTGTTTTAACTATTCAAGAGTTTAAATTTTTTACTTTAAACAGTGACTAGTGCATTCAGATAAGGCCGTAAACTGTTTTTTTATATCATTTCGTTTTTTAATTTGTCTGTTGTTTTTTTTTATTTTTTTGTGGTTGACTACAGAGGTGAGCATTCGGCCCCGTGATATATGGCCGAATGTCCTTCGCTGATCGAAGCAGTAACGGGTGGGGCATAAAACCGCGCCTGATAAATGAAATAACCAATTACGGCAGCTGCGCAGCGATATATATTTGTCGCCAGGAGCAACGAATAATGGGCATTTTGACAGTTTGTTTATACTGACGTCCGTGAAATATAACTAAGGCAAAACTGTTGGGTCATTTTGATTTTAACGACTGAGTTTCGCCGGCCTGTGTAGAAAATAATTTATGACAAACCATATTACGGAAACGAAAAATCCAAAACTGTGGGCAATTATAGAGGGATATAAAACATATCTCACATTAAGAGAGTAAAGTATCATTAAGAATAGATTGTGTCTTGAAACTAAAGTGTGCGAATAACGGATTTATGTCGAGAAGAGGAGCAAACGACGCAAAATTTGCTCCATGGAATTACAGTCTGCTCTGCATCTACCCTTTATTGATGCAGAGAAGGAATACGACAGACAGCACATGCAAGACATGTGGAGATGTGCGGCGAGTGAACACCTACCAGAAAAATGTGTGAAAGTCGTAAAGGTATGTATGAAGGTGCGATGACACTTGCAGGGAGAAGTGCAGGTAGTAAGGCATCTCCAGTGAGAGCAGGACTGAAGCAGGGGTCTTCTCTGAGCTCTTATCTCTTTGACCTCGTGATGGACATGTGAGTCAAAGATGTGAAGAACGAGGTGAATAATGATGTTTGCTGACCTTCTAATCTGTGACCCACACAAGAGAACATCAAGATGGACTTAAACAATGGACGAAAGACCTAGAAGAAAGAAGAATGAGGATTAACAGGAACAAAACATACATGTATACAAAGGATGTGGAAGGTCTTTACATTAATATGCAAGGAGAAGAACCAAGTGTCTGGCTCTTACATGCAAAGTGTGGAACACTAGAGTCCGAAAGGTTGAACAAGGTGAGTAGAGGTTGGATTTTATTTATTTATTTAGCGTATGGCTACATCACAAAATTTACAGTTATTTGATGTTTTAATAACAAAGATACATATAATATTATACGTCTAACAAACTAATATCAAGTCCATGAGTATAGTCCAGTGATCCCTCCGTAACCATCAGGAACTCTGTTTGGTCGCCAGCGAAAGCTCTCAGGGGACATTCTTGAACCACATGGTAAACAGTCTGCTTTTCAGCGTCACAGTCACAGCTTGGAGAAGCTATTTCGGTGTGGGCCTAATTGTGCCAGTTGAAGACGCATGGTATGATTGAGCTGAGCGTCCACATGTTTAGTGTGTGAGCTGTTTAACCAAGCTGGGGAGCAATATTCCGCAACTGGGTATACAAGACCCAGAGCTGAAGTACGGAGAGTGGATGCAGATGATCCCCAAGAAGTGCCACAGAGTTTTTGGAGGATGTTGTTCCGGGTTTTAATTTTGGCAGCTGTTTTTGCTAGGTGTTGCTTGTAACTGAGCGTTCTATCAAGTGTTACCCCTGGATATTTAGGGTTTCTGTTATGTCTCAGCACCTTTCCTCCAAAATGAACCATGAGCTCTTTGTTGGCCAGCTTGTTGCTTAGGTGAAACGTTGATACTTCTGTCATAGTGGCACTTGGCTGCAGCCTCCATTTTCGGAAATGAATCGCACGAAACTAAGCTGAATAATCTGTGGAAATAAGCTTAGCTGCACAAAGAAAGGAAATGTGTATATTCTGTGGTGAGGCCTGCGATGTTCCCTGGTGTCGAAACTTGGCCAATCACAAAAGACAAAGAGAGCAAGATGAAATGCAGAAATGCGAATGTTGACGTGAATGAGAGGGGTTATTAGGCAGAATAGAAAATAAGGAATTAGAATATCAGGGGTACCCGAAAGTGAGGCTCATAGCAGAGAAGATCAAAGAAAATAGACTAAGAGCGTGTGAGCATATGCAGAGAAGAGCAGACAACTATGCGGGGAGGAGAGTCGAAAATCTAGAATCTGAAGGGTCAAGATGAAGAGGAATACAATGGAAATATGAAGTAGCAGGGGATCTGAGAGGATAAGTTGGTAGAGAGAAAAAGCATTAGATTGAGATTTATGGAAGAAAAGAATGCAATAAATCAACCCCTGCCCAACATGACGTAGGAAAAGGCTGTGATGAAGAAGAAGAAGAAATTATATTATGGAATATTTCTGAAACAGCACATCTTATGACTTGTATGCTTTATTCACCATAACATTAAACATGTTGGCCACGTTGGAGTGCGCTCTAAGGTGCCTTGCTGCAATGCACCCCGTGACTCGCCATCGGAGCTTCGAGTCCTCCCTGGGGCATGGATGTCTGTGTGTGTGTGTGTGTCTGTGTTGTCTGTAACGTCAGTTACTTTAAGCAGTTTGTAAGTCCACAGACTGATGAACAACGCTGTTAAGTTCCTTAGATTTACGAACATTTGAAGATTTTTAAAACCAGTTGTAAACATACAATGTGCACTCAACTTTGGCGTCTCATTTGTTTTCGTTTCACTTGGAGCGGAAGCCAAGCTGCTTCAAATACAGTCAAATACAGCTAATAATAAGAGTCCGATCTAAACATATTTTGCGGCCCAAACCGAAACCGTAACCGAAAATTCGGCTCCTCTTATAGTTTCGGCAAAAACAGAAAGTTACGTAATTAGTTAAAATATCGGTAAATTTACGATATACCACAAATCATTGACGATTCCAGGGGGAGGTGGGGCCTATGGGGTTGCAGACACGCAGATCATGACGAAAGCTTCTAATGTGAGTTTTATTTATTTATGAAACCAGGCCGATGATTTTATGCCTTCATTGCCAAGCATGTACGAGGAGAACGGGATAGTCCTTCCCTTCGTCATGTGTGGCTGTACACGCTACTCAGTTTACGATGCCACAAAATTTTTATGAGCTCGCCACCCCTTCCCCCTCCTCCCCTCCACAACATCTACACCAAGTTCCTGGATTCGCTACTGCCACGATTCACTAGTATTCCCAAATATTGCAAGATCCTCTCCCTATACTAAACTAGTGCTACTAAGGAAGCTGCCTACACTAGACATCTCCGTCCCGTCTTGGAGTATTGCTGCCTTTTTAGGATCCCCATCAAGTAGGTCAGACGGAGCATAGAGTGTTACGAAAATGTTGCACGAGTTGGGATAGAAATCAATATAAGAATGACGATATTCGTTGCGGCAAGATCTATTTGCGAAATTTCTTTCTCGATGTTTCTCCTCCAAATGCGAACATATTGCGCTAGCGTTCACCTGCATAATGGGGACATGATCCTAAAAATTAGACAAGAGAAATCACATTTAACGTCCAGTTGCTCAGTTACCGGCGGCCAGTGCACACGTGACCAGCAGCAGCTCTAGATTTTACGGTAACCAGCTTCTTAATAGAAGCGACTTATATCCATTTCGTGTGTGCTTTCTTTTGCAGCTCTTTATACTTTAGTGTGCTCGCGTGTTTGTTTATTAAGAATCGCGTTTATTTGTCAGTTCAGTTGCTGATCTTTTTATTTATTAGCTCGCGTATATATTTTTCAGATTCGCCGTTAATAAACAGTTCAGCGTTAGGTTTATATTTTGCAAAACTCACTGTTTCTGTGTTCTCTGACGTACTTACTTGGAAGAAACAAAGGTTTTTAGAATGGCTAGGAACTGTGACTGCTGCGAACGGATGGAGGCAGAGTTGGTGACTATTCGCTCGTAGCTTCAGGCGGCGTTGGCTTCGCTGGCTTGAGACTGCGGTGGGTGGGCGCCGCTGTTGTGGGCCGCTCGCGGGGGTGCAGCAGACGCCCTGTGCGTCTGTTGTGCCCTCCGATCGGCCTGCGGCTGTGGCCAGCCCACTCACTGCCCGCGAGGAGGTCGTCCCCCAATCCGTGGTGGATTGGGAGGTCTCCTCAGCGCGTGTCAGGCGGCGTAAGACTTCCCGAGGGACCGATGTGGAGGCTTCCCCGGTTACTCTTGCCAACAGATTCGAGGCGCTGTCTGTGGCAGGGGATGTTCCTGACGCAGATGGTGTCGCTTGTCCTGTACTCTCCCCTCTGCCTTCAAGATCCGGGCACTCACAGAGGGCGGGGTTGTTGGTAGTTGGGAGCTCCAACGTTAGGCGGGTAATGGAGCCCCTTAGGAAAATGGCTACTAGGGAGGGGAAGAATTCCAATGTGCATTCAGTGTGCATTCGGGGGGAGTCATTCCAGATGTGGAACGGCTCCTTCCGGATGCCATGAAGAGCACAGGGTGCAGCCAGCTGCAGGTGGTGGCTCATGTCGGAACCAATGATGTGTGTCGCTTTGGATCGGAAGAGATCCTCTCTGGTTTTGAGTGGCTATCAGAAGTGGTTAAGACTGCCAGTCTTGCTTGCAAGATGAAAGCGGAGCTCACCATCTGCAGCATTGTCGACAGGACTGACTGAGGACCTTTGGTTCAGAGCCGAGTGGAGGGTCTGAATCAGAGGCTCAGACGGTTCTGCGACCGTATGGGCTGCAGATTCCTCGACTTGCGCCAAAGGGTGGTGGGTTTTCGGGTTCCGCTAAATAGGTCAGGAGTCCACTATACTCAGGAAGCGGCTACACGGGTAGCGGGGGCTGTGTGGCGTGGACTGGGCGGTTTTTTAGGTTACAGGGCCTCGGGAATACACAAAATGGGTTTCAGTCTCAAAGGGGGCAGGTCAGACACAGGAAGAAAGCAAATCTAGAAACCATTGGTATAACAGTTGTAAATTGTCGTAGTTGTGTTGGGAAAATTCCAGAGCTCCAAGCGCTGATAGAAAGTACTGAGGCACAAATCGTTATAGGTTCTGAAAGCTGGCTGACGCCTGAGATAAATTCGGCCGAAAGTTTTTCAAAGGGCCAAATGGTCTTCAGAAAGGATAGAATAAATAAAAGAGGGGGTGGCGTGTTTATTGGTGTTACAAACGGTTTATCTTGCAGTGAAATTGAGGCAGATACTTCCTGTGAATTGGTCTGGGTAGAGGTTATACCTGACCACCGGAATAAATTAATAATTGGATCTTTTTATCGGCCCCCTGACTCAGACGATGCGGTTGCAGAAATGTTCAAAGAAAGCTTGAATCACATTTCAAATAGGTATCCGAAGCATACTGTTATAATCGGTGGCGACTTTAATTTACCCTCGATATGTTGGCATAATTACGTATTCAAAACTGCGGGCAAATATAAAACATCGTCCGAACTAGTTCTGAATGCTTTTTCTGAAAACTACTTCGAACAGTTAGTTCATGAACCCACTAGAATAGTACGTGGTTGCGAAAATACTCTTGATCTCGTAGCAACAAATAATCCCGAGATAGTAAGGAGCATCAAAACAGATACAGGGATTAGCGAACATCGAGTTGTAGTAGCGAGACTGAATATCGAAATTCCCAAATGCACCAAAAATAAACGAAAAATATATCTATTCAATAAAGCAGATAAAAATTTGCTTCACGCTATCCTGAGTGATAGTCTCCAGTCCTTCAAAACTAAAAATGCGAGTGTAGATCAGTTGTGGCTTACTTTCAAAGACATAATATCAGTAGTAATCGAGAGATTTATACCAAATAAATTAATAAAAGAGTGCGCTGACCACCCGTGGAACAAAAAACAGATCAGATCACTGTTGCAGAAAAAAAAAAAACGCATGCAAAATTTAAAAAGACACTGAATCCACAAGACTGGCAATCTTTTACTGAAACTCGCAATCTTGCGCGGACTTCAATACGAGAAGCCTATAGTAATTACCACAACGAAATCCTGTCTCGTAATCTTGCAGAAAATCCAAAGATATTCTTGTCATATGTGAAGTACACTAGCGGCAAAACACAAACTATACCTTCACTACGCGATAGCAATGGTAATACTACCGACGACAGTACTGATAAGGCAGAATTACTAAACACAGCTTTCCGAAATTCTTTCACCAAAGAAGACGAAGTGAACACTCCAGTATTCAATCCAAGAGCAGCTGCCAGCATGCGAAATTTAGAAGTAGATGTTCCTGGAGTAGTAAAACAACTTAAGTCACTAAACAAAAACAAATCTTCCGGGCCAGATTGTATACCAACTAGATTCCTCTCAGAGTATGCTGATGCAATAGCTCCGTACTTAGCTATAATTTACAACCGATCACTCAGCGAAAGATCCGTACCCAAAGACTGGAAAGTTGCCCAATTTTCAAGAAAGGCAATAGGAGTGATCCCCAAAATTACAGGTCTATCTCATTGACGTCGATTTGCAGTAGGATTTTGGAACATATACTTTGTTCGAATATTATGAACTACCTCGAAGAGAACGACCTATTAACCAATAGTAAGCACGGATTCAGAAATTATCGCTCTTGCGAAACACGGCTTGCCCTTTATTCACATGAAGTGTTAAGTGCCATCGACAAGGGATCTCAAATCGATTCCATATTTCTGGATTTTCGGAAGGCTTTTGACGCTGTACCCCACAAGCGGCTTCTAATGAAATTGCGTGCTTATGGAATATCTCCCAAATTGTGCTATTGGATTCACGATTTCCTATCAGAAAGGACACAGTTCGTTGTAATTGACGGTAAGTCATCGAGTAAAACAGAAGTGATATCTGGCGTTCCAGGTTATAGGTCCCCTACTTTTCCTCGTGTTTATAAACGATTTAGGAGATAATCTGAATAGCTCCCTTAGACTGTTCGCGGATGATGCTGTCGTTTATCGGTTAGTGAAATCAACAGAGGATCAAAAGCAACTGCAAAGCGATTTAGACAAAATTTCTACTTGGTGCGAAAATTGGCAATTGACACTAAACAAAGAAAAGTGTGAAGTAATATACATGACCAGTAAAAGAAATCCACAGAACTTCAATTACGCGTTAAATCAGTCAGACCTTAAGGTCGTAAATTCTACCAAATACCTAGGAGTTACAATTACGAACAACTGTGACTGGAGAGAACACATAGAAAATATTGTGGGAAGGCGAACCAAAGGTTACGTTTCATTGGCAGAACGCTTAGACGATGCACCAGCTCCACCAAAGAGACTGCCTACATCAAACTTGTGCAACCTCTCCTGGAGTACGGTTGCCCCTTGTGGGACCCTCACCAGGTGGGACTGACGGAAGATATTGAGAAGGTTCAGAGAAGGGCAGCTCGTTTTGTTTTATCACGTTACGGGGGGGAAAGCGTCACGGAAATGTTGCACGAATTAGGGTGGAAATCATTAAAAGAAAGACGTTATTCATTGCGGAGTGATCTGTTTCCGATGTTTCAATCACCGACATTTAGTTCTGAATGTGAAAATATTTTTCTAGCACCCACCTACTTAGGGAGACATGAAAATCCCAATAAAATAAGAGAAATCAGATCGAAAACGGAACGATTTAGGTGTTCTTTCTTCCCGCGCGCTATTAGAGAATGGAACGGTAGAGAAAAGTTATGAAAGTGGTTAATGAACCCTCTGCCAGGCACTTAAATGTGATTTCCAGAGTATCTATGTAGACGTAGATGTAGATGACATATTTAGGTTGTAAGGTCACAGATGATGACCTTACATCAGCAGGATTACTGCAGACAAGCAATATGTGAATCTGCAAACCCTATATATATATATATATATATATATATATATATATATATATATATATATAATGCATTTTAACTGCTTATTCTTGTATGTACTGTCATTTGTTGATATGTTTTTTTTTTTTTTTTTAATTTTTTATGAATTGTATATTTGATATGTATATGTGTAAAGAGACTGATCAATGCTGTTGTGTATGTAAAATTAGTAGAATGGTAGTAGCGCGCTCTTCTGCGTAACTGTATTGGTAACTGAAAGGCAGTCGGAGTCTGCGAGTGGGTCTCGTCGTGTGCGGATGCCGTCCGTGGGTGTCTTTCGGCGCGTACAGTACGTCGCTTGCAATCGCAGGCACGAAAAAACCGAGCCGAACATTTATTAGTAATTCACGGAATGTATGACATCATATTCCGTGAATATGAATAGATAACAACTGCAGTATCAAAAGTGGCGTCTGTTCTTTCGGACATCACATATATAATTTATTAGTAATTTGAAAGAAGAAGAAGTATTGATTGTGAAAGTTTATTTTGGAAGTGCAGGAGTGTCATTTATCGTAACAGTGTCTGCAAGTGTCCGACTCCGTTATAGCGTCGTACGCATGTGAACGCGTCGCGCGAGTAAAAAAAAAAAAAAAAAAAAAAAAGTGCGTATCGGGATATTGACCCAATCGAATGGAACGGTCATTTGATAAATATTCGTATAAATTTGTATTACCTCTGTAACGCTACTGCTAACCCCCTCATCTCAATGTTATCTACATGGGATACTCTGCAAATCACATTTAAGTGCCTTATCGTACGATACCGTCTGCCTGGTCCTCTCATCTCAATGTCATCCTACGATACCGTCTGCTTCGGATCCGGAATCGTGTGGTTCAGTAGTGATAAAAGTTGCGTGTGAAGTTAGTTAAAAACGATATAGCCAGCCTAGGAATCAGTGTAGGACAGTGTCTCAGTGATACTGTGATTAAAACAAGTGATAGATTTCGTTAATTAAGAGATTAATATATTTTCTTTCCAGACAGTTCTATATAGTTGCGTAATTGTATATTAGTTCAAGACTTAAACAGACGAATTGTAAAATCTTTTGTAAAAAAAACAAGAAGAAATGAAAATTAGTAGCATTGTATATATGATAGGCTCATAAACAAGTTGTGTTGATCAGCTAATTGTGTAATTAATGATGTACTCGAGATTTGAATATTGTATTTCTTTGTATATATTTACTCACTTGAGATTTGGCACCTATTTTGAGAATTTCCAAGATAATTGATAGCTCAATATATGTTAGGAACATGTATGATGGATTCATTAATTAACATTAATTAATTAATTAACATTTGAAATCTCACCTTGTTGTCAACAGAAAGATCGGAAATTACGACTTAAAAATATTTACGTCATTTAAAATTATTGTATGTATTGTTTTCATTTTATTTTGTGATTATTCTTGTGTACATGAAGTGTTTTCTTTGTGTGTTTGTTCATTGTAAATTAGTATATTCAATTGTTATGAACAATGGATAATGTAACGTCATTATTGTCAAGGTTATATATTTGCCTCACCGCCTTGCGTGGGGGAGTTGGAGTTTTGTCTTTTGTCGAGTACTTTGGAATCTGTCAGTCTGTGTTGTTGTGGTAATTTGTTGTAATGTTTTGGTGAAGGAGAAGTTTGGTTTAAATTAAAGAAGAAGTGAATAATTGTACCTACGGGTTTTTATTTCTACCACGACGCCCCAGGAGAATAATGTTGCAGCGAGCAGAACCCCCACACATCGTAATCTTGAAAAGATGAGTATCGGTAGAATAAACTGTAATTACTTAAAATCTATGAAATTGTTTTACCTCGCAAAATAAATATATCCAACAGATTTACTGTGTGGATGTCTGTGATTGTTGGTGAAATCATAATTGTATTGGAAAATATCGTGGAGAATTCTCACCTAAAAATAAGATGATAATTACACTGTTTTGTATTGTGTACTGTAATATCATTTGTGTTAAATAATAAGACTTGAACAAGAGTTACGAACGTTATTTCAAACGAAAATCCTTGATCAATCTTACAAACCCTTTAATAATAAATGGCAGCAATAATGTTAAAGCAGATAGATACGAAAATAACTTGAGAAGTTTACTTCAAGTGGCTAAAACATTTGATGTTCTGTCATTCATTGCCGATTAAATTTGAACGGAGCTTTTTTTTATTTATTTTTTTTTTTTTTGTGTGCGGAAATATATATATATATATATATATATATATATATATATATATATATATATATATATATATAGTCATTCTCATATTAAAATATATTTAAGCAGAGACATTTTGAAAGTTGTAATCATTCAGTTAGCAAATCGTAAGATACTGTGAGAGCTAATGAACAAAAAATCATTACTAAAATAAAACACAGTAGTTAGCGCCAATAATGTGTGTGTGTGTGTATAACAAAACCCAAAGCAAAGATAAAAAGTCAGTTACTTCCAAAACGATAGTCAAAGGTGTAATTTCAGTCATGAAAAAACACACGGAATTTTTCTTTTGTGTTAACACAATTACAGCTAAGTCCATTTTGCATCAGAATATGTCCACTGGATATATTATAAATTGGGGTGGTAAGTAGAATCTTCAGTGAAGATATCAGATGCAGAAAGAAAAAAGTCAAAACTATTAATCCACTGTACAGTTTAATTAATGGCCTAATTAAACTCTTCGATAATAACAGGGCGTATTAGAAGTAAACTCTCTTTCGAATGTGAAAAGTTGACAGACAGTTACCATCTTTTATCAGTATTTTTTCGAGTTTAAAAAATACAAACGATGGTCATTGACCTTTATTTACAATCAAATGCAATACTTAAACCCCTACCCCACCTCATAAGGTGTTCCTTTTTTTCCGCCTGCTATTAAGGAATGGAACGATAGAGAAATATTGTGAAAGCGGCTCGATAAACGCTCTTCCTGGAACTAAAATGTCATTTGCAGCGTAAACATGTAGATGAACTGGTCAAAATTTGTGATTTAAATGACTCGACGAAATTCGGTTAGCATATTTATTCTTTTCCCTCAAATTACGCCGCCGTGTCTGCACACAACAGTTTTCCGGTTCGTGCTCTTCCTCCTCTGTGACATCCACCACAGCAACGAACTGCCTATTCTGGAGGCCGTCCTAATTAGAGCAACAGGAGTCGGCAGGGAAAGGGACGATGAGTGAGGCTTCGCATGAAATACGAGTCTCGTCCAACGCACCGTGCCGGCAGCGACGCGACTACGTCATCACTGGGCCGTATTTGCTGCGAAATCTGATGCGGCGGTAGGCAGCGTTTCCCGTGGATACCTCTCCCCCTCCCACCCCCACCAACCACCACCGTCTCTTTGTGCCTGAAATATCAGCGAGCGCCCACGGTTGCGTAGGACATTCAACAATGGCGAGGAACCTCGACGCAGCCGCCTACAATGTCTGGCTTGCAACACGATAATCCTATATCTTTCCCCTGTGATGCTACTGCGTGAAATATGGCGCCAGTTTTGTGACCTGTCTGCGTCTGCGTACACTTTGTGACATTACACATAGGCCAGGTGCACATTGGGACGTAGCTGATGCAGGGCAGGGCAGCACAGCGAAGGAAACTCTTTGCGGTAGGGATGGGCAAAATTTTAGAAATATCGATATATAACGTAACGATATTTATAAAAAATATCGATTTTATTGAAATAAGAATATCGATATTTCGTTATATTGGTGAAATCTATACATAGAATGTTAAATTAATAATGTTAATCAAAACCACAGAAATTATCAACATACAATTAATAATTTACAATTATTTTATAATTTTAAACATTAATCAATAAAAAATCATAATGTATATCAGTAAAAGAAACACAATCTAGAGCAAGATATTTATTTGAAAAAAGTTAATTGAGCCAGTAGTCATCAGTAACAAACATTGGGAGAGCTCTTTGCTTTATATGTTCACCAAATATTCTACTTCTGTTGTCTTGCACCACTAAATTGATCAATGAAGTCACTCTTTCTGACGAAACAGAAGAGGCTTGGCATATCAGGTACTTCTGCGTAATGTCTGATAAAATGGGCTTAAAGTGTCGAGTGTCAGCCCAGAACTTCGGAGGATGACTGTTACGCTCTAAATATGGTTGATCAAGGCACTGCGTCAGCTCATTTGGTACAGATTCTTGGCTTGAAATTTGCTGTGACACTGAACTTTAGGTCAACAGTTTTTCATGCCGTGACCAAATGGAAGAGCTGCTCAGGAGTAAAGAGGTTGCCAGCACTGAAATGTCTCCTCTCCACGCATTCTATGCCTCCTTGCCACCTATCAACGCCCAACGGCCATTAAAGAATCTAATCTAATTTAAAAAGGGTGGCTTTTAAAAATATCGCTTTCGATATACAAAATTTAATATCGATTAATCGAGAAATAAAATATCGTCGAAAAATATCGATAAATTTACAAAAAAATATCTATATTTTGATATATCGATATTTTTGCCCATCCCGTTTTTGCGACACACAGTCTGCGTATATTGGGAGACAGTTTCCAGCCATTTTCACACAGTCGTTCCTTGTTGAACGAGTGCCGGCCGCGGTGGCTGAGGCGACTGAGGCGCTTCAGTCACGGTCTGCACGGCCGCTACGGTCGGGGGTTCGAATCCCCCCTCGGGCATGGATATTTGTGCCGTCCTTAGTTGTAGGTAGTGCATAAGTAGTTTGTACGTTTAGGGACTGATGACCCCGTAGTTAAGTCCCTTAAGCTTAACAAACATTTGAACATTTTTTTTTTTTTTTTTGTTGAACGAGTGTACAGTGTTTGCTTGTAAAGTTATGGGTGCACTCATGAACCTTAGTTCAGAGTCGGATTCTGATGAGAAAATGGACATGCTGATTTTATTATATAACGCTTCATAACGCGTGAAATCAGGCTGGAAATGCAGTAACATGAACAAGAGAAGCATCTTTGGGAAATTCACTATGACATCAGAGTTTTCTGATAATTGCCGAACTAATTCCGTTCAGACCAGAGTCAATTCCACGGGATTGACGAGCTGATGAGAAAATATATATTTTCCGAAGGATGTAATGCCCAATGTGTGTTATAGACAGCAAATTGTTGCATCACAGCTATATACGAAAATTTAAAGTTTATGTGATCTCAATGCCCTCACTTTTCCCAGATCTTATTAGCATTCTTTCTGTAGTCTGTGTACTTATTACGTAAACCTAATACTGTACGTGATAATGATGACAGAAAATCTACAGCGCATTGCATGCATTTTCCTTAAATACATTTTCTTCCCACAGGTATTTAGCCACAAGAGAGAGAAAAGAATTGCCTACAGCTACAGAATGGGCGATCGAATTGTGTCAGATACTGTTAATGTAGTCTCACTTGCGATGCGGAACACCATGCAACCACTATATTTCTTGGCTCATTGTGCTTCTCAAGCAACTTTTAATCAGAATGAAACTTTCACTCTGCAGAGTGAAAGTTTCATTCTGGAAACATCCCTTAGGCTGTGGCCTCTGCAGAGTGAAAGTTTCATTCTGGAAACATCCCCTTAGGCTGTGGCTAAGCCATGTCTCCACCATATCCTTTCTTCCAGGATTGCTGGTCTTGCATGGTTCGCAGGAGAGCTTCTGTGAAGTTTGGAAAGTAGGAGGCGAGGTATTGGCGGAAGTAAACTTGTGAGGTGGCATCGTGAGTCGTGTCGGGATAGCACAGTCGGTAGTGCGCTTGCCAACGAAAGGCAAAGGTCCCACGTTCGAGTCCCGGTTCCGGCACACAATTTTAATCTGCCAGGAAGTTTCAACTCTTAATCAATTTTAAGTTTGTGAAGCTTATCTTGGTCGAAGCTGTACCGACTGGAACTGTGGGCATGATTCTGATTGTTATATGAACATTCGGATATACTTCATCCAAATTGTTTTCTAACATGTACTGAAGAAGTTGTTTTACAAGTATTTAACTAAAAGTGGCATCACTGCTGCACTCATACGGACATAAATATAGACAACTAAATAGCTGCCGACTACGAATGGCCGAGCGCACTAAGGCGTCATACCACGGTGACCGAGATTGCTCTCGTCGGGGATCGAATCCCACCCTTGGGTACGGATGTTGTGTTCGTCCTTTGGATAAGCTAGTGTAAATTAGATGTACGTCGTCGCTACATAACCTAGCAGCTGAGAAGCGTCATTACACATCAAATATAAAAACAGAAAAAAAAATCACGATGCCCCCACAGGTCTAACACCCAGTCCAGAGGCGAAACAGTGAAGCAGACCGTTAGAGTGAGACAATGCAGAAAGTGCGACGATCCGTTCAGAACAATAGGAGAAGAATGTTCACTGCAGTTGTTAACGCGGTCCAGTGACTATGCTCCTTCTCACATTCCTCGGCACGCAGCAACTGTTTTGCAGAAGTTCGGTTGGCGGCTGTTTGACAATCCACCATACATTCCTAGCGATTTCCGTCTTTTGTTGCACATCAAGGAATTCCTGTCCTTTTGACGACAAGAAGGAGCTGAAAACGACTCTCAGATGATCGTTCCATCCACAAGCGGCAGGCTTCTTCAACAAAGCAATGAATTCAAATCATATCCCACAATATAATGACTATTTCGAAAGACAGCTCAAAGACACCTGTTGCCAACTGAGATTGCCGTGTAACTATTTTGTTTTTCGTTTTCTTAAAAAATAAAAAAAAGGGGGGGGGGGGGGATCTTTCTTTGTGAATGCACCTTGTAGAACCTAAAATTACTTTCTTTGAAGTATGCTCATTGTGTAGCAATCCTAGTTACTAAGGAGTTACGTGGCCCGAGCATTAATCGAACCGTGCTCCCTACGTGGCAATGTGCCTACAAATTCATTTAGCGATTGCTGGTCTAATTTACCCATTAATCAGGAGTTATAGCCCTGCTTCAATGCAGTAGATCTCGTGGTTGGTCAGGACATCATCAGCTAAACGCAAGGCCCTGTTGATTTACACACGTCACCCTTTTAAATTCTTCGTATGCTTTTAGTCGCATTTCTTCATTGATGTTAAAAAAAGTTGGTCTTGGCCTGTCTCTTGGTTTATTTCCCCTCTAAAATTTTCTCAGCAGTTGAACGGAATGGACAATGTGGTGATAGATGCGTATAAGATGAAGATTAACAAGAGCAAAACTAGGGTAATGGAGTACAGTCTCAGAAAATCTGATGATACTGAAGGTATTAGATTAGTTAACGAAGCAATAAAGGAGGTAGATGAGTTTTGTTACTTGGGCAGTAAAATAACAAATGATGGTCGCAGTACAGAGGATATAAAATGCAGAATGGCAATGGGTAGAAAAGCGTTATTGAAAAATAGAAATTTGTTAACTACGAATATTGATTTAAGCCTAAGGAAGTCCTTTCTGAAGGCATTTGTATGGAGTGTTGTCTTGTACGGAAGTGAAACATGGACGATAAACAGTGCGGACAGGAAGAGGATTGAGGCTTATGAAATTTGGTGCTACAGAAGAATGCTGCAGATTAGGTGGGTGGATCGCGTAACTAATGAGGAGAGCAGAATTGAACAGAATTGGCGAGGAAAGAAATTTCTGGCATACCTTGACTAAAAGGAGGGATAGATTGGTAGGATACATTCTTAGACATCAAGGAATCGTGAATTTAGCATTGGAGGGAAGGGTATTGTGGAGAGCTGCATCAAACCAGTCTCCGGACTGAAAACCACAACAACAACACATACTGTTTAAGACTAATTATATGTCCTATCATTTTTGCTTTTCTTCTCCCTACATAATTTAACAGCGTTCTGCTCTCGCTCATTTCTGTTTATATCTCATCATCACTTTCTCAATCCACCCAACTTGTTTTCGTCATGGTTTTCCAATACCACATTTGTATTGCGTAGAGTCAGTTTTTGTGTGCTTTCGCTAGATTCCATTCTTCACATCCATTAGTTAACACCGTTCAAACAAACGTTTTCTAAACTCCAAACTTATACGATTGTTTGTTAGTTACTTACATTCATTTTGGAAAGCTTGTTTTGCAAAACTATACTCCTATTTATACATGTACTACATTTATTACCTTCAGTGACTGTGCTCCCCAAATAATTTGTTGTAGAACATCATCTTCTAGGTTAATATCGACTTTACTAATTTCTTTTGTCTCCCCTTCTACCATAGTGGCCGCAGCGGAGCAGCCGAGCACTTATGGATGTTTGTGCTGTCTTTAGTATAAGGTAGTTCGTAAGTAGTTTTTAAGTTTAGGGTTTCATAATCCCGCAGTTAACAAAAAATATTTGTCTAGCTTATGGGACTTAACTACGGGGTCATCAGTCCATAAACTTACAAACTACTTATGAACTAGCTAATACTAAGGACCGCACAAATATCCATGCCCGAGGGGGGATTCGAACCCCTGACCGTAGTGGCGGTGCAGACCGTGACTGGAGCGCCTCAGTCCCCTCGGCCACCGCGGCCGACAGCTTTACAAACATTTGGTTTTTCTACCATAGTTTTTGTTAAATAATAATGGAAAGTCCAGGTTGGAATTAATAATATAGTGAGGGCAGTTTACAACTCATCGCAAAGACGTGGCGACGAGCTGCGACAGGCACATACAAAAGACACACACATACAACACTCTCAGCTATCGGCCGTGGCCTTCTTTAGAAAATAGAACACTCACGCAATCACACAGGCACACAACACAGTCATACAACCATCATCTCTGACTGCCGCACTTCGAATCACCATCGAATCGATTCGAAGTGCGGCAGTTAGAGGTGATGGTTGTATGACTGTGTTGTGTGCCTGTGTGATTGCGTGAGTGTTCTATTTTCTAAAGAAGGCCATGGCCGATAGTTGAAAGTGTTGTATGTGTGTGTCTTTTGTATGTGCCTGTCGCAACTCATCGCTACGTCTTTGCAGTGAGTTGTAAACTGTCCTCACTATATTAATAGTTTTTGTTATCTTATTTATCCCAAAATAATTTCCAGTTCATTTACTGAGTCAGAAAATAATACTATATCATCTGCAAAACGGATTCAGTGTATGCGTTTCCCGTTAATTTTGATTCCTTTTGTCATTGTTTTCAATTTTAATTGATTGTCTAATAAATAAGCTAAACTAATATGTGGATAATAGACATTCTTCCCTTACTCACCCCCTTATTTTTGCTTTGTTCTTCACACCATCCACTTCTCTCTTTTCTGCGTTTTATACAGTTTGAAAATCAATCTTCTAACTATCGAATCAAGATTTATTTCCTATCATTGTTTATAATTATAATTTACAACCACCCATATCAAAAGATTGTTGTAATTCAATAAATGTTAAGTATATTTACTGATTACCTCATCTTACGAAAATTGTACAATACACACACACACACACACACACACACACAAACACACACACGTTTAAATTTTGTTAAGCTTATGAGACTTAACTGCGGGTTCTTCAGTTCCTAAACTTACAAACCACTTATAAGCTACCTTATACTAAAGACAACACAAATATCCATGCCCGAGGGAGGATTCGAACTCCCGACGGGGAACGGCCTCGCGCAACGGAGCATATCGCCTCAATGATCTCGACCACTCCGCCTCGGCTATACTGTATATGTTTACTCCACTGGACACACATCCATTAATATAAATGTGCGGTTCTCCGACATGTATGTTTGTTTTACTTATTAACAATCGCTTACAACTATTATGAAGAACTATCTCGAACCGCTAAAACCGGATTTTCCCGATTTGGTTCCAGCCCCTACCTGCGCACCATTAGTTACTACACTGATGGCATTCGTCACGTTATATTCCGATTGATTCTGATATTTCATGAGCGAACTACAGGCCAAGCCTGCGGAGTGCGAAAACATTACTGAAAATGGAGGTCGCTGGATGGGTCTTGCCGATTTGGATCAAATTGTGTGACAAACAACAGATAAAGCCTTTCACAGGAAAATAGAAGAGGCTAGTGAAGTATTTTCTATTACGGTATTAGATAGTTTGAGTGACAGTTTCTTCAACGTTCAACGTGGCGTAGTGGGTGAGCGAAGAGGCTGCAATGGGTGGCACTGGTAAAGAGAGTAACGAGTAGCGATACGTCTGTAACGAGTGCTGTTTCTTTTAGTAACGGATTCATACGGATACGCTTCTTGTCGTTACTCTCACAACTCTATTGACAACTACAACAGACGCCAGTCACCGCCGTCTCTATCTCAGCTGCGGACTGATGACCACGCAGTTTGGCCCGATAAATTTACAAACATTTGATCATTAGATTAGCCGCGCGTACTGGAGCGCCGTATTGCGGTGCGCGCGGCCGTTCGCCGTCGGGGATTCGAGTCTCCCCTAGGGCATGGATGTTTTTGTCTTCCTTAGGTTAGTTTACCTTAGTTTACGTAGTTTATAAGCTACGGACAGATAACCTAGAAGTTAGGTCCGATAGATTTACAAACATCTGAACATTTTACCAGTAAAGATATTGTATAGGTTCCTTCACAATAAACGTGGTAAAATCACACGTTACAAATGAAATAGAATTTCTTTTGATTTCGCGTCATAATCAGAACGATTCGTACACATAAACATTACACACAGTGTAAAATCCTTCCAAAAACCAGCGACATGTACACGCAAACAAGTAAATACAGCAGTGTTCTGGTCGTATCAAGATGGCTACCCTTGGCTTCACAGCTGTGGCGACAGAGCGCCTCCGTCTATTCTTAGCTCCATGAGATAAACCAGTCTGTGGCAAGCAACATCGCTGACCAGAGTCGGTGCCGCCGCCTTTTACGTGGCAGAGCCGCATCAAACGAGTCTGTGCAATGAAAACGTCAAGGAAAGGCTGTGAGACTGACATCACTTATAATTGGTCTTAAAAGCATTATGTCTGTGTAGTGGGTTGACAGGAATCTAGTAGCTGACGGAATTAGATATTCACTGAGGAGACTAGCCTGGCGTTTACCCTGGTCTGTTAGCCGCCTACAGTCGTCGGCTGGAGCAGGGAGGTCGGCAGGTAAGCGCCAGCGCAAACACAGGGCGGGGCAGGGCAGGTAAACAGCGGGTCGCGACCGCCGAGCGGCCTGGGTACACAGTCTGGGGCCCTATTCTGTATCTTTTCGGCGCCCCAGAGTTCGGTTCGGTCAGAGAGCGCACCGAGGGGTCGAGTTATCGAAGCAGCTCCGTTAGTTCATTCTGTATGCCTTTCGGTGGCGTTGCGGTACGCCTTTCTGGACACCGTAGCTCACGGTGGCGCTATTGCCAGATCCGCTCGCATCAGCCAATCAGAAGTGCCTGACTGCTTCTCAGCGCATGCGCACTGCTGGTGAGCAGCGGGAACGGCAGCCGTGGCCGGCGTTCGCTGCGTTTCCTACCGTGAGAGACAGCCCAAAAAATGTAAAAAATGAAAGTCGTGTATTTCATAATCTGGCGACATAACACGACAGTGTGTTCCGAGAACTACCTATTCAAACTTTTTTTAAATTTAATTACAACTTTTTGTCACTGAAAAAAGAGAATATTTAAACTTTTCATAAAAGTTGTTTATTCACGCTACTCTATGTTTATCACACCGTATCTCCAATACTAAGCGTCGCACAGCAAAATAATTTTATTATTGCCTTCAGTGCTATATGTTGTCGATGTCTGCAAACTTTCTGGCCAATATATTCAGTGATAGTGAAGTAATAAATTAAAATCCCACGTCTGACGCAGAAAATTTACCGAACCAACGTCCAAAATGTAGTAAGCGACAAACTTTTTCTCTTTACATTTTTTTGTGGGGGTGTAAGCGAGAAAAAGTTTCGGAAAGGTTTGAATTTATTTTTGCCGTTTGTTGGAAGGCGTTAGGTGCTACCGTTTGTCCTAGACGAGAGCAGAATTGTGCGGTTCATTGGCGCGGCGCGAGTTCAACGTGCTGGGAGGGAAGACGCGGCGTTAGCAGCAAAGAGAGCGCAGTGCTGGCAGTGAAAAACTTCTTATTTTGGCACTACGGAAGTACATGGAAGTTTCGGGAAACGAAAAGGATTACATATTAGTCCAGACAGCTCTTACAAGCGTCAATGTTTGTGTACTGAAGAAAGAGCGTACAATATTTTAATAACAAAACAGTTGTTTGCCGATGCGGGAAAGCTAAAGGAATTTTTTTAGATTCACTCATAACCAGTTTTAGTATTTTCTGTCGTTACTTGGACAAAACATGAAACGCCAGGTTTGATTCCATCTTGAATCCAAGTGCTCAGTGGCTGTTAACATATACGGATGTTGAAGAGCAGTCGCAAATATTTCTTTACTGTCGCAAAATTTGATTTTGGTCGCTGTCAGACTCTCATCAGTGCTTAAAACATAGTTTGAAACGTACAAAAATTTTCAGTCTTCATATTGAAGATTATTTGATCGTCAACATGAAGGCTGAAAACTTTTCTTTGTTTCAAACTGCGTTTCAAGCATTGAGAGTGTTCACACATGAATTATTTGTAACAAGACTAAAAAAAGTAAATGAATAAAAGTCTAAGTTTGTTTCACTCACAGAAATTTCATCTTTTGTTTTATAATAAGAGTGAACCCCGATGTATAAGAAACTACTGCTGGCGCTCGCTCTTACATGTACATGCTAAAGAATATTGCAGATCATGCTTCTCTTACACGAGTAGAAAAGTGTTCCAAACAAGATGACTGGTGAAAAAATATTTTGTACCAGGAAGGATTCGAACCTAAAACACTTAGGGTAGGAGGTTGTCGCCTTAACCGCTTTTTTTTTTTTTTTTTTTTTTTTTTTTTTTTTTTTTTTTTTAGACCACAGCGTCTACAAGAGAGGCAACTCTTAGTTTCCATTGACTTCTTTGCGGAATGATTATCGGTTATTTATACTACTGCTAATTTGTATGATTTCCACTATCTAACTTCACAAACTTCCTTTCCATTTTAACTTAAACGTTGTAAGAGTGTTTTCTGTAAGTAATAAATACTCAGTTTGTACGGAAAACAACGGTAAAACACTACTAAGTACCGTTCAGATACGTCGGTAACGTGCTTGTTGGCACAACAGGTCTTAAGATTGCTGTGAAAATGGCTCATTTTATGAAGATTTTCAATGCGGTGGAGTATTTGGAGTGCATATTTGAGTAATTCTCACGTAAAAATACGAAAATTTGCCAAATACAACGCGACAGCTTTGCGAACGGCGAAAACGAAGGTGACGCCGTATTTGATGGATTTAGTATTTACACTTCCGTAATATGGGAGTTTGCAGGATAAATGAAACGGCGCATTAAAGACATTACCGAGACACGTATTTTAAGATAAAGTTTATTGCAATAGAGTTTACAGAAGTGCTATGTCGTTATATTAAACTCTAGAACACTAGCAATGTTAACGTAATATTCTGATAATATCTGTAGACAACCTTGAAAATTAACGTTTTAAAGTTACTTATTACTTAAAAACAACAGATGTATCATTATCGGAATTTAAAACGACACAGCATTGCTAAAATAATAATTTATCTTCGCAATCCAAGCCCACCGAAACGAACCAAACGGCCTCACCGAAACCTCAGCGGCTTTCGGTGCAGCGCTCGAAATTTCGGTGGCCGTTTCGGGCGGTAGCAGGCCGCAGAAACGTACAGAATAACCATTTTCGCTACCGAACCGAAATTGACGTCACCACCGAGAAAAACACACCGAACCGAACGGTACGAAAGATACAGAATAGGGCCCCTGCCGAGGGTCCGACCTGCCAAAGCCGCGGCAGCCGCCTCAGCGCACTACGGGCATTTATAATCACGTCCGCCACATATCCCACCACAGGCTAACATGCACAGTCGCGATACTCGCTGCTTTGAGGGTTGTTACCAACTGACAGTCCTTACGATTCTAGTGCGCAAGACGCCGTGAGAGTAGTGTTTGAGCCGCAGTGAAATGGCCGAGCGCTCTAAAGCGGAGCGCGTGTCTCGATGTGTGTAGAGAGCCGGTATAGGGAGACAGTGGCCAACCGTCGGTGTCCGCCATGTTTTTACCAGACTGCGCGCGGGACGTGCGTTTACATAGCGCATCTGGCAGAAGTGCAGCCACTTGACGATTGAAGTAAGCCATCACTTCCACCCATGACACCAAAGCACATCTTCTAGATTACTAATAAGTACGTGGTTAAAGAAATGCCAATGTATATTTATATGGGCCTAATAAATTTGTAAGCAAATCAGTCTCGTGAAACAGTTTCTATGACTGTCCAATGTTAATATATTTTACGATATTCTGGTACCTTCGACACTTGGCAGTTGATAAAAAAAATCAGTAATAGAAGTACTGTGTGTGCATTCACGTACTTCACGTTATGTATCTCAAAGAAATTCATGCTATTTAAGAATTTCCTGTCTGTATATCTATCGCTGTAATTAGTACATTAACTTCGCTTTCCGCCTGGATATAATACGTTTTAAGAGTGCTCCTGTCGATCTTATAAAATTTTCCTAGACCGGCAAATACCAAAAACATTTAGGAACACCGTAGCACGGAAAATCGGAAAATACCAATACTACTTTTCCTGAAACAGCAGAAATAAGTAATTGAATATTATACAACGAGTCCCTCCCCTATCCCTTTTTATGTTAAATCATGTGAACAAATTATAGAAGTCAAGGGGGAGGTGACGTAGCCATGTTAAAACATACCTTGTGGCACGACATGTCCAAAACCTGAACCATGAACTAACAAAAAGCTAGAAAATATTGTTAAAATTCTTTGCCGCTTACTGGATTCGAACTCTCGACCTTCGCATTACGCATTCAGTACGCAACCAGTACACCACGCGGGAATTGCACACACAGTACTTCTTTTACTAATTTTCATAAATCCTTTTCTTGTATCGGGCGGGAGGAAGCAGAAAATATTTACTACAGAAATAATTCGTTGGTTTCCATGAGTCAGCTTTACGGTTCCTGCTTTCTCGGATGACTTCCACCGCTTACGAGGCGCTCCAGTCACGGTCTGCACGGCCACTACGGTCGGGGGTTCGAATCCTCCCTCGGGCATGGATATTTGGGCCGTCCTTAGTTGTAGGTAGTTCATAAGTAGTTTGTAAGTTTAGGGACTGATGACCCTGTAGTTAAGTCCCTTAAACTCTACGAACGAGAAATACCGGCCCCAGCGCAGTCGTTATGCCACGTAAGCAAGGTAGATCCGAGCCGGCGCGATCATAGCCGATTGGCCGGCCACTGGGGCACACCCCACTGCGTCATAGCGGGCAGCAACTGAGCTAGCGATCGCGCCGGCTCGGAACTACCTTGCTCACGTGGCATGACTACTGCGCTGGGGCCTGGCTTTCTCGTTGGCCACGTTGCGAACACAAGCATCGTATAACAATCTTCACTTAGGTTTTTATTTCCAGAGGAACAACGAAGCATTTCTCTTGACTGTCCTTAATGATTATTAATACACATTATTAATTACACACAGTAAATCACTTCAAATCAACATTTAACCTTCAAAATTGCCGCAAAGTTCCAAAGTTATCGTCAACGACGGACAAAAAGTTTAATTTACGTAAATAGAAGCGACAGAAGACGTGCAAAACTGGAGCAGCGCCTACCATAATATCAACACTCCACAATACAGAAACGCGCAATGTAGCTATTCTCACATACACAAAGCCTGCGAAATCTGGTAACAACATGGCGTACTGGGCTGTTAGCCAATCAGGAGCGGTCTCACGCATGGCTACTGTCTCCCTAAACAGGCTCTGTAAATGTGTGCAGTCAACGTGCGGACGCTACCTCGCGGCTGAAACCTGGGAGACGGCGAGGCTTGTGCATACGAGACGCGTGCCCCAACGTGCTACACGCGATTGCAGCGCGCTCCAGCGACAGTTGTGTGTGGCATCTGGCCCTAGAATCACACTGCTTACCACATGAAAGGAGTGAAATTCCTGCTTTATTAAAACGCACATCTCCGCATTTGTGCATGTGTTTGTCATGTTCTGTCTATGATAAACGCCTAGATAAGTAACAACGAAATATTTATGAACATAAGACTCTTAGAAAAGTTGTAGATATGTTGCATGTTATGTAAATTAAAGTTTCATGACAAATCGTGCGACATAAAATAGGAATAAGCGTTCACGTGACAGGAATATTATTCCATTAATGATGGAAATTCTCCACAGAAATGATAAATTATTTTTCAGAAGAGATAGATTGGCTGGCCAGTACTTACCTTTTTGCTGTACCGCCGATAGTCACACACAGAAAGAAACAAGGGCGAAAATAAAACGAGTTTTCGGAACAGGGTTCCTTCTTCAGGTAATAGAGAAGGGAAGAAAAACGGAATGGGGAAAGAAGGGGAAGGTAATTCATGACCTAGGTCATGAGGATGGTGTTTTCCCCATCACTATCCTCAATGACCTAAGTCGTGAATTACCTTCCCTTTCATGTCCCATTCCCTTTTCTTTTTCTTCAGTCTTGTTCGTAAAACGAATCCAACCAACTCACAGAGGATAAGCACTTACATTTATATGCCATAGAATAATTATTATACAGTTTACGTCTATAAAATTAATAATAATTTCTTTCAGTCTGTTGCAAAAAGTCAATATGAGAAAAAAATTGTGTATGGCGAGTGTCTGAATCAGCGACGCCCAATCTCATTAGTTTAACAGTCCCCGACTCCGATTTCTGCGCTTTGCCAGTCAGCGTTATTATGTTTCTCCATCGTAGATGATACACGTGTTGAATATGTTACTCATAGATATGTCGTTTACAGATATGTAGTTAGAACGGTCGCGGTGGCTCAACGCTCTTTATAATAAAAGCAACCTACGAACAACCCAGAACGAACATGAACAGAAAGACCACAAAGCATCGATTGACTTGAAAAAGAAGAAAAGCAAATTACAACCAATCATATAAAGATCAATTTGATTTGATGTGTCTTAAGTGGCCGTGGCCTTGAAACGGCATATTTCCATACAACACAAATTTTTTGACCACAAATAACACGTTTACAACAACCTATAATGACCGATTTTCGAGAGCTCCGTAATTTACTTAGTTACTATTCCTAGTTTTGAGATAACAAATATTGATAAGAACCATCAACTACGATCATCTACTAATTACAAATATGGCGTGTTCATCTCTGTACCAAATGAACTGCCCCCCCCCCCCCTCTCCCCACCGTTCGAATAGTCTCGTGGTGTGACGTCGGTGGCATTCTCCCATCTTACTGGTGAACGTTCAGAAGCATGTCGAGAATTTCTGGCATGCTAAATACTGCCCCGAACGTTGGGAAAGCCTCGCAGCCGGGCGATTAGCACATTGTGACGTCAGAAACTCGGCACGTTGACCACACTCGTTCCGATACAAGCTTTGTGTTCCGACGGCTTAATGCGCTTTGCTGCGGAGTATGCGGTTGCTCCCCGTCGGAGGTCGAGTCCTCCCTCGGGCATGGGTGTGTGTGTGTGTGTGTGTGTGTGTCGTCCTTAGATTAGGGGATCACATGACTATCGGATTGTAGAATTTTTTATATTTATGGTACGTAAACTTCAGAACATAAATAAAAATCTGCCAAAGCCATTCGACGCAACTCACAAAAATTTTCGTGATAATCGTTTTGGAAGATTTCCATGTACGTGTGAGTAACAATAATTAAAACAGTTGTAACTTTGTATGTGTAGCTCAAGTGGTAGCGTTTGGCCTCACAACGACAGTCAGTGTTATATGGCGCAGACAGGAAGGAAGCTAGAAACTAGGTTTCTCGAGCACATCGCAGTTGAGAGAAAAGAAGCAGCTGAGAGATCAAGCATGGGAGCCAATCTGCTTCATAAAAGCACGAGGTAGCAAATATCACAAATTATATGAGGTTGCTGCATAGGGGTGAGAATATCTCGATCTGCACGAAGAGCTTGAGTCCGTGTGACGTAACCTACTTAATGACTAAGTTACTATGAAAAATACCAACTTTTGGGAATATTTGTGTAACAATGAGCAAAAATTCCACCCATGAGGGGTGCAATAGATCTTTCCTTGCCAATATGTACAAGCCATTGACATATCCCTGTATGAATACCATAACTATAAATAGAAACTTATGTTGCTATCATTCGTTATTATATTAAATTTATATTCTTTGTTTTTCAACAGCAATTGAACATGTTTTCATCTGAAAAACGAGATTGGATAGTAAGTGAGAGGTACAAAATGGACAATCTGTTTCAGAGTCCAGCAACATGTAGGTGTAGACATAAATACTCAGTACAAAATGACCAGATTGTTTTCCAGATAATTTATAATATTGCAATTATACAGGGTTTTACAAAGAGGTACGGCCAAACTTTCAGGAAACATTCCTCACACACAAAGAAAGAAAATATGTTATGTGGTCATGTGTCCGGAAACCCTTAATTTCCATGTTAGAGCTCATTTTAGTATTTCTCTTTAAATGTAAATTGAAATAATTCGTGCAGACAATTGTCAAAATACCCAATTGTTTCGTTAGTATGTACTGTACTTCCTCGATTCACGTCATCAACACAGAGTTTCTGTGAACGTTTGGGCAGGAATTGTTGGTGATGTCTTGATTGGGCCTCATGTTCTTCCACCTACGCTCACTGGAGCACGTTATTTTGATTACATACGGGATATTCTACCTGTGCTGCTAGAACATGTGCCTTTACAAGTACAACACAACATGTGGTTCATGCACGATGGAGCTCCTGCACATTTCAGACGACGTGTTGGTACGCTTCTCAACAACAGATTCGGTGACCGATGGATTGGTAGAGGCGGACCAATTCCACGGCCTCCACGCTCTCCTCACCTCAACCCTCTTGAATTTCATTTATGGGGGCATTTGAAAGCTCTTCTCTACGCAACCACGATACCAAATGTAGAGACTCTTCGTGCTCGTATTGTGGACGGCTGTGATACAATACGCCATTCTCCGGGGCTGCATCAGCGCATCAGAGATTGCATGCGACGGAGGGTGGATGCATGTATCCTCACTAATGGAGCACATTTTGAACATTTCATGTAACAAAGTGTTTGAAGTCACGCTGGTACGTTCTGTTGCTTTGTGTTTCCATTCCATGATTAATGTGATTTGAAGAGAAGTAATAAAATGAGCTCTAACATGGATATTAAGCGTTTCCGGACACATGTCCACATAACATATTTTCTTTCTTCGTGTGTGAGGAATGTTTCGTGAAAGTTTGGCCGTACCTTTTTGTAAGTGTGGATTTATAACATACATTCGAAGAAAGTTTTACCATTTATATATTATATATATTCATATACTGTATGCATTAATATGTTAAAGCATATGCCCGGCTGAATGATTATTAGAGCTTCTTTTAATAGAATGCAGTGTGAAGAGGTTCAGGCCATAACACTACAAATATTTTCTTATATACTACGGACAGTGTTTTGTGCATTGGTGCGTCCGATAATGACCTTATTGTCCAACTCGCAAAAAAGCTACATAACGTTGACTATATGAAAAACAGGATGCTTTTAAATTAACTCCAAAATATTGGAATGCTTGACCTTCTCCGTTGTTATAGTCATACTGTAAGCCAGTCGTAGAAAAAACTGCAACTACTTGAAAGAGAACATCAGATCATCTGAAAGTACTGATATTCTCAATATAAAAAGGAGTTCTCTCTCTCTCTCTTTTTTTTTTTTTTTTTTTTTTTTTTTTTTTTGCCTGTGATAATTATTGTCCAACAGCATTGTCAAGATTTCGTTTTACAAGTTATCTCCTGTTACACACAGTAACTACCTTGACGACTTTCCCGTACAAATGTTTTCTATATTTCAGTCCCCACCTGTTAAGTAACGCGAAAATTATTCGCTCTCGCTCTAGAATGTTTTCTTCTATAATCAGCATGTGCATTTTCCTTTCTCCGTAATAATTTCCTGATTCGATGCTGTTCTTCAGTCTCCCTGTGTCGATGTATTTTTTTTTTTTTTTTCGAGCAATATTAGACATGCTTCTCTGTCTTTCACACATTCACATTTCTGTGCTCTTTTCTGCTTTTCCGGAAGGTATCGAAATTCTACGTTTGGCATCGGTTTTGATTGCTTTCAAAGTTATTGAAAATAATACAGGATGTTCAAAATGTTCAAATGTTTGTAAAGCTTATGGGACTTAACCCATTACTGGCCACTGGCCCGTTTTTGGGACGCAAATATTTAATTTAATTTTATATGAGTAATGTAACTTTTATCTTTGGTTGTGGTACCTTATACACAAAAATTACTGTATGCATTCTTGATTCAAAGAGATGAAAACAAACCGCATGGACTTAATTAAAAAATAATAATAAAAAAAAATTATATATATATATATATATATATATATATATATATATATATATATATATATATATATATAAACGAGAGGAAATCGAGCGGAATTGCATAAGATGGAAGTGAATAAATATAAAGTTAATGCTTAAAACTAGTCTTTTCCTTTCAATGCAGATAAAATATCACCTGAAGGAAATATTGACGAAAATGTCTAAATTTGACGGCGTGGGATTTTTCTTCTAGTATACCAAAAATTATTCAAACACCTTTCATTTGTCACCCAAGATATAATACGAGGCGCGTCCAGAAAGTAAGTTCCGTTTGGTTATATAAAAAGAAAGGCTACATATACAGAAAAATATTGATTGTACAAAAATCTACAACTGTTAAACTACTTTTCTATATAGCTTCCGAAATTTTGTAGGCAATTGTCATAGCATGGCATAAGATTTTATGTGCCTTTTTCATAGAATGTTGCCGCCTGTGTATTCAACCATGTGGTAACATGTTCTTTCAGCTCATCATCATCGTTGAAGTGTTTTCCACCAAGGACAGATTTTAGGTGTAAGAAGAGGATTACTGCCAAAATATTTTTTTTCACGATAATGCCTGACCTCACACACCGAATGTGACCAAACAATTCTTACGGAAATTTCAATGGAACCTGTTTGATCATCCTCCATACAGCTCGCCGGCCGCGGTGGCCGAGGGGACTGAGGCGCTCCAGTCACGGAATGCACGGCCACTACGGTCGGGGGTCCGAATCCCCACTCGGGCATGGATATTTGTTCCGTCCTAGTTCGTACGTAGTTCATAAGTAGTTTGTAAGTTTAGGGACTGATGACCCCGTAGTTAAGTCCCATGGACTATACAAACAGTTGAACAGTCCATACAGCTCGGACCTCTCTCCTAGGGACTTTCATCTCATCTTATACCTAAAATATGTCCTAGGTGGTCAACACGTCAAAGATGATAAAGAGCTGTTACCACATGGTTGAATACACAGGCGGCAACCTTCTGTGAACGATGCATGCAAAAACTTGTGGCATGCTTTGACAAGTGCCTACAAAATTTCGGCAGTTATGTGGAAAAGTAATTTAAGAGTTGTAGAATGTTGTGCAATAAAAATCTATTCTGTATCTGTGTACAATTTCATTTTATTGCCAAACGGAACTTACTTTGTGGACGCGCCACGTATTAATGTAAAATAATGCTGCAAAAAATAACTAAACAAGATTTTGGCGGGTAATGGGTTAACTGCGGGGTCATCAGTCCCTAAACTTACCAACTACTTACGAACTAACTTATTCTAAAGACGGCAGAAACATCCATGCCCGTGGGAGGATTCGAACCCCCAATGGGAAAAGGCCTTGTGCATCGTAGCTTAGGGCCTCAATGCGCTCGGTCGCTCCGCCGCTGGAAGGATATTCAATTAGGTACATGTAAAATGTAAAAGTCGACAACATTCAACAACCATATCTTCCAGCCGCTTATAGTTTTCTTCATGGAATTGCTTTGGTGCACAATGGGTGACTTGGGACTATAAAACACGCGTACCCTTTTCGTGTGCGTTTTGTAGTTTTTGTTGCAGAAAGAAATAGTGACGCATACACACACAGATACACTCACATAAATTTTGTATTCGCCGATAACCTTCAACAGTAACAGCAACAAAGTTGCTGTTACTTATTTTGACAGCTGCTGTCACATGTGCGTATTAATACACGTTTATTCAGAAACGGTGAGATATTAAATAAACCGGTGTAAAGGCCAATTCAAGCGTTTTCTTGGATATCTGTTATAACATATAACCTGAACATGGTATTATTGTAATACCGAAGCTGGTAGTTAAATAAACGACAAAGTTTACTGCTATTGGTATATACATTTATTATTTGGATACTCAATCAGTTCAACATGAATTCATTTTAAAAGTGAAACATCATAGTGTCAATGACATTAAACTTTGAATCGTCCTTGAAATAGGAAAAGAAAGAAAAATACTCTTCTCCTTACAAAATTTATGAAGCACTATTACGCATCCCTCTCTTGATGAAATGACTATGAAATTTAAGTGAATGGTAGTGCAATAAATGGTGTTAATAAGTACTCACTGGTTACATAGTCACGTCACTACAGTCAGTAATCGTTTCATAGTTTCTTGTGCTTTGTACACAGTTCACTTTCGCTGTAGTTGCACTGGTGTGTGCAGTGAGACAATATAGTCTCACAGTGACTGTTGAGTGTTGTCCTCCAAAGACCAGCAGGGAATCCCTGGTCGATTAGGATAATTATTTGGCATGACTCTTCAGACTGTTATATCTTCGGAATGATACATATGAGTAAATAAAGTGTGACGTGCATGCTAAATAGTGAAGGATAAGTAATGCTTTTTCAATAAATTTGTGAAATTTCACATTTATTTGCTATATGTAGTTTTGGAATGGTGTTCTAAGGGAAGTAAACTGTAGTCAGGTTGCTTTGCAAAGTAAAGGCTTGAGTCTCGATCAGTCAGTTATAAAAAGAGGCAATTCGTCTTTACATGGAACAAAATCGAGGTCGTATTGTAGAAAAGGCAATAGGTCTTACTATCCAAAAGTCGGAAGACTACGACACTCCAATAGAAATACTAAGTGTCGTAAAAAAAAAAAAAAAAAAAAAAAAAAAAAAAGTGGCTTGTGAACAGACCACTTATGCAGAACCCTCACTAAGAGTAGAACATCAAAAGGATATGTTGGAATGTCTTGACCGATTCAGTACTGAACTCCGAGTAAGATAAACGTCAATACAAGATATCGCCTCATTATTCGAGGCTACACAGTCAAATACTTTGGTTTTGACAAACAACGAGGAGCTGACATTAGCTGTGTCAAAATTTACTAGTTCTTATGTTTAAGTATCAAAAGCAGATCTCATCTTCGAAATTCCAAGGCTGAGAAGTCATTTGAAAACTGCAGATGTTAAAGTTTCCAACTGGGTGTGTCTAGACTTCTTAAACTGCATTGTGAAAAGGGATTTTACAGACTCTCTTTCAAACCTTATACTCTCGCTTGGCGATTTGCGTATCAGTTGCTTTAATAAACTGAAATTAATTGAAAACTACTTGCGATCTACAGTGAGGAACACGAGGCTAAATAATCTTGCTATATTAACCATCGAACATGTGGCAACACAAAACAATTCTGAAGTTGTAAGTTCTGAGTTTACAGCTGTTAAAGCTAGAAGAAAATTTTAAGTGTATCTTCCTTCAGTAGTTAGTATTGTGAAGAATTTATACTAATGTATTGAGTATAATACTGTTTCAGAACGTATAATGCATAATAAAAGAATATTAACGTATTATAAATTGCAGTTTGATGATTAATTACTTTCTTTTGTATTACTTAAAATCATACTTGTAATGTAACTATTTCAAAACTTTTTATACGTGGGATGACACAGTCAAGAACTGCCCCGGGTGCTACCCTCGCTAGCTACGCCACTGCCTTCTACCCTCTATTATTAACTGTCAGCCACTCTAGTGCACAATGGTATACTGATGACTGCTGCTACATACAACCACTATTTGTTTGTGAAGTGTGGCAAAATTCTGAAAATATCACGTACATCTTATTGTTTTTTTTCTGATGACATCAATAACTGACGTATTCTTGAATAGAGCAAACGATTTTGCATCAACAGTAGATCACAAAGACAACAATTTCTAGGATACTCAATTTGGCCATGCTAGGGAAAGGCGATCTTCTTCTATTTAATATTATGCCAAGATCGCAAAAGTATGTTATTTATTGAATCTTTTAGTTATTTGAAGACTGTTTTCTGTACACTGGAGTTCCGTTTTCTGGTCTTTGGGGGAAAGGAAGTTAACGTAATATCTTACAGAATTTATGTCTTTATTGAAGCACTTCATATTTTGGTTGGCAAGAGTACTGTGATTAACCCAAACAGAGCTCACGTCTTTCCAGAAGGACGAGAAGGGCAACTTACTTGTCCATTATTGTATTTAAGAATTCACGCACAATGTCATATTTTATTTGTTTGAATAGCCTGCTACCATTGCAGATCAATTTTGGCTTGTATTGTCGACTTCAAAGTGGTTGGATATGGCTGCAAAGTTGAGATTAATACAGAAGATATTGAAGACTTCCTGGTAGTTGGGTTTGTATTTCTTGAATATACTTTAACTATACTTTATACCCATATATTTCATCTTAAATGTTGTTTGAATAATGATAATACATTAGATTGAAATTCTAAAACATTCATTTTCACGTCCTTCCAGAAAGAAGGCCAGTATTGAAAAACTAATGTCATGATTGTAAAAAAAAAAAAAAAAAAAAAAAAAAAAACAACCTTATAACCATCTTAAGCAGGCATATATGTTACACCGGTTCCAGTTAATTCACCGAAGTTGAGCACTGTCAGGCTTGGCTAGCACTTGGATGGGTAACCGCCTGGTCTGCCGATCGCTGATGACAAGGGGTCGCAATCAGTCCTTGTGAATCGAACTGAGGAGCTAGTTGATTGGGGAGAAGCTAGAAGCAGCTCCAGTCTGGCAAACCGTCACAACGGCTGGGAGTGCGGGGCGCGGACCACACCCCCCTACATGACACGGCAGCTGTTGAGCCCTCGCGGCATGTGTGGGATGAAGTTTAGTTTACTGATTTTATAGTTGTTGTTAGTAAGACACACGGTTTGTTCTGACAACAACCAAAATGTCTAGCACTTCTATAAAGACGTAAATACAGAAAGTCAGCAGTCGCCGGAATAATCTGCTATTTCATGCGTTTGTATAATACACAAATTCCTCTTTTTTTAATTTTTAAGTGATTTAAAACAACTATGTCCTGCAAAAATCTTTTACGTTATCACTATTTGTTAAAAGAACATTCCATCATATTTTACGAATAACGGGTGTCTCACGAAACACACCTGCCAGGCGTCCGCGGGTCGCGCGGACGGCTCGCGGCCGCCGCCACCGCATCCGCCGGCCACGGCAGCGCCCAATTCTCAGACTCTATTGAGCTGCGGACGCATACGCTGAGTTAAAGTCTAAAAAAACATTGCCATCTGAGTAACCTAAGCTTACTTTTATTTACAGTAGATGTTCAAAATGATGTCCCTCTATGGAAAGAGCGGCCTAACATCTCTTGTACACGTTTGCGAACACTCGACGAGTTTCGGCTGCCGAAATCTGGGAAATGGCTAGTCGAATCCTGTCTTCCAACCCTTCGAGTTTATGGGGATTGCTTTGATACACCCTGTCTTTAAACATTCCACAAAGATGAAAGTCACAGCGATTTTGATCTGGAGAACGAGGAGGCTAGTCAACTATCCTATCATAAAAAAAAAAAAAAAAAAAAAAAAAAAAAAAAAAAAAAAAAAAAACACTTCATATTGCTGCCATAGAAGCATTGGCAATGTGTGGTCTTGCATTGTCCTGCATCAGATAACAGTACAGCTTTTCGTTTCGTGAAATTTCTTGAAAAAAATGATGCAGGATATTATTCACATACCTGTCAGAATTTATTATTTCGTGAAAATTATTATTATTCGCCTCGCACTAATTGCACACCACACTCCAGTTTTCACGTGGTGTAATTCATGTGGATTTTCTGAGCTCCAACGTCGATTGTTCTGCGAATTTACGTAGCCTGACAAATGCAGCCATGCTTCATCATAAAAATAAAGCATCTCAGGATCAACTTCCCCATCGTGAACAGACTGCAACAGCCAGTTACAGTAACGGCGTCGAGCAACAGTATCTGAGTTCGTGAGTTGAAATTCGCCGAGTGTTCGCAGATGTGTTCAAGAGATGTCAGGCCGCTCTTTCCATAGAGGGACATCATTTTGAACATCTACTGTAAATAAAGGTAAGCTTAGGTTACTCAGATGGCAATGTTTTTTTAGACTTTAACTCAGTGTATGCGCCTGTGGCACAATAGAGTCCGAGAATCGGGCGCTCATGTGGCCGGCGGATGCAGTGGCGGCGGCCGGGAGCCGCACCGCGCGATCTGCGGACGCCTGGCAGGTGTCTTTTGTGAGACACCATGCATAATTTTACATTTAACCTTAATCCAGAGTAGATATTCTGTTAACAATGCCCTTGCCCTGTGGTTCGTCAGTTCGTCAGTCAACCTTTTTTTGTGTTTATTTTCTAATAGGATTCATCTCTGAAAATAAAAAAAATAAAAAATAATATATATATATATATTCGCACATGTAAATACAAGCAGACAAGGCCCTTATTCCAAGTGCAACATTAACTAATATAGAGTAATTACTGGGAATAACAAAGCGTCCGGTCGCAATAATTCTGTTTATTAATCACAGATCTATTTTTGCTAGGTAACTAGCCACCGTCAGTGTCATATATTAGGTATATTTCGCAAGCTGCCGTTTAAATTCAAGTGGTACAAGTTTACAGTTGTGAACAGTAGTGCTACAATAGCAGCTTGCCGGCCGCGGTGGCCGAGGGGACTGACGCACTACAGTCACGGTCTACACGGCCACTACGGTCGGGGGTTCGAATCCCCCCTCGGGCATGAATATTTGTGCCGTTCTTAGTATAAGGTAGTTGATAAGTAGTTTGTAAGTTTATGGACTGATGACCCCGTAGTTAAGTCCCATAAGCTTAACATTAAAAAAAAAAATAGCAGCTTGCGTAACATACCTACGATATGACACTGCCGATGGCTGGTCACCTACTCTAAATCGATCTGTGATACATAAACAGATTTATTGCGACCGAACGCTGTGTTATTCCCAGGAATTGTACCATCGGTCGATGTGCACAACAATCCAATTATGAATTCAGACATAGTTAACACAGTGTTCTCGTGGTGAATTAGAGCGAAACAGTTTTTTGGGTTTTGCAATAACTTTGAGATACAAATCATTTTTAATTATGTTATTTTAAGTTCTTCATACGAGATAACTTTTGAAAATCGTGGTCACAATATATCGCATCAATACACTACAAAAACGCAGAAGTTCGTAGTTTATCTTACGAAGTAATGTACTTATTGGCGCGAGGTATGAAATTCACCGCCTTCTACAGACACTTACCGAACCATTGCATAAGATGAAGCAAATACTGTAGTAAAAAAATGGCGCGCACCTAGTAGCTGGAACCAATGTGGGAGAACCCGGTTTTAGAGTTTCGAAGTAGTTGTTGATAATAGTTCTACGCGTTTGGTAATAAGTAAAACAAACATGTATGTCGGAGAACCGCACATTTTGCCTGCTACGAAAAATAATTGTCAATTTTAATCGACATTTTTTCTTCTGCTATGTCAGTACGTACACCATCTACCAAATATGCACCCGCGATCTACTAGTAGATCGCCATTGACGTGTTGCCGATACCTCCAGTAAAGATATCATATTGTACTTCCTTTCCCCGGAGACCAGAAGATGGTGCCCTATTGTACCAAAATCGGAACATTTTTGATATCTCGGCATAACATTAAATTCTGGGATACGTTGACTCGAGAGCAGTCTCAAATTCTTGTTTCTCCCGGCGAAAAACAAACGGCGAACAATGATTGTTGTTAGTCTGTTACAATAGTAAGAGCTATTGTTATTGGGCAGTTACACGTTTCTATGTCCCGTGTTCAGTGTCGGCGATCTTGGTGAAAACTTTACACGCAGTCTAGTTTGTATAAGGCTGCGATAAAATTTATTCTGTACGGCGTGTTAAAGGCTCCCTGCGTCTCATGGTGGAAGCCAAGCTTTTTTGGAATTTCCTGTGTCGCTGGTAATCGAACTGAATGGCATTCGTGACACGTAGCCCATGATGGTTATAGCCTCGTCTATTGCAAAAAAGGAGAAAGAAGGTGGGGATAGGCGAGGCGGCCGCTGTGTCTAAGTGGCCGACGACACGGAGCCATCGCCGCACAGCCCCGCGTCTCGGCGTAATCTCGTTAGAGCTGCGGATTCGCAGCCGGTTATGGCGGCCGTGCACAGACAGCCGTTAACGGCCGCACAGCTGCGCCAGCAGCTTCCCGCGCCCGGCGCTAGGTGGCTCTGCCGGCAGTTGCGCTTCTGCCGCGAGTCGTATTTAACGAGTTGCGATTTATTCGTTCTTTATTGAAAGGATAACCAACTGGGTTTCGAGAAATGCTTTATTTTCTACGAAAGAGAATACTTCTTGGTGTGGCCGAGTATACAGTAGCACGATGGGTACGAGAGAATAGAAACGACGCTACGGAAGGTCAATTTTTTTATAAATATTGATATTTGAGAAAGACATTTTTTATTGAGTCAAAAATATCGATATTCCGATCTGCCGATATTTTTAATAGTTACAGGAATTTGAAAAAAAATGAATAAGCTGCATAAATGATTGACAAACATTTCAGAATAAACAAATACTCTATCATTTCCGATGTATATATATTGAACGTCCTTTTATGGACTCCAAAATTTCTAGAGCAGTTCTAATGAAATTTATTGTATAAAATCTTCAGATAGACCCAGCGACCGTTTATCTGATGTTTGGTAGCGAACTAATCAAGATATTTATTGATTTGAAGAATGTAACAACGGTACATTATTTTCTCTTCGAGAATTTGATTTACTCACCGGCTTTTGCCTTTACCAAAATTCTCTGATAGCTTCCTGTGTTCTACTAAATATGACTCAACGCAATTAATACAATGCTCATACAATCCTCGTGTTTAATCAATATTTACCTTCCCATATCACAGCCTAACATATATGTGAAGCCGCTACAGTAACTGCTTTGAAATTTTTCATATCTGATGACTTCCGCATACTAGGTAGCAAAAACTTTTTTTCTTACCTCGGCATTGCAACTCTTGCCTGGGTGAAACTATTAATAAACAAAAGACGCAATGTACACTAAAATCATGTATTTACAAAGAAAAATTAAAGAAATCAAATTCTTTAAAATGTTAGTGGGTTTCTGTTAGTGTAAGTAAGGAAGCAACATTTCAGGCGAAGAAGAAAAGGATTGCCAAATTAAGTATTTTTGAGCAGTTTCTGATGAAACAGATGTGAAATAACAAATATCAATCCATAAATATACGGGATGTTATATCCGTCCCAGACATGGTAGATCAGGGTACTGTTTTCGATCGTTGAGCACAGGTTCATACCTGAAACTTTCTTGTGTAACTAAGCTTTGGGGCAACAAATTTTCATGTTGTGAACAAACTGGAGGCATGTTATAACCTTCTTGTGTAACATCTGAAGTTCCAAGTTGAGAACAGGATTTATCCACTCGCCTGTGGCCGGAACGAATTTCCTTTGTTATTTTCGCTATTGCAGCTCACACTACAACGAGAGGATGAAAGTGAATACCCTCGAACTGGGGGTGACATTGTAGCTATGGCAAGAAAGGTCTCTCTTTCCGAAGCGTCTCTCTAATATTCCAGTTTGTGGAAAAGTTTTCACAAACGCACATAAATCAGTTAAGGAGTTGCGTTCTCCATTTCTTGTCGAAGTAGGCTTGTCACGTGACTGCCCAAGCTTGCTCTCACCTAGGTAGCGCCACTAACCTCCTAATTAGATTGTTTGTAAGGGGCTGAACGTCACCATTGTCTCTTACACATTATACTGCGATGTTTTAACCAAACCAGATTCATTCCGATTTGAAATTTTCGTAGGCAAGATTGAAGCTGTAATTGCTGATACTCTTGTAAATTTCTCTCATGTAAAACCTAGAGAGCTTGTATTGAAGCCAAGTCAATAGCATTAGATGAGTGTTTGAAATACGTCCCAACGGTTTTGAGGTAATCAAATATTCAAATGTTTCTAAAGCTAAGGCATCAAACTCGGTCCCCATGGGACAACTGAAACATCTGGCGATTTCGGAACAATTGAATCCCTTCTATGTGAAACATGGTTCAAGGACAGCAACTATAGGAGAAAATATTAAACTTTTATCTAGATGCCGCGGCAGTTTTCAATTTCCTACACCAGTTAAATTTTACTTACCATACTGGCGGTGTCGCGTGATAACGTTGGCAATCATGTGACGTTGGCAGTAGCCAATCGCATGAGAGCGCAAATGTTTTGCCATGGATTTTTCGTTTTACGAGAACAATTGTTACTTTTACTGAGTGGATGAGGGTACATATAGGAACATGTCAACCATGGAGCACCAACAACATTGTTTATTTATATCGTTTCTGTACGAAACACCAATCAAATAGATCTTTGTGAGTTTCTAAGAATATTAAAGTTTTGGCCAAGAGTTCCAGACGTTTTGTTATGTTGCCAACATCATCACGAGGGACAGCCTGGACGGTAGGCAAAATTTTACCCCTGCACCAAATGCACTGCCTTCGCAATAAGTGACGTTCCTAATATCCCATTAGCTGAGGACGACGTTCTTATGTCTAATATACTGGATTTTATGAAGGTAGCTACCATTAGTACATGTTTGGTTGTGTGGTCGTCTTCCGCAATAACTATTAAAGTTGATTATAAGAGGTAATCCATCTTAGGTTGACTGCAATTAAGAGATTCATATTACACTAGATGCGTTTCACTTTTTATTTTAAAGCATCTTCTGTGATCTGTAAGTGACACAAAGGTGTGTACAATTTGTTTTGTATACATAGATTGAAACAGTTTTAACAAACTTTGTGTACGTTGGCCTATGGGTTTTAAATTGATATTTAGTTCACTCAGGGTGTTTTTTTCTCTACTTTACATCTCACTGCTGTTTCTCCGTCTTGTTGGCTGAAGATGATTTGTTCCTGGTGTGTGTTTTCCGCCTGTTTTTGTGTCTTTTCTTCCGTTTCATTTGTGATCACTTCATTTATTTGAACTGCGTACAGTCCCATAGATTTTACAAGCATTAGAACATTTGATTTAAGCGCTGCATGTTTCTGTGTACCTGGGTGATTAGATGTGTGGTGTATAATTATACCTAAAAACGCGTTGTATAGCAATAAATCGCACACACTAGAGGAACTGCGCCAGCAAATTGAAAAGGCTAGAGGTGTTAACAATAATGTACGCCATATTGCTCCGAAATTTTTGGAGGCTGGTGTATACACTTTGAACACTTACTGTAACATTGTAATTTTTATTCACTGCATGATAATATTTCATTTTTTCTTCATTTTTTGATAAACCCTGTTTATATTCAGATTGTTTACAAAACAGACTTATCCCCTCTAAAAAACTCTCCATTACATCGTGCTTCCACTGTTGGAAACATATGTTTAGTTATCTTTAGAAGTGACTGCCAAATCCTACCTCGTTTTTCTCTTGTATACCTCAATGTTATCAAATCGGAGTCCTTTAATGCCCCTTCTGATGCGTGGAAATACAGTCTTACAGCACCACTAATTACTTCGGACAGAAAATGTGGATCAGTTTCACGGCGTGTGTTTGCTCTTTAATTAATTAATTAATTAATTTTGGCGGGATGTGTGGTCTTGGGGTAAAGCGTTCGACTGGAAACCGAAGGTTCGCGGGTTCGAAACCCGGTCAGACTTCGGATTTTTTCAGTCTGCGTTTAACCCATCCTTCACCTCTCATCGATGTGAGGAATCGCCAGATACGACATGTGGTTGGATTCCACATTAAGCTTTCGCCGGTTGGATAACTGGGTTAGGCTAGGGACACCCAAGTCGCCAAAGTGGCGTCCGATTGAAAGACTTACACCAGGCCAGTGACCCACACGAAAGGCATGTGAGTAAGGCAAGGGAGTAAGACAGGTCTGTAACCCTACCACAAGGTAGTTCAATCTGCATATTGACCAGGCTGTGAAGGAATGCGATCGAAAAATTTGGAGAAGTAATTAGAGTTCAGGGAGAAGATAAAAAAAAAAAAAAAATTCTGATTGCCGATAACATTGTAATTCTGTCAAAGATAGCAGAGGAGATGAACGAGCAATTATTGAACGGTATGGACACTGTCTTGAAAGGAAGTTATAAGATCAATACTGTTATTGTTGTGGTCTTCAGTCCGGAGACTGGTTTGATGCAGCTCTCCACGCTACTCTATCCTGAGCAGGCCTCTTCATCTCCTCATAAGAACGACAACCTACAACCATTGGAATCTGCTTCCTATAGTCATCTCTTGGTCTCCTCTAAAATGTGTCCTACCAATCGATCTCTTCTTTTGGTCAAGGTATGCCATAAATTCCTTCTCTCTCCAATTCTGATCAGTACCACCTCATTAGTTACGCCATCCACTCACCTAATCTAAAATGAATACTAAAAAGAGCAAAACAAGAGTAATTGAATGTAGTCTAAGAAAAATTCAAATGTTCAAATGTTTGTAGATCTATCGGACGGAATTGCGTTTTCGTTAGTCCGTAACTTACAAACTACTTAAACTAAGGTAAATTAACTTAAGGGTAACAAAAACACCCATGCCCGATGCGGGACTCGAACCCCCGACGGCAAACGATCACATGCACCGCAGCACTGCGCCCAGTGCGCACGGGTAATCCGCCGCGGCATACGTAAATAAGGCGGTGGTGAAGAAAAAAAAAAACAAAGTTGTGGCATGTCTTGACTAAAAGAAGGGTTCGATTGGTAGGACACATTCTGAGACACTTTAGGCTTACAGTAACGCAGTCGGCTGTCGGCTAAGGTTGTCGGACGCCCGCGGCGGAGGCAAAAGGAAGTCAGGCATATCGTCCACTTGGAATTAGGCCTACATCTATTAACATGTTTTAAAAAATAGTAACCTTAAGATTTGGATGCCCCTCAGGACGTGATACGCGGAACAGTCTAAAACGAGGGGCCAAGGGCGCTCAAAAAATAATAAAATAAAATAAAAAAAGTAAAAAATAAAATAAAATAAAAAATATATTTTGTATCCCAGCCTCGTCGTCACTTTTGTGTCTCGATCCGCCGGTTTTCGGTGGCCTAGTAGAAACAGACCGACACAGGAATAAAGGATGCTCGCTTGTGCAGGTACGGAGGTGATTAGCCAGTGGGACAGCAGAAACTATAACACTAGGCTAAATTAGAAAAAGATATATATTTCGTGGAGTCTTGCTAATACTTAACTTTTACATAGTCCATTGCCCGCAGAATACTGATACATAGTTTAGAAAGAGGCCTGCCTACTGATGATTCCTAATGCCTATCCGATAGCCAAGTCTTAACTGGTGCCTATCTGATTCCCAAGTGTTAACTGGTTCCTATGTCAGTCCCAAGTGGCAGATGCAGCAGCAGCGACACCACATCCCTCCCCCCCCCCCCAGACCGCCGCGTCGTCGTGGCGTAGGGCTGACGGCACTGGGAGGAGGGCCTGGGCGGGGGCGTTATTGGTGGGACGGGCGGCGTAGCAGAGGCTGGGATCGAGACGCCGTCCTCGCTCCGCTTTACACCTTGCGATCCCCCGGGAAACCCACCAAAACCAGGAGAAGGGCGCACACCTCCGCCCAGAGGGAGCAGGTCATCTTCTTCTGAGGTGCGGGGCCCAGGCGGCGGGGGCACTCACGGTCCCGGAGTCCTTCTCGTAGACGATGGCAGCTGAGTCGGCGACGGAGGCGGAGGGGCCGACTGCGTAGGAGGCGCGTCGACATCCATCGGGATGATCTCGTAGTCCGGGGAAGCTGGACTCGGCGGTGAGCTATGTGGCTGTGCTCCCTGGCGGTGAACTGGGTCTGGAATCAAGAAACCCGAGACAGGATCGCCCGGCCTGTGCAGGCGCAATTGGTTTGCGTGGCGCCGCAGCTTCGACTCTGTGGAAGAATCTACAACATACATATTGCGACCGAACACGCACTGAATGGTGCCTGGCAACCAACGGTTCTCCCCAGCAAACACCTTGTACAGTTCCGGCGTAGAAACCTGAAAACGCGTAGCGCCATACGAACCGTCTCGGTGCGGGGGAGGCTGCAGCAGGTGAAGGAGAGTGCGGTGACGGCGGACGGCGGCTGTGTAGCAGCTCGGCAGGAGACGGGCCGTCACGTGGCATGCACCGATACGTAGACAGGAAAATTTGAAGAACTTGCTGCCTGGAGTGCTGACCTTTCATGTTTTATATGTGAGACTTGAATGTTCGAACGAAACGTTCTGCTTCACCATTTGACTGAGGGTGAAAAGGTGCGGTGGTGATATGCTGAATACAATTCACACGACAAAACTGTTGAAATTCCGCACTAACAAACTGAGGTCCATTGTCACTGACGATAGTTTCAGGCAAACCTTCGATGCAAAACACTGAAGTTAATGCACTGATTGTACTAGACGCTGTCGTTGAGTTCATGGCAATCACGAAAGGAAATTTGCTGAAAGCACCTACAACAATTAACCAGCGCGTATTCCAGAAAGGTCCGGCAAAGTCAATGTGTAAACGTTGCCATGGTCCCTTGGTGCGTGGCCAGTCTGAGAAACGTTGCGGAGGAGCCGCCTGATGCTCCGCACAAACAGTACACTGTGACGTCATGCTCTCTATCTGGGCGTCCATACCAACCCAGGTACAATGACGTCTGGCCAGTTGCTTTGTCCTAACAGTATCCCAATGCCCTTGATGCAGGAGGCGTAGTACTTCTCGTTGCAAGGAACGAGAAACAATCATTCTTGTTTGGTCGTTGTCGGTATGTAACAACATAACACCCTGACTTAAAGACAATGCATGACGTTGTGCAAAATAACGTCGAACCAGAGGCTGCTCAATGTCTTTGGCTCTGGCAGGCCAAACAAAGCGAACAAAACGTGTTACCACACTTAGGTCTGCATCCGCCGCTGTTTCCTGTGCAACCCGACGAGAGTTCAAAGGGAAGTCTGCGATAGCGGAAGCATCTCTGGAGTCTATCTGACAACATACCATTTCTGAAGAATCGAACGACACATCCTGGCCAACCGGAAGTCGGGAAAGTGTGTCCGCGTTGGCATGTTTAGTGGTAGGCCGGTACAAAATCTCGTAGTGATAACTTGTCAGTATCAAGGAGCATCTCTGAAGTTTTTGTGCCGTTCGTGGCGGAATTGGCTTTGTGGGTGAGAACAACGACGTGAGAGGCTTGTTGTCTGTCAACAAATAGAATTTTCTGCCATAGAGATAATGATGAAACTTTGTGACGCCGTAAATGATTGCTAAGGCCTCCCTTTCTATCTGACTGTAATTCTGTAGCGTTGGCGTCAGTAGCTTGGATGCAAAGGGAATAGGACGATAGTGAGAACCAAGAAGATGTGACAATATTGCACCCACACTGTATGACGAGGCATCCACTGCTAACACTACAGGCTTCTGTGGATCAAAGGGAATAAAGCATGCATCACTGAGTAGTGCAGACTTTAATTTGTCAAAGGCAACTTAGCAATCATTAGACCATACAAAAGGAACATTCTTCCTACGTAAGTGATGCAGTGGAGCTGCAATCTGAGAGGCATTGGGGATAAATCTGAAATAATAGTTAAGCTTTCCCATTACTGCTTGCAATTCGTGCACATTCGTAGGAGGAGGCAAGTCTGTGATTGCTCTAAGATATGACTGTAAGGGATGAATTCCTTTGGCATTAATCACATGGCCTAGGTACTCTATTTCAGTTTGAAAAAAACGAACACTTTGCTTTATTACAACGTAGACCTGCTGCAGTCAACACTTTGAAAAGGCACTCCAGGTTTGCTAAATGTTCTTCAACTGTGCGTCCTGAGACCACAATATCATCTAAATAGTTCGAGCAGCAAGGTACAGAAACTGTCAGCTGTTCCAAAAAGCGCTGAAAAATAACAGGTGCGGAAGAACTGCCAAAGGGTAGGCGTTGAAATTGAAAATGACCCATGTGAGTATTAATGACGAAAAACGTTTTTGACTCGTCATCAAGCAGAATCTGTAAGTATGCCTCTGCTAAGTCAATCTTGGAAAAGAAGCGAGACTGTCCTAATTTGTCCCTTAGTTCGTCAGGTCTGGGCAGGGGATAAGTGTCTACAATTGTTTGACTGTTCACTGTTGATTTAAAGTCTGCACAGAGACGAAGTTTTCCCGACAACTTGGTTATAATTACTAAAGGTGAGGCGCACTGACTCGCAAAAACAGGAGAAATCACACCACTATCCTGCCAACGTTTAAGATGTGCAGCAACATTATCACGAATTGCGATAAGCACTGGTCTAGCTTTACGAAATTTTGGTGCTGCAGATTCTTTTAAAGTTATATGTGCCACGAAGTCTTTTGCACAACCTAGTTCCGGCGAAAACAAGTCACTATATTTTTCACACTATGCATTTATTTTGTCCTGAGGCACTACTGACGAAATTTGTAGCACATCTCTTTGAATTGATAAGCCAAACAAGTCAAATGCATCTAGTCCAAAAATGTTCCGTGTAGATTTGGGCTGAAGAACTAGAAAAGAAACTGTTTTTGTTACACCTTGGAAAGATGCGGGCAGGAAACACGTTCCTAGCATGGGAATATTTTGACCTGAATATGCTGTTAATACTTGTTGAGACGGTGACAATTTTGGTGAATCCAGAAGTTCATAAGCATCTTTATTTATTAATGTGACAGCGGAAGCAGTATCAAGCTGACATTTCACACTCTTATTTTCTATGCAAAGAGTCACAAAAAGTTTTTGCTTATGGTGCTCGATAGGTGCGTGAATGTGGGCAACGTCTGATACAGCTTGTTTGCTGTGGTTGCGCATGTGCGGGCCGCGTAGTGAAGTAAGTGGCGCAGAATAGGCACACAGCGGATTAAAAACACTGTCACTAGATGGCACTACCGCCGGATCGGCGTCCGCGCAATGCGAGGCTGCTGCACTAAAATTACTTTGAGTGGCTACATCAAGTCTACTGTCACTAGCTACACAGTACTGGGCACTTTTACAAGGAGAAGTTGTAGAAGGCACTAGGTTCACTAAAGGATTGCACTGTACATAGTCATTTTGCTTGTCCCGAACCCTTTTCCTGTGCACTGTTTTACGCGCTCGTCGGCGCTTGCTACGTGGCTCACTACATAGTTTTGCCATAGGCGCAGAAAAATTGTCTTGCATTTGAGAGTCAAGAGAAACACTGTCCAAGTGTACAGCGTGTATGACATTTACTGCATGCACTGTTCTCGCACTTTGCGAAGCACTCTTCCTAGCGGTACCGTACTTAGAATTTACATTCTGCATACACACTGACTGTACATGTCCCGATTTGCCACATAGATAACAGGTTGCGTTGCGACTAGGGCATTGCGCACGCTTGTGGTGAGATACACACTGGGGGCAAGACTTACGAACACTTTTCTGAAAAGAGCAGTGGCACCCGTTATTCAAATTACTATGTCTAACATGATGGGGCGACCTTTGTGTCGCACTTTTACACTGGCTACTGTTTACTGACTGTTCAGCACGGCCGGTAGAATTAAAAGAATCACTAGTGCTATACTGAGAACTACGGATAGGAAAGCGTCCGTTGCGGCGCACTGAGTTAACACTGTGGCTTTGCATTTCTACATCTGCTAAGTCAAAAGTATCTTGAGGTTCTATAAGCTGGAGTACACTGTCTAATGAGGGGTCAGACTGTTTCAGAATTGCTGCCCTAATTCTGGGGTCCTGAATGCTCTGCGTAATTGCATCTCTTAACATCATGTCACTATAAGAAAGTCCACAAGAGCAAGTCAATTTACATCTGTGTGTTAATCCCTTCAGTTCCGTAATCCATTGCATGTTGGTCTGTTCCGGTGATTTTTTCAGTCTGAAAAATCGGTACCGCGCCGCAGCTACGAGAACTTTTCTCTCGTAATGAGCAGTCAGTGCTTCTACAATTTGATCGAATTTTAGATCACGAGGAGATGTGTGGGGCAAAAGTTTCTGCAGTAACACGAAGGTTTTGGTTCCCATCACAGAGAGGAACAAATGCTTCATGGTCTGACCTGTAATGTGATGAGCCGCGACGAGTTCTTGAAATTGAGCGAAGTAGTCGCTCCATTCTTCCTCGCGTTCGTTGTACTGCCGGAACGTAGGGAGCGATGCAGCGGCAGGAGTCAGCAGCTGATGTGACGGCTGTTGTTGTTGGTGAGCTGCCTGTGCCGTTAACTGCGACACCACTTTGAGTAGTTGTGTGATTTGCGCCATCTGTAACTGAATAATTTCCATTAAGTTTGGGTTCGAGGTTCTGGCCATGCTGACCGATTAAGCGCCGCACATACAAGAAAATTATAACAAAATACAAATGCAATGTGAAAGAGGAGTCTCTCTGCAACAAAAAAGTCCACAAAACACGCAACTGAATGTTCCCCCAAAATTCTTATAATAAGGGTGAGTGGGCGGGAGCAATTTCTGCGTGCTCTGACTGCTGCTGTCTGGCTGCTGCTAGCAGGCTGTTCCACGGTTTTTCTATCACTCCTCGTCGCCACTATTCATCCATCCCATCCTCGACGCCACTATTGTATTCCAGCCTCGCCGCCGCTTTTGTGTCTCGCTTCTGTCGTAGGTGTCGGTGGCCGAGTAGAAAGAGACCGACTCAGGAATAAAGGATGCACGCTTGTGTGGTATGGAGGTGACCAGCCAGTGGGACAGCAGCAACTAGAAACACTAGAGTAAATTAGAAGAGATATATATATTTCATAAAGACTTAGTAATACTTAACTTTACATAGTTCTTGACTGCAGAATGCTGATACATAGATTAGATAGAGGCCTGCCTGCTAATGATTTCTAGTGCCTATCTGATAGCCAAGTCGTAACTGATGCCTATCTGATTCCGAAGTGTTAACTGGTTCCTTTCTCAGTACCAAGTGAACGATGTCGTTCAGTGGTGGCCACGAGCGGAATTGAAGCAGAGGGCGCTCATGGCTGACGTCATAAGAACGCCGCGCCGTGCGTGCATGGCGGCGCGCGGCGAAAGTAGGTGTCTCGCACTTTAGACTTGTGCAACACCACACCCTACTATCAGATTAATTTTTATTTAAATTTCCTCGTGGAAAGTAAAATGGATAGCATATTCCAAGCTCATACAGAATTGCAGTTTTGTATAGGATGGACTTCAAAGATATGTATATATCAGCGCCAATAAGGCGGCAATAAATTCCTGCCTGAGAGTTGGCGGATTTCTTTTAAGCAACAGTAAATGCGGTAATTATTGTGAACGGATGAGAAGGCGAATACAGTAACCGAAGTTTTCATCTTGCTTTCAATATCTGTTGAGATGGAGCTGCTTCCAGTGAACAATTTTGTTAGTTAATGTCAGTTTACTTTTCACTTACAGGATGAGAACTTACTTTTTCGACTTCTAAATCAGCCTCTATTTACAAATTGTGTTACTTATATCCCTGTCAATAAAAATGTAATTCAAAATTCTTTGTACAAAGCTGGTGTCAAATGGAACAATGGTTGTTTCTATCATGCACTGGAATTTTCGACACCAGCTGTGTACAAAGAATTTTGAATTACATTTTTATTGACAGGGGTATAAGTAACACAATTTGTAAATAGAGGCTGATTTAGAAGTCGCAAAAGTCTGTTCTCATCCTGTAAGTGAAAAGTAAACTCACATTAACTAATAAAATTGTTCACTGGAACCAGCTCAATCTGAAAAGATATTGAAAGCGAAATGAAAACTTCAGTTATTGTATTCGTCTTTTCACCCGTTCGCAATAATGACCGCTCCTACTGTTGCTTGTAAGAAAACGGCCCACTCTCAGACAGCCATTTATTGCCGCCTTAGTGGCAGACGTATAAAATTTCTGAGCAGCGCAGATAAACGGCCGTGCTTTATAGCCTTGACTCCCTCCAATTGTGTGCCGTATAGCGTTAGCCATTCATCTTCAACGGCCAATTTGTAAGGGACATAAATTCAGCTTTCAGGCGTCGTCAGCTTAAATTCAGCAGCGTTCACCTTAAACGCTTGGCGCACGAAAAATATAGACCCGGTCGAGTGGCGTAAAAAAGCATTGGGAACGAATAGGGCAGACGTGGTTTCGAGAGAGAGATCAGGAGCTTTCGTCTTCATCGACAGTTTATTTGCCACCAAAGCTACACGTCAGTTGACAGTTGACCGACAATGTTCCATGCAAGTATCTTACGGCAGCAATATTCGTAACTTTAACTGTGGAGGACAGCATTCGAGGACTAGGGCCGTGGGGTGTACACAGTAGTCTTCTGAGGTTTCGATTGTTTTCCTAAATGGTTTATTATACAAGACACATTGCATTTTGTCTTTTATTAATTCATCAAATTACAATCTTAATCACTAAGGTGCACGAATAATAACCATAACAAATAAGTGAATAGGATGTGTGACATGGTTTCAAATTTTCGTATACATATTATTTTTCAAGTTAACCAAATAATAAAATCTTTAACTATTTTAAAATTATAGAGACAAGTTTACAGAATACGTAGCACACAAATTCATAAAACTTAAAACAACCCGTCTTCTCAAAAGTCAAGACAAAAATCTCATTTCAACAGTGAAGATTTTCATCATCACTGGAAGAAGATTCTGAATTGATACATTTACTTCAGATGTTTGTCATATTGCTCTTCCAGCAGAAGGACTTTTTTTGTCAGCAGTTCTTGGGCAAACTATGTATCTCTCTGATGCGCTTTCATTACTTTGAACTGCTGGAATAAACACTGCCGTGTTTGAGATCTTAGCTACCTTCAACTGCATGGATCTGCACTAGGTACAGCCTAGTTTGAATCTCTTTTAACCATGAGGATGCATACAAAGGTTGGTGCACATTGCTACTGAGCGAATTATTTGTGCATTAATGAGCACATGAAAACATTCTACAGCAGTCTTTAATTTTTAGCAATTATTTTGGTACCATGAAGCTAGTTTACTATATTTTGCTTCCTAGTTCTGATATTATTAGACTTAGGTTTAGTCATCCATATATTTACTTTACTGTTACCAAGCATGAACCTCTCTGGTGTTGTTGAAATCAGGATGCCGTATCGTCGCCAGTATCCTCGTAAGATTGGACACTTGCAGGTGTATGATCGCTTTCTCCACACTGTTCTTCTTCATTGTCATCCTGATCTTAAAACTCTGGAACCTCACAGTATTCATCTTCATTAAAACCTTCCTCCAACAGCCTTCTAAGACATTTTTTCTCCTCCTCATACATCATGATGTGCACTGCTCAACACAGAATGCATCACTTCTAGGTAGGTGGGGTGTTATCAGCACCTCAGCGTTTGAAACCTTTCGTGTATAGTGTTGCATACTTTAAAAATACGAAAAATAGTATCGCAACACTGAGCATCCATTGAAACGAAGCTAACAAGCCGTTCAACAATCTGACTAACATGCTTCACTTAATACCTGTAAACATGTACAATTGGGGTGCTTTTAACAGCCCATATCCCTTGTTAAAGGATTAATATAATTGAGACATGCATGCATATCTGAGGGAACGGACACAGCACCAACTACAACTGCAGAGAGTACAAGAAATGTTCCCACAATTGAGAATAATGAATCAGCATTGTCTATACTATTTATTGGTGAGATAGGAAGACATATTCAGAGCCGAGATTCTAATTCGTATTTTCCCTACTGGGCACGCAATACGTGTACAAGTGGCATAAGGGGTTCTGCCCCTCCCTGAAATGATGAATGTGCAGAACAAAAATAAGTATGGTATCTTTCTCTTCTTCTTCTTTAGAAATCAGGGCAATTGTTGTATGCCTGTTCTGAAAACGTCATAACCAAGCGTGTATCGGAACATCAATCTGACATACGATTCAACTAAATTTTATTCTAACAGCCCCCTCCAGAAATTATATGCTACATTCTCCAGCGACAGTTCTCGGACTGATCCCAAGCTTCCACATGCCACACACTATCTATTATCCATGCATGTTAGTATAGTTCATTGTATACGACAGAAATTAAAAATTAGTACACTCTCTTAAAGATTTCTAATTCACTCAAAATTTTGTGTCGATTCAGTGCATACGAAACGATTGTATTTACCGATGAGTATCTCGAGCAGTTTTAAGGTATTAGGTATCAGTCCATGCTGGGACAATCATATTACTGACTGGTGTAGCCTCCAAGAGCTACACTGTAGGCATTGATCGTCGCATCCATTTCGTTGTACAGATGGCGAAAACTATATTTTGGAAATATTATTCGACACCTGCTCCACTTCTTCGGGTGGTTCTCCAAGAGTTTTTTCGTTGACGAGTCAAACGTTTGAATGAGTTGTCGTCACATCATATCCCACACTGGAGACAAGTGCAGAGATCGTACGCGCCAGACAGGTCTTGCAGAGCTCTTTGAGTTTCACGCGCCGTGTGTGGGCGAGCATTATCCCGTGGGAGCAGCGTATCACCTTCCTGTTGCAAGAGTGGCAGAAGAATGGGTCGTGCAACATTCTGCAGGAACCGAACGCTGGTCATCGCTTCCTTTTCGAACACTGTAATCGGCGTCACATACGAAGGCGGCGCAGTTTTGAGCCGTTCTGCGCATCCCCCTCCACTACCGCAGTGACAGCCAATAATATTCGTTTTGTAGGCGCGTGGCTGGCGGCGAGTTACGCAATGTCTCTCCACCAGACTGTTGGCTCTCGTCCGTAGCTCCTCCCCTCCTCGATTCCACTATCGCTCCGTCTCTATGCGCGGAAGCGCCTTCTTATATGACACAGGCTTTAGAAGTGAATGAGAAGTGTAGCTGATAACACTGCAAGTCATAAGGCTATGGGGCAGGGCCTGTGTCTTCGGCAGCGCTCGCTCGTCTAACAAGGAAACATCATCAACTCGACCTCATGTTTTCTTAAGGAAAAAATACATGAGTTAGATATCATCCTCAGAAATAGATATCACGTGAAAATTTGTGCCATTATTCAGATACTAAGCAGTTCCGTTCTCATCAAAGTACAGTTTTTTAAACATTCGCGCGCTCGGGTTGTTCCTCACTCGGCCCGCTTCACTGCGACCGCTTAATGCCCGAACGTCTAGCACTGTGAGCAGAGTCCAGTAAGAGGTTTGTGTTCGCGATATCAATTAACCCACAGGCTGTCGTGAGACACCTCCAGGAGCGGTATAGAATAATGACTAAAGATTAAATGTTAAAGAATTAGAGCACTTTAAAGTCGTCATAGGTAAGCATAATCATTTTCAGTTTTTAGACGTACGGCAAATGATAATACATGGCGCTTTCTTTACTCTTTTCCTTATATCTTGCAATTGCGTTGCAGATATCATAGACAATTGCACTGATGAAGACGTGCTGGATATATAACAAAATAGCGCGTTGACGTTCGGTGCAGATTTGCAAGAGGATTGCGTCTTCTATAACGACGCTGCCATTTCACCACCGTCAGATTCGATGAGTACTTTCATTGCTTCAACGGGGCTTGGGTTTGGAATTAAGGTCGTCAGTGATGGTGAAAACTCCTTTGATGTTTGAAAGCTGTACTTTTAGGAGGCCTTAACTGCGTAGTATCTGAAGAATGGCCCAAATTTTCATGTGATCTAGATTTCTGGGGTTGATATCTAGCTCTTGTGTTTTTTTCTCAAAAAAATATGAAGTCGAGTTGATGATGTTCCCTTGTAAGTCGTACGCGCCAACCTCCATCACTTACATGCAGGCAGAACTTGATTTTATCACTGAATAATACGGCTCGCCATTATATCTTTTAAGTGATACTCTGAGTGCACATTTCTAGCCGTGCACATGCACACCAATAGCGTGCCGTGAGTGAAAGATATATTAGAGGTGTCTGTCACCATATCCCCACTGCTAGTGACCAGTCGCCGTTGGAATCCAGTGCCAGGTTAACCAACAGGCTGAGTAGGCAGGAGCCTGCGGCGCCCAATTTTAGGGGGCGCGCAATTGTTTGGGGTGGATGAATTTTGATGAATTCAAAATTGATAGGGCGAACTTCCCAGTGTAGTTATAAAAATATATCTTCCCATATTTGTAAGAAAAGAAAGTTATGGGGTAACACTGTCAGTGTTAGCTGGTCCTATCGATAGTGGTGGAGTTGACTTTGGTTGCCCCACACTATGCGATACTCAAGTTATAAATGCAAGATGTAGTTTCGAAAGGGGTCATGTTTTGGTTTTGGAGGTCAAAAATCTTCAGTCATTTCGGTCCTTCCTATTTTCTTTTGACAAGAACACTAAGTGCTCTTCCACACAAGAGGCAGTACATCAGGAAACCGAGAGCTGAAGCGATTCGCGTCAGATTGGACCTTACGTGGCCTTCGGCACAAGACACTCAGAGTTTCGACTTGCTTAGTGAGCCGCAGTGTGTCTTGTACAGTGCAAGCTTTGGACAGAACCTTATGGCACATTTCACACAGTGAGAGCCTGATGGGGTACCAATTTCCTTTTACAAAGAGTACTCAGCGGTCTTTGATCCAGCGAAAAGTTCCAAACGACTGGAGAAAGGCACAGGTAACCCCCGTGTATAAGAAAGGCAAATGAACGGAGCAACGAAATAACCGATCTATATTATTAACATCAGTTTGCTGCAGAATTCTTAAACATATTGTCAGTTCAGCACAGCTTTATGAAGCATTGATTGTGCGGAAGTTAACTTGCTCTTTTCTCGCATTATATCTTACGTTCTGGGGATGGAAGGCAACGGGCAGACGGCATATTTCTCGATTTTCGAAAGGCGTTTGAGACTGTACCGCAGTACAGTATTCTAAGGATGGTACGAGCTTATGGAAAAGGCGCCCAAATACGGGAGTGGTTGGACAGGGATAAGAAATGGAACGAGCATATAAGGATAGCCGTGGGGAAGGCGAATGGTCGACTTCGGTTTATTGGGGATTATTTAGGAAGCTGTGATTCTTCCGTATATAAAGCGCGTGTACGACTCCGTCTTGAGTGTTGCTCAAAGTATTTGGGATCCCCACCACATCTGTTTAAAGGAGGACATAGAGGCAGTTCAGAGGCGGGCGGATAGGTTTGAACTTGGTAGAATCAATCAATGCACGAGTGTTAATGAAATGATTCGGGAAGTCAAATAAGTGTCGCTGGAGAGAAAGCGACACTCTTTTCGAGAAGCACTGTTGAAGAAATTTAGAGTGCCGGAATTTGAGGCGGACTGTAGAATGAGTCTACTGCCGTCAGGTTACATTTTGAGTAATGACCACAAGAGAAGATCAGGGAGATTAGGGCTCATACCGATGCATAGAAGCTTTAGTTTCTCACTCATTCTAAATGCAAGAAATTAGTAATGGTATGAGTACCTTCCGCCACGCACATTTGGGTGGATTGCGGACATTGTGTCTAGATGAGGACGTGCATGAATGCGGAACTGAAGTGAATAGAGTAGTGTAGGAGCCAACGGACTGATACAACGATGGAATAAATATAGTAAGTCCGGGAGAGTTCCCTCATGCAGAACAGACTGAGCACTCGCCCTAGTTTTGGTGAAAGCCGCCACAGCGCGTGTGTAGGCGCTCTGAAGTGGCGCAGTAGACTGCTTTTGTTTCAGTAGTGCTGGTTTTAACCGAGTTAGTGTTAATAAAGATGGTAATCTCTATATCCTGTATGGAAATCATTTTAGTGCTGCGGCTAGCTATTGCATGGTGCTTAATAGTAACATGTTTTTAAATATCTGAGTAGCTGCACGAACAGAAACTTCTGTTGGGTGCCTTTTGATTCTAGTCTGACCAATTTGGCTGCTACGGTCACAGAGTCAATAGGGTGCGGCGTCTATCCCTGATAGATCGGGATACATGCCGCAATCTTTGATACTTATTCTGTTGTTTGCGGCAGGGAAATTGCATCTCGCAATAAAAAACTTGTAGATCTAATTATACATTATTTTCCCTAGATGCCGCTGGGAGAGACAACAACCTGTAGCATTCCGCCAAGACAGCCTATTAGCCGCTGTTCCCTTTCAAGGGTCATCCCGCAGCCGTCATGAGTCAGTTGTAACGCCGACTTCCATCGCCGAACACAGCCAGAAAACACGTACGGAAAGAACCAGCAAGAAGACGTCCACCGGAAGACGCCGCTGCTACCAAGCCGCAACCATCGTGGGCGGACTCTTGTACTTCCCTCAGTATGATGGTATACTGGTTTGTAAAGTAGAAGTTGGAAATACAACATTCTTAAAGAACAGAAATACAACACAGTGTTTTGATAGCCGCGCGGGAGTAGCCGAGGGCCAGGTTACAGCTCGTGCGTCCTCCCGCGTCGGAGGTTCGAATCCTTCCCCGAGCATGGATGTGTGTGTTGTCCTTACATCAGTTTAACTAAGTTTAAGTAGTTTGTAAGCCTAGGGACTGATGAGTAACGTAATTTGGTCCCATAAGAATTGCAAAGTTTTGAAAAAAAAAAGTGCTTTGATGTAACAGATATAAAGAATTTGTTTGCCACTTCTTCAGTATTTATTTTTATTCCTCAATTTTTACAATCATGAACTAAAATTTTAACATATTATGTTTAACAAATTATAAATTTCACCGAGGGACGAGGCGCAGTGGTAACGCACTGTACTCGTATTCGGAAGGATGATGGTTCAAATCCACCTCCGGCCATTCTGATTTAGGTTTTCCGTGATTTCCCTAAATCGCTCCAGGCAAATGCCGGGATGGTTCCTTTCATAGGGCACGGCCGATTTCCTTCCACATCCTTACCCAAAAATCCGAGCGTTAGCTCCGTCTCTAATGACCACGCACGCTGTCAACGGGACGTTAAACCCTAAGATCCTTCCTATAAATTTCAAAAATTATTGTCATGCCGCATGGCATCCATAAGAAGCACGCCATCTCACTCTTAGTCTAAGGGATAGATGCCGCATTGTAAGGTTTTCTGAATGGTCAAATATCATGACGAATTAGTGCATGTAAAATTCTCAAAAAAATTATATTTTATGGAACGTGGTTTGTTTACTTCTAAAAGAAATTATTTTGAACTTCAGTACTTTATGGGATATTTATGAATAATTTTGAAAATGTGTGCCATCTCTCCCAGATTTACCCTACGTACCCGAGGAACGCCAGGATCTAACGCTACATGTTGAATAAACAAAAATAAATGAAATTCGCCAGTCTCATTGCAAACGCAAATGAAGCCCCCCCCCCCCCCCCACCCTGCGCTATCAGCATTCACTCGTGGTGGTACCGTATCGAGTGTAGTCGGGGGCCGATAAACAACGGGCTTTGTGGAGCGACGGGTCCTCTCTGTGGGAAAGAGCCGGGAATATTCCGGCCCGCGCTCCCGTGGCGTGGGGCGCGCCCATGCATATGGTAATCGGCCGGCCGCGCATGCGCACAAGTTGCGCACTGTTCTGCACTGGCCGCCAGCACCCCGACTCTCTGCGGCTGCAACTTCGTGAATAAGCGATGCCACACCTCTGCCGGAAGCAGCGCGGAAAACGCCCCGAAATAGGTTTCTAGTCGCAGAAATATGCACCGAATTTGCAGAGGGGTCTTTTCTTATAAAGTGTCTAATGTGAACTGTATCGTTGTAATAACCTTAATTATATTAATCTTCCAACTGATTTGACTGTGCCACAGAATAGTCTGACAATTTACCCTTGGCTCAAGCTAGGAAGAAATCAACAGCAGGTTCAGTAGATTCAGGAAGATGTTCCTCAGCTATCTACGATGCATGAAAATTTTCCATTTATGCATTACTCCACTCCTTTAAGGGAAAAAAACATAAATAATGTAATTAGTGAGAATCAGATTGGGTACTAAAGCGATGTCCCTAATTACTGGAAGAAAAATTTAAGGAAAGTAAAATTTGGGTATTTATACTACAAATGGAATGGAAAAAACTTGTGGAATGTGACCTCGGGAAAGATCAGTTTGGATTTAGGAGAAATGCAGGAACGTGGGAGGCAATACTCACATTAGGACTTATCTTAGAAGGCTAAGGAATTGCAAACCTACGTCTTTGGCGTTTGTAGATTTGGAGAAAGCTTTTTGACCATGTCGACTGGAATACACTCTTGCAAATTCTGAAGGTAGCAGGGGTAAAATGTAGGGAGCGAAGAGTTATATTCAACCTATACAGAAACCAGACAGCGGTTATTAGAGTCGAAGGGCAAGAAAGGGACGCAGAGGTTGGGAAGGGAGTAAGACAGGGTTGTAGCCTTTCCCCAATGTTGATCAATCTGCACATTGAGCAAGCAGTGCAGGAATGGACGGAGAAATTTGGAGAGTAAATTAAAGTTCCGGGAGAAAATATAAAAAAGTTTGCGGTTTGCCGATGACATCGTAATTTTGTCAGAGACTGCAAAGGAGCTGGAAGAGCAATTTAATGGTATGGACAGTGTCTTTAAAGAAAGATGTAAGATGAACATTAAAAAGAGTAAAATGAAGGTAATGGAATGTAATGTCAGAAAATCCGGCGATGCTGAAGGAATTAGATTAGGTAATGAGACAATAAAAGTAGTAGATGAATTTTGTCATTTGGGTAGCAAGATAACTTCTGCTGAAGAAGATATAAAATGCATAATGGCTGTGGGGAGACAAGCGTTTCTAAACAAGCGAAACATGTTAAATCCAATATTAATTTAAATGTTAGTAAGTCCTTTCTTAAAGCATTTGTCTGGAGAGTAGCATTGTATGGCAGTGAAACGTGGACGATAAGGAGTTCAGACAAAAAGATTATAGAAGCTTTTGGAATGTGGTGCTACAGACGAATGATGAAGATTAGATGGGTAGATCACGTGACTAATGAGTAGGTGCTTAACCGAATTGGGGAGAAAAGTAGTTTCTGGCATAGGCTGAATAAGAGAAGGGATAGATTGGTAGGACACATTCTGAGACATTAAGGAATTGTCAAATTAACATTAGAAGGAAGTGTGTGGGATAAAAATCGTAGAGGGAGACCGAGGGGCGAAAACAATAAGCAGATTCATAAGGATGTTGGTTGCCGAACGTATTCTCAGATTAAATGACTTGCACAGCACAGGGTTGCGTGGAGAGCTGCATCAAACCAGTCTGCGGACTGAAGACCACAACAACAACAACACTACAAATAACGTTTTTGCGTACTAAACTCACGATAAGTATAATCCACACATCTCATAAAATAGGCTTTATGTCGGTATGTATGTTCCACATCTGCTCCTAAACTACCAAATTCAAATTCAAATGTTCAAATGTTTGTAGAACTTATGGGACTTAACTACTGGGTCATCAGTCCCTAAGCTTACAAACTACGTATGAACTACCTAAGACTAAGGACGGCACAAATATCCATGCCCGAGGGGGGATTCGAACCCCCGACCGTAGTGGCCGTGCAGACCGTGACTGGAGCGCCTCAGTCTCCTCGGCCACTGCGGCCGGCTCCTAAACTACCGGACCGATTTCAACCGAACATGGCACACATCTCTCTGTCGGGGTAAGAACCACCTACTTCACATACTGAAGGCGATATGACGTCATAAACAATGGCAGTCGTGATAACCGGCCAAATCATCCAATAATATTCTACATCTGCTCCTAAACTAATGGGCCGATTTCAACCAAATATGGTACAAATATTCTTTAAGGTCGGGAATCATTTGCTATAGTTGCAAAAACCACCTGGTTCTTAGGATATCAGGTCATAAACAATGAAAAGTCCCCAACTTGCGGCGCGTAATAGCGTGATTTTATTCGTCAACTATTTGACAGTAAGAGTACTTAGGGACGTGCAATGAAGTTTAAACATAATTTTAAATATCTGGGAATCTTTTTCTCGCTGACAACCCCAACAAAATTATTAAAGTATAAAAGTTTATCGCTTGCTACTTTTCCGATATTCATGATATATATCTACAGCATTTGGCATGATGTTACAAGTTATACCTTCTACACTGTAAATTATATTCGTGAGACAATTCACAGGCCGTACACACACATACCACTGAATTTTCCTGCGATACTATATCTGAGTTCGACATATAGTTCATGAGATATGAAGTCATGAACAATTTGGCTCATGAAAAACAGCATCATCAAGCATGAGGTTTCGATTTATTACGCCTTTACTTCTAACACCGTTCACGACATATTTTGCAGATATTAGGCACATATACCACTGAATATACCAAGAGAATTTACATCATAGTATGAGACATATTTCTGGAGATATGACGTCATAAACATTGAAATTTCGGAATAACTGCTACATCATGCTCTCTTTTACCACATCTTCTCCTAAAGTAATGAACCGATTTCAGGAAATAGTTCAAGAAATGTGAAGTAGTAAACAGTGATTCACAAAATGTTTACCATCACGCGATGCGTGATTTACGTGACTTCAGTCAGCCACTATTTATACATCGCAGACAGTTTCCTAATGTTACACTCTACAAATCTGGAAAATTATACTATTGTTGGACACATAGTCAAGGATAATGATGCCATAAGTATTGAGCTGCATGAAAACGAAACGATAGTAAGGTAGAAGCTGATTGGAAGAAAGGCCAGAATGAGATGGTCTAAATATTGTTTATACTCAAGTTTTGAATTAATGTTACACGTCATATGTATTTTGTTACTATTTTTCTTTCTTTGCATACTGCATTTACAATTTGGTTCATTATGCGTAATTTTTAACCTATCTTCACGAATACATGAAGACGAAATCGTTTCCAAATTTTTATTTTCTATTTATAATGTAAGACTGGAAAAATGCTTATATAGTCGGTAAATACCGTGCATAACAGCTAGTTAACTTATATAATTTCCAGTGAACATTAGGGTAGTAACAGATAGTAGAAATAACACTTGTACTTAGAATGTTACGAACAATTAAAAAAACTTAATTCACAATTATTTGAAAAATTCACTTAACGAAAAGCAATCGGTAAAATGGCTGTAGTGACTTGCCTACTTGACTTTAAATCGATTCGATTACTTTTAATTACGGTCGAAGCTGTCGCGTCATGACAAATGTTGTGAAGTGTCGTAACTGAAGCCTAAAATTGCTGATCGGGAGGAACGGTGGGCTTCACCTAAGTGTTCGCCACTGTACCATGAGCTGCGACAGCTGGTGGCTGTGTTGTCTCCACTGGAACAAATAATTCTCTCTCTTACAATCTTTATCGAGCTCTGCAATCCTGGGCCTGAACAGGAGAGAGATTAGACTCATGGTTGGTTTCCTGACAGGCCTTGGGAATTTCAAAAAACACCTACATACAATGGGAATAACAGAAGAGGACCCTAAATGTAGGATCTGTGATGACGGTGATGAAACTGCATCACATCTAATCTTCGAATGCATTGCATTGGAGAGTAAAAGGCACAGAACATTTGGGACAACCAGGCCCGATGAAATTGTGTCTAATAAAGAACTGGTAAAGGGACTCCTTGCACTGTTCAAGGGCATTGGTTGGCTTTACTAGATATACAGGGAGCGATACCGCACAATAAACTTAGTTTCGGTGCGGGCAGTGGCGGGTTGGACCAAGAGTTTCGGCTTCCCTGAGAAAATCAAATCAAATCAAATCAACCTTTATCGACCTCTGGAAATCGAACTCTCTCTATGTTTTGATTGTGTAAAGAACGCCTATGACCCCTAGTCTCATAACATAACAAACCTAGCGCGAACCACTCAATATGCACTCCCGAGCATTAACAGTTACTCTCTATACGTGTTCACGCCCGACATTAAGCATATCGACCAAATAAGTGAACACTACACAATCTATAGTGTCCTCCACTCAAGTCTCACTCAGATTCGCTCAGATTCACCACAGAGAAGTATTACAAGGGAGTCTCCCTTCGCACTCACTCTGAACACAGAACTGCATACGCAAAAGTGTTCTCGCCTCAAGAGCGTGAAAGAAGTCGCCTGTCCTATTAAGTACATCTAGCAGAATTCCCTCTCCCCTGGCTATATCGCCACGTCGGAGGAATTACCTACCTATCGACTATTCACTTTCAAACATTGGATGGCGCACAGTTTAACCCTTTCGCTGCGGTGAACTTCTGCAGAAGTCGGGAGCGAATGTGCTCCACAGGCGGTGGACTGCTGCAGCAGTCGAGTGCTGCCTGTGCCGCCCAGCCGGTGGACTGCTGTAGCAGTTCCGCCTCGCATCATACATCTTAATGTAATGCTACTGTAATGTAACGTAAAGCAATTGTAAATAAATATTATTTAAGAAGCGAAATATGCGTTTATAATAATAACGTCCACATCCCACCAGAGCTGAATCCAAAACTTGGATCTTTTAGAATTTACGAAAAAATTACGCGAATTGTCTGAAAGAAGGAAGAAAACCGTTTCTATTCCAAATGAATTTTCCCTAATTAATATATATAGTAAGAAGTCCAATAATTGCGATAACAGTGAGAGTGTGAAAGCAGGACAGAGTAGCGCCGTGGGGAGTGCGGAAGATGCGCCGTACAGCGGGCACGGCCGGGCGCGACTGGCGCTCGTCGACAGCGCACGGCGCAACAATCACGGCGCCGGATTGAAAGGGTTAAACCGATGAACAGCTATACAGCTAGCGTACATGTTAGGTTCCCATATTTGCTTAGCAATGCTCTGTTTTGGCCATTGTTAGACGTTACTCTTTCGATGGACAGAATCATTGTGTTAAACCGCGGACTGATTATCCCTTTTAGCGTCACCAGCTTACACCGTTTGCGTCTGTGAAAGGACATGCCCGGGAAATCACTTGGGTCGTCTCAGCCATACTGGAAGATGGGGGTTTTGAGTGCCTCTACCTGCTATCCGCTCCACGGACCGAAGACGGGTCGTTCACAAATACTTTACCTTTTGCTGTGTTTCAACAAGTAATTGTTACATCCAAAAATTTAAATATATTACCGCACCTGCGACATGATCTGTGATTTGAATATCAAATGTACTTACTCTTCTCTTAAATGGTCGTACCTCATCAAGTTTCTTCTCAAACGAATTGTCTCGACGAGTAGAATAAGATGATGTGCCGGCCGCGGTGGCCGAGGAGACTGAGGCGCTCCAGTCACGGTCTGCACGGCCACTACGGTCGGGGGTTCGAATCCCCCCTCGGGCATGGATATTTGTGTCGTCCTTAGTTGTAAGTAGTTCATAAGTAGTTTGTAAGTTTAGGGACTGATAACCCCGTAGTTAAGTCCCATAGACTCTACAAACATTTGAACATTTTTTAAGATGATGTCAGAATATGTAATAAATGAAATTTAGGAGAATACGACTCCTTTAAAGTGCCTAGCGCTTACAGGCAAACACAGTTCTGCCTGCGGTAAATTAACGATAAAATGATGAGTGGTGAGACATAATAAAAAAGGAAAGGAAAGCAACAAGCAACTACTGGTGCAACAACAGACTGAAACAAACACATTATGATACACAACTTAAAGAAAACTGAGGGCAAAACATGAGGGTTTAAGGGTATGCTGATTTAAAATTCGATATCCAACATAAAATTCAAATAACGAACTATGAATTCATGTGATAAATTCTAGTAAAATGATGATTTTGAATGCAAGATTTAATTTTGCCTTGTATTCTTCTTCTTGAATATATCTTCTCATATTCCCTGTTAGCCTTACATTACCATTCCTACAGCACATGAAACAACTCCCGCACCATTACTTTCCTTCGTCTTTCGACAAGAACCACATTTTCGTTTCAGTATGCAGTTACCAACCAGTGGTCGCTATCAATTCCTCTGCTTGATTTGTCTACCCCCTATCCTTTTTCTATATTGTTGTGTTTCTAATTCGCAGGACCAGATTTGTAGGACTGAAAATTTTACTAAAATCAATCACAAAATTTGAGTTTAACAAAAAGTTTGTTTTGAAATGTCTTTTTGAATGAAATCTGTAACTCACAACTTGAACGATGAAGGGGATATCTTCTTCCTGTTTTATTTTCTATTTTGTTTGTTATGGCCCTGGAAAAGTTTTCCAAAAATTTTAGGTACAGTCACAAAGGAAATACAGTAAATTTCAACAAAGGGCAGCCATGGAGGATTGGCCATGTATTCTGAAGCATCATGTTGCAAATGCGTGCTCGCTCCTGGCAGAGGTTCGAGTCCTACCTCGGACATGGGTGTGTATGTCGTACTTTCGATAAGCAATTTATAAGTATGTGGACAGATTAACAGAGTAGTTTGGTTCCTTACCTCTACAAACATTTGTACAAAGTGCAAAAAAAGATGATATTGTTATGCAGCTCCATCAAATTCACATTTTGTTAAGCTTATGGGTCATCAGTCCCTAAACTTACAAACTTCTTATCAACTACCTTATACTAAGGACGGCACAAATATCCATGCCTGAGGGGGGGATTCAAACCCCCGACCGTAGTGGCTGTGCAGACCGTGACTGGAGCGCCTCAGTCCCCTCAGCCACCGCGGCCAGCCAGCTCCATCATTACTAACAACAGGAACGACATTATATTTGGCCATTAAGTTTACCAAGTTTCTGTATTTTCTCGTTGATTAGGTTTTTGTTGTGGTGTGAAGTCATCGCCACACGCCAGACGCAAGAGAACGATCGTGGAGAAGGCAGTAGATGACCGGCAGCCAATCGCACGCCGGCGCCGCGCCTCTTGGTGGAAGAATCCTAGAAGCGCGCCCTCCACGAGGTGCTATACGTAGGCTGACATGCGTCTGGACGCCCGTCAGAACTCGGCTACGTAGTAGGCAGTAACTACATCACTGCGCTGCTAGCATTGTATGAAAGACATCGCGAGAAGAGAGAAGAAACAGACATATGTTCTAAAGTTGAGTATTATATTCTTCAATCAATAAATCTTGTAATACTAATCTCTATAGAACTCTTTCAGCTGACGACGATCCTACACCAGTACCTTTCCTGAAAACCAATTCGGGACGAGAACTCATCAAATGGCATCGAGGATGATACAACTGATACAACAGTTCTTATGCTCTACGTCACACCATATGGTGCATGACAAAGAAAGCTTACAATAGACGTCGACGCCATTTGACCGAACAATAGATCTCATCAACGTTTTACCTATCATCACGACAGTTGACACGTGTCTCCATTTTAAACTTGTAACATGCACTAGAGACCCTCTTGTTTATTATTATGTTTTATGAATCTGACTATTACATGTCTTATGTGAAGTACACGACTCCACATGACTATAAGTCTGACCTGATAATGTTTCATCATGTGTACGGAATCTAAATTAGTGTTTTTTACTTTTTGAATAAATATTTGATATCACACCACCAAGCTGGAAATTTGTCATTTTTTTCATAATAGTAATACGCCAACAATGAAAATTAAATGTGCAGTTTTTCTTATTAACTATAGAAGCCCAGTGCTACTTAAATAAGTCGATATATATTTTGTCATTTATGTACATAAAATAAAAATCATGTGTTTACGTAGCCTTTAAGGTAGTGGAATCTCTGATATTTGTAATTTGGATGTTCCTTTCTACGCCAAGCATTACAATCTATAATAACACTAAATGAACATCGGAAACTTAAATATCACGGAATCCTTAGGTGCTGTGGTAGAAACGGCACACGAAAGCAACATTTCGTGAACTTCAGTTCTAGAGACTTTGATTTTTATGAGTAATGGCTCGTTTGCAGTAACATACACACCATACAACTAAATTGGCAAAACTGCTAGGCTGGTGATTTTGTCATTAGTCGAAATCAGTACTAAATCTGTAAATAATGTTTTCTATAAGTTTGATTACTTCGCATTCTTTTATGTAAGAATAACATTTTGGTTAATTGTCATCGTTACCACAAAATGTAAGGTAATTTCTTGTTTCTTATTTCTACACTTGGAATAGGTATGAAGAGTGAGAGAGGAAACGGACAGAGAGAGCAGGAGAAAGAAAAGATTGTCGGAGAGATGAAGGTGGAGGACATTAGGAGTTGGTTGGGAGAAAATGCAAAATTACGCATCGCTTGCTCTGCAATTAATAAACTATCTCATGTTTATGCAGTAGAAGGCCAAAAAGTAGCACATTCACTGGCTTTACAATAAGAGACAACATATTTTCCAGACTTATCCTTCCATTCCTCATAGCCATAGCAATGAGAAGGTGTGTGTCAGCGGTGCAGCCACAGGGGAAGGGAGGCACTAATGGGGCTGAAGGATCCCCCCCCCCCCCCCACCTTAGCACCCCACACAGATTTTATAATTTTATATTTTTTATTGTTTTCATTTTTTATTATTTTGATCGGAACCGGAAATTTCAAATCGTACACAATATGTAATAAATCACAGCGTTCCAAGCACAAGTGAACGTAACAATGCCGCCACTGAGAAAGTGTACTGCTGTTCCTGTGAGCGGTTTTAATGCCGCCTTGACCAGCTTTGATGCTGCCGCTATTGTCACTGCTATGCTGAAGTTGCGAGCCGATTGTTCATATGGGCGACCCGCTGCTTAGCATGCAATACTAGCACTCCTGGAAGAAACGACATGGCTTTGCCACAGCCTAGGGATGTTTCCAGAATGAAACTTTCACTCTACAGCGGAGTGTGCGCTCATATGAAACTTCCTGGCAGATTAAAATTGTGTGCCGGAACCGGGACTCGAACCTGGGACCTTTGCCTTTCGTCGGCAAGCGCTCTACCGACTGAGCTATACTGACACGACTCACGATGCCGCCTCACAACTTCACATTTGCCAGTACCTCGCCTCCTACTTTCATTCTGGAAACATCCCTAGGCTGTGGCTAAGCCATTTCTCCACCATATCCTTTTTTCCAGGAGTGCTAGTCTTGCAGGAGAGCTTCTGCGAAATTTGGAAAGTAGGAGACGAGGTACTGGCGGAAGTGAAGTTGTGAGGCGGCATCATGAGTGTTTTTGGTAGAGCGCTTGCCTGCGAAAGGCAAAGGTCCGAGATTCGAGTCCCGGTTCCGGCACACAATTTTAATCTGCCAGGAAGTTTCATATCAGCGCAGACTCCGCTGCAGAGCGAAAAGTTTCATTCTGGAATCTTTCTCTTCATTAAACATAAGGAAAGGCATTGAATTAAAATTTGTGCTGTGGCCGGGATTCGCACTCGGGACGTCCTCCTCACAAGGTAGGCGCTTTAGACCACTTTTATTTTATTTTTTATTTATTTATTTTTATTTTTCTTATTTACAAACTGAAGCCTTTATTATAATCATGAAATCAAATGAAGTCCAGTGCCCTATCTGGAAGAAATTTGTCAACTAATACATAATGGAAAAATAACTGTATAAATGATGCCACTTCCGGCATGCTGCATCATTCGTGACATTTTCGAACTTAAAGGAATATAACGTAAAATAAACTGGGGCCTCCTCTGTTTGTGTAGCACCATCCGGTCGGTGTTCTTGGGTGATCTTCTCGAACATATTAGGTCTGATCCGTTCATTTGGTCGGTATCTTCGTTAAACTGTCACTATCATCTTCTCACCCAGTACACCCCAGCCAAGTGGCGGGTCAGTAAACACTACCTCTAAAAAATTTGCGTAACTTTCCTTGTATTTACCAAGTCGTCGTAGCTTCGTGTGTCCATCCTGTAAATAGTGCCAATAGTCCAGTTTGTTCGTGTTTCCATAATGATATATGTAATGTACCGTCATGCCCGTTACCCACGCCACCGCATTCGTCTTCTGACGTGGGAAATATGTTTTATCTGGGAAAAATACTATGTCCGTTGAGATTTCTGACTGTACTGTGTGTATCATGAACGCTATGATCTTCCGTGCCAGATTCCACACTCTCAGCGCTGTGCCGCATACCAACCGATGTTCGTCCGTGTCGAGCGTGTCGCATCGTAGGCATATGGGCGTGTCTGTCATGTGGATAGCATACTGTCTCTCCTTCGTCGGGTACTTCCGGTTAACCACCATGTACCACGTTGACCTGGCCGATGTAGGGAGGTGGGGGTGGTGCACTGTGCGCCACACAACATTCCAGTTAATCGCAGGGTACCTCCGTTCCATCTTATTCCGTTCCATGCGTCTTACAAGCAGTCTATACACATCTTTGGAAGTCGGTGATCGGGTAGTTGGTAAATCTGCACGCACATAACTGTGTTCCACGAAGAACTTTCGGATGTGTGATAATGGAGGCGTAATATGCCCAACACTAACCGGTGGAAGAAGCGATGGTGGTGCTAGTTCTTCGATTATCGCACCCGTTAGGGAGTAGTTCCTGTTACGCCACAGTTTGCACATGGTGTTAATATACATTGCCCGAGCCTTTTCGTAGACATTGACTAGGCCAACACCACCTTCCCGCGTCGGGAGTGTGAGCGACTCGTATTGCACCTTAAAGAGCTGTCCCATGCTCACGTAGTATCCAAAGGCTGCTTGTATCCTCGTGGCCATCGTACGTGGCAAAGGGAGAAGGTGTGCCACGTGGCACATCATGGGTGCGAGGTGGAGGTTGACCAGTGTTACTCTCTGCAGCATATCCATCGAGCGCAGGGCGTTGAGTCGTACTGATGTGCGTAGTTGACACAACAGCTTACGGTAGTTGTCTGCTGTTGTTCGTGCCGTCTCCGTATGGAAAGTGATACCCAAACAACGTAGGGTTTGCACCACAGGTAAGGGTCCTTCAGTTCCTGGTTCGAGTCCTCGGCCTACATTCATGAATTGTGATTTGCGAAAGTTAACCACGCTACCAGCTGCCTCCCCGTATTTCTGTAGCCAATCCATTGCTGTGCGTGTCTCCTCTGCTGTCTTCACTAGAAGCACTACATCATCAGCATATGCTCTACATTTGAAGGACTGATTCCGTAGAGTGATACCTGTGAGTCGTTGGCGCAATCCTGCAAGACATGGCTTTAGTGCGATGGCATACAAGATGATGGACAACGGACACCCCTGTCTGACTGATCGTAAAATCTGGAAATGTTCTGTTCTCCCTCCATTAATCAACACCGCTGACCGGGCACCATGCAACAACTTCATCACCATAGTGGTAAAAGTAGGCGGAACTCCCATCCTGAGCATCACTGCCTTGAGGTAGGTGTGATCCACTCTATCGAAGGCATGGTCAAAATCGATGCCTATCAATGCTCCACGTAGACGACACGCCTTGGCAAGGCAGATAACATCACGATAGTCTCCCAAGGCCGTATGAATATTGCTTGTACCTCCGAGACATGTCTGATCCCTGTTGATTCGCTCATTTAGCAATGTTTTTAAGCGACATCCTATTATACGCATAAGGATCTTGTAGTCGCTATTTAGGAGGGTCAAAGTCCGATAATCGCATGGTCGCTTGCCTCCTTGTGGTTTCCGAATTGGAATCACCAACCCTTCTGTGAATTCAGTGGGGACTGGTAACTACTGCGCTATTATCTCGTTAAACATACTTAACCACATCGGTGCCATAATAGTGACAAACGTGCGATAGAATTCCAATGGGAAACCGTCTGGACCCGGGGATTTGTTCGGAGCTCCTCGTTGGATGGCCTCCACCATCTCCTCTTCCGTTATTGCTTGTAGGATGTCTGCTTCCGAGTTCGCGTATGTCATGTCTGGGATCTCATTAAGGACGCTCTCCATTGCCTCCTGTTCCACCTCGTCGGCCCCATAAAATCTGGTGAAATGGTCCTGGAACGCCTGGGCTATGTCTTTCTGTGCTGTATATTTCCGGCCGTCGTCGTGTTCAACCTCGTGAATTAATCCCCGACGTCTACATTGTCTCTCCCGTATGACATAGTGCATGGAGGGCTGTTCATTGTGGAGTCCATCCTGCACCTTCGCACGTATCATTGTACCTGCCATTCTGGATGTTGTGAGTTGTATGAGTTTTGCCTTGACATGGTGTACGGCTGTTTGGCGTTCTGGTGACGGAGGTTGGGAATAGAGTTCCCGGAGGGTCGTATAATAAAATTCAGAGGTCATGCGCTGCCAACGAGAAGCCTCCTTCCCATAAAAAATAAATGTTCTTCTTGAGGCTGGTTTCACGCACGTGACCCACCAATGGAGAACAGAACCATATGCATTTCTGCGCCTTAGGCAATTTTGCCATGTTTCCTCTACCATACGTCGACATTCTGCGTCGTGAAGATGAGAAACATTCAACTTCCAATTACTTCTTCGCCTCCATACCTTTTGCCGGGCGAGGGTGACTGTACAGATATATGCCTCGTGGTCGGTGAATGCTGTAGGCCAAATTTCCGCATCCACTGTCGACGTCATCAGTCTTCGTGAAAGATAAATCCTATCCAATCTGCTCGCCGAGTGGCTGGTGATGTACGTGTATCCCTGTTGTCCAGGACGTTTGAGGTCCCACGTATCAATTAATTGCATCCCGTTGACCAGCGCTCTGAGTTCTTGACATGTCGTGTAGTTAGGATGTTGGTCCTTCCTGTCTAGTACACAGTTGAAGTCTCCCCCTATGATACAAGCCTCGTATTGGCCCCTGAACAATGGGGTCACCTCTTGGGCGTAAAATTCCTGGCGTTCCCTCCTCTTATCGCTGCCTGATGGTGCATAAATATTGATCAGTCGTACGCCTCCTATGGTGACGGCTGTTCTGCGTGCTGTGGACAGATACTCTATGTCGACAGCACGTATCCCTTCTTTGAGTAATATTGCCGTGCCGATGCCTCTCTCGTCGCACGGTGGGCTGTAAATGTCGTATCCATAGAAGTCCTGGCTGTGAAAGACTCGTACTTCCTGCAGCAGCGCGCCTTGAGCATGTCGCTGAGCATCTTCATCTTGACGGGCGTTTTTATGCCACTGATGTTAATGGACCCTATCCGGTACGCCTGTTGCATAGCATGTATCATAGGAGAGTCACAGTCTGACAGTTAACACCTCCTATCCTCCTTGTGCCCCATTCCAGTCCCCCATCGCCCTCACTTGCTGTCATACGTTAGTCGAAATGATCGCCCGGACTCATTCCGCCGGGGTGCTGGTCTGCTACTCCTTCGTTCTCGTCTGCGTACCGAGTCGCCTCTGTTGCCCAATCCAAATGCGTTCTTTCGGCGCCATGTTCTGTTGCCCGGTTGACGTTCCCAACAGTCAAAGATCCTTTATCTGCTTCCACCTCGTCTTGTGTCACGTCGTTCCTCTGAACACAGGTCGCCGCCCCACTTCTCTCTTCGCTCGGTAATTCTTCCGCGGCCGTTGTTTGTTGCTCCTTGCTGTGGGTCACCTCGTCATTCGTCTCTGATTCCTTGCTGTCTTTGTCGGACGAAAGGCGTCGTTTCCTCCGCCGTTTTGGCGCTCGCTGCTTCCGTTGTCTGACCTCCGAATCTGAGGTCAGTACAGCCTCCTGATCGTCGATTTTCAAGTCCACTTCCTGCTCCTTCGCACTGTCAACTTCCATTTCCGCCGCGTCCTGCAAGAGCTGTGGCGAAGTCATAACGTCCTGCGACCGCCGTTCATGATCCATCTCCGCCTCTTCTGGCTTTGATTCGTTAGATTGGTCTTCCGACGTTACACGCTGGTTCGGTTCTGGTGTGGTTCTCGTATCACCGCGAAAGGCCGCAGCATACGTCAAGGGGAGCACCGTCGCATGCTGCTGTTGTTGTGGATCATCACGTGGCAGTTGTAATAGCCTCCTTTGCGTACACTCAGACCTCACGTGTCCCTCCTTTCCACACCCCGAGCAAGTTCTCGGTTGTCCGTCGTAGATGACGATTGCTCTACAGCCACCGATATACAGGTATGATGGAACGTGTTTGCGTAATTCAATCTTTACCTGTCTTACGCCGTTCAGGACACGATATGTTGCAAAAGTCGCCCATTTCTTGGCTTCATGTGAGATAACCGTGCCGTACGGGCTCAAAGCCTCTGTCACCAGTTTTTCAGGCAATTCGAACGGTAGCTCGAAGACGCGGATTGTTCTTAATCCCATTCCGGCGTGATCCACTGTAACCGTTCCGACATTTTCGTCTGAATGGCAAAAACGGAGACCCTGTTGGTGTCGTTGTAATATTCTATCACATGCCGCTTCATCAATGAGCTTGCAGTAAACGACGCTACTGACTATGGACAAGTGTATTCCTACCAGAACGTCCGGCTCGATTTTTACCTCATCTCGTAGAAAGCGTTCTATTTCGTAGGCCTTTGGTCGTGCAAAGTCGTTATTGAAAGTAAATCGCAGTGTCGATTTACGGTATGAAAAAGCCATAGTTCGATCTGTGCACTACTAAATTACACCGCTACGCACTCCGCGTAAACAACTCGCGCGCTGCGCCTGTGGCCGGGACGTAAACAACGCCCGAGCCGGTGCACGGCCGAAGCCCAACTGCTTGCCGGAACCGGGACTCGAACCTGGGACCTTTGCCTTTCGTCGGCAAGCGCTCTACCGACTGAGCTATACTGACACGACTCACGATGCCGCCTCACAACTTCACATTTGCCAGTACCTCGCCTCCTACTTTCATTCTGGAAACATCCCTAGGCTGTGGCTAAGCCATTTCTCCACCATATCCTTTTTTCCAGGAGTGCTAGTCTTGCAGGAGAGCTTCTGCGAAATTTGGAAAGTAGGAGACGAGGTACTGGCGGAAGTGAAGTTGTGAGGCGGCATCATGAGTGTTTTTGGTAGAGCGCTTGCCTGCGAAAGGCAAAGGTCCGAGATTCGAGTCCCGGTTCCGGCACACAATTTTAATCTGCCAGGAAGTTTCATATCAGCGCAGACTCCGCTGCAGAGCGAAAAGTTTCATTCTGGAATCTTTCTCTTCATTAAACATAAGGAAAGGCATTGAATTAAAATTTGTGCTGTGGCCGGGATTCGCACTCGGGACGTCCTCCTCACAAGGTAGGCGCTTTAGACCACTCATCTAACAGAGCGTTGCAGACAAAGTGACTAGACGGACTGTCTTAAAGCACGTCTCCCTCCCCACCAAATACTTTAATTATGCCTCAATGTTCCCTGTGAAATGCATATCATATTGCCAGGGCTCTCCTATGTTGGAATAGTACCCCAGCAAAGAACGCGAATGGGAACAATCCCGCCTTGTTCCTCAGGCCGAGGTGATATAAACAGAAACAAAGAAGCTGCTTCATTATTTTACGAGCTGATTATAGACACTCCAGTTCCACCATGGTGATCCTCTTCCACTTTCAAATTTACGCGAACCTACTCATTTTATTTCTTGTGCAATTGTTTTTGTAGAATAAATGGTGGTAAAGCTTTACGACACTTCTCGCCCGACTCCAGTGCTCATGTTGGCAGTAAGTGAACAACGAAGAGTAGAACTGCGTTAATATTTTTCACGAGCTACAGAGTAAATGTTACTGCTGCTCGCTTCACTCGCAGCAAAATTAATATTGTACCTGCTCTTTGGTTGACAGGTTCTTGTATGTACCCTTGTCCGTTCAGAAAAAATAATATTCTTTTTAATTGTAATTGTCAAGGAAAGACATTTATTGGTCATCTGAGCTGTCGTCATTACCATTGGTGCCAACATAACCACTGGAGCCAGGCGACAAGCGTCGAATAATTTAACCTAGATGGTTAAATTTAAAAAAACTGTAAAAATAAGTCATAGATTAATAAATTATGTAGGCTTTATTTTTAAAAATGAGCTCTCCCCCAGAACCAAATACCGGCTGCGCCACTGCTGTTTTAAATAATCCTTTCATTTACTTCCTCATTTACTATATGTTACTGAGCCACAGTAAACCAGAGCCAGGATTTGTGTGTGTGTGCGTGGACACTATGTACTATGTGTTCATGTTACAATTATTCGTATAATTGCGCAACGCAATTTGTTTCTCTGTAAGTATTGCACAACCGAAAGAAACTCAGCGATCAGTCAGTGAAGGCATATTCTTGCGAAATGAATCAATAAATCGGCAGCCTCGCGTGAGAGTGACGGGCCTCAGGAGTTTATTCGCAGGTCATTTGTAGCCGCCGGCGCCCACCGCCGTCCATCAGGACTGACACACGGAGCTGCGCCTGGATGGATTTCCGTTAACGACGTTGTGAGCCAATCTCGCGCCACTCAAACTGCGACCCGCCATAATTAACTCCCATATTACAGTTTGGCACCAATCACCGGCCGCTGCAAATCGGCGCAGATGAAGCCACACACACACATGAACCACCTCCCAACAGTCTGTACTTCCTATATGTCGCCTAATATGCAGCACAATATCTACGACAAATAACACTGCCCTGTCAGTGCAATAGTGCCCACTAGTTCGACTAGATGCAATTTTCCATCCCATCTACCACTGAAATGAGTTTTCAGCGTAATATTGAAAGTAATTGTTGCTTTTGAACTTTATATTACTTCGTTCAAATAACCACTTTAATTCCTCTAATTTCAGTATATTTATTTAGATTTTCCAACGGTTTGTCAACAAATCTTTTCATATGAATACGCGGACACGAAATTTGTAGTCCCGATTTTTATCATGAAATATACAGATGGACAAAGTAACCAGTTACTGATGATCATTTCTTTTAGTGAACCGTCCTTTTCTACACGTTTATTTTTCTATCCCTATCATCGAATAACAGAATGTAAAAATTGTATTTTGTTTATGACAGCTGATCAATAATTTCTTATATAAAAAGTAAATATTTCAGTCTACATCTGTCTAAGTTTAAATTCCTTGTCGTACTCATATGTGTCATATATCGGAAGGGAGGAATGGGAAAATCTCTATTTTTTTGAAGAATCTTACACTACTAGTTAAGAAAAAGATTAAAATTTACGTTGAAATACAAATATAAAATAAAGCAGATAAAATGGAGAAAAATATGAATAACTATATTAAAAAACACACGAAAATTACGTGTTCAGCCAGTGATAAAAATTACGAAGAAATGATTTGCCTTTATGATACCTGTAAAACGTGTGTATTGCACATAATGCAATTTTTATTCGCTCAAAGTTGTAACTTAAAAATATAAAGTACCTGTAAAATGCGAATTGCTTGTGTTGGACGCTAGGCAGAATACATGAGGGTGGGGTGATGGTGCTGAATGGTTTTGGTGGGAATATCGGAATGGATGGCGTCAGTCAAGGTCTGCTGTAGGAAGGAGGCAGCATGGTCAATATCATCAGGAGTGCGGAGGTGGAGGGGATGACTTTGATCAAGCAGGTGATGGATAAAGGAAAGGTGTCCCAGTCTGCCCGAAAGTAATCGTGGATCAGTTTGGGAGGCGCAGGCTTCTGGGAACAACAGACATTCAGGGTGAAGTTGGGCAGAATATGTTCATGGTCACTGCAAGTGAGGTCAAGGACTTTGCGGGAGAAACATGATGACGACAAAAGGGGTAGTGTTGTTATAAGGGCAGATGTAGCAGGGAAAAGGGACGACTTTGCCACTAATTGTAGGAAGAAACTGATGCCATCGACAGAGTTTGGTGGGAGTGCGGGAAAGGATATTGAGGTTATCGGCAAACACGTAGGTCCAGAAGGTGATAAAAACGTGGGCAAGGAAGTCATAAGGGATGGGGGTGTGGGAACGGACGTAAATGTTTGCGCAGGTACAGTAAGGAAGGGAAGGAAGAGGGTGTCTATGAGGTGTTCATACAGGATATTGAGGAGGGCTGTGGTTGAACTGGGTGGTGTTGGGGGTGGTCTAAGGCAACTCCGCCTCGTGCAGGGGGATGGGGAGAATTGTGACGGTGGAGTCGGTAGGGGTTGATGCTGACTTGTTTTTGAGGCAGGAGAAAGATTTCATTAAGGTGGAAAGCATCCACACAGTGTTGGAAGGGGGTATAAAAGAATAGGAGTTTGTTGGTGGGGAGGAAGCGAATGTTGGAGAATAAAATGGTAACTTGTTCCTGCACCATAATAAGTGATGGGGAGTAAGAGATGGTGTAGGGAGGGAATAAACTATGGTTTGCTGGCGCTCAGTTCAGGAAAAGGAGAAGTGGATATCGTTTTGGGATGTAGTGCCCTTAAAGTTAAAAAAGGAGTGAGTGGTGAGGTTGGGACAGGAAATGTGGAATTGGGGACCTTTGCAGTTGGGACAGATATGAAGGAGATGGTAGTTTTCAGTGAGGTGGTCGTTGTAGTTTAGGCAGCGAGAGGAACGGTAGGATTGGGGAGGGGCTCAGGAGGGTTTGACCTTATGGAGGCGGTTGTAAATGAGGGCCACAATGTGGAGGAGGAAGTTAATGGATGGTGCGTCTTCAGTGAATACACTCAGCAGGAAGGTGGGGCTCGTTGCATTGTTAATGCAAAGGATACGCAAGGATAGGCAATGGATAGGCAAGGATCCCATCACAGCTCCTCAACACCTCTACCTCCATGATCCCAAGGCTGATCTTGGTGATCATGGAGGTGAGGATGGGAAACGAGTGGGGGAGGGATTGTCACTGGGTGGCAGGAGGGGGGACAGCAAGGGTAGTATGGGAACCAAATTGGATGTGGTGTATTTTTTGGAGGATAAGGTTGTAGAGGTCGGGTTCGAGGGATCTTAATAGGATGGAGTCCTCCTGGGGGAAGATTATGGTGAACAGGGCGGAGTGGGCATACTGGCAAGAGAGTGAGTTCACTGGAGTCAAGGAATTTGGGTTCAGAGTTATTTAGGACGAGAGTGTGGTGACCGGGGGTTGGGAGGGGAGGCGATGGGGTTGTGGAGGAGGTGCAGACCAGGTAGATGGGAGGGGGCTTTTTCCATTTGGACTGGCTGGCCAGTGGCGAGACGATCAAAGGCCTTTTTTGGGACTGGTGAGGTGGTGGATATGTACAATCATTTTGATTATTTTTGTGTACCGAGAGGGGCCGGAAGACGGGACAGTGGTGACAGGGAGGTAGTGTGGAGCTGGTTCTGCAGCAGCAGCGTCTTCGTGTGGTGGGTGGGAGGAGACTGGAGTCGACGGTGCCTGCTGGGTGTGAACCACGACAGAGGTCACCACAGAAGTCGGGCAGGGTGGGTGGGGGGGGGGGAGGCAGAATGGACTAGTGTCTGGGGGACAAGGACGGCAGTGTGTGTGGGGGTGGAGGAGATGGCGACTGTTGATAGCGTTGTGAGGGTGAGGAGCAAAGGGATTATGACAGGAAGGAGGGGGAGGAGGTAATCCTGGAAATGATGGTGGTGGTGGCATTGGGGTGGTAAAATGACGTTTGAGGAAATAGTAGTGGGGGCCAGGGACGACATGAGAACGTTTAAATGTCACCCAAGGCGTTGAGTACTGCAGCAGGAACAGCGGCGGTGGCGGACGTAACGTCCGATGGCCCGAGCGAGGGCGGGAGCGGCGCGGCTGGGGGCCGGCAGAACGCCCCCGGGAGTGCCGCGTAGGACGGGGGCTGCACCTTCAGGGGCAAGACGGCAGCAGGCGCGACGGCGGCGGCAACAGCGACCACTCTACAGTCAGCTCCTCCTGTAGAAGAAAGCCTGCGCACGTCACACACGACGTCACAACATGGCACTGGAGGGAGTCCTTTGGTAAAGATTCTAAACACTAGCAGTGAACGCTGTTTATAGTGAATTTTTTCGTTCAAGAGTGTATTTAATTAAGTAAGAATTGTGTGTGTGAGAACAACGTGTGAGCTCTTTTTTTACTGAGAAAATGCCGTTTCGCTGTTCTGCGCCGAAATGTAGATGCAATTACGACGGTGGCCAAAAGTTGTCCTCTTTAAACTTCCGGAGGATCAAACAATGATGACAAAATGGATATCAAGAATTCCCAGGGACAACCTGACTCCTCAGTGAAGTTCAAGAGTAAGTTTTCGTTTTTGTTTAATCTTATGAAAGAGTTTCATGTCATGACTGAGAATCGTAGTATATTGCGATTCATTTTATTTATTTAACCACCCCCATTAGCTTATGTAAATTAGCATGTGTAAATTCTGATTCTGCATACGAAATAAGTACACAATTGTGTACGTCAAATGATTAAATCTGATCACTGAATGGCCGACCGCGGTGGCCAAGGGGACTGAGGCGCTCCAGTCACGGTCTGCCCGGCAACTATGGTCGTTGGTTCGAATCCCCCCTCGGGCATGGATATCTGTGCCGTCCTTAGTCTTAGCTAGTTTGTAAGTAGTTTGTACGCTTAGGGACTGATGACCCCGTAGTTAAGTCCCATAAGTTCTACAAACAATTGAGCAGTTGAACAGATCACTGAATGACATTCGGAAGCTTAAAGTTCATTAAGCTTTCTTACATTCTCATGGCACAACATTTCTTCTGTGCCTTGCTACTAATACAAATCGGTTTCTGTTAGTGTGATTACTATACACAGAATATAAATCACAGCAAAATTATGGGTTTAAGTATTCCGTTCGATGTTCTGCTGCAGGTAGGGTACCTGTTGAAAAACAAGAAACTAGGCGATCTGCAGCAGCAACCTGATGTTGAAATCCCTGTTACTGACAAAGTACAGCCTAACGAGGTCCTGAACTTGGAATGCACTAATAACTATCTGTTTGAAAATGTCCCATTTACTCCACAAAAGGTAAAAAGATGTTAGTAATTTAAGAGGGCCTATAGCAATTATAAAGACCTCTAGTACAAACACTGCAGAGCACATACGTGGCAACGATTTAACTTTATCAGGCTATATAGTCAGTTTTTGGGCATGAAATAATAATGAAGCACAGATACAAAAGGTCCTAGCATAACGTATGTAAAAAACAATCATAATAGATCACAGCCCATAGTTAGGGGCCTATGAACATGATACACAAAAGGTTTTGATAGCTATATAATTCAAGTAGGCCATACTTTCTTCTTTAATCATATGTTGTATGGAATATTTATGTAAATATGTGACTGCTGTCTCTGCTCTCTCTCTGAACATTAACTTTATATAGATAAAGAAGTAACAGAGTCACAATAGGTAATAACATTACAAAAGTGGACCTCATCATCCTTCACGAATATACCTTGTAATATTCTGATAAATCTATTAAAGCTTATTGTAGAATGGAAATCTTGGTAGAGATATATAACCTTCATGATAAAATTTTTTAATGATTCAAAAATTGCTCAGAGATTGCTTGAATAATCAGTAGATGATATTAGTAGATTATTTATTGTCACTAAGCTACTAACAGCATCTAGTAATTATTCAAGCAACCTCCGAGAAATTTTAGAATCATTAAAATAAAATAAATAAATAAATAAAAAAGAAAATATTTATTAATATTTGTAGAAATTTTTCTTAAAATACATGGCTCTACTATTTCCATTATTTTCCTTACATGTGTGCCACATCCACTTTCAGAAGGATGATTTTCTGTGGGAAACACAAATTTGGGATGAAAGGACTGCCCAAACTCTTTCTACAAAATTTTTTAATTTAATATTTCTACATAAACAAAACTTAACATGAAACATTGCTACCCATTCATCTTACTTGAATGTAATAAATACAGAGTGATATATGAATAAAAAATGCAGTTGTAATGTTTCATGTTTAAATACCTTTCAATGTGTACACTTTCATCTTGCATTGGATTCTACCAAAAAAGTTTTGAAAAAATTGATCCTGAAAATTGAAACTCGTTTCACTGTAAATTTCAGTGTACTTCACTAATTTTGAGTCACAGAGTTTAATTGTTATGAAATAAATGCATTGAAGATGGGCATCAAAGTTCTTGTTATGTATTTAATCATGTTTGAAGAGTTGTGAATTCACTGTTACTAGGCATATTCTTCAAGTGTTTCTTATTTACTTCTTTTATTAATTGTCCTGCATGCCTGTTAGATTAAATAGGTTGCACTTAGTTTGATTATTTACTGAACTGAAAACTTAGATACCATGTGTCAGCTTTGACAAATGATATCGGCAAAGGTTTTATTCATGTAGGCATAATATTTCCATACTTAATTACGACATACCTTACCTTAAATTAGTGTTTTTCAAATGCCTTTCAAGCGCCGTTGCATTTAATCTGCCCACCAGCGTAATATTGAAGTATAAATACAAAATCCTCGAAATACGGCACATGCTTCCGATCGCCAGAATTGAAGGACGTTCATTCGTTACTCTCTGCGCAGACCACATGATGATGTAGTTAACGAATCACAACACAAAGGAAGAGTATCGTAGCCACCACACACCAGACGCAAGAGAACGATCGTGGAGAAGGCAACGGATGACGTCCGGCAGGCAATTGCAAGCTGGCGCTGCTCATCCTGGAGGGAGTAACGGAGATGCGCGCCCTCTACAAGCGGCTATGTCGAGACCGAAATGCGTCTGGACGACCGTCAGATTGGTTGGTTGGTTGGATGGATGTTTAAGGGGGACCAAACTACAATGGTCATCAGTCCCCCATTTCACCACAAAGCGTCCGAAGAATACTGTGGGCGTAAAAGAGACAGGCCCACAGTTAACGTGTAAAGTGTGAGAGGAATCCCACTTAGTCCATAAAACATCATGAAAAACGACAAGAAAGAAAACAAAAGAAGACCATCACACAAAGACTGCTTACAACAAGGAAGCCGATTGCTGTGGTTGGCTGACCATAAAAATAAAATAGGAAAAATCAACCACTCGGCAGTACAAGGAAATCTCTAGTTAGAGAGGATGATAAAAAAACCCTGCTCGAATAAAACGTAAAACGGAATCTGCCATTGTAGCATCGTCACCTAAAACTTCTGATAAAATAGCAGGGAGGTTAGAATTTCTCTGAAAGGCAGCTAAAACGGGGCAGTCCAACAATATGTGGACGACTGTCAAACAGGAGCCACACCGACATTGGGGTGGGTCCTCACCCCGAAGGAGATGTCCATGGGTGAGCCACGTGTGCCCAATGCGGAGGTGACACAAAACCACCGAGTCCCAGCGAGAGCCACGTATTGAAGAGCGCCACGCAGCCGTAGTTTCCTTGACAACCCGGAGCTTGTTGGGCGTTCTCAGGTTATGCCACTCAGCATCCCAAAGCTGATGTACCTGACGGCGCAACAAGGTACGGAGATCTGGATCTGGGAGGCCGATCTCTAAGATAGGGGCATTAACCGCCTGTTTGGCAAGCCCATCGGCACGTTCGTTGCCTGGGATGCCAACATGACCCGGAGACCAAAGAAACACCACTGATCTGCCAGACTGAACAAGGGCAAAAACAGCCTCTCAGATGGCCATCACCAATGGCGAACGTGAGTAGCACTGTTCCAGAGTGCGTAAGATGCTCAGGGTGTCACTACAAAGAAGGAAAGACTCACCTGAGCAGGAATGCATATGCTCAAGAGGATGGTAGATGGCCAAAAGTTTTGCAGTATAAACACTGCTGCCCTCTAGCAGAGACTGCTGCTCAACGTGGTCATCATGGATGTAGGCGAAGCCAATGTGGCCGTTTACCAATGAGCCATCGGTATGAACAATGTCGTAGCCGGGGTGCTCAGCAACGACAGCAGAAAACTGGCGATGGAGAGTCTCAGGGGGAAGTGAACCTTGCACCCGTGGGCCAAGTCTAAACGAAGACTTGGCCATGGCAGGCACCATGGAGGTGTGCGTGATGGGCCTGAAGTGGAGGTGGGAGAGGATAGGACACAAGCTCCCCCAGGAGGGACTGCACGTGGACGGCTATTGTGTGTCCTGACCTGGGTCGCTGCTGCTGGTGACGAACGGCTGCAGTAGAAAAAAGTAGGCGGTAGTTCGGGTGTCCTGTTGAACTATATACGCAGACTGCATATGCTGCCAGCAGTCGTCAGCGGGTGGACCCATAACGGGGGGACCGCGGCCTCAGCTAGAAGACTGGCCACAGGGCTTGTTCGGAAGGCTCCCGTCGCAATGCAAACCTCACTGATGAATAGGGCCCAACAACCGCAACGTTGAAGGCAATGCAGACCCATAAGCGAGGCACCCAAAATCTAAGCGCGATTGCACCAATGTCGTATACAGCCACAGCAGGGTGGAGCGGTCAGCCCCCCATGTGGTATGGCCCACACATCGAAGGGCGTTGAGATGGCGCCCACACTTCCGTTTCAGATAACGAATATGAGGGAGCAAAGTCAGTCGGGCATCAAAGATCAGTCCTAGGAATAGGGAGTGTCCACGACAGGAAGCAGTTGGCCGTCAAGATAGAGTTCAGTGTGGGGTTGAACTGTCTGACGCTGACAGAAGTGCATCACACGTATTTTGCCGGCGGAGAACTGGAAGCCACGATGATGGGCCAACATGTGAGCCTGGAGGAAGCCGCCTGGAGCCGGCGTTCAACAGCTCTTGTTTTGGTGGAGCAGAAAGATATGAAAAAATCATTGGCGTACAGGGAAGGAGACACCGATGACCCCACAGCTGTAGCCAGGCCTTTAATGGCCACCAAAAACAGCGAGACACTCAGCACATACCCCTGTGGGACCCCATTTTCTTGTACGTGGGGCGAACTATGGGCAACACCGACTCGGACCCGAGACTTGCGGAGTCGGAGGATATTTGCAATAAAAATGGGAAGTGACCCCCGAAGGCCCCACTCATGCAGCGAAGTGAGTATGTGATGCCGCCATGTGGTATCGTAGGCCTTCTGAAGGTCGAAGAAAACCGCAATGAGGTGCTGACAACGGGAAAAAGCTGTTCGAAACGCCGACTCCAGGCACACCAGATTATCTGTCGTAGAACGACCCTGGCGTAATCCACCCTGCGATGGCGCCAGAAGGCACCGTGACTCGAGCACCAAAGTCAAGCGACATGCCACCATATGTTCGAGCAACTTGCACAGAACTTTGGTCAGGCAGATGGGGCGATAACTGTCAACCTCCAGTGGGTCCCTGCCAGGCTTCAGCACCGGTATGACGACGGCTTCCCGTCACAGGAACGGAAACTCGCCACTACCGAAAATGCGGTTGAATATGTCAAGGGCATGGCGCTGAGAATCCCATGAGAGGTGTTTCAGCATCTGTGCATGAACACGGTAGCGGACCGGGAGCCTTATCTGGGAAATTGGCCAAGGTACTAAGCAGCTCACTTTCGGTAAATGGGACATTGTAGGACCACGACGGCGCGTTGCAAAGGAGAGGTGCTGTCGCTCCACACGCTCCATGCGGGAGCGAAATGCTGCACTGTAGTTAGCAGATGCAGAGCACAGAGCGAAGTGATCAGCAAGATGTTCAGCGACCACACTCGGGTCTGTACACACAGCCCCATGGATAGAAAGACCAGGGACGCCAACTGGAGTCTGGTGGCCATAGAGGCCCATTTTTATTTGATCTATCCTTTTTGAAGACCAGGTGGCCCTTCGTAAAAATTTCGGTCGAACTTAACCGTCAGCCAGATTCCAGAACCTATAGCGATTTGAGCCTCAGTACTTTCTATCAGCGCTTGGAGCTCCAGAACTTTCCCAATACAGCTATGGCCATTTACAACAGCTACACGAATGGTTTCTAGGTCAGTATTCGTCCAGAGTGTGACCTGCACCCTTTGAGACTGAAACCCATTTTGTGTGTTCCCAAGGCCCTCTAACCTAAAAACCACCCAGTCCACGCCACACATCCCCTGCTACCCATGTAGCAACTTCGTTAGTGTACTCCTGACCTATTTAGCGGAACCTGAAAACCCACCACCTTTCGGCGCAAGTCGAGGAATCTTCATCCAATATGGTCGCTGAACCGTCTGAGCCTCCGATTCAGAACTTCCACTCCGCTCTGAACCAGAGGTCCGCAGTCTGTCCTGTCGACTATACTGCAGATGGTGAGCTCTGCCTTCTTCTTGCAGGCACGACTGGCAGTCATTACAACCTTTGATAGCCGCTCAAAACCAGAAAGAATCTCTTACGATCCAAAGAAACACACATAGTTGGTTCCGATATGAGCCCACCTGCAGCTCGCAGCACCCTGTGCTCTTCATAGCATCCGGAAGGACCCGTTCCGCATCTGGAATTACTTCCCCGTGTATGCACACGGGGTGCACACTGCACTTCTTCCCCTCCCTAGCAGCCATATCCCCAAGGGGCTCCATCACCCGCCTAACGGTGGAGCTCCTAACTATTAGCAAACCCACCCTCTGTGAGTGCCCGCATCTTGCAGGTAGAGGGGTGGCCACAGGGTAAGCGACACCATCTGCTTTAGGAACATCCTCTGCCACAGACAGCGCCTCGCATCTGTTTGTAATACTAAATGGGGATCCCTCCATTTCAGACCCGCGATACTTCTTACGCCGCCAGACACGCGCTGAGAAGACCTTCCAATCCACCACGGATTGGAAGGCGACCCCCTCACGGGCAGTGACCGGGCTGGCCACAGCCGCAGGCCGATGAGAGAGCACAACAGACGCTAAGGTCGACTACCAGAATTCCTCGAGCGTCCCGAAACTACGGCGCCCACCCACCGCAGTCTCAACCGTTGCCAGCAAAGTCAACGCCGTCTGAAGCTGCGAGCTGAAGCTGAGTCACAAACTCGGCCTCCATCCGTACACCACTGTCACAGTTCCTAGCCATTCTAAAAAACAATGTATGTTCCAAATAAGTACGACTGTTGTCGTTTAAAATGTGGCAGAATACACTAAACTGTAACTTTGATGCATATCTAAGTATACGCACAAGGACACTAAACTGTTCTTATTGATCCCTTATTGATCCCTTCGAGTCCCTACACTCCGTCCCTGTCCTCCCCCAACTCCTTTCCCTCCTCCCGCGCTTCTGAATCCCCCATACCCCTGTGGGGTCGTATCCTACTATCAGGTTTTAAACTTTAGGGCTCTGTATTAGTGTTGCGCCTCTTCGTCGCCAATGTGTGTTTTTAATAGTGCAACCACCGCAACAAATGACAAGTGTTGCAATCGCCAGTTTCAAGTCTTTCTTCATGTCCAGTGTTTCATCATAATGTGCGTTTTTAACATCGCCGTGGCACAGGCTTTTAATTTCCAATTATATGTGTTTTACCTTCAACACAACTCCATATTCAGCTCTCATGTTCACAATTTTTTTGTCTTTTTTGTTAGTATTGTTTGTTACTCCTTGATGATGTAGGTACATTCTTGTGGCTGAAGAGCAGCGTAGGAGGCTGCTGCCAGTCTACCTGTATATGTAAGGGTATAAAGCAACAATAAATGAAAAAAAAAGTAGAAGTTACTTGTAAAAGCAGTTGGCTGAATTTCGACCATAGGCAATACTAATAAAAATAAATGTGTTTCTATGCCAAGTTATTATTTATCGTATGGCATATGACAGCAGCATATTCGCAAATAAAGTTACACAAAGAACAAGAATATATATACAAATAAAAGCAAAAGATTGTACAGGAGCTCATTTTCAGTACATACTATATGACAAAACACATGGAATTAGGACATGCATCATGCGAGACAAGCTTTTGGCTATACATCAATGTCCAGATCTTTAATCCACTTCATAGCCTGAGGTGTGACATTTGTAAAGTCCTCAGTAGAGTCACTATGTTTTCTCTTTGGGCACACTCATATGATGTGGTCCAGCGTCTGCTAAGGTGCTCCACAATCACAACTTGGGCTGTCCACGAGTCCCCACTTGTAAATAATGGCCTTATATCTGGTACGGCCACTTTGGATGCGATTGAGCGTAGTCCAGTCTTTCCTTCCGAAGTTGAACCCTTTTAGTTCTTTTGAGGGATCCCTTATTGAGGTGATGGTTACTGACTGAATTCTCCCACCCCCTTTTCCAGTTCTCTTTTAGGACGAAGGTGACCTCTACTCTTATATAGCAGTTATTCCACATCGGCATTCGTGATTTCAAACGGTAATTTGGCATCCTGCATAGGTAAAAATTTTTCTTCATTTGTTTTTACTGTTTTGCCCGTTCTGTTACAGATGCTTTTAGTCTTATTAATTTTTATGGAGCTGTATTAGCGATGAAGGAGAGCCACGTTGTTGGAGTAAACTTTAACGTGGCATTGGTTGTCCGCGTGGTTTCGTAGAGCTGCACGTCTACCTTGTTAGTGTGGAAGCTTCTCTCCCAGACCGGAGCATAGTATTCAGTAGTGGTGTAGAATATCGATGTTGCAGCTGTTCGCAGTGTGGATGCATCTGCACCACAAGGACTTCCCGCCAATATTCTAATAATATTATATCGTGTTTTTAATTTCTGGCCACTCTCAGTTGTTTAAATAACACAGGTAGTTGTTGATTGGCTATATTATTGTTGCGTTGAAAAGCACAAACCTCAGTTTTAGACAGATTTGGGCACAAACGCCACCTTCTATAGTATTTGCTAAGGACTTCAAGGTCTTTGCACCTTCTTCGAGAGATCTGCTTTGCTCTGCTACGGCCAGATCGTCTGCGTATCCGAATTTTTGGCTCACTCTGTAAGGCATATTGCTGGTTTAGAGGTTGAATAGTATTGGTGCCAATACTGAGCCTTGAGGTAATCTATTCTTGATCTTGAGGGATTTACTTATGTCTATTCCACTTGCCACTTTAAAATTGCGATTTGAAAACATGTTTTTTCTTGAGATTCAAAATGAGTCCATCCAGCCATACAATATCGTAGGCAGCTGTGAAGTCTACAAATGCGGCTGATGTTTTCACTCCTCTTTGGAAGCCAGCTTCTATGTATGATGTCAGAGCTAGTAACTGTTCGTAACAGCTGCGATAGCCTGTCTGGAATGGTGGTATCACTTCATCTATAGCCTTGTGGATACGATTGTCGTTCCAGCAATTTGAAGCTTCTGCTGAGTAACGCTATTCGGCAATAACTAGATGGCTCTTTTGGCAGGTTTACCTGGTTTGAGTATTGCTATTGTGTGAGCTGTTTTGAATTGCTATGGGAGCTTACCAGTGCTCCAAATATCTTTGAAGAATTCTCTTAGCAAGGTTACGCCATTCTAACCAAGGTGTTTGATGAATTCTAGAAAGACCCCGTCCATGCCAGAGGATTTACTAATTTTAAGGCTCCTAAAGGCTTCTGTTATTTAATTCTCTGTAAAGGGGTTTGAGTAATAGGAGTGAGGTTGCAGATTTTTGTCTGTTTCATTTAGCTTTTTCTTCAGCTTCAGTTGTTTGGTCCAGAGAAACATTTTCTGCTCTCTGTTTAATATGCCGTGCTGTCTGTGATGCTCTTAAAGTTGGTTCACTGATAGTTTTGGAGGAAGCAGAGCCAAATTTCCTTAATAGTGATCATAATTTTCTGCTGGAGTGGCTACAATTCATTTCTGATGTTAAAGTTTCCCATCTCTGTTTGCGTTTTTGGTTTAGTGATTCCAGCATTTGTTTGCCCTTTTCGTTGTCACCGTTCTGGCTGTGGTCTTGGTATAACTTCCCAGTGACGTCGTCTCAGCAAAGTATGTAATCTCCACGATATGTTTCTCTTAGCAGCACCAATTATATCTCCTATAAATCGTTTGTAAATTTCTTCATTGGGTTTGATCCAGCGTTTATTGTCTTCGATTTATTGCGGCGTGTAGCGTGTAGACAACATCAAAGATGGTACACCATACGCAATGTACTTCGAAAAAAAAAAAAGAAAAAAAAAAAAAGAAAAAAAAAAAAAAAAAAACGGCGGAAAGTCTACACATATGGCGACCGTATGGATCAGCGGTTTCTCACGGTCTTTCCCAGCAGTAGCAAACGAATATGCGTAGTTACTTCAGGCGAAAACAAAAGCTTCATTTTTGTTAGTCTGTAATTTAAGAGCATCCATAATATAGTGTACATCTCAAACTATACTGAATTTTCCTTCCAGGGATTTATATGAAGCTGAATTGTTACGTTACGAGAACTAAAATGCCTGTATCTTTCTGTGAGGTCGTAGTGAGTGTTAAGAATCAGAAAGTTACGCAACTTGATTCGACAGGTTTCACTTAAGGGGACCACAAAGGTTTTCCCGGCGTAATAACTGTTTGTAATGTTCTCGGGTTTGCATCCGGGTCCTAAAGTCAACTTGACACAATATTTCAGCGGCGCAACTGCCCGCCATCCTCAGGTGAGCGTGCTGGTTCACAATCTCGCCGGAACTTAGCTCCCAGTGCAATCGGCGGCTCCTTTATACATCCCGGAAGACCCATAGCGCGTGCGCAAGAAGTGACAGTAATTGCCCTCTGGCGCAAAAGACATACAGCGCTGCGGTGGTGGAATCCGGCGAAATCGATAATCGATGATGAAGAAAATTATTATTCAGATTGCTGAAGTACCAAACAGTTTTCTCCTAAGCTTGAAAATAACTCCTGGTGGCTTTCCTCTTTAAAAATAATGTATTTACTTAGAACAAAACTAAAAACAATAGATTCCTAAATGCCTGCATACACTGCCTCTATATTCAAATCTTTGTAAGCCGAGGGTGGGAAATGTTCAGAAATTGCCAAAATTTTAGTAAAAATTTCGCAAGAGAAAATGTGTGTGGAAAGTCCCGTGCAGACTGGCAGTATTTAAGCACAACGGTTCCACTCAATCTAATATGGTGCGAATTCCTCACATTTGTAAATAGAGTATTATTAGCAAAACATTCATGATCTGCACAGTGAACATTTTCCGTAGATATGACCTGTTATGAGAAAATAAATACTTTCTTTGACTTTCTTAAAACAAACAATTCCAAATTTATCGCTTTTAAAAGACAATTAATATTTACTATTTTGGCTTTAAAATACAGTACCATTAACACAAACAGTTTTGCACTTTTTCCTGTCAGAACGATTACTGTAATCAGTAAAACTAGCCGTTTATCTTTAGATCATCTGCTGCATTTCGATTAGTATATGGCCCCATGACTATTGTAACTAAATTAAATGAATTGTGACGTACTTCCCTGTCTCTTCTGTCAACTATATCTGGTACAGATTCCACAGTAATATTGAAGAATTGGATTGACGAGACAGTTGTAAGCAAAGTTCCTTTGTTGGTGGAGTGTAATTCCCGATAATTCTTCCATTGAAGAACAGTTCGCCATCTACCTTACCCACAATTGATTTTATGTGGTCGTGATCCATATGTGTGCTCCTAGATATTTTATAGAGGTAACTACTATTACGTCATTATATAATAAATGATCACAGTACGTTTTCTTTTTTTGACGGGCATATATACCGGCTTCAGTGTTTCCGCTCTTCGTTTGCTTGCACCATTTCAAGTTACTGTCTCGTATAAGTGTGCCTTGCTACTATTGTTCGTGTTCATAACTGCAAATAATATCGGAACTTGTTTAGGTGTTGGCAGCACTCGTCCGATAACTTTGTTTTACGCGTTGTCTTCCTGACACCCAAGTGTTGGAAGATCGTTTCATTCACATTTTTATGCAGTAGACTCCGTTTCTGTAGTACATTCTTTGAAGTGATTGTATGCGATAGTATCCCTATCTCTCTTAGCTATCAACAACCTGGGCGATTTGGGATATCGGGGGGATTTTGGACAGTATGGTTATGTTTATCGACCACCCACGCCTTCCCCTTTATGCACGACACTGTACCAACCGCGATCTGCGACTTTTATTTTAAATCGTTTGTTTGCCCACTTATAATCTCATTGTTGAAAGTTCACTCAATGTTAAGGAGCGTTAAATTTCAGTTGTTTCGATCGGCGGAAAAGTGTTATTACGTAAGTACCACGCGAGATCAAAAGCCTGCGTCACTGTGAAAAGTTCTTTAGAAGTCTCACGACATATTAAGATATTAAGAACATTACGTAGTAGAAGAAATGACTATGGAACTTGTTTGGTGTGTTAAAATCGTTTGCAAGGTGAGCTTACTGGACACGGTCTATGCCGAAGTCTTCCCTTATTTCTGTCTTCAAACGGCTTGTTCAGACATTGGCGTGTGTGTGTGTGTGTGTGTGTGTGTGTGTGTGTGTGTGTGTGTTGTCCTTAGCGTAAGTTGTTTGTAAGTCTAGGGACTGACGACTGTAGCAGTTTCGTCCAATAGGTTTACAAAAAGTTGAACTTCGAGGCAATATTGTAGGAAGGGAAGATGAAAATGAAACAGGAGATGGTACACTGAGAATAGAATTTGACAGAACCCTGAAAGGCCTAGGTCACAACAAGGCCCTTGTATTAAACGACATTCTCTCAGAGCTATTGACCTCTCTGAGACACGACAAAACTATTTTACCAGAGAATATGTATTTAATTCTGTAGTTCTCTGCATTGTCTGAAAGCACCACACACAGTACACAGTTTTGCAAAACCCTCCGGTATTTTCCATTTTCACACAAACTTATAAACGTTCGAGCAGTAGTATATGCATTTACAGAAAACAGTCGTAAAAATACGGACAAACATTTGAACATCTTTCACTGTGACGCAGACACACGTCGTTACTTTTCATCGCAGTTCCCGAAAAGGTTGCAGTTGTTACGGAAATGACATATCTCTTACATCAGACATATCCGAAGAACAGTATCTACGTTGAAGAGCAGAAGAATTTCGTATAGGTTTGCGTCACAGAAATGTATTACTAGACTGGCATTGGTGTCACTGAAATCTCGTCGCCATATTTCTGTACCTTGTGTCAAGTTCTAACTTCACTCTTTGCTATACACTGTAACCATCTTAGGGCAGCAGACACTTTTATTCGCACTCAATCCCACCTCCCCCCCCCCCCAAAAAAAAAAACGATGATATCTCAAATACAATAAGTGCGTAATAATAAGATTTATTGAACACAATGTGTACATATTATATTTACAGTGGTATGATTAAAGTATAATCGTCTTTTGCGTAGACCGTCAGTGATTGAGTCCTTGACATGTAAGTAAGTATGTGATACTGTCCACAAAACTGTCAACACAGTATGCAGATACACAGCTCTGATTGTGGGTGGTGTCCGAGTTGACCACAGATCTTGTGATGGATTCCATGACTCGCAGTTCTCGTGTATACATGTCGCAGCTCAAAGTTAGGCTTATTCCATTCTTCGTGTTCCTGGCTTGTGTAAGAAAGAAGTTCGGGTCTATGTCTGCCGCTTTTTCGTCCCTGATTCTGATTTATTCTTCATACGCCGGTGTCTCCTGCAGTCCGTGGCTCTGTCTGATCTCTTTCATAAAGTCCGTGTCCGCTAGTAAGTATATTATCCTCGAACGTGATGATTTGGATACTTGGAGGACTCTCCTGAGGAAGGTTACTTTAAAAGCTTCAAGTCTCTTCAGGTTTGCGGCTATTAGATGTGCCCATATTTTGGTGATCGTGTAGCATGCTATTGGGGCTATTTTGATGTACAAGAGTAAGAGTGCGTAAGAAACTACATACACATATAAAATAATTGGAGTCCTCGTCAAGGTTTCTGATGTAGCACTTCACGCACATGACGTCTCCGTTACGATTGGTATGTCCTAAATAATTTCTGCATAGTCCAATACAGCTGCAATGTATGCATATTGTAGCGAAGTAAATAATTTAATAACTGAAATAGACAAGAGCGTTCTCTGAAGCATTATATTGGTCCCAATTTCGGTATGGAAGTAAAATTAATGTCAACGTTTATTTCTATATGCCTTTTGAAAATCCTATAGAGTGTAGCAAAATTCGTAGCGGCGTTAATTTGTGAAAATAGCGTTCATTCTAAAAATGCCAACGTAAATGAAACAATTAAAGGCCGCTGACAGCACGAATTCATTTACATTCCGACGCAAAATTACTCTGCCAACCGTGACGTCACAGACGCACGTTCTTTCCATAGAACTGTCGGTGAGGGTCTGATATTTCGAAGTGATCCTGGCTTCCTCATTTATTCTGCCTATGCAAGTAGAGCCCCTCAGAAACGTTTCTTGAAACACTTCCAAATGCAAAAAATTTAGTTGATTCTCGGAGCGGGCAAATCACATAACAATTCACAAGATTCGGAATATCCTAGCTTCTCGCGGGGTCTTCGTAGGAATTTTAACGCAGACACCACGCACGACACCACATATGTTAAAAAATTCTTATAATATGAATGTTAAAATGAAAGCAGTTTTGATAAGTTGCAAAGACAGTGTTTCGATTCAGTCATTAAAAAGACGTCAGTAATCCACAAAATCGTTAAGAATGATTTCAGTTACTTCAATAGTTGAATAAATTTCACAACATCGTCATGGCAGGCAATCACGAGAAAAACCATGCGACAATACATAATATGTAACGATAGTAAAATGGCTTAATTCAGTAAATCTACAATCACGCTGTGTGGAACAGAAGGAGTTACTAATTATTATGAAGTCTGGTCAGAAACTCATGTCACCTGCAGAATGGAAAAGAAAAGACAAAGCTCTCTCTGTGATATTCTGAAGGACATGATATCACATTTGTCTGTTCAACGGAGAGGACATTATTTACACTATAATGTTTTAGGGGCAGACTTTGTTAACACTTTGAATATTAAAAATCTTATACTGTGGTTTCGGTAACTAATTTTTCACATTAAAAACAGTGTTGAAAATTCTGTTATTCAAATAGTTTTATGTTTATTTGTAAGCAAGCTTATATGCCCGTGCTTTGCAACGGCTTGTTAAAGAAGGGCCTGTGCATATCGTGGTTTTTTAGGGTTCCGGACCTCAGTCAGTATTAAATAAGTCGACCAGCCGTCTCGGATTCTGCGGGTCAGTCCCGCATTTGGACTCGTTGTCCCGCATTGGGATAATTACGGAAAATGTCCCGCAAATCAGCAAAAGCGTCCCGCATTCCAGTAATTTTAGTATTGTTGGTCTAATAACACAAGCCGAAACTATTTGCGTACGGCACGCTGTGTCACACTGCTTGCAAGTTAACTTCACTATGCATCATGTACCAATGCATGACAGCCTTCTTACATTAAATATGAATGATGAAAAACGATACATATCATTTATTTCAAAATGATAAATTCCGTAGAAGTGGGAGTTGTTCTTGTTTTAAGCTGGTACTGCATTAGGTGATAGGATGACTTATTAACAATTCTGTTTTTGGTTGTATTTTCTTTGCCTTCTGAAGTACGTTTCAATAAGTATAACGGAATATTTTTCGGTGCTCAAGGTGGCAAACATGATGTAATATTATCACGTCTGTATAAACGTATTTAAAATCCGACATGCAAATACGGTATCAGCATTCATTTTACTTCCTTCGGGAATAAAAAGGTGGTGAAATTCTGAAAATGCAACTACGAAAGTGTGTGAGCGTTGCATGTAGTAAGGCACAATTAAACTCTGCACTTCATCGAAAGAACTTCTGTAATAAGAGTAGTTTAAATGGGTTTTAAAAAGTAGTTTTTATTAAATTTAATTCTAGTTTAATGCAAAACTCATTTCTTTTGGCGGACCAAGTACTTATCAAAATGCGTGGAGCACGATGCACTAAGTGCTGGAACAAATAAAAGTAGAACAAACAAAGAAAGTGATCAGAAAAACGCAACGGAGAAACAATATGTAAAAATTGTTACTCTAAAATTCAAAATAGGATCTTAAAAATATTTATGAACTGAAAATGAAAAAGGTTGAAAATTAAGAATTAAAAATATCACTCATGTTAGATACGTTACTATAAAAGTAAATGAATACGTCTACTCTGCTCTCCTAAATTTCTTCCCCCCTTCACACTCTCGAAATGTCTCGCAATGAGTTTTGAAAAGGTTGGCCGCCTTAGTATTAAACATAAATGAAAAATGGAGAAAGAAGCAAATAAATGTTGTTAAAGTATGTAGTGCATCGAAATCAGTAACACTATGTTCAATGTTTGTTGGTATTCTTAAGAGCCGCGGTGGAGTAGCCGAGCGGTCTAAATCACCTTGCTGCGGAGCGCGCGGTTGCTCGCCGTGGAGGTTCGACTCCTCCGTGGGGCATGGGTGTGTGTGTTTGTCCGTAGGTTAGTTTACCTAGGTTTAAGTAGTTTTTAAGCTACGGACTGATGACCACGCTGTTTGGTCCGATAGATTTACAAACAAACATATTCTTAAGATTGCGTCGCTTAATTCTGTCACAGACGTACGCTTCCTTGCTGTGCTACGCCATACTTCTTACGCGGCAGCAGCTTCTATTAGATCTTTGGTGCGCTAAAGCGCCTCTCTAGTCTCAATTTACTAGCGAAACCTCACGCAAGCTCGTGTAGTACTTTTGGAGATTAACCTTCGCAGATAGATTGCTTTTTGACAAATGTTTAAATTGTGATCTATTTGTTTTCTCTGATCCGATTTTGATGAAATGAAGCGTGTATCTAACCGCACGATATGCTCCAGTTCGCCGGCCGCGGAGGCCCAATGGATACCGAGCGAGGTGGCACAGTGGTAACACACTGGACTCGCATTCAAATCCACCTCCGGCCATCCAGATTTAGGTTTTCTGCGATTTCCCTAAATCACTCCAGGCAAATGCCGGGATGGTTCCTTTGAAAGGGCAGGGCAGATTTCCTTCCACATCCTTACCCAAACCTTCCGAGCGTAAGCTCCGTCTCAAATGATCACGCTGTCGACGTGACGTTAAACTCGAAGCTTCCTTCCTTCCTTCCATGAGCCGTTGTGATATTTAGTCGGGCGCCGTGGCTCAGCGCGCCCGGTCAGAGTGCTGAACGCTCTCCGTAATAAAAAAGCTGAGCCAACAACTCATCGAACAAGAACGAACAAAAACGATCAGAGTCCAAAAAAAAAAAAAAAAAAAAAAAAAAAAAAAAAACAAGGAGGAGGACTGAGGCGCTCCAGTCACGGTCTTGCACGGCCACTACGGTTGGGGGCTCGAATTCCCATTTGGGCACGGATATTTGTGCCGTCTTTAGTATAAGGTAGTTTGTAAGTAGTTTGTAAGTTTAGGGACTGATGATCCCGTAGTTCTGTCCCATAAGCTATACAAACATTTCAATTTTTTTTTTTTTTTTTTTTTTTTTTGCTCAAGTTCCAGCTGAAAATCCTATGAGAATTCATCATGTAGTTTTGGATATAAACGTGCTCAAAAAGACTTACAGACATGACGGTCGTATATACAAAACTTTAAATTAAGATATCACTTTTTTCCGTGATCTCAATTTTATGAAACAAAGTCTTCTCGTGTAAATCCGTGATGTAGTTTAGGATATTAGAGATTTGTAATAGCTGTACACCCGTGCTTCGCAACGGATATTAAAGAAACAATACCATCACGTGTTGTAGAGAACTACAACATAGCTATGAGCATGAAAAAAAAGAAGCATTGCTGTCCATTAGTTATTTGGTGTACTACGTAACTAACAGGACTTCTATAAAATAATAATAATAATAATAATAATAATAATAATGGGGTGGATTCAAGATAGTTGTGGTAACTGTAGTCGTCAAACAACATAAAGTCAATGATTTGAACGTAAACACTGACGGGTAAACCAAACATTCGTGTGGTTGTACAAAAGATCACAAAAAGAGACTTCTCCCGCGTTTGACGGCAGGAATGAATACACCCGAATACAAGTATTTGGAGAAAGAGCAGGAGTTTCTCACCAATGGTTTTGGCAGCATTTTGACAGCAAAATCGTTATCATTTAACTGAATAATAAAATTTATAAAACGGCTACTCCAATATCGCTGGAATTTATTTCTTTAAATTATTTGATTTGGTGATTTCCTTAGTTGCTTTCTGTATATGGTACAAATGCCTGATAGTTCCTGAAATGCTTGTACACAAGATCCAAAATAACTACCATGGAATGTTTAAATCGGCCGCGAAATAAAATATAGCGCCCGGAATATTGTAAAATGTATTTGTTTTCTCGACTACAGCTATGAGTATATTAAAAAAAGAAAAAAAAAGAAATACACTGCGTAAACCTACACTCAGACCGTTGTATCACGGATCTTATGTTTTTTAATTGAACAACAGGGGATAACTTTAACCGATCTGATTCGTAAAACTGTGGGAACAGATTCAGTCCCTATAAGCAATGATCTCCCAATATTCCCATATTTCATTCTCTACTGTCCTAAGTATTTCGAGTCAGTTGGTAATTCGCTGTCTATTTTTGAGTCTTTTCTGAAGTTATGTACAGAGCGGCTTTCTCGCAACTTCATTATAGAATTTCGACCTCGGCAGTGATGTTGTGTCATCCAGGTCTGATTTCGTTATACCATTTCTGTTACATGCATTTTGGAGTCCCCACTTTTTTCACGTTAATGTTCCTGGAAAATCAGGGGGGACTGGCAGTACACTCCAGTTTCAGAATATTTTGTCGTTCCACTAAATCCCACCCCACACCACCAGCTCACCAACCTCCTCCATCCACTCTGTACCCCTTTCTACTCTGTCAAGCTTATGTGTCGATTTGCCTCCCACCATAGGCTTATCTGGAACCTATATTGATGGTCGCAGACCGTCTTTGATCTCTGTGGCTCGCTAGAGGCTATAATCAGCATCCTTGCGGTGCGGTGAAGGGCGTATTATGCGGGGGGAGTGAACAGTGATTACACCCTAGTCAAAGTTACCTTCACCTCCCAATGGACGAGGTGGAAGTCTCTCCCCTTTGGTAAGGGTGCTGATGAGCTGGGTCTGACGGATCACAGATTCCGCAAAGCTCATGCGGCTAACAACTTCGAGATTACATTGTTCATACATTACCGAAAATAAAAAGGAATTCGCCAACTTGAAGTTTTCCACTCCAGTCCATGTGGAGTACCGTAAACGTGTCTAACTTGGGCCACATGAGATAAATTCGCCCAATTTTTTCTCCTCCATTTGGCTGAACTACTTCGACGGCTGTCAAACAAGATTTTTGCTTCTGCCATTTGGCTGAACTATTTCGACGTCTAATGTGTAGTCTATAGCGCCCTCTGACAACCTCACTGCCTCATCCTTCTTACACTGTTTCTTGATTTCGAGTTCGTGCAAAGTAGGGTCGTTTTGTATCATGTAAGTAAACTCTTTGGGAACCGAATCTTACAAGGAGACCACTTGGGTATCGGATTTTAGAATTTCTCTATATTTTTGGTACGTGAAGTTCAGAACTCAAATAGCAATCAGTCAAAGCCATTCGTCGCAGGTCTCTAAAATTTTCGAGAAAATCGACTTTGAAGTTTTGCAAGTAAATATAATTATCAATAATTAAATGAGTTCCAGTATCTGTCGGTGTAACTCAGGTGCTAGCATTCTGAACTTGTAACCAAAGGGTCGATGGTTCGAATTCTGCCGTGACCGTTTTTTTTCCTTCCTTTGTATTCGCCATACTTACACAATTTCAATGTGTAATGGTAAATTTTACGAAAATGCACGTTTTTCCTGTTTAATTGTAATTTTCTATTTTTTATAAAAGGTCGTCAATAATGATAGTTTGAATCGAAAAAATATAACTTACAATTTTTTACAGAATTGGCTTCACTATTAGTTGACGATGGTAGTCTTCGATTTTTTAGTTTGTGAAGAGCTACGACGCTGTTTTTGATAGCTTTCCATAGCTTTCCAAACAGCTAACTTACTCTACTGTTGTTGTAGGTGACGACAAAGTGTTCATTTCGTCTACATATACACAAACGAAAACTTACAAACCACGTGGAATTAGAGATCCCAAAATGTTTTATACAACTGAATTTGAAAAGGGAATGAAAGGTCTGCCATAGCGGAAATTGAACCAGTGACTCGATAATTATGCGGTCAGAACGCTACACCGACGTATACTACAACTGTTTTAATAATTGGTACTTACATGCACTTGCAAAACTTCAAAGTCGATTTTCCCGAGAATATTTGAGAGTTGCGTCGAATGGCGTTGGCTGATTGTTATTAGGTTTCTGTCGGGCTCTGTGGTCGGACCTTGGATTTTTTACATCTGCATTTTAACCCATCCTTCACCTCTCAACGATGTGACGAGACCCTAGAAACAACACTTGGTTCGGATTCCACGTTAAGCTGTAGGCCCTCTTTCCCCGGTTGGATTACCGGGGGAGGCTAGGGACACGCAAGTCGCTGAAGTGGTGTCCAATTGACAGACCTGCACCAGGCCAATGGGCCACACGAAATTATTATTACAGTTCTGAACTTCATGTACTATAAATATATATAAAAAAAAATTCTAAAATCTGATACCCATCTGGTCTCCTTGCCAGTTTTGTAAGCCATTACTTTGTTATCAGGTCTGTTAGGTAAATGTTATTAATACTTATAAACAAAAAAGTAAGCCTGAAGTTTGTAGGTAGCTTGTGCCATGACAAAATTACAAACGAAAATATTACGAGGGCATGCAATTGTAATTACAACCGGGTATATTTAAAGAAAGCACTATGGGAGACTGTAATAGGAATATTATCGATACGACAAGCCCTAGAAATGTTTGTAGTTCCGAGGTCCACGCTCCAGAAAAGAGCAAGGTTTGTGAATTTTACCTTTATTATTTTTACTTCAAAAATGAAATTCGGAATTCTTAAATATCGTCAGTACTCAAACCCATGTTGCTTATTAAAATAGTACGTACTTAATAATTTATGCTACTTTGCAGAAGGTGATCTGGTTCAAGGTCTCACCAAGTATGCCTTATGGGGTTTTCCTTTAAACACCAAAGGACTTACGGCTGTTAGTAAATAACTACTTGGATAGAGAGGGAACTACTTCGCCCATTTTGAAAGAGTACTCCAGATAATTTAGAGAAGGTATCTCCTTATTGTGGAGTTAACTTTAGGTGGCCGAAGATAATATTATCATAACATTTCGTTCGTGTAAGATGTTGCCACATTTCCAGGGAAACTTTGATCACTATTAATATATTTTTATAAAGCAACAAAAAAAAAAAAAAAAAAAAAAAAAAAAAAAAAAAAATGTGATGTGAAAATTATATTTCATCGTGTAAAACATGACAGACAAGGGACTCTAATTTAATGAAAATGTTTAGTTTACATCTTCACATTAAAGATTTAAAAAAAAAAAAAAAAAAAAAAATAAAGGTAAAATATGACCTATGTTAGACTACATTACGATACATGAAACATTACGTTTACAGGTCAACAGTTGAACTGCTAATGAGATGCGTATATTTACATTTCAATAGCTCAGTTGGAATAGAGGCACCAACTGTCAATCAGTGTTGAAAAACCCACACTGTTACACGGTGTAACCTCTACAGAAGCGAATGTAGTCCCTGATCGTGGCATCAGCGCCATCTTACAGATGGTGAATACCGTACTGGGGAGCATTATTTCACACCCGCTCGAAGTGTTCGCGTACTAGTGGTTGACGCCTCACTCGTTTGGCTCGTGGTCCCATTTACAAAATTTATATGTTTGTTAATCTGTGGGACTTAACTACTCTGATTACCAGTCCCTAGGCTTACAAACTACTTGAACTAATCTAAGGACACACACACACACACACACACAGACAGACATCCATGCCAGAGTGAGGACTCGAACCTCCGACGACGAGCAACCGAACGCTATGCAGCAAGGCGCCTTAGAGAGCTCGGCCACTCCACCGCGGCCATGGACCCATGAACCCGCAATTCTAACGCTACTACGTAAACTCTAGCGTAAGTACTCTTTCTTCCATCGATGCACCAACATCGTCACAAAATAAAAACTAACTCTGTTGTTGCCCATATAGAGGAACGGGATACGAAAATGTATGATAATTGATAAGCGAGCATCCAAATAAGATGTGTACCTTAACAAGATGATAGGGAGTGTAGCCGGCCGCGGTGGCCGAGGTGACTGAGGCGCTCCAGTCACGGTCAGCACGGCCACTACGGTCGGGGGTTCGAATCCCCCCTCGGGCATGGATATTTGTGCCGTCCTAGTTCGTAAGTAGTTCATAAGTAGTTTGTAAGTTTAGGGACTGATGACCCCGTAGTTAAGTCCCATAAAAAAAAAAAAAAAAAAAAAAAAAAAAAAAAAAAAAAAATAGGGAGTGTACCGGCTAACAGGCCTATGCTTACTAACTCTTCAGCATCTTACATTGCTACGTTTTGACTGGAGAACGGCTCAAAAGGAACAGTTCCCAAAAGTAAAGAGAAGCACCGAGGAAGTACATACGAGGAACTGCATTTGGCCGTTCACTTAGATGCTCCTCATCGGTCCCATTCGGCGTTTCCGGTCCGGAACGGTGTGAAATCGGTGACGTCTAGTTCCGACTGTCGCGTGACCGTTCTCGTTCCAGTTCCAAGCTTTCAGGAACGCCGCGCGGCCAGACCCGGTCCGGTCCCTTTGATTCAGTTCCAGCTCACTGCTCGGTATCGAGCTGTCACCTGTTTTGCTCACTGCGCTCGACAATTCTCATTGTGTTTCATACCGTTTTTCAACTTTGAACTACTGGTTCTTCGCGTATTATGTTTAGCGTGCATCTGTTATATTTAGGGACGACTAGCAAGGATGTGGACACATACATTTGATTTACAAGTTGATACGAAAACTTTGCTGTGCTTTTGTTGGTACAAAATTCCTCTTAACTATTACACAATTATGCAATGTATCACTAATACTCCTGTTACCCTTTAGCAAGCCTCTTCAACTCCACATAAGAAGGGCAACCTACATCTGACTGAATGTGCTTACTAAATTCATCTCTTGGTCCCACTCTGAGAATTTTACCCCAAACACTTCCCACAAATGCTAAATTCACGGTTCCTTGATGTCTAAGAATGTCTCGTATTAATCGATCCCTTCTTTTAGTCAAGGTGTGCCAGAAATTCCTTTTCTCCCCAATTCTGTTCAGTACCTCTTCATTAGTTACGCGATCCACCCACCTAATCTTCAGCATTATTCTGTAGCACCACATTTCAAAAGCCTCAATCCTCTTCCTGTCCGCATTGTTTATCTTCCATGTTTCACTCCCGTACAAGGCAACACTCTACAAAAATGCCTTCAGAAAAGACTTCCCTACACTTAAATTAATATTCGATGTTAGCAAATTTCTCTTTTACAAACATTCTTTTCTTCCCATTGCCATTCTGCATTTTATATCCTCTGTTCTCCGACCATCATATGTTATTTTACTACACAAGTAACAAAACTCATCTACCACCTTCATTGTTTCGTTACCTAATCTAATTATTTCAGTATCGCCTGAATTTATAAGACTGCAGTCCATTATTTTTGTTTTGCTCTTGTTAATTTTCATTTTATTTGCTCTCTTCAACACACAGTCCATTCCATTCAACTGCTCTTCCAGGTCCTTTGCTGTCTCTGACAGAATTACAATGTCATCATCAAAACGGAATGTTTTTATTTCTTCACCCGAACTTTAATCCCTATTCCAAATTTTTCCTTGCTTTCCTTCACCTCCTGTTCAATGTACAAATTGAATAACATCGGAGAAAGGCTACAACTCTGTCTTACTCCCTTCCCAACTGATGCTTCCCTTTCATGTCCTTCGAGTCTAATAACTGCGGTCTGGCTTTTGTACAAGTTGTAAATAACTCTCCTTTCCCTGTATTTTACCCCTGATGACTTCAGAATTCGAAAGAGTGTATTCCAGTCAACATCGTCAAAAGCTTTCTCCAAATCTACAAAAGCTAAAAGTTGAGGTTTGCATTTCCTTAATCTATCTTCTAAGATAAGTCGTAAAGTGGGTATTGCCTCCCAGGTTCCAACGTTCCTCCTGAATTCAAACTTATCTTCCCCGAGGTCAGCTTCTATCAGCATTTCCATTCTCCTGTAGATAATTCGTGTTAAAATTTGCAACCATGACTTATCAGACTGATGGTTTGTAATTTTCACACCTGTCTGCGCCTGGTTTCTTTGGTGCAACCGCGGCGGAGGGGTATCTGTGGAGAGGCCAGACAAAGGTGTGGCTCCTGAAGAGGGGCAGCAGCCTTTTCAGTAGTTACTGGGGCAACAGTCTGGATGATTGACTGAGCTGGCCTTCTAACATCAGCTAATGTGGTTTTGCCACACAGTTACTGCGAACGGCTGAAAGCAAGGGGAAACTACAGCCGTTACTTTTCCCGTGGACATGCAGCTCTACTGTATGTCTATATGATGAAAGCATCCTCTAGGGTAAAATATTCCGGAGAGGGAGGTAGCTGGAGCTATTGGATGGTTCCAAAGTGTAATTTCCAGGACCTGGACACGATTTGAGACAAGGCAAACCGTTAAAGGTAGACAAGGCCAAAGTCGTCTACGCGTAACATCAGCAACAAATGAATGTTACCTCCGGTTAACAGGCCTTCGAGACAGAAGGCTGAATGCAGCTCACCTGCAACGCATCGTCCAGTCAACAACAGGATGCGAAATATCAACACAAACAGTCAGAAATAGCTTTTGGGAATGTGGTCTCTACGCTGGAAGGTCTGTGGCGTGTGCCCCATTAAAGCCGTGAGACCGTTTACTCCCCAATAACTGAGGTGAGAAATATCAGGATTGGAGTCGTAACGAATGGCGCCGGATTCTGTTCACACATGTGTCAAGATCTTACGTTCATTCGGACAATCGTCTTTCCCTCGTCTGGAGAGAATTTGGAACTCTGAGCAATCCTGCTTATGTACAGGAAACATTACCATATCATCGTGGTGAACGAATGGTGCGAGCAGGAGTCAGTATTTTGTCGTTCAGATTGGCGCTTAGACAGCTTAGGAAGAATGGTCAAATATCCCTCCAGAGCTGACTGATAACCTCATAATGTGTACGCCACGCCGGTGTGTAACTTTACTAGTCGTCTGACGTGATCACACACCATATCACAGGGCAATGAGAATGACTTTTTCATTATTACGGTAATCCCGCGGAACCTCGCTCGAAGTAAACGTCATGTAAACCTCATGTGACGAGTTGAGAATGCAAAATATCTCACTCCAATGCACACGAATTACAATTGTAAGCAACATCTGAATCAAATACGTTACCATTTGAATATTATGTATGATATCTCACTTGACCTCTAATTATGTGCAGCAAAGTGGGATGATTAGTTTGTCATCCGTACTAGTACAAAAGTCAATCTACTTCTGTCTCAGATAAATTATTGAATTGCTTTGAGAAGTAAGGAAGGAAACTATAGTTTAACTTCCCGTCGACAGCGTGATTATTAGAGGCGGAACTTACTGTCAGACTTTTGGGTAAAAGTGATTTAGAGAAAAGACGGAAAAACAACATCTGGATGGTCGAAGGAGGATTTTGACCACCGTCCTACCGAATGCGAGTCCAGCGTGTTACCACTGCGCCACCTCGCTCGGTGTCGTGTGTGAGCTGAGGGGTGTAACTGCTTGAATCATCGGTCGCGAGACCTATAAGCAACTGAAACTAACTTATGCTAAAGAAACACACACAACCTCCTAAAATAGTAGTCCAGTGTGTGTCTTTTTCCGCCCTTTTCTTTTAATGTATTAGTTGTTGTTCTTGTTGCGATATTCAGTCCGGAGATTTGTTTGATGCAGCTGTCCACCCTACTCCATCTTCACGAAGCCTCTTCATCTCCTCGTAAGAGCAACTTACATCCGTTGCGGTTTTAACCCAAACACTTCCCTCTAACGATAGACTCACGATTCCTTGATGTCTAAGAATGTGTCCTACCAATCGATCCCTTCTTTTAGTCAAGGTATCCCAGAAGTTACTTTTCTTCCCAATTCTGTTCAGAACCTCCTCATTAGTTATGCGATCAACCCACCTAATCTTCAGCATTCTTTTGTAGCACCACATTTCAAAAGTCTCTATCCTCTTCCTGTCCACACTGTTTATCGTCCAAGTTTCACTCCTATACAAGCAACACTCCACACAAATGCCTTCAAAAAGGACTTCCTTACACGTAAATTAATATTCCATGTTAACAAATTTCTCTTTTTCAAAAACGCTTTTCTTCCACTTGTCATTCTGCATTTTATATCCTCTGTACAGCGAACATAATTTCTTATGTTACTGCCCAAATTACAAAACGCATCTAAAACTCATCTACTACCTTTATTGTTTCGTTACATATTCTAATTCCTTCAGCATCGCCTGATTTTCGTAGACTACATTCTATTACCCTTGTTTTGCTCTTGCTAATGTTCATCTATACACACCTTTCAACACACTATCCATTCCGTTCAACTGCTCTTCCAGGTCTTTTTCTCTCTCTCACAGAATTATAATGTCATCGGCAAAACGTAATGTTTTTATTTTTTCTCTCTGAACTTTCATTACTTCTCCAAATTTCTCCTCGCTTTCCATTATAGCTTGCTCAATGTACAAATTGAATATCATTGGAGAAAGACTACAACCCTGTCTTACTCCCTTCCCTACCATTTTATCCCTTTCATGCCCATCATCTCGTACAAAGACCTGACGGCAGTTATCAGAGTTATCAGAATGTAGTAGATAGATCAAATAAATAAGTACGTATTTCCAATCAAGATCTACTGTCCACGTATGACAACTTATGATTACAGAAGGAAGATTTGAATAAAAAATTTCCCCACGGCAGGATTTCTAATTCGGTCCTCCTTCATACTACGTAGACGCTTTATCCTCTGCCCTTTATTCCTATTTGCATTGATTGCTTGTATGCGGATGTGCAATAGTTGTTGTTCTATGTTCAAGGTTCATTTATTCACTTTTTTGTGTATATTTATTGCATAAGTTTTCAGCAATATCTATATATGTATGTATATAAATGAATGTTTGCCTGTATGTTCTGTATGTGTTCATAAACAAATCATTCGATTGAAGTGAAACTTTGGTGAACTGTTCACCGTACGCCACGAAGGTTCCTGACCCAAAAATAAAATAGCTCAGGAGATAAGACGTCATAAACAATGAGAGGCCACCGCGTGAGATTACCCAGATTTATGCGTCAATTATTGGAAAATGGGAGTAGTAGTGACCTGCAACAGAGTTTGTATGTAATTTCGTACGTTTATGAAGCGTTATGTAACAGACCCCCCACCCACAAAATGATGAAATGGAAAGAAGTCTACCGCTCACAACAGTTTCGCTAGAGATGTCATAAAACTGTTGCACCAGACATGACCTTGTATCAAATAAAGTTAGCATAACAGATTTGCATGTTAGTATTTATTTTTGTCTGCAAGTCTCTCTCTTGCATCCTAAATTTAGAAATCTGTTTTTAACATATATCTATATAACAGCGAAAATACTCTCACTCACTCACTGACTAAACACGAAATCTGGAAAACTACTTCACCTATGAAGGTGAAATTTGGTAGGAATGTCGTTTATAGGAACAAAACTTTAGATAAGAAAGTATTTTGTAATAGCTGCATGGCAGAGCATATTTCTACAAACTCACGAAATCTACAGTTTCATTTCGATCTTCACGAATTTTCGAACGCTTGACATTCAAAACAAGAGGAAGGTCACGGTCTGCCTTAAATTTCATACGGTGCATGGGGGAGGGTACATAGCAACATAAAAATGGATATCTAAATACCTTGGTCGCGCCATAACTTGAGAATGGCTCGACTGGTTTTACAGATCCTTTTTTGTTGTTTTCGTTATTCTCAGAATAATGGATGTATTAAATAAAACTCGAATATTCGAAAACAACAAAGTGCGTTTTTCTATTGAATCGAAATCTATAGATTTGTTGCGTTATCAATGAAATTTTGAACACTCTACCTTAAAAACAAGAGGAATGTCACTGTCTGTATAAAATTTCGTTTGGTGCATGATGGAGGGTACTTAACTTACTGAATTTTACGAAGTTTTGCACACATGACTTTTAAACCAAGAGGAAGTTCACTGGGTACATAAATGTTTGTATGGTACCTGACAGAGGGTGCCTTGCAGAAATCTTCGCCAAGAGAGGGATAGATGGAAACGAACAGAGAGATGAGAGAGAAAGAGATGGGTGGGGAGATTGGGGGAAGACGATGTGGACTACGAGAGTGTAGGATAAGTAAACAGCTGGGTAACGCCGGGTTTACAGCTATTAAATTAATAAAACTGCAGACAGACATTTGAAACATCAACGAAGTGGGTAGGGAACAATAAAAGAAACGAAAACGTGACTGATTGGAAGTCAGATCAGCGCTTGTCCGGAGGTTCAAGAGTGTACTGTTTGCCAGGAGGAAGTCGGCGTTTATGTTCCCATCTGGAGAGGAATGCGGCCGGATTGCGCTCGAGGCGGCCTGTGATGAGGTCTTGTCCTCTTTCATAGGGCGCCGCTTGGCAGGCGGCCGGAATTGGTTTTAGGGGCCGGGATGGCGGTCGGAATGGGGCCGTGGCGGCGCCGCGCGCTCCCATACATATGGTAATGCGGGAGAGCCCGCCGAACCCGGCCGATGCAGCGTCCGAACTGCGCCACCCAGAGGCGTCTGACGAGGCCGCCGCGCTCTGTGTACACGGCGAGTGGAAACCGCCGCATGTCACGCGAAATCACTCGCCGCTCGCAGATGTGCATTTTAATATGTGGATAGGAGACAACATCTGCTGAGAATAGTACGGGAAAGCCCGCTGGAAACAGATCGTAGGGTAAATCCGGAAGAGGCGCCACACTCGGTATACCTTTATTTTTTCCTTAGGTTCGATCGGTCCTTTGCGGTTGTTGGTTCGTTTTGTCGTAGGTTGATCCTGGCGCCGTTGACTCAATTTTGTTGTTGTTGCATAGGGCGTCGAGCATATTGAGTCGTATGAATAAAACTGAGTATCTACTTTAAATTCCAGAGAACATACTCAGTTTCGATGGATAAAGGGAGTCGGAGAATATACTTCGACCGAGTACCTTCTGAGCGTGAGTAAGAGGGTGAGGTAAGTGGCTCACATCAGAGAACATTCTCCAATTTCGTATTAACAAAGCTAGTGAAGTTATTCACGACCAGAGAATATTCTCCGATTTCAAAATGTTGAAATGTTTGTAAATCTATCGGACCAAACTGCGTGGTCATCAGTCCGTAGTTTACCAACTACTTAAACCTAGGTAAACTAACCTAAGAACAACACACACACCCATGCCCCAGGGAGGACTCGAACCTCCACGGTGAGCAACCGCGCGCTCCGCAGCGAGACGCTTTAGATCGCTCGGATACTCCACTGCGGCGATTCTCCGATTTCTGAAATGAGCTCTCTTGCATACTTCGTGCAGAGTAACTTCTATTAAGGTTACTTAGGAGGTAAATCAAGTTCCTTTATACAGGGTGTCTCACAAAAGGCGCCTGCCAGGCGTCCGCGATTCGCGCAGTACGGCTCCTGGCCGCGTCACCGCATCCGCCGGACACGGCAGCGCCTGATTCTCGGACTCTGTTGTGCCGTAAGCGCATACACTGAACTCAAGTCTAAAAAACATTGCCATCTGAGTAACCTAAGCTTACCTCTATTTACAGTAGATGTTCAAAATGATGTCCATCTATGGAAAGAGCGGCCTGACATCTCTTGAACACATTTGCGAACACTCGACGAATTTCAGCTGCCGAAATCTGGGAAATGATTAGTCGAATCATTTTTCACGAAACAATGAATTCTGGCAGGTATGTGAAAGATATCCCACATTCATATTTTCAAAACTTTCACCCAACGAAAAGCTGTACGGTTATTTCATGCAGGACAATGCACGACCACACATTGCCAATACTTCTATGGCAGCAATACGAAATGTTTTCGCTGATGGAATAGGTGACTGGCCTCCTTGTTCTCCAGATCTAAATCCCTGTGACTTTTATCTTTGGGCAATGTTAAAAGACAAGGTGTATGCAAGCAATCCCCATACACTCGAAGAGTTGGAAGACAGGATTCCAGGATTCAACTAGTCATTTCCCAGATTTCAGCAGACGAAATTGGTTGAGTGCTCGCAAATGTGTTCAAGAGATATCGTGCAGCTCTTTCCATAGAGGGACATCATTTTGAACATCTACTGTAAATAAAGGTAAGCTTAGGTTACTCATATGGCAACGTGTTTTAGACTTTATCTCAGTGTATGCGTTCGCGGCACAATAGAGTCCGAGAATCGGGCGCTGTCGTGGCCGGCGGATGCGGTGGTGGCGGGCGGGAGCCGTACCGCGAGATCTGCGTACGCCTGGCAGGCGTCTTTCGTGAGACACCCTGTACATACTCCTTAAGAAATACGAGGGGATCTAAAAAGTTAATGTAAATAAAAACATTTTGTTTTCGAGTAGCATGCTTCAGAAAAAAATCGTGTTTGGAATGTTTTCATTACCGACGTAGAAATGAAACACAAACGTATTCATTTATTTTGTTTTGAGTGTATATTTACGCTTGTAAACAGCTACATAGCAAAATAACATTGTGTTTTTGAATAGGTCTGTAAATAAAGCCTTATGATGTTAGTTCCAAATAAAGTGCATCCCAGGACTTCAGAGTTTCTGTCACAAAATAAATATTGCTGAAATACTGGGTAGGCCTACGGAAGTATTGTTTCTATTGAAACCGGCTAGCCTATTTAAGACGCGTTTTCTGACTTCGTAATCATTACTTATGTTATGTTAGAAGTAACTAGACAGGACAGGAAAAATATTTTTTTTATTTGTATAGCTCATGGGATTTAACTACGGAGTCATCATTCCCTAAACTTACATACTACTTACAAACTAGCTAACACTAAGGAAGGCACAAATATCCATGCCCGAGGGGGGATTCGAACCCCCGACCGTAGTGGCCGTGCAGACCGTGACTGGACTGGAGCGCCGAAGTCCCCTCGGCCACCGGAAAATAAATAACTGATTAATTACGTACTTAGCAACCTAAATCTTGTAACAAAATCGCATGGCCTAAAGCTTAAGAGCGTACCATTAGGTGCCATATTTAACAAGTATCTCATGTTAGAAGGCTCTGACAGCATTTCACGTTGAAGCAGATAAATATGTGATGCATTCTTAAAATTTCGTTCGCAAATTGTGCTGACGAAACTTCAATTTAAAAAAAAAAAAAAAAAAAAAAAAAAAAAAAAAAAAAAAAAAAAAAAAAAAAAATAATAATAATAATAATAATAATAAAAAATAAAAAAAAGAGGTTCTCGCATGAAGAAAATTTTGTAACATCTTCAGAAAAATACATTTTCGTAAAAAGTACACATTTAGTCCTAGTAATATGCTCTTTCAGAACAAACTAATATCTAAACAAGGTACACATCTTCCTGAAGACGTAGATGCCTACTTGATATTTGTACACTTAATAATTTGCCTGATTGGGATATTTTAAAGAAATGCACGATTGAACAGCTGATCTGTGCTGGACAGGACACGCGGAGATCTTACTCAAGAAGGAGGAGAGGTAGCGCGAATGAAGTACCTGCTCAGAGCATATACTTCTAAGTTTTTTCATACAAAACTGAGACCTTACGCAGAGAACGTTCTTTTGCTCTGAGAATTTTCTCTGGAGCGTGCGCTCTTTTTTATTCATACAGCCCATTGTACACGGGTCAGGGCTAGCGTTATCGTCCACTAGAAGGAACCCATCTTCTATGGCAACAGCATAGGTCAAAGGTGGAAGCATCGCATCTCTATACCTCTGAGCAGTGAAAGCACCATTCTGAACACACCTTTCGTCCACACCGTTATATGATGATTTTCCTGTACATATGTAGCACTGTCCGAGTTCCACATTCCTTGCAGATGACGGATCGCCGGCCGCGGTGGCCGAGGGGACTGAGGCGCTTCAGTCACGGTCTGCACGGCCACTACGGTCGGGGGTTCGAATGCCCCCTCGGGCATGGATATTTGTGCCATCCTTAGGATTAGCTCGTTCATAAGTAGTTTGTAAGTTTAGGGACTGATGACCCCGTCGTTAAGTCCCATAAGCTATACAAACATTTGAACTTTTTGATGACGATTGTTCGGCTGTATACAAAATCGTGACTCATCTGTGAACAGAACCCGGTACCATTCGTTAGAATCCAATTCTGGTGTTCATCCGCACAGTTTCTTCGACTAAACGTTGTCGTCGTTTCAATAGGACACACATCGTAGGCCTCTGTGCGTATATGTAACATTCCCTCATTCCCGAAGACGATTTCGGACTGTTTGTGCTGATATTGTGCGTCCTGCTGCTGCGTGAGGGGGCGTTGCAGCTGAGTACTATTCAGCCTCCTGTCTCGACGGGCTCTTAACTCGAGATAAAGTTCATCTCGTACTGATGTTATCCGTTGACAGCCTTGGCCTTGCATTGTTTTAACGGTTCCTGTTGTTTGAAATCACGTCCATGTCCTGTAAATTACACTTTAGGGCACTCCAATAGCTGCTGCCACCTGCTTCTGTGTCTGTCCCAGTTCCAACTTTCCCATGGGTCTCCATGCTGTAGTTTCGGGTAAGTCACTTTGCTATTGCATTGCTCCACCTGCTAACTAGACTCTCTGAACTCAACTTCTTGTGTAATTTGTTTGATGAACACGTCATTATGAACCCCCTCATCTTCATCTGTTATTACCACTACCTGAGAAGCTGTAATGTTGTCGCCACTCCGTAGAACCGTCAGAAAGTCGTCGAACCATTTCAATATAGTCAGCCGATGAGAATACTTCAGAACCTGGATTTCTTAACTCATCCATCAATTGTTTTGACTACTTTATATGTTCTTTGTCAGATGGTATGCCATTTCAAGTCTATTAATTCCGGTTGTGAGAGCTACTCGTTCTGTCAGGTTAGGGTCAAGCCACTCTCCTAGGTACTTGAACTTTTCTCTACTTTTCCTCTTCCAGATACAATTCTATGCGGCTCTTAGTAATGTTAGTGAGATATTTCGTTTTCTCTAGAGAAACTTGCAATCAAACTTTACCCGCCTGGCATCTGACTGTAGTAACTTGGCGTGACATTATTTACGTCGAGCTTTCCAGATGTGCCAGGCGGAAATTAATGTTACGAAACACAAAACAGAACTCGTAAAATAAAACTTTAGTTTACGCACAAAGATGATTTCCTTGGTTATAGTGCTCTACCAAGCAGTTGGCATGACGAACAGTAAAAGATTTTAAGTGATTATTAATTAAATCATGGTGCTCGTCAGACAGGTGGCTGAACGTGTTTTGATCACTTTTTACAGTAAAAGTGACGACACATTCGTAACAAAAGAAAAGTTATAAATGTTTCGAGTCATACAATACATACAACAAGCTCACTTCATGGTTCAAACTTGACGGGTGGTATCCCGTGCTTCAGTTGACCCCACGGTTTTTGGAGATTGTAACTGTTGTTGTCTTTTAAAGGACATCGTTGCAACATGGCGGTTGCAGTAGTGCATTTCGATATTGATGAATGGAAGGATAGCTCCTCTCCCACTGATAGCGGATGCCACAAGTGCACATAAATTGGTAATCGTCACTTCTAACAGTTAACATGAGATTCGATGTTGTTAGCAACGTATGCTGCCTAGCTCCGTAACGCAATAAATATGCGTTGCGTCCTTTTCTCAATATAATAGGTTGTGGACACACACTGTTCCAGTCTGACCCTGTATGTTATTTACAAGGTGTTGTTGAAACTTAACCATGTGATGTCTCGAGACAGCCAAGTTTTACGTTACTGTTGTTGTCAGGTGAAGTATTAAGTTGCTCACGTAAAAAATTTCATCTGTATCTTCCACTGAGACTTTTCTTTCAATTTCCTTAAAGGTAGAGAAGTACAGAAAAAGTGATATAATCAGTCATGTGGTTTCAAACACTTGAATAATCAAAACATTCTCCGCATAGGACAGGCCCCGGACCTCAGAAGCTACTTCCTTTTATAGTAATACATTTATTTTCAAGTGGTCGGGGAGCCTCATTTTGTTTTGCCTTACTCCACCAATGGCACGGAATAACAAAAAGTCTTGCAATGGACATTCTTGCCATTGGAAATGAATGTTCACAAAAAAGTTCCGATAAGAAATATTTTAATGAGCATACGCAATTAAATGTCAAATGCTGTTTCGAAAAATTCATTTTAATTTTAGAAATAGAAAAGGATGTTGGCGATTTTATGTACTCGTTGGGAATCGAAACGGGAGCGATATATGTCGTTCTCACTGCAAGCGATGTACCGAACTAGTGACTGGCACAGCATGGAGAACGTGTTCGACGAAAGACGAACAGTGGAAACGTATTTAAATTTCTATTTGCCTACATTCAGCGCAATATATCAATCGCTGTTCGCTGCCCAAATGTTATTGTAAATCGCCAAGGAGAAATCGGAAATGACTAATATCCAAACATAAACGTTGAAAAATTCAGTTGGTAAAGTAATGTCGCTGTCCCTACTGCAATATAACCGGAATGTATAACTCTGGTGTCACAGTATAGAACTATTCCGTGCCTGCACATTCATGTGTTTTGCACACGATTTTACATTGTCCGCCATGTTGTAATTAGTTAAACGAATTTCAATAAGTTAGTGCGCGAGAAATAATTGCTTTTGAATTTGGAATTTGTGTCAATGTGCGAAGTAACAGACTCGCATAAGTACGGAATTGAAACAAATTTCTGTCAATTTTCTTGTATTATTTCGTAGCATCCATGTTGTGATTAGTCAAGAAACAGAATATGAACATCTTTGGCTGGCACGCTCAGAAATCTGTTGTTCAACACAAGGAGGTTAGAATACAGGGAGACGCCCTTATGCTGAAAAAGTGAAGCCTGCTTCCGCCGTATTGGTAAGTTTTGGAGAAGTGTTCGTATTGTAGAGCTAATGTTTATGTCACTTCAAACAGAAATAAAACGTCCGACGGTTTTGCCGCGATGTACAGCGTGTTAAAAGCGTGCAAATTAGCCGTTAAAATTAAATTTTCAAATATATTATGATGAGTATTTATTACCATTTATTCAACAAAGTATATTGTTTGAAAGTACATATGTTGTAGTGACTGCCAGCTCAATGCATTAACAATAAGCGGGTCGACTTAACGCATAGTTTAACGGAAAAATAGCATTCGAAAACTGACGAAGATGGTGGACAGGCTTCAACTGACGTATGTGCTCGGCATAGATAATGCCGTCTCCCTTTGTTCAAATATCCTTGGTTCAACATCCAGATTGTAAAGAGATCAATGCTATTAATCGTGGTATACATATGACGTCGTAAGAGCTGAACCGTCTATCTATGAAATAATAAAAAAAGTATTGTTTTCAGTATTTTTTACTGCATTTACAATCAAAGATGAATATTGACGACTATAAGACAGGTTAAAAATGAAGTGGTGTGGACTTAATTTCAATCCAGACATGAATACAAACAGCTGTTTAATATAACGAAAATTAAAATAGGAAATAGTTGAACTTACGATACCACCCGTCGGCTTTGAACTAAGGCTGCCATATACCGGAGCTGGAGTATCCGTCATTTTGTTCGCCACGACTCGTAAGTTTAACATTCTGTGGTGCTACAGGATTTGCGTCACGGCTCTTTAGCACGCAATTCATGGTGGCTGTGTTGCCATAAACTGTTAAAATCATCCCGGAAGTGGATGTAGAATCGTTCGTTTCCTAAATGAAGCTGAGAGACTTAACTATCGTCGCGAGAACTGGGAACCCGGATGGAGCGTACAGTTACGCTATGTAATGTAAGTAAATAATATTCTTTATGACTTAAACCAGTATTTAAAAGTAAAAAAAAAAACTTGTGTGAAATTCCTACGTAAGTTTTTGTTTAGCTGATTTGGAAGTACAACCTCGAAACAGATATTCTGACTGTAGGGAGGTAACTGCCTAAAAATATGATATCACAGCATAACATTAGAGAACATATAGTACATCAAGAAGTTTTGTACTGACATTGCACAAATTGGCAAAAATATTTGTAGTAAGTTATCCATAAAGTGTTACCAAAGCACTAAAACCAGAAAGGATGTAAGTATACAGGGCAAAATTTTACTTACTGCTGTGACAGTGTACCGGGCTGATGTTGGCAATTATCATTGAATCCTGTCTGAGGTATTTCGCAGTTATTGCGTTGTAACTTCTAATAAGCAATTTCAAAGAACGATACGTGACTTTTTATCACAAAACGTGGCCTCAGATTAATTTCTTTTTAGTAAATGTCAATATTGTCGTATATCTATAACGGACTATAACTGACACACAGCATTGGGTAAAATTTACTTACGGCGGTGACGGCGTAGAGTGCTAATGTTGGCAACGAAATGTTTGCGTAAAAACTATGATTAACTTCCTGACGAGACAAGGATACCGGTATATACAAAAACCTATGAAAACTTAGACAAGGGACAGCATTATTTATTTATTTCATGGTCAATCCAAAGGATTTTTCCCATCATTCTGTGTGATTGGGTTTTGAAAGTTGTTGGCAACATCGGTACTGTAGGCCTACACTTCTAGTAAAATTTTGATCCTGTACACTAATATCGGTTTTCGTTTTAGAGTTTGTGATACATTCTCAATAACGTGATGGGCGTATATTCAGCAATGTCTGTACAAAAATCCGATGTGGCGTATTTGTCACAGCAGACAACAAATACTTATTGCAAGAAGGCGAACAGTCCTTGCACATCGACACTCATTACCCAAATACAAGCCAAGATCCCTTAAAACATTTATTTAGATGATCGGTTACGGCATAATTAAACGTAATAAGCGATTTTATCACAATAATCTATATCTATAAATGTGAATGTCTGTTCGGTGTACGTTTATCACGTTTGAACCACAAGACATAAAGAGCTAAAAATTTGTACAGTTACTAATGTCTACTCGGGGAAGGCTTTAGGCATGGTTTTATAGCGATCGGATAGATATTTAGTAATTTGAAGAATATAACTCGAAATACGGAACAATACTGATTCTATGAAAATTATATTTACTCTTTGAAAATGGTTTTATTGGTTGCATTGTTACTTGAGGGTTGATAACGATAAAAGGTTGGAGTATATTGGGATGGACAGATATCGGTGTGTATAAAATTCTACATGTGTGTGTGTGTGTGTGTGTGTGTGTGTGTGTGTGTTAATATTTCGCTCTGCAACGAAAACTACAGAACCCAAACGAATGGTCCGTGATTAATTGTTGTCCGACGTTTCCCGTTGTACACCATAGCAGTTCCATGCCAACAGCTATAAGGGGGTGCAAGATATGGTGGTTGAAAGTCGTCAAATTATTAAAAAAAATTAGGACTGAAGGCCAGCGATGACGTTTGCAACTCTATAGCAAGGAGGTTACGTACCGCGAAACGTGATGCCACAGACCATATCTTTGGTCTATGCGTGCTACAATATATTGAGCTCTTTCTCTGTAAGGATAAGCATACGAATAAGGAAATATAAGAATAAATAAATAAAACAGAAAAAAAGAATTTTCTTTTAATAAATCTCTTTAAAAAATCGATTTAATGTTTCGCGCATTACATCAAGTGATCCATCTGTGATTTTATTACAGTCATTATTGTTGAATTTCGTGATTGGATTTTTACCTGCGATTTCTGATATATTCTCTGAAAAGTGTAACATGTTCTTAGAAAAAAGGAGATGGACAGAGAGAGAGAGTGGATAGGGAAAGTACTAACTCAAGGTTCGAATAAATCGAATAAATTAATAAATACCCGGGCAACGCCGGGTTTTCAGATAGTAATAATAATAATAATCGTTTCTTGCACTTTTTTTCATTACTCGTACGGCAAAGAAAAGGAGTAATAAGTAAAGAAACGTGAGATAATTTTATCTAATCCTCAAAATTGCACGATCAGAGGCTCTATGCAGGACACTTCTAAGTTAGTTACAATACTTGAGCATAAGAACACACTTCGCTTAAGCTAAGTGCTTCGTTTAGCATTCGTTGGGAATCAATATGGCAATACGCCAGCCTGTATTATTAGCAGCTCCACTTCGAACAATGACGTTATACATAATCCAGAGACTTCACGGCCATGATACTTTTGATAAAGGAACGCACTGCAGTAATCAATGAATACAGGAAATATCTTTTTCACGTCGAAATACACGAATCTGTTACTTTTACTTTACTTGTGGCTAGGACCTTATCGACCAAACGCCTGCTCTAAGAACCTCACCCACAGCATAGTGTAGACTGCGCTGTTTGTCCAGTTGATGTTGCGGTGTATTCTAGCTGTGTCTCGCCACCTGCTTCTGGGTCTGCTTCATCCTCTCGATTCAACTACTGTTCTGCTGAATGCCATCCTCGGCAACCCATCTTACGTCATTCTTGCTGTAAAACCTGCCCAGTTAAGACTTCTCTTCTTCAGAAATTCGAAGATATTACGATGTTCTTCACTTTTTTCTTATTCTCTCTTCCCTGTTTTTTTTTTTTTTTTTTTTTTTTTTTTTTTTTTTTTTTTTTTTTTTTTTTTTCATCGTGTGCAGGTCCAAAAATTTCCGTTAGTACTTTCTTTCGAATGTTAATAATTTTTCTTCAACTTTTTTTCTAAATATTAATTAATCAGATCCATATAATGTCACATGTATAATGGTTGATTGATATGAGCGAATTTTGGAATTGCTGCTCAGTGATCTTTTCCTTAGAATTTTGTAGAAACTAAAAAGCGTCTTGTTCTCTGTCGCTAAATGGCATTTATTTCGTCTGTTCTATTGTTTGCACTGAAAAGACTCCCTAAGTACTTGAAACGCTCAACTGTCTTGACAATGAATCCCTCTACAGTCAAAGATGCCTCGTCCCTTATTTTCTAACTTATGACTAGCTATTCAGACTTTTCTTCATTAACATGTAATTTGGTTTTTTCCGCAGTTTTGTAATAATTTTGCATCATTCTGATTAATTCTGTTTTGGAGCAGCTTATTAATACTACATCACCTGCATAGAGAAGTCTAGTAATGTTCCTGCCCTGAAGTTGGCTCCCTTGCAGTTGGCTCCCTCTTTGGTAAATTCTCTATCGATCATATCTAGGGGAAGGTTAAATAAAACAGAGGAAATGGCATCCCCTACCTAGTCTCAGTCCAGCGTACACCTTAAAATTTTCAGTTTCCCCTACCGATGTCTATACGCCACATACAGTTTCGTGTATACACAAATCCAAACAGATTATTTTTAAGGGTATTTCAAATTCCTTCATTATATTTAGGAGTGGCTGTCTGTGTGTTTTATCATAAGCGTTTTTAAAATCTGCGTATAATATGTGGACACCTACACTGAACCCCCATGCGTTTTTAATTAACGTGTCTTAAAGTGAGTAAGTGACCTAATGTGGATCTGTTTCTGCGGTAACCGTATTGGCAGTCTCCAATTAAGTCTTGTGTTATTGGAATCGGCCTGTTTAACTGGTTCAGTGCACCACCGGGAAAAAGCTCGTCGTGAAAAAAGTTAATTAACAAATAAAAGTATTTTTAAACTATCATTCTTCGTTCGTTCTTCTATCAAATCATTTTATACGCATATTGAAAGTATTTTTATCGTATGAGTGACGTTTTACGTTGCGGAGAAAGCACGCCTACGGGTCGTAGCGCGGCCGCCTAATATAGACGGCAGTGACCGCAGATTGCAATGCGCATGCGCATGCGCTGCTGAGGTTCAAATTTTCTTCTGAACCCCCTGGAAGCAGCATATGGGCAATCCCACAGTAGAAAGGGGCAAGAGGAAACGCCGCTTTTAACATTGGCGTTGGAGCTGGTAGAGACGCCAGCTCCTGGCTACTCGAGCTCGGGCGGTTATGCACAAATGGTCCCGAAGCAAGACAATGGAGCTACTGCGTACCTCACCTTGCGCTTGCGCAAATCCTCCATGAAGGCAACATCCGCCATTCATATTCGTTTTTGACGCATTGAAGATTTGTCAAAAACACGTCATATTTGGTGAAATACGTTATAATTATAAATTAAAGGCGGATTAGCTGGAAAAGCCTTCAGAAGATCTGATCATGTAGTCACTACTCTGCACCTAGCAAGAATAGCCGTGTGGTTAGCGATATCGCGCTGCGCTTGCGAATGTAGTAAGTTCAATACCGTCTGCAAGCAACTGTTTTTAAACCCAATTATCTTTTTAACAGATACTGCAACAACAACGACTTTGTATTGAATAAAACAATTCTGGGTATTAAGCCGCGTCATTTTTAAATACTTAGCAAATGTATTGCCGACGTTTTGACCACTGTGCAGTGGTCTGAAGAGGAACACTGCAGAGTGGTCGAAACGTCGGCAATCCATTTGCTAAGTGTTGAAAAATGACGCGGCTTAATACCCAGAATTATTTATTCAAAATGATACCGGCCGTGGAAGCTTACGAACTTAGACTTTCGTATTGTAACTTACCACATATCTTTGGACGTTTTAGTAAATATGTCGTGATTTTGAAGGTAAATCACATTTATATTCTTCTTTGTAGCAAATATTTAACTGTTTGAAAATATGTGGGGGAGATTGTCACGCCGGCCGCGGTGGCCGAGGAGACTGAGGCACTCCAGTCACGGTCTGCACGACCACTACGGTCGCGGGTTCGAATCCCCCCTCGGGCATGGATATTTGTGCCGTCTTTAGTATAAGGTAGGTGATAAGTAGTTTATAAGTTTAGGGACTGATAACCCCGTAGTTAAGTCCCATAAGCTTAACAAACATTTGAAACATTTTGAGATTGTCACGTGACTAGAAGGTAGCTTTTGTCTTCATCGTAACAGGTACATTTTGTTACAGTCACTTAACTGTGAAATCAGTTACTTACGGTGTTTTACTGTTCATGTGGATATTCATATGTTCTTGATGTTTATTATCAAAGAAAAACGATAAACGCTCAGTATCTTTTAGAAACAAATTACCCAGCTTTAAGCTTGGAAGAAAAGTGTGAAATAAAGTAGCTTGGTAGATCGACGCCTCAGCTTTACTCGAAGCAAGCGCTAACAAGCCGAGGTAAGACATTCTGCAAATCTTTTGACGAAATTATATCTAAAGGGAGGGTGGCAAACCTGCGCGCTTTCTTTCCCCCAGCGCCACTTTCAGAGGTGCACCAAATTGTCTCTTCAGACGCCAAGCGGTAGGGTGAAGGGGGGAGGGGTTAAACGGGGACGCCGAAACATTAGTGAAGCCTCTGTCATCTGAAGCACCAGCCGCCACTGCCACTGCTACAGATTGACAAGGTTTTCCAGGTGACATCCAACGAAGCAATTTCTCTGTAGTTGCACACAAGAGATGATCATTCTTAAATATAGGACATACAACTGCGGTTTTCAAGTTTCCAGGGATGGTTTCTGTCTTCCACATTGTTTCTGTTAAAGACGGTATTTCTACTTCCAGTTGTGGTACTCTTAGTTTATTCTTTAATAAATTCTCTTTGCCACAAGCCCTATTATTCATTAATTCCTTTATTGCTTGCTATATTTATTCATGGGGTGCTGACTTCTACCTCAAATGTGGCAGGTTCTTCAGATCGCAGTTGAGAAGTTGTGAAAAGTTTGCCTTCCATTTTTTGTATTCATTATTGTTGGTCAATATTTTCACATTCTGACCCTTTGTAAACTGTTCACTTTTAGTGAATTTACCAAAAGATTTTTTAAATATATATTAATTTTACATACATCAGCATTGTCCTCTGGTATGGAACATCATCTGCCCCTCTTATCATACTGTTACAGTATTCACTTTTCTCTAGTCTTAGGATTCTTTGTGTTTCTTGACTTAGTTTGTAGTATCTTTCCTTCATTGCCATATTGTTCTATTTTTTAATTCATGCGTTTCTTGCCTTTCATATTTACAGCACTTTTTGTTGGCCCTTTGTGTTAAACAAAATTTTAATTCGTTTTCTTTTACCTAGGGCTATAAATTTGGACGCTGGTTCTTCAACAGAGTCCTTCAGGTGTCTCCATCTGCTTTCGACATCTTATTTTCCTATTGGCCAGTCTCGTTTTTGTTAGTTTGTTCTTAATTTTTTTCGTAAAGTTTTCTGTTGTACTTTATTTCTCCAGAATTCCTGTTTTATACCTACTGATTTCCTATCTTTTTCTGTTTAACTTTCTTTTGAGTTTCATTTTTCATTCTTGATAGACTAATATATGGTCTGTTCACAATCTGCACCCATAAAGTTTCTGACATCTTTCTTGGATAGCTACATCGACACTCTGATTCACTACTTTTCCGACTGGTGATATCCACGTGCGTAGATGAATGCGTTTGTGCTGAAATTTCAGTAACATGTTATCTTGTTTTCTAGGCAATTTGTCATTGCAAAGTTCATAAGTCGTACCCATAATCTGAACATTCCTCGTGTAATTAAAAATTTCCCATGGCTATTTTGTTAATTTATCCGTTTCTTACTTTGGTATTAAATTCTCGTAACACTATTTTCACTTTATGGCTGTTTACTGAGTTGTATGCGTGCTTCTTTTTTTTTAAATGGGACTTGACTACTCTGGTCATCAGTCCCTAGGCTTACAAACTACTTCATCTAACTTATGCTAAGGAGAACAAATACAACCCATGCCTGAGAGAGGACTCGAACCTCCGACGGCGAGCAGTGCTGCGTTCCGCGGCTAGGCGCCTTGGAACTAGTGCTGGTAACGGAGCGGTTGTTCCGGAGGTTGAGATTTCGCGCCATTTCACTCTAAGCCTCCGGCTACATCCGGTTGGACATGTCGAATCGAGCAGACGCCATTTTGGAGATGTATCTTGCCGTATTTGTTTGATTTGGCAGTGTATTTCGCGTAGCACGAAAAGATGCTGTTTCCCAGCATCATTTCCATAAATATAAACCAAAATCGAAGTTTTCTAATACGAGTTTACTATAATAAAAGTTGTGTAAACGTACAATTATTGATGAAAGTTTCATGATGGCCTTATAAGACTTACTAAGTACAAAAACATGGATCGCATCTTGTTAAGTGCAGCATAGGACAGGTAGTAGCGTGTTAGTTTGTTTAGAAAGTTCTGTGTTCGATTCGCAAGTGCGAACATTTTAATCCTCCATAATTGTTCAAAATTTCTTTTCCTTCCTTACTTCTACGCACTACAAAAGGTTATTATTATTTGAGGTAATACATTTGTACATGTCATATATTTAATAAGTGGTGTTCTTATAGCTTTCTGTCAAAAACTCTCGGATCTGTTAATGTATACATATTGTCCTTCCATCTGCATATAAATTTGTCTCTTGTTTTATTATATCAATTTGAAGGTAGTGAATACTGTGTAATGTCATGACCGCGTAACTGGAGACAAGCGTCTAAACATAACAATATTAAAACTGAAAGTATCACATTGTAAGCTAGTGTAGACCTCTTACGTTGTCGAATAGTCTGTCCACAAAAATAATTCAAAAACTGTATATAAGCGGAAAAGAACGGAGTGGTGTTAGTGTTCTGTATTATCATCTTTTTTTGTCTTTTCGCTTGTGCTAGTTGTAACATAAAATTTCGAAGGAAAGGTTTGCAGCTACCTTGGCATGTCTTCCACAATTACGAATAGGTTCAATGTAGAAATAATAACATGTGTCCAGGTGAAGGTTTTATTATTATTATTATTATTATTTTTTATTTTATTTTTTTTAATCGACACTTCCTTTACCATATTTTTTTTTACCATACCTTCATATTGCTCTGCTCTTGTTACTGTAGGAATCTTTATGAAATGTTTTTCAATAGTCTCAAAGATTAGATGTTCCTCTACCTGCGGCGTAAAGTCGTCGGCGCTCTCAAAGAACTACCACACATCGGATCTACGTTTTAACACATCTAGATACATTATTTTATGATAAAAATGAAATTTTTAGCCAGATAAAGACTTCTCACACAACAAAATTTTCAAAACATCTTCAAAACACCTGCTAATATGTGTAATATAAAAATATGACACGTTCCTGCAAGTTCAAAACAAACTCCTCATTTCTTTTGCTATGCGGTAGTACCAGAAAGGCTTCTGTGGAGCGCACTTGTCGGATGCGCCTAGAGAGCCTATATAGGGATAGAGTGGCCAACCGGCAGGTGTCCGCCATGTTTTTACCAGAGTGCGCGGGACGTGCGTTTACATAGCGATCCAGGAAGAAATGCAGCCACTTAACGACTGAAATAAGCCATCACTTCCACCCATGACACCAAAGCACATCTTCTAGCTTACTAATCTGTATGTGGTTAAAGAAATGCCATTCATGTATGTTCATAGAGTCCTAATAAATTTGAAAGCAGATACAGTTTCTATGACTGTCGGTTGTTAATATCATATTTACAATGTTCTTGCAATTTCGACAGTTGACAGTTGGTTAATAAGGAAGAGAGGTGTTTCGTGTTGTGTATCTCAAAGAAAATAATGATATTAGAGAATTCTCTGTCATCGTATCCATCGATGAAATTAGTTCAGTGCGCTACGGTCGGGGATCCTTCGTATAAGGTAGTTCATAAGTAGTTTGTAAGTTTAGGGACTGATGACCTGCATTTAAGTCCCTTAAGCTGAACAAACATTTGAATTAGTACAGTATCATCGTTTTCAGCCACGATATAATGCATTTTAAGTGTGCTGTCGATCTTATAACTTTTCCTGAAGTAGGAAATACCAAAAACGTTATTCTCTAGATACTTTTAGGGACACTTTATCACAGAAAATAGGAAAAATATCAATGCTATCTCTAGTGAAACAGCAGAAACAGGCTCAAAATAGGTAACTGAATATCTATAATGAGTCAATATTCCCTCCCCTCTACCTTTCTCTCGTCACATCCCGTAACCAATTATTGGATTGAGAATAGCCTATAATACACAGTTGATGAGGAGGTACCGTATCCACGTTAAAACAAACCTTGTAGTACGACATGTCAAATACCAGAACCATGAACTAACAAAAAGCTAGAAAATACTGTTTAAAAAAAATTACCGCTTACCATATTCGAAATCGCGGCCTTCACATTATAAATTCAGTACCCAACCACTAAGAGACACGCGAATTTCGGACTTTTCATGCTTTGGCGTTAGGGGGGGGGGGGGGTAGGGGAGGGGGGACAGAAAAGAATTACTTCACACAGACGGGAAAAATTTGTTGGTTTTCAAAAGTCGCCTTTACTGTTCCCGCTTTCTCGGTTAACTTTCACCGCCCACTGTTTCCGTACATCCTCATTCCTTACGAACACAAGCATTATATAACAAACCTTTCTTTGATTTTTACAGCCAACAAATGAACAACGAGACATTTCTCTTGATTGCCCTTAATGATTATGTAATACACATTATTACTTACATTCAGTAAATTAGTTCAAATCAACATATAATCTTAAAAATTGCCCCGATGTTCTAAGGTTATCGTCAACGACCAACGATCAACAAGTTAATTTACTTATATAGAATCAAATAAAGACGTGCAAAAGTGAAGCAGTGCCTCTCATAATTGTACAGTGAAATCGCTGTCAGAAGCTTTTAAGACACACCACAGTACAGAAACGCACACTGCAGCTATTCACACACATGTAAAGCCCCCCAAACTGGCAAAAGCGTGGTGTCCTGGCCTGTCAGCCAATCAGTAGCGGTCTCACGCATGGCCACTGTCTCCCTATACAGGCCCTCTAATGCGCCTTCTGGCCAGCGATAGTCCATCGGGCCTCCGTTTCCTCCGGCCAGCCTCCAATTAGCCTGGCGCCTCTTTCGCTAATACCGGAGATCACCGGATGTGGCGCACTAGTCGCACCTTCGATTTACCCGCCAGTTAAGCGCATCCGCATACCAGAGCTACTTGGAACGCTCGGCCATTCAACCGCGGCATATGCGTGTTCCAGTTGACCGTACAATTCTTCCTTGACGTCGTCATCTTTATCTTCTGTGGGTGCGTGTGTATTTAGAAATACTGTGTCTAACCACTGAATCTAAAATGTGATTTATAACATTATTAACATGTTGGAATTCCTCCACTGAGTCACTTATTAACTTAAGAATGTAGAACCCGGTCCCTAATTTTTGGTGCTGACTGCGGTCTCCATACCAAATTGTCCCATCTCCTACTTTCAGTGAGCCCGTTCCTTGCCATCTTACTTTCTGGAGACCCACCAGTTGCCCTCTGTATTTTCTTAATTCGTTCGCTAGTATTTACGCATATCCAGGGCGGTGAAGGCTTGTAATATTCCATGAACCAAAAGAGAAAAACTTATTTCTTTGGCAGTTTTTATTCCAGAAAATTATGTCCTGTTTCCGAAGCTTGTGTTGAGTGTCCTGACCAGTCCACGTTTTACATGAATGGCTTGATAGCCCTTTGCACAACCCCCATCATGGAGGACTGGGACTCTTGACTTTGGGGTGCTCTACCCCGAGGAGATTGCCTTCATCACAGCTTAGTGAGCCTCTCCCATCCGTGCTACTTATGGTTCCATTCCGGGTATTCTATTTCTCTGGTATACCATGTATCTAGAGAGCATTACCCTATTAGCCAACTGGGGAGGCGCTCGATGGGGGACTAGCACACGGGTACGTATCTGTATATGATTTAAATGAAAATGCTTCAAATGCAATGTCGAAACATTATCTGCGTAAAAGAACAACCGAGAATAGTTTGATAATGAGTAAATTTTTAGCGCGAAATTATGGAGAATGGTCATCATGCGATATAATAATGTTCCCACAACTTAAACAGACTACCACGGGAAATTGACGGCTTCGGGTGGGCGCATACTAAATTGAAACATTTAAAAATGTTGAAAACGTAAACCATATTAATTATCACGCGTTGTAAAGAATGTTCCTTGAATTTATCGGGAATACTGCTGGAAGGTGGGGTCTTTGGGTCGGGACGTACAAAATCTAGAGTTAAAAAATATTAAAACATATTTCTAGTCTAAACTGCTTACCATATTTACGAAATGTGTAATTTGTATCGGTAACTAGACTTGACACATTCTTTCCGTATTATTTGAGTATATTTTCGGTTTTCCACCCCGTTGAACCACAGACATTGACGAGCTGGGGTGGTTTGCGTGCCTCAACGATACAAATAGCAGTACCATAGATGCAACTGTGTGGAGAGACCAATCAAACGTGAGGTTCCTGAAGAGGGGTAGGAGCCTTTTCAGTAGTTACAGGGGCAACAGTCTGGATGATTGACTGAGCTGGTCTTGTAAAATCAGCTAATGTGGATTTGCCTTATAGTTACTGCGAACGGCTGAAAGTGAGAGGAAACTACAGCCGTAACTTTTCCCGAGGACATGCAGCCCTACTGAATGAACATATGATGATGGCATCCTCTCGGGTGAAATATTCCGGAGGTATAACATTCCCCCGTTCGGATCTCCAGGCGGGGACTACTCAGGAAGATGTGATCATCTGGAAACACAACAATGGCATTCTGCGGATCGGAGCATGGAATGTTCGATCCCTTAATCGGGTAGGGAGGTTATAAAATTTTGGAAAGCGAAATACATAGGTTGAAGTTAGATATAGTGGGGATTAGTGAACTTCGATGGAAAGAGGAACAGCATTTTTGGTCAGGTGAGTACAGGATTATAAATACAAAATCGCTTGGGGTATAACAGGAGTTGGTTTGATAATGAATAAGAAAATAGCAATGCGAGTTAAGTACTATGAGCAGCGCAGTGATCGCATTATCATAGTCAAGATAGCTACAGAGCCAACATCGACCACAATACTACGAGTTTATATGCCAACTAGCTCTGCCGATGATGAGGAGATCGAAGAAATGTATGAGGAGGTAAAGGAAAATTATTCAGACAATTAAGAGAGATGAAAACTTAATTGTGATGGGAGGCTGGAATTCGGTAGTAGGAAAAGGAAAGGAAGGAATACTAATAGGTGAATATGGTCTGCCGCCTGGTAGAATTTTGCACGGAACATAATTTAATCATAACAAATTCCTGGTTTAAGAATCACGAAAGAATGTTGTGTACGTGGAAGCGACCAGGAGACACCGGAAGGTACCAGATAGATTTTGTAATGGTAAGACATAGATTTCGTAAGCAGGTGTTAAACTGTAAGACATAACCCAGCAGAAGAGCTGAACTGCGCAGATGGGAGTTATCCCTTTAACACATTCTAAGGTCCTGCAAATATTCTGGCCTCAACCTAAGATAACTTCCCATCCCTGCACCATATGCCTAACATCTCCCACCCCTCCTCTTCCTTCCCCACCCATTATCCTATATCCATGTCTTCCTTACAACTGTGTATTACCACTTAAAATATCTCCTTAGTTTATTACTTTTATTTTTACTTAGTTATTTTTGTTTTCAATTTTTCATAACTTTATTTTTTTCCTTTTTTCCCCAACTTCATTTTTTCCTTTTTTTCCTATTTTTATTTTCCCTTATTATTCTTAGATACGATAAGGAAGGGCAAACCTACGTTTTTGGCGTTTGTAGATTTGGACAAAGCTTTTGACAATGTAACTGGAGTACACTCTTCCAAATGCTGAAAGTAGCAGCGGTAAAATATAGGGAGCGAAGAGTTATCGTCAACCTATACAAAAACGAGACAGCGGTTATTAGAGTCGAAGGGCAAGAAAGGGACGCAGAGGTTGGAAAGGGAGTAAGACAGGGTTGTAGCTTTTCGACAATGTTGTTCGATCTGTACATTGAGCAAGCAGTGAAGGAATGGAAGGAGGAATGTGGAGACCGAATTAAAGTTCAGGGAGAAGATATAAAAAGTTTGCAGTTTGCCGACGACATAGTAACTTTGTCAGAGACTGCAAAGCATCTGGAAGAGCAATTGATTGGAATGGACAGTGTCTTGAAAGGTAGATATAAGATGAACATTAACAAGAATAAAACGAAGGTAATAGAATGTAATGTCAGAATATCAGATGATGCTGCCGGAATTAGATTAGGTAATGAAACAATAAAAGTAGTAGATGAATTTTGTTATTTGGGTAGCAAAATAACTTCTGATGGCCGAAGTAAAGAAGATATAAAATGCAGAACGGCTATGGGGAGAAAAGCGTTTCTAAAGAAGCGAAACTTGTTAACATCCAATATTAATTTTAATGTTCGTCTGGAGTGTAGCATGGTATGGCAGTGAAACATGGGCGATAAGGAGTTCAGACAAAAAGATTATGGAAGCCTTTGAAATGTGGTACTACAGACGAATAATAAAGATTAGATGGGTAGATCACGTGACTAATGAGGAGGTGCTTAACCGAATTGGGAAGAAAAGGAGTTTCTGGAATATTCTGACTAAGAGAAGGCATAAATTGGTAGCAGACATTCTGACACATCAAGGAATTGTCAACTTAGCGTTAGAAGGAAGCGTGTGGGGTAAAAATCGTAGAGGGAGACCGAGGGACGAATATAGTAAGCAGATTCAAAAGAATGCAGGTCGCCGAACGTATTCTCAGATGAAGAGACTTGCACAGGACAGGGTAGCATAGAAGCTGCATCAAACCAGTCTGCGGACTGAAGACCGCAACAACAATTATTCTTATCATTTCAAATCCCCCCCCCCAATCCCCACACTTCTCTACGCCTCCCTTTTATCCTTTCCCGCCCCTTCCATTCACTGTATTCATTGCCGCAATTCAAATTGCCCTCCAATCAGAGCCTTTAAAATCCTTCATGCAATTAGGGACTTTCTATCCCCACCTCTACCCTGCATCCTTCCCCTTCCATTCCCCAACGTTCAAAATGACTCTTTAAGCGTGCAGTCATATCTGCATTCGGTATCACCGGGATTGTATTTGTAGACACTTGTCAATGCCAATAAATACCAAATAAGATAGAAATAGATAATTATTATCACAAAGACATATATTGGGGCAATTTTTCATTTTCAAACTGTCGGTATGTGTAAAAAGTGTACAGAGAGAGAGGCTAAGTAGTTAAGTATGGTGAAGTAGGCTTCGGACGCAAACTGATGATGCTCAATGGCGTACTGACGTGTGTAATGTCGAAATTGTGGTTTAAGACTGGCGAGTTTTTTTTAAATGGGTGAGACAGCACGTATCTGGTCACACTATAAAGCAATCATATTAGTAATTACAGTATCTGATAAAGGGTACTATGTGGTCAAAAATTTGAAACATTGCTCGTTGTTGCAAGTACCAACGACGAATAATTGTTGCTTCGAAGTGTATTCTGTTGCTATATTTTTAAATCTCCACAAAGTATGGTTGTGCCGTTTAATTTATTAGTCTTGTATAATCCACGGTCTGTCAGTGTCGTAGCTGAAACATTTTGAACATTACAAAGTTTGTTTGTCTGACTATAATATTATTGAGTGTTGTCATTTCACCATTGCAGTTGTGATAAGTAGAAGGGGCTATGTTTAGACTGAATGAAATTACTTATAGTTGCTGCTTAATTCCGACAATTCTTGAGGCTACATGTAGCAATAATGCAATAACTTTCATTCCTTTGTTTCAACTGCATTCTTTCAGTATTTAATGAAACCAGCGCAAAGTAAAAATAACTACCAATTACTGATATAGGAAACTGAACATTCATATCAGACAAGACTGGCTATTACAGTTTATTCTGTATTTGCAAACATTTATTTTGTGTTTGTTTTCGGTAAATTGGTTTTCGCAGAAGTGCTTGCTGTTAGTCAATGAAGTCAAAAACAAACTTTTCCAAATCAGTATCTGATATAAACTAGTGATTAGTCCTGGGTATTTGCTTCACAGAAATTGTTGACAGGCAGTTTTTCAGCGAGTGATGTTAGTGTATCTCGCATCAAGTGCGGCCACAAGTTAATCAGATGTGGGTTTCATTAATCGCAGAGAATTCCAGTGCATTAATAATCAAATTTACATCGTCATACCTGGATTTTCTGTTCGAGTTGACATGTGTGCATTTTTCATTCACGTCCTTCTTGCACCCCGACAATATTATTTCGCAATTCAATTTCTGTACATGACAGTTCCTCACTTATGACCTGGCGAACGCAATTTATTATTTCGTTGTCACAATTTCACAGTTTGAGGTACTGATCCAAAATTGTTGTTTTGGCAAATGAAAAACCTTCAGCCGCTACTTTTAAAATTTTAATCAAGTACATGTTTCGAGATTCATTATTCTCATCTTCAGACCCTGCATCAGACAATAACAGTAGTCAAAAACAACATAAATGTACGGAAAAAAATTTAAGTTCAAAACATGATATCAGTTGATTTTAATGAAATAACTGTGAAATATTAATATTGGTCGAAGTGTCTGAATTTTTATAGGTATTAACTAATTAACTGTATTGTGAATATGAAAGCAACTATCTCATCCGCATAGGGACGGTTGTAAAATATCTGACAGTTGTAGAATAATGTATTATAAACGCAACAATTGTCAGGGTTATGGTTAAGACAGAATGGTTATAGCATAGGGTACCTTGCTTGTATTATTATCATAGTTAAGCATTACACCATACTGAATTTCTACTGAAATGTACTCACCTGTAATAATCATACAGGTACTAGGAATTGTTGTTGTTGTGGTCTTCAGTCCAGAGACTGGTTTGATGCAGCTCTCCACCCTACTCTATCCTGAGCAAGCCTTTTCATCTCCTCATAAGAACGACAACCCACATCCACTTGAATCTGCTTATTATACGCGTCTCTTGGTCTCCCTCTGCGATTTTTACCCCACACACTTCCCTCCAATGCTAAATTCACAATTCCTTGATGTCTAAGAATGTGTCCTACCAATCTATCCCTTCTTTTAGTCAAGGTATGCCAGAAATTCCTTTTCTCCCCAATTCGGTTCAGTACCTCCTCATTAGTTACGCGATCCACCCACCTAATCTTCAGCATTCTTCTGTAGCACCATATTTCAAAAGCCTCTATCCTCTTCCTGTCCGCACTGTTTATCGTCCATGTCTCACTCCCATACAAGGCAACACTCCATACAAATGCCCTCAGAAAGGCCTTCCTTAGGCTTAAATCAATATTTGATGTTAAAAAATTCCTTTTTTTCAAGAACGCTTTTCTACCCATTGCCATTCTGCATTTTATATCCTCTGTACTGCGACCATCATTTGTTATTTTACTGCCCAAGTAACAATACTCATCTACCTCCTTTATTGTTTCGTTACCTAACCTAATTCCTTCAGCATCACCTGATTTTCTTACACTGCACTCCATTACCCTAGTTTTACTCTTGTTAATGTTCATCTTATATGCACCTTTCAGCACACTATCCATTCCGTTCAATTGCTCTTGCAGGTCATTTGCTGTCTCTGACAGAATTACTATGTCGTCGGCAAAACGCAATGTTTTCAATTCTTCACCCTGAACTTTAATTCCTTCTCCAAATTTCTCCTTGCTTTCCTTTATAGCTTGCTCAATGTACAAATTGAACAACATTGGAGAAAGGCTACAACCCTGTCTTACTCCCTTTCCAACCACTGCATCCCTTTCATGCCCTTCAACTCTGACAACCGCTGTCTGGTTTTTGTACAAGTTGTAAATAACCTTACGCTCCCTATATTTTACTCCTGCTTGCTTCAGAACTTGAAATAGTTTGTTCCAATCAACATTGTCAAAAGCCTTCTCCAAATCTACAAAAGCTAGAAATGTTGGTTTGCCTTTTCTTAATCTATCTTCTAGGATAAGCCGTAAAGTGAGTATTGCCTCCCGTGTTCCTACATTTCTCCTGAACCCAAACTGATCTTCCCCGAGGTCGGCTTCTACCAGCTTTTCCATCCTTCTGTATATAATTCGTGTTAATATTTTGCAACCATGACTTATTAAACTGATGGTTCTGTAGTTTTCACACCTGTCTGCACCCGCTTTCTTTGGAATGGGGATTATTACATTTTTCTTAAAGTCTGAGGGTACTTCACCTGTCTCATACATCTTACACACAATGTGAAACAATTTTGTCATGGCTGGTTCTCCCAGAGACTTCAGTAGCTCTGACGGGATATCATCTACTCCAGGGGCCTTGTTTCGACTTAGATCTTTCAGGGCTCTGTCAAATTCTTCTCTCAGTACAGTATCTCCTATTTCATCTTCATCTACATCCTCTTCCCTTCCTACAATATAGTCTCGAAGTTCATTTCCTTTGTAGAGCCCCTCTATATACTCTTTCCACCTTTCAGCTTTCCCTTCTTTGCTGAGAACTGGTTTTCCATCAGTGTCCTTGATATTCATAGAGCTGTTTTTCTTATCGCCAAATGTTTCTTTTATTTTCCGGTAGGCTGTATCTATTTTTCCCCTATTTATACATTCTTCTATATCCTTGCATTTGCCTTCTAGCCATTCCTGCTTAGCCATTTTGCACTTCCTGACAATCTCATTTCTTAGTCGTCTGTACTCCATTTTGCCTGTTTCATTTACTGCATTTTTATATTTTCTCCTTTCATCGATTAAATTTAGTATCTCCTGTGATATCCAAGGATTTTTTGTAGGTCTTGCCTTCCTACCTATTTTGTCCTCTGCTGCCTTCACTATTTCATCTCTCAATTTTACCCATTCCTCCTCAACTGTTTTATTTTCCCCTGTTTCTGTCAATTGTTGCCTGAAGCTCCCTCTGAAATTCTTAAGAACTTCAGGTTCCTTCAATTTATCCAGGTCCCATCTCCTTATTTTCCTACCTTTCTGTAGTTTCTTCAGTTTCAGCCTACAGTTCATAACCAACAAGTTATGGTCAGAGTCTATGTCTGCCCCTGGGTATGTCCTACACTTCAAAACCTGGTTCCGAAATCTATGTCTTACCATTATAAAATCTATCTGGTATCTCCCGGTGTCTCCTGGTCTCTTCCACGTATACAACCTTCTTTTGTGATTCTTAAACCAGGTGTTTGTTATAACTAAATTATGTTCCGTGCAAAATTCTACCAGGCGGCTTCCTCTTTCATTCCTTTTGCCCAGACCATATTCCCCCACTATCTTCCCTTCCCTTCCTTGTCCTACTACCGAATTCCAGTCTCCCATAACAATTAAGTTTTCCTCTCCCTTAATTGTCTGAATAATTTCCTTTAGCTCCTCATATATTTCTTCGATTTCCTCATCATCGGCAGAGCTAGTTGGCATATAAACCTGTACTACTGTTGTCGGTGTTGGCTTCGTATCAATCTTGACAATGATAATGCGATCGCTGTGCTGGTCATAGTAGTTTACCCGCATTCCTATTTTCTTATTCATTATCAATCCTACTCCTGTGATACCCCCAACTGATTTTGTATTTATAATCCTATAGTCACCTGACCAGAAATCCTGTTCATCCTGCCACCGAACTTCACTAATCCCCACTATATCTAACTTCAACCTATCCATTTCCCTTTTTAAATTTTCTAATTTTCCTACTCGATTAAGGGATCTAACATTCCACGCTCCGACCCGTAGAATGCCAGTATTGTCTTTCCTGATGATCACATCCTCTTGAGTAGTCCCCGCCCGGAGATCCGAATGGGGGACTATTTTACCTCCGGAATATTTTACCCGAGAGGATGCCATCATCATATGTTCATACAGTAGAGCTGCATGTCCTCGGGAAAAATAACGGCTGTAGTTTCCCCTTGCTTTCAGCCGTTCGCAGTAGCTGTGTGGCAAAGCCGCGTTAGCTGATGTTACAAGGCCAGCTCAGTCAATCATCCAGACTGTTGCCCCTGTAACTACTGAAAAGGCTGCTGCCCCTCTTCAGGAACCACACGTTTGTCTGGCCTCTCCACAGATACCCCTCCGCTGTGGTTGCACCTACGGTACGGCTATCTGTATCGTTGAGGCACGCAAGCCACCCCACCTCGGCAATGTCTGTGGTTCATGGGAGTGGACTAGGAATTATGTTAAGCATCAAATGGGAAGCCAAGTGAAATAAAAAGTGTGATAATAAAACTGTAACGTTCAAGCACAAAAAAATAAATAAAATATTTGTATTCGTGAAAATAAAATGGGGGATAGGGGTTTTGAGGCTGGGAAAGAGGGAGGGGGGGGGGGAGAAGATGGATTCCATAATAATATTATAGGAAGTGTACTATTGTGGTGGGTAAGTATGGGTGATAGGTGCTGTAAAGCGTAATAATGTGTGCTCAGTAAAACATATTTTAAGTCACTCATAAAACTCTATAATGGAATAATATGCATGCTGTCATAAAACAAATGTTAGTCAACATTTAAGATAGTGTAGGTAAGTGGCAAAGGGTGTACGTCTAAGAGTCATATGGGATCAGGGCAATGTTACAGGGATAACAAGGGCAGTGGACACCAACCAATAATCAAACGGTATCGCTCCTACTTATTCACATACGAAAAGAGGGATTAGCTATAAATTCACATCACTCAACATTAACTAAAGTGTACTAATCCTACTGAACCGTAAAATTGTATAAAGGAAACGGCCACAAGTCACAGAGCAAATGATGTGGCTCGGCATGTATACCAAAATCATCTACAAAGCCTAGTGGGAATGTCTGGGAATTACCAAAGTTACCATAAAACCTATATTATACCACACACGTGTATATGACTATTTGTACACTGATAAATATCTTTCTGGCCCAAAATGTAATTGGAAACATCCACAGGATAAAATAAAACCATGAATCTAGTATGATGACAGGATGTCAATTCGATCTGTCATCACATACTAGAGAGGATATATACAGAAACAAAATTGTTGTTAGTTGACTCCTATAACGTAATTTAATTTTTGGAAATTATCCGAATTCGTTCTTGTAAACGAGAAGACTGTGCGTTAGCGATTGGTAATCATCTTGCTGTCATCCTTTTGGTAAGCAGTTATTATTTAAAAACTATGTGTATTACGTATAGTGCGAAACATTAAGTAACTCAACTATTTAAATCAGTGAATTTTTTGTACAATCCGCCTTATCTAGAAGTTTTCTTCGCATTAAGTTACGTTTAAGACAAACACTTATGGTAAATGAACAGTATACGCCGTTTTGTTGTACAAACGTGATTTCGTTGTACTATAAGTACTTCTTGGTTCCCCTACTCGCTCAGTTCAGCTCCATCCATTTTCTCTAGAAACGGGTGCAGCCTGATGAACACCGAAAAGATGGAATGGTGGCCCGTATACTTCAGCGATAAAGCATGTAGGCAAGTGATGATTACGTTGGAAGGTATCTGTTTAAATGACAAAAAATGGAAGAGTGAAATATGTCCGTTTCAGTGAAAGATATCTGTTTACGTTGGCTTAAAGTCTATGGAATTATCTGCTTTGAATAAGAATTTAACTAAATATGGGCATCTCTTTTACATTGAAACCTAACAATACTTTGAAATTTATGACAACTGCATATAATTTGTACAGAATGAGGTAAGGCTTTTATGTGCGAAAGTAACAGAATGTGAAAGTCATTTCTCTCTTTTTGTCGAATTTATGCCCCTGTTCTTGCACGTACCTCCAAGTTGGATAACGCATTCGATTCTCTCCCAACAATTTCAGCAACAGAGCAATAACAGCAGCTATTAAAGCGGCATGAGGCAAAATCATAAATAAACAAATAATTTTTGTATGGAAAGTGCAATGTGGCCCAAAGTAAGCTAACTCAAAAAAATCGAATTTAAATAAAAATACGCAGAGGTAAAGGGAAAATAACTACTTGAATTAAATCATGAAGACTGATACATCGTTTAGTTTTAACAAAGGGACCTATACTGACTTTGAAGCAAAATTTTAAAAGAAATAATGAAATTGAGAATTACTTCCAACAATTTATAATGAACATTAACAATACAAAATTTGGGGGTAACTTCATTCCTAACAACGACGACGATGGGGCCAAAGCACTCTTCAACTTGGTGTCTAACCTGCCATTACAATTTTTTTAGGATGCTTTCCATAACGAAGGTTTCTTGCGCCCACGACTGTATATGATTTCCAATTTTTTTTAAATAGCTTTATTTTGCAGATCTAGATTTCGGCAAGTGAGTTTAGAATGGCATGTCGCTAGCGGGAAACTAGATCTGCAAAATAAAGCAGTTTTCTTTAAAAAGAAAGGCTGATTTCTGCAAATCGCCCATTTAAAAATTTCTTAGGCTCTTTTCTTCTGTGCTGGGAGATATTTAAGGAAGCTTGGAGTTCAACGTCCCGTCGACAGCGTGTCATTAGAAAGGTAGCCGGCCGCAGTGGCCGAGGGGACTGATGCGCTTCAGTCACGGTCTGCACGACCACTACGGTCGGAGATTCGAATCCCCCCTCGGGCACGGATATTTGTGCCACCCTTAGAATTAGTTATTTCATAAGTAGTTTGTACGTTTAAGGAGTGATGACCCCGTAGTTAAGTCCCATAAGCTCTACAAACATTTTAGAAACTGAGTTTACGCTCGGAAGGTACCCTTTCAAAGGAACCATCCCGGAATTTGCCTGGAGGTATTTAGGGAAAACACGGACAACCTAAATCTGGATGGCTGGAGGTAGATTTGAACCGCCATCCTTCCGAATGTGAGTCCAGTGTTTTACCACTGCACCACCTCGCTCGGTGCCGGATGTTTAACTCAATGTTCTTCCTTACCCAAAAATGCTTAATCTCTCCAAGGAAGTTCGCTTACAATAAGCTGCTTACATACTGTTTCCCAGAGAGAGACTCCACATAGCGACTGCTACAGACAGACTGAACATACCGGCTGCTAACCATCGACCCCTTACTCGCTACCTCTGCGCCCAGCGATAATAGTACATCCAAAGATGTAGAGTTTTAAGATATGTTATGAAATTTACTTATAACCAAAAAATCAGGGAATTTACTTAGACTCGAAAATACAAAACTGAATGCAGGAATTTACATAGAATCCAAAGAATAAAATTGAATGCAGGAATTTACATAGAATCGAAAATATAAAATTAAATGTAGGAACCGGACAATGTGCTTAAAAATTGGACTTCGTTTTATTAGCAGGTGTTTCGGTGCCAAGTAGATATGAATTTAAAGTATGGGACAGTAAGGGAAACTGCAGAGAATGATGATGGGGTTATTTGGTTCCAAAACATATCCAAAGTAGATCTAGCGAGTGCCGTCTCGTAGAGTTCATTCGTCCAAGACACACTGGCCAGACCCCACGCCCTACGGTCTCTGCCGCGATAAGCTACAACTCTCGTTCAGCTGCATCGCCAGCCATACTCCGCAAGGTATCTCAAAGTGTGCGGTGGAGGGTACTTTGCGTACCCACGTCACTTCCACTTCCTCCTCTTCCACTCTCGTATGGTTCGCAGGAAAACTGATTGCATGTATGCATCCGCGTGGATCTGTGGATCTGTGGATCTGTGATCTTATTCTTGCTGTCACACCGTGCCATATGCGTAGAAGAATCTACATCTACATGGAATACTCTGCAAATCACATTTGTCTGGCAGAGGGTTCAACGAACCACCATTATACTATTTATCTCCACCCATTCCATTCTCGAATAGCGCGCGGGAAGAAAGAACACCTGAATCTCCCTTTTCGAGCTCTGATTTCTCGTATTTTATTCTGATGATCATTTCTACCTATGTAAGTGGTAGTCAACAATATATTTTCGCATTCGGAGGAGAATGTTAGCGATTTGAGTTTCGTAAGCAGCCCACGCCGCAGCGATAAGCGCCGTTGTTGTAATGATTCCCATCCCAGATCCTGTATCATTTCCGTAACGCTGTCTCCCCTGTGTCGTGACAATACGAAACGAGCTGCCCTTCCTTGGACTCTTTCGATGTCCTCCGTCAAACCCACCTGATAACGATCCCACACTGAGCTGCAATACTATAACAATGGACGGACAAGCGTAGTGTATGCAGTTTCTTTAGCAGTTCTGTTGCATGTTTTAACGGTTCTGCCAATAAAACGCAGTCTCTGGTTCGCGTTTCCCACGGCATTATCTACTTGTTCTTTCTAATTTAAGTCTGAAGTAATAGTAATTCCTAGGTATTTTGTGGAGTTTACGGCCTTCACTTTTTATTGATTTATCATGTAAAAAAAGTTTAACGGATTTCTTTTCGTACTCGTGTGGACGACTTCACACTTCTCATTATTTAGTGTTAATTGCCAATTATTACACCATAGTGATATCACATTCAGATCATTCTGTAGTTGGTCTTGATCTTCAGATGACTTTACTAGACGGTAAATGACGGTTGACTCACCATGAAACGTGCGCTCTCGGAACTTTCACAGACCCCGTACGGCGATACAGATCGCCTCTCTTGCAGCGTCTGCCACTGTAGTTTCCTGATCATCTCCGTGACTCTTTCGGCTTATTAATGAGTTCTTAACACTAGAATGGTCGCGTAGGATCTCAGAGATACATATTCCCGGAATAGGTAGCCCGCTTCTCAGCGAACCTCAACTTTTTATTCTTAATTTTCATAAAATAAATGTTCAGTTCTACTATTGTAGTACATATTTACCCTCCCTTTTTTTAATCTGCGACATCTGAGGTTAATTGAAGCTAAAGGTGCGATGTTGAGCCTGTATCTCACAGATACAACGCGACTACCAATGTTCTTCCTAGTGACGCGACCATTGCAGTGTTAAGGAAAAGTGCTGCTCTTCATTGGATCTTCTGTATGTCTTCGGTCAACCCAGCTGGTACGGGGCCCACAACGGTGAGGTATTTATTTATTTATTTATTCAAAGCTTGATTTAGTACTTCTCCTATCCCTTCTCTTTCTCTCTGTCCATCCTCTTTTTTTATAAAAACATATTTATGGGATAATAAATCTTTCCCGCGAAAAAGAAGCTTCTAGAGTCTCCTAGAGGCTTCTAGAACGGTTGAAATCATCTCCCAATCCTATCGTACAATATAAAATTCCACCTGATGATGGAGGTTTAAATCCTTGGAAAGATTTGTGGGAATAACTGGTAACATAAATACGTGTTTTAATCAATATTCTGAGTGAATTTAAAAACTGTAAAGGGATGTTCTAATTTTTTATTCCAGGCAGTGCATAATCTGTTTTATAAAACAAATTTTAAATTACACACAGGTAATTAAATCTAACATTTTAAGGCAGTTGTAGCCTGTGGATGTCGATGTAATCTCTCGCTTTGCGAGCCTGATGCAATAGAAGATAGAATAATTAACGTTAGTTGGCGTCATATAAGAAGGGACTTTGCGGCGGAACGACCTCTTCGTACGGCGGAACGTGTGCTAAAACCTTATCTTGAAAACCACTCGTCTTGTATGATTAGGTTTGAATGTGGCCGGGTCAGACTTCGTAATCCTTGATGTGTCCACTCGTCCATTAAAAATTTATATAAAAATAAAATAAAATAAATGTTCATGTAAAATCTTTATAAGTTGCAATATTTCAAAATCAGATTCTTGCGCCGGGGGAAGAAGTCTTTAACAGTCACTCTTGTTACAATATTTCTAAGTTTTCTCATAGATAAGACGGTCAAAAGAAATTCTTCAGTTTGTGGTCGTTGCTATAGCCACAAATAAAAAATAATATTTCTTCAATGATTATCGATCTATGTGTATGATCGATTAATCGAAGTTATAAAAGAAACATTTATCGAAGTCTTCTTGACGTAACTTTTCCACCAATAAAAATTCATAAAAAATTCTTCCTTCAGACTGAAGAATATTTAAATTAAATCATCTTCTCGTTTCATTAATTAATTTTTATCGTGAAATAATTCTTCATAAATGATGTATTCTGACACTTTCGTCAAGTTTAAACACGATAACAATTATCTTTTCAATGACATTACATATGTAGTAATTGACAGACAAAAGGGAACTGACTTTTAAAATTTGTTGTTTTAACATAAGCAAGTTATCCTGCAAAAGCTGAGCTGACGTGAGATATGTAGCGGAGACTATAATCCGTCCCACTACAACTTCCTCGCATAGCGGCGGAGCATAGGGGAAGAGTGGAGGGGGGGGGGAGGAGCTATGGCCGAGCGTCAACAGTGGAGCCTGCAGGAGAAACACTGTGGTAGTCGCAGCCAGCCACACGCGTAGAGAGTGAATATTATTGGCTGTCAGTGAGGTAATGGAGCGGGATGCGCAGAATGTCTGAAAACTGGGCCGCCTTCGTACGTGACGCCGACTATAACTGCAAAGGAATGAGGTTGGACAGCTGCTCTCCAGGTTAATTAACGACACCGTCAACTGACTCCTGTGCGCTTCCGCAGCATGCGATTAGGTCACTGAAGCTAACCTAAAAGAAGGAGGGATGGACAGGAGGTACAAGAGCTCCTGTCCGCCGGCAGCGGCTAACTTCCGGTTTTCAGGATGGCAGTTCTAGACTGGTCCGAATTCCAAAAACCCCGGCAACTCGTCTCCCTCCGCCAGCGCGTGCTTCCAACGTCTTTGATAATCGAACTATATTTCGCCATTTTGAGCGTTTTATGTATTAGTCAAATCAGAAATGCGAAATTTATCCTGCACCCTCCAGCCGACGCTCGTCTATGTAGACGAGTATCTGTAGACATGGGAAAATTAATTTAGTAATGTTGCTGATGCAATGATGTTTGAAGGACTGATAATTAATCATTGGACCAGTCAGTTTACACGGAATTAAAATTTGAATTAGAATCTGTGTAACACCACATCGCGACCATAGCATTAGAATCAAGGTATTCCGACATTTTCCATCGTTACGTAATTTTAATATTTTGTTAAGAGGCAGAATTTTCTCATTCTTCAAAATTTTTAGTAAATTAAAATTATATCAGCGTAATTCAGAGTAATAGTATCCAGGGAATACTTAGGTCAAAACATCTCGTATATCAGAGATCATTTGCCAGATTGCTATTATAAATAGTACCCGCAGTTGAGTTACTCTCTCTCTCTATGTGTTCAGCTATCGATGTGCTTAGCTTTCTCTATGTGCTCAGCTCTCTATGTAACGAGCTCTCAGTGCTTATCTAAAATATTATTCGCGGTTAAATTCCAAGATAGTAAAATCCGGAAAAAGTATTTAATCTTTCATATCGTGATGATACGCGAAAGACAACATTATCTTTGGACTTTGATCGGGATAGGCTATGACGGAAGAATTAGAAACTTCTGCCTCCCGTAATAAACTGATGAACATTCCAGAGATATTAATACAATCAAAATTTGACGAAAATAATAACGAATTGTGAACTTATAAAGTGTGTACTGTGAAGGTGTAGTGAATGTAACTATTGATTTCAGAATAGAGAATCTATGAACCTTAAAAAAGTCTTAAACAGTTATTCCAGTATTTAGTTCCATAATATTTTCCCAGCATATTCTAAACGTGAAGGAATATATCTAACAGTTTTGGTCAGGAGAAACTTATTTTCTAAAGAATAATTCTATAAAGGAAAAGGATCAGGCAAAAACAGTATCTTTGTGACGGGCGTCAAATTATCTGAACTACCGGGACTCAATTATTAAAATTTTATTAAATATCAGCCTCTGTGAAAAAGATTTTCATGCTCAAGTATTAAAACAGGTCTTTACGTATAACGAAATCCAGAACCAATATTTACAGTTAAAAATTCAACAAAGATATAAATTTTATTAACTGCGAAGAAGTACCAGTGCTACGAACTGAATTTACATACTGAGGTGACAAATAGAATTTTGAACCTATACATCCAATACAACGGTGGAAATTAAGACGTAATCTACAGCTTAAAAGTCGCAAGTTAAAACCCTAATATAAAACGAAGTCAACACAACTGTCGCCCCAGTCGCAAAGCAAACCGTATCGCCGTCCAGTCACATCTGCGATCATAAGTAAGGTATTATTTTCATAGCATTCCCTTTCCTTGTGTGAGGACGGGTGCTGAGGCGTCGCCACTTGTCCTTCATGCTTCACCACGGTACAGCGTCACACAGTGACACATTCGTGAAAGGTTCGCCACTGTGTGCCTTGTGGCAGGAGGAAGCGTGAATTTTTTTTCTCTTTCGCAGGAAGCAATATCAGGGGTCGAGCAGCGGATACCTCGCCGTGACAGGTGTCAGGAACACTCCACCCCCGCGACACGCGGGACGTTTCTTTCCTCTGGGGGAGAAGACGGAGGGAGGAGGGCGGGCAATCTCCGGTCCTGATTTGGAGGTAACAGGTGCATTCATTTGAAACACTAATAATACCGAGCAGTAAGCAACTTCTTATGATCGGAAGTAACGCAGTGATTACTCAAAAAGACTTTACATTTCCTGTACAAAAAGACACCCTTGGACATTGAGTTGTCTTGAAAACGGTAAATTTGACAAATCTTGTCGCATGCTGTTGTATTAAATTCACGCTCAAGACTTCACAGGGTTTTATCACACTCCTGGAAAATGAAAAAAGAACACATGAGTTCATCAACCCAGCAGATGGAAATTTTATTGACACATTCTTGAGGATATATACAACACTCGCCGCGGTGGAGTAGCCGAGCAGTTTAAAGCGTCTTCCTTGCGGAGCGCGCGGTTGCTCGCCGTGGAGGTTCGAGTCCTCCCTGGGGCATGAGTGTGCGTGTTGTCCTTAGGTTAGTTTATCTAGGTTTAAGTAGTTTGTAAGCTACGGACTGATGACCACGCAGTTCGGTCCGATAGATTTACAAACATTTGAACAATTTACAACACTCGATCACGCAAACAGAGTTATACGAACGCGAGAACAGCTACCACAGCGTGAGCACTGTCGATGCTAGTACCGTGTATACCCTCCTTTTGCAGCAATGCGAGCTACAATTATCCTGTGGAGACGATGGTAGAGGCACCGAATGTAGTCTTGCGCAATGGCCTATCATGCAATTTTCACCTGGCGCCTCAGTTGGGCCAGATTTCAAGCCGCTCATGCAAACCGAGCAAGATGACGTTTCATCCGGTCCCAAACATGCACAATGAGAGACAAATCTGGGGATAATGATGGGCAGGGTAGTTGACGTACACCTAGAAGAGCACGTTGGGTTGTACAGGATACACGTGGACGTTCATTGTCCTGTTGAGAAATCATATCGCCTTGGTGAATGAACGGTGGCAACATGGATTGAATTATGATTTCAATGTACCGTGCAGTGTTCAATTTTTCATCGAAGACCACCAGAGGAGAACGGCTGGTGCAGGATATGGCTCCCCACACCATGATGCCAGGTGTCGACCCCGTTTGCCCTTCACGCGTACACTGCACATTTTCGCGCTCCCCTGCATGACGCCACACAAGTGTACGACCATCATTGGCCCCGGGTTAGAAACGACTGTCATCACTGAAGATGGCATGTCTCCATTTGCCCTTCCATAACGGCGTTTTGCGACTCCAGTGAGGTGCGAGGGGAAGACACCCTAACAGCATGCATGATCTTGCATCATTGTGTGGGATTCCATATCCTACGTTGGTCGTTCTCCTCTAGTGATACTCCAGAGAACACTGAACATTTAAACCAGCATTCAACCCATCTTGCTATCCGTCAAGCACCAACAAGGCGATATGCTTTTCCAACAGGACGATATACGTCCACATATATCTTATAGCACCCAATGTGCTCTTCAAGATGTACGTCAACTACCCTGGCTATCACGATCGCCAGATCTGTCTCCCATTGAGCATGTTTGAGACCGCATGAAACGCCATGTTGCGCGGTGAGCATGAGCGTCATGAAGTGTGTTCTAGCTGAGGCACTTGGTGGAAACTGCAGGGCAGGTCATTCCACAAGACCACATTCGGCATCTCTACGATTGTTGCCGTGGAAGAATTACAGCTTACTTTGCTGCAAAAGGAGGGTATACACGGTACTAACGTCGACATTGAGCACGCTCTGCTGTCTGTACTCACGTGCGTATGTCTCTGTGTGATAGTGCGTTCTATACATCCTCAAGAATGTGTCAATAAAATTTCCCTCTGCTGGGTCGACGAATTCATGGTGTTCTTTTCTTCATTTTCAGGAGTGTATATTCTCCAAATTATTGATTATTTTAAGATTTCGGGGTATGTTCTTTAGGGAATGTCGAAAGGAACATACGTGGCTAAGTTAAGTTGCAGCTTACCTTAATATCAGTTTTAACTGGATTTATTTAGTCTCACCAGTTGGCAGATATTGTTATCGTGTTGTTGTTGTTGTGGTCTTCAGTCCGCAGACTGGTTTGTTCAAATGTTTGTATAGTCTATGGGATTTAACTACGGGGTCATCAGTCCCTAAACTTATGAACTACTTACGAACTAAGACGGCACAAATATCCATGCCCGAGGGGGGATTCGATCCCCCGACCGTAGTGGCCGTGCAGACCGCGACTGGAGCGCCTCAGTCCCCTCGGCCACCGCGGCCGGCAGGCTGGTTTGATGCAGCTATCGATGCTACCTTGTCCTGTGCAAGACTCCTTGTCTGAGAATAAAAATGCTAACTACATCCCTTTCAATCTGCTTACTGTATTAGTCACTCGGATCCTCTACGTTTTTTATCGCACGCACTTCGTAACAATGTTAAGTTGACGATTCCTTGATGTCTCCGAATGTGCCCCACTAGCGAATCCCTGCTCTTAGAGAATGCCAAAAACTCCTTTTCTACCCAATTATAGAGTCTAGAGTCACCGAGAAAATAATGAAAAATATGAAATAATTAGTGAGTGCTTTTCACCAACAGTTTTGTTATCTATAGCGACAAAGTAAATTACTATAACGTGATTGTCAGTGGCATTTGATCTTCTTTGTATACAGTTAACCCTGGTTATGTGGCTGTAATGCCACGAAACTAGTAGTTAGAATATACGAGTACCATACAGCTGAAGCGGTATCTATTCAATATGACTCAAGTCTACAGTTGCTGATGCCCACAATAAGTAAATTGTTGTTGAGAACTTCCTGATTAGTTTCAAGATATACCCATCTTATCTTCATCATTCGTTCCTTTCACCACATTTCAAAACCTTCTATCATCTCCTTAACTGAACTGCTTCGTCCACGTTTCACTTCCATACAATGCTACACTCCAGACAAATGCTTTGAGAAACAACTTCCTGACATCTTAATTAATCTGCATTTTATATATTCTTTACTTCGGCCACTAGAAGTCATCTTGCTACCCTAAAAACAAAACTCATCTCCTACTTCCTATACCTCATGGCATAATCTAATTCCTTCAGCATCGACTAATTTTCTGACTTTACATTACCCTTATTTTACTCTTGTAAATGTTCATCTTATGCTCTCCATTCAAGACACTGTCCATTCCGTTCAATTGCTCTTCCATCCCCTTTGCTGTATCTGACACAATTACTATGTCATCCGCAAATCGTCAAGTTTTTATTACTTCTTCACGCTCTACATTAATTCCATCTCCAAATCTCTCCTTGTATTCTTTCACAGATTGCTGAATTTACAGATTCAACAACATTGCCGAAAGAGTGCAACTCTGTACTATTCCCTTCCCAACCACTAAGTCCTTTTCATGCCTTTCGTCTCCAATAACAGCTGACTGGTTTCCGTACAAGTTTAATATAACACTTCGCTGATTGTGTTTTACCCCTGCTACCTACAGAACTTAAAAGAGTGTAATCCAGTAAACAGTGTCAAAAACTTTGTCAATTGTTCAATATGGAAATTGGAAAATCTTTACCCAGGCTTGAATCCAACTTCAAATATATATTAAGATCAGCTGCACCATGACACTACAAAATCTGTTCTTCTGGGCAGTACGAAAGAACAAGAGCCGCAATTCTTAAATAGTAAGTCTCCATATCGAGGATTAATGTATACAATGCCCGGAGTTCTGGGGAGAATACAGGGCCTGTTGCAAGCCATGGAGTACAACGGAGGAAGCATGAAATAAGAAGGTTGAGTCTGATGGGATATGAACCTGTGTAGTCCGTGGAGGTGTGATAAATCCGTGTGCGAGGGGTGTTGCGAAGGCGTACTGCAACTGCGTACTATGCCACAGGTTCTGAGTTCGAATCCTGGTCCCAGCACCAAATTTCACAAGACAATGTTGTACGATTACAAAATCCACCAGCAGCTGAACGTAAGAAATCCCAGTCAACAAAGATTTTTCTACAATTTCAAACATGGCTGAAAATTAAAAAAAAATGTAATTCAGCCATCCGGTTGCCTCAGATATACGTTTCTTGGCCTTGTTCGTCACTATTTGGGGTAACTAAAGAAAAATTAAAAAGATTACATGAGAAACATGACGTCAGAATTAAATATTACGAGCAATGTTGCTTAGGTTGAAGAAGGTAAAAAATGAAATTATGTCCTCAAAATATTAAACAATACAAATCACACCACACTGCTGTTGTGATGAATTCCTTCATGTTCTTCACACACGTCACCTATTGCACTTATCAGTGCGCTAAAAACCTAGCTGTCTTGCGCCAGGAAATTCCTATCAATCCATACATACGTTTTTGTATCCCATCCTCGTCGCCACTTTTGTGTCCCGACTTCGTCGCCGCTTTTGTGTCCCAGCCTCGTCGTAGGTGTCGGTGGAGGGGAGCAGCCAGAAACTATAAACACTCGACTAAATTAGAAAGAGATATATTGCACAGAATGTAACAATACTTAACTTTTACATAGTACTGCAGAATGTTGATACATAGTTGTTAGAGGCCTGCCTAGTGCCTGTACAATAGCAAAGTCTTCACTGGTGCCTATCTGCTTACGAAGGTCCTAACTCGTTGCTATCTCAGTCCGAAGAGCCCGGTGTTCTTCAGTGGTGGCCACGAGCGGCGTTCCAGCAGAGGGCGCTCGTGGCTGTCGTCGTGAGATCGCCGCGCCGTGCGTGCATGGCGGCGCGCGGCGAAAGTAGGTGGCGCGCACTTTGTACTTGTGCGACACCACACCCCTCCCCCCCAAACCGCCGCGCCGTCGTGGCGTAGGGCTGAGGGCCACGGCGACGGCACTGGGAGGAGGGCCTGAGCGGGGGCGTTACTGGTGGGACGGGCGTCGTAGCTGAGGCCGGGATCGAGACGCCGTCCGCGCCCCGGCATCCGCCTTGCGATCCTCCAGGGAACCCGCCGAAACCTGGGGAAGGGCGCCCGCCCCCGCCCAGAGGGAGCAGGTCATCTTCTTCTGAGGTGCGTGGCCCAGGCTGGGGGGGCCCGCACGGTCCCGGAGTCCCTCTCGGTGACGCTGTCATCTGCGGCAGCGACAGCGGCGGCGACGACTGCGTCGGACGTACGTCGACGTCCATAGGGATCTCGTAGTCCGGGGACGAACGATGTGGTTGTGCTCCCTGGCGGTGAACTGGGTCTGGAATCAAGAAACCGGAGACAGGATCGCGCGGTCTGTGCAGGCGCAATTGGTTTGCGTGGCGCCGCAGCTCCGACCCTGTGGAAGAACGTACAACATACATATGGCGCCCAAGCACGCGTTGAATGGTGCCCGGCAACCATGTCTTCTTGTTTCCAGCAAACACTCTGTACAGCACCGGCGTAGAAACCTGAAAACGCGTAGCGCCATACGAACCGACTCGGTGCGTGGGAGGCTGCAGCAGGTGAAGGAGAGTGCGGTGACGGCGGCCGTGTAGCAGCTCGGCAGGAGACGGGCCGTCACGTGGCATGCACCGATACGTAGACAGGAAAATTTGAAGAGCTTGCTGCCTGGAGTGCTGACCTTTCATCTTCTCCATGTGAGACTTGAATGTTCGAACGAAACGTTCTGCTTCACCATTGGACTGAGGGTGAAAAGGTGCGGTGGTGAGATGCTGAATGCCATTCACACGACAAAACTGTTGAAATTCCGCACTAACAAACTGAGGTCCATTGTCACTGACGATAGTTTCAGGCAAGCCTTCGATGCAAAACACTGATGTTAAGGCACTGATTGTACTAGAAGCTGTCGTTGAGTTCATGGCAATCACAAAAGGAAACTTGCTGAAAGCGTCTACAACAATTAACCAGCGCGTATTCCAGAAAGGTCCGGCAAAGTCAATATGTAAACGTTGCCATGGTCCCTTGGGTCGTGGCCAGTCTGAGAAACGCTGTGGAGGAGCCGCCTGATGCTCCGCACAAACTGTACACTGTGATGTCATGCTCTCTATCTGAGCGTCCATACCAACCCAGGTACAATGACGTCTGGCCAATTGCTTTGTCCTAACAATGCCCCAATGTCCTTGATGCAGGAGGCGTAACACTTCTCGTTGCAGGGAACGAGGAACAATCACTCTTGCTTGGTCGTTGTCCGTATGTAACAACAGAACACCCTGACTTAAAGATAATGCATGACGTTGTGCAAAATAACGTCGAACCAGAGGCCGATCAATGTCTTTGGCTCTGGCAGGCCACCCTGAGCGAACAAAACGTGCTACCACACTTAGGTCTGCATCCGCAGCTGTTTCCTGTGCAACCCGACGAGAGTTCAAAGGAAAGTCTGCGACAGCGGAAGCATCTCTGGAGTCTATCTGACAACATGCCATTTCTGAAGAATCAAATGATACATCCTGGCCAACCGGAAGTCGGGAAAGTGTGTCCGCGTTGGCATGTTTAGTGGTAGGTCGGTACAAAATCTCATACTGATAATTAGACAATATCAAGGACCATCTCTGAAGCTTTTGTGCCGTACGTGGCGGAATTGGCTTTGTGGGTGAGAACAACGACGTGAGAGGCTTGTGGTCTGTCAACAAATAGAATTTTCTGCCATAGAGATAATGATGAAACTTTGTGACGCCGTAAATGATTGCTAAGGCCTCCTTTTCTATCTGACTGTAATTCTGTTGCGTCGGCGTCAGGAGCTTGGATGCAAAGGCAATAGGACGATCGTAAGAACCAATACGATGCGACAGAACAACACCCAGACCGTACGACGAGGCGTCAACTGCTAACACTACAGGCTTCTGTGGGTCAAAGGGAATCAAACATGCATCACTGAGTAGTGCAGACTTTAATTTGTCAAAGGCAACCTGACAATCTTTAGACCATACAAAAGGAACATTCTTCCTACGTAAGTGATGCAGTGGAGCTGCAATCTGAGAGGCATTGGGAATAAATCTGAAATAATAGTTCAGCTTCCCCATTACTGCTTGCAATTCGTGCACATTCTTAGGAGGAGGCAAGTCTTTGATTGCTCGAAGATGTGACTGCAAGGGATGTATTCCTTGGGCATTAATCACATGACCTAGGTACTCTATTTCAGTTTGAAAAAACGAACACTTTGCTTTATTACAACGTAGACCTGCTGCAGTCAAAACTTTGAAAAGGCACTCCAGGTTTGCTAAATGTTCTTCAACTGTACGTCCGGATACCACGATATCATCTAAATAGTTCGAACAACACGGTACAGAAACTGTCAGCTGTTCCAAAAAGCGCTGAAAAATAGCGGGAGCGGAAGAACTGCCAAAGGGTAGGCGTTGAAATTGAAAAAGGCCCATGTGAGTATTAATGACGAAAAATTTTTTTGACTCGTCATCAAGTGGAATCTGTAAGTATGCCTCTGCTAAATCAATCTTGGAAAAGAAGCGAGACTGTCCTAATTTGTCCATCAGTTCCTCAGGTCTGGGCAGGGGATAAGTGTCGACAATTGTTTGACTGTTCACTGTTGATTTGAAGTCCGCACAGAGACGAAGTTTTCCTGACGGCTTGGGTATAATTACTATAGGCGAGGACCACTGACTCGCAGAAACAGGAGAAATCACCCCACTATCTTGCCAACGTTTAAGTTCTTCGGCAACTGTATCACGCAATGCGATAGGCACTGGTCTAGCTTTACGAAATTTTGGAACTGCAGATTCTTTTAAAGTTACATGTGCCACGAAGTCTTTTGCACAACCTAGTTCCGGCGAAAACAAGTCACTATATTTGTCACACAATGCATTGATTTTATCCTGAGGCACTATTGACGAAATTTGAAGCACATCTCTTTGAATTGATAAACCAAACAAGTCAAAAGCATCTAGTCCAAAAATGTTCTGTGTCGATTTGGCCTGAAGAACAACAAAAGCAACCGTTTTTGTTACACCTTGGAAAGAGGCAGGCAGGCTACACGTTCCTAGCACGGGAATATTTTCACCTGTGTACGCTGTTAACACTTGCTGTGACGGCGACAATTTTGGCGAACCCAGAAGTTCATAAGTATCGTTATTAATTAATGTAACAGCGGAACCAGTGTCAAGCTGAAATTGCACAGTCTTATTGTCTATGGAGAGATTTACAAAAAGTTTGTGCTTCTGGCGCACGACAGGTGCGCGAATGTGGGCAACGTCTGCTACGGTTTGTTTACCGTGCTTGCGCGGGCCGCGTAGTGAAGTAAGCGGCGCAGACTCGGCACGCAGCGGATTAACAACACTGCCACTAGATGGCACTGCCGCCGGAACGGCGTCCGCGCAATGCGAGGCTACTACAGAGTCACTAACTACTGCACTACACTTTTGAGTAGCTACTTTATGTCTACTGTCACTAGCTACACAGTACTGGGCACTATTACAAGCAGCAGTTGCAGAAGGCACTATTTTCACTACAGGAATACACTGTTCATAGTCATTTTGCTTGTCCCGAACCCTTTTCCGTTGCACAGAATTACGCGCTCGTCGGCGCTTGCTACGTGGTGCACTATATAGTTTTGCCATAGGCGCAGAACTACTTTCTTGCAATTGAGATCCGAGGAAAGCAGTGTTCAATTCCACAGCCCGTATAACATTTACAGAATGAACTGTTCTCGCACTCTGCGAAGCACTGTTTCTAACGTTACTGTTCTTTGAGTTTTTAATTTGCATACACACAGACTGCACATGTCCTGATTTGCCACATTGATAACAGGTTGCGTTGCGACTAGGGCAATGAGCACGCTTGTGGCGAGACACACACTGGGGGCAAGATTTACGTACATTTTTCTGAAATGAGCGTTGGCGCCCGTTATTCAAATTACTGTTTCTAACACGACGGAGCGACCTTTGCGTCGCACTTTTACACTGGCTACTGTTCACTGTCTGTTCAGCACGGCCGGTAGAAAAATAAGAATCACTAGTGCTACACTGAGAACTACGGCTAGGAAAGCGTCCGTTGCGGCGCACTGAATTTACACTATGGCTTTGCATTTCTACATCTGCTAAGTCAAAAGTATCATGCGCTTCTATAAGCTGCAGTACACTGTCTAATGAGGGGTCTGACTGTTTTAGAATTGCTGCCCGAATTCTGGGTTCCTGAATATTCTGCGTAATCGCATCTCGTAACATAACGTCACTATAAGAAAGTCCACAAGAGCAAGTAAATTTACATTGGCGGGTTAAGCCCTTCAATTCCGTAATCCACTCTTGGTGTGACTGCTGCGGTAATTTTTTAAGTCTGAAAAATCGGTATCGTGCAGCGGCTACAAGAACTTTTCTCTCATAATGAGCATTCAGTGCATCTACAATTTGTTCAAAGTCTACATCACGAGGAGATGCGTGCGGGAATAGTTTTTGCAGTAACACGAAAGTTTTGGGGCCCACCACAGACAATAAAAGATGCTTAACAGTCTGACCTGTAAGTTGATGAGTCGCGACGAGTTCTTGAAACTGCGCCAGATAATCACTCCATTCTTCCTCACGTTCGTTGTATTGGCGAAACGTAGGAAGTGTTGCGGCGGCAGGTGTGGGCTGCTGATGCGACGGCTGTTGTTGAGTTGCCGTCAACTGCGCCACGGCGTTGAGAAGTTGTGAGATTTGCGCCGTCTGTAACTGAATAATTTCCATTAAGTTTGGGTTCGGGGTAGTGGCCATGCTGACCGATTAGGCGCCGCGTATACAAGTAACTTATAACAAAACACAAATGCAATATGAAAGAGGACTCGCTCTGCAACAAAAAAGTCCACAAAACACGTAACAAAATATGTTCCCCCAAAAATCTTATAATAAGGGTGGGTGGGCGGGAGCAATTTCTGCGTGCTCCGACTGCTGCTGTCTGGCTGCTGCAAGAGGGCTGGTCCAAGGTTCTATCACTCCTCGTCGCCACTTTTGTATCCCATCCTCGTCGCCACTTTTGTGTCCCGACTTCGTCGCCGCTTTTGTGTCCCAGCCTCGTCGTAGGTGTCGGTGGAGGGGAGCAGCCAGAAACTATAAACACTCGACTAAATTAGAAAGAGATATATTGCACAGAATGTAACAATACTTAACTTTTACATAGTACTGCAGAATGTTGATACATAGTTGTTAGAGGCCTGCCTAGTGCCTGTACAATAGCAAAGTCTTCACTGGTGCCTATCTGCTTACGAAGGTCCTAACTCGTTGCTATCTCAGTCCGAAGAGCCCGGTGTTCTTCAGTGGTGGCCACGAGCGGCGTTCCAGCAGAGGGCGCTCGTGGCTGTCGTCGTGAGATCGCCGCGCCGTGCGTGCATGGCGGCGCGCGGCGAAAGTAGGTGGCGCGCACTTTGTACTTGTGCGACACCACATACGTCATCATGTCGTTCTATATATTTTTTCAGGGCTTAATGTTATTTTTTACCTGATTCTACCTGAACTACGATGCTCGGAAGATTTAATTCTGACGTTATTTTTCTTCCATAAACTTTTTTATTCTTCTGGTGAAATTACCCCTAGTGGTGACGAAACCAGGTCAAGAATCATATATTTGACGCAACCTATTGTCAGTATTATACTAATTTCAATATAAAGGAAAGACAAACCTACATTTCTAGCTTTTAGTAGATTTGGAGAAAGCTATTGACACATTCTGAAGTCAACAGGGATAAAATTGCTGTTTCGGCGCCTGAGTGTGTAGAGTGCTCGCACCACAGGCAGCCAAGTCAGGCTGTCTAGATTCCTGCTAAGGCGCCCAAACTAGCAGTACATCGAAACAACGACGTCAACTTCACACAAGAAATATTTCAGAAGTTTAAATAAACGCGACTTATTAAGAACGATTTCAATGTTTTAGAGGAGAGGTTGTGTGGAACTTGCTAGTGGGTGGGAGTAGGTTGGCACAACAGCAAACTAGTAGCGTGCAGTGGAACGATCACCTACGTCAGAAATGAAAGGTTGCGCAATGTCAGAAACTTTCTTTGCAGTGGAGCCACCGCACCGGCAGCTACATAGATATAAAGGGTTAATCTAACACTTGCACCGCGAATATTGCGGAAACGGAAAGTGCGATTGATGTGCGGTTTTCACAGAATGGATTGGTAGTCAGGAGCTCGTATTTTTAGCCAACAAACAGATTGTAATATTACATAGAAAGTGTATTTTTATGCAAACGTACAGTTTCTTTTAACTGTAACAATGGGGCAAAAATCAAACAATACCCTCACTACGTGATAGTAATGGCGATCCTGCCGATGACAGCGCTACTGAAGCAGAGTTACTAAACGTAGCTTTTAGAAACTCATTCAGCAAAGAAGACAAAACCAATATTCCAGATTTCGAATTACGAACAGAGGCCGTAATGAGTAACGTAGAAGTAGATATCATCGGAGTAGTGCAGCAACTAAAATCACTTAACAAGAACAAGTCTTCTGGTCCGGATTGTATACCCATTAAATTTCTATCTGATTATGCTGAGCGATAGCTCCTTACTTAACAGCTATATACAACCGCTCTCTCGTAGAATGATATGTACAAAAAGATTGGAAAGTTGCACAGGTCACACCTATTTTCAAGAAAGGCAGTAGGAATAACCTACTAAACTACAGGCCTATTTCATTGACGTCTATTTGCAGCAGGGTTTTGGAACATATCCTGTATTCAAATATTATGAATTATCTCGAAGAGAACGATCTATTGACGCAAGGTCAACACGGATTTAGAAAATATCGTTCATGGGAAACACAACTAGCTCTTTATTCACACGAAGTGATGAGTGCTATCGACGAGGGTTCGCAAATTTCTTGATTTCCAGAAGGCTTTTGACACCGTACCTAACAAACGGCTTTTAATCGAATTGCGTGGTTATGGTATATCGCCACAAATTTGGGACTGGATAGGGGATTTGCTGTCAGAGAGGACACAGTTCGTATTAATCGATGGTAAGGCTTCGACTAAAACAGAGGTGATATCGGGCGTTCCACAGGGTAGTTTCATTGGTCATCTGCTGTTCCTTATTTACATAAACGATTTACGGCAAAATCTAAGTCGCTCTCTTAGGTTGTTTACAGATGACGCCGTCATTTACCGTCTAGTAAATTCATCTGAAGATAAAAACCAACTGCAGAAAGATCTGAATAAAATGTCAGTATGGTGTAAAAATTGGCAATTGACTCTAAATAATGAGAAATGTGAAGTCGTCCACATGAGTACGAAAAGAAATCCGTTAAACTTTGTTTACAAGATAAATCAATCAGAAGTGAAGGCCATAACTCCAGAAAATACCTAGTAATTACTATTACTTCAGACTTAAACTGGAAAGAACACGTAGATAATGTCGTGGGAAAGGCGATCCAGAGACTGCGTTTTATTGGCAGAACCCTTAAAACATGCAACAGAACTACAAAAGAAACTGCATACAATACGCTTGTCCGTCCATATTGGAGTATTGCTGCCCAGTGTGTGATCCTTATCACGTGGGTTTGACGGAGGACATCGAAAGAGTCCAAAGAAGGGCAGCTCGTTCCGTATTGTCACGACACAGGGGAGACAGAGTTACGAAAATGATACAGGATCTGGGATGGGAATCATTACAACAACGGCGTTTATCGCTGCGGCGTGGGCTACGTACGAAACTCATATTGCCAACATTCTCCTCCGAATGCGAAAATATATTGTTGACTCCTACTTACATAGGTAGAAATGATCATCAGAATAAAATACGAGAAATCAGAGCTCGAACGGAGAGATTCAGGTGTTCTTTCTTCCCGCGCGCTATTCGAGAATGGAATGAGAGGTAAATAGTATAATGGTGGTTCGATGAACCCTTTGCCAGGCACTTAAATGTGATTTGCAGAGTATCCCATGTAGATGTAGAAAGTTTGTTTCTATCATCCTCTGGAAGCTTTGACGGCAGCCGCGGTGGCCGAGGGGACTGAGGCGCTCCAGTAACGGTCTGCACGGCCACTACGATCGGGGGTTCGAATCCCCCATCGGGCATGGATATTTGTGCCGTCCTAGTTCGTAAGTAGTTCATAAGTAGTTTGTAAGTTTAGGGACTGATGACCCCGTAGTTAAGTCCCATAGACTCTACAAACATCCGAACATTTTGAAGCTTTGACAACAGCTGTGTACAAGTGATTATGAATGACATTTTTATCACGTTTTGTTTGGCAGCTTCAGCTGTTCAAAGTGTCTGGGGCGGAGGCTGCGATAGCGTAGCTGACTGGCCGAGTGGCTAGCCCCTGGGGCACGGCGCACTGTCTCATGTCCACCAGACAGTCAGCTACGCTGTCGTAGCCTCCACCCCCAAAACTTTGAATGGATGTAGCTGCCAAACTAGACGTGATAGAAATGTCATTCAAAATTCTTTGTACACAGCTTGTAAGGAAAGAAAAAATTTTAAAATTATAGAATAGGAAGAAAGGTGTTTATTTTATTAAATAAAAGTGTGTGTGGAGGTAAAAAAAATACAAGTTTTGATTTACGTGTTATTAACTGTGGTGGCTGTTGTAATGTTTGAGCAATATAACAAACCTGACCCTTAATTTCGTGGTTGGTTACGTTAAACTCGTGATTAATGCAAGTGGTGTAGTTAAATTTTGAAAATGTTAAGCATGACAATTAGTGTAATTAACAAATACTATGGCCCTATCTGACAAACTTTTCAAAAGATCACTCACGTTTCCTTTCCTTACAAAATCTCCTACAGAGACTGTACACACACAGATAGCAGAAATTAACTTACTCCGTCTGTGCAATGCGTGCGACTCAATTAGTAGGCCTATGCTAATGGTAACGATAATTTAGAAAATTATGAATAGTGTGATTTGATTGGCAAGTGGGTGCAGTCCAACCACTAAAGTCAGTATCTGATAAAATTAATTCACCCAAGCAAATAGGAAATTTAAGTAAATTCGTCTTAATTAATGCTATGCATACGACATTAGTACGAGTTTGGTTCTTTATAGGATAGATGTGGCGGTGGCTATTATTTTTGAACTCAGTGCAAAACGAAATAGAAAAATTATTCATTAATTCAACAGTCTGTTATCTTCTAACATCAATTTTAGCAATATTGTCTCAACTGAATGATTATCACAGTGTCTAACCATTAATGACACTCACTTGATTGTAAAATTGTGTAGAAATATTATTCATGCATTATTGAGGATTGTCATACTAATCATGAGTGGTTAATTAGTTGTTCAACTAAGATAGCAAAAGTACTGTCTAATGGTCTTGAATTTTTAACAAAACTTAAACATTCATTCACAGTAAATTACAACCAAGAGCATTTAACTTATGTTATTTATCAGTCCAGCGACGTGGTACTCTGCAGTTATATAAATGGTACATAAAATCATACAGAAATCATTTTGATGGTGGCTCCTCCTTTGGCAGCTTGCTAGCAGTTCGCCGTGATGCTTCCCGAATCGCGTAACTAATCACGACCGTTAGCGTTCGCGATGACGCTACCGCGTTTCGGACGTCTGGGACGGTTACCGAACACGTAACGAATTTCTGCCTCAGCAGAACGAACGAATAAATGTTTCATTAAGATCAATTCTTACTTCATTTATGTTCACTGGTTTTACATAAACTTTCATATCGTTGCAATTATAATTAGAACTTTCACTTTGTTTTAACTTTATTACTTATATTGTTTGAGCACTCCGCGGACCGCGTACGAACGTCTGATCTACGTCACGGGGTGGCAGATACTGCTGCTTGCCTGCTCTCCCACAGGGGAGCGCTGCTATGCCATAGAGTCTCTGACCTGAGGGGCCAAATCGATAACTGTTCACATAAAAATATTTCACATTGACAAATTAAACATAACAAGTAATCACAGTCATATAGAAAACATACAAAGTACAAATAAAATAAAACAATATAGACATATACAACTACAATACAGATAATAAATAAATGACAGAAAATTTTCACAGTTAAGTTACCTACATACATTGTGCATCACGATAATCAATTAAGTCACATAAGAAGTTAATTACTACATATTCACTATAAACAGGTTCAAACGAATAATATGTTTCAAAATGAAGCTCATTCCTCGTTATAATGTAAGGTTTACCTTAACGGTTACCTTACAAGCTGGTGTCAAAAATTCCAGTGCATGATAGTAACAACCATTGATACATTTGAAAAATTGTATGTTTACATAAAAATATATTTTCGAAGTAACATTACAGTCTGTTTGTTGGCTAAAAGTACGAGCCCCTGACTACCATTCAATTCTGTGAAAACCGCACATCAATCGCACTCTCCGTTTCGGCAATATTTGCGGTGAAATTTTTAGGTGATTCTCCCTGTATACACAGGCACGCGGATAGGCGCGAATCACCGTGCACAAGGGAGTGTGGGCCTTCTAGATAGCGAGACGTGCTTTGTGAGTGGAGATTGCGAAACAGAAACACGTCATGCGAGGAGGTCCGCTGGCTGGCGGGTCAGCGCTATCGCTTACACGAGCGAGCGAGGCAGGCACTGCAGGCACTTCAGCCGGCCGTCTCGGGTGTCGAGTGTCGAGTGAAGGCGTGACAGTGCGGACGGATGCCGAAGCTGACGTCACAGCCTCTCCAGTAGCCAGGAGCCTCCCATCCCTCACCCTTCTCCATTCCACCCACCCCACCTATCCAACTGCCGCAACGCACCACTCATCGCCGCCAAAGATAGCAAAGGTTGCACTAGTAAGAAACGCGAGCTTCATTGATGGGTGTGGGGTGGCTTCTAGAAAAGGATTATAAATATACACTCCTGGAAAATGAAAAAAAAGAACACCATGAATTAGTCACCCCAGCAGAGCGAAATTTTATTGACACATTCTTGAGGATGTATACCGCACAGGATCACGCAGTCAGAACCATATGCACGTCAGTACGATCACCAGAGCGCGCACAATGTCGACGGTAATATCGTTTATACCCTCCTTTTGCAGCAATGCTGGGTGCCAGTTTCTCATGAAGACGATTGCAGAGGTGGCCTACCATGACATTTCCACCTGATAGTTCAGCTGGACCACATCTCGTGCCAGTCATGTAGACCGCGCCAAGATGTTGTTGTTGTTGGTTTTTGGAGGGGACTAAACAGCGACGGTGAACAGTCCCTTGTTCCAATCTTAGAGATAAAAAATTTTGTTAAGCGTTCCTAAGTTTAAAACTCACAGGCAAATATTAAGAAAGGATACAAGTAAAAACGAAGAAGGGATAAAAGAGCTCAAACAGAACAAGAGTGGTTTTGCTGGGTGATCACAGAAATATAAGGAACACATCCAGCCACTCTGGGACACTTTAAACCACCTACCTAAAAGACTTAGGCAGGTGGAGGACATAGCAATGACAGACACAAACTTTAAACTGATTTGTAAAATCTACACTCACGTATAAAATTTAAAACAGAGTCAACCATGGAGGCATTGTCAGCTAAAGCAAGCTGCAAAGCGTCAGGGATATTAAAGTTTCGTCGCTTTGCGGCATTCATGTAAGATGTGGGCGACTGTCAAAGGCTCACCACACTGACACTGAGGAGGGTCCTCGAGACGCAGAAGGTGACAATGCGTGAGCCATGTATGGCCTATATGGAATCGGCAAAGGACAACCGACTCCCTGCGAGAAGCCCTCAGGGACGTCTTCCATGCAGAGATAGATGGCTTGACAACACGGTTCTTATTCGGTTCAGTCGAACCCGCCCGTTCAGAATTCCAAACCCGAAGGACCTTGTGGGTCAACTGGGTTTGGAGGTCTGAGTCTGGGAGGCCAAAATCCAGGGACCGTGAACTAATGGCCTGCTTGGCCAGCTGATCGACACGTTCATTGCCAGGTATACCTATGTGGCCCGGCGTCCAGACAAAGGCGACAGAACGGTCTGACTCGCCAAGGGCGAAGACAGCAATTTGAATTGCTCGCAGCACAGTGTGTTTGGGAAGAAACTGGTCTAGGGCCTGTAAGCCATTCAGGGAATCGCTGCAGACGACAAAGGACCCCCTGGTGCGAGCTCTGAGGTGTTCAAGAGTTCTCAAAATACTGACTAGTTTCGCAGGGAAGAAGCTGCTTTCACAAGGCAATGATCGCATTTCGATGTGGTCACCAGAGACAAAGGCATATCCAGCATGGCCATCAACCAAAGAACCGTCTGTTTAGATGATGTTTGCATCATGATATGTGCCAAGCAGTGCTTGCAACCGGCTACGGAGAAACAGTGGCAAAATGGAGGCTTTCAAATCCTGGGACAAATCCAACCATAGCTCCACGCGAGGAATTGTCCAGGGTAGGATAAGGAAATGGAAAGGTGGAGGAAGGGGGAAGGAATGAAGTGAGGAGAGAAGGGAACGGACACGGACCGCAATCGAAAGACCCGACCTGGGCTGACGTCGTGGGGAAGGGAGTGCAGAAAGTGGGAAGAGAAGCCTGTGGTTCAGATGGCGGGGTGAAGCATGAACCCGGGCAATATAAGTCACCAATGACCATTGCCGGCGATACCCCAGAGGGGGAACACCAGATTCAGCTAGAAGGCTTGGTACTGGACTGGTGAGAAAAGCCCCTGTTGCGAGACGCACACCAACGTGGTGAATGGGGTCTAGGACCGGCAAGGCAGAAGGGGCTGCTGAGTCATAAACCAAGCTATCGTAATCGAGCCGCGATTGAATAAGGGCCTTGTAGAGCTGAAGGAGGGTGGAACGTGCTGCTCCCCAATCAGTGTGGCTGAGGCATCGAAGAATATTTAAATGCCACCAACACTTCTGCCTCAGCTGACGAAGGTGTGGCACCCAAGTCAGCTGGGCATCGAAGACCATGCCCAGGAATCGATGTGTTTCCTCGACCTCAAGTAGTTCACCACCCAGGTAGAGCTCTGGGTCAGGGTGAACTACCTGACGGCGACAGAAGTGCATCATGCGGGTTTTCTGTGCGGAGAACAGAAATCCGTGAGTAGAGGCCCATGAGTGGGCCTTTCGGATGGCACCCTGCAGCCGCCGTTCAGCTACGCCGATGTTAACGGAGCTGAAATACAGGCAGAAATCATCAGCGGACAGGGAGCAACTGACTGATGACCCCACAGCTGCAGCAAGACCGTTTATCGCCACTAAAAACAATGGGACGTTGAGGACGGAGCCCTGCGGGACACCGTTCTCTTAAATACGGGTGGAGCTAAAAGGTGCCCCAACCCTCACCCGAAACGAGCGGTGGGAGAGGAAATTGGGAATAAAAATAGGAAGGGCGCCACGTAAGCCCCAGTCATGCAGAGTAGTCAAAATATGGTGGTGCCAGGTGGTATCGTACGCCTTTCGAAGATCGAAAAATACAGCAACCAAATGCTCACGCCAAGAGAAGGCAGTGTGAAATACCGACTCCAGTGACACGAGGTTGTCAATGGTAGAACGGGCCTGGCGGAACCCCCCCTGTTGTGGAGCAAGTAGTCCACGCTCTTCAAGAATCCTCATAAGCCGCCGACTCACCATACGTTCGAAGAGCTTGCAGAGAACGTTGGTGAGGCTGATCGGACGGTAATTGTCAGCCACCTGGGATCTGCACCAGGTTTCAGCACCGGGACATTGCGACGGGAAAACCCCCTCTTACCATAGATGGTTAAACAGGGCGAGAATGCGGCCTTGAAACTCTGGTAAAAGGTGTCAGAGGAACTGGCTGTTAATCCTATCTGGTCCTGGAGTGGTATCAGAGCACACAGCAAGGGCAGTTCGGAAATCCCAATTACTAAACGGGTCGTTGTGTAGTTCCCGACGACAAGTGCAGAAGGATAAATGATTGCGCTCGGCCCGCTCTTTGAGGGAGCAGACGTCGGCACTGTACATGACAGTCACAGAGCACTGTGCGTAGTGCCCTGCCATATGCTCGGCGATGGTGTCGGGAGTGTGCAGAGAACAACCTGGATGGTAAGGGATGGGATTCCTGTCGGCGGGCGGTATCCAAAAACGCGACGGACCTGCCTCCATACCTGAGTCAGGGAAGTGCGGGAGCCGATACTGGCTACATACCGCTCCCAGGAGTCCCGCTTACTCTCTGCACGGAGTCGTTTAAAAGCAATCAAATTCTCCACGAAAGGGTGGCGTCGATGGCGCTGGAGCACTCGCCGACGTTCCCGGATACCTCAAATCTCCGGTGTCCACCAAGGCACGGACCTACGCCTAGTGGAACCGGCGGTTTGTGGAACTGCTGCCTCAGCGGCTACGACAATACTGTCAGTAACCTGCTGGACTGCATTGTCAATGTCATCTGGCAGTGGTGCAGCGATTACAGCGTTTGAAGCATAAACAGGCCAGTCAGCCCTATGGAGGCACCAACAGGGCAAGCAGTCTGCAGCTTGGTACTGCATAAGCGACACAAAGATTGGTAAGTGGTCGCTGCCACACAGGTCCTCATGCACATGCCAACCGAGATGTGGTCGAAGGCTGGGGTTGCAGACGGAGAGAACTCTCGCTGAATACGTGCCCTGTGCCACGCTAAAATGCTGGGGAGCACCTGAATTCAGGAGGCAAAGGTCTTGTTGCGCCAATAATGTCTCAACATCCCTACCGCGACCTGTGGTCTGGAGTCCACCTTACAATGGGTTGTGAGCGTTGAAGTCCCCCAAAAGGAGGAATGGTGGGGCAACTTGGGAGACCAGAGCAGCAAGGTTGTTGAGAGACACAGCCTCATCCACAGGAAGGTACAAGTTGCAGACAGTTAATTCCTGTGTTGCCCAGATTCTGACATCCACTGCCTCAAGAGTGGTGTTGAGTGGCACCGGGACACTGGGGAGAGTGTCCAGACCTGTTGCGGTAGACGCCCCGATACCCATGAAGGGCAGGGGTCCGCTGTGCTGGAAACCATGTTTCCTGTAGTGTGATACAAAGTGCAGGGTAGCTCCACAGTAATTGTCGCAGCTCGTCCAGGTGATTAAAGAAGCCGCCACAATTCCACTGGAGAAGAACTCTTTCTCCACACTCTAAGGCCATAAAAGAAATGAAAAGAAAGAGATCATTCCATAGGAACATCTGCTGCCTTACGGTCAGGATATACAGAATCTAAGACCATAGGTGATTCTGGTTGTGCAGACATCCTATGGTCAGGCGAATCAAGGAGTGCCAGATCCACAGCGGAAGCGAGGATTTCGACTTCATCCTCTGAAGCAGAGGATGTGGGTGTGGGTGGCTGATTCCTTAATCTTCCTTTTCTTTTTTTTTTTTTTGCCCTCTCGTTGGCCCTTCGGTGTTAAGGGCTGTGGGGGCTTCTCAGAAGGGGCAGTAGGAGCTGACGAAGAACAGGAGGATGTAGGAGGCCCTTCGATCAGCAGCCAGGGGATCCTTCAGCCATTTGCTGGGATCCACTTTCCCACGAAGAGAAGCCTCGGAAAGGAGTGTCCCGTGGGACCCCTTCTGGGCGAGAGGAAGGCTGTTGTTTCTCTGGCAGTGGGGTGGGGACCGACGTCCCCTGTAATGGCTTATCTGTTGCTCCCAAAGTGAAGAGAGTGGGAGCAACTGAAGGAGTAGCGCCCCCAACTGTGCAATGGTTCGGGCTTGGGGGCCCACTGGCATTTGTGGAACAGATTGAGGTCTGCAGATCAAGGTTGAAGCTACTGTGGCATATGGGGTCGTCATGTTGACAAGATGGAGCTTCAAGTATTTGCGCCTAGCCTCTGCGTATGTTAGCCGCTCCAGGGTTTTGTACTTCATGATCTCACGCTCTTTGTGGAGTACAGAGCAGTTGGGCGAACAAGGAGGATGCTGCACACTGGATGATGCACACTGGAGGTGGGGTACATGGGGCGTCTGGATGGGATGCACGCCCGCACTCCTGACGTGTTGGGTTGGCATCACATCGGGAGGACATATGACCAAATCTCTAGCACTTGAAGCAGCACATAGGGTGAGGAACGTAGGGCTTTACGTCGCACCTTGATTTTCTCAGGCAATTAATCGCCCTCTACAGCCAAGATGAAGGCACCGCTGGCAACCCTGTTGTCCTTCGGGCCCCTATAGATGCGCCGGATGAAATGCACACCTCGCCGCTCCAAGTTAGCTCGTAATTCGTCATCTGATTGCAACAGAAGATCCCCCTGGACCATATTTAAGCTCTTACGTGGCGTGATGCTAACGGAAACATCACCCAGCTTGTCACAGGCTAGCAAAGCCCGTGACTGAGCTGAAGATGACATCGTTATTAAAACTGATCGAGACATCTTTGACATACCATCGACCTCTCCATATTTGTCCTCCAAATGTTCCACAAAGAACATTGGGTTTGTGGACATGAAAGGTTCCCCATCTGTACGATTGCACACTAAATACTTAGGGGCATAAGTCTCACCTTGAAATTTTGCCCTACGTTCCTCCCGCGGCGTGGAGAGCGAAGGACACATTTGGGGGTCATATTGTTCAGCGTTATAATCACCTCTACCGCGCTTAGAGACGACGGTTGGACGTCTGCCTACGTTTCGTGGTCTTTTCATGGTGTTCCCACGAGCAGCTAGGGAAATAAGGGTCCACACAGACAGAGCCCCGCTTGCCTGGGTAAGCCTTATACAACTGAGGTGCGGCAGGTTCCTCAGAGGTTGCTCGCTAACGACTGTTCAACCTCAACAGTCATGCATCTCCTAGGCACGTAGCACACCTTGAGATTGAGGAGTTTTTTTATAGAGGTTTGTAACGTACTCGCGACCCAGGCGATTAAGCCAAGGTCCCAGGGCTCTGAAAAGTACAACGTTCCACCGTCGCGCCGAACGATGGTCGTTGAAGCACGCACAGAGGTTACGGTGTAGCGGACTGTTGGCGCGAGACAGCCCATGGCTCAGGACCCCGGGTTCGCCAAGCCCGTACTCAGCAAATTAATGCTGAGCCCCTGAGGGGGCGCCAAGATGACCTTTCATCCGGCCCAGACATGCTTTATGAGGGACACCTAGAAGAACACGTTGGGTTGTACGGGATACATGTGGACGTGCATTGTACTGTTGCAAAAGCACATCGCCTTCTTGGAGCATGAAAATTGGAGCAAGACGGGTTCAATGATGGTTTCAATGTACCGTATACTGTTCAATCTTCCCACAACGATTACCAGAGAAAAAACGCCAGTGTAGGATATGGCTCTCCACACCATAATGCCAGGTGTCGGCTCCGTTTGCCTCTGTCGCGTTACTCCAATTTTCGCACAGCCCTGAACGTCACCACACACGCGCACGGCCATCACTGGAAACGAAGCAGCGACCACTCTCGTCACTAAAGACGACAAGTCTCCATTCGTCCCTTCACAACATTGGAGGTGGGCTGAATGATGTTGGGACGTGAGTGGAGGACACTATAACGGCACACATGATCGTGCATCGTTGTGAGGGGAGGGATATTCTACACTCGCCATTCTCCTCTAGTGGTCGTCTAGAGAATATTGAACAGTGCACGGTATCCTGAAACCATAATTTAACCCGTTTTCCTACCACTCATGCACCAACAAGGTGTATCACGTACCATCCAACGTCCTTTTAAATGTGTTCGTCAACTACACTGGCGAGCTCTATTTCCAGATATCTCCCTCAATTGAGCATTTTTGGGATCGCATGAAACGTCATGATGGGCGGTCTGCATGAGAGGCACGAAATCTATCGCAACTGAGGCACCAGATTGAAACTTCATCGCAGGCCATTCCACATAACTACATTCGGAACCTCTACGATCGTTTGCATCAAAGAATTAGAGCTTGCTTTGCTACAAAAGTAGCGTATACACGGTACTAACGCCAACATTGAGGACGCTCTGGTGACTGTACTCACGTGTGTACCGCTCTGCCAGTGTGAATGTCTCAGTTAAACTTCCCTCTTTTGGGTCGACGAATACTTTTTTCATTTTTCAGGAGTGTAGAGATGTATATTCTAATTTAGGACGAGATGACTAACGTCAGTAATTTGAAAGTACGGTGAAAGGTGAAAAAGCTTATGGCGGTGAGCTAGTTCTGAAAAGGCAATGATACTAACATACCAAGAATAAGATGAGGCACAGAGAAACTTATGACATTAGAAGTGCCGGTGGGTACTGAAGCATATCAAGAGGGGCCGTTTACAATTTGTGACCGACCGGGATTCAAACCCCCGTTCCTGCCTGCTAGAGGTGGGCAAACTAGTTCATTTTTGTGAGCTAGTAGAGGACCGTTCCTATGTGGGTGGCGTTCCTTTATTACTCGTTCACCGTTCCTTTTTATCAAAATGTTTAAATGTTTGTAAATCTAAATTTTTAGCTTTTCAGAGCATTCACACAAGGTTGGCGCCGCTGGCGACACCTACAACATGCTGAGAAGAGGAAAATTTCCAACCCATTTCTCATGCACAAACAGCGCTTGACTGGCGTTGCCTGGTGAAACGTTGTTGTGATGCCTTCTGTAAGGAGGAGAAATGCGTAACATCACGTTTCTGATTTTGATAAAGGTCGAATTGTAGCCTACCGCGATTGCGGTTTATCGTATCACGACATTGCTGCTCGCGTTGGTCGCGATCCAATGACTTTTGGCAGAATATGAATACGGTGGGTTCAGGAGGGCAATGCGGAACGATGTGCAGGATCCCAACGGCCTCGTATCACTAGCAGTCAAGATGACAGGCATCTTATCCCCATGGATGTAACGGATCTTGCAGCCACGTCTCGATCCCTGAGTCAACAGATGGGGACCAAAACTATATGCACAAACAGTTCGACGACGTTTGCAGCAGGATGGACTGCCAACTCGGAGACCATACCTGCGGTTACCGTTGACGCTGCATCAAAGACTGGAGCGCCTGCGATGGTGTGCACAACGATGTACCTGGGTGCACGAATGGCAAAACGTCATCTTTTCGTATGAATCCAGGTTCTGTTTACAGCATCATAATGTTCGCATCCGCATTTGGCGCCCCACGGTGAACGTACATTGGAATCGTGTATTTGTCATCGCCATACTGGCGTATCACACGGCGTGATGGTATGGGGTAACACTGGTTACACGTCTAGGTCACCTCTTGTACGCATCGACGGCATTTTGAACAAGGGCCGTTACATTTCAGATGTGATACGACGCGTGGCTCTACCATTTATTCGAATCCTGCGAAAACCTACATTTCAGAAGGATAATTCACGACCGCATGTTTTAGGTCCTGTACAGGTCTTTCTGGATACGGAAAATGTTCGACTGCTGCTCTGGCCAGCACATACTCCAAATCTCTTAGCAACTGTAAACGTAAGGTCAATGGTGGCCGAGCAACTGGCTCTTCAGTATACGCCAGTCACTACTACTCTTGATTAACTGTGGTATCGTGTTGAAGCTGCATAGGCATCTGTACCTGTACACACCATCCAAGCTCTGTTTGACTCAATGCCCAAGTGTATCAAGGCCGTTATTACGGCCAGAGGTGATTGTTCTGGGTATTGATTTCTTAGGATCTGTGCACTCAAATTGCGTGAAAATGTAGTCACATGTCTATTTACGTATAAGACATTTGTCCAATGAATACCCGTTTATCATTCGTATTTCTTCTTGGTGTAACTATTTTAATGGCCAGTAAGTGTACGGACAATGTCTTTCCCCTCTCATTTGAGTTTCCGAAGAACGTCCACAATACTCGCATGTTGATCGAAGTCACCAGTGACGAATCTAGAAGTGCGTTACTCAGCTGTTATCGGAAGATCTCAGCCGCTTGGACAGTGTTTTATAAGCAATCTCCTTAACAAATACACCAAACTTTCGAAGTGTGTTACATTTCCTCTCTATTAACACTCCTCACCTGCTCGTTCTATTTTATCCCAATTTCTAGAATATCCGAAAGGATAAGGCTCGCCCACTCACTGCGCGTGAAACTCTACGTGGCCGCGGCAGAATAACAGAGTGCACTAAAGCGCTCTGCTGCGGTGCGATCGGCAGTTCGCCGTAGGGGGTTCGAGTCCTACCTCGGGCATGGGTGTTTGTGTTTTCTTTAGTACAAGTTACTTTAAGTTAGTGTATGTAGTTTGTAAGCTCATGGACTACTGACCACCGTTGTTGAGTCCCTTAGATTTACAATCGCTTGAACATTATTTGAAACTCAACGTGCTCTGCAAGACTGAAGCAACTTCCTTGGCCAGCATCATCTCAGGAATTGTCTCCAATCGAACACGCGTGGAATATGATGGGACGACAACTGACACATGCCACTCGGCAACCCACAATTCTAGCATAATTAACAAAACAGGTTCATCAGAAGTGCTACTATGTATCACATGACAGTATTCGCAATCCATTTGATCGAGTGGATGCCACAGTCAACGCTTGTACTACCGCCCATGGTGGGGACACCACACACTAATGCGGGTGCTGGAAGCCTGGATCGACACCTGGTTGCTCAGTACCGCATCAGCTACTGACATGTAAATGTAGTTACCCCACGTAGTCCATACGCGCTGTTTGAACAACAAATCTTGATGAACTGAAAAACTGTAGGTGGGATACAATTCCCAATAAAGAAAGAAAGTGCAGAGAAAAGTGCAGAAAAATGTCAAAATTACAGAACTATCAGTTTGACAAGTCATGGTTGCAAAATACTAACACGAATTATTTACAGACTCCGGCCGTACGACCTCTTCTTTCATGGAATTAAATGCCAATTTTATTTTAATGTGCCGCGTCAGACTTCAGGATCCAAAAGTCGTCCGCTCGTCAACAAGGAAAAAAAAAATCCAAATAATATAATCTTCCTGTATTATGAAATTTCAGTGACAGATCCTTGCGTAGATAGAAGAAGCATATGATTCTAGGTTTGCACTTCTTTAAAACTGTCACTTTGAAATAAATGTTTTAAAGTTGCCTTAAAGCTCGAACTGTCAAACAGAAGTTTGTAGTGGTGTTGGTTGCTATAAAAAAGATATGTCCTGTTCACTGATGATCGATTGATATATAAGATCGATTGATAAAAATACTAAGAACTGATAAGTCTTCTTTCTTTATCTGTCAAACAAAATAACTTTCCCTAAGTGTCTTCTTTCAAATTGTAAAATGGTTTTACAGTAAATAAGCCTTCAGCTCCTGTCAATGAATATATTTCTTGTAAAATTTCTATAAATATCAAAATAATGATCATTGACACTTGGTTAACTGTCGGGACACAATGACAATTTATTGCTCTCACAATACAGATCATGACTCAAAGACAGTTAAACAAAGACTAATTTTATGGTCTTTTTTATTTTCCACCGAAGTTTCTATAATAATGTCAATATCCGCGACGATAACCGCAGAGACCAGCATCTTCTTGCCTCGTGGCCGTCGACCTGCGACTTGAAGTGGCCAGATTTTTACTCCTTCAGTTCGGCGTCGAAGATGTTGCTCTCGTAGGGTGAATCGCCGTCACAGCACATGAAACACAAGAAACATACAAAAACTTTTTTAAGAATCACATAACATAAAACATTTACATAAAAATGATTTAAAAGCATAAAATATAAACATAATCTTCTGCGAAACTGAGCTGACATAAGGTGTTAATGGAGACAATAATCCATCCCACTACAAGACGAATGGATCACTCTGGACTTAGGAGAAATGTAAGACCACAGCAGTCAGTATTCACATTATGTCTTATCTTACAAGACAGGTTAAGGAAAGGTAAACCTACATTTCTAACACTTTCAGATCTGATGAAACCGTTGAACAATGTTGACTGGAATACACGCTTTCAAATTCTGAAGGTAGTAGAGGTAAAATATAGGGATTTACAGTCAACTTGAAAGAAAATCAGACAGCAGAGTCGAAAGACATGAAAGGGATGCAGAGGTTGGGAAGGGAGTAATACACGATTGTAGCCTCTGTACATTGAGCAAGCTGTGAAAGAATGAAAGGAGAATTGATTTTCTTGAAGAGGAAATAAAAACTTCGCGTTTTGTCCATGAGTCTGGAATTCTGTCAGAGACAACAAAGGAACTGGAAGAGCTATTGAAGGGAATGGGCAGTGTTTTGAAAGGAGGCTATACACAAGAGAAAAACAAGAATGTCAGAAACAACGTAGTGTCAGAAAAGCAGGCGATGCTGTAGAAATGACATCAGGTTAGGAGACGATAAAAGTACTTGGCGAATTTTGTTATTTCGTTATCAAAATAACTTCCGATTGCCAAAGTAAAGAGGATATAAAATGTAGAATGGCTCTGGGAAGAAAAGCGTTTCTGGAGAAGCGAAATTTGTTGACATCCAATATTAGGAATTCTTTTCTGAAACCATTTGTCTGGAAAGTAGCATTGTATGGAAGTGAAATGTGGAAAATTTCAGACAAAAAGATGATATAAGCTTTTGAAATGTGATGCTACAAACGAATGATGATGATAAGATGGGTAGGAGGTGCTCAACAGAATTGGGGAGAAAAGAAGTTTCTGGCATATCCTAACTAAGAGAAGGGGTAGGTAGGTGGGACATATTCTGAAAATCAAGGATTCGTCAACTTAGCATTAGATGGAAGCTTGTGGGGTAAAAATCGTAGAGGGAGATCGAGGGACGAGTACAGAAAGCAGATTTCAAAGAATGTAGGTTGCCGTTCTTATTCTCAGATGAAGAGCCTTTCTCAGGGCACGGTAGGGTAAGGGGTGCATAAAACCAGTCTGCGGGCAGAAGACCACAACAAGGGAGTCAGCTTATTGGCCCACTTTAGGTTACGGTAGTAACACTAAAAGTTGGCCTTTGCGATCGTCTTTTGGCAACTTGAAATTTAAACGAAAATAACGGCTTAACTATTCATCTGATATGAAAATTGAATAACCGAATTTGTAGAGGAGAAAATTCTCTACGACATTGCTCTCTTATGTTTTTTCGTATCTCGTAGCGTTTCAAAGATATTTGCAAAAATAACGGCAATTTTGAGATGTATGTCTGTCTGTCTGTCCGTAACGTATTCCCTGTTTTTAAGTTGATCCGTTCAACCGATCAGTACCAAATTTTACAGACATGATTGTAAGCCGCCAGAGACCAGAATCTCACTTTTTCAAGTTTTTTGGACAAAAAGTACGACAGTAATACAAAAAAAGACGTTTGTAATATAATTGTAATTTCAAATGAACAGTTCATCTGACACGAAAATTGAATAACCTAATTGGTAGAGGGAAAATTCTCTACAACTTCGCTCTGTTATGTTTTTTCATATTTTGCATCTTTGCAGAGATATTTGCAAAAATAACGGCGATTTGACGATGTCTGTCTGGCTGTAACGTGTTCTCACTTTTTAGGGCGAACCGTTCAACCGATCGGCACCACATTTTACAGACATAATTGTTGGCTACCAGAGAGCAGAATCTCGCGTTTCGAAATATTTCGGACAAGAAATACGCTAGTAATACCAAAAAAGCTGTTTGTAATGTAATATTAATTGCACAGAAACCGTTCATTTGACGCGAAAATTGAATAAACGAATTTGTAGAAGAGAAAATTCTCTACATCTTTGTTCCCGAATGATTTTTTCCCCCATAACTCGTAACATTTGAGAGATATTTGCCAAAATAACGGAGTTCTGACACCCTCTATTGAATTAACGAAAACCAACCGTTCGCAGATGTCACGTGATATTCCTCGCACAGAACTGTCTCCGGCATACGCCATCCTGCGTTACGTATTTGATGATTTTCTTATTGTAACTTAGACGTTGTCATTCCAGAGCAATGGAGCACTGAAAAATTAACAAAAACATGTCGTTCTTCGTACGATAAATGATAATCTAGTGTCTACAAATGCCATATTAGCATCAGTTAACAACGGCCATCAGTAGTATGAAATTTACGAACGGAAGTTCAAACTGTTATCTGTAGCGTAGTAGGCATTGCGTCGAATTGTGACGATGAAGATCGGTTCGAAACCCACTACTACTTAAATTTTTTTTTCCAAAACTGGTTTCAGACACACTTATTTATTAATTTTTTGTTATTTACATCATTATTTTTCTCGAAAATGTTTGCAAAAATTTATAAAACTACAAATCTAAAGTGGGCCTCAAAACACATCAGTGCGATTTTTTTTAATTTCTGGTAGCGAATTTCATTGTTTATGCCAGATTATGTATATAACACTTTTGTGTCTTTAGCTGTGGTATGCTTCCGCTACAATCTATCTAAACACGAGAGGTGCCAACATGGTGAGGTTACAACAAGCTTTCGACCTGCCACACAGGTGCAGCGTCTGACGGCGGAGGCGTGGAGCCGTTTCCGTGCCGCAGGGCACACTTTGCGAAGGAAAATCAACAGCGGTGGCAGGAGGAGGCGAAGGTCTGAGAGGGCTGGAGTGTTGCTTCATTAAGCCGGCGCGGCGCGGCGCCTCCTGTGTGGCGGCCAACTTGCAGGAGGGCCGGCGTTTACTTTGCGCCGCTGAACACACAGCGGCCCAACTTGTGCGGAGGTCGCTAACGAGATTTGCAGCCGCGAAGCTCTGTCGATAATTGGTCGATAACTGTTGTGCGCCGCGCGCGTGACAACAAGACTTTCCACTGCACGCGGGAAGCAGCGAAGACGCGAAGCTCTTGAGAGACCGAAAAACAGCAGGTTCTTCGTGACGGTTAGAATTCAGATTTGTGCGGTTGCGGTTTTTTTAAGTAGGTTTTGAAGGACGAAACAGATTGATCGGCTGAAAATTGGAGCTACCGAGCAAACCTTTGCACTGATGTGCTGTAGGATCTAAAAATAGGTTGCTCTACCGGAATAATTTAGAGTCCATAAACAGAGTGGTGCACATGCCCGAGCTCAGAAGCGTCAGTTTTTTCCAACTCTAGCGGTGTGTGAGCTTCAGCTTGGTGTTTACGCTGGCAAACAGAAGCAATATAACAGTTATGATAAAGTATATGTTTAGATTCATTGTACGTCAACTCATCGTATCATTACTTTTCAAAATCATCATTCAAGGACGTTATAGTGGTTGAAATATTCTAGAACAACGAGTGTTTCACGCGTCTTTCCGGAGCAGAGTGAACAGCGTCAAAGCTTACGAACGCAAAAGACGCACGTTCGAATGTGCCTGCAGCCTTTTCTCCTTTTTTAATCGAGACAGGTATATGTGACACTTTAAACCTCAATTCGCTACAAATTGTTTAATTGCAGGCTTCCCTAGGTTCTACATTCTTTCATAAGTTTCCGTTATATAATAGTCTAGTTCATAAACTAACAGGCAAATCCGCATAGAAAAATATTGAAATTTGATATATTTATTTGTAATGACTTCGAGTGCTACCTGATGTTCTACAGAGATAGGTAGCAGCTGATTGACAAATTAGGAAGAACACGTAGATAATGTCGTGGGAAAGACGAACCAGAAACTGCGTTTTATTGGCAGAACCCTTGAAACATGCAACAGAACTACAAAAGAAACTACACCGTCCATTTTTTGGAGTATTGCTGCCCAGTGTGGGATCCTTATCAGGTGGGTTTGTCGGAGGACATCGAAAGAGTCCAAAGAAGGGCAGCTCGTTTCGTATTGTTACGATACAGGGAAACAGCGTTACAGAAATGATACAGAATCTGGAATGGGAATCATTACAACAACGGCGCTTATCGCCGCGGCGTGAGCTACTTACGAAACTCAAATCGCCAATATTCTCCTACGAATGGGAAAATATATTGTTGACTCCAACTTAAATAGGTAGAAATTATCATCAGAATAAAATAAAGCTCGAACGGAGAGATTCAGGTGTTCTATCTTCCCGCGCGCTATTCGAGAATGGAATGGGAGATAAATAGTATAATGATGGTTCGATGAACCCTCTGCCAGGCATTTAAATGTGATTTGCAGAGTATCCCATGTAGATGTAGATGTAGAAGTGTGTGGATGTTTCTTCCAATATATGTGAAGCTATAATTTCTGTTTTAACACTGCTCCTTCATCTAGGGTAGGGTTGTTTGTGTGTTAAGCTATGAAGAAGATATCGGTAGCTACAGGGTAGCGGGTACGGTTGAATAAGCGCGTTCAGTCAGTGCACTGGCCGTCCTCTGTAAGAGACTAGAAAGGAACCTTACAACGAAATCTCATATATCAATATATACCATTTGGGGAAGAATGCTAGCTATTTAGCAATAGATATCAAAACATTTGGTAAAATATAACACCGATTCTGGCACTGTAGTTACACATATGTTTCAGAAAATAATACCAAATTTCACATAAAGTGACAACTAAGTTAGCGAGAAAAGTTGAGATGGCATCTGGGAAAAATGTCAATAAATGTAGCAAAAATAGCGACGACTTCGGAAAAAAATGACAAGACATTGTGTGTCTGATAAGCAGATCAACGACGAATTTGAGAGGAAACATCTATATTGACTAAAATAACAAAAGTTTTCTATTTTTAACTGTGATCTTTCGCCTGATTTTCTCATATTTTTCTTTTTTAATTCTTTTTTATTTTATTTATTTATATTTTCCAATATGGAATCTTTTTAAAGAATTTGTAACGTAGTAAAGCCCACAACTGCACAATTTGCAGGGAATTGACGTTGCAATTCATTAGTGTGATTTGATTAATATCTGGAGGAGAGGAATGATCCTAGCATTTTCTGACTGAAACACACACTTCGTCCGTTTCATGTAATATGGAGGTAACGAAATACTACTTTTTTGACGGGGAATGGCAGACACGTTAAGAAGACATGTAACTCATGTCTTTCGTTGCCTTAGCTTATTGAAGCTATAACTGAATAAAAAAATAAAAAAATAAATAAATAAATAAATAAATGGCTGATGCCTGTCAGATCTGAGGGAGATGCTACTACAGCTTATAAATGATCAAAACATGTGAGTCACACTTTGTAGATGTTAAACATGACGGGGCTTGTAAATGAAAGGTTAATTACAATCGAGTAGAAGGAAAGAACCACATCACACGCAGTTATATATTTAGTACACAATAATGTAAGATAAATACAGGTGATGTCAGGCCAGCACTCTGTGGTGTCGCACAAGTCTAAAGTGCGAGCCACCTACTTTCGCCGCGCGCCGCCATGCACGCACGGCGCGGCGTTCTTATGACGTCAGCCACGAGCGCCCTCTGCTGCTATCCCGCTCGTGGCCACCACTGAACGACATCGTTAACTTGGGACTGAGATAGGAACCAGTTAACACTTCGGAATCAGATAGGCACCAGTGAAGACTTGGCTATCGGATAGGCACTAGGCAGGCCTCTAGCTCAACTATGTATCAGCATTCTGCATTACTGAGCTATGTAAAAGTTAATTATTACGAAGTCTCTAAGAAATATATATCTCGTTCTAATTTACTCTAGTGTTTCTAGTTTCTGCTGTCCCACTGGATGGTCACCTCCTACCTGCACAAGCGTGCATCCTTTATTCCTGTGTCGCAGATTTCCCTGTGAACTCTCGTCGGGTTGCACAGGAAACAGCTGCGGATGCCGACTAAGTGTGGTAGCACGTTTTGTTCGCTCTGGGTGGCCTGCCAGAGCCAAAGACATTCAACGGCCTCTGGTTCGACGTTATTTTGCACAACGTCATGCATTATCTTTAAGTCAGGGTGTACTGTTGTTGCATACCGACAACGACCAAGCAATTGTGATTGTTCCTCGTTCCCTGCAACGAGAAGTGTTACGCCTCCTGCGTCAAGGAAATTGGGGTGTTGTTAGGACAAAGCAACTGGCCAGATGTCATTGTACCTGGGTTGGTATGGACGCCCAGATAGAGAGTATGACGTCACAGTGCACGGTTTCTGCGGAGCATCAGGCGGCTCCTCCGCAACGTTTCTCAGACTGGTCACGCCCCAAGGGACCATGGCAACGTTTACACATTGATTTTGCCGGACCTTTCTGGAATACGCGCTGGTTAATTGTTGTAGACGCTTTCAGCAAGTTTCCTTTCGTGATTGCCATGAACTCAACGACGGCGTCTAGTACAATTAGTGCTCTTACATCAGTGTTTTGCATCGAAGGTTTGCCTGAAACTATCGTCAGTGACAATGGACCTCAGTTTGTTAGTGCAGAATTTCAACAGTTTTGTCGTGTGAATGCCATTCAACATATCACCACCGCACCTTTTCACCCTCAATCCAATGGTGAAGCAGAACGTTTCGTTCGACCATTTAAGTCTCACATGGAAAAGAGGAAAGGTCAGCACTCCAGGCAGCAAGCTCTTCAAATTTTCCTGTCTACGTTCCGGTGCATGCCACGTGACGGCCCGTCTCCTAACGAGCTGCTACACGGCCGCCGTCACCGCACTCTCCTTCACCTGCTGCAGTCGCCCACGCACCGAGTCGGTTCGTATGGCGCTTCGCGTTTTCAGGTTTCGACGCAGGTGCTGTACAAGGTGTTTGCTGGGAAGCACCGTTGGTTGTCGGGCACCATTCAGCTCGTGCTCGGTCGCAATACGTATGTTGTACGTTCTTCCACAGGGTCGGAGCTGCGGCGCCACGCAAACCAATTGCGCCTGCACAGGCCGCGCGATCCTCTTTCGGGTTTCTTGATTCCAGATCCAGTTCACCGCCAGGGAGCACAGCCAGATCGTTCGCCGCCGGGCACAGCTTCCCCGGACTACGAGATCGTCCCGATGGAGATCGACGCGCCTCCGTCGCCGCCGCGGCTGAAAGCGTCATCGAGTGGGACTCCGGGACCATGCGTGCCCCCGTCGCCTGGGCCACACACCTCAGAAGAAGATGACCTGCTCCCTCTGGGCGGAGGCGGGCGCCCTTCCGCTGGTTTTGGCGGGTTTCCCGGTGGATCGCAAGGTGTATATCGGGGCGCGGACGGCGTCTCGATCCCAGCCTCAGCTACGACGCCCATCCCACCAATAACGCCCCCGCCCAGGCCCTCCTCCCAGTGCCGCCGCCGTGGCCCTCAGCCCTACGCCACGACGACGCGGCGGTTTGGGGGGAGGGGTGTGGTGTCACACAAGTCTAAAGTGCGCGTCACCTACTTTCGCCGTGCGCCGCCATGCACGCACGGCGCGGCGTTCTTACGACGTCAGCCACGAGATCCCTCTGCTACAACTCCGCTCGTGGCCACCACTGAACGACATCGTTCACTTGGGACTGAGATAGGAACCAGTTAACACTTCGGAATCAGATAGGCACCAGTGAAGACTTGGCTATCGGATAGACACTAGGCAGGCCTCTAGCTCAACTATGTATCAGCATTCTGCAGTACTGAGCTATGTAAAAATTAAGTATTGTATAAATTGTGTGCAATACATATCTCGTTCTAATTTACTCTAGTGTTTCTAGTTTCTGCTGTCCCACTGGCTGGTCACCTGCTACCTCCTTTATTCCTGTGTCGGTCTTTCTACTCGGCCGCCGACACCTACGACGGAAACGAGACACAAAAGCGGCGATGAGGCGGGGACACAAAAGTGGGGATGAGGATGGGATACCAAAGTCATTAGGGGGGATTTAAAATGGAACGACCATATAAAATCAGTCGTCGGTAAAGCAGATGCCAGACTTAGATTCATTGGGAGAAATCTAAGAAAGTGGGTTACAGTACACTTGTTCGCCTACAGCTTGAATACTTCTCACCGGTGTGGGATCCATACCAGGTGGGATTGATAGAGGAACAGAAGAAGATCCAACGGAGAGCAGCGCGCTTCGTTACAGGATCATTTGGTAATCGTGAAAGCGTTATGGAGATGATCGCTAATCTCCAGTGAAAGACTCTGCAAGAGAGACGCTTTGTCGCTCGGTACGGGCTTTTGTCGAAGTTTCGAGAACTTACTTTTACTGAGGAGTCTAGCAGTATATTGCTCCCTCCTACTTATATCTCGCGAAGAGATCGTGAGGATAAAATCAGAGAGATTAGAGCCCACACAGAGGCATACCGACAATCCTTCTTTCCGCGAAAGATACGTGACTGGAATAGGAGGGAAAATTGATAGTGGTGCTCAGGGTACCATCCGCCACACACCTTCGGGTGGCTTGCGGAGTATGGTTGTAGATGTAGATGTAGAAACTCCTTTTCTTCCCGATTCGGTTAAGTACCTCCTCATTAGTTACGTGATCTACCCATCTAATTTTCATCATTCGTCTGTAGCACCACATTTCAAAAGCCTCTATCATCTTTCTATCCGAACTTAGGTTTCACTTTCCTTAGCCTATCTTCTAAAATAAGTCGTAATTTGAGAATTGCCTGCCGTGTTCCTACATTTCTCCTAAATCCAAACGGATCTTCCCCAAGGTCGGATTCCTTGCTTTCTTTGGAATTGGAATAACAATGTTCTTCTTGAAGTCAGGGTATTTCCCCTGTCTCATACATCTTGCTAACTAGGTGATACATTGTTTTCACGAATGGCTCTTCCAACGATATCAGCAATTCAGACGGAATATCATCTACTCCAAGGGCCTTGTTTCGACTCATGTCCTTCAGCGCTCTGTCAAATTCTTCTCGCAGTATCGTTTCTCCTATCTACTCTTCCTCCAGTTCGTCTTCCATTTCTAGAATTTTGCCTTCAAGTTTATTTACTTTGTATAGGCCCTCTATATATTCTTTCCACAGTTCATCTCTCCCCTCTTTGCTTAGTACTGGTTTTCCGCTGAGTTCTTGAAATTCATACAGCTGCTTTTCTTGTCTCCAAATATCTCTTTTATTTTCCTGTAGGCGGTATCTATCTTTACTCTAGTTATGCATTCTTCTACGGTTCTGCATTTGTCCTGTCAACCTCGTTTTTAGACGTTTGTACTCCCTTTTCCCTGTTTCATTTGTTGAATTTTTATATTTTCTCCTCTCATCAATTGCGTTTAGTATATCCTGTGTTATCCAGGGATTTCTATTAGGCCTTGTGTTTCTGCCTATATGGTCCTCTGCAGCCTTCACTACCCTATCTCTCAGAGCTACCCATTCTTATTCTACTGTATTACTTTCCCCCGTTTCAGCCAATCCTTGCCTAATGATCCCTCTGAAACTCTCAAGAACCTCTGATTCCTTCAATTTGTCCAGGTTCCATCTACTAACCTTTATACCTTTCTGCAGTCTCTTAAGCTTTAATCTGCAGTTCATAACCAATAAGTTATGGTCACAGTCTATATCTGCCCCTTGATATGTCTTACAGTTTAGCACCTGGTTTCTAAATCTATAAATCTATTCCTTACCATTAAAAAGTCGATCTGGTTCCTTCCAGTGTCTCCTGGTCTCTTTCACGTATACAGCCTTCTTTTATGTTGATTAAACCAAGTGTTGGTGATCATTAAATTGTGCTCTGCGCAAAATTCTACCAAGCGATCTCCTCTTTCATTCCTTTTTTCCAGTCCATATTGACCTACTACATTTCCTTCTCTTCCCTTTCCTACTACCGCGTTCCAGTCCCCCATCACAATCAAGTTTTCGTCCATCGGCCTGTGCTAGTTCGCTGAAAAACCCGAATAATTATATGGCCGCTTGCACCGCTATCGGTCGTGGTTCAATAGAGGGCGTGTTTATGCCGTCTGTTGTCTGAGTTTCTTTTAGGTATCGACAAGCCGGACAGAAGCAAAGATAGAACACCCCACTTGCTTCACTACGATTGTGAGACAAGTCAACTGGAGACCTGACATTTTGTACAGCCAAGTTCCAATTACTGCTCCACTTAATGCAGGAATATAGTACCACAATAACGGAAGTAGGGCCTACGTCAACGTTCCGTGGAACGAAACGAAAAATTATCATTAGCTGAGTATGCACTCAGCGAAAACTCCCAACAAATCCCACTACCGGCGAAATCGTTTGAAATGTACAGTTCAGTCTACATGTCTGCTTACCCGAAACTTAAATTCATTGCCGAGAGAATACGAGGGTAAGTCAATTATTATCCGCAAAGTAGTTATATAATTTTATTGTAATAAAATACGAAACTTACAAGAACATCATTTTTCGACATAGTCTCCTTGCTTTTCAATGCACTTCGTCCGTCGCTCTATGCCCTCATAAAAGAAGTTTTTCGGTTGAGTTGCGAGCCATGAATTCACCGCTTCCTTTACTGCTTCGTTCGAGTGAAATTGACGACCCCTTAACGCCTGTTTGAGTGGACAAAAGAAGTGATAGAAGGGGCAAGATCGGGACTATATGGAGGATGATCCACTACTTCGAATTTGAGTTTCTGGAGCGTTTCAGCAGTGTGGACTGCAGTATGCGGACGGGCATTGTCGTGCAACAACACAACACCTTCTGACAGCAATCCTTGGCGTTTGCTTCGAATTGCAGGCTTTAGCCTGTCAGTAAGCATCTCACAGTAACGTACACTGTTTATTGTTGTGCCTCTTTCACCATAATGTTCCAGTACAGAACATCGTGCATCCCAAAAAACCATGCGCATCAGTTTTCCTGCGGACGGTTGGGTCTTGAACTTTTTCTTGCACCGCGAATTTGGATGTTTCGATTCTGTACTCTGCCGTTTACTCTCCGGGTCGTAATGATGGATCTATGTTTCGTCACCTGTAATGATTCTGTGTAAGAAGTTGTCCCCTTCGTTACCACAGCGATCCAAATGTTTTTTGCAGATGTCGAGGCGCGTTTGCTTATGCAACCGTGTGAGTTGTTTTTGGATCCATCTTGCACAAACTTTACGAAACCCAAGTCTGTTAAGAATAATTTTGTAGGCAGAACCATGACTAATTTGAAGACTATGAGGCACTTCATCAATAGTTAATCGCCTGTCTAAGAGAATCATTTCACGTGATCGCTCAATGGTTTCTTCATTTGTGGCGGTCGTTCAGCTCCTTCATCGTGCTTAACACTCGTGCGACCATTTCGGAATTTTTCAATTCACTCTTACACACTTCTTTGTGACAAAACACTGCTGCCGTACTGTACTGAAAGTCTTCTATGAATTTCGGCCTCTGATACACCTTCCGCCCACAAAAACCGTATCACTGAACGTTGCTCTTCTTTGGTGCAAATAGACAACGGAGCAGCCATGATTAACAGCACGGCAGCGACAACGAAACTAACGTAACAGCTTGAAAAATGCAAATATATAACAACAAATAAACAAAGCATGCGTCACCAACGTAAAACGACAGTACTACCAACAGAAACAAAAATATAACTAAATTACGGATAATAATTGACTTACCCTCGTATTTCTGGACACTTCGAAAGTTTTTCCTCAAAATATCACAGCATACGAAGCACGTCTGAACACTTCGACAACTCTGGAAGAAAGTCTGATGACTCCTCACTGCTCAAAATTCACAAGTCAGGCTTCTTTACCAGAAGGGGCGCGCCCAACGGGCGTCGGAAAGTTGAAGCGTCCGCCCATGGCACCTCTCGAGACATCCACTTGAGGCCAAATGCACAGTGATACCAGAAAGTCACCTGCAGAGCCTGTCGTAGGCCGTGATACAGTTTTGGCACAATCTAACATACACAGTCGCGACACTCATTGCTGTAAAAGTTGTTACCGACTGATAGTTGCTGCGACACTAGCGCTCCTAGCGGTGGGCAAGCCATCCAAGTAGTGATGTTTGTTTATAATCGGTTTTGTACGTAATTAACGAAATACTTACTATAATTTTTGCATTACAAGCATTATTAAAATATCGAGAGACTAACATAATACGGAAATTAATATAAAAACAGCATAATTGAAATGATTCAGGGTTATAAAGAACAACTCTGTCATGAACAAATACTTACGAATATGTGTATATTTGCAGCTTTTTCCGCTGAAGGTAAGTTGCATATAAACATAATGGTATAACACATTTCTATTATGGTCTAGTCTTACTATGACAGCCAGTTTTTGACATGAATCACTTCGGTATGGAATCTAATGATTCTCACATGTTTACACGTCACCCGTCTTTCTTATAAGTGCATAATCTTTTAAGTGTAATTACTTTAGCTTTAAAAACCAATGTTTTGATGATTCTTGCTGTTTCTGGTGCAGATGTAGCAAAAATTGTGGAATTGGGTTCTTCTTTGTTGGAAAACAATTTGGTTGCTTTTATCGTTATGTTGCCACGTCTGTGACGTTTCTCCTTCAGCTACTGCTGTAATGGTTAATTTGGTACCATACATACCGTATTTATTGCATTCTATATACGTTTTCTATGTTCCACCCTCACCGATTTTACTGGAATTGTAATGAAGAATACTTAACGTTCCTGCGTAGAAATTGACGTCTCTCTGCTAAAGGGCATGTCTCCTGGTGTTTCCTAAGCATTCTTATCTTTAATACAAAATGAAATTATTCATTTAAAGCCTGTATGCTACAGGATAATTGTAAATTAACTGTCCTGTAATGTACCATTTCGTACCAAACCTAAGAAAGACAAATGGGGAGCTATTTTTAAATTATTACTTATTTATAAGGCACTACATACGTTCGCTAATGTAAAAAGTATACTGAAGTCAATCAAACCGATACTATTTGCTCTGATCAACTATCGTATTCAAAACGTAGCTTGCCGGCCGAATGTCGTGACTGTATATGTTAGACAGTGGTTTTGTCGCCAGAGTGGCTGTCGGCGTCTCCCCGAGGTCAGTCATCTGCCTGAGGTCGGAGGCCGTTGCCTCCTCGTCTGCATAAGCGAGTGCCCGGTTGGCGCCGCGCGATTTCACGGTCTGGTGGCCGCCGTCATCAGAGCGGACTCTCGGGCAGTCAGTCCGCAGAAGACGGCCTCCCACACCACGCGGTCGCCGCCTTTGAAAGCTGCCTGCGTTTGTTCACCATGGAGCCCCACACACTCGTGCCTTGCCGTCGCCCGCCCCTTGTGTGTTGAGTAGGACAGCGTGCTCTGCTCTGCTACACGCGAGCATTTTTACCGTCCACCACAATTCTCCCCATACCAATTAAAAATCACACCTCAGCACTTATTGTATGGCATTAGCAGCATGGGGCATATGTAGGGGGAGAATTGTGGTGCAAAATTATAGAAGCGAATATCAGGCATCTTTCAACGTATAAAAAATCACCTACACACCTCTAAATAAACCATATTCTTCGGCCAGATTCAAACATGTGTTCTTTCCATTCATTTACTGTGAAGTGCGTCTTGTTTGTACAGTGGTAGATTGCCAGACTACAAATTCAAAGGTCGCGGGTTCGATCGCACCTAGGTGGTTCGGAACCCGCGTTAAACTACTGGGTAAGTCAGTTCGAAGGTCGGAGGAAGGCAACGGCATACCACCTCCAAACAGAACCATGCCTAATAAAACACTGTTGTGTTTTAACCAATCTTCAGATTTTTGACTGCTTTAACTTTTTACTGTGACTCTATTCACTCCACCAATGAACTACGCCACTAACACTCTTTGTGACAGTACTGCTACAGTTATGTAGCACCATTTCGACGTGTTTGAATAATGATTTTGAAAGACGTGACACAACGAGTAACAATGAATCCCGACATAAACTGTATCATAATTCTTACAGAACTTGATGTCTTCCGCAGCCGAAGATGAGACGTTAGGGGAAAGTTTTATAAATCGACCACGGCTTATGAGCCCGGAAGTTGACGCCGGCCGTGAAAGCTTACATTGTTTGATCAGAGAAGAGGATATCAGGCATCTTTCAACGTAAAAAAACTACCTGAAAAACCGGCATTGCTCGGATATTTATTTATTTATTCCTGCAATTTTTCAGGCACATATTCATGTGTATAAGGGATGTAAGTCTGTAAAATTTCCTGGGAATACAATTAATAGTAAAGAAGTAATAGACTAAAACTTGCTGCGTGATGGGGCGGTTTTCCAAGAACGTTACTGTTTATGTGCTCATATCTCATGAACTACGTGTCATACTGTGATAAAATTTAGAAGGTACACTCACATATATGCGTGTATATTGTCTGTAAAATTTCCTGTGGCTATAATTTGTAGTGAACAAATTATTATTTGTAACATAATACTGAATGCAGTAGTTTTACTCCATAAACAGCGAAATGTAGTAAGTGAGAAACTTTTTATTTCATCATTTTGCTATGGCTGTCAGCAAGAAAAGTTTAAGGAAGGTTTGAAATTATGTTTGAAGTTTGTTGCAAATGTTCAAATATTTGTATAGTCTATGGGACATAACTACGGGGTCATCAGTCCCTAAACTTACAAACTACTTACGAACTAGGACGGCAAAAATATCCATGCCCGAGGGGTATTCGAACCCCCGACCGTAGTGGCCGTGCAGACCGTGACTGGAGCGCCTCAGTCTCCTCGGCCGCCGCGGCCGGCAAGTTTGTTGCAAATCGCTAAGTTATCTCATCATCATGTAGCGTATTTGTAAAGTCTCGCCTCATTATATGGTAGTTTTTTGCGATTCCTAAACTTTATGACATGAACGATGTACCGAATGTGATTCTTAACCATGCAGCAATTGTTACCTCACGGTAAGGAATGTGTGTACCAAATTTGGTTGAAATCGGTCCAATGGTTTAGGAGAAAATGAGCAGCATTTTCGCAAAATGCAGCAGTTTTTTGCGAATCTCATTGTTTACGACGTTATATCCCGTGGACTATATATCTATATGATTCTTACACTTACGGCGATCGTCCTCGTGCATTGAAGTTTACCTGTACAAAATTTCATAAAGATTAGAACAAAACTGTAGATTTGTATGCAACACGTACAAACATACGGACACTCTGTTTTATATATTAGATCACCTACACATCTCTAAATTAAAAATAAATAAACCATATACTTCGGCCAGATTCAAACATGTGTTCTTTCCGTTCATATACTGTGACTCTATTCACTCCACCAATGAACTACGCAACTAACGCTCTTCGTAACAGTACTGCTACAGTTATGTATTATACTTCGACCATTTCGACGTGCTTGAATAATTATTTTGAAAAGACATGACACAACGAGTTAGGTTTACAATGAATCTCGACATATACTGTATCATAATTCCTACATAGCTTCAATCAGCCTATGTGTACACCAAGCTGAATTTCCACAGACTGCCAGACTTAAGAACACTGGAATTTCTCAACATAAGCATGCCTAAGACTCTGTTCCTGTACTCTTAAATATTCTAACCAGGAAATGTGTTAGACTCCCATTGTACACCTACTGCGTCTGTCGTGACGTTTGTGTCGACGAAGGTAAGGTGTGCACGCCAGGAGCAAAAATCGGCATTCAAGAAATCAGACCGCAAAATAAACAAACACGGTACAAGTAACTCCTTCAGACTGTGTTCATAAAAGGGAGATATAGTTGTGGTGGGCGAGCGATAACACGAGACAAAACGTAATTGTTTTGGCAATGTGACCAAACTTGTGAATTTTCCAGCTAGGTATCTGAAATGGGTATACTGTTACTTTTCAGTTCTGCTTGAAAATGTCAGGCGCTTGGCTAAGGAGAAGAAAATGACCGAGCATTCGTATGCAGTCATTTTTCCTCTTCGAGAATACAGATGTCTTCCTCACCTTTCTCAGTAACAGCACTATTACTGTAATGAAAATAAACGTTAAACTGAAAATACCTGGTCTGAAAGGGAAATGAAGGTTACGTGACAGCAAATAGCAAATATAAAACAAAAATAAAGTCAAAGACTGAGATGTATTTTTACCACCGTTAGAATCACTTAAATCAACAGACTAATACCAACAAGTAGGTAACAGCAATATTTTCTCCCATTCAGCAATTACAAAAGAAGTTTAATTTCAGCAAAAATCTCTAGTTATACTTAAATTTATTTTCGCAGAAATATTTTTTTCTCATTAAAAATGCAGAAAAACAATTATATATGCAAAACGGATTAATTTTCACATCAGTCACTGCAGTAAAATTTCGTTACACAAGAAATTAAAAGTTAACACACCAGATAGATCGTGAAACTTCTCCGACGTATGCACAGTGATCACATATTCCTGAGGGACAGAGTAAAATCTCTATTTTTTAGTTAGGGTAAGTGAGATTCTAATTATATACTCGGGTAAAATAGTTTTTGGGCGCTACTTGTAACATGAGGTGCAGAAGTAGCTTGTTCAATCAACGGACCATCTGTATCGAAGTTCGATAGTTCACACCAATAGTCAGGAAAGGCAATGGGAGTAACCCACTGAATTATGGGACTATATCCTTGACGTTGATTTCCGAGAAGGGTTTTGGAACCCTTAGTGAATTCAGACGTTACGAATTACGTTGAACAAACCCATATATTGATACATGGTCGCCACAGATTTTGAGGTAATCTTTTTTCAAAAAAACACATTTAGCACTTTACTGACACGAAGTGATGAATGCTAAGGACAAGGGATCTCAAACGCATTTCATACTTACTAATATCTAGAAGATTCTGCGGGAAATACAAGGGTTGTTTATCCCTGCATTTTGAAGTTTTATAGAGTCTACTTCCGTTAAATCAAAACAAATTTTTGTACCAAAACATTGGTCTTTTTCTACTAGTTGGCTCTCTAATTTTCGCACCCATTCCAATGAACCTATTTCAATTTTCGTCTTTTATCAAAAGATACTTTCATAACGAAAATTATTAAAATCGTTTCACTAATCCCTAAGTTATCATAATTTCTTTATTTTTGCCCCACTTTGAAAGGACCGTTACCCCTTACTATGTTTTACCGACGATAAAAATAATACATGTCCCTCAGTTTTCTAAATATTATAATGTATCCAAATTTCAGATAAATTTGAGAGTGGCGCTTCCGTAGGTTTACTTGTTGACCACTTTTCCCGTAAACGTTGCTGATATTAAGTCCCATTTCTTAAAACCTTTTCAAAATAAGAGCACAACGATAAAGTTAATACCGTCGTACTGTAAAAGCCAATTATAATAGTCAACACTGCCGTGTAACATGTCTCTTTCAAAGTAAGACTGCTTAAAGATATAAAATGAAAGTTAATTTTTGATCTCAGATTTGTAAACTCTATGTTACATTCATCGTTTATCACGTGAATTAGTCCAGGACAGATGTAGATGTTAAATTTTTATGATCGGATTTTGTCCTTCGATTGTTAGACTCGGCCAGTACAAAACTGACAAAAATACATTAAGAATGTTATTTCAGAAACGTTAATTGAACGAGGAACGAAATACAATTTTTTCCATTGTCTCATCATAATGGTATAATATGGTTCACAAATACTGATATTTAAAAGGGATGAACTAAATTTCGAAGCATAGAATGTTCACTTTAATAGTTCATACGATACCTTAATACTTCCATGTAATTGTCTTTTTCACTTCATTCGCTACGCGTTCAAAACCGCCAAATTCCCGTTAAGCGGGATAACATAAATTTAGCCGCGAAGCGATTATCCAAAACCGCAAAATTCTGCGGGAAACCCGCTGGACTGGTAACACTCTCCTGCCAGACAATGACCTCAGCGAGCTGGACCAATGATATTATTTCACATTTCTATATCTTTGGTGCGTAGTAGCAATCTACTACTACGTTAATTTTCGTACCAAATACATACAGGCATATTTCGCAGTGACAGTAGTGGGAAGCCATTTTATGAAAATACAGACGCAAGTACTTTGATAGTGCTGGAAGTATTCATGGGATGCCCTGAAATTACAAAACGATATTTGCTATAGGCATCTATGATAATCAGTCAATGAGTATCCCAAAATGGTCCAGCAAAGTCAATATGTAAGCATTGCCATTGTGTACCACAATTGGCAAAGCGTTCTTTTTTTTTTTTTTTTTTCCTAATCGAAACCACGTACAATGTTGACGTGCGAGCTGTTCCGTGCCTACCATTCCCATTTGACTTGTATGTAGAGAATTGAACACCTGCTGTTGCAATGATATAAATAGTAGTGTTTGTTCATTAGGTGTGTGAATCAGAATCACATCGCTGAGGAGGAATAAACTGGTCTGATGCACAAAATATTGACGCACGGCCCAGCGTTTGAGAACGTATTGTTTCCATAATTTAGAGCTGGTCAGTATATTCGGCGATCCGCAATAAATCAGCAGGAAAGGAAACCAGTGCTCGCAAATCTGAACAATCAATATGCAGGCAAGTACGTTCTGATTCGTTGAACGATTCATCAGAGCCGTTAGGTAAACGAGAAATTCAATCGGCATTTGAATGTTGTGCCGTTGGGCGATACCGAATTTCATGGTAATAATTCGACAGAAGAAGCAAGTAACGTTCTCTTGTGTGGTTCGGATTTTAGTTTGACGCATGAAATAGTGCAGTCAAACGCTTGTGATTTGTGACGAGGAAACGTTTTCTGCCAATGGGTAGTAATGAAATGTTTTTTACATCTCATACTATTGCTAGTGCTTCTTTTTCCAGCTGGCTGTAGTTCCTTTTATTTAATTCAAAATTTTTTAAACAGAAGCGATGGGGGGTTTAGGAGTGCCAGTATTTTAGGACATATGGTCCCTGCACCAAGGATGAGACATCAGTGGTCATGAGTAATGGTTTGTACGGATCGTAATACTTAGGGCACAGATGACGAAGCAACGCATTTTTGAGTCTGTGAAATGCTTGTTCACATGCCACCCTTCTTGCAGTGGTGTACCGTAGGTCTCTAGAAGGACGTAGAGTTCCAAAAGATTGGAAAATGCCGCAGGTCATCCCCGTTTTCAAGAAAAGACGAACAGACGTGCGGAACTATAGGCCTATATCTCTAATGTCCGTCAGTTGTAGAATTTTGGAGCACGTTTTATGTTCGAGTATAACGACTTTTCTGGAGACTAGAAATTTGCTTTGTAGGAATCAGCATGGGTTTCGAAAAAGGCGATCGTGTGAAACCCAGCTCAGAGGGCCATAGACACGGGTTCTCAGGTAGATTCCGTGTTTCTTGGCTTCCGCAAGGCGTTGATACAGTTCCCTGCTGTCGTTTAATGAACAAAGTAAGAGAATAAGGTCTATCAGACCAGTTGTGTGGATTGAGGAGTTCTTAGATAACAGAACGCAGCTTGACATTCTCAATGGAGAGATGTCTTCCGAAGAGTGATGTCAAGTGTGCCATAGGGGAGTGTCGTGGATCCGTTGCTGTTCACGATAGATATAAATGACCTTGCCGATAGGATCGGAAGTTCACTGAGGCTTTTTTCGGATGTTGCTGTAGTATATTGAGAGGTTGTAACAATGGAAAATTGTATTGAAATGCAGGAGGAACTGCATCGAATTGACGCATGGTAGACAAGTGTAACGTGCTACGAATGCATAGAAAGAAAAATCCTTTATCATTTAGGTACACTATAGCAGGTCAGCAGCTGGAAGCAGTTAATGCCATAAATTATCTGGGAGTATAAACTAGGAGTGATTTAAAATGAAACGACCATGTAAAGCAGGTGTCAGATTCATTGGAAGAATCCTAAGGAAATGCAGTCTGAAAACAAAGGAAGTAGTTTACAGTACGCTTGTTCGCCCAATTCTTGAATACTGCTCAACGGTGTGTGATCCGTACCAGGAGGGGTTGATATATGAAGCTCCAACGGTGAGCATCGCGCTTCGTTACAGGGTCATTTACTAATCACGAAAGTGTTACGGAGATGATCGATAAACTCCAGTGGAAGACTCTGCAGGAGAGACGCTCTGTAGCTCGGTACGGGCTTCTGTCGAAGTTTCGAGAACATACCTTTACCGTCTAGCAGTATATTGCTCTCTCCTACATATATCTTGCGAAGAGGTCATGAGGACAAAATCAGAGTAATTAGAGCCCAGATAGAGGCATAGCGACAGTATTTCTTTCCGCGAACAATACGTGACTGGAATAGGTGGGAGAAACGATAGTGGTACTCAAGGTACCCTCCGCCATACACCGTCGGGTGGCTTGTGGTGTATGGACGTATATGTTGACGTAGAATGTATATGTAGTCCATTGAAACGGCACATTTCTGCGTTTCGCGTGATTCAGAGCCGCGAAAATTTGCGCCGCTCTCAGAATAAGTTTTATGCTATAGGTTAATGTGCCCAGAACGGCTTGTCGTTCCTGAATATTCGTGGGCGTAGGCAGATCCCGAATCGCTTGCAAATGCGTGGTTGAAGGATGAGCGCTGATGGCGTAAATGATTTGTACGAAATATTCCTTTCATGGGTTGAAGAAGACGTAATTTAGCATGTTAATTTTAATTCCTGTTTCAGACAAAACTTTGAGAAGACATTCTAAATTATCGTGATGTTCTTCTTCCGGCTTTTATCCAGAGATGATTATGTCGTCCAAATAATTGAAATAAGAAAGAGTTGTGGACGGGAGTTGTGCTAAGAAGTTTTGAAATAACGCCAGCATGAAAGCGATGCCGCAGGGAAGGATTGATATTCGAACAAGCCGATGTGAGTATTGACTACAAAAATAATCCTCTTTTCTTCGCACAAAGGTAATTGGAGGTTGGAATCATCTAAGTGTACCTTAGAAAGGAATTGTCCTCGTAAGAGTTTATGCATTATATCCTCAAATCGTGGCAGTGGGAATGTATCAGTGATTGTCTCTGCAGCAACAATAGTGTCTGAAATACTCACAAAGACGATCCTTACCGTTTAGTTTACGGATGATGACAATATGTGAAGCCCTTTGACTCCGTGTGATGGGTTTCGTAACACCTATTGGTTCAAGACAATGAAGATCTGATTCGATATTGTTGCGTAACGTGTGGCAGTGGACGCGCGGGGCAATATTCCTGGTGCACATGTACATGTTATGTCGGCTGTGAAATTGATCACCTTACCATACCACTGAATAAACGCTCATACTTGTCGCAGAGGCTTCGGATGCGCCACGAAGACTAGAGTGTCATTTGGACGGAAATTGTTGTTTACGTCTAAATCAAATAATAGCGTCGATTCCGAAAATTTAGGATCCGTTAGTAAGCGAAGTAACGGTACGTCTTTTGTTATAGTCTTGTAGTTACTGGCAGGTAAAGTGTACCTAACACTGAAATACTTTCGCCCTTGTAGGTGGACAGATGCACACTTGATTTTTTTGCAAAGTAGATTTGCCAATATTGTCATATGTTTCGTGTTTTAGCAACGTATACCCTAACTGAAGCTCCTGTGTCAAGTAGAATAAATTTGCAAGATGAGCCATAACTTGCATTGTGATCTCTGAGTTTGCTTGTCAGTCTGAGAGTTTAAAACTTTTTCCTCTTGCATTTGATCTCTAGAGCGCTTACCAGATTTGTTTCTGTAAGTGATCAATATTGACTTCTTCGCCATTTGCTCTGTGTATCTAGCCAATTCTCGCACCGGTTGTCTGTTATATAAAATTGTCAGAACGACATGTTTCGGGACGAACCTTATCCCATTCTCAATTTCTACAAGAAGCAAAGAAAGACATAAAATACGACTTAATCAAGATGCGAACACACGAAACATTTATCATTTCTAGGATAACATACCTGAAAATTAAAATGAATCAGTCATTAACCAACGTCCAGCTTAAAATATATGCAGCATCGGTACATCATCGTGCAGTAATATGACATGTTGTCGATTTGAAGAACCACTATGAACTGCCGGCTAGCTGCACTGTTGTTTCAGCGATAATCTACGAGCAGCTACAAGTAAAAGACGACTGACGGCGTGGCCCCCACGGAGAGGGCCGAGTATGTTCCAATAAAATTATTTAAGGAGGCGCTGAAAAGGACTGAAGCATGACTGCATAGCTGAAGATCCATAATTGCCAGATATATTTTGTTATTTCTTCAGGAGGATTTATTAAAAAGTGCCGGAAATGCCCTTTGGACATATATGGCAATTATAGAACTTCAGTTATGCAGTCTCGGACGTTGCCTAATGAGGAGCAACTAATCAAAACGTATAATGTCCGTGGATTCAAATTATTCAGGAGAATCAAGAAACTGATATCTGCTAAACTATTCAATAAAATTTTTTAGATTAATTTTGAGGTACTGAACTAGAATATACCTTGCAAGGGATCCTTTTTTTTTTTTTTTAGATAGGTCAGAAAATCCGTTTATATTTCGGACAATATACGTTTTGATCCGTCATATAGGACAGTACACGTTCTGATGCGTTTTTAATAACATAACTTCACTAATTTGCATTAACTTTTATATTTGAATATGTTATCTTATATTAGACATTCGCACTTCACATGAGTTGTATCATTTACAATAACATAAGATTAATGTTTACTTTAAGGAAGCTTTACATTACTGTGAAAAACTGGATCAACACAACTATCAGTTACAGGCAGACTATTATAGGGTGCAGTAAATTTACTACATTTTGTCCATTTCAGGTTCTTCATGTAAGCAATCACAATCAATATACTCAGGAGGGAAGCTGCTGCGTAGAACTTCCAAAGATGACACGAACAAATTAAGTTGTATTTCTTATTTCCAATGTGTGCCAGTTTCCATTTCTCGTTTTGATTTCTTCTTAATTCTTTTTCTTGTCCCACAATCTATACCATCCTTCCCAACAACCACACATTGTTTTTCTAAATCCAGCACTATACTGCAGCTGTGCACTGCTAACAATAACGATTTGGCTCAAGTAATGTCAAACAATGCCAGAAGTCGACAATGCCGTATAATGCTTTGAAGTATTGTAAGCCATGACACTTGTTAAAATCGACAGTATTAACAAATTAGAGGAAAGAGAAGCAAAATAAAACGTAAATGGTGGACATTATACGTTCTGGTTCATTCAGTGACATGGACAATATAGGATTGGTTTTAACCATTCATTTTCAGCATACTATTTCAGTGTTAAAATATACAAATAGATTAAGTTTGAATGCAGGAGCGTGTAGACCACATGAAATATCTCGGAAAAGCAAATCAAACTCAATTTTGTCAGGAAGTAGACAATATGTCTTTTGATTAGTTGCTCCTCTAAAGATTGATTCATTTTAATTTTTAGGTAATTATCTTAGAAAGGATAATTGTTCCGTGTGTTCGCATTTTAATTTTTAAGTCGTATTTTACTTACTATCGTTGTTTTTTGTAGGACTTGAGAATGGGATAAGGTTGGTACCGAAACATGTCGCTCTAAGAATTTTACATAATTGACAACTGGTGCGAGAATTGGCTAGATACGTAGTACAGTTGTGTGATGACGTCAAAACAGAATATCTTTGACTGTGTGTTTGATGTGCGTGTGATGTTCAGTCATCCACATATTCGTGTATTCCGTCGCCAGTTACTTGAAGGTTGAGCGAACAAAGGCGCTTCATTGGAGCGTTAATTTCCGAAACATCAACGAGAGATGACCATTACCTCCAATTAACGGTCCGTCGAGACAGGAGGATGAATGCGACTCAGCTGCAACACAACTGGACGCTCAATATCAACACAATCAGTCCGAAATCGCCTTCTGGAATGTGGAACAACGCGCGAATAGTGTGGGCAGGAGTCAGCACTGGTGGACGCACGGACCTCTGTGTCGTATATAATGGTGCTCTGACTGCTCAGGCGTATAGAGAGGAGATTCTTCGACCTATTGTTGTACCATACACTAGTGAGATAGGAAACGGGTGCTCTCTGGTGTACAATAACGCTCGCTCCAAAGAGTTGTACTGGTGGGCAACACGTTTAAAGCAGATGGAATTGAACGAATGGAGTGGCCAACTTCTTAACTGGACTTATACCCGACTGAACATGTCTGCACTTGGCAGACGCATTGCAGCCAGACCAGCTCCTCCCACAACGGTTGTACTCATGGAAGAATGGTCAGAAATCCCTCAAAATGTTCAAATGTTTGTGAGCTTATTTTAAGTCATCAGTTACATCGTTACCCCTTGTTTCATCCTAAGCGCCATCTGTCTTTGTCGAATCTTCTACTTCCTTCCCCGTTTCTCCGTGTCCTCTTGAATACCATTTACCCTCTTGTTAGGTCGTCTCTCTGGCTTATCTATCTGTGGTGGATTCCAACTCCATGATTGCATTACACTGCTCAAACAGTTAGGTTTGTATTTAGTTAGTATCTAGCCAATTCTCGCACCAGTTGTCAGTTATACAAAATTGTCAGAACGATATGTTTCGGGACCAACCTTACCCCATTCTCAAGTCCTACAAAACAAGGATAGAACGTAAAATATGAGTAAAACATTAAGATGCGAACACACGAAACGATTCTCTTTTCTAAGATAACTTACCTAAAAGTTAAAATCAATCAGTCATTAGGCAACGTCTATGACTGCATAGCTGAAGATCTGCAATTGTCATACATGTCCGAAGCGCATTTCTGGGCACATCATTATATAAATACGCTAACACGAAAATTGTGGTACAGATTAATAATTTATTCGTACAAGAAGGCCAATGACTGTTACATAATTCGAAAGATTGTTTGTCGTAGAGTTCACGAATATAAACATTACGTGTGCATTTAGCCATTAAAAGTGGTAAACGGAAGTAGAAATTGTCTTATTTATAGCTTGGATCATCAGTGGTCATCAGTCCCTAAACTTACAAACTACTTATTAACTAGCTAATACTAAGGACGGCACAAATATCCATGCCCGAGGGGAGATTCTAACTCCCGACCGTAGTGGCCGTGCAGACCGTGACTGTCGCGCCGCAGTCCCCCCTAAACCTCAGGTAAAGAGTTGAGGCAGCAAAATATCGTACTTCATCACACTCAAATTACTACTGTAACCAATATCTGAATTAAGTATGTGATATCTCACCTCATACCCTAACTGTTTGAGCAGTGTATTACAAGCATGGAGCTGGAAACCGCCACAGATAAATAAGCGAGGGAGACGACGTAAGAAGAGGGTAAATGGTATTCAAGAGGAAACGGATAAACGAGGTTGGAAGTAGAAGATTCGACATACAAGGACAGATGACGCTTAGGATGAGACAAGGGGTATGATGTTGCAAAAACTCGCTTTCATAAAATAAAAATAAAGGGTTTAGGATAAATACTGCCTTAAGACCACAAGTTATCGGACTGCCGGCTTGGTGCAATGGATCGCGTCACCGATTGCGGTGCTGATGATCGTCGGTTCAATCCCGCCCATCGGCAAAACTTCATTTCTTTGTATTTATCATGCCAAGAATGTTCTACATGTTTCTTATGTTCACTTGTAATTTCTACATGTTTCTTATGTTAACTATTCTGGTACATTCTGTCTGTGTATAAACAGCAGAGCATTCTGCCCGAGAGGCAGTCAGTGTTGAGTGTATCTTTCAGTTCACAATAAACCTGCTTTCACTATAAGTGTTGTATTCAGTTGACAACCCTGCCTTCGAAGTCAAGCCTGCTTCCATTACAACGTGACAATATCCACTGCATGCATCTCTTTACGAGAGCTGCCAGCTGAAGCTACGCAGCATGCAATTGTATCATAACCATGATATCAACAAGAGATCTCCCTAAAAATCTAGAATAATGATGCGACTGTTGGGGAGATTATGACAGTATACACTCACCCAAGCATTCTGTGACGGCGTAATGTTAAATTTGCAAATATTGTATTCTGAAAACACAAAATATGAGCATATAGGATATTGGGTTTCTATTGTATGAAACTCGAGCCGAAGTTGCATAAAACTGTTTTTCTTAAATAAATAAAAAACTATAATTCCCAAGGGACAATGTTAAATACGAAAATTGTAGACCTTAAATTTATCTATCGATTGATTTCTCCTCGAACGTATCGATTCCTCTTTTACGAGATATATCGAATAAACACTTAAAAACCTTTAAAAATTTAGATTCCTTATAGCTGTTCAACATTCACTTAATACTTGCCATAAGTATAGGACGAAATAAATCAAAAAGTACTTGTTGGAATAAATTAAAAATATTCAGCATATTTCGACATATAACAGTTTCGCAGGGTATCGACCTAGAGTGATGGTTTTTGGCGTTTCTTTCGTGAAGAGTTGTAATACCATACTATTAAACATTTTTTTATTTTGTTAATTATAAGTATGAAAGAATGAATTTGAAAAACTTGCACTTCGAAAACTTCGATTCTACATACTCCCAACCATATACACAAGATAAAAAATAAAATCGTCTCCCACTTATTTTGCAAGCAAAAGGCGTTTTCTATGACGCCGTTTCTGGATTATGCAGTCCGCTCTAAACTGTTTTTATATTAAAAATTAATTTAAAAAGAAGAAAGAAACAAGACAAAACACCACATTCGCCAATCTCTCTCTCTCTCTCTCTCTCTATTCAAAGAAGCACTACATTGTAATATGTTAATTACGACTATTAAGAGAAATATTTATATCGACTGCAGAACATCGTAGAAAAAATATTACCCATTTTAAAATCGGTGAAAATGTGTCAGCTACATATTTCTGTACCAGTTCCTAACTTAACATAAAAATAGAAATGGTCAGTAGAAGAAAACTGGCCCCAAAAATGTCATTCTTTGATACTTATAATTAACAAAATCAAAAACATTATTTAATAACTCATATTACAACTCTTCACGAAGAAAACAGACCAAAAACTGTCACTGTAGGTCGATCCCCTGAGCAGTTCTAGCCAATTTTCTATAAGGGCTGTTTTTCAAGAAAATTAATATATCTCGAAATACACTAAATATTTTAATTTCTACAAAGTAGCACATTTTTGACATATTTAGTGCCGTACTTACGGCAAATAATATGTTTCTAATCGTGAATGTTGTCGAGTTATAAGAAATCCAATTTTTATTGGGTTTAAGTTTTTTCGGGTTTATTTTGAAACATAACAATGCAATCGATACATACAAGAAAGCAGTCTATAGATAATTTTCAAGTCTGAAACTTTCTTCTGTAACATTTTCGCACGGGAGTTATCGTTTTAAATTTATTTAAGGAATGCCGTTTTTTGCAATTTTGTGAAATTTTTTGCATATTTCCCATCTCGGCTCGAGTTTAATTAAATAGTATGTCTATTTGAAATTTTATGTCCTATACGGTCTGTTTTTTCCGGGTTGCAATAATTGCACTATCTTCTCCCTTATGCTCGGACTATTAGTAAGAAGTATGATATGGAGGAACAGCTGTGAATAATCTATCTGAGGGTTAAAAATAATTCATGGTAGAAATGTTGGATTACCGGCTGAATATAAGCTACGAACCTTCACTGTTAAAATATATGTTAGAACCAGGTTGTTATTCACACAAACTGAAGTTGAGTAGAGATAACCATTGTCTTTTATGTGACTTTATTCCGCAAAAAGCCTCGAGGTAAAAGCATGAAAGGACATGACAAAACATTTATGTAATGCATTGATGACTTTAGGGTGAGTATGAGAAATTTAAAAGAAAAGAAAAAGAAATTAAAAGATGATTACGAGAGGTGGCAAGTAGTTCAAGCGATAAGCTGTGTACACCTATTTAAAGTACATTTCACGCCACACTTACGGTGTACTAAACGAAAACAGAAGCGTCAATAATAGATTTTCAATTTGCCCCTACCCTGTGATTCAATTAACTTTGGTTGTAAAAGTCCCGTCTTTTACGGTTGAAGACGTTTTTACGAGCCCAGGGAATTCTCCGGAAGTTGACGCAGCAGTCGATGGGGGGAGACAAATGGAGTAGAAAGTTCCCTCTGCACAACTTGTCTTGCTGGCAGTACCAGCCATTAAAAAGCCGATGAAATGCGTCGCTCATGTTTTGGTCGGCCAATCAGCAAATGAAACCTCCCAATCACAAAAAAGTGTACATTACTTGTAAACTTCTGGTGGCAATTATTCGGCGGGAAAGTTTTCCATTAGTAACGTCGAGAGCACAGGACGTGCACGTCTTCTGAGACCACTTTCCTAAATGAGTCGACACTCCTCAGTCTGTCTTACCAGCCGATCTGAAATGTGACAAAGAAAGGAAAGTGATCAGTGCGTAGTCCTACGCCGCTTTTCCCTGAAATGGGCATGAACGAGTCAAACTAAGTCACGCTTTCTACAAGTCATTTAATACTGTATCACTGTCTTTGTCCAGAAGAAATAATAGACCGTATGAGAGAAAGAACGAGATATCGCGCTTTCATTTCCTGTGGTTTACTGGCTTTCGAAACGCATTCACAGCATTATGTGTGCACAACCCGAAGGTAGGAGATAAATTGCGACGAAAGTTTCTTCTGTTTTTAAAAAACACTGTCTCGATCGGAAGAGAATATTTTTAGTGTTGTGAGCCAACCGTTTTCAGTCTGCTTGTGAGACCAACTTCAGGCCAACTGCAATACAATAATGTTACAAATGTTAAGAGGGAAATGCAGAAGACAATACTATGGCAACTACACTAACAGTAGGCCTAAAATAATAAGAAACAGTGGGCAGGTCAAGAACTGTTGGCCGTGGAAATCGACTGCAGAATACTATGGTTTTTTCCCTCTGTTGCATTTTAATGCCCCGTGGGGCAGGTTGACAGTAGCCTCGCACGCTGCTATCCAGCCCAGTGTACGTATGAGTTTGACGGTCGATAATGGTAGTTTAAAACGGCAGAGAATTAATGTTGAACTTAACAATAAAAAGAAGATAAAATTGGCAAAGTAATAACAATGAAATGAAGGCTTTAGAACTGCGCAATACTACAGCCGAGAGAAATACAAATTGGTAAAATGTGAACATATAGAGTCCTAAAGGAGAGAATAGAAGTAGAATTAACAGAATGAAGGCGAATAAAATGTGAAACAATTAGAAGAAAAAAATAGATAACTGAAAAACACGTCAGAAATTAAAAGAGCGACGGTCGTAAGAAACACACGTACGTAGAAAAATAAAAGCCATGGTGAGTAAAGTAGCACTCGATGACACAAACAGGACGGCGACGAAGCACAGTATTACAACACATGGCAACTCGAATATTCGGCCTGATCGGTGACTGATGAAGTATTAAAACACCACTTGTGTACGTAGCACAATCACTGGCACAACACTAAACGGCGCACTGTTAAAATATGTCGACACTGGTGCCCGGCAGTGGGAAAAGGGGAGGATGTATACTACTCCAACGCTCGAGCTTATTGTTGTTGTTGTTGTGGTCTTCAGTCCGCAGACTAATTTGATGCAGTTCTCCACGCTACCATATCCTGAGCAAGTCTCTTCATCTGAGGATACGTTCGACAACCTTCATCCTTTTGAATCTGCTCACTATATTCGTCCCTCGGTCTCCCTCTACGATTTTTACCTCACATTCTTCCTTCTAATGCTAAGTTGACAATTCCTTGATGTCTCAGAATGTGTCCAACCAATCTATCCCTCTCTTAGTCAGGATATGCTAGAAACTCATTTTCTCCCTGATTCGGTTAAGCATCTCCTCATTAGTTACGTGATCTACCCATCTAATTTTCATCATTCGTCTGTAGCACCACAATTCAAAAGCTTCTATCATCTTTTTATCTGAACTCCTTATCGTCCACCTTTTACTCCCATACAATTTTACACTCGAGACAAATGCTCAATGATGAGAATTTTTGAATAGTTATAACATAAGCGTAAAAGGAACCATTCTACGTCACTGTGTACATGAATCGTGACTCAGAGGGACAGTATTTAATATTAATGAAATGCCCATAGATAACAGTTAGCTAACCAAATTAAAAAAAAAGAAAAAAACACGTGTTTTAATTTTATTTAATAATTACTAATTTTAATAATTATTATTCAATAATAATTAATCTTCAATAATTACTAATCTTTACACCTGTATTTCCTTTATGCTCTTGTGTATCTATCCGTTTTTTCATTTCATTTCATAATTGTAAGCTATAAGGTAAAGGTTTAAAAAAATTCTACATCTACATGGGATACTCAGCATATCACATTTAAGTGCCTGGCAGAGGGTTCATCGAACAACCTTTATACTATTTATCTCCCACTCCAGTCTCATTCTCGAATAGCGTGCGGAAAGAAAGAACACCTGAATCTCTCCGTTCGAGCTCTGGTTTCTCGTATTTTGTTCTGATGATCATTTCTATCTATGAAAGTAGCAGTCAACAATATATTTTCGAATGCGGAGAAGAATGTTGGCAATTGAAGTTTCGTAAGTAGTGCACGCCGCAGCGATAACCGCCGTTGTTGTGATGATTCCTTTTGTGTCCCAGCCTCGTCGTCGCTTTTGTGTCTCGTTTCCGTCGTAGGTGTCGGTGGCCGAGTGGAATGAGACCGACACAGCAATAAAGATAACACGCTGGTGCAGGTACGGAGGGGAGCAGCCAGAAACTAGAAACACTAGAGTAAATTAGAACGAGATATATATTGCACAGAATTTATACAGTACTTAACTTGTACATAGTACTGCAGAATGTTGATACATAGTTGAGCTAGAGTCCTGCCTAGTGCCTAACTGATAGTCAAGTCTTCAGTGGTGCCTATCTGATTACGAAGGTCCTAACTGGTTGCTATCTCAGTCCGAAGTGAACGATGTCTTTCCGTGGTGGCCACGAGCGGGGTTGCAGCAGAGGGCGCTCGTGGCTGTCGTCGTAAGAACGCCGCGCCGTGCGTGCATGGCGGCGCGCGGCGAAAGTAGGTGGCGCGCACTTTGTACTTGTGCGACACCACAATTCCCATCCCAGATCCTGTACCATTTCCGTAACGCTCTCTACCCTGTATCGTGACAATACAAAACGAGCTGCTCTTTTTTGGACTCTTTCGATGTCCTCCGTCAAACCCACCTAATAAGGAGTCCACACTAGGCAGCAGTACTCCAAAGAATGACGGACAAGTGTAGTGTATGCGGTTTGTTTAGTAGTTCTGTTGCATCTTTTAAGGGTTCTGCCAATAAAACGCAGTCTCTGGTTGGCCTTTCCCACGACTTTATGTACGTGTTCTATCCAGTTTAAGTCTGAAGTAATAGTAATTGCTAGATATTTTGTGGAGTTAACGGCCTTCACTTTTGACTCATTTTTCTTGTAAACAAAGATTAATGGATTTATTTTCGTACTCATGTGAACGACTTCACACTTCTTATTATTTAGAGTCAATTGCAAATTTTGACACAATAGTGATATCTTATTCAGATCGTTCTGCAGTTCTTCAGATCGTTCTTCAGTTGAATTTACTATACTGTAAATGACTTCGTCATCTGCAAACAACCTAAGAGAGCTACTTAGATTTTCTACCAAATAGTTTATGTAAGTAATGAACAGCAGAAGACCAATAACACTTCCCTGTGGTGCGCCCGATACCACCTCTGTTTTAGTCGATGCCTTACCATCCATTACTATAAACTCTGTCCTCTGACAGAAAATCACCTATCCAGTCACAAATTAGGGGCGGTATGCCATAAGCACGCAATTTGATTAAAAGCCTTTTGTGAAGTACGGTATCGAAAGCATTTTGCAAATCAAGAAATACGGAATCGATTTGCGAATCCTTGTCGTTAGCACACATCACTTCGTATGAGTAAAGAGCTAGTTGTGGTTCGCATGAACGATATTTTTTAAATCCGTGTTGACCTCAGCTCAATCATTCAGTCCAGTGCCAGCTGCTGCCAGTGTCGCACCGTAAAGAGCGCTAAGTATCTTGATTTAATTTGTGTCAAATTTAATTTGCCAGTCTAGTTTTTCATTTTCGTTAATACTTCTGTTTGAAAAGGTTTATTCCCGCGTACTTGGCAGATTACTATTCAGTCAGTTAGCAGTCAGTTCAGTGCCAGATGATGTCGCTGCCCCAACACCCAGAGCGCTAAGTATCATAATTTAATTGCGTGAAATTTCGTTACCAGTTAATTTCTTAATTTTCGTTAGTGTTTCTGTTTTTAAGAGGTTTATTATCACCTACTTGACACATTTCGTTTGTGCTACTGCTTTAAGGTTTATTCTCGCGTATTTTGATAAATACCGTATGTATAGTTTTCGTCTGCTGTAAGCTACTTGTCATATTGTCATTTTCTTATTTCGTGTTCAGCTCAGAGGAAACTTATATTCCCGCACGTTTGATAACGGTGTATTCCACGGTGTATTTTGAAAACTGCCGGACTCAATTTCGTTGTTTCGACAGTGTGCTTACCACAGACCACAGTTCAGTCAGCTGCCAGGCGCCTTTATTAATGTACTAGGCTACTTAAAAGTTGATTACTTAGTTTTCTACTTTCTACAGTTAATTGTATCGATAGGATGGATAGGATGTGTGCCTGCTGTGTGCGGACGCAGGAGGAGTTGGCCGTAGTTCGCGAACAGCTGAGCGTGCTGTTGGCTACGGTCAGCCGTCATCGGGCTGCTGTCTAGGGGTGCAGCGATGGTGGGGAGTCTGGTGCGTCGAGTGGGACACCTCAGGTGTCTCATGCTTCGCTCTCTGTCCTTGCTACCGAGGCACCTTCAGGTGTTCCGGACTTGGTCGAGCCGCCCTCTCCGAAAGGGGAATGGCGGATTGTACGCCGTTCGCGTCCCTCGAGTTGGAAGGCCAATGTGGAGGCTGCACGTCCGTCCACACCCGTTCGTCCTGTGAGTGGACGAGTGGCTACTCCTTCAGCAGGGTTCGAGCAGGTGCACGGGGGGAGGGTATTATTAGTTATTGGGAGCTCCAATGTTAGGCGCGTGATGGAGCCCCTTAGGCAGATAGCGTCGAGATCCGGAAAGACGTCCAACATGCACTCGGTGTGTCTGCCGTGGAGTCTCATCCGAGATGTGGAGGCGGCCTTGCCGGCGGCTATCGAAGGTGCAGGGTGCAGTCGACTGCAAGTCGTGGCTCATGTCGGCACCAATGACGGTTGTCGCTTGGGTTCTGAGACATCCTCAGGTCCTACGGGAGGCTGGTGGAATTGGTGAAGGCTGCTGCCCTCGCACGCGGGGTGCAAGCAGAGCTGTCGATTTGTAGCATTGTTCCCAGGGTTGATCGGGATCGTTTGGTTGCAAACTATGTCCTTAATTCTATGGCAGATGTCGCCAAGTGTGAACTATGTCGTTAGCTATATATGACAGCAAATAATTAACTTGGGTCACCACCATATTTCTCCAAAAATATGGAAAATTAAAATGTTACTGATGAGCTATGATGTGATCATATTTTCAAACATAAAATAAATATTTCTACTCTATTGCAATGTACCAGTTGTACCAAACAAACAAAAATGTACTTGAAAAATTATTGGTAAACTGTGGAATTTAACTATTCTGTTTCCCCTCCAAAAGAATGAAAAAAGGAACATTCTTAAATGAAAGACGATCTGCTCAGAATCAATTTATTACAATTAAACATGAAAAAAATCCTATCTTGACACAAAATTGAATGACATTTCCTATCATGAAAAACAGATAATGGTATTCAAACAATCTTTTACCAATGTTAAAATATTGAGACACAAAAATGACTGGCTGAGTCAAAGGTCGGAGGTTTTGCAAAACAGAATGCTATTAGATTGGCTACACAGAGGGTTGAAATTATCGTTAGCCCTAAGCTCCCCAGAGTAAATAGGCAGATCTTAAAAGAATAGAATAAGGGACTGAATACCACAAGTGTGATTCATATAACCCCCCAGCAAGTGCGTCACTTAACACAGCGTCACTGACGTCCGCATCGCTAGGCAGTTGCTGTGCGATTCTATCAATCTAGTAGACTAATCAATATTTTGCATAGGTGACACAAAGGCCACCTGGCACAAATCGATCAGTCACCTGCGTAATAAGATCTGTAAAAACAATGCCCGATTCGCAAAGGTGCGAATGCTCAAACAGAGATTTCTAGCAAAACGAAAACTAAACTTTGGCTGCTCACAGGTATAACCACAGGACAATGTAACGTCCATGAAGTATACACAAGTTCTACAAGGTCCGAAACTTCGGAATCACACACAAGTCTAACCAGAGGACCGTTTAAGACGATGTCCTCCCCGCAAATCTAAACGGAGTATTCCGTGTCTTCCGAGGTCTGTACACTTCAGACGCTCAAACAGGACTCTTCCGAGGTCCATACCCCTCGGACGCACAAACAGGAGTCTCGTAGCTCCATACACTTTGGACGCTCAGACACGAGACTCCCGAGGTCCTTACCCCTCGGACGCTCAAACAGGAGTCCTCGTACGTCCTCGCGCTCTGCCGCAGCTCATGGCAAGTCACGGGCGGTCACACGCATGCACAAAAAGACGCACCTATATCTGATAACAGCCAATAGTCAAACCAATCGGATGGCGTTGCGCCGTTGGCAAATTGTTTAGCTGTCATTCTAAAATAATCTGCCAAATCAGGACGCGTTCTCTGCGGCTGCCAAGAGGCTCCGCCCACGCCACCAAAGCTTCCCACGTATTTCACCGTTCCCAAGGTGAATGCCCGCCAAAGAATTTCAGCGTGCTCCTAGCTACATTCACACGACCTAAAAATGTCAACATTGTGTTACATATACAGCCGCTGGAGCAAAACCCCTGGGGTGCCAAACGGGCAGAAAGCTTTCCTCTCAACCTAACCATTTTTCACACTGTGTTCAAACTCTGATGCTTTCTAGGCAGGTTTTTTTTATAACGACTAAGGGCAATACTTCTCCATAAACAGCCCGGGGGCCAGAGCACTCTGCTATTGTTTGTATACGGCAAATTCCTCTCTTGAGAAACGGCCGAATGACTAAAAAGGCAGTCTCCACTATCATCCACCGTAAACCATGGGCCAGCATTGTGTAAAGCGTCTCACACACTCTAAAAAAAATCTGCCAGGTATACTCCGCCGCATGTAGCGTCGGCACCAAACAGGTCAAGCCAGCCCCTCTCGTCCTTCCCTGAAGGTGAGCGAAAGTTGATGGGAAGGGGAGACCCCGAAGAGCGTCTCTGCTCTGCGCGGCCTGACCGTACCCAACACGTGAAACCACTTTTTAGCAGCCAAGCTGTGCCAATAAACATTAAAATCCCGAAATTTTCATATAAACATAGACTGTACTACAATCCCAGGAGCCCATTACCCCTGATGCGTCCCCAAAGGGACAGAAATCAAAATAAAGAAAGATCTATACAGAAAAATGTTACATATTTCCATAATTAGCATAAAGAGAAAGATACAGTAACACAAGCTTAGTATGAAAAATAGACTAATTACAGCCCCCGTCTCACAACACCCCACACCTGTTGAAAATTTCGAGTGTGGAGTATCATAGCCAGAAAGTTGCTGTTATAACGAAGCAGGAGAAATTCCATATGTGTATAGGGATAGCCATTTGTACATAAAATTAATTAATTAATTATCCTTACAGATAAATATTTAAGAAATAATAATATGATCAATGACTTTCTTACTAATTTCATTCACACTAGGGCCCCAATCACTCCCCCTATCTTTTTAGTTGGGTCATCTTTTCGTGGGGGCTGATCTCTATGATGATTCCAAAACCCCAACCCCAAACAGAAACAAACTACCCCTTGTCTGAACATTCATACTATTAAGATGTCTGGGCCCTACCACATTCATGATTAATGACACAACAACAACATCCACTCATCAAAAAGAAATAAAGAAAAATAAAATTCTAAATATAAAAAAAAAGATTTTAAGTAAACAAGAGACTCAGATTTAAATAAACGAAGGACATTATATTCAGTTCTAGGCAATGAGTCAAGTGTTTAGAAACTTTGTAATTATTATTCTATTAATAAACAATGTTGAAAAACAAACAAGTAAATAAGAAAGAAAGATCCTAACTAATAGATTAAAAAATGAAATAATGAAATAAAGAGAATAATATGCAATAGAAATATTCAAATTGTGACTTAAAATTACTATCATATCATAGACAAACAAATAACATAAAATATCAAAATTGCGTTGAAACTTATTGTCACATTAAACAACATAAAACACGGCACTTTTGGACAATGTTTTTCAGGACAGTGGTATGTGCACTCGCGTGTCAACATTCAAACAGCGAATTCAGGCCATGTTAGGCTCAAAAATTCGAATATGAAAATATTAGCCACGAACTTACAAAGTATTAGAAGCAAAGTTCCCGAATTTGTCGCACTGCATGGAAATTGTTCTGATCAGATAGTTTTAGGCACCGAAAGCTGGCTAAATCATGATGTGGATTGTATATCGGAAAGATAGTACGGATACAACTGGAGGAGAGTGTTCATTGCTGTGGGCAAAGATATTGTTTCTACTGAGATCGAAGTTGAAATTAACTGTGAAGTTATCTGGGCACGTATAACTGGTCTAAAAGAACTAAAGTTAATAGTTGGGTGTTTTTACCGGCCCCCCAGTGCTGCTGTAGCAGTTTTAGAATCATTCGAAGAATGTCTACACCACATAGTGCATAGGTATCCGGGCCATGTAATATTAGTCGGGGGAGACTTCAACCTTCAGAGCATAGATTGGGATCTCTCTCTAGTTACATTTCAGGCGGTACAGACAAGCAGTCTTGCGAGCTACATTTGGACACGTTCTCAGAAAACTGTCTTGAGCAGTTAAACCGGCAACCCACGCGCAATGGAAATATTTTAGACCTTATAGCCACGAACAGGCCTGGCCTTATTAACGATGTCTGTGTAGAGACAGGAATTAGTGATCATGATATCGTCATAGCGTCGATGGTGACCAAAGTTCATAAACCAATCAAAAAGGCTAGGAGCGTATTTTTGTTGGGAAGAGCCGATAAGCAAATGTTAGAAAATTAATGGGCATCGTTTAATTCCGGTACTATGGACGTAGAAGAATTGTGGACTAAATTTAAGTGCATTGTAAATAAAGGGTTCGAGAAATATGTGCCAGTAAAGACGATTAAGGATGGAATAGATCCAAAGTGGTATAATAATAATGTTAGAAAGCTGCTGAGAAAGCAACGACTGTTGCACTCTCGATTAAAAAAGAACATGCAAATGATGAGAGGCAAAAGTTAGTAGAGATTCGTGCGTCTATAAAAAGATCGATGCGCGAGGCATAAGATAATTATCACAGCCATACCTTACCAAAAGATCTTTCCGAGAACCCTAAAACATTCTGGTCCTATGTAAAATCGATAAGCGGGTCAAAGCCCACTGTCCAGTCACTCGTTGATCATTCCGGGGCAATAATAGAAGATAGCAAAGTGGAAGCTGAAGTTCTAAATTTAGCCTTTAAGAAATCTTTCACGCAGGAGGACGCACAAATGTAGCATCATTTGATCAGCGTACTAATTCCGAAATGGAGGACATAGTAATAGGTATCTCCGGTGTAGAGAAGCACCTGAGAGAGCTATATACGAAAAAGTCTGCAGGTACAGATGGAATACCAGTTCGGTTTTATAAAGAGTATTCTGCAGCATTGGCCCCCTACTTACCTTGCATTTATCGCGAATCATTCATTCAGCGCAAAGTTCCTAGTGATTGGAAAAAAGCGCAGGTGACTCCCGTTTATATGAAAGGAAACAGAACTGACCCACACAATTACAGGCCAATATCGTTGACATCAGTTTCATGTAGGATTCTGGAGCATATTCTCAGTTCGAATATAGTAAATTTCCTTGAAACGGAAAAGCTTCTTTCTATGCATCAGCACGGGTTTAGGAAACATCGTTCATGTTAAACTCAGCTTACCCTTTTCTAACATGACATCTTGCGAGCCATGGATGAAGGGCAACAGGCGGATTGTGTTTTCCTCGACTTCAAAAAGGCGTTTGACGCGGTGCGACACTGCAGACTGCTAACGAAGATACGAGCTTATGGAATAGATTCACAGATTTGTGACTGGCTGGAAGACTTCCTAAGTAATAGAACGCAGTACGTTGTTCTCGACGGCGAGTGTTCATCAGAGACGAGTGTATCGTCACGCGTACCCCAGGGGAGTGTGATAGGACCCCTATTATTTTCTGTCTATATAAATGATCCGAAGGACTGCGCCTGTTTGATGATGATGCTGTGGTGTATGAGAGGGTGTCGTCTTTAACTGACTGTAATAGCATACAGGATGACTTAGACAAAATTTGTAGTTGGTGCGAAGAATGGCAGCTAGCTCTCAATGTAGAAAAATGTAAGGTGGTGCGCATGAGTAGGAAAAACAATCCCATAATGTTGGAATACAGCATTAGTAGTGAGCTTCTTGATGCTGTCGCGTCGTTCAAATATCTAGGCGTAATATTGCTGTGCGATATGAAACGGAACGAACATGTAAGGACAGTCGTGAGTAAGGCGGACAGCCGACTTCGGTTTATTGGGGGAATTTTGGGAAGATGTACTTCACCTGTGAAGTAGACCGCGTATAAAACTCTTGTGCGACCACGTCTTGAGTATTGCTCAACTGTTTGGGACCTGCAGCAGATGAGTTTAAAGGGAGACATAGAGGCGTTTCAGAGGCGAGCAGCTAGGTTTGTTACTGGTAAGTTCGACCAATGCGCGAGTGTCACGGAAATGCTCCGGCAACTCAATTGGGAATCGCTGGAAGAAAGACGACGTTCTTTTCGTGAATTTCTGTTTAGGAAATTTAGAGGGCCGGAATTTGAAGCTGAGTGTAGGACGATATTGCTGCCGCCTACTTACACTTCGCGTGGTGATCACAAAGGCAAGAGAAATTAGGGCTTGTATGGAAGCATATAAGCATTCTTTTTTTCCTCGTTCTATTTGGGAGTGGAACAGTGTACCCTCCACCACGCACCTTACGATGAATTGCGGAGTATGTATGTAGATGTAGAATTCACATTGACTCCCAATGACGTAATGCCGCATGTGGGAGGGGGGGCGGAGCCTAGCGTATATGAGCTCTAGCGTTGCTGCAGTATTCCTCAGACGATTTTCGCGGCCAACGCTTCCACTCTCGGCTGACACGGGTATAACAAGTCACTTTGTTATTATTTTGTTGTTAGAGTAGTTGCCATAATATCATCTTTTGAATATCCCTCCTAATATTTATAACATTATTGTACTGCAGTTGGCCTGAAGATAGCCTCACAAGCAGACTGAAACCGGTAGCCTAACAACAATAACAGATTCTTTTGCGATAGAGACTGTGTTTCTAAAAATGGGATATCATTAACAATCGATGTTTCTCCAAACATAGTTCTAAAATTAAAAGTTTTTTCTTTGTTCGGAACTCATAACCTCTAGTACCTTTATTAAATTATACTTGTGTTTCATATTGTTCACGTGTCAATATATTACTGGATGTGAATGCATTAGGAACGAGAATTAAGAAGACCACGTTTCTGCGTTCATTTATAGCAATTCATGTAATAGATCAACATCCTCATCCATATACATACTCCGTAAATTACCATTTTGTGGGAGGTCTTGTAAACTGTGTCCCTTTCCTATGGCAGGAATCGCCAAGTATGAAATGTCGTTAGTTGTGAATTAATATATATATTTAGGACAGCAATTAATTATCTTGCATGTCTCCCAACGTGCGTACACTTTGGACGCTCAAACAGGAGTCTCCCGTGGTCCATACACTTCGGATGCTCAGACAGGAGTTTTCGAGCTCCGTATACTTCGGACGCTCAAACCGGAGTCTCCCGAGGTCTGTACTCCTGGGACGCACAAACAGGAGTCTTCCATGCCACCTCGTGCTCTGCCGTAGCTCACAGCAAGTGACGGGCATCCACACCCACGCGCAAAAAGACGCAGCAATATCTGCTGACGGCTAATAGTCAAACCAATCGGATGGCGTAGCGCCATTGAAAAATTGTTTAGCTGTCATTCTAAAATAATTTGCCGAATCAGGACGCGTTCTCTGTGGCTGCCAAGAGGCTTCGCCCACGCCACCAAAGCTTTCCACGTATTTCACCGGTCCCAGGGTGAATGCTCTGCAAGGAATTTCACCTTGCTCCTATCTACAGCCATACTACGTAAAAATCTTAACTTTGTGCTATAGATACCGCCACTGGAGCCAAACCCCTGGGGTGCCAGATGGGCAGAAAGCTTTCTCTCAACCTAACCATTATTCAAACTGTGTTCAAACTCTGCTGCTTTCTAGGAAGTCTTTTGAGATAACGCCTAAGGGCAATACTTCTCCATGAACAGCCCGAGGCCCAGAGCACTCTGCTATTGTTTGTATCAGGCAAATTCCTCTCTTGCGAAACGGCCGAATGACTAAAAAGTCAGTCCCCGCTATCGCCCACCGTAAACCGCGGTTTAGTATTGTGTAAAACGTCCCACCCACCCTAAAAAAATTCTGCCAGGTATACTCCGCCGCCTACAGCGTCGGCGCCATACAGGTCAAGCCAGCCCCTCTCGTCCTTCCCCAAAGGCGAGCGAAAGTTGATGTGAGGGGGAGACCCCCAAGAGCGTCTCTGCTCTGCGCGGCCTGATCGTACCCAACACGTAAAACCACTTTTTAGCAGCCAAGCAGTGCCAATAAACATTAAATTCCCGAAATTTTCATATAAACATAGAATGTACTACAATCCGAGGATCCCATCACCCTTGATGTGTACCCAAAGGCACAGAAATCAAAATAAAGAAAGATCTACAGAGAAAAATGTTACATATTTCAATAATTAGCGTAAAGAGAAAGATACAGTAACACAAGGTTAGTATGAAAAATAGACTAATTACAGGCCCCAACTCACAGCCTTGTTATCTTATATATTTTGAATGAAATACAAGACAATTGTGTAATATTCTACAGTATTTTTATTGTAAGACGAACCGGTACACATAATATATCTACATTTGCCGATTATAAGTGTTTTATATACCACCCCCACGAAGCACAGACATTGCCGAGGTGTGGTGGCTTGCGTGCCTCAAAAATGCAGATAGCCGTATCGTAGTAGCAACCACAGCGGAGGGTTATATGTGGAGAGGCCAGACTAACGTGTGGTTCCTGAAGACGGGCATCAGTGTTTTTAGTAGTTACAGGGGCAACAGACTTGATGATTGACTGAGCTTGCCTTGTAACATCAGCTAATGTGGCTTAGCCACACAGTTACTGCGAACGGCTGAAAGCAAGGGGAAACTACGGCCGTTACTGTTCGCGAGGACATGCAGCTCTACTGTATGAAAATACGATGATGGAATCCTCTCAGGTAAAATATTCCAGAGGTAAAATAGTCCCCCACTGGGATCTCCCGGCGGGGACTACTCAGGAGGATGTGGCCATCAGGAAAGATAATACTGGCATTCTATGGATCGGAGCATGGAATGTTAGATCCCTTAATCAGGTAGAAAATTAGAAAATTTAAAAAGGGAAATGGATAGGTTGAAGTTAGATATAGTGGGAATTATAAATACAAAATCAGTTGGGGGTATCACAGGAGTAGGACTGATAATGAATAAGAAAATAGGAATGCAGGTAAACTACTATGAGCAACACATTGATTGCATTATCATGGTCAAGATAGACATGAAGCTAACACCGACAACAGCTCTGCCAATGATGAGGAGATCGAAGAAATATATGAGGAGCTAAAGGAAATTATCCAGACAGTTAAGGGAGAGTGAAACTTAATTGTGATGGGAGACTGGAATTCGGTAGTAGGAAAAGGAAGAGAAGGGAAGATAGTAGGTGAATATGGACTGGGCAGAATGAAAGAGGAAGTCGCCTGGTAGAATTTTGCTTGGAACATGATTTAATCGTAACAAACACGTGGTTTAAGAATCACAAAAGAAGATTGTATACGTGGAAGAGACCAGGAGACACCGGAAGGTATCACATAGATTTTATAATGGTAAGACATAGATTCCGGAACCAGGTGATAAACTCTAAGACATACCCAGGAGCAGATATAGACTCTGATCATAACTTGTTAGTCAAGAACTGTAGGCTGAATCTGAAAAAACTGCAGAAAGGTAGGAAATTAAGGAGATGGGACTTGGATAAATTGAAGGAACGTGAAGTTCTGGATAAATTCAGAGCGAAATTAGGCATTTGAATGGAATGGACAGTGTGTTCAAGAGAAAGTATAAAATGAACATTAACAAGAGCAAAACAAAAATAATGGAATGCGTTCTTAGAAAATCAGGCGATGCTGAAGGAATTAGATTAGGTAACGAAACAATGAAGGTGGTACATGAGTTTTGTTACTTGGGTAGTAAAATAATATGTGATGGTCGCAGTACAGAGGATATAAAATGTAGAATGGCAATGGGAAGAAAAGCATTTTTGAAAAAGAGAAATTTGCTAACATCGATTATTAATTTAAGGGTAAGGAAGCCTTTTCTGAAGGCAGTTGTGTGGAGTGTTGCCTTGTACGGGAGTGAAACATGAACGATAAGCAGTGCGGACAGGAAGAGGATAGAGGCTTTTGAAATGTGGTGCTACAGAAGAATGCTGAAGATTAGGTGGGTAGATCGCATAACAAATGGAAAGGTACTGAACAGAATTGGTGAGAATAGGAACTTTTGGCATACCCTGACTAAAAGAAGAGATGGCTTGGTAGGACACATTCTTAGACATCGAGGAATCGTAAATTTATCATTGGAGGGAAGTGTGTGGGGTAAAAATCGCAGAGGGAGACCAAGAGACGCGTATAGTAAGCAGATTCAAGTGGATGTGGGTTGTCGTTCTTATGAGGAGATGAAAAGGCTTGCTCTTGATCAGGATATATATATATATATATATATATATATATATATATATATATATATATATATATATATATATATATCATTCTCCACTCCGAGGAGTGGAGCGGGCTGTTTGAGATGCGGCCCATAAAGATTCGTGATTCTATTCAGCCAATTATCAGACAAGCTGATAGTGGGACAAAGAGGAGATCCCAATTGGGAATAAGTGGGAGAGGCTTACCAGTTCTAGCATACGCCTTACAACAAATGAAAACCTCCCGAAAACCTTGGTCGGAACCGGGGGATTGGGACCAGTTTAATTTATGTCTGGGACGTTGCCTCAGACTACAAATGGATTATCGGGAGAGCAGGAGTGCACTAACGAGAATCAAGGATCGGACGCTCGAGTTACTCTAAAAATTTTTGTATAGCTTATGGAACTTAACTACGGGGTCATCAGTCCCCAAACTTCCAACCTACTTATGAACTAACTAATGCTAAAAACGGCTCAAGTATCCATGCCCGAGGGGGGGGGGGGGTTCGAACTCCCGACCGTAGCGGCCGTGCAGACTGCGAATGGCGCGCCGCAATCCCCTCGGCCATAGCGGCTGACAGAAAGAGATGTATGCAGCACCCCCCTAAAGGAGCCGCACCCATGAGCACTGTACCCTCTGTGTCGCTGAAAGATATGACAGAGTTTACCTTAATTATTAACCTCCAGTATTTCAACTGCAAGTAATTATTATTATTATTATTATTATTATTATTATTTTTTTTTTTTTTTTTTTTTTTTTTTTTTTTTTTTGCTGCTTTTCACATTGAAGTACGGGCTAGCGGCAATGTCTGTATTAGAGAGCGACAGGTCATGTGTTCGAAACTCCACAGTAACATGGATTTATTCAGTTTGTTTTTAACCTAGCCTTCAAATCTCAAGAAGCCAGGGCTCGTTAAAACGACATGTGGTTAGGATCGGTATGTTTACTCCTAAGATAAGTGGGGTAGGTGCGTCCAGTCGAATGAGCAGCGAATACATTTAAGTGAAGGCAATGTGTGAAATCACACCACCATCAAGAGTGAAATGTTGATATTAAGTGACATCGAAGGACAGAGGCGATCTGCATAGTTACATTATCAACTGCTAGTAATTTCTGTATTTTTTATGTTGACCAAGTGCAATTTTGCACTTTCCGTTTAAAATCGATTTTTAAGAAATATGACCCCATTGTAGAATTTATACGACCAGATGAAGATGGCATAGCCCATCGATAGTCCTGTAATTTTCACATGTGTATGTATATTTGTATATGTCAATTATTCATTACTTCTGGCGACGTGTTTGTCACAAGAATCGGTCTCAGAGTTCATCTGACATTATCTCTGTAATCATGAGAAAAACTAAATCCTATGGGCTGCACGGTTATAGCTCTGAATGCGATTTCAATCCGGGCAGAAAAAGTACTGACTTGAATGGACATGGAGCAAGAAGTCAGAGAGAGAGGGAGAGACAGAGACACACACACACACACACACACACACACACACAGAGAGAGAGAGAGAGAGAGAGAGAGAGAGAGGGAGGGAGAGACTGGGAGAGACGTGTGGAGTGAGGGAAAGTATGTGGCAGGTTGATTGTGAAATTGATACTTGGAAAAAAAAGCCATGGAGTTGGACTGACTCCGGCTGGCGATCGCCATGGCAGCCCGGGCTGTATTGCCTGCAGTGCACACGGAATGCCCCGTAAGCCGCTTAGAGGGCGATCGGGCGCAGTCGGCCGTTAATATCGCCACCTGTCGCAGCGGCGGTGCGTTGTCCACCACCGCCAGTGCGACCTGCTGAGCGACAGTATGGAAGTACCGCCGTCTGCACTGCGTGAATAAAACAGTCGAATTACTGCTGGCTGCTTGTGTAAACATCACTTTTCATCCTAACGAATATTTGGTGAATTGAAGCAAACAGTAATATTTACTAAAGAGTTTGTCTGAAACTGACACCAACCAACGTACATGTATACTTGTGTCTGTACGTTTGTATGTATGCAGCTGTGCGTAACTGCGTATTTCCCATACGGAATGTATGAAGTGTACTTTAGCCAGGTGGCACCGTAAAACATATTCTGAAATCAAAATATTCCATCTTCCATGTTCGTAAAGCAAGGGTGACAAAAATACGTATCTCACACGTTGTTTTTATGAAGAGGGGTCTCAACTGTTTTTTGAATTGTGAGTAATATGTCGGACAGGGGCGATCATGTATTCGGAATTGTGTAGAAAATACAAATCTAGAACGATCTACACTAAAACTATTACATGCCCTGATATTAAACTCCTGTCAATTAAAATTGATACACCACGAAGATGACGTGCTATAGACGCGAAATTCAACCGACAGTAAGAAGATGCTGTGATAAGCAAAAAATTAGCTTTTGTTAAAGGTCGGATTGTAGCGTATCGCGATTGCGGTTTATCGAATCGCGACATTGCTGATGGCGTTGCTCGCGATGCTATGACTGTTAGCAGAATATGGAATCGGTGGGTTCTGGAGGGCGATACGGAACGCCTTGCTGGATCCCAACGGCCTCGTATCACTAGCAGTAGAGATGACAGACATCTTATACGCATGGCTGTAACGGATCGTGCAGACACGTCTCGATCCCTGAGTCAAAAGACGGGGACGTTTGCAAGACAACCATCTGCACGAATAGTTCGACGACGTTTGCAGCAGCATGGAATATCAGCTCGGAGACCATGGCTGCGGTTACCCTTGACGCTGCTTCACAGACAGGAGCGCCTGCGATTGTGTACGCAACGACAAACCTGGGTGCACGAATGGCAAAACGTCATTTTTTCGGATGACTACAGGTTATGTTTACATCATTGTGATGGTCGCATTCGTGTTTGGCGACAACGCGATGAACGCACATTGGTAGCATCTATTCGTCATCGCCATACTGGCGTATCACCGGGCGTGATGGTATGGGGTGCCATTGGTTACACGTCTCGGTCACCTCTTGTCCGCATCGACGGCACTTTGAACAGTGGCCGTTACGTTTCAGATATGTTACGACCCGTGATTGTACCCTTCATTCGATCCCTGCGAAACCCTCCATTTCAGCAGGATAATGCACGACCGCATGTTGCAGGTTCTGTACGGGCCTATCTGGACAAGGAAAATGTTCCTCTGTACATTCTCCAGATCTCTCACCAATTGAAAACGTCTGGTCAAAGGTGGCCGAGCAACTGGCTCGGCACAATACGCCAGTTACTACTCTTGATGAACTGTGGTATCGTGTTGAAGCTGCATGGACATCTGTACCTGTACGCGCCATCCAAGCTCTGTTTGACTCAATGCCCAGGCGTACCAAGGTCGTTATTACTGCCAGAGGTGGTTGTTCTGGCTTCTGATTTCTCAGGATCTATGCACCCAAATTGCTTGAAAATGTAATCACATGTCAATTCTAGTATAATATATTTTTCCAATGAATACCCGTTTATCATCTACATTTTTTCTTGGTGTAGCAATTTTAATGGCCAGTAGTGTATTTGTGCTAAATTTCACAAATTACCGTTCTCGGAGTTAAATCAGATCAAATACTGACGACATGTGTTGCGTATTTGAAGCAAATTATATCAGTGTGTTGTAGAATGTTTTGGAACCATAAAGAACTTCGTCGTGTAAGACAAATTTTAGTACGTCTTGTCAGTCAAATAAAACTTTAAACTTTCTACAAGAATTATTAATAAAGAATATCATATGACGAAAAATACTTATTCTAGTTACAAGACCCAACAATAAAACTACAATACAGGAGGTTTGAAATGAAAATTAGTTTTAATCCAAGTAATTGTATCTTTCATAAAACGGTCAAATCTTTATAAATTTATTGGACCATACCGCTATTGTCGTCAGTCCCTAGACTTACAAAATACTTAAACTAACTTAGACTAAGAACAACAGACACACACCCATGTCCGATGGAGACTGCCGCCAGTCCGTAGCATAACGCCAAATACCACGTGGCTATTCCGCGCGGCTATAATTAAAAAATCTGTATAACACATACTAAGTAAATCTGTTCCTTGTTTAACGGTGTATTCGTCTGTATACAGGGTGTCACAAACCAAGAACGACTCTGAAACTATGATAGGTGTTGAAAAAGTTTGCCGGACATAAGTTGCATGTGACAACAAGCGACGGTATATGAAGTTGATATATTGTTGATAGGAAGGTCGCTTCAGAGATACGACAGTCAAGTGTATATTCTTTTATTTCATTTTTTATTTTATTTTGGGAATGCTAAATTTTAGTCCTGATTTTCTGATAGCGGGTATGGAGATGAATCTAATCCAGTAAGGTCTTTCAAGCTCAACGAACGGAAAATAACGTGACATGAACGTAATGCAACGCTGCAATCTTCATATCATGGATTGAGTGCTTTCCGTATCACTTCGGCAGTTAACGAAGCAACCGGCCGCGGTGGCCGAGGAGACTGAGGCGCTCCAGTCACGGTCTGCACGGCCACTACGGTCGGGGGTCTCGGGCATGGATATTTGTGCCGTCCTAGTTCGTAAGTAGTTCATAAGTAGTTTGTAAGTTTAGGGACTGATGACCCCGTAGTTAAGTCCCATAAGCTACACAAACATTTCAACATTTTGAACTTAACGAAGCACATGGTCTGACAACTCCCTTTCGCATATCTTCAGGTGTAGTTGGTACTTCTTTGTAAACAATGCCTTTTACGAATCTCCCCACGAAAACATCCAGAGGCGTGGAGTATGGCGAACGAACGGGCCAAAACACAACTTCTTCGCGACCAATTTAACGACTTTGGAATTCTTTCTGAAGCTCATTTATAGACATCAGCAAAAAATGCGCTTGACACCCATCGTGTTGATACCACTTTCTGTTCCTTCTTTCCAAAGGTATTTCTTACAATAAGAGACCTAATGTTTCTTCCATGAGTGTGGTGTACATTGTACCATTAAGGTATCCTTCGATCAAATAAGGGCCTATAATTCCCACACCATACTTTCACCGACTACGATCGATGTACGGGAACTTACCGCAGCCAGCATGGATTTTCAATTTTCCAATAATGCATGTTATGAAAAATAACATTTCCATGGTTCTAGAATGTAGCCACGTCAGTAAATAAAATAAAATTAATAAATGTGTCATCCCTCAGAATCTGACGTTGAGCCTATCGGCAGAATCCCATGCGACGCATAAATCTACATTTACATCTACATTGGATACTGTGCAAATCACTTTTAAGTGCCTGTCAGAGGGTACATCAAACCACGTATATGCTATTCATCTCCTATTCCACTTTCGAATAGCGGGCGGGAAGAAAGAACACCCGAATCTCTCCGTTCGAGCTCTGATTTCTAGTATTTTATTCTGATGATCACTTCTACGTACGTAAATGTGAGTCAACAATATATTTTCATATTCGGAGGAGAATGTTGGCGATTGTAGTTTCGTAAGCAGCCCACGCCGCAGCGATAAGCGTCGTTGGTGTAATGATTCCCATCTCAGATCTTACCATTTCCGTAACGCTGTCTCCCCTGTATCGTGACATTACGAAACGAGCTGCCCTTCTTTGGACTCTTCCTATGTCCTCCCTTAACCCACCTGCTAATGATCCATGACTGGGCAGCAATACTCCAAAAATGTACGTACAAGCGTAGTGTATGCAGTCTCTTTAGTAGTTCTGTTGCATCTTTTAAGGGTTCTGCCAATAAAACGCAGTCTCTGCTTCGCCTTTCCGGCTACATTATCTACGTGTTCTTTCCAGTTTAAGTCTAATGTAATAGTAATTCCTAGGTATTTTTTGGAGTTTACGACCTTCACAATCGATTGATTTATCTTGTAAACAAAGTTAAACGTATTTCTTTTCGTACCCATGTGGACGGCTTCACACTTCTCATTATTTAGAGTCAATTGCCAATTTTTACACCATAGTTATATCTTATTTAAATCGTTCTGCAGTTTGTTTTGATCTTCAAATGACTTTACTAGACGATAAATGACGGCGTCATCTGCAAACAACCTAACATAGCTACTTAGATTTTCTCCCAAGTCGTTCGTGTAAATAAGGAACAGCAGAGGACCAATAACACATCCCTGTGGAACGCCGGATATAACCTCTGTTTTAGTAGGTGCCTTACCATCGATTACTATAAACTGTTTCCTTTCTCACAGGAAATCCCCTATCCAGTCACAAATCTGAGGCGATATTCCATAACCACGCATTTTGATTAAAAGCCGTTTGTGAGGTACAGTGTCAAAAGCCTTTTGGAAATCTGGAAATACGAAATATATTTGAGAACCCTTGTCGATAGCACTTGTCACTTCGTGTGAGTAAAGAGCTAGTTGTGTTTCACATGAGCGATATTTTCTAAATCCTTGTTGGCCTTGGGTCAGTAGATCATTCTGTTGGAGATAATTCATTATATTTGAATACAGGGTATGTTTCAAAACCCTGCTGCAAATTGACGTTAATGAATAATTTAATGGGTTACTCTTAGTGCCTTTCCTGAATATAATCAAAATAATACAATATGTTCCAGTTAATTGTTGGTGGAGACTGATACGGTAAAGATTTTATTCATGGCGATTCAGAACACTGGTTTATGCCAGACTGCCTTGTGATTTTGTGCAGAGTAACACAAAGATCTCGAACCACAGTGGCAAGTTACCAATTTCCGCTTCCTCGTTAGTAACTTAAATTTACCAGATAACTTTCCAGTTCGTTAAAGATCCAGTTGTTCTCAATTTATCACACACCAATGTAAATGTACAACGTGCGGGGTGAGTACATTGATGATGTCTTTCAGCGTGTAAGTCCTCAGATCACGCCGAATTTCGTTGGCATTATCTTCTAATATATAAAGCAGTGTCCGTATGTTTGTGTGTGTGCGTGTTGCATACAAATCTACAGTTTTGTTGCAATCTTTATGAAATTTTGCGCACATGTGCTTCTATCCATGAGGACGGCCGCCGTAAGTGTACGAATCACTTACGATAAGTAGTTCATTAGATATGACGTCAGAAACAATGAGATGCGGGAAAAACTGCTGCATTTAGCGACAATGCTGCTCATTTTCTCCTAAACCACTAGATCGATTTCTACACAATTTGGTACACACATATGTTACCGTGAGGTAAAAATTGATGAAGGGTTAAGAATCACATACGAAACATGGTTCAGAAGATATGACGTCATGAACAATAGGAATCGCAAAAATCAGCCACATAATGCGGCGAGACTTTATAAATACGCTATGTGAGAATGAGAGTACTTAGCGCTTTGTAACTGACTTTACATAATTTGAAACCTTTATTAAACCTTCTCTCTTTGACAACCATAGCAAAATGATGAAAGGAAAAAAAAATTCTCGCTTACTACTTTCCCGCTGTTTATGGATTTACAATTTGTACACTACAAATTGTAGTCGCAAGGAATTATACAGACAGTATACACACATATAGGTAAATGTACCTTCTAACTTGCATCACGGTACGACACGTAGTTCATGAGATATGAGCACATAAACAGTAACGTTCTGCTGTTCATGGACTAAAACTAGGCATTCAATAAGACGTTACAATTTTTAATTTATGCGCTACAAATTGCAGCCACAAGAAATTTTACAGACAGTATACAAGCATATAGTTGAGTGTACCTTCTAAAATGTATCACAGTACGACACATACGTCATGAGATATGAACCCATAAACAGTAACGTTTGTGGAAAACTGCCACATCACACGAAGTTTTAATCTATTACTTCTTTACTACCAGTTCCATTTCCCAGAGGTTTTACAGACATGCAGCCCTTATACAAATTAATATGTACCTGAAAAATTGTGGGAATAAATAAATAAATACCCGAGCAACGCCGGGTTTTCAGCTAGTTACTTATTAAGGAGAAGCATATCGATTTGTTCTTCGAAGGAATATATCATTCACATTCGCTTGCTTCGACGGTACTAGACCATTCCTATTAGCGTTGTATTTCGCAAACGTGGAATGGTGTTTATTAGCCAACGACACGTTAGATGGATACTATTTGCACGATATAGGAGAGAGAATTATTGTCAAAAAATGTGCTTCGATAGGTGCCGAAGTGGTACGGAATACTTCTCAATCCATGACACAAAGATTGCAGCGCTGCATTGATACCAATCAATGGTCATCACTTGGAGCACCTTCTGTGAGTGGACGTTCGGTGACATTCAGAGAGCTAACTGTTACACATCACTGGATTCTCTTCGATAGCCGCTATCAGAAAATAAGTACCGAACTATAGCATCCCATTATATATATATAAATCATAGTTGACCTTAATGTCTCTGAAGCGACCCCACCTAGCAACAAAAAACCATCGCCATTGTACCATGCAACTGGTGTCACCCAAACGTTTCAGCTCCAATAATTCTTTCAGACGTATTCTCGGCAGCAATAGTTAGTGACTCAGCTTGCATATCTGACTAGCTTAATTTCAGCTGCTTCGGACGCGTAGATTGGATGGTCTGCATTGGTTGTTTCTACTTCTAAATCTAAATTTTCACAGAATTAGCTTTAAAATATTTAAATGTTCGCATATGCTGCATATTGTAAAAATTAAACAAAATTGTAAAATGCTGTAGTACACACGTTGACTTAAGTGAGGGCAATGTTCGTAGGAGCTTTGTTTAGAGGATATCATCGCTAAGGGCAGTTTGGCGTGACGCGCGAGAAAACTGTCGTTGTTGAGTTCCCGATGAGAATTGTAGGAAAATTGGATAGCAGTCTGTAGTAACGGAACGTGTTGATACATGCAGGACTGATGGCAGAATTCAAAATATCCTGAAAAACATTTTTTTAAACTTCTAACCACGGTTTCAGATCCAAATTTTCGCATTCCTAGCATCACAATTGCTTTAGTAGTACCCTTAAAAGATTTTTCTTTGTCGTCGGCAAAACGCAATGTTTTTCATTCTACACCCTGAACTTTAATTCCTTCTCAAAATTTCTCCTTGCTTTCCTTTAAAGCTTGCTCATTGTACAAATTGAATAACATTGGAGAAAGGCTACAACCCTGTCTTACTTCCTTCCCAACCACTGCATCCCTTACATGCCCTTCAACACTGACAACCGCTATCTGGTTTTTGCACAACTTGTAAGTAACATTACGCTCCCTATATTTTACTCCTGCTTGCGTCAGAACTTGAAAGAGTTTATTCCAATCAACATTGTCAAAAGCCTTTTTCAAATCTGCATTTATATTTGTTCGTATTTCACCATTATTTTGCAAATATTAGCATAGTGTTTGACTCTAATATGACAGATAATAAGGTTCCATTTCCAAATGCTCTAGTTTTTGGGTATTTGATGATTTTCTTATTGTAACTTACACGTTGTCATTTTGAAAGAATGGCGCACTGAAAAATTAACAAAAACACATCGTTCTTCGTATAAATGCCATATTAGCATCAGTTAACAACGGCCATCAATAGTATGAGATTAAATGACTCATCTTTTGCTTGATAGCCGTAGCGTGGTGGGCAATGCGTTGGAATATGACGCTAAAGGTCGGTGTTTCTGAACCCGCCATTACCTAAATTTTGGCCCACTTTAGGTTACGGTAGTCACACTAAAAGTGGGCCTTTAAGGTCGTCTTTTGACAGCTCGAAATTTAAATGAAAATAACGGCTTAACCATTAACCATTCATCTGACACGAAAACTGAATAACCAAATTTGTAGAGGATAAAATTCTTTACAACTTTGTTGCCTTATGTTTTTTGTCTTTTTTTTTTTTTTTTTTTTTTTTTTTTTTTTTTTTTTTTACATCTCGTATCGTTTCAGAAATATTTGCAAATATAACTGCGATTTCGCTCTGTTTGTCCGTAAGGTGTTCCCTGTTTTTAAGCCAAACTGCTCAACCGATCAGCACCAAATTTTGTACAAAAAAAATGTTCAAATGTTTGTTAAGCTTATGAGACCCAACTACGGGGTCATCAGTCCCTAAACTTACAAACTACTTATGAACTGCTTACGAACTAGGACGGCACAAATATCCATGCCCGAGGGGGGATTCGAACCCCCGACCGTAGTGGCCGTGCTGACCGTGACTGGAGCGCCTCAGTCACCTCGGCCACCGCGGCCGGCTAAATTTTGTACACATAATTGTAGACCGCCAGAGACCAGAACTTCCCTTTTTAAAAATTTTCGGACAAAATATACGGTAGTAATACAAAAAAAATGCCGTTTGTAATGTAATTGTAATTGGCAGCGAACCGTTCCCCAGACACGAAAATTGAATATCCTAATTGGTAGAGGGGAAAATTCTATACAACTTAGCTCTATTATGTTTTATTTTCATATCTTGCATCGTTGTAGAGATATTTGCAAAAATAACGGCGATTTGACGATGTCTGTGTGTCTGTAACGTGTTCCCACTGTTTAGGTAGAACCGTTCAACGGATCGACACCAAATTTTACAGACATAATTGTTGGCTACCAGAGACCAGAACCTTGCTTTTTGAAATATTTCAGACAAGAAATACCTTAGTAATACCAAAAAAGCCGTTTGTAATTTAATTTTAATTGCAAATAAACCGTTCATCTGACGCGAAAATTGAATACCTCTGTGGCATACGCCATCTTGCGTTGGGTATTTGATGATTTTCTTATTGTAACTAACGTCTTGTTATTTCAAAGCAATGCGCACTGAAGGATTAACAAAAGATGTCGACCTTCGTACGATATATGATAATCTAGTGTCTACAAATGCCATATTAGCATCAGTTAACAACGATCATGAATAGTATAAAATTAAAGAAAAATTCTTCTAATGGTCAGCTGTAGCATAGCGGGCAATGCGTTGGACTGTGGTGGTGAAGGTCAGTGGCTCGAAACCCTACACTGTTTATTTATTTTTTCCTAAATGGGTTTCAGACATTCTTATTAATTAATTATTTATTATTTAGATTACTATTTGGTCGAAAATGTTTGCAAAAACTTATAAAACTACAAATCTAAAGTGGGCCGTAAAACACGTCAGTGCGATTTTTTTTTCTTTCGGCTGCCTTAGCTCTTCAGCTGAATTTCGAAACCTTTTAAACTGGCTTTTTTATGAAATGAAGCTAAACAAGTGTCTATGGTTTATCAGAAAACTTAATCAGCTATGTAGTACACGTATCCTGAGACCTGAAGTAAGATTCCAAAGGCTCATATATATCTACCCAGAGCCGTTTAAACAGTGTCTCAGGCGTCTGTACGTTATTTTGAACATATCTCGAAGAGTACTCTAACTTATTAGTGACGTGTGTATAAAATGTAATGTGAAACAAGCACGTTTTCGACTAGAGCACTTTCCATAAGCAGCCACAAGTTTGTACTTATGTAAATGAGGTACCTGAAAATCCATGTTCACAGTCTGTGAATATGATTAAACTTTTTATCACTGTTGTTTGCGTCTCAGAAGGACGAAGATGTGAACTTGTTTGAATCTGCTGACCATGAAAAAAACAAGATATTTGCATCGCGTTAAAAACTTTGTGGGACAGCGGGACACTGAACGAAAAAAAAAAAAAAAAAAAAAAAAGGACAGGCCCGTTAAAAACTGGACATCTGATGACCCTGGAGTAAAATCTTTTAGACTTGCTTTCTCGAGTGACACTTGTATATTTAAGTACTTTTTGTAAATTTCTCGTTTAAATTTTAATTAAAAATGAGTATTCCGAGAAACTGGGAAAGGTAGTACTTGCCTACCTTCCACGTATGGGAGACTCCCTTTATGCCTTCTGCTACGTACGATGAGTGCCACGCATTCGAGAGAAGAGCAAATACGTCTCTCTCAACTAATCCACACAGGATAGAGGGCACTTGTACTCGGAAAAGAGAAACGCCGATATTCGGAGAATCTTGTGTGCACTTCAGAGGGGGAAAATCTTCAGCAGAAGCGAGCCGCACGCTTCTCATTTTATTTTCTGCTTTCAGTGCGGTATAAGGCCCCACCCGCATGCTGGTAGGAATATTCACGCAATAGCCGAGAGAGCTAGTGCCGTGGTCAAGATTCTGAGTAGTCGGGAATTTTCTGCTGCGACGAATAGATTTAACCTGTTTACGTTTCCATTTACGAATACTATCATGTATTTTCTGAACAATCATTGCGCTATTTTCACCATTTTCGTCAGTGTCCATAATTCGGTCGAATTTAATGATCTAAACCTATTAATTAGATTAATTTTGTATCGTTAGCTCTATACCAACCTACCGTTAATAATCGTGTTCCGTTAGGGTAAAATCGCAAAATTTAATCTTTTACTATCGTTATTCTCAGCAATAAGGCCTTTAAGAATTTATATTCATATTCATTGTAGTACTTCTTTTTGACAAAACTGCGGGATGCGCTAGAATCTCATTTCACTTCCGTCTGAACCACTGTTTGCATTTCAGCAAGTAATAATTAATTTCTTCTACGAAATAAGCCAACAACTTTTCTGTACGGCGCATTCAGAAACTATGTTTCCCTACTTGTTTCAAACAAAGCAGTAATAGATGAAACTCTTTACTGTCAAGAAGCACAGGAACTTTTTTCGACATACTGACCAAACTAATTGACAAAATAGCAAATTCCCACCTTGGTGTTACGATATAAAACATTCATTTAAAAATATCGCATATGGGAAGTCATCTGTAACCTATTTTTTTCCTTCATCGTTATTGATCATTCCTGTACAAAGTACAGGCAGGCCTCTTTCAGCCGTGAGACATATGTCTGCAAAGAGAGATGAAATTTTACAAAATTTACGAAGAAGATAAACATTGTGGAATTGTGGACTTTAGATGAAAGATTACAGGAGGCAAGTGGAGCGAAACATGGTGGTACGTATGGTGTCTTGCGAAAATGACAGTAACAAGAGCGGAGCGAAGCACAAGGTCAGTTAAAATACGAAGGCGTTGTTTGCTGGGTGAACGTTTGGAGTATATGGTAAGATAAACACTGTAAAATACAAACACCAGTCGACGCACTGTACACAAAACACTGGGCGGCGCTGCACTGAAAACACTCGGCGGTCCTTATGTAGGGTGGAGTTGGAGGGCGTGCAGGAAGACTTAAAGGGGCACTGGGAGAAGGCGAGGGAGAAGATAGGGGGATTAGGCCATGGACACTTAAAAGAACAGGAGGGAAAGAGAGGGGATAAAAGCACTAACATCAGCAGGGGGCAGAGTTGTGAAGGGAGGAAGTATGTGAGGTCTACGAGAGGGTCCTTCAGGGATGACGAGAAAAGAGAGAGGGACCACACTTAATAAGAGTTACATATGGATGGATGGCATCATCCAGGAGGAGAAGTTGGCGAAGTTGCCATTGGACAAGATGTGCAAAGTGGAGAGATGGAGGGTGGGGGCGTGCATTGGTGTATACGGGAGAGTCCCCGCTCTCGCCCAACATCATCCTCTTTACCATTTACTCCCCGTCCTGTGTGGCGCTAGGTGAGGCAGTAGTGGCCAGGCTCTGTGGTGCGTTTGGTGCAGAGTATCAGGTGGATACTTCTGCTGTGATAATGGATATCGTGTGCTGTGATAGGTGTATTAAGCTCGGAAAGATATGATCCAAGTATTGAAACTCGTGAGCAAGGGGCACAATGGAGGAATCAATATGGTTATGAATGTCAGGGAACAGGGATTATCGGGAATGGTGAAGATACCAGAGAGTAAAGGTTATAAGTGTTTGGCCTTTTCAACGTTATCAGAAAAGTGCTTACTGTGGTGAAGGAGAAGGTAATGCATGGGGAGACGGGTGTTAAGCCGAGTACATGTCTATTTTCAGTCCTAGCGTTTCTTGGCAGGCAGAACCTGTGTATGTGTCACTGTAATTGTCGGTGGTGGAGGAGTGTATCCTGGACGCGGGTGCGAGGAAAGTAATGGCACAGGCGGCAGGACTCATCGAGAAGAACAATCGACCTTGGGGGGGGGGGGGGGTTGGGGCAATGAGGTTAAATAGCTTTGTTGGCTGCATGAGAGGTCTTGCCAGTCAACAAAAAATGTCGTAACAATCACCATAATAGAATGTGTACGTTTTCAAACCAGACACTACTGAAGTCAAAGGTCTATAGAAGAGAGGTAACATCAATGTCCGTTAAGTCGCCAGTGTATTGTGGGTAGAGCAGGGGTTAGAAACTTTTGCTGACGTGGGGGCCGGATTCACTTGTATGCCGAAGCTCGCAAGTGTCGAAACTAACAGGTACCCTGTGTTAGGCCTAATGTTCATGGGGCAATGAACCCATATGAATGACACCCATTGCCAACCCGCCACACATACAAATTATGTCTCGAAAAACAGCATTGTAGAGCGCAAGGATTGGGGGGGGGGGGTGAAAGGGGGTGTCTCCCGCCATCCCCCTCCCCCCAATATTTTGCGCTTCCGTTTAGTCCTCCTTATCAGATATATCCTATCCTTTTAGGCACCCCCCAATAATTTAATGATAATGAGGCCTGCAGTAGAATGTTCATTAATTTTACGTTCATACGAACTTCCGATTTCTTATTTACGCGCCATGGAGTGATGTTTACTTATAACGTTCTGCAATAGCTGGATAAAAGCTTTCGTTGGAAAATTCTGCAATGCTATTAGTAAATAAACTACCTTCACATAATGTAAATAAATGAAATTATCTCAACTTGGGATGTAAGGCACCTTGAAAACTAGTCATGAAGAAACAAATGTATATAGAAGTACGTGGTTGCAGCTAATTAATTATAAGTTACCTCCAGTATCAACAGGTCCAGTGCGCTAATATGTCCACAAAGAAAAAGAATAGTTTATTCATTTTTATGCAAGAAAGAATACAGAATAGTTTTGATAGCATTAATACCGTTCCTCAATATTATATTGACGTATTAGAAATGATACTAAACGTATTTGGGGCCCCCCTAACTTTCGAGTGAAATTAGTACATTGCTAATGGTAGGCACAAAACACATATTCTTTACACTGCACGAAAAGGCCGAAACTCCTCACAACAATCATAGTAAAATGACAGCATAGGATTTCAAGTGTCTACAACGAATAAGAAGACAGCATTTATGTGACGCGATAGCAGTGTGTGTAATGTTTGACGGCATATGCCACGTGAAGATTTGTGGATAATATATTTTAACTCGTCTGTAAACTTTGCAGCATTTCATAGCAATAATTACACTTCAAAATATACATTTTGAAGAGAACATTGTTATTATCATACACAGTAGTATACAAAAACTCTCAAAACACAACAAAAGAATACAGGACAGATAAATATGTGAAACATACACCCATAAAAAAACTCACCTGACGTGACCAGCATCCCTGCTTGAACAATAAACGCACTCAATTTTCATATGTTTATTTTCGCACTGTATTGAGTCTTGGTACCTTACAATCCATCACAATAACTTATACCTCAACTACAATTTTTAAGAATTTGCGATTATTATCTGGCATATAAACTTGTAATGTGTTAAAAATGGCGATTTTGTCTCAATACAACGCACTTAAGACACCACTTAATAACTGTACACTATTTAAAGAGACTGATTAAAAAAATGTAAATAAAATAAAGAGAGAGATAGAAGAGCAGGCTAATGTGAAGAGCTTAAATTTTTGAAAGAAGATTGTTGGTATCTCGATTTATGTCAGTGATACTGAGTCTTAACGTATTTTCCAGGTTGTCGGCTGTTAATCTTACTCGTGTGTTGCATTGTTTCATGAGTGAAAAATGTTGTTCACACTTGTAGGTGCTTCAAAACTGGCAAATCTTCCTTCTTGCATATGATCTTAGTTGCCGATATTTTTCTTCGGTCAAATACGTTTTATAAAATTAGAGCAGGTTTATTTCATCGAATTTGGATTTTGAGAGGAAATCTTCCTGAAGTTCTATGAGTTCCAACTGAAGGTTTTCTGGGACTTTATTTTCAGCATATGTCATTGGGTTAGTAAAAATATCATACGTGCTGTCTGCATTTCTGAAATCAGAAATTTTGTGTTAAGCTGCACTAGTAATAATTTCAGCTTATCAGCATAAGTAGCATACTCAATGTTCTTTTGAGCTTATACTGTAGGAAAGTGGAATAGTTTGCCGTGCGGTAGTAGCCAAGCGGTCTGGAGCGCACGTTGCGGAGGTTCGAATCCTCCCTGAGGCATTGATGTTTGTGTTGTCTTCAGTATAAGTTAGTTCATAAATAGTTTGTAAGTTTAGGGACTGATGACCCCGCAGTTAAGTTGCATAGCCTTTACAAACATTTGGACATTTTTGAGTGATGCAGTTTCCAGCTCTCATCTGCATTTCCCACCAGCGCATCTTCATCTGAAAAGCTTTCAGATGGCCGTATAAATCATGAATTAATGGCCTTTGTTTCTGGAGTTTGGAATTGAAGTCTTTTAAATGACCTTTGATGTCAACCAAAATGCCAAATCACAAATCCATGGTGGATCATTCATCTCAGCCAACGGTTTTTCCTTTGACAGCCTTAAAATCTGATATTTGTTGTCGAAGATCATAAAAACGTTTTAGCATTTTCCCCTTATGGAACCATCTCCCTTCGAGGAAGTGAGCTAAATCTTCATGTTCGATGCACAGATCAGCCAAATACAGTTTGTTCTGGAGTTGATTTAGGGCGTGGGACTTCTTAAATTGATACTCGTGGTAACCACGTCCATGAAATTTTTCATTTTAACTGATTTAGCTCACAAATTTTGTTGGTGACTAATGCAGTAAAGAATTGCTAAACTATCTTTTTCGACATTTAATTCAGCAGACTTTTTCATTTAATATGCCAATAAAAATCCTTCTTGAATCAACCATTGCAGGTGCACCATCAGCACAGACTCCGGCGAGTTGTCTGCACTGCAGATTGAAGGCTTCGATGATCTTCTCCACCTTTTGAAATATATCTTCGTCAGTAGTAGTGCCGCGGTGGAGTAGCCGAGCGGTATAAGGCGCCTCGTCGCGAAGTGGCGGTTGCTCGCCGTCGGGGGTTCGAGTCCTGGAGCATGGGTGTGTGTGTGTTTGTCCTTAGGTTAGTTTACCTTAGTTTAAGTAGTTTGTAAGCTACGGACTGATGACCATGCAGTTTGGTCCGATAGATTTACAAACATTTGAACATTTTGCAGTAGTAGTCCCTTTCAATGGCTGTGATGCTAACAATTCTTCCGTTAAACTCAACATCTCCACCACGAACAAAAAATTGCTAACTGAGCTGTGTCTGACAAAACTGTGCTCTCGTCCAAAGCAATCGCAAATGCTTCGAAGTGGCTGCACGATCGGATAAATTATTTTTAATGTCATCAGGCATCACATCAATTTGTCGTCCACTGTTTGTCTCGACAAACTTATTTGTGCTAACACTTTTTTTTCACTGTAATGTTTTTAAAGTAAACGCCTTTTGCTACTGCGAATGAAGGGTTTTATTTTTATATTTATAAGTCACCCATACGCGTTTCACCTTTGTCTCAAGGCATCATCAGTGGGTGTCGTGAAATATTTACATGTTTCTGTTTACACATAAAGGTTAGGTTTCTTACATATTTACAAAACATTTCATTTCTGATTTAAAACAGTTCGTTGTTTGCTATAAAATGGTGTACTTACAGCACTTGCTACTCCACGTCTGTTTCTGGCAACCAGGTCGAAAGGTTATACTGTTTTCTGAAACACATTGCAGTTTTCTGGCTCCACTGTCACCTGCTGCCATACTGTGTCCACTGTTGTTTGTTTTGTAGTGTTGCCAACCTTAGCTTATTTGAAATTCAACTCTTTCATTGAAATTGTGTTGAAGGTATCATTGTGTGTGTGTGCGTGCGTGTGTGTGTGTGTGTGTGTGTGTGTGTGTGTGTGTGTGTGTGTTAAAGACTAGGCAATGTTTCTACTCACAGTATAAGAGGCTTTAACCAACTTGTGGCACCGTGTCCTCGATTTGAAAACATTTGCTGTTGTTTGTCGAAATCGGAAATTAATAATTTAATTTTGTCTTTCCGCAGTGGTTGAGCAGCGTGTTTTGTAGAAAAGTGCCTTTTCATTTTATATTCCTTCACAACAGAGAACTGAAACGTTCAGCAATTTGTGGCACCTGCTGCCTTTTCACAAATCGCCTCATTTCACTGGGGTTCGGCAATTTTCGCGGCGTGGTTGCCAACCACCAATGTCTGAGATCCATCAGTGTGAAGCGCAGAAGTAGGCCGTGCACCTACCTGACTACGGTTGGACACGTGTCTGCTGTGGTGCGCCACTCGTGCAGTTGCTGGCTGCTATTATAGTGGGGTTTCCCTGGTGACAGCCGGCGGGCCACCAGAGCCTCTCTCGTCCCTGTGGTGACCCTCTCCGGCTCTTAAGCGCCGACCATCCGCCACTGCCCGTGCCATACCTTACCGGGAGGCCGCGTCATGCCTGTACGAGTCTCAAAGCAAAACTTTCGAAGGTCTCCAATATGAGTTTCAAACTCATGACGAGCCTAGTCGAAGCTTCGGTGGTTATCCGAAAATGCAGCCCTGGCCCTCTCCCACGAAACTCTTCAGCGGGGCTGGGGCCTCTACGCTACTTCCCCCTCCACACCTACTGTGCGAGAGAGAGCGCTGTGGCTCACAGAAATTCCCAGAGGTGCCTTACAAAGAGAGCATCTCAGAGTGCCCCTGAGAGCTACAACACCAAGAAGAATCGCTTCTCATCTTTTGGCAAGATCAATGTGTTTTTTTTTTTTTTTTTTTTTTTTTTTTTTTTTTTTTTTTTTATTTATTTATTTTTTTTTTTTTTTTTTTTATAGACAAGGAAAAGGATCAAGGATACAAACTTTATTTAACTTCTGTAATAATATAGAAGATCACCACTCAATTTTATTTTGAAACAATTATCATGACCTATCACCCAGATACAAGCACCCTCTTGCTCATTAATTTTTCGATGATACCTCGTCCTCAATGTGAAACGCTAGAGGTGACATAAGACTTCCCAATGTCACGGTTGTACACTTCAGCAAATTGAAATGTACGAAAAGCAATCACATCTCTGTTAATAAAACTGTCCAATCCAGAAACTGCCTTAACAGTACTACCAACGTACCGTACTATAGCAACAGTTGCTTCCATCCATTGCCATGACTAGGTGCATCTTCTGAGTAATTGTGAAGTTCAAAACACCTCCACAAAAAACAGACGGCCCCTGAAGAGAAACCAGTTCTCCAAGACTTCATGACAAATTTATTTCCACATGATCAATTCCCTTGAGGACAGTAAGGCCCGAACGCCTGAATCTCCTATAACGGGGCATGCTCTCTGTCTGATTCGGCCCGCTGGCCGCCGGCTTCCCACCCGCGGGCTAGGGCAAATGGCACTGTGCAACGTTGTTAGGAGAGAAACAACTGCTTTCACAAATTTTCTCTTCCGAAATTCAACATAATCCAATCACTAATTACGTTAATAGGCTAGTGATATAAAACGATAGAAAATGTTTACAGTGAGCCACGGTGGAGTGAAGGAGTGCTGTAAGGCGCCTCGCTGCAGAGCGCGTGGTTTCTCGCCAGCGGATGTTCAAGTGCTCCCTTCGCCATGGGTGTTTGTGTTGTCCTTAGCATAAGGTAGTTCAAATACTTTGTAAGCGTATGGATTGATAAGTGCAGCAGGTAAGCCCCTTTAAAAAATGTTAACTTTCTTTTGTTTACAGTCATAAGTTATTTTGCAAGGAATCCACTGTGTGCAACTATTCTATTTCTACCTTAGCTACACTCGGCTGCTGCTGCTCTGTGGTACAGTTGTGCCAGATGAATATAATCCTAATACAAGGCCGTCTCACCGAGGTAAACCTAGTGAGTGTGCCTCTGACACTAGACACTAAGCAGGCCTTGAATGTCAAACCCCCCCCCCCCCCTTCCCGTCCCCGACAAAAGTTTCCCCTCTGTGATATGAACATAAGTACTTTGTGGTGTCGCACAAGCCTGAAGTGCGCGCCACGTACATTCGCCGCGCGCCGCCATGCAAGCACGGCACGGCGTTCTTGTGACGTCAGCCACGAGCGCCCTCTGCTGCAACTCCGCTCGTGGCCACCACTGAACGGCATCGGTCACTTGGCTATCAGACAGTCACTACAACAGTCTCTCATCAGTAGGCAGGCCTCTACCTAGCTAAACTATGTATCTGGATTGCACTAGTCTTCAGTTAACAAAGTTAAGTATTGTAATATTTATTCGAAATAGCTTAGTGTTTCTAGTTAGCTGTCCCACTGGCTGGTCACCTCAGACTCGGTACCCGCACACGTGTGCGTCCTATATTTCTGTGTCGGTCTCACTTTCTACTCGGCCAACGACACCTAGTACAACCGGCGGCAACGAGACACAAAATACTTAACTAAGACTCCGACAAAACGTTTCCCCTCTGTCATATGAACATAAGTACTTAACCAAGTGACATCTATCTCAGCCTCAGTTAATTCCGTTGGTGTGACACCTGACCCCCGACGCGATAGGGTGGCAGGTCCCGCCATTGCTGGCAGTCGGTCCACCCCCGGTGGCATGGCAGATCAGGCTGTCACCATTAGTTTGGTGTGTCACATTTCTTCCTCAAGGTACGTTGTCCAAGACGCGACGGATGCCTGCTACTGCGATGGGTCGGACCGTGACGTCAGAGGCTGGCTGCCGCGCATGCGCACTACGAGTTTGGAGACGCGACTTCCATCGCAGCACTGCAACAGTGAGCAGTGATGCGATGGGGATCGCGACAACTCACTGCCAGGAAGAAAAACGGACATGAACCTCTTGCAAGGTGAGAGCTATTCGGCCCATTAATCTTCTGTTCTTATATACTGAATATAGTTAGATCTCTTGTCATTCTAGTGACATACACAAGAACAGAAGGAAAATATTCGGAGAAATAAAAGAGAAATGAAAGTTGCAATATATCCGATTTTGCTTCTTTATTGTTGAATATAATAAAAGTGGCAGGTGGTTATTGATTGTGTTTTGTTTATCAGATGTTAATATAATATTTTCATTAATTTCATTCATAACAATCCAGTCAGTTGTGTAGCGCGCCTTTGAAAATTATATTACTTCATACGAACAAAAATAAATGTTGTGTATCATTTAGATTCATCGGTCTGATGTACAGTAGGGATGACATTTGCTACGTTTTTCATTCGTTTTTTTTCCATCGTTCCTGGAAGATGTTTCAGGACGGAAACCCGGTGAGTATATTATAAAATTAAGACAATACAGCAAATTTTCATGCATTTCTTTATAACGAGCTGCAAAAATATTTTGTTCGATACGTGTCTGTTGAATGATTTAGAACACTGGGGCTGATTCCAAAGGCAATACAGTGGGTGAGTCGAGGTCAGTTAAACTGAAAAAAAAAAAAAAAAAAAAAAAAAAAAGCCTGAGAAGAGTGAAATTTAAGCTGCATCAGCAACATGTGACCGCAGTGGAGTAGCCGAGCGGTCTAAGGAGCCTCGCTGCGGAGCGCGTGGTTACTCGCCATCGGAGGTTCGAGTCCTCCCTTGGGGCATGGGTGTATGTGTGTGTGTGTGTGTGTTTTCCTTGAGTTAGTTTACCTAGGTTTAAGTACTTTGTAAGCTACGGAATGATGGCCACGCAGTTTGGTCCGATGCATTTACAAACATTTAAACATTTTGACCACGGCCACAGCACAGTAAAGAAGTGCCCAATATCTAGATCCCACCCCCACCCATCCTGGCTCCGCCCCCCCCCCCCTCCACCCGTCCTGCTAATACCGGCTCAATCTCCTCCCCCTGATAACCAGCCTGTATCGGTGAATTTCCCTGCCGGGTGTTCGCGTGGCCGACAGCGGGCCTTTTATCTCTACTCGCATCGCACCGCTCCGATAGCGGATATTCCGCCCTCACTGACGGATGTCCGGTGAACGTAATAACGTGCCTCGCGAGATACGCTGCAATCTCTAGAATATCTTACCCATGCAAAAATGGCAATCTGCCCATGCTTTTTACCTTTGAAGTACCGAAGAATTATAAATTCGCCTAGTTATCGTTTCTGTTGTTGTGGTCTTCCGTCCTAAGACAGGTTTGATGCAGCTCTCCACGTTACCATGTCCTGTACAAGCTTCTTAATCTCTCTATGAAAACACCGACCTACATTCTGTAGAATCTGCATACTATATTCATCTGGATTTCCCTGTACGGTTTTTACCCCGCACACTGCAATGCTAAATGGAAAATTCCTTGTTCTCTCAGACTGTGTCCCACCGACTGATCCCTTCTCTTAGCACAGATATGCCGGAATTCTCTTTTCTCTCCAATTCCGTTTAGTACCTACCTATTAGTTACACTATCTACACATCTAACCTTCAGCATTCGATTGCACCACCATATTTCAAATGCTTCAATCACTTTTTGTTTGAACTCATAATCGTCAACGTTTCTCTTCCATACAATGCCCCAGTCTCAAGGCAAATACTTCCGGAAAGGAATCCGTAACATTTATATTTAGTTTGGATGTCAATAAATTCCACTTCTTCAGAAATGTTTTTCGTCTAGTAGCCATACTTTATTTTATATATTGTTTACTTCTTCCATAGTAGCCGTGGGCACTGAAGCGCCGTGCTGCGGTGAACGCGGCCGTTCGACGTCGGAGGTGCCAGTCCTCCCTTTGGCATAGGTGTATCTGTTGCCCTTAGGTTAGTTTAACTTAGTTTAAGTAGTTTTTAAGCTAGGGACTAATAACAAAACACTTAAGTCACATATATTTACAAAAAATTAAACAACTTTTTATTTTTATTTATTTATTTATTTTATACGGAAACATCGAAAGTAATCTACTACTTTTATTGTCTCATTACGTAATCGCATTCCTTTAGCATCACATGATTTTCTTAGGCTACCTACCGTTACCCTTCCTTTTTTTCTTGTTAATGTTCATCTTCCAATGGAGGTCTATGGTGTGTTTCCCATATCCGGAGAGAATGTGCAACTCGGAACAATCCTACTTATGTGCAGGAAACAGGGTGGACGAAAGGCGTGGACAGCAGTCAGTATTGTCGGACGTACGGACCTCTATCTCGTACAGAATGGCGCTTTGAGTGCTCAGAGGTACAGAGAGACGATCCTTCGACCTTTTGTTGTGCCCTTCACTGGTGCCGCAGAAGATGGTTTCATTCTGGTGGATGATAACGTCCGTTCCCACAGAGATACACTGATGGACAACATGCTTGAAGCTGAGAGAAATGAACGAATGATGTGGCCAGCTGTTTTCATCGGACTTTTACTTGATTGCGCTCATAATAATTGATATGGTATCTGTTCTTCTGTACAGGCTACGAAAAAGAGGAATCAATGGACAGGGGGTCTTGTAGTTGAGAAACTGGGTTGCAAAGGAAGTGATCCTGATTGCGTAATTGGTTAAGGCGACCGCTGGTCCGAAGCGGTAAACGCGGTCCAGCAGAAATTTTCAACTTCGTCTTTGAATTTATTTCAACACCTCGAAACGGTCGAAATGTTTCAATGTTTCGAATTCGTTGATTGGGCTAACTTTGCAGACGCATTGCAATCAGACCATCACCTCACAACGGTTGCAGAGCTGAATATTGTACTCACAGAAGAATGGCCAGAGAATGGCAAGAGCAGACTGGTAACCTCATAATGTCCATCCACCCTGGTGTGAAACTGTAATGGCCACCTGAGGTGATCACACACCACAATAGAGAATTTCTTTTCGTCATTATCGTCGCCTCATGGTGCCCCACTAAGGAAATCTATATCCATAAATGTGATGGTCTGTTCGGTGTACGTTTATCACGTCTGAGCCACGAGATATAAAGAGATACAAATTTGTACAGTTACTAATATCTACCCGAGGAAGGCTTTAGGCATGGATTTATGGCGATCGGATAGCTATTTATCTGTATATATTAATGTGAATGTCTGTTCGATGTACGCTTATCAAGTCCGAACGACAAGACGCAGAGAGTTAAAAACCTGTACAGTTACTAATTTATGCCTGAGGAAGGTTTTAGGCACGGTTTTATAGCGACCTGATAGATATTTAGTAATTTGAAGTATATAACGCGAAATACGGAACAATAATTACTCTTTGAAAATTATATTTACTCTTTGAAAATGGTTTTATTGGTTGCATTGTTGTTTGAGGGTTGATAATGATAAAAAAGTGGAGTATATTGGGATGGAAAGTTATCGGTGTACATAAAATTCTACATGTGTGTTTATTAATATTCCGCTCTGCAGCGAAAACTACAGAACGCAAACGAATGGTCTGTGTGTAATTGTTGTCCGAAGTCTCCCATTGTACACCATAGCAGTTCCATGGCGATAACTATAAGGGGGTGGAAAATATGGTGGTTGACAGTCGTGAAATTAAAAAAAAATCGGACTGAAGACCAGCGATGACGTTAGCGACTCTATAGCAAGGAGATTACATACAGCGAAACGTGATGCCACAGACCATATCTTGGTCTATGCATGCGACAATGTCTTCAGCTCTTTCTCTGTAAGGATAAGCATACGAATAAGGACATATATGAATGAATAAATAAAGCAGTAAAAAAGAAATTTCTTTCAATACATCTCTTTAAAAATAAATGGATTTGACGTTTCGCGCATTACATCAAGTGATCGATCTGTGATACTATTACAATCGTTATTGTTGAATTTCGTGATTGGATTCTTCGAAACGAGTGCATTTTTACGTGTGATTTGATCTACACTACATACTTTCTTGATAATGTTCATTAAAAATGTTTGTTTCTAAAGAAGGTATTGTATTTCATTTCATCCTTCAAAACCAGTCTCATAGCTTATCTGTCATAATCAACCAACACGCGAGCAGAGCCACGGGTTTAACCTAGTGCTAAGTAAATCTCAAGAAAAGATATGATACAGTGAAATGCCGTACTGTATCACATACACATTACAACTGTAATCAATATCTGAATAAAGTACATCATATGTGAATTGTGTATGATATCTTACCTGATCCATTTATTTATTTGCGTTGTGTGCTTTATAGATCAAGAAGATGCTTGTGACCTTGTGCCCAGAAGGAAGCTACTTTTAGATTTACAAGGAACAGGAAGCAAACTTCTGCAAGCAACTGAAGGTCTTTTAACGTAGACTGTCTACTCGATACATTCAGTACTTGTTCCTAGAAACCCATGATATACCCTGGTAGTAGAACTGATTTTATACTTTTTCGAACAGCTGCTTCTAGCTTTATATTTATGCCAAGTCGAGCGCATTTGAACACACTGAGTTTATTTTGGTCATTTCTTTCGTCAATATTTTGTTTTGTTTCATATCTTGCTTTTGGTGCTGCAAGCAATTGTGGAAGGACGTAGGGGGGAAACGAACCAAAGGGTCGAGAGGACAGAAACAAGATGCAGGTGAGACTGGCCGATGACATAGAGATCATTGAGTGAATGACAGCACTTTTCACGGAAATGTTTCACGAGGTGGGATGTAAATTACTAACTTCTGATAACTTTCGGGTGTGCAGACTGATCCCGTCGACATTGTGCCACCATATTTGGCCCAGAGACGTCAATGTGGATTATGACGGGACGACAAATAACAAGTGCGACTCGCCGGCACACAGCTCCTGTATAACAACGTCTACAGGTACATCATGGGTGGAATAATGTGTCCCAAGACAGTATTCATCACCTCTGTATTAGAATGGATACTAGAATCAGCGCCTGAATTGCCGTCCGTCGTGGCTACTCCGCGACCTAATATCGATGCTTCAGTGTGGATCCAGACTTTGTTCATCGGTACCGCTTGAGCTGTTGAGTTTCAACGACAAATCTTAAGTGAACTCGAAAAATGTAAGAGGTTTTAGTCATTTTTATTTTTGACGGTAAACTGTTGGTATCCAGCGGCATAGGGAGACATGACCATGAGATGAAACAAGATAAATCATACGTGAAACGAAAAAAGGTGTTTCCGTGCAATGGTACAGAGATAGTCTGAAAACGGTTTTATGAACCCTCTGCTAGGTACTTAAGTGTGAATCTCAGAGGAGCTAGGAAAACGTCGATATATCTCGTGTATATTCGCAGACTGAAATGGATGTAGCTTGCGACAGCATTACCGATACGATGACTGCTAAACAGACTTTGCAATCCAACTAATGGTGTGGCGGAGGGTACTTTGCATATCATTGTCACTACCGTGTCTTTCATACGCGTATGGTTCGCGGAAAAAAATGATTCTCATTATGCCATCGGGTGAGCCCTAACCTCTGTAATCATGTAGTATACGTAGGAGGAAGCAATATATTGGTGGACTCTTCATGAAAAGTACGCTTTTGGAACTTTCACAGAAGCCCATACCACGATAAAAAGAGTCTGTCTTCCACCTTCTGTCATAGGACTTGCCTAATCATCTCTGTGACGCTTTCTCGATTACTAAATGAGCCGGTAACGAAGCTCGTGCACTCCCTTGTATCTTCTCTATGTCTTCTATTAACCCTACTTGGTATGGATTCCAAAGTAATGAGCAATCTCTGGCCGAACGATATTTTTGTAACCTACCTCTTTGTCAATGGACTACACTTCCTGAGGATTCTTCCAATGAATCTCAGTCTGGCATCTGCATCACCCATAATTCATTTTGTATGGTCGTTGCATTTCACATCGTCCCTTACGTCTACTTCCAGATATTTTTTGGAAGTAACTGATTCTAATGTTTGCCCTGCGCAGTTACAACATAAAGGATCTTTCTTACTGTGAAAACGCAGAATTTCACACACGGTTATGTTGCGACTCAGTTGGCATTTCCTACACCATGCTTCGATTCGCTGCTAATCTTCCTGCATTTCGCTACCCTTCGTCTGTGTTGCGCCTTCACAATACACTACAACCGCAGCCGGAAAAGCCTCGTTGTAATTCCGGTATTACCCACGAGGTCGTTTATGTAAACTGAAAAGTGACGGTCCTATAAGAGTTCCCTAGCGCACGCGTGAGATCACTGAAACGTCTGAAGGCTTCTCTGCGATGAGAATGACATGTTGTGTTCTGTTAGCTAGAACGCCGCTATCCAGTCACATGGTTGGTCTGCTACTCCAGTTTGTTCATCACGTGATGATGCGGAGCGGTATCGAACGCAACGCGCAGTCAAGAATTACGCCACCTGCTTGCCATCCACTATCAATTGCCCTCAGGCAAAGCATGTTGAATCATACAAATTTTATCTGCGTCCAGAAATGACACAGTAATCAATATAAAATGTGCTCCAAAATATTGGAGCACATTAGATGTCAGAGATATAGGCCTATAGTTCTGCGCAGCTTATCTACGAACCTTCAGGTAAACCTGAAAGACGTGTACTTTTTTCCGATCCTCTAGAGATCTTCTGTACACTGCGGCAAGAAAGGGGGTAAGTTCCTTCCCATACTCCGAGTAAAATCGATATGCATCACGTCCAGTGACGTTTCACCTGTCGAGCGACGTAAATTGCTCTTCTGTCACTCTGACACGTTTTTTAATAGCCGACATTTTGTCGTTCGTGCAATGGTTTAGACGAGGAACTACCGTGGAATCTTTCTCTGTGAAACAGCTTTGGAGAAAGACATTTAGTATTTCTGCCTTTTGTGTGTCATCCTCTCTGTCATCACCATTATGGTCACAGAGTGTCTGGATATCTGGTTCCACTCATTTAGCTATTTGACGTAGAACCAGAATGTTTTAGATTTTTCTGCCAAGACGGTACACAAGACATTTCTTCCATTGAACATCTTTCGAATGGTAGACTGTATATATATATCGCATTAAATGTGTCCTGTGTATATTTTAGTCGCTACAGATATTGTAGCGTTTGCCCACTTTTTTACTATACCTTATTATGGGTTTTCTAAATTGTGTATGTTCAGCCGTTGGCCGAGGTTGCAAGTACTACCTGGATCGTTGCGCCAGAGACAGACAGATGGTCAGACAACCATGGGAAGGCGTCTGTTTTTCAACCTAGTCCCGGTGACATACTTACCGTCCGACTACACAAAGGGACCAACATCAATCTCGACGTGGGACAGTTTCTTCTCCGCAACTGGCCACAGCATGCACACATCTATACTGATTACTCTAAAACTGAGGCATGGGTGGGATACATCTTCCTTTGTCCCTCCAATGGCACCTGCCGAATGTTTGCGATTCCGCCTGGATCATCTATTTATACGTCAGAGTTACTGGCCATCAGGGAGGCCATTTATTACTGCACACGATCATTTGAATCTTTATTGATCCTCATCCAATGGCACCTACCGAATGTTTGCGATTTCGCCTGGATCATCTATTTACACGGCAGAGTTACTGGCCATCAGGGAGGCCATTTATTACGGCACACGATCATTTGAATCATTACTGATCCTCACGGACTCTTAAAGCGTGTTACAGAAATTAAAACATCTGATGTTTGACAAACAAACGAACAGATATGTATTGGACATCTTGGAGGCCATCGAAATCCACTTACTTTGGATTAAAGGACGTCAAGGCATACACCATAACGAAACAGCAGACCGCCTCGCCAAGAGAAATATTACGGAAGGAAAACACTGCCCCACGCCGATTCCATGTACAGACTTCCGATCGATGTCTCCTCTCGACCACGGTTTTCGTCGATCAAGCTTAGGAGACGTCATGTAACGACTCTCATTCGGATGAGACTGGGACATGGATGTTACCCTGCCCACCTACACAGTTTGAAAATCATCGCTTCTCGACATTAAGACAAAGATCCAACGGCAGTGGCGGATCTCAACCACATTATACTGGCATGCCCCAAGTACAAGGTCGCGCAAAGTGTCTTCTACAGAAATCTGGTTGCGAGGGGTTACCCCTTCCCCACAAGTGTCACTGTCTTCCTTTCTTGGATTGGAGAAGTTTGAATACAGTTTACTGAAGGACTGCCGGCCGCGGTGGCCGAGGGGACTGAGGCGCTCCAGTCACGGTCTGCACGGCCACTACGGTCGGCGGTTCGAATCCCCCCTCGGGCATGGATATTTGTGCCGTCCTTAGTATAAGGTAGTAGATAAGAAGTTTGTAAGTTTAGGGACTGATGACCCCATAGTTAAGTCCCATAAGCTTAACAAACATTTTTTACTGAAGGACTACCTCAAAGTCACCTGCATACAGCTCTAATTTAAGATCTGGTGTGTTTACCTTGAACATGCACAGCTTGAAATTGCATAAGTAATTTTATATTATATTTTGACTATATGTATTGTTTTATATCTTGTACATATGATTTTTTCTGCTTTTATTCTGAGGCTGTATGATGTTAGATATTAATATTGTGATATAGACTGCAAGAATTTCAATTCTATTCTGAAGTTGCCACTGTAACAACCGCTGGCTGTATGGTCACTGTAACTAAAAGCCATTATAAAGAAGAATTTAAAAAATTAACAGTGGGAAGGCTGCCGTTAGTGCTAGCGTGGGGCTCCAACGTGTTTCTGTATAGTGGGGGCTGCCATAGTTTGTATGTTGTTGTTTAACTATTTAAAAAGTCTTTGCAATAACTTCAACATTACCTGGGATTACACTCATCGTAATTAATTCCGTCTCTAATGACCACGCTGTCGACGGGACGTTAAACTCCAAGCTCCCTCCCTTCCCCTTCGGAATTAATAACATAAGTATTAAAATGATAAGCTAATCAAAATTAGGAGGTGTACTTAAAACTCATGTTCATTGAACGTCGATACCCAGCCAATAGTGTGCTAGTTTGTTGAATTCAGGCAGCAAGGCGCGATCGTGTGCAAAGTAGCCTACCAGTTGCCAGTGGGCCGTGGGTGTAGGCGCCTCGCAGTGCTGCTCTGTCGGTCGCGACAGTAAATCAGTGAAAGGGAGTCACCGTGCCGATTTATGTTGAGACACTGACGCTCTGTGAATTTGTATGTGTGTGTTACAACCAGAATCAGATGTAAACAACAACCAATTTATTCCTCTAATCGGTACAGTCTGAAACAAGTAGTTCTTATCGTTGGAGAGCACGATCCTCCGAGACGATTGATGATGAGACTGCCGCCGGTATGCTCCATTCTTACGCGTCGCAAATTACTTGCGCCAGCATGGCGGAGAAGTCTTCAACGATGATTTTCGTTCTTCCTTCTAACTTCTTTTGTGTTTTTAATTTTGTCGTTGCAGTCGACATCATGGATCGTTCTTGTTGTGGCGCATTAGTGTTGCTGCCTCAACAGACCTGGCCAAATCAGAGTTGCGCGCCAGTGAGGTTTGCGGTCGAGATCGCGCAGTAGTGGGTTGTGCGAGTTGCTGGCCTTTTGGTAAAACTTCGCTGCGGTTTCCTGTAACCGCTGCCTGAGGTATGGTACAGTCTTAGACAAAAAAATTGATCGCCGGCCGGCCGACGCAGAATGCTAAGTCCGACGATGTGCACGATCTGGCAACACTGTAGAATGCGGTACTGTCAAGAGGAAGTGTTAGGTCCTTCTCGAGACGGTTCTGTGATATGTGACCGCGTGGTCTCGCGGTAAGAGTCGCGTTTTCAAGCGTATAAATAAGCAGTCGCGAGATCGAATCCAACCACCTTCAATTTATTTTTTTAAACTACAAATCGGCTGTCTTCGTTATCAGTGTGGAAGAACCTCAAATGTAACAGCGAAAAGCCCCAGAAATATTACACAAAAGAACTCGCTGCTGCATCAAAACTGAACTGTTTACTCTCGGGAGTAGTGGGCACCGGCTACGGCGACGCGCCAGCGGCCGCATCGCGGCTGCCACCTGCGGACTCAGTGACAGCGGCGCGCCGCTATGAGTTTTCTTACCAGCTGTTTTATCCCTACCTCAAGTTCTGGTACTTATATTACAGTCACATATTGAATTTTTCTGACATATATGAACATGATCTAAACGTCGTAAAGTAGAATCGGTATGAAGGGTCATAGGGGTGACTATTACCACATTTTTCTTGAACGTCATCAGGCCGCTCAATCCGGATTCCTACTCACGATTGTAACTAGTAACGAGTTATGATGCTCCCATGCTGATATCTTAAAAAGAAATTAATGACTGAGTACTAAAAGATTTTTATACTCAGCAAAATGCAACCACAACGCCAGGGTGCGCCCATTTTTCGCAAACAACTGAGACACCACTTAGTCCCACTGTAAGGACAAACGACCAAAAAAATTACATCATGTGTTAGTATTACACTATAATAATTCCCGTTCATTTCACAAAGAATACATTGGATAGTGTGCTTGGATGTCACCCATTCTGCACCTACTCTTTCGATCATATGTCCTCAAATGTTTATCTTTCCTGCCCCTACTCGAATAACCTTCGACAAAAATTATTTCCAGACGAAAATACACGTCGAACATCTATTGGCGTCATAATTAGCTTGGAATCAGTTCGATTCTAAAAGTAGAGATATGGTAAACTACCAGAAAGTTGTCAGACTTTAGCATAATCTGATAGAATATAGCAAGTAACCACAAGAGGTTTCTTGTTGTTTTCGATGTGGAATCGTGCAACTCCTGTCACGAAAACAGCTAAAAAAATTTACTCGAATGAGACCCGAACCAGTGACCAAAGCCACCTCTCCATGGCAGACGACAACTTTACCCCAGAGCTAGCGAGGAGCTGTGCACGCCATTTCTTTCCTACTGTCACATACATCAGTAGAAAATATAACTCGCAACGTAAGAGACTAGTTGGAATTTCGCCGTGTAAACAATTTTCTGGACCCAAAAGCATGAACAAATAGCCTTCTGTCGCCTCTCAACTGACAAACCAGTCAGATTATTCAATGGGAATTACAGGAAACATCAAGTGAATTTATGAGCATAGTTCTGTGCCAACCAGGAAGTAAGACCTCGGTACCAGCGTTGACAGACTTACACTGCGATGTTGCCAAGCTTCAGTCATACTATCAACAGGAAGAATAAGAGCCGAGGTGATTGCCAAGCGAGCTCGACATAGCTCGCGCCTCGCGCGCCTGGCGGGGGTCCGAACACCTAAAGTATATGTCAATGAATCCCGCTCGCAAGTCCGTAACTAGCTTTAATGAGTCGATAGTTGTCACTAATAAAAATATACAGATGCACCGACCTCTAACATAGTAATACGTGTCTCAATTATTTGCGTATTCTGTCTTAAGCGCAATGACAACAAAAGTCATTCACCAGTGCTGTTTTACATTTCTTCGAGCATTTCCATTGATTACACTGAAAACATTAGATGTAAGCGTCAGTTTCCTTTACGATTATAGACTCAGGAAGTGTCTTTCTTGATATCGCTGTCAGAGGCACAAACGAACGAAGAGAAATCAAAGCAGCATTGTTTTCAAGATGTGAACATTTCTGGGAAGGCTTCGTAACATGGTGTGCAAAATAAGAAGAGCTTCTGTTATCCAAACATAGAATTAGGGATAGTAATGTATAGATTAAATTATCTTTAAGCCAAACTGACATCCAGTCTACAAATATTGCAAAAATGATACTATCACCTGTTGTATAGAGTCCCATCAAATCCGCCAACAAAAACGAGCAGCAGATATACTGAAAACCTTTTGATGACTGTGCAGAACATTCAGGCAGAAAGAACCCTAAATCCAAAATAACTATGGGTTAAGAAGCAGAGCATAGTGCTGATATTATATGCAGCAGTCGCAAAGTGTTTTATTTATAATTATGTTTTTACCCCAGCCGTTTTCATATAAATACAAGCTCCAAGCTCCCACAATATTCATATGAGAACCATTGGGCCGTAATATGATGACACAGTTGATCAGATTGTTATAGAAATTTCAGTGACTTTGGCGTTATCCATTGGCAGCATAGACAAATTGTCACTATTTCGGAATATATCACAGTTCTGTTAAGTTCTGACGCTCAACAGTTAGTGAACAGTTTCGACACCTCTGCACGTAACACGAACCCATCAGATGCCAATTATATGCAGCTAAATTTTATAATTTGGTCTTCCTACGAACGATTTAAATTCTGTCACGACAGTGTTATTACTTACTGAAAGTGTTCAAAAAGCATGAGTATATCACTTCTCGTTCACGTCCAATTCCTGCTCTCACCCCTACACCCACTGTAGAGGTCTAATAAATGACACAAAGTACAGGTTTATATCTACATTAATGGGGCTATTGATGTCAGTTTTCCCGAAAGTATTCTGCTATTGTTCTGAAGATGAATACTCAACGTAACTAGTAATATTCAGTTGGATGAATAGCTGAGGTGTCTATTTCATTTCCACAAACCAAAAAATGGTGAAATTAAGCGAATAAAAAGCGTCTATATGCAAATAAATAAAAATGAAATAACAGTTAATGGAAATACTTTCTTGACCTACAGACCACTGCAATACAAATTCTTGGATTTCACAGAAATGAATTACTTAAGCCCTACTTTTGTTTTGGTGCATTTCACTTGCACTAGAGAAGGGATAATACATGTGAATATTACATTACTATTACATGTCCTGGAACTCCGTCGATTATTACCGAGTTGACAATCACTTTCAGTATGATATTCGTTGTTTGAGTCTGATTAAAGGGGCTTTACGATGTCATTTTATTAATCGAATTCTTTAAACTTATCGATAGTTGCAGGAAAGTGAATTCAGGTAGACAGCGGTAATATTGAAAATTTGTACCGCAGTGGTAGTGGAACCCTGCTTTCTTTTTCCTAATGGAGCTATTCTTTGCCGTCGTTGGATAGTTTTTATTCTATGTTGATTGCTAAGATTGATCTCAGTTTCCGTCCCTTAAAAAAAGACAACAACAAAAAATTACAGATGCGGTCACTCCTCTGAGCCGAGCGAGCTGGAAGAATCGACTCTGCTATTTATGCAAATAATATTCAGTATGCTTCAAGACTTTCAAAACACGTTGTCACTGAGTCTCATATAGGTATGACAGTAGTGGAGATAGTTCGAAACGTATGTATGGTGCGATTGATTACTTTTGTGCTAATCACCTCACAAAAGAGATTTCCCGTTTCAGGAAAGATCTTTCCGATATTCATGATTTTACACATGAAGGAAGACTCGATAACTCAGGTAAGTCATGAACTATGATGAGTTGACCATCGTGCGACGTTGTTACTGGTCAGACGGGATTCAAAAGATGGGAGCAGGAGTATTGCACACACACTTTCAAAGCGACAAAATCCAAATTATTGCTTTTGCACATAAACGTCATTAGTGCACTCATTAAGTGTAATGCTGTTATTAGTGACTAATTCTGTAGCCTTTATGTTATCTTCTTAAATGGCTGGTAGCTCTAACAAAATAAGGTTAAAATTCTGATCTACAGAGGGACTGGTACCATGACCTAAAGCAGCCCTCGCTTAAGAAGTAGACAGCCATCTCAGGGCTACTGACGCGCTGCTACGTCTCACTTCCTGCTTGTTCTATTGGTGGTTACAACTAATCGCCAATTTACGCATGGTATGACCTCATTGCACTTGAAGTAGAAAGTAATGCACCGATGTCGCACCGTTCAAGTAAGTAACTGATATGATTCACCAAACAGACAGGTACATATTAAGTGACTTTATCATGTTTCTATGTCATACCGGAAGTAACGGCGGTCACGCCGGTGCCAAAGAGCTCTCAAACTTGCACTGCGCTCAAAACAGAGACTTACCGAGATTTCAATACGTTCAACTAGCTTAGCGTTGAGCTCATTTTCCATAGAGTGCTTCTGAGTCGGTGCACGGTATAGTTACGAACGATGTCTCCACACTGTCACAATATTCAAATGAGAATTGTAGGCGTTTAGTACGACGGCACAGACAGGCAGACAGATCTTGTAGAGACTATTCATGCGCTACTAGTTCTTGACACTTAACTACGTCGGTTTGTAGGGCTTATTTTCGGCCCGTGAAAGAGTTTTGCAGTAGCGGGTAAATAAGCATTCACATTCTGGTACCACACACATAAACAGACAAATAATATGCCAGTTAATCGCAGTGAAATGCAATATGACCGTGTCTTTCTGACAGCGACTATCTTTTCAGTTTTTCTATTTTCTGTTTTGCAGCAGTCTGCCAGCTCGTTTTGGAAGTGAAAAAGGATTTTTGCGGTCCACCACACCTTAATTCACACACACTCCCTTTCCAGACAATGACAATTGCAACCGGAAATGTTAAATAAAATATGAGACTGGATGCAATTCCATACCTACCCAATCTGCTTCTCGTTGTCAGCTTCTTTTTATTGTACTTTTATTCTGAAGACACAAACGCCTCCATTCTTACAGCTCCACCAATCAAAATGCAGTTCAATGACTGACATAAATTCGTTTCTAACAGATGAACAATGTTATAGTAGTAACTGGCAAGTGTGGCGAATTCTATGTCATCTGACGATTACGAACTCAGGTGTTTCGTAGGATTATTGTAGTTGATGTTGCAGTCGTACCCATTTAAAATACAAGAATATTAAAAGTTTTCGGCTTTAAACATACTTTGTGGTGGGATTTAACTGTATGGTTTCAGTTGCAGCACTACGCAGGTGATGATATATTGTCGAGTCTGTGAAGATTCTCTCATTTCTTTAGTGCAGGCTAAGTTAGAAAGCTGCTGTTAGAATTATTGAAATGAAGTGATCATATGGCATTATTGTCCGGGACATCCCAGGCGGGATTGTTCGGCCGCATTACTATTTAATCTCAAATTTAACATTCTGCAATAATAATAACAAAATAACAAAAGATAGGAAACAACTCGTCGTAAAGATGAACGCTGAGTCACAGGCAGACACAAATAAGACATTCACATTCAGACAATTTAAATTTTATGCCGCAGCCGTCTTCAGAAAGAGAAACATTCAAACACACAATCACTCAAGCATAACGTATCCCCACACGTCAGCGATCGTTGGCAGCTCAGCACACCCTGACATACGACAACACATTTCAAGCTCGTTTTGCTCATCATTAGGCGTTTATGCGTTCTGATCCGTTAGTTAAAGAAATTGTCTTAGCATCAGTTTCGTTCAGTCTCCCCTCTAGTGAGGCTATTTTAGTCTCAGACGGAAAGCGGTGCTAGTGAGTGAACATTGAGGCGCTATGCTACAAAGCCGAGGCCGTTCCCCGTCGGGGGCTCGAATCCTCCCTCGGGCATGTATGTGTGTGCCGTCTTTAGTATAAGCTAGTTCATAAGTAGTTTGTAATTTTAGGGACTGATGACCCGCAGTTAACTCTCACAGGCCTTAGAAAAAGAAAAAAGTGAGAGAACAGAAATCGATGCCCAGTGGTGCCTTCCACTAGCATAAAGAAATGTCTCGTCATGTGTCCTGACTGAAATCATGGCCTATATGGGTAGCGGATAGTGTTACTTTCTTCATTTTTGCGTGACATCGTGTAATACACATTTTATAAGCCACTTGATCAATCATGATAACTACATCTTACACTTCATCTTCATCCATGGCACAACAACGAATTACGAAAATAGGTTTTCCATGCTGTAAATTACGAGAGACATTGTAATTCACTCTTCAGATGAGCTCGTTGTAGACGAAGAGGTAAATTTCCTAGGATTATTGATTATTACACACGAATTATATTTAACTGTTTGTCAGACAATAAACGTAATGGCACTTCAGCGGTGTTCATTCGTCAGGCATTGATTGTGAAGAGGCCAAAACATGTCAAATACTTGTGTCTCGGAGTGGGAAGTGTATTTATTCAAATAACTAATGGGTCATACATTTCCTAACAGTGGCAATAATGCAGCAAACTGATTACTTAATTGTAACATACAAACTTGTGTAATGGCTAACATTTCAACTGTGTAGCAGACGGTAATTTGCCTAAGCAATTTGCAATTTGCAGAATTCATTATTTACCATACGACTTAACTTTGTCTCTTCTTATTCCTATTAAGACAGGTGTATCGTATATTGGACTGGAGCAGACAAACGAGTGTTTTCTTTCAAATGTTAAGGGTTCTTGGTTCCATTCTCTGCATGTTCTTGATGATCTGATGGTCATAAGAAGAGAAGACACCACCGACACGTACGATGTCAGCGCTAAATTTAACCCACCAGGACTACCATGTTGTAAAGCCGGTAGACAGCGTGACGCCGTGTCGCTCTCTAAGCATCCCTACTTTTCTGATATAGAAATTCTACTGTACAACATTGGCGATGGTTATAATATAACTGCTGCTGATGCTCTGCCGCGAAACGTGAGAAGCGCTTTACAGATTAGAATTTTTGTTTCAGCATGCCTCGATTCTTGAGTTTGTTCTAAATAAATTCCAGGCAGCTCCACACTAACGAACATTTTCAGCTATCAAATTAAACGTATAGGAATTATCCAAGTGTAACTGCTGGATCTGATTTAAGTAATATTCAATTTTTCGGTGAATATGGCTCGGAAAGCAACGTCAATTTTATTACAGTCCATCTCCTGTCTCTGAATGATTTGACAATTCTGTAAAGCGTTTTGGCAACTGTGAGTCAGTGATGAATGAATACATGCGCAGCGATATTCACCGATGAAAGGAGGAGGCGGGTGTACTTCCCGTCTTATGTCCCCACGTCTATATATAAAAATGTTAGGCGTATAGCTGTTAATCTCCGAAAGTTCTTGACCCATTGCTTCGAAATTCTGACTCAACGTTGCATTCTAGCCCAGGAAGATTTTTAGGTACACATTTCTTGAATATATTATATACAAACTATAAATGCGTTACTTTTGCTATTTTTACTATAAGCCTTTTTCCAATTATAAAGTTTATATAAATTCATATATGACACATATACACTTGGTATATGAAAACATGCACATATCTTATTAGAATATATATATATATATATATATATATATATATATATATATATATATATATATATATATGTGTGTGTGTGTGTGTGTGTGTGTGTGTGTGTGTGTGTGTGTGTCACTGTGTGTGTGTGTGTGTGTGTGTGTGTGTGCGCACGCGCGCGCGCGCGTGCGTGTGTGTGTGTGTGTGTGTGTCTGTGTGTGTACTGCTTGCTCTTTCCTCTTTGCTTATATATTCTCTCGGACTTGACTCAGTACTAAAATACAGTATCTCTGACTTCCACACTCCTTAAAACCATCCTCATGACCTAGGTCGTGATTAACCTTCCCTTTCCGTTCCCATAATTTTTTCTTCCCTTCTCTCCCACCTGAAGAAGGAACTGTGTTCCGAAAGCTTGTCCGTTTCGTATGTTTTCTTTTTTTCTTCACTTGTGTCACTTGGTGGTACAGCACAAAGGTAAGCACTGGGCAGCCAATCTATCGCTTTGAAAAATAATTTAAAAATTATTATTGCTGCGATCAATTTTGACGTTAACCACGCAGATCTGATCATTGGTGCGAAAGCAGGCACGTTAAACAGATGCAGAACAGAATGTTGTATTTCTATAGAAACTTCCCTCGAAATATTTTCTCCATTAGGTTTACGCAAGCTGTCTGCTTTATACATTTTTAGTGAAACCTTCAACCTGCCTGCAAAAAGAAACATCACAGTAAAGTGGAGTACCTGTTCGTGGTATAATTTTACACAGCAAAAGCCTACGTTTCTTCTCTCTACAAAGTTTTGATGGTAAAGTGCCTGATCAGTGTATACTCAAGCAAATGTTATCCTCATTCGTGAGACTGTAACTACCTACCAGAAATATAATTCATGTTTGAAGAAAGTTTGTTTATTAATGCCACTGCTACGACAAAAGCACATGTCTGAATAATTTTCCATTGCATATTATAACGATATTCTGTACACGTCCGCATGATAACCGCAAACCATAGCCACAGCACCACTCCCTCTATCTCAGAACAACGCTCACATTAATGCTATAGGAGATGCGCAAAAACAATATCTATTTCGTCGGAAAACCCACATACTGATTTACGGGTCTAACAGTCTACTTAGGAGGTATAAAAAACACTGGACAGTTTGATATTCTGTGTTTGCAACAATACTGAGCACATAACTCCGATCGATGTCCTTACATGTAACGACCGCTAAATTCTTATACATTATGATTATGTGATGCTAATTCTAGAATGAATATTAAATATTAGTTAAAGTGCTGCAAATATACACCTTATCAAATGTGCAGACAAAACAAAAAGAATAATAGACGGATTATAAGAAAGAAAATGGATCCAAGAGAAGGTACAGACGTTTTGAAAATCCATAGTAATGTAACCTACAAAAATATGGAAAACAATGTCAGTCGGAGTGGTTAAGTGAGGGTTACCTTTTGTTGGACATATGTATTAAATGAATGATAAAAAGCAAAAGAAACAATTATTCGTATACTTCTGGAAGAATAAATGAACAATAGCATGAGCAAAGAAGAAAAAAAATATTTAGAAAGGAACATCATCAAATAAACTGAACTAACCACAATTAAGAACGTAATAAAGCTAGAAGCTATCGAAAGAGGATGAAATAAAAAATTGGAAACAACCTGAAAAAAAAAGTAAAATACAACATGGAAGATTATGACGGATAAATTAATCTATCATTACTGTCACTACTTCTATGTTTGGATAACAGAAGCTCTTCTTATTTTGCACACCATGTTACGAAGCCTTCCCAGAAATGTTCACATCTTGAAAACAATGCTGCTTTGATTTCTCTTCGTTTGTTTGCCTCTCTTCGTTCGTTTGTGCCTCTGACAGCGATATCAAGAAAGACACTTTCTGAGTCTATAATCGTAAAGGAAACTGACGCTTACATCTAATCATCTAATGTTTTCAGTATAATCAATGGAAATGCTCGAAGAAATGTAAAACAGCACTGGTGAATGACTTTTGTTGTCATTGCGCTTAAGACAGAATACGCAAATAATTGAGACACGTATTACTATGTTAGAGGTCGGTGCATCTGTATATTTTTATTAGTGACAACTATCGACTCATTAAAGCTAGTTACGGACTTGCGAGCGGGATTCATTGACATATACTTTAGGTGTTCGGACCCCCGCCAGGCGCGCGAGGCGCGAGCTATGTCGAGCTCGCTTGGCAATCACCTCGGCTCTTATTCTTCCTGTTGATAGTATGACTGAAGCTTGGCAACATCGCAGTGTAAGTCTGTCAACGCTGGTACCGAGGTCTTACTTCCTGGTTGGCACAGAACTATGCTCATAAATTCACTTGATGTTTCCTGTAATTCCCATTGAATAATCTGACTGGTTTGTCAGTTGAGAGGCGACAGAAGGCTATTTGTTCATGCTTTTGGGTCCAGAAAATTGTTTACACGGCGAAATTCCAACTAGTCTCTTACGTTGCGAGTTATATTTTCTACTGATGTATGTGACAGTAGGAAAGAAATGGCGTGCACAGCTCCTCGCTAGCTCTGGGGTAAAGTTGTCGTCTGCCATGGAGAGGTGGCTTTGGTCACTGGTTCGGGTCTCATTCGAGTAAATTTTTTTAGCTGTTTTCGTGACAGGAGTTGCACGATTCCACATCGAAAACAACAAGAAACCTCTTGTGGTTACTTGCTATATTCTATCAGATTATGCTAAAGTCTGACAACTTTCTGGTAGTTTACCATATCTCTACTTTTAGAATCGAACTGATTCCAAGCTAATTATGACGCCAATAGATGTTCGACGTGTATTTTCGTCTGGAAATAATTTTTGTCGAAGGTTATTCGAGTAGGGGCAGGAAAGATAAACATTTGAGGACATATGATCGAAAGAGTAGGTGCAGAATGGGTGACATCCAAGCACACTATCCAATGTATTCTTTGTGAAATGAACGGGAATTATTATAGTGTAATACTAACACATGATGCAATTTTTTTGGTCGTTTGTCCTTACAGTGGGACTAAGTGGTGTCTCAGTTGTTTGCGAAAAATGGGCGCACCCTGGCGTTGTGGTTGCATTTTGCTGAGTATAACAATCTTTTAGTACTCAGTCATTAATTTCTTTTTAAGATATCAGCATGGGAGCATCATAACTCGTTACTAGTAACAATCGTGAGTAGGAATCCGGATTGAGCGGCCTGATGACGTTCAAGAAAAATGTGGTAATAGTCACCCCTATGACCCTTCATACCGATTCTACTTTACGACGTTTAGATCATGTTCATATATGTCAGAAAAATTCAATATGTGACTGTAATATAAGTACCAGAACTTGAGGTAAGGATATAACAGCCGGTAAGAAAACTCATAGCGGCGCGCCGCTGTCACTGAGTCCGCAGGTGGCAGCCGCGATGCGGCCGCTGGCGCGTCGCCGTAGCCGGTGCCCACTACTCCCGAGAGTAAACAGTTCAGTTTTGATGCAGCAGCGAGTTCTTTTGTGTAATATTTCTGGGGCTTTTCGCTGTTATATGTGAGGTCCTTCCACACTGATAACGAAGATAGCCGATTTGTGGTTTAAAAAAAAGAAATTGAAGGTGGTTGGATTCGATCTCGCGTCTGCTTACTCACACGCTTGTAAACACGACTCCTACCGCGATACCACGCGGTCATATATTACAGAACCGTCTCGAGAAGGACCTAACACTTCCTCTTGACAGTACCGCATTCTACAGTGTTGCCAGATCGTGCACATCGTCGGACTTAGCATTCTGCGTCGGCCGGCCGGCGATCAATTTTTTTGTCTAAGACTGTACGTCGGCTAGGACGTGCAGTTCCTCTGTTGGAAAGTCGCTAGGCAGATGAAGCCCCATCCTCAGAGCAAGATTTTCGACGGACTGGAACCGTCGGATATGGGTTTCTGCTGCATTCCCCCATACTACCGCTGCATATTCGAACAGCGGTCACGGCCGCCGGTGATTTTTTTTTTTTTTTTTTTTTTTTTTTTTTTTTTTTTTTTTTTCCTTTATTGTATTTCCACACCAGCTATTACACCAGTAGGCTGGCAGCAGCTCCAGAGGCTGCTCTTCGGCCGATTGAATAAAATACATGGATGAGATGAAAATTAAAATACAAGACAGGTGAAAAAACAACGGAGGAACAATGACATAGACAAGGGGACAATTCGAAGTACAAACAGTTGACAGATGATCAAAATCAGATTTAGTCATTTAAAAATGAGGAGCCACGGTGACCTAAAATGCACATGTAGGACGACAATAACACAGGACGGCGAGTACACTAATTAAAACAAACGGTGCGACACTAGTGTGATTGCGGTGGACGCAGTTAAAAAACACACACTTCACTGGAGCACAGCACACAACACTTGACGTAGCACTGTTAAAACTGTCGGTCCAGGACCCAGAGAAGGGGGGGGGGGGTGAAAGGAAACGCGGGGTAGAGGAAAAACGGCGGGGAAGGAGGCGGTAGGGAGGAGCCGTAGGGACTCCAGGGCAGGGAGGGGGTAGCCAAGCGGGGGAGTGGTAGGGGTGGGGGGAGAGGGGCCCTTTATCTACGGGGGGGGGGATCAGAGCTGGTAGGACGGGTATATGTCGGAACGGAGGACGTCATCAGGGAGGGGGAGGTGATGGAAATTTCCCTGAGAAAGGAGATGGAGAGTGTGGAAATGAAGGGAAGGGGGTATAACGCGGTAGAGGCGTGGCAGAGGCCCAGGGTTGGTACGGATGGGGTGGACCAGGGGGTTGCGGAGTCTATTTTACGGGTGGTATAGAGGATACGGATATGCTGGAGATATTCAAGGAGGTGGGGAAACGGGATCAGGTCATACAGGATACGCGTGGGGCAAGGGAGCCGGATGCGGTAGGCGAAGCGGAGGGCGTGGCGCTCGAGGACTTGAAGGGTTTTATAATAGGATGTGGGAGCGGAGATCCAGGCGGGATGGAAGCTGCAAGGGACAGGTCGCATGAGGGAGCGGTAGGTGTAGAGGATGGTGGTGGGGCTGAGACCCCACGTCTGGCCGGTGAGGAGTTTGAGGAGATTATGGCGGGAGAGGGCTTTCTGTCGGACAGTGCGGAGGTGGGGGGTTCAGGAAAGGTTACGGTCGAGGGTTAGGCCAAGGTACTTCAGGGTGGGGGTGTGGCGGATAGGGCGGTTTGGAGGGTAAGGTAGAAATCGTGGAGACGGAAGGAGGGGGTGGTACGACCTATGATAATTGCCTGGGAGTTTTCAGGGTTGACGGAGACGAGCCACCGGTTACACCATGAGGCGAACTTGGTGAGGTGGCACTGGAGCAAAAAGTGGGAGCGGGCAAGGGAGGAGGCGACGGCTAGGGAGGCGGTGTCATCAGCATATTGTAGGAGATAGACGGTAGGCTCAGGTTGGGGCATGTCGGCGGAGTTGATGAGATAAAGGAGAGGAGAGAGGATGGAGCTTTGCGGTACCTCGGCAGAGGGGTAGAACAAACGGGAGTCGGAGTTGCAGGCAGTGACATAGGAGGGGCGGTGGGTGACAAAGGAAGCAATGAGGCGGACGTAATTAATAGGAAGGGCGTAGAACTGGAGCTTGAAGAAGAGACCGGAATGCCATACACGGTCGTAGGCTTTTTGGATATCAAGGGAGACAAAAAATTGTGGAGCAACGGGAGTTAAGTTAGACATAGAAGATGAGTTAGGCGAAGGAGCTGGGCTGCCGGTGAGTCTGCGCTGGCCTTATATTAGTGTCAGCTGGTTCCAGCAACTAGCACGGAGGGCGCTTGTTCCAGTCCACGCCTAGGATCGCACTAGTGGAGCCCCCTGTTCGAGAGCTTTGAGCTATCGCAGTGTGGCTATATCTGGATGTTTCGCAGTTACAGTGCCCGACGCCTATGGAACTGGCAACCCGTAACGTTGTGCTGTTAGAAGGGTACTCGAAGCTGCAGGCGTCGAGTACCGCAGTCGTAGCAGTGTGCAAATGAGATACAGCTACGAATTTTTGTTGAATTGTGTGAAGGCAAATTAATATCCGGAAGACGCGACTGAAAGAGCTGATAGTAAAGATTTCACATTTAGAAAGGTGCCTAGCAAAGATTATTATTCATTACCGCGTGATTAATTTGACGTATCTGATATCTTGGTGTCATGAAATATAACCCAAAAAGTTTTGTTGAGAAAGGAACTAAAAATAAACAAAAAATTCCAAGTTGATAAAACCATTCTTCCATTGAATTATATACTAGCAACTGATATTTCGATCTGCACATTATCCATGGCCTGAGGAAAAGAGTATCCAACGCTACATATAAAACTGAGGTAAGCAACATTACAACTGTATATTGACTGACTCTGCTGGAATAATTGGTACATGACACTGAGAGGTGTAAAGAACTATTTCATAAAATCGTCGTTTGTGTGTGTGTGTGTGTGTGTGTGTGTGTGTGTGTGTGTGTGTGTGTGTGTGTGTCCGCAATGCAAGGAAATCCGGCGAGAACCGGAGGGTGGGACTCTTGACCATAAGATATACACAAAGGACACACATACTGATCGATACCTCCACAAGGAATCAAACCATCCGAGGCAAAAAAGAGGTATCATTAAAACCTTGGTAGAGAGAGATAACAAAATCTGTGAGCCAGTTTACTTGGATGATGAACTAAATCACCTACAGTCGGCCTTCGAGAAAAATTGAAATGGTGTCAAGGAAATTGTTCGAGCTCTCCATCGAAGAAGAAAAGAATCCAGAAGTCCTGAGCAACAACGGCAACCATCTGGAGAAGTTTTTCTTCTGTACGTTAGCAGAATTAGTGATCGAATCGGGAAAGTATTGTCTAAACATGGTGTCGAGACGATCTACAGACCCACCAAGAAGATAAAACAATACGTGAGATCAGCAAAAGACGCACGTTACCCCCTAGCAACACCTGGGGTATACAAAATTACTTGCAGCTGTCGTCAAGTATACATTGAACAACTAAAAGAAGCATCAACGCCCGCTTATCTGAACATAAAAGGAACTGTCGTCTGGGCCACACGGAAAAATCGGCAGTAGCAGAACATGTTTTTGAACATAGCAATCATAAAATAAAATTTAATGAAACGAGCGTCTTAGCTAGAACATCACATTACCATGTTCCCTTGTATAGAGAAGCAATAGAGATTCACAATCACCGGTATAATTTTAATGGAAAAGAAGAAGGTATGAAGTTATATAAAATATGGATGTCGGCATTGCACCAACGAGTTGACAATCGATTACTTTTAATCGAGAATGACGACGTCATCCAATGATAGCCACAGAGTCAGCCTCACGTGACGTATGGTGGTGTCCTCGATGACCTCTATAAATGCGAGAGCCCCTCAGACCACAGTGGCAGTTGCCGGAAGACTCTAGAAGATGTCTCCTGCAGTTGGAGACGAAACGTCGGAAGAAAAGTTTTATACCTGGACCACGGTCGATCAGCTCGTAAGTTTTATCTGACGACAACGCCGGCCGTGAAAGTTTACATTGTATGATCCGGGGACTATTTTGGTCGCATATACTACAGGTATAGGCCGCGTCCCTTAACGAATTAACGAATTGACGCTTATAATTAACAGGTCTACATGTATTTAATTAATTCATCAAACCCCACGTTAAGTGCCGGAATGTTGTAATATGACGTTTCACCAGCCAAGAGATACTGTTTCAGTCCAACCACTCTGCGCAACGATAAACCTCGCAGAGACCGGAGTGAATAGCAAGCCGCGCAAAAGCAGAGCGCGGAAGGCCGGTCAGAGCGCGTGCTGCTCACTGCGTGGACAGCTGTTTAGTGCGTGGCGGCGCAGAGGCTGTGCGTGGCACGTAATTAAGTGCGGTGACACGCACAGCGCGAATTTGTCGCGGACCCGTAAAATGGGCAGCTTCAGCTGTGCACATTACGCGCAGAACGATTCGCTGTAGGCCTTCTTACTGGAGTAGGCAGAAATACCCTGTATCACACAAAGTTAAAGTCACTGTACAATAGGGAGTCCATTATATTAGCTGCAAAGTGTTCATTGCTCTCCCACCGTCACTGAAATTACTTGTTCATGAGCTTCCTAAATTTAAAAACCAGCTTAAGAAACTATCTCATGGACAATTCCTCTTTTTTTTTTAATTATTTTCTGAAGTTGGCTCAAGCACAGTTATCGTCTTTGTTGTTGCTGTTGTTGTTATGGTCTTCAGTCCGGAGACTGGTTTGATGCAGCTCTCCACCCTACTCTATCCTGAGCAAGCCTTTTCATCTCATAAGAACGGCGACCCACATCCGCTTGAATCTGCTTACTATACGCGTCTATTGGTCTTCCTCTGCGATTTTTACCCTACACACTTCCCTCCAATGCTAAATTTACGATTCCTCGATGTCTAAGAATATGTCCTACCAACGACCCCTTCTTTTAGTCAGGTTATGCTAAACATTCCTTTTCTCACCAATTCTGTTCAGTACCTCTTCATTAGTTATGCGATCTACCCACCTAATCTTCGGCATTCTTCTGTAGCACCACATTTCAAAAGCCACTATTCTTTTCCTGTCCGCACTGCTTATCGTCCATGTTTCACTCCCGTACAAGGCCACACAAATGCCTTCAGAAATGACTTCCTTGCACTTAAATTAATATTCGATGTCAGCAAATTTCTCTTTTTCAAAAATGCTTTTCTTCCCATTGCCATTCTGCGTTTTATATCCTCTGTAATGCGACCATCGCATGTTATTTTACTACCCAAGTAACAAAGCTCATCTACCACCTTCATTGTTTCGTATCCTAATCTAATTCCTTCAGCATCGCCTGATTTTCAAGGATCACATTCCATTATTTTTCTTTTGCTCTTGTTAATGTTCGTTTTATGCGCTCTCTTCAACATACTGTCCATTCCATTCAACTGCTCTTCCAGTTCCTTTGCTGTCTCTGACAGAATTACAATGTCATCAGCAAAACGCAATGATTTTATTTCTACCCCCTGAACTTTAATCCCTATCCCAAATTTTTCCTTGCTTTCCTTCACCACCTGCTCGATGTACAAATTGAATAACATTGGAGAAAGGCTACAACCTTGTCTTACTCCCTTCCCAACTGATGCTTCTCTTTCATGCCCTTCGAGTCTAATAACTGCGGTCTGGCTTTTGTACAAGTTGTAAATAATTCTCCTTTCCCTGTATTTTACCCCTGCTGACTTCAGAATTTGAAAGAGTGTATTCCAGTCAACATTATCAAAAGCTTTCCACAATGTAATAGTTGCAATCCCAACTACATTGGTCTGACCGGTAGATCGTTTAGAGTTAGGTACAAGGAACATATGGACGGCTTCCGATTTAATCATTTTGAAACGTCCGCTGAAGCTACGCGTATCCGCGAAACTGGCCACCCATTAAAGCGGATTGAAAATGACCTTAAGATTTTGCATAGACAGGATAAGGCAAGAAACTTAGATATGCTATAACAGCTGGAGATTATAATACATAATGCTAAAAGCGACACTTCATTAAATGAACAAGTTGAAGGTGATACATACAGCTTTTTTGAAAACTTTTGTTTAAAAACACTAAATATGAGCGCGTTTCAAGGGTCAACCCCTCATCTTCAGATATTCTGTACAAGAATCTTAAAACGAAAAACAATAAAAACATAAAACGTAATAACAGAAAATATGGTTACTTCCCTCGTAACCGTGTATACGAAGAAAGGTCCTCAGCATACTATGCTTCGTCAGAATTCAAACCTGACCCCAGCACCGGCGGCGCATAACACAACCGAAATGCACAGAATCAACACGACTGGGACGTACGTATGCACATGAAAACAAAGACCATTAAATTCCAAAGATCATTCACAAGCTATTGGGTACATACAGGTGTCACGAAATCATTTGCGCAATATGACAGAGGTTGAAATTTAAAATAACCGACTTTTGTTATAATAGGTCCACAAAGTTTTCAAAAAAGCTGTATGTATCACCTTCAACTTGTTCATTTAATGAAGTGTCGCTTTTAGCATTATGTATTATAATCTCCAGCTGTTCTAGCATATCTAAGTTTCTTGCCTTATCCTGTCTATGCAAAATCTTAAGGTCATTTTCAATCCGCTTTAATGGGTGGCCAGTTTCGCGGATATGCGTAGCTTCAGCGGACGTTTCAAAATTATTCAGTCGGAAGGCGTCCATATCTTCCTTGTACCTAACTCTAAACGATCTACCGGTCTGACCAATGTAGTTAGCATTGGAACTATTACACTGTATCTTATAAACCTCTGCTTTGTTATATTTATCAGTGTCTTGGTTTAAGTTATTCCGTAATTTATGATGTAACGTATTATTAGTTTTAAAACTAGCTTCTACTTTAAAAGGCTTTAGTATGTTGGCCACTTTCTGAGATAGATTAACAAAATACGGAATCATTTGATTTCGCACGCTGTTTCTTTCGTATTAAGTTATTCACTACGTTTTCCTGGTAACCATTCACCCTAGCAAGCCGTCTTATAATGTTAATTTCAATAGTTCTGTCCTTTTCGTTCATTGGCACTTTGAAGGCTCTATCGACTAAACAGCGTAGGGCAGAAATAATTAAAATAAGTAATTCCTTTCACACGTTTGAAATATATTTCGGTTGTGAAATTTTAATTGATTTTTTTAAATTATATCGTGTGTACTCTTAGCATTACGATACCTGGAATCGTTGTCAATACATCTAAGTTTTGTTGTATGTATTAGGATGTATCTGTATATTAACTTTTCTAAGTGTAATTTTTGTCTGTACCTATTAACATGTACTTTGTCTATTACCTATATCTCCTCTCGCAAGAGGGATTTTATGTGCTCCATTTGTGTAAATTGTAACTATGTGACACGTCCTACATCCATGCGAATGCCTCACTATATTGGTTTCATGAGATCTGTATATTAACTTTTCTAAGTGTAATTTTTGTCTGTACCTATTAACATGTACTTTGTCTATTACCTATATCTCCTCTCGCAAGAGGGATTTTATGTGCTCCATTTGTGTAAATTGTAACTATGTGACACGTCCTACATCCATGCGAATGCCTCACTATATTGGATTCATGAGATCTGAACAAATACATAAAATGAAAAACTCCAGACCAATAAGAAAATTTAGTATTTTTCTGTGATCAGATAGCCGGCCGCGGTGGCCGAGGGGACTGAGGCGCTCCAGTCACGGTCTGCACGGCCACTACGGTCGGGGGTTCGAATCCCTTAGTATTAGCTAGTTCATAAGTAGTTTGTAAGTTTAGTGACTGATGACCCCGTAGTTAACTCCCATAAGCTATACAAACATTTGACCCTTTTTTTGTGATCAGATAGCGGAACAATTTTTGTGATTGCCAGTAAAACAGTTGTATTAATTTTGAAGAACAGAGAGAGAGAATAATGGTTTTATTGAGTAATGATACCTGAAAATGAATCGTTGTATCGCTGCCCTTTGACAAGGTATATTCGGCAAGTTTTTGGTACTTAGACATAACCGTTCCACTATAGTTGGCTTCATACAAAAAGGCGCTATCGGTAATAGAGGTAGAGCAATAGGTGAAGTGTGAAGGGCCGAGCGCCAACAGTGGAGAAACATTGTGTAACTCGCGGCCAGCCACGCGCCCACAGATGAATATTAATAGCAGAATTGCCAACGGTTATCAGTCAAATTACCCTCCCAGGATCGTCAAAATACCCGATCTGACTTGAAAATACCCTCTGCTTTAAAAACAGTTGCAAAAGATTCTTACATAAAAATGCTTTCTGGAGCTGATCGATGCCATACACTGGTTCACATCATTTTTTCTTGTCAGTTGAAAGAAAAACACCCTCCTTCGCCTTCTATCACCTCTTTTTCAGCCATCAGGGCTACAATTAGGTGTTTCAAGTAAATTAGGTGAGACAAGAAATTCAGGAGGAGGATGCAGATTGGCTGCAGATTTCGCACTAGCACTTGCTTTGCGACACCACTTATCCATTTTAGTGAAATAAAAGCACTGTTGCTTAATAGCTGAACTATTACTGACAACAATAATCCGCACCAGAACATTCAATCTTAAAGTCCGGCAAAGCTGTTAGACACTGCTGTCATAAGATGAACAAGCTGACCAGTAGGCTTACAAGTTTACAAGTTCAAACAAAATGCAGAAGGAAGAGCAGAGAACCAGGGAATTGCCGGACTCTTTGCACAATAAAGCACACGTCATAATTCCGATATTCTCAAACCTCGTTTTCATCCGTATTTTTTATAAAGTTAATGAACGATCTGAATACAAATGAAGTGTTTGGTGTCAAAAGTACCAAATTACCCGGAAAATACCCGCCATTCCAAATTACCCTCCAAAATTCCCATTGACCAAGATTTTACCCGAAAATCGGGTAAGTACCCTCTAATTGGCAACACTGATTACTGGCTTGCCAGTGCGGTAGTTGGAAGGGGATGCACACAGCGGCTGGAAACTGGACCGCCGTCCTACGTGACGCGGACTATAGATGGCAGTAACGGGAACGCGCGTTTTAGTTCCCAATGGCAACTGGGCCTGTGTTCTCCAGTCGAACTTAACACTGACTGTAAATACTTACGTCCACCCACTTGCAGACCATCCGCAGCACTTCGTGGATTTCAGCTGCCAGCATGCTTAATTTGGAAGTAGATATCCCCGGAATATTAAAGCGACGTAAATCATTTAATCATGTCCAGATTTTCTACCAATTAGGTTCCTTATGCCGATGGAATAGCTCCATACCTAGCTCATCATACATAACGGCCCGCTCAGCGAAAGATCCGCACCGAAACACTGGAAAGTTTCATGGGTCACTTGAATAATTAATAAAGTCAATAGAAGTGTTCTGGAAAATAACGGGCCTATCTCAATGACGTCGATTTTTAGCAAGATTTTGGAATATATATCTTCCTGAAACATTATGAACTTCCTCGAAGAGGATGACCCAATGACCCATAATCAATACGGATTCAGAAAGTATCGTTCTTGTAAAACACACGATATGATGAGTGCTGTAGACAAGAACCCTCTATTCCATATACCTCTTTTTCCGGAAGGCTTTTAATACTCTAAGCAACAAGCATCTTCTTATCACATTGCTTCCTTATGAAAAAGCGATACCATCGTGCGATTGTATTCGCGAAATTCTGTCAAGGACACGGTACGTTGTAATTGATGGAAAATCACAAGGTGAAACAGAAGTGATATCTAGAGTACACCGGGGAAGAGTTATAGGGCCCCTAATTTTCCTTATCCTTATAGACGATTTGGGAGACACTCTGAGAAGCTGTCTTAGACTGTTCGGGGATGAGGCTGTCATTTATAGGTTAGTAAAGTCACCAGAAGATCAAAAGAAACAGCTAAACGGTATTGATAAGATATCTACATCGTTCAAAAATTGGCAATTGACCCTAAATAATGATAAGTTTGAAGTCAACCATGTTGTTGTTGTTGTGGTATTCAGTCGGTAAGGCACCATAAGTTGTCTTACTGCTCAAATAACGAAACTTAACTAACAACTTTATTGTTTGGTTACCTAATCTAATTCCTACAGCATCGCCTGATTTTCTTACACTGCTCTCCATTACCATTGTTTTCCTCTTGTTAATGTTCATTTTATACACACCTTCTTAATTTTCATCCTGTATGCAACTTTCAGCACACTGTCAATTCGGTTCAACTGCTCTTCCTGGCCCTTTGTTCTCTCTGACAGAAGTACAATGTCATCGGCAAAACGCATTGTTTTTATTTCTTCACCCTGAACTTTAATTCCTACTTCAAATATCTCCTTTCTTTCTTATACAGCTTGCTCAATGTACAAACTGAATAATACTGAAGAAGGCTACAACCTTGTCTTACTCCCTCCCAACCTCTGCATCCCTTTCATGGCCTTCAACTCTGTAACTGCTGTCTGATTGTTGTACAAGTTGTAAATGACCCTCCGTTCCCTATACTTTACTCCTGCCGATTTCGGAAACTGAAAGAGTGTATTCCAACCAACATTGTCAAAACCTTTCTCGAAATCTATAAAAGCTAGAAATATAGGTTTGCCTTTCTTTTAAGATAAGCCGTAAATTGAGTATTGCCTTCCGTGATCCTACATTTCTCCTGAATCCATAACTGACTGAACTGATGGATCAGTAATTTTCACACCTGTCTGCACCTGCTTTCTTCGGAATGGGGATTATTACATTTTTCTTGAATTGTGAGAGTATTTACCCCGCATCACAAATCTTACGAACCAAATGAAATAGTTTTCTCATGGCTGGCTCTCCCATAGACTTAAGTAATTCTGAAGGAATGTCGTCCACTCCAGTGGCTTTGATTCGACTTACATCTCTGACTGCACTGTGAAATTCTTCAGTATAATATCTCCTACTTCATCTTCATCTACTTGCTCTTCCCTTCCTACGGTATTGTCTCTAAGTTCATTTTCTTTACAGAGTCCCTCTATATACTCTTTCCAACTTACAGCATTCCCTTCTTTGCTGAGAACTGGATATACATTTGAGTTGTTTATATTTATACAGCTGCTTTCCTCGCCCCCAAAATGTCTCCTTTACTTACATGTAGGCGGTATCAATTTTTCCCTATTTACACATTCTGCTACAGACTTGCATTTGCCTTCTAACCACTCCTCTTTTGCACTTCCTGTCAGTATCATGTCTTAGTCGTTTCTACTCCATTTTGCCTGTTTCGTTTACTGCATTTTTACATTTTCTGTTTTCATCAATTAAATTTAGTATTTCCTGTGATATCCAAGGATTTTTTTGTAGGTCGTGCCTTTCTACTTATTTTGTTTTCTAAAATTCTATCGATAGGAGTACAAAAAGAAATTCTATATACTTCATGTACACTATAAATTAGGGAAAACAGTTAAATATCTAGCAAGAACAATTAAGAACAACGTAAACTGAAAAGAACACTTAGAAAATATTGTAGTGTAGGCGGACGAAAGGCTACGTTTCATTGGCAGAAATAAATGCAAATATGCTTCTGAAGAAACTACCTACACTACATTTGTCCGTTCTATATTGGAGTAGTGCCATGCATTCTGGGATCTTCACCATATGGGATTGATGAAAGATATAGAGAAAGATGGGAGAAAGGCAGCTCGTTTTGTATTATCGCTATATAACGGGGAGGGTCACGCATATGATGTTCGAGTGTGAGTGAAAATCATTAAAAGAAAGACATTATTCGTTGCGGAGAGATTGATTTGCGAAATTTCTGTCATTAAATTTCTTTCCTGAATGCGAACATATTTCGTTAGTATCCAGGTCCAAAGGGAGACATGATCACCATAATAAATTATGGGAAACCCGGTTGAAAACTGAAAGCTGCAGGTGATAATTTCCCCGCGCGCTGCTACAGAGTGGAACGGTAGAGAAATAAAAGCGGTTCTATCATTCTCTGCCACGCACATCAATGTCATTTACAGTGTATACATGTAGATGTAGAGGGTCGTATAAGAGATGGAATTTTTCTGGATGACATTGCGCCATGTCAGATGGGTCTGAAGAACACCAGTGAATGAATCTGCCACTCACATTGCTCACCCTGAATTCCGTGTTACATTTGAGGTTTATAAGAGGGAGGTCAGGTAAATTATAGATCTATCAGTTTAATAAGTTATGGTTGGGAAATACTAACGTGAGTTATTTACAGACGATGGGAAAAACTGGTAAAATCCGACATTGGGGAAGGTCAGTTTCGATTTAGAAGAAATGTAAGAACACGGGAGGTAATATTCACATTACGTCTTATCTTAGAAGTTAGGATAACGAATGGCAAAACACATTTTTTTAGCAATTGTAAATATGGAAATAGATTTTGACAATGTTGACTGGAATACAGTCTTTCAAATTCTGAAGATAGCAGGGATAAAATATAGGGAGCGAATAGTTAACTTGTACAAAAACCAAACAGCAGTTATTAGAGTCTAAAGTTATGAAAGGGATACAGTGGTTGGGAAGGGAGTAAGACTGGGCTGTAGACTTTCTCCAAAGTTGTTCCATCTGTAAATAGAGCAAGCTGTAAATGACGGCAAGGAGGAATTTGGAGACGGAATTAAAGTTCATGGAGAAGAAATAAAAGCATCGTGGTTTGCCGACGACACAGTAATTTTGTCAGAAACAACAATGGACCTGGAACAGCAATTAAAAGCTATGCACATGAGGGTATAAGATAACAAATAACAAGAGTGAAACAAGGGTAATTGAATGGAGGGTCAGAAATTCAGGCGATTCTGAAGTAATTACATTACGTAATTAAACAATAAAAGTAGTACATGAGGTTTGTCATTTCGGTAGCAAATTAACTTCTGATGTCAGAAGTGAAGAAGATATGAAGTCCAGAATGGCTATGGGAAGAAAAGCGGTTCCGAAGAAGCGAAAGTTGTTGACATCCAAAATTACTTAAAATGTTACGAAGTCATTTCTGAATGCATTTGTCTTGATTGTATGGGTGTAACACATGGACTATAAGTAGTCTGAAAAATATTGATAGAATCTCTTGAAGTGAGGTGCTACGCGGGAATGATGAAGATCAGATATGTAGATCCCGTAACTGATGAGGAGGTGCCCACCAGAATTGGGGAAAAAAGGAGATTCTGGCATATTCTGACCTAAGAGAAGGGATAGGTTTATGGGACATAATCGGAGACATCAAGGTATCGTCATCAAAGCATTGTAAGGAAGTGTTGGGCTAAAAATTGAGAAGACCGAGAGACGAATTCAGTCAGTTGATTCAAAAGGATTTAGGTTGCCGCTCGTAATCTCAGATGAAGAAGCGTGGAGAGCTGCATCAAACCAGTCTGCCGACTGAAGACCAACACAGAGGTCAGTCTGCGAAAAAAAAAAAAAAAAAGAAAAAAAAAGAAACGTAATATTGTGGAGGCTGGATGGTACAGTTTTATGCAGGATGCAAGGCTTTCTGAGTGTCTGCGGCTCTATTTCGCTGCATGTCGCCGCGAAAAAGGCGGTCTTGAACGATATTAGAACACAGCCTGATCGCTATTTGGTGGTACTTTTCTGACGTTACTTTCAGCTCTCTAGCTGCTGTTTTGTTTAACAGTGTAAAAGTGAGCGGCCCTCGACGTCGGCAGAAGGATGACAGCCGTGCAGCATTCTGGGGCTCCTCTATGACGACGGCGAACGATACATCGTGGTAGGTATACACCGCCTAGCTGTGATCGCGAGCAGAGACGCAGGTCGGCTGCGTCTTTGCGCCCAACTTCGCTCTCTCTGGTCGCGTAGGAATACATCGCTGCTCCCCTTCTGACTTTTGCAGTTTCTGCAGGTGCTGTAGGACTTTTTTGTAGTGGTACACATTTGGCTGCTACTCACAACGCCTGATAGCTCGTTTCGCAGGTTATTAATATTTAGCGTATGGAGCTACACACGTGGTTTACTGTCTTTACATTAAGAAATCTACACTACTGGCCATTAAAATTGCTACAACAAGATGATGTCGGCCACAGATGCGAAATTTAACCGGCAGTAAGAAGATGCTGTGGTATGCAAATGATTAGGTTTTCAGAGAATTCACACAAGGTTGGCGCCGGTTGTGACACCTACAACCTGCTGACATGAGAAAAATTTGCAACCGATTTCTCATACACAAACAGCAGTTGAGCGGCGTTGCCTGGTGAAAAGTTGTTGTGGTGCCTCGTCTACGGAGGAGAAATGCGTACCATTACGTTTCCGACTTTGATAAAGGTCGGATTGTAGCCTATCGCTAATGCGGTTTATCGTATCGCGACATTGATGCTCGCGTTGGTCGCGAACCAATGACTCTTTGCAGAATATTGAATCGGTGGGTCACGAGGACAATACGAAACGCCATGCTGGATCTCAACGGCTTCGTATCGCTAGCAGTCGAGATGACAGACATCTTATCTGCATGGCTGTAACGGATCGTGCAGCCACGTGTCGATTCCTGAGTCAACACATGGGGACGTTAGCAAGACAACAACGATCTGCACGAACAATTCGACGACGTTTGCAGCAGCATGGAATATGAGCTCGGAGACCATGGCTGCAATGACCCTGGACGCTACATCACAGACAGGAGCGCCGGCGATGGTGTACTCAACGACGAACCTGGGTTCACGAATGGCAAAACGTCATTTTTTCGGATGAATCCAGGTTCAGTTTACAGCATTATGGAAGTCTGTATTCATCACCGCCATAATGCAGTCTCATGCGGCGTGATGGTATGGGGTGCCATTGGTTACACGTCTCAGTCACGTCTTGTTCGCGTCGATGTCATTTGAACAGTGACCGTAAGATTTCAGATGTGTTACTACCCATGGCTCAACCTTTCTTTCGATCCCTGTGAAACCCTACATTTCAGCAGGATAATTCATTACCACATGTTGCAGATCCGATACGGGCTTTTCTGGATATGGAAAATGTTCAACTGCTACCCTGGCCAGTACATTCTCCAAATGTCTCACCAAATGAAAACATCTAGTGAATGGTGGCCGAGCAACTGGCTCGCTACAATACCCCAGTCACACTCTTGATGAACTGTGGTATCGTGTTGAAGCTGCATGGGCATCTGTACCTGTACACGCCATCACGACATCCAAGCTCTGTTTGACACGATGCCAAGGCGTATCAAGGCCGTTATTACGGCCAGAGGTGGTTGTTCTTGTACTGATTTCTCAGGATCTATGCACCCAAATTGCGTGAAAGTGTAATCACATATCAGTTCAAGTACAATACTTTTGTCCAATGAATACTCGTTTATCATCTGCATTTCTTCTTGTTGTAGAAATTTTAATGGCCATTAGTGTAATATACAGGGTGAATCACCTAAGACTTGCACTGAAAATATTGCGGAATCGGAAAGTGCGATTGATGTTCGGTTTTCACAGAATAGGCTAGTAATTAAGGACTCGTATTTTTACCCAATAAACGGATTGAAAAAATACCTATAAAGTGTATTTTTATGGAAACATTCGCTTTTTTAAATGGAACAATGGTTGTTTCTCTCATGCATGGGAATTTTTGACACCAGCTCCATACAAAGAATGTTGAATGACATTTTTATCACGTTTAGTTTGGTACTTACGACCATTAAAAGGTTTGGGGGCGGAGGCTACGTCAGCGTGGCTGACTGGCTGGTGCCCCAGGGACTAGCCACTCGGCTAGTCAGCTACGCCATCGCAGCCTCCATCCCCGAAACTTTGAAAGGTTGTAGCTGCCAAACTAAACGTGATAAAAATGTCATGCAAACTTCTTTGTACTCAGCTGGTTTCAAAAATTCCAGTGCATGATAGAAACAACTATTGTTCCATTTGAAGAACTGCATGTGTGCATAAAAACACACTTTCAAAGTAATATTACAATCTGTTTGTTGGATAAAAATACGAGCTCCTGACTACTAATACATTCTGTGAAAACCGCACATCAATCTCACTTTCTGTTTACGCAATATTTGCGGTGCTAGTGTTAGCTGTTTCACACTGCATAAATAGTAATGTTTGTTTGTTTGTCATTTTGTTCGTATTTCATGTAAGCGATAGCGATAAAATTTTGTCAACTTATTGTTTACACTGTATCGAAGGTTATACGCATACAAAAACTGAAATGGTATGGTGCTTGGCGGAGGGTGCTTTACAATTTGTTAATTGGTTTCTTACACCTTCACGCCGAAATATCTGGCTGAATATGAATGAATTTTGGAACAGAGGTAGTTTGTACTCTAGATAACACGTGGTCTACGTTTCGTAAGCCACCGTATAGTGCATGGCGAAGGGTACCTTAGAGCAGGCATGCAGAGTACAATGTAGTTGACCGGCCGCTACCGTGTGTCGCCAGTGCCCCACTACACACGCCGCTGCGCACAGTGCGAGGGGCAGGGGCGCGGCAAAGGCAGTCTACGGGCAGCGGCGAAGGCGGTGTTTGACCATGCCTGCCTTAGAGTGTGTCAACACGTGTGTTTATTGTTCACGCTGAAACAGCTGGACGAATTGAATGAAATGTGTAATTATTAATTTACTAATTATATGATTTTACAAGTATATGACAGTATCTATATCTATAAATGTGAATGTTCGGTGTATATTTATCACTTCTGAACCACAAGACATAAAGAGCTAAAAATTTGTACAGTTACTAATGTCCACCCGGGGAAGGCTTTAGGCACGGTTTTATGGCGATCGGATAGCTATTTATCTCTCTCTCTCTCTCTCTCTCTCTCTCTCTCTCTCTATATATATATATATATATATATATATATATATATGTGTGTGTGTGTGTGTGTGTGTGTGTGTGTGTGTGTGTGAATGTCTGTTCAGTTTACGCTTATTACGTCCAAACGATAAGATGCAGAGACTGAAATATTTCTAAAGCTACTAATTTCTACCTGAGGAATGTCTTAAGCACGGTTTCATAGCGATCCGATAGATATTTAGTAATTTGAAGAATATAACGCGAAATGAGGAACAATAATTACTGTTTGAAAATTATATTTACTCTTTGAAAATGGTTTTATTGGTTGCATTGTTGCTTGAGGCTTGATAATGATAAAAGGGTGAAGTATATTGGGATGGAAAGTTATCCGTGTATATAAAATTCTACGTGTGTGTCTGTGTGTGTCTGTGTGTGTGTGTGTGTGTGTGTGTGAATATTTCGCACTGCAGCGAAAACTATAGAACGCAAACGAATGGTCTGTGAGTAATTGTTGTCCGAAGTCTCCCTTTGTACACCATAGCAGTTCCATGCCGATAGCTGAAGGAGGGTGGAAGATATTCTGGTTGAAAGTCGTCAAATTATTAAAAGAAATTCGGATTGATGGCCAGCGATGACGTTTGCGGCTCTATAGCAAGGAGGTTACATACAGCGAAACGTGATGCCACAGACCATATCTTTGGTCTATGCGTGCTACAATGTTTTCAGCTCTTTCTGTGTAAGGATAAGAATACGAATAAGCAGTAAAAAAATTTCTTTTGATACATCTCTTTAAAAAATCGATTTGGCGTTTCGAGCATTACATCAAGTGATCGATCTGTGATATTGTGACAATCATTATTTTTGAATTTCGTGATTGGATTCTTCGAAACGATTGCATTTTTATGTGTGATTTGATCTACACTATTAACTTTCCTGATAAACGGTAAGTGCATAGACTTCTGCAATCTGATAGGAATATTATTTACAGTTCCGCTTTATTAGCGTCATTTCCTCAAAAATGAAATTAATTAAATTAATGTAATTTTTATTTAAACTACGTTTCTTATATATTCTCCAATAATGTTTTCAGAAAGAAGGTAATGGACAGATAGAAGCCATAGGAAAAGTACTAACTCAAGGTAGGAACAAACAAATAAATAAATACCCGGGCAACGCCGGGTTTTCAGCTAGTATACAATAAAATGGAAATGTCCAAATTTGACACCCAGTTCAGAGCACTTGTAGTCACTTGATACAAACCTGCAAATCACCGCTAAACTCTCGCAGCGGACACTGTTGGACAATGTTTTCTAGGGTTTACTCCTCCATTCTACAGCCACAGTCGGATGGAAAATCCAATTCTTCATGGTGTATACACACCTCCCTTCACCAGTCCAAATGTACAAAGAAGATAGTTTATACCCTAAATTAATACATGGAGGTGCATGGGGGAGGGTACGTTACAGCAAACATCCAATTTGTTTGACTGGTCACCATGATAGTCGGTACACAAAAAAGGATGTTTTCATTAACGAGAAATTTATTATCTGCAAGCCAGTGAATTAAGCATGGCGGAGGGTACCTTGCGACTTTGACACCGTTTGACTAGTAAGCATGATACATGGCGCATATATGTATGTTTCAATATATAGGACGGAGAAGAGTAGGTGGAGGAGGAGACGGAGAGATAGAGGATAGAGGAGGAGACGGACAGAGAGAGGGGACGAGGATGAGCAGAGGTAGGGGAGGAGGAAAGAGGAAATGGACAGAGAAAGAACAGGAAGAGACCGATGTAGAAGCAAGTGGACAGAGAGAAGGAAAGGAGGAGATGGAGTAAGGGAAAATTGGAAACGTTACATATATTCGTTAGTTTCTTTGTATTTTATGCGCCGCCACAAAGTTCATCTGACTACGATAAAACTTCCTCAACGTACTTGCCAGTTGTATTTTGCGTGATCAAGAGTCGGACAGCCAAGAAATTTGTTTGGTTTAGCGGAAGACGGAAAAACAAGAAATAATTTCTACCATAAACCCCTTGAATAATGAGGTCCACAAAATGAAATAAATGTCATTTACACTTCTCCTTATGTGTCTTTAAGTTTAAATAAATGTATTGAATACTGACAACAAAATGAATATTTATTTCTAACAATAGTAATTAAGATATCTCAAATTTTCAAGTTTCAAACGTTATTTGTAAAATTATTTCTTCTGTGGCAGCTACTAATATGATAAATTAAACTTTAAAATACGTAAGTGAACGATACATATGCAGGTAAAATATAATACAAAAACAACGTAAAAAGAACCGTTACAGCAGATATTTTGCGTTGTACAAGTCTGCGTATACTGACGTCCAGATTGGCGATCCATTCGACGCAGGGTGGAGTGGCACTGATGAAGTCAGCCCGACTTCCCTGATAGGCTCTTAACTCACAGTTCTGGGCGATGTGCTGTATTGACTGACTTGATGCCCCACAGTCACAGCTAGGGCTGAGAAGCTTTCCCCACTTGTGTAGATTGTGTGCATATAGTCAATGTGCTGTTCGAATTCTTTTCAGGGTTTTTCATTAGTTTTCGTGGAAGTTCAAAGCCCTCTGGTTTCTCTGATGGACGGATCAGTTCACTGTTGTCAGAAGAGGCACTATACCCCAGTTCTTGTACAATTTACTATCCATGCTGTCATGTGGCAGTTGTCGGACCTGATTTCTGGAGCACAGTCGTGTCCTTTCCAAAGTTTTGAGATCATGGTTAGGAAGGGGGTTAGTCACTATTTTTGTATACTCCTTAATCAGAGCTTCCTCTCTTCGCAGGGAGGTTGGAGCTGTACGGCTTAGTGTTGGTAGCCAATATAGCGTGGTAGTCTTCATGCATCTAGTTACAGTTCCCATAGCAGCGTCGACCTGCGTGTTCACCTTTTTTACATGGTTTCTGGTTAACCACAGTGGTGCACAGTACTCGACTACAGACTACAATAAGGCGAGTGTTGAGGTCTGTAGTGTGTCTGTGGACACTCCACACTTAGTGCTGCAGAGCCTCGGAATGAGGTTGTTCCGTGAGCTTATTTTATTTGATACATTTTTGGAGTGATTTTTGAAGCATGCGGTCCTATATAGAGTGACCCACAGGTACTTTGTATGTGGCGGATATTGCAGTTGACTGTTATTCATGTGAACCTGAGAGATGGCAGCCCATCTCTCATCTTTATTATCGATGTTTATTGTTGACGTATTGTCGTAATGAGTCCTGTACATACAGTTTTCTATTGCTGTCGGAAATACAATGCATGGAATATTTTTGCTAAGGTGAGATGCAGAGCTGACTTGGCCCTGAGGGGACGAGTAAATTCCTTCCTACCTGCGCCCTGCAGCGGCGGCGTAGGAGGCCGGGTGCGCTGGCCTTGGGTGGCACACTGGCAGGGCAGTAGGTCGTAAAAATGTAGCCTCGTGTCCCAAACTGTGAAGGAGAGGCATCGTCTGCGCTTTTTAGAAGAAGATAGCAGGGCACACGGCTGTGGCTGAGGGTCCGAAAGGGAAAGCGACGGAATGTTGCTGGAGGCTAGGCAGCTGCTCCCACGGGCGACGGTTACAGCCATTTAGTGAGAATTGCGCTAAAAGTGTGTGTGGAAGGAATGCCGTCTTTGATTGGCTGATGTTCAAAGCGCCAGCTTTTCGAAGTGAGTGGTTGTCTTGTGAGATTTTACTGGCTGGAGTTCGAAAACTCGACGCTGATTGGCTTTACGTAAAAACGGCCTGCTGGTGTACGGACGAGTCCTCCCAGTGTGCGGACTTGGAGATGTTGCTTATTGAGCCGATACTTGGAGGAGTGAACTTGTATAAGTTTCAGGGTACACTCTGAGATTTATACTTGAGCTGATTGTTCTTGTTTTCGGTTTGAATAAGATCAGCCAGCCAATACTAGTGCACTGAAGCACTAGTTGCGATATACTCAACTTCAGGAGTCATTTAGACCTTCAGTACTTGTGTATACTTGTCTACGCTAACTGAAGTGGTCCTGACTTGGCAGAATTGTTTGAGATCGTAGGTACTGTGTACTGCCGAGCGCACAGAGGCTGATAGCAGGGAGTATAGCTTCCGAGTGACGGAGTGAGATTTTATTTCGTGGTCGCGCAAATTTTCAGCTCACAGCCGCCCTGCCCCCACGCCACTGCAGCGCAGCACCTTCACACGCCAGTCGTCAGTTTGGTATTGTATGGCAAAGCGTTCGCCAGCAACATATAGTAGATACATCAGGTTCTGCCTTATAGTGGGGATTGTGTAGCCGGCTGAGGGGACTGAGGCGCTTCAGTCACGGTCTGCACTGCCACTACGGTCGGGGGTTCGAATCCCCCCTCGCGCATGGATATTTGTGCCGTCCTAGTTCGTAAGTAGTTCATACGTAGTTTGTAAGTTTAGGGACTGATGACCCCGTAGTTAAGTCCCTTAAGCTGTACAAACATTTGAAAATTTTGGGATTGTGTAGTTAGGAAAGTCAACCCTGCACTGGTATTCCGACTCGATTATCCCGCTAAGAACATTATATTATTTCACGATAAGGGTTTCTGCCTTGTCAGTCGTTACTACTTTCCAGTTTCGTAACAATTTGAATAACTTCATATGCATTAGATTGTTCTTTCTTATTTGGTTATAAATGTATTCTTGTTGTTTATGATTTTAGTATTGGATTTATCATTGTGTGATTTATCCTGCTTTAAAAGGTGTAATGAATATTGTTGGATTTGAAAGATTTTTTAAACATTATTAGTAGTCAGATCCCAGTTAGTTCGTTAGATTTTTGGTGGGGACAAATTATTCATTATATTTTATAGCACTTGCAGGACGTAGAAGAGTTTCATTACAATTAGAACTGAAACAGGGCAATTTTTTACAAATTATTTGATATATGTTAAATATCACTAATTCATTTAGGGGCATCCGCTCCTGTCTTCCCATTGTATTAACCCTCATTAATCTTCCCCAGCCGGAATCATTGATATCCATTTCATTTTTTCACCACTACACCTTACAAAGCTTCAGCTCGTATTTCGCCATTCTGTTGTTCAAATGAAATCAGCTGACAGTCTTGATGGTATTTGGCAATACCCTCCATTTGGTGAAATACTAATGCATTTTGTTCACGTCTGTTGTGAGGATGTTGGCCGGGGTGTGGAGTGAAAGAGAGTGGCTGACGACCGAGGTATCAACGGAATTCCGGGAGGAGTAATCATGAATGAGTTTGGGAGGTGGGTCAGGACGTGGAGCGCGGCTTGGGCGATACTGGGATCTGCGGCAACTTGGATAGCAGCGTGATCACTGTCAGGGAGGTCAAGGACTTCCGCCTTTAGGCCGCCAAGGAGGAGTGTGGTCGAAATGTGTGTTCCTATGTACTATGGATATCAGTGTTATGTTTTAGACATCTGTATACACTGTACGTTTTTTCCATAGACTAGAAGATCCTAGCGTAATGTGCCAAAACTGGTCATCAAAGGAAATAAATAAAATCTTATTGTGATCTTGGCATAATGCACTACTGGCCAGTAAATTGCTACACCAAGAATAAATGCAGATGGGTATTAATTGGACAAATATATTACATTAGAACTGACATGTGATTACATTTGGTGCATCTATCCTGAGAAATCAGTACCCAGAACGACCACTACTGGACGTAATGATGGCCTTGATACTCTTGGGCATCGAGTCGAACAGAGCTTGGATGGCGTGTGCAGGTAAAGATGCCCATTCAGCTTCAACACAATACCAAAGTTCATTAAGAATAGTGACTGCTCGGCCACCATTGACCAGACGTTTTCAATTGGTGAGAGATCTGGAGAATGTGCTGGCCAGGGCAGCTGTCGAACATTTTCCGTATCCACAAAAGCCCGTATAGGATCTGCGGTTAGTGCAGATGGTTGTTGTTTTGCAAACGTCTCCATCTGTTGACACAGGGACCGCGACGTGGTTACACGATCCATTGGAAACACGCGGGTAAGATGCCTGTCATCTCGACTGCTAGTGATACGAGGCCGTTGGGATCCAGCACAGTGATCCGTATTACCCTCCTGAACCCACCGATTCCATATTCTGCTAACAGTCATTGGATCGCAACCAACGCGATACGATAAACCGCAATCGCGATAGGCTACAATCCGACCTTTATCAAAGTTGGAAATGTGATGGTACGCATTTCTCCTCCTTACACGAGGCATCACAACAACGTTTCAACAGGCAACGCCGGTCAACTGCTGTTCGTGTATGAGAAATCGCTAGGAAACTTTCGTCATGTCAGCCCGTTGTAGGTGTCGCCACTGGCGCCAACCTCGTGTGAAGGCTCTGAAAACCTAATGATTTACATATCACAGCTTCTTCTACCTGTCAGTTAAATTTTGTGTTTGTAGCACGTCATCTTCGTGGTTTAGCAATTTTAATTGCCAGGAGTAGAAATAAAATGTTATTGTAATCTTGGCATAATACTAAAGTGATATAATGCTTGACTGTTGGAGTAGGTAATGGACTGAGAAGGTGGAGGAGTTAAATATAGAGGTAGGGGAAAGCGGAGACCATGAACTGGGAGAGGAGGCTGGGGAGGAAATGGACGAAAAGAGAAGGCATCAGAAGGTGAAGAGAGAGAGAGAGAAAAGGGAAGGAGAGGTAGATAAACTGGAGACTGGAATAAATAGGTACCCTGGCAACGACGAGTTTTAATCTACTGGAGCAGTGACTGCCACCCTGCAGAAGTACCGTTCGCTGCTCAGATTTCCGGTGTTGTAGCCCTGCTTACTCGACTAATAGGTAGCGCCAGGCGACAGAATGGCGCTGTCGTTTCTCCGCCTCGCCCCGCCCCTTCCGGTCCTCCTGAGGTGTGTCGGCCGTTTCTGCTAATGGCGGCGCCGCCACCAGAGTGCAGCAGCTGCATCCGGCCATAACCGTTACTGCCGCAGTAACACTACTCCCCCACAACAGCGGGTGGCGGGCCTGACTTCTCAGACCGCAGTCGCCGTGTGCTTTTTCGCGTCTTAATATTTATAACCTCACTGTTCATGTGGAGTGTTCTTCTACCGTTTAGAATGAGACAGGCAGCAAGTGTTCCTTCCTCTTTTGTTTCCAGCATTGCTGTGGAATAATTCGTTCCATTCATTCATGCTGTCTACCTCCGTAACGCTTTTCTTGTGGACTGATACAGTTTCTTTTTGAGAGTTACGGACTGATGACCACGCAGTTTGGCCCGATAGATTTACAAACATTTGAACATTTTTGAGAGTTAGCCAAAACCTCTCATCTGCCTTTCATACCTCCTTACATTTCTGCAGGCAGAATTCCGTGCAATACGTTCGAAAGAAATTAAATAAATAAGGTTTGAGGCAAATTAACACAATGTTTCGGACTGAGATACGAGCATGGAACCAAATGTTCAAATGTTTGTAAATCTATCGAACCAAACTGCGTGGTCATCAGTCCGTATCTTACAAACTACTTAAACTAAGGTAAACTAACCTAAGGACAACACACACACACTCATGCCCCAGGGAGGAATCGAACCTGCGACGGCGAGCAACCGGGCGCTCCGCAGCGAGGCCCCTTAGACCACTCGGCTACTCAGCCACGGCAGCCTTAACCTTTGCAGCTTCGAATCCAAATCCGAAACATATTTTTTATCCGCCAGGAAGTTTGACATCAAAGCATACTCGGCTGCAAAGTGAAAATATTGTTTCATTCAACTTGTAACCCAACGTTGTTCGTTATTCTGCAGATACCGTAGGGGAATACATATAACGCACAGACACACCCACTCTCCCTATATATATATATATATATATATATATATATATATATATATAAACAAAGTGGACCTTCATATCTTTGAAGCAACCCCATCTTGCAATAAAAAAATCAACATCATATTCTGGTCCCTGTTGTCCTATGTTCCTTTTGTCCCTCAAACTTTTTATTCTTGGTGGTAATAGTTAGTGACTATATATATAGTCACTATTACCACTAACTACTACCACCAAGAATAAAAAGTTTGAGGGACAAAAGGAACATAGGACAACAGGGACCAGATATGATGTTGATTTTTTTATTGCAAGATGGGGTTGCTTCAAAGATATGAAGGTCCACTTTGTTTTTTTTAATGGGATGCTATAGTTTCAGAAATTCTTTCTCCAAAGGAGGCGAAGTGAACACTCCAAAATTCGAAGCAAGAACAGCTGCCAGCATGCGAAATTTAGAAGTAGATGTTCCTGGGGTAGTAAAATGATTATGTCAAAAACAAATATTCCGGGCAAGATGTATACCAACTAGATTCATCTCAGAGTATGCTGATGCAGTAGTTCCTTACTGAGCTATCATGTACAATCGATCACTCAGTGAAAGTCCGTACCCAAAGACTGGAAAGTTGCCCAGGTCACTCTAATATTCAACAAAGACAATAGGAGTGATCCCCAAAATTACAGGCCAATCTCATTGACGTCGATTTGCAGCAGGGTTTTGGAACATATACTTTGTGTCAACATTATGAACTACCTCGAAGAGAACAACCTATTATCCGATATTCAACTCGGATTCGAAAAGTATCGCTTTTGCGAAACACAGCTTGCCCTTCAAAGACGACTGTCTGTCGTCTTCTATATATTTTTTGTATATTTCTGTAAAGTTATATTATTTAATGTTGTTAGATTATCATTTTGTTAAAACTTGAAGCCACTCTTCAAGGCTGGAGGAATAGCTTTTTTATTTCATGTGTTAAAATATTAGTTAATATTGCTCGATTTTTCTTATTTTGTTATGTTAATAATTTATTATTATGTCAATTAATGTGGCGTAAGTACGGCTTCTCCGCTACTCCTCTGTCCCTGTGAGAATGTGCAGTTGTTTTACTTTTAAGTATGTGTGAGGATCTATGGCTGTTTGAATGTGGGGAGTGATAGCTCGCTTTGCATCGTTCTCTCTGGCTCAGTATCAATGGCTGCTCATGCTACCACAGTGGTTTCCACACCCTTTGGTTGCGGGCGAGTTAGCGAACCTTCCCTCCAGCGCGAATCTCAGTCTCCATCCCCACCACCTCTATTTTCCGGGATTTTCCGGCTTCCGGTGGCTGCCCGCAGTATCCCCGGTGGCCGCTCGGCGGATCACATGGGGCTAGTCATTTGGTGAGGTAAGGTTGGTTCTGCTCCTGTTTCTGGAGGTGGTAGCGTTTAATTGACTAGCCCGTTTAATTTAGATTCGTGAACTTATAATCATTATTTGGAATATTTTCTCTGATCGTTTGCGTAAAAGTGTTCCCCTTTATCAATTCAGTGATTTCCAATAGATAAATGTGGCGTGTGTGATTCTAGTTGAAGTTTGATAACGGCCTTGGTGATCATGTGGCGGCGTATGAACTCTGTGTAAATACTTTCCAGCTTTGTGGGGCCCGATTTCTATTAGGTGATTTGTTCATTTTTGTGCAGCGCATGTATAAATCTTCTCATCGTTTCCTTCTGTGAGTGATATGTGTTCCACACGGTTGGTTCATAGAACAAAGCCTTCAGCTTACGCTCTTGTTTGTTACATGCCCATAAGGCAAGCAACTATGCAGGTATCCTTCTGATTTCCACTAATATTTCGCGATCTTCTCTCCCCCCTATTTTAATTTTACTGTTCTTCTCCAACTTGTAGTACGCACTCAGTCTTTGTCAGTAATTCTCTCTGAGCCTTAAATAGCTTCTTTAGGTAATTCTAAACATTTCTATGGGTTTCATGCTGTAATTCTTAATTTTATTTTTCCGACTTTGTGATTATTTCATTTTTGTGGTTTTTGTGAGACTGGACTTCATCCGTCTATGCAATCGCCTACTATCGCGTGTAGGTGTATTTCATTCGCTTCCTTATATAACCCTAAGCATTTCTATGGGTTGCGTGCTGTAGTTAATTTTCTTTATTTTTCGGAACCTGAATTTATCGGTTTTCGGAACAACGTGGGTCCGAGTTTCGACCTCCGGGGTTTGCCGCTAGTCGCCTGAGTTCATGCCACTTCTCTTATAAAACCAGTACCTAGCTCGATTTCTACATACTGCAACTTAAGAATCCACCGTGATTTTGTTAATGAATCCGAATTTCAACTACTTCACCTTCAGTGGAGTGCGTTCATGTTACGTAGCCGTTAGCGTGTTTGATCGCGTTCTCTGTTCAGATGTAATTTAACTTGCTATACACACACACCATCTCAAAACAGGCACGAGAGATTAGAGCCAGCTTCAAACTGTTTGTATATTGTGTTTTGTGCTACCTCCGACTTGCTGAATTTCGCCTACGCCTCGTCTCAGCACGCTGTTTTTGTTGAGTTTCGCTTTGGCATTGCGTGTGTGTGGGAGAATGAGTGTCGTTCGTGAATTCTTCCCCCCCAGTAGCGTTAAATCATGTATAATTTAGGCTGGGCACCATCCGAATTAATCCATGTGAGAGATGCATTTTTATTGTGTTAACGAAATTGGTTCCCCATATTGCTTGTTTTCTATCTGAATAAACAAGTTTATGTTCAGCTCAATACGTAAGTTGCCTATAAATTATAGTTTTAGAGCACATTCCCTCTTTTATTTAATATTGTTCTTCACAGATGCAATTCTTAAGTGAAAATTCCGTTGCGCCATAAATTTTTTCTTAGCCACCTTTCTCAGATAACTTTAATTGTGGTGGCTTGCTTATAAATGTCTGTGTGTAATAACGTGTGAGCTGCTATGTATATTGATCACTGTAGTATTAACTTACTACTATTGAAGTAATTTGAAACTAGTCAGTTCTCAGTTTGGGTCAGGGAACATGTCTTTATAGCAGGGAGTAATCAGTAGTTCACACGGACCTCATTTACTAATATTAGTGATAAAACTAGGCTCTTGTTACGTACAGTGGTCGTCTTTTACCCTTAATTCACATGAAGTGATAAGTGCCATCGACAAGGGATCTCAAATCGACTCCATATTCCTGGATTTCCGATTGGCTGTTGACACTGTATCTCACAAGCTGTTTCTAATGAAATTGCATTCTTATGGAATATCGCCCCAATTGTGCGATTGGATTCACGTTTTCCTATCAGAAAGAACACAGTTCGTTGTAATTGACGGTAAATCATCGAGTAGAACTGAAGTGATATCTGGCTTTCCCCAGGGAAGCGTTATAGATCCCCTACTCTTCCTTGTGTTTATAAACCATTTAGGAGACAATTTGAATAGCTCCCTTAGACTGTTCGCGGATGATACTGTCGTTTATCGGTTAGTGAAGTCATCAGAGGATCAAAAGCTACTGCGGAACGATTTAGACTAAATTTCTACATTGTTGCGAAAATTGGCAATTAACAATAAATAATGAAAAGTGTGAAGTAATACACATGACCACTAAAAGAAATCCGCTGAACTTCAGTTACACGATTATTCAGTCAACCGTTAAGGTCGTAAATTCTACCAAATACTTAGGAATTACATTTCGAACAACTTAGACTGGAGAGAACACATGAAAAATATATTGTGGAGAAGGCGAACCAAAGGTTACGTTTCATTGGCAGAACGCTTCGAAGAAGCAACAGCTCCACCAAAGAGACTGTGTACATCACACTTTGCGTCCTCTCCTGGTACTGTTGCCCAGTGTGGAACGCTCATCAGGTGGGACTGACGGAAGACATTGAGAAGGTTCAGAGAAAGGCAGCCTTATTTGTTCTATCACGTTACCGGAGGCAAAGCGCCACGGAAATGTTGCACGATTTGAGGTGGAATTCAATAAAGGAACGATGTTATTTGTTGCAGGGTGTTATATTTGCGAAATTTCGATCACCGAATTTTACATCTGAATGTGAAAATATTTTGCTAGCACCCAACTACATAGAGAGAAATGGCCATCCCAATAAAATAAATCAGATCGAAAATGGGACGATTTAGATGTTCTTTCTTCCAGCGCGCTGTTAGAGAATGAAACGGTAGAGAAAGGTTATGGAAGTGGTTAAAGAACCCTTTGCCAGGCACTTAAATGTGAATTGCAGAGTATCTATTTAGATGTAGATGAAGGATCTTTGAAGGCCAACGAAGGTCAAAAAGTGGCATGAACGTCTTTTTACAGAAGGTGTTCGAAAGTCATGACCATTGGTATCAATGCAGCGCTGCAGTCTTCTTATCATTGACCGAGTGGTAATCCTTATCACTTCGGCACTTATTGAAGCACATGGTGTGAGAACTGACTCTCATGTTTCGTGGAAACAGTAAATATTCGCCGAACGCGGCGTTACCTTCCAAAGTGCCGTTGTAATGTAAACACCATTCGCCGGTTGTACAATATAACATTAATAGTAACGGTAAGACTAATATCGTCGCCGGAAGTGAATGTGAATGATGTGTTATTCCAAAGATCAAGTAGATATGCCTTTTATTTATGGAGATTGCAAACGAAATTCAGCGACACCTCTGGCCTTATACGCTGAAAGATATCCTCAACTTACCCTACACGTCATACATTTAAATACGTTCATGATACATTGAGAACAATTGGAAACACATCCAGCAAAGAAACGTTACTAGCGAGGAAGCGAAAACTGGTACTCTTGCCACTGTGAGTCAGATCGTTGTGTTATTTCGCGTCAAATCACAATGGAATCTCGCATGAGCCAGAACAGCGCTGTTCGTGTTCTTCATCGCCACAAATATCATCCTTTCCATATCAGTCGCTATAATAATTGACTGGTATGGATTGTATGGCATTGCATGAGCTCAACGTCAGATTCAGAGGGGTGACACATATATTAATTTATATCAGTCGCTATCATAATTGACTGGTATGGATTGTATGGCATTGCATGAGCTCAACGTCAGATTCAGAGGGGTGACACATTTATTAATTTGAATTTATTTACTGTCAAGGCTACATACACGAAATATTTATACACATAACATGCGTTATTGGGCAACTGAAATTCTTGGTTGGGTGCGAGAAGTTACACACCAAGACGTAACGGGTTAAAAAAATGTTCAAATGTTTGTTAAGCTTATGGGACTACGGGGTCATCAGTCCCTAAACTTACAAACTACTTATGAACTACTTACGAACTAGGACGGCACAAATATCCATGACCGAGGGGAGATTCGAACCCCCGACCGTAGTGGCCGTGCTGACCGTGACTGGAGCGCCTCAGTCACCTCGGCCACCGCGGCCGGCGAGACGGGTTAAATGAATGGTGTGGCATTCAGGAGGATGAAATTATAAGCCCCTATTTCACGGAGGGAAATCTTAATAGTAGAATGTTCACTGTATTCGTCTAGGAATCATTAAGTCTCTTAACGGAAGAAATAGCTTTAGGAACAAGGAACAAACCATGGTAACAAGAGGATGAGTGTCCTGTACATTTTACGCTGATAGCTACAAATTTGTTGCAGAGTCGATACCCACATCGTTGGATTGGACGCGGGGGAGAGGTCTCGCCGACAGACTTAACGCCTCTGGGCTTTTTCTTAGGGGGATTCATAAATGATATTGTTTACAAAGAAGTTATAACTACTCCTGAAGAAATGCGAGAGAGAATTGTCAGAGCGTATGCTTCGATAAGTTCCGAAGTGGTTCAGATGCCACTTAATCCGTGACAAGAAGATTGCAGCGCTGTATTGATATCAATGGTCATCACTTCCAACACCTTCTGTAAATGGACGTTCATGTCACTTTTCAAAAATTCATAGTCAACCATCAGCTGTTTATTGTTTTCAGAACTTTACCGGTTTCGGATATTATCCATCATCAGAAGACACTGTTAAAAATTTTACAATCCTGAATTATACAAAAGTTACAATGAAAAATGACATAAACCAGTAGCGTATAAAACTTTCTCGGACTTCCTGCCGCGTCAGTTCTCGATAAAATCTCAAGCTTTCGAACATATCCATCTTCTTCGTCAGGAGCCGCTGACTGACAGTGCTGTGCAGTGGTAGCGTTAAACAGCCCATGAACGACTTATGATTGGTCGGCTTATGATTGGTCTACGTCTGCGCTGGTGCCGCCACCCCTCCCGTAGTATCGAAGACGTTGCGCGAAATGTCTCTGCTGCATTTCTGTATCGAGCGCTCGATCAAATGTCAGAGTTTCGCCCATTGTTCTTGTTTTTCACTTGCCGTGAAGTAGTGCATCTTGACGTTATTCCTCGAGGTCTTACGGTAAATAACGGGTATTACCTTGACATTATGCGCCAGAATTGTGGAAAAACTGTTCATGTCTTTTCCATCATGGAAATATACCCGCTAATTCATCGTTGCTTGTGAAAGATTTTTTGGCTCAAAAGAACAAGATAATCGTGCCTCAACTACTATATTCACCGGATTTGGCCCCCTGCAACATTTTTATATTCTCAGAAACGAAGAAACCCATGAAAGGACGACGATTTTCCACGACTGAGGAAATAAAAACTGAATCGCTGGAATTACTCTAGGTTGTACCAAAATGAGCTCAAGAGAATTGGATGAAGCGTTGGCACAAGTGTGTTTCATCAAGAGAATTATACCTCGAAGAGGACAACCTGAATATTGATAAATAAGTTCAATAATTTTTTTTTTCATAATAATAATAAAAAGAACATAGTCACTTTTCCGAACATATCTCGTACACTACAAATAAATTGAAAAAATATGCTCAATGGAACTATTTCATAAAATGTAGGAAAAGGAAATGAAAGGGAATACTTGGTATCACAAATAGATTTCCCGAAAGGGATTATAGGGTATATATGAGACCTTCGTATGTAATATTAGATACATTTGTTATTTTACTGCTGATGATTAATACGTGTTGCGGTGATATTCATCAAAAAGAGAGGGGAGAGAGCATATATCGTTTAACATTCATGAAAGCTTCCACCCTTAGTAAAGAGTGACATTCAAATACGCAAAACGCAGTATGTCGCCAAATATTGACGAGGATAACGACGCACGATCGGTTGCATTTGGATACAGTCTTTCGGATGTGATTCGCTCTTTTGTCTTTCCGATGAGATACTGTATGAGCAATTTTCTTATCAAATTACATACCTCACAACACGAATAGATGTCACTTGGTTGCACTATTGAAGTGCATTTAGTGATAAATTACTTTAATAATACACGACCGCAATCCGTTGCATCTTAAAAATGGCGCCGTATAACTGAGGATATGCTTGCCCTCCGCACGAGTTGATTAAAAAAATTATTTTGCTATCCGGTGTGTAGCGCTTGATCACATGGCATAAATACTTTTTGGCAGGTGCTTCTCTGACTTCCCCAGATTTTGATGAAGTAATGACAACATTTATAAATCTTTCCGCGACCTTATTCACCTTTCGCTGAATCCTCGGCCCGAAAGAGTCGGCACTGTCTCGTATCTCAGGTACACTGCTGGCAATGGGTGTCTTGAAAAGCCGAAAACGTTAATACCGCATTGGGCAGTATACGACCGGTTACTTTGTTCATACCCTGTCGTTTCACGGTAACTAGGTAACTAGGTTTGCCTCATCGGTGATTCAGGGATCTATTACAAGTGGACTGATATTGTCAACTTGGTTCCAGAACATACGAATGTAAATATTCTATTGCAAATTATATTGGAAACTATATTTCGTATGATGTTGACGAATGAGAATTGTAGACTTACCTGTTTGATCAGTGTTGATTGCAAGCCCTTTGTAACTGGGGTAACAGACGGAGTCTGTACTCTAAACCAGAAATGTTCAAATGTTTGTAAAGTAATGGACCTAACTGCAGTGGCCATCGGTCCCTACCCTTAAGAACAACACATACACCCATGTCCGATGTAGGACTCGAACCTCCGACGGCTAACTACTATAAAATTCTCTATCGCAGTAAGGATTTCGACGTGATGTGCATAAATCATGTAGATGATTTAGTTTAAACTTGGATGCGTATGTTCTTGTATTATCCAGGTACTTACATTAACCTCTTTACAACGAATTAGAGTTTTATCAGGAACCCGGTCCAGCTCCGCATGGTTGCGATTTACTGCTGAAAAAGATTTTAGCATACGTCTATAGTAACTATGATTATTGTGAGGCATTTCACTATCTCCAGTTGTTTACAGTAGACTGTGCATTATCTGACATTCCATTAGTTCATCGAGAAGAGATTCATGCAGTCTAATCTTTGATGTCATTGTGTGAACTGAAACAAAACCATTTCAATTATAATTCAGTTCCTTGAGACAAACATTGTCTCGTTATACTAAAGGTATTAAATATAAGGAGAGGCAATTTGATATATATTTAACAGGGAATATTAAGGCAGAACTGAAGTATGTGGAGGGAGACGTGGTTGAAGACAGTCCGTGTAGTAATTTTGCCTGAGAGCTGAGCGGTCTAAAGCGCATGCCTGGTAAACAGTATGTACAGGGTTCTAATCCCAGCCACAGCAAAAATTTTGATTCAAAGCATGTCATTACATTTAAAACCACTTCAGAACGATCATGAGTCTAGTGCTACGAAATAAAACCCTATGAACGCCACTCATCTTCTGCTTTTATTAAAGCGTTCACAGCAATTCCTGGATGAATTAATTTTCTTTCCGTTTATTACTGTGTTTCGTTCTTGTGGCAGTACACCTCCTCTTATATCATCTCTATTTCCACCCTGTCCTATCCTTCCCTTCATACGATGATACGAGTGATTCACAGAACCTATTCCAACCTTACCTATTTATACCTCCACGTCCTAACACTCTTTCTGTTTACGTACTGCTCCTGCCCCTCTGCTTCCTCTTCCTCTCGTCTGCAGACCATCAGCCCCCACTCTATGTCAATCTACCTCTCCCATTCTCTTACACTTCCACTTTTCTCAGTCCATATAGCCCCCTCATCAATATGAGACATTACAAATGTATCCTAAAATTTCATAGTGATTTTCAAATGTTATCGACGTCTATTGCAAGGTAATGTTTGCGATGTACCAAACGGTCGCTTGCGGAGAATTCAAACCTTATGGAATCATTCGTACATGCGCAAACTTTTGTGGTTACCGATCAAATTTTATCGAATTCTCTTCTAAGTTATCTCACACCGTGCAACATATGGTATCATTAGAAGTATAGAAAATACTATGTGTTACAAATAACATGGTGATCTGTCAGATATGTTATTCTTATTGTAGGTATTTCTAATGAACAGGAATTTCATTTTTCTTAGACAACTTTATTTATAAGCTTCAATAATTTGGTTTTCCCTAGAGCGTTTACTAGAATATAATGGGCATCTAAAAGAATTATACATTTCCACCAAATGAAATTTGGTGTTGAGTTAATACAATATCCATACAGGAAAGAGCTGCTCCAGTTTTCAAGAAGTTTCATCTTTTCTGGGAAGCATTTAAAAATTTTATTGGTACTAACTTTTTCCTAACAATTTGGAATACACACACAAGAAAAATCATCCAATACTGTCCGTTCTCAGGAGACGATCTTTCATGCATACGGCAGTAGATTTCTACTTATATTCTTGGATATAAATTAAGGTTTGTCTCCTACGCGACATTTCTTTCCAGTGCGAGTAATCATTCCTCTATAATGCTTTTATTAATAAAAATGGTATTTATCAGTTTAAATTTCCTATGACAGAAATCCGTTGACGTAATAAGTTGCATGGTTAAAAGATGAAGAAACCCGAGAAGGCTCTGATTTGTGATGATATTAGAGAGGTGGAGGTTTTATGGAGTGCTGTGTGTAGTACAAGTACCCATGTAGTTTCAAACCTATTGTTCATTTAAAACATAATTCATTTCATTTTTTCAGGTCATCGTTAGATAAATTTTGTATAGGTCACAGCCTGTTCTTAGTCCCAATGAATCACCGTCCCTTTCGTAACAGAATTTGATGCCATGTGTATTATAGTTACTAGTCGTATTAAACACGGAGCTGAACAGCAAAAACACCAGCGATTACATCTAATGACAGAAATTAAAGAAAGAATTTTGTAATTTTTACGTAATATCAGGCAAGAACATGAACGATGGAAAATGGCTGGGGGAAATTGCGAATATTTTACACGGTAAGGCTAACCCAACAAGCCCTTTCATCCCTGGTGAAGCGCGTTATTGGAATTCCATTCTGTGAGCGGTTGCAGCCAAGTGCAGTACACAAGCAGAATTTGGAGATTCATGTACCAGGCCTCTCACAAAGGCTACTACACAGCTGATTCATATAGCACAAAGATAATAGACGCCAACGTTTTAGTTTACCCACTAGGGGTCTGCATCTGGCGTCTATGCTCGCTCGAATTGAATAGGCACGTAGTTGCGTGACACTCCAATAGATGTCAACGTAGTCGCTTGGCACGCAACTATTGTCTGCATTCCGTTTGCCTCGTGCTTGTTCGGTCAACCCATGACCGAAATGCCCGACCGTCTGCTTCGAGAATAGGGATAAATCTACTCCTCCGATATTCATCCTTTAAAAACACTGGTGATGTATAAGACTACAACACGTCCTTTTTCATTTTTTTTTATTAAATAAAGCGATTTCCTTTTCTAGAGAAAAAAGGTAAATATTAGTTTTAATTTCGCGTAATTTTGTGCACTTCAGTAATGTTTTTCAGTCGATTTTGGCCCACTTTAGGTTGCGGTAGTAACACTAAAGGTGGGCCTTTGCGATCGTCTTTTGACAGCTCGAAATGTAAATGAAACTAACGGCTTAACCATTCATCTGACACGAATACTGAATAACCGAATTTGGAAAAGGGAAAATTCTCTACAATTTCGCTCTATTACGTTTTTTTTCATATCTTGCATCGTTGTAGAGATATTTGCAAAAATATCGGCGGTTTGACGATGTCTGCCTGGCTGTAACGTGTTCCCACTTTTTATGTTGAACCGTTCAACGATCGGCACCAAATTTTACAGACATAATTGTCGGCTACCAGAGACCAGAACCTCGCGTTTTGAAATATTTCGGACAAGAAATACGTTAGTAATACCTAAAAGCCTTTTTCAATGTAATTTTAATTGCAAATAAACAGTTCATCTGACGCGAAAATTGAATAAACAAATTTATAGAGGAGCAAATTCTCTACAACTTTGTTCCCATCTGGTTTTTTTTCAAATCTCGTATCGTTTGAGAGATATTTGCAAAAAATAACAGAGTTTTGACACAGTCCATTGAATTAACGAAAACCAGCCGTTCACAGATGTCACGTGACATTCCTATCACAGAACTCTCACTGGCACACGCCATCTTGCGTTTTTTTTATGATTTTCTTATTGTAACTTACACTTTGTTATTTCAAAGCAATGGCGCACTGAAGAATTAACAAAAATACATCGTTCTTCGTACGATAAATGATAATATAGTGTCTACAAATGCCATATTAGCATCAATTAACAACGGCCATCAATACTATGAAATTAAAGAAGGCGAGTTTTAAGTCTTATCCGTAGCGTAGTAGGCAATGCGTTGGTCTGTGGCGCTGAAGGTCAGTGGTTACGAAATCCACCACTACCTAAACTATTGTTTTCCTCAAAGACACTCTTATTAATTAATTTTTCATTATTTACATCATTTTTGCCCAAAATGTTTGGAAAAACTTATAAAACTACAAATCTAAAGTGGGCCGTAAAACATGTCAGTGCGATTTTCTTTCCTCAGATTCCTGGTCTGCCGGTCCTGGGTCCTGAACCCCCCACCGTCCTCTATACCTACTAAAAGCCACCCGCCCACTCGTTGCTTCTTATTTCAGGTTTGAATGGACTAACGAAAGTGATACTAGGTGTTCCTACTCGACTTGAATCAGTTTCCCTTCCAACATTTCTCGCCGGCTGCGTCCCATGCTGGGTGGAGGTGACTTAACTCGAATCACGAGTATTAAACAGAAAAAGGAGAAGTAATATAATTAGCGCAACGGATAACGACTTTAGGAAATGGATCCACCGAGCATGCAGAGCGAGAAGAGATGTTGTTACGGGCATTACAAGATCAGAAACACATCGTCACAGCAGGCGTATGTACACACAAAGGGACATTATTTGATGACTAGGAGGGGTATTTGGCAGTGCAATTTAGGCAATCACAGATATAGATCTAGTTTTAACAGGAAAATTTAATATTAGATTAAATGGTTAGTCTCCCACTTTTCAAATACAATTTACATTCTTTATAGCATGAAATATGCAACCTCTCGCTAAGTGATACAATAGGCATCTTTAGGTGGGTTAGAGGAGTGTCAAACGTTTTACCAACACAAAACCGTTGACACATACTGCGATTTAAAAGAAAATATAGGCTATGAATAGGAATTAACATTGCTCAGGTCAGAGACGAAGTAATACTATGATTAGGGCATCATTCGCCACGAGTTCTCGATATCGGTCTAAGGTTGACCCATGCGTACATTAAGGCGCCAAACTTTAAAATCTCAACAAAGAAGTTGCTCTGTGCAGTCTAAGGCTGGAGCACAGCGTGTAGAGTGTCTACTCACCAGACTAGACCACCGACGGCATAGAGAGCCGGTTTGAAACAGCAATGAGCAGCGGCCGGCTAGGGAACCTGGAGGGTTCCGGGGTAGAAGAATTTTGCGGGGGCTGCCGCCAACGCTCGTCTCTGACCTGCCCAACTACGATACTGTTTAGATGGTAAGGGACATGTATAGAACGGAGTCTCTCTGACGATTACTAGAGGGAATTTGAATCTAGGGAACCACAACTGTTGACAGACTCTCCCCTTAGACAATGTTGGGAGCGAACTGTATCACCTAACACCGAGGTACACTAAACAATTGGTACAACCAACCATTCACTTTCTTTCACCTAAGGCAGAGGCAAGAGACAAAACATGAACTGAAACACGGCGGCGTAAGAAACTGCCAGCACAATTACTGAAGTTCAGTAATAAAAGAAATAGACAATAGTTGAAAGCGGGTCCAATTGACCCCTTTCAATACAAATCCCTCATCAGCCCCGTACTCTGCGTTTTCCCCCTCCCGTCCTTCTACAATTGCCTGGATGTCCTAGCTCGACTTTCCGTATCCCTTCCTACCTCCACGCAGCTGCATGACCGCATCCCCTTCCCCCACCTTATCCGCGTCATTCAACACCGTTTACCCTTCCTTAAACTGGATCCCCCTCACCCTTCTGTCCATCCTCTCCTCAACAATCCCAGTGCGCTACCTCACCATCACCACTATACCCCCCACCTGTCCTCCCTCCATACTCTTTCCCGTGGCAATTTCCGCACATTCCCCCTCCCTGACAATGCCCTCCCTGGAGACGTCTACCCTTTATACCAGCTCTGATCCCCCTCCTCTTACCCTCTCTTCTTAATCCTCCTTTAAGGGCTCCGCACCCTTCCTCCCACCCCTCCGTCCCCTACACCTGCCAGTCCCTCCGGTATCCCACCCTCCTGATGCTTCCTGGAGCATCACACCCCCTCCTTTCCCGTGTGTCCCTGTGGTTCCTCCTCCCTCCTGCCCCCCACCCCTTCCGATACTCCTCCTTCGCTCCCTCCCCCCTTCCACCTCTGTTTCACTCCTTCCCTAAATCCTTCCCCATCCTCATTCACTATATTCATTAAACATATGCATGTGAATCGTCTGTGTTCCGTTTGAGTGAGTACCATCAGTTATTTTTAACAAACCTGCGACGGCCACCCTAAAGCCGAGCCCTATCTATTTTAAGTACCCGTGTGCATCAGTGCTACAGTGTTGTGTTACTCTGTCATCGTCACCATGTACGTTTATACACTCTTCATGTCACTCCATTCCATGCAGCATCACCTTCATATTTTCACCGTGTTATACGTTTCTTGTGATCCTGCGAAAGTACTCTTGTGTTTTTTGTTTAATTCCTTCTTAAATTTTTGTAATTGTGTAAGCTGAAGAGTACCTTACGTGCTGCCAGCCTGTCCCGACAGGGCAATGAAATATCAATAAAGGAAAAATTTCTTTTTTTAGTATGAAATATTATCTTTGGAATACACCATTTGCTTTCCATAATTCGTAATAGTCTTTGTCAAATGAATCAGTTTTTCTAGCACATTCTCTTATATTAAAAATATGACAGTGCGTAGCATACTGGTCGCTGCGATTTACGTTATACACAACTACAAGTGAAATGTAGATAAAACTACACAAGAGTTTTGTAAATGTTACTATACTGGAAGGTGTAGTTTTTCATAAGTAAATACGTGTTATACATTCTACATCTACATGGGATACACTGCAAATCACATTTAAGTGCCTGGCAAAGGGTTCATCGAACCACTATTATACTAGTTATCTCCCATTCCATTCTCGAATAGCGCGCGGGAAGAAAGAATACCTGAATCTCTCCGTTCGACCTCTGTTTTCCCGTATTTTATTCTTACGGTCATTTCTACCTATGTAAGTGGGAGTCAACAATATATTTTCGCATTCGGAGGAGAAAATTGGCGATTGGAGTTTCGTAAGTAGCCCACGCCGCAGCGATAAGCGCCGTTGTTGTAATACGAAACGAGCTGCACTTCTCTGGACTCTTTCGATGTCCTCCGACAAACCCACCTGATAGGGATCCCACACGGAGCAGCAATACCCTGGTTCTCCTATCCCACGACATTATCTACGTGTTCTTTCCAGTGTAAGTCTGAAGTAATAGTAATTCCTAAGTATTTTGTATAGTTTACGACCTTCACTTTTGATTGATTTATCTTGTAAACAAAGTTTAACGGATTTCTTTTCGTACTCATGTGGACGACTTTACACTTCACATTATTTAGAGTCAACTGCCAATTTCTGCACCATACTGACATCTTATTCAGATCATTCTGCAGTTGGTTTTGGTTTTCAGATGATTTCACTAGACAGTAAATGACGGCATTATCTGCAAACAACCTAAGGAGACTACTTAGATTTTCCCCTAAATCGTTTATGTAAATAAGCAACAGCAGAGGACCAGTAACAGTACCCTGTGGAACGCCCGATATCACCTCTGTTTTAGTCGATGCCTTACCATCGATTACTGCGAACTGTGTCCTCTCTGACAGGAAATCCCCTATCCAATCGCAAATTTGGGGCGATATATCATAATCACGCAATTTGATTAAAAGCCGTCACTGTCGCGTTCGCAAGTCATTGGAATTAGAGCGACTTTAGCTAATAGTGTCAGACACTAAAGCCAATTACCACAGTCCAACATATACAGTCACGACACTCCCACTGATATTGGTTATACACTGCGACAGCAGCTCTGTAAGCGGCCAGCAAGCAACATTTCTGAATACGATGTTGGACGAGTGTATATAGTGTCGTTTATATTGATTTTAACATACTTTTCACATCAGGGAACATATGTAGTGTCATAAAAAGAAGTAATAACTTTAAAATAGCTCCATATTTGTCTTTCTTTGGTTTCCTAAGATCTCTTTAAAGTGCAGAGCGGTACATTATACAACTATCTTGTGAACTACACGCTTTTACTAAAGAATTTCATTTTCCATTAAACGCAAAAAATGGCTAGAAAACAACACAAGACATGCCTTTGGGAAGATGTCGGTTTCTACTCAGGAACTTCAAGGTTTCTCCCCTGCAATTCCAGTAAAATCGATAGTGTTGTCTCTTCCAAATTACAAATTTATTCTTCATAAATCATTACAAAGAATTCCAAGGAAAGAAATTTCCGTGGTAAGGCCATACTAAAGAACATATTCTTCAAGATATTTGCATAATAGTGTGGATCATACCGGTTACCCTTCTCGCTGTCTCAGATGTATGTATATAATGCTGTGCAACCTGGTAACTATATGTTTTCGGAGTTTTTTCCTATACATTCAGTTTCTCTGATCTTCACCAATACCTGTATTCATTTCAGGAGTACCTTTATTTTTTTTTTTTTTTTTTTTTTTTTTACAAATACAATTGGAAACTGATTCTTGGCAAAACAAATAATCACGAATATATACATATGTGTGAAAAATTGTGTACTATGATGTGAATCGGTAATAAAGATGAATAATGCGCAATCCACCCAAAATTTGAGACGAATGTGTGTATCTTCTTCTTCACTTCTTTTTCTTTTAATATGGCGTCTTTTCTTTCTACGTGGTGCCTTTGCGCTGTGGTACAATATTTTTACTAACGAGTTATTGCAACCGTGAGTGAAACAAGAAATAAATACACAAAAAAGTAAAGCTTTAAATTTTTGGGAATAAACCTTAAGAATTCATTCGTAGCGTCATCATTCTGAAATACAGACGCAGTCCTCTGCTACTTTGTTACTTTACTTTCCATGAGCTTCAACTATGCCGTGGATCCCTTACATAGATGGTTATTTAACCGCCTATGAGCTGAGTCTGGGCGGTTGTCCTTGTTTCCCGCAAACATTGCAAGAGGTGTTCGGTTCGCTGTTATCAGCTGAAGTTCGCTCTCTGCTTCGAACAAAGTTGGCCCTGTTTAGCGTTCCAGCTTTACACTCCAGACAAAGTCCGTGTAATCGCATATATTGACTACGACAGAAGTTTGCCTACAGTAGAGAAGTTTGAACTAACTCAATTAATGCGGTGTCTACTGTTATATTTCATGTCATGTTTCACTATGGCTTAAGTGTGAGGTGTGAGGTGGACGGAGTATGTAGTTAGGTAACAAATTTCTATACCTTAAACTGAATGGATGGTAACGTTTAAATGTTTTGTCAAATGAATAAAAGCAATGAGATAAACATTTGAAACAACTTTGAATTTTGTTAAAAAATTATATTGCGTCAGAGAATGTGTTCTCGCTCTCTAATAACTGAAGAATTCACACTATAAAACTCTTTGAGACGCCAGTTAGTTAAAATATTTCTACAATTTCTGGTGTAGATGACAGAAATAGGCCAAGCCAAGGAACAGCAGACCAAACGTTCTACATCTCCTACATCAAGAAAGTCTCCTAGTACTCGCTAAAATTGTAAGGCCTCAAAATTAATTTGTTAATCGGCAGCTCATGTCTTGCATATGATTTCGTGTATCATTTAAGAATTGCACCAAATGTTTCTCTGATTTTAGGGAAAAATCATTTAACAAAATATTTCAGCATTATTCATTTGGAGATAGACTTTAAGGTAATAGATTGATAGAATGTGTTGTGTGCGAAACTGCTAGTACAGATTACTGACATTTCTGTGCAAAATAGTTAGGGCTTGAAGAGCTGCACTACATTTGTAGCAAAAGAGTTTCCGGTAGAGTTACCTTCTTCATGGTAATTCTTAAATTGTACCACAATTCAAAACCCGTGGATATAAAATTCTAGCGAAAAATAGTCCTTATAACGGAATGGAACTCGCTTTCCCAACTATTCTCGTATAATAAATGCAGAGTGACATCTTCAACCGCCCTAAGCAAAACTAGATCAGAATTTTCAGTTGTTGTACGCTCTTGCTGTAATAACACAAAATAAATTTACAACGAAGCTATAACAATTCGTGCAAAAAGCGTGAATACATAGCTCGTATGAGTGCGTGAGCTCCTCGGTCACAATCTTTCCATAAAAATGCGTTCGCGTTTTAGCTTTCCCACGGAGGACTCCGGTCACAGATCTTTTAACAGAAATGGCCCACCCTAATGTTGTCCGTGGCCTCAAAGCGGACCGCTACCAATTCGTCCGAAATTTACGGTCGATGCTTAACGATCACAGCTGAAGTGTAAGTCGGCCCATCCAGAAAACCATTCGGCCGTTACTTTCACAGTGCAACGAGGGTAAACTACAGGTGGTTGGCTACGTTCTAGGGAAAAACCCGATGGTCTGAACCCTAAATCGGTGCTTAGCAATAATCATGTAACTGGGCCAAATTACTCTAGACCGTAGTTTCGAGAAAGGTTGGATTCTTCACCCTCTTTGTTGGCTTCATGTTTGTTTGATATCACTCCGGTGTCACGGCACTGTTTGGACATAGAATCATAGACTTGAGAGTTTCGGTACTCCTCGAAATTGCAACGTAACTAGTATATATGTTGCTTCAGTGTCAGAGATTAAATTTTAATGATATCTCCAATGAGTCATAGAACTGTTAGAGATTAAACATCCTGGTTAATACGATCCGGAAATATATTCATGCCACGATAGAATTTCCAAATTTAAAACCTCGTGTTGAATTTAATGAGATCACCTGATAACAAAATTATTCCGCGAGGACAGTATAAGATATCGGGAAGTGCTCGTTACATTTAATTGCAGCCGTCATTACGAGCTAACTGGTGTGGGAACCCGAAACGAGCTGAAATGAAAAAAAAAATAAAACACGGTAATCATTTGTTAATCCCTTTCATTTTTTACGGACTTGAAATAATTTCCCGAAATGAAAATTGAGATGTCAGCTTCGACATACGTGTTGGATACAGTTAGTCTCTCCAGCGGTGTGTATTGCATTTTACTAAAAAAAAATTAAATTGGAACTTTACGTCTGGTAACAGGAAGAATAACAGAAAAGAAAGTGATTACAAATAGGAGTTGTGAAGTATTTGGTCCAACTAAATGTTCTGCCACATAAAAGTCGACATTGCGGCTGTATTTAAACAGGGGATATCTTACATTGGGGTTTTGATAGTGGAGACATCGTTTGTGTTCTGCCCAGAGACAGGATTTCATATTCTCCCTGTTTCCTGTCTTCTGCCAACATCCTCATACCATCATAAATTCTATTTCCCTTGTTGTCGTTCATTAATTTCTATCTCCTCCTTCCTATCAATCTACTCCCACAATCAGTTATTGTAAGGCATCTGTTGGACACGGTCGTCTCAACAACAGTCCGATCTAAGTTGTTTTTCCTTTCTCTTATAAGTTGTAACAGTATTCTACTCTCACCAACCCTTTCTAACTCTCTTTCGTTGCTCATTCTTTCTATGCAGCTTATCCCCTCCGTTCCTCTCCACATCCATATCTGAAATGCTTCTAGCGTCTTTTTTTCATTCTTTCGTCTCAGTGTCGATGTTTTTGACCGATAGATCGCCACACTCCAAACAAAACACCTGATAAGCCTTTTCTTCGGGTTTGTGTCGACTTCGCCACATAATAACATCCTCTTTCTACTGAATGTCTCTTTCTCTATAGGTATGCGGGTTTTGAATGCCGTATGACATCTCAGATATTCAGTGTTCGAACCCCCAAGATATTTCAACGTTATGACTTGGTTTACGTTTATTTGTTCGCTCCTAAAATAGTCTATTTTCCTTTTTGCCGATCACCATACTCTTCGTTCTTGCTGTGTTCATCCTAACCACGTATTCAAGCCTCACTATCTTTTAGCATATTATTCGCAGTTATCTCGCTTTCTACTTCTATCACCATCAGCAAATCTTAGGCATTCTACTCTGTTTCCAGCAATACATACTCCTCTTTTTCCGTCAATGTCAAGACCGCTGTTTCAATATTTTATTTCAGATAACCAATTTCTAGTTCTTATCTTCAGTTCATTACAATTTAATGAATAGCGCCTCCCCATACATTATCTAAGACTGCACAGTTCAGTCGAGCTGTGCAGTCATAAATAACGTATGGAGAGGTGCTATTCATTAAAATGTTGAGATCTGATGTTGAGAACTAAGTTTTTCGAAACCGGTTATCTAAAATAAAACACTGAGGAAGCGATCTTGATACATATATATTTCGCAACAAATAACAATTTAAATGCCCCCCCCACCCCCAATGCTTTGAAAGATCTTAAGCCTACACAACTGAGCAATAATCTCCTCCAAATACAACTAAGGGGAGAGGAAACAACCTTGTCTACATTTGAGCCGCAATAAGTTGATCTCTAACAGCTACTAATGTTGGCCCGTACAGCGTCATGCCCCTACTTTCATCAGTTCTGTAATGATATTTTGTATGTACCTACACGATAACTCTACATTATAGTTTTTGTCTAAAGCAATTTGTGCTTCACTGTTGAACGCTTTCAACAACACTAGGAGTTGTCAGGGGGCAACTTACACCGATCCAATTATAACACAAATTCCAATGCTGCTTCCTTCCAACATTTCTTTTCCAATTCTTATTCTTACTTTCTGTTGTGGAAATAGATTCTGTATCAGTCGTCTGTCCTTCCAGTCTACTGCATTCTTCTTCAACATATAAGCTTATTGTACTGAGCTTTGTCCATAGCTTTTCCCAGATCTGCCGCGGTGGAGTAGCCGAGAGGTCTAAGGCACCTCGCTGCAGAGCGCGCAGTTGCTCGCCGTCGGAGATTCGAGTCCTCCCTAGGGCATGGATGTGTGTGTTGTCCTTAGGTTAGATTACCTAGGTTTAACATTCAACTGGGGAGGTGATCATTCATAACATAACTAGGGACGTGGGGTGTTCGCAGGAACGTGCACAAATATGATACTAAGGTTTCTATTTTATTCTTAAATTGGTTATTATACAATAAACAAAGCATTTAGGCTTTCATTAATTAATTTAAGAACAATTTTAATCACTGAGGTACTCGAATAAGTATCCATAAGTAATAAATCAATAACGTGTGTGAAATGATTTCAGATGTTCGTATACATAATATTTTTCAAATTAAGCAAATAAGAAAAGCTTTAACCATTTTCAAATTATAGAGAGAGGTTAACAGACAAAGCAACATTCATATTTAGATAACTCAAAACAATCTTTCATGTCAAAAGACTAGAGAAAAATCACATTTAGACATTGAAATTTTCATCATCACTGGAAGAAGATTCTTAATTAATATATTGACTGCGGATGATATTCATATGATTTAAATACAAAAATTAGTTATGTTTGCAATAGAAGAGCTTCGTTTTTTGTCAGCACTTCTTGGACAAGCTTTGCATCTTACTGATGTACATTTATTACTTTGAACTGCTAGAATAAACTCTTCCATGTTTGAGAACTTAGCTGCCTTCAGTGGGATGGATCTTAGTACAGCCGAATTTGTAGCTCTTTTTAAGACCGGAGGATAAATATAAAGGTTGGTGCACTCTGCTACTGAGCGAATTGTTTGCGCATTTGTGAGCACAGCAAAGTATTCTACAGCAGTCTTGCAGTTTTTAGCAATTAGTTTGGTACCAGGAAGCTGAGTTACTATATTTTGCATCCTTGTTATGATATTATTAGGTTTCGGTATAGTGATACATTTAGTTACTTTATCCTCACTAAGCATAAGCCTCTCCGGTGTTGCTGAAAAGGAAGATGCCATATCTCCAGCAGCATCTTCATGAGACTGATCACTTTCAGTTCGCATAGCTCTTCTTCTTCATTGTCATCGGAATCTTCAAACTGGGGAATCTCACAGGCTTCATAATCATTAAAAACTTCCTCCAACATCGTTCTAAGAAGTTTTCGGTCCTCCGCATATGACATCATGTTGTGCACCAAACGTCACGGAAAGTTTCACTAATAGGTAGGTGGGGTGTTTCAGCACCCCTGGATATAAAATTTGTTCTGTACAGTGTTGCGTACTTTTAAAAACACGAACAATGATTTCACAACAATGTAAATCCCTTTTGACGGAGGTAACAAGCCGCTCATCAGTGTGACCAACATGATTCACTAAATACCAGTCAACGTTTACAGCTACGGTGCTGTGAATAGCCCACATCCCCAGTTAAATGGTTAAGTAGTTTGTAAGCTACGGACTGATGACCACAGAGTTTGGTCCGATCGATTTAAAAACATTTGAACATTTTCCCAGATAAATAAAATCAGCATAAATTTCTCTTGTTCTTGTTCTGTATTATACGACGTTGGTTTTTGGAACATCTAGCTACAAATATCTACGCTGATTCATTCAGTGGGCGTCTGTCGTGAATGCGTACTGTAATTTTGATACTGCTCTTCCATTTGCAGTGCGCAACGGAATTATCTGCCAACTGATGTACCCATGGCTCCCGCAAGGAAGACACAACAGCGTGTCAAGCAGAATTCAAAAATATACTTCTTGTCTACTTTCAATTGCTGAAACTTTATCATTTATCTAAAGATAAACGTAGATGACATATCCCATAAGAAACCTCTTAAAACTAACGAAGTGTAACTAGTGAGGATCAATTCAGGCACTACAGCTACATTTACATCTACATGGGATACTCTGCAAATCACATTTAAGTGCCTGGCATCGAACCACCTTTACACTATTCATCTCCCATGCCGTTCTCTACATCTACATCTACATAGATACTCTGCAAATCACATTCAAGTGCCTGTCAGAGGGTTCATTAACCACTTTCATAACTTTTCTCCACCGTTCCATTCTCTAATAGCGCGTGGGAAGAAAGAACACCTAAATCCTTCCGTTTTCGATCTGATTTCTCTTATTTTATTGGGATGGTCATGTCTCCCTAAGTATGTGGGTGCTAGCAAAATATTTTCACATTCAGAACTAAAAGTCGGTGATTGAAACTTCGCAAACAGATCATGCCGCAGTGAATAACGTCTTTCTTTTAATGATTTCCACCCTAATTCGTGCAACATTTCCGTGACGCTTTCCGCCCCGTAACGTGATAAAACAAAACGAGCTGCTCTTCTCTGAACCTTCTCAATGTATTCCGTCAGTTCCGCCTGGTGAGGGTCCCACAAGGGGCAACAGTACTCCAGAAGAGGACGCACAAGTGTGATGTTGGCAGTCTCTTTGGTGGAGCTGGTGGATCTTCGAAGCATTCTGCCGATGAAACGTAACCTTTGGTTCGCCATCCCCACAATATATTTTTCATGTGTTCTCTCCTGTCTAAGTTGTTCGTAATTGTAGCTCCTAGGCATTTGGTAGAATCTACGACCTTAAGGTTAGTGGTCATGTGTGTTACTTCACACTTTTCTTTATTTAGTGTCAATTACCAATTTCCGCACCATGCAGAAATTTTGTCTAAATCGCTTTGCAGTGGCTTATGATACTCTGTTGACTTCACTAACCGATAAACGACAGCATCATCCGCAAACAGTCTAAGGGAACTATTCAGATTGTCTCCTAAATCGTTTATAAACACGAGGAAGAGTAGTGGACCTATAACGCTTCCCTGTGGAACGCCAGATATCACTTCTGTTTTACTCTATGACTTACCGTCAATTACAACAAACTGTGTTCTTTCTGACAGGAAATCCTGAATCCAACCCCACAATTTGGGAGATATTCCATAAGCACGCAATTTCATAAGAAGCCGCTTGTAGGGTACAGTGTCAAAAGCCTTCCTGAAATACAGAAATATGGAATCGATTTGAGATCCCTTGTCGATGACACTTAACACATCATTTGAATATAGGATAAGCCGTGTTTCGCAAGAGTGATACCTTTTGAATCGGTGTTGACTAGGTTAATAGGTCTTTCTCTTCGAGGTAGTTAATAGTATTCGAATAAAGTATATGTTCCAAATCCTACTGCAAATCGACGTCAATGAGATAGGCCTGTAAATTCGGGGATCACTCCTATTGCCTTTCTTGAATATTGGAGTATTTTGGGCAACTTTACAGTCTTTGGGTACGTATCTTTCGCTGAGTGATCGGTTGTAAATTATAGCTACGTACGGAGCTATTGCATCAGCATACTCTGAGAGGAATCTAGGTATACAATTTTTGTTTAGTGACTTAAGTTGTTTTACTACTCCAGGAACATCTACTTCTAAGTTTCGCATGCTGGCAACTGTTCTTGGATTGAATACTGAAGTGTTCACTTCGTCTGTTTTGGTGAACGAATTTCGGAAAGCTGTGTTTAGTAATTCTGCCTTAGCAGTACTGTCATCGGTAGTATTACCATTGCTCTCGTGTATTGAAGGTATTGTTTGTGTTTTGCAGTTAGTGTACTTCACATATGACCAGAATTTCTTTGGATTTTCTGCAAGATTACGAGACAGGATTTCGTTGTGGTAACTACTATAGGCTTCTCGTATTGAAGTCCGCGCAAGATTGCGAGTTTCAGTAAAAGATTGCCAGTCTTGTGGATTCAGTGTCTTTTTAAATTTTGCAGGCGTTTTTTTTTTCTGCAACAGTGATCTGATCTGTTTTGTGTTCCACGGGTGGTCAGCGCACTCTTTTATTAATTTATTTGGTATAAATCTCTCGACTGCTACTGATATTATGCCTTTGAAAGTAAGCCACAACTGATCTATACTCGCATTTTTAGTTTTGAAAGACTGGAGTCTATCACTCAGGAAGGCGTGAAGCGAATTTTTATTTGCTTTTTTGAATAGATACATTTTAGTTCATTTTTGGTGCATTTGGGCATTTCGACATCCAGTCTTGCTACTACAACTCGATGTTCGCTAATCCCTGTATCTGTTTTGATGCTCTTTACTAGCTCAGGATTATTTGTTGCTAGGAGATCAAGGGTGTTTTCGCAATCACTTACTATTCTAGTGGGTTCATGAACTAACTATTCGAAGTAGTTTTCAGAAAAAGCATTCAGAACTAGTTCGGAAGATGTTTTATATATGCTGCCGGTTTTGAATACGTAATTATGCCAACATATCGAGGGTAAATTAAAGTCGCCAGCGATTATAACAGTATGCTTCGGATACCTATTTGAAATGTGATTCAAGCTTTCTTTGAACATTTCGGCAACCGCATCGTCTGAGTCAGGGGGCCGATAAAAAGATCCAATTATTAATTTATTCTGGTTGTCAGGTATAACCTCTACGCAGACCAACTCACAGGAAGTATCTGTCTCAATTTCGCTACGGGATAAGCCGTTAGTAACAGCAATAAACACGACACCCCTTTTTTTGTTTATACTATCCTTTCTGAAGACCATTTGGCAATTTGAAAAAAATTCGGCCGAACTTATCTCAGACGTCAGCCAGCTTTCAGACCCTATAACGATTTGTGCCTCAGTACTTTCTATCAGCGCTTGGAGCTCTGGAAATTTCCCAATACTGCTACGACAATTTTTCAACTGTTATACCAATGGTTTCTAGATTTGCTTTCTTCCTGTGTCTGACCTGCCCCCTTTGAGACTGAAACCCATTTTGTGTATTCCCGAGGCCCTCTAACCTAAAAAACCGCTCAGTCCACGCCACACAGCCTCTCACACAGCCTCTCGAATAGCGCGCGGGAAGAAAGAACACCTGAATCTCTCCGGTGGAGCTGTGATTTCTCGTATTTTATTCTGATGATCATTTCTACTTATGTAAGCGAGAGCCAAAAATATATTTTCGCATTCGGAGGAGAACGTTGGCGATTGGAGTTTCGTAAGTAGCCCACGGCGCAGCGATAAGCGCCGTTGTTACAAGGATTCCTATCCCAGATCCTGTATCATTTCCGTAACGCAGTCTCCCCTGTATCGTGACAGTACAAAACGAGCTGCCCTTTTTTGAACTCTTTCGATGTCCTCCGTCAAACCCACCTGATAAAGATCCCACACTGGGCAGCAATACTCAAAAAAGGACGTACAAGCGTAGTGTTTGCAGTTTCTTTAGTAGTTCTGTTACATCTTTTAAGGGTTCTGCCAATAAAACGTAGTCTCTGGTTCGCCTTTCCCACGATATTATCTAACTGTTCTTTCCAGTTTAAGTCTGAAGTAATGGTAATTGCTAGATATTTTGTGAAGTTTACGGCATGCACGTTTGAGTGATTTATCTTGTAAACAAAGTTTAACGGATTTTTATTTATTTATTTATTTGCTTTCTTATGTGGACGACTTCACACTTCGCATTATTTACAGTCAATTGCCTATTTTTACACCATAGTGATATCTTATTTAGATCGTTCTGCAGTGGTTTTGATCTTCAGATTATTGTAGCAGACGGTAAATGACGGCATCATCTGCAAACAACCTAAGAGAGATACTTAGATTTTTTCCCAAATCGTTTATATAAATTAAGGATCAGCAGACCAATGACACTACCCTGTAGAACGCGCGATATCACTTCTGTTTTAGTCGACGCCTTGTCATCGATTACTACAAACCGTTGTCTCTCTGAGAGAAAGTCCCCTCTCTAGTCGCAAATTTGGGGCGATATACCATAACCAAGCAATTACTAAACTGATGTTGCTAGTTACTGAAATAAAGAACTGATTTCAAATTTTATGTTTATTAAATCTAATACTTTTTTAGAAACGACTCAAGTAGCTAAAAAGAAATGGAATTTATATTTCAAAGTTCCGGACAGATCAATAGATCATCGCCTGAAGAAAGGTATAAACAATATCAAAGAAATAAAAATCGGTAGAATGGCTAATGAATTGCACCTAATTGACTTTAAAATTAATTAAGTTTCGTAATTTTACAATCGAGGCTCTCGCGATGCCAGAAATGTTACGCAATATTAAAAGATGTATCTGCAATTATGTTTGGAGATTGGTAGAGTTGCCTAAAAAATTCGCACACTGCGCCGACAACAGCTAGCTGCGTCCTCGCTGAAAACGAAACTATTTTTTTTTCTGTCTTGATCGACTGCTTCTTGATGATGTCAAGAACGACCTGTAAACCCTTGTATGGCTATATATTGACATGGTACATCAGTCTCAAGCAAAGTCACTGTGTTGCCACTCAAAAATGCACTCACAAGCGTTATCTAATTCCCCCTGTCTATGTTCACACCGGATATTAGGTATCTTGCTGAACACTATGAGCAGTGCGTAATCCTTTGTACTTTCCACTGGAGATTTCCTAAGATCTGCTCCACAAGAGAAGTGCTCCTCGCCTCTCCACACAAGAAATTTCTGCGAGAGAGTCGCACCGCAAACCTGTGTGCTGAAAGCCAAGTGCCAGTGCGAGCAAGAGTGAGTGTTAATTTCGTTCGTTTTTATGTCTATATGAGGCGATGCCTACCAATCCGATGGTGCGTCTTAAAACGCCATATGGCTCGCCGGCCAATAGTGAGTTGGCTGATGTTTCTTAAATGTTTGTAAAGCTTGCCGCTCGCGGTGGCCGAGGGAACTGCGGCGCGTCAGTCACGGTCTGCACGGCCACTACGGTCGGGGGTTCGAATTCTCCCCTAGGGCATGGATATTTGTGCCGCCCTTAGTGTTAGCTAGTTTATAAGTAGTTTGTAAGTTTAAGGACTGATGGCCCCGTATTTAAGTCCCATAAGCTATACAAACATTTGAACATTTTGTAAAGCTTGTGGGTCGTAACGGGGGGGGGGGGGGGGGAGGTCATCAGTCCCTAAACTTACAAACTACTTATAAAGTACACTTCTTCATGAACCACAGATATTGCCGAAGTGGGGTGGTTTGCGTACCTCAACGATACAGATAGCCGTACCATTGGTGCAACCACAGTGGAGGAGTATCTGTGGAGAGGCCAGACAAACGCAGCAGCATTTTCAGGGGCAACAGTCTGGATGATTGACTGAGCTGGCCTTGTAACAATAGCTAACATGGCTTTGCCATTCAGTTACTGCGAGGACATGCAGCTCTACTGTATGCGTATATGATGATGGCGTCTTCTTGGGTAAAATATTCCGGAGGTAAAATAGTCCCCCATTCGGATCTCCGGCCTGGGACTACTCAGGAGGATGTCGTCATCAATAAAGACAAAACAGGCATTCTCCGGGTCGGAGCGTGGAATGTTCTAACCCTTAATCGCGTAGGTAATCTAGGGGATTAGTGAAGGGATTAGTGAAGTTCGGTGGCTGGATGAACAGGATTTCTGGTCAGGTGAGTACAGGGTTATCAATACAAAATCAGTTGGAGGTAACGCAGGAGTAGGTCTGATAATGAATAAGAAAATAGGAATGGGGGTAAAATACTATGAACATCATAGTGAACTCATTATCGTAGTAAAGGAAAACACGAAGCCAACACCGACCACAGTAGTGCAAGTTTATATGCCAACTAGCACGGCCGAAGATGAGGATATCGAAAAAATGTATAAGGAGATAAAAGAAATCATTCAGAAAGTTAAGGGAGACGAAAGCTTGATTGTGATGGGGGACTGGAACTCGGTAGTAGGAAACGGAAGAGAAGGAAATGTAGAAGGTGAATACGGACTGGGCAAAGGACTGAAAGAGATCGCTTGGTAGAATTTTGCGCAGAGCACAATTTAATGATCAGCAACTCTTGGTTTCATCATCATGAAAGAAGTCTGAAGAGACCAGGAGACACTGGAAGGTACCAGAATGACTTCATAATGGTAAGGAATAGATTTAGAAACCAGGTTCTAAACTGTAAGACATATCCAGGGGCAGATATGGACTCTGACCATAACTTATTGGTTATGAACTGCAGATTAAAACTTAAGAGACTGCAGAAAGGTAGAAATGTTAGGGGATGGAACCAGAGGTGGTTGAGAATTTCAGAGGGGGCATTAGGCAAGGATAGGCTGAAACGGGGAAAAGTAATACAGTAGAAGAAGAATGGGTAGCTCTGAGAGATAGGGTTGTAAAGGCTGCAGAGGACCATATAGGCAGAAGGACAAGGCCTAAATGGAATCCCCGGATAACACAGGATATACTGAACCTAATTGATGAGAGGAGAAAATAAAAAAAATCAGCAAGTAAAACAGGAAAAAGGGAGTACAAACGTCTGAAAAATGAGATTGACAGAAAGTGCAGACTGGCTAAGCAGGAGTGGCTAGAGGACAAATGCAGAAACGTAGAAGAATGCATAACTAGGGGAAAGCAAGATACCGCCCACAGAAAAATAAAAGATATATTTGGAGACAAGAAAAGCAGCTGTATGAATATCAAAAAAACTCAGACGGAAAACCAGTACTAAGCAAAGAGGGGAAGAACTGTGGAAGGAATATATAGAGGGCCTATACAAAGGAAATGACCTTGAAGGCAGTATTCTAGTAATGGAAGACGAAGTGGAGGAAGATGAGATAGGGGATATGATACTGCGAGAAGAATTTGACATAGCGCCGAAGGATTTTAGTCGAAACAAGGCCTCTGGAATAGATGATATTCTGTCTGATCTGCTGATGTCGTTAGGAGAGCCAGTGAAAACAATTGTATCACCTGGTATGCAAGATGTATGAGACGTGGGAAATACCCTCCGATTTCAAGAAGAATATTTTAATTCCAATTGCAAAGAAAGCAAGTACAGACAAATGTGAAAATTACAGAACTATAAGTTTAATAAGTCATGGTTGCAAAATACTAACACGAATTATTTACAGACGAATGGAAAAACTTGTGGAATGCGACCTCTGGGAAGGTCAGTTTGGATTTAGGAGAAATGTAGGAACACGGGAGGCAATACATTACGACTTATCTTAGAAGATAAGCTAAGGAAAGGGAGACCTAAGTTTTTAGCTATGTCGATTTGGAGAAAGCTTTTGACAATGTCGAGTGGAATACACTCTTCCAAATTCTGAAGGAATCAGGGGTAAACTATAGAGAGCGAAGAGTTATGTTCAACCTATACAAAAACCAGACAGCGGTTATTGGAGTCGAAGGGCAAGAAAGGGACGCAGAGGTTGGGAAGGGAGTAAGACAGGGTTGTAGTCTTACCCAATGTTGTTCAATCTGTACATTGAGCAGGCAGTGAAGTAATGGAAGGAGAAATAAACTCAATGCAGTTTACTGATGACATAGTAATTTTGTCAGAGACCGCAAAAGATCTGGACGAGGAATTGAATGGGATTGACAGTGTCTTGAAAGGAAGATATAAGATGAACATTAACAAGAGTAAAACGAAGGTAATGGAATGAAATGTTAGAAAATCAGGCGATGCTGAAGGAATTAGATTAGGTAATGAGACAATAAAAGTTGTAGATGAATTCTGTTATTTGGGTAGCAAGATAACTTCTGATGGCCGAAGTAAAGAAGACATAAAATCGGAATAGCTATGGGAAGAAAAGAGTTTCTAAAGAAGCGAACATTGTTAACATCCAATATTAATTTAAATTTTAGAAGTCCTTTCTGAAAGCATTAGTCTGGAGTGTACCATGTATGGGAGTGAAACGTGGACGATAAGGAGTTCAGATAAAATGACGATAGAAGTTTTTGAAATGTGGTGCTACAGACAAATGATGAAAATTAGATGGGTAGATCACGTAACCGACTCGGAGAGAAAAGAGTTTCTGGCATATCCTGACTAAGAGAAGGGATAAATTGGTATGACACATTCTGAGACATCAAGGAATTTTCAACTTCGCATTAGAAGGAAGCGTTGGAGTAAAAATCGTCGAAGGAGACCGAGGGACGAATATAGTAAGCAGATTGAAAAGGATGTGGGTTGCCGAACGTATTCTCAGATGAAGAGACTTGCACAGGACAGCGTAGCGTGGAGAGCTGTATCAAACCAGTCTGCGGACTGAATACCACCACCACCACAACAACAACAACTAAAGACAACACAAACATCCATGCCTGAGGGAGGATTCGATCCTCGATGGGGAACGGCCCCCGCGCATCAGAGCATAACGCTTCAATGCGCTCAGCCACTCCGCCGCGGCTTGTCTAAAGCCTCGTTTAGGCGCCTCCTTTCTGTCTTGCTGGTGCCAACTTGAAATTGCGTGAGCATTCTGTCTGCCGTTCTGCCTCTGGCTAAAGATTGCGAGTAAACACCTTTTGTTTCAAATTGTATTGTGTTTCGCTTTTAAAAGGATTTAAAGGGTCAGTATTTCCCAGAGTGGGAGGGGTATTTTTAAGTGGTATTCGTCCGAAAGACCGCACGGTGCGACAAAGTGGAGTGGAGACTCCATTGTCCTTCACCTCCTGCCTCGTCTCGCCGTCCGCCTCTTAGGTGCCAAGCCCCACTTCAGAAAAACATTAGCTGCTAGCGTGTGTGTTCAACGAGTAAGCTCCAGCCTCGATTTAAGTATCTTGCTGCACTTACGACATGATCTCATAATTTGCGTATTAAACTGTAATTATTATACTTAAATAGCTTGTACCCCATCGAGTTTATATTCAATCAATTTGTTTTGACGAGCAGAATGCGATTCAAAGGTTGGAAAATGCAGGAAATGAAAGTGACGAGCACTCGACCCTTACATATCCCTCCCCTTGTGACAAAATTTTTGTCTTGGGTTTCGTTAATTCCAATGAAAACATTAACTAAGTCAGGCAAAAATTACCGATTCAAAATTATCATTTAGCCATTCCTAACAATATTAGATTTTCTTATTTTCTATATTGATTTATCTACTATTTATACCATTGTCTTTTGTTTTATAGCTAAGATTTGACTTTTACAAAACTTCATAATTTATTTGTTGCCATTATGTGTTTATGTTTTTCGTAATCCAGCTGTACAATTGATTTATCTCTCTAAACTCGTTCATGTACAGTGTTAGTGTAACTAATCTTTTATGATTTAATTTTTTAGTTGGCTTTGATTGATGCCTGCCAGAGCTTTTTTTTGTGTTTCTCTGTTTTAATTTTAGACACTGCAATTCATGAAGGTACTTCTTTTTTATGCTAAGATCAGTGTCCAGTGAGAAGCTCAGGCAGGCATTTGCTAAAAATGTTGAAAAATCAAATACTTCTCAGAAAAGTAAAGTAAAAATTAATGTTAGCATTTTTCACCAGAATATTGGGGGACTAAAGAATAAAATAGATGAGCTTTTAGTTTGTTTAGATGGTATAGAAACTGATAATGTAATAGATATACTATGCCTGTCTGAGCATCACATTGTCACCGGTATGGAAAATGTGAATGTCAGTGGATATAAATTAGTCTCAAATGTAAGTAGATATAATAAGATAAGTGGAGGAGTTGCCATATATGCCAAAAGCTATCACAGTGTAAAAAATTTAGAAACAAAAAAGTTTTGTGTAGAGCAGCATATTGAAGCATGTGCCTGCCAGCTTAAACTTAATGATGATTATCTTATAATTGTAACAGTATATAGGTCCCATTCAGGGATCTTTCAGTTATTTCTGGGAAACTTGGATGCCTTGTTGTGCTCTCTGTCAGATAGGGGGAAGCAAATTATTATTTGTGGTGATTTCAATGTAGATTCACTGAAAGAGTGTAATAGGAAGAAAGACCTGGAAGTCTTACTTGGATCATTCAATCTGACATCCGTTATTGATTTTCCTACTCGGGTAGTAAAGGACAGCAGTACATTGATAGATAACTTTTGTATAGACCAAGATAAGTTTAACAACATAAATGCTTGTCCCATTGAGAATGGTCTTTCGGATCATAGTGCACAGCTAGTAACAGTATATGAAATAGCTCCGTTCCGTAATTCGAAACTGCCCACCAGAATTGTGCGCTCGATTAATGACTTAACAACTAAAAATTTCAAAGAAAGTCTACAGCAGTTAGACTGGGATGAGGTTTACAAGGAACCTGATGTTAATTTAAAATATAATTTATTTCACGATACATTTGTAAGGGTATTTGATAACTGTTTTCCCAAGAAAGTAGTAAAATTTAATTCTAAGAAACCATGCAACAAACCATGGCCTACTAAAGGAATAAAAATATCGTGTAACCGAAAAAGGGAACTATATCTGTCCGCAAGGAAGAGTAATAACCCAGAAACAATAAAATATTATAAAAGCTACTGTGCTACATTAAGTAAAGTTATTAAAAAATCAAGAAGCATGTGCATCATGTCTGAGATTAGCTCCTCTGATAATAAAATTAAAACAATTTGGAATATTATTAAAAGGGAGACAGGGCAACCAAGAGCAGAGGAAGAGGGTATTACCATCAAAACAAATGAAAACTTTATTAACAAAAAGTCAGAAGTTGAAAACATTTTTAATGATTACATTTAAATGTTGTGGAGAAAATAGGATCTACATGTTCATTAGAAGGAGCAAGGCAATTAATGGAAGAGGCCATACCCACACAATTTGATACAATTGAAATTCCACCCACCTCACCTTCAGAAATTAGGAAAATAATAAACTCTCTCAAGAGTAAACGGTCATATGGAATTGATGGCATTTCCAGCAGGGTATTAAAAACTTGTTCCCAGGAGATAAGTAGGATTCTCAGTCATATTTGTAATAGCTCATTAAAGCAGGGTATTTTCCCAGATAGACTGAAATATGCTATCGTTAAACCTTTGCATAAAAAGGGGATACATACGATGTCAACAACTACCGGCCCATCTCACTTCTGACAGCTTTATCAAAGATTTTTGAAAAAGTTATGTATTCTCGAGTTGCTTCACATATTAGTATGAATAAAGTTCTAACAAAATGTCAGTTTGGTTCAAATGTTTGTTAAGCTTATGGGACTTAACTACGGGGTCATCAGTCCCTAAACTAACAAACTACTTATGAACTTCTTACGAACTAGGACGGCACAAATATCCATGCCCGAGGGGGGATTCGAACCCCCGACCGTAGTGACCGTGCTGACCGTGACTGGAGCGCCTCAGTCACCTCGGCCACCGCGGCCGGCGTCAGTTTGGTTTTCAAAAAAACTTTTCAACTGAAAATGCTATATATACCTTCACTGATGAAATATTAAATGCTTTGAATAACCGGACATCACTAGTAGGGATTTTTTGTGATCTTTCAAAGGCTTTTGATGGTGTAAATCATGGGATTCTTCTAGATAAGCTTAAGTATTGTGGTATGAGTGGGACAGTGCACAAATGGTTTAAATCATACTTAACTGGAAGAGTGCAGAAAGTTGAAATAAGCAGTTCACATGATGTAGATGAGACAATTAATTCTTCTAACTGGGGAGTTATCAAAAATGGGGTCCCACAAGGTTCGGTCTTGGGTCCTTTGCTGTTCTTAATATATATTAATGACTTGCCATTCTACATACGCGAAGATGCTAAGCTAGTACTTTTTGCTGATGATACAACTATAGCTATTACACCTGACAAACAGGAATTAACTGATGAAATTGTAAATGATATCTTCCAGAAAGTCATTAAGTGGTTCTCTACAAATGGACTCTCATTACACTTTGATAAAACCCAGTATATACAGTTTCATACAGTAAATTTAGACTTTGAACATAAATCTGTAGCTAAGGTAGAATATTCAAAATTTTTAGGGGTTTGCATTGACGAGGGACTGAATTGGAAAAAACATATTGAAGATATCCTGAAACGTCTGAGTTCAGCTACTTATGCTATCAGAGTCATTGCAAAATTTGGTGATATAAATCTCAGTAAATCAGCTTACTACGCCTATTTTCATTCAGTGCTTTCATATGGGATCATATTCTGGGGCAATTCAACATTGATTAAAAAAGTTTTCATTGCACAAAAGCGTGTAATCAGAATAACTGCTGGAGCCCACCCAAGAGCATCCTGCAGACATTTATTTAGGGATCTATGGATACTCACTGTAGCTTCACAATATATATATATTCACTCATGAAATTTGTTATTAACAATCCGACCCAATTCAAAAAGTAATAGCAGTGTGCATAGCTACAACACTAGGAGAAAGGATGATATTCACTATTCAAGGTTAAATCTAACTTTGGCTCAAAAAGGGGTGAATTATGCTGCCACAAAAGTCTTTGGTCACTTACCAAGTAGCATCAAAAGTCTGACAGATAGCCAACTAGTATTTAAAAAGAAATTAAAGGAATTTCTGAATGGCAACTCCTTTTACAATGTAGATGAATTTTTAGATAAAACTTTTAAAAAAAATAAGAAAACACAAAAAAATTCTTAAACTATAGATTGTCAAGTATAGACAAAATCCACATCATTCGAAATGTCGTATACATGATCTAAGGAACAAGTATTAATCTAATCTAATCGAGACTTGGTTTTATTTATCTGTATTTCTGTACTTCAATTAAAGAATGAAGAACCTGTCATAGTTCCCTATTCCTCGTTATTAGTTTTTTTAACAAAAATATTATAATAAACATTACAAGAAATAATAAAAAGATATACCTTAAATTTACATACAAGTCAATATAACAAATGACAAATAAATTAATATTAAATATAACTTCACATAGATAAATTACAAGAAAAACATGTTCACATAGATAAATCAGAAGAAAAAATGTTCATAGATTTTTTTTTATTTTTTTTTCACAAATAGTCTCTGATAATTAAAGTTTCAAATGTGCTTTTTAATAGTAAATTATTTTTTTTAATTCTCACTATCAGTCACTTTCTATGTTTTTACACACTTTATTGTTCTACCACATTCGTTGATTTATTGTCTGACTATCCATTGTAGTTTTGAAATTTCGTCAACTGTCTTTATAGTGGCGCACATCATGAGAGCAGTACCAGAGCATGCTACGACGCCGGGTTTTATCGTTGTTGAGGTGCACTGTAGAGGAATTGTGACCCCAGTCGACAACAATTGGTGACTGTCAGCTATTTTATTGAAGAGATGATGTAACTCTTCTCTCATATCTGAACTAGTATGACAACATCGCGACGTTGTTTTGCGGTAGAGGACTCTGCTTTGGAGTAGTAATTTATGTTACTCGTTTTCCAAGACGATGTATTGTAAATGCAAGACGTACGTAACTTGCTGGATCAGTTTGCATTTAGTTTGCGATGGAAACGTATCATTCAGAGATCACTAATGTGGTGACCACTTTACAATGATTGTCGAAAGACTTTTGTTGATTATTTTAGGACAGGGGGCAAAAGTATCTCGATCTTCTGCCCATCTTCTGTCCTTTTGTGATCTTGATTGCTTCTCATCTTCTTTCTCCACTTCTTTCTTCTTTTATTTTATTTTCGGGCAGAGAATAGTAATTTATCTATGGAATATAAAGGATTTGGGATGTGACTGTCTGTCCATTTGTGTACTGAGATTGTGGTAGGTCTCAATATGATGTAGTTTTGTTGTAAGATTACTATTATTCTCTCATTCTTGTAGATTATGGTCGTAACATTGTAAGCGATATCCGTTGTTCTGGTGAAATCCATCCTGGATGTAACCTGCCTCTCCAGTGGAATGCTGGTCTTCACGTCATCATATAACATATATTCAGTGTTGACACAACATGACTATACTCACAGTCGTTATCTCGAAGTTGTAGTTTCCAAATGGGATGCAGGTGGTCTCTGACTATTCTCCTCTGTTGTGTCGTGATGTGCTGGATGTTTTTACGTTTTTTTTACAACAGTGTTTTTAAATTTCTCCTATCTTAAACAATACAAAATTCTAATTTTCTTGTTGAGAAAAATACTAACACTATTTTTCTTTAAATATTGAATCTTATGCTTATTACGTCTTCATTCTTTTGTAGTATATGAAATTATAAAATTGAAATTAGTTTGATTTACTTTTTTCTTATTTATTTAATGTGTTCTCGTTATATTCTTGAAAGGTTTTATTTACATGATTTGTCGTAGTATGAATATATAAAATGTTTACCACATTCTGATTTTCTCCTCTCCTTTCCTCCCATTTACTGCCAATTACTGGTCCTTTGTGCCCTGCAAAAATGTTTCTAAAGTGTCTTAAGCTTTTAAATTTATTTTTCTTCCTTCTATGTCTATGTTTGATCTTGTAAAACTTATTATTATTTCGTGATGTTTTTTGTAATGGTGTAACTTAAGAAACGTCTGCTTCTTTCTACGTTTTTGTTGTGTGTGGTAAGAAATTTCTTAGCAGTATAGCTTACGAGATATCTCTTTCTGTCTCCTACATAATTCTTCTCTGTCTTTCTCTCTGTCTACTAGACATTTCGGTATGTACTAATTTCGGTATTTTCGATATTATTTGAATTATATACATTACGTGTCGTTTATTGCTTCTGTGTTTCTACCATTGTGCCATCTGTCTGTTTTCGTTACTCATTTTTACCCTGATTGGTTTCGTCCAGCACATCAACCAGCACTTTGAGTAATTCCACACCTGTAATCTCTCTCATTGTGAGAAGGGGTGGCAACTGATCTTAATTCTTCCCCGCTTTATACTGTTCATTGTGGTTGGATTTTGAATTTTAATTCGTTGATTTAAACTATTATTCTTATTGTCTGTTTGAATCGTGTCTGATTTATTTATTTCAATGCAATGAATGCTTTTTTTTTCTTGTAGACGCTCAGTGTTTTGCATATCCCCTTCCACGTTTCGTACCCAATCATTACGTTTTTCTGGATTTGGTGGCCGAATTTTTACGTCTTGTCGACCTTTGTTTGTTCGCTCTTGTCCCTGTCGACCTTGATTTCCCTTAAAGTTGGTTCAACCCTGGTCTCGCTAGTTGCCTTTTCTCACATCATTCCCTCTGTCAAAATATCCCTGATTATTGTTTTGGTTTCTGAATCCATACTCCCCTCCATATGAATTGCCGTACCCAATGTTACTATTATGCATAATTTCCTGCATTACCCGAATTGTTTCGTGGTTGAAAATTGTTATTGCCCATGGCGAGACGGCCGAGCGCATTGAGGCGCTATGCTACAATGCGCGAGGCCGTTTCCCGTCGGGGGTTCGAATCCCCCCTCGGGCATGGATGTTTGTTTCGTCTTTAGTGTAAGGTAGTTCATAAGAAGTTGGTAAGTTTAGGGACTGATGATCCTGCAGTTAGGTCCCTTAAGCTTAACGAACATTTGAAAATTGTTATTGTCAGTGTTATTATTAAATGGTCTGAAATTTCCATTAATGTTGCGATTAAAATTACTGGGATAATCATTTCTGGGCCTCTCTGTCTAACTTTACCGTTTGTTTTTCTTTCCTTTCAGTTCTCCCTCATCAAACATAAATTCTAGTTCCCTTAATACTTCCTTGAAGTCCTCAACGTCTTCATTTTTCCCTACCGCTAATTTTTGATATTTGACCGGTGGTTTCATTCTGCATAAACGTATTAGTTCTCCATTCTTATACGGTCCGTCTAAGCATTGGTTCTTTTTGTCCATAATATATAAAAATTTGACGACACTTTTCTCATCTGAGTTCTAGTAAGATGCCATCTGTAATAATACGTATTTGATCTTATTGTGTGTTTCTTTTGACCAATATCGTTCCAAGCATGCGATCCTAAACTGTTGGTAAGATGTGCAGTTTTGTGCAACAGTTTGCCTTACTTCGGCCACTCGTCCAGATATGTTTGCGCATACAAAACCTAACCTATCTGCTACTATCAATGAAAGTTGGCGCATGAAAGCTTTAGCCTTCTTATTTGAAGTGTTGAAATTTTCGAGCAGTCAGAAAGTGGTCTGTATCCATCCTGTTAATGTCTCCTAATCGTGCTTGGTTCGTCGTTTCAAACAATCCTGCGTCCGTTACGCTGTCTTGCCTGTATTGTGTCAACTCGCTACTCATTTGCATGTTCCATGTTGCGTATCCTGTGTTCATTTCGTATCGTTGCAACGGCGTACAAAAGTTTTGCACATTCGTTGCTTGCGGTGCTGTAATTACTGTCAAATTGTGTCATCGGATTAACTGGTTCAGTCGCCTGTCTTTCAATTGGTAGCGGCTGACTGTACATTCCGCGATTTTTTGCGTATTTTGTGTGATATTGCGGCACATCGTAAGTTGATATTTTAACTGCTCTCGGCGTTACATCCGCAAGTGTTACTTCCGATTTCTTTTCTTTATGTATATCTCTTACTTGTGACTGTTCTGGTACTGAATGATTACCTGACGTATCAGTAATTTTACTACAAGTACAGTCGCTCTCTATCTTTTCCTCAATCGTTTGAGTTTTTCCAGCTGATCTTTCGTCTTCGTTTCAATTTTATTGATACGCTGGTTGTACTGTAGTAAAGCGAGTTTCGTTACTTTTCTTTGGATAGCCTGTTCTTCCGTGGTTTGAATAGATGTGTGTGCCACCTTCTTCATGAAACGTTCAACTTTTTTATCTACCTTGACAATGTCCAACTGGACTTTGTCTTCGACAGTTCGTAGTTCCTGTTGACCTTGCGAAAATGCCTCTAAGCTATCTAACCTCTTTCGCGTCCTTATTTATTTGCGTGATCTGGTTGTCAATCCTCGCAATTCATCTGAACTTTAACTTGGTGAATATCCCGTTTTATTTCCAACTAAGTTTTACAAATTCTGTTTTAATTCCCGTTTCACTTGTTTCAATTCCTGAATTTGAGTTTATCACCCTTTCATCTTTCCTGACATCTTTAAAATGGCATCTTATCCTGTCGTAATCTCTCCCACTGAACTGTGTGTTCTCGATCTCCTATTTTCTATTTTGTCATTCACGGCATCTCGGGTCTCGTCTTGTGAGGTGGAAAAATCGGCTGTTACGTTCTACCTTACCTTACACTGTGTGTGTTGCGGATTCGTTGCATCTGTCACTGAACTCTGTAGTGGCGCAAGTGACTCTGCAAACTGGTCTCGCTGTTCTGTCTGTCTGAAGTGTTCAGCTACAGTTGCGTTGGTTACGGAACCACTACGCGGCGCTCGTAACTGGGCAAAACTATTCTGTCCCTGTTGCTGTTGCATGTTGATAAGATGAGTTATTCGTTCTATATAGTCCAGCTGCTCGTCTTCACTATACTGCCTCGTTGCCGCGCCGGAGTAGCCGAGCGGTCTGGAGCGCCACGTTACGGATCGCGTGGCCTCCCGCGTCGGCGGTTCGAATCTTCTCTCGGTCATGGATGTGTGTGTTGTCCTTAGGTTTAACTTAGTTTTAGTAGTTTGTAAGCTAGGGAGTAATAACCAAGCAGTAAGTCCCATAGAATTACAACGTTTGAGCAATTCTGCCGCGCCACCAAGCCGTCTATGTATCGACTGTAGTTACGCGTATTCCGTCCCTGAATATACCAATATCAGTCCAGTTTCTTTAGCTATACTTTCTTCTAAAGTTTCCCATCTTTTACGTGGGCTGTCTGCACCTAGTTCAGAAAGTGCTTTCCGCGAAATTACAAAGTCTGGAATGTCCAAATTCTATATTTCTCACTCTGTTCCGTCGGATCTGCTTCTATCTTATCTAAATCGTCTAGAGGTTGCAAACTCTGCTGCTCTTCCTTCCGATTATTTTCTACATTCTCTACTACCTAATCCGTCTGTTAATTACCTACTACTTTGTCCCCCATCATCTCTACCTGCTGTTGAGATCCACGAAGCTTTTGTGCCTGTGCCTTCGTTAACATGAATCTGTCTCTCGTCGTACCTTTACATCAATCAGAACACCTATCAACAAAACGATATGACCATTTCCCCGTTGGTTGAACCAACTGAAACAACGTTGTAATTCTCTGTTTTCCAATCTACTCTGTTTCAATCTGCACTTCTGTACCTGTGCGCTTGCAAGGGCGGAAAACATTAATCTCTTAAATCTACGTAGGTTGGCTGCTCCAACATCAATCTGCGTCTCTGCATCTGTGCCTACCACGTGAAATTCCTAAAACATAATACCTATTAAAAATTACGAAAATCAAAACATTTATATACTAGTCCACGTAGTGGGCACTTCAGATCATTGCTTCAGTGTCATTCCAAATTCAGTTTCGCATAATATGACAAGGGTTAAACACCACTTGATATTGTATGACATCTGCATGTCTGATCTACAGAATCAGACGAACTGCATGTGACGTTTAGGCTATTCTCACACATCCAACCCAGATTTCAGGATATACTCAGGATATATGATGATTTAAGAGATATCTACAGGAATGTTCTGTCGGCACTAACAACTGATATTATGTTTTATGAATCTGAACGTGAGGCTTATCGCCTTTTATATAATGTTATATATTTTTCTGTATATCAGTCTTCCAGATGTTAATTATAAATTGTTTTGTGTTACTTTTCCTTGTAAAATCAATTCACGAAGTAATTTAGGTCTTTTATTATACAGATTTTATTTGAAAAGATTGATCTGTAGATGATGTGGCAACATGAAAACTGGTCATCTAGCATTTTCGTTGCAATTATTACTAGAAATAAAGTTCTTGGTGATCTGTGGCATATATTCCCTCAAGGAAAATAGTACTACCGATGTATGGGTCCAAGTCACGACTGAAGTGTTTGTAAACATCGTTGTAGTACACATTAATTTGAAATTTAGACTTTACTATTTACATTTACATCGCACTTTTCATATTTCACTGACTATATATTTATATATATTCACTTATCATGTTTATTATTAATAACCCAACTAATTTAGAAAGGTAATAGCGCGAGCGTATCTACAAAGGCTAGTAGAAAGGATGATCTTCACAATTCAAGGGTAAACCTAATTTTGGCCTAGATGGTGGCGATTTATGTGGCCTGAAAAGTCTTTAGTTACCTGCCAAATAGCATCAAATGTCTGGCAGATAGCCAAATACCACTGGAAAAGGTATTAAAAAACTTTTTGAATCCCAACTTCTTCTACTCAGTAGCTAAAGTTTTAAATATAAGTTAGTAATTTTATAAAATAAAAATAGAAAAATAAAAGAATGCATGTCTTCAGAACTGACACATACGGAAAAACAAAACACAAAGATCTTTAGCACGGCGTCGGGAGAATAATAAAAAAAATAATTAATAAATAATAATAAAAAAATTACCTCTTCTGTTTCTTGAGAAAAGGTCGCCGTTTTTGATTTCGTTAGCCGTGTAGCAATCTTGACATTTTCTCGAGAAGGCTGGTTGACAGTGAAATAAATTGACTAGTACTATGCCATCAGCTTTAAATAAAACGCTTGATTTCATGTTATATTTTCCCTATAGGAAATACAACGCTAAAGGCCGTACCACTTCAGCACACTATACTAGCTATACTATATTTACGTTAGCCTGACGTTTTCACCGCATAAAATCAAGAACAGACAACTGTCTCTCACCCACGGGACATTCTCTGGTGTCCTGGACTTCCTTTGGGATGCGCCTCCCTGCAGCAAGTAGACGCTCCCCTCTCACGTGACAAGCTCGGTCAGTGCCTTCACATAAGAACACGAGCAGTCAAAGCCTTTGTACAATACTTAAGAACTAATAGACAAATTTTATAACTTTAGCGACATTAATAGACACGAAGAATTGAGGAAATGCAACGAGGTCTACTACAACAGACCTCGTCACTTTACAAAGTACTAATCTAATCAAAGTAGGCACTTTATATCAGCGGTCAACAGTTTCTTTAATCTGCAGTCTGGAGAACACCCGTAGACCAGTAGTGGATAGCGAAGCTAGATAGATTTTTTAGTGAAACTAATAGACTAAACTGCTGAGACACGGCTTAGCAACAGCGTAAGAGATGTTTCCAGAATGAAAATTTCACTCAGAAGCGGAGTGTACGCTCATATGAAATACCTGCGGATTCAAACTGTGTGCCGGAATCGGGATTCGATCCTGGACCTGTGTTTTCTAATCCCGGTTCCGGCATCCAAGTTTAATTTGCCAGAAGGTTTCATATCAGCGCACTCTCCGCATTCTAGAAACATCTCTTAGGCTGTGGCTAAGCCGTGTCTCCATCATATACTTTGTTGAGAACCTGAAAGGTTCGCAGGAGAACTTCTGTGAAGTTTGAAAAGTAGCAGGCGAGGTAGTGGCAGAAGTTGTGAGGACTGACCGTAAATCGTGTCGGGATAGCTCAGTCGGTAGAACGCTTGCCCGCGACAGGCAAATGCCCTGGTTCCAATTCCGGTTCTGGCACACAATTTTAATCTACTAGGAAGTTTCTAATCTTCATTTTGTTCTCATAAAAGGTATGTACAATGAAACGTGTCCGGTAAAACTTGTTTCACAAAAAGAACGCGCTAATCATGAAGGTCAGTATCTGAACTTTTACTGAAATTTCTGTACCTTAGTCAGAGCGACCGTTCGCATAGAAGTGTAAGTGTTTGTTTGTAGGTGTTTCATCCACCACGATGTGCGAAAGTAGTTGTCATTCAATTATCATTAAATAGCTGAAAGCAGATTTCGCTGCACCGTGGATCCAACTTTTTTAGCATTCTGTACGTTTTCAGATCGTAAATGAGCGCATAATGATGAGAATATATAATTTAACCCCTCCCCCTACCCCCCGCTAGGAGTGAAAGGCTGGCTGTAATTCTCAATATTGTCAGAGCCAGAATCAAACACAATTGTCAGGAGCCTTGTGACAGTTAGGTGCATGATATAATATAATTCTCCAAATACACTGCTGGAAAACAAAGTTAGTACACCGTCTCACAGTTTTCGAAATAACTCAAGATTTACTGTTGCAACGTTCCATGTGGATTACATGAAATGATTACATTTACATAGTAACAGCTCAGGTGGTACTGCTGAGTGCAGTAAAATGTGAAAATAAATTTGTGAAATGCAATGTAGTAATAAATGAAAGTGAATAATACGTGAAGTAAAAATGAAAACTTCGTTCAGTTCACTGAGGAACGGTCGAGTAAATCAGCAAACCCGCACCGCATTCCGACAGCATCGACGGATGAAGCTGCAGATTCAACACAACATTGTCCCGCCGGGGGCCGTTGACTCAGCGACCAGGCCATCGACTGATGACATTACGTGAATGGTAGACTGTAAAAAGTGACCTTCTCAAAGCAACGTGACCAGAAGTCAATAAGCTAAAGTATTGACGTCCGAGTAATGTGACGATCGATCTTTCTAGAAACTGTACAACGTGACAGAAGACAACGACCCCGAAGGCGTTCCCCTCCAGCCAGGTCCGTAAATAAATACCACAGCCATGAGAACGCCGACAGATAGAGTGACAGAGAGAGATAGAGTGATGGAGTAGTATAATCAGATTAGCAGTAGCGGCGTTATTAGCAGCAGTAGTAGTAGCAGAAGTTGGAGTGTTAGTCGTGAACAACCACTGGCAGTGACAGTTGGAGGCAGAGGTAGAAGAATCTGGTCGCCAGTAACAGCATTCGGAAGGAGATTACTCACCCAGTATGACTGGCCTGAACGATAGGATGCGGCCTGATCGTGAAAGTCACCTGTGATCTCCGTGAAAGGTTCTGCCAGTAGAAGACGCGCAGCCTGAAGACGGCCAGTTCGACCCCAGGGCAAGGGCGCAGTACCTCCACGCCACGCCGCTACCTCTGGTCGTAGGACAACACAACACTTTTTAGGGGATGGGAATAATCACACAGCACCGCCAAGAGGTAAATCCGCAGGATTTACGGAGTTTTAGCGCACAGTGCTCGCTTGGACGGCGGACGCTTTTCATCTGATAGGCCAGAAGCAGATACGCAGCAAGAGTAACCAGAGAACCACGGCAGACGCTGTGAAACGTCTCGTCTCCTCCGCACGCCTTACCGCAGCAGCCTACACTCGCCAAGCCACCTAGTTCACAGTAAGAAAAAAGGTCTTGTTTAACTGTTTAATAAATTAATCAGTTTGTAAAACATTGTTTCCTTATTTGGAAAGAACAGCGAAATTATAATTATTTAAAGGTAAAAATAACAGTCTAGTTCGCAACATTTGACAAGATATTATTAAGGTAACCGGTTTTGATCTAAGATTAGATCATCTTCAGACCTCATCCTGTAGATCCTCAAGCGGTGAGCGTGCGGCGACTTGTTTAATAAATGTATTTTGTTCAAATGCTGTTTCATTTACGACTCATAACTGAGCCAAGGAAAATATTCCACATCCCACATATTTATAGGAATCCTGTTAACTGATTCTTCCGTCTCTTCTTGGTAGAAAGTATTCGTTATGAAGATTAAAATACACAATTTTGTGTTTGTTCTACGGTTTTGTTTATTTAGTGAATCGATTTTCGGCTTATTAGGCCATTATCAGACATTTACTGAAGTTCAGTTAAAGAACTTGTGAGTCCAGTTTTCTGGCTAGTTTATAGGATGGAGTTTCCACTTCTTCTACTTCAGTACTGAGATAGCAGGTGTCGATCGATGCCTGAACACACATTTTAGTACGTGACGCAGCATGTTCAAATATTTGTAAATCTATCGGACCAAACTGCGTGGTCATCAGTCCGTAGCTTACAAACTACTTAAACTAAGTTAAACTAACCTAAGGACAAACACACACACACACACACACACACACACACACACACACACTCACTCACACACACCCACGCTCCAGGGAGGACTCGAACCTCCGACGGCGAGCAACCGCGCGCTCCGCATCGAGGCGCCTTAGACCGCTCGAGTTCTCCACCGCGGCGACGCAGTATGCATGAGCAGCGATGAGGAGATGATTCTGACATCCATTCAAAAATACAGATGGCGAACGATGTCTCGAGATATATTATTCTACGGCTGCTCATGATTCTGCAAGAGCTGCCGGCCGTGGTGGCCGAGGGGACTGAGGCGCTTCAGTCACGGTCTGCACGGCCACTACGGTCGGGGGTTCGAATCCCCCCTCGGGCATGGATATTTGTGCCGTCTTTCGTTCATAAGTAGTTTGTAAGTTTAGGGACTGATGACCCCGTAGTTAAGTCCCATAAACTATACAAACATTTGGAAACATTTCTGCAAGAGCTGTGGGCCGACTACTCGAACGCTGCAGTTATCGTCATAACATATCTCACAAATACCGCCCAGAGATGGAGATGGGTAGCACTCCACCTTAGTCGAACTCAGAAACGTGCTCAAAAGACGCGCCCCATATGCCACGCAGCAGATTTCGGAGTATTTCATCGCTCAACATGATAGTTTCGTCTCTTAACCACAGCCTTACTCAAATGTGGACAAAGTTCAAGCTGTAACGATGATCTATGTTGCTCGCTTCTGCATGAAAACAGTAGTGCCATCATTAAATGAAAAACAATGTGACACCTATATTACAATTTACCATTCATTTCAACATTACAAGGAATATGAACAAACTGAAGTCTAATGTAGATATATGCCCCTGTTAAACATTAACTAAAAATCGAAATTGGAACCAAACCCAAATTCGTAGTTAAAATCTACAGGTACCAAGCAAAGTAACGTCCTGAACGTAAACAACCATTTAAATTATTTGTTATAGAACTTAACAGTACCCGTGATATATAATATTGCCAAAACTTGTAGGCATAAAATATTTTACGTCATATTGCACAGCATTTGAACAGAGACAAGGATTTGGCTGATGTTTAAAAATTCTTATAAATAGTACTACTTTATGTCACCGTACAAGCAGTGGAACATACTGAAAACGATACACTCTCTCATTTGGCATGTAACAACGTAATAAACAGATACAGTGTAACGTAGATAATTTAATAATATTCATAAGTTACGGTAAATTCGCATTTAAAACTATAAATTATTTGCTCAGAGAATCTATGGTATGTTGAATTAATATTTTTATCAATGAAGTAATTACAACTTCAAATTTTTATTTTGAAATTTTCGAAAACAAAACTGGAATACCGACCATGTTAAGAAATAAATTTTTTATATCACAAAGAGCTATAATGTACTAAAAGTATTAAATATTGTATAATTAAACTGTTAAAGTTAAATTTCGCCTCTAAACAAAAGTAGAATGTTTGAACTAAAAGTCATTACTAAAGTGTTTCTCGGACTAGTAATGTACTTGCGGTCTTGGGGAATACACAGTCATGTTAATCACGCTATGTACAGACGTGTTTATACTGTCTCTCAGAAAATGTCTGTAAAATCATCTGATACCACGAAAAGATTATTAATAAATGAAAAAGGAAATATGTGGAAGCTTATTTAAATGGATCCAGCGCCTGAAATTTACGGAAAACCAGGATTCGCAGAACCATCGGCCACAACCCAACGTCATACCAAGAAATCTTTATAAAGTTTTTATTTATTTATTTTTTATTTGCTGTTCGCACCTAAATTGTCAAACGAACCTGTGGGCTGTTTCATGGAACAGGTCTGCATAAACTAGGAGACAACCAGTAATACAGCCTAGTTGGTCACCAAGAGGCGGAGATTACAAAGTGCACTGTACAACACGCGTCAGAGATGGGTAAGGTCAACAAACGAATTAGGAAACTAATTCATCTTGGGGTTTGAAAGCTCTTCAATTACCGTGTTTGCTTACAAATAAATTTGCTTTACAGGTTTTGTCCGCCTTGAGCAAACACAAATGTTATTACTTTGGTGGATATCCGCTGTTTTACGTGTTGTGGACAGGCACTGTGTCACTTTCACTTTCACTCAATGTTTATGTTATGAAAACAAGATGGTGGGCAGTTGAATTCTGGGAGTAGTGTTAGGAACAGCTGACTGTGGTTTGTGTTTGCTCAAGGCGGACAAAACCTGTAAAGCAAATTTAATAGGAAACTAATGTTTTCTACAATTAGGAAACTGTTACGAAAGCAAAAAGAACTGCACTGGGAATATAAACTTAGTCAAATTGCAGCAGACAAGCATCAGTTAAATGATGCCAAAATTAGAGTAAGGGCAGCCATGCGAAAGGAGTTCATCGACTTTGAGAGCAATGTTTTACGTAGCAACTTGGCAGAAAGGCATAAAAAGTTTGGGTCAGATGTCTGATCCGTGAACGAGCCGAAGACAAGCATGCAGACACTTTTGTGAGCGTAATGGCGATGAAACAGGGGATGTCAACCAAAAGAAAGCTGATTCACGGAGGGAGATTGCACTGTAGTTCCTCCTCAACGACATCGCACGAAGGACAAAACGGCAGATATTGAATTAAGTGTTGGATACAGAGAAAGGCATGTGAAATCGCTCAGCAAAATAAAGGCCGTTGGATCTAATTCGATTTTGCACAGAGTATGCATAGGAGTCCCCATTCTAGCAGCAGTGTACCGAAGATCACTAGAGAAGTGTTCCTAAGGATTAGAAAAAGGCGCAGATTTTTCCCGTCGAGCTTTTCATACGTGGCATCCAGAGGACAGTAAATACAGTATCTCATGTAGATGCCTTGTTTACTATCTTTCGATAGGCATTTGATACCTTCCGAACCGTCGCTTGATGAGCAATGTACGAGCATGTGGAATACCAGTGTGACTGGATTGAGGTATTTGTCGATAACAGTTGATAGTGTGATTTGAAGCGTCTTTTAGAACCATCGCCTGTCACATGTTATGTAATGGTCCCCGTAGATAACATCGGAAGTGCAGTGAGGCTTTCTGATGACAATGAAATAATTAGTGGAGAAGTCAAAAAAACTGGAAGAGGGCAATAACTGAAGAATCATCTGCCTTGTATCGACATTTGGTGCAAGGAATGGCAAATGACTCTCGACATAACAAGAGGAAAGTGCTGCGTTTACATAGAAAGAAAGATCTTTTATCACACAACTACGCAAGTAGATACTATCATAAAATATCTGGCAGTATGTATAAAGGGTGATTTGAAATGGAAGGACCACATAAAATCAGTAGCGGGTGAGGCAGATGCCTGAATGAGATTCATTGGGAGAACCCTCCGAAAATTTCGTCCGTCAACAAAGGAAGTAGGTTACAACTGAGGAGCGTTTTCACAAAACTCAACATCTACAAAATTTGAAAAAAAAAAAAAAAAAAAAATTAGTTTCGCGAATAGTCGTGTATGAGATGCCACCATTGCAGGATACTGAATGTATCGAAACTTACTATTTGTGTTATCTTCCACACAAAATTGTGAAATTTTTATAAACCCGACATATACAGAAACGGAGTTTTGCCAAAATTGAACATCTACGTACTGCTTGTCACAGATATTGTTTTACTGTTAGATTTAGTGCTAAGACTTTATTGTTGAAGTCGCTTGTTTTTAACTGTATAGGTATGCTGAAGTGTTTAAAGGTCATTATTGTCGGCTTATTGCTCAATAAGGCATACAAAAAATGAGAGGTTTTGTTTTCTTGCGATTGTTTGTTGTGCGAGGACTGGCATGTGTACGATTTTAAGACCACCGCTAACAGATTAATGAAAAACAAGCTAGGCCTACCATTCAAACTGTCTGACGCCAGAGTTCTTATTTATAAGAAAACAGACAAAGGGAGTGCCATCTGCAAAGTCAAAACAGCTTACATCTCCTCTCCAATGATAGTTGAAGTGAAGAAAAAACATAAGTAGTTTCGAGGACGTTGATTTTTCAGATTTAATGACACCTAGAAACCATGTGACCCTCAAGAAAGCTGATGACGTAAAGAAACTATTGAGGTTCTTTCATACACCATCAGAAGCAGCCCAAGTTGGAAAGACCCTCGTTGCAATTAAAATGACAATGACAGTAATGAAGTGCAGTACCTAAATGACCCAATTTATTAAATTATTATTACTTCAGTAGGTTAAATGAACTCATAATGCAACTGTTGTAATGCAGTTGATCTGTAGATGTTCAGTTTTTCATCTGCAACTGGAAGGTGATAGAAAGGTTATTTAACCCTTATATTATGTATCTAGAATGCGAATTGGCAAAGCTGAAATTGTGTACCCTAGCTGGGACTCGAACCCGGGTCTCCTGCTTTCTAGGCAGTTGCACTGACCCCTACACCACTGCGGACACAGTGCTCACCGCACCTGCAAGGTCTACCTAAGCACGTCTCCCGTCAGATACAAATTTCCAGCTTTACCCTGTCCACAGTAATCAAACTCATGGTTATGAAACTAATTTTCGTAAGTGGGGACGGGTGAGCAAGTTTGGAGTTCTTGCTCTTACGGGAATTACTTTCACAACTACAAGTTTGTGTACTATGGGCAGGGTAAAGCTCGAAATTTGTATCTGACGGGAGGCGTGCTTAGGTAGTTCTAGCTGGCGCGGTGATCACTGTGTCCCCAGTGGTCTAGTGGTCAGCGCAACTGCCTAGAAAGAAGGACACCTGGGTTTGAGTCCCGGCTGCGTACACATTTTCAGCTTGCCCATTGGCAGTTGACGCCTTATATGCTGTGAATATGAAAGAGTAACAACTGTAGGATCAAAAGTGACTTCTGTTCTTTCGGAACTGACGGCACGTGTATGTATAGACGTTATTTTGCGACACAAGTAAGAAGATTCATCTACTATTTTATTGCGTCCTTACCTAATCTACTTCCTTCAGTATCGCCTGATTTGCTTAAACTACATTGCATTAACCTTTTTTCAAAATGTTTCAAATATTTGTATAGTCTATGGGACTTAACTACGGGGTCATCAGTCCCTAAACTTACAAACTACTTATGAACTACTTACGAACTAGGACGGCACAAATATCCATGCCCGAGGGGGGATTCGAACCCCCGACCGTAGTGGCCGTGCAGACCGTGACTGGAGCGCCTTAGTCTCCTCGGCCACCGCGGCCGGCTAACCTTTTTTTTTTTTTTTTTTTTTTTTTTTTTTTTTTTTTTTTTTTTTGCTCTTGTTAATATTCATATTACTACCTCCTTTGAAGACACTGCCCATTACGTTAAATTGCACTTCATGGTCCTCTGTTGTCTCTGACAGAATCACAATGCCATCAAGAAAAGGTATTTTTTTTTTAAATTATTTCTACTACCTGAACTTCTAATTTCAATCTTTGTGTGTATTCCTTCACAGCTTGCTCAATGTGCACACTAACATTGGGGAAAGTCTACAAACTTGTACGACTCCCTTGTCAATCACTGCGGTTCTTTGGTGGTCTCCTACATCTACATAAATACTCTCCAAATCATATTGAAGTGAAAGGCAGATGGTTCATCGAACCTCTCCTATGATTTTTCTCTACGGTTTCATTCTGTAATAGCTCGCGGGTAAAAGGAACACCTAAATCTTTTCGTTTTCGATCTGATTTCTCGTATTTTATTTTCATGATCATGTCTTCCTATGTAGGTGGGCGCTAACAAACTATCTTCTCATTCGGAAGAGAAAGTTGGTGAAAGAAATTTCGCAAATAAATTTTGTCTCAACAAATAACGCCTTTCTTTTAATGACTTCCACCAACACTCGTGCATCATTTCTGTGACAATTTCTCCCTTATATCGCGAGAGTACAGGGTGTCTCACAAAGACGCCTGCCAGGCGTCCGCGGATTGCACGGTACGGCACCCGGCCGCTGCCATCGCATCCGCCGGCCACGGTAGCGCCCGATTCTCGGGCTCTATTGTGCCGCGGGCGCATACACTGAGTTAAAGTCTAAAAAACATTGCTATCTTAGTAACCTAAGCTTACCTTTATTCACAGTAGATGTTCAAAATGATGTCCCTCTATGGAAAGAGCGGCCTGCCATCTCTTGAACACATTTGCGAACACTCGACGAATTACGGCTGTCGAAATCTGGGAAATGACTAGTCGAATCCTGTCTTACAACTCTTCGAGTGTATGGGGATTGCTTGCATACACATTGTCCTTTAGCATTCCCCAAAGCTAAAATTCACAGGGATTTAGATCTGGAGAACAAGTAGGCCAGTCAACTATCCTGTCATCAAAAACACTTCATATTGCTGCCATAGAAGCATTGGTAATGTGTGGTCTTGCTTTGTCCTGCATGAAATAACCGTAAAGCTTTTCTTTGGGTGAAAGTTCTTGAAAAATGGATGCAGGTTACTGTTCACATATCTGTCAGAATTCATTGTTCCGTGAAAAAAGGATGGCACGGTGTTTCTACCTAACGACAATAGGGCCGGACTCGGCGCTGTTGCCAAGTGTCCCAGAACAGGCACAGCAGCAACCGGCAGGGGGAGCGGCAGCAGTCGGCAAACTCGCCGCGCAACTCGTGGACCTCTCCCAGGCGTCTTTCGTGAGACACCCTGTACAAAACGAGCTGCCCTTCCCTGAACTTCCTCTAAATCGTCAGTCAGTCCTTTTCTATAATAAGAATAGTCCTTATTGAAGTACACACTGACGGCAACGTGTAGTAGAGAGATCAGTATTTCGGTTGAAATGTCAATGAGCCCCATCTTTCCATGTACTCTTACAACGGGAATATATTGTCTTCAGGGGGGTATGTTAACCGGTCCTATATTATTTCCTTTCCTCCTCCATGTTGCCATGGATGATGCACAACAGTTTGCATCTGTACCGCAATGACAGTGTACGCGAGGGTTGTAGTTACTCCCCACTGCACTGTGTGAAGAGTACAATCTCTGAAAGTTCATCAACCTGACGTCTTCTATACATGTCCCTACACAGATGATGGCACGCTGGTCGGAGTTCTTGAGGTGAGGCTGAAATTATTATACTATTGACAGGAACTGATCTAATTACTGTGCGATGCCATCTAGTTTATTTAAAGAAGGCAGAAAACTAGCAAACTGCATAATAACATCCACTTGACACAAATTTTCTTAACTGAAATTAAATATAAAGTCTTTTACCTTGCTCGAAGATGGTTAAGTATGCATGTTACTCCACCGAGTGCGCGTACAGCAGTCACATGTTATTCTTCCGAGCGCCTGTTGTAACCCCCCCTTAATAATTTTTTTTATTTGTTTCTTGCTTTTGCTGAACCATTGGTTGACAATGGGAGTATATCTTTCAATCATTTCTTGCCCCTGGAACGCCTACACCAACGCTGTCTAGACAGCGGGCTCCCACAAACCCCAAAAATTAATAGAATACTGTGGAATGTTTGGCTTATACGTAGGCTTTATCTTGTCTAGCTGCTCATATTGGTTCCGAAAATATAGGTATTAACCACTTGATTATGAAACTGAACTATATAGCCACTGAAAATTAATTTAAAGCAACGGATAACGCAACTGACAATATTGAGCAACGGAACCAGTATGGCCAACTAACAAGAAGGGAAGGTTAACTGTATTTAGTTCCAGAGCAAGTAGATTTTTTTACTTTCCCCATCCAAAAAGGTAGTCTTAAGGGCAGAAAAAAATGAGCAAAATTTATCACCTTTATCTATTTATTTAGCTAAAACAATTTGTCCATCTAACCATTACTTAGAACGGCTGATCAACACACTACCAGTTATCTCTTCTTGACAACTAATTAAATATATAGTAAAAATTAGGTCTTGGTATCATTATTAACTGTTCTGTCCGAGTTCATCGCCACACTTAGGAGCACGAGAAGGATAGGTTTCTTTTACAATGGAAATATTACTTCCCATAAACGGCAGTGAGACAAAATTAAGCATGCAGTGCACAAGCATTTCCTAAGCTACAAAAAAACGAACTTCACTTCTTATATTTACTCAGACGGCCCCATGCACAGTGTGGAATTATAATTACTGCTCACTCGGAAACTATGCTCACAATGGTACAAGAAAAATCGCGAAGCCTGAAGAAATTCCTTAAAAAAACATATACAATTAAAGCATTTCTTATCCTACAGCAGTTTCAGGTAATAGAAGAGGCTTTGGGCCCCGTTATCTGTCGACAGTCCATTTTGTGGCCTCCGCCATGCCAGAAACTAAGTCCAAAACCGTTACAAACCCCATTTAAAATCTACGTAAAGTTCGTTGGCGAATCATACATTAAGCTGACGCGAATTTAATTTAGAATGAAATCATAGCAACATCAAGAGCGTGAGGGATTAATTTCGAGGAGGTGCTATTGTGTGGCCCACACCACGCCAACATCTAAGTCCAGCAGCAAAAGGAATTGTTCCAAATTTATGATTTTTCCCCCCAAACTATACATGAAACAGAAATACATTGGAAAACGCTCTTGATCTATGAATTATCACTGTAGTTACCCACTGAAAGAATTTGAGCAAGATGAACTATTTGACTAACGGAAATATTCCAAGTCCGTTGCCCCCCATTCCTAGCGAAATTTGCCAATCGATAAAATTTCTGCTGTTGCAATTTGGTTAACCCCGATACACGCTACATTTCTATCAACATTTCTCCCTAAGAAAATAGCAATTTTGCGCAATTTCTTACCACTTAACTGCAAAGCTGAACAGCACCCTCAGAAACGCTTCTGGACCTCGTGGTAGGCAGGCAACGACAACCTCGTACTCCCTCGCCAACCGCCAACGTCCCAACTTTCCCCTGAACTCGCTCTCTGATTGGCGAAACGTGGAGGCCCCAGAGGGCGAATTCCTTCGCTCGGTTCCGCAGTCCCTACTCGTCCAATATCGACCAGCCACTCACAAACTGAACATCTTTGAACCTCCCGCTGGCTAACAACCTCATCTTTGCCATCAGATGCAGACGATCTCTATACTACTGCTACAAACATGCAAACCTTACCTTGGGCTACCTGTGAGCTGTTACTACTTGCACCCATCCATTTTCACACTCAGAGGAAGGAAAAGGAAAAGCGTGTGACATGAACTCTTGTACTGTATGATGAAATAAATCAACACGCCTGTACCATCTCCCCTTCCATGTCATACCACATCGAAAAATTAAATTGCAACTCAGAAGAATAGTGCCTACATGTCTCAGGGCTCAACATTAATTGAATTGACAAAGATTTCAAATTACTTAAAGTGCAAGCATGATGACAATTGAGTGGCTATTGACTGAGAAGGCAATGTGACGATACAGCAGTAACGTCACATCGTTCTGAACTGAAGTGTGGCGGCTCGGTGCAAGACAGCCTTCGTTCCACTATTTGATGCGCAAAGATGGCCGCCGTGCATCGTCCGTCTTATTTTAACTGTTTTCTTTATGTTTTTAGCAATTGTTAATACGTTTTACCTACTCAGGGCATAGCTTGGCTTTGAGGGGTATTTCTAAATTGAGTTTTCCTTTGAATATATTATTAGATTATTAAATATCAATAAAAATATGAATACGCTTTGGGGCGTGACCGCCAGTGCTACAGCCAATCGGCGTCCAGTGATTGCCGCTTGGGGACTTCCCTAGAATTCGGGGAGACTTGCCAGGGCTCTTTCCCATGAGAACCCGACCTACTGTACCACCTGTCGTGGTTGTCACCAGCTTTTACCATCTGTCGCCTACTGGTCCAAACCGGCTGCACTGAAGCAATGCTTCGATATTAATACGATGGCCAGAAATATTACACTCTTCAACTGGAATAGGAAGAAGACAAATGTAGCCTCCGCCACGCACCTTCATGTGGCTTGCGGAGTGTGGATGTAGAATCTGAAGCTGCCCTGTGTTTACTCATTCTATATTACTTCCACATGGCGCCACTAGCTCCCGTAATCTGCTACTGCGCTGAAATTCTAACGATGTACATCCTTCGCCAGTGCAAACGCATGCTGCAAATTTCACCCGCTTCGGTGCTGCCTGTTGCGTCACTAGCATAGCAGTGTGTTAGTAATGCCGCTGGTATCCGGGAGTGTTTGGCCTCTCGAAAGTTACGTCGTTGTTGGTTCTGGTGGTGCAGGAAAACATTATTCCAGCACAACTCATTGGCAGCTTAGCTGAAGAGTTGCTACGTGGTGCTCATTCCGGTGATGGCACGGACAATAAGAGATCTCGTAGAGTAATTAAAACCACCCTCGCCAGCCAGTCAGAGTTTGCTTATTAGTCTGAAATGCGAATCTGCGAGCACCCGTCCCGTCTGTCGGAGTGGCGGGTGGAAACTGGAGAACACGCGACTGCTGGGTAACAAGCCGCAGAGCGGCTTTCAGTGGCGTGACGTCAGCGTCGACGGACGGATGTCAGTACTGGAGGTGTTTCAGGCAGTTGTAACTTCACAGCTGTGTACTGTATCTCATTTTAAACTCTATAATGAAAAGGAAACCTACATTTTTAGCTATTGTTGATTTAGAGGAAACTTTTGATGATAATTACACTCAATATTTTGGTCACGTTAACAGTCGACATATATTTGATAAATTGCATCTTTAACCATCAGCTGTTTATTAAATCCTTAAAAATCGACTAGTTTCGGTGCTGAACGACCATAATAGATAAAAATGTATTGAAACAGATCAGTCAAATGCATCAAATTATATAAGTATTGCTGAAAACAGCAGAAGTCAATTTCACTAAAACCACAATCGTCTCACTGGATTAACATATCGATCAGAAAGACATAAAAGACGAGAATGGATTAGTCTTTTACGTCTCTTTGATTGATAGGATAAACCAGTACGACTACTACGTTTTTAGTGAAATTTTCTCCTGCTATTTCAGTCAGATTTATTTCATCCAGTGCATTTGTCTTGTCTGTTTTTATCTATCATGATGGTCAAAGACCGAAACTCGATTTTTAAGGATTTAATAAACAGCTAAGGGTTAAAGATGTATTTTATCAAATATTTGCACTCTTTCCGAATGTCAAGGTAGCAGAGTTAAAATATAGGGAACGAAAAATTATATTCAAAAGAAACCAGAAAGCAGTTACTTGAGTCAAAGACCATCAAAGCATTGCAGTGATTGACAACGCAGTAGCATAGGGTCGTAGACTTTCCCCAATGTTATTCAGTGTGCATATTGAACAAGCTGTGAGGGAATAAAAGGAAAAACAGAAGTCAACGTATAAGAAATTAAAAAAAAAATGCAGTTTCCAGATGTCATTGTGAGTCCGTTAGACTCAACAGAGGACCATGAATGGAATGGACACTGTTTTGAAAGCAAGTTATAGAATGAACATTAACAAGAGCAAAAATAGTGTAATGGAATGTAGTGTAAGCAAATCAGGCGATGCTGAAGAAAGTAGATTTCGTAAGAACACAATAAAATAGTATATTTATTTTCTTATTTGTAGGGGGGGGGGGGTCGGGTAGCAACAGACACATACATGAAGTGATAAAAAAAACACCTACAAACAATTTTTCTGTCTTTGCTTTCACCGTAGTCGTATCACTTGGAACTAAGAATACATAATATTTTTAAGAACTATCTTAAAACACTTTTGAATTATTTTGTTGTCACTGCAAAATTTGGAGGGTAGCACCGGACACAGCATTCAGTGATACTCCAGTTGTTTGTTGGCCTTACAAACATCACAGTAGTAATAAATATCGGAATGATCTACATAAATGCAACTTTCATGGGCCCAGTACTTGCAGTAATAGCACTGAATCCAGGCTTCTTCGAAGGTTTCTCCAAATGTGATGCACTCCGTCTCTTTTCCTTAACCCTCTTCGGAGGGACTGTGAATATTCGACTTTGTTTTGAACGTTTCTTCAGTGCCTTTACATTTTTGTTTTTAGGCTCGTCCTTTTTATTGTATTTACTTTTCTGTCTTTTTATACAGAAATTACCCTTCTTTTTTTTAAATATATGAGGGATTTTGACAGCTTCTGCAAGATCAAATGCTAATTTCAGAAACTGTTCTTACTGGTGATAACCGCTAACGAAGTTTAACAGGAGCGACGAAACTTTTTGCGCGAACAATTCACAGTTGCGAATAGGTCGCTCGGAGCCCATGCCACAACTTACTTGCTTTATTTATTTATTTATTTTTTACTCCACTTGTCAACGCAACGTGCTTAGTTTCTTAGAAATTTAAATGTCCGCTGGTAGCCGCCATCCGGGGCTACCCGACCATCCCCTTTTACTTCTGACTCCCAAAGTACAGCAGATATAAAATGCACAGTAGCTATGGGAAGAAAAGCATTTCTGAAGACGCGTAATTCGTTGACATCCCAAACTAACGTAAATGTTAGAAGGTGCTTTCTGAAAGCATTTCTCTGGAGTGTACTATTGTACGGGTGCGAAAAGTGGACGGTTAGAAGTTCACACGAAAAGATGTAGAAGCTTTTGAAATGTGGCATTACGGACTAATGCTGAAGATTAAACGGATGAATCGTGTAACTAATTAAGAGGTTCTGAAAAGAATTGGGTATAAAAGAAACTGTTGTCATAACTGGACTAAGAGAAGGGGCGACATTCTGAGACATCGAAGAAACGTCACTTTAACAGTGGAGGGAAGTGTGTGGGGTAAAAATCGCCGAGGGACATCGAGAGAGGTATACAGTAAGCAGATTCAAATGGATGTGATTTGACGTTCTTATGAGGACAGGGTAGCATGGACAGCTGCATCTAACCAGTTTTCGGACTGAACACCACCACCACAACAACAACAACAACGGTTAAAGGTTAGTTGAATTTAGGTAAAGAGAGATTTATTGAATTTATAGAAATAGAGGATCTGTTATCAGTTACGTGCATTGGTAATTAACAAAGAAGTCTACATTAATCCGTGTAGGCTACTATGAAAGCATACTGAACGAATTACCATCAAGAAAACAGTTACGACGCCACATCCACAGCAGTCATAAAAGTATAAATGATAACGTGGTCACCATATGGTTAAAGAAATCGTATCATTATTCAGGTACTGAAAGGAGAGGATAGTTAAATTGTGTAGTTGCATTGCAATTCGAGAGCAGGTTGAAGAAAAAATAATGAATATTATAATGACACATAAAAAGAAAAACAATTAGATAAATATTGTATACCGTGTTTAAAAGCTGTGATATATATATATATATATATATATATATATATATATATATATATATATATATATATATATATATATATATATATATATATATATATATTGTCTATGAAAAAACGTTTATAACTGCAACTGTACTATCTAACAAAATCAATGTAAGAATCTTTTATCATAACAGCATAGTTTTGAAGTTCACAATCGCGTTGGAGAGTAATTCTTCATTATGTTTCTGAACAGTGAGTACTAATATTTGTTAAAAATAACTAATAATTCTATACGTAACATATGTCAATACTTACATGCGTCAAAAAATATTTGATAAAAGGAGATTAAACTTTATTACTTGCTAGATAAATTTGAAGGCACTAATTCATAAACACCTGTTATTTTGATGAAATGATTTAATATCTTGTAAATTCCACTAAGTGTAGTATGAAAACAAACAGTTCTAGATTCAACTCCAGAACCTAGAACAATGTGTACTTTTGCAGATTAATCCTTTAAAAATATATGTACATTGTCATTCCAAAAGTCCACCATATACATTTTTCTTTTATCAACATCTGTTCATAAAACTTTTGAATATAATTAAAAAAATGTTCAAATGTTTGTATAGTCTATGGGACTTAAGTACGGGGTCATCTGTGCCTAAACGTACAAACTACTTATGAACTACTTACGAACTAGGACAGCACAAATATCCATGCCCGAGGGGGGATTCGAACCCCCGACCGTACTGGCCGTGCAGACCGTGACTGGAGTGCCTTAGTCCCCTCGGCCACTGCGGCCGGTGAATATAATTATCTCCTATTCTTTCTCTCTCTGTCCATCTCCTCTTTTCTGAAAACATGTTGTTTTTATTGTAGATTATATAAGAAATAAGGTTATATTGCATAATGTAGTAAATTATAAGTGCAGGATCGAAACAAAGAAAGGTAGTAATCAAAATACAAATGGTATGTAACATTCAAACATTCATTTAATTCAAAACTCGATTATTAATATTATGTCTTGTTACTTGTCCGGGATCTAGTTTGCATAAATTCTTTGCTGACCGCATCCCTGAACAAGTGACAAAGTTGTCCACGTTAAATCCACTCCGCAGCATCTAATAGACTGCCCTGTTATTTATTAATCGTAATAAAAACTGGCAAGTCTCACTGGAAGCTGCAGTCCCTTGAAGTTAAAAGGTAGATCTTTAGACAATAATGGGAACTCGTTAGATGTACACTGTTTCATTATCACTTTTCCTTGTAGCTCTGTAGAAGTCTTTTGCTTTCCCTTCCAGCCGTGTAGGTTCACTGTTGAAAGTGCTTTCAGATTCACCAACAGCACTGTCACCTTTCAGCAATTTTCTTAAGCTGACTGGCATACAGGAGTGTGTCAGCAGTAAATACGTAAATGTGTTAGAACGTGGTGGATGATGTGAGAAGGTTTCACCCATCGCAGTATACATGATGTCATACAGGAGTGTGTCAGCAGTAAATACGTAAATGTGATAGAACATGGTGGATGATGTGAGAAGGTTTCACCCATCGCAGTATACATGATGTCATACTTATTGAATTATAGGTTGTACACAACTATAATTTTTCACGTATATCTACATTTGCATAAGTGGTGTATGTCGGTAAAATCTATTGTCAATACAGTTAGTAGTAAAGAAGAAATTGATTAAAACCTGATGCGTGATAGGGCGGTTTCCCAAGAACGTTATTATTTGTCTCATGAACAACGTGACGTACTAGTGTATAATAACGAAGGTGCATTCATTTGTATGTATGTATACTGCCCGTAAAATATCCTACGAGTACAATTTTTAGTGAAGAAATTATCAATTGTAAGGTCTAGATTTGATTCATTTATGGTGTAAATGAAGTTTAATGGATTTTGTTTAGTACTCACATCGATGACTTCAAACTTTTCATTCTTTATGGTCGATTGCCAATTTTCGCAAAGTGCAGATTTCTCATTTAAAATGTTTTTCCGTTGCTTTTTGTCTTCTGGTGACTTTACTAGGCAAGAAAGGACAGCATCATTGGCGAACAGTTTAAAAGGGTTGATCAGAATTGCTACTACATCCTTTATAAACGCAAGGAACGGTAGGAGCCTTAAGACCGTTTCCTGAGGAATGCCAGATCACTTCTATTTTTTTCTCTCGACGACTTTCCGCCAGTCTCAACGTACTGAATACTTTGTGAGGGGGAAAAATAGAAAGTAAGAAACAGCGAATCCAATCGCACAACTGGGACGATACTCAATAAGCACGCAATTTGATCAGAAGCCAGTTGTGCGGTACAATTTCAAAACCGTTCCAGAAATACTGAAATAAGGAATCAGTTTGGTAAAGATGTATGCGACTGGGGAAGTACCCTCCGACTTCAAGAAGAAATCGTAATCCCAATTGCAAGGAAAGTAAGTGCAGACACGTATGAAAATTACAAAACTATCCGTTTAATAAGTTATGGCTGCAAAATAATAAGACGAATTAGTTACAGACGAATGGAAAAACTTGTGTAATCTGACCTCAGGGAAGATCAGTTTGGATTTAGGAGAAATGTAGGAACACGGGAGGCAATACCCATATTACGACTTATCTAAGAAGATAGGCTAAGGAAAGGCAAATATACGTTTTTGGCGTTTGTAGATTTGGAGAAAGCTAATGACAATGTCGACTGGAATACACTCTTTCAAATTCTAATGGTAGCAGGGGTAAAATATAGAAAGCGAAGAATTATATTCAACCTTTACAAAAACCACACAGCGGTTATTAGAGTCGAAGAGCAAGAAAGGGACGCAGTGTTCTAGCCTTTCCTCGACGTTGTTCAATCTGTACATTGAGCAAGCAATGAAGGAATGGAAGGAGAAACTTGTAGAAGGAATTAAAGTTCAGGTAGAAGAAATAAAAACCTAGCGGTTTGCCGCCGACATAGTAATTTTGTCAGGATCTGGAAGAACAATGGAATGGAATGGAGAGTGCCTTGAAAGGAAGATATAAGACCTTTGGGTACTGATCTCTTGCTGAGCTAACGTTTGTATATGATACGTACCGCATAATTCCATCAGCGTACTCTGACACGATCCTAATCGGTATACAATGTGGACCGGAAAAGTTGGATTTGTTAAGTGATTTAAGTTACTTATATACTGCAACGATATCTACTTCTGAATCACTAACTCTGCATCATAAATCAGTAACATTGTTTTTCATCTTGAGTATACTGATCACTTCCAACCACTTATTTCTCGGTGCACCTTTTGTTTCGTCATGCAGTTTATTACTGTTAACACTACAGTATAATGACTTCCTACTTTTGTTGGCGATGCTTTGACTAACATTGTTTCTACCAAATCGGAGCGACGTCTCTTTCACACATCTGTGAGACAGAAGGGATTGCGAGAAACGCTACCTCTTTACGGATGGGTCCGCATACGCAAATAAATCGAAGAGTAATGTCGCACACAGCAGACACGAGCTGTATGAACGAGAAAGGGCAAATGCTCTGGAGAAGTTTCTCAGAGCAAAATTACATTCTCTGAGTAAGTTCTCAATTTCGTATAAGTAAGAATTTGCAAGCTTTTTCTCTGAGCAGGAAGTACTTTCTCACCGGTTCCCCTTCTTCTTGAGTAGGTTCTCTGTTCAACCGTTTATTTCTTTCAGCTAGCCCAATCAGGAAAATTATTCTATGTACAAATATGCAGTAGGCACCTACGTGTTCAGGAAGAACTGTACTATGCATAGAGATTAGTTTGTTTTACAGCAGAAAACAATTAGGACTAAAGATTGACTTTTAACGAAAATGTATATTAATGTCGATGTTACGGAATTTTCGTCATGCGAGAAACTTTATTGTGATTGAAAATGTCTTGGCACTATACGGGGACAAAATTTTAAAAATGGATCACGTTTTCATCTGTAACTGTGTCAGAGTTGTATAACACGAGATACTTTAAGTTAAATATGACACCCAATGGTCTGCTCATAAGCTATAGGCCGTATGGTTTTGTTACGACAAACATAACTCTAGGTATGTAATAAATCAGTTATTAATTTTCCTGTCGTGTGTAATTACTTCTAACATAACAGAAAATGAGGTTAATGAGTCAAAAAAGTGTCTTGAATAGGCCAACAGTTTGGGTAGAATGAACAAGAGCAGAACAAAAAGAACAGTATTGGAGCAATATCTAATTTGTGGTAAGATGTGTGAAGTCCTGGGATGCAGTTTATTTGGAATTTTCGTCATAATGCCTTATTTCAGTGTTATTTTGTGATGTAGGTGTTTACAACTGTAAATATGCACTCCAAACAAACGGGTAAAACACGCAGCTGAATGCACTTGTGATTTATTTCTTTGTTGGTAATATAGAAACTTCTCTGACGTAACTCTCGTCAGTATATAAATTTCTTGTACTGTCACACTTCTGACTTATATGAAGGAATGGACTCCTGAGCTAAATAATGTATTTATTTGCAGAAACTATTTATTTCGTCTCGTATTTCCTGAGACTACATATAAAGCAACTACTTTTGCCTTCTGAGCAACACTTATTGAGTCATTTTGCTATAAGCCACATAAAAGGTAATTTTAATAGAAGTTACTCAACTGGAAGTATGCTCGAGTGCTCACTTCAATAAACGGAGATTGTCCTTTTTGTGTCCCATCGTCGTAGCCGCTTTTGTGTCTCGTCTCCGCCGGTTGTCCTGGGTGTCGGTGGCCGAGTAGAGAGAGACCGACACAGGAAAATAGGATGCACACGTGTGCAGGTACGGAGGTGACCAGCCAGTGGGACAGCATAATCTAGAAACACTAAGCTAGATTAGAACAAGTTGTATATTTCGTAAAAATATGATACTTAACTTTTACAAAGTTCATGACTGCCAACTAAGTGTACTGCTGAGACATAGGTTAACTACGTAGAGGCCTGCCTACTGATGAGACCTAGTGCCTATCTGATTCCCAAGTCTTAACTGGTGACTGTCTGAGTCCCAAGTGGCCGATGCAGTTCAGTGATGGCGACGAGCGGAGTTGTAGCAGAGGGCGCTCGTGGCTGACGTCGTAAGAGCGCCGCGCCGTGCGTGCATGGGGGCGCGCGGCGAAAGTAGGTGACGCGCACTTCATACTTGTGCGACACCACAGTCCTCAGCTTGCGAGAATTTTCTCTAGTTTTATTCATCAGAAATCTACGAATGTTCCTTGCCTTGAGCAACTTACCCCACAATTTTACTCAAACTGAATACATTGTCATTATTCTCCGACTATCTTTATTCATGTGAATCATAGTATGTTATCTGAAATTCCGAGAATAAAGTACATTCTCGATTGTATTCATACGACCCATTATCACTGCCTTTGGTTTCTTCTATTGCAGCACAAATATGTAATTTTCACTCGGTTTAAGTTACATGCGCTGGACCGTTCTGGGTTGGCGGAGCTCCGCACCTAAAGGTCACAGCCGGTGATGCCCGCAGTGGCCACCACTACCTGCTGTGTGTGCGCCACGTATCGCCACTGTGCAGTGCGGCCTGGGCAGCGGAGCGCTTCTGGCCAGCTACTTGCGCCGCTAACGGATGCCCCTGCTTAATCACAGGTGGCAGTCTGCATGCTGCCGCAATGGCGCGCCTGTCCCCGTGTCGTGTACGGATGGCGCGCCGCACTGTACGGCCGCTGCGAGGTCTGGGGCCATTCAGGACCGGAATATGGTGTCCCAAGGTGAAGGGAGGGGGCCCGGTGTTCCATACTCTGGTCTAGGGATGCCGGTTATTGCTGAAACAACCGGTTTTCGGTTATACCGGTTCGTTTCATCTCCAGTTTAACCGCTCTGTAACAACTGCTAAAGATAACCGGTTTCTTAAATAACCGTTTTTCGGTTTTTTATTGCTATTATTTCCAGTAGAGTTCGACCGAAACATATTTTGCAGCCGAAACAGAAACCTTAATCGAATTTTCGGTTCTTCTAGTTTCCGCCGAAACCAAAACTTACGAAATTTAGGTAAATTTACATTATACGACAAATCACTAGTCTTTCCATATTTTACAAGATCCCCTCCAAATACTACGCCTTCATGAGTGTGTGTAAGCCTAGCCAGGAGTCCGTAGAAGACGATATACGAAGCATACTGATTTCCTGGCCTAGTATTTCCATCCGGCACTTGCGAATATTGAGCCAACCACTCCGTAAGTTGGACATTTGAGCCAGCGCATACGTAAGGCAGTATGATTGTTGTCAGTGTAAATTTACGCAAATTGAATTTGAATTGAATTTTGAATTTGTATAGTCTATGGGACTTAACTACGGGGTCATCAGTCCCTAAACTTACAAACTACTTATGAACTGCTTACGAGCTAGGACGGCACAAATATCCATGCCCGAGGGAGGATTCGAACCCCCGACCGTAGTGGCCGTGAAGACCGTGACTGGAGCGCCTTAGTCCCCTCGGCCACCGCGGCCTGCTACGCAAATTGAACTAGGAAAGCTGTATACTTCTTGATCAAAGAATGTTCAAATGGGTGTGGGCTCTTATCAGACCTGACTGTTTAGGTCATCGGTCCCTAGACTTAAAAACTACTTAATCTAACTTAAACTAACTTACGCTAAGGACTACATACACACCCATGCCCGAGGGAGGAGGGAGGACCCAAACCTCCGACTGGAGCAGCGGCGCAGTCCGTAACATGGAGCCTCAGACCGCACGGCTACCTCACGAGGCACCACATGATCAATGTTACCTAAACCAATATTGGTTATTAAAAAAAGCTCCTCACTTTCAAGGAATCACATTAATAAAACTTGTTACCATAACAATATGATAATACATTGAAAGTTATTATTCTAAGCTTATAGTACATCACTTACATAATAGGTATATGAATCGAACTTACCTTCTCTTCCAAGAAAAATTTTGGATGCTTTCTCCTTAAATGACACAACATGTTTGTAGTACCTCCACGCGTTTTCAGCTTTTTAAAGTAAATGGAGCATTGTACCTCACTGCTCCCATACTTCGTGAAGTACTTCCACATTCTGGATGCTGCCGAGCAGGACAGCAAGGAACTGGAGCATGACCAGACGGAGGCAAGTCTTGTACACTGCCGGCGCACGCGCGTCGTCTAATAGGCCGCGCCACACGGCAACAGGTGCATCGATACCTCAATATGTTCAAATGTTTGTGTAGTCTATGGGACGTAACTATGGGGTCATCAGTCCTTAAACTTACAAACTACTTATGAACTAACTAAGACTAACGACGCCACAAATATCCGTGCCCGAGGGGGGATTCGAACCCCCGACCGTAGTGGCCGTGCAGATCGTGACTGAAGCGACTCAGTCCCCACGGCCACCGCGGCCGGCGATGCCGCAATAGCTGCACCAGTTCTTAAGTACTTATGTCACGCGTTTGTTGGGCGTTTCTGACTGCCGGGGCCGGCCACGGTGGCCGAGGGGACTGAGGTGCTACAGTCACGGTCTGCACGGCCAATGTGGTCGGGGGTTCGAATCCCCCCTCGGGCATGGATATTTGTGCCGTCCTCAGTGTTAGCTAGTTCGTAAGTAGTTTGTAAGTTTAGGGACTGATGACACCGTAGTTAAGTCCCATAAGCTATAATAACATTTGAACATTGTTTTGACTGCCGGGGTTGTTCTTAAATTATCATTCATCGCTTTTCTTAGTTACTGCGATGGCCTAATATTTCACAACAGTGGAAATTTTAGGAATAGCCCTAAATATTAGGGTCTACTAGTTTTCATTTTTTTTAATTATTTACAAAAAAACCATTTTGAATCACTACTACAGGATGTAGTCATACCGGTTCTTTTACACGGTTCCTGGCAATAACTAAAAAAACCGGTTACAACCGATACCAGATAAATACCGAAAAAACCGGTTATTCAAAACTAAAACACCGGTATCGGTTTTAACCGGTCGGTTTTTCCCATCCCTACTCTGGTCCCTATTCGTTGTTTCGAAAACTGCAGGATGTAACAGCAGCCATCACACATATACGGGTGCTGGTAAGGCGCATTGCCGGTCGCGGTAGCCGAGGGGACTGAGGCGCTCCAGTCACGGTATGCACGGCCACTACGGTCGGGGGTTCGAACCCCCCTCGGGCATGGATATTTGTGCCGTCCTTAGGATAAGCTAGTTGATAAGTAGTTGTAAGTTTAGGGACTGATGACCCCATAAGCCATACAAACATGCTGTCATTTATCCTACACAGTCATGCTTGAGCCCGAGTTTCAACCTACTTCATGAACTGTTCTTTTAAACTTGATCTTCATATATTAATTTTCGATCATTTACAAACGTATCCATATATATTATTATGTTATAATACTAGGCTCAATACCATCCCTTAGTCTACAAACATTTGATTTGATCTCTTGCGTGCGTTGTTTGAAGATGATCTTGTGCTCAGCCGCCACTTTCCCAGACCTCAGTCCGTGCGATTATTGGCTTTGGGGTTACCTGAAGTCGCAAGTGTATCGTGATCGACCGGCATCTCTAGGGATACTGAAAGACAACATCCGACACCAATGCATCACCATAACTCTGAACATGCTTTACAGTGCTGTTCACAACATTATTCCTCGACTACAGCTGTTTTTGAGGAATGATGATGAAGATATTGAGCATTTCCTGTAAAGAACATCATCTTTGGTTTTTCTTAATTTGTTATGCTAATTATTGCTTTTCTGATCAGATGAATCCCTATCTGTCGGACATTTTCTGATTTCTTGTGTGTCAATTTTTACCTTTCTATCTACATTATTCCGTGATTTATTTTTTCAAAATTTATACTGACTTTTTGATCCCATATGTTGCTTATAATTGTACAATTTTGTCACAGGATAACAGTCTACTGTAGTCCCTAACAATACGTTTTAATGCATATTTCGTTTAACTTACTTCATATTTTGACAGACAATTGTTGTTATGGGACATATTTATGTATATAAACGCCGATGACGAGCAATGATGCCTTCTTCATTGCGGGGGCATTCCTAGGCCCTTACTCTTGCGGGAATTAGTTTACAATAAATACGGAAGCCTGGAGTTTAACGTCCCGTCGACAGCGTGGTAATTAGAGACGGAGCTTACGCTCGGAGTGTTTGGGCAAGGATGTGGAAGGAAATCGGCCGTGCCCTTTCAAAGGAACCGTCCCGGCATTTGCTTGGAATGATTTAGGGAAATCACAGAAAACCTAAATCTGGATGGCCGGAGGCGGTTATGAACTGTGGTGTCGCACAAGTCCAAAGTGCGCGCCACCTACTTTCGCCGCGCGCCGCCATGCACGCACGGCGCGGCGTTCTTACGACGACAGCCACGAGCGCCCTCTGCGTCAACTCCGCTCGTGGCCACCAGTGAACGACATCGTTCACTTGGGACTGAGATAGCAACCAGTTAGGACCTTCGGAATCAGATAGGCACCAGCGAAGACTTTGCTATCGTACAGGCACTAGGCAGGCCTCTAACAACTATGTATCAGCCTCCTGCAGTACTATGTAAAAGTTAAGTATTGTATAAATTCTGTGCAATATATATCTCATTCTAATTTAGTGTTTCTAGTTTCTGTACCTGCACCAGCGTGCTATTGTTATTCCTGTGTCGGTCTCATTCCACTCGGCCACCGACACCTACGACGGGAACGAGACACAAAAGCGGCGACGACGCTGGGACACAAAATGAACCACCATCCTTCCGCATGCAAATCCAGTACGTTACCACTGCGCCACCTCGCTCGGTACAATAAATTCTAATTCTATAGTTTCGTAGGATTTCTCGGCGTAATAGTTGTTCATAGTTTCTTCGGGTTTGCTGCCGGATTTTGAAGTCAAACTGACCCAATATTTCGGCGGAACACGTGTCCGCCATCCTCAGGGGAACTGCTGCTGCTGGACGCGCCGACAGTTGTCGGCGCGTCCAGCAGCAGCAGTTCCCCTGAGGATGGCCGACATGTGCTCCGCCGACATATTGGGTCAGTTTGACTTCAAAATCCGGCAGTAAACCCGAAGAAACTATGAAAAATTCTAATTCTAGTGGGCAGGGTAAAGTTGAGAATTTCTATCTGACGGAAAGCGTGCTTGAGTAATTCCCCAGTTGGCCACTACGCAGGTGCGGCCTTGTGATTCCTCTGTGTTGCCTGGCCGTCCGTTCCGACTTCATTCACCGCACATCTTTTTCAGCGGTTGTATTTCGTTGGTTGAAAGGTGACTGAGAGGCATCCAAACCAACTTGGACATCATGCTCACCACTCGGTTACTACTTCCTTTCTGCGGTCGCTGATTTGCCAAATACTGCGTTGAATAAGCAGGAAATTTCGGGATCCAGCGAGAAGCGTTCGAGACTCGGCTGCGAAAGCCGCGCTCGGAATGCCCGCCCGGCCGGCCGCGGCTGCCGAGAATTCGTTAATATTATGCAAATTAGCGACCTCATAAAGGGCCTTTGAATTTCACGGGCCGCCCTCGTGGTCTCTTAATTTGCGTTCCATTTCGCGGCGCCGGGGCGTCACGGCGAAAATGAAAAGCACTCTTTGGAAAAGCAGAGACAAAGGCCGCCAGAACGACGCAAAGTGGCAGCCGGGGTAATCACGTTTCCATCACGGCAACGCTCTGAATTAACGCGCGGCCGCCGGCGCCGCCGCACCTGGATTCAACGTGGCCGCTCCGTGCCGGGCAGCGCGCGCTAAAAAGCCGCCCCCGTTAAATAGGGGGGAGCGCGATTCCGACGCTAAATCTCGTGGTTCTGCGCCAGTTTGTATTTAGAAGGACACACTCTCACCGTGTGAATAACGAGCGACTGTGCGCTGTTATCCGTCCTCTGTCCGGCTTTAGCTGCAGCCAATTAAATGTAATGTAAATAACAGAAGCCACACTGGACTAGCATTCGGAAGGATGGTGGTTCAAATCCACCTCCGGCCATCCTGATTTAGGTTTTCCGTGATTTCCCTAAATCACTTAGGCAAATGCCGGGATGGTTCCTTTGAAAGGGCACAGCCGATTTTCTTCCACATCCTTGCCTGAACATTCCGAGTGTAAATTTCGTCTCTAATGACCAGGCTGTCGGCGAGACGTTAAACTCCAATCTTCCTTCCTTCAAATTGCGCGGGCAACTTAAATTCGATTATCTTCAAATGTTTCTATAGCTTATGGGACTTAACTACGGGGTCATCAGTCCCTAAACTTACAACTTCCCTATACTAAGGACGGCACAAATATCCATGGTCGGCCGCGGTGACCGAGGGGACTGAGGCGCTCCAGTCTACGGTCGGGGGTTCGAATCCCCCTTCGGGCATGGATATTTGTGCCGTCCTAGTTCGTAAGTAGTTCATAAGTAGTATGTACGTTTAGGGACTGATGACCCCGTAGTTTGGTCCCATAGACTATAAAAAACAAACAAACAAACAAAAATCTATGCCCAAGGGGGGATTCGAACCTCCTACCGTAGTGGCCGGGCAGACCGTGACTGGTGCGCCTCAGTCCTCTCGGCCACCGCGGCCGGCGATTATCTCCAGTCCGGAGACTGGTTTGATGCAGCTCTCCACAATACCCTATCCTGCGCAAGCCCCTTCATCTCCACATAAGAACGGCAACCTACATCTCTCTGAATCTGCTTACTGTATCCATCTCTTGGTCTTCCTCTGCGGTTTTTACCCCACACACTTCCCTCCGACGCCAAATTCACAATTCCTTGATGTCTAAGAATGTGCCGTACCAATCTATCCCTTCTTTTAGTCAAGGTATGCCAGAAATTCCTTTACTCACCAATTCTGTTCAGTACCTCCTCATTAGTTACGCGATCCACTCACCTAATCTTCAGCATTCTTCTGTAGCACCACATTTGAAAAGCCTCAATCGTCTTTCTGTCCGCACTGTTTATCGTCCATGTTTCACTCCCATACAAGGCAACACTCCATACAAATGCCTTCAGAAAGGACCTCCTTAGGCTTAAATTAATATTCGATGTTAACAAATTTCTCTTTTTCAAGAACGCTTTACTACCAATTGCCGTTCTGAATTTTATATCCTTTGTACTGCGACCATCATTTGTTATTTTACTGCCCAAGTAACAAAACTCATCTACCTCCTTATTGCTTCGTTTCCCAATCTAATTCCTTCAGCATCACCTGATTTTCTAAGACCGCATTCCATTACCCTAGTTTTGCTCTTGTTAAAGTTCATATTAAATGCACCTTTCAGCACACAGTCCATTCCGTTCAATTGCTCCTCCAGGTCCTTTGCTGTATCTGACGGAATTACTATGTCGTCGGCAAAACGCAATGTTTTTAATTCTTCCCCCTGAACTTCAATTCCTTCACCAAATTTCTCCTTGCTTTCCTTTATAGCTTGCTCAATGTACAAATTGAATAACATTGGACAATGGCTACAACCCTGTCTTACTCCCTTTCCAACCACTGCATCACTTTCATGCCCTTCAACTCTGACAACCGCGGTCTGTTTTTTTTTTCTTTTTTTATCAAGCAATAAATCAATGTCCAGAGATATATTTTGCCTCTATATATATCAAAGATATAAATCTGTAGGAGAAGCATTTAATTAAAATTTGTATCGCGGCCGGGATTCGAACCTCGTGCTTACTAGTCAGGCACTATAGCACTAAGCGACAATGACTTAATTGGAGAGCCTTGACAACATTGATACGTATTCATATAGAGCAACATGACACAGAATAAAATTTTGTGTTATGGAGGGAAACGTGCCTTAAGCCAATCAGTACACTCACTGTATCCATTAAGTCATGGTAGCTTAGTGGTCAGTCCACTTTCGGCTGCGGTGGGGCTAGGACATGCGTTGCGTCCCGCGTGTTGTGCTGCGAGCGAGCGCCCGTTTGTTTATTTCCGCGTAGCGGCGTGTCTTAGAGTCCGCAGTCAACTAACGACATGGCGTTTTCATACCGCCAATCTACGATCAAATTAACGTTCCCTATTGATCATGTACGACCAAGAGCGCATGAAGTCGAACATTTTATACGAGATGAAATGCGTCTCCCACCAGAAGACGTTATCGGAATTCATTTTTCGATCGTTAGTACCACAGTGTACATCAAGTTGGCGAACGAAGAGATGTGCGCCGACGTAGTACGGCGCCATGCTAATGATCTAAAGTTCCGATAGTCTGACGGCCATATTGGGTCCGTCGAGATGAAGCATGCAGGTTTTGGCCTGAGGACTTTGCGAGTTTTCGAACTTCCGTTTGAGGTGCCGCCTTTCAACCCTACGGCTACGTATTTACTCACGTTGCAGAAACATGGAAGACCTTTGAAACGTACCGTGTCCTCAACGGCGTCCGACAGATACAAATTGAACTTCGAAAGCATTTGCCTTCGTACCTCGTCATAGCCGGCTGTAGGGCTGTCGTAATGTACGATGGCCAGCCTCGCACTTGCTCTGGTTGTTGACAAGAAGGCCACGTCCGTTCAGAATGCCTCCGACGCAGACTGACGCAGACGCCGATTGGAGACGACGCTCGCCCAGCGGCGCCCACTGCGCTACATCTGACGTACGCGCACGCGGCTAGGCGGCCTGTTACGCCCACGCTAATCCAGTCTGCACCAGCGTCGAACCTACTCGAGGAGGAGATAGAATTTGCATCTGTCTCCCACACACCAGCACTGGACACAGTACTAACAGGTGATGCCCAAGCAGCAACACAAGACGTTTGTTCCGACACTATGGAAGTTGAAACTGGGATTCTAGCGCAATCTAATGTTATGGAATCCAGCCAGATGTCAGACGACAGTCGTACAACATCCGACACGGAGCAGCATGTACGGAAGCAACGTTCACCAAAGAAACGGAAGAGACAGAGCCGTACTTCATCAGACGACAGCCTGAAACAGTTGAATGTTCAAGATGGCGACTCTCCTCCCGATAATGCGGAATCCACCAATGCCATGGCACCTGGCGAAGAACCACCCATACCTTTCAACAGTCAACAGCCAAGAAACATTTTACATCACTACTGTCTGATAGAGTTTCATCCCTTCCAGGGTCTGATGATAGTTCCGTTCCCATCAATGAACCTATTCCACCGACCAATCGTGGAGAGGCACCCATCAACTGGGGAGACACTGTTCCCGAAGAAGATGAATGTTCTGGTGGTGTAGAGGGAGGACGAACACATTAAACGACGTCAGCCCCATCCCAGTTGGAGTGATGTGCTTCCCCATAGTACATCACACATTCTTCTGACGATGGCAGCGTTTCAAACTTATCGCATAGCTACGGTCAACATCAATACCATTCGTGCGCGCCATAAACTGACATTACTTCACGACATGATATACTCTGCAGATGTTGACATTGTCCTGCTTCTGCAGGTACATGTTGCCGCCTTTTACGCTCCCCATGGATTATAGCACACGTCTCCCACGCCTCCCAAACAGGTAGTGGGGTAGCGATCCTCTTACGTGACGGCATTGACGCTAATGAAATTATATACCTCCCGGATGCCAGAGGTATGGCTCTCACGTATGGTGGCGTAAGAATCATCAACGTCTATGCACCATCTGGTTCAGGTCGGCGCCGTGAACGTTTTACTTTCTTCTGTGAGGGAGTAACACCTCTCTTCGTGGGTCGCAAAATTCCTTGATCATAGGAGGCGACTTCAACTTCACCCAGGCGCCCAAATACCAACAGCCACGCCACTCTCCGTGCGCGGCACTAGCAACAATTATTCAGAACCTCAATCTAGTGGACTCGTGGGAGCATGTTCATGGCAATCGTCCAGGATTTACACATTTCACTAGCCATTCATCCAGTCGCCTTGATCGGGTCTACTTTTCCCGAGACATTGCCTGTGGCAATCAGGCTGCTTAAATCTGGCCAACTGCATTCTCCAACATCTGCCAACGAAAGGTGTGGCGCAGCAAGGGACTATGGTAACTGAACATAAAACATCTTACTTCACTGAACTGTCGGCAACAGATTGAGACATCATGGACGGCTTGTCTTCAACGCCATAACAGATATCAGTCTGCCATATCGTGGTGAGTCCTTTGTGCAAAGCCTACAATACGCAAGGCCTTGATTAAATACGGAAGGGAGATCGCGGAATGGCGACGACACACTCAGGAGTTCTACTTCACCATCTTCCGAGATTGTTCGACAATGCCTTATTCACCATAACGTCAGGTGATAGTGAATCGAGCAAAGGCACAGCTCACTGCCCTCTCCCGCCGACACGTTGAAGGAACTATGGTCAGGGGTCGCACACAAGAAGATTTAACGCAGGAACGTCCAAGTATGTATCATGTGATAGCTGAAAGGCGCCACCGACGAAGAAATTTGATTACTGTTCTGACAACTGAGGATGGAACACGCGTCGATAACCAAGCTGAAATAGGGTGTGCCCTTCATAAGCATTACACTACACTGTATTCTGCATACCGTCGTCACCCTGATAACAATGCGGAGGTATCCTGACTTACATTTGGCTCGGTTCCTGAGGATGCAAAACTGGATATGCTTGCTGACGTCACAGAGGAAGAAGTCAATGATGCTATCAAAGCAGGATCTACCAACAAGTCACCTGGCCCTGACGGCATCCCACTTGAGTTTTTTTTATCGAACATTTCGCCACCTGCTTGCACCGATTTGGACGGAAATTTGTCGGGACCTTATGTCACCCCATGTGCAGATCCCTGAAGGTATCCTCGACGGTATCGTTATTCCCATACATAAACCTCATTGTACATCAAAGATAAGCGATTATCGTCCATTGACGTTGTTCAATAGTGGTACAAAAATCTTTCAAAAATGTTCAAATGTTTGTAGTGTCTATGGGACTTAGCTACGGGGTCATCAGTCCCTAAACTTACAAACTACTTATGAACTACTTACAACTAAGGACGGCACAAATATCCATTGCCCGAGGGTGGATTCGAATCCCCGACCGTAGTGGCCGTGCAGATCGTGACTGGAGCGCCTCAGTCTCCTCGGCCACCGCGGCTGGCTCAAAAATCTTTACTCGACTTCTGGCTGCACGGTTTAAATTCACGGCAAGATATGTGGTTTCTCCTAATCAAACTTCCTTGGGTGGTGTTAACAACATCCGCACCGCCCTTGCTCGCTATAGAGACATAATCGCTCTAGCTCATGCTCGACGTATGCCTGGGCTTTTGGCTACTCTTGACTTCAGCCAAGCTTTCGATAGAAGAGGTACTCCCTAATATGAAATACCATGATACTACCGTCAACGTCATAATGCGCCTTCTTCGAGGAGCGACGTCCCGTGTACTATACAATGGTCGCCTTACTCAACCAATATCGATACAGCGTTCGGTACGTCAAGGCTGTCCGCTCTCTGCATTGTTGTATGCTTATGCAGTGGAACCGTTTCTTTGTGGACTCCGTCAGCGGCTGTCAGGGATCGCACTCAGTGGCCATATTTTGCTGCACTGCTTGTGCTGACTATCTCGTCCTCGTTCTACGCAGCGATGCAGAGGTAAGAGAGTCACTGGCGTGGGTGAGCACATATGGTGAAGCATCTGGCAGCTGTCTTAATGTCCGAAAATCATGTGCCATGCCTATAGGGGTGGGGCTTCCTGCAGACAGCGCTGATCCTTTGCGAGTAACTACAGGTATCCAATGCTTAGGACTTGACTTCACAGGAGACATGCGGCGTACGATCGCCCTCAACTGCCGGCGCCTACTAAACCAGTTATGCGCTGGTCTCCTCGATCATCGTCTCAGGGCTCTCGACCTTCTACTACGGAAACAGTATGTTAATATATATTTGGCGTCACGTATCCCTCACGTTGCACAAACCCTACCCATTCCGCCATTCATGGCATTACGCATGTTAGCTGCACTGGATTCATATGTTTGCCATGGCTTGCTGTTCAAGATAAGATATGAGACCCTCACTCTTCCGAGAAACAGAGGCGAACTAGGCCTGCACCACGTACCTGACAGAGCGACAGCCCTCTTCCTCAGCTCGCACATGATGCTGTGGCGCCGTAATCCCACATGCCTCACCAGCCTGTTGCTGTAGGCCTTTGCACTGCGCTCTCTCTCGGCTCCTATCATGCTTTCAGATGCTCAGGCGCCATTCTTTTACTTCCGCCGCTTTTTCCTCGAACTAAGCTATATCCACACTACGATACTGCCGACACGCTTGATGTCTACGAAGGCGATCTACGGCCTTCTTCAGAAGAACCGATCACCAAATGTGATTGAAGGGAAGCATCCCAGCGTCAACTGGAGTGTCGTTTGGCGCTCAGTGAGTGCTCCTTACCTTGCCACTGATGTCAAGTCGACATGGTACCTGACAGTCAACGGGAAACAAGTGTGCCAGTCACGACTTCACAGAATTTACCTCGCAGACACATCACTGTGCGTTGCCTGTGATGTAATGGACACGGATGAGCATCGACTCGTATGCGGATCGGCGGAAGGCGTCTGGATGTTGGTGCGACAGATGCTGGCTTTGATTACCCGTACGACACCTCATCACATACTTTCCCATTTGCTCCTCTTTCCAGACTCGGGACATTACCCACAAACGAAGACAAACGCTATGAAATGGATATGTGGACATGCGGTTCACTACTTGTTTGTACATAGAGAGAAAAACGAACTTGATTTTTGGAAATTTCTGAACGAACGACACTGTACAGTTGTCCACAATCCAAAATGTGGGCAATATTTCTCAAATTTTCTTTATAGTGTTTTTCGTAATCCACCCAGAAGTTGGGGTGTTCCTGCCATGAAGTAGTTGATCCTTACGATTTCTTTTACGGTAAAAAAAGGAAAAAATAATAAAATAAAAAAATAAAAATAAAATAAAATAAAAGTTGTACAGCGTCTGCCTAGTGAGCAGGAGATCCCAGGTTAGAATCCCGGCCGTGGCACAAATTTTATTTCAATGCCCCTCTTTCAGATCTTTTTTTTTTTTTTTCTTTTTTTATCTGTGTTGGTACACACGTGTCTAACGTATGTCCACAGCTTCAAGTGTACACCAAAATGCAAAATGTACATCATACTTCTTTTGTTTCTGGCACATAGAAAGTTTAGACGCGTTTCCGTGCGTTCGGCGATTTTCTGTTATTCTAAAAAATAAAGCAAGGAAATTTCATCAAGTTTCGTATGAAATAATGGAATCAGGTGTTCTAAAACGCTTGAAACGTGGACAATGATATAACGTGGGGCTGCTAGGAGTAAAAGGAAAAATTACAAGTGGTACAAGCTCTTCCAACATAGCCGGGAGGATGCCAAGAACGAAGCTCCCTCTGGACCTCAAAAAACAGATGATGACGTAGAAGCCGCGAAGAAAATTGTATTGGAAAATCGTCGAATTACTGCAAGAGAGGTTGATGAGAATGATGGCATGTCGATCACTTCCTATCACGCAATTTCTTCGGATTTATTGAGCATGAGACGTATGTCTGCAAAGTTTGTTCCTAAACTTCTCAATTTTGATCAGAAGAACCGTTGCACGAGACCATCGCTCAGGTGTTCTTGAATGACGTCAACCACGATTGTAATTTGCTGAAAGGGTCCATACTTGGTCACAAAACACGGGTTCACCATTATTATGTAGAAACAAAAGACCAATCGTCCGAACTGAAGCATCCCGGAGAGCCATAACCGAAAAAAGCACGCTAAGTTCTATCAAACATGATAGTTTTTCTCACTGTTATTTTATTTTATTTTGCAATTGCCGTGGCGTAGTGCCTGATGAATTTTTGCCTCAAGATCGCAGGTTATTACCTTGACGTTGTGCGCCATTTGAGAGAAGCAATACGCAAATCTTCCGGAATTGTGGAGAAACAAATAATGGATTTTGCATCATGATAATGAACCTGCTCTTTCATCGTTGCTTATGATATTTTTTCCCTCGAAAATAACACGACAATCATGCTGCAGCCACCAGATACATTAGATATTTTGTTGCTTCCAAAACTGAGGGTACTCATGAAATCCAAATGTAAATACCACTACAATAGCTATAGCATCCATCTGCTCTGGCACCCGATCATATCTCAGAATAACCTTACAGTGAATTAATTACATATAAAAAAATTAAAAAATTAAAATCTTTAAAATTCTGAGTGTCATGTATAGACACCTCTTATTAAACTCAAACTTTTCACGTCATTGCGAAATGTCACATTTGGGATCTATGGAACAAGCATTGATGTAACTTATGAATTCCTGGAGGAGAGCACGAGTAGAGAGGTGAGGTTTCAGCCCCCCCCCCCCACTCATAGTTTTTGCCCTGCTGGTTTCTGCCGTGATAAACACCTCGCCCCCTGTTTGTACACGTCGCACGCGTCAGACAGGGTCGTCTGTTGTGGCAGTGGCTGTTACCCGCCTCATACCGCAGACAGCGGAGGCGGTCGCGTCACAGCGCGACGCGGGGCGATCCATCGCGCAGCCAGCCGAGAGTGGAGGCCGACGCGAGATTGCACCATCTGTTGCCACACGCCACTGCCACTGCCACCACAGCAGCCAGTTAGATATCAACGCCCTAGCAGAACAGTTCCAAACTCTCTGAGTAGCCATTTTTTCTTTCACAAATGAAATGTATGGAACTCACGGTTTGTAGGGGCAATCTAAACCAATTTGTACAGGTTTCCAGCCAAGATCGCGTTTTTGCCTGATATGGATATACCAGACATTGAGAAAATCATTATTATTTTAAAAGCATTGTGTATAATAAACGAAATGAATCGCAATTTGCAATCAGTTATGGCTCCATTGTACTAGGTTTCGATGGAAATAAAAATTTGTGCCGGGCTCGGATTCGAACCCGGGGTCTCCTGCTTACTAGGCAGACGCGTTGACCACTCCGCCACCGAGAACACAGTGACCAGCCCGACTGCAGAGGACTCTTCCCTGCACGTCTCCCACCACACCCAAATCTCCATTCGCCATGCTGTCTCTTTCCTATTACCACAGCCTATTTGTTCTGTAATGCTCGCTGCCTGAAACCTGTATTCCCGCATCAGGAAGAACAGACCATGACGTATCGAGACACAATTAATTGTCGTCAGGAGCCCAGCCTCGGCTTGTATACAGTTATATATTTTTGACGACATTACAGCGTTCAATTAATTAAATAAATCCCAATTGCAAAGAGACAGCGTGGCGAATGCAGATTTGAGTATGGCGGGAGACGTGCAGGGAAGAGTCCTCTGCAGCCGGGATGGTCACTGTGTTCGCGGTGGCGGAGTGGTCAACGCGTCTGCCTAGTAAGCAGGAGATCCCACGTTCGAATCCCGGTCGGGCACAAATTTTCATTCGCCGCTCTTTGGTATCCCTAGATACCTACTACAGTGAAGCCATATCTGATCGCAAAATGCGATTTATTTCATTGATTGAACGCTGTAACTTCGTCAAAAATATTTAATTATGCATACCAGTTTTCAAAAGTTAAGCATAATCGCTGAACGAGGACATACCTCCTGATCAGTATGTTTGCTGAACAAACTGAAGCTTACTCACAGAGCAATTGGCATACAGCTAGTGAAATAAACAGTTTACATCACATACACACACTAACACAGCATGGGATTGTCATTAAGAACAAAAGAATCAGTTAACAGGTTGTGTGGCGACCCATTAAGGACACGCATGCTCTCTAACAGGTGGTCCAACAGCTCTCTCGGCTATCGATCCCATTCCTCAGAAATGCGCAGGACTGCGGAGGGTCCATGGTGGAGGCTTCCGTAATACAGCATGCCTCCCTAACACATTCCAGACATGTTCTGTAGGATTAATATCCGCAAACTTCACTGGTAACTCCATGCGATTAATATCTTCAAGACACTGATCCGCCACAGCAACGCGATGCCGACGGGCGTTACCGCAACCCTAAAGAGTGAAACACGTGGACGCATTCCCTCATCCCTTATCTCTGACCGGGGACGGTGTTCCTCGCACAACCAAGGACGATGTACAACCATTACGTGTCATGCGCCCTGCGACTTTACGCTGTATCCTTTCAACACCGCATATATCACAGCTAGGATTAAAGCAAGTGAGACTGTATGCTGCAGGAACCTACGTACTGTACTATGTACGGTTCTGATTTAGAAGTTTGGCACAATGTTATCTGAGGGTCAATCTGTACGTATCTGCTTTAATGCCTCAGCAACTAACTTGATCGCATATATTATCTTTTACCTGGTCCTGTAGTAGAATACACGTCATGCATAGGCCGTATTTTGCGAAAAAATAGCAAATATTTCGTAAAACACTGGTTTAAAACAAAAATGGTGTTTTTTAATTATTATTTTTTTTATTTGATCCATTATAAATGGTTTGTGAAAGCCTATGACTGTAAGTTATAATGAGTTTTGTAAAAAAAAAAAAAAAAAAAAAAAAAAAAAAAAAACAACACTTTTTTCTGCTACAAGTCACGTTTTTATTATTTATTTACACTTAGCAAGAAGCGTTTCGGGACATGAATCCCATTATGAAGTGCGTTTTATTGCGTGCTATGCCATGATTTTTTTATTGTTTCCTATGTCTGAGTTAAAAACACGCGCAATTTAATTTAATGTGGGTTAAAATACGAGTTTGTGGCGAAATTTTGATGGCTCTCTACTTACAATTTCCTTATACTCCATTTGTACAGAAGCTCACACATATTACACGTCATAAACAACATTTTGAACACGGCACACATTTGATATACAATAACATATAAACAGCTGCAAAGATGATTGTAACATGTAGTCGCGATAATGACTTCATATGTCGTCCACAGAGTTTGATAGCCACACACATACACAACACAGGACACCCTTTTGGGAAAATAGAAAAAAAGTGTCAAAGTGCTCCATCGACAAAACAAAGGCCATCAAATGAATCTGCTAGAAGAACTGGACGTATATGCACACTACAAAAAATACGAAGAGAGAATACTCAGCGAAAAGCTGGAGGGTGAATCAGTGCATTTTTTCAGATGTATTGACAATATTCTTAAATAAATAGTGTCAGGTAAAAATTACGTAAAATTATACCAAAAACTTTTTCAGATGTTTCGACAGTATTTCCTAAATAAAATAGTGTTATGCCTATATCAAATTTTATACGAATGTAAATATATATGCATGTATCAATGTAAATTTTTTTACCAAACTCTGTGGACGACATATGAAGCCATTATCTCTGTTGACTACATGTTACAATCATATTTGCAGCTGTTTATATGTTATTGTATATCAAATGTGTGCTGTGTACAAAATGTTGTTTATGATGTGTAATATGTGTGAGCTTCTGTACAAAAGGAACACAAGGATATCGTAAGTAGAAAGCCATCAAAATTTCGCCACAAACTCGTTTTTTAAACGAAGGTAAAATAAAATTGCGCGTGTTTTTACATTGCAGTAAAGACGACAGAAACATCACAGCACCTCACACATAGGAAACAATGAAAGATAATGACATAGCACGCAATAAAACGCACTTGATAATGGAATTCATATCCCGAAGCGCATCGTGTAAAGTGTAAATAAATAGTAAAAACGTGACTGGTAGCAGAAAAAAATTGTTTTTTTAAACAAAACCCGTTAAAATATTGTTATTTTTATGTTTGCAAATGATGTACGCAAAGTCATACATTTAGTTGAATAAGGTTTATTCAGTGAAATTGGTTTCTTATTCTAAGTGGTCAGGTGAAACAATAAAATAGCTAACATTTGCTTTGTCTGCGTTCAGATATTTGTAGCACTTTCCCCTAACGAAGTAATCATAGCTTTAAGAAACACAGAAAGTCAGTATATTTGAGAGCCTCAACAGTTCAAAACAGTTTAAGTTTCCCGAACGTCAGCTGTAATGGTGATAACTTGTTCTTGGCAAATGTAAAGTCCCAAAAAGCGACGGTTCGCTGCGCATATCTCAACGCCCTCTCCAATATAATCACTGCTACCGTCCAGAAGAGTCCTCCTGTACCAGCACTAGACATGGAGTCTTTTCGCCGCATCCTTCGCTCAGCCCCTCCCCCTCAAACACACACAGCCCACCAGTTTAGTCCCTCGGCCGCTTCCTCATAGGCTGATCGTCATCCACTCAAAAACAGTTTACATCAAAACATGGGATACTTCTTTCAATAAAAACTGATCATCTGAAACCACTTCCTTACTAATATAACATTATTTGAATACAAAAAAGACTGACAATAAATTTCACATAGAGTCTAAAATAAATAAATAGACAAACCAGTTTTCTTAAGATTGACCGTTCATGTCACACAATATTTACGTAAATTACAGGCAAATTTGTTCAACAAATCGACACACCAAATAAAAAATATACTAGAGGTACATCATACTGCTTGCATTTTCAGTGTTACTATGGAGAATACCACCATATGTTTATATTTCCTTCATAAATTATAGCAGTTGCAAGTATGACGTTTTCTGGATCATAGCTAGAAAAAATCATTTATACCAGAGTTTCTTGAAATTATGCGACGCATTTAACAGCCGGTTATTTTAAGCTTCATTTTCTATATTTTGATACAGCAGTCATAAAATAATTTTATTTCTTTAGATATTCATTTTTTTTACAATCACGAGATGTGCGTAATTATTCATAGATTGTTTAATATTGATGGTAAACAGTTTTACAGAATAGTTTATTTTATTGTTAATTACTGGAGTGTGGAACTCACGGACGTCTTCCAGACACGCCATAAGAAACGCTCGGCTAAGAGACCTCATTAGTTTTGAGTACAAAGGATGGGCCTTTCCCACAGTTCTGCCGACTGGAAACAAAAGCCCTGACCGGCCGTTAGACTTAACCCGCTACTTCTATTATGTAGGATGTCTGGCAGCTGCACCAACCGCGGTCCACTGTCCACTTGCCAGTTCTTTATCTTTCCAAACAATACCATTACTGATAAGGTAAGATAGCCGTATTTCGGATACCATTTACATTTACACAAAATTTGCCAACAACAATGTTCCACAGAAAATGAAAATTCGTTCTTGAACTCACTATTCTCTTAAAGTTCTTCCTTTGCAATTTGTAGAGGCGATATTAAGCTTCATTCTTTTTTTTTCCTCTGACCTCGCTAATGAGTCTTGTAGTTCCAATTTATAAGGAGAATTCGTAATCACAGTAGTTTTACCTCCCTTGCTCGAATTTGAATTTCTGGGCACACCATTGTAAATTAGTTCCAATTTAAAACATATGTCCTGCATAGTAATGATTTCTGATTAATTTAACTGATACACAATACTTTAAATACGTCACAAAATAGTTCCTAATTTCGGATATCCGAAAATAGGCACCGCCAAGTATCCGAAACTTGGAACTTTTCAACACTGCATTAAACATGGTCGATTCACATTAATATTACAGTAAATATGTTGCTTAGACATAGCATATAAAATGTAATAAAGCCTTACCTTCCCTGTAAAAACTTGACTCAGTAAATAGAGCAAAAAATCTCATAACTCAATAAAACACGTCCGAAACTTGTAACTACAATTGATCTCAAACAACAATGGAATGTCTCCCAGCATGCTCTCCTACTACAAACAGAAGCTAACTGAAATGATTCCCAGTAGATAACAGTATCCACTATATCAGAAACCCCTATATCCGAAATTGGGAACCTATCCGAAATATGGCTCCCTTACGCGATTCTACAGAAATGATTTCCGTAAGTCACACCTCCTACCCCCACGCCATGACGCCACCACCGACGTATTGGTCCCTGCCCAGCACGTTCTTGTGGCCGTATCAGCTACACGTTTCTCTCCAGATTGACCTGGACTGAGAATAATGTTGTAAAATGAAGTGGGATTCATCTGTCAGGATCTCATTCCTCCATTAAGCCATGGTCCGATTACGATTTTTCCAACTCCACAGTAAACGGGCCAGTCTCTGTGCTGGACGTCTGGCGAACTATCATGCCATTATGACCACCAGGTTCACAGTTTGGTGAGAAACTGCAACAACCAATACAGCTGCAAAGTCTGTTGACAATTTTCGTGCATTTCGGGCGTGTCGGGAATTTCAGGGCAGATATCGGTCCTGCTTTGAGGTAATAGTCTTGGTCGACCTGACGTACGACGAACATCCCTCCCCCTACCCTTCCCCCGTATCGGAATCGTCCCCAAAGCCTAAAAATGACACTTTGTGGCACATTCAAGTCTACTGTGTATCGCGTGCTTCACCTAGGTCAAGTATTCTGTCTACCAGAACAGGGTCCAAATAGCGTCGTTTCGCTCGTATGTTGTCATGAAGCTTGTAATATTTCTGGCTTAAAGCCATCATATTAAGATCGAAATATTGCTTCAGTGCAGCCGGTTAGGACCAGTAGGCGGCCGGCCGCGGTGGCCGAGGGGACTGAGGCGCTCCAGTCACGGTCTGCACGGCCACTACGGTCGGGGGTTCGAATCCTCCCCTCGGGCATGGATATTTGTGCCATCCTAGTTCGTAAGTAGTTCATAAGTAGTTTGTAAGTTTAGGGACTGATGGCCCCGTAGTTAAGTCCTATAAGCTTAACAAACATTTGAACATTTGAAACACCAGTAGGCGACAGATGGTAAGAACTGGTGAGAATCACGACAGGTGGTACAATAGGTCGGGTTATCATGGGAAAGAGCATTTTCAAGTTTCCCCGAATTCCAGGGAAGTCCCCGAGCGGCAGGCACTGGACGCCGATTGGCCGTAGTACTGGCGGTCACGCGCCAAAACGTAATCATATTTTTATTAATATTTAATAAACTAATTATTTATTTCATGTGAAACGCAAGTTACAAAACCCCTCAAAGCTAAGCTGTGCCCTGAGTAGGTAAAACATATTAATTATCGCCAAAAACATAAACAAAACTGTTAATATAAGACGGACGATGCGCGGCGGCCATGTTTACGCGCCAAATTGTGGTGCGAAGTCAGCCTTGCATCGAGCCGACACACTCCAGTCCAGTACACGCACTTGCAGGAGTAACATGTGAGTTCAGAACACGCACTCAGAGGAGTAACATGTCTCACACATAGACGATCATAAGAAATTGTTGAATCATCTTAGTACAAGACGAAATGACTTTATATTTACTTTCAGTTAAGACAATTTGTGTCAAGTGGATGTTGTTAAGCAGTTTGCTGGTTTTCTGCACTCTTTAAATAAACCAGATGGCATCCCAAATGAACTTAACTATTATTTCGTAATTAGGTCAAGTCCTGCCAATAGTTTCACAATTTCAGCCTCAGTTAAGAACTCCGACCTGCGTGCTATCATCTGCGTGGGGACATCTATAGAAGACGTCAGGTTGGTGAGCTTCTACTGTTCACACAGTGCAGTGGGGAGTTACTACAACCCTCGAATACACTGTCATTGTGGTACAAACGCAAACTGTTGTGCGTCATCCATGGCAACATGGAGAATGAAAGGAAATGATACAGAACAGTTTAGCACCACCCATGTAGTCGTTTTCCCGTTATAAGCTACATTCCGCTCACCGCAACAGGGCAAACACGAATTAGAAATTAGTGGTTTCATGCACCTGACTAGTTGACCCTGCAGCTATGCAACTAATCATGGAGTTCTCTTTACTATAGACAGATAATACCTATGGTTGGTAGGTAAATACTAATTGTGATTATCGGCGATCGCTCACATTTCCTCATTTCAGTTTTTCTCTTTATGCTCCCACTCAACTGTTTCACCCCAGATATCTTTGAAACTACAAGAGATATTGAAAACTACTTTTACCGTCATGAACGTACGGTAGGGGCTTGTGAATGTTGGTGCTATGAGCGGACACACGCTAGCAGCGCGCATCATATATTTCAAACGCCAACTTCGGTTCGCAGTTTCTCCGGGTGTAATTGACGCATCGCGATACGAACGACGTCATTCTTTTTGTGATTTTTCGTCCTATCGATTGCTTAAGAAATAATATGGGGTATCCATTTAAAAAGATATAAGTTTGTGTTGAAAATAATATTTCTTCACATTTTAGAGTGTCTCATATTACCTACTTTCATAAGCCCCTGGCGTACTTTCATGACCGTGAAAGTGGTTTTTCAATATCTCTTGTAGTTTCATTGATATCTGGGGTACAACAGTTGAGTGGGACACCATATATATATGAAACAAAAGCGTATGACTCAATACAATTCATATGGGAACCCTCATGACAACGTTAAAGGAATTAAAACTAGACAACAAAATCACTGACGTGATGAGAAAAACACAAACACACACTTAAAAGTCAACTTCAAGGTAAAGCTCTCTGCCCCTTTAGAAAGAAAAAGAGGTGTGTGGCAAGTAGGTGGGCATTTCCCACTACAATTTAACTGCGGCTAGAAAAATTGGTCAGAGAACGGAACACGAAGATCCACAGTGCAATCCGACTGGGAATAGAAAATACTGGCATCAGAGTCAATTTCCTATTCTACACACCATGATACGTGCTTGCTAAGAAGAAGCAAAAGACTAAACCGTCGAACAAAAAAGGCAAGGAGAAAAAAATAGGTCTCAAATCTGTCTACCCTCCGGATCAGTCCCAATCCATTTCCGCGCACTCCCCCTCAGGATGATGCCATCTGTCGCTAAATTAAGCCCTCCTATCAGCTGTGATTCTCCCCCCCCCTCCATCTTCCGACATGCCGCCCTCTCCCTGAGGGCCTCGTCCATCTCTCCCTTCCCCTCTCCACATTTGCTCTCTTTCCTCCCCCTGGCTGTCCTTCTACCATCCCCTTCTTCCTTACACTCCTTCCCTCCTGTTTTCTTGTCCTGCGACTTCCTGCCCCCCCCCCCTTTCGGTCTCTTCCGCCTGGCCCACAGACCCTCCCACTCCGGCTTACATTCTACTATCTACTTTTCCACCATCCAATCCACACTCTCACCCCTTCCCCATATCTCCACCCATTTCATCACCTTTAGTATCAGTGCTTCGCGAATATGTTGCCTTTTCAGTGTGATGTTTTATTTTATGACACCTGGTGTTTCTTTTAGAAGTTTCATGTGCTGCAGTGTATCTGTTTTATTTACTTTTTCTCTTCATTGTCGCCGAGTTCATGCGTAAAGACTCCATAAGTTTCTCCATTTTAGCTCATATACTATTTCTTCAACACTGGCTCCACATTAATTTTAAGCATCTTCTGTTTTTCTTACCGTTCCTTTACTTTTGTCGACTCCTTCTTAGTGTTACTTTTTATCTCTTGGATGTGTGCGCTGACAACCGGCCGCGGTTAAGAGAACTAAAATTACAATAATAGAAAAGAAACAACGACGCGTCACTCAGTTACCTCCGGACGACGATGTTGGAGATGGTCATCGAAAGCTCGAGTATTTTATTCTGAATGGTGTGGCGAAAGAACCGAAAACATCTTATTAATTGATGCTGTCGCGGAATATTAAGAGGACACAACTATTACTTTGGATGTCTTAAAAGCTTTCGGTACAGCTCTGTTTTACGAATATTACTGAATAAATTTAAAGGCCACAGTGGGAGTTTAATTGCAGGAGTTTCACAAATTCTGGTAAAATATTATGTCAGATGTAGCCACAGCCAGCTCGTCTGAGCAAAAACGTTTGCATACCTCCAGAGGGGCCAGCTGACATATCTTAAGTTCCTTTAGTTTATACTATATTCGTCTGCCTGGCTTTTGACATTGTCACCTTATAATGGTACGATTAGTTTGACTGTGTCGGAAGGATCAGTGTGTGTGTGGGGCGCAGTTTTTTCCCAGATACACCAGTAGACAACTTCCTAGTCAGGTGGTTCTGCTGTTACGAGTGAAATCTAAACTCTGAATTTTTTCACCCATTTCTCTCTCTCGCCTGGTGTTATCAAGTGAGTCCAGTAGGAAGTCAAAAGTGTTTGAACCTTATATAAGGAAATGGCGTGTTTCAGTATGCACTACTGCATGGATACAATCTATCTACCTTCGTGACGAAAGCAAACGTGTAATCTTTTATTCTCTAAAACCGTGGCAGAAACAGTATAGTTCGCAGTCTCCAGTGACCAACTCACCTGCAGTTAAAAGGGAATTCTCCCACCGTGCTTCCGCAAAAAGAGCTCGGCTTTTCAAGTGAGAAGTCTGTGAGAGGTGTCTTGACGCCAGACGACAGATACTGATGTATTGACAAAGCTCCAGACGAAAAACCTTTAGAGGCCAAGACGGTAGTAACTTTTGTAAGGTATCTAGGAAAAGAAAGAGCGCGAAAGAAAAAGGTAAGAGGATAGCAGGAGACGACGCCCTGCGAAGAAATACAACTCCAAGTCGCCGGAGCAGAAAATTCGCTACTGCGTTCAACAGAAAAGTCAGCTACCTTCTCGTCATACGGCTTTCTGAGCGGAAAGCTCCACTGCACCAGACAAACACAGAATTACCTAGCTGACGTCAAAAAGGGAGGTAGGGCGACGAGGTTATTGTGCATCAGATGGACATTTTGTTCCAATTCATGTATAGCGAGGAGATCTTCTTAGGTGTAGCACATGTTAAAAACAGGAACACGCGTAACACGTGAAAAGCAACATCATATATTCTATTGTACCTTTCATTCATCTCAAATTAAAACCTTAAGAATACATTGAAAAGGGCATCAAAACTCGTTACCAACTTATAAATGTTCAAAATATTTAGCTGCATATGTTGATGTTTAGTTTATTGCAGCAACGTGTTATCACGTAAAACTAAAATAAAAAGGCGTTATGTAACAATTATTTACAGTTATCGTTTTATTGCACAGGGTTTACACAGAGATCAGATTGAAACTTCCTGGCAGATTAAAATTGTATGCCGGAACCGGGACTCGAATCTGGGACCTTTGCCTTGCGCGGGCAAGCGCTCCACCACATTTTATTTTTTTTTTTTTTTTTTTTTAAACTACTCAGGAACTAGCTAAGACTAAGGACGGCACAAATATCCATGCCCGAGGGGGGGATTCGAACCCCCGACCGTAGTGGCCGTGCAGACCGTGACTGAAGCGCCACAGTCCCCTTGCCACCGTGGCCGGCTTAAAATGTTCAAATGTTTGTAAATCTATCGGACCAATCTGCTTGGTCATCAGTCCGTAGCTTACAAACTACTTAAACCTAGGTAAACTAACCTAAGGACAAACACACAAACACACATCCATGCCCCAGGAGGACTCGAACCTCCACGGCGAGCAACGGCGCGCTCCGCAGCGAGACGCTTTAGACCCCTCGGCTACTCCACCGCGGCACCACTGAGCTATCCCGACACGACTCACGATACCGCCACACAACTTTACTTCCGCCAGTACCTCGCCTCCTACTTTCCAAACTTCGAAGAAGCTCTCCTGCGAACCTTGCAAGACTAGCACTCCAGGAAGAAAGGATATGGTGGAGACATGGCTTAGCCACAGCCTAAGGCATGTTTCCAGAAAGAAACTTTCACTCTGCAGCGTGAGTCGTGGCGGGATAGCTCAGTGGTAGACCGCTTGCCTGCGAAAGGCAAATGTTCCAGGTTCGAGTCCCGGTTCCGGCACACAATTTTAATCTGCCGGGAAGTTTCATATCAGCGGACACTCCGCTGCAGAGTGAAAGTCTCATTCTAAAAATCAGATTGTTTACGATACTGACAGTATATGATGTTATTACTAACATAAATTTATCAGACGATACTGCTTAGGAGAAACTGGTCAATATTCGAGTAATCTCAAACAGAAATTTATTATCCTAATGTGTTTATTGTTACTGGCATGTTACTGACACTATGTAATGTTGAATAGTGGACACGTTTATATGACACAGTAATGACCTATATTCATATTTCTAGGATTGAATAAATGAACTGAGCTGTTCGTTTAAAATCACATATTTAATGACTAATCACACCTATACTAACAATAAAACTGTAAATGTCAATCGGTTACAGTACACTTCAGTACCACTAGACGAATGTTCATTCGGTTTTACAGAAAACTTTCTGTTCATTTATTTTATTTCCAAAACGAATTTTCAAGGGATTTTCGTAGGTAACTAGAGCGTATATTTGTGCCGCACATGGGCTTCTTTTGATAGAAATCGGCAAACAGAATAATAGGTATGGTAATTTAAACCTTTTCATCCCTCACTATCATCTCTGTCTCTTTGAAGACGGCGATCAAGCAAGACTATCAGACAATTTTCGAGAGAGTGTATCGTGCTCTTAGATGAGGGATTCATTTAATCGAAATCGGATCAGACAAAGGAAAGATATCATAATTTAATGTTTGTTTAAAAGCAATCACGTGTGACTCGGTATACCGGCTGATTTCGAGAAGTACTACACGATCTTTGGTGGTGTTTCAAAGGTAAATGCAGAACAGCTTGGGGCAAATATATATAGGCAACACTTCTTGAAACTCGCATCAGTGGAACGAAAGAAGTAACTTTAGGTATTAGATTATACTATACTTATAAATAAGGCAAAATAGAGCAAGGAACTAAAACAGGTGCTTTTCGTTTCATAGAGCTCCAAAGAAATAACAGATGGCCCTGTTGTGTGTGTTGCTTCAGCAACAGAAGTACTATTTTGGTAAGCATACGGAACAGAATTGTACACCGCAATCTCATCTCTACGGATACAAACTAACATTCAACAGGGAAAAGTTTCATTAGTATTTAGAATATAATACTACGCGGTTTATAGCGATAGGTTTTATTTATACAAGAATTCTTTGCAAGGACTGTCCAATTGAGGTAGTTTTCTTTGTGATTTCGGTACGTACTTGTTCGACTTTTCATCCGTCGTGTTTTCTAATAGCCACGCCCAGAAAACGGTCTTGTATTTCGCAATACACAAGGGCGGGTACAAAGGTCAGGAATAGGCAGCCTCTTGGCAGGAATGACAGTTTATTGTCGAGAGATCCGACAAGATTTACATTTTTACTGACTGAGGTCCGGAACAATAAAAATTCAATGGTATTCAGAGGCCTTCCTATGACATCCGTTGCGAAGCACGGCTGTATAGCTAATAAAGAACAAATATTGGATGACATTTCCGTTAAAAAGTTGCATTTCAAAAACAATTAGATCAGTTTTTGATCTCTAGACCTGACAGTGGTCAGAAGTAACCTAGGGTTTGAAAGAAATTGGTCATTGCTCAATTCCACTGGGCCCTGCCACGCAAGCTAAAATTAGCAGGGAGAAATTACAAATTACCATAAATGCGGAGAAGAGCCGATCCTTTGTTGGAACTGTGATGTTGGCTTTCTTCTTAGTCTTTTATTTTTTTTTTTTATTTTTTTTTTTTTTTACCTGCATCCTAAATTGCTTTCGTGCAGTGGTATTTGAGGCACGGCGACATAATTGTTACAGGAAGTAATTTTGAATGTGAATTTTGAATTACGATTATCATTTAACGAAATGATAAGGAAGGGTCATTTCACCGTGCAATTGCAGTTTAAATTTTTATTACAGAGCGCAAGATATGTAATATTGATACAGTCTCTATATGTTTTGTTAGAAACCTAACTGGTACTACAGTGAAGGGCCTTACGACGGGGTGTTATTATTGCTGATGATTCTAGCGTGTTGTGCTGAGTTTTGTCTACTGACGTCAGAGAGTGGCATACTATCTAAATTGGCAGGGTCAGGTGTTCACGACATTAACATCGTCGCTCTCTCTCTCTCTGTCCATCCCTTCCTCCCCTTCCATCTCCAACTTTTTCACCCCTTTCTCTCTTACAACCCTCTCCTTCACCCCTAACTCTCAGACCACTTACCCTCGGCCCTTCCTCTGCATGTCTCCTCCTCTCGTCTGTCTCTGGCCATTTCTTCCTACTCCTTCTTCCATCACCTTCATCTCCTGCTGTCCCTTGTCTGTCCGTCGTCTCATGTCCACCTCATCCTACTCATTGTCTCTGTTCGTCTCGTCCTCCTCTTCTCTCACTATTTGTCGCCCCCGACATGTAGACTGCCCTGGAGAGCAGGTCGATAAGTCAGGCTGACTATTACCATGCAACACACCGGTTGTCCAGCACAGCCGATGTGGCAGGGGCTGGAAAACATGTTATTGCCCCTATCTCCACTCTTATGATAGCTGTTAGGTTACAAACGTCACAGCGCTGATTCTCGTGTTGCAAATAGTATGAGTACCAAATTTGTTTGAACTGATCCAGTAATTTTGGATGAGATATGGAACGAAGATACAAACATAGACATATACAAGTAAACAACCATGTTGTAATATAAATAGATTTCTCCTCAAACACCATGTTGTCATTATGGTCTTCACTCCCGAAACTGGTTTGATGCATCTCTCCACCCTCTTCTAACCTGAACAAGCTTCTTCATCTCCTCCTAACAACGGTAACACAAGTCCATTTGAATCTGTTTACTGTATTCGTCTCTTGGTTTCCCTCTGCGATTTTTACCTCGAACACTTGTCTCTAATTGACGATTTCTTGATGTCTAGGAATGTGTCCTACCAACAGATCCCTTCTCAAGGTACGTCAAAAATTACTTTTCTCTCCAATTCTGTTCGGTATCTCGTTATTAGTTAAGCGTTCTATCTACCCAATCTGCTGCATATCTCCACATTTCAAAAGCCTCTATCCTCCTCACGTCTGCACTGTTTATCGTCTACGTTTCACTCCCGTACAAGGCAACGTTCCGCACAAATGCCCTTAGAACAGACATCGTTAAACTTAAATTAATATTCAATCTTAGCGAAGTTCTTATTTTCCAAACCCTTTTCTTCACAGTGCCATTCTACATTTTATAGCTTACGTACAGCGGTCATTATTTTACTGTGAAAGTAACAAGACTCGTTTAGAGCCTTCACTGTTTTGTTACCTACTTTAATTATTTCACCATCGTCTGATTTTCTTACACTGCCTTCCATTACCCTTGTTTTGCTCTTGTTAATGTTCATCTAATACACTCCGTTTAACTCACTCTCTATTCCGGTCAATTCCTCTTCCAATTCCTTTGCTATCTCTAACAGAATTACAATGTTATCAACAAAACTCATTGTTTTTATTTCTTCACGCTGAATTTAATTCCTTCTCCAACATTTTCCTTGCTTTCCTTGACAGGTAGCTCGATGTACAGATAGAATAAGACTGGGAAGAGACAACAAAGCTGGTTTACTCCTTTCCCAACAAGTGCTTCGACTCCAATAATTGCGATATGACTTTTGTACACGTTATAAATAACACTCCATTCCTTGTATTTTACACCTGCTGAGAGTGTATTTCAATCAACATAGCCAAACGCTTTCTTCAAATCTAGAAATGCAGGTTTGCCTTTCCTTAATCTATCTTGCAAGACAAATCGTAAAGTTAATATTGCCTCCTGTGTTTCTAAATTTCTCGTGAATCCAAACTAATCTTCCCTCAGATCAGCTTCTACCAGCTTTTCCATCCTTCTGTAAATAATTGTCGTCAAAGTTTTACTACTACAATTAATGATGGTTCTGTAATTTTTACATTTTTCTGCACCTGCTTTCTGCGGAATTTGAATTATTGACCCTCTCTTGAAGTCTGAGGATTTTCCCCCTTCTCATACATTTTACACACCAGATGAAAGTGTTTTGTCGCGACTGTCTCTCCGAGCGACTTCAGTAGCTCTGAGGGAATGTAGTGTACTGCAGGAGCCTTGTTTCGACTGACTCCCCATATAACGGTTTAAGCTGTTGATATGGTGCTTCCATAGATACTAAATAGGAAATCTGACTTGGTTTTACACGAGATATCTGAACTTTTAGCCACGGAAAGGATGCGTTGCGAGCCTTCAGGTTTTTTACATTGTTTTTTTTTTCCTTTCTCGTGCGATAATTTTTTATTATTGCCCGTTTCATAATGATTGACCCCTGACTTTTCGCTCATATTCTGACCACATCGCTCGACGAACATCGGTATTTTATACCTCGCCGGAATCGTCGAAATGACTACTTTTATTTGGTACATGAACATTACATTTTATTTGAAAAGGGGCCGACGTACGCGATAATATTTAAGATAAAACGTGCCTTTTCTGGCTTTCTTCGGAGAATCTCAACTTTAAGGATGCACAAATTCAGACCGTAATTAAGAAAAACCTTTCCTTTGCACAGTTTAAAGATCCAACCTCCTTCTATTTACAGACGGAGTTTAGCTACTTTCTGATTTGTCGTTTGTAGCTATAATATAAAACGCAAGAAGCTGCAATTAAGCTTACCGTTGTAGCTATTGAGACGGAGAGGGCATTGCTGTTATACTTGAACGTTTGTTGGTGACATCAGACGTCATTAGTGATATACTGTCCCCATGTTTGTGAGTTAAGAGTTTGTATTGCAACTGCGTTAGTGGCTGCAGTATATGCGATGCTGTGGCGGAGCGTAGTTGCCACACCAGCGTGCCACCACTGTTGCAGTGCACCAGAAGCGCTTATTCAAGTGTGAAGAACGGCAACACTGCACACGCGAGCACGTTGCGCATAGGAACGAAAAAGCAAATAAATTAATGATGTGATATTAGCGCTAGGTGTAGATTTATGAGCATAAAATTTAACAGCTGTGAAAGGCAAGGGCAGAGCTTGTAAGCGTACACCTGTCGCTGTATCTTACAGTTCGATTTAACGTAATGTATATATTGTCTTAAATTTGTTCATTTCACGTATTTTCATATCTTGTATGCTAGATATATTTCTTATGTAACGTCATTTCCTATATTGAATCATTTAGTGTAAACATGTACTGTATGTGTAAACCCGCATGAATGCACGGACATTCCTATGCTGTAAGTTTGTAATGCGCCAGAGAAAATGTTGAACCTGTCGTTAAGACTGTCTTTGGTATAGAAGTAGTAGGTGTGAGTATCGCGCTGCTGAAGCAGTCGCGGAGCGGACTCGCCAAAGTAAACACATAAATGTTTTGTTGATGGTGCAGAGGCACCGTAGGCGCAGTGTGGCACGAGTTTAATACAATTGCAATAAGCCTGAAAGGCGCACTGTTTAATGTATTGAAGGAAGTGCGAAACAAGTTTATTTATACTCGAAAGTGATCAGTGTAACGTTTTTTCATGTGTGCAAGAAAAGTAATTGTTTGGTTATCAAGTCTATTGTCACCGAGAGTGATCATTGTTGTTATTACGGAGATTAGAAAGTGTATCGAGGTGATATCAACGCATGGAGATTTCAGCCAGATCAGCTGAACTAAAAGTTGTCGATAAAAATATTTTTGAACCAGCAGTAAGAGTACCTATTGTAATCATATCTGTCTTGTATGGACTTCACGACGAAGACGACGAAAACAGATGAGTACTATTGTAACATTTTATTTTGTATGCATGTATATGTAGTGTCAACCCAATCAGAATTTTGGTTCAATTATATGACTTATTTTGAAACCAGTCTTAATTTTGTAAGAAATTGTAGTCACCCCCATTCTCAACATTATTAGATTATGTTGATTAGGCAAGCCTGTACATTGACTAACCAGTTCAATCATTTTTTCAAAGTAATTACGATCAGTTATAAAAAAAAATTGCTAGACGAGTTAAAGAATTACTAAACGTGTCACATCTACAGAGACTAGTAATTAATGTGCTCTGCTGTTCTAAGTTTTGCAATCAATTATTATTCCAAAGCTTTTAACTTGCTAGAAAGTTTGCACGTAGAGTTGATTTCATTTATATAGGAAGTAACCAGGCTAACAGTACTCAAAGTAATATAGTTGTTTAACCATACTTGACGAAAGTAATTTTTATGAAATACGTTAAATGCTTTAAACAATATTATCAAAATTATTGGGAACTTTGACTGTAGTATTTGTGAAGCTCATGGCACCACGGAGTTTCACATTACTGAGCTATTATCATTGCAATCTGAGTCTATCAGCTATTACGTTTTTGATTATAACACGACCACGCCATCACCACTACATGAATTCTGACACATTTATAGTGAAGTTGTGCTGTTCGTGAATCGTAAGAGGTGCTAGCTGGAGGCTGTAGTCAATGCTAACTCAGATAGGGCCAAGCTTAATTAATTACCACAGTGACTGTTTTAAGTTAATTAATATCAATTTTTTTTTATTTATTCAAAATTTCAACTTTCACTGTGAAAGTGTTATTGCGACCCATGAGTTGTTATTTGCTGCAACATTCAATAACGAAATCATTATTACTACAGCATATCATTACGCATTATGATTTTTTTAACATTTTTGACGACCTTCAACAGGCAATTTTCATACAAGCTTGCATTTACACTTTTCGTCTTGTTAATACGTATCATCATTAGGCGAACTGCAGCAGCCTAAGCCTACCATTATTAGGACAAAACGACTAATCAGAAAATAAGGAAACTCCGTCGATAAATAGAACAAGATTGGATCTTTAAACTGTGACAAGGAAAACTTTCTCGTAACCACGGTCTGTTCTCAGTGCATCCCTAAAGTTGACATTCGCCGAAAAATGCCAGAAAAAGCACGATTTCTCTTAAATATTACCGCGTACGTCGGCCCCTCTTCAAATAAAAGATCTGGAAAGGCAGTTGAATGGAATGGACAGTGTCTTGAAAGGAAGATATAAGATGAACATTAACAAGAGTAAAACGAATGTAATGGCGAAGCTGAAGGAATTAGATTAGGCAATGAGACAAAAGAAGTAGTAGATGAATTTTGTTATTTGGGTAGCAAAATAACTTCTGATGGACGAAGTAATGAAGATATAAAATGCAGAATGGCTATGGGAAAAAAGCGTTACTAAAGAAGCGAAACTTGTTAACATCCAATATTAATTTAAATGTTAGGAAGTCCTATCTGAAAGCATATGTCTGGAGTGTAGCATTGTATGGTAGTGATACATGGACGATAAGGAGTTCAGATAAAAAAATAATAAAAGCTTCTGAAATGTGGCACTACAGACGAATGATGAAAATTAGATGGGTAGATCACGTAACTAATGAGGAAGTGCTTAACTGAATCGGGGAGAAAAGGAGTTCCTGGCATATTCTGACTAAGAGAAGGGACATCAAGGAACTGTCAACTTAGTATTAGAAGGAAGCGTGTGGGATAAAAATCGTAGAGGGAGACCAAGGGACTAATATAGTAAGCAGATTCAAAAGGATGTAGGTTGCTGAACGTATTCTCAGATGAAGAGACTTGCACAGGACAGGCTAGCGTGGAGAGCTGCATCAAACCAGTCTGCGGACTGAAGATCACAACAACAACAACAATTCATACACCAAATAAAAGAAGACTTTCAACGATTCCGGCGAGGTATAAAACATCGATGTGACCAGAATGTGACCTCAAAGTCAGGAGTCAATCATTATGAAATGGAGAATAGGTGTCTTCAGACAAACTGTCATTACACTGTAAAAGAGTGTAGACACTGCAACTACCTCCCGCCTCTTGCAGCTGCAGCTGTAGCTGCTGCTGCAGACTACGGTAAATCCAGTTGTTGTCGGCGTGTAACCGCTGGCCTCTCGCCTGGAGTTGGGCAGACCGGTGATAAATAATGCAGCGTCCCCTGGGAGCAGGCTGCCCGCCAAACACGGGTCACTGCGGCCGCCTGGCCGACACGTGCTGACAGCAAGTGGGAGGGAGGAGGGAGGAGGCAGGGGTAGCTGCTACTGCAGGCGGCCAGCCAGGGCGCGCGATCAGCTGGGGAGGGGAGGGGAGGGTGCAGCCGAACGGTAAGGCGACAGCCAGAGCTCTGCAGGCGGGGTAGCGTGGACACATTGTTAGTTTCTAATGACTGGAGATCCTCATTCAGGAAAGCGTTAATCGAAGTTTTGCCTGCTTAATTGAATAAATGTACCTCTCGTTCATTTTTGTTGGATTTCGGAAATGCCATAGTCAGGCTCACTACGACAACTCTTTGTTCACTAATCCCTGTGTCTGTTTGTTTGCTGTTTATCAGTTCCGCATTATCTTTTGCTAAGACGTGAAGTATACTTTCACAACCATTTACTATGCTACTAATATCATGAAAAAATAGCTCGAGAAAAGTTTTGGAGAAAGCCTCCGATTTTAAAGATACATTTTTACCAACATGTCGAGGGTAAATTAAAGTCGCCACCAATTAAAATTCTATCGGTTTGGAACGTGTTTGAAAGTTCTCATGCGTCAGAGCTCAAAGTTGTCCCTTGGGAGCGAAAGCGGGACGATATCTGAGTTCATATTCACGGAATATATGCCATTAACTATGACTAGGTAAAGTTAAAAATGTGTATCTAGCAGCAATTCGAATCCGGGTCTCCTGCTTTCCAGGCAGTTGCGCTGACTCCTATAACACTGGAGACATAGTGATGAGCACACCTGCAGTGGATTACTCAAGCATATCTCCCGCCAGATTCAGATTCTCAACTTTACCCTGCCCACTATTACTCAAACCTGTAGTTTTGTAAACTGATTCCCATAACAGTAAGGACCTAGAGTGCCTCCGCACTGAAGAAAGAATCATTGCCCGTCATCCGAAAATTGTAAAAAGTTACTTACGTGTGATGTCTATTCTTTCGGTCATGCCGGAAAGAACAGGTGTAACTTTCGATACTGTAGTTATTGTTGATGTTGTGTTCTTCACATCGGAGACTGGTTTCATCCAGCTCTCCACGCTATCCTGAGCAAGCCTCTTCATCTCCACATAAGAACGGCAACCTACATCAATTTGAATCTGCTTACTGTATTCATATCTTGGGCTTCCTCTGCGATTTTTACCCAAACACTTCCCTCTAATGCTAAATTCATGATTCCTTGATGTCTAAGAATGTGTCCTACCAAGCGATCCCTTCTTTTCTTCAAGGTATGCCAGAACTTCCTATTCCTCCCGAATTCTATACCTCCGCCATAGTTACGCGATCCAACCACCTAATCCTCAGAATTCTCCTGTAGCACCTCTTCGTGTTTATCGTGCATGATTCACTCACATACCTGGCAACACTCCACACAAATGCCTTCAGTACGTACTTCCTTGTGCTTAAATTAATATTCGATGTTAACAAATTTCTCTTTTTCAAAAACGCTTTTCTTCCCATTGCCATTATGCATTTTGTGTCCTCTGTACTGTGACCATCATATGTTATTTTACTGTCCAAGTAACAAAATTCATTTACCACCTTTATTGGTTCGTTACCTAATTTAATTCCTTCAGCACCGCCTGATTTTCTAAGACTGCATTCCATTACCCTTCCATTGCTCTTGTTAATGTTCATCTTATATGCACAATTCAACACACTGTTCATTCCGTTCAATTGCTCTTCCAGGTCGTTTGCTGTCTCTGACAGAATTACAATGTCATCAGCAAAACGCAAGATTTTTATTTCTTCACCCTGAATTTTAATTCCATCTCCAAATTTCTCCTTGCTTTCCTTTATAGTTTGCTCAGTGTACTTATTGAACAATATTGAAGAAAAGCTACGACCCTGTCTTACACCCTTCCCAACCTCTGTATCCCTTTCATGTCCTTCTACGCTGATAATTGCTGTCTGGTTTTTGTACAAGTTGTAAATAACCTTCCGTTCCCAATATTTTACTCCTGCTGATTTCAGAATTTGAAAGGGTGTATCCTGTAGTTATTATCTATTCGTATTCACGGAATGTATGCCGATGACGAGCAATGGTCCTTTCTTCAGTGCGGAGGCACTCCTAGGCCCTTGCTCTCACGGAAATCAGTTTAGAAAACTACGGGTTTCAGTTACAGTGGGCAGGCTGAAGTTGAGAATTTGTATCTGATGGGAGGCGTGCTTGATAATCCACTACAGGTATGGCGATCACTGTGTCCCCAGTGGTGGTAGGGGTCAGCGTAACTGCCTAGAAAGCGGGAGACAGGGCTCGAATCCCGGCTGGGTACACATTTTCAGCTTAACCCGTTCGCAAATAATGTCACATATTCCGTATATATATATATATATATATATATATATATATATATATATATATATATATATATGTCTATATATTGTGTGTATGTCTTCTATGGGTTCATAAACCATTCATTCGATTGCAATGAAAGTTTGGTGAAGTGTTCACCGTACGCCCACGACGGTTCCTGACCCAAAAACAAAAGAGCACGACAAATAGCTCAGGAGATATAATTTCATAAATAATGCGAAACCACCGCGTGTAAATACCCAGATTTATGCGTTAGAGGCTTGCAACATAGTTTGCATGTAGTTTCGGACGTTTATGAAGCTTTTTGTAACTAATTCCCCCCCCCCCCCCCCACACACACACACAAAATGATGAAACAAAAAAAAAAAAGTCTACCGCTCACAACAGTTTCACTATCGATGCCGTAAAACTGGCGCTTGTATCAAATAAAGTTTGCATTACAGATATGCATGTTACTAAATATTTTTGTCAGGAAGTCCTCTTAATTTTCTTGCATCCAAAATTAAGCAATCTGTTTTCTTAATCTCTATCTACATAAAACCGAAAGGACACTCACTCACTGACTAAATACGACATCTCGAAAACTACTTGCCCTATGAAGCTGAAATTTCGCAACAATATAGTTCATTGGTAGAAAACGTCATCTAAGAAAGTATTTTGTGATGGGTGCTTGGCGAAGCATACTTCTCCTACAGACTCACTAAATCTACATTTTCATTCCGATCTTCACAAATTTTCGCACGCTTGACTTTCAAAACAAGATGAAGGTCACCGTCTACCCTAAATTTCATATGGTGCACGGAGGAGGGTACTTCGCAACTTAAAAATGGATCCTTAAATACCTTGGTCGTGCGAGAATTAGAGAACGGCTCGACCGATTTTACATATCCTTTTTTTGTTCTCTTCGCTATTCTCAGAACAAGGGTTGTAACGAATAAAACTGGAATATTTGAGAACAACAAAGTGCGCTTTTTAATGTGACCCTGCATTTCTATTACATAGACATCTATAGCTTTGTTCCGATATTGATGAAATTTTGCACACTCGACCTTATAAACAAGAGTAATGTCACTGTCGATATAAAATATCGTTCGGTGCATGGTGGAGGGTACTTATCTTAAGGAATGCATCGCTTTGCTCCAATCGCTATGTACTTTAGCACACATGTCTTTTACACCAAGAGGAAGGTCACTGGGTACATAAATGTTTGTATGGTACATGAAAGAGGGTACCTTGCAGAAAACTTTGCCAAGAAAGGGAAAAGTGGAAACGAACGGAGAGATGGGAGAGAGGTGGATGCAGAGAGAGGGGGGAGGGAGAGGTGGGCAACTCTTGGTTTACAGCTAGTAGATAATAACATATCCGAAAGAACAGGAGCCAAATACAGGGTGTTACAAAAAGGTATGGCCAAACTTCCAGGAAACATTCGTCACACACAAAGAAAGAAAATATGTTATGTGGACATGTGTCCGGAAACGCTTACTTTCCATGTTAGAGCTCATTTTATTACTTCTCTTCATATCACATTAATCATGGAATGGAAACACACAGCAACAGAACGTACCAGCGTGACTTCAAACACTTTCTTACAGGAAATGTTCAAAATGTCATCCGTTAGCGAGGATACATGCATCCACCCTCCGTCGCATGGAATCCCTGATGCGCTGATACAGCCCTGGAGAATGGCGTTTTCTATCACAGCCGTCCACAATACGAGCACGAAGAGTCTCTACATTTGGTACCGGGGTTGCGTAGACAAGAGCTTTCAAATGCCCCCATAAATGAAAGTCAAGAGGGTTGAGATCAGGAGAGCGTGGAGGCCATGGAATTGGTCCGCCTCTACTAATCCATCGGTCACTGAATCTGTTGTTGAGAAGCGTACGAACACGTCGAATGAAATGTGCAGGAGCTCCATCGTGCATGCACCACATGTTGTGTCGTACTTGTAAAGGCACATGTTCTAGAGTACTCCCGTATGAAATCATGATAACGTGCTCCAGGTTGCGTAGGTGGAAGAACATGAGGCCCAACCAAGACATCACCAACAATTCCTGCCCAAGCGCTCACAGAAAATTTGTGTTGATGACGTGACTGCAAAATTGTGTGCGGATTCTCGTCAGCCCACACATGTTGATTGTGAAAATTTACAATTGTCTGCACGAATTATTTCAATTTTCATGGAAATTGAGCGTTTCCTGTGACATGTCCACATAACATATTTTCTTTCTTTGTGTGTGAGGAATATTTCCTGAAAGTTTGGCCGTATCTTTTTGTAACACCCTGTATATGTAACTTGTTAAATCTCAATTATCGTCCTACTTGTCAAAAATGTTTTTATAGTCTATGGGACTTTACTAAGGGGTCATCAGTCCCTAAACTTACAAACTACTTATGAACTACTTACGAACTACTTACGAACTAGGACGGCACAAATATCCATGCCCGAGGGAGGATTCGAACCCCCGACCGTAGTGGCCGTGCAGACCGTGACTGAAGCGCCTTAGTCCCCTCGGCCATCGCGGCCGGCCCCTACTTGTCGCCAGACAGGTGTTTCTATGTCGACACCTCCCAGCCTCCAGCGGTGCTCAGAGCACCGGGTCAGTCGGCAGCCTAGTTACGGCTTGCAGCAGCACAGTAGCCGCCTCCCCCACTCGCCACATCTCGACCCACATACCGCAGCGCGGCAGTGACGGCCGCTGAACCTCTCCCTCGTGTTTCCGCCGCCGCTGCCCCTGAGTGGACCGCGGTCGATCGGCCCTCCACCACGACGTCGACCGCCCCGCCATCTGCCGTCCGGCACACGATGCACAGCCCTAAATCACTGACCACTCCTGTGGGGAGGGGATACAGGAAGGCCACTGCCGCTTACTTCTCCCGTTCTAAATCTACTGCGTGCTACATCTGCGAATATACGGGGTGTCTCACCTAACTGCCACTAGAGTTGGGCAACTCGACTATTTTTCACGAATCCAATTCAATCCAGCACTGTGAATCGATTCCTACGTTGGTTTTTTATTTTCTTTTTCTTTTTTTCTTTTTAATTTTTTTATGGTGGAACAAGGTAAAAGATGTACCTTCACCTCAAGTTTAACACGGTAGGGGGTACACAATAACTTTAATTATTTATATAAATGTTCGGGGCGGACTTTTGAGAGCCACAGGGGCTCGTAAGTCCCCCCGGACGGTGTCTTAATTTGCTTATTATTTTGACTTATTTTTCGACCGATGTTGCGCCGGTTCTTCTCTGGAGGAAGAGCCGAGGGTGAACCCCCGAGCCGCATAGGGGTCGACGTTGTGGACCTTTAAATATTCTCTGGCTAACGTGGAAAGTTGGTGCCAGTGGTCTGTTGTAAAAACCGGGTGGTCATTTATGGCTCGGAACCCATGACGTCCGATGATTGCCCAAATGGGCCTTTGAACATACTCCCCGAGGGCGGACCTGAAATGTGGTGGTGGTGGTCTTAGGTGGCGGGGGAGGAAGGGATAAGGGTTGTGGAAGTGCGGATAAGATTTATCCTCGGATTCCTAAGATTCGTTCACGATTATTTATAGTCTGCGACGGCACGATTATTACAGAATGCCAAACGTTATACCAGATTCGAACGTAAGAGTCGCGAAACTCCCAGTGTTTTTCTGCAACTTCGCGACTGCAGTGCTGCCAAGCGGCTGGGTCGTAAAATCACACCGCGAAGCTACTGAGTAATGAATGTGTATTTGGACTGAAGCAGCACTTTCGAAATAACTTCGTATTTACGAGCTTTTGTGGCGCTATAAATTGTAGCAACAACCAAGAATATAGTTCGGAAATCTCTCATTTGCAAAGGAGGAAGGAAGGAAGCTTAGGGTTTTACGTCCCGTCGACAGCTTGGTCATTAGAGACGAAGCTAACGCTTGGAGTTTTGGGTAAGGATGGGGAAGGAAATCGGCCATGCCCTTTGAAAGGAACCATCCCGGCATTTGCCTGGAGTAATTTAGGAAAATCACGGAAAACCTAAATTTGGATGGTCGAGATGGATTTGAACCATCATCCTCCCGAATGCGAGTCCAGTGCGTTACCACTGCGCCACCTCGCTCGGTTCATTTGCAAAGGATGGTCAGAAGTAACAGAATAATATTACGAATAACAAATATTCATTTACGGTGATTAGTTACACTTCTAGGCATAGAAGTAAATCTTTAACAATTCATTCACGTCCAAACATCTGCTCTTAATCAGAATCGCAAATACTTGATCACTATTTCGTCATATTACTGCTGAATAAAAGTCAAGTCTGAATGCCTGCTTAAGTTCGAATCTCACCTTCAAATAAATAATAGCACTGTGTACTAACATATTTTGGCGATTACCTACTAGTTTAATAAAGTGAATACGTAGCTACAAATAATACGTCCATATATAAACTGTTAATGTTCGCATGTCACATTCTTGAAGATATTAAGTTTGATACCTGCCAAGTTGCTAAAAAAATATGATAGGTACATGAAAGGCACAGAAGCAAGGGGACGGTGGAAAGAGGGTTTAAACGACTATGTAGAATCTAGTCCCCTAGGATGTAAAAAACGTGTGTAGTTTTGAAAATATTACAATGTCCGAAATTCGGTAAAACAAAACTGTGCAACATGTCAAGACGCAATGAGCACGCGAACTAATAATAATCCTCTCCTTTTATATACTTCAGCACATCAGGTTGAAACGTGTCCATAAAATATTATTTTGTAAGAAAATGTCCAATATTGTGCCTCCTGTTTTGTATCGAGTAACTTGCTTGCAAGAAAATGTATAATATCGCTTCTACTGTATGTATCGATATGTGTCCTTTATGAAGTTTCATCTTTGGCAAAGATCATGTATTGCATAGCATTGTAGCTCGCACTGAGAGAGAGTAGCACTAGTGGTTCAGCTCGCTTAGAGAGCGGTTGGGTTGTGTGTATGGCTCCGATGTAGAGCAGAGGCTGCTTTGCCAGCAAGTCAGAAGTTGTATTATGTAGGTAATGTAATGCTGATTATTAATAATAAGTAACTTAAACTTTCTTTCATCTTTCATTTACGTAGTTAGAAAATTAACCTACTTCCTTCATTTGATAATCAATTATTAGTGGATTTAAAGTGCAGTATTGATGTGAATAATATTGTTGAACGGATTTCATTATAGGTGCCATAGTAAATGATAGTTAATTGACCATGATACTAAATTGATACTAAATTACAATAATTAGAAACTGATCTGCATAAAATTCTCACAGTCAAGCATTAAGAAAGTGATTTGTGGTTGTTTTTTTTTATATCTTTCTCGCAGTCAAAATTTTTGAGTATAGTCAGTGTCTGTTTCAAAAGGCTACATGTCACAGGTGTTTTGTTAAAAATATCCGTTGCGCACATAATCAGTTTCATGCACTGTTTCTCACTTAATAGCATATACATCAGTATCAGGGCCATAATTAAACCAAATTGCTGTGTCAAGGAACAATTTGTTGTCTGATCTAACGATAGGTTCAACATCCACACAACACACGTACAGCTTTTAAGGTTGCAATTCAAAAGGTTTTGGACGATATTAATATGATGTGGGTATTGTGAAGTGTATGAATTTCACTGCACTGGCAGTTTGTTATATTATAGACTGCCATTAACAGGAGCCGTGATATTCAGTGATGTTGTCGTATTTATATTAGAAAGTTCACTGCAACGTTCAGTGACGTGGAAGTATGAAAGTAACAGCAATAAAAACGGCAACTTCTCAGTTAGCATCATTTCATTCCACTATTATTCCCTACTGGCCGCTTGGAGCGCTAGTATCGCTTCAGCTGCCATTTTTTTCCTAGAGAGTTTCGCGACTGTCTGTGATAGACTGTGGTTAAACGTCATAGATGGCAATACATAATACATGTCTGTGTCATGGATGTTAGAATCTAACCATGTGAGTCTATTCCTATGATTCGTTCTCGATTCTTCTACATCTACATCTATATACATACTGCGGAATCCACCGTAAGGTGCGTGGCGGAGGATACACTGTACCACTACTAGGCATTTCCTTTGCTGTACACATGTGGCGTCTCTTCCGAAAGAACAGACGTCACTTCTGATCCTGCAGTTGTTATACCTATTCACAGAATATATGACATCAACTGCGAATGGGCAAAGCTGAAAACGTGTACCCACTGCTGGATAAATATTTTCGGCTTCGCCCATTCGCAGTTGATGTCATATATTCTCTAAATATGTAATTATAACAACTACAGGATCAGAAGTGACGTCTGTTATTTCACAACAGGCGCCACATGTATATATATAATATGCCGGTGACGGACAATGATCCTTTCGTTAGTGGGATGGGAAGGGCAAGTTTGAGGCTCTTACTCTTGCGGGAATTAGTTTCATAACTAAGAGTTTGAGTACTGTGGGCAGCATAAAGCTGGGAATTAGTGTCTGACGGAAGGCGTGTTGTTAGGTAGTTCTTGCAGGTGCGGTGATCAGTTTGTCCCCAGCGGTGTAGGGGTCAGTGCAACTGCCTAGAAAGCGGGAGACCCGGGTTCGAATCCCGGCTGTGTACACTTTTCCGGCTTTGCCCATTCGCAGTTGATGTCATATTCTGAGAATTTCCTTTCCTAATCCACTTCCAAATAGAACGAGGGAAAAAAATGCACATATGCCTCCATACGAGCCCTAATTTCTCTTATCTCATCTTTGTGATCATTACGTGAAATGTAAGTTCTGGAAAAGAAGGTGGTCCTTCCTCCAGCGATCCCCATTCGACTTCCCGGACCATTTCTATGACACTCGCACATTTGTCGGACTTACCAGTAACGTACCTAGCTAAATTGAAATGTTTGTATAGTCTATGGGACTTAACTACGGGGTCATCAGTCCCTAAACTTACAAACTACTTATGAACTACTTACGAACTAGGACGGCACAAATATCCATGCCCGAGGGGGGATTCGAACCCCTCACCATAGTGGCTGTGGAGGCCGTGACTGAAGCGCCTTAGTCCCCTCGGCCACCGCGGCCGGCACGTACCTAGCTGCTCGCCTCTGAACTGCTCCCATGTCTTCCTTCAAACTTATCTGCTGCGCGTCCCAAACACTTGATCAATACTCAAGACGTGGTCGTGCAAGCTTTTTGTACGCGGCCTCTTTCACAGATGTAGCACATCTTCCCAAAATTCTCCCATTAAAGAGAAGTCGGCTGTCAGCCTTACTCACAACTGCCCTTATATGTTCGTTCCATTTCATATCGCTCTGCAGTGTTACGACTAGATATTTGAACGACGCGACTGCACCAAGAAACTCACTACTAATGTTGTATTCGAAAACAGTGGGATTGTTTTTCCTACTCATGCGCATCAACTTACAGTTGTCTACATTGAGAGCTAGCTGAAATTCTTTGCACGAACTAGAAATTTAGTCTAATACATCCTGTATGCTATTACAGTCAATTAAAGACGACACCCTCATATATACCAGAGCATCATCACCAAACAGCCGTAAATTACAATTTATGAGGTAATTTACATAGGTAGAAAATAATAGCGGTCCCATCAAACTTCCCTGGGGCACGCCTGACGAAACACTCGTCTCTGAATACTCGCCATCTAGAACGACGTGCTGCGTTAGGAAGTCTTCCAGCCAGTCTGTGGAACCTTTCCATATGCTCGTTTCTTCGTTAGGAGTCTGCAGTGTGGCACCGCGTCGAACGCCTTTTTGAAGTCGAGACAAACACAATCCGCCTGTTGCCCTTCATCCATGGCTTGCAAGATGTCATGTGAGAAAAGGGCAAGCTGAGTTTCACCGAACGATGTTTCCTAAACACGTGCTGATTCATAGAAAGAAGCATTTCTCTCTCAAGGAAACTTACTATATTCGAACTGAGAATATGCTCCAAAATTCTGCACGAAACCGCTGTTAACAATATGGGCCTGTAATTATGTGGGCCAGTTTTCTTTCATTTCTTATAAACGCGATTCACCTCGAGCTTTTTTCTGGTCACTAGGAACTTTGTGATGAATTAAAGATTCGCGATAAATGCAAGCTAAGTAAGGGCCAATGCCGCAGAATACTCTTTGTAAAACAGAACAGGTATTCGATGCGGACCAAGAGACCTTTTTTGTATTTAGCTCTCTCAGTTGCTTCTCCACCTATTACTATGTCGTCATATATGAGTTAGTACGTTGATCGAATGATGGGACGGTTGTACCGCCCTGTTGCATGAAAGATTTCTTAAATGTTAATTTTAGACCTTCAGCTTTCCGCTTGCTTTCTTCTGTTACTGCCCCGGAATGATCAACGAGTGACTTGATAGTGGTCCTTGACCCGCATATCGATTATACATAGGACCAAAATTTTTTCGAGTTCTTGGAAAGATCTTTTGCTAAGGTATGACTGTGGTAATTATTGAATGCTTCGCGCATCGATATTTTTGTAGACGCAGTCATCATTTGAGTGTTTTTATTGGAACCGAGAGTGGAACGGCCTTTGCTTTCTCAGTAGTTTCTAACATTATTATTATTCCACGGTTGATCTTTCCAATCCTTAATCGAATTTACCGGCACATAATTCTCCAACCCTTGATTTACAGGGCATTTAAATTTAATCCACTATTCCTTTGCATCCATTGTTCCTGAAGTAAACGATGTCCATTCATTTTCTAAGTGCGATCCTAACAACTGTTTATCGGCTCTTTCTGGTCTGCGACGGCACGATTCTTACAGTGTGACAAAAAGGAGACGACATGGGTATCGATTATATCGTACTTTTTAATATCTATGGTACGTAAAGTTGAAGCTTAAAACAGTAATAGCCGAAGTCATTCCATTCAACTCTTAACAATTCTCGAGAAAATTTTTGCATGTGCATATAAATGCATATTAGGCTTCCAATTTCTTCTCCTGTCGTTGTAGCTCATTTGGTACCGTTGTAGGTTGTAGAACTAGGTGACGTAGTTCGAATACAGCTGTAACCTTATAAATATTTTTGCCTTCTATTGGAACACTTCAGCCACTTCATTTTAAATTTTGTTAAATGTATCACAATTAACACATATCTAATCGTTATGAACATACTTATTGTGTAAAATCACTTAGTTTATGGAAACACGTCGATGTAAGTAAACTTTAAAAATTAAAATCCCTCTCTAAATACTAAATTTTATTGGAGATACAAGAAATTCGCGATTTACATAAAAACATTGCTTTGTGTAAATTTGCTTCTTTCAAGAAAGAAACATAAAAGTCTAAAAAAAATAAAAAAAATAAAAATTCGAGATGGTGTTAAAAAAAATTTAAAATCGCCTTTTTAAATAAAAATAATATTTTTGCAAAATTGAGTATTTACAAAAAATACAATTTTGTTGAACTCAAAAAATCAAAAACCTTTCTAAATGCAAAATGTTATCCAAATAGTTTGAGCCGTTTCCGGGATACGTGAAATATAGATGTGTAACTCGTTTAAATATATTACATGTAAACTGTATAAAGTACGCTCGTATTGCTCTTCATCTGGAAAGCGTAAGAGGTACGTAATTTTTCATCAAACTTAAATTTCTGTATGTTAATTGTATGTTCTTGCCGCTGTCTATTTCGCTGCGTTTCGTTTCCGTCTTCCGTAATTCGCGAATAATAGGTAACGGCTCACTATCAACGAAGCTCCTATGTTCACACGCGTCTTCCTACTTGACTGCTTCCTGGCTTTCCTAATCATTCGTCACGATTCGCCAGTTGCGTTCGAATCTTGATTCGTTGGAACTTGGAATCGTCACGAGACAGACGATTCTTTTGAAGGACGATTCATCCGAATAACAATTCGATTCTTGCGATTTTTTTTTTTTTTTTTTTTTTTTTTTTTTTGTATTCGTTCAAATGAACCACTCATTCACGAATCGCCGCAAGTCTAACTGCCACCGCAAATATCGGTGGTACAATAATAGATATTCAAGACAATTCACCAGCATGAACAGACGGGCATGGGCTGTGGCGATACATTAAACATTTCTAAGACAAATGTGGTACTTACCATATCGATACCGTCCTCTTTTCAAAATAAATCTCTGAACCGTCTTTGTCTTCAACATTCAATTTTTAACGCAGTTTTTGGAAAGAGAATGCAGTCTTACTTTGTCTTTCACAGTCTTCCGAAGTTCCAGCTGGATGCCAAGTTTCTCGGACATCTGCATGTAATAAAATATGTGAGTGTGATTTTGACTTGAGGCTTTGTTCTTTAAATATACCCCCATAGTCACCCGTTTTACGACTTTGCATCTACCTTTCCACCCTTTTTATCCCGTTAGCTGTTAAACTATTGTTTTCAGTAATGTACGCTTTGCCATCTTTGCACTTAGTGTCAATATTGTTGTTGTTGTTGTTGTTTTTGTTTATAGGAGACTAAACTACAAGGTCATCAGTTCCCTGTTCCTTGCGAAGAGTCCACTGTCAAGAACGGAAGGAATAAAACAAAGCTCCGAAAATAAAAATGAACAGACTGACAATGGTCAAGACGCTAACAACACAAAACGATGAAACACAAGAGGTAAAACGAAGTCGGGATCTCACCTAAAATTGCACAGCAGAAGAACACGGATGGCTGATTATAGAGAAAAAACAGGATGAGCCAGCCATACTGCACACACTAAAATCCCCTTGGTAATTTACAGAAGGGTCTTAAGAGGATGTAAAATCGCTGGATAGGTGGGAACCTGAAGTATCAGGCTATAGCACCCACCACTAGATTGAGTTGTAAAAACCAGCTGCTCGAATAAAACTTAAAACGGAATGAGCCGTGGTGGCATCGTCGCCTAAAACTAAGGGTAGCGCGTCTGGTAGGTTAAAAGAGTTCCGCAAGTTAGCTAAAACTGGGCAGTCCATCAGAAGATGGACTACTGCCAGCGCTGCTCCACACCAACACACAGATGGGGCCTCACGGCGAACGAGATGGCCATGGGTCAGCCAGGTATGCCCAATACGGAGGTGGCAGAGGACAACTGACTCTCGACGTATGGGCCGCAGTGAAGACTTCCCCAGAGTTTTGGATAGCTTCACTACTCGAAGCTTGTTTGTTGCACTCGTGGTAGACCATTCGGCACTCCAAACATCACGCACCTTCTTGTGCAATGTTAATTTGAGGTCCGATTCTGTGACTCCAATGGTTAAGGGTGGCGCAGTGTGGCCTGTTTGGCCAACTGGTCAACACGTTCATTCCCCGGTATGCCGACGTGGCCAGGAGTCCATAGGAAGACCACACAACGGCCAGATTTGCCAAGACAGTAAGCAGTGTCTTGAATAGACTGCACTAATGGTTGACGAGGAAAGAACTGGCCTGCAAGCCACTCAGGGAGTCACTACAGATGACAAATGACCCCCGGGGCAGGCTCAGAGATATTCTAGAGCCTTTAGGATGGCGACCAGCTCTGCAGTAAAGAAACTATTTTCATGGGGCAATGAATGTTGTTTGACATGGTCACCATGGAGACATGCATACCCAGAACGACCATTTGCTAGGGACCCTTTAGTATAAATGGCTTCAGCTTCACGGAAAGAGTTGAAGAGACGTAGGAACTGGCGGCGGAGTTGTGTTGGAGAAACAAGCTGCAAACGGGGAATGGACCAAGGAGGAGTTTGAAAGGAATATTGGAAAATGGCGGAGAGTGGTTAGGATTCAAGGCATCAATATCAGCAAAAAGAGGAGGTTAATGCTGGTGAAAACTGTTTTTTAATATCTGTTGTTGTTCCAGAAGTGTTTGAGTTGGTGGAGTTAGGTGTGACTCTATCTATAACGTTGTGCGGTAATATTGGCAAAACTATTATAAAGTGGAATAGTTAAATTCATTTAATTTTCTTCCCAAACACTGCATCCCTTTTCATGCCCTTCAACTCTATTAACTGCTATTTAGTAATAGTTCAGTGCAAGGCTTCACACCATATATTTTATCCCTGCTACATTCAGAATTTTAAAAACATTGTCAAAATCTTTCCCCAGATCTACAAAAATTAAATATGTAGGGTTTCTGACCATAAATTCATATTCACCGCAAAGTGATAGAAAGCTTTAAACTATTTTACTCCAGATGACATTTCACACTGTGTCGTTAGGAAGGTATGCTAATCTGGCAAATTTGTATGGTTTGCCCTCACCAACCTCGTCTCAGGAATAGTAAGCAAGATTCATCATTCTTCACAAAATAACAGAAAATGTCTCATCAGGTGTTGATCCCAGATGAACTTCGCATCATGTTCTCAGTTGTCTATCCTAATCCGATGCATTTGGATGTGTTACACTCACCATCCATGGTGTCAAGATTCATGAACGTACAGGGTAATTCCGTATCCAGTCAACTCACTTTGAATTAAATATTTTCTTAAACGTCTCAGAAAATTGAAAAATTGTGTACAGTAAAAGTAGAGATCGACAGTAAGAAACATACCAACTTTCAAAATTTTATCTCAAATGATTTTGAAAATACGGATATGTTAAGTTTTCCAAAAAATGCTCAATTTCACTCCACAGCAAAACATTATAATGGTCATAGCTCCTCACCTATTTACATCATAAACATGGAAAAGTCTCATTTTTTTAGCATTTGTAATGCCCCGTTCCAATGATATACAACACATTATAGGTTACTACAATATTACTATTTTCAAAATTGAAATTAAATTTTTAAATTTAAATATTTTTAAAAACACATTTAAATTTTTTTTCAAAACAATGTATAAGATAGATTATATAATCACTAATTTGTATACCAAGTTTGGTCATGGGATTGCAATGGGTCCATAGTCAAAATAATCGATAACCCAAGGGTGGTTTTGGAAGAAATTGGTATTTTCGTAAATAGTATATGAATCTCTTGTGCCAGCTTTGCAACTGAAGTAAGCGGAATGAACATGTACATCAGATCATATCATTTTCTGATGGGTGTGCAGCTCAGTATAAGAACAAGGAAAATTTGATAAACCTTTCTCACAATAATGAAAACTTTTGCATCCAGGCTGAATAGCATTTTTTTGGTACTGCTCAAAGAAAAGAACAAAGTGACGGAATTGGTGGTATGGTTAAAAGATTAGCTGTAGAAGCTAGTTTTCAACGGCCCTTTGAAAATCAACTCTTGAATGCACGTGATTTTTACGGCTGATCAGTTGAAAATATTCATGGTATTAGTTTTGATCACGGAACGCAAGAAGATTGTGTGTCAGCAGAAATGTTTCTGAAAGATCGGTTTAGTGAAGTGCTCACAATAAAGGGGACTCTACAATACCACACCTTTATCCCTGTTGCCTCAGGCCTAAATACGTTATCTGTGAAAATCTTTCCAGAAGCAAGAACTTTTCCCAAAGTATCAGTATCAAGATAAACAGATAACATGATATTTGCAGACCGTAATGCGACACAACCATTATCTCTGAATAATTGGCGGTTTGCTTATATATTGGACAAACATAATGTCCAAAATGAAGCAAAAGTTACATTTCTTCATCCCAAAGGACCTTCTCCTTCATTTAATTACCCAAGAAAACCAAATATATTATGCCTACGATTCACAGATTTAATATGTGTAATGAATCAAAAAATCCAACAGGACATTTTAAGAAGCAAGTAAATGTTATCACAGTACTTCAAACACATGTAGACCTCATGTTACAAGCTTCACTGTGCAATTTTTAGCCATTATCTAACGTTTGGGCTTTTGAAATGTGGTGCTACAGAAGAATGCTGAAGATTAGGTGGGTAGATCACATTACTAATGAAGAGGTACTGAACAGAATTGGCGAGAAAAGGAGTTTTTGGCATACCCTGACTAAAAGAAGGGATCGCTTGGTAGGACACATTCTTAGACATCGAGGAATCGTAAATTTAGCATTGGAGGGAAGTGTGTGGGGTAAAATTCGCAGAGGGAGGCCAAGAGACGCGTATAGTAAGCAGATTCAAATAGATGTGGGTTGTCGTTCTTATGAGGAGATGAAAAGGCTTGCTCAGGATAGAGTAGGGTGGAGAGCTGCATCAAACCAGTCTCCGGACTGAAGACCATAACACATCTAACGTTTAGAAATATAACAAATTTATAATATTTAACTGTTTTATTTAGATCCTATTCACTTAAAATCCTTTCTGTACAGTATCATATATTACAAAACTGAAGTAATTATAACAAACAGTAGGTTTTTTTAGTTACATTATATCATTAAGATACACACACACACGAAACTATCAATTTAGTCCAAAAGCACCCTTAGGTTATCAATTATTTTGACAACGAAGTCATTGCAATCCAATAACCAAAGTTGGTATACAAATTAGTGATTGTAATACATATGTTATATATTTTTTGATAATTTTATAAATGTATTTTTTAAATATTTAAATTAAAAAAAAATTTATTTTAATTTTGATAAGAATAATGTTGTCATAACCTATAATATGTTATATATCATTGGAAAGGCCATTAAAATGCTAAAAAATGCAACTTTTCCATGTTTGTAATGTAAATAGGAGAGGAGTTATGACCATTATAACGTTTTGCTGTAGCACGATTTTGACCATTTTTTGAAAACTTTACATAGCCGTATTTTCAAAACTGTTTAAAATACAATTTTGAAATATGGTAATTTCCCTACTCTAAACTCCTACTTCGAGTGTACCAAATTTTATTAATATCTGAAAGGGTGTGACAAATAGGTGTGTTGATTTGACATGGTATTACCCTGCATCCAAATTTTTCGCAATAAGCTTCACATTGTGTGTTGAAAACCCAACGGTATTTGACATTATGTCATCTGCAGATTATTTCAATTCACTACACCACACGTGTTTTGATTTTTATTTTAAATGATGCAAAGGTTTGTACATGAAAATAGTTTTTTTTTTTACTTTGTGCTCACTAGGACTATGTTTTTTTAAATTGATATTCAGTCCACCAACGGTGTTGTTGTGTCTTTTTTACATGTCACTGCTGTTTCTCCGTCTTGTTGGCTGGAGTTGGTTGGTTCCTGATGTGTGCTTTCCGGTTGTGTACGACACTTTTCACCTGTTTTTATGGCGTTTCTTCCGTTTCATTTGTTGTCACCTCAATCACTTGTCTTGACTTATTGGAAACTGTGTACACTTTGTATATCACCCGTTTCAAGTAGAATTCTTTTCGTTTTGTTTATCACTTCACCACAGATTTTCTGCGTTGTATTTGTGTCTTCATTTGTTTTTCGTATGCTCTGTGAGTGTTGCCAACGTACTAATTTCTATGGAATACAATTTAATTGAACGTATGTGTGTGAGTCTCTCTCTCTCTCTCTCTCTCGTGTGTGTGTGTGTGTGTGTGTGTGTGTGTGTGTGTGTGTGTGTGTGTGCACGAGTGATTTTAATTTCTGGGAACAGGATGTCTGAGATGTTTTTCAGTTTAACTGGGATTTGGTGGGGGAGAGGAGGCCAGTGTTGTGGGTAATGGTTTGTGGGGGGGGGGGGGGGGAGGGTTGGCTTTCAGAGTGTTTATTTCTATATTAGGTGCTCAATAAGCTTGAAAAGTGTGTTGTTTCCTAGATAGGTTTGGACACTCATCAGACTTTTCTGTTATTGTTTAATGGTTATCGTAGTTTTCTTTAAGGGTGAGAAGGTGTTTCTTGTTGTTGTTTATTCTTATGATATGTATGTCTGTGTCTCTGGTGGTTATTTTATGTTGGTTCAATGAAAACGTTGAATGATTTGTTTCATACATCCAGGCTCATACATTTTCCTTATATCAGGTGTAAAATGTCCTTTTAGTTTCGCCATTTTATCTTTCATCACATGTGTTGCATTTCAGTTGGTATACTCCTGATTTTCTGTATGGATCTATATTTTCTATTGATTTTGATTTTTTTTTAATATTTTGGATATTCTGTGTGTGTAACTGTGATTATATGCCATTGTTTACCATCCGTTGTTTTCTTCATTTTTCCTCCTTTGTGTTGTTCTGGTATGTGTATCTTGTGCCGGGCGGGAGTAGCCGAGCGGTATGAAGCGCCACGTTGCGGACCGCGCGGCTACCCGCGTCGGAGGTTCAAATCGTCTCTCGGGCATGGATGTTTGTGCTGTTCTTAGTACAAGGAAGTTCAAAAGTTTAGAGACTGATGACCCCGCAGTTAAGACCTATAAGCTTTACAAACATTTGTGTCTTGTGTGTTTGTATGTGTGGTATTCTGCCTTTGTGATGGTGGTATTGGTGTGTTTATTTGTTTTTTTAATTTTATTGTTCATCTTTTTTGCTGGGTTTCCTTGCGTCCATTGTTTGTGGCTATTTGTACTATGGTATTCATTTCTTTCTGATAGTTATCTGTGTCTAGTGGGTGGTGTTTAGTCTGTGGAGCATGAGCATGTTTCTGAGTGTCGCTTATTTCTCTGTATCTGGTGATTAGATGTGTAGTGTATGATTGCGTCGTTGCTGGTTTTCTGATATCAATACAGTGTTCGTCTCTGTGACGAATTTCGAGACGTGTCTACTTTCGGCTGCAGTTCTTAAACGGTGTGCTGTACAGTTATCACAGTTATCTACAGTGATTTTGGACGCCTCGACGTATTCACCTTTGGGCGTGTCTGCGCGTTAGATGCCGCCTGACAGCAGCAGATAAGTGTGGCGGAATTCCAACATGCATCTCCAATATACTCTAATGTTACTGAAGGGGGAAATCCTGAAGCAATTTTGGAAGATTACGCCGCAAAAACCTAATGTACCTCCGTCCGTTATGTTTTGGTGGAAGAATGAAATGGAATGAGTGGATGACCTAGTACCCTTAACTAGACATTCAGTAACAAACTCTTCTGATGTGGTGACTCATAAACAGCGCGTGGTTTATTTCACACCACAAATGTGTATTACGGTAATTAAAAATATCGTCTCGTGTGAATCCTGATTCGTCCGCATATAAAATGTTACATGGGAATCTAGGGTTGACTACAGGCTGATGTTGCATACACTGATAAAACATTACACTAGGAACAAAGTCCACATCATTGAACTCGATGGAGGTGGTGAGAGTACAGTAAACTGCGATTTCAAATTCTCCATACACCACTTAGTACAGGCACTTGTGTGACAATTCGTCGAGGTTCCTGGAGAGAACCGTATCCTCAAACTCAGTCGTTATTGGAGCAGGCCTACCTCCTGCTGTGCCATTTGTAAACCCCCCATGTCCTCTCAAGCTCTGATGGACCCTTATAAACAACATAGGACGGCCTCAAGTGCGCAAGGGCTACACCGTACGATGTCAAAAACAACGCCGTCAGTGACGGCTTGGGACCATACATTGGTAATTGTCTCGCAAACGGCTCTTTTTCGGACCCACGTTTACTGGGACATTTGTGCTTCTATTATTGTGTCCATTCAAACGTTTAATTTTGCGCCATCGTTTTTGATGCACTCTGTATACAGGGTGTTACAAAAAGGTACGGCCAAACTTTCAGGAAACATTCCTGTCACACAAAGAAAGAAAATATGTTAAGTGGACATGCGTCCGGAAACGCTTAATTTCCATGTTAGAGCTCATTTTATTACTTCTCTTCAAATCACATTGATCATGGAATGGAAACACACAGCAACAGAACGTACCAGCGTACCTTCACTTTGTTACAGGAAATGATGCAGCCCTAGAGAATGGCGTATTGTATCACAGCCGTCCACAATAAGAGCACGAAGAGTCTCTACATTTGGTACCGGGGTTGCGTAGACAAGAGCTTTCAAATGCCCCCATAAATGAAAGTCAAGAGGATTGAGGTCAGGAGAGCGTGGAGGCCATGGGATTGGTTCGCCTCTACCAATCCACCGGTCACCGATTCTATTGTTGAGAAGCGTACGAACACGTCAACTGAAATGTGCAGGAGCTCCATCGTTCGTGAACCACATATTGTGCCGTACTTGTAAAGGTATACGTTCTAGCAGCACAGGTAGAGTATCCCGTACGAAATCATGATAACGTGCTCCAGTGAGCGTAGGTGGAAGAACATAAGGCCCAATCAAGACATCACCAACAATTCGTGCCCAAACTTTCACAGAAAATCTGTGTTGATGACGTGATTGCACAATTGCGTGCGGATTGTCGTCAACCCACTCATTTTGATTGTAAAAATATACAATTTGATCACGTTGATATGATGCCTCATCACATTTAAAGAGAAATACTAAAATGAGCTCTAACATGGAAATTAAGCGTTTTCGGACACAGGTCCACATAACATTTTTTCTTTCTTTGTTCGTGGGGAATGTTTCCTGAAAGTTTGACCGTAACTTTTTATAACACCCTATATATATATATATATATATATATATATATATATATATATATATATGTGTGTGTGTGTGTGTGTGTGTGTGTGTGTGTGTTTATTCTTCAGTAATCCATAGCATGATATATCACACAAACAATGGCGTTGATTGCATCACAATATTCCACTTACATCCCGAGATATTGCGACGCGAAGTTGACGCTTGAAATACGCGAGACGCGCGGCTAGCAGACGTTCTGAGCAGCATGGGGTTCACGCCTGAGTCTCAGAACGTGCGCTAGCCGCGCGGTTCACGTATTTCAAGCGTAAACTTCACGTCGCAATATCTCGGAATGTAAATGGAATATTGCAATGCAATCAATGCCATTGTTTGTGTGATTTGTCATGCTATGGATTGCTGAAGAAATAATATAGGACGTCCATTTAAAAAAACATAAGTTTGTGTTAAAAACATATTTTCTTTCTTTGTAGAATGTTTCCAAATATGTACATTCATGGACCCCAGCCGTCACTGATACCGGTGAAAGTCGTCTTCCAATAGCTGTTATTGTTCGAGAGATATTTTGGGTGGACAAGATAGCTGGGACATATAAGAACAGATATTTCCGCTCCTTCATTAATACGCTACTGAAGTTTGACCTGATGCACAGCAGTGTCACTTTTGCCTGGTGCGTTAGTATCTGGAACTGTGGACAGCCAGCAGTGGGGTAGAAACGCCTCTGTCGGCCACCTGACCCCGCAGGGCGCCGGTCCTGAGTTTGAGTTGCAGAGGGCGCAGCGAGGCGCCAGACGGGGAGCGTCAGGTGGGAAAACTGGGAGGAGTTGGTGCCAAAGTTTGCCGAGGGAAGGTCAGCCGGGGGAAGGCCGCGTCCCACTGTGACCGAAGTCGCCACACGTGGCGCACACGTGCGTGCCAGTCAGCACGTGCCCTCTTACGGGCGCCCTAAACGTACAAACTACTTATGAACTACTTACGAACTAGGGCCACCCGCTGCGCTCCAGCGCGCCTGCGGTCCTTAACGCACTAAGTTGGCAGCCACCTTCGTGGCCTGGTATTCACACTGTTATGCCGTAAACGATTGCCCGCTGTGACGTAACGTACAACACTCATTTGGAGCGTTAGAGCTAGCTAGTTTGACAGCGGAGAGCGTCGAAATTTGCGACGAGTGAACAGGCATTCAACCGCTGCGAGGAATTAAGCCTCGGCCAGCTCCGCATCGTGGGGGGGAGGGGGGAGGGGGTGCGGAGACCACATGGAAAGCAGGCTGGCGGATGTGACATCGTGTTCAAATGCCGTTTTTCCCACCAAAAGTACGGCTTTCTTTGTATTTTAGATACTACGCTGAAGCTATAAGAGTTGCAGACTAGCACGGGAAGCAAATGAAAGAGGAGAATAGAGTGATTAATTTGATGTGTTGACATCATTTATAATAATTTATACCAAAAGTTAGTCAGAAATCGTATATTAATTCACTTGAAAATATCCAGAGGCTAAATTAATTGACATACTGTAACTAGTGAGCGTTAAAATAAAAGTTCTCATCCAAACGCAAGTTTGGTATAACCATTTACATTGCGCATAATAATGCACTATGAAGGAAAAACAATACTGATTTGTTAATAACGTTTACTAAAAGACAGATACACAAACAGAGAGGCAGTGATAAGTTGGAGGTGAAGTAAACACACATTATGATCTGTGTAGAATATATTAATTTCTGTTATTTTATTATGTTGTCTTTGTGTAAACTAAATTTGTTTTTATTGGCCGCAATTTGTTATATTTATGAGCACAGTAATTATGATCAGTGCACAGCAAAGAGGACTGCAAAATCTACGTGAAAACACTTTACCTAAGCTATTTTCAGACGTATATGGACTTTAATTCTGAACAGTTGTCCGAACTCAGAAATTGTTCATCCGTTTGTGTTTCTGTTCTTTCTTTTTCTTCTTCTCCTTTCTTTTTTCTTTTTTCTTTTTAAAGAATTATGAACTCTACTAGAAAATTTTAGTAATGTTATCCAAATGATTAAATATTCATATAGCTACCTTTTTAGCAAAACTGGGGGCTCTATTTACTCGTATCACACGTAGTCCAACAAATTTAGTTGTACTCGTCAGACATAATCATGCAATGGGCAAACAGTTTCATTTAAAACGCAAACCTCATATTGTAGTCAATTATTTAGTACATGCCGTCCTACTTAAAAATTCCCTTACTTCCCTGAAAATTGAGTTTAAAAAAATAAATGTATACGTGTAAAGTCAGCAACGAGCCAAAACGTAGCAGCAATAGTAAGTCATCCCCTGAGACAATGTAAGTTAAATACAGGGTCCGTACCGTTACGCCGCGCTATCACATCTCCAGTTCAGCAAAGAATGGACGATTTACGGATTCTTTCTAACGAGAAAAAGACATCATGAACACAGATCAAGCGTAAAACGAGGGGGGGAATGAGCTTATGGCTTTCTTGGCCGGAAGATCCTTTGCGGGATTGTTCGGCCGCCTGAGTGTAAGTCTTTTTAGGCACGTGGGCGACTTACATGCAAATGGTGATTAGGACAACACAGAACACCTAGTCTCCTACCGGGAATCGAACCCGGGCCTCCTGCGTGGTAGTCAGCGACGCTGGCACTGAGCTACGGAGGCGGACAACGAGGAAAAAAATTATCACTAAAAGGAGCAAAATATTGTGTGCGTGTGAGGGGTATGTTGGAGAGGCGACTTTGGTACGCTTCAACAGAAGTGGCTCCTCCACAGTAGTTGTCGTTTGTTGTGGTCCGGAGACTAATTTGGTGCAGGTCTCCATCCTAAATTATCCTGAGGAAACCTCTTATATCCTCATAATAACGTCAACCCATATCCATCTGAACCTGCTTACTTACTCGCCTCTTGGTCACCCTTCACGATTTTTACGCCACACACTTCCCTCAAATACTAATTTAAGTTCTCCTCGATGTTTAATGATGTGTCCTACCAATAGATCGTTTCTTTTACACAAGGTATGCCAGAAATTTCTTTTCTCCCCAGTTCTCTTCAGTAACACCTCAAAAGTTACGTGACATTGCGGCCTAATTTTCAGCATTCGTGTGTAGCACCACACTTGAAATGCTTCTGTCCTCTTCCCGTCTGGGCTATTCATCATCAATGTTTCACTCCCGTACAAGACATCACTACGTACAAGTGCCTTCATAAAAGACTTCCTAATACTTCATCAATTTTCTATGTTAATAAATTTCTCATTTTTAGAAAATCTTTTTCCCTTTGTTATTCTGAATTTCACCAGCAAAAGGAAAAAGATTGTGTTCCAAAGGAATGAGGAAATACGAAAATACTGCGCGGTGAAAGTTAACCGAGAAGACGAGAAGCGTAAAGGTGACTTACGGAAATCAATAAATTATTCCTGTCTGTGTGAAGTAAATATTTATTTATTTTTGTCCACCATCCCCCGGCACAATGCAAGAAAGGCATTGTGAAGGTCGCGAGTTCGAATCCAGTAATTGGTACATTTTAAATCGGTATTTTCTAGCTTTTTATTAGTTCATGGTTTTAGTTTTTGACATGTCGTGCTACAAGGTATGTTTTAACGTGGCTACGGCACCTCCCTCTTCGTCTTTGATTATTTGTTACGGCGTAACATGTAAAAGGAGTGGGCGAGACCATTGATTCCTTGTTGATATTGAGTTACCTATTTTGAGTCTGTTTTTGCTGTTTCAGTAGAGATAGTATTGCTAATTTCCTATTTTCTGTAGTACTGAGTTCCTAGAAGTATGTACAGAATGACGTTTTGTTACTTTCCTGCAAAGAAAAAAGGTTATGAGAACGACAAGTATACACTTAAACTGCATTATATGGAGGCAGAATGCCATAATATTGAGATTGATATGCAGACAGAAAAATCAAATAGCACCACTCTCTTTGAGAAAACATGAAATATCTCTTTTTCTTATTAATCAACTGCCAACTGTCTGTTTTACCACAATATTGAAAATACGGCTATTAACATACACTGCTTCACGAGACTTCAATTTGCTCACAAATTATTAGGTCTATACAAACGTAGACGAATGTCATTTGTATTATGCACGTACTGAGTATTAAGCTAGATGTGTTTCGGTCTCATGGGTCGAACTGATGCCTTATTTCAATGGTTAAGCGGCTGCACATCTCCCTGGTCGCTATGTAAATGTACGTCCCGCTCGCAGTCTAAAATCTAAACTTTGTTCGGATATTTCTAGAACCCACACGATATTGTAAGTTGTCAAAAACAGCGTGTGTATGCAAATATTAAAACTGATAACAAACATACTTTTACGAACTGCCCTGCCTATCTAACCCATGTTAATTTAGGCAAGTATTTGACTAATTTCTGAAAACAACTATCTGATGCAGAACCTTAATTTTTTACTGTATGTTACATGATGCTAATAGAGTCAGCTGTACTAAAATCTACTTTATCCATTTTATAGTTTTGTATTTATTAACAAAAAATATTGAGTTTTTCTGCATCTGCATCTGCAGAAAATACTTTTTGTGCACTTTCTAATGGGGGAAAATTTATGAATGTAGTACCAGAGGTGGCTTTTTATGTTATGCAGAGTTTCTGAAAATTTCATTCATTTATCTATGATAGTTTGTGATATAATGGGGCATATGTACTGAAAATTTTAGTTGGCGGAAAATTGACTTTAATGAAAAAACTTTTGAAATTTGTTACTTATAGTTAATAAAAACTGTCCTACCTGCAGCATATGATGGTCCTTCTTTTGCCTCTAGCAGGTATTCCAGTTTCTTTTTTCACGTTTCTGGATGTTTGTTTTGCTGAGTGTACTAACAGCGACATGAACATCTAGTGTCATTGTATGCATGCCTACAACTACAGCTTTAGGAAGGCGGTTCCTAATTATGCTGTTGAAACATTCATGTGGGTTCTGTGTCGGCCCATGAAGACATTTCCTTAAAAGGTCAGGGTGAGTCAAGTCTCTGAAAATAGGTTTAATTGGTGTAATAACAGCGGCAAAAAGAGAACGCTGGTGAGAATAAGATTCTCCAGTTGCCTGAGCTCCATTGTATTTGCACCACGAATTTTCCCATAATGGACATAATGCCTGACATAGCTTATCATTAGTAGATAACTTATGGATGAATATGGCCCAAACATCACACTTCATTGCCTCGACATTTTCTTTATTTCTCATAATTGCCTGTCCATAGTATATCTGCAGACTTAAGTATAGCAACTACTCGCAATCACACTTGAAGAAAACTAACCGCAAGTTTGAAAGCGTGTTCTTTACAACAGCAGCAACAACGGAATAACTACACGTGGTAGTAAAATGCTCTTTATCTGCTATAAAAAGATTTCAGCAAATTCCTTTTCAGAGCACATAAATAATACGTTACTATATCAAAATATGATGAAAACCGAAAATCGATTTTTTTTCTACCTGACCCACGGTGTGGTTCCCTTAAGAGATCTAGCATTACACTTTTTCCGGCAATACGAATTTTTATGGTTTTTAGTTTCTACCCAAATGATGGGATCTCCAATGATGTTTTTATCACGTGCTAAACAAATTTGATATCTCAGGCTCCTGTTGGTGCTGCATTACGAACGACCAGCAGTGTTCCAAGATCCCCCTGTGTAACTTAACTCATGTATAGTTTACATTAAAGAGCCTGTATAGGGAGGAGTGGCCAACCGGCCTGCGGGAGCCATGTTTTTACCAGTGTTAACAAAAACTTTGTAATTTACGAAGATCTGTCTTCTCTGGGTTTCTGTTTTTATAGCTCAGAAAAAATGACATTAATTCAGCTCCAAACTAATAGTTAAACTCATTGTTTTCTTAACAGAATAAGGGCATAAATGAAATTAAAATTATGAAACAAAAATAGCTAATAACAAAAAATTACAGCACATTTTACGTGCCTATAATAATATTCGTTTGGTTTGACTTCACAGGACAAATAATAATTGGACGGTGTTATGCATTAATTGACCAAGCGCCAAAACTGGATGTCGAGATATTAATCAAAAGACGAAAGTGTTAATATAAATTCTGAGCCTACACCAAATCTAGGTTTCGACGCAGTAAGGTAATGAACCTGAATTAAATTTACATGCTCATATCTTAAAAACATATAAAATGCACCGAAACTCAGTATTTATACAAAAATGGCGCTTGGTCATGTGTTGCTTCTATACGTAATTTTCATTTCTGCATTTTGGATTAACTGACTAAAAGGCGATGTAAAGTGATGCAAAAATACAATATAACTGTATTATTTCAGGCTCTATTTAATGATATTAAACCGATACAAGAAGAACATAACATTACTATTCGATTTTTATGCCTTTTATAGGCTATTTACTGAAGTAATAAGTAGTAAATAACTTGAAGCTTGAAGTACAAAGCTCCGTATATATTCAGAAAATAACTTATTCTTTCTAGTGCAATTAAAAAAATAACTCCAATTAAAAAAATGATGATAATAAATTATAAGGGGTATGAAGACCTAAATGTATTTTACTGACGTGCGAACATAGATACTAACATTCCTTCTGAACAGTTACATACGTCATTTGAATATATCAGTGCCTGACACCTATCACAATAATACAAAATTATTAAAGATATTTAATGTAAAGAAAAGTAATAGACATTTGTATTGGGATATTTCATTAGCAATTGAAAAATCACGTTGTGAGCAGTCCAAGCCATCACTGCCATCCGCGAAATCAGTGTGCCTGATAAGTTTGCGGCAAAAATGTTGTGCTTCCTTTGAAATGAGGTCCATTAGAGATTGACTGTCGTTTAGCTTGGCTTCAGAAATTGGCCATAGAGGCGTCAACAGGGCACAAAAGTTACTTTTGTTCCGCATTCGAGGTGGTCGACCTGCTGATTTCTGCCTAATATCAACTTCAAATGGCTCACCATGAAAGTCAGTTTTGAACCCTGTATTGAATGGTTTGTCTTTAAGCAGGTCTATCTCTCTCATCTTCATCCAGTTTATTTTCTCGTCCCGGAAGTTGGTTCTGCGATTTCCTATATATATTTGAAGTACTCTTGAAATCTTGAACCTTCATTCTAAGGACTGTAAGAGGGTTTCGTTTACCACACTTTTTCACGATATTCATGTAATCGTCTGATGTATAAAGTCACTGTTGCAGTTTGAGAGTGCATTCTATGTCCCCGAAATCGCTGTTATTCGGGCAGGAGCTATGACCAGATATAAGAAACGTCTGTCTTATTGTGTGCAGTGTAGGACGCTATTCTGAAACTGCTTTTAGCATTAGAATCATTTTGATGTTTCTGTTCTGTTCACCAAATGTTGCATAGCCAACCGTGTAATTGTCTTTTAATGAGGCTTACAGTTTTTTCAACTTTTGCATAACAGAGAGTTGTTCCTATCTTTCGTCCTCGGTAAAAAAAAAGACCTTTGCTATTGACAAGCACTAGGGCCAGGCTTACCTGCATTCGGCGTTGATAAAGTTCGTTCTCTACCAACCAATTTGCACATAATTTGTTGTATACAATTGGACAGATTGGGTTACTTTCTAATCTACTTCAAACGTATGACCTTACAAGACTCATGGCAATTGACACACTGTGCATTCTCTGTGTGTCATTTTCTTCTAACAGTCGTAAAATATCGTCATTACGGAGAAAGCGAGCCATTGTTGTAAATATATTGAAATGAAAGCAAATTACTACATTTGTAAACTGTAAATAAATATTACTTTTCTGTTAATAGTTGCTGACCGATGGAGATCCATTACCGGCCACACGGTGTGATAATGTTTGTACATTCTGCACGGCAAAATCTTCTGTTGGTTGTGCTTTCATTCTATTGTACTGCATACTAACATGAAGTCAGCTATTACTTATTCTGAAGTGTTGAAATTTTAATTTCCAGCAGAATACTTACGATAGCAGATGTTATAAAATTTCCGCAGATCAAAGGTTTTTATTATTTTTTACTCACAACTTCATAGTTCATTGCTTCGGGACTAGGCATGAATGATAACCACGTCCACGCATCAGCTGTACAACAATAACCCACGAAAATTTTAGCCGGACTGAGACCTGAGCCTTTATTTCCTTCTATTCAAATGCAGTCGCATTAACCACTACCCTCTCTTTTAACAACTGTACAGAATGAACCTAACTTTCACAGGTCAGACTAAATCCCCACAGTACTCATCCAGTACTAAATCCCCACAGTACTCATCATTGCTACACAGGACGAAGAATTTCTCTATTGTCATAGGCGTTGTTTTCGATTGAAGTACAATGTTCAATGTCTGTGTTCAACGATTTAACCAACGCATTATTTTTTACACCTGCCACCAATTGACACGTTTGATGGACGTCCTTAAAATACGTAAAAAATCATTAAAATCAAACAGAATAAAAGTAGAATGAAAAAGACAATTTGTGTCCGAAATCACGCCATACACTTCGAAACACCGGACAGAGATTGAAAATACACATGTGTTAGAAATTGCCCCAGTCCATGGGGTCTGTCTCAGCAAAAGTAGATGGACCTTGACGTTCTGCTTCTAGGATATTTTATTGTTTATACATCTACCCCACCACTTCCGTAAAACACAATGAAATCCGACGAAAGTTGTAGTGAAAATCTCAAAACTGTCCGAAATCACCCCGTTTGACGGTATATAGAGTAACGCCGGTTGTAGCGATATTATACGTGGGGTTGGGTGCCAGTAGACGGTTGAGTGATCCACACAGTTCCCGTCATGCAGCTACATAAATTTAGCTTCTTCTAGTGTTTCTGCTGAGTACCGTCTTATAATCTTCAGATCTAGTGCTCGCTTAATCCCTTCAAAGCCGCGCCTAGCTATTCATGGTCGCGTGCGCAGTGGCGCGATCCCCAGGATTAAAAGGATGAAGCGAGGTCTCTAGCACCGGTGGATAGACTCTGTCTGAAGTTACTAGAATGGTATGCAGCCAAAACATCAGCAGAAGCTAAATTCATGCGGCTGCGCGCCTCAAACTGTATGGATCACTCGTTGCACTGTAAAATCACGGAGACACACATACTGTTTCATGCAGACAACGTCAAGACAGTTTTAGAATTGGGTATTTCAATCGCGGACTATCTTTCAAGTCCAATAACTTCACTGTGATTTTTTTTTACTGACTGTATATTACCTGTCCACTGTATCCGTGGCAAGTCGAAAAAGTCTGACTATTTCTTTTTCGTAATTTCCTTTGTTCCGTAAGGTGGAATAAATTATACATTCCCAGGGGCATGGGTGTTTGTGTTTGTCCGTAGGTTAGTTTACCTAGGATTAAGTAGTTTGTAAGCTACGCATTGATGACCACGCAGTTTGGTCCGATAGATTTACAAACATTTTTGAAATGATGTCTTTGTTATTAACAAATTTCCGCATCTTCATTCAGTTTTTTTCTGAACGTTATTTACGTTTTGTATTGTTGGCTTAGTACAAACATTTTATACCTGTGGAGCATAGTTTTATCACACTAGTGGGTTGTGTGAATTTCCAGTATTTATGTAAACTGTTCTACATCTACAGAAACTCTGCAAGTCACATTGACGTGCATGACAGAGCGTTCATCCAAATAGTTTTAGGATATTCCTCTACAGTTCCACTCTTTAACAGAGCGCTGGAAAAAGAAACACCTAAATCTTTTAACTTTCCATTTGATTTCTCTTATTTTATTACTGTGATTATGTCTCCCTATGTAGGTGGTTACGCATAAGATATTTTCGCATTCTGAACAAAAAGTTGGTGAAATAAATTTCGTAAATAGATCTCGTAGCAACGTAAAACGCCTTTCTTTTAATTATTTCCATCCGAACTAGTGAATCATTTCCGTCACTCTGTCACGTATATCGCGATAATAGAAAACGAGCTGCCCATCTCTGGACTATCTCTAAATCATCCGTCATTCACACCTGTTGTGGATCCCACAATAGGCACCCAATAGGCACCAATAATCCAAAATACGACCCACAAATGTTATGTATTCAATTTCTTAGCAGAACCGTTGCATCTTCTAAGTGTTCTTCCAATGAAAAGTAGCCTTTGGTTCGCCTTCCGTACAAGATTTTCAACGTTTTCTTTCCAACTTGTTAGTAATTGTTACTACTACGTATTTAGTTGAATTTACGACCGGTAGATTTACGGATTTCTTTTAGTGGTGATATACTTCTCATTATTAAGGGTCAATTGCCAATTTTTCACCATGCAGATATTTTATCTAAATCGTTTTGCAGTTGCTTTTGATCTCCTGGTGACTTTACTAAACGGTAAATAACAGCATCATCCGCGATGAGCTACTTAAATATTCTCCTAAATCGTTTACAAAAGTAAGGAACAGCAGGGGCCGTATAACACTTCCCTGGGGGACGCCAGGTATCAGTTATTTTTACTCGATGGCTTTTCGTCAATTACAACATAGTTAGTCCTTTAAGTCAGGAAATAAAAAATCCAATCGCATACTTTGTGACACAACCGCGACTAATCGAACAGTCATGGGCCACTAAGTGTGGCACCCGTGCTAGCCTAGGGCAAGACTTGGACCGAAACTCCCCAAAGACTTATCCAAACACTAAATAAATCATGGAAAGCGATAACTATGTTTGAAATAGGTGTAGCTTATAGCAGTAAAAGAAGTCTGATTACTATGAAACAAAAATTAGCGTAGGTAATCTTGCAATACTACTGTTGGGCTAATTAAAATTATTAACAAAATGTTTCATGAATAAAAACTTATACACGGTCGCCAGCCTAATGAGGCATAAGAATACCAAGCAGTGATAAATTAAAAATGCAGTTAAATTTAGAAGCTTGGTGCAGAATAAATAAAGGGTGGAAGAAACTTTGTCACCAGTTTCATAAAAGATAAAAAGTACCAATAACAAAAATAAGAAAGATTTAAATGACAGCAGTAAATATTTAAATTATTTTAACGGGAAGACTCACCTCATCAGTTTCTGTTACTAAAGAATATAGCGTGGAATGTGGTATTGCAGTGCAAGTGGCACTCAGAAACAAAGTTACTGAAAGGCTTATAATTAGTGGTAAAAAATAATAAAAATCTACTGATGTTATGGTCAGTGCTGTTCCTAATGTCCTTTGTAAATAAGTGAGAAATTCGTTATGATTATGACCTCTGTTCAAAAATCTACTAGAAGAACACTGACTAGTATGTATCACTTTGTTGAACATAATGAAATCTTTCTTGCTAACATAAAACTAATGATTCTGTTACATTTAGCTATTTTTTTAGTAATACTTTGCTGAATAGATTCGTCAGTTCAATCTGATAGCCTGGAATCTAGAATGGGGTCACTCAAACTGTACTGACAAGTTATAGGAACACTGATACCACGATTTCGTGACTGAACTATTTCAGTTATATGAATTGATTAAAATTAGTTATGTGGCAAAACAGTAACTTATTCCTGCCAATACTATTGTGCAAGAGCAATGAAATTTATAGTTGCATCACTGTATATTGTAGTAAGAAGATTCTAAAAAAAAAAAAAAAAAAAAAAAAAAAAAAAATACATTATCAAAATTGATTGCTGCTTTTTTTTTAATAGGACAATTCGGTTAATAATTCTTTACAGGAGAGGATCCCTATTAGGTTATGTGACTTGAGATAATTTGGGGTTATGTACACACAACTTTTAATAGAAATGTAACCTCTATTCAAAAACATGCAAAACACAAGTTAAATCTCTCAACGACCAGTTTATAAACAGTAAGAATAAATATTATGACCTGATATTAATTCGGAGTAGTGGCGAGGTGGCGGCGCAGCGTATACAGCTCAGATTTCATCTTTATGCAGTTTGTGAGCCGACATTATAACAGTGGTTTCCAGTAGCTTCTATCTAGCTCCATATGCAGACAGTATAAGTGTTACCATTGCATCAGCACGTTCACCGAGGCCATTGTACGTAGATTGGTCTTCTGCCTCAAGTGAAACAAATATTTGGGCAGAATACATTAGCACAAGTCTGCCACTACGTCTTGCTGCTGTGCCCTCAGGTTCACTATTGCTGTGAGCTCCCACCACAGACTGACTGCTGTGAATGCCAAACTTCGACTGACTACCCTGTCTCCGTTAACTGCGCGCGAACACCACTTTTTATTTTTACAACGGAATTCCGTTCACATTGGAATCACTACATGTTTTACATATCATGCTGGTCGTGAGATATTACAAATTTACATAATACTGACATACATAAAACGATTCAAAAATCAAACTGACATTATCAAAGCCAATTAAGTTTCCAAAAAAGTTAAAGGCAAAATAAACATGATATAGATATTCATAAAACATACAAAGCACATGAAGTACAGAATACAATAGTGGAATCGATTGTAACATTTGTTATCTTACCTACTATAAAAATGAAATATTATTAACAAAATGGTCAAAATTGGGCAATGCCGTTAGAACGTGTGCCGACACACAATAAGCACGTAATTTAATTCGAAGACAGTTTTGACGTATAGTAAGTCCGGGAGTGTTTCCGCATGCGGTGCAGACTACGCAACCCGCTCCCTCCCCCTCCCACCCTCGCGCCACTAGTTTTGGTAAAATCTTCCTTAGTGCGTGTGTAGGTGCTTTACAGTAGCGCAGTAGACGCTGGGCGGCGAGGCAAATGCTTTTGTTTCAATAGTGATAATTTTAACCGATCTAGTGTTAATAAATAAGGTAATTCTCTATATCTTGCATATAAATCATTTTAGTGCTGCGGTTAGTTGTTAGATGGTGCTAAATAGTGACATATTTTTTCAATATCTGAGCAGTTGGACGAACAGTAACTTCTGTTGGGTGCCTTTTGATTCCAGTCTGGCCAATGTGGCTGCTACGGCCACAGATACGGCGTCTATTCCTGATAGAGCGAGATACATGCCCTAAACTTTGATACTTATTATGTTGACTGTGGCAGGGAAATTAGGAATAAAAGATAATGAAGCAGAGGATTTCCTTTGAAAAATTCTGATAGGCCTAAGTTTAATCATTGAAAGTAATTAAAAATTTAATTTGTTTTGATATAAAAATGAAGGATTTGTTTGTGAATTCTGCAGTGTTTATATTTCTTCCTCAATTGTTACAATCATAAACTAAAATTTTAACATATTTTGTTTAAGAAATTATAAATTTGAACAAATATCATCATGCGCCATTTCACCCATAAGGGCGCGGCGTCTCACCCTTAGCCTAAGGGATAGATGCCACACTGTCAGGTTTTCTGAAAGACCAAATATCATGACGAATTAGTGCTGCAAAATTTTCAAAAAATTATATTTTAAGGAAAACTGGTTTGTTTACTTGTAAAAGAAGTTATTTTGACTTAAGTGCATTACGATATTTTTATGAATAATTTCGAAAATGTGCCCTACCTCTTTCGGATATACACTATATTGTCAAAATCCTTCCAGAAGACTAGAAACACGAAATATGTTTGACATCCTTTTTCGATAGCACTCACCACATATTATGAGTAGAGAGGTATCTGTGTTTCACAAGAACGATACTTTCTGAATCCTTATGGTTAATAGGTCGTTCTTTGCTAGGTACTTCATAATATTTCAGAAAAAATCTGCAATCCTACGTCAGTGAAATAGGCCTTTAATTTTGCGGATCACTCCTATGGCTGTTCCTAGATATGCAGTGTGAAATGTTTTACTATATTTTTGAGTAATTACAGTTTATTCTACCGATACTCAGCTTTTCATCATTTCGATGTATGGGGGTTCTGCTCGCTGGAACATTATTCTGCTAGGACGTCGTGGTAGAAATAAATACTCGGCATGTACAATTTTTCACTTCTTCTTTAATTTGAAACCAAACTACTTCTCCACAAAAACATTACAAATTCAAAACTTGCGTACAACAACAACTCAGACTGACGTAGATTCCAAAGCACTTTGCGAAAGCCAGAACACGAACTCCCCCATGCCAGGCTGTGAGGCAAATATATAACATCAACAATAATGGCATTACATTAGGTATTGTTCACAACAATTGAATATACTAATTTACAATTACCAAACACACAAAGAAAACATTTCATGTACACGAAAATAATCACAATAAAAATGAAAACTAACCATACAATAATTTTAGATGCCACATATATTTTAAGTCATAATTTCGGTTCTTTCTGTATGATAACATACAACAATGTTAAATGTCAATTAATTAGTTAATGAGTACATCATATATGTTCCTAACATATATTGTACTATCAACTATCGTCGCATCTCTGAAAATAAGTTCAAAATCTCACGTTAGTCAATATATACAAAGAATTACAATATTGAATTTCGACTATTATATTAATTAACATAATTAGCTGGTCAATACAACTTGTTTATGAGCCTAACCTATATATAATGCTATTCATTTTCATTTCTTTTTGTTTTTCACATAAGTTTTTACAATTCATTTGTTTGAGTCTTTAAATAACATACAATGACGAAACTATTGTTTATAGAACTGTCTGGAAAGTATCTAAACGAATCTCTTAATTAATGAAATCTATCACTTGTTTTAATCACAGTATCACCGAGACACTGTCCTACACTGATTCCTAGGCTCATTATATCGTTTTTAACTAACTTCACACGCAACTTTTATCACTATTGAACCATACGATTCCGGATCCGACGCAGATGGTATCGTACGATAACATTGAGATGAGAGGGCCAGCAGTATTGTCACAAGTGTCATATACTTACACATTTCACAACTGACTATTCTGGAGCATCCATGTTTCTCTTGGTTTACCTAGCGTCACTGGAAAATATAGTTGTTCATCCCATGTGAGTGGTTTGTCGATTCTATTCTACTGTCGTGTGTGCGTTCGCTGACTTACTCCACTCGGAGCAGAGTCTACGGCGGGGTTTCTATTTTGAAAGACATGTAGGGAATATCAGTGCATAGTTGACAAAGTTCCTAAAACACCTTCCCTCTTTCAAACCTTCTCTCGGTGTTGTTACCAACACACTTCGTGTCAGTGCCCTGGTTTGTAAATGGGGCAGCACTGCACGAGAGGTGCCGTGTCGACATGCAGCTTCAGTGCATGTCTGTATTCACTCTTTACTAACCTTGTGTCTTCTGTCGTAGTTGATGTCCCATTGCGCAGGTGAAGCACACAGGTCGTGCATCCGTTGAACCTGAAGTTATGCTTAAAGAGGTATTGAGATGTGGCTAGGAAGTAATGCACTACAAATAACTTCAGCTTTTGTAGGATGCCAGTGTTAGTTTTTATTGAAGAAATGCCAGTGTATATCCAAGCACAAATATACATACTGAGTAATATTAAAAATATAAACGGTACATAACGTATAAACTGTCCCTGACCCGCACTGAACTAACACGAATGTGCAAGGTATCGCGGTCGGCGCTCGACTGACTGCCGCCGCCTCTCGCTGCGCGCCACAAGCCACCGTTTTGGCGCCAAGCGAAACTTCTAGACTAACATTGTTCAACTTATTACAAAATATACAAATAATTAAATGTTTGAATTAACCGGAATATAGCTAAGCGCAAAAGCATTACAGTAAGTATACAGATAATTTTTAACAGACATAGGAAAGTTAAACATTAATAAAAGAAGCTTAAAGTTTTGGCGGACAACTAGTATGGGCGGGAGACAATCATATCTCAAGTTGCAATAGGGGCGGAGCTTTCCCACGGGATACAAGCTTATCTACTGTCTCTCTCTCTCACCCAGTTCTCCAACCAAGAAAACTTCTTAAATACCTAATGTAAGTGAAATAAATGGCTCCATATCAGCCTCCTCGCAATGAGCCTAACCTATATAAAATGCTATTTATTTTCATTTCTTTTTTGTTTTTCACAAACGTTTTTACAATTCATCTGTTTAAGTCTTTAAATAACATACAATGAAGAAACTATTGTTTATAGAACTGTCTGGAAATTATCTAATCGAATCTCTTAATTAATGAAATCTATCACTTGTTTTAATCACAGTATCACCGAGACACTGTCCTACACTGATTCCTAGGCTCGCTACATCGTTTTTAACTAACTTCACACGCAACTTTTATCACTATTGAACCACACGATTCCGGATCCGACGCAGACGGTATCGTAGGATAACATTGAGATGAGAAGGCCAGCAGCATTGTCACAAGTGTCATTTACTTACACATTTGACAACTGAATGTTCTGGAACATGTATGTTTCTCTTGGTTTACCTAGTGTCTCTGGAAAATACAGTTGTTCATACCATCTGAGTGGTTTGTCAATTCTATTCTACTGTCGTGTAAATTAGTGCGTTAGTTGACTTACTCCACTTGGAGCAGAGTTCCTATTCTTGTTTTTCATTTCGTAGCCAGTTCTGACGTCATTCCATACGTGGCTGATACAAAATAACATCGGCATCTCTGGGAGGTGGCTGGAGGTGTACACGATGTGCTGAGAGGGCGCTGTGACGTGAGGGCGGAACGCGCTGAAGGGCCGATCGAAGGGAATCCACTTAGGGTGTCGCCGCCCTCGGAAGCGACTGCTGCAGATCAATCGGGGGCGGTGTCAGCTCTGGCAGCCCTGACGTCTCCCGTGGCTGGCTGCGCGCGTAAAAGTCGACGGCGGTGCCTACCACAGCCCACCTCTTAGATTGCGGCATCCGAAGGCACGAAATGTGGGAATAAGACACCGGCACGGGGGATGGGGAGGAGCTACCCTTCAGTCTGCTTCGAAAGAGAGAGTGAATGAAGCGGAGAAGAGGGCGTCCAGTGGCTCTCTGCCAGTTCAGATATAATCTTCTACCCTAAATACGTAAAGGATTGCAAAAAAAATTTTGAAATGTCTTGGTCGCACTGTTTTTATTGTACTATTAAATAATTTCAAACCTTTATTCTTGCTGGCAACCATAGTAAAATGATGAAAGGAAAAAAGTTTCTCGCTTACTACTTTTCCGCTGTTTATGGAGTAAAACTATGGCATTCGGTAAGACGTTACAATTTATAATTTGAACACTACAAATTGAAGCCTCAGGAAATTTTATAGGCAATGTAATCACATATCGTTGAATGTGCCTCCGAAATTTTAGCACCTGTAGTTCATGAGTTATGAGCACATAAAACAGTACAGTTCATAGAAAACCGTCCTATCACACACCAAGTAGTAATCATTACTTCTTTAACACCAATTGTATTCCCAAGAAATTTTACATACATATAGCACTTATACAAATGAACACATACCTGAAAAATTATACAGTTGTACCACATATAACTGAATAAATATGAGATTGTGCGAATTTTGTATGTCATTTGTGTTTTGACTTCTATCTTTCTTTGTTTGAATACTGCGCTTATAATTTTGTACATTAACCAAGACAGCGTTACTTCTTATACGTTCTCCGATAAAGATAACATATTTTTAGAAAAAAGAAGATGGACAGAGAAAGAAGGATAGGAGAATTACTAACACCGGGCAGGAATAAATAAATAAATACCCCGGCAACGCCGGGTTTTCAGCTAGTTTTACAATAGATGTTAAAATTACAAGAAGCATCCTTCATAATATTTTACAAAAAAAAAAGGGCTCCTGCCTACATTAAGTCTGAGACACAAGAATTGGAATATGATTCTGTTAACGTATAATTTTGGCAACGTTTGTTATTGCTTTGCTGTGTTAATGAAGAGAGTAATTACGTAATGATTGAGTATCCGTCGATGGAAGTCGACGTTATTTTCGAATAAATCTATAGAGGAAATTTACAGTGCCCGTACTAGAATCTTGAATTCAGAACGATTCTATTGCCATTAACTTACGTTTAGGGAAGGACCACAAAGATAAGAAAAATTAGTGCTCATACTGAAGAGCGGGATACGAAAGGATAAAAATAACAATGTACCGACCGCCACGCACCGCTTGTTGGGTTACAGAGGACTTATGTAGACATACATGCCAAAAGTTTAGAAAAGGAAGGTTTGTAGATTTGTAATCAACTATTATGTGAAATAGAATGTACAAAAGAAGCAGAGTGTTACTAGACTTGTAACTCCTTGTAGCACCTACAACCGCAAGGTAGAAAATGAGCATTTATTTTTTAGAACATCACGGATCAACATCGTTCTTCAGTAGTAAATCATAAAAAACGTCAGTGTAGACCACTTTTTTTTATTTTTGTCATTGGTAATCGGTTTCGGACACATAAATAGCACTCTACAGACCACAACCATAATGTCGGCCACCTTTACGCAGCTTTAGCTGAGAACAACCCATTATTAGCGATAAAAATATGTAGGTAACGATTTTTGATCCAATGGTCATTTAAAAACGCATTAAATCACGCGTGAGTTATGTTAGTAACAGATTAAGGAACTGCACAATAATCCTTTACGTTTATCACTTGGTTTATAAAACCATCAATTTTTGTGGACAGCGACCATACGTTGGAATGCATAACAATTTTTTAAATGTATTGGTCGCACTGTTTTTATAGTATTATTACGCGTTTCGATACATCGTCATCAGATCTGTGGCAAAAAATAAATTACATTTCGGTTCCAGAATGAAACTTTCACTCTGCAACGGAGTGTGCGCTGATATGAAACTTCCTGGCAGATTAAAATTCTGTGCCGGAACCGGGACTCGAACCCGGGACCTTTCGCGGGCAAGCGCACTACCGACTGTGCTATCCCGACACGACTCACGATGCCGCCTTACAACTGTACTTCCGCTTGCCCACAACTTTACTTCGCTTTCCCGCGAAAGGCAAAGGTCCCAGGTTCCAGTCCCGGTTCCGGTACACAATTTTAATCTGCCAGGAAGTTTCATATCAGTGCACACTCCGCTGCAGAGTGAAAGTTTCATTCTGGAAACATCCCTTAGGCTGTGGCTAAGCCATGTCTCCACCATATCCTCTCTTCCAGGAGTGCTAGTCTTGCAAGTTTCGCAGGAGAACTTCTGTGAAGTTTGGAAAGTAGGACACGAGGTACTGGCGGAAGTAAAGTTGTGAGGCTGCATCATGATTCGTGTCGGGATAGCACAGTCGGTAGTGCGCTTGCCCGCGAAAGGGAAAGGTCCCTTTTATATTTCGGATGTTTACAGTTCTTAATCATAAAATTTTGAGCACAGACACATTAGATGAAAATATACTCACAACTTCTTTTAAAAAAACGATGGTAATTAAAATACATCTTATTGGAGATGACTAAAAGACAAACCACCATCGTGGCTGTCTAGTAAAGGGTTGTCGACGAGAATCTCATGCCAAACTGTGGTAAGAAGGAAGGGAACACCGTAAAAGGTAAATTACGTCCAATAGCAGCTAGATGTTCAGCTAGATGTTCATAGTTTCTCCGGGTTTGCTGCCGGATTTTGAAGTCGAACTGACCCAATATTACGGCGGAACACATGTCCGCCATCCTCAGGGGAACTGCTGCTACTGGACTCGCCGACAACTGATCAACTGATGCCGAGAGCATGGAACGCCGTCCTATATAGGCATGCGAGTGATGAAGGCGCATTCGCGGCCTGCCACAGGTACTGCACACAGACAGGTCTTGCGGCGCCGCCGGTGGCGGAAAGGCGGTGCTCGCGATATATCGCAGTCATGGGTTGTCTTCCAGCAATCTGGTGGGTTGCATAAAAGATCGATGTTTTTTCATATGTGATAAAACCGGATTCCACGCCCTGCTAAGCGGGAAACCCTTGTCTTTATTAATTAAATTTTCAGACAGTTTGATTTCAATAGACTCTTTATACACATTGTCCCAAAAACCGGACGTGCTGGCCACAATACGAGTCTCATCGAACAACATACTATGTTGCTCGTTTAGACAATGTTCCGCAACTGCTGACTTTTCGGGCTGTAGAAGCCTGATGTGACGGCGATGTTCCACACATCTGTCATGAACAGTGCGGATCGACCTGCCAATGGACGCCTTCCCACATTCGCATGGAATCCTGTACACACTCTGTTTTTTAAGGCCCAAGTCGTCTTTAACGGATCCTAAAAGTGTCCTGATCTTGGGTGGTTGACGGAACACACTCTGGATGTTAAATTTCTTTAGGATTCTGCTAATTTTGTGAGATATGCCCCCTGCATACGGAATAAAAGCAACAGATCTTTCCTCCTCTTCATGTGCTTCCCGGGATGGTCCAAACTGCATAGCTCGAAGAATTTGCCTCTCGGAGTACCCATTTTCCTTAAACACAGTAGTCAAGTGTGAAAGTTCCTTTGGTAGGCTTTCTGCATCGGAAACAGCATAAGCTCTGCGTACCAGAGTCTTAAGGACGCCACTGCGTTGGTGTGGTGGGTGGCAGCTTCTTGCATTGAGGTACAGATCTGTATGTGTGGACTTCCGATGAACACTATGTCCCAGGGTACCATCCTGTTTCTTGTACACCATAACATCCAGGAACGGAAGCTTCCCATCGCTTTCAACCTCCATGGTGAATTTTATATTGGGATGGAGACAGTTGAAGTGGTCAAGAAATCGATTCAGAGAATCTCGTCCATGGGGCCACACAAAGAATGTGTCATCAACATATCTCCAGAAACACTTTGGTTGCAGAGCCGAAGTCCTCAGTGCCATATCCTCAAAATCCTCCATAAACAAATTGGCAACTACGGGTGATAAAGGTCTCCCCATAGCCACTCCGTCAGTCTGTTCAAAAAAGTGGTCATTAAATAAAAAATACGTGGATGTCAGCACATGACGACAAAACTTGACCAAGTCATCATCCAGTTTTTCGCTAATCAGACACAGGGAATCTTCCAGTGGGACACGAGTGAACAGTGAAACCACATCGATACTGATTAATAAGTCCGAAGACTCAAGCCTCAAAGATTGCAATCGTCGAATAAAATCCACAGAATTGGAGATATGATGTTCACACTTGCCAACCAAGGGGCTAAGGATGGATGTCAGGTATTTTGCCAAATTATAGGTAGGTGCCCCTATGTTGCTAATAATTGGGCGTAAAGGAATGCCATCCTTATGTACTGTACCTTAGGCAATCCATATAGCCTTGGAGGAACAGCAGCTCCAGGATGAAGTTTCTTGTACAGGTCTTTTGAAAACTTGCTCGATTTCAAAAGAGAAAGAGTCTTTCGTTTAATTCTTTCTGTGGGATCGCAGCTCAACCATCTGTATGCCGGGTTATTCAGTAAAAAATTCATTTTAAGGACATAATCATCCCGTGTCAAGACAACCGTGGCATTACTCTTGTCAGCTGGTAAAACTATAATATCATCATCATTCCTAGGGGAACGAATGGCGGCTCTCTCCGCAGAAGAGACGTTGTCCCGCGGTGGACGGGCACGCCGCAATGTGTGGCAGACTTCTTGCCTATTTCTTCTGCACGTTCTTCTGGTAGGCTGTATACTGATTGTTCCACAGAGCAGATGAAGTCGGTAATAGGGAGTCTCCTAGGAGCAGGCGCAAAGTTAAGACCTTTCTCTCGTACCGCCAAGGTGGGCCCATCCAACTCCTTATTTGAAACATTAATTACGGTACGTCGACGTATATGATCATCTGACGTCTCAGGATGAGAAAGCAGGCGTTCAAATTTGGACGACTGTCTGTTTAATGGCGCTCCTATGTGCCCAATCTGGTCAAGCTTTGTCGTCATGTGCTGACATCCACGTATTTTTTATTTAATGACCACTTTTTTGAACAGACTGACGGAGTGGCTATGGGGAGTCCTTTATCACCCGTAGTTGCCAATTTGTTTATGGAGGATTTTGAGGATATGGCACTGAGGACTTCGGCTCTGCAACCAAAGTGTTTCTGGAGATATGTTGATGACACACTCTTGTTGTGGCCCCATGGACGAGATTCTCTGAATCGATTTCTTGACCACTTCAACTGTCTCCATCCCAATATAAAATTCACCATGGAGGTTGAAAGCGATGGGAAGCTTCCGTTCCTGGATGTCATGGTGTACAAGAAACAGGATGGTACCCTGGGACATAGTGTTCATCGGAAGCCCACACATACAGATCTGTACCTCAATGCAAGAAGCTGCCACCCACCACACCAACGCAGTGGCGTCCCTAAGACTCTGGTACGCTGAGCTTATGCTGTTTCCGATGCAGTAAGCCTACCACAGGAACTTTCACACTTGACTTCTGTGTTTAAGGAAAATGGGTACTCCGAGAGGCAAATTCTTCGAGCTATGCAGTTTGGACCATCCCGGGAAGCACATGAAGAGGAAGAAAGATCTGTTGCTTTTATTCCGTATGCAGGGGGCATATCTCACAAAATTAGCAGAATCCTAAAGAAATTTAACATCCAGTGTGTAATCCGTCCACCACCCAAGATCAGGACACTTTTAGGATCCGTTAAAGACGACTTGGGCCTTATAAAACAGGGTGTGTACAGGATTCCATGCGAATGTGGGAAGGCGTACATTGGCAGGTCGATCCGCACTGTTCATGACAGATGTGTGGGACAACGCCGTCACATCAGGCTTCTACAGCCCGAAAAGTCAGCAGTTGCGGAACATTGTCTAAACGAGCAACATAGTATGTTGTTCGATGAGACTCGTATTGTGGCCAGCACGTCCGGTTTTTGGGACAATGTGTATAAAGAGTCTATTGAAATCAGGCTGTCTGAAAATTTAATTAATAGAGACAAGGGTTTCCCGCTAAGCAGGGCGTGGAACCCGGTTTTATCACATATGAAAAAACATCGATCTTTTATGCAACCCACCAGATTGCTGGAAGACAACCCATGACTGCGATATATCGCGAGCACCGCCTTTCCGCCACCGGCGGCGCCGCAAGACCTGTCTGTGTGCAGTACCTGTGGCAGGCCGCGCATGCGCCTTCATCACTCGCAAGCCTATATAGGACGGCGTTCCATGCTCTCGGCATCAGTTGTCGGCGAGTCCAGCAGCAGCAGTTCCCCTGAGGATGGCGGATAGGTGTTCCGCCGAAATATTGGGTCAGTTCGACTTCAAAATCCGGCAGCAAATCCGAAGAAACTATGAAGAACTATTACGCCGGGAAAGCCTACGAAACTACAGCCGCTAGATGGCGCAGGGTTAAACTTAAACATTATTTGAATACATTTTTGTAACATCATCTTGCGCCTTCTGCACTGTCACCTGACACAGAAAATACGAAAAATATAGCTACAAGATGTGTTGAGTCAAATAAATTATCAGATACCTTATTAAAACATATTACTGGGACTGGGCGTACAAACATCAATACAACCAACTGACAATATAATATGTATACACAGGCAATGTGCCAATGGGTCATAATACATGTTTATAGCCAGGTTTGCACTATACAGCATATGATTAAGAGAGGGAAGTAGGGAAGAGTAGGAAGATGAGACAAAAAAAAAAAGTTGTAAATATATTTTCATATAATGTGTTTATGCTCCATATGAATTTTATAATTCAGAGCTGTAAACATCTGAAATGTAATTTATTTTTTGCCACAGATCTGATGATGATGTATTGAAACGCGTAATAATGAAAGAAAAACAGTGCGACCAAGACATTTCAAAAATTTTGGTCGCTGTCCACAAAAATGGGTGGTTTTATGAACCAAGTGATAAACATAAAGGATTATTGTGCAGTTCTTTAATCTCTAACTAGCATAACTTATTCGTGATTTAATGCATTTTTAAATAACCATAGGATCAGAAATAGGTTCCTACATATTTTAATGGCTAATAATGCAGAGAAAAAGTTTATCGCAAGTTGCAAATGAAATGCTCATTCGTGTAAAAGTCATTCTAGATAGCAGTTTTTAAGATATTTCCTTGGTAAACTGTTTCGGCCACTTAAATGGCCATCTTCAGACCACAGCCATAATGTTGGCCACCTGTTGTTCTCAGCTAAAGCAGCCTACAAGGTGGCCAACATTATGGTTGTGGTTTATAGAGGGCTATTTATGTGTCCGAAACCAATCACCAAAAACAAAAAAATTAAAAAATAGCTGTCCACACTGATTTTTTTATGATTTAGTAATGAAGATCGCTGATGATCCATGATGGTCTAAAAAATAAATGCTCATTATCTAACTAGCAGTTGTAGGTGCTACAAGCCGTTTCTTACAAGTCTAGTAATACTCTGCTTCTTTTGAACATTCTGTTTCACATAATAGTTGATTACAAACTTTCCTTTTCTACACTTTTCACATGCCTGTGTACATATGTACTCTGGAAGTCAACAAGTGGTGCGTGGTGGTCGGTTCATTATTGTTACTTAATGGTATTAGAATCGTTCTGCATTCAAGACTCTAGTACGGGCACTGTATATTTCCTTTATAGTTTTCGTCCAAAACAAAGTCGACTTCCATCCACGGATACTCAATCATTACATAATTACTCTAATCCTTAACACAGCGAGGCAATAACAAACGTAGGCAGAATTATAAGTTAACAGAATCATATTCCAATTCTTCTGTCTCAGACTTAATTTACGCAGGAGCCTTTTATTGTGTAAATTATTATGAAGAATGCTTCTTGTAATTTTAACATCTATTGTAAATAATGAACCACTTCGTTCAAAAATTTCAACAAATGTACGTAATTTATATTACCCGGAGAAAGGTCATAACGGTGGGGAGGACGCGATTCTTTGCTACCGGTTTGCTTAGGGTATCGATCGAAACGATTTGAGGTTAACATTTTACAGCTGTTCGGGGGCTCGAATACCCCTACCCTAGAATGATTGGCCAGTACATTAACTGCATTACTCTGCTCTTCTGCGCTGGAGTTGTCGTACGCTCTAAGGCGCCTTGCTGTGCAATACGCATCTGCTCCTCCCTCGAGCATGGGTGTGTGCGTTGTCCTTATCGTAAGTTAGTGTCAGTAGTTTGTAAGTCTAGGGACTGATAACTCCTACAGTTTGGTCCCATAGATTGACAAACATTTTACTGTGCTCGCATCAAGCCCCGGAGTTGAGCTCGCCGAATACCATTTGTATGACAGCCTTTCTAACGATCCTCATGCACAAGTATCTGTCAGTCACCAGTAATTTCGTCAAAACCAGACACTAACGCTGGCGAAATAGCAGGAAGATAACGATAAATCCTAAGCAGACAACGGGACAACAGTCTACTTGTCAGTGAAATGGTCTTCAAAGCCTTGACATTCCTGCAACAAACTAATTTGTTTAATCTTTGTAGGATTTCGTATTACCCACGCCGATATTTTCAGCTCGCAATACTTTGTACAAGCTTCGATCGCTTGTCCAACTTAATCTGTTTCCGAAGCGTAGATGGATGTCAGTTCCATGGTTTTTGAAACATTTTGCTCTCCGTAGGTAAACATGTACGGCTATCTCTGTTGTTTTTGTGGTCTTCAGCCCGGAGACTGGATTGTTGAAGCTCTCCAAACTGCTCAATCTTCTGCAAGTCTCTTCAAATCGGAATACGAACGGTAAAGCACATCCAATAGTTACAACGATATACCCATCTAATTTGCAGCATTATTTTGCAGCATAAAGTTCAAAGCTTCCATTACCTTCTTATCTGAAGTGTTAATCGTCCACGTTTCGCTCCCGTGTTCCAGATAAATGCCTTCTTCAGAAATGAGTTTTTCTCATCGCCATTCTCTATTTTATATCTTCAGTACTTCTGCCATTACAAGTTATCTTACTGCCTAAATAACAAGACCATTTTACTACATTTTCTCAATTTCTAATTTCATCACTATAGACAAAAAGAAGAAAATAGCAATTATGGTATATCATTATCACTTACGGTTGTAATAAAAGAATCTAAGCACAGGTTGCGAATCATGGGCTTCCAGTTAGTAGCCGCTAAGGCTTGGATCATGCACTTCTGTCCACGTCGTGGTGTTCATCCACAGCTAGAACATTACCTTAACGATGCATCACTCAATGGAGTGGAAGCGTATCGGTTTCAGGGCTAGTTTTTTCGACGTTTGGTTGAACTGGCTTCCCTGAGATACTGGCAGTACCTAAACACTTTTCACTGCCTGAGTAGCACCAGCTAGGTTGCAAATTGGTCCGTCATTGTTTGGCCCTATATGCGGTGATCAGCATCGATGACGGTAGTCTGGTCGATGACGGTAGTCAGGATCGGAGATTCTGGATGTAGTACACTATTGCGAGGTTTGGGTCGCCAAAACAGCTTTCGGAACGAGTCTCGTGAACAGTGTACTCGTGCTTACCAACTATGCCACACACGCTGATATCTCTCCCAAGCATCCCACTTGCCGTCTCCTTTTCCCAAATGAGGTCACCCGTCTCCCGAAATGACGGCCAAGGTCAGAACTTAGGATAGCAGTTGTGACGTGTGATCCTTTCTATCTGAACACGTGTCTTTCCCTCTCACACCTCTACTGCCAGCCAACATACTTTCTGCTCTCTGGTGTACACCCCGACCACAGTTTGGTCTGGACTTGTCACAAAGCCGGCCGCGGTGGCCGAGGGGACTGAGGCGCTCCAGTCACGGTCTGCACGGCCACTACGGTCAGGGGTTCGAATCCCGCCTCTGGCATGGATATTTATGCCGTCCTTAGTATTAGCTAGTTCATAAGTAGTTTATAAGCTTAGGGACTGACGACCCCGTAGTTAAGTCCATAAGTTCTACAAACATTTGAACATTTGAACATGTCACAAGGACTTCTGCCGTCAATATCTTTTCCCTCTCGAAATGTACCACGACTCAGAAAGAATCTCATTTCCTCCAGGCCTCAATACTCTGTCGACATCTGCCAGCTCATCATCGGCCATACTTCACGGACACGCAGCCACCTGCTAAGTCGTGAGGACCCTCCTCATTGTCACTGTGGTTTGAACTGGACGTTAGTCCATGTTTTGTTGGACTGTCCTAATTGAACCTATTTGAAGCGTGATTTTAATCTTCCTGACGCGTGGCCTTTGATGCCAGGTCACAATACCTCATACGCCAACTCAGTTTAAGTTTTACCATCTAGGGGTGTTTTATTACTTGTAACATGACCTCTGGATTTCACCTTTCCTGCTGTTTTACTGTCTCCCGCTTTTGTCAGTGTTATTTGGTTTTGTGTTGCGTTTAGATTTAGGCATACCATTTTCAGCTGGAATTTTAATTCGAAGTATTCATTTATCGCTCTAAAGCCGCAAATTTATATTGTTTTATCCATGCATTATAGTAACACAATCTCCAAGACATCTCATACAATCCTTCCATTCACGCGAACAGTGAAATTTGCCATATATACCGATTTCTCTATAATATTTCTCCCAGATCCTAAACAGACATGTGTCACACCACACATGTGACAGCAAATTAATTAACTAGGTTGGAGGTTTTAGTAGACTGCAGCTCATCCTTTTTTTTTTAAATCCTTCCAATTAGTTAACCACAGCCATCTGCTCTTTTATTCATCTTTGTTCCTCTCTCTCTCTTCCATTGTCCTTTGTAAAAGTGCTTGCATTTTAGAGGGCTGCTCGGCTTTTCCTTGTCTGCGGCCGAGCGCATTGAGTCGCTTTGCTGCGATGCGTGAGGCCTTTTCCCGTCGGGGGTTCGAATCCACCCTCGTTTACGGATATTTGTGCTATCTTTAGTAAAACGTAGTTCATAAGTCATTTGTAAGTTCAAAGACTGATGACCCCGCAATTAAGTCGCATAAGCTTCACAAACATTTAAATATTTGATTGGCTTTTTCTTCCTGCTGAGATCACACATAATTCTTCCCTTCTGGTTCAAAATGTTTAAATGTTTGTAAAGCTATCGGACTGAAATGATGGGTTATTAGTACGTAGCTTACAGACATTTTAAACCAAGGTAAACTGGCATAAAGACAACTCAAACACCCATGCCCAAGGTGGGACTCGAACCCCAGACGGTGAACGGCAGCGCGCACCGCAGCACGGCCCCCCAATGCGCACGGATAATCCGCCGCGGTGTTCCCTTCTGGCATAGGTTATTGTGGAGATTAGTGTGTACTTCAAACAAGGGAGCATTGACCCTAGTAGTTTGGTGAATTCATAAGACAAAACAACTGACCAAACAACAACTCGTCAAGTCACAGCTCTTGAAGAAATGCGTGAGTAGGTTATTGAGGCATAGAATAACGTATGCCAAGACATTATTCGTCATCTACATGATGATACGGATGCCATAAAGAATGCTTGCGTTGCCAAACGTGAAGGCTGCATCACGTAAAGGTATGGGTGTTTCAGCATGGATTGGACCTCATGAGCGCTAGATCTAATGTTCTGTAAATGGAATCATTTCATGCACTCCATATGCACTGTTTCGACGATGAACTTTGACTGAACCAAACAAGTGTAAGACACGGTATTCACTTTCCTTTCTAGCAATGTATTACCATCGCAAGGAAATGTGATTAATACTGGGAACAGGGAAAGTGCCGCCTCAAACTGTCGCAGAAATGAAAACAAGGAACAAAGGATTTAAAAAGTCAAATTCACTAAAAGGAAACGAAAGAGTACTTGGTACTTGAATAGAGCAAATTACAGTTCTTCTTTTCATTGCACTGTTGCAAACGGACGGTACATAACAACACAAAACATTGTTTTCGGTTTGCTCCTTTTATCACTGTTCTGAACACCTTCGGCCTGTGTCCACGCTTGATCTGTGGTCAGCTTATGATGGCCGCTCCATTGACACATCACACCACTAAATATGAGAGGCGGAAGATGGGGAGCTTCCCTTGCCACAATAGCATCAGAGTTGTGTTCCAAACTTTGATCAACACACTCTTCAACAAGATCATAGAGCTATATTTCACAAGCTAAAAATCCGGAGTCGCCAAGGTACCTGTTTAGGCCACTATCAAAATTAGTCCAAAATACTTTCCTTTTCTCTGCCCACCTACTCTTTCTATCTCCTCCCCTAACCTCTCCCTCCCTCTCTCTCTCTATTCAACTCTTCTCTCTCTCTCTCTCTTCAATCCCCTCACGCTGCTCATCTCCTCTCCTCACTCTTTTCATCTATTCCTATCACTCTCTCTGTCCGTCTTCACCTTTCTGTGCCAATCACCACCATATCTCCTTGTCGAACACCTCCTCCACCTCCTCAGTCCATTGCATCCTCGATCTGTAAAAACGTTTATAACACTTTTAACGTTCATGGTGTTTAGTGAAGTGATGTGTAAGTGTATTGCAGAGTACCCTCCGCCATTCTGATACTAGTTACGTCTGAAATGTAAGGGTAAAAAAAAAAAAAAAAAAAAAAAAAAAAAAAAAAAAAATATCAATCCTGTCGAAATGTCGATATTGTCGCAGTTCGTAGATAAAGAACCCTCCGCCATACAACATTTTATGCATTGTACTTCCCCTTGTTTTGAAGGTCATAGTGTAGTCGCGCGGGAATGGTCATACGGTCTGTAGCGTCATGTTGCTGTGCGCGCTGGCATGGATGTGTGTGTAATGCTTCGGATAATTTGGTTTAAGTAGTTAGTAAGACTAGAGACCGATGACGGCAATAGTTTGGTCCATTTGGTCTACAAATAACTCAACATTTGAATTCAGTTGTGCAAAATTTCATGAACACGGGAACAAAACTGTTGATTTGTATGCAATGCTATTTTACAAAGGCATAGCAAAATTACCCTCCCAGGGGACACTGCCTTAACAAAGGTACCTTCAGTACTGGGCGGGAGGGTTTGCGTGTTCCAGTGTAGTTTAGGGCTATGCCGGCGGTAGCGTAGCTACTAGCAGGGTCACCCGAGCCGAACAGGCCTCAACAGAGGAGCCAGACGAAATGTGTCGTACCTTGGGAAGGGGTGGGGGGAGGGTTATACGGTCTCTGTAGGCGAGGTGAAGCCAACCCTCCTAGGAAACTAAACCCGGATATCAAATCCTCGTCCTCCAAGTTGGGGGTTGAATCAGTGAGGCAGCACACCATTAACCACAAAAAATCATCTACAAGATGGAGAATCTAAAGTGGAGCCTCGTAAAATGCAGCATCGCCAAGGAAGAAGAGCTAGATGAAGAGACTTGGCAAAGTATAAAAGGAATACGACAATAGGTAATAATTAATCTTTGTTTTGATTAATCCTGTAATAATTAAAATAATAATAAAATTACCTCATATTTCCAGAACTATGTGTCTTAGGTGGTTCTTACCACTACATCGAATATTACCTCATGGTGAGAAACACGTGCACTAAATTTGGTCGAAATCTGTCTACTGGTTTAGGAGACGATATGCAACATTTTCGCGAGAGACAGAGTTTTTGGCACATTTTAGTTTCTATGTCTTATTTCCTGAGTTTGTGACGTAAATGATCCTCATGCCCACAATGACCATCCTCATGGTTCGAAGGTTAAATGAATAAAATATCATCACCCCTGGAACAAAACTGTACATTTCGATGCAGTACATACACACGGATGGTTTGCTGTATCAATAAGAAAGTTGTATACATGCTCTCATACTGTTCACCCGATTGGGAATAAACTTTGGCAACATATGAGGTTTGGAAATGAAACAGTGGTAACACTGCTGCCTCCGACAAAATGGACTCATCCGTCCCGCGTCACCGGAGTGCCAACAGTCGAGGGAAAAACGGTCACTTGTGTCACTACGTTATCTAAGGTGGTACAACGGAGTTCTATCAAGATTTGATGAGCTAGAGGTCGTACAGCACAAGAGTGTCGTAAAGATCTTCAGAGCCCTACTATGGTGAAAGGAATGGTGATTCTCGACTACAACGGTGTTGGTGTTATCTTAATGCATTATGTTCCTCCAGGGCAGACCGTCAATGCACAGTGTTATTTTTCGGTTCTGGAGAATCACCCGCGACCAGCTTTGCGTCAGAAGCCGCAACACTTTCTGCGCAAGCCACCCATCATTTATCACGACAATGCGCCGGCGCACACCAATCAAGCTGTGGCTGCTCTGTTCGATCGATGGGACTGGGAAGTTCTGTATCATCCATCATACTCCCCTTGTGATTTTGATTTGATCCCAAAGATGAAGGACCCACTTGGTGGCATTTGCTTCAGAACTGTTCCATAGTTTCGACAGGCAGTAGACCGCTCCATTCGCAACATCAACAGAACAGGCTCTGCTAACGGTATACTACGCCTTCTAAATCGCTGGAAACGGGCTCCACACAACGCGGGTGACTACTTTTTTTTCTTTTTTTTTTTCCCTATTTTATACGTTGCCGTACCGGTCATCCGACTGGGATGAAACTTGGCACACTTGATCTTCAAAAGAAGAGGAAGTCACTTTAAAACTAAAATGCTCTATGGTGTACGGCTCAATTTATGGTATCTACTAAATTCGGTAAAATAAGGTTACATTCCGATATAGATGAACTTTTGCACACTTAACCTTCAAAACATGAGGGATCTGACTGTCTGCCTAAGACTTAATATGGAGAATGATGGAGGATAAATTGCAATAAAATTAGGCAGCACTTCAGTGATCACCATGTACGTTAAGCGAACATGAGAGGAATAAAGAATTTACTATCATAAATCAAGTTGAAGTGAGCAACGGTTACCCAGCTTCATCAATAACTAAGCTGCTACAAAAAATTAACAAACAACAACTACGAGAAAACAATGGCAGTATGCTGACAGGTGACAAAGAAGACAAGAAAATCGGCTACTTGCCATTGAGCTACGAAGAAAAGGTTTCAGACATCATTGAAGAGTATTTGGTGACAGAAAAGCACGCTGTTGGAACAAATAATACGCATTTCAAAGTGCTACACAGGGAACCGAAAGGACGCCTCCTAACGGCACTGGAAGAAAAAGAAATATCTACACACCGTCTTCAAGAACATGGAAGCACACTCAGTCAGCAGGATGATTTCAAATTTTAAACTTTGAAGGCCTCTTGCATCCTCGCGCCTTGGAGCGGTGGCCCCACTTTCCGGTGGCTGGCGGCGGCAGCGCGTCGGCCCAGACACCGCCCTAGCAGCAGGTCGGCGTGCAGACTGGCTTCCGAACGTACAAGAAAAACTGCGCGCCGCACAACGCCACCAAGCAGCAACAGAAGCAATTAACGTCAATACCATGCTGTTTTATATGGCACGTTTCATCATTTTGATGATAATTGTAACCAACTGACGTTTAAAAACATTTTAAAGTATGACATTTGTATTTTTATACATTTTTGTTTTTCACCTTCAATGTTTTAAAATACCGTATGCATGTTTTAATTATCTTACCATATTTTTTACTTATATCACATAAAGCTTTATAATTTTTATGTCTGGATATATTCAAGAACCTCAATTTTAGGAAAATATTTATATAACAAACAATATTGTTCAGTATAAGACCCTAGCTAATTAGGACTCAAGCCATCCCCTCCAATTCCCCCTATCCCCCCCCTATCAGCTGTTTCCCTCTCCTGGGACCGATGACCAGTGTAGTTTTGCCCCTTGAACCACAAACCAACCAATTTCCCTCTCCACCACCTGGAACCAAATGTTAAGTGCATCAAAATGTAAAACTCAGTAACAATTCGTACTCAGCCAGACGAGATATGTACGCAACTATAAGGTGAAGGAAAATCTTCCTATTTATGTAAAATTTAACTGTTGTTCAATTAACATTTAGTAATTTTATCAAATCGTACATTTTTATTTTACTTTTGTTTTTAGATCTGAAGATGGTCCGAGTGATCGAAACATGTAATTAAACAAATATATGTGCAACTGTTGACGGAAATAAACACATTTGAAAAAAGAGTTAACAGAGTTAAATATTTTTTCACAGATGGAGGAGGAGTTGGACAGAGAGACGAGGAGGTGATTGCTAGAGGGAGGGAAAGTTGGACAGAAAGAGGCGTAGGCGGCGGTGAACAGAGGACAGAACAGGACTTGCACAAATGCACAGAGAGGGGAGTTGCGGAGCCGCGATAAAGTGGGCCAGCACTCGAACACGCCTTGCTGCGAAGCGCGCCACTGCTCGCCGTCGGAGAGTAGAGTCCTCCCTAGGGTATCGTCGTTTGTGTGTGTTGTGCTTGGCGTGAGTTAGTTTAAGTAGTTTGTAAGCCAAGGGACTAATGACCAATGTAATTAAGGGGTGTCAAAAAATAAAAAGAAGTTTTTCAAATTTTAGAACTTTTATCTCATTATAAGATTTTCAATTTTCCGAATAATATATATATATATATATATATATATATATATATATATATAGAGAGAGAGAGAGAGAGAGAGAGAGAGAGAGAGAGATTATAAACTCACATAGGAAGTAATTTTCTTAATATAATCTACACCGGTTGAAAATGTTAAAATTTTTACGTTCATTTCATCAAGAATTAATAAAATCGGTATTTTTTTAAATAATAGAATGACTTTGAATCGCTGCCTTATAAAAGTTAAATGCAGTGTTTGTATTGGTAGCACTGCAAAAAAAGTATCCTATCGTTTCGTAATGTCGAAGTTCTAACTTTTTTGCAGGAAAAGTGACAAATAATAGGGTAAATCTCTCATACAGTGAAGTATGACGCCAAATCGAAGCGGTTTTAAGAAACGTGGGTAACAGATTTTTGAATAAAGGGAAACAGACTGTCAACTGATGAAAATCTAGTACACAACCTTTGCCCTCCCGGACGTAGTTCATGGTGCAACTACCGCAATGCCCAGTACTCAAACAGTTCATACAACCTGAAACATTCCATCCCAGAGCAATAAAACCTGTTTACCGAGACCTGGAAAATCCTGAAGAAGTGTCTGCATGGTCACGCTGAAAATCCTAAAATTCCAAAATCCCAAGGTCGTACAATTATCTTATATGGACTGACTTAGATAAAAATATTTATCTTGGAATGAAGACACTACAGTTATGCTGTCTTAATAATTGCAAGATTGCTAGGGTGAAAATGCTACATCGTATGGCCTAGGAATTAATCCTGGAGAAAACTGCGTGAGAGAACTTGAAATGATGCACAAAGTTCGCATTGATGTTCAAATGTTTGTAAATCCATCGGACCAAATTGTGTAGTCATCAGTCCGTAGCTTACAGACTACTTAAACCTAGGTAAACTAAGCTAAGCACAACACACACACCCATGCTCCAGGGAGGACTCGAACCTCCACGGCGAGCAACCGCGCGCTTCGCAGCGAGACGCTTTAGACCGATCGACTACTCCACCGCGTCGTTCGCATTGATAAAGTAGAATATACAGCACAGTTGATCACTAACGAGTTCAGAAAGAATAAAAGGAGAAGAAACTTGGAAAAATATCAGGAGAATGATATACAGTACTGTGCAGGGTGCTTCTCAACGACTAAAAATTAAAAAAGTAAGCATATATTGAGCTACAATTTTTTGAAACTACAGAAGGCGTTCTTCAAAATTTACCTTTTCTGTTGTACTTTTCCCTAAATCTCAGAAACCGCTTCGAGTAGAGTATTCAGATTTTGAGAGAGTAACAACATACACATTCTGAGTCTAGTGAACTAAAATAAGGACATAATGTGATGTATAATTAAAATTATTTAGGATAAAGCACAAACGAAGGACACGAAATTTAGATCATGTAGTTAAAAATTGTGTTCCCGAAAGAAGTGGCTGAAATGGAATTATTGTTGTTCAGTAAACTCAGAACATACAGTTTAATTTCACGTAAATGGCTACAGTGATGACTGAAATACAGTGAAGCCAAGTGACTAATTTTAATATTGTCGGGATATACGAACACCTGAATATTTCGAAGTAGAGGAGATGAACGGAGACAGAGAGAATGGAGAAAAGAGAGAGGAAGTAGAGGACGAGACTGAAAATACGAGGTATGTCCACAAAATAAGTTCCGTTTTGTTATATAAAACAAACGTGTACAGATACAGAAAAAATATTTATTGTACCAAAATATACAATTATTAAACTACTTTTCTACATAGCTTTCGAAATTTTCTAGGCATTTGTCATAGCGTGGCAGGAGTCTTTGTATGCCTTCTCCGTAGAAGGTTGCCGCCTGTATATTCAACCATGTGGTAACATGATCTTTCAGCTCGTCATCATCGCTGAACAGGTTTTAGGTGTAAGAAGAAAGTCGCTAGGAGCGAGACTGAACGCAGGATGATCAAACACGTCCCAGTGAAATTGCCGTGAGAGTTATTTGGTCACATTTGCCTTGTGAGATCGGGCGGTAACGCGAAGGGAAAAAGAAAACTCTTTCATCTCTTCTTACACCTAAAATCTGTTCTTGGTGGTCAACACTTCAACGATGATGAGATGAAAGAACATGTTACCACATGGTTGAATACACAAGCGGCAACATTCTATGAAGAAGGCACACAAAACCTGTGCCACGTTATGACAAGTGCCTACAAAATTCGAAAGCTATGTAGAAAAGTAGTTGAAGAGTTGTAGATTTTTATACTATAAATATTTTTGTCTGTATCTGTACGCATTTGGTTTATATAACCAAACGGAACTTACTATGGGGACATGCCTCGTAAATAAAGAAAGAAAGAAAGAAAAAACGTTGTAGAGTTTGTTAAGCTTAAGGGACTTAACGCCGGGGTCATCTGTCCCTAAACTTACAAACTACTTTGGAACGACACAAACATCCATTTCCAAGCGGGATTCGAACCCCAGACGGGCAGCGGCCTCGGATATCATAGCAATGCGCCTCAATGCGCTCGGCTGCTCCGTCGCGGCGGAGATTGACAGAGAGAGTAAGAAGAGAGAAGGGAAGATGGATTAAGACTGGAATATATAAGAACATAGATGATGCCGGGCTTTTAGCTAGTATATAGTCAAGATCAGTTTGTAATAGGTCGTCAGTTTTTTTTCCTGGAAATGAAAAGCCAGTAGTTGGCAAGGTTAAATTAACTGTAGTTATACCATTATTTCAAAGTTTAAATATATTTCAATATATTTAAGTATACGTATTTTCAGAAATCTGTACTAGCTGAAGTAATGTAATTGTGCCATTCAATCACAGTCCATACTTCGATGTACAGCTGTGCTTCTCGTGTATCACGACAGATGGCAGCATCTGCTTACAGCAGTTGACTAAATCCGGTATTACAGGACACACGTACATAAGGGTGAACTGCCAATGTTTTCTTCAATCCTATTACACGACAGACATAACGCGTTGAAGTCCGCACGAGCGCCTCAGTAGTACATACTTGCCATGAGAGTTGTGATGTTGCTTGGCTACTTTACAAGAGAGCCTGTACTGAAAATAGAGTGGAAGAGAAAACCCAGACGGATTTGTTTGATTTCCTGTTTGACATTGCTGGATCTTTATGCTGGTCAGAAACACCATTCAAGTTACGGTTGCTGGATAGCTCACCAGGCATAAGGACAAAAAAGAGAAGACAGCTGATGATCATTCCTGAGTCGATCACTGGCCTAACTACTGTGGAAAATCTGCCTGGTGTTAATATAATAAACGTTAAAAAATAACAAAGGTAATGCGTACGACATATGATACGTATTTGTGTTTGGATACAAATTGTTTCAACAATTTCCACACCGTATAAATTAGATAATAATGTAATTTCAAAGCAGTAACATTTTGCGAACTGTTGTATACCCAACCTTTCCAGTGTTTTTCCTTTTTTAATAAATATATTTTACTTTAATTTGCTGAAGTATCATAAATTTTCAATGTTGTTCCCCCAAAATTTAGTACCTTCTACTAACTAATATGTAAATACTCAACAACCGTATATATATATATATATATATATATATATATATATATATATATATATATATATATATATTGGAAAGTGTATCACCATATATTTTACATCAAGGGTCACCATGAAGTATAATTCCAATATTGTTAGTGGAACATTCTTACTTTAATTATTCTTGTGCAACCTTATACAGGGTGAGACAGGTAAGTCATAACACCCCTTCTGTCGCCCCAACGATAACAGATACAAGATACCGTTTCGACAGTGAATTGCAGGGACAGGTCACATTTAAATACATGAAATTTTATATTTGTACTATTTTTTATTACAGAGATATGAGGCCCTTTTTTTTTTTTTTTTTTTTTTTTTTTTTTTTTTTTTTTTGATGGCACTCTATGTTATATTTTTGCGTAACGCACTGGGCTTAAAAAGACGTTTTCAAATATGTCTATATCGTAATATTTTGGCGAATAGTTTTGAGACAGAGATTTGTACTCCTATCGTATTCGGCCTTCGAAGCGGCGTTGTCCAATGCGACCTTTCCTGACTACACGGTAAACACCGCAAGTCAGTTCATACACAAACAACGCCGCTTCGATGGACGAATACGATACGGGAACATATCTGTGTCTCAAAAACTATTCGCCTAAATATTATGATATACATATATGTAAAACAGTCTTTTTAAGCCCAAAAGATTACGCTAAAATTTAACACAGGGTTCCTCCTATGTATGTAACAAAAAACAGCACAAACATGAAATGTTATGTATTCAAGTAGCCCCTGTCCAAGTAGCCCAAGGGGTGTTATGATTTAGCTTCCTGACCCTGTATATGAAAAGAATCTACGAAAACTAAAGTCAGTCGGCCACACCAAACTACACAGCCGATTTTCTTCATTTTTATTTTAAACGACAGCTATTCATCTTCAGATTGGTCATCAAGTATCAGAATTTACATAACTCTCGCCTTCCTCTTTCTATACTCAAACGCCATTTACTTCTGTATGTTTCTTATGGGAATGTCCTTGCTGTAGACTAAAGTCAGTCGGTCAGGCCGCTCTATCCGACCGATTTCCTTCATTTTTGTTTTAAACGAAAGGTATTCAATCGCAGATTTGTCATCAAGTATCAGAATTAAGTCTCTCCATATTTTATTTTTATTCAAACGCAGTATCCTTGTGTCCTTGCACTGAATAATTTAATCGGTTTCTTTAACGATATATTCATTTCTAAGTAAGGTACGCAGTTCTTTTTTAACGAACAACACTCAGCGGATGAAGGTCTATCATTTGCGCTATAAAGCACTTGCAGTAATTGATTCTGCAGAAAGCTATGTGTGAGCATTCAAGTTTACTTCCATTCCCCCCCAACCCCCCTCCCCCCAACTTTTTTGTCATTGATCTAACGGTATGAAGTATTCGGGCGGGTCTTCTGGTAGAGCAGAGGAAGACAACTGCCGGCGGCGTGACGTGTGAGCAGGAAGAGCAAGCCTCTCTATCCGTGTGACGTCAGACGAGAGCCGTGTTTGCCATGTTGCCTACATAAACGGGGCTGTCAGTTCAGTGCTGGAGAGGGCTTAGTAAGCAATAACGCTGTTGACGATAATGACACCGCGAGTACAAGCAAAACGGAGCAATTAGTTTACGCGTGGGAAAAACTTCGTAACCGGTTTGAGTCCAGGTTTCAAAATGTGGAAAAACTGTCTACTATGTTTCTGCTCTTTGTAACACCGTTTTCAGGCTTTAAATGGAACTGTTAAATTTACAGTGTGACGATTTATTGGAAAAATATAAACACAATGAAGCCTTAGCAGATTTTTATAAGAATTTTCCTCAAATCAGACTTCCGAGGATGTATGCCCTTGCTTCACGGATATTGTGTATGTTCGGTTCAACTTGTGTGTGTGAGCAATTCTTTTCTATTATGCTATTAGAAAAGTCCCAATATCGAAACACCGTGTCAGACCACAATCTAACATGCAATCTTCGATTTCAAATATTTCAAACATTGCATCCTACCACTGAAAAACTAACAAAAGAAAAACTAAATGGAAAATGTTGGATGATGTCTACTTAAGTGTGCTGTAAATGTGGTGTCGCACAAGTCCAAAGTGCGCGTCACCTACTTTCGCCGCGCGCCGCCATGCACGCACGGCGCGGCGTTCTTACGACGTCAGCCACGAGCGTCTTCTGCTGCAACTCGGCTCGTCGCCACCTCTGAACTGTATCGGTCACTTGGGATTAGGACAGGCACTAGGACTCATCAGTAGGCAGGCCTCTATCTAGTTAAACTACGTACCAGCATTCCACTAGTCTGCTGTCCTCTAAGTTAAGTATTGTACCATCTCTATGAAATATATATCTTGTTCTAATCTAGCTTAGTGTTTCTAGTTTCTGCTGTCGCACTTGCTGGTCACCTCAGATTCTGACCCGCACACGCATGCATCCTATTTCCCTGTGTCGGTCTCTCTCTACTCGGCCACCACCACCCAAGACAACCGGCGGAAACGAGGCACAAAAGTACAACTTTGTTCTAAATTGTACAGAAAACTGTATTTCGCTTTAATTTGTAATAGTGCTGTACTTACATTGAATTATACCTAGATTATAATGTTCTTACACTACCATGATATTGCCGAGGTGGGGTGGCTTGCGTGCCTCAACGATAAAATAGCCGTACCGTAGGTGCAACCACAGCGGAGGGGTATCTGTGGAGAGGCCAGACAAACGTGTGGTTCCTGAAAAGGGGCAGCAGCCTTTTCAGTAGTTACAGGGTCAATAGTCTGGATGATTGACTGAGCTGGCCTTATAACAGTAGCTAATGTGGCTTTGCCACACAGCTACTGCGAACGGTTGAAAGCAAGGGAAAACTTCAGCCGTTATTTTTCCCCGAGGACATGCAGCTCTACTGTATGAACATATGATGATGGCATACTCTTGGGTAAAATATTCCGGAGGTAAAATAGTTCCCCATTGGGATCTCCGGGCGGGGACTAGTCAGGAGGATGTGATCATCAGGAAAGACAATACTGGCATTCTACGGATCGGAGCGTGGAATGTTAGATCCCTTAATCGGGTAGGAAAATTAGAAAATTTAAAAAGGGTAATGGATAGGTTGAAGTTAGATATAGTGGGGATTAGTGAAGTTCGGTGGCAGGATGAACGGGATTTCTGGTCAGGTGAGTACAGGATTATAAATACAAAATCAATTGGGGGTATCACAGGAGTAGGATTGATAATGAATAAGAAAATAGAAATGCGGGTAAACTACTATGAGCAACGCAGTGATCGCATTATCATTGTCAAGATAGATACGAAGCCAACACCGACAACAGTAGTACAAGTTTATATGCCAACTAGCTCTGCCAATCATGAGGAAATCGAAGAAATATATGAGGAGCTAAAGGAAATTATTCAGACAATTAAGGGAGAGGAAAACTTAACTGTTATGGGAGACTGGAATTCGGTAGTAGGACAAGGAAGGGAAGGTAAGACAGTAGGTGAATATGGTCTGGGCAAAAGGAATGAAAGAGGAAACCGTCTGGTAGAATTTTTCACGGAACATTATTTATAACAAACACATGGTTCAAGAATCACAAAAGAAGGTTGTATACGTGGAAGATACCAGGAGACACCAGGAGATAATAGATAGATTTTATAATGGTAAGACATAGATTTCGGAACCAGGTTTTACAGAGTAAGACATACCCAGGGGCAGATATAGACTCTGACCATAACTTGTCGGTTATGAGATGAGGGCTGAAACTGAAGAAACTACAAAAAGGTAGGAAAATAAGGAGATGGGACCTGGATAAATTGAAGGAACATGAGGTTCTTAAGCATTTTAGAGGGAGCTTTAGGCAACAATTGACAGAAACAGGGGAAAATAAAACAGTAGAGGAGGAATGGGTAAAATTGAGAGATGAAATAGTTAAGGTAGCAGAGGATAAAATAGGTAGGAAGGCAAGACTTACAAAAAATCCTTGGATATCACAGGAGATACCAAATTTAATCGATGAAAGGAGAAAATATAAAAATGCAGTAAATGAAACAGGCAGAATGGAGTACAGACGACTAAGAAATGAGATTGACAGGAAGTGCAAAATGGCTAAGCAGGGGTGGCTAGAAGGCAAGTGCAAGGTTGTAGAAGAATGTATAAATAGGGGAAAAATAGATACAGCCTACAGGAAAATAAAAGAGACATTTGGAGATAAGAAACACAGCTCTATGAATATCAAGGACACTGATGGAAAATCAGTTCTCAGCAAAGAAGGGAAAGCTGAAAGGTGGAAAGAGTATATAGAGGGCCTCTACAAAGGAAATGAACTTCTAGACAATATTGTAGGAAGGGAAGAGGATGTAGATGAAGATGAAATAGGAGATACTGTACTGAGAGAAGAATTTGACAGAGCCCTGAAAGACCTAACTCGAAACAAGGCCCCTGGAGTAGATGATATTCCCTCAGAGCTACTGAAGTCTCTGGGAGAACCAGCCACGACAAACTGGTGTGTAAGATGTATGAGACAGGCGAAGTACCCTCAGACTTTAAGAAAAATGTTATAATCCCCATCCCAAAGAAAGCAGGCGCAGACAGGTGTGAAAACTACAGAACCATCAGTTTAATAAGTCGTGGTTGCAAAATATTAACACGAATTATATACAGAAGGATGGAAAAGCTGGTAGAAGCCGACCTCGGCGAAGATCAGTTTGGGTTCAGGAGAAATGTAGCAATACGGGAGGCAATACTCACTTTACGGCTTATCCTAGAAGATAGATTAAGGAAAGGCAAACCTACATTTCTAGCTTATGTAGATTTGGAGATTGAAATAAACTCTTTCAAGTTCTGAAGCAAGCAGGAGTAAAATATAGGGAGCGTAAGGTTATTTACAACTTGTACAAAAACCAGACAGCGGTTGTCAGAGTTGAAGGGCATGAAAGGGATGCAGTGGTTGGAAAGGGGTAAGACAGGATTGTAGTCTTTCTCCGTTGTTATTCAATTTGTACACTGAGCAAGCTATAAAGGAAAGCAAGGGGAAATTTGCAGAAGGAATTAAAGTTTAGGGTGAAGAATTAAAAACATTGCGTTTTGCCGACGACATAGTAATTCTGTCAGATACAGCAAAGGACCTGGAAGAGCAGTTGAACGGAATGGACAGTGTGCTGAAAGGTGAATATAAGATGAACATTAACAAGAGCAAAACTAGGGTAATGGAGTGCAGTGTAAGAAAATCAGGTGATGCTGAAGGAATATGATTGGGAAACGAAGCAATAAAGGAGGTAGACGAGTTTTGTTTCTTGGGCAGTAAAATAACAAATGATGGTCGCAGTACAGAGGATATAAAATGCAGAATGGCAATGGGTAGAAAAGCGTTCTTGAAAAAGAGAAATTTGTTAACATCGAATATTGATTTAAGCCTAAGGAAGTCCCTTCTGAAGGCATTTGTATGGAGTGTTGCCTTTTATGGGAGTGAGACATGGACGATAAACAGTACGGACAGGAAGAGGATTGACGCTTTTGAAATATGGTGCTACAGAAGAATGCTGAAGATTAGGTGGGTGGATCGCTTAACTAATGAGGAGGTACTGAACAGAATTGGGGAGAAAAGAAATTTCTGGCATACCTTGACTAAAAGAGGGGACAGATTGGTAAGACACATTCTTAGACATCAAGGAATTGTGAATTTAGCGTTGGAGGGAGGTATGTGGAGTAAAAACCGCAGAGGAAGACCAAGAGATGGATACAGTAAGCAGATTCAGACAGATGTAGGTTGCCGTTCTTATGTGGAGATGAAGAGGCTTGCTCAGGATAGGGTATTGTGGAGAGCTGCATCAAACCAGTCTTCGGACTGAAGACCACAACAACATATAATGTTCTTATGGTATACAGACAATATACAATAGTCTGTAATCGGTGTCTGTTATTTAATGAAAACAGTCTCTTTTAGAATTAGAATATCATAGACCTCACTGTAGTGTTCAGACAAATTCTACATTCTGTTTCTCCGCGGCAGCAGTACAGAGCCTGTGACGTCACACCGCTAGCTCTCCTTCCTCGTGAGCAGGCAGAGCGGCCTGAGATGACGTCACACCAGCGCTGCTGGTCCTCAACCTAGTAGAGCGTTAATGTCGCCAAGTTGGTCTTATGTCAAAGCGGTAGGTGCATCAAAACGAAGTGTCCAGACACTCTATGACGTAAGTGGCACTAAGTCAGAGGATGACACTCTAAAGGTGGAATTACTAAATGTCTTTTTCCAAACCTGTTTCACAGAGGAAGATTGCACTGTAGTTCCTTCCCTAGATTGCCACACAGATTACAAAATGGCAGATATCGAAATAACTGACAGAGGGATAGAAAAACAATTAAAATCGCTCAAAAGAGGAAAGGCCGCAGGACCTGATGGGATACCAGTTCGTTTTTACACGTACGCGAAGGAACTGCCCCCCCCCCCTTTCTCGCAGTGGTGTATCGTAGGTCTCTAGAACAGCATATCGTTCCGAAAGGTTCTTTTCAAGAAGGGTCCTCGAACAGATGTGCAGAACTACAGGCCTATATCTCTAACGTCGGTCAGTTGTAGAATTTTGGAACATGTATTACGTTCGAATATAATGACATTTCTCGAGACTAGGAATCTGCTCTGTAGCAATAAGCATGGGTTTCGAAAAAAGGCGTTCGTGTGAAACGCAGCTCGCGCTATTCGTCCACGAGACTCAGAGGGCCATAGACACGGGTTCTCAGGTAGATGCTGTGTTTTTCGACTTCCGCAAGGCGTTTGATACAGTTCACCACAAACGTTTAATGAACAAATTAAGAGCATATGGTCTATCAGACCAATTGTGTGATTGGATTGAGGAATTCCTAGATAACAGAAAGAAGCAGGTAATTCTCAATGGAGAGAAGTCTTCCGAATTAGGAGTTATCTCAGGTGTGCCCCAGGGGTGTGTCGTGGGTCCGTTGCTGTTCAAAATATATATAAATGACCTTGCGGATAACATCGGAAGTTCACTGAGGCTTTTTGCGAATGATGCGGTAGTAACATTGGAGGATCTGCATCGAATTGACGCATGGTGCAGGGAATGGCAATTAAAGCTCAATGTAGACTAGTGTAATGTGCTGCGAATACAAAGAAAGAAAGATCCTACACTATAGCAAGTCAGCAACTGGAAGCAGTTAACTCCATAAATTATGTGTGAGTAGTCATTAGGAGGGATTTAAAATGGAACGCCCATATAAAATCAGTCGTCGGTAAAGTAGATGCCAGACTTAGATTCATTGGGAGAATTCTAAGGAAATGCAGTCCGAAAACAAAAGAAGTAGGTTACAGTACACATGTTCGCCCACAGCTTGAATACTGTTCACTGGTGTGGGATCCGTACCAGGTGGGATTGATAGAGGAAGTGGAGAAGATCCAACGGAGAGCAGCGCGCTTCGTCACAGGATCATTTGGTAATCGTGATAGCGTTACGGAGATGATCGCTAAACTACAGAGGAAGACTCTGCAGGAGAGACGCTCTGTCGCTCGGTACGGGCTTTTGTCGAAGTTTCGAGAACTTACCTTTACTGAGGAGTCTAGCAGTATATTGCTCCCTCCTACGTATATCTCGCCAAGAGACCGTGAGGATAAAATGAGAGAGATTAGAGCCCACACAGAGGCATACCGACAATTTCTTTCCGCGAACGATACGTGACTGGAATAGGAGGGAAAATCGATAGTGGTACTCAAAGGTACCCTCCGCCACACACCGTCGGGTGGCTTGCGGAGTATGGTTGTGGATGTAGATGTAGATGAAGTTGAGAGAGACGTCACAGTTTTTGGGTTGTCTGTGACTCCTCCCGCTGTCGGCTGCCTTGCCGTCACCGCCTAGCTGCCTAGCCCAACTCATTGCGAAATGGGTCGCGGCCTGGGCGGTGCAGATATTTCATTAGTCCTGGGACGGCGCCCGCTGGGGACCGCTGATGCTGGGCCCTCCAGCGGTGCTTAATATGCGACACCGCCAGTGGCCGGCGAATACCAGGACACCGCCAAGCCGAGACGACGGCGAGAATTGGACTGCCAACTGCCAGCGTCCATAGCAGACGAGGCCGCCAACCACTGGAGGATGGCAGAGTACTACGCGTGCCCGAAAACTAACGCGTGCTCCATTAGTGCTATGGACGAGTTTATTTCTACGCTATGTTGCTAAATACACCCTTCAAGATACGGTTGCAACACGACCACTTTTCACTGTATACTACTCCGCATTTATCACACCTAAGATTTAAAAAAATGTTCAAATGTTTGTAAATCTACCGAACAAAACTGTGTGGTCATCAGTCCGTTGCCTACAAACTACTTAAACCTAGGTAAACTAACCTAAGGACATGTTATTGTTATTGTTTGTTGAGCTTATGGGACTTAACTACGGGGTCATCAGTTCCTAAACTTACAAACTACTTATCAACTACCTAATACTAAGGACGGCACAAATATCCATGCCCGAGAGGGGATTCGAACCCCCGACCGTAGTGGTCGTGCAGACCGTGACTGGCCCTAAGGACATACACACACACTCATGCCCCAGGGAGGACTCGAACGTCCGACGGCGAGTAACCGCGCGCTCTGCAGCGAGACGCCTTAGACCATTAGGCTACTCCACCGCGGCAACTAAGATTAAAGCAAGCGTGCCTGTACACTATAAGAACCTGCGTATTGGACCATGTACGGTTATGACTTATAAATTTGGCTCGATGTTATCTAAGGGTCGAACCCCGTAAATGTCTGGTTTCATTCCCCAGCAAACTAAATTAGTTGCAGATATTATCTTGTGATCCTGTAGTTAAAAACACTCCATCCATAGGTCGTGGTTTGCGAATCAAGAAATATATATATATATAGGGTGTTTCACTAAGTGTGTTTGCCTCTGACGGAGCGACATGCGTCCTCGATGCGCCGTTTTACATCATCTGGGGATGTGGGCTCAGTGACATAAACACGATCCTTTAGCTATCCCCACAAAAACAAATCTACTGGTGTTAAATCGGGCGACCTTGCGGACCATGAATGAGGACCATGGCGCCCCAAACATCTTCCTGCAAACCTGATGTTTAGTTCTTCCACAACAGCACGCGCAGAATGGGCTGGGTGACCATCGTGCTGATCCACATATGGACTCTCGTGTGTAGACACACATGTTCAAAGAGACCACCCAAACTGTCGGCTATAAAAGCGCGATATAACTCACCTGTCAGTGTACCTGGGAAGTAGTGTGGACCGATGATTTCATCCCCAAGGATTCCACACCACACGTTAATAGACCACCTACGTTGATGGTCGACAGGTCGTACCCACCGAGTATTGTCTGCGGCCCAGTAGTGCATGTTATGGCGATTCACTGCACCATGATTTGTGAACGTAGACTCATCTGAGAACAAAACACTTTGTAAAGACTCCAGCATGAAATTACGCATGGGCCACTCACAGAATTTCACTCTTGTATGGAAATCGTTCCCATGCAGCTCCTGGGTCAGTAACAGGCGGTACGGGTGAAACTTGTGGCCGTGTACTATACGCCACACAGATGTGAGACTGACACCAGCAACTGCAGCAACGACTCGTATGCTAATATGAGGATCGTGGTGTAGTGCAGATAAAACAAACACCTCCGTCTCCTCACTTCTTGCAGGTCGTCGTCTGTTACTGCGGCGCATTACCAAGCTTCCTGTGTCCCAAAGTCGTTGTTCGGCACGTAAGAACGTAATGGCTGACGGGACTCTTCGCCTAGGATATCTCACGGCATACGCAGTGGCTGCTTCAGTATAATCCTGTCGGCACTCGCCGAGATCAGCAACATGTCAACGTACTCGTTTTTCGTGTATGCCATCGTCATCCGATGTCAGTAACTGTGCTATATCGAGCCCCGGTTGTTTGTGTGGCTCCAACTGTCGGGTATGCGGCCGTGTGCGGCGACAGTCGGCAGTCTAACAGCGCATTGAGGAAGGTTCTCGCTCCGTGATACCGGCGACGTTACAACTCGGCCGCACCACATTTAGAAGGCGCATTGCATTATGCGCATAGTTTATGGTATCTGCCCCTGAAACTTTGAAGGGTTGTAGCTCCCAAACTAACAGTGATAGGAATGTAGTTTAAATTGATTTGGACGCAGCTGGTTTCAATGATTCCAATTCACTATAGAAAAAAACTATTGTCCCATTTAAAAAATTATATCTTTGTGCTGTAACTCTGTGGAAAATGATACAATAAACTATGTTCATAGCTCCGCAGAAAAAGTAACATTTCTTGTGTTGACCTACCGCATTAAAATTTCCCATCACCTATTATTTTATAAGTTAAGAGGCAAACACTCTTAGTGAAACACCCTGTCTATCCTCTTCAGTCCCAGTGCCAAGGTTAATTTAAAATTTTGAAAATGTCATTTTTGTTTTGTTTATTAGATTGCATAGGCATCATATTACCCTCTCTTGCAATTTGCAAAATTTTGATTTTCTGCACGTTGATGGTACACACTTGTGTACCTCAGGTTTCAATCGTAAACATATCTTTTAAATTTTCTTAAGGGAACATACTGTATTTGAGGGTAAACTTAATCACAGTATGTTGTATTTGTACAATCTACATATTTTATTTACAATAAGAAATTTTGCAATACATATTTACAAGTATTTCTTACTGCCAGATGGTTTTGAATGAGTCCCCATCACAACTTCTGGAAAGAATTCAGTGAAAGATTCCAAGTCTCCTTTGGGTCCGCTGGAATCACTTTCCTCTCCAGAGATGCGCTAACGTCAATCATGCAAAAATAAATAAATAAATAAATAAAATTTAAAAAAAATTTAAAAAAAGAAACAACGAGCAGACCATGAATAGACACGAAACCTACATTTTTCTTAAAATCTGATGTGAAAATGTACACATTTTGTTACAAATAAAGAAAAAAACAAAAATACATTTCATCGAAGTGTAGCAATACTAACCGAGTAGCTCTTCACGTCAAACCTCTTATGGATTTGTTAATATCACCATTAATTGAATCTCCAGTATTTTTAGACTGAATTTCGTTAGGAGCATTACGTGGGAAGTCAGAATTCGTACGCTGTTGACTCATTACAGCAAATGTCATCCTCAGATACAGAGTTTGAATATTCTGCAACACTTCCATTTAGTATGCGTGATATCTCTTCATCACTTAGCACATGAGTTACAAAATATGGTACGTTATAAGGTACAGAGCTATTGTAAAAGTACACACTAAGAACCAAGGTACACGGTCGTGTACTATGAAAACATCGGCATTTATAACCCAAGAAAATTGAAACAATTCACATTTACTGTATTTCAGATGATTCTTCAAACTTCACTTATCACTCACTACAACACAGATAAACACACAAACCTTTATGTATTATTTACTTATTACTTGATGTCATAGCGACGCTGCAGGGCTGCCAGCTTCACTAACATCAAACTTTCCGTGTAGCTCCCGAAGTACTGTTGCAACGACTATACAAGTGGTCTCATTTGAAAGCACAAAGTTACGCGATTGTGCACTCGCGGTCTGAGCACACAAAATACGCCACAGACAGAGATAACAGATTACGAACCGAGGTGCACATACATGTACTTACGGACTGAAGAGGATATAAAAATGAATGAATGCCTATATGCCCTCTATGTGTTCATAAACCATTCATACCCTTGCAATGAATCTTTGGTGAACTGTTCACAGTACGCCCGCGAAGGTTCCTGACCCAAAAACAGAAGAGCACGACACCTAGCACAGGAGATATTACGTCATAAATAATGAGCCGCCACCGCGTGAGAATACCCAGATTAATGCGTCAATCATTGGAAAATGGGAGTACTTAGGGACCTGCAACAATGTTTGCATGTAATTTCGGACTTTTATGAAGCGTTTTGTAAGTGACCGCCCCCTCCCCCCAGAAAATGATGAAACGAAAAGAAGTCTACCGCTCACAACAGTTTCGCTGCAGGTGCCGTAGTACTGTCGCATCAGGCATGAACTTGTATCAAATGAAGTTAGCATTACAGAGTTGCATGTTACTATTTATTTTTGTCTGCAAGTCTTCCTTCTCTTGAATCCAAAATTAAGCAATCTGTTTTATAAATCTCTATCTGTAGCAAAGCGAAAGGACACTCACTCACTCACTGACTAAACATGAAATCTCAAAAACTACTTCACCTATGAAGCTGAAACTTCGCACGAATGTAGTTTATAGGTAGGAAAAGTCAGCTAAGAAAGTATTTTGTGATAAGTGCATTGCGGAGCATACTTCTCCTACAGACTCACGAAATCTACAGTTTCATTTCGATCTTCACGAAATTTCCCACACTTTACCTTCAAAACAAGAGGAAGGTCACCATCTACCTTAAGTTTCATGCGGTGCACGGGGGAGGGTAATTTGCAACATAAAAATGGATCCCTACATACCTTGGTCCCGCCATAACAGGAGAACGGCTTGACCAATTTCACAGATCCTTTTATTATTATTACTTTTTTTAATCCTGAGAACCAGTATTGTATGAAATAAAACTGGAATATTCGAGAAAAACAAAGTGCATTATTGAATGTGACCCTACCTTTCAATTGCATAGAAATCTATAGTTTAGTTCCCTTATTGATTAAATTTTGCACACTCAACTTTAAAAACAAGAGGAATGTCACTGTCAGTATAAAATTTTGTTCGGTACATGGGGGAGGGTACTCACGAAAATTTACATAATCCATAGTTTTGCTCTAATCTTTATGAATTATTGCACACATCACCTTTAAACCGAAGGAAAGGTCACTGAGTACATACATGTCTGTATGGTACATGACAAAGGGTACCTTGTAGAAAATTTTGGCGATTGAGGGAAAGGTGGAAACGAACAGAGAGAGGAAGAGGTGTTCAAATGTTTGTTAAGCTTAAGGGACTTAACGGCGGGGTAATCAGTCCCTAAACTTACAAAGTACTTATGAACTACCTTATACTAAAGACGACACAAACATCCATATCCGAGGGGCGATTCGAACCCCGACCGTAGCGGCCGTGCAGACTGTGACTGTCGCGCCGCAATCCCCTCGGCCATCGCGGCGACAGAGGTGTATGCAGACAGAGAGAGGGGGGGGGGGGGGGAGATGTGGACTACGAGAGTGTAGGACAAATAACCTCCCGGGCAAAGTAGGGTTTACAACTAGTATTACGTAAATTAACTGCTCACTAATAATAAAGTATTTTATATTAACGTTTGCTTATGCTGTACGCAGCGTAAGAGATATAGTCGAATAAGGTTTATTCAGTGAAATTGGTTCCACCTTGGAACTGGTCAGATGAATTATTGATCATAAATTTAATAAAATGGTTAAACAGTTACATTGCCTGTGATAAGAAACTCGTAGCACTTTCCCCCAACCAAGTAATCATAACTTTAAGAAACACAGCAACTCGGTGTATTTCGCGAGCATTCAACACGAAATTGCCAACAGTTCAAAGCAGTTTCCTTTTCGGAACAAAATTGCTACACTCGTAAGTTCTAATGTAAAAACAAACACGTATCCACTGCACTGGCATTCACATATTCTCGTCAAATTTAGAGTCCCGAAAAGCGACCGTTCGTTGACCAAATCGTAAGACTCTTCCCACTCGAATCAGTCCTATCATTCCGAAGGATTCTTCTTCTGCTAAGTCTATACATAGAGTCACATTTTCCGCGCACCCCTCCCTCTGAAACTCTCCCCACCAGTTCTGTCCCTTTGCCGCTTCCTCATTGGCCGATCGCCTTCCCGTACAAAAAAGTATGCATCTTAACATGAGATATTTCTTTACGTAAAAACTAACCACCTGAAACCACTTCCTTACTGATACAACATTATTTAAGTAAAAAAAGTACCCTTAATTAGTAATAGTATTCAATTACTTAAGAAAAGTAAGTATCCAGGTTCGGACTGTATGCAATTTAGTATGCTGATGCAATTTAGTGAAAGACCGTATCCAAAGACTGGAAACTTTTGTGTCCCAGCCTTCTCGTCGCTTCCGTCGTAGGTGTCGTTGGCCGAGTAGAAAAGTACCGACACGGGAATAAAGGATGCACGTTTGTGCAGGTAGGAGGTGACCAGCCAGTGGGACAGCAGAAACTAGAAACACTAGAGTAAATTAGAACGAGATATATATTTCTTAGAGACTTAGTAATACTTAACTTTTACATAGCTCAGTACTGCAGAATGCTGATACATAGTTGTGCTAGAGGCCTGCCTAGTGCCTATCCGATAGCCAAGTCTTCACTGGTGCCTATCTGATTCCGAAGTGTTAATTGGTTGCTATCTCAGTCCCAAGTGAACGATGTCGTTCAGTGGTTGTCACGAGCGGAGTTGTAGCAGAGGGCGCTCGTGGCTGACGTCTAAGAACGCCGCGCCGTGCGTGCATGGCGGCGCGCGGCGAAAGTAGGTGGCACACACTTTAGACTTGTGCGACACCACAGAATGTTTCACAGATCACTCCAATTTCAAGAAAGGTCTGTAACACTGGCGTCGTGTTGCATCAAAATTTTAAACATAACTAACCTCAAATATTATGAACTACCTTTAAGAGAACTACTTATTAACTCGTAGTTAACACGGATTCGGAAGGTACCGTTGTTGTGAAACACAGCTTGCTATTTCGTCACATGAAGATTGTTATCGAAAAGCAACCAATAATCGATTCCACCAGTGGCTCTCAATGAAATTGCGTGCTTATGGAATTGGTGATTTCCGTCAGAAAGGACGATGTTGTTGACGGAAAGTAATCGATAAAAACCGAAATTATATTTGGCGTTTCCTAGGGACGTTTTACAGGGCCTCCACCGTTCCTTTTCTTCAGAAACGATTTAGGAGATAATGTTAGCAGCTCTCTTAGACTGTTCAATGACGATGCTGCCATTTATTGGTTCTTCGAGTCAGATCAAAAGCAACTGCAAAACGAGTTACATTAATACTTCTTGTGCGAAATTGACAATTGACCTCAAATAATGAAAAGTGTGAAGTCATCGTAATGAACACTAAAAGAAGTCAGTTCCTCTTCATTTACATGATAAATCAAATTTACGGGTCGTAGATTCATCTAAATACCTAGGAATTACAATTACGCATAACTTCAATTGAAAAATACACACTGCAAATATCGTACGGAATGCGAACCTAAGGCTATATTTCATTAGTAGAATACTTAAAAGAAACTGCGTACACAACAATACTTTGCGCATTTTGGAATTCACATCAAACGGGACTGACGGAGGATGCACAGCAAGTTCAAAGAAGGACAGCTCGTATTGTGTTATTATGATAGAAGGGGGGAGGGGGGTAGTGTGAGGAAATGGGGTGGAAATCATTCAAAGAAAGGCGAAATATTCAACAAACATAGGTACATAGAAGTGTAATATAAGATAAAAACAGTATTAGAATTGGCCGTATTTATGTGTAAATCTGATATAAAACTCCACAGACAAAGCAGAAGGCCACTGATTACTCTTGTTAATAGGTCTAAGCCTAGTTTAACTATAACCAGTAGTCAACACGGATTCAGAAAGTATCACTCTTGCGAAACACAGCTTGCCCTTTATTCACATGAAGTGTCAAGTGCCATTGACAAGGGATCTCAAATCGATTCCATATTTCTGGATTTCAGGAAGGCTTTTGACACTGTACCCCACAAGCGGCTTCTTATGATATTGCGTGCTTATGGAATATCTCCCCAAATGTGCGATTGGATTCACGATTTCCTATCAGAAAGGACACAGTTCGTTGTAATTGACGGTATGTCATCGAGTAAAACAGAAGTGATATCTGGCGTTCCACAGGGAAGCGTTATAGGTCCCCTACTCTTCCTCGTGTTTATAAACTATTTAGGAGACAATCTGAATAGCTCCCTTAGACTGTCCGCGGATGATGCTGTCGTTTATCGGTTAGTGAAGTCAATTGAGGATCAAAAGCAACTGTAAAGCGATTTAGACAAAATTTCTGCATGGTGTAAAAATTGGCAATTGACACTAAATAAAGAAAAGTGTGAAGTAATACACATGACCACTAAAAGAAATCCGCTGAACTGTAATTACGCGATAATCAGTCAAACATTAAGGTCGTAGATTCTACCAAATACCTAGGAGTTACAATTACGAACAACTTTGACTGGAGAGAACGCATAGAAAATATTCTGGGGAAGGCGAACCAAAGGTTACGTTTCATCGGCAGAACGCTTCGAAGATGCACCAGCTCCACCAAAGAGACTGCCTACATCACACTTGTGCGTCCTCTCCAGAAGTACTGTTGCCCCTTGTGGGACCCTCACCAAGTGGGACTGACGGAAGACATTGAGAAGGTTCAGAGAAGGGCAGCTCGTTTTGTTTTATCACGTTACCGGGGGGGGGGGGGGGGGAAGTGTTACGGAAACGTTGCAAGAATTGGGGTGGAAATCATTAAAAGAAAGACGTATTCATTGCGGCGTGATCTGTTTTCGAAGTTTCAATCACCGACTTTTAGTTCTGAATGTGAAAATATTTTGCTAGCACCCACCTACTTAGGGAGACATGACCAACCCAATAAAATAAGAGAAATCAGATCGAAAACTGAACGATTTAGGCGTTCTTTCTTCCCGCGCGCTATTAGAGAATGAAACAGTAGATAAAAGTAATGAAAGTGGTTAATGAACCCTCTGCCAGGCACTTGAATGTGATTTGCAGAGTATCTATGTAGATGAATCAATGGCTTTTTGCTCTGTCTGTGGAGATTCGTATCAGATTGGCATATAAGTACGACCAAGATGCTCTTGAATGTCAATCTAATGCTGTTTTCGATTGCACTTCCATGTACTTCTGTTTGTTAAATTTTTCCACAGTTCATATCTTTTGATACCGAAACACATACGCCACACTAATATTATAAATGCGACAGTTCTGTCTGTTCCGCATTCACGAGTTCTCAACTGATTTTTGATGAAACTGAGTATGGAAATAACTTGAACGCTGAAGAACATACGCAACTTTAGAAAGTGATTAATTCAAGGTATTTGTTGATTTTAAGTACATAACTCGAAAAATGGAACAGCTGAGCATCAAAGTTTCTCTTATAGCTTCTAACGGCTTGTATGCTCCTTGTAAAACGTATTTAATCATTAACGTTAGTAATTTATATTATTTATTAAAATACTTCGGAATGGTTGATATATTGTACGTAATACGACTGAACACACTGAATACAATGTTTACACAAGACGTCTGCGTCTTCAAACTGTCGAACCGCTTTCGAAGAAATTTTGATCCGGCATGATTTTGTACGTTGTATAACGTATAGCTACATCAATAGCGGTTTAGTCACCATGCAACAAAAATTCAAGGACATCTATGTCAGAGAAACCGTGGGTAAAAGGGTAATATATAATGCTGTAACCAAGACCTTTCTGTACATTTGCTAAGTTGCAAAGACACCTTCAGCACAGGTGGAACAGCTGAGCATCAGAGTTTCTCTTATAGCTTCTAACGGCTTGTATACTCCTTGTAAAACGTATTTATTTATTAACTTTAGTATTTTATATGATTTATTAAAATACTTTGGAATGGTTGATATATTGTACGTAATACGACTGACCACACTAAATACAATGTTTACACAAGACGTCAGCGTCTTCAAACTGTCGAACCGCTTTCGAAGAAATTTAGATACGGCATGATTTTGTACGTTGTATATCGTATAGCTACATCAATAGCGATTTAGTCACCATGCAACAAACATTCAAGGACATCAATGTCAGAGAAACCGTGGGTAAAAGGTAGTATGTAATATATAATGCTGTAACGAAGACCTTTCTGTACATTTGCTAAGTGGCAAAGACACCTTCAGCAAAGGTGGAAGGAAATCGTATCTCACCTTGTAGTATATATAGCAAACAGTAGATACCTGGCTCCTTCTCTACCCTTATGAAGTAAGGAACAGTTGCAAAATAACAAAAACACACAAATAGTGTGAAATTTAGAATCTATCAGTCCACCGAATCTGCCCCAGAATTTCGTACCAATCTTCCTGTTTATCTTCACGCACAAGCTCTCGGCGTGATATGTGCAACAGAATTGGCAGGGATTAAGGCCTCACCAGAGATGAAATGATCCGATACTTGGTACAATAATGTTCGTATTGGTTGGTTCTCAGGAGAAACTGTAAACATCTCCGCATCCTCTGGGACGCAACGCCGGCAAGAATCCACCGAGAGTGGACCGTTGACGACACGTCGGTGACGAGAGCTAATAAAAACACAGGATGGTTCATCGGCCATTTTCATTCCCTGCGAATGCTAACCACAATACGTAGCCACCTCTGGAAAGCTTTGATCAGTTTATGGGAACACAATCACCCATGATGTCATTTTAAAGTGCTGTGACGCAAATCCTATAGCACTGCGGTATGTTTACCTTACGAGATACAGGAATAAAAATGGCGGATGCGTCAGCTAGTACTTATACGAGCCAAGGTTATTCTATAAAAGGTTGGGCCCGAAGCGAAACGACCTGCTATTGGCCGTTGAAATGACGTCAGCGGCGAAGCAGAACTGCCAACGAGCGCCGCTGCGCCGTCACATAGACCACTAAACACTTAAAAGTTAACTGATTACGATTGCTTATAGAAGTTACATACCTCGACAAACTCTTCCAACAAACCGAAGAATGCCGCTGGCGTGTTTTTCGCCTAATTGATGCCGCTGCTTTCTCTTTCTTCAGCTTCATGTTGAGCTAGCGCACTCGAATAAAAATTCGGGTCCGTAAGAATATATTCATGACCTCCGGCGCCACGTGAGATATTTCTGCGAAATTACGTCAGCTAATCTCTTAGAAATATATTTTTCTTTTGAAAGTATGTCACTTCCGCTAAACAGCAGCTCAAACTCTAAATTCTGCCGCATCCACTCGTCTTACAGCACTAGCAGATAGAAATTCTATCCATCCGTATTCTGCGAGGTGTTTTGGAAGAGGACAAAGTAGTTCATTAGACGAACCCCCGGTGAGGATTCATATTTCGCAACACAGCGTGAAATCAAATATCTTTCTACGCTATTTGGTGCAATGTGCAATGTATCCAGGTATCTGAATCCTTCAGCTGGACATTCAACATCTGTCACAGCAGAGGGTGCAGCAACCTCACAACTAAAACTTATGTCCTGGCTCTCTGCTTCTCCATCTGACATAGCCGTTGCTTCAGACATATCCGACAAAATTACACACAGCAGACCAGATGTCAAATTGTTGAGTCTTCTTTCTGTCTCACAGACGAAGTATTAGACTGTGGAATGTCTTGGGCATTCTTTCCCAGAAGCAACAAACGACGATAGAAATGGCCAAGACCTCTTATGTGTGAAAAGAATTTTTCAAGACAGCCTTAGTTCAGCCGTGCTGTTTACACTTAATGCGTAGTGACAAAAGGTCAGAATGAAGGCCAAATGAAGGATTAATTGAAATTAAGAGTCCTTTCTAAAATGTTAACAGTTGCCTTCGGTCTCCAATCTGCATTGTTTCACAGCACAAATACATTTTGCTGAGAACTATTTTTTGGGAGTTGCTCGTTTGTTCCATAGGCAATTGCTGATGTCTCTTTGACAACGATTCTGCAACAATTTAAAATGTCAAACGAATCATTAACATATTTTATTGAATTAGAGGCACCGAACTTTATGTCGTGAAACACACGAATAAACGAAACAAAACGCTCCCGGTAATACACAGTAAATAAGAAGCTACTGCAGCTACCGCTACAACTGCCGCCATGTGCTTCTGCGGTGACGTCGTGCGCAATACGACGAATTTCTACCTCGGACTGCGCAGTACATTCGGGCCCCCTCGTCTGCCAGATTTACGGAGACCAGTACACTTGAGAAAAGTTTGTTTATCGCCGGCCGCGGTGGCCGAGCGCTCACAGACCGCGTCAGGCAGCGCAGCGGTGCGGTTGGCGTGTTTACGTCCCGCCGCAGTGCCTAATAAAAAAAAAAAAATGTTTCAAATATTTGTATAGTCTATGGGACTTAACTACAGGGTCAGCAGTCCCTAAACTTACAAACTACTTACGAACTAGGACGGCACAAATATCCATGCCCAAGGGGGGATTCGAAACCCCGACCGTATTGGCCGTGCAGACCGTGACTGTAGCGCCTTAGTCCCCTCGGCCATCGCGGCCGGCGCAGTGCCTCGCGCCTGAGGTTGTTTACGTAACTCGGCCGCCTCTGCGCGACTTACTCGATAGAGCAAGCATGGCTCAATCCTGGAGACATTCGACCTTGAAGATCAGTTTTTCGAAAGCATATCCACGACCGAAGGCACTGGACATCGAACAGTTTATTAGAGACAAAGTGAAAGTTGCCTGTAGCGAAGTTGTAGGTATTCACTTTTCGATAGTGTGCAGTGTCGTGTACTTAAAGCTCATCTACGACGCGGTCTATGAGAGAATCCTGAACGCGACCAGAAGTGGACTGAAGTTCCGTCACTCGGACGGACATATTGGTGAAGTGACAATTGACCACATGGATCTCTGCACGATAAGGGTATTTGAACATCCATTTGAGGTGCCAGAAGAAACAGTGATTTCCGCGCTTCGCCCTTATGGGCATGTGATCAGTCACGAAGCTGAAAAATGGGCACAGTTTACCACATTCCACGTGCTCAATGGGGTGCGGCAAATACGTATTGAACTGAAAAAAAAACATGTTCCATCTTATCTGATCATCGGTGGATGCCGTGCAATAATAATTTATGACGGCCAGCCGAAGACGTGTTCAGGCTGTGGACAAGGACACCTACGTTCCCAGTGCATGCAGCGCAGGATCACACAGTTGCCACCTGGGAATGAACAGCTCCCGCCTGCACCGACGACTCTTCCGGTGACGTATGTTCAGGCTCTCCAGCATCTTGTGCCGACGTACGTTAATGAACCCTCACTGAACGCAGTAGCGCACGAAGGAAACGAGGACAAACAGGAAGCTACGTTCACGACCGATCGTATACCACTAACGAATAATGAGGTGTCTCAGATGGAGGAGATGGACGCCACATCGCCGGTAGTGCCTAATGACGTTCTTGCAAAAGACCAAACAGCAGTGCAGCAATCGACAACAGACGACAAGGCGACGGCCAACGTACAGTCGTCGCTCTTACACCCGGCTGAAAATCCTGAAGGCACCGACCTACCACACCACCAGTCTGACACTCTTGAGAAGATGGCTGTCGAAACTGAAGTAGAACCGACGTCTGCCTTCATCCCTACGGGGACGACGTAAGATGACTGCCGACCGACCTCCGATACGGAACACCACGTCCGCAAACAGCGCTCCCCGCGGAAACGCAAGAAGAGGCGCCATTCGCCATCTGATGATCAGATGCAAGATAAGGACGAGGAACCGACGTCGGATGAAGCAACTAACTCTGCCTCTCAGGTGTCCGGTGGCATCACTCCTCGTCTAGCACGTCACGATACAGCAGCGACAACAACACCTGCTCCTGTCTCAGATTCACCTTCATCTGCTACTGAACACCAAAATGAGACTCACGATAAAACATTTCCTCCACAACTACGAAGTTTCACGTCTGACGCTTGGGCAGACGATATCGAGAATGAAGCGGAAGACCTTGAGGGAGTCGAGGGTAGAAGTGCTCCCTACTGAACAACTCAGTAGAAGGACTAGGTGGACAGACATACCGGATCGCTACTGTTAACATCAATAACATACGTGCACGCCACAAATTGGCCATGATACAGGATATGCTCAATGTAGCGGACATCGACACTGCCCTCCTTCAAGAGGTGCATGTAGAAGACTTCACAGAACCCTACGGATACACGACCTGCATCTCCCATGCGTCTGCCACTGGCAGTGGAGTGGCGATCATCCTCCGTGAAGGTCTTCTTGCTGATGATGTAGAGTATCTTCCTGACGCCCGAGGGATGGCTATCACTGTCCAAGGAGTTCGAATAATTAACGTCTATGCGCCGTCGGGATCGGGACGACGTCGTGAACGATCCACCTTCTTCGCAGAAGCGATCACATCCCTCTTTGTGGGACAACAAGACGCCTTGATAGTAGGAGGGGATTTCAACTCAAGCTCCGAAGGATCAATTACCTCGTCACTCTCCGTGCATGGAACTCGGAGCACTCGTCCACAATCTTCGGTTGGTTGACTCATGGGAACATGGCGACCGGCCTGGCTTTACGCATTTTACCAGCCATTCGTCTAGCCGCATTGATAGGATTTACATCTCGCGTTCCATTGTCATAGGGACGAGAGCAGCCGAAGTATGGCCTGTAGCGTTTTCCGACCACGAAGCCTATATTTGCGACCTTACCCTCAGACGTCAGAAAGAATGGCACAGCCGTGGTCATGGAAGCTGAATGTGTCCCACCTCGCCTCTCCAGAATGTCGGCAGCACGTAGAGAACACATGGAACAACTGCAAACGCCGACGCGCCGCCTACCAGTCTGCCCTTGCTTAGTGCTTATTCTGCGCTAAGCCTGCCCTGCGGAAGGCTATGGGAGAGACGTAGTGGCATGGAGGCGACAAACGAAGCACTTTTACTTCAATATTTTAAGGAAATGTACCACAATGCCATATTCACCTGCGAGACAGACTATGGTGAATCACGCCAAACCCCAAATCATCAGACTTACACGCCAGCATCTTGAAGGAACGATAGTCAGAGCCCGTACTGAAGACAGAGTAGCTCAAGAGAGTCCCTCCCTGTACCATATCATCACAGAACGACGGCGTCGACGAAGCGCCTTGATACATGTGCTGACTACAGATAGAGGACGATACGACACCCAGAGAGATATAGGACACGCTCACTATACGCAGCTGTACTCAGAGCTCCGCCATCCCCCAGAAGTAATCGAAGCGGTATCCCAGCTCACATACGGCAAAATTCCACAAGCTGCGGCTACTGAACTGACAGCCGATATAACAGAGGAGGAAGTCACTGATGCGATACAGATGGGACCCGCCAATAAGTCGCCAGGCTCTGACGGCCTCCCTCTGGAGTTCTACAGGGCATTTCAACAACTTCTGGTACCAGTCTGGATGGATATCTGCCATTTTGCGAAGGACTTATCATACCTATATACAAACCACGAGGTGGGACTAACATCAGCGACTACCGCCCCTTGACCTTACTGAATAGCGACATGAAGATTTTCACTCGACTGATGGCAGCATGACTCAAGCACACGGTCCGATACGTTGTTTCACAGGATCAGGCATCTTTAGGTGGCAGTCATAACATTCGCACTGCCCTCTGCCGCTATCGCGATATGATCTCACTTGCTAAGACACATAAAATGCCTGGAGTTTTGGCCTGCCTCGATTTCAGCCAAGCTTTTGACAGAGTCGACAACGCATTTTTAAAAGCGGTAATGCAACAGATGGGTTATCCCGAGACCATCGTAGAGTTATTGGTGCGTCTCCTTCACGGTGCGACATCAAGAGTGCAGTACAACAGACGCCTCACACCGCCGATCCTCATCCAGAGATCGGTGCGAGAGGGGTGCCCCCTATCAACGATATTGTACGCCCTCGGTTTGAAACCGCTGCTCTGTGGCTTTCGACAACGCTTGACAGGGATCACACTCGGTGGACACACTTTTTGATGCACTGCCTATGCCGACGATCTGGTTCTCTTTCTTCGTGGTGAAGACGATGTCCGCGCAGCTTTGGCGTGGGTGGCGACCTACGGCGCAGCATCGGGCAGTGAACTGAATGTACACAAATGGCACGCTCTATCTATAGGTGACGGGCTGCCCGATAGGTGCGTGGCCCCGTTGAGAATAACAGACACAATACGCTGTTTGGGCATTGATTTTACAACTGACCTGCGGCGGACGATTGCCCTCAACAGTAGGCACCCACTGAAACAGATTAGGGCAGGGATAGGCGACCACCGTCTTAGAACAATAGACATTCTGCAACGGGCGCGATATGCCAACGTCTATTTGGCGTCGCGCATCCCCCATGTTGCGCAGACACTGCCTTCTTCCTCGACCTCAGCTACATCCGTACCGCACTGCCCGCTATATCTGGCCCGCAGCATGCTGGCGGTTATGGGGTCTTTTGTAAGTACCGGTATGCTCTTCATGATTCGTTACGACTCCCTCACACTACCGAGGAATAGAGGTGGTTTAGTACATTTTCACGTTCCGGACAGAGCACGGGCCTTATTTGTAAGCTTTCACATGAAGATATGGCGACAGTGTCCGACGAGTCTTACAAGCCTGCTGCTAGAGGCCTCAAGGCCGACCTCCCTCACCCCTCCAAAACCACTATCCGACATACTTTTATTTCGGGCAATTCTTCCTCGACCTCAGCTACATCCATACCGCACTACCGCCCACACAATTGATATCGGCGAGGGCAATATACAACACCATGGATCTGAGCAGAGCCCCGAACGTGGTAGAAACAAAATACTCCCATATTAACTGGCGTGTTGTGTGGCGGGCGGTGAGCGCGCCCACTCTTAACACGGACGTACAGTCTGCGGGGTACATCACAGTCAACGGGAAGCAGGTGTGCCAGCATCGCCTCCACCGAATTCATCTTGCGGACTCTCCTTTGTGTACCACCTGCGGAGTCGTGGATACAGATGAGCATCGCCTTGACTGTGGATCGGCGAAGGATGTTTGGCATTTGGTGCGCCAGGTACTGGCTTTCTTCACACGCACAACCCCCGAAATGATAACTACCAAATCGCTTCTCTTTCCAGAAGACTCGTATTACCCGAGAGCGAAAACTAACTCTGTTCAATGGATATGTGGCCACGCTGTACACTGTTTCTTCGGCGATGGAGAGAAGACTGTGCTTTTTGTTTAATTTTTTTTTTTGCGTACGTTTAATACTTCAGGTTAGGGTAGAAGTGGCGGTGGCACTAGTTTTTTTTATTTTTTTATTTTTTAGGTTGGTACATAATTATTTAGGGCGTGATGGGCGTTAGGAGCCAACGCCTGAAGTGCTGAAGTGGCAAAGATAGACGTGGATTTAAAAAAAATAAAAAACGAAGCTAGTCCGAAAGTAGTTTGTAAGTTTAGGAACTGATGACCCTGTAGTTAAGTCCCATAAGCTATACAAACATTTAATCTGTTTATCGTTTGATGTTGTTGACGCGAAGTAGTGTACATATTTTGCTGATGAAATAAGTCTAAAGTGTGTTCAACATTTAAATGCACAAATCGAAGTCGTAAAACGACTAGTACTTCGTGCAAGAACACCAAATGTTTTGCATTGTTTCATCTCAGACTGTCTGTACTCAAACAAAGCTCCTGACGAATGGCAGTTACTTGCTCCAAGAGTGAAGCTTCAGATGACCTATCCTGCCATTGAAGTACACACCATAATAAATGCCCAGTTTTCTACCTAGTATTGGTGTGTATTTGCGATGTTTCTTCTTCTATTGCTGCTGCGGTTGATGAAAAATGTTTAAATGTTTGTATTGCTTATGGGACTTAACTACGGGGTCATCAGTCCCTAAACCAACAAACTACCTATGAACTAGCTAACACTAAGGACGGCACAAATATCCACGCCCGAGGGGGGATTCGAACCCCCGACCGTAGTGGCCGTGCAGACCGTGACTGACGCACCGCAGTCAAATGTTTGTATAGCTTATGGTACTTAACTACGGGGTCATCAGTCCCTAAACTTACAAACTACTTACGATCTACCTAATACTAAGGACGGCACAAATATCCATCCCCCCCCGGGGGGGGGGGGGGAATTCGAACCCCTAACAGTAGTGGCCGTGCAGACCGTGACTTGAGCGCCGCAGTCCCCTCGGCCACCGCGGCCGGCGTGGTGTTGATGAAAGAGCATCTTATCTCTTGAATAGTAAAATAAATTGAGCGTCTAATTCTTCTTTAAAAATATTTTCATTTGTCGTTGAGAGTAATTGATCGAGTATCGTAATCAGCGTAAAGTGTGAAAGCAGTATTAACAGCGAGAATTTTTTCACTTGTATATATCTCTGACTTTGCAACAAATAGGTACGTGGCAAGCACGAAAGTAATTAATGATACGTTATTTCGATGAGGAATGCTTTTGTGGAAGCTGACAGAAGCGCTTTTATACTGCAGTATTCTGCTGTCACCTTCGTCTTTGTACTCAAATTTCACGTACCAATCATTATTTGTTTCGGCATGGCAACAAAGAAAGATATTAACGACCATTCTTCGACGTGCAATGCTTTTGTAGAAGATGATTCAGGTGCATTTTTAACTGCAGTATTTTGTTTTCACTTTCTTCTTTGTTTCCAAATGTCGTCCACTAAACTTCACAACCAAAGCATTTGACAGTAATTTTACAAGTTTGTGGACTTAATACGTGTACGAAGCAGCAGCTAAATGTATACTAGAATTTATGAAGGCAGTTGTTACAACACATTAACAACATATGCTAATCCATGATCATCATTATTCGTCGTAGCAATTACTCTTCACTGAATGTTTCGCAGCTCGATTAGATCATTTACTTACATTATAAGCAACACAAATATTTTCACAGCTGTAGTTTTGTTATTGTTGCAAACCTCAACTAACTGTTATACTTCGAAATTGAACTGTATTGCTGACAGGTTCGTGAGATTTGATTACCGCATTTTTAGGAAATACACTACCAGGCACGTCAATTCGCAGCTAAAATCTTATAGAGCACAGAAGCAAACACAAAGTGAGAAGACCGTTTATAAAGAGTCGTATAACCTAGTATAAAAGAAGTCAAGTTCATGTGGCAATTCAGTTCTGCACTTAAGAAGTTTTTGGACGATACTATTACGACACAGCTATTGTGAATTACACTACACTGATATTTTGTCATTATAGACTGCCTTTAATAGAAGCAGTGATACAACTTTAGTGACGTTTTCATATTTGTATTAGAAAAATAGAGTTTTAGTGACTGAGAAATGTGAAATTAAGAGCATTAGACTGCAACTACCTTTTGGCTCACTTTAGGTTACGGTGGTAACACTAAAAGTGAGCCTTTGCGATCGTCTTTTGACAGCTCGAAATTTAAATCAAAATAACGGCTTAGCCATTCAACTGACACCAAAATTGAGTAACCGAGTTTATAGAGGAGAAAATGCTCTACAACTTTGCTCTTTTATGTTTTCTTCATATCTCGTATAGTTTCAGAGATATTTGCAAATTAACGGAGATTTGACAATGACTGTCTGTCTGTAACTTGTTTCCACTTTTTAGGTCGAACCGTTCAACCGATCAGCACTAAATTTTACAGACATAATTGTTGGCTACCAGAGACCAGAACCTCGCTTTTCAAATATTTCAGACAAGAAATACGTTATTAATACAAAAAACGCCGTTTGTAATTTAAATTTAATTGCATATAAACCGTTCATCTGACGCGAAAATTGAATACACGAATTTGTAGAGGAGAAAATTCTCTACAACTTTGTTCCCTTATGTTTTTTTTTTTTTCATATCTCGTATCGTTTGAGAGATATTGGCAAAAATAACGTAGTTTTGACAGCCTCCAATAAATTAACGAAAACCAGCCGTTCGCAGATGTCACGTGACTTCCTCGCCCAGAACTCTGAGGCATACGCTATCTTGCGTTGCGTATATGTTGCTTATTGTAACTTACACGTTGTCATTTCAAACCAATGGCGCACTGAAGAATTAACAAAAACACGTCGTTCTTCGTACGGTAAATGATTAGTGTCTACAAATGCCATATTAGCATCAGTTAACAACAGCCATAAATAGTACGAGATTAAAAAATGGCGTATGTGATTGATAGCCGTAGCATGTGGGGCGCCGTGACTCCGCGCGCCCGGTCAGAGGGCTCAACGCCCTCTGCAATAAAGAAAGCTGAGCCGACTACACACCGAACTAGAACGAACAAAAAAACGATCCGCGTCCGCAACGAAGACAAATACCCATAGACAAAAAAAAAATGCGTTGAGCGTTGAACAGTGGTGCTAACGGTCAGCGGTTGGTTCGTAACACGCCACCTTTTTTTTTTTTTTTTTTTTTTTTTTTTTTTTCGAAAAGAGTATCAGAGACTCATATTAATTAAATAGAGCTATGTTCTTGAGTGTTTAGAATTGCGCATATGTATGAATGCTCCCTCTAAAATGCGTGTTTGTTCTATTTCGTGAACATACCTTGAAATACGTAACAACGAATTGAACAATGGTCTTCTGAAGGATACTGTAATAATGAACATTCTGCACAAAGTGCTGATACAGCTAGTTTCATATATAAAGGAAGTCCCAAATTTCTGTGGAAAGTGTAGTTCCTTAATCAAACAGAAGTGAAGTGTATACATTGCAACAAATTAAATTGTGTATTAATTTTTTTCTAAGCGTTAACTCACTATTTGTGGAATATGTTGAAAGTCATTAATTAGAATCACTGCATCTACATGATTGCTACGGACGGTTTTAACGTAGATGATATTACCTTTTTGTAGTTCAGATATGACTTCGTTCATGTTACTTTGTAAAATAAATATCAAATATTCTATTTCAAACCCTGATTACGTTTTCTTCTACAGCTAAAATCACAAACTGAATAAGTGTGGTAATACTGAATTCCATATAACTCTAGTGCTCAATATATATACAAAGTTAGTAATATCAATATGTCATTTACAACAGTCATCCTAACAGTATCTCCCCAATTTATGTACATGTGATAAAGATGTCTATGTTTACAATTCGTTGCTATGTATTTCATGGCATGTTCTCGAAACAAATGCACTTTCCAGAGAAAGTGCTGTTACCTCTGAACAACTCTGAATCTTACAGGATATAGTTGTGTTCGGTTAACAAGAGTGTGCGAAAACCTTTTTGTTCATATTCGTTCTGGGTTGTTTGTTGATAAATTTACTCAGTTTTGTATTACAGAAGGCGTTGAACCAACACCGTATGAATAGAACACCTGTGCACTGCCGTGCCACGTCACGTCACGCAGAGTAGGTCGCGATCGCGTAGCTCACTGGCTGGCTTATGGTGCACAGCCCACCATTTCACAGCGGCCAGCCAGTGACCTACGTTCGTTCCAGGATATAGTAATTTGTAACCAGTACAGGCAAAAAAAAAAAAAAAAAAAAAAAAAACTTTGAACAACCATGGCAAGACAGGTGATAGTATAATAACGGAAATATATAAAGAAAATGTGGGAGAGATATTCGAATGTTCAAATGTTTGTAGAGCTTATGGGACTTAACTACGCGGTCATCATTTCCTAAACTTACAAACTACTTATGTACTAGCTTATACTAAAGACGGCAGAAACATCCATGCCTATGCCTGAGGGGGGATTCGTAACCCCAACCGCAGAGGCCATGCATACCGTGAGTGGCACGGCGCAGACCGCTCGGCCACTGTGGCCGGCGGGAGAGACATTAAAAGGATAGTTCGAAAAGTATGTTTGTCAAAGCTAAATATCATATAATTTTGGCTGTTTGTTAAAATACGGTGAGAAAGTATATTATGTGTTGGGTGCATAGATATTACAATACTAGAGTTGTAATCATATCACCATAATTTATTATTATTTAGATTATTATTTTGATCCGAAATGTTTACAAACACTTACAAAACAACAAATCTAAAGAGGGCCGTCAAACACGTCAGTGCGATCTTTTTACCTCTCTATCTACATTATTCCGTGATTTATTAAATATTCAAATTTGTACTGAATTTTTGATCACCCGGTATTTATGACCTAACTAGCTTAAACCCGCGGCTCCGCTCGCGTGTTGATTGATTATGATAGATAAGCTATTTTTCAGTAGTGTGCTATGAGATCAAACCACCCGTAAAAATGCACTCCTTTCCAACAATCCAATCACGTTAATCAACAATAATAATTGTAATAATATCGCAGATCGATCACTTTATGTAATCACCGAAACGTCAAATCATTTTTTAAGAGATGTATTGAAAGAAATTTCGTTTTTATTGCTTTGTTTATTTATTCTTATATTTCCTTATTCGTATGCTTATCCTTACAGAGAAAGAGCTGAAGACATTGTAGCACGCATAGACCGAAGATATGGTCTGTGGCATCACGTTTCACTGTATGTAACCTCCTTGCTATAGACTCGCAAACGTCATCGCTGGCTTTCAGTCCGAATTTTTTATAATTTGACGACTTTAAACTACTATATCTACCACCCCCTTATAGCTGTTGGCATGGAACTGCTATGGTCCACAACGGGAGACTTCGGACAACAATTACACACAGACCATTCGTTTGCATTCTGTATTTTTCGCTGTAGAGCGAAATATTAACAGACATACACACACACACACACACACAAAAAAAAAAAAAAAAAAAAAAAAAAAAAAAAAAAAAAAAAAACACGTAGAATTTTATATACACTGATAACTTTTCATCCCAATATACTCCACCCTTTTATTATTATCAACCCTCAAGCAACAATGGAACCAATAACACCATTTTCAAAGATTAAATATAGTTTTCAAACAGCAATTATTGTTCCGCATTTCGCGTTATATTTTCAAATTACTAAATATCTATCAGATCGCTATAAAACCATGCCGAAAACCTTCCTCCGGTATAAATTTGTAACTGTACAAATATTTAAGTATCTGTGTCTTGTCGTTCGGATGTGATAAGCGTACAGCGAAGAGACATTCACATTAATATATATAGATAAATAGCTATCCGATCGCCATAAAACCGCGCCTAAAGCCTTCCCTGGGTAGACGTTAGTAACTGTACAAATTTTTAGCTCTTTATGTGTTGTGGTTCAGACGTGATAAACGTACACCGAACAGACATTCACATATAGATATAGATAAAAGTGTAGTCATGTATTACTAATAACTTGGGGGTGAGATAAATATTAACACTCCTTACTCAGTAATGTACATTCGGTAAACGTAACTACTTTTTTTTATTACACTTACTATAATTTCAAAATTTTGTCGCCAAATTTTCCGTCCCTAATATCTGCCGCCATAGGTTGCAACCTACTGGTAAATCCGCCACTGATTGCAAGAGCGGTCAGTGGTGAGCGGTGTGTGGTAGCAAGACCGCTCCTCGCCCTGGGTGGGGCGCCCCTCAGTTCGGCGACCGCCATCAGGTTGCTGCAGTCAGCAGGCAGCGTGGAGCGCGCGTCTGCGGCCAGCCACTCATCTGTAACCAGGCGGCGGCGGTAGGCGGTCTGCCCTGTGTGCCTGTACTGCGGCTGACGCGCCACCCGTCTGCCAGGCCACGAGGGCATCAGTCGCGGCATTGGGGTCGGCCGCTGTCCCGGCCTCCTGAGCTGTCTCTCTGTCTGTGTGTGTGTCTGTGTGTGTGTGTGTGTCCCACAACACAACCGATAGCAAGGGTTGGTCTCATTCCACATACGGCATCTCTGCGATCATTTGTAGTCTCGGCGGCTTGGCCTTGTCCCATATCACGATCTTACATTTCACTGGCAGGCAATGACGTAAATACGCAACGACGGACGTGACACAAAGGTTGTCACTTGCATTTCAGTGGATGACGAAAGTACGTCTTCATTGGTTTTTTTCTACTTCCGAATAAAAATTTTCACAGAAAGCAGTTAGAGCGAACAGTCTGAGATGGTGGGGTCATGTTACACGCATGGGAGAAGCAAGGTTACCTAAGAGACTCATGAGCTCGGCAGCGGAAGGTAAGATGAGTCGAGGTAGACCAAGAAGAAAGTACTTATATTCGGTGCAGAATGATTTTGAAGTAAAAGGCATAACATCAGACGAGGCATCATTGAATAGGGGATCGTGGGGGAATTTTATTAGAAGTACTATGCTACAGACTGAACCTTGAAAGTCATAATCAGTCTCTAATGATGATGATGAGCTTTAGCATCCATAATGCTTTCCTGATAAAGTATTTTCATATAACTGACCAACCCCTATTGCACTATTGACGGCAGAATTCCAAACATCTAGAAACACATTTTTCTTAAAATTCTAACCATCCTTCCAATTCAAAATTTTCGCATTGCTAGCTTCAAAATAGTATTAGTAGCACCCTTAAGATTTTCCCCTATTTCACCCGCTTAATGGTTGAATTTCCAAAAATATCGAAACACATGTTTCTAAAATTCTAATCAAAAATCTAAATTCGATGTTTTGTATTTCTTCCTTCAAAATGTCTGAATAGCCACATAGTTAAAGATTTAAAAAATCCGTTCAGTCCATATTTAATCCCCTTAGGGATGGAAATATTGAAAAATCGCTAATGTCTACGGTGAAAGATAAACAACGCCTACAAATTTGAAGTTTCTATTGTCTATTGTCAGTGGCGTATTCTGTCTTTTAGAAACGAATCGAAAACGCGAAATTTATTTCTTATGCTTTGGCATCTTTCTTGGTACAAGTAGTTATACTTTTGAAATTGCATATATGCACTTATTTTTATTTATTAGTACGCTTGTTGCAGAAAAACAACTGAAGAATGTGCATCACGTTTCGCTGTATATAAACTCTATCCACTATATCTTCCACCCTATTACCGCTATCGACACGGAACTGCTATGGTGAACAACGGGAGTCTTTGTACTACAACAACACATAGAGATCGTTCGTCTCTATTGTGTAGTTTTTGCTGAAGAACAAAATATTGACACCTACACATAGAATTTTCTATAATACGATAACTTTCAACTCCCATATCTTCCACTCCCTTATCTTATCAATCCCCTACCACCATAGTGCAGAATTAAAGACTGATACCTGTTACCACATTGAGACACTATTCGTTTGCGATTTGTACTTATGTCTGCATAATGAAATAATGAAATATAGGCACAAACTTCTCAATTTTATATATATTAAGATATGCGAGCGTTGGTGTAAAAGTGTTGAGAACTATGTGCGGTTTTTTTTTTTTTTTTTTTTTTTTTTTTTTTTTTTTTTTTTTTTTTTTTTTTTGTGCAGTTACTAGTCCGGTTGGAATGTGTGACATATACAGAAGAAAGAACAAGGTATTAACTACATGTATGGACAGTGAATATCACATAAGTATCGTATCACACTAATTTATTACAGTAATATACACGGAAATATGGTCTTCACTGTTCAAAAAATGACAACGCAGTACACATACAGCTGACATGACAAACCTGGACCTACAGACCCCCCAAAGTAATCTCTACCAAACATGTGGGAGGTGCAACATTTGCTGTACCATGTCGGCATCAGCAATGTCATCCCGTGTTCCAAGTTGCAAAAGTCCCCCACAATGTTTGCAGACTGTGGTGGGAGTAGCAGGGCACAATTTTGAGGGTCTGTAGGCCCAGTTTTCTCATGTCAACTGTATGTGTATTGTAATGTCAGTCTTTTTAACAGTGAAGGCGATATTGCCCTGTACACTACCGTAATGCATTAGTGTTTACAATATTTCACTGCTGTTCTTTGTCCACACATGTATTTAACACCTTGTTCTTTCGTCTACATATGACACATTTTCCAAGACGCATAGTAACAGCAAGAAAAAAAAAGATATTTGCCATGACTTGAACCACACGAACCACATGGTAAAATGGCTGCAGATTTGAAATGAACGTACTTGACGAAGGGATAAACACAGTGGTATTAAAAAAGTTCCAAAATATAATAATAAACATGTAGATTGAGGAAAGTACAGCAACTGTGTTTAGATTTTTTAATCAATTAAGCGACCGGTTTAGGCGCTGCATCATCGCAACTGTTGCTTAGTTAATTGAAAACTCTAAACACAGCTGCTGATACTTTCTTCCAATCTACACATCTGTCTCATCTGTAGTCCCAGTCCAGTTGTTATGGAGAGTTTATAACAATAGATGTTGCTGTAGTCGCATACGATGCAGATAGCGGGACATGTACGCGACATATCGCATTTGGCATAGACACGCGATTTATTTACTTACAAAATCAAAGACTCTGCATTGGAGCTTTAAGGAAATTCCGGTTATTAAGGAACAAGAGATACTAATAATAACATATGGTTTTCTGTTCCGCAGTAACTAATTGTGGAATAAGATTCCATCATCATGGAACAAGTCAATACATGAAGTTTAACACGATAATTGTAATACAAAAACTTTAAGTAGTCCTACGCAAATGACAATCTCAAGCCTAAGTGAAAAGAATCAATAACGAGAAACAAGGGAATTAGCCTAAGTGTTTAACGTTTTTAGGAGTTCCTTGACAGTATAAAAGCAGTGAGTCATGAGGTAACTTTTCCATTTAGATTTGATAGCGTGTGGGTTAGTACTAAGATTCTTGAATGCTTGTGGCAGTTTATTGAAAATGGATGCTGCAGAATGCTGCACACCTCACTTCACAAGTCTTAAGGTGGTGTGATGCAAATATTCATTCGACTTGCGTCTAGTATTCACCGAGTGAAAGCTGCTAACTGTTGGGAATAAGCTGACATTATTAATAACGAACGACAGTGAACGAAAAACGTATTGTGACGCCAGTGTCAGAATCCTCCTCAGACTACTGAAAAGGGGTCGACACGACGTTCGTGAACTTACGCCACATATTGCTCGAAGCGCCCGTTTCTCAGCGGGAAAAAAAAAAATTATGGTGCAAGACTGCAGTGCACGTTGATTTGCCTAATCATTGGACAAGCCTCCGAACACGGTACCTATTATTCTACGCAATCTTCTGTATTGCTTTATATATAAAATTACGCACTTGCAGGACTTGCTAGCTGACAATGACAGACAGTATACTGAACATGACTTGCAAAGTCCCATAATAATTGACAGATTTTAAATTACGAGATTTTTCTCCGTTTCCCGGTCAAAAGAAAATTAAAAGTCCAACCATTACATGCTCTTTATGTTGTTTTTGGCCCAAGGAAAATTTGAAACAATTTTTCCCTTATAATGTAGTACATACGTACCGTGGTGGATGAGCTTTTCATTTACAGTACCACAAGTTGTGCAGAACGTGGACTTCATTTATCGGCATCCACTTTCCTTATGCCGATTACAGCGACGTCTATTGATAAAGTTAGGAACATATCCTTTCCTTATAGAATGTTTCAAAATATTGACATTCATGAGCTTCTGCCTTACCGTGATACCGACGAAAGTCATTTTATATTAGCTGTGGTTGTTCCAGAGATATTTTGGGTGAGCAGAATAACTGGGACACCGTATTCAGATCTAAATTGTTGTATCCCCAAATCTTCACGTCTCCGTTAAAACAGTCCAGTAGTCATTGGAGACGAGACGGGTTGCAAACACCACTACTTACATATGATTATGCTCGTTGTACATATATACAACGTGATGACCACTACGATCATCACCAGATGTATGTACTGGTGTTTGCAGCCCGTCTCGTCTCCAATGACTACTGGACTGTTACCGGAGACTTGAACATTAGCGGGCACAACAATATAGATTAGATATGACGCAAGTTTTAAAAGAAAAAAATTTTGCAACAGTGACTGAGCATAAAGGAAATCCGTTTAAAACAGCACACGAATGTGATCTAGTGAAACAATTCAGCCGTTACATGAGCAAGGGAGAAGTAGAAAATTCGTGCTGTAGCGGGATTCATACTCGCATTTTCTGTTTCAGACCTGCGGCCGCCTAAACCAGTTGCACTATCTGATCACGCTTTCCGTCCTGCCCTAAAGCTTACGTTTTGTAGTTATGGCAACAACGGTGGTAAGGCCCCATGCCAATTACTTCATGTAGCTCGCAGTTGCAACTGTACTTCCGCAAGGGAAATGCCTGAAAGAAGAGAACTTTATATACAATTCTATATACTCTTCCAATGGGCAGATGGTAACGCTAAGCATGCCGCTGGATTGAAGCGACAAATCCTTGTTGGAATTCCGGACCAGCAGAAAATTTCAGCTTCGCCAATGAATTTATTTCAATGCCCTGTAACAGTCGCTTTGTCTGAAAATTTCGAATTTGTTAGCCTTAATGTTAACCAACGTATGTCCGAGCGAAAAGGCACCAATTCTAAGAAACGCCACAGCTGCTGACTATAGTCGGCGTCACCTACGAAGGCGGCCCAGTTTTACGCCGTTCTGTGCATCCCCCTCCATTACAGCAGTAACAGCCAATAATGTTCATTCATTAGGCGTGTGACTTACCGCGAGTTACGCAATATCTCTCCAGCAGGCGCAACTGTTGACGCTCGGCCGTAGCTCCTCCCTTCCACGCTTCCCATATCGCTCCGATTCTATGCGCAGAAGCGCGTTCTGAAATGGCACCAGCTACAATATGCGACTGTGAGTTCTAGATGATGTGCTGTAAAAATTAGAATTACAATCACTTAGAATCTATGCTATTAGTTGTAGAAATCAGCAGCTAGATAATCAAACTGAATTGGGTGCAGTTTTTTCATTATAGTATAACTGTGTTTAAATTAATCGATTCAGTTCAGATGCCTTACTCGTGAAAAGTACTAAGAAGTGTGATAATTATATTTTAAGATATTATACACTTCACGTTTCTATGGTGTTTTTGTATTAAAGTATAACTCGACTCATTTCACATTCCTGAAAAGTCCTTTTTCTGACGTTGTCTATATACGCGACGAACGAGCTAATTAATACATGTATATTTATATATATATCAACAATAATACATTTCCTCGAGACAATATTGTCTCCTTATAGTAAATACATTTATTTATTTGTTTATTTATTTTTATTTTGTTAATTTATTTTTTGTTCTATGGGTAGTTCTCTTTGTTGCGGACGCTGATCGTTTTGTGTTCGTTCATGTTCGGTGTGTTGTTGGCTCAGCTTTTTTATTACAGACGGCGTTGAGCTTTAGTTTTAGAAATCAGGACCACTCAGCTAACACAGCGTTACAGCCAATGCGACTACAAGGACTGTCTTAAAGCTCATCTCCCTCCAAACCACACACTTTAATTCTCCGTCATGTTCCTTGTGAAATGCGTATCAAATTTCCAGGGCTCTCCGATATTGAAATAGCACCCCAGCAAAGAACGCGAATGGGAACAATCCCGCCTTTACTCATACTGTCCGGTCTGTAGCAAATCTGAGTACAGACTTCTGTTGTGTAAACAGACAATGCATCGATAGCGCTATGTGAATGTAAAAGCAGTGCCTCCGCCTCTATTCTTCGACACAAAAACATTTCAGTGAATCCATCAAGTCTCTGAGTGGCACAGCGACCTGCAGCGCTTGATGAAATTCCCTCTCCATAATTTAGGGGCAGCCTCCCCCGGAAAATTCGTATTTCCCTTGCGGCTCTCCGTGATTGTCGTCTCTTCGTCGAAAAGCTCTTTGCGAACGCATTATGTGGGAGACCACAACAAAAATCTTTTCAGTGAGCACGATAAGCCGCCTAACAGCGTCTAGACGCGACATTTCCTGCCAATAGACTCTTCGTCGAAAATCGCTCTGAGGATTCATTCTGTGAAATACCATGTGAAGATAATTTAAGTCAAACGATTGAAGTCTTTTCCTGGAACGAATGTTTAGAAGATTCCTAGCTGACCCTGTAGCATATCAGGGGAGGGGACAACGCTACAGGTGCTACGAGAAGTGCCCGGCGGCAGAGGGCGTGGAGCAGTGGCGTAACTAGCACTTGACTTTGAGGGGGGGGGGGGTGATAGACCTGCTTGACGAGCAAAATTTTAGTCAGTTTCTAGACAGACTACCATCTACCACTCCCGGTGAAGAAACTAATTCACTCCGATCCAGTGAAAGCTTGGGGTGTTTTACCATAAGTTTCCAATCTTTCCCTTTACCAGATTGCTGTTATACGATTTCATTATGTCGTTTTTTTTTTTGTTTTTTTTTTTTTTTGTTTTTTTTTTTGGCTTCTGGGGGAGGGGGGGGGGTTCTACCTCCCTCATCCCCCCCTCCAATAGTTACGCCACTGGTGTGGAGTTCCTCTGCTCCAGAATTAGCACACACGCCTATCACGTCGCTAGCGATTCTCAGTCATCGTATTTACAGGTGTTTCCTGCAGCAACAACGGAATAGGTACGGGAATATGATCATCATCATGATTTAAGACTGATTATGCCTTACAGTGTTCAGTCTGGTGTATAACCCCCATGTAAAGCAGAGTGAGCGTATGTTTGTGTATACGTGTTGCATAAAAATCTACAGTTTCGTTCCAACCTTTATGAAATTTTGTACACGTAAGTTTCAATCTACGAGGACGGTCGCCATATGTGTAAGAATCACGTATGATACCTAGTCCACGAGATATGACTTCATAAACAATGAGATGCGCGAAAAACTGCTGCATTTAACGACAATGCTGCTCATTTTCACCTAATTAACTGGACCGATTTCAACCAAATTTGGTACACACATTCCTTGCCACAAGGTAACAATTTCGGCAGGGCTAAGAATCACATACGTCACATGGTTCAGAAGAAATGACATACAAAATAAGAGTCGCAAAAAAAATGCCTCATAATCCAGCGAGACTTTATAAACACGCTATGTGAGAGTACGAGTTCTTAGCGACTTGCAACAAACTTTAAACACAATTTCAAACCTTTACTAAACTTTTCCTCGCTGACAACCATAGCAAAATGATGAGAGGAAGAAAGTTTCTCGCATACTACTTTTGCACTGTTTCGGTATGATGTTACAATTTATAATTTGTACACTATAAATTGTAGCCGCAGGAAATGTTACAGACAATATATGCACATATAGTTGAAGGTACCCTCTAAATTGTATCACAGTGCGATACGTAGTTCATGAGATATGAGCACATAAACAGTAACGATCCGCTGTTCATAGTCTAAAACTACGGCATTCGGTATGACGTTATGAATTTATAACTTCTACACTACAAATTGGAGCCGCAGAAAATTTTACAAACAGTAGACACGCATATAGTTGAGTTTACCTTCTAAGTAGTATCAGTGTGCGACATGAAGTTCCGGAGATATGAGCACATAAACAGTAACGTTCATGGAAAACCGCCCCATCACGCACCAAGTTTTAATCTATTACTTCTTTACTACTAATTATATTCCCAAGATATTTTACAGACATACAGCCTTTATAAAAATGAATATATATCTAAAAAATGGGAGAAATAAATAAAACAATAACCGGGCAGCGCCGGGTGTGAACTAGTCACCTATATAATGCTAACATTGAAGCCTCGTCTAGTTTTAGGCCAGTTTCTTCAAACTCATTCTTCAGCAAATCCAACTACATTCTCCACTGTGTACATCGACTCCCTCTAGCCCTTACTGCCAAACCTGCGTGTAACGCCCCCTCCGTCTAAGCCTGTTTGTTCTGCTTCATCTAGCTCTATGCTCTTCATTCCGAGTCTTTCTTTAATTCACTCATTGCTGACACCCTTGTGGGGTTTCAGTACTGCCACGCTACTTTGCAACGACAAAAGGGCAACGTACCCTTGTTAATTTATCACATTATTCTTAGGATAATGATTTTCTCTAATAACTTGTAGCTAAAGTTAAATAATCTGTCACTTGCTTGTGTGAGGCCTGTAGTAGGGGGATGAGACACAAGGTCTGAGCCAAATGGCAAACCGGTGGCTGCAGCACCAGGGCGGTGCAATGATTTTCTGTGGGGCCACGGTACCCAAGAGATGGCTTACGCCCAAGAGCCAGTGCAGGTAGAACTGAGGCACGAGCCGTCCAACTATTGTCGTGCACGTTACCGCCATCTGGCTTGCGCCACCAACGCTGGCGTCATTGGGGCGAGAGTGTCTGGAGTAGAGAGTGTACTAATGAAAAGTGTAAAATGAATTAATAGAGAGTGTGAGGATATAATATTAAATAATAAAATAACTATGAGAATATTACTTGAATGGACAAGTGAAGTATAATAGCAGACAGACAGAGGGTTATCAGCAGCAGCAGCGGTTACGAAAATCAGTTGTTAACAGTGGTGGCCAGAGTTGTTCATCTGAGGCACGTGTGCGATCGAAGGAGGAACTCTTGCAACAACACAGGCTACGTGTAGAGTGTGACTTGGTCATCTTACTAAAGCGTCTTACGCTAACGCAAGCAGGTCACAGGAGCGACCAGGAAGTTCTAGTAGCAACGTTTGGACTATAAATGGACCTCTCTAAGTTACAGGTTTTTGCAGACTCATCAGAAGATGAACAAGAGTTCGGACGAAACCTACGTCAGTCGCCGGAAGCGCCGGGGCGCCGCAGCAGTCATCGGAGGGTCGTGTCTTCGACATCAGAAGACCAGGGGCCGACGGGAGCCAGTCAGCTCCCATGCAACGCCGGACTTAGCGCCGCGGAGGATGGAAGCGTAGCAGCGGCGACAGTGGCAAGTTACCTGGGACCCAGTCGGTGAGCGCTACCTTCATCTCCTGGGTGAGGCACAGCCTCATGTCATCGCCCGGCGGAGAACACGAGTTCGCCGCCCATAACCGTCACACGCCATGCCGGGCAGAGCGGCACGGTTCTGCCTCCACGGGGCCCTTAGGCCTACTGTCTGACTGTCTGCACAGCGCACGGTGAGCAGCACTGGGTCTCTTTCGCGCAGTCAGCCGATGCCGGCTTCCGCAGTGCAAGCATCTTCACTCAGCGCTTCCTGCAGCACGAATCTCGAACCACAACAGTGTTCAACAGTAGGTCATTCATTCTCTCAACATAAATGTTCTTTCGAGACAGCCAGACCGTTTCGTTGAAGTACAGAGTTCAGTTTTGGCATGTCACTTGTGTAACTGCAAGAATAGGGGGTTTCAAGTCTACGGAATTGCTGTAAAACTTACGTTAAATAAATGTCTAAACTTGGAGTCTTGTGTTATTCCGCATCCCTCTCCCTATGAGTCGAGTGAACCCATGTTCCACAAGAGAATGCTACCTTCCCAATTGAGGTAGATGGTATGTCATCTGTGGTGTCATTCACATTTTAGTAAAACACACTACAGGAGGAATACAATGTGCCTCCAAGGGCAGTGTACAGTACTTTGTGAGGGGAAAGCTGGGCAAATGTATGAAAGACAGACCCCTGCAATGACTACATCTGCAGACGAGTTGGCGAATGCCGGGGAGGTAACCGCTAGGACATTGTAAGTCTGTGGCGACAAGTTGGTGGGCGCCGCAGTTGTACAATAGCGAGGGAGTTTGGCCGTTTGCTGGGAACAACTTGCTGGCCGTGGTTTCGGCGGTGTCTGAAGGCCATCCGCCTCTACTGTGACAATGTTGGACGTGAGAGCGAGGCCCGACCGGTGGAAACGCGGGAGAGCTGGCCATTGGCTGCTGTTTTATAGTAAGGGGGTTCGGCTGGCCGAGTCCCGAACGCAAGCTGGGATTGGCCTTAGTTTGGCACCCCGATGTGGGTTGGCGTTTCAGTAGAGATACGCGGAGCCTGGAGGCTTTGCAGAGAGTAGACGGAGATTTTGAAAGTGAGTGGAGGACTGGTGTTTGAGCAGCCGGAAAGACCAGATGCATCTCTTCTGCTCTCTGTTTTAGACTTGCCTTCGAGCAACTGTACTTGGAATTTGTGGTAGTACTTTTGGAGTTGCTCCAAAACTTGTACTAATATCTCTGAGTGTTGGCAAGCCGAGAACAAGGTCAGCCTGCCCGATATTACACACAGCGACGCCCTAATCGCGATTGTCACAGTTCTGGTGTCACCTCTGTCTACAGTAGATTCGTATATCACAAATAAATTGTCAGTTGTGGCACGACATAGCCGAACGAGTGAGATCGTAGGCACTGAGATCCGCTGGAGTCGAAATTGGCTGATACTAGTTAAATATCGTTTCTGGAATACGAAGCAGAGTTGTGTCAGGTCCGCGACTTGCAACTATCGACGCACATGGCCGCTCCCAGCCGTCGTGTTGCTGACGTCGCCAGCCAGCACAGTTTTGCTACAGTAATGCGTGCATTTGCTAGTTGTTTAACGGTGTTCACGTTTTCAGACATACTGAAAAAAATAAGGGAGACTCCCCTAAATTAGATATCGGAATATTCCTCTCAATTACGCAACGGTTTCCAGTTAAATGTAGATTGTCACAAGTGTTTAGAATCAGTTACTTGCTGTAGGAGTGTATATTCTGTTCGTATTTTATGTTCATTAAATTCGATATTTGTTTGAATTGTATATGAAGTTTGCTTTCAACTCTGACGTTCATTTGACTTCAGAGAATGAAACGTGTCAAAACGTATTTTCCACCTTCCTCATTCGGATTAGTTGGTCCCCTTTATGCAATTTTGGATGGTTTAATTTAACTGACATTAGAGTATAACTTCAATAACAGATCTATGGTGCGTTAGCCACGCCTATCCTTTGATATCAAGTGAACAAGCCATTTGCATACTTCATTTGCATACCGTCCTTTCTCTCCCCTTCCTTGCCATTATTTTCACAGCTACGATCAGTGCAGAAGATTGCGTGGCTACACATATATATAGCTTTCACCCTCCTGTCGTAGTTAGCATATGTTAGTACCTGCTACTTTCATATCCATAATCTCAATCTTATTAATAAGGTAACCTGTAACCATCGAGTTTTCACAACAATAAAACAAAGTTAGTACAAAGATAGAGCAGTGTACTGCTGTCTTAGCCGTGGTACTGACTTCCTTCTTGCTCCACGACAGCAGAACTTATGAAACAAGGAGCTCTTCACATCTTCTTCCGTGGATATTTATTTTCAAGTTTTTCACTTTCAAGAGTGTAACATGTCACTTCAACCAACAGTTCAAGATCTGCTGGCGCTTGAAAATAATGTAAAACTAAAACTGCTAGCATTGGGCCAATACATAAGCAGCTTTCAATTGTTTAAATATTTGTAAATCTAAGGTACTTAACCATGTTGGTCATCAGTCGCTAGGCTTACGAACTATTTACACTAACTAAAAGTAAATTATGCTAAGGGAGGAGTCGAACCCCCGACGGCGAACGGCCGCAACCACCGCACCGCAGCTGGGCGCCTTAGTGCGCACGGCTATTCTGCCATGGCTAAACAAATTTCGTCGACCATCATGATATCCTCCAAAAATATCAATACTGCTAACCCCCACCTTTTAACTTATCTAAAAAGTATGTGTAACTGTAGAATGCTTTGAATGACCGAACATCACCATTTGGGATTTTTTGTGATCTCTCAAAGGTATTGTTGTATGAGTGGGGCAGTGCACAAATGGTTTAAATCATACTTAACTGGAGAGGTGCAGAAAGTTGAAATAAGCAGTTCACATGATATGGATAAAACAATTAATTCCTGTAACTGGGGGTTTATCAAAATCGGGGTTCCATCGGTCTTAGATCCTTTGCACAATTAATGACTTGCCATTCTACAATCACGAAGGTGCTAAGCTAGTTCTTTTTGCCGATGTTACATGTATAGCTATCACACCTGACAAACAGTAATTAATTGATGAAATTGTAAATGATATCTTTCAGAAAGTTATTGAGTAGTTCTCTACAAATGGACACTCATTAAACTTTGATAAAACCCAGTACATACAGTTTCATATAGTAAATGGCATGACATCATTAATAAATTTAGACTTTGAACATAAATCTGTAGCTAAGATAGAATATTCAAAATTGTTTGGAGTTTGCATTGACGATGGATTGAACTGCAAGAAACATATTGAAGATCTCCTGAAACGTTTGAGTTCAGCTACTTATGCTATCAGGGTTATTGCAAAATTTGGTGATTAACATCTCAGTAAATTAGCTTAACATGCCTATTTTCATGCACTGCTTTCATATGATATCATATTCTGGGGCAATTCAACATTGACTAAAAAAGTATTCATTGCACAAAAGCGTGTAATTAGAATAACTGCTGTAGCCCACCCAAGAGCATCCTGCAGACATTTATTTAGGGATCTAGGGATATTCACTGTAGATTCACAATATATTCACTAATGAAATTTGTTATTAACAATCCGACCCAATTCAAAACTAATAGCAGTGTACATAGCTAATAAACTAGGAGAAACGGCGATATTCACCATTCAAGGTTAAATCTAACTTTGGCACAGAAAGGAGTGAATTATGCTGTCACAGAAGTCTGTGGTAGTATCAAAAGTCTGACCGATAGCCGACTAGAATTTAAAAAGAAATTAAAGGAATTTCTGAATCCCAACTCCTACTACACTTTAAATGAATCTTTAGATAAAACTTTAAAAAAAGTAATAAAAAAAACTGACACGTTCCACATCATTACGAAGTGTCGTGTATATGATCTATGGAACAAGTATTAATCTAATCTAACCATATGGACAATTCTCAGTCTTTTGAATAGATAATGCACGAAACACTTGCAGCTGAGTCCCTTTCAAAGTCTGTCTGACCCCCAGCAACGAAAATGAGCTGGAGTCGCCACCGCCGTCCACACAACCTCAGCGGTAAGCAGCAACAAGTGAAGTGTATAAAGGGTCGCGGTGCTGTGGTATCGGGCGCTGCGGTAGACGAGGACAGAGTGGCAGCCGCGTCAGATAAGCCGCCACTGTGTGACGTCAGTCAGCGCGAGATACGCCCCAGAGACAATGGCGGCGCGTGCACTCGGCAGCCAGACAGAAGCCGCTCTCCGCCATCCGTTATAGCTGAATGTGCTGCGAGGACCGCTTTGATCACCGGCCGTGAACAGCTGGGTACGCGACAGCGAATTCCCGTTTTATCTGCAAAACTAACAGCGTGACAGGGTTTCCGTCACAGTCGTTACGGGGGTTCTGTAAATCGCTTACCCTTGCAGTTCTGTTTAATGCTCTATGCAGTGTCGCATTTTCCTCTCACAAGCAATGGACGTTAACGCAAGTCCCTGGAGTGTCACCTCTTTTATTTGCAGCCTCAACCGAGGTGTGTAGTAATGGCACAAGATACTTTTCAATTAATTACCATCATGACAAGCAGAAGATAAATAGCGACGTCAGTGACATAGATTACTCTGTAGAGAGGACATCATGGCAGGAGTAAAGCTGGAACAATCCATCGGGATGTCAAAAGAAGGAGACTTCGCATTTCATAGGCTAGAACAATAACTTGGGAAATTAAACACGTGTAAGATTTTCTATGCTGCTATAAGACGCCAGTGTACAAAAGACAAACATACAATATATCTATTAGCAGCACTCACATCAGATAAGACAATATTCTCATGCATTTCTACACTCATGATCAGAGAAAAAACGGGACACGGACACGGACGTCCTCACAATAAAAAAGAAATAAATAAAAGTCTGTTCACTTTCCAGTTAGTGTGTAAAGTGGTTTCGTCACTAAAGAATTAAGCTATCAACAATGCCATCGCCATCCTCATTCAATTGTTGCAACTGCGAACTGAACTTAAGACGCTCCTCTTTGTTTTAGTCACTGAGCTTCTGCACTAGTTCCAGTTTGAACGGTGTCATAGACAGCTTCTGTTGCAGGGCTTTCCGCGCTGTCATTGGAGACATTTTGAGTTCACGGAATGTACGACGCACCGATATCTTTGTACTTCTGATGAATGTCTGTCGTACGCGCTTCACATCCACTTCAGTCACACTGAGACGTTCACTTCTCTTTGCCTGGCCCAAGCTACCCACTGTAAGGAATTTGTTGGGGTGAATGGCCTTTCTTGTTGCTGGCTTCTTACCGTACTTGGTTCTAAATATCCGCTGAACTGGTGTAGCAGACTTGTTTCTGACAAACTTCAACACAGAGAGAGCTCACTCCGCATATGAACTCGCCAAGTTTGCGACTAGCGCTAGCAATCGGCAAATTACGAAACTGCGCTTTGGCGGTAGATACGAAAAAAAAAAAAAAAAATCAGGGTTTCTTTTCAAAATGACATATGTATAATATATGTGCAATGTTTAGTTCTTGTTCAATGTACAATTGAAAATGTTCGCGGACTTTATGTCTTTAAGAACCCCTACCGACGTTATGGCCAATTTAGCAAGTGTGCTTATTTTAGGTATTTGTCACACAAGAAGTCAGAGGAATGTTACGTGTAACAGTGACCGAAACATCGATTGCGTTCTTAAAAATTGAAAAAGCAATCTAACACCAAGGAAAAAACATTATTGAGTGAGGAAGTTCGTATCTGTATCACATGTTTATTATGACGTGCTGAAGAAATGATTAGCATTTCAGTCAGCTCTGTTAAGCATCTTTCGTGTTACCTAGAAGGCACAAGATCCGCCAAGGGCCTCTTATAACTTGCTCCATGCATGATGCCATCGACACAAATAAAATGCGAATGGCTTCCTGTGATACATCTATCCGCTGGTTCCTACGTCCGTCTCTGGTGGTGCCCCAGTTATCTTGTCCACCCAAAATATCTCTGGAACAATAATAGCTATTGAAAACGACTTTCACCGGTATCAATGTACGGCTGGGGCCCATGAATGTACATTTTTGGAAACATTCTAAAACGAAAGCAAATGTGTTTTTAACACAAACTTATGTTTTTTTTTAAATGGACACCATATATTTTTCCTTCAGCAATCCATAGCATGACAAATCACATAAACAATGGCGTTGATTGCATTGCAATATTCCAATTACATCCCGAGATATTGCGACGCGAAATTGACGCTTGAAAAACCCCGAAATGCGCTGCTAGCGCACGTCCTGAGGCTCAGGCGTGAACCCCATGCTGCCCGTAATCGCGATGTGATTGACATGCGTAATCGCACTTCCATACTTACCGATACATATTAAGGTATATAAAAACAACCACACATCCTATGGCAGTGGTGTTGTAGCATTCAGTGCAGAGTGTGGTTTGATGTACCTCTCCACACTACTCTATCCTGAACAAGCCTTTTCATCTCTTCATAAGAATGGCAACTCACATCTATCTGAATCTGCTTCTATATTCATCTCTTGCTCTACTGCTGCGACTTTTCCCCCACAGAATTTTCACCAATGCTAAATTTACGATTCCGTGATGTCTAAGAATGTGTCTTACCAATAAATCCCTTCTTTTAGTTCAGATATGCCAAAAATTTCCTTTTTTTTCCAATTCTGTTCAGTATCTATTCATTAGTTACACGTTCAACCTACCTAATAGATAACATTTCATCTGTAAATGTGTAAATTTAGCAATATTTGTCAAAATATCCCAATATTAAAATTTTAAAATTTAGGTACATAAAAACAATCACATATTCCAATTTAACGCTGTATCAAAATTTCACTATTTAGTGAAGGACCTTGAAGGATTTTCATTTAGCCTCATGTACACATCTACAATAAAAAAAATGTAAATGTAAGATTGAGCAGTACTCTTGATCTTCGAAAGTTACTGGTCAACTTCTTTGTAATTTTCATTCAGCATTCCATTGCAACGGAGAAAGAGTGTATATATTTCTGTTTGTTGACTGTATTATATGTAAACGTTTTGGATTATTTTTCAAAATATTCCCATAGTACGTTCTATAAATTTAGGTTTATAAATGCTCCCGCATTTCCAGTGCAACACTGTGTAGAATACTGAGAGATTTGCGCTTAGGACATGTAAATATTCGTTTGTTGAAAGCAGTTCATTTTCAAAACTAGCACTTGATTTGAAATGTCGACAGAGTGATGCATTTAATACAGGCCACTGTGTGTGTGTGTATGTGTGTGTGTGTGTGTGTGTGTGTGTGTGTGTGTGTGTGTGTAATGTAATTTTGCTTCATATTAATGTAATTGCATATATCTCGTACTAAAAAATCGGTGCATAAAAAAGGCACACACAGCAACAGAACGCGCAAACAAAATTTCCAAACATTCGCTGATTTACTTTTGTAGATGGGAGACTTTGACGTAGACAAGACTTTTGATGACACAGATGCGTAAGAGAAGATAGAGGAGGAGAGGAAGGTGTAAACATGATAATGGTGACGACGAGATCGACAGGGACTGGGATATTGAAGAAATGCAAAGAAGAGAGTTAGAAGGAAGTTCGAATGGACAAAAACGAAGGAATAGAGACAGGAAGTATTGAGAAAGGTAAGACTAGATAGGCAGAGGGAATAGGGTGGACGATATGGACAAAAACAGTGGAACAAGGTGCGGGGCAGAGACAGAGGGAGGAGGAGAGATTGTGGGATACATCTGAAATTTCCATTCTCAAAGCATTACAGATTTACACACTTTGTGCTTTCCATTTTCTTCATTTCCCCTTTAATCTGCAACGAACTACACCATTGGGTGGCTAAGTCAGCAGTAATAGTGCCTTTAATGTGCTAAAGGATATTGTAAGAAAGTTGTTTTCTCAACTTTTAGTCTTGGATACAGCAGCTGAACAACTGAACTGTCTCCTGGTCAACTGCAGTCATGCTTTGCACAGCAGGGTTAAACAGGCGTCAAATTCGGCGGAGGTCTGCTGGTAAACGCTGCTCCGCTCACCCACAGGACAGGACAGGAAACGCTGCCGCCTCCCAGCGTCGGCCTGTAATCTCATCGGGCGTGATTGACGAGCGGGCCGAAGCGCCGTGAAGCGAGAAACATATTGAAAGATAAAAGGCGCCGCGATTCCTCCAGGGACTGATCGGAAGGGGTTGGAGGGGGGGAGGAGTGGTGGAGGGTGGGAAGAGGTGGCGTTGCAAAGGGTGGCCTGGGGTGAGGAGGCGTTCAGGCGTAGGTCGATAGAAGCGATAGGGCGGACGTCGAAGTCACAGAGAAGGCGCGTCTTATCAAAAGCGCGATCCCGTCCCCTAACTCTGACCACGCAAATCGGTTCCATATGATGCACACTGTAATGGAATGGATCTCAAATGGTGTTGAGGATTGATCCATAAAAACGCTTATACATGGCGCAACCTATTCTTTTAGACATTAACCTTCGTCATAAAAGACGACGCCGTACCGTCTCACAGGCATACTTCAAAGACACGACAATCATCTCCGGCTGCTGAGATGCGAGTTCGCGCTGCAGCAGTGGGATCAACAATGAGGGGATGTGATGTATTTAAGACGATTGTGGTAATGCATACAGCACAGCCTTAAGCAGCATGTAGGTATTAAAGACACAAAGAAAGTGTTTTAGGAAAGAATATGCAAAAACAGTTACATGCAGACGCTCAGAGGACGTCGCTGCGATCGGCACGTATATGTAAGACCACAGGTGTCTGGCGCAGGGTCTAGTTCCTTTACTATTGCTATAATAGTACATTATCACGGTTTAAGAGAGGTAACAGTGAATATCGGGAATCCGGTGAAACGTGATATCTCTGACTTCGCTGCGGCCAGGGAAACATCCTATGGGACCAAGAGTAACGTTCAACGTTACAAAAGTGCCACCAGTCAACAAACTGCTGCGGAATTCAGTGCTGTGCAATCAATCAGAGCGCTAACCATTCAACTAAAAGTCGATATGGGCTTTCTGAGTCAGAGGGCCACTCGTGTAACCATCGCGACTGCACGACACAATCCGTGGTGGATTAAAGAACTGATATGGGGGGAGGAGGGGGAGCGGTTGTCTCGAAAAGAACGAGAACCTGGCGGTGTCACCCCCCCCCCCCCCACTATAAGAGGTTTTTAAATTGTAGCATTTCAAGCTTTCTGAGACTTAAAAACATATGAAAGAGGTGGAAAAGACGTGCTTTATTTTGTGGGTACAGACGTCTTAAATTTCTTCAACGTGTGGCCACCTAAGTGTTTACATAGGTATTTTCATATGCATAATTGTTAACAGGAAAGCTGCAAGATAAATACGCGTTTTGTAAACACAAATACTTTATTTTAAAACAATATCAGTATAGACGTAAATAAATCCATAGTTATTTTTACGTTTTCAATTTGTAACACAGGACCTCCGGTTAAGTGGACCAGTGCGCCAATAGTCTGTTTGAGCTTCTTTATTTCTGGGACCCGCTAAGGCAATGTTTGTTTCAATGCAATTACTGAAAATATAAGTAACGACACTAACGTAAAATGGTTTACCGTCAGTGCACTTTCTTATGGTAGGCGAGAGTATATGTCCTTTTGTAATTTAGATCTTGCTGAGATCTTTATTTCTGCACTGCGTAATTTTATGTAGGACCTAAGGTTCATGCAGCGTACCGCAAAAAGAGTACACTGGCGTCAAATTATTGGCCGGCTTGATTGACTATAATCGACATTGCTTCTTCTGCTTGCTACCTAAAGTAGGAAAATAAATACTAAAACACAGCCAGAGCATTTATCTATTAATTAAAAAGATTCCTGTCAATCGCATAAGTGGTTTCAAATTTATGAATATTAGTAGTGATGGAATAAAGCTTCATGTCAGACATCACATTTGACACAGAGCTTTACGCCATAGTTTAGTAGATGTGGAAGTCCTCAAGGACCCTTCTGTTTGTGAATTTCTAGCTAGTTGACGAAATAAGGATGCTTATTTAGAAAATTGCAATTGAATCACATCTAAACGATGGTAACAACTGCTGTCTTCTAGCGGAACCATTTAACAGATTCGAAGGTATATTTACCATTTTAAAAATATGTACATGCTGTATATAAAAAAGATACACTTGTGCTTATTTCCATTTGACACTTATATTTCAGGTCCTCCTGCATCAAAGTATGTTACGTGGTAAGTAGTCAAACATTTTGGTTTTAGATCATCATGCGCAGGAAATTATCGTATTTAAGTGATATGTTGTAATTAGGCCTAAAGGCACACATTGGTTGATTTAGCATCGAACATGAGATTTAAACGTATCCTGATAGGTAAATTGCCATGATAGTGACAAATTAATGAAGCAAGAATACAGTCCTGTTTCTTTGTAAATTTGCTGCCATTGTACAGTTTCATAGATTAATATAGCAATCGTAACGTACCGTATTTATATCTATAAAAACGTGTCATGACCTACAACGTGGCACGCAAGCGCAATGCCAGTCGTTCGCTACTGTAGGAATGACGTGCGGTAGCAACAATCTTTCGTAATAATAGATTGTTGAGACTTCATAGTCAAATGTGACCATCCGATGTATTCTCAAAAACGGTTAATCTGCCTGCAGTTCTCAAACGAAATCGACCGCTGACAATTTTATCATCTGAATGCCCCTCCCCCAGCTGAAAGTAACCTCCGAGGCAAAGGTACTTTCCGTAGACGTCACTGATAACAAGATTAAGTTCGTTAAAATACAAAGAAAGATAAGGCTATTCTTTGTAATAACGTACAATTTCCATGGAAAGACTCCTTAAAACAAGTACTTCCGCCCATGAAAATAGTACTTGTCGCTGTCTCGAACATAAAATTAATTTCGTTTGATTAAAATATACTAAGTTTTTTCACGTAGGAAAAGGAAAGTAAACTGAAAACTAAATTTTCTCCCGGGGGTGGGGGGAGGGGCGTTGCACCCCCTCGCTCCTACCCCTTTAATTCGCCACTTGACACAAAGCAGATGGAGTGATAAGGTACCCCTGATATGGTAGATAACGACTCTGACAGGTGAAATTTAAATGTTAGTAGAACTGTGGGACGTCGTCAGTCCCTAGGCTTGAAAATTACTTAAACTAAAACCAACCTAAGGACAAACACACTCACCCATGTTCGGGCGAGAACTCGAACTTCATACGGCGAGCAACTGCGCGGTCCGCAGCAAGGCACCTTAGACCGCTCAGCCACTCCACCGCTGCTCTGACGGGTGACACGTAGAGCATATGTATTCACCTTGGCCGATCACCTGCATCCACTCACGTCTATTGTTCGTAACGACGGACTTCGGCGATTCCAGTGGGACAATTCGTACCGCACGCATCCAGACATGCTGGAGAGTGGCTATAGAAACACATTTGTGAGTTTATACACCTCCGCTGGCCAAAGTCATAAACATTACTGAGAATATGTGGGATGCCTTGCAACGTGCTGTTCGGAAGAGATCTACATCCACTTGTATTGTTAAGCATTTATGAAGAACCCTTCAGGAAGTGTGGTGTCAGTTCCCGACAGCACTACAAAATACTGTCGAAGGGTTTGGTCGTAGACTATTATGAACAAAATTTGAGTTCAGAGACAAAAGTGACATAAGATTACTCCAGTTAAAAATGCGCCTAGGACAGCTGACAACAAAATCAGTCCACGTCGAAATTTGTTGTCGGTAATAACTATTCTTGTTGCCATGTTGAAAGAAGTAACGTTTCGTACTCGAAATTTGAGTACAAAGACGAAAGTGACAACAGAATACTGCAATAAAATTGCGCTTGTCTGCTGCCACAAAAATATTCCACACCGAAATAAAGTATCATTAATAACTTTCGATGATGCCGGGCTGAATTAGGTACATATTTGTTCCAGGAACAAGTGATATACAAGAGAAAAAATTCTGGCTGTTCCTACTGCTTCCATACTTTGCTCTGGTTACATCTCATTGTCAACAAATCAAAATATTTTTAAAGATGGCGTACACACACAAAAGTGTAGTTTCATCAACTACAGGTACAATGGAAGAAGAAATATATCAAAAACAGCAACACTAGGTAGAAAACTGAGCATTTTTATGGTGTGTAATTCAAAGTAATTACAGGATAATTCGTCTGAAGCTTTACTTTTTGGGCATATAATTGCCATTAGTCAGGAATTTTGTATTAGTATTGACAGATTGTGATCAAACAAGGCAAAACATTTGGTTTCTTCTACGAAGTACTTGTCGCTTTAACACTTCCATTTGTGTATTTAAATGCTGAAAACACTTTAGGCATATTTGAGCATTAAAAATTGTACAGACAATACACACTAAATACAATAAACACTAACTACAGCACTTATAGCTCAACAACTACATAGGAAAGACACACTCCTCTAAAGTGCACTGGCACTGAAAATATGGCGGCCGAGTTTACACAGGTTGGCGCAAAGAGCGCTCTAAGTACTGTGTTAGCCACTCTATGTATTCACGTTCGTTGGTTGTACGTAAAACGATTCATCTTAACGAATACAATGCTTACAGAAGAAGTCAACATCTTCAAACCGCCGAACCGATTTCGATAACATTTGAAACCGGCATAATTTATACTTTGTATAACATACAGCTTGTTCAGTCAACGATTCAGTCACAATGTAAGAAACAGAGATTATTTTTGTATTTACAGTCATTCTGCACACTGTTTAAATTTAAACCGGAAAACTGGACACCTTTTTTTTTTTTTTATTTCATGCTTTCCCGGCGAAATGCTGACATTCTGGAGTAGTCGGGTGTTCTGCCGGATCTTTGTGTCTAACTTGCACAATATTTCGACAGTGTGCCTTACTGTCTTTCTCAGGTGCTTCCTGGGACTTGTCCCTGTTTGGAACGAGTCCAGTATTTATGCCTAGGCGTTAGGCGTTCCATATGCGGTCCGCGCCGAGTCAGGTGCTCTGTGATTGGCCCATTCCCGAGAGGGGGAGTGTGGTTGCTGCCTGTCGCTCCCTGCGCCGTCCGCGCCGCTGCAGGTGCTCCCTCCACCGTCTGCGCCCCGCTGGGCGTTCCCTCTGCCGTCTGCGACGTGCCAGGTGCTCTCCTAGTCGTTTTTCGTTGCGATTTTAGAAGCTCCAGTGCTGGGTTCCATGCTGCACTGCGGTGATATCCAGTGTCACGGTTAATAAGGTTTTCACTAATTTTAATCTCAATGGATTCTTTTATGACACTGTCCCAGAATCTCGGCGTCTGTGTTACTATTCTGGTGTTGTTGTAGTCCATGGAGTGGCCAAGTTCTAGGCAGTGTTCAGCCACTGCTGATATCGTAGCTTGTCCCAGTCTGGTGTGCCTTTGGTGTTCCTTGCACCTGATTTGAACCGTCCTGGTGGTCTGGCCTATGTATGCCAACCCACACTGGCACGGTATGCTGTAAATTCCTGGCCTCTGTAGTCCCAGGTCGTCCTTGGTGTTGCCCAATAGTGCACCGATCTTCGTGGGTGGGCAGAATATACTCTTAATGTCGTGTTTAGACAAAATTCTGATGATTTTGGCAGATACTGGCCCTGCATATGGTAGGTATGCGACCCTCTTGGCCTCTTCCTGTTCCTCTTCCGGTTCCTTCACTGCACTCACTGAGTGAAACGCCCTCTGGATGTCTCTGGCAGAATATCCATTCCTGATGAATACTGACCGCAAGTGTGCCATCTCTGTCATCAGACTGTCAGCATCAGAGAGCGCCTGTGCCCGATGGATAAGAGTTTTGAGCACACCATTCTTTTGTGCTGGATGGTGATAACTGTTGGCTTGTAGATACAAATCCATATGTGTGGGCTTGCGATACACACTGTGCCCAAAGGTGCCATCTGCCTTCCTCTTAACCAGCACCTTTTTTACCCTGATACTCTTGCTCTTAGCTTAAGTTGCGAATTTGTTGTACTTCCGACGTTCTTTCACACGTATGGTGTAGACCAGGGAATTGGGAAACACATTGGCCGGCCTGTCAGCTCATGAACTGTAGCGGACGATGCTAAATTAGATTAGTATCTCGAGTGAATGGTTGCGATTGCGCATGTCGTTTTGTTTCTGTAGTGAAAAACTTTGTTTCGCTCAAGTATCATCTCATTTTGACATTTCAAATCTGCTGAGGTATGTACCTTTAGACGCTACGATACCAGTATGTCCTATGAATAACCTCAAACGTTTTAGGCTACATTTCAATCTACAAATTTGAACACTTCCATTTGCTTTTATGTTCCCAATCTTCGTTTCCGCCCCATTTAGAATCGCGTCTTTGACGTCACCGCTGAACCACGACGAACTGTGGTACAGATACACTTAAACCGTAATAACCTACCACTGTGGTAGCAGTGACCGATTTAGCGCAAGCGTCAGACACCTGTGGTCTCATATAGCCGTCGTTGACCGCAGCACAGACCCCTGAGTGGTTAAATATCTGAGTGTTTGAATACGCACACCTACAGGTCTGTTGATTCTTCAGCTGAAGTGCGTAACACATAAACAGTGTGAGTAAGAGTTTTTAAGATTTGGGCTCTTACAGGACCACAAGAGAATTATGGCTCATTGTTTTCTTATCTCAAAGAGTGCTGCGTTTGTAAATAACGTCGTCCTCAGATTGTTTAACTCGACGACACACGTATCATGTTACATTTATCGGCTGTTATCAAAGTTACTTTTCTCACGATATAATTCTAAAATGCACAGCATTCTTACGTACGTAAGTTTCTTTGAGAAACCGCTGCTACGTTTTGAAGTTTCTGTACTGACGTGACTAAACTACTGTAGCAGTAGGTCGATAGAATGACACACTAAAGCGACCGAATAGTTGGTGACTCTTCCGGGTTGTATGGCCGTGGTGCATGAAACATTTCAGTTCGTCGGAGTGCGACATAAATACTGTCTGAAACGAGCGTGGTCAGGTTATCACGTGATCAGCCACGTCTCGATCCCTGATTCAACAGATGGGGACGTTTGCAAGACAACAACCACCTGCACGAGCAGTTCGACGACGTTTGCAGCAGCTCGGAGACCGTGGCTGCAGTTACCCTTGAGCTGCATCACAGACGGGAGCGCCTGCAATCGTGTACGCAAAGATGAACCTGGGTGCACGAATGGCAAAACGTCATTTTTCGGATGAATCCAGGTTCTGCTTACACATCATGATTCTTGCATTCGTGTTTGGCGACATCGCGGTGAACGCACATTGAAAGCGGGTATTCTTTATCACCATACTGGCGTATCACCTGGCGTGATGGTATGGGGGTCCAGTGGTTACACGTCTCGGTCACCTGTGGTTCGCATCGACGGCATTTTGAAAAGTGTCCGTTACATTTCAGATGTGTTACGACCCATGCCTCTACCCTTCATTCGATCCCTGCGAAACCCTACATTTCAGCAGGTTAATGCACGAGCGCGTGTTGCAGGTCCTGTACGTGACTTTCTGGATACGGAACATGCCATGGCCATCACATTCTCCAGGTCTCTCAAAATTTAAATGTTCAAATGTTTCTAGAGCTGATGGGACTTAACTACGGGGTCAGCAGTCCCTAAACGTACAAAATAATTATGAAATATCTTACACTAAAGACGGCACAAACAGCCATGCCCAAGGGGGATTCGAATCCCTGACCAGCGACAGTGCAGACCATGACTGGCATGCCTCAGACCGCTAGGCCACTGCGGCCGGCCGAGATCTCTCAACAATCGAAAACGTCTGGTCATTGGAGGCCGAGCAACTGGCTCGTCACAATACGCCAGTCACTACTCTTCATGAACAGTGGTATCGTTTTGAAGCTGCTTGGGCATCTGTACCTGTTTTCGCCTTCCAAGCTCTGTTTGACTCATTGCCCTGGCGTATCAAGGCCGTTAGTACGGCCAGAGGTGGTTGTTCTGGGTACTGATGTGTCAGGATCCATTCACCCAAATCGCGTGAAAATGTAACCACATGTCAGTTCTGGTATAATATATTTATCCAATGAATACCTGAATATCATCTGCATTTCGTTTTGGTGTAGCAATTTTAATGGCCATTAGTGTAACTGATATTGATAGGTCTTGGATATACTGTAGACATAACCTGACCATGAGGCTATGCGCTGTTTTAGTGACGGGTCTTGGTTTTCGTGGATACTGCTTTTCAAGATAATTGCGCGCTGTAAGACTCGTAACGTCAGCCGTGTTTCACTCAAGTGAGCGTGGCGCGGCGTTTACGCTCTCCAGCTACCACGCTGGAGGAACAGTTTAAGGTTCTCCCCGTGTTTTTCCTCTTTTTACCAACCAGAATAGTCCGACACCTTTCCATTATATTTTACAGAGCATCAAATTAAAGTGTACATTGCCTGAAATTGGTAAGAAATATTCACTTTTTCCGTAGTAATGTAATATTCAAGTCATTATTACAAAATATTACTCGCATCGCTCGCTCTGCCACAACAGAAAACCGGAATATGTTTGTCGTAAAAGCAACCTAAACACACTGGTTTACAGTACTAAGCACATTTCATTAAAGCTACTGTCTCGAAGGCGCACGGAGGTTTTGAAAGCGATTCCGGGAAACATTGTTCACTTGCGAGGGTCACTCCAAAAGATATGAACACTATTTTTTTATTTACAGTATGTAAATATATCCTTTAGGAACAACATTTTCATTTCTCCACATAATCCGCATCCCTCTCAACTGCCTTGCACCATCTTGGAACCAGCGCCTGTATACCCGCACGGTAAAATTCTGGACCAACACGTTGCAGCCACTGTTTGGCAATGTGCACAAGGGAGTCTTCATCTTCAAACCTTGTTCCACGAGGGGCGTCTTTAAGTTTCCCAAAGAAGAGATAACGGTCACATGGAGCCAGGTCAGGACTGTAGCACTGTCAACATCCTGGGAACCCTCCTGGCACAAACCTTCCTCAACGCAAAAGCTCTCAGTATTCGGCAAACAGTTCCTTCCACTATCCCAACGTAGCGTGACAATTCGTTCACTGTGATGCGTCTGTCAGCAGTCACCAATTCGTTAACTATCTGCACATTATCTGTAGTGTATGCAGTAGAAGGCCTGCCGCCGCGAGTACGATCCTCAATATTTCGGTGCCCGCTTTCATCATTTAACGTGCTTGCCCGCCGACTAAGTGTACTACGATCGACAGAAGCATCTCCATACACCTTTCTCAACCTCTTGTGGATGTTTCCCACTGTCTCATTTTCACAGCAGAGGACTTCAATGATAGCACGTTACTTCTGACGAACGTCAAGTGTAGCAGCCATCTTGAAGACATGCTGTGTGACCACGCCACTCACGGGAGCAGGTTCAACTAAGTTTGAAAACAAGCCCTCGCGGCGTATCATGAAAACATATAGACATTTTTCTTGTCCCAAGGACTGAAGGATCATAGATTTTAAAAATTGTTTGCATACCAGTTTCGTGAACGACCCTGATTTCGTCAGGAGACAATTACGTTTTTAAATATGAAGGTTAATTCATCCAGTCTGCTCTGAGCAGGAATGCCAAATTTTCCTGACGGACCCTACATACATAATAAATAAATAATAAAATAAAAAAAAAAAAAAAAAAAAAAAACGTGCGGGATTTCCTTTCCTGACGCAGTCAATTATCTTATTTAAAACTTTTCTCTGCACGAAAAAGGTTTTCGCCAATTTCTCCGAGAGGGTTGTATTGTAAGTTGCGTCTTACAGCGCGAAATGAACTTCAACATCAATTTTCTCGAAAACCAAGCCAAGCGAATAGCCTCATATTCAAAGCATGTCCCTCTACAACATAACCGAGACCCTTCAAAATCCGTTATTTACACTTCTGATGGTCTCCTTGAAAGTTATGCTAAGGAGAAAACAAAGACTCATCCCGGAGTGAGGACTCGAACCTCCGAAGGGAGCGGCCAGGAAACCCATGACAAGGAACCTCACCCCGCCCTCCATCCCTGTTACCTTCAGAATTTGGATGAGTGTATTACAGTCATTATTATAAGATTTCTCTAAATCTACAAAAGCTGAAAACGTAGGTTTCCTTAACCTATTTCTTAAGATAAGTTATAATGTAATGGCCTAATATGTTCCTACATTTCTTCGAAATCCGAACTGATCCTCCGATTCTACCAGTTTTCCCAATCGCTTGTAAATAATTCGTGTCTGTATTTTGCAATCATGACTTATTAAAATGACAGTTCGGTAACTTTCATACTTGTCTGCACTCGCTTTCTTTGGAATTGGAATTAGGATCAAGTTTGAGGGTATTTCCCCTGTCTTATACATTTTGTACGCGATAGATGTAAAACTCCAGAAGACTACCAGCTCGGCATATAGGTAGGGATACCGTTTTACTGTAGGTCATCTGGTGGGTATGATCCAAGCTTGATTAGCAGTGTGGTCTAACGCACCTCTTTACGAGACGGGAAGACGTAGCGACCCCGCTTCGAATCTGCCCGGTAGATTAATGAAGGGGGTCGGAGTGCCGGCCAGCCTAGATGTGGTTTATAGGCGGTTTTGTACATCCTCCTAGATGAATACCGGGCTGGTCCCTATGTCGCGGCTCAGTTACACGATTAGCAAACATTTCGTTACACTTTCACACATATAACACTATAAACAAACATTTGGGGCACACATTTCCTCCCGAGGAGCATGGGATGGCGACAGGAAGGACATCCCGCCACCGTGTAACTGATAACACGCCACAATCCGATTAACAAAGCTGACCCTGAATGTGTGGGATGGCACAAGAGAAAGAAAGAAAGACTGCCGCGCTTGATCGTGCCTTAACGTTCCCTAGCATGACACCTATACGACACAATTAATGTAAGTAACTAAAAATTTTCATTTATATGAGATTAATGTTTTGTATGGTTCCTTATTTTTATCCTAATGCAACAAAATAATAAATTAATATTTCACATTTTGTCACTTTTGTACTTCTTGCCTCTTTAATTCTGTGATTCTAATGCGAATTTTATGTAATATTTGTTGTTGTATATCACTTTTAACTATTACCTGTACAGATACCTGTAGAAGAACAATAATTGCTCGAAACCAGCTGTGAATAACTCTACAACCCTGGAACTGGGCTGCGACAGAGTGGCTGAGCGCATTGAGGCTCTATGCTCCGACGTGCGAGGCTACTCCCCGTAAGGGGTTCGAATTCCCCTTTGAGCATGGATGTTTGTGCTGTCTTTAGTATAAGTTAGTTCATAAGTAGTCTGTAAGTTTAGGGACTGATGATGCTGCAGTTAAGTCCCTTAAGCTTAACAAACAGTTTTGAACCTGCAACTGTTGGCTGTTGCCTTTCGAACCTATAAAAACAGTTGCTGCCGTGGATAATGTTGTGGCGTAAGGTCAGCGCCATACGCCAGACGCAAGAGAACGATCGTGGAGACGGCAGCGGATGACGACTGACAGCCAGTCGCACGCTGGCGCCGCGCCTGTTGGAGGGAGTAACCGTAGACGCGCGCCCTCTACAAGCTGCTGTATCTAGGCCGACATGCGTCTGGACGACCCGTCAGAACACGGCTACGAACTAGGCAGTAACTAGGTCTAAGCGCAGCTAGCATCGTACAGAAGAGGACGCCGCGAGAAGACAGAAGAACAGATAGAAGTTGAGTATTGTATTCCTCAGTCAATAAAACTTGTAATAGTAATCTCTATAGAAATGTTTTAGATATCTAAGATTCCTGTACCGTACTTTTCCAGAAAGACAGAAGTCAACAAATAGCAACGAGGATGATACAACAAATGGCAACGAGTATTCAACAGATAAAACATTTATTTCCCTAGAAACTCATTCGTCATCCACAGGCGTTTTCGCAACCGCAAGGTGTGCATCTTCACGATGTTGCTTGGAACCGGTTTTTCAGTTGTAAGTGATGACTAGGAAGACTGACGCTCAGGACAACCGTGTTCATCCGTCAGGTGTAAATTCTGAATTTGTTTCGTCCCTCGCGCCGCGACGGATGGCCGGCATCATCAGCAGAGTGCAGCTCGCCATTAGCGCCCCTGGGCGTTTTAACGTGGCCGGCACGGGTAGTGTTGAGTGACGTCAGCACGGTGGGCCGGCCCCCAGAGCGCGGGCTACGACAACGCCACGCAGATTAACGAGGCCTTTGCATTGCGTGCCAAGAGTGCTCATAATACAAGAAAACTGTTTGTCTTGCTTAGCGTTGTACCACAGTCTAACATACCAGTCGCGACACTCACTGGTGTAAGATCTGTTACCGCCTGACAGCTAAGACCGAGCGGTCTACAGCGCCTCGCTGCGGAGCGCGCGGTTGCTCGCCGTGGAGGTTCGAGTGTTTGTCCGTTGGTTAGTTTACCTAGGTTTAAGTAGTTAGTGAGCTACGGACTGATGACCACGCAGTTTGGTCCGATAGATTTACAGACATTTGAACTTTTTTTTTTTTTTTTTTTTTTTTTTTTTTTTTTTTTTTTTTTTTTTGACAGCTAAGACGACACTGGCGTTCCAAGCGGTCCCGTTAACGTCATATATATCGTATGAATAACACTTTATTTTCGCACACTCTTCTACTTAATTAACGATACGACTATTTAATTTAGATGCAAAGGTTTTAGTCTTATATCAGACGAAACGCATGTAATGGAACTGAAAAAGATGAATGAGATGATGAAAGCTAGAACCTACTAACGCAGTAATATGTGCCTCCGAATATTTTTGTGGCTTTCCCCATTGATACGGAAGTAATGTAAGCCTAAGAAGCATACCTTGTTGTTCCAAAGTAAACGCGTGTTTCTTTTCATTTCCATTAGTGTTTTAGTTTCTATGACAAGACAACCGTTATCAAAACAACGAGTTTCGTCTTTCTTATTGTTCTGTGTCGAACGAGATACTTCCAACTAATCATTGAAATACGTAGAAAACTTTTTTTATAGTTGAAAGTTTACGAACTGTCCTTCTTAGGTTTACGTGTATACTTCCGAAAAAAAAAGAGATTTGAGTTTTGTGTTAATATTTTTACAAATATTGGATATTTGCCTATCTCCCCAGACGGTTTTCATCTTATTTTCCGAATTTTCGAATTTTCACCAAAACATTAGATTTCAGAGTTTTGTAGCATATTTTTCAGAATGTTACTTTATATCTTAGGCCTATCATAAGCTTTTTATGTACCTTTGGACATCCCGAGTGCAGTACACAGTTGCCTATATACACTATGAGCAATTTTCTACTCCTGAAAACGTCACTTTTTTTCTTTATTGCGATTTCAATTCTCCTAAAAAGGGGCGGGCCGGCAGCGCTCACTGGCGCTCTTCAGCCTACAGGAATAAAATTTGGCAGAGGAGAAAACATGCGAACATAAAGGAGATAAAATGTTGGAGGTAACATAGACATACAACGGAGATGTAAAATGGAGATAAAACAAAGTACATAAAATGGAGGGAAACGGTGGTGACAAAAGAGTTGGAACGGCGATAGTGGTGAATAAAAACAGCTGCTCGAAGGTCAATGGCACACACACAATTCAAATGAGCGTAGGGCGGCGGCTATGGTGAGACCGTCCGCTATTTGGAGTAAAACAAAAAACACAACACACACTGGGAGAAATACACAAGTTAAAACTGATGGTGTCGGCTGCGGGTTGGCCGTTCATTGTTTTAAAATAAAACAATGTAACTAAAACACACCACACTTGTTGAAGCACTCACATGGAATCATGAAGCAGGTTCCATACACGGTGGAGTACTTACAGCAGTGTGGGGGGAAAAGGGGATGAGAGGAGAGGGAGAGGATGGGGAGCCACAGGGCCGGTGGGGGGAGGGGGATGATGTTCCAGGAAGCCATGGGAAAGAAGGAAAGGGGAGGGCGCTAAGAGGAGGATCCGGAGGGACAGCTGGGGGAATGAGGAAGGGAGAAGGGAGGGATAGTCGGGGCCCTCAGGGAGAGAAGGGGCAGAGGGAGCAAGGGGAAGGATCACAGCTGGTATGAAGTCAGGTCGGAGGACATCATCCTGGAGGGGGAGGGGGAGGGTACGGAAGTTTAAAAACGTCAAACAATTATATATAAATATATGCAATTTTCAGGTGAATCGTAACGGAAACTGTTCAGCAGAATGATTGTTACATACCTCTAAGTGTCCTTAGGAAATCTGAAAAGAGACAAATGAGGTATTTTTTCTGGTTGTAGCCACATTTTATTGCGCTACATGCTTTCCCCGTTCCGGAAAGCAACAGAATAAACTAATATAAGCTACGAGTAACCCGACGTAAAGCACACGAAATACTGTTGACCGCTTGGTGCGCTGCTGTCGCGGTGGGTAACAAAAATTCGCTCGACTGTCGTGACTGGTATGTTAGACTGTGGTTGTACTGAGTTTGAAAATCCGTGCACTTTGTATTTTCAGAATGTTCTCAATGTTGTTTATGTGATACACAGATAAATATTTTTTTGTATACGATATTTATGAACTATTAGTAAGGCGTACAGCCCATATCGGAATCGGACGATTCATATTAGGTATTTCGTCTCGTACCAGCAAAAGTCTGTACTTAGAATCACATAAATAACCCGAAAAACATTTTGAAACGCAATGTTCAACGAGCCCGCATTCCCAAAGTCAGCGTAATGCTACATAAGACATTAGTTTGCTTGTGTTATGACTGCTCTTGGCAAACAGCGCACAGGCCTTGTTAATCTCGGTGGTGTTGTTTTCGTTCTCCTCACACAACATTTTTACTTCACACACCACTCGCTGTATCGAAGATCGCACGAACAGCTATCGACGTGCGGTCACATAACTTGGTGCAAACTGCAAAGTGATATTCGACTGTATTGGTTTATTTGGATAGCTATCGTATCATAAGAAACGTCATTATTTGTACTATTACAGTATGGTGTAAAAGTGACACGCTTGAGCACTGTCTTATTTACTGGTACCTAGAATAAAAACACCACGTACTCGGTACGGGACGTGATATTCGTATCGTCCGAAGGTTCTCAGCTGTATCCTGATATAGTGGTTGTGAGCAGTTTCCATTTGTTTCTCTCTATGCATTCGCATTACTAAAAATTTTGGGGGCTTCCTAAAGAAATTAATTTTCTAAGCACGAAACACCGAAATGCATCTAACTATTCAAAATACGTTGGGAGATTTCTTTTGCTTTTTCTGATAAGAATCATACATGTGTCTTTTAGTATGATGTTGCTATCAGCATCATGTCTTATATATTATCTGCAGTGTCACTGATGAACAGAATTGGGCATAATACATTGCCCTGTACCTAGCCTTACATCCCTTTTTTTCCAGGCCTTGATAAGTGAGTAATTGGTTCAAGATGAAATGTTAGAAAGTGAGTGTAATATCCATAATGGAAACAGAAGAACAGGTTGAGCCACTTATTATAAATTTTGAAATCTGTGCGGACATCACAAAATTATAATTAAGACGAATATTTTTAATGAATTGCGGAGGAATCTTGGGCCTCAAACGCCTCCAAAATTAAGACTGTGGGATCACCATTGGGATATACAGGAGTCAGCAGACGACTCTGCTAGTGTTCTGAGTATTCCGCATACATGTTCAACAAAAATTAAGGTAGTCCTCTTAGGATTTTGGCTAAACACATGCTCCACTGTCGCGAAATATACAGTAATAAATGACAAATATTGGTGACAAAGAAGGAAAATCGGTCTAGCCACACTCTCTGAAATCGCAACACATTCGAAAAAAAAAAAAAAAAAAAAAAAAAAAAAAAAAAAAAAAAAAAAAAAAAAAAAGGGCAAAAAATTTAAATAAGGAATATCTGCCCATCCACGAGATAGTGGGAAATAAACAGCCAAATACTTCTGACAAGCGAATGATGTCATCGCTATTCGTTTAACTTACCAGCTTTTTATACGTTTCTCTTAGGCTTGTCTCTAGCCGTATCCTCGGAAATCGCTAAACATTTGGAACAAAGGTCAAATATTTGTGATATTAAAAAAAAAAAAAAATAAAAAAAAGCAGAAATGTAATTGCTGGTGGTATCTCCCCGAGCAATTTTATCTTCCATTTACTAATCAGATAGAAGCCACCAAAATTGTTTGTGGTTTTTAGAGAGTTTTCCACATCCTCCTTGTTGAATATCAGGCTGTTTCCCAAGTCCCACCTCAGTTAGACGATTCGCAACATTTCGTCAAACTTTACACTTTCACACACTCGTAAAACTATACGTAGACATTTGGAGTACACATATCTTCCTGGGGGGCATGGGGTGGCGGCAGGAAGGGCATCCGGCCACCCTGTAAATATTAACACATGCCAAATCTGCGTTTAACACAGTGCCGACCCTGCATGTGCGGGAAAGGGCCAAAGTGAAAGAAGACTGTAAATGAAGACGGCGTTCGTCACATTGATGTAACTAGCACAGTGGGGAAACTAGTGGAAATCGTTGAACAGAAAACAGTCGATAGCTGGTCGTGAAGTCTTCGATACAGTGTGTGACGTAAATATGACGTCAAGTGTGTTCCAAGCAAGTGCGTCCGCAGCCGTTGAGCCCCGAAGAGGTGGGAGGGCGCTCCAGCCGTGACCTGACCCTGCCGACCACCGTGGCTGTGGCGGGGGGTGGGGGAGGGGGGCGGAGTGCACAGCAGGTCAGAGGGCCACGGCCACGTGCGGTGCTGGGCGGGCCCTCCCGTTAAACGCGTACTGAGGCGGGCGTTATCTGCGAGTCCAACTGGACCTGCGACTGACGGTCATCAGCCTTATAAAAGACGACTGGCAAGGACTGACTAGTGTCAGGCATAACACAACTACATACGCGGCGTATCCGTATATTAAGTACCGTAATGGGAAAAAATGTAGTAAACGTTTGTTTCTTGAAAAAAAAAAAAGTTTTCACAAAACCAGTGTATCTTAAACCCTTTCTATACGAGACGTGCAACACGCACAAGAATTGTCAGGGCTCCTTGCGATAGACCGTCGAACTACAAAGAAGCGTTCAAACGGTACGCATTTCTCGTCTGCTTCACGTGTCTACTTGGTTTGCTGTCAATTTACAGCAAATGATTCGACGAGTTACGATCACTTTTAGAAACTGTAAGGTATTTTGTGTAAAACATTTGTGTTTTAGATTGCCACTGTGAAACGGTATTTGTTTTCATGCAGTTCATGCGTAACTACGTCGCTCACATGTGTTAACGTCCTCGTTATAAAATGCGATTACATGCGATTACATACTTCCAGCCCTTGCGGTTTGAGGCACCTATGCGTATGATGAACAAGCTCAGGTGTATATACATCTGTTAACTACAACTTGTTTCAGGAAAAAATAGCAAATATTTTAGAAGGTGGAAATAAAGAAGATTTGCTGTTAAAATGTCATACAACGTGTGTCCAGTTTTTTTGGGTACAGAGATACAGCTCGTGGTATGTACAACATACTTAAGGCACATACAAATTTCGATATTTGGACTGATTATTTCGTCGTTTCTTGGTAGATCAACATATTGACTTCTTTTAAATAACAGGTTTTCAACGTACTTTAAAGTCTGCATATGTCCTAGTAAGTCGAAATCCGGGTAACGAAGTGGAAATGAACTATAGAACATACACAAAATTCTACTTTGAATTCAGTGTGATGTCGCACTACCAAGAACCGACGAACAGATCAAGGAAAAGTCTTGATTTACATTTGAACTAAGTTTGTTTGGCTTTCAAGTTAACGCCTATATCACTGTATTCAATAAAAATTGTACACATGTGATATGAAATTTTTAATGCAATTCCTCTAATTCTCCTAAAATACTTACGACTGAGTCGAAAAACTACGTTCCTCTGAGCAGGAGACAAGTACACGTCATCAAACAAATTCGCAACTTGGCTTTCGTTTCTGAGCTGGGTTCCCCATTCAGTCGTCTGCGCATGCGCGAAACACTTCCATACGCGTGAGAATAGGATTCATCCTATTCCGTCTAGTTATCGTATGCGTGCATCTTGTGCAAGTGGTTGCGTCTACACTGTACGCGGCCGGCGTGAACGGTGCGTCATGGGTAATCGTAAGGTCCCACTCCTCGTGTAGAAAGTGTTTTAAACTACTCTTCCACATAGTTCCCACCGTTGTTGAGGCACTAGTCGTGACGGTCGATCAACTTATCTAGTCTGACCTCGTAGAACGATGCCGTCAAATACGATTATCATCGCTGCACACCAAGTTTCACTTCGTCGTCACTCTGAAAACGTTCTCCTTAAGTTCCCTCTTTAGGTGTAAGAACTAGACATAGTCCTACAGCTGAGGTTACGGCTACACCGCGGGTGGTCGAACTGCTCCCATCCAAAGTGCTCAATAAGAGATTGCGTGTCACCTGCTGCGTCTGGCTGACTATTATCGTGAAGCAGAACAACTTGTAACACAATAGATCACGCTTCTATTACTGCTTTTTTTGTATTTATTTACTTTCATGAATATATGTATCGATTGTCCTGTATGATATCCTTGTTATCTTTGATGTATTGTTTATACGGTATTGAATTTTGGTATGAAATTCTCCTTGTTTTCGTAAAGACACACTTACATAGGTATTATGTATGAAACTGATATAATTGTCAAAAAAAATTTTATAACCGACATTGGTCGGAGTTTGTTACACTGGTCTCTTTCAGACTAAATCTCACAACTTTTTATCTCCATTTCCTTTATTCTTTCAAGAAAAATAACGTTTCAGTCTCTGATTTTCCAATTTCATGTTCCTCTTTTTCATTTTGTTCAATCATTATTATTACTTAACTAGATAACATCAAGTAATCAAATAATAACGACATGGAAATAAATGAATATCAATCAAGTAGTAAATCATTAAAATATGAATATCAAAATGTTCTAATGTTTGTAGAACTTATGGGACTTGACTACGGCTTCATCAGTCCCTAAGCTTACAAACTACTTATGAACTAGCTTAAGCTAAGGACGGCACAAATATCCATGTCCGAGGGAGAGGGGATTCGAACCCCCGACCGCAGTGGCCGTGCAGATCGTGACTGGAGCGCCTCAATCCCCTCGGACACCGCGGCCGGTTATTAATATCGACTAAGTATTAATAACAAACTTGCTGGCAGATTAAAATTGTGTGACGGAACCGGCACTCGAACCTCGGACCTATGGCTTTCGAGGTAAAGCGCTCAACCGACTGAGCTATCCCTGCACGCTTCACGGTTTGTCCTCACAACTTCACTTCTGCCAGTACGTCACCTCCTACTTTCCAAACTTCACAGAAGTTCTACGAACCTAGCAGGACTAGCACTCTTAGAAGAAACGATAAGGTGGAGACATGGCTTAGCCATAGCCATCTCGTTTCTTCTAGGAGTGCTAGTCCTGCAAGTTTGGAAAGTAGGAGGCTACATACTGGCAGAAGTAATGTTGTGAGAACGGACCGTGAAGCGTACCGGGATAGCTCAAACTGTACAGCGTTTGCTCGCGAAAGGCAAAGTTCCCATGTTCGAGTTCCGGTTCCGGTTCTCAATTTTTATCTGTCATGAAGTTACATATCAGCGCACACTCCGCTGCAGAGTGAAGGTTTGATTCTAGTAATAACAAATTTAAGGAATCGAGCATTTGTCACTTATCAAATACGTAAATGAAGAACAATTTGTCATTGAGTAACACACGACTGCGTGCGAATTGCAGTCCACCACCTCGTGGTGGAAACGAACAGTGGCGTAAGCAATTGCAAACATCACTTGGAAATGATCGCGCCGGCTAAGAGGCTGCTCTACGTCTTCACAGACGGAAAAATATTATGCACCTTCTTTTGTAGAGAGCTACGTTATGAAAAAGAAAGTCACACAGTGCTCTGTCGTTTGCGTCTTGGTTTGCGCACCTTTCAGGGATAACTGTACGACTAACTGTCAACTAATTAAACACAAACATTATTAAAGACATAAAATGTACAAAAATGCATCTGTCGCCTTGTACCATTTCCGTCGCAAAACGTTGCAAGCTTAGACTGATTAATTTTGTCATAAGCTGTTACCTACGCCTCTATGCGCTGTCGTAGTGGTTGCTGTTAGGGGCGGCATCGGATTCCATTAATCAATTAATCTGATTCCGCTCCTAACAGCAGGCACTACGACACCCCATTAATGTTCAAATGCATGTAAACCTATTGGACAAAACCGCTGTGGTAATGATACCCGACGCTTACAACCTGATTAAACTAACTTATACTAAGGACAACAGAAACACTCCAGAGGGAGAACCTCCGGCGGGAACGGCCACCTATTCCGTAGCACGACGCCTTAGACCGTGCGGTCTTTCCGAGCGCCCAACATCCAGTAGAGGCAGCCACATTGTTTTTAACTTCCGTAAACATGCTAGAATTTACCTGCAATTTATTATTCATCATGGGAAAAGAATGTTATTACTTTATGGGACTTCCGCACACCATGCTTTATTTTTATGTCTCACTGGCTGAAAACCCGGCGTTGCCTGGGTATTTATTTATTTATTCCTGCCATTTTCATTTTTATAAGGGGTGTGTGTCTGTAAAATCTCTTGATAATACAGTTGGTATTAAAGAATTAATAGATTAAAACTTACTTAGTGCGGCAAGGGGTGGTTTTACATGGACGTTACAGTTTATGCGCTCATATCTCATGAACTACGTGTCGTTCTGTGATACAATTGAGAAGGTACATTCAACTATAAGTGTGTATACTGTGTGTAAAATTTTCTGCGGCTTCAATGTGTAGTGTACAAATTATAAATTGTAACGCCATAACGAATGCCGTAGTTTTACTCCATAAACCGCGGAAAAGTAGTAAGCGAGAAACTTTTCTCCTTTCATAATTTTGTGTCCCGACTTCGTCGCCGCTTTTGTGTCCCAGCCTCGTCGTAGGTGTCGGTGGCCGAGTGGAATGAGACCGACACGCTGGTGCAGGTACGGAGGGGAGCAGCCAGAAACTATAAACACTAGAGTAAATTAGAAAGAGATATATATTGCTCAGAATGTAACAATACTTAACTTTTACATAGTACTGCAGAATGTTGATACATAGTTGTTAGAGGCCTGCCTAGTGCCTGTACAATAGCAAAGTCTTCACTGGTGCCTATCTGATTACGAAGGTCCTAACTCGTTGCTATCTCAGTCCGAAGTGCCCGGTGTCTTTCCGTGGTGGCCACGAGCGGGGTTGCAGCAGAGGGCGCTCGTGGCTGTCGTCGTGAGAACGCCGCGCCGTGCGTGCATGGCGGCGCGCGGCGAAAGTAGGTGGCGCGCACTTTGTACTTGTGCGACACCACACCCCTCCCCCCCAAACCGCCGCGCCGTCGTGGCGTAGGGCTGAGGGCCACGGCGACGGCACTGGGAGGAGGGCCTGGGCGGGGGCGTTACTGGTGGGACGGGCGTCGTAGCTGAGGCCGGGATCGAGACGCCGTCCGCGCCACGGCATCCGCCTTGAGATCCTCCAGGGAACCCGCCGAAACCTGGGGAAGGGCGCCCGCCCCCGCCCAGAGGGAGCAGGTCATCTTCTTCTGAGGTGCGTGGCCCAGGCGGCGGCGGCACGCACGGTCCCGGAGTCCCTCTCGGTGACGCTGTCATCTGCGGCGGCGACAGCGGCGGCGTCGCGTCGATCTCCATCGGGACGATCTCGTAGTCCGGGGACGAACGATGTGGTTGTGCTCCCTGGCGGTGAATTGGGTCTGGAATCAAGAAACCGGAGACAGGATCGCGCGGCCTGTGCAGGCGCAATTGGTTTGCGTGGCGCCGCAGCTCCGACCCTGTGGAAGAACGTACAACATACATATTGCTACCGAGCACGCGCTGAATGGTGCCCGGCAGCCATGTCTTCTTGTTTCCAGCAAACACCCTGTACAGCACCGGCGTAGAAACCTGAAAACGCGTAGCGCCATACGAACCGACTCGGTGCGTGGGAGGCTGCAGCAGGTGAAGGAGAGTGCGGTGACGGCGGCCGTGTAGCAGCTCGGCAGGAGACGGGCCGTCACGTGGCATGCACCGATACGTAGACAGGAAAATTTGAAGAGCTTGCTGCCTGGAGTGCTGACCTTTCATCTTCTCCATGTGAGACTTGAATGTTCGAACGAAACGTTCTGCTTCACCATTGGACTGAGGGTGAAAAGGTGCGGTGGTGATATGCTGAATGCCATTCACACGACAAAACTGTTGAAATTCCGCACTAACAAACTGAGGTCCATTGTCACTGACGATAGTTTCAGGCAAGCCTTCGATGCAAAACACTGATGTTAAGGCACTGATTGTACTAGACGCCGTCGTTGAGTTCATGGCAATCACAAAAGGAAACTTGCTGAAAGCGTCTACAACAATTAACCATCGCGTATTCCAGAAAGGTCCGGCAAAGTCAATGTGTAAACGTTGCCATGGTCCCTTGGGGCGTGGCCAGTCTGAAAAACGTTGCGGAGGAGCCGCCTGATGCTCCGCACAAACAGTACACTGTGACGTCATGTTCTCTATCTGAGCGTCCATACCAACCCAGGTACAATGACGTCTGGCCAGTTGCTTTGTCCTAACAATACCCCAATGTCCTTGATGCAGGAGGCGTAACAGTTCTCGTTGCAGGGAACGAGGAACAATCACTCTTGCTTGGTCGTTGTCGGTATGCAACAACAGTACACCCTGACTTAAAGATAATGCATGACGTTGTTCAAAATAACGTCGAACCAGAGGCCGATCAATGTCTTTGGCTCTGGCAGGCCAACCAAAGCGAACAAAACGTGCTACCACACTTAAGTCTGCATCCGCAGCTGTTTCCTGTGCGACCCGACGAGAGTTCAAAGGGAAATCTGCGACAGCGGTAGCATCTCTGGAGTCTATCTGACAACATGCCATTTCCGAAGAATCAAACGACACATCCTGGCCAACCGGAAGTCGGGAAAGTGTGTCCGCGTTGCCGTGTTTAGTGGTAGGTCGGTACAAAATCTCATACTGATAATTAGACAATATCAAGGACCATCTCTGAAGCTTTTGTGCCGTACGTGGCGGAATTGGCTTTGTGGGTGAGAACAACGACGTGAGAGGCTTGTGGTCCGTCAACAAATAGAATTTTCTGCCATAGAGATAATGATGAAACTTTGCGACGCCGTAAATGATTGCTAAGGCCTCCTTTTCTATCTGACTGTAATTCTGTTGCGTCGGCGTCAGTAGCTTGGATGCAAAGGCAATAGGACGATCGTGACATCCAATACGATGTGACAGAACTGCACCCACACCGTACGACGAGGCGTCAACTGCTAGCACTACAGGCTTCTGTGGGTCAAAGGGAATCAGACATGCATCACTGAGTAGTGCAGACTTTAATTTGTCAAAGGCAACCTGACAATCTTTAGACCATACAAAAGGAACATTCTTCCTACGTAAGTGATGCAGTGGAGCTGCAATCTGAGAGGCATTGGGAATAAATCTGAAATAATAGTTAAGCTTTCCCATCACTGCTTGCAATTCATGCACATTCTTAGGAGGAGGCAAGTCTTTGATTGCTCGAAGATGTGACTGTAAGGGATGAATTCCTTGGGCATTAATCACATGGCCTAGGTACTCTATTTCAGTTTGAAAAAAACGAACACTTTGCTTTATTCCAACGTAGACCTGCTGCAGTCAAAACTTTGAAAAGGCACTCCAGGTTTGCTAAATGTTGAACTGTACGTCCGGATACCACAATATCATCTAAATAGTGCGAACAACACGGTACAGAAACTGTCAGCCGTTCCAAAAAAACGCTGAAAAATAGCAGGGGCGGAAGAACTGCCAAAGGGTAGGCGTTGAAATTGAAAAAGGCCCATGTGAGTATTAATGACGAAAAACTTTTTTGACTCGTCATCAAGTGGAATCTGTAAGTATGCCTCTGCTAAATCAATCTTAGAAAAGAAACGAGACTGTCCTAATTTGTCCAACAGTTCCTCAAGTCTGGGCAGAGGGTAAGTGTCTACAATTGTTTGACTGTTCACAGTTGATTTAAAGTCCGCACAGAGACGAAGTTTTCCTGACGGCTTGGGTATAATTACTATAGGCGAGGCCCACTGACTCGCAGAAACAGGAGAAATCACCCCACTATCTAGCCAACGTTTAAGTTCTTCGGCAACTGTATCACGCAATGCGATAGGCACTGGTCTAGCTTTACGAAATTTTGGAACTGCAGATTCTTTTAAAGTCACATGTGCCACGAAGTCTTTTGCACAACCTAGTTCCGGCGAAAACAAGTCACTGTATTTGTCACACAATGCATTGATTTTATCCTGAGGCACTATTGACGAAATTTGAAGCACATCTCTTTGAATTGATAAACCAAACAAGTCAAAAGCATCTAGTCCAAAAATATTCTGCGTAGATTTGGCCTGAAGAACTACAAAAGCAACTGTTTTTGTTACACCTTGAAAAGAGGCAGGCAGGCTACACGTTCCTAGCACCGGAATAATTTGTCCTGTGTACGCTGTTAACACTTGCTGTGACGGCGACAATTTTGGCGAACCCAGTAGTTCATAAGTTTCTTTATTCATTAGTGTGACAGCGGAACCAGTATCAAGCTGAAATTGCACCGTCTTCTTTTCTATGAAGAGAGTCACAAACAGTTTTTGCTTGCGGCGCTCGACAGTTGCGCGAATGTGGGCAACGTCTGCTACGGTTTGTTTGCTGCGTCTGCGCGGGCCGCGTAGTGAAGTAAGCGGCGCAGACTCGGCACGCAGCGGATTAACCACACTGTCACTAGATGACACTACCGCCGGATCGGCGTCCGCGCAATGCGAAGCTACTCCAGATGTACTAACTACTGCACTACACTTTTGAGTAGCTACTTGATGTCTACTGTCACTAGCTACACAGTACTGGGCACTATTACAAGGAGCAGTTGCAGAAGGCACTATTTTCACTACAGGAATGCACTGTTCATAGTCATTTTGCTTGTCCCGAACCCTTTTCCGTTGCACTGTTTTACGCGCTCGTCGGCGCTTGCTACGTGGTGCACTATATAGGCGCAGAACTACTTTCTTGCAATTGAGATCCAAGGAAAGCACTGTTCAATTCCACAGCCCGTATAACATTTACAGAATGAACTGTTCTCGCACTTTGCGAAGCACCGTTTCTAACGTTACTGTTCTTTGAGTTTTTAATTTGCATACACACTGACTGCACATGTCCCAATTTGCCACATTGATAGCAGGTTGCGTTGCGACTAGGGCAATGAGTACGCTTGTGGCGAGATACACACTGGGGGCAAGATTTACGAACATTTTTCTGAAATGAGCGTTGGCGCCCGTTATTCAAATTACTGTTTCTAACACGACGGGGCGACCTTTGCGTCGCACTTTTACACTGGCTACTATTCACTGTCTGTTCAGCACGGCCGGTAGAAAAATAAGAATCACTAGTGCTATACTGAGAACTACGGCTAGGAAAGCGTCCGTTGCGGCGCACTGAATTTACACTATGGCTTTGCATTTCTACATCAGCTAAGTCAAAAGTATCATGCGCTTCTATAAGCTGCAGTACACTGTCTAAGGAGGGGTCAGACTGTTTCAGAATTGCTGCTCTAATTCTGGGGTCCTGAATATTCTGCGTAATCGCATCCCTCAACATCACGTCACTATACGAAAGTCCACAAGAGCAAGTAAATTTACATTGGCGGGTTAAGCCCTTCAATTCCGTGATCCATTCTTGGTGTGACTGCTCAGGTAATTTTTTAAGTCTGAAAAATCGGTACCGTGCCGCAGCTACGAGAACTTTTCTCTCATAATGAGCATTTAGTGCCTCTACTATTTGTTCAAAGTCTACATCACGAGGAGATGCGTGAGGGAATAGTTTTTGCAGTAACACGAAAGTTTTGGGGCCCACCACAGACAATAAAAGATGCTTAACAGTCTGACCTGTAAGTTGATGAGCCGCGACGAGTTCTTGAAACTGTGCGAAATAGTCGCTCCATTCTTCCTCACGTTCGTTGTATTGGCGAAACGTAGGAAGTGTTGCGGCGGCAGGTGTGGGCTGCTGAAGCGGCGGCTGTTGTTGTTGGTTAGCTGCCTGCGCTGTGAGCTGGGACACCGCCTGGAGGAGTTGCGTTATTTGCGCCGTCTGTAACTGAATAATTTCCATTAAGTTTGGGTTCGGGGTAGTGGCCATGCTGAGCGATTAGGCGCCGCGCATACAAGTAACTTATAACAAAACACAAATGCAATATGAAAGAGGACGCTCTGCAACAAAAAAGTCCACAAAACACGTAACAAAATATTTTCCCCCAAAAATCTTATAATAAGGGTGGGTGGGCGGGTGCAATTTTTGCGTGCTCCGACTGCTGCTGTCTGGCTGCTGCTAGCGGGCTGGTCCAAGGTTCTATCACTCCTCGTCGCCACTTTTGTGTCCCAGCCTCGTCGTAGGTGTCGGTGGCCGAGTGGAATGAGACCGACACGCTGGTGCAGGTACGGAGGGGAGCAGCCAGAAACTATAAACACTAGAGTAAATTAGAAAGAGATATATATTGCTCAGAATGTAACAATACTTAACTTTTACATAGTACTGCAGAATGTTGATACATAGTTGTTAGAGGCCTGCCTAGTGCCTGTACAATAGCAAAGTCTTCACTGGTGCCTATCTGATTACGAAGGTCCTAACTCGTTGCTATCTCAGTCCGAAGTGCCCGGTGTCTTTCCGTGGTGGCCACGAGCGGGGTTGCAGCAGAGGGCGCTCGTGGCTGTCGTCGTGAGAACGCCGCGCCGTGCGTGCATGGCGGCGCGCGGCGAAAGTAGGTGGCGCGCACTTTGTACTTGTGCGACACCACAATTTTACTAGGTTTTCCAGCGAGAAAATGTTTAATAAAGGTTTGAAATTATGTTTAAAGTTTGTTGCAAGTTGCTAAGTACTGTTATTCTCAAACAGTGTACGTCGAAAGTCTCGCCACATTATGTGGCATTTCTTGCGATTTCTATTGGTGATGACGTAATATCTTTTGAACCATGTGCCGTATGTGATTCTTAACCACGCAGCAATGGTTACCTCACGGTAAGGAATGTGTGTACCACATTTGGTTGAAATTGGTCCAGTGGTTAAGGAGAAAATGAGCAGCAATGCCGCAGCAATTTTTCGCGCATCTCATTGTTTATGACATCATATCTCGTGAACTATATATCGTATGTGATTTTTACACTTACGGCGACCGTCCTCGTGGATTGAAGCTTACGTGTACAAAATTTCATAAAGATTGGAACAAAACTGTAGATTTGTATGCAACACATACACACATACAGACACACTGTTCATATATTTGATGTCATAATTTTAGTAAATAAGAATTTCCCAATATGCTGCAATTAATTTTATTGTTTTGCAATGATTGTTTCGGCTTATGTCACTGTCAAGTGATGCCTGCAAAGAACCTATGTTAGTTATTTTCTATACACGTTTCATGAGTTTGAAATGGATGTCTTTAAGGCAGCAATGCTTACATCATGTCATAGATATTTCATATAACATCTGTTTATTATGGAAACGTTTATTTCATTTAATATCTCCCTTTTCCTATTTCCGTAAGATGTAATATTTTTTCAGATGGATGTATTGTGAAGCAAATGGTTCCATTAATTTTCTAGATTTGGAAATAAGCAATAAAAATAACCAACACAAATCTGACATCTACTGAAAACCAACAATAACAGACAATATAATAAACACCTTCTCATGTCATCCCACTTCATATAAATATGCTTACTTCTATTCTATGACAAACAGATTAAATAAAATATCTTTGTTTAAAGCAAACATCGAAGATGAAATACAAACATTGAATTATATAGTACACAACAACGATTTTTACCCGGACATAGGCGACAAAATCCGCACAAAATACCAAGAAAATAAAACGAAAGATCCACTGCACCCACACATAACACTATATAGAAAAAGAAAATTAAATATTTTCCCTGCAACCCACAAAGGCAATGTCACAAACAAAATCTACGCAGTTTTCAAAGACACACCAATTAAACTCGCATTCCGAATTACAAACGCTCTTAAAACAAAACTGCACAAAACCATTACCGATACAATAAAATTAAATATCTCAGGAATTTATGAAATTAAATGTGAAAATTGTAAAAATTCTACATCGGCCAAACAAAGAACACACCTGAACATCTGAAAACAATCCCTCTGCTTTCTCCCAACACATCAGAAATGAAAAGCACATCACCACAAATACTGACAAGGCAATGCAAATTTTACACATTATCCCTAAAGGTATATTAATAAATTTTATGGAAGATCTGGAGATACGAGGCTCGTCCAGAAAGTAAGTTCCGTTTCAATTTATCTCCGCTGCAGCGCTGCGCCTGCAATTCTGCACATGCGCTGTAGACGACGTGTATCAAGGAGAAGAACGTGCGTCATTTGGAAATCGCTGTCAGTTACGTAAGCTTTGTTGTGCTTTTTTGAAATGTCGGCGTTGATTGAAAATCCTGCCGCCTGTGAAATCAGGTCGGTGATTCGGTTTCTGAAAGCGAGGAAAGTGAAACCAAGTGAAATTTATCGGCAAATTTGCGATGTTTACGGACCAAATGCGATGAGTGATTCGATGGTGAGAAGATGGGTCCGGCAGTTCAATGGTGGGCGTAGTGATTTGCACGATGAAGAACGAAGTGGGCGTCCACCTTCTGTTACAGAAGAAGTGGTTCACGCGATTGATGACAAGATCCAGGACATCTCAAGTCTTTCCTTGGCGGTCATTACTTCACCAATGACGACGAGCTGAAAGAAACTGTTTCCAACTGTTTGAAGACACAGGCGGCAGATTTCTATGAAGAAGGTATACAAAACCTGGTGCCACTCTATGACAAATGCCTGCAAAATTTCGGCAGTTATGTGGAAAAGTAGTTTAAGAGTCGTAGAATTTTGTGCAATAAAAATTTCTTCTGTATCTGTGTACAATTTCATTTTATTACCGAACGGAACTTACTTTCTGGACGCGCCTCGTATTTATCCATATAAAGACAACCCGTGATGAAATTATTAATGACCAGACAGAATTTAAGCACAAATTTTATTTAGAAAATTTTATCGAAATATTATGTTTAGAAAACTGATAATACAAAGGTGCCATATTTTAGATCTATGGATAACAATATTTAGAAGATATTCACAAACAACATCCGAGATACTACAGACATATTATCACATAACAAATGATTATATTTATTTTTCACTATAACATCCTTATAAACATATAGCATCTAAGGAAATACGAAGACGGAAATATTAAATGAAACAGACGTTTCCCAAAAAACAGATGCTACATGAAATATCTATCTACATGATGGAAGTACTGTTGCCTTAAAAACATGCATTTCAAACTCATAGAACGTGTATAGAAAGTAAGTAACACACTTGACAATGGCATAAACGGAAACGGGATTTGTGAAACAATAAAGTTACTTCCAAAATATTGGGTAATTCTCATTTACTAAAATGTGGTATTATGACATATTTCATGCTGCACGCTCTACAATGAGAAAAACTTTGACTATCATGTCGTAATGTTATACTGCTGATGAAGACACCCTCATATGGTATCGAAATCAAAGTAAAGTGCATTTAATTATATAGCAACTTCCTGGTTTGCACTTACAATGAGTAAACTTTTACGGTTTCTGCTTTCAAGAAAACTTATATTCAAAATCATAAGGTTTTAAATGAGGATTTTAGGTCGTAACTGATGGTAGGCGTGGTAAACGTACAACATAAACGTATGTAAATTTTTGCCTAGGCCGGGATTTGAACTCGGTACCTCCTACGTTCTACGCAGGTGCGCTAACCCTCTACACCACCCGAGCACTCATGAACTCGCTGACTCTCAGATGGCCCTGAATTCCAGTCATGATTCCTATTGTCGTGTGCATCCACACCGAATGAAGCACCAAACCGGAAGTAGGTGGATCACAATTAAGAATTGTCCGAAAAATCAGACGTCCCATTTCTTAATACATTTTTATTCAAAAACCACTTACACATTTTTCTCGTATTATTACCGTACACTTCAAGAATTTATAACGACAGAAGTAGCATATGGGAAAGCTAAACTGTGAACTTTGGCGCCCAGTGGAAGAAACTGTGACGCTGTGGTGTATTTCCCTGAGCAATCTTTGCGAATGTCATTCTGTGAACTCATTTAGACTGTCACAATGGTTTTCAGGAGGCGCCATGAAAAACTTCCATATCTATCTGCATCTACAAAAATACTCTTCAAATCACTTTGAAGAGCACGGGAGAAGGTTCATCGAACTGCGTTTGTGATATTTCCATTCTGTAACACCTAAATATTTCTGTTTTAGATATGATTTGTCTTTTTATATGATCACAATGACACCCTAAGAAGGTGGGTGCTCACAAAATATCTTCGCATTCGGAAGAGAAAATTGATGAATGACTTTTCACAATTAAATCTCTTCGCAACGGATAACGCCTTTTTTTAATGATTTCCACCCCAATTCGTGCATCATTTTCCTATCACTGTCTTCCCTACATCGCGATAATACAAAACGAGCTGCCCTTCTCTGAACTTTCTCCAAACCGTTCGTCAGACCCACTTGGTGTGGATCCCACAATGCGCAGCAATATTCCAAAAGTAGGACGCAGAGGTGCAGTGTACGCAGTTTCCCTATAAGAACCGTGGCATCTTCTAAGTGTTCTGCCAATGAAACTTATCCCTTGCTTCGCCTTCCCTATAATATCTTCTACGTGTTCTTTCCAATATAAGTTGCTTGTCTTCAATCGCGTTCCTCTATCTGATTCGTTGACAGTCATTGCGGATAGGTTTTGTATTGAAGTAACGAATTTATGTAGACATGTTTTGACTTCAACTTACTTGTTGCTCAGTGGTCAGTACTATGAACAGACAGATGAAGTTGCGATGAGAAGCCGCCTGTTACCTCTTATTTCTACTTCATTCACGGTGGGCTTTGAAACACGATCACGGTAGTCGAGGGATTGAAACTCGCTTCTTTTCAGATGAGTTTGGTCTCATGGTAATGAGAATTTAAATTCAATTCACTCCAACATCAGTTTCATCATGGAGAAGGAAAAGAATGGTTACCTTCCTTTCCTTGACGTGTTGGTCAGGAGGAAGGTAGATAGTAGGTTGCAATATAGTATTTATAGGAAGCCAACTCGCACTGATTTGTATCTGCAGGCTGATAGTTCTCACCATCCGCATCAGCTTGAAGGATTCTACGTACCTTACTGCGCATCTCAGTCCAACGAGATTGGACGCATCTTGTGTGAATTTGATAAGAACGTGTGTTTCGAGCAGTATCTAAAATTAAGGCGCTTGTAGAGTTCGTAAAGTATGATGTTGGTTTGCGCAAGGCGGTATCCCATGCAGCTGTGGCATGTCAAATACTGGCCAAACAATTAGAACTGTTCAGTACCAGTGTATTGAGCATAAACGTCACGCACGTTTATAACAACCCAACAAATCTGACATTGCCGAAGACGCCTAGGCACAGGTCACCTTATGGAATATATAAAAACGGAAATTCTGGCACGCACTTCAGGGTTTGGTGTTGTCTTATCAAGGAAGCGATTTTAATGAAACCTAGCGAATAACCTTATGAATACGAATGGAGGTGTTTGCTTAAATTCTGCATGGAATCCTGCTCTCTCACCTCTAAAAGACAGAGGGACAAAATTCATGCGACCTCACCCGTTGATAACAGGTTCGATGGCGCTGTGTGCTTCATCGCTAGGTGAGTGTCGCCTTCCCTGTTGTCATTGACAACGCATGTGTTGAACGCCGTAGTACATTGTGCCCTCTCTGCAGTATCGCCTTGAGAATGGCAGGGTGGTCTCCTGCCGAGATCTTGACTGACGTCTATTTCTGTACCTGGCTGCATACTCAAAAGTTGTTCGAACGTTTAGACTTTGTCTTCCTCTTCATCTCTACTCGGATTTTAAGTATGTGTAGTTTGTAATTCAATGCTAAATATTCACTACCGTAGAAGCCATTTTTGGTTTTACTACTATGTTTTAATGCTATATTTTAAACATTTTAGACACGGCTACATTACTGTAAATGTTATCATTGTTCCACATTTTAAGTACCTTTCTCCTACAAAAATTTGTCTAAGCCTCTTCCAAAAATATTGAAATTTATTTGCCCCCTTCATCTGCCCAATGCCTCCTGATAGGCTATCTGGTGTATTTCTTATGCATGTCATGAATTATGTTTTCCTACAGAAATATTTAAACCTGCTTTATTGGCTGTTTCTTCTATGAGACGTATTTGTATTTTTGCATTTTCTAGGTTTTCATAAATAATGGCAAAATGATTCGCAATGCTAGAGAATTATTTCAGTGCCATTGTTTTAGTCTCAATTATTTATTTATATATTGATTTTGGATGGGAAAGCAAATCGACCACATATTTGAAAGGACCCATCCAGGTTATGATTTACGAAATGGACGGAAAACCTAAATCATAGTGGCCGTCGATGCCGAGTAGATGCAAAAAGATAGACTAGGTCTCATTCACAATCTCGGGGTCTCTATCTACAATTGTAGACTTCACATGTTGTAAGTAACTCTTTGTAATTCAATATTTTATATACACCTTCTTATGCGCATTTAATAGTAGCAGGATTTGTTTTTCCATCTCATTAGCTCATTTTGCATATTTAAACTATAGTGCTTGAATAGGAACAATTGCGTCTTGTTCATTCTAGAAGTTTTGATACTATTGTAAACTATAAAGTTATACTTGTTTTACGTTTTAAAAACATCTACGCCTACGTGAAATTATTAATACTGAAATAACAAACCTCCTGAAAGTAATATAAATTAGAATGTTCACCAGTTGATATGAAAATATTACATTTTGCTTAGTAAAGCAAGTAGCCACATTTTCATATTTAGATAAACAATCTATTTGCATGAAACCTCATCGTCACTACATTTCTTAATTTAATTCTTTTGTAATGTTAGTATCTCGTGATCTTAACTCATTACAACATAAATAAAATAATACAGTTTATATTGTTTGTGAATCACATTTTCGTATGTTCAGAATTTTCTGTGGTAAATCTCAACGTTTTGTTTATATGTAAATTACGTACAGTTAATGATATTTAAGGTTTCAGTTGTAGAACTATCTACCTCATCAACCTTTTATTATAATTTGTAATATGAAACATTTTTGTAATTATTAGCAAAGACAGCTACTGTTCGAAAGATATAAATACTCAGACAGAGTGTCTGTGTGTTAGTTATTGTCAATGTAGTGGTTGTGCCAGTGTACTGGAACTTATTATCGTGTAGTTTGGGGTTTGGTTAAGTAAATGAAAGAGTGAATCTGAAACAACTAGCATTATTTCTTTCAGCTTCCGGATTACTACTTTTTTTAAATTCTGCAGTAATATCAAGGTACTAGTTACACCTACTAATGGAACGAAGCATATAAAGATAATAATTAGTTTATATAGAGTTGACGATGTTGTTGTCGTTGTCGTCTTCAGTCCGGTGACTGATTTGATGCACCTCTCCACCCTACTCTATCCTGAGCAAGCCTATTCACTTCCCCAAAAGAACGGCAAATCGCATCCATTTCAGTCTGTTTTCTGTAATCGTCGCTAGATCTCCCTCTGCGAATTTCACCCCACATATTTTTCTCCAGTGCTAAAATCACGATTCGCTTATGTCTAAGAATGCGTCTTACCAATCGGTCACTTCTTTTGTTTAAGGTGTAACAAATTACCTTTCCCACCCAAATCTGTTTAGTATCTCTTCATGAATTATGCGATCGTAGCACCTAATCTTCAGCATTCTTATGTAGCACCACACTTCAAAATTCTCTTCCTGTCTGAACTGCGAGTATTGTTCGTGTATGTTTCTCTCCCCTCCAAGACAACACTCTACACAAATGCCTTCAGAAAAGACTTCCTTCATCTTAAATTAATATTTGATGTTCGTAAATTCCTCTTCTACAAAAACGCTTATCTTACCATTGTCATGGTGCATTTTGTATCCTCTTTACTGCGACCATCGTATGTTACTTTTCTGCCCAAGTACAGAAACTGATCTACCACCTTTATTGTTTCGTTATTTAATCAATTCCTACAGCGTTGCCAGATTTTCTTAGACTGCATTCCATCACCTTTGTTTTGCTCTTGTTAATGTTCATCTTATTCACTCACTTCAACACACTGTCCATTCCATTAATTGCTTACCCAAGTTCTTTGCTGTCTTTGACAGAATTACAATGTTATCAGAAAAAGGCAATGTTTTTATTTCTCCACCCTACACTTTACTCCCTTCTCCAAATTTTTCGTTCTTTTCCTTCACCGCTGGCTCGATGTAGAGAATGAGTGACATTGGAGAAAGACTACAACCTTGTCTTACTCCCTTTCCATCCAATGCTTCCTTTCCACTACAATAACTACGTTCTTGCTTTAGTACAAGTTGTAAATAACCCTCGTGGTCCTGTATTTTACCCCCGCTGACTTCAGAATTTGAATGAGTATATGCCAGTCAATACCGACATAAGTTTTCCTCAAATCTTCAAAACAGTGTACCCCAATCAACATTTCTCCAAAGCTACAAAAGCTAGAAATGTAGGTTTGCTTATCCTTAATCAATATTCTAAAATAAGTCTTAAAGTGGGTATTGCCTCACATGTTCATATATTTCTCTTGAATCCAACCTGATCTTCCCTGAGGTCAGCTTTTAACAGCTTTTCCATCATTCTGTAAATAACTGGAATTACAATTTTGCAACTATGACTTAGTAAACTAATGGTTCTGTAATTTTCACATCATTTCTTTCGAATAGTGATTATTAGATTTTTCTTGAAGTCTGGGGGTAATTCAGGTCTCATAAATCTTACGCACCAGGTGAAATAATTTTCTTCTATCTCCCATAGACTTCAGTAGCTGTGAGGGAATGTCATCTACTCCAGGGACCTTGTTCCGACTTAGGTCTTTCAGTGCTCTGTCAAATTCTTCTCTCGTTATAGTATCTCCTATTTCTTCTACATCTACTTTCTCTTTCCTTTCTACAATATTGTCTCTAATTTAATTTCCTTTGTAGATCCCCTCGACGTACTCTTTCTACCTTTCAGCTTTCCCTGCTTTATTTTTCTTGTCTCCAAATGTTAATTTTATTTTCCTGTGGCGGTAACAATTTTCCCTCTAGTTATACATTCTGACGTTACCTACTACTAAGAAACACCAATGACTTAAGATCAGTCAGAAGATCAGTCACTGAAACGTGATTTTCAATTGTAATTAGAGAGCACTGAACGTAGATCCTCGCGACTGCAAGTGTGATGTGTTACCACTGAACCACCCAAAAGTACTGCGAGGCAGTACAGTTAATCTCGATCTAACAAGATTGTGCAGTCTAAATTAACGATCAAATTCTGGAAAAGTTCCGTGCTTGCGTACGAGCTTCAGAGACTTCGCATTGGTGTGTGAGAACGCTGGAACAACTTCTGTTTCCGCGTACACTAGAGCCTCGCTAATCCAGCCCTTCCTGTCACTAATGGATGCCGGAAAAGCAGAAGTGGCGGATTATTCAGAGCACGGTTAGAAACAGGATTCTGTGTAATTATACGTTTCAAGGAAATGGCTCCCCTTCTAGCAGCAGCGCACCGTGGTCCGTGGTAGAGTGAAGCGTTAATAATGCTCGCAAACGTGCACGGCTCATTCCAGTTTTCCGTTTTGAAGGAGGATCATCGAACAGATGGGATGCAACTCTGAACTAGCGGTCTAATGTAAGCTCGTATATTGGTTGTTATGGCGCCAGATCGGAAGAAGAAAACAGAATTCACATTATCTACTGGTTTCTAGGTCTCGTTTACGAACAGAGAGATTTGCGTTGGACCAGATCCTTCGCTTCAGAATCCAGGCTAGTTCCTACATATTACGTATTCCGTCTCCAGGAATTATGGTACAAAACGAGTTTCCTTTTAAAAGAGATTATGCAGAATGCAAATAGTGCCCCAAATTCAAACACGGTTAGTATGGAATTGTTTAAATATGCACAGTTTCACCACAGCCTAACACGCACAGCTCTGAAAGTTGTCACCAACTGACAGTCGCAAAAATGTCACTAGCGCACCTATTGGTGGACAATATTTGTAATAAATCTATGACGTAATTAACCCAATAATTTCTGTAATTTTGCGTCTCAAGTATTAGTCAAACGTGGAGGTACTCAATAATTGCGAAATAAATGTATAAAGAGCCGAATTTCACTGATTCAGTGTGTTAAGTGCAGTAAATAGTGTAAATAAATTAGTCAAATAAACTACTGGCCATTGAAATTGCTACACCAAGAAGAAATGCAGACGATAAACGGGTATTCATTGGACAAATATATTATACTAGAACTGACATGTGAATACTTTTTCACGCAATTTGGGTGCATAGATTCTGAGAAATCAGTACCCAGAACAACCATCTCTGGCCGTAATAACGCACTTGATACGCCTGAGCGTTGAGTCAAACAGAGCTTGGATGGCGTATACAGGTACAGATGCCATGCAGCTTCAACATGATAGCACAGTTCAACAAGTGTAGTGACTGTCGTATGGTGACGAGCCAGTTGGTCGACCTCCATTAACCAGACGTTTTCAATTGGTGAGACATCTGGAGAATATGCTGGCTAGGGCAGCAGTCTAACCTTATCCGCATGCAGAAAGGCCCGTACAGGACCTGCAATATACGGTCGTGCATTATCCTGCTGAAATGAAGGGTTTCGAAAGGATTAAATGAAGGGTAGAGCTACGGGTCGTAACACATCTGAAATGTAACGGACACTGTTCAAAGTGCCGTCGATGCGAACAAGAAGTGACCGCGACGTGTAACCAATGACACCCCGTAACATCACGCCGAGTGATACGCCAGTATGACGATGACGAATACACGCTCCCAACGTGCGTTCACCGCGATGTCGCTAAACACAGATGCGACCATCATGATCCTGTAAACATAATCTGGATTCACCCGAAAAAATGACGTGTTGCCATTGTTACAAACAGGTTCGTCGTTGCGTACACCATCGCAGGCGCTCCTGTCTGTGATGCAGAATCAAGGGTAAACGCAGCGATGCCCACCGAGCTGATAGTCCATGCTGCTGCAAACGTTGTCGAACGTTTCGTGACGCGGTGGAGTAGCCAAGCGGTCTAAAGCGCCTCGCTGCGGAGCGAGCAGTTCCTAGCCGTCGGGAGTTCGAGTCCTCCTTTTGGCATGGGTGTGTGTGTTGTCCTTAGGTTAGTTTATCTTAGTGTAAGTAATTTGTAAGCTACGGAATGATGACCACGCAGTTTGGTCCGATAGATTTACAAAACATTTGAACATTTAACGAACTGTTCGTGCAGATGGTTGTTGTCTTGCAAAACGTCCCCATCTGTTGACTCAGGGATCGAGACGTGGCTGCACGATCCGTTACAGCCATGCGGATAAGATGCCTGCTAGTGATACGAGGCAGTTGGGATCCAGCACGTTGTTCCATATTGCCCTCCTGAACCCACCGATTCCATATTTATTGGATCGTGACTAACGCGAGCAGCAATGTCGCGATACGATAAACGCAACCTTTATCAAAGTCGGAATCGTGATGGTACGCATTTCTCCTCCTTACATCTTGGTGAATCAGCGATTAGGCCGCCAACCGGCCATCTCATGTGAAGCCACAGACTGTCAAACGTGACTTGTTCAACGTCTCGAAGTAACGTGACCAGAAACCAGTAACTTAGTGTATTGACCTCCTGAGCAACGTGACGATAGTTCTAGGTATTGTACAACATGACAGAAGAGATAACGACCCTGAAGTAGATCACCTCCAGCCAGGTCTATCAAATAATACTACGGCCATGAACACGCCATCAATAGTATTGGTTGTAGCGGCATTAGCAGTAGTAACAGTAGCTGGAGTTGGAGTATTCATCATGTCAGCTACCGCCAGTGACAGTATATTCGTCGAGATTCATCGAGTAGTCATCGAATGCTAATCGGTCAGTCATGACAATTGACCGTTAGCGTTTTAGTCAGCGTTCAGGTAGGATATTAAGAATAATAGAGGTACTTACGTAGGATGACTGACCAGAACGATAGGATGATGTCTGGTCGTGATAGTCACTAGTGATAACCCTCAAGCGTACCCCCGTCGAAGACGTGCTGCCTGGAGACCATTGGTTCGACCCCAGGGCAAGGACGCGCTGACTCCTCGCCGGGTTGTGTCTTCATATGAAGAACAATTTATTCATGATATTTACGAATATTTGCAGTGTATGTCGCTGAATTAATAGAATATAAACGAACAAGAAACATAAATTCCTTGTAAGGTCTGTTCTTACATCACAAAAACTTTCATATTGTGAAAGGTTAGTCCAAAATACTATAATAAATTATTTTATTTATATATCACAAGATATCTTTCGGCGTTAAGTGCCATCGTCAGATGTTTCTAAAAAAAACATTTTATTTTATCTGTATGAAGCCTATCCTAGTACTAGACAAATAAATTTACATAAATAAATTTTTACAAATTTCGCTTATAAAGTGTGCAGTACGTACGGTATTTAGAGGCGTTAAGTGCTTCGACTGACTATTTATTACGCGGTGTTTTATATTACAATAATGAATTACCAAATCTCTCAATGCCTTAGAATAGGATACGTATACAAATTATTACAAATTTATCTCTCAAAGAGAAAATGCAGTTGTTAAGAGATATGGCATGATTTTGTTTAGTTTTTCTGTGTATGTTAATATTAACGAGTATGGTTAAAGATTTTATTAGAAATTTTAGGTGGACATTATGGATTACACATTTATATTTGACATGGTTGTCTTATTTTGTCTTTGGTTGACTTTAGCATTATAGTACGATCTCTGATTTATGTAAGCTCCATTATCTTTGTCCAGCGTTATCAATAAAATTATCGATGTAATATTTGTGTTTAAAATCGGTTTGATCGTTTAATAAAATATTTGTGTCGCTAGTTGCGTGGATACATACTTCAGTTTCCTCTAGAATATTCATTTCATATCCCTTCTGTATTACATGTAAAATTTTGAGAGCGTTTTCTATAGTGCCTACTAAGTGATTTTCCTTTTGCAAGTGCTGGTAAAAAGTAGATGTGTTTTTCACACTCTCCCTAGTGTGTTCTGTATAACGAACGGTAAATTACGTCCAGTTTGGCCTATATAATATTTATTACAGGAGTTGCAAGAGATTTTATATATACCAGCACTTAATCCATAATGTCCACCTAAAATTTCTAATAAAGTCTCTAACCATACCCGATAATAATAACACATACAGAAATAATAAACAAAATTATGCCATATCTGTTAACTTCTATATTTTTTCTTTGAAATAAAAGTTTGTAAAAATTAGTAAACGCATAGTGTTCTGCGGAATTGACTGATGTAACTGGCTGCAATTCATAATTGAAATATAAAACACAACCAAATAAATAGTCAGTCGAAGCACATAAGGCCTCTAAATACCGTACAAACTGCACACTTTATAAGCGAAATTTATGAAATGATATTTATGTAATTTTATTTATCTAGTAATAGGATAGGCTACATACTGATAAAAGAAAATGTTTTTGCAGAAGCACCTGACGATGGCACATAACGCCGAAATATATCTTGTGACATATAAATAAAATAATTCATTACAGTGTTTTGGACTAACCTTTCACATAATGTCAATATACGACATTTCTAACACTGTAGGCCCAAGATATAAGTTATTGACTGAAACTTTCATCCATGTATAACAATTCCAATTGTCGTCTAGTTATTCGGACATTTTTACACCACACTCGTCTTTCGTCTTGAAGATTCTCTCCCTTTGTGGTTCAGATGTAGCAAAAATTCTGCATTGTTTCTGCTTGTTTAATTTTTGTGTATTTTTTATTCTTCGTTTCGATATTCTATTATCATGATTGCGGGTATTTTCCTCCAACTACAGATGTGGTGGCTGATCTAGTATGGTAAGTAATGTAGGTGTTGCATTCCTTAAAGGTTACGTTCAACGCTTACTGATCTGACTGGAATTGTAGTGAGGAATCCTTGACGTTTCTGAGTAGAAAACTGACGTCTTTCTGCAAAAGGTCGGATCTTCTGATGTTGTTTTCGTACTATATAGAAAATGAAATACTTCAGTATAAAGTCTTGTATTTGAATAGAATCTAAAATATGCTGCCCTGCAATTTATCGTTTTATACCTTCCAATGGAAACGAAATATAGAGAAATGTGATTTGTAGTTATGGCCAATTTTTATGACACTACAGACCTTCAATGCTGTAAAAAATACATTAAAATAAGTTTAAACGATACTATTCAGATTCATCCGATGTCGTATTGAGAAATGTACCGGACGTACGCTGGATTACTGAGAAACCGAGCTAGTGAGGTTCGGGATAGTGAGGTTACAGTGTAGAACGATGAGTCGACAGATAACTGTACAAGTTCATAAACCAGCAGATTCACATCCTTGGTTGGGTGAGATTTGACCGGTTTATGGTACTGATCTAGCAGGTGAAGCATTTAGATGTTTGATTCTTAGAGGAAGAGCTTCACTCCTAGTGCGAGTTGGGATAGGAACTTCACTCAAGAACAGCATAAACCGAACCTCTTCAGAAGTAAGTTCTGCTCTTTGTATGTCTGGAATGTTCTCCTTGCCACGGAAGCGTACCCTCGTCCTTATTAACTCAAATTATTTCCTTAGGGCTTTCGATGAAATTATTTCTGAGTAGGTCGGAATTAGTTATAATTTCCGGAGACCAATAGACCTGTCTGTACTAGAGATCGGCAAACTATTTTTGGGAACTAATGTCGGAAAACAGACGAAGCACCGAATAGCCATTTATGGAAGAGAAGAACCAAACAAAGCAACCCTGACCGCAAATCACGCGAGAAAAGCTGAGATACTGAAGAAGAGATGAAGATTATTCTATAACAGATAAGAATAATACTTATTACATGTTGAGTTGTTTTGAAAAGCTGCACAGTACTTTCGTTGAAATCAGTCAATTGGTTTAACAGCACATGCGAAACATTGCCACATGATGTGAGAGTTGTTCCGCCGGCCGTGGTGGCCGAGGGGACTAAGGCGCTCCAGCCACGGTCTGCATGGCCACTACCGTCGGGGGTTCGAATCCCCCCTCGGGCATGGATATTTGTGCCGTCCTAGGTCGTAAGTAGTTCATAAGTAGTTTGTAAGTTTAGGGACTGATGACCCCGTAGTTAAGTCCCGTAGACTATACAAACATTTGAACGTTTGATTTAGAGTTGTTCGAGAATTTTATGATTTACGAACTAAGAACTGTGTGTCATAATGGTTCTTTAACACCCAGCGACTGCTGTCAGAAAGCAAGGAATATGTGTACCAAGTTTGGTTGAACACTTACCTGCAGTTCAGGGGAATATGTAGACACTATACAAACCCCTGTGTGTGTATGTGTGTGTGATGGAATCTTGTCTACATATTCTGCATTGAAGGTATGTGTTCAACCAAACTTGGTACATATATTCTTTGATTTCTGACAACAGCCACTGTTGGTTTAATATACAGTCTGAATCACCTAACACTTGCACCGCAAATATTGCGGAAACGGAAAGTGCGATTGATGTGCGGTTTTCACATAATGGATTTGTAGTCAGGGGCTCGTATTTATAGCTAACAAACATATTTTATTATTACTTAGAAAGTGTATTTTTATGCAAACATGCAGTTTTTAAATGGAACAATGGTTGTTTCTATCGTGCACTCGAATTTTTGACACTAGCTGTGTACCAAGAATTTTGAATGACACTTTTGTCACGTTTAATTGGCAGCTACAACCGTTCAAAGTTTCGGAGGCGGATGCTACGATAGCGTATCTGACTGGTCGAGAGGCTAGCCCCTGGGGCACGGCCCACTGTCTCACGACCACCGACCAGTCTGCTACGCTGTCGTAGCCTCCGCCGCCAAAACTTTGAATGGTTGTAGCTGCCAAACTAAAACTGATAAAAAGTCATTCGAAATTGTTTGTAAACAGGTAGTGTCAAAAATTCCAGTGTAGTATGGAACAACCATTGTACCGTTTCAAAAAATTGTATGTTTGCATAAAAGATACACTTTTTGGGTATTTTTACAATATGTTTATTGGGTAACAATACGAGTCCTTGACTACCAATCCATTCTGTGAAAACCGCACATCAATAGCACTTTCCGGTTCCGTAGTATTTGCGGTGCAAATGTTAGGTGATTCACCCTGTATATAATTTGCGAGGGCCGCACACTGTTTTAGGAGGGGATACGTTCAGCGACAGTAGGGCTTCTAGAGACTTCGACCTCTCCCGTAGTTTCGGCCTTCGAGTAGAGGCCACGTCCTCAGCAGCCTCAGTTTTTGTCCCTCGAAGGCGCTGCTAATAAGAGCGGCACGCACGAAGCGGAAAGGCCGCGGGGTTTTGCGGGAGCCTCTTACGGGAAAAGCGATTTTCCTGACGCGGAAAAAGCGCTTATCTCTAACCGACTCACGCAACGAGTTTTTGTTTAACAAGTTGCGCCCTTGCCTGAGAGAAAGAAGTTCAACCACATGGCAATTATGGGGTCTTCGTATCACGGGTGGAACAACATTTCATTAGGTCCGATATTGTTTCGGAGAAAAGGGCGTGCCGTTTCTAATTTATTTCCAGCGCATTGGTTTATGCCTGCTTTGTTCTCCTCATTTCGTCACTTGGTGGTTTTATAGTATGACAGGGTTGTTGAGAGGTTAAAAACGGACAATACAGACCGCTGTCTTATGAGGACTGAATTTCGGCGAAGTCTATTTGTTTAGGAGGATAAGCGATTATGTATCATATCAGTATCACTAAATGTATAGCGCAATCATTTCTGTTTACCTTCCCCACAATGAGAAAGAAAAAATTCGAACTGACGTGTTTTACGACCCAATTTAGATATGCTTATAGTTTTATGTTATTTATTTATTTATTTTGCAAATATTTCGTCCAAAAATAAAAAAATGTAAATTTTAAAAAATTATGGGCGATGCGATCACGGTTCTATTATTGTGATAATATCTATGCACTCAATATGCACGTAATATTCTTTCTGACCGTATTTTAACAAACAACCAAAAGTACTTGATATTTGACTTTAGCTTTGACAATCATACTCATCTTTCTTAACTTTTTTCTATTTATTACTAGATGACCCGGTACACTTCGTATCACTTACCTCTTAATATAAATCATACTTATTTAAATCATATGTATTTTAGACCCAGTAGCTTTATAAAGGCATTTGCTTTGAACGTCAAATGCGCAAAATTTTATCGCAATCGTACGAATGATATTGATATCCCAAAGAAAAGAGCTTTTTCACTTTTCCACAAATTTTCCTGTTTTATGGCCAACTGTTCCAAACGTTTACGTCACTCAAACCTTCTTCTCGCTTTGAAGGTCAAATATGCAAATTTTATCGCAACAGGACGAATGATATTGATATCCCATTGAAAAAAGATCTTTCAGTTTCTCGCGAATTTCCAAATTTTCCGGGTAAGTCTCCAGAATTTTTAGTGCGTTGAACTTCAAATGATCAAAATTTTATCGCAAGCGGATTAACGGTTCTCAACTTATTGAGTAAATTTAGATACACATTGAAAAAGAAACTAGGTTCGAATTTTGCGACCTTCCTTTTTCACTTTATCTTTTTTTTTTTTTTTTTTTTTTTTTTTTTTTTTTTTTTTTTTTTGTAAACTTTTCCTAGACCATAATGAACGAAACAAAAAAAGAAGTACCCCTCTCCGTGGTGCGAATAGTCAGTTATAGTGCTGAATTCAATCAAAAACACATTGAAAAACGCACTTTCATTTTTTCACGAATTTTCCAATTTTCCGGTAGATTTTTCAAAAGAAATTATTTCATATAAGCCTCGTCCTGGCAAACCGTAATCAAGTGATGCTCTTACAACCATGTGGCAATTTATTTTTATTCGTAGAAAAAAATCGCTTTCGGTTTTTCCTAATTTTACCTACTTTCCGGACAACTTTTCCAAATTTTTATTTGATGCAACCTTCATCTTCCTTTCTTCATGAAATACAAAATTTCATCGGATTTGGACGAACGGTATTGGAGGCTCACTGAAAAAAGCTGTTTCAGTTTTCCCGATTTTCCTCTTTTCCGTACAACTTTTACATCTTTTATCACTGTTTAAACCCTCCCTGGACATACACGAATATTTCAAGACTAAAATTAGTCAAATCGGTTCAGCCGTTGTCGAGTTTTTGCGAGACTAACGAACAGCAATTCATTATATATATAATCTAAAGTCTAAAAATGCCGTGTTAGCAGTTAACACGTGCCATTGATGGTACGAGAATTACGGGTTAGTCACGCAGCTGTTCGCCGTAGCGTAATGGGGGACGAAATTATTTGCGATGTACGAACACGTTAGACGGTGATTCGGAATGATTCGGAACTTAATAAGGTGCGGTGGCTCAGCGCGCTCGGTCAGAGGGTTGCCAGCATGATAGCTCGACGCCATCTGTAACGAGAAAACTGAGTGAACAACTAAACGATCAAAATAGAACAAAACATACCAAAGTCCACAAAGTAACCATCAAATCGAAGAACCAATGAAAAGAGAGAAAATGGAAGAGGGTTCAATGCCATCTATAATAAAAATTCTCAATGAATAACCAAGGTCGAAGATGAACAACCGACCACAAAGCATCGATCTCCCTGAAGACAGAAAATATAAAAAGAAAAAAATATATAGCCACCGCTGAAATTTTTCCCCTCTGGCTTCATAAAAGATTTTTGCGCACTGTTGTTAACTAAACACAACTATATACTGCAAGATTACGAGTTGTTCAAAAGTAACTGCACTTTCTCTGAAAAGTGCATTTGTTCTGGTTCGAGAACAAGAAATGAAATGCATACCAACGAATTGTAAGCACAAACTATTGGGAAAAAACAGGTTATTTGTTGCAATGTATACACTTCCCTTCCGTTTCATTAAGGAACGACAGTTGCCACAGAAATCTAGGACTCCACTTATATATGAAACCGCCAGTATCTCAACGTTGTTTAGAATATTCATTATCACAGTAGTCTTCCTGTTGTTGTAAAAATGCTTCAGAGGACTACTGTTCAGTTTCTAAATCGTTGTTAAGTATTTCACAGCATGTTCAAACAACAGAACAAACGCAAATTTTAGATGGAGCACTCATTCATGTACAAAATTCTAAACATTGCAGAACATAGCTCTTTTTAATTAATAAGGGTACCCGAAAACCTTTTAGGAGCCATGGCAAAAAAAAAGAATAAAAAATAAAAAAATAAAATAAAAAAAATAAAGAGTAGTGACGGGTATCGAACTACGAAATACCGACCATGTGTATCCTGACGCGCTGCCACACTACACTATTTTTTATTTATTTATTATTTTTATTTTTTGTTGTTCGGGTAGATCTATGCTTTACGGTCGTTATTTCAGTTCGTTGAGTATTTGGCTCAGCTTTTTTATTACAGAGGGCGTTGAGCCCCCTACCCGAGCGCGCTGAGCCATGGCACCCGGCTTCCCTACGGCCGACAGTTATGAAATGATTTCTTAATTCTCGTACTATTGCTGGCAGTTGTTAACTGCTAATGTGGCATTTTAGACACTCGATTATAATTTATAGTATTTTTTTAATTCTTAAAGCGCCATTGTTTTGAAATGACAATGCGTAAGTTGTAATACGAAAATCATAAAATATGGGAAGCAAGACGGCGAATGACAAAGTGTGTACTAGGCGAGAAATGTCAAGTGACATGTCCGATTGTTTGGATTACGTAAAATCAACTGACGGTGTCAAATCGTCGTTATTTTCGCAAATATCTCTGTAAAGGTGCGAGTTAAAAAAATAAACATAAGAGAGCAGAGTTTTAAAAAATGTTCTTCTCTACAAATTCGATTATTCAGTTATTGTGTCAGATGAACGGTTTATTCGCAATTAAAATTACATTGGAAAGGTCTTTTTTGTGTTCGTAACGTATTTGTTGTCACAGATATTTGAAATTGGGAGGTCCTGGTCTCTGGCAGCCAACTTTTATGTGCGTAAAAATTTGTGCCGATCGGTCGAATTGTTCGCCTAAAAAGTCGGAACACGTTACGGAGAGACAGACGTCGTCATATCGCCGTTATTTTTGCAAATATCTCTGAAACGACACAAGTTATGAAAAAAAAAAAAACCTGAGCAAAATTGTAGAGAATTTTCTCCTCCACAATTTCGGTTATTCAGTTTTCGTGTCAGATGAATGGTTAAGCCGTTATTTTCTTTCAAATTTTGAGCTGTCAAAAGACAATCGCAAAGGCCCACTTTTAGCGTTACTACCAGAACCTAAAGTGGGCCAAAAGGAATCCACGTCTTGTTTTGTCATTCAGATATCTATTTCAAACATAGAGCACTTCTGGAGCGGAAATGAGTAGATAATCATCTTATGATAAGAAAAAATTTAACGCTTTGAAATACTAGATGGAGGACGTTGATATTCACAATAAAAGGTGGCTAGACCGCAAAATTTCTTATAGATAACACTTCAAAATATTCAAATGTTTGTAAAGCTTATGGGACTTAACTGTGGGGTCATCAGTCCCAAAACTTACAAACTATTTATGAACTAACTTATACTAAAAACAAAAACATCCATTCCCGAGGGAGGATTCGAGCCTCCGACGCGGGTGGCCTCGCGATCCGCAACGGGGCGCTGCAGACCGCTCGGCTACTCCCTCGCGGTTGTAACATGTCAAGCACAGTATGTCGTTATGATGCGGTTTGCACATTTGCATCATCAGATTTACATCATTTTTGCGAGATACAGATTTGCAAGTACATATATATTGAAAAAGTTGTTAGTTATGCATACATATTCAGATATGCTTGCATAAGCGTGTATCAACAAACAAATTTTTCAAATTCAATGCATTTGAAACTGTATACATATGACTGTCGTCACAAAACGGATGTAGATCTGATGATGGAATGTTCAAAATGTGTCATAAATTCATACTGAGCTTGAAGTGTAACATGGAAAAATATTTTACGATCTATCAAATGTTCAAATGTTTGTTAAGCTTATGGGACTTAACTACGAGGTCATCAGTCCCTAAACTTACAAACTACTTATGAACTACTTACGAACTAGGACGGCACAAATATCCATGCCCGAGGGGGGATTCGAACCCCCGACCGTAGTGGCCGTGCTGACCGTAACTGGAGCGCCTCAGTCACCTCGGCCACCGCGGCCGGCTTGCGATCTATTCAATTTATCTGCAGCTCAAGTAATTAATTTGATAATTTTTGCAGGTGCTCACATACTATAATCATCACATATCTTTAATCCTAGTGGCTAGTAGCTTCCGCGGCAGCAGTGAACGAATCTTTCCACGTCTCAGAAGGGCCAGAAGAACGGAAATCTTGGCAGGGTCGCCAAATTGTAATGTTACAAGGTTGATGGTCAGGTTTTTGGTGGTTTGCGACGTGGTAGTTAATAATTAAAGGAACATTGCATATAATCACATTATTTTAAAAAAATTGAATAATGACGTTTACCATATCAGGAAAATAGCTAAAAAAAAAGTTTTCTACCTATAAACTACATTCATGCCAAATTTCAGCTTCTAGGTGAAATAGATTTTGAGACTTCGTGTTTAGTCTGTGAGTGAGTGTCATTTTGCTTTTATATAGAAAGAGATTAAGAAAACAGATTGCTTAATTTTGAATGTAAGAGCATTAAGGGAGACGTGCAGACAAAAATAAATAATAAGATGTAAATCTATAATGCTATCTTTATGTGATACAAGGTCATGCCTGATTCTATAGTTTTACGACATCTACAGCGATACTGTTGTGAGAGGTAGACTTCTTTTCGTTTCATCATTTTGTAGGGGCGGGGAGGGCGGAGGGTCGGTTATAAAATGCTTCATAAACGTCAGAAATTACATGCAAACTGTGTTGCAGGTCAGTAACTACTCCCATTTTCCAGCAATTGACGCATACATCTAGGTATTCTCACGCAGTGGCCACTCATCATTTATGACGTGGTATCTCCTAAACTATGTGTGGTGCTCTTTTGTTTTTGGGTCAGAAACCTTCGTGGGAGTACGGTGAACAGTTCACCAAAGTTTCATTGCAATCGAATGAATGGCTTATGAACACCTAGAGAACAGAATGAAACTTTTACTCTGCAGCGGAGTGTGCGCTGATATGAAACTTCCTGGCAGATTAAAATTGTGTGCCGGAACCGGGACTCGAACCTGGGACCTTTGCCTTTCGCGGGCAAGCGCTCTACCGACTGAGCTACCCCGACACGACTCACGGTGCCGCCTCACAACTTTACTTTCGCCAGTACCTCGCCTCCTACTTTCCAAACTTCACAGAAGTTCTTCTGACCTTTGCCAACTTTTGCCTTGTGTACTCCCATATTTCTTTATTGATAATGCAAACGAATCGGTGTTCGTCGCTATCGACTAAATTACATATGGGGCACATGGGAGAGTCTTTTATGTGAATTTTATGCAGTCTGGACATCGTCGGAGTTTTTCTGTTAACCGTCATATACCACGTTGCCTTTACTTGTGAAGGTAAGTCAGAACTGTGGATGTTTTCCCACGTTGCTTTCCAGTCGTTATTCGGAAATTTCCATTCTATCACATTTCTTTTTTTGTGTAACAATAGTGCCTGGTATATTTCCTTAATTGTTGACATTTTTCTTTCAGGAAGTCTCGTTCGTATGTAACTATAGTCGATAATAAAACACCTCAAGTGCTGCAAGGCATGTGATAAATGACTGACATTGATTGGCGGTCGTAGGTCTATTGGGGCAATTTCTTCCAACAGGTGACTAGTCAACGTGTTTGTTTACAGCTTCCATTGTTTATACGTTTGACACACGTAGAGTGCCTGCGCCTTCTTACGTATATCAACGAGATTCAAGCCACCTAGTAGCAAAGGGAGAGTCAGGGTGTCGTACTTGATTTTGAAAATAAGTGCTCGACAGACGAAGTGTCCAAGAGCTGCTAGCATTCTTTGCGCTATGTCGTGAGGTATCGGCAGGACTTGAGCCACGTAGTTCACCTTGGCCGTGATGTATGTATTCGCCAGCGCCACTTTTTGCAGCTAATCCAATTTTCTGACACTGTGCAGTTGTACACAAGCCCGTATCTTAGCTAATAGCTGTTTGTAATTCGCGGCAACGGTTTGTCGAATTGTTTTACGAAAATCGACACCGAGACATTGCAACTTTGACACCTCTGTCAACTTGCGATGATTCGGCAAGCCTATTCCTTTGCCTATGTGCATGATGCCCGATTTTTGCCAATTTAATAGAGCACCGGATGCTTTTTCATATATTCGCACTATCTGAAGTGCGGTGTCTACCTCATTTGCGTCGTTGACCAGGAATCCAACGTCGTCGGCATAAGCTCGACACGCTAACTTCTGACCGTGTATCTGTATTCCTTTTAAACGCGCCGTCATTGTGGATAGCAGTGGTTCTATGGCGATCCCAAAAAGTATCGCCGACATGGGGCACCCTTGTCTTACGGAGCTTTTTACCGGGATTATGTCACCTGGTCGTCCATTGACAATCACCCGTGATATGCTATTTTGTAATAGATTCTTAATTACACTGATGATATTCAGGGGAAAGCCTAGCGACCTCATGACGTTGAACAAATATCTGTGGTTCACTCTATCGAAAGCTGTATCAAAGTCCAAGCTTACTATTGCACACTTAATGTTGCATGCGTCTGCCACCGATATTAAATCGCGGTAGTCAACTAATGTTTGATAGATTGTTCTATCTCTCCCGACACTGGTTTGATAAGGTCCAGTAACTGTGTTCATTACATTTTTCATCCTTTTTGCAAGAATACGTGCAAAAAGTTTATAATCGCTATTCAATAGAGTAATAGGTCTAAGATTCGAGATAGCATTACTGTTTGCGCGCTTTGGGACTAAGACGACAAGTCCTTCACTGAACTCTTTAGGAACCTGTAGATCCGGTTTCATTAATTCTGTACATATCTCTAACAGTTGTGTCTTCATTTGCGACCAAAAGGCTTGATAAAACTCCACCGGGAGTCCGTCACTTCCAGGAGATTTATTCTTGGGACTGTGGAACACCACATCTTCCAACTCGTCTTCTGTTATTTGTGTTAAAAGTTCATCATATTCAGAAGGGGTAAGCCTGTTCGTTAAATTGTTAGTCAGTTCTTGCAAGGCGTTGTCATCAATCATTTTTTCAGACATCAATTCCGTGTAGACTGTCTGAATCTCATTCCTAATATCTTTCTGTTGAGTTAAGATTGTGCCGTCTCTAGTTTTTAGTTCTGTGAGTATCTTCTGTCGTCCTCCTTTACTCTCACGTGCCAGATGGTAGATTGACGTCGCTTCATTGCGTATCGAGTCCTGGATTCGAGATCTGACTTTCAAACCTTCTAACTGTTTCCGTTTAAGAAGTAGTAGTTTAGCTTGCACTTTTTTAATTTTGGCGTAGTTCTCGATTACTGTCGCGTCCAGTTTATATAGTTCCCTTAGACTTGAGTAGTGAAATTCCATGGTTCGCTTAAGCCACCAGTTCTTCTCTCTTGAGTAATGTAGCATGGCTTTCCTTAATTTGGGTTTAGCACATTGTAGCCACCATTTGATTGCCGAATCATATGTGCTATACTTGGCGAGACTTTCATTCCACGCTTGTGTGAAGGCATCCTTACATCCTTGATCATTTAAATGTGAGACATTAAATTTCCATGTTCCTTTACTACGGTACGTTCCCTGTTTCTGCAAGTTTATAGTACAAATATATGCAGCATGGTCCGTGAAAATAGTTGGCCAGACCTCGCACTGTATAATTTGGTGTTTTAAGTTGTCTGATACATATATCCTATCTAATCTACTTGCCGAATGACTTGTCACATACGTAAAACCAGGAGTTACTCCATACTTATGATCCCAACTGTCTGTTAAAAGTAAATCTCTTACTATCCGTTCCAGTTCCACGGATTTGTTAAAATTAGGTGTCTGATCTTTAGGGTGCAGAACACAGTTAAAATCTCCCCCCACGATAAGCTGGTCAGACGTTGATGTAAGTAGCGGAAGAATCTCCTCCGTGTAAAACTCCGCTCTGCGTCGCCTGTTATTGGATCCTGAGGGGGCATAGATGTTTACAATTCTAACGTTATTGATGGTGGCGGCGATCCCTCGATTGTTGACAAGCATTTCTATGTTTTGCGCCACAATTCCCTCTCTTAATAAGATAGCAGTCCCCAAATCTGCACCACGACCTGGGTTTGCTATGACGTTGTATCCGAATAGTTCTTCTAACTTAATGTCTGCAGCCTCCTGTAGCAAAAGAATATCAATATCAGCAGAATACAAGAAATCTTGAATATGACGGAGCCTAATGGAGCTGCGACTCTTATTGATGTTTAACGTTTATAGGCTTGACGATCACACATGTGGGTTATGAAATGATAATTGCCTACAGTTAATAGAAATCAGAGTCCTCTTCTTTCTCCACTTCCGGTATTTCCATTGCTTCCGTGCTATTTTTATTCTTCACCGCAGCAGCAGTTGGCAGAACATGTTCTGCGTTTCCAGAATCCCTAGAAACGTCCTCCATGTCTACCTCCCCTGTCCAGTCGACGCCAGTGATAAATTTGGAAGGCAAAGTATTTTGTTGTTCCTGGTTCTGCGTTTGGTATGCATGTTCCGAAGTAAGGTTGTCGAACGTCATATCTACGGTTTCCTTGCTGGTCTTGGCTGTCTGTTTCTGTTTAGCTGATCCATCTGGTGACTTCCCACATATTTTTTCCTTGACTTCTTTTGCCTTTGCTCGTAAAGGAGCAGCCTTCTCCTCTGCCCCTTCGCGAGCCAGTCGTCGTTTCTTGTGGGTTCGTGGTGACTTTGCTGGAGAGTTACTCTGCCCATCTGCGAAGGTCTCAGGCTCACTTACTGGCGTCCGGTTGTCAGCTGTTTCCTCCCTCCCCGTATCCCCTTTACATATCGGAATCTCTTCCGCTGATTGTGGAGGAGACTGGTCAATTGCTTCTTTCTGTGGTGCTTGTTCCGACGTGCTCTCCAGAATGTCCATTTGAGTAACAATGTCTTGCACGATGTCATCAGGCGGGATATTGTCTAAAGGAACCTCACTAGTTAACGGCTCTGTCCGCTGACCACGTGCGACAGCTACATACGTAGCTGGCAAGACAGTCATATTCGGGGGCTTAAGTGTTTCACTGGTTGGGAGCTGGGCAATTCGTCGTTTGACACAGTCAGCGCGAACGTGCCCTGGTAAATTACAAATGGCACAGGTTTTCGGTTGACCATCATACATCACAATGCCTCTAAAACCGCAAACATTTATATATGACGGTATATGTCGGCAGAGTTCAACCTTCAGTTGCCTAACACCATTCAACACAGGCAATTTATGTGCGCTGGACCATCTCTCGGCAAAATTGCTAAGTACTCTACCATATGGAGCAATTACCGAGTTTATTGCTTCAGCTGGAACCTCGAATGGCAACTCAAAAATCCGAACAGTTCTAACTCCGAAACCAACAAGATCAACAGTGACATTACCTATATTGCCGTCTCTATGATTGAATTTCAATAAACCACCTGTATCCTGCACTACTTTTTCACATAATTCGGCAGATGCCAGTTTCACGTACATGACACTGTTGATAATCGACATATGATATCCAATTATGTCTTCGAGTCGGATCTTAGCAGCTTCTATAAGCCAATCTTCAAATTCAAAGGACGTTGGTCGGGCAAATTTACGTTCGAATGTAAATTTCAAAGTATCTCGTCTACTGATGTTATCCATTACTGCGTTTTCATTTTCACACTACACACTACAGTAAACGCTGGCGTAAGCGAACAGACTTACCCCACGCGGAAGTAAACAAACCGCTACCGCAGCGAGGCACCGCGCGACCTCCTTACACCGCAAGCAGACTGCGTTATGAAACTTCCTGGCAGATTAAAATTGTGTGCCGGAACCGGGACTCGAACCTGCGACCTTTGCCTTTCGCGGGAAAGCGCTCTACCGACTGAGCTACCCCGACACGACTCACGATGCCGCCTCACAACTTTACTTCCGCCAGTACCTCGCCTCCTACTTTCCAAACTTCACAGAAGCTCTCTTGCAAACACGCAAGACTAGCACTCCTGGAAGAAACGATATGGTGGAGACATGGCTTAGCCACAGCCTAAGGGATGTTTCCAGAATGAAACTTTCACTCTGCAGCGGAGTGTGCGCTGATATGAAACTTCCTGGCGGATTAAAATTGTGTGCCGGAACCGGGACTCGAACCTGGGACCTTTGCCTTTCGCGGGAAAGCGCTCTACCGACTTTTTTTTTTTTTTTTTTTTTTTTTTTTTTTGTCGGGTCTCCTTCCTCCCCTACAACCCGTCCTTCCGCTCACCAAATTCGCCTTCATCGGCGTCGGCTTCATCGGCCTTTGGCTAAAGTAATGTGCTCTTCTTCTGCACGTTAAGGTAGAGGATCTCTTTCCGTCTTGAAGTCCTCCGCAGGTAAGTGTGGAACTTCATCCACAAGGAAACAAAATATATCGATAACTTCTGTCACAGGAAAATAATAATAATGATAAATAATAAAACAAATAAGAATAACTAAAGGAATATGATAAAGAAACTGACACTTCTGTCTTCACACGCATGTCATTTTCAACACACTGTCTACTACCAGAGTTCGTCTTCTCGTGAATTGGGGTGGGTTGATTTCCGTTTGGGATCTCCTTTTCGTAAAAAATCACTAATCTCCTTCATTTTGAAACTGTTTTCCTTTGTCCTCTCTTAACTCCGGTAGCGCCACGCGCCGATATGACTATGCGTCATGCTTCTTTGACATACTCTTTCTAATGTTTCACTAGTGTCGTAGGGTTCATCATAAACTAATATCGTTCATTGCCCTTTGTTTTTCATATCTGCGTTAATTCTAACGCCACTGGGTAGTTTGCAAGTAATGTTTTGTGTCGTGGATTGTTTAGGAGTTTCATAGCCTGATTTATACTATAGAGTCGAAAATCGTGGTAAGTGCCTTCCGCCGGTTTATTAATTATATAATGTAATGTGTGGCCGACTAGCCAGGTCCACATGTTTTGTTTCGTCATTGGGAAATAGTCGAAATCAGGTTGTAACATGGTTCCAATTGCTATTTCTTTGGTGGTCGTTCTGCCTATCAGAGCAAGTTTCCTTCGACACCATTCCCATATCTTCGTGTTCTCTCCGCATACACACCTGTGTTGTAGTGTGTCGATGAGGTCGCAACCCTTACACGTTGGTGTCTTGGCCAGCTTTATTCTGTGAAGTTTTTCCTTCGTGGCTATTGTTTCGTTTACGACTCTGTACCATGTTGATCTGATGTTTGTGTCGAGGATCTTGTTGTTGATGTTTTTCCACACTGTGGGCCACCGTATGTGCGCGTATTTGGTTTCCATCCTGTTCTGTCTCCCGTTGTCATTCATAACCTTGTATATCTCCGCTGTTGTTTTATTTCTGATGGTGTTGCTCTGCCTTCGCAGGTAGCTTGTGTCTAGGAAGAACTGGCGAATATGAACTAGTTCGTGTGGTACGGCACTAAGGTTAACCGGAGCCTCTAAACTAAGTGGTCTGTATGCGTTGATGACTGCTCGGAGAACGCTTTGTGGTTGTTCGTCATAAATTTGGAGAGTTCGTCTTATCAATAGTGCTCTGCATTTGGTACCAACATCCACTACACCAAGTCCTCCTTCCCTGGGCGGAAGTGTCGTTACATCTATTCCGACTTTAAATATACTGCCTCGCCATAGATACCACCCTACCGCCGCCATCACTCTGCCAGCTATTGTTGCATTGACCGGAAGGATTTGGCCTACGTACCAAATTTTCGATAGGATTTTGGTGTTAACAAAGTGAACTCTTTCAAGTAAATTTTGCATACGACCGTAGTTCTGTCGGAGACATGCTCTCGTCATATTTAAAATGTCTCTCCAAGTTGCAGCCGTTGTTCGCAGAGGACAATTATACATGTTTATTCCGAGGAGTTTCAGGAAGTCGGTACGCACGTAGTCTTCTCCCTCATTTTCTGGGAACCCTCTTCCTAATGGTAGTAATTTCGTTTTCCGTATGTTCAGTCTGGATCCTGAAGTGTGTTCGAACTCGCCAACCACCGTGTGCACGTCACGCAGTTCCTGAGCGTTGTTAAGAACAACTCCCACGTCATCCGCGTACGCGATGCATTTGAGAGTGCTGCCGTAGATGGTCATTCCTTGGAGCCGTTGGCTGAGTCTCCTAAGTAGTGGGTCGATAGCAATGACGAAGAGAGTCATTGACAAAGGACAGCCTTGTCGTACGGATTTCTCTATGGGGATTGGTTTCGTGAGATGTCCGTTTATCTTTACCCTCGACTTGGCATTGTTAAAGAGATTTTTGAGCATGCAGACGAATTCTTCCCCAAACCCCAGACGGGTCATTATTGCGAAGAGGTACTGATGCCTGATCCTGTCAAAAGCCTTGTTAAGGTCTAAGGATAAGAGTGCTGCTTCTGGACGTGTAAGAGCACAGTAGCTTATGAGCTCCCTATAATCAGTGAGACTTTGAAGGATCGTTCGTCCCGGTACTGCTGCCGTCTGACTTAGATGTATGATTTTATGCAACACAAGTTTGATCCTCGCTGCCATGACACGGGCTACTATCTTGTAATCCGAGTTGAGTAAGGATAACGGGCGGATTTTATGCATTTCGTTACAGGGGTATTCCTTGGGAATAAGGACAATGATCCCCTCGTTGAATCCATCCGGTATAATTGTCCCGTCCTTAATTTCGTTGCACATGTCGAGGAAGCAGTTTTCCAGTAGGTACCAAAATCGTTTGTAGAATTCTATTGGCAATCCGTCCGCGCCAGGTGATTTGTTTCCCTGTGCTCTTTTCATTGCTGATCTCAGTTCTTCTACTGTTATGTCCACCAACAGAGATTCCGCCTCTCGTGTATTCAGTCGGTCAGGTAAGCTGTTCATAATCTGCCTGAGCAACTCGTCGTCGACATGCTCCGAAGCGTACAATTCCGTATAATACTCAGTGACGTATTGCTTAATTGCCCGGTGATCTTTCAATAGGTTTCCGTCTCCTCTTCGAAGGCTGTGTATCAGCCCATTCCGCTTGTGACGTTGTTCCTTCGCGAGGTGGTACAGCGAAGGCGCTTCCCCGGACAAGCTGTTGTGGTCTCTCGACCGGATTATGATGCCTTCCATCTGTTTTCTTTTTAGTGCCGTTAATTTTGCTTTCACTTTTTTAATTTGTAATATGGTGTCCGCTGTTCTGTTACGACATTCGTGGAGTTCCCGGAGGCAACGGAAATAAAACTCAGACACGCTCTTTTCGTCTTGACGCCGTTGAAAGCAATACGTTTTTAAGCAACTGATTATCTTTGGTTTCGCACACTTGCACCACCATTGTATCGTACTTGGGAAGTTTCGGCGTCGTCTCATACAGGTATTCCATACCTCTTCCACACGGAGCCTCAAACTATCTTCTGGAAGGATAGTGACTTTAAGTTTCCAGATGTTCCTTCCCCGAAAAATATCCTGTTTGGTCATTTTCAGTTGACAGTGATACGCCAAATGATCTGAGAAATACACTGGCCATGTTTCAGGTCCAGTGACATTTGCTGTTAAGCACGGTGTTACATAAATCCTATCAATTCTACTAGCTGAGGTGGGGGTATAAAAGGTAAAACATTGACGATCTCCATGAATAACTTCCCAAGTATCGGCAAATCGCATCTCTCGTATTACGCGGTCTAACTCTGCGCTGTAATTAAAGTTGGGATGCTGATCTTTTCTCTTAAGCACACAATTAAAATCACCGGCTAAAACCATTGCTTCTTCAGCTCGTCGTATTAGATACAGGAGGTCCTGTTCATAAAAAAGTGATCTCTCCGCCCTGTGCTGGTTGCCTGAAGGAGCGTAAATGTTTATAAAACGAACGCCATGGATTAAACAAGACAACCCTCGGCCGTTTGCTATCCGTTCTATATCAGAGACTACGATTCCCTCCTTAATCAGGAATGCCGTCCCAAAGGCTCCATCCAACGTCGTGTTTAAAATCGCATCATAGCCAGTTATATTTAGCTGTAGCTCATAGTCGACCTCTTGTAACATCACGATGTCAACATCGGCGCTGTAGATGTAATCTCGGAGGGCGTCAACCTTCAGCAACGTCGTTATTTTATTGATGTTCAGGGTTGCTATTTTATATGTTTGAAGAAGTGACATCTATGGGTATAGGATCAAATGTTCCCCTGTAACACGAGTGAAATCATGTACAGGCAGGAAAGACAGGTCATCCAACTAGTTGGAAGTTCAGACGCCCTCTGTCCGCCGGAGTTCATCGTGCAAGGATGTCTTGGTGTTGTACATCGTAAATGTAGTAAATTTTAGTAAAAATCCGGGTCGTCATCTCTATCCCGCGGCGGGCCCTCTTGTCCAGGAGGCAGTCCGCCGTGTGGTTCCACCTGCATTGTATCAGCATCGCCGTGGTCCTCGGCATTATCTTCCATGTCCTGGTACCAATCCAGCGTACGGTTGTCGGGGATCGGACGTTCCTTCTCCTGTTCCGTGGATATTAACGGTTTATTCTTATTGTCGGAACCTGTTGTGTCTTTTCCCGTGGGGGCAAAAGTTGCCGTTTTTCCGGTTGTTCGGTCCGACATGTCTCCCGTCCGCGATTTCTTGTTTGTTTTAGAAGGCTGTGAGCCGCCGGCCGTGTCCTTCGCCGTGATTTTCTGGCGAACTTGCGCCGCCCTTTCCCGCAGCGTCGGCGCATATTTTTCCGCTGCTTCATGAGCGATGCGACGCTTCTTGTGTTCCTGGGGAGATACGTTGCCTGAGGTTTCAGTTACCTCCATCATGTCCGTCTCTGATGGAGCGCTGTGTGCTTTGACCTCCAAAATTGTGGAAGCAATTTCGGACGAGCCGTGGTGTGCCGGTGTCACTGCGGCACAACTCTTATCCGCCACGCGATCGGCAGCAGTCGGCACCGCCGTGTCACAGGAGTCCATATGCACATCGTCTGCCGAAGTGTTTTCGGCGACAGGTGCGTCCGTTGTTATCTTCGAATCCACCACGACACCGTCTGCCGAAGCGTTCACGGTAACAGTCGTGTCTGTCGCTACAGCGCTAGATTCTCTGGTTGCACCTTCTACAGACGTCTCCTCGGTGGCAGATGTGAGAGCCGCTACGGTCGGTTGTGTGGCCACGTGTCCGCGGGCTACCGCTGCGTACTTGAGCGGCAGTGAAGTTACGGTGGTCGGCGCTTCCGCCTCGCCTACCGGGGTCTGTGTCACTCGTCGTTGCATACATTGAGAGCGGACATGACCGGTGGAGCCGCACGCCCCGCACGTGCGTGGTTGACCGTCGTACATTACTATTGCCCTATAGCCACAAACTGAAATATAGGACGGAATGTGTTTCAGAAGTTCGATTCTGACTTGTCTAACGCCATTCAACACCTTGAATTTGTGAGCACCGGACCATATTTCAGCAACATTACTAAGGACGGTGCCATAACTCTTTAAAACAGAGTCGATATCCTCGGCGGTAATTTCAAAAGGCAGTTCGAATATTCTAACCGTCCTGATACCTAGACCCACTTGTGTTATGCGGACCTCTCCTATATTACCGTCGGAGTGCTTAAACTTTGAAATTCCTCCGCAAGATTCGACAACCGCGTCACATTTGGCTGCACTGAGAAGTTTCAAATAAACCGTGCTGCTACAGAGCGACAAATGGTAACCAATGACATCGTCGGTATTCAATTTCAATGATTCTTCTATAAAATCCTCAATCTCAAAAGATGTCGGTCGCACTAATTTCGGGTCAAACGTCAATTTCAATGTGTCTCTTCGTGGTGGTTGCGTCATCGTTAAGTCGTTCGAAATATCATCACCAACAAGTAAACACGCTCAGCGGCGTGGCACTTACCACACAAACAGCGCTCTGCCGGCAGCGGCGAGGACGTAAACACCAGGCGTCCGCACTGCTCGCCCGCCGACAGCGGAATGCCGACTGAGCTACCCCGACACGACTCACGATGCCGCCTCACAACTTTACTTCCGCCAGTACCTCGCCTCCTACTTTCCAAACTTCACAGAAGCTCTCTTGCAAACACGCAAGACTAGCACTCCTGGAAGAAACGATATGGTGGAGACATGGCTTAGCCACAGCCTAAGGGATGTTTCCAGAATGAAACTTTCACTCTGCAGCGGAGTGTGCGCTGATATGAAACTTCCTGGCGGATTAAAATTGTGTGCCGGAACCGGGACTCGAACCTGGGACCTTTGCCTTTCGCGGGAAAGCGCTCTACCGACTGAGCTACCCCGACACGACTCACGATGCCGCCTCACAACTTTACTTCCGCCAGTACCTCGCCTCCTACTTTCCAAACTTCACAGAAGCTCTCTTGCAAACACGCAAGACTAGCATTCCTGGAAGAAACGATATGGTGGAGACATGGCTTAGCCACAGCCTAAGGGATGTTTCCAGAATGAAACTTTCACTCTGCAGCGGAGTGTGCGCTGATATGAAACTTCCTGGCGGATTAAAATTGTGTGCCGGAACCGGAACTCGAACCTGGGACCTTTGCCTTTCGCGGGAAAGCGCTCTACCGACTGAGCTACCCCGACACGACTCACGATGCCGCCTCACAACTTTACTTAAGCCAGTACCTCGCCTCCTACTTTCCAAACTTCACAGAAGCTCTCTTGCAAACACGCAAGACTAGCACTCCTGGAAGAAACGACATGGTGGAGACATGGCTTAGCCACAGCCTAAGGGATGTTTCCAGAATGAAACTTTCACTCTGCAGCGGAGTGTGCGCTGATATGAAACTTCCTGGCGGATTAAAATTGTGTGCCGGAACCGGGACACGAACCTGGGACCTTTGCCTTTCGCGGGAAAGCGCTCTACCGAGTGAGCTACCCCGACACGACTCACGATGCCGCCTCACAACTTTACTTCCGCCAGTACCACGCCTCCTACTTTCCAAACTTCACAGAAGCTCTCTTGCAAACACGCAAGACTAGCACTCCTGGAAGAAAGGATATGGTGGAGACATGGCTTAGCCACAGCCTAAGGGATGTTTCCAGAATGAAACTTTCACTCTGCAGCGGAGTGTGCGCTGATATGAAACTTCCTGGCGGATTAAAATTGTGTGCCGGAACCGGGACTCGAACCTGGGACCTTTGCCTTTCGCAGGAAAGCGCTCTACCGACTGAGCTACCCCGACACGGCTCACGATGCCGCCTCACATCTTTACTTCCGCCAGTACCTCGCCTCCTACTTTCCAAACTTCACAGAAGCTCTCTTGCAAACACGCAAGACTAGCACTCCTGGAAGAAACGATATGGTGGAGACATGGCTTAGCCACAGCCTAAGGGATGTTTCCAGAATGAAACTTTCACTCTGCAGCGGAGTGTGCGCTGATATGAAACTTCCTGGCGGATTAAAATTGTGTGCCGGAACCGGGACTCGAACCTGGGACCTTTGCCTTTCGCGGGAAAGCGCTCTACCGACTGAGCTACCCCGACACGACTCACGATGCCGCCTCACAACTTTACTTCCGCCAGTACCTCGCCTCCTACTTTCCAAACTTCACAGAAGCTCTCTTGCAAACACGCAAGACTAGCATTCCTGGAAGAAACGATATGGTGGAGACATGGCTTAGCCACAGCCTAAGGGATGTTTCCAGAATGAAACTTTCACTCTGCAGCGGAGTGTGCGCTGATATGAAACTTCCTGGCGGATTAAAATTGTGTGCCGGAACCGGAACTCGAACCTGGGACCTTTGCCTTTCGCGGGAAAGCGCTCTACCGACTGAGCTACCCCGACACGACTCACGATGCCGCCTCACAACTTTACTTAAGCCAGTACCTCGCCTCCTACTTTCCAAACTTCACAGAAGCTCTCTTGCAAACACGCAAGACTAGCACTCCTGGAAGAAACGATATGGTGGAGACATGGCTTAGCCACAGCCTAAGGGATGTTTCCAGAATGAAACTTTCACTCTGCAGCGGAGTGTGCGCTGATATGAAACTTCCTGGCGGATTAAAATTGTGTGCCGGAACCGGGACTCGAACCTGGGACCTTTGCCTTTCGCCGGAAAGCGCTCTACCGACTGAGCTACCCCGACACGACTCACGATGCCGCCTCACAACTTTACTTCCGCCAGTACCTCGCCTCCTACTTTCCAAACTTCACAGAAGCTCTCTTGCAAACACGCAAGACTAGCACTCCTGGAAGAAACGATATGGTGGAGACATGGCTTAGCCACAGCCTAAGGGATGTTTCCAGAATGAAACTTTCACTCTGCAGCGGAGTGTGCGCTGATATGAAACTTCCTGGCGGATTAAAATTGTGTGCCGGAACCGGGACTCGAACCTGGGACCTTTGCCTTTCGCGGGAAAGCGCTCTACCGACTGAGCTACCCCGACACGACTCACGATGCCGCCTCACAACTTTACTTCCGCCAGTACCTCGCCTCCTACTTTCCAAACTTCACAGAAGCTCTCTTGCAAACACGCAAGACTAGCATTCCTGGAAGAAAGGATATGGTGGAGACATGGCTTAGCCACAGCCCAAGGGATGTTTCCAGAATGAAACTTTCACTCTGCAGCGGAGTGTGCGCTGATATGAAACTTCCTGGCGGATTAAAATTGTGTGACGGAACCGGGACTCGAACCGGGGACCTTTGCCTTTCGCAGGAAAGCGCTCTACCTACTGATCTACCCCGACACGACTCACGATGCCGCCTCACAACTTTACTTCCGCCAGTACCTCGCCTCCTACTTTCCAAACTTCACAGAAGCTCTCTTGTAAACACGCAAGACTAGCACTCCTGGAAGAAAGGATATGGTGGAGACATGGCTTAGCCACAGCCTAAGGGATGTTTCCAGAATGAAACTTTCACTCTGCAGCGGAGTGTGCGCTGATATGAAACTTCCTGGCGGATTAAAATTGTGTGCCGGAACCGGGACTCGAACCTGGGACCTTTGCCTTTCGCGGGAAAGCGCTCTACCGACTGAGCTACCCCGACACGACTCACGATGCCGCCTCACAACTTTACTTCCGCCAGTACCTCGCCTCCTACTTTCCAAACTTCACAGAAGCTCTCTTGCAAACACGCAAGACTAGCACTCCTGGAAGAAACGATATGGTGGAGACATGGCTTAGCCACAGCCTAAGGGATGTTTCCTGAATGAAACTTTCACTCTGCAGCGGAGTGTGCGCTGATATGAAACTTCCTGGCGGATTAAAATTGTGTGCCGGAACCGGGACTCGAATCTGGGACCTTTGCCTTTCGCGGGAAAGCGCTCTACCGACTGAGCTACCCCGTCACGACTCACGATGCCGCCTCACAACTTTACTTCCGCCAGTACCTCGCCTCCTACTTTCCAAACTTCACAGAAGCTCTCTTGCAAACACGCAAGACTAGCACTCCTGGAAGAAAGGATATGGTGGAGACGTGGCTTAGCCACAGCCTAAGTGATGTTTCCAGAATGAAACTTTCACTCTGCAGCGGAGTGTGCGCTGATATGAAACTTCCTGGCAGATTAAAATTGTGTGCCGGAACCGGGACTTGAACCTGTGACCTTTGCCTTTCGCGGGCAAGCGCTCTACCGAATTTTTTTTTTTTTCCGGGTCTCCATCCTCCCCTACAACCCGTCCTTACGCTCGCCATAAAAGCCTTCATCGGCTAGCTTCAGTAGCTATGATATGATACTTGTATTTCTAAAAGGAAAAAGCTAATTTCTTCTTTAGAGACAAATAAAATTTCTTCTTGTAAAAGAGTTAAATTGTCGTGAGGACTCCTTCTTCTAGAGTCTATGAATGAAAAAGTTTTTCTAAAACTAAATTGAAACTTCTTCTTCGAAGTTTTTGTTTTTAATGTTCTTCTGTGAATGCCAAATTAAATATAAACATGACCTAAAATAAATAAATAAAAATTGATCCTTCTCCTTCCTCCTGAACTTCTATGGATGCACATGAGCTGGAAATAAAGGGGTCTTGATGAAGGCTGATAAATCAATCACATCATTCTATACAGGCGTTCCTTTTTCAGCACGGTGGATGCTTTCGGAGTTCGTCTTCTCGAAATTTATTTCGTATTTTACCATTGATAATCGAATTAGAAATGTTCATCCTCTCATCTAATCAATATTTATTGCAAAACTGGGGCTTCTCTTAACTCCGATTACGCAACCGGCCGAAAATTTCAGCGCTTATTATTTCATTAAGAATGTATTGTTACAATCATCGTTTCAGATGATTGTTCTTCTCAGAAAACACGCATAATGCTTTTTGTAATTTTTTCTTCGAGTTAGTGTATGGTGCTGGGTCGTGATGTAGAGCCAGTAATCTTCCTTGCTCTTTTTGTCGTAAGTCATGATGTAGTGCACTGTGTGTCCTATTATCCAATTGACGGCATTTCGTTTGGTCCTGGGGTAAGGATTTGCCTGTGGGTTCAAAAAGTCTGATGGTTTGTAGACATTAGGCGTCGTCCTATTGATCGTCGCTAGTTTCTTTGTGACCAACTGCCAAATGTCCTTGACACTGTCACATACCAGCCTGTGTTCTTCTGTATCAGTAAGATGGCATGATGTACATAAGGGAGAGTTGACGAGATGTATGGCATGAAGTTTGTCGTTAGTTGTTATTTTCCGGTTTACAGCTTTGTACCACGTGGCTCTTACTTTAGAAGGAAGGTTAGGGTCGTGAATATTTTTCCAGATTATTGGCCAGTCATAAACAGGATATTTTTGTTCGATGGCATTAGTTTCCTTGTTTTTCATGAGTTCCTTGTAAACTTCCTTCACGATCATCATCTTCTGTCCTGTTTTTTCTGAGATATATAGCTATATTCGACTAAAAAGTGTCTAAGATGATAAAGTCCAATAGGAATGTGATGTACATCAATTGGAGGTTGTATGCTGCCAGGAACTATTTCATTTAGCAGATGGGCCGTGAGGCTGTTGGGCGACGTTTTCCATATCTTGTACGTCTTGCACACCTTTCTGTGTAGGAAGTGTGAGTGTGCTGAACTTCACTTTAAAAATATTTCCTTGGCTGACAAAGTTCCCCAATGCCGACATGATTCTATTGGCGATGCCGTGCGGTACGGGAAAGGCTTGTGCAACATAATTAAGTTTTGATGTCACAATACATTAACAAGAGTGGTTTTTTGAAGTTCGTCAAGGTGCCTCAGTCTGTTTTCTTGAATAACTGCACGTATTTTAGCAAGTAGTTGTCTGTAGTTTACAGCGATAGTACGCTGGATATTATTCCTGAAATTCAATCCCTAAGCACTTGAGTTGATCTACTTCTGGTAACTGTTCTATGCTTCGCGTACATTTCCCTCTACCTATATTCATAATGCCTGACTTCCTTTTGTTTAGCTTCACTCCGGATGCCAGTTCATATTTGTGCACAATCTGCAGAGCTTGCGCCACTTCTTGCTCGTTCATAACCAGGATACCAACATCATCTGCATACGCGTTACACACTATTTTCTGGCTATTTATCTGCAGTCCTTGTAGTTCTTGTGTAAGCGTGGAAAGCAGAGGTTCGATCGCAATGGCAAATAACGCCATTGACATGGGACATCCTTGTCTTACAGAGGAATCCATCATAATCGGTTGGCTTAATTGTCCGTTTATCATTATACGTGCTACGCTATTACGTAATATTTGTTCAATTATTCGCAGGAAAACCCGGAGAGAACCCCACTACTTTCATGGTATTAAGAAGGTATTGATGATTGACTCTGTCAAATGCCTTCTCAAAGTCTAACGACACTATTGCACACTTTATTCGACAGACTTCCGCAGTTGATATGATATCCCGGTATTCGCATATATTTTGTAAGATACTTCTGTCTTTACCGACACATTTTTGGTACTGGCCAGTTACTGAATTCATGATCAATTTCATTCTTCTTGCCAGAATGCATGCGAAAATCTTATAGTCACTATTCAATAGTGTGATCGGACGTAAATTTTCAATTCCTCTGCTTGCTGATTTCTTAGGAATTAGGACTATAACGCCCTCTGGGAATTCTTTTGGGATGTCGACATTGCCGGTCAGAAGTTCGTTACACATACATAGTAATTTGCTCTTCAGTATAGGCCAGAACACTTGGAAAAATTCTATGGATATCCCATCAGGTCCTGGGGATTTATTTTTAGGACTCCGTGCTATTGCATCTTTCAGCTCGTCCTCATCTATATCTGTCGTGAGATGTCCTCGTTCCTCCACAGTCAGTCTGCCTGTTATGTTACTTGTCAGCTCATAATGCATATTTTCATCAATGTGTTTATGTGACATTAGTTCCGATATGTAGTTATGAATTGCATCTTTAATTTCATTTGTTTCCTAAGCATTTGTCCATTAGGTAACTTAAGTTCTGTCAGGATTTTTCTACTCCCTCTCTTGTTTTCACGCATAACGTGGAATATTGACGGTTCTTCCCCGTTTATATTATTCTGCACTCTAGACCGTATTTTAAAACCTTCCGCTTGCTTCCGTTTTAGAGCTAAAATTTTTGCTTTGATTTTCTGAATCCTTGTGTAATTGTCTATCATTTGTTCATCCATGGTGTACAAATCCCTAAGACATTGAAAATAAAATTCAGTTGTTTTTTTATACCAAAAGTTCCTCTGTCGTGAGTATTCAATCAGCGTTTTTCGTATCTTAGGCTTCGCACACTGCAGCCACCAAGCTGTGACCGAACTGAATGACGGTATTTTGTTCTCACATTGTTTCCAGACATTAGTAATCACCACGCGACATTCCTCATCTTGCAGATGTGAGATGTTTAGTTTCCATAAACCTCTAGCTCGGTAGGTCTCTTGTTTTTGCAAATTAATTGTTGTGATGTATGCCGCATGATCAGAGAAGCAGGTGGGCCACACTGCAGATTGGAGAATGTGGTCCTTCATATCAGCTGATACATAAATTCTATCCAGCCTGCTGGCTGAAATGACTGGTAAAGTAAGTAAACCCAGGCGCCGCACCGTGGGTGTGCTCCCAGGTGTCGGTTAATTTCAGTTGATGTACTATACGCTCAAGTTCGCCGGCCGCGGTGGACGAGGAGACTGAGGCGCTTCAGTCACGGTCTGCACGGCCACTACGGTCGGGGGTTCGAATCCCCCCTCGGGCATGGATATTTGTGCCGTCCTAGTTCGTAAGTAGTTCATAAGTAGTTTGTAAGTTTAGGGACTGATGACCCCGTAGTTAAGTCCCATAAGCTTTACAAACATTTGAACATTTGCTCAAATTCGATAGATTTATTACAGTTCGGTATCTGATCTTTGGGATTAAGAACACAATTGAAGTCACCGGCTAGGATAATATGATCTGTATGGTTACGGAAGAGAGGAACGATGTCACTTGTATAAAATTCCGCTCTCGCACGCCTGTTATTATTCCCGGATGGAGCGTACACATTGATAATACGCGCGTTGTTGATAGTTGCCGCAATTCCTCTGCTGCTTACAAGTTTTTCTATTTCTTCGACTCGAATACCTTCTTTCGTTAACATTGCGGTTCCTAGTTCTGCACCGTTGCCAGGGTTGGTGATTAAGTTATAGCCCTGTATCGCATCGAGATTGATATCTGATACTTCCTGCAAAAGTAATATGTCAATATCGGCTGCGTATGCAAAATCTTTCACGTGTTGGAGACGGATGGAGGAGCGTACCTTATTAATATTCAGCGTGGCGACTTTGAAAGCTTGTGTTGCGTTCATATTGTTATTCATTTACATTAAAATTCGTCATATGAAGTGCTGTCAGAAACATCTCCTGTTCCACTCATCTGTTCCAAGGAAGTTGTATCCATCATGTTCAGTTCATCTTCCTGTTGGCCAAGGGGCTTCGCGGTTGTAACAATATCTGCCATTTCTTCATCTGCATTCCTTTCATTTAAATCCTCTGCCCAGCTTTTGTGCTGGTTGCTCTTCAGGGTGTCTGCGTTCAAACCTCGTATTTCGGGAGAAACTTTTACATCGCAAGGGGGTTTCTGCTTCACTTTTCCTTATAAATCACATACTCTATTCTATTTATATTCCTTTATTCGGTTTGCTTTGAAAAGCTTACAGACGATAAAAAGTAGGTGAAATTAGTTCAGACTAGGACATACCTGTTTGTCCTAAGGCATCTAAATTCTAATTAGGATAAACCGATTCGACCTAGGCTAAACTGATTTCTCCTGTCGTTAACAGAATGAACTAGTTTGGCCTAGGCTACACTGGTTTGTCCTATCGTAATATGATGAACTAGTTTGGCCTAGGCTAAACTGGTTTGTCCTATCGCATGTAGGGAGAACTGGTTTGGCCTAGGCGAAATTAGTTCATACTAAAATCGGGTTTGGCCTGTAACATCTATATTTCATACACAAATATGTACTTTAGGTTAATCATCCACATGGGAGGTCTTCGCATTGTGTTTTTAACTCTGAAATCTCTTTAAAATACGTTGCATTACTTGAATAAACTGGATGCTGCGTATTGACTAAAGTGTATAACGAATATAAAGGCCACCCCTTTGTTGAGCGAAGATTTCAATCTGTAATGTGTTCAAATGTTTGTTAAACTTATGGGACTTAACTACGGGGTCATCAGTCCTTAAACGTAAACTAATTATGAACTATCTTACACTTAAGACGGCACAAACAGCCATGCCCGAGGGGGCATTCGAACCCCGACCGTAGCGGCCGTGCAGACTGTGACTGGCGCGCCGAAGACCGCTCGGCCACTGCGGCCGGCTCCGTAATATGTACAAAAAATTAATTTTTACTCCGAATATATATTTTTCCAATCAGTTGGTAGCTTCAGATTGGCCTAAACATCGTCTTTCAAAACGCACTTTTACTAACGAAACTTCACAGTTTTTCGGTTGTATCTTGATAACGGACACAGATGTTTGAAAACGGAACGATGCCGTTGCTAGATGAATATTAATATCAATATTTGAACAATTTGTGATGGTTAATATTTACATAATTGCGACTGGCTGTGAAAACATGCGTAAACATCACGTTTTGTGAGTTTGTATAAAACTATGATAAGTTAGAACTATGTGTCTCGGTGAGGGAGAAAGATATCGAAAAATTTAAAATTTGTTTTGACAATATCAGAATAAGAAGTTATGGTAAAAATTTTGACAATTTGCAATCAAAAGAGTCTGATTGAGCAGCCCCAAAATTCGTGTTTTTGGTACCCACAAATCATCGATTTTCGTGATTTTCTCAGTAACCACCCATGAATAAATGGTGCGTTTGTAAGCCGTTGGAAGCCCTCCATAGACCACACGTAACGTGCAAACACCAAGGGACTTGATCAATTTGTACGATCTGGAAAAAAAAAATTAATTAAATTAGAACACGCACCTTCACCGTCACAGTGAAATCACTATCACCAGAGAATCACAACGCCACCTTTCTGACTCTCTCCTCCATGTTACATGTCTAGCATGTGGACCGTTTACTATTTTTATGTTTTTCACTTTTTCCTGTGTTCAGTTTTTAATGAGTTATTCGCTGCGTCATGTTACCACCAACTCTGAAGGGGTGTTCCCCTTGTCAAAAAGTATATGTCTTCGGACCCGTTTTTATTAAACTTTTCTTCTTACTTCGATGAGTAAGTCTACTAACACCTCAAATTATTCGGCAATTCTTTCTAACACCTTGTTTAAATGGAAAACCTTTTCATTCTCATTCATCAGATTTTGCAATTGCAATCACGACTCGCACTTGTTCCTTCAGCCTCAGTTGGTCAATATTTCAATATCATTATCGGCAATGACAATCATATCTTGTGTTTTTGTGAAATATGTGTGAAAGTACTTCTCATAATATTCTCTTTTGCAACAAGACTCTATTTTTTTACGACAGATTCCATTAAACCCTTAGAGTGAAAGGGAGATTAAAACTGGCTTCAAGTTCGCGCTACTATTCAAATCTGCTGATGAAACACCACCATTAAAAGACAGGAAGGTAATATTCGTGGTAACTGACGTGTTCTCTGCCAGCCCTCCTGGCGTATCAGTTATGCGATGAAAAGCGCGGTGTAAATATAGCCCTCTGTGTGTAACCTCTCTGACGAGGAATACGAGAAACCTTTGAAGATGATTTTCCTCTTTCAACAGAGATAGGAAATGAGAGAGAGAGGAGCCATCTTTTTTCCGTGAATAGTGTTTTCAGTTAGGGCTCTGCTCTTGAGACGAGAAGTTTGAAATCAAAGAGACATAATGAGGTAGTGCGCAGCTCCAATACCAGTGTGATTATAGCATACAACTGCCGAATGCGGATTACAGCTGTTCGTACTGCAATATTAAATATGCTGTCTGCTTCACGATCTTGCATTTCTAGATACCGCTTACGAATAGGAGTTTCCGTAATACCTGTATCTACATAAAAGCGAAAGGACACTCATTCATTCACTCACTCATTCACTCTCTCGCTGACTAAACGACTTCACCTATATAGGTGAATCTTGGCACGAATGTAGTTCATAGGTAGAAGACGTCAGCTAAGAAAGGATTTTGCGATAGGGCCGATAGTTCGTCATGAACAAAGAAAACATCCCCGTCTTGCGGCACGTAATAGTGTGACTTCATCAGTACACTAATTGAGAAGGAGAGAACTTAGCGTCTTGCGACAAACTTTAAACATAATTTCAAGCCTTTAGGAAACTTTTTCTAGCTGACAACCCCAGCAAAATGATGAAAGGAAAAAAGTTTGTCGCTTACTACTTTATCGTCGTTCATTCAGTAAAATTACGGCTTTTGGCATGACGTTACAATTTATTACTCGTACACTATTAATTGTTTTGCGATAAATGTAGTTCATAGGTAGAAGACGTCAGCTAAGAAAGGATTTTGCGATAGGGCCGATAGTTCGTCATGAACAAAGAAAACATCCCCGTCTTGCGGCACGTAATAGTGTGACTTCATCAGTACACTAATTGAGAAGGAGAGAACTTAGCGTCTTGCGACAAACTTTAAACATAATTTCAAGCCTTTAGGAAACTTTTTCTAGCTGACAACCCCAGCAAAATGATGAAAGGAAAAAAGTTTGTCGCTTACTACTTTATCGTCGTTCATTCACTAAAATTACGGCTTTTGGCATGACGTTACAATTTATTACTCGTACACTATTAATTGTTTTGCGATAAATGTTACAGACAGTATAAAGACATAGAGCTGAACGTGCCTTCGAAAATATATCACAAAACGACACGTAGATCATGAGATATGAGGACATAAACGGTAACGTTCATGGAAAACCGCCCCCTCAAACAACGCGTTTTAATCTTCTAATACTTTATTACTAATTGTATTCGCATTAGATTTTACCAATATACAGTACTTATACAAAGAAATGCATACCTGCAAAAAATACAACTGTACAACTTATAATTCAAGAAAGATAAGATGATACATATCGCGATGGGCAAAAACTGTCAAACAATGAACCACGTTTTAATATATTTACGTGTTTACTAGCACATTAATTGACATTAATTCTCTCTTAGCCTTGTACAACTTCCTTCAATAACTTTCTTGTGTAATTCTAAACATTCCTATGGGTTGCATGGTGTAGTTCTTAATTTTATTTTTCCGACTTAGTAATTATTTCACTTTTACGAGTTATTTTACACTGGACTTCATCCTTCTCTGTAATCGCCCCCTATCGCGTGTAGCTGTATTTCATTCGCTTCCTTATATAATTGTAAGCATTTCTATTGGTTGCATGCTGTAGTAAATTTTCATTTTTTCCGGAAACTGAATTTATTCAATTTTGTCGCTTTTCGGAACTACGTGGGTCCAATTCCAATTTCCAGGGTATGCAGCTAGTCGCCTGAGTCCACGCCACTTCTCTTTTAAAACCAGTACCTAGCTCGATTTATAACAGACTGCAACTTAAGAATCTACCGTGATTTTGTATAATGAATCCGACTTTCAACCACTTCAAATTCAAATGTTTGTACAGCTTATGGGACTTAACTACGGGGTCATCAGTCCCTAAACTTACAAACTACTTATGAACTACTTACGAACTAGGACGGCACAAATATCCATGCCCGAGGTGGGATTCGAACCCCCGACCGTAGCGGCCATGCAGACCGTGACTGGAGCGCCTCAGTCACCTCGGCCACCGCGGCCGGCTTCAACCACTTCACCTTCAGTGGAGTGCGTTCATGTAACGTAGCTGTGTGTCGCCGTTAGCGTGTTTGCTCGCGTTTTCTGTTCAGATTTAATTTAACTTGCTACACACACGCACCATCTCAAAACAGGCCAGCTTCAAAGTGTTTATATGTTGTGTTTTATGCTACCTCCGACTTGCTAAAATTCGCCCACTGCATCTAGTACACCAAATTTCAGTGTATTTCTTGGGTAATTTTTCCGATGTGCAACAGTTGAAACCTTCATTCGAATTCTGAGTGACCCCATGAAGAAATCTACTAAGCAAAACTCAGGTCACTCAGGTCTCTGAAAATTCGTTTTATTTCATTCATAACAGGCTCAGGAAGAGAATGCTTATGATGGTATATGGTTTCTGTAACAGAAATAAACGGGGTATGGCGGTACACATGGCCATAACTTTAAAGTTTGGTACGTACAGGGCGGTCCATTGATAGTGACAGGAACAAATTTATCACGAAATAAGCATCAAACGAAAAAACTAGCTTGAAGGGAGAAAACAGGTGGGGCTATACTTGGCCCACTAGTTGGCGCTGCCATAGGTCAAACGGACATGAACTGCATTTTTTAAATAGGTACCCCCATTTTAATACACGTTCGTCCAGTAGGTAAATAAATATGAATTTTTTCGCTTTGTGATACTTGGCGCTGTAATATTCACAGACATATGGCTCACAATTTTGGACGAGCAGTGGGTAATAGGTAGGTTTTTTAAATGAAAATTTAGAACGTAGGTACGTTTGAACTTTATTTCGCTTGTTACAATGTGATACAAGTACTTTTGTGAAATTACTATACACTATGTGAATGCATGCTATTACTGTGTGATTACCTGTATTCCCTCATGACTTCAACAAATGGTCAAAATGATGTCCTTTAACTTCAATGCATTTGGCAATATGCGTAAGAAATTCCCCTCAACAGCGAGTAGTGCGCCTTCAGTAATGTTCTCACATGCATTGACAATGCGGTGGCGCATGTTTTCATGCGTTGTCGGTGATCACGATAACAAATATCATTCAATTTTCCCCACATAAGGAAATTCGGGGATCTTAGATCCGGTGAACGTGCGGGCTATGGTATGGTGATTCTACGACCAACCCACCTTAAACGTCGACCACTGTACGTAACTTGTTTTAACACTAAAATTAGTAAATGAGGTCCGTGTTAACTCTGTGCTATAAAGCCAAACTGAGAACTGACTCGTTTCAAATTACTTCAATAACAGGAAGCTAATACTACAGTGGTCAATATACATAGCAGCTCATACGTTATTACTCACAGACATTAATAAGCAAGCCACCACAATTAAAGGTGGCTAAGAAAATATTTGTGGTGCAACGGAAATCGCTCACGCTCACGCAGAGGCGAGATAAGACAATGACACATATTTAAAAAAAAGAAAAGAAAATCATCTTGGAAATAAAAAAAGACAAAACATGATCAAGTGTGCAAGCACATAAAATAAACACTACAAATTTACACATGTCAAGCAATCCTAGACAAAAGGAAACAGATGATGAAATGCACAAACACATAAACACTAGAAATCCACGCAAGTTAAACAATCCTACGTTATAATATAATCTAAGGTAAAATCGACTTACAACTTAAACTATTCTTCCCACAAAGCTGCAAAACAAAAAATGGAGATTGGATTTTTACCGTCCTATCGATGTTAGAAATTCAGGTGTCCTCATGGTACACATGGGGCAGACAGTTCCTTGACGTGGGGCTTGCCTTTGTTCAGCTCCTTCATTTTTGTTTGTATTTCCTCGCATCTCTGACTCTGCCCTCTTCTGAATGTTAGTCTGTCTATCTACTACAGATCATGCTCCATCCTTTAATTTACAAAATTGCCCTGCAATACTTATACTTGGTTCTATTAATAAGCCATGTTGTATATTGTCAATGAAATTTTGATGCACCCCTCCATTAGTGCTCTACCGCGACTATCTTCTGGTCGAATTGCACACCTCTTGTTATTCAAACAGCCAATACCTAGACAAAATTATCTAGACCTCTGAGCATCAACACCACAGTGCATCTACGTGCAACTAAAAATCAAATGAATTATGGCGTTGACGCCTACCATGGCGTCTTAGAAACATGCTACCTAACGGGGAGATTGCCGATATAAAATTTACAGTAAAGGTGGCAACTAAGCACTTGCTAAACAAGGATAGTTTCACGTACAGTGAAGAAGAGCACACACACTTAGAACGATATACAGGGACACAAATTACCATAAACAAGACACACACATAATATACACAATAAAATACTTAACATGGCCTAAAGAACTTAGTTTATGCACCATCAATCCTCACGTTGGAAACAAAAAGATAAAAGCATGAAAAAAGTGATGATGTGAGGCAGGCAGCCTGATAGCTATCAGAGACACTTGAACATGTACAAATAGCCCACCAGACGGAACTGGCGAGTTGCTGTTATCCACCCCCAATAGCAGCTTGTACGTTATAGTACACAAAACATGCATACAATATGAAGATGCATTATGGCGAAATGAAATCGCACAACAAACACATATAAAAAGGGCACATGTATCAAAATACACTTTTAAAACTAACCACTTACGAAAAACACTACAAAATACAGCACAAATTTTCAAATACAAATCAAAGAGGTGGTAAGAATATCACTTAATTTACCCTAGAAACATTAAATTAAAACAGCTTAGGACGTACAAGCTCCTTTCTGAGCAGGTTGGTCGAGTGATGATCAACTAGAGCAAATTATTACTGGCTTGTGCTATGACCGGGATCCTTCGGTTTGTTATGGCGCGGATCTGCGGACCTAATCTCGACATCTTCACTTGCCAGGTCACGTGGTTTTTGCGGTCCTTTATCGTGTTGGTAGCCCTTATTTCCGTTCCTGAACTTTCGCCGCTTGTCATCTCTCATACCACGAAAATAACCCTGCCCATTCCCCTGCTGTGGCTGATTTTCCGCACTGGAAGGGCCGCACTCTGCACTGCTATTGCTTTCCGCGTGGTTGTGCCTAGCACTCTTAGCACTACCATTACTTCTCCTTGAAGAGCCGTTGCTGTCTCTTCTAGGTCCGTAACCTTCATCATATTCTAAGTCCTCCAGGTAAGCCTGGAAGGACTCAATGTCCTACTTGCAGCTTCCCACAAGGATGGCATTGCGCACATTTCGTGGGAGCTTTGACGTGCAAATTTTTATCAATTTATGCGGAGGGTATGGGTAGTCGAGGAATTGATTTCTCTGCATCATTCCTCGAAAGAATTCTCTGAGACTCCTTCAATTGCTATTAGCAAAGTGGGGCATCAATAGAATGCTGATTTTTACTCGTTCCTGTTGCCTCTCTGACTAGTAGGCAGACAGGAAATGTTCCCTAAAATGATCGTAGTAGCGACAATATCTTAAGAGAGGTTGCATCCGCGTGGTGGGCTCCCCTTCTACAAACTGTGACAGGCGTTTTCTATGTGCGCGGGAGTTGGGGTGGAATGGAGACTTGCTCCAGACATGGGACACGTTCTTCTAATTCGGCCGCTACATCACGGCGCCTGCGGTTAATTTCCCACTGTTGTTCCATGAATCTGAGTAAGTCGTGAACTTCCTCTTATTCATTTACAACTGCGAAAACTGCTCTTTCGGCCGCCGGCTCCCCGGTCTGCAGAAGGTGCACGACCGAGTTGGCCAGTTATTCTATGCGCACACCTAGTTCATCTGTGCGTGCGCCAAGTTCATTGGTGCGTGCTTTCACCTGACTGTCTACCAAATCGACTATCTCGTTAAGAGAGTGGACCTCAGTCTTAACTAATTCGACTAACTCCTCAAGAGAGTTGATATTAGTATCTACACTATTGGAGAGGGCAGATATAGTTCTGCTTGCCTGAAATTTTGGTCGCGTTTTCTGAGATACCATTTATTGCTACCTCATGCCATTCCTGAACTAAGTGCACTATATCGGTGCGCAACCCATCCATATTATTATTAATAACCTGAACGGTGTTACTTTGCGCCTTCATGCATTGCGCAGAAACCTTGACAGTTCGAACTGGACTGTAGCATTTTGCTCTTCCATCCCTGCTTTTAATTCTCTCATGAAGGCCACGAGGTCACTTTGGGTCTTGTCAGAAAAGCACACGGGCCTAGTAACACTGGTTGAACTAGTTTGCGCAGCAGCAGAAACCGGCATATTGGTATGTGGTTCACTTTGTTAGCCTCTACCCTCACTTCCGGTAGCATCCACATTTCAACAAGTCGCGTTTTCAACGGGAACTAGGCCGTCTGTACTCGCTACTTTTCCCTTTTGGGTCGAAAGATCTGACTTATACGACTTTTCACGGTCCTGACTTTGGTTTAAACGCCTAGAGCGAATGGAAACGGACAAGGCAGAACTATTCTCCATCGTCACAAGTAATTTTGAACAGAGGTGACAAACACAATATTGGCCTAACGAAAAAAAAAAAAAGAGTAACGAAACTCGAACTGATACCTTAATAGGCAATTCACTATTGGTGTGCTCTTTTTACAAAAACAAATAACTAAATTAACGCGTCCAAAAAAAAAAAAATACTCTGAAAGTGCTGAAAACATGAAATAGATTAATGAGCGCTGCTAATCTCACAAGCAAATTTTTTTTAAGAATATTCCCGCATGCTTTAAAAACAAAAAACTATTTCATTTAACAGATGAACCGCTAGAAGATCAAATCCTGGCAGCGGTGAGCCAGTAAAAGTCGACCACTGTATGTAACAAGTCTTGTTTTAACACAAAAATTAGTAAATGAGGCCCATGTGAACTACAGTTTACTCCCTGTTATAAAGCCTTGATCTCTAGCCCAAACTGAGAACTGACTCGCTTCAAATTAATTCAATAACAGGAAGTTAATTCTACAGTGGTCAATACACATAGCACCTCACACGTCATTACACAGGCATTAATAAGCAAGCCACCACAATTAATGTTATCTTAGGAAGGTAGCTAAGAAAACATTTATGGCGCAATGGAATTTAGACATAAGAAAAATTGCATCTGAGCTTGTTCTCAACACTTGTGAAGAACAATATTAAATGAAAGAGGTAAGGTGCTCTAAAACTACAATTTATAGGCAACTTACGGATTATGCTGAACTTAAGCTTGTTTATTCAGATTGAAATCAAGTAAATGGGGAAACAATTTTGTTAATACAATAAAAATGCATCTCTTACATCGATTAATACTAACTTATAAAGGATTTAACGCTACTGGGGGGAAGAATCACAAACAACACTCATTCGCTCACACACATGCAATGCAACATTGAAACTCACCAAAATCAGTGTGTTGAGACGAGGAGGAAGCAGGCGCCACTATCGTAGGCAAAATTCAGTAAGTCGGAGGTAGCACAAAACACAATATACAAAACCAGTCTGATGCTGGCTCTGGTCTGTCGTGCCTGTTTTGAGATGGTGCGTGTGTATAGCAACTGAAATTACATCTGAACAGAAAACGCGAGCAAACACGCTAACGGCGACACACGACGACGTAACATGAACGCACTCCACTGAAGGTGAAGTGGTTGAAAGTCGGATTCATTATACAAAATCACGGTGGATTCTTAAGTTTCAGACTGTTAGAAATCGATCTAGGTACTGGTTTTATCTGAGAAGTGGCGTGAATTCAAGTGACTAGCTGCAAACCCCGGTAGTCGGAACTCGGACCACGTGGTTCCGAAAACCGATAAGATTGAATAAATTCAGTTTCCGAAAAATAAAGAAAATTAACTACAGCATGCAACCCATAGAACTGCTTAGAATTATATAAGGAAGCGAATGAAACACAGCTACATGCGATAGGGGGCGATTACAGAGACGGATGAGGTCCTGTGTCATAAAAACCACAAAAATGAAATAATTACCATGTCGGAAAAATAAAAATAAGAATTACGGCATGCAACCCATAGAAATGTTTAGATTTACATAAGGAAGCTATTGCAGGAGTTTGTACAAGGCTAAGAGAGAATTACCCACAGAGTGCGTACTACCAGTTGGAGAAGAGACAGCAAAATTAAAGTAGGCAGAGAGAGAAGATCCCGAATTATTTGTGGAAATCAGAAAGATACCCATATAGTTACTTGTCTGATGGGCACGGAACAAACGAGAGTGGAAGGTGAAAGCTTTGTTCTATGAACCAACCATGTGGAACACATCACTCACAGAAGGAAATGATGAGACGATTTTTACATGCACTGTACAAAAATGAATACATCACCTATTAGAAATTGGGTCCCACAAAGCTAGAAAGTATTTACACAGAGTTCATACACCGCCACATGATCACAAGAGGTTTTAACATATCAGGCCGTTATCAAACTGCAGTTAGATTCACACACACCACTTTTATCTATTGGAAATCACTTAATTGAAAAACGAGAAAACATTTCCACACATGATCGGAGAAAACATTAAGGAAAAAAAAGTTTTAAGTTCACGAATATATGTTTAACGTGCTAGTCACTGAAACGCTATCATCTCCAGAAACTGGAGCAGACCCAACCTTACCTCACCAGACGACCAGCCCAGAATGATCAGACCGAGCCGCCACTGGACGCGGGAAGCCACCGGAAGCCGGAAAATCCAAGAAACAGCGGTGATGGGGACGGAGAGCGAGCACACTCGCACTGGAGAAGGCTCGCCGACTAGACTGTAATTAAAGGGGGTATGTAGAAACCACTTTGGTTATCTCAGCAACTATTGACTGACCCAGAGAGAACGATGCAAAGCGAGCTATCACTCCCCACATTCAAAGAGCTATAGATTCTCGGGCACACTTAAAAGTACAACACCTGCACATTCTCACAGGGACAGTGGCGTAGCGGAGAAGCCATACTTATGCCACATTAATTAATATAATAATAAATTATTAACATAGCAAAATTTAAAAAAAAAAACCTAGCAATATTAATATTTTAACACATGAAATAAAAATGCTATTCCTCAAGCCTTGAAACTAGAGGGGTTCAAGTTTTAACAAAATGATAAATTAGCGACATTAAATAAATTATAACTTCACAGAAATATACAAAAATATGTTCAAGACAACAGACGGTCGTCTTTAAACCTGTCATTAACCTGGTGCTTCTACGACCAATCCACCTGTCATTAAATATTCCATTTTAAACCGCTTCAACTGCACGCAAGCCATGTGCCGGACATCCACCATGTTGAAATACATCGCCATTCTGTCATGCAGTGAAACGTAGTAAAATCGCTAGAACATTACGTAAGAAATCAGCATACGTTGCACAATAGTGCATATTATGCCGTTTTGTGTCATCTCTGTTTGTGAATGACGCTTCGTCACTTAACAGAACGCATGAAAAAAATCTGTTATCGTCCTGTAATTTATTTTGTGCCCAGTGGCAAAACTGTACAATACGTTCAAGGTCTTCGCCATGCAAATACTGGTGAATAGAAATATGGTATGGGAGAAATTTATGTTGATGTAGAATTCTCAAAACCGACGCTTTGCAGATTTCCTATTCTTGCTCAATTTTTTGCTACTGATGTGGGGATTAGCAGCAACTGCAGCTAAAACACTTACTTGGGCATTGTCATAGGGTACAGGTCGTGGTTGAGGTTTCACTTGTGGCTGAACACTTCCTGTCACTTTAAATAACGTAGCAATCCGACGAAAGGTCCAGACACTTGGATGATGTCTTCCAGGCTAACGATCAACATAAATAGCACTGGCCCGTTGGGCATTTTGATCACAGTAGACATACATAAATACTATATCGACCTTTTCAGCAATTGGTATATTTTAACATGAGTAATGCATCACGAAGCAAATACCTTCCGCACTGGCGAAATGTTACGCGATTCCACATTGTTATACGTTTGTGACTATTGCATCCTTATCTATCACATCTATCTTATCTATAATTTATTTATAAATCTACATCTACATCTACATGGGATACTCTGCAAATCACATTTAAGTGCCTGGCAGATGGTTCATCGAACCACAATTATACTATTTATCACCCATTCCATTCTCGAATAGCGCGCGGGAAGAAAGAACACCTGAATCTCTCTGTTCGAGCTCTGATTTCTCGTTTTTTGTTCGGATGATCATTTCTACCTATGTAAGTGGGCGTCAACAATATATTTTCGCATCCGGAGGAGAATGTTGGCGATTGGAGTTTCGCAAGTAGCCCACGCCGCAGCGATAAGCGCCGTTGTTGTAATGATTCCCATCCCAGATCCTGTATCATTTCCGTAACGCTGTCTCCCCTGTATCGTGACAATACGAAACGAGCTGCCCTTCTTTCGACTCTTCCGATGTCCTCCGTCAAACCCACCTGATAAGGATCCCACACTGGGCTGCAATACTCCAAAAATGGACGGACAAACGTAGTGTATGCAGTTTCTTTTGTAGTTCTGTTGCATGTTTTAAGGGTTCTGTCAATAAAACACAGTCTCTGGTTCGCCTTTCCCACGATATTATCTACGTGTTCTTTCCTATTTAAGTCTGAAGTAATAGTAATTGCCGGCCGCGGTGGCCGAGGGGACTGAGGCGCTTCAGTCACGGTCTGCACGGCCACTACGGTCGGGGGTTCGAATCCCCCCCCTCGGGCATGGATATTTGTGCCGTCCTAGTTCGTAAGTAGTTTGTAAGTTTAGGGACTGATGACCCCGAAGTTAAGTCCTATAAGATTTACAAACAAAACATAATAGTAATTCCTAGGTATTTTGTGGAGTTTACGGCCTTCATATTTGATTGATTTATCTTGTAAACAAAGTTTAACGAATTTCTTTTCGTACTCATGTGGACGACTTCACACTTCTCATTATTTAGAGTCAATTGCCAATTTGTACACCATACTGATATCTTATTCAGATCGTTCTGCAGTTGGTTTTGATCTTCAGATGATTTTATTAGACGGTAAATGACGGCGTCATCTGCAAACAACCTAAGAGAGCTACTTAGATTTTCCCCTAAATCGTTTATGTAAATAAGGAACAGCAGAGGACCAATAACACTACCCTGTGGAACGCCCGACATCACCTCTGTTTTAGTCGATGCCTTACCATCGATTACTACGAACTGTGTGATCTCTGACAAGAAATCCCCTATCCAGTCGCAAATTTGGGGCGATATACCATAACCACACAATTTGATTAAAAGCCTTTTGTGAGGTACGGTGTCAAAAGCTTTCTGGGAGTACCTATTTAAAAAATGCAATTGATATCCGTTTGATCTATGGCAGCGGCATCTAGGGCGCCAACCATAGCGGCATCTCCTTAAAGCAAGAAAAGCTTTGTTCTTTGCAGTTTTTTCATTTGATGCTTATTTAGTGAGATATTAGGCCCGGTCACTATCAATGGCCCACTCTGTATAGGTCATTTTTCATTTCAAACCCAATAATGTATGTAACAATATAATCAGGAAAGAACAGAATTTGATAAAATCATAAAAAATTCGATTTTTCCACCATTTATAAGCACCCCGTATCCTGGACTAGTTTCGGTCCTGGACCATCGTCATAGATAAACTAGACAAAAGAATAAAAGTGATCAACACGTTCGCTGCCATCGGCCCATCAGCGCGCCTGGCTTACTACACTGTTGCACATGCCGTGGACACGAGAGACTCAGCTGCTGCTTTAGTAGGCACCACGGTGGAGTCAATTTGGTGTGGTTTAGTGCGCAGGCACTCTAACAACGTATTGTTTTCAATTTTTACGTGGGCGGTTTGCGTTTTGTCCCCACCGTTTTTGTCTGTTATGGGACTGAAAATGGAACACAATCGTGACACGGCGGGCCCTTCACAGCCGAAGAAACGTAAAATACGGGAGACAATGAACGTACAAAAATTAACGGACGTATGTGGAATTATTGCGAATATTAGAACAAAGCGATTCGGAAACGGAATTGTCCAGTGCGGAGGACATGTGGAAATCCAGTGAAGAGTCTGATGCAGCCGAGTTTGCTTTAGATGAGTCTGTAGAAATGGCTGTGAATGCAAGCGACAGGGAAAGTGCAGGAGGATTGGTAACAAGTGGTAACGTAGCTGGTACAACTGTTGCATGTTAAAGCGAGTCAGTTGGAATGGTAAATTGATATATATACAGGGTGTTTCACTAAGTGTGTTTGCCTCCTTATAAAATAATAGGTGGCGGGAAATTTTAATGCGGTAGGTCAACAGAAGATATGTTACACTTTCTGCAGAGCTATGAACATAGTTTATTGTATCATTTTCCAAAGAGTTACAGCACAAAGATATAATTTTTTAAATGGCACAATAGTTTTTTCTATCCTGCATTGGATTCGTTGAAACCAGCTGCGTCCAAAACAATTTAAAATACATTCCTATCACTGTTAGTTTGGGAGCTACAACCCTTCAAAGTTTCAGGGGCAGATACCACAAACACTGCGCATACTGAAATGCGCCTTCTAAATGTGGTGCGGCCGAGTTGTAACGTCGCCAGTGTCACGGAGCGAGAAGCTTCCTCGATGCGCTGTTAGACTGCCGACTGTCGCCGCACACGGCCGTATACCCGACAGTTGGAGCCACAAAAACAACCGGGGCTCAATATACCACAGTTACTGACATCGGATGACGATGGCATACACGAACAACGAGTACGTTGACATGTTGCTGATGCTCGGCGAGTGCCGACACGTTGCCACTGAAGCAGCCACGGTGTATGCCGTGAGATATCCTAGGTGAACAGTCCCAGCAGCCATTACGTTCTTACGTGCCGAACAACGACTTCGGGAAACAAGCAGCTTGGTAATGCGTCGCAGTAACAGACGTCTACCTGCAAGAAGTGAGGATACGGAGGTGTTTGTTTTAGCTGCACTACACCACGATCCTCATGTCCGCTTACGAGACGTTGCTGCAGTCGCTGGTGCCAGTCTCACATCTGTGTGGCGTATAGTACACGGCCACAGGTTTCAACCGTACCGCCTGTCACTGACCCAGGAGCTGCATGGGAACGATTTCCATGCAAGAGTGACATTCTGTGAGTGGGCCATGCGTAATTTCACGATGGAGTCTTTACTAAGTGTTATGTTCTCTGATGAGTCCACGTTCACAAATTATGGTGGAGTGAATCGCCATAACATGCACTACTGGGCAGCAGACAATCCTCGGTGGGTACGACCTGTCGACCGTCAACGTAGGTGGTCTATTAATGTTTGGTGTGGAATCCTTGGGGATGAAATCATCGGTTCACACTACTTCCAAATCAAATGTTTGTATAGCTTATGGGACTTAACTACGGGGTCATCAGTCCCTAAACTTACGCACTACTTATGAACTAACTAATACTAAGGACGGCACAAATATCCATGCCCGAGGGGCATTCGAACCCCCGACCGCAACACTACTTCCCAGGTACACTGAAACGTGAGTTATATCGCGTTTTGCATTTTTATAGCTGACAGTTTGGGTGGTCGCCTTGAATATGTGTGTCTACACATGAGAGTCCATATGTGGATGCAGCACAATGGTCATCCAGCCCATTCGGCGCGTGCTGTTGTGGAAGAACTAAACAACAGGTTTGCAGGAAGATGGTTGGGGCGCCATGGACCTCATTCATGGCCCGCAAGGTCGCCCGATTTAACACCAGTAGATTTCTTTTTGTGGGGATATCTAAAGGATCGTGTTTATGTCACTGAGCCCACATCCCCAGATGATATAAAACGGCGCATCGAGGACGCATGTCGCTCCATCACACCGGCGATGTTACATCTCGTCCGCAGATCCTTTCGACGGCGCATTGCATTATGCATTGAGGAACATGGACACACATTTGATCATCTCATGTAAATCAACTTCCCACCGCTATAACATCCATCACCCACCACACATCCATGTATTATGTACAGCGTGTGGTGTCTGCCACTGGAAGTTTGAAGGGTTGTAGCTCCCAAAGTAACAGTGATAGGAATGTAGTTGAAATTGATTTGGACGCAGTTGGTTTCAACGATTCCAATGCACGATAGAAAAGAAAACTATTGTTCCATTTAAAAAATTATATCTTTGTGCTGTAACTGTTTGGAAAATGATACAATAAATTATGTTCATAGCTCCGCAGAAAGTGTAACATTTCTTGCGTTGACCTAACGCATTAAAATTTCCCGTCACCTATTATTGTATAAGTTACAGAGGCAAACACACTTAGTGAAACACTCTGTATATATAGAGAGAGCACTTACTGACTGCTCATTCAACCAACAAGAAACACTCTCTTAGATTATTTTGATTATCCATTACGGATGTTTCTTACTGTCTTATTTTCAAAATGATTTAAGAAATTGCATCAATCTTGAAACGATGTTTATTCCATTAACCGGTTTTCAAACCTTTTCAGGTTCACCATATTAGATTATTTTCGTCTTTTGCTGAGGGACGAATTACTGTTGAAAGTTGTAAAAGGAACAAATCGGAATACCATGAATTATTCCTTTCTGTGGGAACCAAAGATCAATCACGAATAAATTGTTGGAGATTTGTGGCGGTCGGCGAACTGTTAAGTGTTCGTGGGAGTTTTCCTGTACATGGGAAATGTAAAGATGAGGAACTTGCACTACTACTGGAAAAAGGACCTTTTATTTCACGTGAAAGGAATTTCTGATATAATTCCGGGAAGGTCATTTTCTTCTAATACTAAGGGGATTGACGTTTTCTGAAAATACAAAACAGGGCGAAACAAAACAATCCGACAGGTTGTATAAAATACGTCCAGTATCATTTTTTTTTCAATGAAAGGATGTGCCACGTCTACTGCCCTGGACGGGAACTGTTACTGGACAAATCAATGATAGTTTGGCGTGGAAAATTACTTTCCGCCAATACATCAAAAATAGAAAGCACAAATATGGCATAAAGCTATATATTTTGACAACCTCCACTGGAATGGTCCTTAATTTCGTGGTATACACTGACATGCTGGACGATTTAGGAAGAAGAGGCCATGCGCAAAACATAGTTCTTCATTTACTGGATGAAAAGTTGAATACTGGTTATCACGTTTACATGGACAACTACTATACTAGCTTCACATTGGCTAAGTTGCTCCTGGACAAGATGACTCACCACACGGGAACTCTGAGGGCGAATAGGAAGGATACACCCGAGGACAGTGGCGGCGCTAGGCGACGTCTGCGGCCGCCGACGGCCTCGCGCCTGTGGGGGCCTCGCAAATCATTGTTAAAATTCTAGTTTTTTTATTTCTTTCTTTCTTTTTTAATTTGTTGTTTAACGGCGCTTTTCAACTGCTAGGTTATGTAGCGACGACCTACATCTAACTTACATTAACTTAACCTAAGGACGAACACGTCTGTACCCAAGAGTGGGATTCGACCCCCAACGGGAGGGACCTCGCGCACCGTGGTATGACGCCTTAGTGCGCTCGGCCATTCCCGCCCGGTAGCTATTCCGTAGTCCGTCTTTATTTCCGTATGACAGCAGCATTGATGAAATTTTGAGTTAAATACTTTGTGTTATCGAAACTGAGTTTACTGTTTGACACATTAAACAATGAAAATAATGCAACAAAATACAATAACGACAATCATTTACAAGTAAGACAACAAGGTAGACAACAGTGCAGTTGACAATGAGGATCATCACCCCCAGAACGGCTCTTACCGTCTCACGAGTACTGCCGACTGGTAGCGATCAGTTAAGGAAATTCCCATTCTACACTTGTGAATCTGCGCATGTGCACTAAAAGACTGTGACGAAATGACGCATAAAACTCTGTTCAAGACACTAGCACGTAGAAAACTTCCTTCTACGTTTTTTCTTGTTACTGAGTGAAAACTTAGTTGTTTGTTTATTGGAAATAAGTTATTACTTATATTTGGATACATTTATCACACTGTTGGGATTGATTTCACTTTTGTAAGGTAAGTCAGTATTCAGATAAATTTCTTAGCATGTTTTATTTGTCTGTAAAGAATAATTTATTTTACTGACGTAAATTTTATGTAAGTGCTATGGTATGATTAAAATGACTTGATAGTTGAACAAGTGGTGGACTTTGCCTTTTGGAGGCTTGGGGCGGCGTAGATAAACTGGCCTAACGGCGTTAAATGCCACATTTGGTGTCTTAACAACGTATGTAGCTGTATGACAATATGGTTCAAACTGACTTCCCTCTTTGCTGTTACAAAATAGCTATGTTGCTCCTTTTACGAAGGAAAGCATAATTTTTTTCACTGTCAAATAATGAAATTTAATGCAACCTAAGAAAGTTACAGTAAAAATAACCTCTAAACAGTCCGGAATCACCCCATTTGATGGAATAGCACTGATCAATGTACTTAACGAAAAAAAAAAAAAAAAAAAAAAAAAAAAAGAAGAAAGGCTGAGACAGCTAAATCCAACCGGGCTATGAGTTTGTGCATGATGAAATGTCTGAAGAAACCCACTTCGGGTGAATCTGCACCAGAGGCCTCTGATTAATCTGTCTTCCAAGTTTCGTAGTCGCTGAAACAGAACAAGGGTCTAATAAACTGGGCGAAACTGCTGTTATCCAACATTCTGAGCCGAATAAGAAGTGAAAATACTTATGATTCAGAAAATTGAGAGGACATTGTTCAAAAAACAGAGTCATTTACAGAATTAGATCCAGAAAAATGGGTGTTTCCAAAAACAAATTCACAGTGTCATGACCTAATTCAAAATGGTCCCCATCAAAACCTCGAGAAATCGATGCGAGTTACCCGAAAGGCGCAAATAAAAGACATTTTACTAGAAAATTGAGTAACGATGAAGAGCAACATTGCAGTTGGTTGGTTTTCTACACATCTTAAGATGAAGGTTATTGCTTTCATTGTAGACTATGGACATTTGCAGACACAAAGAAGGCTGTTGTGACTGGAAAGATGAGAGTAAGGCCGGCCGCGGTGGCCGAGGTGACTGAGGCGCTCCAGTCACGGTCAGCACGGCCACTACGGTCGGGGGTTCGAATCCCCCCTCGGGCATGGATATTTGTGCCGCCCTAGTTCGTAAGTAGTTCATAAGTAGTTTGTAAGTTTAGGGACTGATGACCCCGTAGTTAAGTCCCATAAGCTTAACAAACATTTGAACATTTTTTTTGATGAGAGTAGGATACTGCAAAGACATGAACAAAGTCAAGGATACATGGAGTGTATTATTAAATTGATGGAATTCAATAAAGGAATCAATAATGGGAAACGAGAGACTGATTAGGGAATCACAAAAGTATTGGTATAACTTGTTAGAAAGGTTGATCGATATTATCAGCTACTTAGCCTCACAGAATCAGGCATTTAAAAGTCATCGAGAATCCCTTAACCTGGAAAAAGTGGAAATTTTATAGACCTGTTTAAACTGTTGTCTATGATCTAACACTAAAAAAGCAGTTGCAATGTATTACTGAAAAACAGCTTTCTCGGCATTATCTGAGCCAGGAGATCAAAAATGAACTAATTTCATTAACGTCAAAATCTGTTATTAAAGAAATTGTAAAAAGATTCAAACAAGCAAAATATAATGCCTTCGTGCTCCATTGTACCATGGATGTAAGCCGTGTGGAAAAAATGTCAATAATATTAAGATTTTGCAATGTCTCTTCTGGAGAGATAGAGGGTTTATTGCCGTTGCAGAAACAACAGAAGAGCATTTAACAAATGCAGTTTTAAAGGAAGTAGAAAATGATGATCTAGATATAAAAAAACTGTCGAGGACAGGGATATGATAACGGTGCCAATAGGGTTGGCATTCATAAAGGTATTAGAACAAGAATACTCAATATTAATCCAGGAACATTCTTTACATCATGCGGATTCTAATCTTGGAACTTGCTTCTCATGCAGTTAACTCATCTACAACAGCTAAAACATTTTTCAGCTTCATCAATAACATGTATGTTCTCTTTACAGGGTCTAAAAAAATGTTCAAATATTTGTTAAGCCTATGGGACTTAACTACGGGGTCATCAGTCCCTAAACTTACATACTACTTTACAACTACCTTATACTAAAGAATATCAAATATCCATGCCCGAGGGAGGATTCGAACCCCCGACCGTAGTGGCCGTGCGGACCGTGACTGGAGCGGCCGGCTTTACAGGGTCTAGCAAGCGTTGGGAACTTATAAAAACTAAATTAAAAGTGACATTGAATCCTTTGTCTGAAACTAGACGGGAAAGCAGAATCGGAGCACTAAAAGCTATATTATTCCATTTTGATGATGTCATCGAAAGCGTGAATGAACTGAAAAGAAAACTAATGATTCTGTAACTCTTAGTGACTGTGAAGCAGTCTTGAACGAAATGTTACATTTTGAGTTTATTGTTCCAATACAGGTGTGGTACGAGTTTTTTGCTACGTGTGAACAATATAAATAAACAATGGCAGTCGGTTCACGTAGCTGTTGACTCTTTACATTCTATCGTGACTAGATTCAAAAATTCCGTATTACAGGATTTTAAACATACGTTGCAGAAGCTCGATTGTTTGTAGAAAAAAGTAGTTACGAAATTGAGTCTGAGTTTGAAAAGAAAAGAACAGCACAGAAAAAACGAATGTTCGATTACGAACAAATTGATGGACTAATACAATCTGCTGAAAAGCAGTACAGATTTATTTTTTAACACAATGATAGATGCTGTAATAGTGGACAGTGAATGTCGATTAAAAGCGCTAGAAAAATATTTTGAGCGGCTTGGTTTTCTTTATGTAATCATTTATTTGAAATCTGTATCCAAGGAGGACCTTCTCAAGCATTGTAATGATTTAGGTACGATACTCGGAGAAGGTGAACATAGTGACATAAAACCTTTAGATCTTCGCGAGGAACTCCAGCTTTTATAATCCAATCCACTATACTGAATGAAAGATGCAAAACAACTTCTTCAGTACACTTTAGAAAAAAATTGTAAGAAATATATCCAAATGCTTATATCACAATTAGTATCAAGCTCACAGTTCCAGTAACTAAAGCTTCGGCCGGGAGAAGCTTCTCAAAGTTGAAATTGATTAAGACTTACTTGAGAAGTACAATGCGCCAAGAAAGACTAACTGTGTTGTCAGTACTATCAATATAAGCAGAAATAGCTAGTATTAAAATATTATGTGGTCGTAAAAAAATTCAGTGAGGCGAAAAGCCGAAAAGTTTCTCTGTATTAATTTGTGTTTACTATAATTTTTGTCATTTTTTGTACATTACACTAATAAATTTTTAGGATAATGATTATTGGTGTATAATTCCGCTCATTTTATTTTCTTCCTTACTGAAAAAAAGGGAGGGGCCTCGCAAAAATGAATTCGCCGACGCCCAGTTTTTGTCTAGCGCCGCCACTGCCCGAGGGAACACAGAAGGAAAAATTACGATAAGGTGAAAGCCGTTGCCATATTCGCGGAAGGAGTTGTGTTAGGTAAGTGGCGTGAGAAGCGCGACATTTGCTTCGTTTCTAATGCATATGGTTGAAGTTGAAACCAAAATATAGGAGAAGAAATCTTGGCCATTGTAAAGTGCAATAAATTTATGTCGGGAGTTGATCGGCACGACAGATGTTATCATATTACCTCTCGGAACGAAAAACCATACGCAAGAATTCAGATACAGTTTTATAAGAGCACTATTGCCACAAAAGCAGGTAGAACGGCCATTTAGAAATCCTCAACATGTTGTGGTAAAACTAGAATCAATTAGAAAATCAAAAACACCGAGAAAAAAGTGCAGATCATGCGCCAGCCGAGGACAACGAACAGACACGATTTGCGAGTGCCCAGATTACCCAAGTAAAGCAGGGTATTGTTTCAATTGTATTATTCACCACAGAGAGGCAGAGAGGCAGAGAGCACTTTCGCTGTTCTTTTGTTTTTCGACAGTTACGTGTAAATACTATTCTTGAACTTTGTATTTTTATTTTTTATTTTTTAGTGTAATCGGTAGAGTTTTTGGGTGTATCTTTTCTTAGATATAATGTACATTGTATTTAAAAAGTTTCTTCAAGACCCTGTGTTGGTTTTTAAATGCTGTTTCTACTATATTTTTTGTTCAATAAATATGTCGTTTGTCAGTAGAACGTTTCGTTTTAGTTTTGAATATAAAGTAAAAATGTAGTGCTCTAAACTGTCACAGCAATTTTCAGGAAAAATAAACTAGACGCACTAGCGCGTCTACGACCACGCGCTACAGAACGTGGTCTGATGTGCCACTGACGCCTTAGTACACCCAAAGACAACTTTGATTCCCGAGATTAAATTTTATTTCTTACTTATAAAATAAATACATTTTATATTACTTTTAGCAATACATTTTGAGATTCTATTAACAAAAATAATTGGTTACGTGGCCAATTACAGTGGCAGCCAACGTGTTAATGTACACAATGAAAAGAAAGTAAGAAGCAAAATAGCACACATATGATGGAAAGGTGGATGTATTAGACAACTTAAATTGTGTTATTAATACCTACGAGGTATTTAAACAGTTTAATCGAATGCATAAAATTAAATAAATCTGGCTGAAAATTTTTATTTAATGCATATGCCTAACCTGTTTTAATACCTTGCAAGTAGTCATAACACCAATAAAGTAGTCTAATACTTCCACTTTTCCACCCTATATGTGCTATCTTACTTCTAACTTTCTCTTTATTGTGTACATTAATCACTTTTATTCTGTACTTTTGTGTAGTTTATCTATGATGATGCTACCAGGACCGAAATAGTTGATTTTGAGGATTTAACAAACAGCTGATGGCTAAAGATGGATTTTATTAAATACATTACGGATGTTAACTCTCACCTTATCTAAACATTGAATAAAACATCTGTAATCAGAAATTTAAAGTTCAAATGTTTGCAAATCTATGGGACTTAACTGCCGCGGTTATCAGTCCCTAGGCTTACAAACTATCTAAGCTAACGTGAAATAACTAAGAGCAACATACTCACACACACACATTCTCAAGGGATTAATAGAGCCACAGACGGAGAGTAACAGCGCGATCCGAAGCAAGGCGCCTTAGACCGCGGGATCACTCCATCAGAGCGAAATTTAATTAAAAGCATAACTGAATTGGAGAATTTTCAGAGAATGAAATAATTTTTACGTAATGAGGTATTCGTCAGAAATACCAATCACAGTGAACATTTTTCGTTGCTGATTTACGACTCAATTCAGTGTTGATAATTTTACTCATTTACGTGTTCACGATACTATCAATATAGCTCAATTTCTTAAAAGTTACTTTGAGAGGAAGTTAAGTTGCAAACAGAGGACCTGGGGTATTTACCGAAATTCTGTCTCTGTTGCAAGCTATAACTTTTAGCAATACTTTCATTGGGGTCTTCAACCATAAGGTAAACCAGTAAACAACCCTAAGATTGGTTTGATCACCACAATCCTTTACTTTGTGTGGCCCTGTCTGAAGGTGGTATGCCCTTGCCTTCCTTTCACCTGCGAACTGACTTCCCAATTTAGTTTTAAAGGGGGACCGGCACTTTAACATGGATTCCGAACCACGGTGCTACTCGATTTTTTTTTTTTACATTGCCAGATGGAAAAGATGTGATAGATAAAAATCCTAGGATGTGGCGGGAATCGAATCTGAATACGCAATCATATTCTGGCATTCAACCTGTGTGTTGTTACCTGGCCACTAGAGTGTTTAATCACCAACAAAATAATTCCTATTAATATGGTTGAGTGTTATTAATAGCATCCTTCCCATGACTATTGATGGCAGTTTCTGAAGTGATTATTTCGTATTTGTATTGATGTTTTTGTTGTGGTCTTCAGTCCACAGACTAGTTCGATGCAGGTCTCTACGCTACTCTGTTCTGTGCAAGCCTCTTCATCTGAGAATAAGTACGGCAACATATAGCCTTTTGAATCTGTATACCAATTCGTCGCTCTGTCTCCCTCTACGATTTTTACCCCACACACTTCCTTCTAATGCTTACGTGACAATTCCTTGATATCTCAGAATGTGTCCCACCAATCTATCCTTTCTCTTAGTGGAGGTATGACGGAAACTTCTTTTCTCTCCAATTCCGTTGAGCACATCCTCATTGGTTACATGATCTACCCATTTAATCATCATCATTCTTCCATAGCACCACATTTCGAAAGCCTCTATCATCTTTTTGTCTAAACTCCTTATTGTCCATATTTCACTCTCATACAATGTAACACCCCAGATAAATGTCTTCAGAAAGGACTTCCCAACATTTAAACTAATATTGGATATAAAAAAAATCGCTTAATGAGAACCGCTTTTCTTCCCATAACCATTCTGCATTTTATATCTTCTTTACTACGGCTATCAGAAGTTAACTTGCTACATTAATAACAAAACTCATCTACTACTTGTCTCATTACCTAATCTAATTCCTTCAGCATCACCTGATTTTCTGACACTACATTCCATTACCTTTATTTTTCTCTCGTTTGTGTTCATCTTATAGCCTTCTTTCAAGACACTGTCCATTCCGTTTAATTACTCTTCCAGGTCTTTTGCTGTCTCTGACAGAATTACAATGTGGTCACTAAACCAGGTTCTTTTATTCCCTCTCCATTGGCTTTAACTCCCTTTCCAAATTTCTCCCTGATTTCCTTCATAGTTTGCTCAATGTACAGAGTGAACAACACTGGAACCCTTTCATAACCTTCGACGCTCATAATTGCTGTCTGCTTTTTGTACACGTTGAATATAACTCTTCGCTCCTTGTATTTTACCCGTGCTACCTCCAGAATCTGTAAATGTGTATTGCAGTCAATATTGTCATTTCAACATTTCGTATTACGACACAGAATTTGACAAAACAGTATTACAGAAGGGGCCTATAAGACAAGAGAACAGATAACGACTGTTGACAATTGCGTAAGTGTGGATTGATCGAGTACAGCTGACAGCACTCTGTCTTAAAGCTAACACCAATTCCCTTATGTCGAAATGTAATAATTTTCACACACACACACACAAAAAGGGGAAAAAATTGTTTTCGCTTCAAAAGAGGAACGCGTGTGTCCTAACCGCCCCGGCGTGGAACTGTAAACAGACCGCGCGGGCTGAAAGTGGGTGATGTATGGCACACAAAATAGATTTCTTGTCGGTAAACAAAGCGATGGCGCCCGTGATTTATGATGGCGGGGCCGACGCCACAGCGCCCTGCGTCACCGCGGCCGCGAGGTGGCGGTGGCGGCCGATGGCCTTTTCGGATGCAAATGGCAGACGGCAGCATATTCAGAGGATATCGCAAGCTGTCAGCAGGGGTCCCCAGCGACATGGAGTTCTGTTCACCCACTCGCTGAACTGGGTCCTAATCTTCACTTGGGCCAGTTGTCCGCCTTTTTCAATCGGAAATGACATTCTAACTAAGACAAGATGCGCTTTACTTCATTGTAAAGCATCTTTAGTGGTCAACTGCAGCAAAATAGTTGTTTTATATTTTCATATGCTTTTTTTTTTAATTTTATTCATGGTGGCGTGCTGTAGCTTTGCATTATCTGAACCCTTTAATGAATGACTTCCTATTTGAAGCTATGTACAATACCATGATTAATGTACCAGGTTATCAAAAAGTCAGTATAAATTTGAATACTTAACATAACACGGAATAATGTAGATAGAGAGGTAAAAATTGACACACATGCTTGGAATGACTTGAGGTTTTATTAGAACAAAAAAGTGTTCAAAACTGTCCAACAGATGGTGCGTGATTCTGGTTTTGTAACTGCTACCATGACGGGTGAGTGGTACGCCGATATATTACAGAACCGCATCATCCCCAGCCTGGCTGACAAACACGTGCTGGAACGTACGATTTTTATGCAGGATGGCGGTCCACCCCTTACTGCTAGACGTGTGAAAGATCTCTTGCGCACCTTGTTTGATGTTGATTGTGTGCTTATCCGCCACTTTCGTCATGCTTGGCCTCCGATGTCCCCAGACCTCAGTCCGTGCAATTAGTGTATTTGGGGTTACCTGAAGTCGCAAGTGTATCGTGATCGCCCGACAACTCTAGGGCTGCTGAAAGACAACATCCGACGCCAATGCCTCACCATAAATCCGGACATGCTTTACAGTGTTATTCACAACATTATTCATCGACTACAGCTATTGTTTAGGAATGATGGTGAACATATTGAGCATTTCCTGTAAAGAACATCATCTTCGCTTTGTTTTAATATGTTATGCTAATTTTTGCTTTTCTGATTAGATGAAGTGACAACTGTCGGACATTTTTTTAATTTCTTTTTTTTCTTTTTATTTATTTTTTTCTTTTTTGTTCTAATAAAACCCCATGTCATTTCAAGCATGTGTGTCAATTTTTACCTCTCTATCTACATTATTCCGTGATTTATAAAGTTTTTAAATTTATACTGACTTTTTGATCACTCGGTACATCGCGTATATACTGGGAAAATATTTACAAAAAATTTCTTAAAGTTATTATGGACTAGCAACAAAACGTTCATAGATGATCAGCTATATAGCACTTCAACTATGTACCCGATGTACTAAACGTCAATATTCTGCCTCTCATCTTTCCAGAAAGTGACTCATAATGCAACAGTAGTACGTTATTGACTACTTTTTCATAGCAAAAGAAGAATACTAATGTAAACAAACGCACACTTTAGGAGTAACTCAATGCAGCTAACGGTCGATATGATTCAGTAGCACTCTGTAATTAACAATTTCTAGGACGAGCTAGTAGCAAGTGTAACATTACGTATATGAACCGGTACATATGAATTACTGGTAAAATGTTGATCTGTATGAGAGGTAATGGAAATATAAGGTATGTAGGTAATCAGCGACACTATGCATTAAAATGTGAAGTGTCAAATGGTTGTAAATGTAAAGGACTCAAACACGATGGTTATCAGTCCCTAGTTTACAACCTACTAACACTAACTTAAAGTAACTTATGCTAAGGACAACACAAATACCCATGTGCGAGGGAGGACTCGAATCCCCGCCTTAGTACGCGCGGCTCTTCTGCCACGGTGCATTAACTTATCTTTCAAATAAAAATGAATCACTGAATGTGTTGGTAAGAACGAAATTCGAGAATGCCTGCACCATGTCGCCTATTATTCTTTGATGTCCGACAAAGGTTATTCTGAAAAGAAAAATTGTACTGAAAAACAGTCTTGCTTCTACACATTCAAACGGCTGTAGTTGTGGTCTCACAGAACTCCTAAAACTCTGGACCGATTTTGATGAAATATTGTGGGTGTGATTCAGTAGGACCCTGGAAGGTTTGGATTCACATTTCAGCCCGGTAGGTGGCGCTAAAGAACCGAAAAACGTTGCATACGTATTTCGGTAAAATCTACAGTTCAGTTCTGAACTTGATGAAATTTTTAACGCTTGACCTCCAAGAGATGAGGAAGGGCACTGTCTATACAGCATGCTGAATGGTACTTTACATACGGTTCGAACCAATAAAATCTATAGTTTTCTACCGATCTTCCTGATAGTTTTCACACTTGACCTTCTAAACAAGAGGAAGACTTTTGTTTATGTAAAACTTCGTGTGGAACTTGGAGCAGGGAACTTCGACACCAATCTATTCCCTTTTTTATGATGACTGTATGGACATTGTTTCTTATCGTCATGGTAGAGGTCACGTTTTTGCTAATTACCATGAAAGCTAGCTCATGATTAAGTATTTTGCTGGACATATTTCTTATAACCTTCAAGTCACCATACGGCGATTGGAATACCCATTCCTCGCTAAAAACTATGACTCTGTTTCACTGATCACCAGGAAAGTTCACAGATATACAGAGTGAGGCACGTAAAACTATTTTTGAAATATTTGGAAAAGTACAAATCGAATTAAAAACAAGACGCAATAAAAAAATATAAGTTATTCACATCCAAGAGAGCCATCCATGGAAAGAAAGTTCGACCCTTTGCATCAACCTCGTCGGCAGGAGAGGGGTGCTTTTGAAATCTTAAATAGAAATATCTTTTTTGTAATACAGATTTGGATTCTCCGTGAAAAATATATAACCTTTGTATGAAACATCGTTTTTGTTTCATAATAGATGTCGCTGTAATCGGCATATATAAAATCAGTCGAAAATTGTTTAAAAACGTTAATATTTCGAACAAATAACCGTCTGACTCTTTTATCTTTAACACTTCCAGTTTCAGCAAATGTTTGGACACTATTGCGAAAAGTTGTTTTAGAAGGAATATTCATATCACGTAGAGATTATTGTATACTGAATCAGCTCATTCAACACTTTTATTAGCCTCGAAGTATGAGGAAATGATATATACTCTATGTATACATGTGGCATCTGTTCTGAAAGAACAGACGTCACTTCTGAATCAGCAGTTATTATTCTTTCATATTCACAGAATATAATTATGACATCAACTGCGAATGGGCAAAGCTGAAAATGTGTACCCAGCTGGGATTCGAACCCAGGTCTCCTGTTTTCTAGGTAATTGCGCTGACCACTACACCACAGGGGACACAATGATCACTGCACCTGCAAGGACTACCTATGCAGGCCTCCCGTCAGATACAAATTCCCAGCTCTACCCAGCCCACAGTACTCAAACTCGTAGTTTTGAAACTAATTCCCATAAGAGTAAGGGCCCTAAACTTCCCTACCCCTCCCCACTAACTGTCACCGGCATATTATATATTAGTGGGGAGGTGTGGGCAAGTTTGGGGCCCTTGCTCTTAAAGGAATTAGTTTCAAAACTACGAGTTTGAGTACTGTGGTCAGGGTAAAGCTGGAAATTTGAATCTGACAGGAGGCGTGCTTAGGTAGACCTTGCAGGTTGAAACTCTCCCACTGTTCTTTTGCCTGTTAACTAGCCGTGTTTGTGAAGTTAACAATTGACTGCTTGCTCACAAAATCTAATATTCACACAGTTAAGCAAAGAGTTCTACCTTTACTGTAATCTTTAGAGAAAACTGCACACAATTAAATAATGATCCGCAGTCTTGGATCTAAATCAAAAATTATAAATGTTGGCAACGGAAACGCAAATATTCACTCCTCCAGAATGGAGCAGAGACACAAGATAAATGAACAAATAACCCCACATTAATCCAAAATAAATGATGAGGGGAGAATTTAAATTACCACAAAAGGATTATAGTTTAACAAATTAATTTATTATTCAAAACAAAACCAACAATGGGGAAGACCATTTTTTTTTAAATTACAATAAAAACACACCTTACAAACTGTTCAAAATATCCACAATTACATGTCCCTAAACTTGCAAAGTTGAGTACAGGCTAATTACGATCACGTTTCATGGGGGCAACGGAGGAATTGCAGCACATTCACACACAGATTCATACTCCAAACCATGCAGGTACTTACCAAGCACCCAACACCAATACAGCAAGACGACAGCCAAGCAATGTGGAGAATGCAAGTCGAAGGTTCACTCGTGCACAATTAAATAGTACTTCGCTTCCATCACGTGTCAAGCTAGTGGCTTAGGCTCATGATAAACTATCAGAAACAAACTTGGTTTAAGACCACAAAGTGCGGTGTACAGATGGAAGTTAAAGTTTCCCTAGAATTTCTAACAATACATTAAAGCAAGATTTCATTAAATAATATCTAAAAACGATCACTCTAGCGTTCATTTAGCACAGGGAGAAGTTAACTACAGAAGGTTAAAGTTGTTAGATCAATACAGCACTCTACTAAGGCGCAACACAAAGTATGCATAATATTAACAAAATCGATTTCTAAGAGAATAAGATCGTGAAATATCTTTCTGATCAGAGGAGTGATATCTATTAGTTAAGCAAGGTTACAGATTGCTACAGCACAATACCGAGTTCGGTCACAAAAATTCAGATAAGTGAAAAATTCTACTTTATGAAAATTAAAAACTCGATATACTTCGTGCAACGGATCTTTCTACACAGAGGAAAAAGATCTATTTAATGGTAATAACCACGACAGGGAACACGCTAATCGGCGCACACGTGGGACGACAATTACACAGATTACAAGATTACACAGATTAGAATGGACCATTTTCTGGGAAAATTATCACGCCACACTCACTAGGAAACACATTAGCAAATTAGCTATACTATTATTAACCTCCCATGTGCGAGCCGAATTCAGAGGTGTCCTTTCAGACGCATGTCGGCCTTGATATAGCTGCTTGTAGAGGGCGCGCTTCTCGGTTTCCCCTTCAGGATGCGCGGCGCCTGCGTGTGATTGGCTGCCGGTCGTCCGCTGCCTTCTTCACGATCGTTCTCGTGCGTCTGGTGTGTGGCGTTGACTTTACGCCACAACACATACAATAGCGCAGCTCAGGTAGGCTAAGGGATGCTGATGTGGAGATGATGACGTGGCGATGAGACAGGGAGAAAAGTGGGGAGGTATATACAGTGGGCCGCGGTGGAGTAGCCGAGCAGTCTAAAGCACTTCACTGTGGAGTGCGCGGTTGCTCTCCGTGGAGGTTCGAGTCCTCCATGAGGCATGGGTGTGTGTATTTCTCCGTAGGTTAGTTTACCTAGGTATAAGTAGTTTGTAAGCTATGGACTGATGACCACGCAGTTTGGTCCGATAGATTTACAGACATTTGAACATTTATATACAGTGGGGACAGTGCGTGCCAGCGGCACTCCAGCGCTTTGGCTCGTGGACGACACGTCCTGTTGACAGAGAGCAAACACTCTGTGGGCGCGATTTACGCGTCGTCGAATGTGGACAGAGTGATTGACAGAGAAGACTCACTTTCAGTACTTAATTGAAAAAAGCAGCTCTGTGGAAAGCAGATCAGAAATTACTTCTAGTTTTAGAGTAATCAGATAGTTCGATATTCGCTGTGTTGGTCAGGCACTTCTTGTCTGACGCGAATAAGGACAGAGTGAGATAGTTAATGCCCATGGGCGAATTGTAGTGGCTTCGCAGAGGGTTGATTTATGCAATCCGCATACCACGCCAGTAGCTACACAGGATGTGTTAAGTGTTCTCAACATCATTGAGACATAGAAAGTATTTCGAACGACAGAAGTTGATCCAGTCAGGCAAGTGAGGTTGATTTCCTGCAACGGCGCACAAGTTTACAGCAATCTCAACGAACGGTGCTGTGTGCAGTGTTCATACACAGGCAACAAAAACATCATGCATTTAGTGCGACAGCCTCGAACGTATCTGTAGCTTTGTCAATTTATGTCAAGTTATATGTGATGTTTCAGCCATTTTACCGAGTCCGTATTTCTTTATTTTAAAATTCATTTAAAAATTCGGGATAAATTTACTATGATTTTTCGTTGTAATTTTTCTTCTCCATTTAACAGCTTCTATCCTAAAAAACCTTAATCCTTGTGAAATTATAGTTTAGTCAATAAATATTCTTTGTTTAAATAAAATCGTGTTCACTTTCACTAGATAGTTTGACCTTACTAGTAATGTACAGAGATATGTTTTTCTTCTAGGAGATGTGATCTAAGTTTGTTTAAGTAATGTTATAGAATCATATTTTAATTTAACAAGGAGCATCTTGCTGACTTCTACGCGACTTGCTGTTAGGTTCCTCTACGCAGGAGCTATGGGTACACTGTTAGATAGCTACTGTGTAATATTGTTGTTGTTATGGGGGGTTTTAGGGGAACTAGACTGCTATGGCCATCAGTCCCCCGCTTCATATCTAGGCGACACGCAGAAAAACAGAACCATCGAAAAATGTGCCTGAATGAGATTTAAAAGCAGAATAAAAGAATTCACCCTCAATGAATTATTGACAGAGTCAACAAGAGACAATACGAAAGACACCAGACACACAGTAACAAATACGAGACAAAAATGACAGAGCCAGTGAATGTGGTTGACCGACCATGTGTATAAAAAGGGAAAAGTCAACCACATAGCGTACAAAATAAAAATAAAAACTGTAGTCTAAAGACACGTCAACGGTAACATAAAAAATTATCTAAAAGACCACCCAGAGGACTCACAGCAACTGGTAAATACCCCCAGCACGAAGAAATGGTAACACCAAATGAGCCACAGACGCATCGTCGCCGAGCACCAAAGAGAGAGTGTTCGGAAGGGTAAAAGAATGCCGCAATGGAGCTAAAATGGGACAGTGGAGTAGGAGATGGACCACAGTCAAAGGGGCACCACATTGGCACACGGGCGGGTCCTCTCCCGGAGGAGGTGACCATGCGTCAGAACCACGGAGTCCCTACGGGATCCCAGCTGCGAGGACTTCCAGACAGATGTTGTGTCCTTTATCGTCCACAGCTTATTGGGCACGTCCAGAGCGGACCATTCGGAGTTCCACAGTTCGCGTATTTTATTGCGAAGCAACGGGCGGAAGTCTGCTTCTGGGAGGCCAATCGCCAGAGGGCGGCAAGTGGTAGCCTGTTTGGCTAGCTGGTCGACCCTCTCGTTGCCCGGAATGCCTACGTGGCCCGGGGTCCAAACGAATGTAACACAGCGACCAGAGTCACCAAGAGCCAGTATCGACTCCTGAATGGCCCTGACCAATGCATAACGAGGATAACACTGATCAAGGACCTGTAAACCGCTCAGAGAGTCGCTGCAGATCAAGAAAGAGGTCCCACGGCATATTCGGACGTGTCTAAGGGCGCGGTATATAGCCACCAGTTCTGCGGTGAAGACGCTGCTGCCGGGTGGCAAAGAGCGTTGTTCAACATAGGCGCCATGCATGAAGGCATATCCAGTGTGGTCGCCATCTGAAGAACCGTCTGTATAAATGACCTCGGAGTGATAGAACTCACGGAGCAGGGCAGAAAACTGATGCCGTAGGACCAGAGGAGAAGTAGAGGAAAGATCCAACCGAATCCGTGGCCGAGGAACGGTCCAGGGAGGAGCATGGAAAGTCGAGCGGAAGGGACGGTTAAGAGGAAAGGAGTCCAGGGTCGACAGTAGCGATTGGACACGCGCTGCTACCGGGAGTCCCGACCGAGGTCGCCTCTGCGGCAAACGAGTGACCTCCCCCGGAAAGAGGAGACTGTTATTCGGATGCCGAGGGGTACAGTGAACTCTGGCAGCATACTGAGCGAGTAGTTGTTGGCGCCGGTATCGCAATGGGGCGACTCCAGCCTCTGCCAAGAGACTTTTGACAGGGCTTGTACGAAAGGCTCCAGTGGCCAGACGGATGCCGGTATGATGCACCGGGTCGAGAACTCGCAGTGCAGATGGAGAGGCTGAGCCGTAGACCTGGCTTCCGTAGTCTAGACGTGACTGCACCAGAGCGTTGTACAGCCGCAGGAGGACAGGGCGTGCTGCCCCCCAGACAGTATGGCTGAGACAACGAAGGATGTCCAAATGTCGTGAACACCGTTGCTTAAGCTGGCGCAGATGAGGGAGCCATGTCAAACGCGAGTCAAAAAGAAGACCCAGGAAACGGTGTGTGTCCACAACCTGAAGGAGCTCACCATCAAGGTAGAGCTCCGGATGCGGATGTACCGTGCGTTGGCGACAAAAGTGCATCACCCTGGTTTTCGCAGGGGAAAATGTAAAACCATGGGCAGAAGCCCAATTCTGCGCCCGATGAATGGCTGCCTACAGACTATGTAATAAAAATCAGTTCGAAGTTTATGCAAAATTACACCACAGCAAGCTTCATTTTTCGCGTTAGACATTCTGCACTGTATCTCAACCCGTATCTACTTTCAAAGAACTACACAATCGCGATTCCTACTCTGTTGCCGATGTTTTCCTCTTTTTCTTGCGTAGTTTTGGCGACTTCTTTTTCCGAGGATGTAGTTCTGAATGGAGTCGCCACGTTTAGGATAAAAAAAAGTTAAAATGTTTGTAAATCTATCGGACCAAACTGCGTGGTCATTAGTCCGTAACTTACAAACTACTTAAACCTAGGTAAACTAACCTGAGGACAAACACACACACCCATGCCCCAGGGAGGACTCGAACCTACAGGGCGAGCAACCGCGCGCACCGCAGCGAGACGCTTTAGACCGCTCGGCTACTCCACCGCGGCGACGTTTAGGAACGAAAGCGGCTGTAGGCACGACCATGACATCAATGTCCATACCAGTGTCTCGTTTGTCGTCATCGTCCTCCTGTATCGGAACCTCCGGTCGAGGGGTCGGTAGTTGTTGCTGCTTGTCTGCCTCATCTCGTCTAGTAATTCAGGTTGTGAAAGATCCTGTGGGAGTTCTTGAGCCAGGTCTTGGCGTCTGAAGTTCATCCGGTATCATTGCCGCTGCATACGTTAGTGGCAGGGTTGTTGTGGGCTGGGAAAGTCAGATATCATCGTTTCGAAGTTGTGGAATCCTGCATTGGGGGCATTCGTTTTTCACGTGTCACTCTTTCCGCATCCGGAACAGGTCTTCGGCTGCCCGTCATATATAACAATGGCCCGGCAGCCGCCGATGTAGAGACAGGAAGGGACGTGTTTCATTAGCTGGATGCTCACTTGCCGCACACTGTTCAGGACCGGATACGTACTGGTGTGTATCCATTTGTCTGCTACATGTCTGTGTACTGTTCCATATGAGCGTAGCGCCGACATCACGTCTTCTGCTGGCATTTCGAACGGAAGTTCGAAAATTCGGACAGTGCGAAAACCTAGCCCGACATGTTCAACCGTTACTGGGTTGAAGTGTCCGTCCTGTCTTGACCTAGTCGCGTTTTGTTGTTTCATTCTTTCTGCCATTAGTTGAGTACTCGTCCCGGTCTAGATGTCAGGAAAGGTACTGGTGCAGGAATCGATGGTCAGTTACAACATTTCCATAGAGATTAGTATTACAAGATTCATTGACTGAAAAGTACAATGATATTCAACTTTGGAACATATGTTTCTTCTCTTTTCTTGCTTCTTCCGGCGTCATCCGTATGACACTAGCTGCGCTGAGACCTGGTGACTGCTACTTTCGTAGTAAAGTTCTGACTATCAACTGATGGGCTGTCCAGACGTATGTCGGACTAGATATCCCTCCAGGATGCGCGGCGCCTGCTTGCGATTGGCTTTCGGTCGATCGCTGCCTTCTCCACGATCGTTCTCTTATGTGTGGCGTGTGGCGCGCTGAATGTACGCCACAACATTCCCCCCCCCCCCTCCCGAAGCGCCGAACCGCTGTCGTGTATGGAGCTCGACAACGGGGTAGGAGGCAGGCTCGTGGACGTATGATGGACTGGTGTCTGCAGCTTCAGAGGACGGCAGACTACCGGCCGGGCCCCGCCATCCGGCCTGAGCTCGTGAGGGAACGTCTTCTGTGGAAACCACCGAAGGGCCCACGTTCACGACCTGTGACCCAGGTGACGGATGGTGTGTGGCGTCTTGCTCGTGCTGATCGATGTCCATTAGGATCTTCAGGGGAGGCGGAGGCTCCATGACGTCGGGCCGCAGTGCCGTGTAGTTCTGCTGCGGGGGGAGGGGGGGGCTGCCGAGGTCGCACGGTCGGCGAAGGCCGCGTGGTCTGTATGGTGTGTGAGAGAAATGCAGAAGTATCACTGGGTACATAACAAGGGCGAATTTGATTGCGGTGCCTGCGTAACGATGCCATCGGGATCTGAAATATCAAACACGTGAGCACCACAAAATTTTAGGATCTCGCCCCGCTCCCACCCTCAGCGACCGCTGAAAACTCCATAAAAGACTGGGTTACATGGAGCGAAGCGATACTTCGTTGTCGGCGACTGCTGCTGGTACGGACGGCGTGGTAGGTGGTGCAGATGGAGCAGGGTGCGGTGGAGGCGGCCGTGTAGAAGCGCGGCCGGCGATGACCCTTCTCGTAGATGCGAGCAGTAGGAGGCGAGGAACAGTTGCAAGGCTGCCTCCATGGAGTGCTCCGAACTAAGTTTGGACATCTATAGCTTAAATGTCCGTACAAATCATTCGGCAGCGCCGTTTGACTGTAGATTAAATGGTGCACTGATGAGATGCTTAATTCCATTGCGTTCACAAAGGGATCGAAATTCTTTTGATGTGAACTGAGGGCCGTTGTCAGAAACTACCAGTTCAGGGTGACCTTCCAGGCATGAAATTGAAGACAACGGGCTAATCGTGCTACCAGAAGTCGTAGAAGACATTGGCACTGCAAACGGGTAACTAAAAGTATCAACCAGAATAAGCAACTTAGTATTCCCAAAGGGACCAGCATAGTCAATATGTACTCGTTGCCATGGTGAATCTGCTTTTGGCAAAGTAGCAAATTTCTGAGGTAGGGCTGATTGGTTGGTAGCGCACACTGAACATTGTAACGTCATTTGTTCTATTTGGGCGTCCATACCCTGCCTAGTACAGCTTCGTAGTGCCAGTTGCTTAGTGCGAACCATTCTCCAATGTTCTTGGTGAAGTAAGTTCAATACGTCTTCACTGCAACTGTCACGGAAACAACACAGACGATTGTCCATTATCAGTCGAAACTAGAATAACACCTATGTACTGAAAGTTCATTCCTCCTACTAATATAGCGACTCGCTAGTGAATTCTGAATGTCACGTTGCGCACGAGGCCATTGTGTGCGAATGTAGCGCAGCAAAATTTGTAAATCAGGATCTGTTTCTGTGGCCCGAGCAATTTTCCTATAGTCCAACGGGAAAGATTGTAACAAACTATCTTCCTGTGCATCTGTCTGGCAACACGACATCTCAGAAGCATCAAAGACTTTGTCATGGCCACGGAAAGTGCATCCTCGTTTCCATTGCGAGTTGTGGGTCTGTACACAATCTCGTACTTATACTGTGATAAGAGCAATGCCCAAAGTTGCAATTTGTGTACTGTGCACGTAGACATTGGCTTGGCTGGATGAAACAATGACTGGGAAGGCTTGTGGTCAGTTACTAAATAGAATTTTCTCCCATACAAGTAGTGATGAAATTTTGTAACACCATACACTATTGCTAAAGCTTCCTTCTCAATCTGAGAATAACGGCACTGTGTGTCTGTCAAAAGTTTTGACGCAAACACGATCTGACGGTCCGTATGACCATGTCTATGTGACAGTACTGCTCCTAGACCAAACGATGACGCTTCTAATTGCAAAAGAACTGGTTTTTCTGGATCTATGTGCACCAAACATCCATCACTGATCAAAGCATCTTTGAACTGCTGAAATTCGCGTTGGAATTCGTCTGTGCAAACAAAACGAACGGTCTTACGCCATAGCCAATGCAAAGGTCCTGCAATTTGTGCTACATTTGTAATAAATCCAATATAGTACGTTACCATTCCCAAGACTAACTGTAATTCTTTCACATCTTTTGGAGCTGGCAGGTCGCGAATGGCAAGCAAATGTGATTGCATTGGGTGCACACCTTCACTGTTTTTAACGTGTCCTAGGTACTGCAGTTCCGGTCTAAAAAAGTCAACTTATCTAAGCGACACTTTAGACCTGCATCTGACAAACCTTGAAAAAATTTCCTCAAATTTGCAATATGTTCTTCTGGGTTACGGCCTGACACAACTATGTCGTGCAAGTAGTTTGAACAACAACGCGCCCATGCTGTAAGCTGTTCAAAATATCTTTGAAAAATAGTGGGCGCGGATGCACTGCCAAAAGGTAAACTCAAATATTTAAACAACCCCAGATGAGTACTGACAACACAAATTTTCTGTGATTCTTCATCGAGTGGCAGCTGAAGGAAGGCATTGCTCAGATCTATTTTTGAGAAATATTTTCCTGCACCTAATCTGTCCATTTAATGTTCTGGCCTCAGCAAAGGATAACTGTCTACAGCTATTTGCAGATTCACTGTAGCCTTGAAATCAACACAAATGTGAATGCTACCCGATGGCTTTGGCAAAATAACAAGCGGTCTCGCCCACTGTCTAGCTGGTATTGGTTCAATTGCACTATTTTCTTGTAATGTGTGAAGTTCTTGTGTTACTTTATCGCGTAAAGCGAGCGGTACATCAAGAGCCTTGCAAAATTTTGATTTGGCATTTTCCTTCAGAGTTATGTGTGCAGCAAAATCTTTAGCTTCTCCTAGACTTGCAGAAAATAAATCTGGAAAGCAACTTGTCTACACTGTCTTTAGCATCAAAATTGTTCACAAAAACATTGTCCTACACAGTAAACCCAAAAAGATCAAAAGAATGGAAACCAAAAATATTCTTTCTTTCCTTCGTAAGATTTCAGCACTTGAAATGTCACTGTGCGCATTTGCGATCGGTATACTGGAGTAGCCAAGCGCTCCAAGGCGCCTCGCTACGGAGCGCGCGGTTGCTTGCTGTCGGAGGTTCGAGTCCTCCCTGGGGCATGGGTGTGTGTGTTGTCCATAGGTTAGTTTGCATAGTTTGTTAGCTACGCACTGATGACCACACAGTTTTGTCCGATAGATTTACAAACATTTGAACTTTTTTTTTCGGGATACTGTAGGTAGCGAACACTGTCCTAGTACAGGAATTTCATTGCCATGGTATGCTGTTAACTTTGTTTTAGCACAGCGATACATCCTTACTGTTCATAAGTTTTGAGATTTAGCATTGTGACTGATGCATCTGTGTCTAGTTGAAACTTTACAGAAATGTCATTCACACGCAAATTGACATACATTTTATTGGACTGACGTACAACTTTTGCTACTTCTTTGTCCGTTATGTTACGAGGAGCAGCCACTGGTTTTGAAAATACTGCATTTATGGAATAACTATTGTTACTGTTCGGGCCGGGAGGGCAAATTCTGTTACTTTTTCTGCAAGGAAACTGTTTGTATATGACTATTCTTGCTGCATGCATAGCATTTTGCTGACTGGGATGGACAGTTCTGCCTTTTGTGCAACGAGAACCATTGCGGGCACAACTTCACTTCCTTATTTGGCAAGGCTCTGTTCCTACCAACTTGGTTACATTTAGAGCGGGCAGGTGGAAGTACGCGGCGGTGTACCTCGCGCTCGCCGGTGAGTGACATAGATACATTACACAGTGGAATTGAATCAAAGTTTTCCACTGCCGTAGCACCTGTATCATACTGTTCCAAAATCTGTTCTACTTGATGGAACGATGGAGCTGACATTTTTAGCATCTGTTCCTTAAGTCTACTGTCAGGAATATTATAGACAAGAGCAACACGTAACATGACATCTGAATACAAAGTTCCACACAAACATTTAAATTGATACTTCCTAGTGAGACCTTGAAGATCTGTTATCCACTGGTTCGGATTTTTCCTACATCTGAAGAACTGATACACTGCGGTCACTACATTGATTTGCTGTTCATAATATGCAGTGAGGGCTCCTATCACAGAATCGTAAGAGAGTTCTGAAGGGGCCACAGTAGGATACAGTTTTTTCACAAGATGGAACACTGGGGAGGATGTACACACGATAACAGAAAATGAAGTTCGACTGTAACTTGTACCTGGTGCACTGTGGCGTAGTCTTCAAACTGTTGTAGCCAGTCCGACCAGTCCTCTTCTTTTTCATCATACTTGGGTATTTTGAGACACAGGTGCGGCCAGAATTTGTTGCACGGTTTGCAGTAGGGATGCAATTTGTTGGCTCTCAAATTGAAACATTTGCTTTACCTGCTGTGCATCGAGCGCAGGAAGCTGCGGCGCAGTGACAGTGGCAGGATTAGTAGCATTAGACATGGTGCAAATACAATAATAGAGAGAAAAGTGCAAAAATATATACATTTACTCGTAAACCTGCAATGGAATCAAAAGGTTATTTACTGACTTCTCCAAGACCTGGAAGAAAGCAAAATTAATAGCGCAACGGTCAGAAATTTAACAACAGTCGCTATGTGGGTGGTTGTAGTACTTGTCACCATCTGTTGTGACCTCCTCGCTTTTTGTTGTATCATTATTTCTGCCAGTAGTTGAGTACTCGTCCCGGTCTAGTAGTCAGGAGAGGTACTGATGCAGGAATCAATGGTCAGCTAAAGCATTTCTATAGAGATTAGTATAACAAGATTTATTGACTGAAAATTACAATGATACTCAACTTTAGAACATATGTCTGTTTCTTCTCTCTTCTTGCTTCTCGCGGCGTCGTCCGTATGATGCGATGAGACCTAGTGACTGCTGAGTTCGTAGCTGAGTTTTGACATAGTTAGGACTAGTAACTGACGAGCTTTCCAGACGTATGTCGGCCTAGATATAGCCGCTTGTACAGGGCGCGCATCTTCGGTTACTCCCTCCGGGATGCGCGGCGCCTGCTTGCGATTGGCTTTCGGTCGATCGCTGGCTTCTCCACGATCGTTCTCTTGGTGCTGACTGTACGCCACGACACGTCCGAAGGCAGGAATTTTAGGCGGTCTTTCGTCCGTGCTAGTCTCCTGTCGCAGGCTGCATCGGTTGTCAGTTTGACGTACACTACACAGTTAACGATCGAGAAGTGTATTCCAAACATGTCCTCACGGGTCACAGGCGATCTTCACTTCCCCACGTAGGAATTGTTCGATGTCGAGTGCTTTTGATCGCACATATTCGTTCTAGAAGGTGAACTTCAGTCTGGTTTTGCGGTACGAGCTGGCCACCCCAGTGTTGATCGTAAGATAAGTGACAAGCGCTGCCAAGGTAAAGAACCACGTAACACGCGCAACGGCGAGGACGTAAACAGTACCTCCCGCGCGCTACACTGCGCGAGGAAGGCTGGCTCCGGGCCAGCTGTCGCCTTAACCACTTGGCTACCCGTACTTGCCTCACGTCCGTCTCAAATTCCCTTAAGTCGCACGCTCTGGCTGTAGCGCCCCTATCGTCCATGCCCTCTTACACTCACCATTACCGATTCCCGTGCGAGGTCGAACGTATAACCGCATCTGCGGTGAAGTAATTGAAGCTAATGCCGTCTTCGTGTGTAAATAATTATTATATTGGTGCGAGGTCTGTTCTTTCGGACATGTCCGGGATGTGCCGAGACGGCTGGTGCCTAGTCGGCACACACCGCCGGCCTGGGTGTTCAAACTGTGCGCCGGACCCAGCCAAGCGGAAAAAGGGTGAAAATACATTTTTCCGTTTTCCATGTTGTTAACAATTTTAACGTTATATAAGACCGCTCCACATCGTTTTATCAAGTTATTATTTCCTTACAAGCTTTGGTTTGCTGGGAAACAATAAAATGTCTGTTTATCATTCCGCGCGAGTTTTTAGTTTCGTAGCGCTTGTCACTCGATTTGCCTTAAAATATGCGGTTAAAAAATCTGATTTTTGGACACGTGGTAAGGAAACATCTCAGCTTTCTAATAAATCATTCACCTTTTCATAATTCATAATAGTCAATTTCAAATGACATGTCCGAAAGCATAGACACCACACCATTATAATAAGTATTCACACGCGAAGACGGCATTAGCTTCAATAACTTCACCGCAGATGAGGTCATACGTTCGACCTCGCACAGGAATTCGTTATTGCGAGTGAAAGAAGGCATGGACAATAGGGGCGCTACAAACATAGCGTACGAGTTGTGGGAATTTGAGACGGATGGGAGACGAGCACGGGTGGCCAAGTGGTTAAGGCCACCGCTGAACCGAAGCGGGAGACCCTGGTTCGAGTCCCGGTCCGGCTCACATTTTCACTTGTCGCCATTGTTTCATTTCAATGCCCTAAAAGAAGCCACTGCCAGTCCTTTCCTTCCTAACCCTTCTTCCCTCCTCTCCATTATCAACAATTTGCAAGTGTGAACAGTGCAATGGAAAACAATGTGTTTACTGTCTCGGCTCGCTTCGGCAGTGTTAAACAGCCTTAAATCACGGTGGCGTAGTAGTGAGGGCGGGACGTTATCTGTAATAAAAAACCTGAGCCAAATGTCAACGAACGACCAAGAACATACATGAAAAAGAAAACGACCGCAAATCATTGAAGTAAAAAAAAATAATAATAAATAAAAAATAATAAAAATAAATAAATAAAGTACAAAAAATGGTTATAGCGACCACCTGGTAAGCAGGAGGTCGAGGGTTCGAATCACGACCATGGCATAGATATTAATTCAATCTCTCTCCTTCTGTTTTAATATCTCTGATATATATTGAGGCAAAATATGTCTCTGAGCAGTGGTTTATCACATCTCTTGTTCTTGCGCTTTACTTTCTATCAGTCATCCGGTACAATCGGATGAACTACGTTCATTTCTTCTACGACATTTCTACAATACACTTATCCTACTTTCTAATACTCTTCTGTTGATATCCATCACTCTGACGGTAAATTCGTCGGTAATCATCTCTGATCTCGAACGTATTGCGCATGAGAAACGCCGTTACGACAGGAGTTTGGAATACGGCAAACATTCACACGGCAGGAGAACAACGAAGCAGCATTATATTCACTGGAAGGAGTCTGCATTGTTTTGACGAGCATGGCAGCGGCGTGAATTATCATTTTGCAGGCCGAAGCTTTGACTGAAATAGCGTTTCACCATTTACAACAGAGTGGAACACCTAGCATTGAGATTCTCTGCAGCGAATTCATTTTGGAATTCCTTCACAAGGAATAAGAGTAATTTTGGCTTAAAATAGAGGGCATTGTCAGAGGCGAGTGAAACGTAGCCGTAGACAAGCAAGTATTCATTTCATCTGGTACCACAGTATACCTGCTCTGTGCAGGTTTCTGAGTATTTTATCTGCGAAATGAACTGTTACCTGTAAGAGAAGGGAATGTGTATTTATTTCCTCTTACACAGTTGAGTTTGATTCCGATTTTACTCAGACTGAGGGATATAATGAGGAAGAGAGAGAAACAGAGAGACTAGTTTGTACACTCCTGGCCATTAAAATTGCTACATCACGAAGAAGACATGCTACAGACGCGAAATTCAACCGACAGGAAGAAGATGCTGTTATATTCAAATGATTAGTTTTTCAGAGAAACCACACAAGGTTGGCGCTGGTGGCGACACCTACAACGTGCTGACATGAGGAAAGTTTCCAACAGATTTGTCATACACAAACAGCAGTTGAACGGTGTTGCTTGAAGAAATGTTGTTGTGATGCCTCGTGTAAGAAGGAGAAATGTGTGCCATCACATTTACGACTTTGATAAAGGTCGCATTGTAGCCTATCGCAATTGCGGTTTATCGTATCGCAACATTGCTGCTCGCGTTGGACGCGCTCACGTCACTGTTAGCAGAATATGGAACCGGTGGGTCCAGGAGGGCAATACGGAACGCCGTGCTGGATTCCAACGGCCTCGTGTCGCTACCAGTCGAGACGACAGGCATCTTACCCGCATGACTGTAACGGATCGTGCAGCCACGTCTCGATCCCTGGTCAGCAGATGGGGACATTTGCAAGACAACAACCGTATACAGAAACAGTTCGACGACGTTTACAGCAGCATCGACTATCAGATCGGAGACCATGGCTGCGTTTACTCTTGACGCTGCATCACAGACAGGAGCGCTTGCGTCGGTGTACGCAACGATGAACCTGTGTGCACGAATGGCAAAACGTCATTTTTAGGATGAATACAGGTTCTGTTTACAGCATCATGACGGTCCCATCCGTGTTTGGCGACATCCCGGTGAACGCACATTGGAAGCGTGTATAAGTCATCGACATACTGGCGTATCACCCGGCGTGATGGTATGGGGTGCCATTGGTTACACATCTCGGTCACCTCTTGTTCGCATCGACGGCACTTTGAACAGTGGCCGTTACATTTCAGATGTGTTACGACCCGTGGCTCTATACTTCATTAGTACACGACCGCATGTTGCAGGTTCTGTACGAGCCTTTCTGGATACGGAAAATGCTCGACTGCTGCCCTGGCCAGCACATTCTCCAGATCTCTTAGCAACTGAAAACGTCTTGTGAATGATGGTCGAGCAACTGGCCCGTCGCCGGCCGCGGTGGCCGAGGAGACTAAGGCGGTCTGCACGGCCACTACGGTCGGGGGTTCGAATCCCCCCTCGGGCATGGATATTTGTGCCGTACTATTTCGTACGTAGTTCATAAGTAGTTTGTAAGTTTAGGGACTGATGACCACGTAGTTAAGTCCCATAGAAAAAAAAAAAAAAAAAAAAAAAAAAAAAAAAAAAAAAAAAAAACTGGCTCGTCACAATACGCCAGTCACTACTCCTGATGACCTGTGGTATCGTGTTGCAGGTGCATGATCATCTGTAATGTACACGCCATCCAAGCTCTGTTTGACTCAATGACCAGCCGTATCAAGGCCGTTATTACGGCCAGAGGTGGTTGTTCTGGGTTGTGATTTCTCAGGATCTATGCACCCAAATTGCGTGAAAATGTATTCACATATCAGTTTTAGTATAATATATTTGTCCAATGAATACCCGTTTGTCATCTCCATGTTTCCATCGCGACTTGGTATACTGGTGTGAAATTGACTTGCAGACGGGCAGTGTTGTACCCAGAGGCATTTCCCAGTGTTTTGGTGTGAAGCATGCGATCAGGGCGCCTGGATGTAGAGGGAGTGCGCATCAACTGCTGCCGTAGTAACAGCTTCTGTCGCCATTTTAGTTCCAAGGAGTGAAAGTGTGAGCTTCTCAAAGACGGAGGTTTTTAGCTGTTAATTGCTTTGAAATATCATTCGCTTCGTTTCCAGTACACCTATCAAACAACAAATCAAGATTTGGATTAAAAATCAATCTGGTCGTGACATTATCTTAATGTGGTACGAAGAAGCGTTAACTTTATGTTCTGGAATTTGCTCATCTGGATGCGTATTCTTCCCAAGTTTTTCGTATTCAAAATCTGAGTTCTATTGGATACGAGACGCACTACCAAAGCTGCGCTGACTTCTTTTAACTCTCCATACTAGAGATGGGCAAATTACTTCATTTTGTAACTAGTCCAAAGGTGATCGTTCTGTTTTCGGAATTCTTTTGACACTGTACCTCACAAGGGTTTTCTAATAAAATTGCATGATTATGGAATATCGCCACAGTTGTGGGATTCGATTCGTGATTTTCCGTCAGAAAGGATACAGTACGTTGTAATTGACGGTAAGCCATCGAGTAGAACAGATGTGATTTCTTGTGTTCCGCAGGAAAGTTTTATAGGGCCCTTACAGTTCCTTATAAACAATTCACGAGACAATATGAATAGTACACTTAGACTGTCCGCGAATGATACTGTCATTTATCGGGTAGTAAACTCACCATAATATCAGAAGCAACTGGAAAATGATTTAGATAAGATATCTGCATGGTTCAAAAATTGACGATGAACCCTTAATAAGTGTGAATCATCCATACGACCACTGAAAGAAATTCATTAAACCTCAGTTACACGATAAATCTGTCAAATATACAGGCTGTTAATTCAACAAAATACCTACGAATGACAGTTGCAAATTAATGTATGTGTTCTTTCAAATTCTATTATAAGATGAATGTCATTGATTTACAGATCAAAATGATGTGCAAATAGCGAGTGAGATGGGTAATACTACTATTTCAGAATTAAAAAACAATATCAAAATAGGTGACTTTACATGAAATAGAAATTAACTAAGGTTGCATCACGAATATAAAAGTTTTGTCTGGCTAAGTTACAGGAGGGAAGTGGCAAAACCACGAAGTATAAAATCAACAAGTGTAATTTAATCCCAACTACGATCCCTGTCTATTTTGATCTACAAAAGAGTCCCCTCTGACACACAATAAACTCCCACCTAACTAATACCATTCAAGCTCCCTTCCTCAGCAGATGTGTTGGCGCAATCTTACTATCTTTCTGTAGAACAGCGTTGTAGTTGGCGAAGACCAGCTGATGGCAGTGCAGTGTTGACAGCAGCGATCGCGAATGTGGATTGGCACGAGTAGAACAGGTTTTTTCGGTATGTCGATGACAATACTATAGTGAAAAATAGAACCGTTCTCTCAAGAAACGGTAAAAATTCTGATTACAAGTGGTGTAGCTAACAGGGAACACGCACTTCAGAATATTACAAGTTTCAATTTATACTACAGTAGACACGCAGGACACCTGACTGTGCAGAAATCACACTGAAATTATTCAAAGCCCTCTATCTGGATAGGAGAACAGCTCCAGCCAGAGACTTCAAGACAGCACGATCCGGCCATGTGTGTAACCCAGACCATAGTCACTTCTCCCTACAACAAAATTTCACAACTGAAAATCTTCCTCTCTAGTCCCTCCCGTCGGTGACGTCAAGCCAATCACAAATTTTGCTTAATGGTCAAACCAATGTTTTTCAACACGCCAGGCTCCTGTCCCACGCTGTCCCACGCTGCATTCTGCACGTAACCCAACATTTCTCAGAAATCCGTAGAATTTGTGGACCATTGGAGCGGATCCGCAGACGCTGAAATGACTTTACTGCCGACCAGACGCCAGCCTCCCGTCGGAAGAGCGCCGCTCTAACTTCCCCAGAAATCACCTCTGGCAATTTACGCAAACATTCGGTGTTCCATGAACTCGGGCGCACGTGCAGACCAGAACGACGCCAACTTTTACTGCCTCTGCTCATTGTACTCCAGTGCCTTTCTAGTGCGTCCTGACCGGAGAGCCTTCCTACACCATACAGCATCATAGCGGCAAAACAAACAACCTGGCCTCAGGGCAGCCACAGACGTGCCCAGCCCAAATATAAATGCTCACCTGCAGACGGAGTGGTGGCGGCCAGCGCTCGTCCTCCAGGCGGTGTCGGCAGAATGCCTGGGAAGCTACTTCAGAGAACTTGCTGCCAGCAACCCCCGCCCCCTAGCGGAACCACAAAAGTGCCGGTCTGCTGGTGTAGCCAGCGCCTTCCGCCTCGGAAGTCAATTACCCCATCGGCGATACTCAAAATAATCAAAAAGAGAGTCATACTCCCAGTAACAGAAATTTACGTCGCAAACTCCTATCCTCTGATAATTACAAGGCAAATGAAAGATATTGAATACAAACAAGATAATATTACTGATATCCTTCCGGAATAAATCTAGACAATAGTGTCCAAATAAAATGGAGAAAATAATTATGAAATAGTACCACCACCTCTCAAAAACAATTTTTGTGATTTTTCATTCTATTGATTGCTTAAGTAATAATATAGGGTATCCTTTATAAAACATAATTTTGCGTTGAAAATAACACTTCTTTACGTTTTAGACTGTCTCATAGTACCTGCGTCCTACAACTTATTGGAGGGCGTATCAGTAGAGGTCGAAGAATGGCCTTCAACCGCGTAAATGATTAAACAACTCCCTCAGAGCTTTTGGTAGGGATTTTGTGTTCCTTCTCCTATCAGTCTCAACCTGGCTGCTAGTGATTTGTATCTGTTTTCGAATCGAAATCGTTTCTTGTGGGTAAGCGCGTCAACAAAGGTGAGTAGATAAAATAACATGATTGACAAAACAGACGGCAACATTGTAAATTTGTACCACGCTCTGAAAAACGTCTGAAAAATTTTGAGGATTATGTTGAACATTTGTGTATTAAATATTTTTGAGATATTGCTTCATTCGAGTCATTTTATTACCAAACGATTAATTCTTTTCCGTACTACTCTCGCATTTCGCAACACTTAACTTTTTTGTTTGCATATCTTATATCAGTGTGGGGTAGTAAATTAATTTTATTTTTTCGTTGTTGATGCGTATATTTGCCAGTATTACTATTCATGATATTAATTTCGTCTAAAATTAGTTAATTTAATTGTTGGTTACGTGGAAATTTTCTTGGTGTAACAATCCTAATGGTTCACTAAAGTATCAATGCAATAATTATTTCAGATTCAAAGACATTCATTATACACTTGAAGAAACTCATCTGTACTCCTTGGAGCTATAGAGAGAAACCAAACACATTATTCAGTTTGTGACCAACTTCATACTGAATCATTGTTCACAATTTCTATGCAAAAAAATTTCTCTAAGTTATGCCTTGCTACTACTCTGTTAAATATTTATAGTGATATACAGTTTTCGTGCGTTTTCTAGGGCATAAACTATTTTACTTACTGATTAGCTTCAATATTCAGAGCTTTAGTTACGCTCCTGATTTGGCTAATGTTGCTTTCTCCACGTACAGACGTTTCACTCTCATAGAACCGAGAACAAAACCCGATCGTATCGAGTAATACTACCGAAGGGTGTGGACTGTGGTGGCGATATTGTTCTGACAATACGGAAATACAATGCGAGAACCGAGACCTCCGCCGCCCTCGCCACAATAATAGGTTTTCCACGGAGTGACAAAAATTCGTTCACTTCGCCGTAGAGCTCCTTTTCTGGATTTATTAGCCATATTGTGAATGCATTGGATTGGAAGCTCGGATCAGCAGGTGCAGCGAATACAGGCAATGCCAACCTGTAGGAAGGAAATAACAGCAGTCCGCGACTGTTTGATGTGACTGACAGATCACAGGAACGTTGGCAGGGTACTATGTGCTATGTGACATACACATGACGCGTCCAGTAACGAAAAGTGTTGTTGTGAATATTGGATAAGCAATCAAGCACATGGAACAGAAAGGCTTAAACAAAAATTACTGTGACCATCATCGATTCAAATGGCGAGTGAAGTACTTAGGTACTGTAAGAAGCATATAAAAAGAGAGAGAGAGAGAGAAACTGGTGAGTGAGGTCATTGTGGCCAGCTACCTAACAGCCGCGTGGTCTAAGGCGCCATGCCACGGATTTCGCGGCCGCTCCCCGTCGGAGGTTCTGCATGGGCAATGGCAGATTAATACCGAGAAAGGCCTAAGAGGACAAAGGGGAAGAGTAAATGGTCATAGATACTAGGGACGTGATGGGCATGGTGGGCATGGATATTAGAGAAGTAGAGTAACATGTACATCCAATATCTACATTTACATCCATACTCCGCAAGCTAGCTGGAGGTGTGTGGCGGTTAGAACTTTGCGTAAATATCCACTTCCACTTATTCAAGTTGCATATGGTTCGCAGGATAAATGATTGCCTGTTTATGCCTCCATGTAAGCACTTATCTCTCGGATCTTATAATTGCGGTCACTTCGCGAGATAGACGTAGGGGGAAACAATATATCGGGTAGACTATGAAACGGCCGCTCTCGGTTAACAAAGGCCCGTACCGCGGTTCACAATGCCTCTCTTGCAGTGTCTGCCACTGTAGTTTCCTGATCACCTCTGTGACGCTTTCGCACTTTCTAAATGAACCCGTAACGAAGTGTGCTGCTCGCCGTTGGATCACAGTCCAACATATACAGTCACGAAACTCCAAGGCATTTTGTCGAACGCCATGACAGCAGTGCTCCAAACCGTTGGCAAGGTACATTTCTGAATACGATATCTGATGAGTGTCAATAGTATAGTTTCAACTGTTTTGAACATACTTTTTACAACGGGGAAGGTATGTAGTGCCATGAAAACCGGTATTGTGATGGTGAGCGAGTAAATTAGTCGCAAACTGTGGTAGACGCGGCAGTACTGCGCGCTTTGTACGGGTATTTCCCCACCACTACGACACATCCGTCTTGTGGGTTGCAACCAAATAAGTGACAGCTCAAGAGGATCACTTATAGGGAGCAAACGCTGCCACAAAAATTCCAAGCTCCAGGCTAAATCCTTCTCGAACAATGGGGCGAGTGTACAAATTTACAGGTGGGGTCAGCTGACAAGTAAATCAATATTTAGACTTGTAAACGCAGTACTGGCGTGACAACCTTAGTTTGTAACGTATTTACTGACTTACCCTCCTAACTAGAAAAGAACTTCACATTTGTCCTAATTAGTTTTTCTAGGAACCATTGGAAGGCATGGAACGGTATTTTGCAGTACAGTTTGTTTACGTTTTTCTTGAAATTTACGACTGTTTCATCAACAATTTCATTTTCCATTAAGAACAAAAAATTCCCAATTATCAACAGCAGACTTTCTGCAGAAATAACGCCGGTTTTCTACTCAAAACAGGAAGTTATCACAAACCCCAAGAATCTTGAAGACTGTTGTTTTTACACGCAAAACTAATCACACTCAAAGGTGTATGGATTTATAAAAAAGGCGATTGAAGTGGGAAAATGTTCGAATCATTAGACTCCGTATCGAAATTTTACATGTCAAAGAAAGTGCCTGTCATATAACAACAGACCAGAACAGGAATTAATGTTCGTCGTCTGTTTATATTCTCTGACTTCCAGTGGAGGTGGCTGCAAAATATACACATATTCGCTAGTATTTCCTCACGAATAAGTCGTTCTATATACCACCGAATGACGGAAACTTTACATTTATTTCACGATTGCTATATTCAAATGCTTGTAAATCTATCGGACTCAAGTGCATGGTCATTAGCCCGTAGCTTACAAACTACTTAAACTAAGGTAAACTAATCAAAGGACAGCACAAACATCCATGCCCGAGGGGGGACTCGAACCCCCTACACCGTAGGCCGCGCGCACCGCAACACGGCGCCCCAGTATGCACAGCTAATTCGCCGCGGCGATTGTTTATGTCTCTCGATATTTTACTAAAGGTTGGTGTTGTGGAGTAACCACAGTGGAAGTATCTTCTCCACTGTTTGTACTGGATTTCGTAGTTGTATAATAAAGAATCTTTCTTTTTATGTCAACGTAAAACTTCACTCTTCTCTATGTTGAGGCTCAATTGCCATTCCCTCTACCATGCGTAGAATCTTTACAGTTTTCGCTACCCTTTACTAGTGTTGCGACCCCTCTATAAACTACAGCATCATTCGCAAAATGCCTCATTCTACCCGATTTCTCTGCGAAGTCATTTATGTATATGATATAAACCAACGGTCCTATAACACTCTCCAGGACACGCCTGTCATTACTTCAACGTCTGACGACTTTGTTCGGAATTAGGTTAGGAATGTAGGTTTGAGTCGTCCCTCCGTCAAGGGTCTATGTGTTGGCCTTAGAATTTCTAAGTACGAGGGACCGATGATTTCAGCAAGGTTTAAAGTATTAGATCCTGTTAAGAAGTCATTATATACACGTTTAGCACGCATAGCTACGGCGATGTGACTAAAAGCAAATGTCCTAGGTTCGGATCCCGGTTCAGGCACACATTTTTTAATCTGCCACGGAGTTTCAACTGAAATGTTGTTGATCTATACGAGCAACCCATTTTACGAGCATATAACAGGGTCATGAATTTTAGATGTAACAATGGACATGTGTGTGTAATCTAAGGTGTGATATCGAGACAAATTCACATCGTCGAATTCCCAGGTTGGTTGGAGGGCTCTGTATATTGGTTCTCAGTTGGAAAGGGACCGAGCGCCCAGAGTGCCAAACATCAAAAATTCTCAACTTGCTATCTTGCTGAAATACGATGGCTCATCTTCAAACGTCCAATTTAGCCTTCGACATAAAAAGTAAGTAAGAGATCTGGGTTCGGATCCCGAATGTGGCACTACTTTTAATTCAGTACTTTGCCTTACGATAAAATGTGCAAAGATTTCGCCTGCGAATTTCTCGTGGACTCAGTTTTAACGTTCAACGTTGCATATTTCACTCTGCAATGTGTGAAATGTGGTAAATAACGGGCAAAACGAGAAATACCAGTGTACAGTCTGATTTTAAGTATCTAAGTTAAACGTTTAGATGAATGTGCACTGCCCTCTCCTTAATTACATCATCAAACGTCCAGTATTACGTTCGTGCTTGTCGATTATGTGTTTCAAGAATCCATCTGTATTTTGACATCCTTTTCCAGTACATAGTTGAAAGGAAGCGGTGCTTGGATGCCGGCCGCATATTTCTCCTTGACTGGTGCGTTTCCCGGAGAGTAGCGGCAGTTTTCACGTTTGAGGTGGAACGCTGGCGTGCAGTGGGTCCGTGGCCCGTTAGGCGGCAGCGGGCAGCGGGCAGCGGCGGTGCTTTTGATCGCCGGCGCTGATGGATCTGCGCTCTGAATCAAAGCCGAGCGGCCGCGCGGCGGGGCATAAGTCACCCGACCCATATCCGCCACCCCACTCTACTGTGTGTCCGCGTAACACTCCAATATCGAGGACTGCGGAGAGCACACACGAAAGAGGCGAGCTTCATGAATTCACCCAACAATATTAGATTTTAGGCTATATACTTCAAAAAGATTTTCTGTGCCTGACAGATTATCTGATATAGGTCTTGCTCACTCAATGTGTCATTACACTCTAGCGTTAGTTCCCGCCTTTGGAATGCTACGAATTTATTTATTACTTATGATAGACCATCTAGTTACCATAAATTGCCATCAAACGTACACTTTGTTTCCGGAAGTGCTTTAACAAGCGAGAATACTATATTCTCTTTTCTCTCTGAGGCACAAGATGGATTAAATAAAAAAATACTTGTATTCATTAATTTAACAAAAGCAATTGATTTTGTTGATCATAAGATCATGTTGCAAATATTGGAATATTATGGAGCAATGTCGGTACCTCACAATTATTGGTTCACTTCTTACTTTAGTAACACCCACTAGAAGGTGATACTCTGCTGTTTCTAAAATGGATGTGACATCCACTCACAATGGGGCACAGTTAAATGGGTGTCCCTCATGGTTCTGTTCTTGGGCAACTGTTCTTTCATGTTTTTATAAATGATATGCCTTGTAGCATAACAGGAATTTGTAAGATATTTCTGTTTGTAGATGACACCAGCTTGGTAGTACAGGATGTAGCTGGCAATATTGTTACAGTATCAAAAAATACAGTTGAAGAAGTAAGATCATGGTTTGTACAAAGTAAATTGATGCTAAATCACAACAAGAATTAATTTTGCCAGTTTCTCACACAAAACTGAATAGAAGCTGACATTTAGATTACACAGAATTGGCACTTGAAGAATGACACTGAACAGTTCAAATATCTAGCCGTACAGGTAGATGGTAAGCTAACGTGGAAAGCTCTTTTTCTTGATCTTTATTTATTTATTTGACATGCCCCATTACATAGTACTATTACTAAATTAAAAATTACTAAATTCGATGGTTAATTTCAGACGGTTACATCAGGTGTTTTAGCAAACTAATACAGTGCATAAGTTGATAAGATTGTCCAAAGAAAGCATTTTGGCTACACATTATTTGTCGCTTTACGTAAAGAAACCAAACGATTTTACACATCACGAAATCGTATTGAATTACAGAAATTATAAAAGTACTGTATTAAAAGTGAGCTGATTAAAGTTGGGAGGGGGCCAATAGCTTCTTCTTCAAAAAATTAAGATGCATTAAAGAAGGAGAGACATGTAATTCTTAAATGTGATGGGGACGTATTGCAAGTTAAAGAAAGATGCTGGCCGAACTTATTTATTGAATAAAACAAGCGGCACTTTACACACATTGGTAGAAAAATAATGTTTGTTTCCTATGACTCTACTTGTCGTCAGACCAGCATTTTGCCTAGTGCGAGGGTGAAGGTCGGGGCGAGAGTTTAAAATAGAGAAAGTTTAATTTTTTAAAACTCACAACCACCAGCTGCGAACCAAATTCCTAAACATGCAAAACACTGGAACTGTGATTGCGACTGTTTGACTCGTTTTCTAGGGGATGATATCACACGTTCGCAGCTTTCCTTCCCTGCATATGATTAACAAAACAAATTCATAATAAAACCAAGTTCATGAGAGAAAAGGGTGTACTAACTACTATTTTTGAAAACACGTGAAAGTTCACTTTATGTTGTTTATTTCACAATCTCAGAACCCTGTGGCTGATACGTCTGTACGTCGGCACATTTATCAAATAAAGTTATAGCTCGTGAGCCTCCAGACAAAATGAATATTTGTCGCGAATTGTTTTCACACCACGTGGCTGTCTCAAACACCGTCTATGTTCATGCCTATGCGACGACACGTGTTACATTAACAAATCACAGTCACTTTAATTCAATGCGATGCACACCTTGTTCCACCGGCTAAATATTCACAAACACACAGTAGCACTCGATTTAACTTGGTGCAGTCTATGACGAGCAACGACACGTGGCGATTGCCACAGACAAATCTAAAGTCACCACCTCGAGATCCACATGCCGACTGACTGCAGAGTGACGCCGCCCGGCGTGCTCCCGTGCTCCACGTGCTCCTGCCTCGTCACCTCCTGCCGTCGCGCGCGCGCGCGCCACAAGCTCAACTGCCGGGGTTTTTCCCCTACGTCATCAACTTCCTCATGTGAACTGTTCTAACCGATTTGCCAACGTACAGCGCTCAGCCAATACATTTCTAAAACTCTACTTAAAATAATTACACTACACATTAAATAAATTGTCTTCTTAGGTTTTTATATTGGTATAAACATACTTTGTACTATTTATCATAATCGTGCAATTTCTTATGTCACAGATAAGTGATTTAACTGAATACTTCAAGATAAAATACACAAGATTAATTGAAAATAAAATGAGAAATAGTTAATATATTATTTTTATAAACAAACATTGCCATGCTAGTTGTGTAACTGTCTTGTATTTATTGGTAATTTATTACTTGTCATTGTCAATTAAACATATTACGCAGATGTGACTATATCAGCTAATGTATTGTTTATTTGTCAACAGGCTATTTTGTAAAGAGGGCCTTAAAGTTTCCTAACTGCATCGTATTACTTCAAATGCCAGTTGTAATACAATATTTGTGCATTGCACTGTGCCTGGCACTCGCCATTGTCCCTCTCTCCCCTCACCGGAAACGAACTGGAAAATCCTAAGTTGGAACAAGCCACCAACGTCGGCCTGCTCGCTGGCCTCCCGTCAGCTACAAGCACACAGAAAATCTCAACGTGGAGAATTTCTACCTTTGGCCTAACTATAAATGTTGTCACCCTACTGCGTACATACATTGCTACCATAATTAATAAGATTAAAATTGTGTAACATTTAGTGCATTGGCATGGTCAATGTTTGCAGTGAACTTCATACTGTTTAATTATAAAATGCTATTAATTACCAGTATTTCTATTTGGCGGTAATCTCACAATACCCCCACTTGCGGCATCCAAACCATGTGCAGGATGGCGCAAGTAGCACCAAAATTAATACTTTCAAATGAGCAAAATTTAAAATTACAAAATTATTGAATCGGATTTACTCAAACACTATACCAATTATGACCTCAACTAATACAAAATAAATAAATAAATAAATAAAAATAAACAGGGCAGTGAGATAATTTCCCAATATTTGTACCATTAAGACCACTTATAGTGTGTGCATATTTTTTTAGAAAAGAATCCTTATAACTAATTACATCCATGAAATTTAAGTGTGCCTGTTGTTTATATACAGAATTGGCACCAAATTTATAATATTATTAAACTTTAGTCTTTAGAGAACCTTGTTCTACATGGAAAAACTAGAATTATCACTATAAAAACTTTTGACAGTGTACACTCCACTTGTTTAAAGGAAATCTCTCACCACTTTGACACTGAGAACACCAGAGTCATCGTTGCAGCAACTCTGGTCCATGGTGTACGGTCCTATGTCTCCGTCATTTCAACCAACATGCTGTTGCAGCTTAGATTCATGGCACTGGATCAAGCGTTCTTGTTCACACACGTCATATGCACCCTACATGGAACAGGAAGAGCAGAAGGCACTCATGAGTCAACATAGACCAAAGTTTGTCTGGACACCAGGATTTGGTTGGATTTGTATCCCACCCCTCTGCCATCCAGACTTGGTGCAAATTAAACTAAGTATTGAGACATGTACAGTAACATGCAAATCAACAGAATTAAGAACTCAAAGTGGCTGGTGTTAGTCATTATCAGATCAACCCAAACCACCATGCCTGCACTCTCATCAGCCATAGCTTCAGATGAAACAGACAAGAGAATATGTGGCCCACTTGGAGTATTACTCCATCAAATAAAAAAAAAAAAAATCTGCCTGTGTCAAAAATATATCTTAAAGCTCAAATAATACTACCAAAAGAATGTTATCATAGAGAACTTTCTCTTCTATCATAATGACACCTACAAACGTAAATAAAAATCCTACCCCCTCGCACCCAAAAAAATTATCTTTGCTGGTGTGAGATTTAAATTTGGATCCCTGTCATCAGCCTCATGTGCTTTCCACAAGTACTCCCCACAATAAAACATCTAAGTTTCAAGTCTAATTTCAAAATTAGTTTCTCACAAAACATCTACATTTTTAAAATAAAGTATCACCAAACCCTATTGATACTCAGGCTAGACAGAAAAATAGTTCTCGTCAACTGTTGTTGCAGAAATTGTTCAGTCAACAGTTGAGCACCATTAAAGAAACCAAGATCTGTTATCAGAATCAGTTTAATATAACAATACAGAGCATTCCCTATTAGACATGCTACCTACCAAACACTCAAAGAGACTGACATTAAAGAGCAAACACTTTCTCTCATTGAAACATTTCTCAATCCAATCCACCTTTAGCCAAAACAGCCACAACAAACATACATTCCTCACTTCTGACCCATATGGTCAGTCACACCCACATATGCAACACTGTCAGCCGACATTTTCATCACAATGTATCTAAGCCACAGACCCCACTGCCTGCATCAATGACCTCCACTTTCTCATTCTCCGAGTCACCCCACAACTCACACCATATAGCCAGCCCTGCTCACATATACACACACATAAACAGTACACTCCCACTTCCTTTCTCCTTTAGTGTTGGCATGCATACATACATATTTACCTCGTGTACCACTGTTGAACTGCAAATCTGATACAAGCACATGTTTTAACACAAACAACAAAAGAAAAACATTTACAAAGAACACTTGTAAACTTGACCCCAATGCTTAAATCTAAACACACAAGTAGATATTAACACATACCACAGAATAAATATACACAAATTCTTAAACTAAACTACTATGTACACTGCTTTGGATCTCATACTTCATGATTTATAGTGGTTTATTGCAGTTGCTTGTGTAATCATGCCATTAAATCTTTATCACATACAACATTTTTAAATTTCACCCTCTTCATGCATTCCTCCAGACTCAATTCTAACACTTTATCTTTATATTTCAACTGAGCTTCATATTTGCACGGGAAATCACTTCCTAACATTAGATTTAAACAAAGTCCCTTTATGACTAATAAATCTTGAATAAACAGCTTCTCCTCAATGATTACTTCAAATTCTGGGTTCCCTTCCATATAGTTTGGTTCGTTCAAGAATTCATTTTGTATCTTAGCTTGCTTGGCCCTCCCCCAATACTTATTTAAAAACAACTTTTCAAACGCCTCCAAAGTTATAAATTTATCAGCACACTGATTTGCCCAAGTTTGAGCAGAACAGTCAAGCATTCTCTTTGCTAACTTCATTTTACACTGGTCTGACATACCAGGCACAAATTGGTCCTTGCATGCAGCCAAAAAATGTACTGGATGATAATTACCCACTCCTGAAAACTTTCTGCCATTAGGTGTCTGCACCATGGACCAATTAGTGTTTCCTGATGCAGTACACAATTCTAGACTATTTATTCTAGTGTTCACCTTCTCAATCTCAGTATTGTTTACTGTCACTACTTGTTCTATCTTTTTCCTAAAGTTAGATTCTGTATTCTCTAATTTTCCTGACAACAAAGTTTTTGTTTCCTCAATACCTGCCACCATCCTCTTGTCAACATCAGCCAACGCCTGCATATTGCCCTCATTCCTGTGATCACATATTTGTTTCACAGCATCTAACTTGTCTCCTACCTCAGTCTCAATAGCACCAATTCTGGCATGTATCTCCTTTTCCCTATTATCAAACCGTTCTGTTAGACTTCCTATCTTTTTGTCAATGTCTGTGATTATTTCTGCCTTTAATGCACACATTGAATTTTGTAGTGCCCCAATGTCTGCCTTAAAGTCTGCTTTCAATTCTGATTTTACCGTTCCTATTTCTGATCTTATTTTTGATTCTAAATGTGTGTTTGAATTTTCTATTTTTGATTCTAAATTTGAGCTAAAACTCGCTAACATGGCTGGGAACATCTCCGGTGTCAACAACATTCCCCCAGTATTTACCCTCTCTGGACTTTCTGGTATGCTACTTTCTGAATCTACGTCGCTTGGCGACTTTTTGAAAACCTGCTCCATTTTGTGTGCCACAAGAAAGCTTGATTAACACACAAGAATTTATAGCGCCAGCTGCTTTACTTATCTTTTAATCCAGAAGTTGCTGCAACGAGCTGCGACGTCCCCAACGCTCGCTGCCGTCTGTTGTAGAAACTGTGGCTGGAATATGTCCTCACTGCATCCCTTATCCTTTGTAGAATGGAAGCTGCTGGGCCCCGACGCTCCGTTGACGACTTGCGAAGTCCCCACGATTACTGCCGTCCGTTGCAGAAGATGAAATTTGAGTGCGTGGATCCCGCGCGCCGCCGCTCACTGCTGCCGGGCCGATGCGCCGTCGATCGCCCGCGACCGAACTCTGCCAGTCACCAACCGTCGTTAACCGCGCGACGCGTTTACGTATCGTCCGATTATGCTGTTTTGTCCACTATCACTGTCCTAAGCACACCCTACCTCTCTGTCCGAGCAAGACCAGTGTGAATTTATCCCGCTCGATGCTGCCAGCCGCCACACACACTTGAAATTGTCCGTCGCGTCCGCGCACTTGTTTGCAACTGTTCGTAACTGTTCACTGTCCTATACACACCCTAATCTCTCCGTCCGAGCAAGTCCAACGCGAACTTATCCCGGACGAGCCCCCAAATGCGAGGGTGAAGGTCGGGGTGAGAGTTTAAAATAGAGAAAGTTTAATTTTTTTAAACTCACAACCACCAGCTGCGAACCAAATTCCTAAACATGCAAAAACACTGGAACTGTGATTGCGACTGTTTGACTCGTTTTCTAGGGGATGACATCACACGTTCGCAGCTTTCCTTCCCTGCATATGATTAACAAAACAAATTCATAATAAAACCAAGTTCATGAGAGAAAAGGGTGTACTAACTACTATTTTTGAAAACACGTGAAAGTTCACTTTATGTTGTTTATTTCACAATCTCAGAACCCTGTGGCTGATACGTCTGTACGTCGGCACATTTATCAAATAAAGTTATAGCTCGTGAGCCCCCAGACAAAATGAATATTTGTCGCGAATTGTTTTCACACCACGTGGCTGTCTCAAACACCGTTTATGTTCATGCTAATGCGACGACACGTGTTACATTAACAAATCACAGTCACTTTAATTCAATGCGATGCACACCTTGTTCCACCGGCCAGTGTGGGGACCTTCACCCGGTGGGACTGACGGAAGACAATGGGAAGCATCGGTGAAGGACAGCTCATTTTGTTTTGTGACGTTACGGGTGGGGGGGGGGGGGGGAGCGTCACGGAAATGTTGCACGGTTTGAGGTGGAAATCATTAAAGGAAAGGCGTTATTCGTTGCGGTGAGATGTATTTACGAATTTTCAATCACCGTCTTTCACTTCTGAATGTGAAAATATGTTGCTAGCACCCACGTACATAGGGAGAAATGACCATCCCAATAAAGTAAGAGAAATCAGATTAAAGATGAAACGATTTAGGTGTTCCTTGTTTCCGCGCGTTATTACAGAATGGAACGGTAGAGAAAGGTTATTAAAGTGGTTAATGAACACTCTGCCAGCACGTAAATGTGATTTCCGGGGTATCTATGTAGATGTAGATGTGAGAGTTCCTACCATCGCTTGCGAAGAGAGCAGTGTGTGTCTGTGCTCTCTATAGGCACTGACGTACAGGACAGTAAATAGGCGGCTGATCAACAAGCAACCTGCTCCTGCTTATTCACTGCGACTGTGAACCAGTGAATTAGAGTCTCGACAGTCGAGACTTCTCAGAAATAAAATTAAAAAAGTCGCAGGAGTAGCCTACTAGCGTTAGCTCAAGGAGAGGTTATAGTCGGCGTCACGTACGAAGGCGGCCCAGTTTTCGCCGTTCGGCGCATCCCCTTCCATTACCGCAGTGACAGCCAATGACGTTCATTCTGTAGGCGCATGGCTGGCCGCGAGTTACGTAATGTTTCTCCTGCAGGCTCCACTGTTGGCGCTCGGCTGCAGCTCCTCCCCTCCATGCTTTCCCTATCGCTCCGCCACTACGTGCCGAAGCGCCTTCTTATATGACACCAGCTATAGTCAAACGACTTCGCCAGCGGTACTCAACCGCTCTAGCTCAGAACACGAAAAATCTCTCCAAAACTATGTGCTCAAGAATCACTGATTGTCATATCAAGAAGGAGTCTTTCGGTGACAGAAGGAAGTCACTCCATGTCTTACATACAGTGCTACAAGATAACGGCAGCATTCGGCCTGTCACAGCTCGCAACAAGATCTCCTCAAGGCCATGCTCTGTGTGAGGTCGTTCACCTGTTTCACTGGCTGTTAGGCTAGGCGTCCTTGTTTGAGTAAGAAATTTCCCCCCTGTACCTCCGAAGCGACGGCGTGGAGCTGCATTGCACGAATGCTCGGCCACCTCCTGGTACAATTACGGTTCTCGAAAGAATGACTACGCTAAAATTTCGGAAGTTATGTAGAAAAGTAGTTGAACAGTTGCAGATTTTTATACAATAAATATTTTTTTCTGTATCTGTAAACGTTTAGTTTATATAACCAAACGGAACATACTTTGTGGACATACCTCGAACATTATAAATTCGAATTAATCTTGAAATAACTTCAGACGAAATAATATATTTCAATTCCTGATTACATAAATTTAATCAAAATGTTCACATAAGTTCAGTAATACTTTATAAATACAGATTCAGAATTCAACTATTTTCTTTTTTTTTAAACATACTCAACAAAAAAACTGTGGACTTCAATGCGCAATAGCATACAGCGGATTTTTTTCCGCCTTGACGGCTTTCGGCAAACGTCAGGCAGTTACCAGGTACATATCTCTGTTGTCGGCGAAGAAACTTCCACGGTGTAAAACATGCAAGAGATAAAATATTGTTCTAAATATTTTTTTGAATATCATCACCAACATAATAAACACATTATTAATAAAGTAATTCGACTTCGAAACTGAGCATAACTAAGAAATGAGTAGACGATTAAAATTACGTGGCACTACCCCGCCAGCTGTCAAGCACTACAGAGACCGTCCGCAGAGCCTCCGGCTGCTTGCAGCCTTGAGCGGCCGCTGTCTCGGCTCACTGCCGCCCAACCGTTAAGCCACCCGGCCGCTGTCTTGCTTAATTAATGGGCCGCTGTGCTGAGGCTGCCCTGCCCTTAGCGGTCCCTTCCCCGCCCTGAGACTGGACGCCGGTCACTCAGCACGACCCACCCCCTCCCCCTCCCCCCATTCCCTGCTGGGCTCAGTCGGGAACCAACTGCGAGCAGGTCGTCCAATGACCCTACGTTTCAGTGGATGGGGTTCTCCACAGTCACATTTGCACTGCTCGTCATAAACTCTGCAACAGATGGAAAGTGAGTAGCTGGGAGCGATGGAGAGGCACAAAAGAAATTTGTTTCATATTCACAGAATAGGGGAAGGTCGGGTAGCCCCGGACGGCGGGTAAACGCGGACGTTTCAATTTCTAAGAAACCAAGCACGTAGCGCGGGCAAGACTGCATTTGAAATGCGCGCCCTGTGGAGTGAAACACATGCAAGTCATTTCATTCCATTCCATGATGGTGGTAGTGGTGGCTGGTGCAGCAATAGTGTTGAATAATTAAAAATTAATTAATAAATTAAACTACCAGTTATAAATGTGGACCTGCCGTGACAGCGACTCCTATGCTGCTATGGTGAGTTTTATCATATTAAAAGCGTTCCATTAATTTCCATACCATACCCCTTTAGTCTCTAGTTATTCTAGTTCAAATAACCCTTACGTACTTTGTACGTTTACCTCTTTGCAGGCGCCCAATGACAACACAAATTGTTAAGGTACCTCCTCCACAGCTACAGATAGTTCTGTGGCTCCATCTCCGCCCAAGTAAGTCTGAAATTTCAAATTTACTCACCTTAACCACATTAGATTCGCTGCCCGCCAGGTACACGGACTGTAACAAAACATTTGTCTTTTTCCATTCTGACGATGCGCTAACAGCGCGAAACCCGTTATCGGAGAATAAAGTATTGTAACAGAGACTGAGCATTTTTTAATTATTTTAATTAACATGCAAGTCAGTTGTGGCATAAGCACCGAGCGAGCTACTCGCAACGGTGAATTTTGTTCGCGCAAAAATTTTTCGTCGTTCCTGTTCAACTTCGTTGGCAGTTTTCACTCATAAGAAGAGTTTTTTAAATTAGCATTTGATCTTGCAGAAGCTTTGAAAATCCCTCATACATTTAATATATAAAGGTTTAGAAGAGAGACAGAAAAGGAAATGGAATAAAAAGGACAAGCCGAAAAAACAAAATACCCAAATTTACTAAAGAAACGTTTATGGCAAAGACAAATATTCAGTCTCTCCGAAGAGAATCAAGGAAAAGAGACAGAATGCATCACATGTGGAGAAATCTTCGAAGAAGACTGTATTCAGTGCTATAACTGCAAGGACTGGTACCATGAAAACTGATTTTATGTAGGTGCTTGAGATATTTATTACAATTGTATGTTTTCAAGGCCAAGAAACAAGTGGAGTACCACTGAATGCTGTGTCCGAGGCTACCCTCCAAATTTTTTAGTGCCAATCAACTGATTCAAAAGTGTATTTAAGACAGTTCATAAAAATATATTATCTATGCTTAGTTCTAAGTGATATCACTAAAGAAGTTACTGGTTTCATTTTACGATGAAAATTAACACAGAAAAAATGTTTATTGTTGTTTTATTAGCAATTCATTTTTGTGTCCGTGGCTACCCGACCTTCCCCTATATGACATTAACCGCGAATGGGCAAAGCTGAGAATATGTACCCCGCCGGGATTCCAACACGGGTCCCCTGCTTTCTAGGCAGTTGCGCTGACGGGATGCGTGCTTAGGTAGTCCTTTCGGGTGCGGTGATCACTGTGTCCCCAGTGACGTAGTGGTCAGCGCAACTGCCAAGAAAGCAAGGGACCCGTCGGTACAAATTTTCAGCTTTGACCATTCGCACTTGATGTCATATATTCTGTGAATATGAAAGAATAGCAACTGCAGGATCAGAAGTGACGTCTGTTCTTTCGGAACAGACGCCACATGTGTATATAAATAAATTTGTATTAAAGGAGCTGCCGTGAAGAACTATTTTCAAAACAAGCGTAAGGTCGGTAGGAAATGTTCAAATGTTTGTATAGTGTATGGGACTTAACTACGGGGTCATCAGTCCCTAAACTTACAAACTACTTATGAACTACTTACGAACTAGGACGGCACAAATATTCATGCCCGAGGGGGGATTCGAACCCCCGACCGTAGCGGCCGTGCAGACCGTGACTAGAGCGCCTCAACTTCCTGGAAGACTAAAATTGTGTGCCGGAACCGGGACTCGAACCTGGGACCTTTGGGAGGCTAGGTACTGGCGGAAGTAAAGTTGTGAGGTGGTATCGTGAGACGTGTCAGAATAGCTCAGTCGGTAGAGCGCTTACCCGCGAAAGGCAAAGGTCCCAGGTTCGATTCCCGGTTACGGCACACAATTTTAGTCTGCCACGAAGTTTCACATCAAGATTATTTTTCTTTTATTTCTTCGGATATGTAACTTTAATGTCAACACCAGCAGGCGAGATAATGCATGCTTAAAAAATGGTCATGCATGTATCTTTGGCCACACACACAAAGACTTCACGCAGAGTCTAACATACACAGCAAGAAGGTTAGAATACAAGGAGACGCCCTTATGCCAATCAAGTGAAGCTTACCTCATCCTTATTGCTAAGTTTTGGAAATGTGTTCGTATTGTAGATCTAATGTTTTATATAACTTAAAACAGCAATAAAACGTCCAACGGTATTGCCGTGATGTACGACGTGTTAAAAGAGTGCAAATTAGAAGTCAAAAATTAAGTTATCAAATATATTATCATGTGTATTTATTACTATCTATTCAAGAACGTATATTTTTAAAGCAAATACTCTGCAGAGACTGTCAGTTCAATGCATTAACAGTAAGAAGGACGACTTAAATCTTAGTTTTAACGGATAAATAGCATTCCAAAACTGGCCAAGATGGTGGACAGGTTTCAACTGACGTATGTGCTCGGCATAGATAATGCCATCTCCCTTTATTCTAACCTCTATGATATACAGTCACCACACACCAACTGGTTTCTGTTTTACGCCAATACAGTATCGCTGTAAGCGGCTGTCAAAGTAATTTTCTCAATATGATATTGTATGAATACTGTTGTTTAAATTGATTTTCATATAGTCTACGGACTGGGAAGGAATTTAGTGACATAAAAATCACCAATAACCACAGAATAACTCCACAATTGTCTTTGTTATGTTTCCTAAGAAACATTGGAAGGTACGGAACGGCACATTGCACGACAGTTTATTTAAGTTTCTCTTGATGTCTATGGATTTTAATGCAGATTTTCATTTTCTATGAAGAACAAAAATTGGCTAGTAACAACAGACATCCCTCCCTACCTTTGGCTGAAAAACGTCCGATTACTACTCATAAATGTCAAGGTTTCGTGAATACAATTTCAGTCAATGCAGTAAGTGTTAAACGTAAGAAACTTATATTGAATACGATACTTAAATTACCTAATGTACCAGATCAACCACTACGACTGAACCACAAACGGCAAAAGTATTCAAGACATTCTTTTTGTGAGCAAAAGCAGTTGCACTCAAAAGTATATGCTTTTAAACAAAAGTCCATTGAGGTGTAAAACTCTACAAATTGTTACACTCCATACCGAATTGTTACACACCAAGGAAAGTGCCTTTAATGCAATAACAGGCCAAAACAGGAATTTACGTCTCTCTTTTGTTTAGATACTTTCAGATAAGGTACAGATATACTAATATTCGTAAGTATTTCTTCATGAATGAGTCGTTTGTATAATGAATTTCAGTTTATTGTAGCATTTATTTCACGATTATTTACATTCGTAGATATTTTACTAATGCTTGGAACGCAAAATTACAGATAGTGTTTGGTTATGTTCGTAGAAACCTAATTATAAACAAACGTTACTCTTATAGCCCCTTGCCCACCACTAGGAGCGCTAGTGTCGTTGCAACTGTCAGTTCGTAACAATGTTTTTAGTAGTGAGTGTCTTGACTGCGTATGAATGACTGTGGTTCAACTAACAAGCTGACATTTCCCTGACACTCTTTTACGAGCCTATCTACATACATACTCCGAAATCCACCGTAAGGTGCGCGGTGGAGCGTACACTGTACCACTACTAGGCATTTCCTTCCCTATTCCACTCCCAAATATAACGCGGAGAAAAAGAATTCCTATATGACCCGTACGAGCCCTAATTTTATATTTTCCTTGTGATCTTTGCGCAAAATGTAAGTAGGCGGCAGGAAGATTGTACTACACTCAGCTTCAAATTCCGGCCTTCTAAATTTCCTCAACAGAAATCCACGAAAAGAACGTCGTCATTCCCCCTGCATCTCCAATCGAGTTCCCGGAGCATTTACGTGAGACTCGCGCATTGATGGATCCTACCAGTAACATAACTAGCTGCTCGTCATTGGGAATCGCAGATATGTTTTTATGAGTTTTAATTTCGAGAAGCTGCGCTTACCACTGGCTACAGATATGGGAAGGGTAAGCGATACTCTTAGTGCAGTAACTAAATTAGATAGGCATACAATGTCTGTAAGTGTATTTTTACAAGTACATGTAGTCCATTCACGAAACAACTGGACAGAAAATGCTGGGAAGAGTATAGTCGATCAGTCTGTTCGTAAAGAGCGAGCAGTTCTCGAGGTGGGAGGAAGGGTGAAGGGTTTCCCCCGAAAAGAGGGACACAACAATAGTTTAGCAGACTGAAACTCTACCTACTGTTGCAAGTGCTCTCGGGCAAACTGATGGGGGTAGCTGATATCTCACACGTCAGTACAAATAAACTGAAATGCTTCGTCCTGTTCCGTTCCTGTTGTCTGTGGACGTATATAGGTTCGACAACAACAAAGATACATAGTTGGGAAAGCCCTCTCCCTGTTTCACTTGATGAGACATAGACAGATCTTCAATGAGAGAGTCTGAAACAACGTATTTGTGCATCACAAAGCCATACTTACACCTACGAATGAATACTTATAGCGTAATTATTACAAATAGAGGTGGATCTTTCTTGCCAAGAAATTAATAACCTGATTGCAGCAGTAATAGACAGGAGGGCTTAAGTAAAAAATATTTTTCGTATTTTTCCCTTTGTTTATGCACGAACGTAAAGCACGCCCTTTGTTATTTGGCGCCCTAAACCTTCTACTCTCTTTTTTACCACTGATGATGTGTGTTGTCTTATGGCGATGTCATTAACGTGGCAATGGACGTCGGAGACTGAGATGGGTGTATCTTCCATACGTCAGTCTGTTTCAGAATTACACTACTACACTAACAAACGTCTAGCGGTTTCAGAAGGCGACTTCAGAAAGAAAATGAGCTTGGAAACCCATGCCTGAAACCATCATCCACCGACGCTAAAAAGCGTCGAATTTGCTGCAAGTGATGTCTATCGGCAGGCGTCGGTGCCTATAACTTTCCGTAGCCTCGTTAAGAGACGTTTCCGGCGTAGGCTTTTTATGCTCATTTAGTTCCTCAACGCGTTCTACATCCCTAATTTGTTGGTCTCAATGTGTAACGGAGTGACGTATCGAACACGCACCAATCTCAGTCTTCGACGAACATTTACTGACGGAAATATGCGCAGGACGAAATTATTTATTTCCGGGACGTGAGGGAGTGCGCTGCGAAGCTACAGAGCACGAGTTTTGCTCCACCCTGCGTACACGCCATATTTGTCGTAAATCATTTACCATTATTTATTTGTTTTTATTGTTGTATTTGCACTCAAAATTTTATTTTCCTTTTCGTAACAGTTTTACTTTTTATATATAGTTCCGTTTCATCCCTAGGTGAAACATCAGTCTTAAACCATTCTTCGAACATCCAGTAAATCACAGCGGAAGAATATGAAATTTGGACCATTTGAAGAATTATGTGTTTGCACGTCTGTATCAATTTAATATTAAAAATACCGAAAAAAACACGAGTAGGCGAAATAAGAATCTGAACAAGTTTTACTTGAAAACTTTTCTATTCGGCCCCTAATAGCCGTGATAGGACACAGTGCCACCCTCTAGCGTCGTCCTGTAACGCCACCAGATGGAGGTTCTGTGCAGTCGGGAGCAGTAAATTCACTGACGATTGGTTGAAATGCGCGACCTACGAAGTGGGTTGTTGGCAATTAAATTTCTAGTTGTCAAAAGGCAATCGTAAACGGCGCACTTTTCGAATCACTAACATAAACGGGGGCAAATTAACTGAAAGACATTCTGTTGTTTTTTTTTTTTTTTTTTTTTTTTTTTTTCGCATTTTGAGAGGACTAAACTAGGAAGTCATCAGTCCTCACAGTCTTTCTGAATTGACCTCGTAATACGACGTGATTACTGTTTTATGTCAAATTTTTGTTCATAAATATATGTAGCAATTTCACTACCAGATATTCTGAACACCTTAGAGCACTAAAACGTCACAGCTCCTATAGCTCATTTGAAGGCCACCTAACAGCCCACTATGACCACCTTACCTCAAAAGAAACAGGCTCAATAATATTGAAATCAAGCCGCAACCTATACCAAAAGCTAACAATAGAAGAGAAGTACGACAGGGTGATCAGTCCTCATCGCAACTTGCCGGCGATGGCAGCTGCGGTGCACTAAATTTTATAGGGGTTGGCGCGCAAGTTATTATTGAGATACGTAACACAAACACTTATAAAGAAAAGTTTATTTAATCACCTGAATTACGGAAGGAGGTGCTGGAACTGCCTCTCTTCGTTGTTCAAGCATTTCTAACACCTGATGAGGAAGTTGCTCATTACACTCATTGATTCTGAAAAAGGTGCATGACGGAGATATTGACCCGAACTTAACTTTCTTTTCAGACGGATCATGGTTCACTTAAGTGGGTATGTTCTACATCTACATCTACATAGATACTCTGCAAATCCCATTTGCCTGGCTTGGGGTTCATAACCACTTTCATAAATTTTCTCTACCGTACCATTCTCTAATAGCGCGCGGGAAGATAGAACACCTAATTCGTTCCGTTTTCGATCTGATTTATTTTATTGGGATGCTCATGTCTCCCTAAGTAGGTGGGTGCTAGCGACATATTTGCACATTCATAAGTAAAAGTCGAGGGAGAGTAGGGGACCTATAACGCTTCCCTGCGGAACGCCAGATATCACTTCTGTTTTACTCGATGACTTACCGTCAATTACAACAAACTGTGTCCTTTCTGATAGGAAATCGTGAATCCAATCGCACAATTGGGAAGATATTCCATAAGCACGCAATGTCATTAGAAGCCGCTTGTCTGGTACAGTATCAAAAGCCTTCCGGAAATCCATAAATCGATTTGAGATCCCTTGTCGATGGAACTTAACACTTCATGTGAATAAAGGGCAAGCTGTGTTTCGCAAGAGCGATACTTTCTGAATCCGTGTTGCCTATTGGTTAATAGATCGTTGAACTTCTAGTTGAAGTTACAACAGATTACGGATATATATATATATATATATATATATATATATATATATATATATATATAACTCCTGACTTAGTGTACCCTCATAGGAAAAAGTCACGGGGTGTCACGTCACAAGACCGAAGTGCATAGTTTGGAGATTAGTTTGTCTCGGAACATGTAACGCAGCAGAGCGTATGTGTCTTCATAAATGTGGCAAGTTGCACCGTGTTGTTGGAACCAGAAATTTTCGATGGTCATTTCATCCAACCGGGGCTTAAAGAAATAAGTGAGCATCGCACGATGACGAACTCCATACACCCTGACAGCCCTCCCTTGCTCACCTTCAACAACCGATTAAACCCCTACTCTAAATTTCACACCAAACCGTAACTCGCTGAAAATGCATGTCTTTTTTCTCAATTACTCTTTGAATCTCTAATCCGCCTATTCTGCAGTTATGTTTATCCACAAAGCCGTTCAATGAAAGTGAGCTGCATGTGAGTAAATGGTGCGCTTTGTGAAACCACATCTCTTTCGTTCGTTTTGCAGGACCCATAGCGCAAATTGACGTCCTTTACCATGATCCACTCGTTTAAGTCCCTGTGTATCTGAAGTTTGTACGGGTGTAAATGAAGATCTTTCGTTAAGATTATTGCAGAACACATGTTAATTTTTTGAGCACGTCGGTGACATAATTTTCAAATGTTCAAATGTTTGTAGAACTTATGGGACTTAACTACGGGGTCATCAGTCCCTAAGCTTACAAACTACTTATGAACTAGCTAATACTAAGGACGGCACAAATATCCATGTCCGAGGGGGAATTCGAACCCCCGACCGTAGTGGCCGTGCAGACCGTGACTGGAGCGCCTCAGTCCTCTCGGCCACCGCGGCCGGCACAGTGACCGATGAAGCACAGCAGCATTTGCCTCACTCTGGCCACTTCAAGAGTGTCCGAAGCTTTTAATGTCTTTACCGGAAACGTTTTTTTTTTTTCTTTTTTTTTTTTTTCAAATTTCTTCTTTATCCTACGAACAGTGGATTCATTTGGTGCATCATTGTGTACCATAATTGTATGGAGATTTCTAAGGGTTTCCGAGAATCTTTCACCATTTTTGTAGTGAATTTCACAATCAACACTCGCTGATAGCAAAACATAACCTCACTTATCAGTGATAACAAAAATGCCAAAAAATGTTTCCAACAACAACAAATAAAACAACGAGATCTTCAAATACGGCATTCTTGTTGAGTCACACTTTAGATGCGCATAATAACAAGAGAATCCAAAGTCGTTTTTGAGAAAGTGTAACGTGATGGTGACGGAAAAAGTCGACTATATTTGTTTGTTGTGTGTACGTTGTCCACGGAAAAGCAGAAGAGAAAGTGCGATCCACTTTCTCCACTTTCTCAAAACGAACCGTAAGTATCAAACAATAGAGCCAAACGATCCAAATACTCCTTCTGGCCAAATTTAGGTTTTTCACACTCGAAATAGCGTGTTACCTCGTTACAACAGTCTCACAGATTTATTTTCTTGGACATGAGAACACCAACAATCTCTGATTGTAAAAAGGGTCCTACATGACCACTTAATGTAAAGTCAAGGTAATAACCAAGAAATATCACGTACGAATTTTAAGACATAATTTTCCCACATTGATTAGTAATTAAATAACGTATTTTGAATTTAAAAACTGTAAATAAATAGAAAACGACTCACTGACGATAGCACAGAGATGCCGAAACGTGTTTGCGTGAAAAAGGGAAACGATGCTTTACATATCAGGCTGACCTCATGCGGAGAATTATTTTATTGTCAACAGGAAAATTCCACACCAAATATCATGAGTACGATAGAATAAACTTAGTATAAACTTCTAAAACATCAAAAGATACAACAGAGCGGTCTGAAATGCAAACTTTCCGGCCTCTATATCTGCATATACCTTTACTGCCTTTATTTTATAAAAGGTGCCGTTTTTTTTTTTTTTTTTTTTTTTTTGTTTTTTTTTGTTTTTTTTTTTTTTTTTGGAAGAATAACATCGTTGAAGATTTTTCCCGGCTATATTTTTGCGTTAATGGCTAATTTAGTTTGGGAAGTTTAGCCGTTAATGAAAATATATGAGTACGACAAACAGGTTGCGGAGTGGCGGTTTGCGCCTGCAGCACAGAGTCTGCGGCGTTAAGTGGGTGCCGCCGTCTGCAGATGAGATGCAAAGTGGCCGCAGCCCCGCCCACCCTGCCTGCGGGGCGTCAGATGCTGCACAGCCGCTAAACACAGTGGCGGCGCCTGAGGAAGCAGGCGTGGTGGGTGGCCGAAACGCCACAAATGACTACCACTGCGTGCCGAAAGGCGCAAAAAGTCCGGTTTAACGTAGCGGAGAGTACCCTGTCTGACACAGATTAAAAAACTAAGGAAAGAAAAAGAAAGCAATACGATGAAATTACCACGCAACATGGACGGAAATCGGTACATGCAATTAAGTTTACAAACAAATGATTAGAAGTAAATGCATCATTTGGCTCTATTTAAGAATTCGTCAGTGGGGTAGGAGTTGGCCACTACAAAGTCTTTTAGGCTCGTCTTAAACTCATCTTTATATGTAGCTAATTTTTTATGGTTGTTGGCAAATTATTGAAAATATGTGATCCTGAGTAGTGGACCCCTTTTTTGAACTAAAGTAAGTTCTTGTGTAGATAATTTTCATTCCTAGTATTGTAGGTATGAACTGAGCGGTTTGTTCGGAAATGCCAACTATTATTTATGACAAATTTCATTAAGGAATAAATATACTGAGTTCTTCGAAGAGGCTTTTGCAGAATTGTCATAATGTGAATTTACACCACAAATAATACGTATTACACACTTTTTGTCTCTGAAAACGTTTGCTTGACTTGAAGAGTTACGCCAAAACATTATACAATATGACATTATGGAATGAAAGTAAGCAAAGTATACAAGCTTTTCTATTTTTATGTCTCTTATGTCTGATACCAGTCGTATTGCAAATACAGATTTGTTAAGTCGTTTCTGCAGTTTTGTGGTGTGCTCCTCCGAACTGAATTTATTATCAATCTGTAATCCCAGGAATTTAATACTGTCAACCTTTCTATATCCTCTTCTTCGTACTTTATGCATATACTGGATGGGAATCTCTTACACGTTCTCAACTTTTTTTTTTTTTTTTTTTTTTTGAAAGTTTAATGTCAGTGAGTTGGCTTTAAACCGTTTATTAATGTTAATGAAAATATCACTAGCAGACTTTTCTAAGACCAAGCTCGACATGCTATTTATTGCAATACTTGTATCATCCGCAAACAAAAGAAACTCTGCTTCTGGAAATGTAACTGATGAGACGTCATTAATGTACACAAGAAAAAGCAATGGCCTTAAAATGGATCCTTGTGGAACACCACATTTAATTTCTTCCCAATCTGATGACGACTGTTGGCTCTATTCACTAGTCCCTTGCACTGACACCCTTTGTATCCTGTTAGTAAGGTACGACTTGAACCATTTTGCTGCAATTCCTGTGACTCCATAGAATACTAATTTACTTAAAAGGATGTTATGGTTCACACAATAAATAGCGCTGGGTCATGCATAAAACGTCTTCTTCCTGGCGTTTGAAAGAATCCCCTCCTATTGACTAAAACTATCTTGAAAGTGTATTCCTAATTTGGAGTCCATAGAACATGGTCTGGGGAGGGGGGGGGGGGAGGGGGTGCGGATCTACCGGCCCACAATGTCCATCCGGGATCTGCAATTTAAGCTGACTCACCTTCCAGTCAGACTTGTTAGTCGACGTGTAGGCCTTCCTTCTACCTGTTATTTAGGAAGAGCTCTCGACGATGTAGTCAATTCGTTGCAATAGAGAACACTGGAGTATTGCTGGAAGTGATATTAAAAGGGAGGTGTTTCATCTGAATAAAAAACCCGGGATGCCGATAATGGGGCTTTGTTACTAGCCACACTATAATACAAGACTTATTATGGTCTTTGAAATTAACGATTATAGTTATTCGGCTGATACTGATAGCGTGGTTCCTACGAGTCAGGTTTGTATTAGGTCCTAACGACGAGTGATGGCAGTGGCGTGCAGCCGAGACCTCCTGTAAACTTCGTAAGTTAAGGCGGCCAAGTTCTTCAAAACCCAATGCGCGACAATTCGGGGATGTGGACGAGGACTAAGATCACGTGACTCAATGAGCCAGTTATTCTGAAACAAGGAAAGAAAGTTGGGCGAGCAGAGTCGGCCTACTCATGTACTTTTTAAGTAACATGTCTAACTAGAGTGACGTTTTATTCTTAACTAGATGACCCGGTGAACTTCGTATCACTTATTTCTTAATATAAACCATATTAATTTAAATCATATGTATTTTAGACCCAGTATCTTTATAAAGGCATCATCAGATAGTCTAAGTATCGGCTCGATAGTGGGCGGAAACTGTGGGCAAATCACGCACACATGTGCAGGATAATGTTCATGTCACATTCGTGTAAGTTCAGGGAAGGTTTAAACGGTGAAAAAATATGGAAACATTGCGAGGAAAATTTCGATTTCAAACGTGCAAAATAATGACTTGGTTGTTGTCTTGGATGCGTTCAGAAATATACTTTTAAAGAGTAAAGTTCGCTTTACACAGTCTGAACCCATGTATGAACTGTCAAAGATAAAAATGAATTGCTGTTTGTTAATCTTGCTAAAAGTCGACAACGGCTGAACCAATTTGGCTGTAAAACATAACATAAACCACTGAATCTATTGTGATGAAATCTGGTGTGGAGATAGCATAAGCGCTGAAGTACCGGATAAGATAGTTTAGAAAGTGTGTAATTCAAGATATTATTTGATTTGAAGTATATAAGGCGAAATATGGAACAGTAATTACTCTCTGGAAAAGTATTTACTCTGACTTCTTAACTATTTTTCAGAAGTTATAATTAACTTTTAAAAATGGATTGTCCCTTTTGTAAAAAGTGGATAGAACGGCAGAACAACAGAAGTACCTGACATTATTTTACATGTTTTAAATCTGAATTTTCATGGCAATTTTTCCATATTTTTTCACCGTTTAAACCTTCCCTGAACTTCCACGAATGCGACATGAACATTATCCTGTTTCTGTGTGCGTGATTTGCCCACTTTTTCTGCCCACTATCGAGCCGATACTTATATAATCAGAGGTAAGTGATACGATATTCACCGGGTCTTGTAGTCATCTAGTCGACCCGGCAATCCTTCGCAATTGTTAATACGTGTCCTCTTGCTTTGAACGTCCAATGTGTAAAATTTTATCGCAATCATATGAATGTTATTGATATCCCAAAGAAAAGAACTCTTTCAGTCCTCCACAAATGATCTTATTTCTGGCTAACTATTCGAAACTTTTACTTCACTCAAACCTTCCTCTCGCTTTGAACGTCGAATTGCAAACTTTTATCGCAATCAGATGATTGGTAGTCATATTTCATAGAAAAATCTGTATTTTGTTTTTCAAAATTTTCCAACTTTCCGGGTAACTTTCCCTGATTTGTAGTTCATAAGAACATTCAACTTCTGTTGAACGTCACATGATCAAAATTTTATTGCAATCGGGTGAACGGTTCTGAACTTATAGTGTTGAGTTCACTTAGAAACACATTGAGAAATGAACTTGGTTCGAATTTTGCGACGTTCCTTTTAAACTGTCCGAGTATTTTTTTTTTTTTTAATGAAATCTTTTCTAAGACTATAATGAAGAAAAAATTACCCTCTCCGTCGTGCGAATAGTCAGTAATAGTCCTTAATTCAATCAAAAACACGAAAAACGCACTTTTTCTTAAATTTTCCAATCTTCCGGTTGTTACGTTGTTACTTTTTCAGAATTTCAGCACCTTTCTATTCCTGAAGGAAGGAAGATAAAAGTTGGTATTGTACTTGCATGACAGATTTGAAATACGTTTCTACAGGCTGTGATAATATTACATCATGTTTGTAACCCTGAGAACCATAAATATTCCATTATACTTCTTGAAACGTACTTAAGAAGCCACAAAAATATACCAAAACTTAATTTTTAATAAGTCATCCTATTACCAAATGCAGTACCGGCTTAAAACAAAAACGGCTTCCACTGCTAGCGAATTTTTCATTTTAAAGAGTCAGATGATGTGTATCGTTTCTTTCTTTTGTATTTAATGCAAGAAGACTCGTTTATTCACACATGATGCATTGACAAGTTGATTTGCAAGAAGTTTGACATAGCGTGCCGTACACAAATAGTTTCGGCTTGTGCTCTTAGACCGACAATTTTAAAATTACTGGTATCCGGCTTTTGTCATTTTGCGGGACATTTTAAGGTATGTTCCCAATGTTGGACAACGAGACCACATGCGGGACTGTCCCGCAGAATCCGCTACGTTTGGCCGCCTTCGTGTTCGTAAATGTTAGCTAAAGCGTGGTAATTCATTTATTGCCGGCCGCGGTGGCCGAGCGGTCTGAGGCGTGCCAGTCACGGTCTGCACGGCCGCTGCGGTCGGGGGTTTGAATCCCCCCTCGGGCATGGATATTTGTGCCGTCCTAGTTCGTAAGTAGTTCATAATTAGTTTGTAAGTTTAGGGACTGATGACCCCGTAGTTACGTCCCATAAGCTTTACAAACATTTGAACAGTTTTGAATTCATTTATTTGTCTATTTGGACAAGGAATATATTAAGGAATATGAAACGATCAGGACCTACTTATGTTGACTCCAGGCTGCTGCTAAGATCTGTATGCCTGGTGTTCTTTCTTCCCGCGCGCTATTCGAGAATGGAATGGGAGATAAAATAGTATAACGGTGGTTCGATGAACCCTCTGTCAGGCACTTAAATTTCATTTGCAGAGTATCCCATGTCGATGTAGATTATGGAGAAAGAGAGGAATGGCCAACTTAACTTTCTAGATGTTTCAGTAATCAAACGGGTGGACGGGACTCAGGGGCACAAGATATACAGAAAGGACACTCAGGCTGATAGATACCTTCGCATGGAATGAAACCACCATCCAAAACAAAAAAGGGGTGTCACGAAAATCTTGGCGAACAGAGCCAACGAGGTCTGTGAGCCAGCTTACTTGCAAGAAGGAATTAATACACTTACGGTCGGCCTTCAGGAAGAAGGTGTATGCCAACAGAAGAAGATTGATTAAGCATTTCATTGGCAAAGACAAGAATCCAGAAGTAATAATCAAGATCGGCAACGACCTGGAAAGTTTTCCTCCCTTTCATTTCTAATTTTAGAGATTGAATCGGGAAAGTTCTCGTCTAGAATGGGGTATAAACGATCTTCAGACCTGCAGCACGACTACTGCTCTTATAAAAGTGACCAACGATCTCAAACATGCTATGGATAACCAACAGGCGACAATTGTTTGTATTTTAGATTTTAGCAAAGCTTTCGACAATGTCGATTTTGACATTTTACTTTCTCTACAGGTGCTATTCAGTGGTTCCAGTCATACCTCACCACCCGTAAACAGTGTGTAATACCAGAAAAAAATAGGTGAAAATGGAGGATGTTGTATCAGGAGTTCCACAAGGATCTGTATTGGGGCATTTACTATTCTCACTATATGTTAATGGTGTGTCCACTGTTCTGTCCTACTGTAAATATCATCTATACGCTGATGACCTACAATTATATCTCAGTGAAAGTTCTAAAATCCTAAGCACAGCCACCCAGATTGTAAACGCGGACTTACTTTCACTATCAAGATGGGCATATAGCATGGGCTTGAAACTGAATCCATCAAAAACGCAGTCGATCTTAGTGGCCCATAAAAGACTCATCACTCCACAGCTCAGAGAAACTCTTCAACTTTTAATACTTAACGACACACAAATACGCTTTTATCATTCAGCAAAGAACTTAGGAGTAATATTTGATCAGCACTTGGACTGGACACAGCACACCACAACAGTTTGTAAGAAGGTACATGCGTCACTTCATTCACGCCAGGAATAAGCAGTTTTATGCATGGACCATGGCCTCTCGACTCGGAGGTTTTGCCTGAAAACGAAACGCCGGCTGTGGAAGTTTACATTGTATGTCAAACGATTGGACTTTCACAGAACTTGGATGACTTATTCATGAGAAAGAACGTCACCAATGAAGCAAGTCAATATCGCGTAAGTCAACCGCTCGCCCTTCTACGAGCAATTGTTCCGGTATGTCAAATCAGTAAGCAGATCGAAAACATACGTGCTGAAATATCGACATTTTCACCGTGCTGCAAAGTGTGCGCTGATGCTAAACCTTCTGGCAGTTACAACTGTATGCCGGAGAGGGATTCGAATCCGGGACCTTCGTCTTTCACAGGTTGAAACTCGTCCATATAGTGATTTCCATTTATTTTATTCCCTCTAAATAAATGTTAATGGGCGTCAGACATTTTTTGAGTGTAGTGAGACGCTCCATTTCCACCATGCGAAGTACCAGATATACAAGACTTTTTTTTACTTTTGTTCTAAACTATGGAATAAATTTGTTGGATTTCATAATCTTAAATGCCTATTTTTTGTGTTTGAGGCCCCATATGTGATGGCGTATGCTATGATCCCACTGACCCCGCTTGCGCAGAATGATTGGGACTTGTGTACAAAACAGTTTAAACAAGCGTCAGCAACACCTCGTTGCACTTGTTGTCTGCTGGTTCAAGCAATGTGGCTGCTGTTGCCTCTGGCGCTAGTCAAGTTCTGCCAACTCCCAGTCAGAGGCAAATCTTTAGCAAAGATGCTTAGTGAAGGTCCTCATTCACTCCCCTTGTCTGGTGTGTACATTAAGTTTGCCTACCTGAGTCGGCTAAGCCCTTTGTAGAGGTTCCCCCTCCACTTTAGGTTGCTGGAGAGTAGCGGGGACAGGAGTCGTTGCTGGTCATTGCCGGGATAAGTTGCTCTTTCGTGTTGGCTCTGTCCTGAGCATGTGGCTAAAATTTGTTCGGATTCGATTCTAAGTTGAAAATGCTCATTCGAGTCTCTAGTTCTTGCTATAACATCACCGCAATGCGTAGCATTAAGATTTTATTTGATGTCGTTTTGGATTGCTAATTACATGATGATTTTTGCTAAACTTTGATTTTGCGGCCTCCCTGGTGTTCGTTATCAGAATCCTTGCACTCCCTGACTGTAGAGTCCTTCCTTCTTATGTTTATAAATGTTTATATGTTTCTCATGTTCATTTGGTCGGTAAATTTGATGTTTTTCGGGAAACTTTCGATACTTTCGGTGTCTGCCCTTTGTCCATAGAACACAAGGACGGCATGAGACAAAGCATTCAGCTTATTCCATCAGCCTATACGCGTGAGTTGTTGACTATAACCTTGTTCAGATGTTGTGATTTCTAGTATGTGTAGCGTAGTAATTTTCCCCCAATTTTGGCACTTCTAAACTTGTAACTTCCGTACTCGCTGCCCCATATGTTTGGCAAATAGCGTGTTCTGTACCGCAGTCATTCATATTAGATTTCTCTCCTTCCCCTGAGTAAAATGAATCGTTACTCGACACATTTCGCGTTTTTTTTTTTTTTCTTTCTTTTTTTCCGAAATTGTAATTTTGCCTTTTCCAACTTTCTTTTTTATCCAACCACGTGAAGTACTGTAGGATTCTTTAACTTCGATTATTAGCTACATATCATCCCCTGAGTAGATCGAATGGTTACACGACCTATCTCGCGTTTTTATTTGTGCTAAAAGTATATTTTTTTAATTTTCGGGATTCTAAGATTCGACCCTGTAGAGTGCTGTTTTAATCTGAAGTCATTACAATTCAGCAGTTCTCTTTCCCATGTGCAAAGCGAACACCAGAACGCCCGTTTTTGAGTATTTAGTGAATTTTCCCATTTAATCGATATTTTGAATTTCTCTGGAAACTTATACTTCGGGACTATATCACACGCCACGTGGTCTTCCAACACGTGCGTTCGTTTCCGCTGATAGCTACCCTGAGCCAAAGCCACAAGACCATCCACGACGGAACAAAGTTTTCCTTTTATTGGTGCGCGAGTGAATCTACTGTTCCGTATCGCGTGCTGCTGCTGGCGTTGCTATATTTTTGTGTTCGGTGCTGGTAAGTACCTACATGGTTTGGTGCATTTATCCGAGTTAGTATGTGTATCAATTCCTCCTTTCTCCCATCCTGAAAAATAGTCATTATTAATTACCCTAGAACTACTTTTTCTGGTGGGCAGCATTAGGACCATATAGTCTTATGTAAATTTGGATTCTATTGTAATGTGTGTCGTTATTATATTTAAGCCGCGGTGGAGCAGCCGAGCGCATTGAGGCGCTATGCTGCGATGCACGAGGCCGTTCCGCGTCGGGAGTTCGAATTCCCCGTGAGGCATAGATGTTTGTGCTGTCTTTAGTATTAGCTACTTCATAAATAATTTGTAAATTTAGGGACTGATGATCCCGCAGTTAAGTGCCATAAGCATAACAAACATTTGAACATATTTTTATATTTAAATCGGTGTCTCCCCCTTTGTTGTTTATGCCTTGGACAATAAATCATTTTGTTAAACGTTAACACTTTGTCCTCATTTAAATTCTCCCACACTATATATATTTTATAAATGTTGTGTAGTTAAATAAAATATCTCTGGAGTAGAGAAAACTAACCCGCGTTTTCGTTGCCACCATTTAATATTTTATTTAAGATCCATAGATGGGGATCGTCAATTAATTTAGTGGAGGTCCATGAAGAAAGAAAAAATACGAGCTTCTTTCACTTGACTATCTGAGCCTGAATTTTGTTTAGAGAACTGTATGCTTCTTTTAGGATTAGCGGTTACAACTCCTCTACCCTGATACGCCTCACAGGCTCTCCTCACAGACCTAAGGGTTTCTATGCCAAAAGTCCTGGCTTAGAATCGCAGTCTGCACAGAGTGTTAGTCTACTAAGATGTTTCGTTGGTCCAGACAATCTGTGATCATAATATCGTTATCGCTGAAACAGGGCATGACAGGTATATTTCGTGAGTATGGTTGCAGGATGGAATGGTCTTCCAACGAGAAGTAGGATAGGTTCTAGACACATCGGACACTGGGTTTGGGAAATCGTTAAGGGATTGAAGATGTAGTGTGTCGGTGCACTAACCAGCCAGCGTTACATCAGTGAAGTTGAGCCAGTTGTGCTACTGTAGAGTGCACGCAGGTAGATGCGCAAACGGCTGGATAAGCGTGGGGAGAGAGGTAGTGGTGGAGGTAGCGACTGAAGGAGCGCAGGAAAGGAAGTGCCGCTCTGAACTGAAGCCTACACTCCACTATCTGTCGGAGTTTTATAAAGTCTCTCCTCTGTACCTAAACATACCATCAAAAATACCTATTTCTAAATACTTAAGACAATGTTATTAACTCTAGAACAGACAGGAGAAAAAAATTTAAAAAAATAATGGACGGGCTGGGTCTTACAGACCCAACGCTTTATTTACGTTATAAGACGTGTAAAAAATAAGCTTTCAACAAAAGTACCAAAAATACTTCTTTTATTGTTTATGAGTATTTTAATGCACCAAAATTTCTTTAAAAATAATAGCGTATAAGTCCATAAAAATCTGAAAATTTTATTATGCTCTACGTATCTTCCTTAAACTTACATTTTTTCAAAGTTCATATCTTATGTATTTAGGATTATCACACACATTACACATTTAGACCATAGTATGATGAAATAAAAGTCCAGATGCACATCACTCATTTCACACTCTGTTCCGTGATCACTACCAGGAAGAAAATCAGGATCTATACCCGAAACGTCATTTTCACTTACCAATAATATTTATCAACTTCTTCCTCGCTTTGTGGACTCTGTCAAGCCATTTTCGGACGCTTCTATTGTTCAAGGTCAGTATAACAATAAATCTACGCAAGCAAATTAAAGCTAACGTAAGCGGACGGTCTGGGTCTGTCAGACCCACAACACGTTTTTTTCAGCGCCAACAATCATCTGGCGAACACGGAGGAATAATAGAACAAATAGTGGCATCTAGCAACGTTAACTGAAAGCTACCATAAGTCTCTCATTTGTAAGTAGTGTACTCTTGCAGATATATACAGGGTGTTTCACTAAGTGTATTTGCCTCTGTAAATAATAGGTGACGGGAAATTTTAATGCGGTAGGTCAACACAAGAAATGTTACACTTTCTGCGGAGCTATGAACATAGTTTATAGTATCATTCTCCAATGAGTTACAGCACAAAGATGTAATTTTGTAAGTGGAACAATAGTTTTTTCTATCGTGCATTGGATTGGTTGAAACTAGCTGCGTCCAAATCAATTTAAACTACATTCCTATCACTGTTAGTTTCCGAGCTACAACACTTCAAAGTTTCAGGGGCAGATACCACACGCTGTACATAATACATGGCTGTGTGGTGGGGTTGGGGCGCCATGGGCCTCATTCATGGCCCGCAAGGTCACCCGATTTAACACCAGTAGATTTCTTTTTGTGGGGATATCTAAAGGATCGTGTTTATGTCACTGAGCCCACATCCCCAGATGATCTAAAACGGCACATCGAGGACGCATGTCGCTCCGTCACACAGGCGATGTTACATCTCGTCCGCAGAGCCTTTTGACGGCGCATTGCATTATGCAGTGAGGAACATGGACACACATTTCAACATCTCATGCAAATCAACTTCCCACCGCCATAACATCCATCACCCACCACACAGCCATGTATTATGTACAGCGTGTGGTATCTGCACCTGAAACTTTGAAGGGTTGTAGCTCCCAAACTAACAGTGATAGGAATGTAGTTTAAATTGATTTGGTCGCAGCTGGTTTCAACGATGCCAATGCACGATATAAAAAAACTATTGTTCCATTTAAAGAAATTATATCTTTGTACTCTAACTCTTTGGAAAATGATACAATAAACTATGTTCAAAGCTCCGCAGAAAGTGTAACATTTCTTGTGTTGACCAACAGCATTAAAATTTCCCGTCACCTATTATTTTATAAGTTACAGAGGCAAACACACTTATTGAAACACCCTGTATAAAACAAACTCCACCTTGGTCTCACAGACCCAGCCCATCTGTTCTGGGGTTAACATTCCATTACTTTTATCATTTTATTAGCAGTACTTATCTTACTTTGAAATACATGTTACTCAAAGTGTTAGTTATGTAACACCTGCGTTACAGAATAAAGACTTATTTGTTAGTATTACTGGTGTGCATGCAGGAAATATGATGTTTTTGCTTAACTTGCAATCTACTGCAGTCATGTGGAAAGAGATTAAACATTCAGTCGGAAATAATACTAAATCAAACACCGAAACGCGTTAATAAAACCGATGATATTTCTGTCAGTGCATTATAAAACGTGCCTAAACTTAAAAGAACTCTTCCTACACCTTTAGCACTTGCAGACATTGCTTCCAGGCCGTTTATAGCGGTGCGCTCACTCTTCGTGCACTGGCCGGCAGGCGGGAGTGAACTGACGCGGCCTCTCCTACAGAACGGAGGAATGGACTCGCCCGGCGCTTAGGACGAAAACTCGTCTCTGCGCATACTCCAAATTATTCTGTGCGGACTCTTCCTTTGGAGATTTGACATCCAGTTTCAGTTTAAATGTCAGGAACATCCTACTGAAAGCATTTGTCTGGAGTGTAGCTTGGTTTGGGAGTGAAATGTGGACGATAAGGAGTTTAGAGAGAAAGATCATAAAAGCTTCTGAAGTGTGGTGCTACAGACGAATGATGAAGATAAGACGGGTAGATAACATATCTAATGAGGAGCTGGTCAACAAACTGGGGCGTAAAGGAGTATCTGGCATATCGTAACTAAGGGAAAGCATTAGAAGGACGTGTGTGGGGTAAAGTCGTAGAGTGAGACCAAGAGGATGTAGGTTACCATACGTATTCACAAATCAAGAGGCTTCCATGGGACAGGTAGTGTAGAGAGCTGCATCGAACCAGTCTGCAAACTGGAGACCACAACAATAACAAAATATCATGAAATGATTTTACTTTTCCGCACAAACTACCTTAAGAATCTAACGAAAAAGATTGCAAATTAATGTAATTTTTACATACTTAATACTGAAAAAGTATTTATCATAGTTTGTTACTTGATAAATGCCTTCTCATTTTAATATTTGAATCTCCCTTATGGGACTACAGAGGGCAAAAGACCGAAACTTCGTATAAACCTGTAAAATCAATTTCGCAATGAACACAAAGATATCATTACATCAGTAATGATGTAAGAGATATAAACAGTGAAAATGTAACGAGAAAATAACACAGAACTGGTAAGGAAAACTAAATTCATAGTAAAAAACTAAGTTTTAAAATCCAAGGTATTTTGTAAGACATAAAGTATTCAATATTAAACGGAAACAATAAAGTAGAAAACCACCGGTTACGGGAAAACCGTAGGAGATTTTTTTTCTGTACTGATAAGCGACAGCATCTTTCGAACTTAGTTTCTCCACCTGTGCAAACAATGTAGAACGTCTCATACATGTTAATCAGATTTGTGTAGAACAAGGATGACGAAATTTGTGTAACATAAAAACTTAGATCGTATATCAAGAGACATGGACCACCAATTCCTACAAAACCACATTTTGTAGTAATTACAGCAATTCATAAATAACATAAGGCTCTTTAGAAGTCAGACAGTTGTCATCAAAGTTATAACTTCTCGGGAAGCTAGTATTTAGCTAACTGTTTCTTATATACTGCGATGAAGCACTGTATATTGTAAATGTAGGCTATAGCACACAAAATTAACCGAACTTCGCAGACTTTATAAGCAGGTAAAATATTGCTCCATATAAAGTAAAACATAATTTACGCTTACACGAAAAACTTCTTCTCGCAAACCCTTAGTGGTCGTTAAAACATGCCATATGGAAAACGACCCGCGCAGATAATACACCGTACAGTACCGCCGAAAATTCAACCCCCTGTCCGCTGCAATTAACGTCACCACTGCCTCATAAAACTGCACATTGCTCGAATATACTGCGCTACTGCGAAAAATAACACACACACACACACACACACACACACACACACACACACACACACACCTTCTGTATCCTACTCTCGCTTCCTTGTAATCTACATATATACTCCACAATCCACTACTAGGCATTTCCTATACTATTCCACTCCCAAATAGAACCAGGGAGAAAAGAGTGTCTATATGTCTTTGTACGATACCGAATTTATCTTGTCTTTGTGAGCTTTACGCGAAATGTAAGTAATCGGCAAGAAAATCGTTCTACACTAAGCTTCAAATTACAGCTCTCTAAATTTTCTCAACAGAATTTATCGAAAATAACGTCGTCTTTCCTCCAGCGATCGCCATTTAAGTTCCCGGAGTATTTCTGTGACACTCGCGCATTGTGTGCCTATGATATGCTTCCAAGTCTTCCTTTAAACTGATCTGCTGTAGGTCCCAAACAGTTGAGCAATACTCAAGACGTGACGCACAATCATTTTATACGCGGTCTCCTTTACAGATGTAGTACATCTTTCAAAAATTCTCCCAATAAACCGAAGTTGGCTGTCCGGATTACTCCCAACTGTCCTTACATGTTCGCTCCATTTCATATCGCTTTCCAATGTTGCGCCTAGATATTTGATCGACGCGACTGCATCAAGCAGCTCACTATTAATGCTGTATTCGAACATTATGGGATTATTTTTTCCTACTCATGTGCATCAACTTATATTATTCTACATTTATAGCTAGCTACAATTCTTCATACCAACTAGAAATTTTGTCTAAGTCATGCTTTATGCTATTACAGTCAACTAAAGACGACACCATCCCATACATTACAGCATCGTCGGCAAACAGCCGAAAATTACAAGTTTCTTTTTCCATCAGATCTTTTATTTAGGTACAAAATAATAGCGGTCTAATATCAGTCCACTGGGGCACAAATGATGATACATTCGTCTCTGATGAACACTCGTCGTCGAGAACAACGTACTGCGTTCTATTACTTAGGAAGTCTTTCAGCCAGTCACAAATCTGTGAACATATTCCATAAGTTCGTATCTTCCTTAGACTGTCTTCAGTGAAGCACAGTGTCAAACGCCTTTTTGAAGTGGAGAAAAACACAATCTGCCTGGGCACCTTCATTCTTGGCTGGCAAGATATCATGTAAGAAAAGGGCAAGCTAAGTTTCAAACATACGATGTTTCCTAAACCCGTGCTGATTCATAGAAAGAATCTCATTCGTCTCAAGAAAATTTACTATATTCGAACTGAGAATATGCTCCAAAATTCTACAGGAAACGTTGTAAGACCACAGTTATTTGTAAAATTAATTCTAGCTGAAAGGAGCCAGATAAAAAGCTTAATATAAACATATAACTCTGGCCGAAAAACCAGCTAAAGGATTCTCGTGAACTACTGCCTACTTCCTACAACAGAATCTTGTTCCCTGGCCCAGAATTTAGAACTGACTCAAACTTTATTATAACAGCAGGAAGACAAAGGGACGGAGGCCAACATACGTCGTAGATCACGAGAATTACACACAATCATTAACATACAAGCCCCCCCCCCGAACTAAACCATTTCATGAAAGTGGCTGTGAGAACATTTATGGTGCAACGGAATTAAGACATGATAATTTGCATCTGAGTTTGCTCTCAGAAATGGTGAAAAACATCATTAAATAAGAAAGGGAGGGTATTCATAAACTAATATTCATAAGAAGGATCAAATTCACTGACAATAAATTATTTATTCACTTCAAACATGAGCAAATGGGGGAACCAATTTTGTTAAACAATAAAAATGCATCCCATTTCAAATAAAATTTAATAGTAATATGAACTGAACATCGTCGGAGGAGGGATCTACAATCAACAAGCATTCAGTCACAAACACGCGCGAAGCAAAGCAAAACTCACGCAACTCAGCGTGCTGATACGAAGCAGAGTAGGCGCCGCTATCGTAGGCGAAATTCAGCGAACCAGGATGTACCACACAACACAAGGAAAATATACTTCGTAGGCGGCTCTGGTATGTCTTTCTTTGCTTGAGATGGTACGCGATAATAGCGAGATTAATTTGCATTTAAATCAAACCGTGAACATGCACGTGTCTGCTACATTACATATTCGGACCTTACTGAAGGCGAATTGCTTAAAGGTTGTATTCATTTCAACAAAAATCAACGGAATCATATATTACGAAGCAAGAATGCACAATAGTAAGGCACTGGTATGTGAGCAGTGGCGAGAACTCAAGTGACTAGCTATAAACCCTTGAAGTCAGAGTTCGCAGTCACGTGGTTCCGAAAACCAGTGAAAATAGAGAAATTCAATTTCCGAAAAATAAAGAAAAATAGCTACGGCATGCAACTCTTAGAAAATGCATAGGATATCATAAGGAAGTAAAGAAATACAGTTAATCGCGATTGGAAAGGTTTACACGGATGGAGGAGGTCCAGTCTTCAAAAATCAGAAAAATGGAATAAATTCAAAGTCGGAGAAACTCAACTAAGAAATACGGCTTGCAGCCCCTAGAAATACGTGGTATTTCATAAGCAAGCTAATAAAGGGGGTCCTAGAAGGCTAGAAGAGAATTTACTGACGGAGTCCGAATGCAAAGCACAAGTTTGGAAACGAAACAGCAATTTAAAATGGAGGGGAGAGCGCGATGTACTATGGAAAATCAGAAAGATACATGCATAATTTCTTGCCTGAAGGGCGTAGAAATAGACACAAGGGTAGCTGAAGGCTTTGTTCTAAGAACGTACCACGTGGAGTACATATCACTCGCGGAAGGAGAAAATGGAAAAGAATATTTCGCATGCACTATACAAAATAAAAATATTCTCGCACATTAGTAGCATTCCACAAAGCTAGAAAGAAATTAAACCGAGTACATACACCGCCAGCTAGTCTCACGAAGGTTACCGATTCGAAGCCATTATCAAAACGAATTATTTATATATTCACCGCATTTACCTATGCAAAATCACCAAAATGAAATTGAGTAATCATCCGTACATGATCGGAGAAAGTTATTCCGGAAAAAGAACCCAAGATCTGAAGTCCAACTTTAACAACAGACAAAGAGTCGCTACCATTTCAAGGGAGGAAAGTAAATCAGAAAGTCTTACCAGGTCGAAACGAAGTGTCTAGAGGGCCAGCGAGCCCGCCACCAGCGGCCGGAAATCAGTAAAAGCCCAAGAAAAGCGAGGTGGTGGGGAGGGCCTAAACCCGCGCGTCCTGTCGCGGCTCGCTACTGGGCATTTCTAACCCAACTTGAAACCAAAGGGTGCAAGAACCTCTTTGTAGCATCAAAATCAGAGGTTGGTAACGACTAGCTATGGACATGAAGCCAGAGATGCAAAGCGCGCAGCCAGCAGCCGACGATGAAAATTCTCATACATACACCCAGACTCCAATGCTAGAAGATTCTTGTACAGGCACATACAGAATAAAGCAAGTACACATTCTCACAGGGACAGTGGTGTCACGGAGAAACCGTTCATATTGCTACATTCATAGACACAATGATAAATAATTAGCATAATAAAATCCCTGCAATATTAACAGAGTATTACAGAAACTAACATTTAAAAACATGAAATGAAATGCTATTCCTCATGCCTCCGAATGAACGCGGTTCTCGCTTAGCAAAAAAAGCCCGTCTAGTGAACTTAGATAAATTATAAAGTTAAAAACCTAGGGAAGACGGAAAACAGCCGTCTTTCAACGTCAACGATATTGGCCTGTAATCATGTGGGTCAGTTCTTGTACCTTACTTATATTGTGTCCTGCAATCTGGAACAGAAATTCAGGTTCTCTGTGTTATTGTCATTGAACCTGTCACTCTCTGTATATATAAGGACAGTTTTAGTTCCAGACTGCAGGATGCAATAGTATCCCTAAAACCTCTAACAGCCCCTCTTGCACAGATGGCTGCCTGCATTCGTAGTGGCGTACTGTCTACAACATCATCAAGGCACTGTTCAGATGTTCAAAATGTTCAAATGTTTGTAAATCTATCGGACCAAACTGCGTGGTCATCAGTCCGTAGCTAACAAACTACTTAAACCTAGGTAAACTAACCTAAGGACAAACACACACACCCATGCCCCAGTGAGGACTCGAACCTCCACGCCGAGAAACCGCGCGCTCTGCAGCGAGACGCTTTAGACCGTTCGGCTACTCCACCGCGGCAAGGCACTGTTCGTCCATGCCTGACTCCTGAAGGGCGATTCAGCTCTATCTAGATTCATCCCAAATATGTTTGATGGGGTTAATGTCTCCAGAACATATTGGATATACTAATCTTGTGACGAAGAAACTCGTCTTGCCACCGTTCAAGCACCAAGAAGGTGATATGCTTCTCTAACTGGACGACTTAGGTCCACATGTATTCGTACCACCTAACGTGCTCATCAAGGAGTACGTCAATGACCCTCGCCAGCACGATCGCCACATCTGTCACCCATTGAGCATGCTTGGGTCAGGAAGAAACGTCATGTCGGTCGATCTGCATGAGTGGCACGAAATCTGACGAAACTGAGGCACCTTGTGGAAATTGCATGGCAGACAATTCCGCAAGACTAAATCGGCACATCTGCAGTCGTCTCCATGGGAGAATCTCAGCTTAAATTGCAGAAAAAGGAAGGTGTACACGGTACTGGCTGTGGTGCCTGTATTCACATGCGTATGTGTATGTGCGTCTGTGTGATAGTGTGTTGTATAAATACTCAAGAACGTGTCAATAAAATTTCACCCTGCTGGGACGACGAAGTCATGGTGTTCTTTCTTTGTTTTCCAAGAGAGCGACTCCTCGATTGTGATCTGTCCGACTGTTGGAAGTCATAGACATTTTACGTGTGTTTCTCTCTGCGGTATAATGACAGGTTCATCATCTAGGTGTGGTAATGTAGGAAATTAAAGTCTTTGCGAAGGTTCTTACCCCTTCTCCAACTATTAGAGTCCATCTATCCCCCCCCCCCTTCTAAGTAAGTGTCGTAAATAATTCGAAAGGAGACATTTTTATCGGCCCGTATTGAACCCATATTTTTATGTTTCTGATGTGCAAAGGATAAAAGAATGGACAATATAGCATTAAGGATTGTGCTGCGCCTTCTATATGATCAATTATTATAAGACGTACCATAAATTTTATTGGTACAATTTTGTTCACATCGAGAATATTTTACTTTAACAAACCACGCCGTCCGCGGTGGCCGAGCGATCTGCGGCGCGTAAGTCACAGTCTGCACGCCGGCCGCGGTGGCCGAGGGGATTGAGGAGCTCCAGTCGCGGTCCGCACGGCCACTACGGTCAGGGGTTCGAATCCCCCCTCGGGCATGGATATTTGTGTCGTCCTTAGTTGTAAGTAGTTCATAAGTAGTTTGTAAGTTTGGGGACTGATGACCCCGTAGTTAAGTCCCATAGACTCTACAAACATTTGAACATTTTTGAACAGTCTGCACGGCCACTACGGTCGGGGGTTCGAATTCCCCCTCGGGCATGGATATGGATATGGATATATTTTGTACTGAATGGGCGACTTCTAGGAAGGCACACTCTCTGTCTCATACGGACCGGGCGCTCTCGCTCTCTTTCTCAACCCACAGCGTTTCGCTTTAACAACCAGTGGAACTTGCAGTCTTGGTCTCCCCACGAAATTCACTGAATAGGAAATATATATTAACTCAAAATATGAAAATATGGACATGTCTCGACGCCTTTCAAGCGGCGTGATGTAAAATTATATGTTCGTCATCCTATGGGGTTCTCTAAGTGCTGGAAATTCGACCATATCTCACTCATATGGAATTTCAGCCCCACATGCAGAGAATGCAGGTTGCCTTCACATCTGGACGCTCCATGTACCTTCCCTCCATTCGCCTGTGTGACTGTGGGCAGCACCATCCACCTTGTTTGCCACAATGTACCGTGCTCTGCAAGGAAATGAACATTATGGAGTTCAAATATCTGCACAGAGTGACATGCACTCAGGTAAGAAATACACTACTGGCCATTAAAATTTATACACCAAGAATAAATACAGATGATAAACGGGTATTCATTCGACAAATATATTATACTGGACATGTGATTACATTTTCACACAATTTGGGTGCATAGATCCTGAGAAATCAGTACCCACCTCTGCCCATAATAACGGCCTTGATACGCTTGGGCTTGAGTCAGACAGAGCTTGGATGACGTTTACAGGTACAGATGCCCATGCAGCTTCAACATGATACCACCTTTCATCAAAATTAGTGAATGGCGTATTGTGATGAGCCAGTTGCTTGGCCACCATTGACCAGACGTTTTCAATTGGTGAGAGATATGGAGAATGTGCTGGCCAGGGAAACGTCGATCATTTTCCGTATCGAGAAAGGCCTGTACAGCACCTGCAATATGCGGTCGTGCATTATCCTGCTGAAATTTAGGGTTTTGCAGGGATCGAATGTTGGGTAGAGCTACGGGTCGTAACACATCTGAAATGTAACGGCCACTGTTCAGAGTGCTGTCGATGCGAACAACAGATGTTCGAGTTGTATAACCAACGGCACCCCCATACCATCATGCTGGGTGACACGCCAGTATGGCGATAACGAATACACGCTTCCAATGCTACCATCATAATGCTGTAAACAGAACTTAGATTCATCCGAAAAAATTACGTTTTGCCATTCGTGCACCCAGGTTCGTCGTTGCGAACACCATCGCAGACGCTCTTGTCTTTGCAGTGTCAAAGGTAACTGCAGCCATGTTCTCCGAGCGGACAGTCCATGCTTCTGCAAACGTCGTCGTACTGTTCGTGCAGATGGTTGTTGTCTTGCAAACGTCCCCATCTCTTCATCCAGGGATTGAGACTTGGCTGCACGATTCATTACAGTCATGCGGATAAGATGACTGTCAATTTGACTGGTAGTTATACGAGGCCGTTGGGATCGAGCACGGCGTTTTGTATTGCCCTCCTGAACCCACCGATTCCGTATTCTGCTAACAGTCATTCGATCGCGACCAATACGAGCAGCAAATTCGCGATAGGATAAACCGCAATAGCGATAGGCTACAATCGGACCTTAATAAAAGTCGGAAACGTGATGGTACGCATTTCTCCTCCTTACACGAGGCATCACAATAACGTTTCACCAGGCAACGCCGGTCAACTGCTCTTTGTGTATGAGAAATCGGTTGGAAACTTTCCTCATGTCAACCGACGGCGCCAACCTTGTGTGACTACTCTGAAAAGCTAATCATTTGCATATCACAGCATTCTTCCTGTCGGTTAAATTTCGCTTCTGTAGCATGTCATCTTCGTGGGTTGCAATTTTAATGGCCAGGAGTGTAAATACGAGCAGTTCAATCCTGTGTATACGGTAAAACAATTTCCAGCTGTTATGTTATCACCATGCTCTTTGTAGATGACGGCGTATCGTCTTTCCCTGAGGGCCCTATGAGCCATCAACGTGAAACTGCTCCCTTGATGGTTGAGGATCCCACTTCTTCCATTGCTCTCCAAACACAGGGGAAGCGTTCTCCACCTTCTATCGTTAGGAAGGGGTCCCTCGGGAAGCTCCCTTCTCATATTTCTCCGAGGATCCCAGCCAGTGGCTGAAGAATCAACAAGTTGCTGGTAGGATTGCTTCCCGATATTCATTGATAAGTAAGGTCGGCGTGTGAAGTAGGCAAAGAGGTACAGAGACTGCGGGCGCCCCCGGCTGCCGATGTGCTGTGGAGCGACTTACGCCCGGCTTGTAGTGGCGCGCGGCGTTGTGGAGAATAGCGACGCCACAACAGATACAAAGCGAGCTGCCTTTCTTTGCACTTTCTCTATGTCCTCAGTTAGTCTCAGTGGACAGAAATAGTCTGAAATAGGACGCTGAAGTGTAGTTAGGGAGCTTCTTGAATAGAACTGTTGCATCTTCCAAGTGTTTCGCCAATGAACCGTAGCCTTTAGTTCGTCTTCTATAGAAAATTTTCTGTGCGTTCTTTCCAATTTAAGTTGTTCGTAATGGTTACTCCTAGATCATCATCAGTGTTCTGCCAAAAGTCAGGTTTTCACATGGTAGTTCTCCATGCTGTCCGGTCTTCTGCTGTCCTCTTCAGATCGACATCTTCCCTTTACGTCATCTTACATCGCCGTCTGCCTCTCAATCTTTTCCCACAAACCAGTCCTTCCAAAACATCTGTTAGTATGCACTTCTCAACAATGTCCCAACCAGTTCTTTTTCCTTTATCTTATAACCTTCAGCAGCTACACAAAAATGTTGAAATGTTTGTAAATCTATCGGACCGAACTGTGTGGTCATCAGTCCGTAGCTTACAAAATCCTTAAACTAAGGTAAACTAACCTAACTACAACACACACACACACACACTCACACACACACACACACACACACACACACACACACATGCCTCAGGGAGGATTCGAACCTCCGACGGCGAGCAACCGCGCGCTCTACAGCGAGGCTCCTTAGACCGCTAGGCTACTCCACCGCGGCAGACATCTTCTCTTCCCAATCCTTTCCAACACTCTTTCAATACTCACTCTTTCTGTCCAGTTTATCCTCTCCATTCTCCTCCACATCCACATTTCAAAAGCTTCTAACCTTTTCTCATCCTCTCGTCTCAGCGTCCATGTTTCTGCACCATATAGTGCCACACTCCAGACGAAACATTTACCAAGCCTTTTCCTTATACCCTTATCTAATTTGCCACATAACCGTGTCCTCTTTCTGTTGAATGCCTCCTTTCCTACGGCAATTCGAGTTTTCACCTCCTGGTGGCATACTAAGTCTTCGGTTATTGTGCTTTCAAGATATTTAAATGTACTTACTTAGCTAATGGTAGTTTGTTCTATTTTAATATTGGCCACTCTGTATCTTGTACCGAAGACTATACTCTTTGTTTTTGCTGTGCTTATTTTCGTCCCATATTCCACACAAGCCTGGTTTAGATCTTTCATAATGTTGTTCGCTGTCCGCTCCTAGGTACTTAGTTGCATTTACGACCTGTACGACTGATTTACTGTGTAAATGCATTTCTTGTAGTGCGCATTTGGGTGACTTCACTCATCATTAATTATGGTCAACTGCCAATTTTTTCACCATGTAGATGTCGTATCTAAATCATTTTGCAGTTGCTTTCAATCCTCTGGTGATAATAACGATAAATGACAGCATCATCTGCGAAAAGTCCAAGAGAGCTTCTCAGATTGTCTCTTCAATTCTTTATGAAGAAACAGCAGGGGTCCTGGAACACTTCCCTGAGGAATGCCAGATATTACTTCTCTCTAACCGTTGAGAACGTGTCATTTCTGATATTAAATCGGGAATCCAGTCTCATAGTTGTGGCAATAACAGACCACCACGCAATTTGAGTAGAAGTCGCATGTGATGTACAGTGTCAAAAGCCTACCGGAAATCCAGAAATATAAAATCGATTTGAGATCCCTTATCGGTAGCACTCATCAGTTCTTGTGAGTTGAGAGCTAGCTGTTTATCACAAGAGCTGTTGTGTTGACTACGGCTCAATAGGTCGTTCTTTTCGAGGTGACCGGCCGCGGTGGCCGAGGGGACTGAGGCGCTTCAGTCACGGTCTGCACGGCCACTGCGGTCGGGGGTTCGAATCCTCCCTCGGGCATGGATATTTGTGCCGTCCTTAGTTGTAGGTAGTTCATAAGTAGTTTGTAAGTTTAGGGACTGATGACCCCGTAGTTAAGTCCCTTAAGCTTAACAAACATTTGAACAACATTTTCGAGGTGTTTCATAATATTTGAGAAACCTGTGTGTTCTAAAACCCTACTGCAAACCGACATTTATGATAAAGGCCTTTAATTTTGCGGATCACTCTCATTTCCTTTCTTGAATTTTTGAGTGATCTGTGCAACTTTCCCGTGTTCGGGTACGGTTCTTTTGCAGAGCGACCGACTGTATATGGTAACTACGTATGGAGATATCGCATCAGTATACTATGAAAAGAACTTGATAGGAATACAGACGGGATCAGGAGACATGCTTTTCTTAAGTAATTGAATCAGGGACACCTACTTCTAAATTACGCATGATGGTACCTTTTCTTGATTCGAATCCTGCAGTTCTTTTTTTCCTCTTTTTTGGTGAAGAAATTAAGGAAAATTATGTTTGCATATTCTGCTTCATAGTTCAAGCACTTTGTGATACCGTAATGTTAAATTTGAAAAAATTATTATCTGATAACAGAAAGAACTAGGAATTTTAAATAGATGTTCTATTCTCATATGAATAAAAAACGATAACTCCAATGGGAAAATGTTGGATTTAAAGTTGAAGGGCGTAATATCATCTGTCGATTCCTTTTTGTGTATGTATAGATTTCTTCGTTATGTTTTGAGATATAACGAAACAACTCTTAAAAACCTATAAAAATTGATTTATTATAACTAGTTTAACGTTTCTAAACTTACTATTTGCCACAAGTACGTCGCGAGATAAGTCAAAAAACTGCTTGTTCGAAACATTTTAGAAGATTAATAAGTTTTTCGAGATATATTATTTTATTCAGAAAAAGTCCTTCTCGAGAATTGGCTAGAGTTGATCAAGGGATCTACATGGAGTAACGATTTTTGGTCTGTTTTCTTCGTAAAGAGTTGTAATATTATGGAATATACAAAATATTTAGATTTTGTTAATTGTGTCATAGAAGGAATTTGAGTATCCTGTACTTTTTGGGCCTGCTGTTTTTCTACTATTTCTATTTTTATGTAAAGAAAGGAATTTTAAGGAAATAGAGAACTGACTTTTTTCGCACATTTTAAAACAAATTCTGTTGTTCTACGACCTTTTGGAACCGAGATAAATATTTTTCTTAGAAAAAAATCTTTTGGACGTAGTTGATATAAAACAGCGATTTGCTTTATGGAGCTTAAAATTGAATACTGATATTTGTAGGAAAGATTTCTAGGTTATTTTGCATTGTTTCCTAGTATTGCTAACCGATTAGTGAAGGAAAATGTGCAGGCACATAGTGGTATGAGCTTAAGTGTGTGAGCGGGCGAGCGGCCGTTGGGGAAGAAGAGGGTAGGGAATATGGGGGAGGGGGAGAAGATTTTTCGCATCTCCTCTCGGAGAAAATTCTAAACGGCCGTTTTAATAATAATTTACTGTAACAGCAGTATATTTAAATTATTGAGACTTCTGTTTGAGCTTATTGGTCGTTTTCTTAACACATACGTCATCACTTCAGAGCTTCAGTAATTTTTCATATAATGTAAAATAAATGCTAATTCATAATTAACTTAATTTGAAAAAAACTATTTAATAGCATTATATGTAGATCCCCTCAGCAACTCCAGCCAATTTCCGTTAAGGCCTTTTACTTTTTTTTCAGAAATAAAAATTGATATATCTCCAAAAATACTTACTATTTCAAACTTTTTCGAGCAAGTATTTCTGTTACTAATCTCATGCCACATAGTAAGATTGGAAACATGAATGTTGAACAGTTATACAGGACGTTGTTTTTAAGAGTTTCTCTTTCCTTCCCTATTTTTTTTTTATTTTTTTATTTATTTTTTTATTTTTTACGTATTTCCAAGCAAAACATAGAAATTGATTGAAAAGTACAAAAGGGAAATTTGATAGTTAATGTTAAGGGCCATAAATTTCAAATTTAACACATTCCCATTGGGGTTATCGTTTTTTATTTATTTAAGAAATATAGTTCTTGGCAACTTCGTGAAATTTTTGGCAACTTTCGCTATTTTCGCTCGAGTTTCATGAATCTGAATCTCTATTTAAAATTTAATTTGCTGTAGGCTCCAATTTTTTTTTTTTTTTTTTTTTTTTTTTTTTTTTTTTTTTTTTTTTTTTTTTTTTTTTTTTTTTTTGGGTGGGCTAGGGTGGTAATAATTTTTGCACCAACTTCTCCGTAACGCTTGGCTTATTAGCAGAGCTCTGATCAGTAGCATTACCGTAGTCACTGCGTAGTGAAAGTACTGAATGAATTCTGTCACTAGTATGCTTGACACACGACCACAGTTTATCAGGATTTCTTACCAAATTATGTACAGGATCTCGTAGTTGTAGTCATTATAAGCTCCTTGCATAGAGAATTGAGCTAAATTTCGAGTTTCTCTTGGAGATTGGCAGCCTTAGCAAGTGCTATCATAAGTGAGAGATATTCTGCTCTGCACCTAAACAGTACCCACTTAGGTGGTCCTCGAGCCCTCGCGAGCACTCACTCTATTCCTGCGGTGGGAGTGGACTGCCCGCGTCCTCAGGGTCAAACAAAGGGCAGTCGCTCTGCCCAACTCTTCCGGGCCTCAACGAGTGGCGCCAACTTCGCCATCCGGGCAGAGCGGCGGGGTGAGGGCAGCCGGAGTTAGTTGGACAAGTTAATTACCTCCCCCAGAAGAAAAGTTATTTACCTTCCCTCTCCTCCAGCTGCAAGAGGGAAAAAAAGAGGCAAACTTTTTAATAGTGAACGTGGAGCGTCTCTGAGGTCTACTATGTAGATGCCGAAATACCTTTCTTCCGGTACCAATCACTGCACACATTTATTAAGATGAAAAATTGTTACTGTTATTTAAGGCAACCTGGACGTGAACGCGCTGCATTTTCATACCTGGCTTTCGGTGCACATTACTCTTCGTCTACAATACGGAGGAAGTGGATATTCTGTACCAACACTGAATGACATTAACTCAAGCTAGAATAGGAACCTTATTGAAATATCTGTTATTGTTTAATAATTACAGTACTTTACCTAACAGATGTTTTTATAATACACTTTAGCTTTCTGGAACCATTTTCTGGTGCGTCGTCAGTCTAATAGCATTTATACAGAATGACAAACATAAATCGTTTGTGCCAAGTATTATGCATAATACGAGGCGCGTCCAGAAAGTAAGTTCCGTTTGGTTATATAAAACGAACTGGTACAGATACAGAAAAAAAAATATTGATTGTACAAAAATCTACAACTGTTAAACTACATTTCTACATAGCTTCCGAAATTTTGTAGGCAATTCTCATAGCATGGCACAAGGTTTTATGTGCCTTTTTCATAGAATGTTGGCGCCTGTGTATTCAAAAATTTGGTAACATGTTCTTTCAGCTCGTCATCATCGTTGAAGTATTGTCCACCAAGGACAGATTTTAGGTGTACGAAGAGGATTACTGTCAAAAGATTTTTTTTTTTTCATGATAATGCCTGACCTCACACACCGAATGTGACCAAACAATTGTTACGGGAATTTCAATGGGACCTGTCTGATCATCCTTCATACAGCTCGGACCTCTCTCCTAGCGTCTTTCATCTCTTCCTACGCTTAAAATCTGGCCTTGGTGGTCAACACTTCAACGATGATAAAGAGATGTTATCACATGGTTGAATACACAGCCGGTAACCTTCTGTGAAGGATACATGCAAAAACTTGTGGCACGCTATGACAAGTGCCTACGAAATTTTGGCAGTTATGTGGAAAAGTAGTTTAAGAGTTGTAGAACTTTTTGGAATAGAAATATCTTCTGTATCTGTGAATGTTTATGTTGATACTCCTTGCCTGATGCATGACCAGTGTGCAGACATTTGTTGGAAGACTGTTTAAGGCTATAACAATCTATTAAAAGTTAATAAACGATACGTTTTAGAAATCTGTCTTTTTCGATTTTCAGTCATTTTTCACGTGTCAGTTCCCTTAAGAGCACATTCATTACGTTTCCTTCCATATCTCAAGTCACATAGATTGTACATATGAACGTATGCTTTCCGGGCCTATGCAGCTGATGATGATGAGTATGTCACTCGTCGAAACGTCGTGGTTAGTATATATTGCCACCCGGCTGGAAGTCCGAGAAAATTACATCGATTGATTTTATTTGGAACTAGCGTAAAATCCGGCGTTTGCCAGGTATTTATCTGTTCTATATTCTACATCTTCCCTCCCTTCCTCACTCTCTCCAACTTTCTGAACCTCTCCTATTTCTCTGCTCATCCCTACCTCTTCCTCTCTTGGCCCGTATCTTCCATTCCCCTCCTCCCTGCCCTCCACCATCTGATTTTTTTGGTTCATCTCCTCCCCCCAACCAACCTATCTTAAAAACACTTATATGTCATCTTTCATGGTGATCAGTCAAACAAAGTTATTTGCAAGGAATCCTTTGACACAGTCCATACAAATTATATGCAAAAATTGACCTTTTGGTTTATAGATACAGCATAGAAAAAATTATCTATATCTGGACAAAGGAATCGATTTTGTCAAATTTGATGAGCAAAGTACCCTGTCATGCACCATACAAATTTTGATGTTGACAGTGAGATTCCTTTTGCTCTGAAACGCAATGTTCAAAATCTCTTCAAGATTGGAGGAAAACTGTTGACCTTGGAAAAATCCATAATTACAGCAGCATACGAAATTTTATGTAGACAGTGCGAGTCCTCTCGTTTGACGATGAAGTTTGCAGCATTTCGTCAAAATCGGAACAGAACAATAGATCTGTATACAATTGAAACATAATACGGAACCGAGCGAGCTAGCGCAGTGGTAACGCACTGGACTCGCATTCGGGAGGATTGTGGTTCAAGACCACCTCCGGCCATCCAGATTTAGGTTTTCCGTGTTTTCCCTAAATCACTTCAGGCGAATTCCGGGATGGTTCCTTTCAAAGGCGCGGCCGATTTCCTTCCCCATCCTTACCCAAACAACCCGAGCGTAAGCTCCGCCTCTAACGACCGTGCTGTCGACGGGGCGTTAAACACTAATCTTCCTCCTCCATAGTACGGACTCGAAAACGCACTTTCCGTTTTCTCAAATTATCCATGTTTCCGGTGGATTTTCAAAAATTATGATAGCCTTTTGGCGGATCATCAGAGTGGATTTAAGAAAGAGCAGATCTTGCTCAGAAAAGATTTTCAACCTAAACTCCATAATCCGTCACAAACTTACAAACTCCAAAGATATAAAACTTCCCGGCAGTTAAAATTTTGTGCCGGAACCGGGATTCAAACTTGGGACATTTGGCAAAGATGGTAGGAGAGCTACTGGGGTACAAGTAAAGCTCTCAGGAGGGACCGTGAAGTATGCCGGAATAGCTCAGATGGTAGAGCGCTTGCCCGTGTATAGCAAAGGTCCCAGGTTCGAATACCGGGTCCGGCACACAAGTTTAATCTGCCAGGTAGTTTCATATCAGCGCACACTCCGCTGCCGATTGAAAACTTCATTCTCCAAAGAAGTAACATTTCTGAAAAGGCATTTAACTCGGTTGAGAGGGAACTACTATATAAAGAAATCAGAGAATTTGACATCAAATCTAATTGGCAAAGCTCATTCGTGAAGAGCTCACAGAAAACAAATTAAAAGTAAATTTTCGGGGTGAAATATGGAAGACATCCAACATAAAAAATGACAGGTGTAAGGCAAGGTGATGGCCTGTCTCCACTCCTCTTCAACTGCGTACTAGAGAGACAGATCAGAACTATCGCCAATTAAACTGCGAACTGAAAACGAAAGTATTGAAATTCACTGTTTACCATTTGCGGATTATTTTACCATTCTTTCTGAAAACCAAACAAAAGCCGGAATACAGATCAATTTCTTTGAAAAACAGCCAACAAAGCAGGTTTAAGAATACCTGCAGAAAAAAAAAATTATGTAAAAGATAAAAAGTGTTCCGGAATCCCTGGCAACAGGTATTGGCTAGATAAAGAGGGTACATAAATCTTAATATTCGAGAGAAATTATCCAAGAGAATAACTCAGCAAAATTCGGTGTAGATGAAAGAGTACATAAAATGGAGGGAGCATATGGAATAACTAGGAATATCTACAACAAAAGATGTCTGTTTAAAACTTTGAAGATACACTACTACAACATAGGAGTGAATCCAGAATGTCTTTACATAAGTGAATGCTTAACACTGATCTACAAATTACACAAGGTTGAAGACCTAGAAAGAGAGGTCATTCAAAAACTACTTGGACTACCAAAAATACGAAGGTATGGAAATTAAGGAATAATGAAGATGTTTATCGCAACGTAGAAAACTTAACTGGAACACTACGAACGAGGCGAATGCTATTTTTTTTTTAAGTCAGGATTTGGGAAGAAACAACATAAGAGGAAAAGATGCTACTGACAGGGAGATTTTAAAGACTGTTAAAATCGAAGAACACCGAGGGAGGAGGGAGAAGAAGAGTAAAAATGATCTGACGGAAGAAAGAGAATACGTAGTGAAAAATGAAAGAATACTGAAAGAAAAAGAAAGAACAACAAGGAATAAAGCATTGAAATTGGTGCGTGGTTCTTAGATAACACAAACTAAGAAAGAAGAAGAAAAACATTCTCCCTAGTTGAAACTTCCTGGCAGATTAAAATTGTGTGTCAGAACCGGGACTCGAACCTGGGACCTTTGCCTTTCGCGAGCAAGCGCTCTACCGACTGAGCTATTCCGACACGACTCACGATGCCAGCTAACAACTTTACATCCGCCAGTACCTCGCCTCCTACTTTCCAAACTGAAGCTCTCCTGCGAACCATGCAAGACTAGCACTCCTGGAAGAAAGGATATGGTGGAGATATGGATTAGACACAGCCTCTAGGGATGTTTCCAGAATGAATCTTTCACTCTGCAGCGGAGTATGCGCTGATTAAAATTGTGTGCCGGAACCGGAACTCGAACCTGGGACCTTTGCCTTTCGCGGGCTATCCATATCCTTTCTTCCAGGAATGAAAGTCTTGCATGGCTCGCAGGAGAGCTTCTGACAAGTTTGGAAAGTTGGAGGCGAGGTACTGGCGTATGTAAAGTTGTGAGGCGACATCGTGAGTCGTGTCGGCATAGCTCAGTCAGTAGACCGCTTGCCCGCGTAAAGCAAAGGTCCCAGGTTCGAGGCCCGATTCCAGCACACAATTTTAATCTGCTAGGAAGTTTCATATCAGCGTACACTCCGCTGCAGAGTAAAAGATTCATTCTGCAGTCTCCTGAGTGTTACGAACAGAACAAAAAAATAACACGAGTAAAATCGGCTGAGCCGTGCTCAAGTCATGGCGTGACGAAGGGAAATAGGGAACGATATTATACCTACAGCGGTGAACTAGCAAAGCTTACATAGCGTCCTCTACTCTCTGGCTGACAAGTGGAACGCAGATATTAGATTCCAAGTGCTTCTCGTAGTCAGAACTCTGTTCTCTAAAAGGAATTCTAACAGCTTGGGACAAGAGACGGTCAGATGACGACTGAAGATTTTCCGTGAAACCTTCTTTACCAAGGATAAGTTTTTGGACATTGTGATAAAAGAGCGCAAATGGCAAAATTGTGGACTGAGGTACCTGGTTCCCCACTTTTCTCAAATGTTCAGATGTTTGTAAAATTATGGGACCTAACTCAACTCAACTGTTTGTATAGTCTATGGGACTTAACTACGAGGTCATCAGTCCCTAAAGTTACAAACTACTTATGAACTACTTACGAACTAGGACGGCACAAATATCCATGCCCGAGGGGGGGATTCGAACCCCCGACCGTAGTGACCGCGCAGACCGTGACTGGAGCGCCTTAGTCCCCTCGGCCACCGCGGCCGGCTATGGGACCTAACTGCACTGGTCACCGTTCCCTAGCCTGACAAACTACTTAAACTAAGAACAGCACACACACACACACCTTGCCGAGGGAGGACTCGAACCTCCACCGAGGAACGGGCGCTAGCACCGCAGCAAGGTGCCATAGTGCGCTCGGCTATTCCGTCGCGGCCTCACTTTTCTGGCAGTGTTGTTTAAACAGAAACACATTTCAAGTAGACGACTCCATCTGGAGTCCGGTGCAGAACGACTACATTAAAATTATTAAAACATAGACAAAGAGCTTTGGCCGCATTGGAACCTTTATTTGAATTACAAATCGATTTCAGTCAGTGTCTTTCTTCTCTGATATTTGTAAATCTAATGAATGTTTAAAAAAAATGCTCATGCTTAAATAAGCAAGATAGGTTCAATGTTATGTATTTTCCAGAAATGGCTGTATGTAGATGTTACAGTTTCTAGCGTGAGACTGGTTTAGTAATTCCTTTCAGCATTGTATTGCTAACATAATTTATTTTTTAATCTACAACACTGTTTTCTTGTAATTGGAACGGCTGATGTTAGTTTGTTAGCGCATTACAAGATGCCTCATGATACTGTTTTTATAAAGGAATTTTTGAGGATAAAATATGTTATTGGTTTTCACGTTTTGTTAAGTTTCTATGTTTGTTCACAATGTGCTAATCAGTACGCTTTGGTATTCTGTTTAAGGATACAATGGAGGTTTCCAGGCTTAACGAGCATACTTTGGTTTATCATTTACGAATATCTGGATTGCTCTTTAATCTGTCAAGACAGTTTCAGATGTTCTAATTCCTTAGAGGCCTACAATAACTTTTGTTTGAAGTTACTGATCAGTTTGACAGAAGGCGCAGGTGGCCCGATTTTCGCATCCTATAAATCCTTGTAGCTGAAAACCCGACGTTGCCCGGGTATTTATTTATTTATTTATTCCGGCCTTGGGTTAATACTTTTCCTATCCCTTCTCCCTCAGTCCATCTTATTTTTTTCTAAAATCGTGTTATATTTATCGGATAATATACACGAAATAACGCTGTCTTGCATAATGTAACAAAATTATAAGTGCAGTATCCAAACGAAGAGAGATAGCAGTCAAAAAACAAATGACGTATAAAATTCGTACGATCTCATATTCATTGGATTATATGTTGTACAGTTTATAATTTTTCAGCTATATATTCATTTGTGTAAGTGCTGTATGTCAGTAAAATCTCCAGGAAATACAATTTGTAGTAAAGAAGTAATAGATTAAAACTAGGGGCGGTTTTCCATGAACGTTACTGTTCATGTCCTTCCATCTCAAGAAGTACGTGTCGTACTGTGATAGAATTTCGAAGGTATATTCAAAATATATGTGTATACTGTCTGTAAAGTTTCCTGTGGCTACAATTTGTAGTGCAGAAATTATAAATTTTAACGTCATACCGAATGCCGTAGTTTTAGTCCATGAAGAGGGGAAAAATAGTCAGCGAGGAACTTCGCAAGAAATAGTTCAATGAAGGTTTGAAATTATTTTTAAAGTTTGTTGTATGTCGCTAAGTAGTCCTGTTTTCATATACTGTATTCACAAATTCTCGTCGCATTATATGGCAGTTTCTCGCAAGTACTGTTGTTAATGAACCACGTGTCGTATGTCGTTCTTACCATTACGGAATTGGTACCTCACGGTAAGGAAGATGTGTACCAAATTTGGTTGAAATCGGTCGAGTGGTTTAGGAGGAAATGTGCATAAATGACATATAAATCTGGGTATTCACATGCGGTGACCTCTCATATTTATAACGTCATATCTCCTGAGCTATGTGTCGTGCTCTTTTGTTTTTGGATCAGGAACCTTCTTGGGCGTACGCTGAACAGTTCACCAAAGTTCCATTGCAGTCGAATGAATGGTTTATGAACGCATACAGGACATACAGACAAACATTCATTTTCATATATGTATATTACTTTATTTTCAAATTATGGACTCCTCCTACTCAGTAATTTATGTTTGTGAATTTTTGTAATGTTTACTCTTTTAGGTTATGACACTTCCATATTTTTAACACACTGTATAATATTATAGAGGGTAACATTGCACAATGTTCAACTTGGAAATTTTACTGTGGATTTAGTTTTAGATTTTGTTTTATACACTACTATATGTAAACGTTTCTGTTGCTCATATCTTGTATCTCAGATAAATTTTGTGTATACAATATTTTCTAAAATAAATATAGCTTATTGTAACTTGTGATAATTTGTGTAGAGAGCTCTGGATGCTATCTACACACTCGCAGCTGAGCTTGAAGCAAAAAAATCAGCATATAAATTCACATCCACTGTAATCAGTTCTTGTTTAATGATAACATTGAAACTGATAGCATTTGTGAGCCCACAGGGTTTCGACTCTAGATATGATACTATATTCTCCTATTATGTTTCTTTGTACTGTCAAGATTTATACGTCCACATATAGTTTTATACGTCTCTTAATATTGTAATAAATTTACGTCTACAGATGTTGATTTTTCATTTATTACAGCACTAAAGGTGGTCAGACAGTGACTGAAATCGTTTTGTAATTCAAATAAAGGATTCAATGCGGCCGAGCGTCTAAAGGCTCAGACTTTTTCCTTGAATCTCTAGTACGATATAACGAGTACATCGGAAAGATTATCAATAACCATAAATCATTTAGTTCCACATTTCCGCTGTGCATCTCTTTGATCACAGAAGTACGAGTGATGGATACTGTATAGTGCCCTATTATCAACATTCTATAAGGTATTATGTTTGAATTACTACAACAGAAGACGATAGTTTCAGCACTGGTAGCAGCGAGGTTGAGGCGACATGAACGTCCTTTGAAGGTTGGCTAAGTGACCATCAATCAGACGAAGTCGAGTAAACACAAGAGAATGCTAACACCCATCTAATCATTTATTGTAGAGAAGATTCCCTGTCCGCATTCCCTTCGTGGTAAAGGGTGACTTTTAAGAGCAAGGCCAAGAGGCTGTATCGAGGGCGAGGCCAAATTGGTTTTCAGGAGCTGTTAGATCGATCGTTCTCAAAGAGGCCATTTTTCTTTGCGGAAGTAGGCTTTTTCCCGGAAGACTAAGTTTAGAGGGGAACGGAATTGGAAGAATATTAGGGCGTGATGATCGCCCTCTGAGCGTTCTTCTTCTGAAGAGATGAACGTCGCATCGCACAAGCCTTAGCTTGGTGGTAGCATGGCGCATTGAATATCTCGTCAAACAGAGATCACAAGTCAGTCATGAAAACTGGAAGAAAGTGTGTGTAATTGAGGCAAAATAGAATGATTAAATGTTACTATTATATAAACCGATAGGAAATCAGCTACATCTACGTCTACTTACATACTCCGCAATTCACCCAAAGGTGCGTGGCGGAGGGTACTCAGTACCACTATTAGCTACTTGCTTTCCTGTTCCACTCCCATATAGAACGATGGAAAAACGAATGATTTTATACATCCGTGGTCTTTACGCGAATAGAATCGTTCTGCAGTCCCCCTGAAATTCCGGTCCTCTATTATTTATTATTTACTCGTTCGGCATGTACAAGGCAATCATTCTTTCGTTAATTACAATATACTTATAATACTATTCTAACAATACAAGTGCTCTTAATAGTACTACAATACATTACAAATACTCTCAAGCCACTTTTAGGCCGAGTCACTTAGTCTGTGCAGGTCTTTAAAATCACCATCATAGCCGTACACTTCACACACGAGTAAATGGTCGAATGTTTAACTTTAACCACATTCACATTCAGAGCTGTCTGACAGGTTCCATTTCTTCATTAGTTGTTTAAATCTGCCGCCACCTTTTCTTACGCGGTTGAAAGTTGTCCACAGTTTTCTTGGAGGATTAAATTCTTCGAACTTCTTGTTGGGGTCACCCACCAAATTGCAGTTCTGGTGTGCGCTTGTAGACCATAGCTCTTTCCCGACTGATTTTCAGTTGAAGTCTTGAAGCTCTTTGCCGGTTTTCTAAAAAGCTGTCCTGGATTTAAGCCTGTTTGTAGTTATTAGACCTTCATGGTTAGGTAGGTCCAGATTTCCTAGGTATTTTTAGTATGTTCTTAGGGCCAGCTGTGATCAGTTGATTTAAGGGGCTCTATGTTGGCAAGTGTTTCTCGAAAAGAACGTTGCCTTCCCCTCAAGACTCCCATTTGAGTTCCCAAAGCCTTTCAGTAACACTCGCACATTGATCGAATCTACCAGCTACAAACCTAGCCGCCCACCTCTCTTACTTTAAACCAATCTGGTGGGATCCCATAAATTGAGAAAGACTGAAGGCAGGATCGTACAAGCAGTCCCCTTCACAGACCCATCAAACGTTCCCCACTGGAGAAAATTATTCTTCGTTTTTTCACAAAATTATGAACGTTCCGTCCGTTCATTGACTTGTCTTGTTTGCTGTTAACAGCTTCGTGTCTGTTATGCGGTAACGTCCCGCGCCGGAACACCATTGCATTAGCAGCTGACGAGAAGTGGCTGTCGAATGGGAACTACAAACGTCTGATTGCAAGGTGAAAGTCAACCGATTGCTCTACAGGGTATAATGATGCGTTTTACACAAAAGTAGTGATGGTATGTGCGTCATATGACAGGAATCTCTTGAAGAACCACCTCTTACACCTGGTAAATGAGTGTTTCTTTGCCCGATTTAGGTTTTCCTGTGCTTATGAATGTAATCGCTCCCAAAAAAGCTGAAATATATCAACGCAATAGTTTCACAGTCACGGAGTATTTTTACCTGTGCTCTGTCAAAACATTTGTTTTAAAGTTATAAATGAAAAACTTTCAGCCGTTACATTTGGATTTTATTGACTAGTTTCGATAATACATTATTCTCTCCTTCATACCCTATATCAGACAAAACAACAATATAGATGTATAGTAAACAAGTTACAAACTTGATGTCTGGTGATTGTAAAGAAATAACTTTGAAATATTAATATTGGTCAAAGTGTGTGGGTGAAAATATATACTGCAGTCATTAATTCTACGGTGAATATGAAAGTAACGTTATCAAATAATCGTCATTACAACTGATTTAGTGGCTGTACCTATGATAGCATTTCAGATAACTGAACTAAATGCTTATTGTATGGTGAAAAACATTCATAAATTACCACAATAACAAGTAGATACAAATTACATATTGCATATAAACTAAGTAATTACCTATACTCGTCATTACAATAGAGTGAGTGGTTGTATCTACATAGCATTTCAGGTATCTTAGCAAAATGCTAATTGTGTGGTGAAAATCATTTATAAATGTTCAAATGTTTGTAGAGCTTATGGGACTTAATTACGGGGTCATCAGTCCCTAAACTTAAAAACTACTTACGAACTAGCTAATACTAAGGACGGGACAAATATCCACGCCAGAGTGGGGATTCGAACCCCCGACCGTAGAATCATTTAAAAGTTATTCAAACAACACGCAGACACTAATTACATAGTTAATATAAATTAAATAAACCGCATAGGAACGGTTGCAAAATATCTGACAGATTTGCAGAGCAATATAAGTAACAAACGTCACGGTTAAGGTTAATGTATAATGGTTTATAGCACAAGGTGCCTTGACTGTAGTGTTAGCAATGCATAGTCAAGTATTTTTAACTGTTGTTTGTCTGATACAGGGACTGAAGAAGACAATATTGTAGTCTCGAAACTAGTCAAAAAAATCCAACAGTAACTGCTGATGGTTTTTCATTTAAAACAATAATAGAACGCCGTCGTCCCAAGATCTATAAAATCAAGATGGATACACAAAGATTTGTTTTAAAGTCTTATTTATCAGCAAGTGTAGTAAATAATCACACAAATGTCCGGCAATCATTCGATCCCTTAAGAATCTTCTAGATCCATAAAAGTTTATTAAACGTTCATGGTATTGTTATGCAAGTCGAAACCTGTGTTTGCTCCATCGATCAACAGCGGTTAAGTTTATGTTGTTTTATTTAACGACCCGATTTGGTATTACATTACTACCATCTTCAGGCTCTATGTAAATAATGTTACAAATCATGGTTGTATCTACTCATGTCATATAAAATATAAAGAACAACAAGTACAAACGACCCAACAATCAGCATTAAAGAAATGCATTGAGGCCTAATGAATGGTATAATAAAACGGGCTATGAGAAAAAAAATGACATTTATTAATAAAACAAGAATCAAATTATCTTAAAGATATTACTTCCAGAAACAATGGTGTTGGTTGTAGAGAATGAATAATATTTCTTCAGACTGTTTGTCTCCTAAGATACCTTAGGCAGTAGTAGATATGATTAAAAATTTTTATAAAGATATAAGAGGGTGAAATGTACCCAATAGTTGTGTAGGGGATTATCACTGGTATAATCAGTAGTTGAAACTACGATAAAATGCCTTATTTTAAGGCAGTGTACAGTATTAAATTAATGAGTGGTCATCGTAGTAAAAATTGACAGGTATGCGCCAGTGACTAACGAAGCTCAATAATATAAGTAATCCAACAACGGAAAACATTATTTATTATACCATTCCCTAGACCTTAATATACTTCTTCAATGCTGATTGTTGGGTCGTTTGTACTTGTTGTTCTTTATATTTTATATGACATAAGTAGAACACGACGTTACAGATAAAACACTGATTTGTAATTTTATTTGTATACAGCCTGAAGATGCTATTAATGTAAGACCGATACCGGTCATTAAGTAAAACAACATTAATTATTTGGAATTAAAACTACATTGCTTTAAATATTTCTTTATTAAGATCACTTCTTTGACTTACGCAATGTTTGTGGCAGTACAGAGAATCTCGGAATTAAGTAGAACCCATACGCGCCGACTTTTGAAATTCTTGGGGTACCCTCAGTGGCGTTTCCAGGGGTGGCGGGGGGGGGGGGGAGAAGAAGGCGGTTTCCGGCCAGCAGACCCCCCCCCTCCCCCGACCACATTATCTCTTAAAAAACTCATAAAAAATGTCTTTATTTTAACGTCTACATTTTTCCAATTTCAAATACAAAGTTAAATTTCGAAAAATGTTCAAATGTTTGTAGAGCTTATGGGACTTAACTACGGGGTCATCAGTCTCTAAACTTACAAACTACTTATGAACTAGCTTATACTAAAGACGGCACAAACATCCATGCCCGAGGGGTGATTCGAACCCCCGACCGCAGCGGCCGTGCAGACCGTGATTGGCACGCCACACACCGCTCGGACACCGAGGCCGGCCAAGGTAACTTTACAGTAATGATGTTACTTTTTGTTTAGTGTTATCCTTCTTTTTTTATTTCATCCGGTGTTAATTTAGGACCATTTTAATATCTGAAAGGAGAAGAGTAATTTTTAAGACACACTAAATAAATTATTAGCCATTAATTGAAATTTCACGTTCTAGAAGTACTGGAAGGGTTTTGCGACCATTTGAATCTGTTTTTCCCGTTGTAGTAACTACTAAAATCAATTTAAGACTTTTCTTCTGAGACAAGCATATCAGATAATGATTTCGCTGTATTGAATAATGTGTTCACTATCGCAAGCACTTACATCGGATCGTCTTCCTGGCTTCATTCTTCTGCAGATTTATTTTCTATAAAGTATTACCAAAATAGTCCATAACACTTGAGCTGTCATGCCATGTGTATCGATACCAATAGGTTCTCAAACCATTGTTACATCAAACACCAAATCAGTAAACAGGATGAAAAGTATCACGACTTACACCAACACGATTCTTGAAGACAATTGACTTCTAAGAGAATACATAAATTACTAGTACAAATATTTTCGTCGTATAGGTAATTAGTAGTGTAAATATTTTCATCGTATCGTATCAAACCTATTTCATTTCTAGTTATTTAATACAACAATTACAGGATGCTACCTTCAGTTTACAATATCGACGTAACAATCGGCATTCCATTAATATTCGGATAATTTAGAAAAGGGTCACTTCAATTACATATTAACGTGGATTTTAATTAATGCCTACTAATTCAATTAGCTATTTGTTTTCAAAAATGTTCAAATGTTTGTAGAGCTTATGTGACTTAACTACGGGTTCATCAGTCCCTAAACTTACAAACTAGTTATGAACTAGCTAATACTAAGGACGGCACAAATATCCATGCCCGAGGGGGGACTCGAGCCCCCGACCGTAGTGGCCGTGCAGGCCGTGACTGGAGCGCCTCAGTCCCCTCGGTCACCGCGGCCGGCTTATTTGTTTTGAGAAAATCTTTTTACAGCACTGTGTTACAAAAGGCAGAAGCCCATAAATGGGATGAGAAAGTCGATTTTAATTACAGTCAAGAAATATAACGTAAAGAACAAATAATACAACAATTTTCAGTAGGGTATACGGAGCATATACACTCAAATTTTGGTGGTATGCTTGCGCGACCGAGCATACTCGTAGTCGGAGCCTACGGTAGAATCAATCAGTTCCCAGAAAATTTCAATTTAAGAACAGTATAGTTTTTTTTACTTGTAAGTACGAGACGTGCGAACGGTTTTTATTGCTTGAGTATGCAATGGCGGTCTATATTTTTCTGTTAATTCTTGCCTACATTGTCAAACACTATGGAAGAACAGCTCTCGGTGAAACGACACGACCGAAACTCGCCACGTGCAAAGTTTTCAGCGGAAGCTGAAGTGCAGCAGTGTGTGGCAGGAGGTTGCGGAAGTTGGGCGCACCCAGCGGCCGAGTTTTAATTTTAATTCCTCCAGCCACAGAGGTGGAGCGCGCTCAGCCATCCCTGCCTCCGCTACCAGCAAACAATTAATCTCGCCGTGGCAGGCAGGAACCGTGAACTAATTGCGTGCGCGAGCCCGCGGGAAAACAGCAAAAGCAGCTGGCTGTGGCGGAGGCGGAAGGCACTCGACCTTGGCCGCCATTCATTTTGGAAGACTCTTCCGTAGCAGAGTGGGCGCACTAACACAGCAGTGGCAGGATTTAACACAGGAGCGAGGTTTGTGCATCAGTATAGTAGTGATATTTCCCCAATTCATGTCACCTGATGAATACGAGGTATGTCCACAAAATAAGTTCCGTTTGGTTATATAAACGAAACGTGTACAGATACAGAAAAAATATTTATTTTATAAAAATACACAACTGTCCAACTACTTTTCTACATAAATTCCGAAATTTTGTAGGCACTTGTCATAGCGTGGCACAAGTTTTTGTGTGCCTTCTTCATAGAAGGTTGCCGCCTGTGTATTCAACCATGAGGCAAACATGTTCTTTCACCTCATCATCGTTGAAGTGTTGACTATCAAGGACAGATTTTAGGTGTAAGAAGAGATGAAATGAGTCTTCTTTTCCCCTTCACATTGCCGCCCGACCTCACAAGGCGAATGTGACCAAACAACTCTTACGGTAATTTCACTGGGACGTGTTTGACCATCCTCCGTTCAGCCTCGCTCCTAGCGTCTTTCTTCTTACACCTAAAGCCAGTGCATGGTGGTCAACACTTCAGCGAGCTGAAAGAACATGCACTACGGTCGGGGGTTCGAATCCCCCCTCGGGCATGGATATTTGTGCCGTCCTTAGGATTAGCTAGTTCATAAGTAGTTTGTAAGTTTAGTGATTGATGACCCCGTAGTTAAGTCCCATAGACTCTACAAACATTTGAACATTTTTTTGAAAGAACATGTTACCACATGGTTGAATACACAAGCGGCAACCTTCTTCGAAGAAGGTACACATAAACCTCTGCCACGCTGTGACAAATGTCTACAAAATTTCGGAAGCTATGTAGAAAAGTAGTTTAATAGTTGTATATTTTTGTACAATAATATTTTTTCTGTATCTGTACGCGTTTGTTTTATATAACCAAACGGAACTTACTTTGTCGACATACCTCGTATATGCAGTTGTCATGGTCTTCAGTCATGAGACTGCTCTGATGCATCTCTCCACTCTATCCTGAGCAAGCCTCGTCACCTACTCAAAAGAACGGCAGTCCATTTAAACCTGATCACTGTTTTCGTCCCTTGGTCTCCCTCTGCGACTTTTACACCACACACTTCCCTCCAGTGCTAATTTAACATTTGTTGATGTATAATAATGTGTCGTACTAAATAATACCTTCTTTCAGTCAATGTATGCCAGATTTCCTTTTCTCACTAATTCTGTCAATTACCTCATTATTAATTACATGATCTACCCACCTAATCTTCAGCATTCTTTCACGGCAACACGTTTCTAATGCCTCTATTCTCTTCCTGTCTTATGTTTGTCGTCCATGTTTCACTCCCGTACGAGGCAACACTTAAATTAATATTCGATGTCAACTAACTTCTCTGTTTGAAAAACTCCCCTCTTCTCATTGCCATCACGCATTTTATTTCCTCTGTACTGCGGCCGCGGTGGAGTAGCCGAGCGGTCTAAGGCGCCTCGCCGCGGAGCGAGCGGTTGCTCGCCGCCGGAGGTTCGAGTCCTCCGTGGGTCAAGGGTGAGTGTTTGTGTGTGTGTGCGTTGTTCTTAGGTTAGTTTACCTTAGATTAAGTAGTTTGTAAGCTTCAGACTGGTGACCACGCAATTTGGTACGACAGATTTACAAACATTTGAGTTCTTTACTGACCAAGTTACTAAACTCATCTACCACTTTTATTGCCTCATAACCTAATCTAAACCATTTCGCATCGCCTGATTTTCTTAAACTGCATTCCATTATTACTGTTCATCTTAGACGCTCCTTCCAACACACTGACCATTCCGTCCCATTGTTCTTCAGAAACCTTTGCTGTCTCTGACAGAATTACAATATCATCAGCAAAGCGCAATGTTTTTATTCCTTCACGCGGAACTTTAATATGTTCTCCAAATGCCTACTTGCTTTCTTTTACAGCTTGCTCAATGTACAATCTGAATGGCATTGGAGAAGACTGCAACCCTGTCTTTCTTCTCGACCAATGCTCCGCTTGCGTGCCACTAGGAGCGTCAAAAATCAAATGTTCAAACGTTTCTTAAGATTATGGGACTTAACTTCGGAGTCATCAGTCCCTAAACTTACAAACTACTTTTAAACTAACTTATACTAAAGAAAACACAAACATTCATGCCCGAGGGGGGATTCGAACCACCGACGGGGAACGGCCTTGCGCATCGGAGCATAGCGACTCAGTGCGCCCGACCATTCCGCCGCGGCACTTTCGTGCCATTCGACTCTCTAATAACTGCTATCTGGATTCTGCAGAAATTGTAAATGACCTACCTTCCCTATAATATTACCCTGCTGACTTCAGAAATTGAAAGAGTGTATTTCCAATGAATATTGTCAAAATCTTTCTCTACAAAAGCTAGTAATTAAATGTTTTATCCAAGCCCATTCAGCTCCAACACGATACCACAGTTCAGAGTAGTGACTGGTGTATTGTGACGAGCCAGTTGCTCGGCCACCATCAGTTGGTGAGAGATCTGGAGAATGTGCTCGCCAGGGCAGCAGTCGAAAATTTTCCGTATCCAGAAAGGCCCGTACAGAAACTTCATTATCTTTCTGAAATGTAGGGTTTCGCAGGGATCGATTCCAGGGTAGAGCCACGGGTCGCAACACATCTGAAATGTAACGGGTACTGTTGAAAGTTCCGTCGATGCGAGACATGTAACCAATGGCATCCCACACCATCACGCACGGTGAAACACCAGCTTGACGAATACACACTTCCAATGTGCGTTCACCGCGATGTCGCCAAACACGGATGCGACCATCATGATGCTGTAAACAGAACCTGGATTCATCCGAAAATGACGTTTTGCTATTCGTGCACCCAGGTTCGTCACTGCGTATACCATCGTAGGCGCTCCTGTCTGTGATGCAGCGTCAAGGGTAACCGCAGCCATGGTCTTCGAGCTGATAGTCGATGCTGCAAACGTCGAACTGTTCCGTATTGTCCTCCTGAACCCACCGATTCCATATTCTGCTAACAGTCATTGGATCGCGACGAACGCGAGCAGCAATGTCGCGATACGATAAACCACAATTGCGATAGGCTACAATCCGACATTTATCGAAGTCGGAAACGTGATGCTACGCATTACTCCTCCTTACACGCGGCATCACAACAAAGTTTCGCCAGGCAACGCTGGTTGAATTTCCCGTTTGTAGCACGTCATCTTCGTGGTATAGCAATTTTAATGGCCATGAGTGTATGTTTATCTTTCATCAATCTAAGAGAAGTCGTAACGTGAGTATTGCCTCCCGTGTTCCCGCATTTTTCCTAAATCGAAACCGATCTTTCCGGAGGTCAGCTTCTATCAGACATTCCGGTCTTCTGTAAATAATTCGTGTCTTAATTTTGCAAACACGACTTATTGAACCGGAATTTTCACACCTGTCTGCGCTTACTTTCTTGGGAATTGGGATTATTGCATTTTTTAAGTCTGAGGGTATTTCACCTGTCTCATATATGTTACACACCAGGTGAAACAGTTTTGCATTTGTTAGTTCTCCCAGATACTTTAGTAGTAGGGAATGTTGTCTACTCCAATGACCTTGTTCGAACATAGACCTTTCAGAGCTCTGTCAGATTCTTGTCCAGTATTGTATCTGCTATTTCATCTTCTGGCGGCACCAGTCGATGCCTAGGCGTCGATCCTGTGGTGTGAGTGGAAGACAGGCTAGAGTTGTGAATGCTCGCATTCCAGTGCTAGAAACCGGTTGGCAACAGTTGGTATTGACACTTCTGGGCTCACAAAACCTCTTAGGTGTGCTCCGGTACATAACGACCTGCCTCTGCTGCCGTTACAATACGGCGCTAATGGCTGTATCTGTGCTGCGTGGACGTCTAGATCGTAGGCTGTGAGTGTGACGACGTTTATGTGACTGTTGCAACCAGCACTGTTGTACAACTGATGTCAATGGTCGTGTCGCTCCCAAGGTAGCTAGTACCGTTAATAAATACGAAACACGTAAATCTCTTAAATGACTCGATTGGCAGGTGAAACCGAAGACTGAAAAGCCAAGTGGAGTTATGCGAATTAGAGAGATAAACTTGCGTAAAGACGAAGGAAATGGACTTAGCACTGCATGATGGGGCACGGTGCGAGGTAGAATAGGCAGACCATTACACTTCGGTGCTGGCATACACTGGTCTGACCGTTGACATGCAGGCACAGATCAAAAAGTGCCGGATATAGTGAAACGTATTGGATACAGTTAAAATTGCTTAGAATAATAACTACACATTCATTTGCACTCATCATGGTATCATGAAATACAATTTTTTTTATTAACTAATCATTGAGGCTCAGATCTCTCGATCCACCTGAAAATTAATTATTTAAAACTCTTCCAAGAAGGTAATTTTTTATTTTATTTATTTATTTTTACCTTAAGAGCTACACGTAGTATCTAGAGGTATTCAAGAGTGGGTTGAATAAATCCACTCGTGCTGAGATGTTCAGCGAAAGATGATCTATTTTTAACTGCCCCCTTTTTACTGAACAAATATTGTTGTAAACGTGTTTTACCGCGCGACCTGTTCGTGCAATGTAAGTGCGAGGGCATTCAGCACACGTGACTTCTTAAACAGCTGAATTAGAGAGAAAGTTTGGAGCGGAAGATTCATTGTGAATAAGTTGATACTGAATGTAGTTACGGGTCGAAAAAGAAAATTTAATGTTCTGAATTTTGAGGTTGTCGAGTCTGTATGATACCTCGCCTACAAATGGAAAGGTGATATGGATACACTGTGATGGAGTGTTCTCAGTAACTTCGGCTCTGTTCATTTTGAATGATTTCTGTCAAATAACAATTAATTAGAGAGTGAGACACTTACGAGTATTCCATTTGGTAGACATACAGAGAGTGAGTGGGTATAGGCCGCTTAAGACAAGTGATGGATTTTACGAATTTAACATGGCGGATCTCGACCAACTACTGAATGTTACATGAACACAGCAGATGTATTGAGCAGCATTGGCCGTTAATGTTTCATTTATAAACAACAGATCGATTTCAATCACATAGTCATCATGGAAAACGGAATGAATGTTACATATTGCAGTGGCGAACTAAGGGAGGGGCGGAGGGAAGGAGGCGACTGCCCCGTTCCTCTCGTCTTCGGAGGCCTCCAAATACCTCGAAACTACGTTAAAAATAAATAAAAACAAAATTAGCGCCCTTGGCATCTTGATCTGGGCCTCCAAATCTCAAAAGCTATTTTATTTTAGACTGTCCCGTGCCTCTCGTCCTAAAAGGGGGGGGGGGGGGGAGGCTCGAAATCTCAAACGTTTCTTTTCTTATACTAATAGATGTATTTCCAGGTGGACGGGGGCCTCATTTTGTTTTGCCTCCGGCAGCCTTAGAACCCCCACTGACACATTGTCTTTGCTTTAAATATTCCTCCCGTAAGTTAATCTATATCTATAAATGTGAATGTCTGTTCGGTGTACGTTTATCACGTCTGAACCACAAGACATAAAGAGCTAAAAATATGTACAGATACTAATGTCTACCCGGGGAAGGCTTTAGGCAGGGTTCTATGGCGATCGGATAGCTATTTATCTACATATATTAATGTGAATGTCTATTCGGTGAACGCTTATCACGTTCGTACGACAAGACGCAGAGACTTAAATATTTGTACAGTTACTAATTTATACCTGAGGAAAGTTGTAGGCACGTTTTTATAGCGCTCTAATAGATATTTAGTAATTTGAAAAATATAACGCGAAATGCGGAACAATAATTACTCTTTGAAAATTATATTTACTCCTTGAAAATGGTTTTATTGGTTGCATTGTTGCTTGAGGTTTAATAATGATAAAAGGTTGGAGTATATTGGGATGGAAAGTTATCGGTGTATATAAAATTGTACGTGTTTGTGTGTGTGTTCATATTTCGCTTTGCAGCGAAAAATACAGAATGCAGACGAATGGTCTGCGTGTAATTGTTGTCGGAAGTCTCCAGATGTACACCATAGCAGTCCCATGCCGATAGCTGTGAGGGGGTGGAAGATATGGTGGTTGAAAGTCGTCAAATTATAAAAGAATTCGGGCTGAAGGCCAGCGATGACGTTTGCGACTCTATAGCAAGGAGGTAACATACAGCGAAACGTGATGCCACAGACCATATCTTTGTTCTATGCGTGCTCCAATGTCTCCAGCTCTTTCTCAGTAAGGAAATATAAGAATAAATAAATAAAGCAGTAAAAAAGAAATATCTTTTAATACATCTTTCAAAATATTCAAATGTTTGTAGAACTTATGGGACTTAACTACGGGGTTATCAGTCCCTAAGCTTACAAACTACTTATGAACTAGCTAAGACTAAGGACGGCACAAATATCCATGCCCGAGGAGGGATTCGAAACCCCGACCGTAGTGGCCGTGCAGACCGTGACTGGAGCGCCTCAGTCTCCTCGGGCACCGCGGCCGGCAATACGTCTCTTTAAGAAAAAGATCGATTTGACGTTTCGCGCATTACATCAAGTGATCGATCTGTGATATTATTACAATCATTATTGTTGAATTTCCTTTAATCCCTTGAGATATGCCATTTCAGTTCAAAAGACTTCAGTTTCCAGTTCGTATAGCTTGTGCCATTACAATTAACAAAGCTCATGGACAATCATTAAACGTCGCAGGAATCCATTTACAGCCCTCATGTTTTTCACATGGTCAATTATACGTCGCTAGCTCAAGGGTGGGCAACCCAAAAAGTCTCTACATTTACGCTCCAAACAATACTCAAAATAACGTAGTTTACTAGAATGCCCTAAAATGAAATTACAATTAATTTGGAAATTACTCTCACCATACGTGTTGAAATATTGCAACACAGGCTATAAGAAATAATGTATGTATTAGTTATTGTAAATCATTTAGCATTTCACATAATTCTATTTTTTTCGTCATTTTTCCGATTTCCGTCGTCCTTAGTTGCATATGAAATTGGTGGAGGTGTATTACCGTCTTTACTAACTAAATGAAAGGCGTTTTTATGAGTGCCATATGCGTTTCTCTTCTTTATTTATGAAGCATCATCAGTGGCCTGTAATACATGTTACTTTTGTATAATACCGTAGTACAGTCATAATATTACAGGTATTTTTCACAGTATGACAGTTAACAGTCTTGTTACAATTTCTAAAGTTCGGATCTACTAGGTTAGAAACAACTTCTGTAGCAGTAGCTTTTTCAAAGTTAATTTAATTACCCAGTTTTTGGCCCTACTTACGGTTTTCTGTGTTATTCCATGTGTGTCTTCATGAAAATCTACTGAAAGATAGCTTATCTATCATAATCAACCAATACGCGAGCGGAGCCGCGGATTTAAGCTAGTTAATCAATACATTTACTTTAAATATCGCTGTGAAAAAAAAGGAAGGAGTAATGATTGTTACGTCAGACTTTGCATATTCCGTGGAGTTCCGAAATGTAGCCGCACAGGGTGACAGTGGTTGTCGGACAGGGTGACCCCACGTGACCTGCACGCGTTCTTCCCCCTCCACGGCGGCGGGTGACTCCTGCGGTAGCGCATTCCTGCCTCTCGTCCTCCTCCCGCACGAATAACGAGCGCCCTCAGCCAACGCGCGTAGAGAGTCTATACGAGCGACAACTGCACGCCCCGCTGACTACACTGGCGGTCTCCGCTGCTCTCGCGAACTTCCTTCCATGCAGAACGTGACATACTTTTTTCCGAATAAAACCAGTGTATTTCTAGTGCTCATATAATGTCAGAAGGAGGTACGCAAAAACTTTTTTAACTTTTGCCGGTATTTTACTTCGAAAAGTGTTATACTGTGAATATCACAACGAACACCTGGAAACATTTCACACTGCATAGAGCGACCTATTTTTCAAAGCAAGACTGCTGCTGTAATTCAAATTAGATTTTTACCTTTGCCCTTTTAAAGTGTCCGTACTTTCTTCAGCCGACACGGACACATGCAGGCAGTTACAGGAAAATATTGTTTTACTTGTGGCTAATTGTTTATTTTTCGCCATCATTTAGCATCGCGATCCTTTGAATCAGTAACGGCACATTACGATTAACAGGACCCCATACATACGGTAACCCGTAATTGTATGCTACACCACTTATCAGTCCACAGTGACTGTAACAGCTGTGAAATTCAGCATAAACAATTTTAGTACTAATCTATCTGCGGAAATAACGCCGAAAAATGGCAATATCGTGCAAAGTGATGGTCAAATTAAAAAGTCTGCGAGACATGTATATTGCTTGCGTGTTGTCCACAGAATCGCAGAAGACGAGGTGTTAGTAATAGACAAAACTGGGTGATCATGGAGATATCAATGTTCATTATTTACATTCTCACATTCGAAACTGTGTTATCTCGTCGAAATATTTACACAGAATTATTTGGTTGCAGACAGAACAGCTTCCAATATCAGAGTTTGAAACAAAGGTCCTATATGACCTCACTATGTAATGCCAAATTAGAAACCAAAACAAAATATCCGACATGTAGGCTTCATTTTCAGACACCGTTAATACTACAATAATGTATGTAGATTATCACAGCATCAAATCAAAGAAGTACTATCGACAGCTATTGACTGTTTTATACTAAACAAATTAATAAAAGAACGGGTCAAAGCACTGTTACAAAAACAACGAAAGGAGGCATGCAAAATTTAAACGAACACAAAATCCCCAAGATTGGCAATCCAACACAGGAGCTCGAAATTTAGCGAGGACTTCAATGCGAGATGCTTACAATTTTTTCCACAAAGAAACTCAGTTTCGAAATCATACTGAGAACTCAAAGAGATTTTGGTCATATGTTAAATATAATAGAGGCAAAACACAAACAATACCATCACTACTTGATAGAAATGTCAATCCAGTCGCCGGCCGCGGTGGCCGAGGGGACTGAGGTGCTCCAGTCACGGTCTGCACGGCCACTACGGTCGGGGGCTCGAATCCCCCCTCGGGCATGGATATTTGTGCCTAGTTCGTAAGTAGTTCATAAGTAGTTTGTAAGTTTAGGGACTGATGACCCCGAGGTTAAGTCCCATAGACTATACAAACATTTGAACATTTGAATTTGACAATCCAGTCGATGACAGCGCTACTAAAGCAGAGTCACTAAACGCAGCTTTTCGAAACTCATTCACCAAAGAAGACGAACCGATATTCCAGATTTCGAATTACAAACAGAGGCCAGAATGAGCAATGCTGTAGTAGATATCCTCGGAGTAGTGAAGCAACTTAAAACACTTAAAAAAAAGTCTTGTGGTCTCGGTTGTATACCCATTAGATTTCTATTTGATTATGTTGAACCGATAACTCATCACTTAACAGCCATATACAACCGCTCTCTCAAAGAAGGATCTGTACCAAAAGATTGAGACTGAGTTTTATCGGTAGAACGCTTAAGAGATGAAACAGAACTACTAAAGAGACTGCATACACTATGCTTGTCCTTCCTAAATTGGGTTATTGTTGCCCAGGATCCTTATCATGTGGATTTGACGGAATCCATCGAAAGAATCCAAAGAAAGGCAGATCGTTTTGTATTGTCACAAGGGAGACAGCGTTATGGAAATGATACAGGATCAGGGATGGAAATCATTACAACAATGGCGTTTAACGCTGCTGAGTGGTATACTTACGAAACTCCAATCACCAACATTCTCCTACATAGGTAGTAATGATCATCAGAATAAAATACGAAAACTAAGACCTCCAACGAAAAGATGTTCCTTCTTCCCGCGCGATATTCAAGAGTGGAATGGTAGATGAATAGTATAAAGGTGGCTCGATGAACCCTCTACCAGGCACGTAAAAGTGATTTGCAGAGAATCCCATGTAGATGTATGTGTAGATGAAAAAACACCGATGATTGCACAGAAGTGCCGAAACATGTTTGAAGAATTCGTTAACCCTTTTTGGTCCTGCATCCCCTTCTAAGCAATCCCTACAGTTCGTGCACGATCATCATGTAGACATGCCGCACTGGACATTTAGCAAAATGTTATAAATTTACTGGGCAATCAGGCTGAAGAACTGTAAGTACCGCGTTCAAAAAACTCATTTAAAAGACACTCTAGAACATTCCGAAACTTCTTGATGACTTAGAGTCTCATTCATGCACCTTCAAACAGACAAGCTTTTCCATCGAGATGCTCATTCTAACATCGCTTTTCTGTTACGATACTGCGAAAACGCCAGGACGAATGCAATCTACTAACTCCTGTTGTAAACATAATTCTGTGATGCACGTCGACTACATGTCTCTAAAAAGCTTAGAACAATAATGTAGAGTTTAGTGGCGCCCCAGATACTGAAGTCTAAAGCTGGGGGCTCAGGGATTAGCGATGTGCAGAATTATTGGGTAGCGCAGCTGGGTTAATAGGGGAATAAACTGAGCGGATTACGTGGGACTTTGCGCCCTAGGAACCCTGTCTGCCCTGGGGTAGCGGCGTTCCTCCTTACGCTTTCCAACAGGGTGAAGTAAAAGAACTGTACTGATTCGGAAACCAAATAACGCTTTGAAGACCGAAGCTGTAACAAAGGAAGCATAACGAAAAATACAATTTGTTATTGTTATTTTTAGGAGTTTTGAAGTACCGTAGAGGATGGATGGTATACTAGATACGTTACTATGAGAAGAATTTCGCAGAACACAGAAAAATATGATTCAAAACAAGGCCTCTGGAGTAGACGGTATTCCGTCTGAACTGCTGATATCGCTACGAGAGCCATTCATGAAGAAATTACGACTTATCTAAGAAGATAGGTGAAGGAAAGGCAAACATACGTTTCAAGTGTTTGTAGATCTGGAGAAAACTGTTGACAATGTTGACTGGACTACACTCTTTCAACATCTGAAGGTAGCAGGGGTAAAATATAGGAAAAGAAGAGTTATTCAAGTATCGGATAGCAGTTATTATAGTCGGGGGTCGTGAAAGAGACGCATTGGTTGGGAACGGATTAATAAAAGGCGTAGGCTTTCCCCAATGTTGCTCAATCTGTATACTGAGCAAGCTGTGAAGAAATGCAAAGAGAACTTAGGGGAGAGAATTAAAGTTGTTCAAGAAGATGAAAAAATACAGGAAGAGAAATTGAATTGGACAGTCACTTGAAAGGCGGGTATTAGATGAACATTAACAAGAGTAACACAAAGGTAATGGAATGTAGTGTCAGAAAATCATGTGAGGCTGAAGGAATTTGAGTAGGTAGTGAAACAATTAAGGTAGTATACGAGTTTTGTTATTTGTATAGCAAACTAACTTCGGATCGCCGAAGTAAAGAAGATATACAATGCAGATTGGCTATGGGGAGGAAAGCGTTCCTGAAGAATGGAAAATTTTTTATATCCAATACTAATTTACATGATATGAAGTCCTTTCTGAAACCATTTGTATGGAGTGTTGCATTGTATGGGAGTGAAACGTGAATGACAGGAGGTGTTCATACAAAAAGATGATAGAAGCTATTCAAAAGTGGTGCTACAGACCAATGATGATTAGATGGGTAGATCACGTAAGTAATGGGGATGTGCTAAACAGAATAATTATTGGGAAGAAACTGAGTTTCTGGCATGTCCTGAGTAGGAGAAGCGATAGAATGGGCGGAAACATTCTGTAACATCGCGGAATCGTCAGCTTAGTATTAGGAGGAAGTGTGTGGGGTAAGTAAATATCGTAGAGGACGACTGGCAGACGAATACAGTAAGCAGATTCAAAAGTATGTAGGTATCCATTCTTGTTATAAGATGAGAGGCTTTTACAGGACAGGGTAACGTCGAGAGCTGCATCAAACTGTTCTACGGACTGAAGATAACAACAACAACAGCAATTTTGTTGCCAGTTCCGATGTTAATATGTTCCAATTTTTGTAATACTTTTTTGCAAATTCACATATTTGCCAATTATTCGGATTTTTTTATTTTTCTGTTTTGTCTTCATAATGATATACTTTTGCCTTTTTCAGTAGATTTAGAAAATGCGTTTCTTTCTTAGAATTTCTGATGTACAGTACTTTCTTAATTTCGGTGTTACTATTTGTAACTTTTATGTTATTTTCCCTAATTCATTACGGGACTATTTTTACAGCATTCAATGATTGTTTCTCGCAGTTTCCTTTTTTTTTTTTTTTTTTTTTTTTTTTTTTTTTTTTTTTTTTTTTTTTTTTTTTTGCTGATTTAGGTGTATAAAGGGGCAAGATAATCATCTTTAGCGACTTTTCAAGATATTTTTGCCGTCACTCCATACATATAAAACAAAGTCGTATTCTAAATATTTTCATGAACCATAGACGTGCGGACAATGATTGTGAAATGTAATTTTGATATTAAATATGTAACTGCCACGAATAGTTTCGATCTTACGGCCACAGATTTAAACAATTGTTCTCTAAAATAACTTAGCAATCATTACGATATCTATTTAAAATATTCGATTTCGTGTTACTTCGTTAAGAACGCTGAATGTCGCGTTACTTCCTCGTTATCGTTCCCGCAATATTTCATTTCATTTGATCAAATAGGGTACAGAAAAACTCCCTTTCGGTCTTTCTCTCTTTACCGACTCTTCACCGGCTGCAGCAACGATTACGAGGCCTCAGTCCGGCCAGCGTTATGGCTGATGTAATTCCATAAACGGCAGAAGCGTCGTAAATGTTGGCGCCGGTTTCCGGATTTATGAGTCAGTTCGCATTAACGAGTCTGTTTACGAGCTTCAAGAGCACACTTTTTATTCACTCGGAATTCTCTGGCGTTAATTCCGTATTTACTTTTCACGGGCACGAACGTGTCATATGCAGACGAATGATGTGGACATTTCCATTAGATTATAATGCAAAATAAAACGACTGAAATCAGGGCGTTAAGAAGGAAAGAATGTAACTCATATTCCTCTCCTGTTCGCAAAATAAAACTAGAGCTATCACACGGTTATGCAGAGACGAAGAATGATTCATATTGAAATTCCTAGTCTTACAAGGAAAATACCTGGGCTCGATCAAACATATATGTATGAACATTTGGTTACGGGATCTCTACGTACAGCTCAATGTGCTGGTGGGTGTCATTTATCTAAAGCCCTGCAACCATGCTCTAGATAGCACTGTAGATGTAATTGTAGACGCCATACGTAATGCAGATGTCTTAACAATAAATTATGTAATAATCATCCTACATGTTCTCTAGCGAATTGTCATAAAAAGCCGTGATGGTAGATGCAACTTTAACCTTCTTCCCGAAAGGCGGTTGGTATTCACTGCCACTACTTCCATCGCCTCTTCCCGCACTTACCATAGCACTACCACTTGCAATGAGTTGTTCAAATGTTTGTATAGCTTATGGGACTTAACTACGGGGTCATCAGTCCCTAAACTTACAAACTACGTATGAACTACTTACGAACTAGGACGGCACAAATATCCATGCCCGAGGGGGGATTCGAACCCCCGACCGTAGTGGCCGTACATACCGTGACTGGAGCGCCTGAGTCCCCTCGGCCACAGCGGCCGGCTGCAATGAGTTGTTTGTCATTATCATCCCTATTTTCATTATTATGAGTTTGTAACAACAGTATCTCACTTATGCTTATATTTCTGTACCATAACAGATACGAGAAAGCATGCTAATGATTCATCTTCTACACTAATACCATCTTCACGAAGAAGGGTTCTTCGTAACTTCATCTCAAATAATAGCAATACATTAGCAGGATTGCTTAGCTATTGCCGCCCCATCTGACGCTTCACCACACAAATAACATCACAAAACGCAACTTCGGAAGCACACTGCACCGTCCCTACTGGCGAACCGACAGCTCAAAGTGCAATGCGGCATGGCACACGCAGAGGCCTCTAACGGACGACTGCAGAGTTTTGCAGATGCGGGAGTATATCACTACTGCAATAAGGGATCTTTACATCATCTCTCATACGTTTTTGGTGCATACGTGTTTGTTCGAGCCCAAGTACTTTCCTTGTTAGTACCCGGCTTTGTTCGGGTATTCATTTCTACCAATCATCTGTCAGTCCATCTCTCATTCACTATTCGTCTCATTATCGCTCCTCTCACTGTCCACCTCTTCCTCGTCCTCTCTCGACCAGTCCTCTCCTTCACTCTCTCCCCATCTTCTCTTTCTGTTGCTTTCAATCTTTGCCTAACCCACTTTCTTTGTCCATATCATCTCTCCCTCTATCTACCACCACCTCATTCTTCTCCTCCTCCTCCTCCATCACATAAAATGTTTAAATGTTTGTATACGTTATGGGACTTAACTACGGAGTCACCAGTCCCTAAACTTACAAACTACTTATGAACTAACTAAGACTAAGGACGGCACAAATATCTATGCCCGAGGGGGGATTCAAACCACCGACCGTAGCGGCCGTGCAGACCGTGACTTGCGCGCCGCAGGCCCCTCGGCCACCGCAGCCGGCCCTCCATCACCATCTGCCGCTACTCATAGTCTATAAATCCTCTTGTCTCTCTGCATCTGCTCCTTCTGTGATAATCGATGGTATTGTAACACAACACAATATTTCCTTGGTTCTGTGTCCATTACAAGGTGCTGTTGGTCATCTTTTCCACCCTCGTCCTCTCTGTGTCAGCTTGCTCTACCCTCTCTCCGTCCACCTACTCGTGTCACCTGGCATTCACTTTCTCCCCCAGCTTTCTGTCGCTCTTTTCGTCTCCCCTCACTTTGCCTATGTCCTACCCCTCTCTCGGCCAAACCTCTCTTCCTGCGTATGTCGGCGAAAACATTCATGGATCTCCGAAAATTCATGTGATCGATGAAATCAAGTTGAAGACGAGATACACTCTTTCAAGCACCGAATGGTGTCTTGCGGATTACAAAATCCTGCTTCCCAGACACATACCTATATACGTGTAACCACTTTTACGGCGCCCGGCCAAAGAATCTACATGTCTTTTGTAACGTGCACTTCCCCGTGTACTGTATGAAATATTTCGATTAATGTGGTGTTCCTCTTCTTTTGTACGTAAAGTCCACAAGATCGCAATAGAATTGCAGATAGTGTAAAATTCTACAAGTAAATTACCCCCCGACAAGCACCGTGTGGAAGTTTATGTAGACAGTGACTGTCCTTTGTTTGTGATAAATTTCATCATAATCGGATTTATATTGTACATTTGTATGAACTATAATCAAACAAAGAAACATACAGGCATTCCGATAATTTGTACATATTCTGCAATCCACCCAAAGGTGCGTGGCGGAGGGTACTCAGTACTACTACTAGTTGCTTGATTTCCTATTCCACTCCCATATAGAACGAGGGAAAAACGAATGCTTCTATGCATCTCTACGATCCACAATCTCTCTGATCTCATCTTTGTGGCCTTTACGCGAAATGTAAGATGGCAGCAGTAGAATACTTCTGCAATGCTCCTCAAATTCCAGTCCTCTAAATTTCTTCAACAGTTTCTCGAAAAGAACATCGCCTTTCCTGTAGCGTCGCCCATTTGAGTTCCCGAGCCATTTCAGTAACATTCGCGTATTGATTGACTCTTATCAGTTACAAACGTAGTCGCCCCCTCTGAACTGCCTCTACGTCTTCCTATAAACCGATCTGGTGGGGATCCCACGCACTTGAGCAATACTCAAGAAGGAGTTGCCAAAGCGTTTTACCTGTATTTGCGCTCTCCTTTGAAGTCGAATCACACCTTCCCAGGTTTCTTACAATAACGCGAAGCCGCGGTGGAGTAGCCGAGTGGTCTAAGGCGCCTCGCTGAGGAGCACGCGGTTGCTCGCCGTCGGAGGTTCGAGTCCTCCCTAGGGCATAGGTGTGTGTTTGTGTGTGTTCGTCCTTAGGTTAGTTTACTTTAGTTTCAGTAGTTTGTAAGCTATGGACTGATGACCACGCAGTTTGGTCCGATAGATTTACAAAAATTTGAAAATTTTTTGAATAAAGCGAAGTCGACCATTCGCCTTCGCCATGACTGTCCTTACATGCTCGTTCCATTTTATATCAGGTGTGTAGCGTTATGCCTAGGTATTTAATTGACGTGGCTGTCAGCCAGAAACCTACTAATGCTGTATTCAAACATTCTGAAACTGTTCCGCCAACTGCATCAAGAATATTTCAAATGTTTGTACAGCTTATGGGACATAACTAAGGGGTCATCAGTCCCTAAACTTACAAACTACTTATGAACTAGTTTATACTAAAGACGGCACAAACATATCGGCCATCCATGGCCGATGGGGCATTCGAACTCCCTCCGGCGAACGGCCAACTGCATCACGTTACATTTTTCTACATTTAGAGCTAAGTCATTCAATGACGACACCCTCTCGTACACGACAACGTCATCAGCAAACAGCCGAAGATTGCAACTTACTCTGTCCATGATATTATTTGTATAGATAGAAAAAAATAACGGCACTATCACACTTCCTGACGATACCCTAGTCTCTGATGAAGACTCACCATCGGGGACAATGTACTGTGTTTTATTACTTAAGTAGTCCTCGAGCCTGTAGCATATTTGTGTACCTATTCCCTTTCGAAAATCGACAAATATGCAGTCAGCATGTTGCTCTTAGCAAGCAAGACCTCATGAGAGAAAACGACTAGCTGAGTTCCGCATGATCGATGCTTCTTTAAGACGTGCTAATGCATGCACCGGAGCATTTCTTTCTCAAGGAAATTTATTATATTAGTACTGAGAGTAAGTTGAAAAATTCTACAGAAGAAATATGTTTGCCTGTAAATATGTGTGTCCCTTCTGTTCCCTTTCTTATATATTGGAGTCACCAGCGTCTTTTTTTTTTCGGTTGCTTGGAATTTTGCGCTGGATCAAAGATACCCGATAGACGGAAGATAACTAAGGGGCCAAGGCCACTGATTAGTATTTGTAAAACCGATTTGGTACCCCGTCTAGACCTGGCGACAGATATGTCGTCAATTCTCTCAGTTGTGTTTCTACACGGAATATGCTCATTAATATGTCTTCCATTTGGTATTTAGTGCGATCATCAAACGAAGGTATATGGTATGATCCTCCTGCGTGAATGATTTCTTAAATGTTAAATTTAAATCTTTTGCTGTTTTCTGTCTCCACACTGAAATGATCAACGAGTGACTGGCTAGAGGGATTTGATCCGCTGATATTACATAGGACAAGAGTTTTTTTCAAGTTCTCGACAAGATGACTAAGGAGAGACGGTCGTCGGTATTGTACGCTTCGCAAATAGATCTTTACGTAGATGCGCGAATCTCCGCTATCTTTTGCCTGATTTCTTTATCTTCATCTTTTTTGCTTTTTCAGCATTTTTCGAATATTATAATTAAACCACAGTGGGTCTTTCCCATTCTTAATATACTTTGTCAGCACATATACTACTGGCCATTAAAATTGCTACACCAAGAAGAAATGCAGGTGGTAAACGGCTATTCATTGGACAAATATACTACGACTGACATGTGATAACATTTTCACGCAATTTGGTTCCATAGATCCTGAGAAATCAGTACCTAGAACAATGACCGCTGGCCGTAATAACGGCCTTGATACCCTTGGGCATTGAGTCAAACAGAGCTTGGATAGCGTATAAAGATACAGATGCCCATGCAGCTTCAACACGATACCACATTTCATCAAGAGTAGTGATTGGCGTATTGTGACGAGCCAGTTTTTTGATTAACGATCGAAAACTGGAACTTAGCGTGTGTGAGTGTGCAAGGTTTGTGCCGATGCAACAGTAGCTATCCACATTGGTACAGCACTTTGAATGTAAAAAAACTGATTTGAATGTCTGAACATCAAGTAAGAGCCAATATTATGATTATTTAGTCTGGCGTCGACTGATTGCAATGAGTATGGCCCTGTTAATGCGCTTAACTATCCAGAACACGAGTCTGGTTAAACAATGAATGACAAGTCCGGTGGTAACTCAAGTACTCGTTAAATCAGACAGACAAATTATTCGTTAATTAAATTAAATTCTAACCAATGTTTCAGACAAATTTGGTATCCAAAATTAAATGTGATCACGGGTGGATTGATAGGCAATCTCGAACAATGACTCATACTAGCAGAATGACGTAATAGTATGACACAATAGAAACACTAAAGTTGACAATTATGTGCCTATTAATTAATTAAAGATTAAAGTTTAGATTACTACTACACAGACTGAGCATGACATCTATTCGTAGAATGACAAAGTAAAACAGTAGCTGATAGTAGTGAAAGGAAGTTGTAGCCTACAAACTATCATAGAGTAGAAACATCTAAGTCGATAAACTTGTACAATCTATTCTAGTGTGGAAACGTCTAAGTCGATAATTGTGCAATGGACTAATTATTTACAGTACAGATCAAAGTTTAGTTTATTAGATGCCAAAAGTAACAAATTAATTATTGCGTTGTCAGCAAGTGGTGTAATTACTATTTGTATGAATTGGTGCGTCACACAATAGGCAAGAAATGTCGGTATCTATCTGGTTACGATTTCTAAAACTGAATGTGAATGATGTAACAAAAGTGAACAAAAAGCATTTGCTGTAATTAATTTGGTAAGTCGAGTACTTCCCAAGACTAACAAGAAATATTGGTAGCTACCTGATAAACTAGTTGCGTAGGTTTCTTGTATCAAAAAATGTAAGACCATAACAAATCGGACTACTAAGTATGTGCAAAATGTTTAACAGCGACGCAACAATTTATCAAAATTTAATTTAAATTCGCCAGCTTCTTGCAGCACATTAATGATGAAATATAAATAAAATTGAAACTTATGTCTATCCAACCGTTCAAAAGTTGCAGCATGAAATAACTAGGGGACAATAAAATCTTTGAGTTTAAAAAAAAGGGGGACATGAAGCTGTCCTGAATTAAAACAAAGTTCAAGTTATGATTATTAACATTATTGTTACCTTATAAACATGACTATTATAAAAAAATCCAAAAAATAAAAATCAGAATTATTAAGAATCCTAACGGCTTATAAGAATTCTCTCACAGTCTGTTGCTCTTAACCAACACCTAACTCAGCCCGTCCACTCCACACATTCACTCATTCTTTCTCTGCGTCTTTCTCGCTACTCACTGCCACCGGCTCAACAGTTCAAAGCAAATATTTGGCCAAAGAGAGTGACGAAAAATTGCTGTCACCCTTCTGTTAACCAATGGCACCCCATACCATCACGCCGGGTGATACGACAGTATGTCAAGGGTAACCGCAGCCATGGTCTCCGAGCGGAGGGTCCACGCTATCGCAAACGTCGTCGAACTATTCGTGCAGATGGTTTTTGTCTTGCAAACGTCCCCATCTGTTGAGTCAGGGATCGAGACGTGGCTGCACGATGCGTTACAGCCATGCGGATAAGATGCCTGTCGTCTCCACTGCTAGTGATCCGAGGCCGTTGGGATCGAGCACGGACTTCCGTATTGCACTCCTGAAACCACCGATTCCATATTCTGCTAACAGTCATTCGATCGCGACCAACGTGAGCAGCAGTGTCGCTATACGATAAACCGCAATCGCGATAGACTACAGTCCGATCTATATCGAAGTCGGAAACGTGATGGTACGCATTTCCCCTCCTTACACGAGGCATCACAAAAACGTTTCACCAGGCAACGCCGTTCAACTGCTTTTTGTGTCTGAGAAATCGCCAACCTTGTGTGAATGCTCTGAGAAGCTAATCATTTGCATAGCACAGCATCTTCTTCCTGTCGGTTACATTTCGCGTCTATAGCACGGCATCTGCGTGGTGTAGCAATTTTAATGGTCAGAAATCTATGAGAGTGAAAGAAATCAATACAACTGTAGCTAAAAGCAACATTTGTAACAACACCCCAGAAGTAGAAAGACTCAACCAAAGAATCAAAATACAACTAATAAGAAATTATAAGAATCACAACAAACGAACACCGAAAAATACCAAACACGCAGGTAAGGCAACACACACAGACACACAAAACAGGAAGATTCATGACCAAAAGAGTAAAAATTAATGGTACACACTAACAGTCAAACACAAATTAACACACAAAAATGCAAACATACTGAAAAAGCAAGGTTTACAAGTAGCCTACAGAACTAGAAACACACTTCTCTCACAGTTGCAAACAAGTACGAAGGGGCAGCTATATATCAGCTAGTATGCCAAGAATGTCTATCGATATATCCGGGAATTACAGGCAGAAATTTCAAAACCAGATATAAAGAAAATTTGTGAGGCTGGAAACATGGAAACATCCATTCCATCTATGAAGAACATCTGATACAACACGGACATGAACCTTTCAACATGGAAAAAGACATGAAAGTTAACAGAGTGAATAATCGAGACAGAAAACTTCTGACACCGCAGGAAAACTTCCGTATACAGAGAGCCCTGGAAAAGATAAGAAAGATTTATGATCAGATGAACATAAGCTATAATTCACTGATCAAGGACGCCACAAAAACAGTAATGAAAAATGAAATGCCCTGCCTACTTCTTCTCTCTTTCCTTCCCATGTCTCCCCACTCTTATTCTTAGCAAACCTAACACAGGAAACAACACATCTACACACACGCACATACACACACACACACACACACACACACACACACACACACACACACAAAGGACAACACAAACAAATAACAGCTACTTCACTCAGAGATACAAGGAACACAAACAAAAGACAGACAAAAAGCGAACATGGCAAACAAACTCTCACAAAACGAGTTCACAGTGAAGTGATGATACAAATGTGTTAATCAAGACCAAAATTTACATTCACCTGGAGAACACAAACAGCTCGATGAAGATACACATGGAGGTATACCGCAGGTAACACTGAAAAATTAAATTAACTTCGCAAAAGCTTGTGCTACATCAGTTGTTTCTAAGCTAGTAGGTCAAAATTTAAGAAATTGTAACTTATCTAAGATTGATAACTATCATACTGTGAAACATAGCAAAATAAAATTTATAACTCTACTGCAATATTATACAAGCAACAAACATGTCTCACAGGCCACTGACGATGCTTCACAAATAAAGAAGCGGAACGCGTATGGCACAAAAATGCCTTTTATTTAGTTGCATGAGACGCAAATAAATCTCCATTAATAACGAATACAGTACTCGCCTTTCTTAGGTTGCTTAGGTGAAAAATCTTAATATATATGTAAACTGAGGTGTTTGTGCCTATATTTCACTCTGCAGCAAACACTACACATCGCAAACGAATAGACGAATAGTGTATATATGTGGTAGTAGCTATCAGTCTCCCATTGTGCACTACAGTGGTAGAGGGGTTGATAACGATGAAGGGGTGGAAGATAAGGGAGTTGAAAGTTATCCTACGTGTAGGTGTCAATAGTTTACTCTTCAGGAAAAACTATACAATGGCGACGAAAAATCTCTCTGTTTTGCTGTAGTACAAAGTCTCCTGTTGTACACCATAGCAGAACCGTGTCGATAGCTATAAGAGGGTGGAAGATTTAGTGGTTGAAAGTCGTCAACTTATATAAAATTTGGACTGAAGACCAGCGATGACTTTAGACACTATAATAGCAAAGAAGTTATATACAGAGAAACGTAACGCACATTCTTCAGTTGTTTTCCTGCAACAAGCGTACGAATAAATAAAAAGAAGTGCATATTGCAGTTTGAAAAGTAAAACTACTAAGAAAAATGCCAAAGCGTTTTCGATCCGTTTCTAAAAGTCAAAACATGGCTGAAAAGTGAATCTACAGACGATACAAACTTGAAATTTGTAGACGTTGTTTACCTTACACTGTAGGCATAAACGATTTTTCGATATTCCCATCCATAATGGGGGGGATATGGAATGAACGGTTTTTTTGAAAATACGTTGCTATTCAGGTAATTTTGGATCAAGAAATACAAAACTTCGGATTTAGATTTTTGATTGAAATTTAAAAAAGACGTATTTAGATATTTTTGGAAATTCAACCATTAAGCAGGTGGAATAAGAGAAAATCTTTTAAAGTTGCTACTAAGATAATTTTGATGCTAGAAATGGAAAAATTTGGATTTGGAACCATGGTTATAATTTAAAACAAAAATGTGTTTCGGGATATTTTGAATTCTATCTTCAGTGGTGCAATAGAGGGTGGCAAGGCGTGTCAAAATACTTGATTAGGAAAACATTTTCAAAGCTAAATCTATGAAAATTTATATTTCAAAGTAGAAACAACCAATGTAGACCACCCAGCAGCGGGAATTAAGCTAGTATCTAAATATAGGTACACAAATATTTTCAAATTAATCTACTATGTTCAGTATCGGATCCAAGATTTTCGTATGGGAGTTCTGAGTTCCTAAAAACTTTGTCGCATGATACTTCATGCTGTTTGTTGCACGTCCCGCCATATACTTGTTTATGCCGATTTCAGAAGAGGAATAAAATCATTGACCTGATTCCTAAAAAAAAAAAAAAGGGTTGAAGAACACCTCAGATAAAGTTCATATGGAGAGGTTTTCCTTATGGTTTAGGGGCAGGGAAGAATCCCAATAGCACCCTCCAGCCCCCCCCCCCCTCCGGTGGATTTGGCATTGTTCAACAGGTTTGCCAGTTTTGGGGAGTAATTCACTTACGTGATCTTCATCTACATATACATGTCTACATCTTCATGGGATACTCTGCATATCACATGTAAGTGCCTGGCAGACGGTTCATCGAACCAACTTTATATTATTTATCTCTCATTCCATTCTCGAGCAGATAGAACACGTGAATCTCTCAGTTCGAGCTCTGATTTCTCGTATTTTATTCTGATGATCATTTCTACCTATGTCAGTGGGAGTCAACAATATATTTTCGCATTCGGAGGAGAATGTGATAAGCGCCGTTGTTGCAATGATTCCCATCCCAGGTACTGTATCATTTCCGTAGCAATTACTTGCAATTACTAAATACTAAGAAAGGAAACAACGCAGCAGAAATACATTTCTTGTACCAATTAGCATCACCTCATATCCTTCAAAGTGGAGAAGGTAGTATATTGTGCGCTAACCTTAATGGAAGCTGCCTATTGATACCCGATTCTGTGAGTAGTTTTATTTCTATTGCCTTGGAATAAATTTAAGCATTCCGTGGATCAGAAGGGAAATGACAGGTGAGTGCTCTGCGTCGGAGTCCAGTTCGCGTGGCTTGTCGCCAGCAGTGGCTGTCGCTGCGCGCGGCTGTTTGTTCGCTCGGTCATGCGGGGGCGGAGTTCGATATATCGCGGCTGCACGCGCGCTACATAAATCCCTGCGTGCCACCTCCCTAATTACTTTGGTCCGGCATACATCACTCGCGAATGTCACCGCAGTTTGCGCAGCAGCGTATTAGTCATGCGTCATTCGCAACAGGTGTTTACGCTCCACTCCACCAACTTCCCCAATTTATACTTGCTATCTACCGGCCCAGGCGGCAGCCTACACTTGTACACCCCGCTCTCGAGGAGGTAGGCATACACGGTAACGTCTTCCGTTACGGACGCACATGGTACGGGAAACTTTGCGAAGAACTCGTAGACAGCTAGTTGTAGATACTGTAGCACTTTCATATGCAGGAAAATTCAGCGTTTGCACCGAAGTGTTTAAATAATAGAACGCAGTACGTTGTTCTCAACGGCGAATGTTCATCAGAGACGAGTGTATCGTCAGGCGTGCCTCAGGGGAGTGTGATAGGACCGCTTTATTTTCTATCTATATAAATGATCTGATGAACAGAGTAACTTGTAATTTGCGGCTGTTTTCTGATGATGCTGTGGTGTATGGGAGGGTGTCGTCTTTAAATGAATAATCGCATACAGGATGAGTTAGACAACATTCTAGTTTGTGCGAAGAATGGCAGCTAGCTCTCAATGTAGAAAAATGTAAGGTTATGTGCATGAGTAGGGTAAACAATCCCATAGTATTCGAATACTGTATTAGTAGTGAGCCTCTTGTTACAGTCGCGTCGCTCAAATATTTAGGCGTAACATTGCAGAGCGATATGAAATGGAACGAACATTTAAGGACAGTTGTGAGGCGGTCTGCCGACTTAGGTTTATTGGGAGAATTTTGGGAAGATGTACTTTATCTGTAAAGGAGACAGTGTATAAAACGCTTTTACGACAACGTCTTGAGTTTTGCTCAAGTATTTGGGACCCGCAGCAGATCATTTTAAAGGAAGACATAGAGGCAGTTCAGAGGCGAACATCTAGGTTTGTTACTGGTAGCTTCGACCAATGCGCGAGTGTCACGGAAATGCCCCGGCAACTCAATTGGGGATCGCTGGAGGAAAGACGACGTTCTTTTTGTAAATTTCTGTTGAGGAAATTTAGAGGGCCAGAATTTGAAGCTGAGTGTAGAACGATCTTGCTGCCACTTACTTACATTTCGCGTAGTGATCACAATGACAAGATAAGAGAAATTAGGGGTCTTACGAAGGCATATATGCATTCTTCTTTTCCTCCTTCTATTTGGGAACGGAATAGGAAAGGAAGTGCCTACGCACCTTACGGTGAACTGCGGAGTATGTGTGTAGATGTAGGTGTAATTTTAAAACGAGCAGACATTCGAGCTGGAGCGCTTCTAGCAGCAACGAACCGAAACTCAGCCCCCATTTAAACAGTTGTCACGTCACTGAGTTTCACCAGTTTACAATTTGTAGGTGTGGAAATTAAACGTGCTTAAGTTGTTGACACAATTCTAATTCTGCTGCTGTTCCTTTACTGACCTATAAATTGACCATACTTAAATACGTTCAGCTTTCAATTGGACGAAATGACGTGACAGTATACTAATTGTTACGTATTACCAGACAGGTGTGACACGGACTCTTAAGGAGTGTAAGAAAATCTTGCAAAAAATTATAATTATCCTTTGGATGATAAGGAGCTGACAAAAAGTTTCTTACCAAATATGAAATAGGAAAGATGATTTACAACTGGAACCAGCTACATCCCCTAACCTGATTTCAAAACTACATACACGGTGAGGCATTTAAAAATGTTTTTGGAATATTTGACAAAATGCGAATCGGATTCAAGAAATGTTGTGATAAAGTTTTGTCACCTCGTAGACGGTTATCCGTTGATATACAGCTCTAGCCGTGCACCACCACCAAGAGGAGGAGAGGGATGTAATTGATATCTGAAATATGTACCCCTATTTCTTATTGCAGATTTCGATTGTCCGTCAAAATAATGTAAATTTTGTATGGAATATGTTTGCAGTTTCATGGTAGATGGTGCTGTAATCGGTAAAAAATTAAAAATGAATTGAAAATCGTTGAAAGGTAACGGCAATATCTCGAACAAATAGATATCTGACTTCGTCTATAGGTTTATCAGTTATAAGTTTTGTAAACATTTGGACAATACTGCGACAAGTCGCTGAAGAATATTCCTATCAGGGAACGGATTAGCATACCTTTTACGAGATCGTTCAACAGTTCTGTGAGCCTTAGAGTACGATGAAATGATATCTACTATCTCTCTGCAATTGTGAACATGGTGGAACATTTGCGTAGAGATATATACAGTACGAATGGCTGAAGTACTATGACCAGTTTGATCACAGACGATAGCAGTAAGAAAAACAAAAAATGTGTTTTGATTTTCCTAATGTCATGTGTATTTGTTTGAGATGTTATCGTTTTTCAACAAATTGCAACTCATCTTCTTTCTTTTTCGATGACAGGTCCATCTATCATGAAACAAAAAAATATCTCATACAAAGTTACGTATGCCTTCGTACACATTATATTGACACTATTTTTCATTGTTAGTCAATTACAAGGGGCTCTGGGTTGAAGCGCGTACTGTGACGTCAGCGCACTGAGTAAACGTGACCATACAGTGAGATGACAAAAGTATTACGTCAGGTATATGCGGGAATACAATAAAGAGTAATGTCGCGCTGAGCACAATGGAAGTTATCACCGAGTGGCAGCTGGAACGACACTGACGCTCCCGTCTATGGGTCAGGCTCCGTAAGAGTCTTGTTCTTTTGAAAATGTTTTTCTACGTGTTTAACGAAATAGTTGTAACGAAGTCGATTGTTCTATGGCAGGAGTTGCTAAGTGTGAACTATGTCCTATATTTAGGACAGCAATTAATTATCTTGGGTCGCCACCATATTTATCCAAAATATGGAAAATTAAAATGTTACTGACCAGCTATAGATTCAAACATATAATAACTATTCCTACTCTATTGCAATGTATCAGTTGTACCAATCAAACAAAAAATGTACTTGAAAAATTATTGGTAAACTGTGGAATTTAACTATTCTGTTTCCCCTCCAAAATAGTGCCAAAGGAACGTTCTTAAATGAAAGACGATCTGCTCAAAATCAATTTGTTATAATTAAACATGAAAAATCCTATCTTGACACAAAATGACATTTCCTATCATGTAAAACAGATAATGCTTTTGACACAATCTTTTACAAATGTTAAAATATCGAGACACAAAAATGACTGGCTGAGTCAAAGGTCACAGGTTTTGCAAAACAGAATGCTATTAGATTGGCTACACAGGGGGTTCAAATTATTGTTAGCCCTAAGCTGCCCAGAGTAAATCAGATCTCAAAAGAATAAAATAAGGGACAGAATCCAACAAATCTGATTCATATAATCCTCCAGCAAGTGCGTCACCTTACCCACACAGATGATCATTGACGGCAGCGTCTCAGGCTCGCAGGCAGCAGGCGGTGGGAGCGGATGAGCTGAAATTTTTATGCGACCGTAATTTCTGCGACCTGTTAAGCAGGGTCGACATGTAACTTAACACAGCATCACTGGCGTCGGCGTCGCTAAGCAGTTGCTGTGCGATTCTGTCACGCTAGTAGACTAATCAATATTTTGCATAGGTGACACAATGGCCACTTGGCACAAATCGATCAGTCACTTGCGTAGTAAGATCTGTAAAAACAATGCCCGACTCGCAAAGGCTAGAATGCTCAAATAGAGACTTCTAGCAAATCGAAAACTAAACTGTGGCCGCTCACAGCGTAACCACAGGACAATGTAACGTCCGCGAAGTAAACACAAGTTCTACAAGGTCCGAATATTCGGAATAACACACAAGTCTAACCAGAGGATCGTTTAAGACGATGTCCTCCCCGCGAATCTAAACGGAGTATTCCGTGTCTCCCGAGGTCCGAACCCTCAACGCTCAAACAGGAGACTAGCGAGGTCCGTACACTTCGGACGCTAAGACACGAGAGACTGTCCCGAGGTCCTTACCCCTCTGACGCTCACACAAGTGTCCTCGTACTCCCTCGCGCTATGCCGCAGCTCACGGCAAGTGACGGCGGCCACACCCACACGCGAAAAGACGCACCAATATCTGCTAACGGCTAATAGTCAAACCAATCGGATGGCCTAGCGCCGTTGACAAATTGTTTAGCTGTCATTCTAAAATAATTCGCCGAATCAGGACGCGTTCTCTGCGGCTGCCAAGAGGCTCCGCCCACGCCACCAAAGCTTCCCGCGGATTTCACCGTTACCAGGGTGAATGCTCTGTAAGGAATTTCACCTTGCTCCTAGCTACGGTCACACGACCTAAAAATGTTAATGTTATGCTATATATACAGCCGCTGGAGCCAAACCCCTGGGGTGCCAGACGGGCAGAAAGCTTTACTCTCAACCTTGCCATTTGTCACACTAATTGTGTTCAAACTCTTCTGCTTTCTAGGAAGTTTTTTAGATAACGCCCAAGGGCAATACGTCTCCATAAACCACCCAGGGCCCAGAGCACTCTGCTATTGTTCGGCAAATTCCTCTCTTGCGAAACGACCGAATGACTAAAAAGGCAGTCCCCCATATCGCCCACCGTAAACCGCGGGCCAGCATTGTAAAGCATTCCACATACTCCGCCGCCTGTAGCGTCGGCGCCAAACAGGTCAAGCCAGCCCCTCTCGTCCTTCCCCAAAGGCGAGCGAACGTGGTGGGAGGGGGAGACCCCCAAGAGCGTCTCTGCTCTTCACGGCTTGGCCGTGACCAACACATAAAACCACTTTTTAGCAGCCAAGCTGCGCCGATAAACATTAAAATCCAGAAAATTTCATATAAACATAGAATGTACTACAATCCCAGGAGTCCATCACCCCTGATGTGTCCAAAAACACAAAAATCAAAATAAAAAAAATCTACAAAGAAAAATGTTACATATTTCAATAATTAGTGTAAAGAGAAAAGTACAGTAACACAAGGTTACTATAAAAATAGACTAATTACAGCCCCCGTCTCACATAGTTACTGTAATGTTTGGGTTTCAAGCATTAGTACAATATTAACACATTTGCACCTGAGCCCGGTGCTGCCCCGGGTGCCCAACTAACTGAGCATTTTTCATGATTTTTAGACATCAGTAACTTTTTAAGCTGTAATGCTACAGCTAAGAATTTTTTATATTTTTGCAGCTCAATGAATGCCCTTTCTAAATAAGTAGCTTTTGACAGGAGAAAGAAGGAAACACATTTTTATGCAAAAAAAATATTGCTATGTATTTTCAGATTTTTAATAAAGTCTTATATTCAATTTAAGACGAGTAATTTGTTTTTGTGTGATAATACCTAAAACATTCTGCCATAGTGCCATTACACTCCTGACACCACCAGAAAATTCTTTCCCTGACTTTGCTTTTCTCTCCGTCGCTGGTATCTTCTGCACAAAATGTCTTTCTTTGAATCTGTCGTTTGTTAGATTAGCCACAGGCTCAGTTTCCTTATGTGCTCTTTTGACAAGAGACTCTCCAGCATGAAGAAGAAAATGTTCAGAGTACATTTTTTTCTGTCTCCAGCACTTCTTGTCTCCTCGTGTAATAGATACGCATTTGTGAAACATATTACAAAGTCGTGGAGAAACAGTTTTTTCCACCGTTTGAAGTGCTTCCTGCCAAATGGATAGTAAGCCACCATTTGATCAAAACGATACACTCCTGTTTTGTAAGTATTGTAGTGCAATACTGCATCTGGTTTCATCTTGTTGATGCTCCCCTGTTTAGTATGAATCGACACTTCCGAAATTGTGGCCTTGTGACACGTTGAAAGCAGCAAACATCCCTTGTATCTTTCAACTTGAAGCAAAGTAAATTTTCTGGCTCCAAAAAAATGACAGCCGCCCGAGTGTAACTCGGGCTCAGACCGCTCGGCTGTACCATGCAGCCCGAGTCACGAATGTGTTACGAGATACGAATAATCTATGGATATATAAATGTGAATGTCTGTTCGTTGTATGCTTATTACGTCCGAACCACGAGATTCAGAAACTTAAAAATTTGTACGTTTACTTAATAATTGCCTACACAACACTGCCCCTCCTCACTCGTCTGTGGCGGGGCAACGAATCCCAATAAATCAGGCGCTGTGCACCATACACCAAAGTGTGCCCTCTTTAAACCAAAGATATCTGTTGCAGACATTCAACATCGCAGACCTCAGATGTGACGAACTTTACCTGTATTCAAAATCTGATTGTATAACAGAAGTTGTAAAAGTCTGTAGTGAATTTATGTATGAATTAAATTCACTGACGGCCCATGATCCTCCTTTGTCAGCCATTTCTATTCCCTGCGATGGCCGCTCTCCTTCAGTAAGTTACAGCGGTCGAAAAGCACGTGCCAACTGTTTTGATGCCTGAGTTACATATGCACGTTCCGTAGTCAGTTATTCCCAACCGTTGATAACAGGATTTTCATTTTCGCATGACCTGTTAACATTGCTGTTTAATTCGGAGTTTAATCATTAAACGTTGTCGAAGGGTAGGTTGGCCTGTTTTTTGTTGTTTGCCACCCAATCTCCCATTTGTTCCTAAAGTCCTGTCGAAGTTTCTTCTTCACCACGCATGTACATAGATATATTTCTGTAGCGTATCTGTTTTCGTGATTGAACCACTCTTTTAGCGAGATTGTCATGTCGTTAATTTTCCATATTCCACTATGTGCTTTATTAACCCATTCGAAGTGCAGCTGTCAGACGTTTTTCTACAACCTTCATATTTTTCATCGTGTTTGTTCTATGAATAAGTTATGGTACTTCGAATTTCGTAATGAATCCAAAGTAATCCTGCCATCGGTGTGAATTACTGCAGCTCTATCGGTATTCGAGAGATTGGTTATTAATTCAAGGACATTGAGATTGGCAAATTACTACGTTTGATTGTTTGAGCATTCGTTAGTTGTATTTCATAAGTAAGATTCTTATTCTTGAATGGTTCACGGGAATACCGTCGGATACTATTGTAATAATCGCACAATATTTCTGCGAGACAGCTGCTCGCCATCTTCAGGTGAACTGCCGCTGTTGCTTCTCTGCTCGCAATATATATGGTGGCTCGTTACCACGGCGCAGGCGCCGTTGCTGTGACGTCATGGCAGACCAGAGCGTCGACGGCGTGAACATGGAGAGCCCCCTACCGGAGGGCCGTTGGGCGGGCCGCTGGTGGTCTGCGCAGGCGCGGCGCGGGCAAGAGCGGCCGCTGGCGGTGGACCCCTTGTGCGCGCGCCAACCGGAGGAAAAAGTACGTGTATTACGAGTCTTGACTTCGATGACCCATCTGCGTCGATTGGTGACCATCGTCTGTCTGCGGATGATGTTGTCTCAGTACTGTCAAGGCCGGTTCCCATGCTTTACTAAGTTGGAATCCCGTGTCTCTATTAATTAAATTTTTTGCAATGCGTATTTCGACGGCCTCTTTAATTATTGAGTCCCAATAGGTGGAAGCGGAAGAAATGATCTTCGTCTCTTCGTAATTAATGCAGTGTCCCGAATCACGACTGTGTTCAGCTACAGCCGATTTTTGTGGTTGACACAATCTTGTGTAGCGTTTATGTTCGTCGCATCTGTCTTTCACAGTGCGACACGTCTGTCCAATATAAGACAATCCACACTGGCACGGGATTTTGTATATTCCCGGTCTTCTGAGGCCGAGGTTGTCTTTAACGGAGCCCAGCATTGTCTGCACTCTCGCTGGAGGGCGGAAGACACACTTTATATTTTGTTTTTTAAACAGTCTGCCAATCTTGAACGACACACCACCGACATAGGGCAGAAAAACCACCTTAGTGGAGCTCTCCGTTTCTTCTAGTTCCTCTTCAGGTTTCGAGCGAGCTGGTCGAAATGCAGCACGAATCTGTTTCTCAGTGTAGCCGTTCTAGGCAAACACAGATTCTTATTAACAAATATTACTTTTACCGAACCCACTCCGTCGTCTGACTTGCTTCCGTCTGTGTATACTTAACAAGGCAACACTCTTCTCAGTTATTCTAGTAACGTCTGCCGGGTGCACCCAGCTTCGATGCTCAAGGGCGGTGTCGACTGTCTATCTGGCGTCTTTAATTCTGACCAGGTAATAATATTTGGCTTTTTCCTGTATCTGAAAAATTATGGGCATGGAGTCTGATAAAACATAGAATGCTTCAAAGGTGACTGAAATGTCAATTTTCAAAACTTAGTAATGAGCATGTCCTTTAAATATGAGCAACATCTGCATCCATACTCCACAAACCACCCGAGGGTGTGTAGCGGAGGGTACCTTGAGTACCACTATCGGTTCTTCCTCCTATTCCAGTCACGTATTGCTCGCGGAGAGAAAGATTGTCGGCATGCCTCTGTGTAGGCTCTAATCTCTCTGATTTTATCTTCATGATCTCTTCGCGAGATTTACGTAGGACAGAGAAATATACAGCTAGACTCTTCGGTAAAGATATATTCTCGAAACTTCGACAAAAGCCCCTACCGAGTGACAGAGCGTCTCTCCTGCAGTCTTCCACTGGAGTTTATCGATCATCTCCGTAGCGCTTTCACGATTACCAAATGATCCTCTAACGAAGCGCACTGCTCTGTGTTGGATCTTCTCTATTTCCTCTATAAACCCCACGTGGTACGAATCCCACACCGGTGAGCAGTATTCAAGCTGTGGGCGAACAAGTGTACTGTAACCTATATCCTTTTTTTTTTCGGACTGCATTTTCTTAGGATTCTTTCAAAGTATCTAAGTCTGGAATCTACTTTACCGAAGACTGATTTTTATATGGTAGCTCCATTTAAATCACACCTAATTCCTACTCCCAGATAATTTATCCAATTAACTGCTAGCCGGCCGCGGTGGCCGAGATGACTGAGGCGCTTCAGTCACGGTCAGCACGGCCACTACGGTCGGGGGTTCGAATCCCCCCTCGGGCATGGATATTTGTGCCGTCCTATTTCGTAAGTAGTTCATAAGTAGTTTGTAAGTTTAGGGACTGATGACCCCGTAGTTAAGTCCCATAAGCTTAACAAACATTTGAACACTTTTGAATTAACTGCTTCCAGTTCCTGACCTGCTATAGTGTCGCTAAATGATACAGGATCTTTCTTTCTATGTATTCGCAGCACATTACACTTGTCTACATTGAGATTCAATTACCATTCCCTGCAGCATGCGTCATATGTGGAGTGTTTCAAGACGTTCTGTTTTCTTTTATGAAGCTGAGTATATTTTTCGTCTCTTGAGACGAAATACCAGTAGTAATAGGCTTCCACCGGACGCAATGCCCTCTCGTCTTCATTAACACTGCATTCTCTCTGGAAACGCTTCTAAACGGCCATCGTTAATCATCGTCTGCGTTGACAGCGACTGTGGCAAATACGTAATCCACGATTTGTGATGGAGTTCGGCTAAATGTGGTGGCTAAACGATTCCACATGGTAGACGACGCTGGGGGTGCCGTCATGGTTAGGGTTGTCCTCGGTGTCTGTTATGAAACAGACTCATCCGTCAGTGTCTGACACTCAGAGATTAATCACAGCCGGAGAACCGGCACTAGTCAGTTCTCTGATGTGTCTCACACCCGTTATTGACTTACCATCACTTTACGGTAGGATTATGATAATCCATGCTAAGCAGAAGAAGAAACAGTTCACGCAAATGGGCAATTTAGTCGACTAAACCACTCGGTCAGAGACGTTGCTCCATTATACAGAATTAATACTGCGCTGAAAACAAAATTCAAACTGTAGTCGTTATTGAATGAGCATTCCATTAGCAATCACACACGCCAACAAACAGTTTACTTTCTTAGATATTAAGTTGGTGTTTTAGTAATGATCTCACTCTAATGATGAAATCCACATATATTAATGTTAGTTCCTGCAATATTTGTTATTCCACTGACTTTTTTTGTAACATGAGCCATCACACCACTGCAACAGTTCTATGTACAGGAATATATCTACTTCAGGGACTTGTCAGAATATTTTTAAGGGGAGTAAGAACGGAATTTTATCCCGCACTTTCTGATTTTAACTCATTATTTAATTTGCAATTTTCCGAATAAAATTATATTTATCACTTATCAACTCACATGGACAGTATTTTTTAATATAATCTACACCGGCTGAGAAATTTAAAATTTTTACGTTCATTACTGCAAGATCTAATAACATCAGTAATGTTGAGAAGATTTTCATAAAACTGGAATGTGTTGGCCCTATCGAGAAGAGGATGGGCACCAAATTGAGGAAGATGAAAAAAGTTTGAAACACAAGAAAGTTTTTGATGACAAACCCATACGAAACAGGCTGATAGACAAATGATTGATGAACTACAGCAGTATTGCAGGATGACCGTTAGAAATAATACCGAGGATTTGTTTGCAGGCAGTATGGCCTACCTTCATCCATAGACTGTCAACTAATGAGAAACCAGTACACAACCTTTGCCCTTCCGACCCTACGTCATGCTGCAATTACCGCAATACCCAGTACTCAAACAGTTCATAGAGCCAGAAACATGGCATGTATATCATAAAACAATTCTGCAGCAAACTGCTTCAGAGAACTTGAAGTGGTGGTCGAGGTTCACAGTGATAAAGCAGAGTACGCAGCACAGTTGGCCACCAAGGAGTCCACAAAGAAAAAAAGACGAAGAAAGTTGGAGAAAAGATCAAGAGGATGATCTGCAGTATGGTGCAGGGTGCTTCTGAGTGACTAAAAATAAAACAAATTAAGCATACATTATGTGAGGTACGGTCTTTTGAAGCTCTAGAAGCCGTTCCAGAAAATTTACGATTTCTGTTGCATTTTCCCTAAATTTCAAAAACCACTTCGAGTATTCGAATTTTCAGGGAATAATAACATACATATCCTGAGTGTGACACGATTGAATATAGCGACTGGCAAGTCATTCCCTATACCTAAATTTAAACGAATTTCTTTACAGTGATGGATATCATGCATACCAGGGGCTCCATATTTCGGAGCGCACCCAACGTACCAATACTTCCCCACAAGTTTATTAACTTGCCACAAATCCTGACAGATGCGGGCGGATGCTGACGGTACGTTACCAAGACGTGTGGCTTCGCCGAGTACATCTGTGGGGTGGCGCCTGGTTTTCGGCGCCTCAAATGTTGGCAGAGGCGGAAAAACAATGATTTGCTCCGAAACGTCATCACTCCTAAAAGCCAGCCGTTGCGACCACGACAGATCACAGTGCCTAACGACCTCGGCGATTCTGCAAAGCCTATGCCACTCCAAACTGCGAAGCAAATGTGACTCCAGAATCCCAAGCAAATTGTCAACAGTGATAACGGTGAACTAGATAAGGCAGGCTGCCCTTACTGACGTTCAACCAGAATTCGCAGCGTAAGTTCAACTTATAGAATGGGCTCGGAAGGTTGCACAAAATCTACAAGTCTAAGCCAAAACGCAGTAAGACTCTTTCTTTCCGCAAGAGCCAAGGAGCAAGTCCGCACTCCACCGGAGTGAAGAAGCAAGTCCCCTCACCTCTCCTGCTGCAACAAACTCTCTCGCAAGTCCAGGCTACGCTACTACGATTCTCGAAAACCAATCCCCCAGGTGTTTCCGAGTGCCGACCAGTAAGAGTCGTACACAGATGATGGATTGCAGAAACTGTCGTTCCGTCCGAAATTCGAGAACAAGCACACGCGCGGTTGAATTTTGGTGCCCTTAAAAAAAGGAAAGAAACGACTTGTGCTATCTGCCTCTCGACGGCCGCTAGGCTGGTGTTGTCTTGACATCACAAGAAGTCTTCGCTCAAAACACGAGGGCGGATACCACCTCGTAACAAATGTGCAGTAGGCCGCCAGATTTCTACAGAATTCTGGACCCAGGTACTCCGTGGTATCAGCAACAATGCCTGCGCCAGCCAGCTGCCCTCGATTTGGGGAACGTTTTACGGGCGCTACCTGCAAAGACAATATAGCTAGGTGCCGTATGACGCAGTTTTCTCCTCACAGATAAGCCACACCTCCTCCCCTGCCTTTGGACCTAGACTCTGTTTCTGCACAGGTAGCATGATATATGGCCGACCGGGCTTTCACTTCACCCTCACAACATTCCTACTGAGGCTTGCCTCTTTCCAGCACTGCGTTTTATCACAGGATGCCTCCCATCTCTTACAACTTGTCAAAACAGCCCTGCACAACATATTCTGCCTTTTTTGTGGTGTCGCACAAGTACAAAGTGCGCGCCACTTACTTTCGCCGCGCGCCGCCATGCACGCACGGCGCGGCGTTCTCACGACGACAGCCACGAGCGCCCTCTGCGACAACGCCGCTCGTGGCCACCACTGAAGGACATCGGCCACTTCGGACTGAGATAGCAACGAGTTAGGACCTTCGTAATCCGATAGGCACGAGTGAAGACTTTGCTATTGTACAGGCACTAGGCAGGCCTCTAACAACTATGTATCAACATTCTGCAGTACTATGTAAAAGTTAAGTATTGTTACATTCTGTGCAATATATCTCTTTCTAATTTACTCGAGTGTTTATAGTTTCTGGCTGCTCCCCTCCGTACCTGCACCAGCGTGTCGGTCTCATTCCACTCGGCCACCGACACCTACGACGAGGCTGGGACACAAAAGCGGCGACGAAGTTGGGACACAAAATTTTTCATGTCTCAGAAGCAACCTACTGCCCGTAAAATTTAAGTGCAGTTAATACAAAATATAAAAATCAGATGACAGGTGGAATGCCATCTCTCAAACAATCAGTGAAATAATGCTCCCGAGTTCAGATAATTTTCTACACAATAGCTTATATACCTGCCAATCTATCACGTATTGGGTTTTGATGCACAGATTTAGGAATCGTAACTCTGGATAATACAATGAAGAGATAATGAAACTGGCGCACGTGCCTGATTCGAGTAGGGCCCCAACGTGCACGCAGAAGTGCAGCAAGACGGCGTGGCGTGGACTCGACTGATGTCTGAAGCAGAGCTGGAAAGAACTGACACCAAGCATCTTGCGGGGCTGTCCGTAAAGCCGTAAGAGTAAGAAGGGCTGGAGATGTCTTCTCAGCAGCTGAAAGGTTATCATCTCTCTCTAGGTTGTTTAAAAGAACAAACAAAATCCTATGAAATCTTGATAGGGGGAAAGGGGATGATGTAAGATACCTGCTGTTTCATATTCAAATGTACTGCGAATCTGAACCCAGTGTCAGGTATGGGTTATTTATCTTTGGTTGCAAGCTTACTTTTCGATGGCAGTACTATCGATATTGGTGACGGTGACAATATTGTTGCCGGGAAGTAGGGTTGTGATTATTGAGAGGGTAGACTTTGTTAGGCGCGCGGATGAGATTGCAGAAGCGTGGGGACCGTGGTTGTGTGCAGTTGTCGTTCCGGCGGGATAGACGAGGAGATGAGATTTTGAGACTTGAATGCTGAGCCAAGCTGTTTGTTTAAGATATGGAAAGGAATAGATGACGTTGGAAAAACGATCTTTTGGAGTTTTTATAAGTTTTTCATGAAATACTTGGAATGTTTCCATGGCACAACTTTTCATTGTTAGGTTGAACTGATGATAACAGTAAGGGTCGCGAAAGATCTTGCTGTTAGCTTGTGGTCTCACGATTCATGCTAGGGACCACTTTCTGTGTTAGGAAAAGTATTTATTGTAATAGTTTAGTTTTGAGAGTGCGTCTTTTAAGAAATAGAAATTTCATGGGTAGTGTTCTTGAAATATGGAACTGTTGTAACATTGTTTGTGTGAATTTAGTTACATTTATTAACAGTAAAGAAATGGTTACCTTTGTTTAAAAATAATTTTGTAGGCAGATTAAATTTTTGAGTTATATTTTTCTCTGAAAGATTTTAAAATCCAAAATATGACATTGTTAGTAAATTTCATGAAGTTACATCAGTTAGAAAATAAACCAGATATTTCTTTTTTTTATTATTAGTTCGGGTTTCTTAAACAGATTACCAGTTTATCCCTCTTCACATTTTTATTAAAAGTGCCATAGATGTTTTCTGTAGTTAGCTTTCCAGTAGTTGGTACAGCAGGAAGCAGTTTGGTGTTGCGCAAATTTATGCAATAAATGAAAGTGAGAAAGCATCAGTTTTTGTTGTCATGCTTACAGTTCAGAATGATTTACAGATTTCAGGGTAGGACAATTCATACAGTTATACAAGGAACTCATAGTTCAATGGGGCGATCTATAATTGTTTAATAATGATTATAGCCAAGATCGCATTTTTCATTTATTATGATACCGGCTTCGGCGTACTCGACGCCATCTTCAGACCTGTCGTAATTTACATAATTTCACGACATTTTTATATACTAAAAGAGTAAATTACGACAGGTCTAAAGATGGCGCCGAGTACGCCGAAACCGGTAACATAATAAATGAAAAACGCGATCTTGGCTGCATAATCATTATTAAATTCATACAGTGTTCAGGTTAAACCAATGCGCCACCCATTACCCATTATGCTAAGGCGAACAGCTGCGAGAGTAATCCGTAATTTTCCTACCATTGATTCCAGTTCATTACTGCGAACATGGCATCTTCAGAGATTAGATTACATTTCATCGTACTATGAAGGATACTATTCAGAACGTCATTGCTTTGAAATGACAACGCTGGAGTTATAATAAGAAAATAATCCAATGTAGAAAGCAAGATGGTGTATGCAAAATAAAGTTTTGGCCATGGTTTCGGGTGACAGATTTCCGACCGCCAAATGTATGCTCCGTTCCTTCCAGGTTCGTAAACAGTACATGAAAAGAAAATAAATTTGAAAAAGAGAATAAACTACCGTGGCAAGGCAGTTGCTAATATTTTAACGGAATAACATAATGAAAAAGAGAGAGAGATATAAAAATAATAGTTTAAAGAGGCAATAGTGTATGTTTATGAATACTAAACTCAGGTATCAAATAATTTTGGCTGTTTGTTAAAATACGTTCAGAGATAATATTACATGTTCGATTCATAGATACTGTCACAGTAGTAGACTCGGAATCGTACCGTCCATAATTTTTTATTATGCATAGTTGTATAATTTTTGTCTGAAATGTTTGCAGTAAATTATACATCAGCCAAACCTGAAGTGGGCCGTAAAATACTCAACAGCGATATTTTTTATAATTACGCAAAGCGAATTCCTGGGATTTATTCTAATTTGATAACAGTTCAGAAATCAGCAGCTACACTGTTCCACTTGATTGGTTTAAGCACGGAATTTTTTCGTGGCTTTCTAACGTCATTAAAACCCATTATTTAATTACGAGAAAAAATAAAAATATTAAAGTGATCCTTCAGTTTGACACTCCCATTATTTAATTACTAGAAAAAATAAAAGTACTAAAGTGGTCCTTAAATTCAACGCTCCCATTATTTAATTACGTAGAAAAAAATAAAAATACTAAAGTGGTCCTTAAATTCGACATTAATCGATGGTGACTAACGTGAAGGCAATTATCGCAGTTGCATAAAATTCGTGTTCACTTCAGGTGCAATACACAGAATCCTAATGACCAGTATACAGTACTTTTTATCACACGCAAAGTACTGAGTGCAGTTTAAGTTATGACACTAGTATATACTAAAACACTTAAAACCACTACTCGGTTTCCGTGAATATTATTCATTTTTTGCTTAAGTCTCGGGTTACCTACCTACACGTTTCTTACACGACTTTTATATTGTATTCCAAATGTTACTTTAGAATTTTGTATTCAATACTGTCTTCATACATTTATTAGGACACATAGATGCAATGAGAACAGTGGAAACTGTTAACAAACCACGAGTGTATCTCAACAGGTACTTTGGAGTCATACCTTCGCGGCAGTAGTTCCAAGTGAGCAGAATAATCATTGTCTAAAACGTACGTTCCTCATTGCTTGACATTCACTTGTCTACTTATATGATACGCCAATGCTCTGTTACAAGCCTGTTATGCCAATAGGTTTCTTGAAACCTTTGTTACTAATTTCATGAATATCGTGAGACAATTATGTAATCAATTATAAAACAATAAGACGCTGTGTCAGTAGTAATTCTCTTTGAACACTATTATTTCTGAAATAGCTCAACAAATTTCTATGGGGTTTTCACAGGTAACTTCATCTATAATTACGACAATATACAGGCCATATGTTATAGTATCTGTCTAGACAATGAGTAAGAATGGTATGAAATTATCGCACAATATAGAGATGGAATCCGTATATGACTAAACTGAGTTTATAAAATCCTATTAACAAAGTTCAGACTGTAAGGAAACTTAGAACAAGATTTAAAGAGCACTATCATGCAAGCAACAGACTGACGCTTCGGGCACACCTAAAAACTCTCAGCACTTCACTAGGGGTATTAAGAGAAATGTTACACAAATCTAATAAAGGTGTGGCTATGAATATCCCAGGGAAGAATGAAATATTTGTAACGTGATCACACACCCAAATAAGGTCCTAAATTGCCAGATTGATTTGTAAGGAAGAGTTATTTAAGTTGAAGTTGTACGAAAGCTGTGACAGGTGTCCTTGGTATTTATGATGCACTTTCTTATGTAGCTTTCTCAGAAATGAGGCATTGGTGTTGGGAGAATTCATGATAATATTTACACATTTAAATGTAAATCTAAGAATAGATAAAAGTAAAGAACCGTATGGTAATGCATCCTAACGGCATATTAAAGAACATGGTCTATTAAATGGTTTGTGATCAAATGAGTATTACAGGATAGATGAAACACAAACATATCCTTTATCAGAACAATGATTTAACTTTTGATGTCATTGGTTACTCGTATTTAATACAGCTGTTAGATTATTCGTTTTAGCAGCCTTCAAAAAGGCCACTTATTTTATTCAGTTTAGAATTCTGTCTATTTCTAAATTTTCAGTCTCACTATGTTCTGTATCATTTCAAGTTTTCAACACAATTATTGTACCATCGACATTCAGTTTTGTGTTAATTGTTCACCGTTTATATCATATTCTTAATACTCACATGTATAGGTAGTTTATTTTTACTGACAGGAAATACCTTGATTATTTAAATTACGTTTTCAATGTTAGTACCATAGCGTGCTACTAATTTGACATGTGAACTGTTTCCACCCAAAACGTTTCCGTAAGTAGTATTGTACGTTACGTAGACCACTTAGCTTTCCTATTTCTTGAAGTATACTGTTACTCTTTGGTGTTTTTACGTCTGATACAGCGACTAGTTGCTCTCTCTGCCGAAACATGTAGAGAGTAAATACTTAACGAAGTAAATGTGAAATGAATTTTATAAAATTATTTCGTAGATTCTGACGGTCGAAATAGAAGGTATCGTTATTTGATTTTTTATTTTATTTTATTTTTTTATCTGCAACTTTCTCGTTCTTATTTTCCATAAAGCTTATCTCCAGAAGTACTACAATTACGTTTCCAAAGGTAATTTCAGCGTAGCTTGCGGCAACCTTCACGCTATATTCATTCATAATTTGCTCACGTAAAATAGAGAAATCGTAATTTAAAATTTTATCCATATCAGTCGTGCCTGTCTGCCTCTTTGAACAAGTTAATCTCCGAAATTATCCGACGAATTTGCTTCGGGTTTTCACTGGTAGCTCATGTCGCCGTTACATTTGTAGCCTTCAGTGACAGACGGCACTATTTTCCAAAGCTTATGTGAGCCAATTAATCAAGTGTTACTATCTTATATTTATGAATACAGAAATTGACTAGGATATACGAATTTCTGATTTCAGTTTGTATATTAAATCGTCATAATATGACTTTTCTTCTTTCTATAGATGTCATACCTTGACGTCAGATGGAAACTGTCGTATACTTTTGCTATCTATACAGAAGAGCAGAAAGTATCTATTGTAGACCGAATTTTGCTGCCCTAAAGTACTTCAAGCATACTTACTTTTCGTATCCTTTACCGATAGTACTGCGTCTGTATGCATGTCTGTATGACATATTGTGGATAGTATTGCACTTACTAGTTTTTACCTCTCACGAATACATTTGTGGGGCCGGATTTATGTACATGTACATATAGAATTTCACCCCTTTGTAGATATGGCTTCAACAAGCCACATGCGATATAACCATCCAAATCGTCACCTCTGTACTTACGATAGTTTACCTCTGTCGGTTTGGTTAGGAATATCGAGTATACTAAGTGATCACATAAGGTAACGCTTTTCATTGTTTTGGAAAATACGACATCTATGTAAAACTATGCATGTTTTTCCAAAGACAAGAAATATGAGTTTCTTTGTGTTAAAAAGAACAGGATGAGAAAAGGATGTACAATATAGTGCCAGATATAAAAATTAGTATACCGTCTTACGAGGGGAGTCCTAGGGAGTCCTAGGTTTACAGCACAACCCCATAGAGTTACAATGACCCAGCCATACGGCAAGATGGCCAGCCATTCACGAAAAAACCGCTCCGAAAACTTCGGTCCGGTGTTATATACCGGTACGTCCGCTCTGCCAAAGGAGTGGCTCGGTGGTCGAGGTTGTAGGTAAAAAGTTAACAAGCCAAAATATCCGTGTTCGAATCTTCAGCCCGTGATTTTTTTTCATTTTTCCTATTTTTCATTAAACTGGTCAATGCGTTAACTGACTATAATAACTCTGATATATGTGATATTGTTAACAATGTGTGCTTCGTATTTTCCAAGTATCTTTTTGCTTTTTTTTATTGAAAAATAACCACACAACGTCATTCAACATATTTAACTTTTCCGTCCAAACTACTTCCTTCAGATATTAGTTCGTATTGTGTACTGAATACTGTGTTCATGGGAGAATAATGGATTGTGAAGACTATGAATAACGTTATCTTTAAACGCTATGTTCCAATATTGCACAAGAGCAAGAATGATATCTACCATAAAAACATTCGAAACAAAAGGTATCTGAACAGTTTGCACATACATGATGAATATTTCCACGACTGGAGAGTTTTTAGGGTCACCTGTCGAAAAGCAGACCTCAATAACATTTCTAAAGATGTGTCTTTCTGCGGTTGCTTTCGATTCGAACCATTCGTATTGCTTGTTATATCTCGGGTCCACAGTGTTAGAAATGTCGTATATTGACATAATGGATAAATAATTAATTACAGTGTTTTGACTATCCTTTCGCATTCGTATTGCATCATATTGAAGAAGCTGGTGACTGATGATGAACGATCAAGTGAATTTTAATACCATCTTCTCTGAATTAATCTCTCGCGCTTGTTCCTTTAATGTAGTCTTTACAGTCTGATTATTATTCTCCCATGCACAAAATAGTCAGCATACAGCACGGACGAATATTTGACGGAAAAAATCCCCACATAAAAGTTCAAAATGCTGAAATAACACAACGTTTCAATTTCATTGTTGTTGTATAGTTTTTATTTTTTTTCAATAAAGAAAAACAAAACTATGAAAATAATTAGCTCGCATTATTAACTATATTGCATATATATTACTATAGTCAATTAACGTATTGATAAGTTAAATGAATACGTCTGAAAAAACGGAACAACGACAATAAACAGACGCGTTGAGGATTCGAACAAGAACCTTCAGCCCGGTTCGCAGTGCGGACGTGTGGGTATATAGCGTAGGACCGAAATTTTCGGAGCGTTTTCTTCGTGAATGGCTGACCATCTGGCCGTATGTCTGAGCCATTGTAAGACTATGGGGTAGTGCTGAAAACCCACGCCGCTCCACCCAGAACGTCATTTCCCATCCCTGGCACTCCCCGTGTCACAGATTTCCAGTTCACTCAAGACTCTTTGTTGAAACAGTCCGTACGGAGTACACGATATGATTGCATTTAAATATCAACGGCTCAAGCAGTACTGAGGCACCAGGTGCCCATCCGTGGTGAAGTGTATTAGAACGTAGTGTAACCTCAACAGATGTGAATGTAGGCGCTGATTCCGCATCATCCATTCGATCATACAGATGGCGGATAATGTATTGGGATACGTCATTGCACGCCTGATCGACCTGTAACGTAGCTCTGCTAGAATCGTGGGCTGACGGGTCTAGCGTATCAGTTGTCGCTCCATCACATTACGCTTGTTCTCATTTGCAGACATACCCCAAAATCGTGCTGACCAGGGATCGAGCGACGTTACCGCGAGTGTAGCAGAGCGCGTTGAGTTTCCTGCGCAGTGTGTGTGCGCTAGCATTATCCTGCCGGAACAACACATGACCTGCCTGTTGGAATAATGTGAAAACAACTGTTATTGCAACATTATTCACGTACCGAACACTTGTCAGCGTTCTCTCTATAAACACTTAAAGGTGAACGAAAGTTGTAGCTTTTCACGTCCCTGACTGCAAGGCCTGGGATGTGTCCACTGCGTCTTGGAGGAATGCACTCTGGTATTTTCCCCTTTCTTCGTTTTTGTATGCTGCCTTTATTTTTTAACATGTTTGACGAAGTTTAACACATTGTTTTATTCACCATTTTAGCGACCATTAATGAAATCTCTATGACTGTAATAAGGGACTGATAGTCTTTGTAATTTAGTCCAATGCAAATTAAAACAAACAACACTTATGTGCAGGCAGAGTTTGCTTTCATAGCTGCGTGTTCCTCCAGAATGGAGGTAAATTATAGTCTAATGCTTGTTACGTGCATTCATATCAGGCCCCTTAGTGTATGACACGGTAGGTGTTATTAGATATCACGGAGTGTGAAACGATACAACTAAAATTATTAATTAGGCCAAGATATATTTTAATCAAGAAGCGTTTCTCTCTCTCAACCTTAAGCCACATTCCCTTGTTGTTGGTTTTTTTTTTTTTTTTTTTTTTTTTTTTTTTTTTTTTTTTTTTTTTTTTTGACAAGAGAGAGATAACAGGGTTTCACTTCATCTTTCTGTCCTTGGCCTCTGCTTGGTTAAGACCAAGGAGGTTAGAATCTCTGGAGACGCCCTATCACTGAAAAAGTAAAGCGAGCAAAATGCGCATTCCGGCATTTGTTTGTGCCCAAAACATTGGTTCTACTGTGTGGTAAAGTTGTTCTAGTCGTTAAAATGTATGTCATATCTAAGTAAATATTCCGATGTGAATATCAGTTCAGTGGCTTTACATAAAGAGGGCAATATTCACGCAGGATTATAAGCGAGAAATCCTAGTTTTGAACACAAAAGCATGGGCCCCTGGCTTCAATCAATGACTGTTGTCAGCATAGATGATGCCACCTCCCTTTATTCTATACTCCTTGGTTAAGACGTAGCTGAACCGGCTCCTGTGATTGAAGTGTTATGTAAAGTAAGTGGGGTGCTTTTATTTGTAAAATATACATTGAGATATCTCAAAAATTTTAGTATAACAGGCTTTCATGTATTTAACAACCCGTCATTTCTCCCAGGCCAAGTAATTTCACGCACTGAAGTTGTGGGTTGGGTTTGGCCGCCATTACACCTGACGAGATGTCGTGCATTGATTTTGCTAGATTTATTAATTTTAAAACCATATCATTCCCCTTCAACATTAACCGGCTTTTAGAACCTGCAATCCTGTTTATTTAGTAAATTTTAAATTTCGGAGTACTTTAATCTTCCGCGTAATATTTTTCCCGCTATTCCGCTTGGACAGTGAAGTAAAATTTAAGCACGGTCCGCTGCGCGAACAAACCACGTAACTACTCCAACCCCATATCACGGCGGCATTTTACCTTAATGAAAACTAATTTTTATAACAGGAAGCAACAGAATAAGCTGCTGTATCCTTTAAAAAGGTGAAATACATATTCTTTCTATAATAGAACTACCGTAAAAACCTTCCATTCAATCTTCCAAATTATTTAATGAATAAAAATTAATTCTTCATTTTCTTCACAAATTCCAACCTCTACAACCTCTATATCTAGAGGCAACTGTTTGTAGTGAAAATTTTTGCTCCATTTCGTCATTTTTTAAAAGCTATTTCCGTATATTTTTCGCTATTTTTATTTTATTTCGTCAATAATTTCGACCTTTTTATTTTCACTTTTTAACGAATAAAAATAAATCAAAAATAATTATAGTCTCATTACATTGTAACACTTTTTATTTTATTCAGAAAACATGAACTTTTGACATTGATGGCGAGACATAAAAGAAAAGTTTGAGATACACGTATCTTGCTACTTAAATAAGTTTTACGTACCCTAAGTAATTTACTTATAAACGAATAATATGCAGAATCGAAATGGAAAGCGTGGCCGTTCCTTTGCGATTTGCACACTCAAATTACTATTACATCGCAAACAATGACAGCCGTGAGAAGCGATGATATCTGTTAACCCTTTCTTTCACTGCGCATTTACTCTCGACAGCGCCCCCATTGTGCACGTTTTTGTTAGGGAATACTGCAGATGAGGACTTATCACATGGCGTGTGTGTACACAAGACTGTAGCAGCCCACCATTAATGAGACAAAAATAAGACACTAAATGTAGGATTGTTGTGTAAAATACGTTTCCCCGAGAAGAAGAAAAAATCTTGTGTATATATACTTGTCTTGAGCACCGAAACGATTAGCGTATTTTTGCGTACGGAGCAGTGAAATGGTCAAAATATTTCGGAGCCGCACGCAACAATCCCATTGTGATTCCCTTTAAAATTCTATATCTTCTCTTCTCGGGCAATTTCGTGTGTTTTCGCCCATATAATACGTGCAACGGCGCAATTAAATGTCTCCACGAAAGAAATTAGTTTTCTGTTAAACTTCGCGGTGGGAAAAAGAAGAAAAAAATGCTTGCTCAAGATCGCATACAAGGTAGCACGAAAAGTTCAAAAGCAGACAGCAAAAACTGCAACAAAAGGTGAAATCCAGAATGTATACCATTCACGGAAACTATACGGCGGCGTCTTAGCGGTATTTTTCGAAACAAAGCTCATGGTGTTGATAACACGAATTTTACCTTGTCCACTGTAAGGAAAGAAAATATTTTAAAATTATAGAACATAATAGGAGAAAGGTGTTTATTTTTATTAAAGAAAAGTGTGAGTGGAGGTCAAAAAAGTATAAATTGTGATTTACGTGTTATTAACTGTGGTGACTGTTGTTGTAATGTTTGAGCAACGTAACAAACCTGACCTTAAGTTCGTGGTTGGTTACGTTAAACTCGTGATTAATGCAAGTGGTAGTTAAACTTTGGAAATATTAAGCAAGACAATTAGTGTCATTAACAATTACTATGGCCCTATCTGACAAACTTTTCAAAAGATCACTCACCTTTCCTTTCCTCACAAAATCTCCTACAGAGACTGTGCACACACAGATAGCAGAGATTAACTTAATCCGTCTGTGCAATGCGTACGACTCAATTAGTACGCTAATGGTAATAATAATTTAGAAAATTATGGATAGTAAGATTTTTAACACCAAGTGATTGGCAATTGGGTACAATCCAACCACTAAAGTCAGTATCTGATAAAATTAATTCACTCAAGCAAATAGAAAATTTAAGTATATCAGTCTTAATTAATGATATGCATACGACATTAGAACGAGTTTGGTTCTTTATAGGATAGATGTGGCGGTGGCTATTGTTGTTGAACTCAGTGCAAAACGAAATAGAAAAAATATTCATTAATTCAACTGTCTGTTATATTCTATCATTAATTTGAGCAAAATTGTCCCAACTGAATGATTATTACAGTCTCTAACAATTAATGACTCTCACTTGATTGTAAAATCGTGTATAAATATTATTCAAAAATTATTGAGGATTGTCATACTTATCATGAGTGGTTAATTAGTTGTTCAAATAAGATAGCAAAAGTACTGTCTAATGTTCTTGTATTTTAACAAAACTTGAACATGCATTCACAGTAAATCACAACCAATAGCATTTAACTTATTTTATTTATCAGTCCAGCGACGTGGTCCTCTGCAGTGATATAAATGGTACATAAATTCATACAGAAATAATTTTGATGGTGGCTCCTCCTTTGGCAGCTTGCTAGCAGTTCGCCGTGATGCTTCGCGAATCGCGTAATCAATCACGACCGTTAGCGTCCGCGATGACGCTACCACGTTTTGGACGTCTGGGACGGTTACCGAACACGTAACAAATTTCTGCCTCAGCAGAACGAACGAATAAATGTTTCATTAAGATCAATTGTTACTTCACTTATGTTCACATAAACTTTCATATCGTTGCACTTATAACAAATTATAACTTTCACTTTGTTTAATTTTAGTACTTATATTGTTTGATCACTCCGCGGACCGCGTACGAACGTCTGATCTACGTCACGGGGCGGCAGATACTGCTGCTTGCCTGCTCTCCCACAGGGGAGCGCTGCTATACGATAAAGTCTCTGACCTGAGGAGCCATATCGATAACTGTTCACAGAGAAATATTTTACATCGACAAATTAAACACAACAAGTAATCACAGTCATGTAGAAAACATACAAAATACAAATAAAATAAAATAATATATACATAAACAATTGCAATACATATAATAAATAAATGACAGAAAATGTTCACAGTTAATTTACCTACATACATTGTGCATCACGATAATTAAGTAAGTCACATAAGAAGTTAGTTACTACATATTCACTATAAACAGGTTCAAACGAATAATATGTTTCAAAATGAAGCTCATTCTTCGTTATAATGTAAGGCTTACCTTAAGGGTTACCTTACACCACTTTCGCCCTTTTGTTCGCTGCTTTGATGTTCGTGTAACTTGTCTCTTGACACCCATCCACAGCTCTTTCTCCTTGTTCTTCTTATGGGAAGAAGTGCTGTTTAAATGTTGTGGACACGTGTCCTGCATTTGCCATTCAATACGCAAATTGCAGTATTTGCACATGATTATTGTCCTTGTTTTATCAAAAACGTAAAATCCATCTGATGCTAATTCTCTTTTACAATCGAAAATTGTTACTACCATGTTAATCTGCTGTACTGGAACAAATCACAGAAAGAATCTGCGATCAGAAACGATTGCGACCGCGCAGTGCATTGCCAGTCACCAGAGTAAACAAAGCGCCGGAAACGGACTTCACTGCACATGAAAAGAGGTTGGCAGAACTCGAAACGATATATATATCGAAGTGGTGTACAATCGATTGTTATTTATATCTCGAATTTCCGCCAGTACATGAAAATGACTGATGAGATTTCACAAAATTTCGTGGATTATTTTGTGATTTTTCGTAAATTTAAATGAATTCGTGATTTTTCGCAAACATTGTAAAATATCGCAAAACTTTCGCGATTTCGGTCTTCGCGAAAAACAGGTGCCTCTATATCCCATTCCTAACCTGACAACTTCACTCCAGGCTCCACCACGAAGATGACGTGCTACAGACACAAATTTTAACCGACAGGAAAAAGATGATGTGAAATGCAAATAATTAGCTTTTAAGAGCATTTACACAAGATTGGCGTCGGTGACGACACCTACAACGTGCTGACATCAGGAAAGTTTCCAACCGATTTCTCAAACACAAACAGTGATTGACCGGCGTTGCCTGGTACAACGTTTGTTAAGATGCCTCGTGTAAGGAGGAGAAATGCGTATCATCAGGTTTCCGACTTTGATAAAGGTCGTATTGTAGTCTATCGCGATCGCGGTTTATCGTATCGCGACATTGATGCTTGCGTTGGTCGCGATCCAATGACTGTTAGCAGAATATGGAATCGGTGGGTTCAGGAGGGCAATACGGAACGCCGTGCTGGATCCCAAAGACCTCGTATCACTAGCAGTCGCGATGACAGGCATCTTAACCGCATGTGTGTAACGGATCGATCCGTGAGTCAACAGAGAGGGATGTTTATATAACAACAGCCATCCTCACGAACATTTCGACGACGTTTCCAGCGGCATGGACTATCAGCTCGGAGACCATGGCTGCGGTTAACCTTGACGCTGCATCACAGACAGGTGTACGCATCGACGAATGGCAAAACGTCATTTTTTTCGGATGAATCCAGGTTATGTTTACAGCATCATGATGGTCGTAGGTGTATTTGGCGACATCGCGGTGAACGCACATTGAAAGCTTGTATTCGTCATTGCCATGTTTGCGTATCAACCGGCGTGATGGTATGGGGTGCCATTGGTTACACGTCTCAATCACCTCTTGTTCGATCGACGGCACTTTGAACAGTGGCCGTAACACGTCAGATGTGTTACGACCCGTGGCTCTACCCTGCATTCGATCCCTGCGAAACCCTACTTTCAGCAGGATAATGCACGACCGCATGTTGCAGATCCTGTACGGGCCTTTCTGGATACGTAAAATGTTCGACTGCTGCCCTGTCCAGCACATTCCCTGAGATCTCTCACGAACTGAAAAGTCTGGTCAATGGTGGCTGAGCAACTGGCTCGTGACAATACGCCAGTCCCTACTCTTGATGTTGAAGCTGCATGGGAATATGTACCTGTACTCGCCATCCAAGCTCTTTTTGACTCAATGCCGTTATTACGGCCAGAATTGGTTGTTCTGGGTACTGATTTCTCAGGATCTATGCACCCAAATTGCGTGAAAATGTTATCATATGTCAGTTCTAGTACAATATGTCTAATGAATACCCGTTTATCATCTGCATTTCTTCTTGGTGTATCTATTTTAATGTATTAGTGTACTTACGAAATTAATTCAGAACTGAAGTTAAACTTTTGCATAAACCTTAACACTCATAGCAGTTTCATTATTGGTGCCACAGCTGCGCATACCGTGTAAGGACATTGAAGGAAAGCTACTGTGATTAACTGTTTCACCCTCTATACTAGTTCTGGCTGCAGCCGTTTGGAACTGCAGAACCCGTGCTCCCCATACGTTGCCGCTTTTCTCAGCGCAGGCTCGCTGTGCGCATACTGCTGATGAAAAGCTCTCGAGTTTCCAAGAAAGGTGAAAGTGAAGAGATGCACGCAGTAACACTCACCCTCTCCTAGTGAAGAGCAGAGATATTTCATAACGCTACCATCCGGCTGGTTATAAGGCAGCTTTTCATTTACTACGCTTTCCATCAGCTGTGTAAACTGGGAATCTCTCACACTTTCCCGTGTTAACTAAGCTGTTGCTCTTTGCTTTCTGATAAACCGCATGTTGAGAAAGACAGTAGAGATTCTAGGTAAAAGAGAGTACGACTCACTCACCGACGTTTCAATACGAATTTAATAATGTCGACGATTTTAGCCTTTCATCGATACGAGCACAATATCGTTCTCGGAAATCCTTAGACTTTTTTATTATGTTGTAATTTCACTTTTAAATGTAAATTTTTGTGTAACTTTAATTTCGGTACCATAAAATATAGAAATTATAAACTTGCTTCTGTGTGTGTGTGTGTGTGTGTGTGTGTGTGTGTGTGTGTGTGTGTGTGTGTGTGTCTGTCTGTGTGTGTGTGTGTCTGTAGTTTTCATCAACATCTCCTCCTCAACTACTAGACCGATTACAATGATAATTCTTGCAATATTCCTCACAATGAGACTAGAATCGCTGTTAGAGGGAGAATGAGCCATCACACATAGTTCAGGAGATATGTCTACAAATTATATTCTTGAGAAACTGGCAAATAACTCGAAAATCCCTTCATCTTATCATGAGAACGGTACCACACATTTATCTGAAACTGCGATTTTTATCACACTCACTTCCCTCAAATGATGAATTCACGATTCTTTGATGTCTAAGAAAGTTCCCTACCAACCGATCCTTTCTTTTAGTTAATGTATGCCAGAAATTTCTTTTCTCTTCAATTCTCTCCAGTACCTCCTCCTTTCCCAGCTAATGCTTCTCTTTCAGGCCCTTCGACCTAAAAACTGAGGTCTGGTTTTCGTACAAGTTGTAAATAAGTTTCATTTCCCTATATTTCATTTCCCTATATTTTACATCTACTGACTTCAGAATTTGAAAGAATGTATTCCAATCAACCTCGTCGAAAGCTTTCGCCAAATCTTCAAAAGCTATAAATGTAGGTTTTACCTTATTGGGTCTTCCAAAATAAGTGGTGAGTATTGCCTCACGTGGTTTTACATTTCTCCTAACTCCACACTGAACTTCCCCGAGGTCGGCTTATACCAGATTTTCCATTCTTCTGTTCTTAATCAGTCTAAGAATTTTGCAACCATGAGTTATTAAATGTTCACATATTTGTAAACCTTTTAGAGCAAACTGCTATAGTCATCAGATATTACATTTGCAAACTACCTAAAGTCATATATTTATGCTATGTACAACACAAACACCGATACCCAAGGGAGCTGCCACTTAGTCAGAAGCATGATGCTTTCGACCACGCGGCTCTTCCCCCATTCAGTTCATAGTTATGACATTTTCACACCAGTCTTTCGCCTTGAGAAAACAACTGCTACAGGATAAAACTACCTACGACGTATAGTTCAGGGGATGTGACGTCAAAACAACTTCGCCGTCATGCGACGCGTCAATAACGACGGTTTATCCATCCATTATTTGTTAAAGATTTCATTTAGCGGTATGCAACAAACTTTACACGTAATTTCAAACCTTTACGAACCGTTTTCCCATTGACAACCCCGACGAAACGATGAAAGGAAATAAGCTTATTGGTTACTATTGTTCTACTCTTCATGAAGTAAAACTTCATCATTCGGCGTAACGTTAAAATTTATTACTTCTACACTACTAATTACGCAGGGATTTTACCCAGAGCCTACACAGAGAACGTCATATTCGAAATTATATCATAGTATGGGATGACATGTAGTTCATGAGGTACGACTTCATGAAAACAGCCACATTTCGATTTCTTATGTGTTCACTATTAACTCTACTCCCGACAAATTTTCGAGTGTGATATTATACCACTGGGTACACTTTCATAATTATGGTTTCACATACAGTTCAGATAATTTGACGTCAATAACAAAAAACAATCCACCATGTTCCGTACGAGGTTGTAATTATTATTCCTTTATTACTAACTCTGTTCGTTACAGATTCCGCGGATGGTTTCAAATTTTTTAACTCTACAGACACGGAAAATTATCTTCATGTTCAAATGTTAGGTAAACTATGGGACGTAACTGCAGGGTTATTAGTCCCTAGGCTTACAAACTATTTAAAGTAAGTTAAAATAACGTAAGGGCAACAAAACTCCCATGCCCGAGGGAGGACTCGAACCTCCGACGGCGAACCGTCGCGCGGACGCAGCACGGGGCCTCAGTGCGCACGGCTATTCCGACGCGGAAATTACCTTCTTGCGGTATAATTAATGTCAGTGAAGGACGTTATAACACAAGGTCCAGAATCATGGTCCAGTTTACTGTAAAACGCTACAGCAGTTTCAGCACTTTGCCAGTTTCAAGCGCCGGTGCGGATATAAGCATTACATTAATGAATTTCACGTCTTATTACGAGTCTAACACGACGAAATTACACATAATTTTCTTTAATTGCTTTACTTACGTGTACGTAGTTCTGATGTTCGGAATTAACATCTGGCGTTGCTGTTATTAAAATTGCTATGAATTATTCACATATTTTGCGACGCTACTCGTGTTTCCTTCCAGGCTTTCTGCACCTTTATCAGGCACGATAACGTTTTATATTTTATATAATTTTCAAGAGATCTGCCAAAGATGTTTTATATTTGCAGGATAATGGACTTTGTTACCGCAGACTTTTAAAGTTTACGTTGCTCAGAGAGAACTATGCTTAATTTACCATCTTTGTTCTCTTTTAATTGCTTTTTAGCCATTTTCATCGATGTCGTTATCAACATTAACTAGTTAATTTTTATGTATGAAGTGTGTGATTTCATTAAGTATTTCATTCTGATAATTTTTAGTGTGAATATATATTTCAAATTCCTCCAGGATATTGATTTCCAAATCCTTGTAACGCTGTTAGTGCATTTCAATGGACATTTATATTACGATAGGCTACATTGTTCAGGAAATATGACGTTTTAAGTATTGAGCTGCTTGAAAACGAAACTGAAGTGGAAATACCGTTGGGTAGCCAGCGATAAACAAAGACAAGGAAATGGACAAACGTAATAAAGGAACAGAGACGGCCGCTCGGGATTAGCCGTGCGGTCTGGAGCGCCACGTTGCGGTTTCCTCGGGCGTAGATGTTTGTGTTGTCTTTACTGTAAGTTGGCTCAAAAGTAGTTTGTAAGCTTAGGGACTAATGACCCCGTAGTTAAGTCCCATAAGCTTTACAACACACCTCGGCAACGCCGTGAACTAGCGTTAGTGTTTCATGTATTTCGTTAATATTGGACCTGTGTAGCAATTGCTCGTACGTATAGACCAAAGATAACATAGACTGCCAGTGTCCCTATCTCTGCCGTGCTGTGGTTTGAAACCAACATCTAAAATTGCCACGAGTCACGTGACTGAGTTTTCGTCATTATGAGCAACAGTTATTCTCATCTACTTGTGAAATCAAGCGTTGATTTTCAAAATAAAACTACTTTTCGGATTCCTGTTACACATATAGTAGTAAAGGTAATGTAATTTCACCTTGTTATTAATATCAAAGAAGTGATTTTCGTGTTTACATGTGCCCAGGTGAAAAGTACCGTATTGTCAGTTATTTTTAGAAGCAAGAGAATTACATAACCTCGCTGTCTCTGTTACGCTATGAATCTTTTCCTTTTTGCAACTTAAAAAATGTAAAGCAGTCAACAATCCGAAGATTGGTTTTAACACCACAGTGCTTTACTAGGCATGGTCCTGTTTGGAGGTGGTATGCCGTTGCCTTCCTCCGAACTTCTAACTGACTTACCCAGCCAGTTATAGGGTGACCTACAGTTTAACGTGGGTTCCGAACCACGGTGCTACTCAGTATTTTTCACATCAGCAACACTGCCAGAGGTGAAAGTAGTGCAAATTGACAGACCTGGCGGGGATCGAACCCACGACCTTTGGATTTGTAGTCTTGCACTCTACCACTGTGCTACTGATTGCAACTTACGAATGTGATTATCGATGGGAAGATACTTAAGGTGCTCTTGAGCAAGATTATATGTCAGCAAGAAACTCATTTCTGCTGAAAATCTACTTACATAACGTTATAAAAAGTTAAACAATCGTACATACTATTCATTATACCAATAAAGTCACTCTTGCCGAGTGCATCGATGATGTTTCCTCACTATCCTATTATTTATTGTAAACTTTGGTTGTTTTACGTCTTTGCATCACGGTCTGTGGAAAAAGTCATAATATACAAACGGCTGTATTTTATTAAAATCCGTCATTATGGATGCAAACATTTCCAATGTATTGTTGAGGAATCTTACAAAGCTGAAGATCCTCAAACTGATATTTGATCTTCTACTCCTATGTAAATTACAAACTAAAACGTATCACAGTACATCGAAAATAATCTTTCGCATGAAATCTATTGTTCTGTTGCTTGTAAAAAGTCTGTCAATATGTTTCATCTTGGCAAACGCCAACTGTACTAAAGATGTAATTAGAATACGCTAAGAAGTTTTATTTTTAAAATCTACGCTTAATTTCCTTTTCAAAGGATGAGAACTGCAACTCTCAGCTATATTTCGCATTACTCGTAATGATGAAAACGGTTTCTTGCCCCGAGTCGCGTGACTTAGATGTTGGTTTCAGCATAATGACGTCACGGACAGTCTATGTTATCTTCGGTCTATGCTCGTACGTCGACGTCGTCTGCTGTCGTCACTGTTGCTATTGCTGGTAAGATTTGATGCAAGTAAAAAAAATGCTTCAGTTGGTCATAGATCTATTGTTCTAACACAGGTCCCAAATGGTTCTATAGAAAGCTTCACCAGATATTTTATAGAATATTGAATCTTCATGCAAACGATGGTGGTTCGAACCAGTTCACTATTCCTTTGCTGTCCAACATTGTGGATGCTTTGTAGCGGTGTTCAAATGAATAGCTATGAAAGGTATTAACTTCTAAATCGGTTGAAATTTGAATTTACCGCTTTTGGGATAACGTAGTGTGACATGATGCGAAGCATGCGTCGTCTTCTCCCCGTAAAAATATTAAATATAAGGAGATGCATTTAATTAAAATGTTTGCTACGGCCAGGATTCGAACCTGGAACATCCTGATTACCACGCAGGCACAACTGTTTTTTATTATTTATGTAACAAACCTAATTTAATAAAACATTGTATCGACAATTTATGCCTACCACTTATTTCTCTGTGTACAAACATGTAATTAAAACCTCTTAATCTTCTGTAACTGATTATTTCTCCTCATTGCCGCATTCCCCAGTCTCTTCCAGTACTCCTTGGTGTTGGGAGCCATTTCCTCCAAGGAACAGGCTCACGTGTTAATTCTTATCCTTAATTCTTATTTTTCTGTGTCTCATTATAATATTATTGCCGGCCAAGCGGCCTGCTGCGCGCCAGTCACAGTCTGCACGGCCGCTACGGTCGGGGGTTCGAATCCGCCCCCCCCCCTCGGGCATGGGTGTTTGTGCTGTCTTTAGTATAAGCTAGTTCATAAGTAGTTTGTAAGTTTAGGGACTGTTGACCGCCGCGGTGGAGTAGCTGTTATAAAATCGGTAGTGACAACCTTATAGAGTTTATGACATATATGGAAACGGAGTATGCGAGAACATGGAATTACGGGGACCATAAGAAGAAGTTTGAGAACGCACTTAAGATAATCTTTAAAAAGACAGGGATAGGCTAGAACTTCTGCTCTGAAAGAAGACGCAATTCTGCGACCGTTGCTCGTTGGCTGCTCACAGACCATCATTTGGGTGCAGGGAGACACATATCAACGTCAATTTTATGTCTATATATTCAATCACTTGTACTTACGCTTTAGTTTCTTACTTTGAAAGAATGTGCATATAATTTATACATTAAGACATTTTAGTTTAAATGTGGAAATAATTTCACATTAAAGAACTAAACGGCCAATCAGTTCATTACTGATGAATTTACACAAGGAGAATATTATTTTTGTCGACATTACTTACATAGGAATCGGTCCATCATAGAATAATTTCAACAACAAGTTCCTAAGTTTTGGAGAAATTTAATTTTCTTACAACGATCGTTAGGAGAACGTCTGAGCTAATCTGAACACAAGGTTCATTTCCGTTCCAAAAAAAAAAAAAAAAAAAAAAAAAAAAGGGTGTGTGTGTTGTCCTTACATTAATTTACCTAGGTTTAAGTAGTTTGTAGGCTACGGGCTGACGACCACGCAGTTTGGTCCGATATATTTACAAACATTTGAACGTTTTGACTGATGAGCCCGCAGTTAAGTCTCTTAAGCTTAACAAACATTTGATTTGAATATAATATTATGGTATCGAGCGTTCATCGACAAATCGACCACACGGACTGTCTTCAAGAACGTCTTCCTCCACACTACATACTTTAATCCTGTCTCAATGTTCCATGTGAAACGCGTATCAAACTGACAAGGCTCTCCTGTATTGGAATAGCACTCCAGCAGTTTGATACGTATTGTACAGGGAAAAGTGAGGCAGGAATAAAGTATGTGATGTGGAGGCAGACATGCTTGAAGACAGTGTGTGTAGCCGCTTTGTCTGTGATGCTGTGTTACCTGAGGAGTATAACGCGCCTCCTTAGTAAGCAGAAGATTGCGGGTACGAATCCTGGCGACAGCCCAAACTTTAATTCAATACCTCCGCTAACAATGTTAAAATGTTTGTAAATCTATCGAACTCAACTGCGTGGTTATTAGTCCGTAGCTTACAAACTACTTAAAGTAATGTAAAATAATCTAAGGACAACACACACACCTATGCCCAAGAGGGGGCTCGAACCGCCCGACGACGAATGGTCGCGCTCACCGTGGCATGGCGCCCCAGTGCGCACGGCTAATCCGCAATGGCATCGCTAATATTTACCGCCTTTGGTATAATGGCACAATGTTTGTCTCGAAAAACTGAATTATTGTTGATATTCATATACCCCCTAAGGAAATTCAAGGCTGTGCTGTCACCAGGCGAGATGTGCTCGACGGCTGAGATCATTCCTAGAGCACGGAAAAAAAAACCATTAACAGTGACTGTGAGACACTGTAGCCTACGCACGTCCATCAATAGCAAATAGCTTGAGTTGCTCATGGAGGGAGTGATTCTGCTCCATGACAAAGAGCGTTGACATGTATCCAAGTATCCGACGAACTGAAGGGCATACTGGAGTACTGGCTCTTGTCAGACGTATGAGAATTCTAGCAACAGGGAATCCTTCGGCTCATTGAACAGTGGGATACAGTGAATAATTTTAATATTCGGACACTGTGATATTTCAATCTTGGAACATCACAACTTTATTTATAACAAAACAAACAAAACATGTAACCAATTATTACATTACGTGATGTGTCTTGCAAGTAATAATATAAATTTTATTAAAATAACTTACATAATTTCCTTAATAATACAATTTAAATACAACTCTGTCCTATATTCACGTTACTTTAATATTCGGACACTTTGCTGAACTAAGTATTTATGGAACTAAGTATTTATGGAAAATAAATGTTTCAATATCTTGTTGGGTAGCCATTCTGTTTTATCGCTTCTTTCAATCGCTGCGGCATACTGCTAATGATATTTTTTAAATATTCCGCACCTAGACCGTCCCATTCTTCTTTTAGTCCACGCTTCAGAATTTTTATGGAACATATTGGTGTACTTATAATACGTCGCTTCAGTTCTCCCCACACATTCTCAATCGGGTTGAGATCTGGTGACTGAGGTGGTGGTTGCAGGACTTTGGGGTAGTTGTACAACAAATATTCCTGCACAGTGCGAGCCTTAAATTTCGGGTCATTGTCCTGGTAAAATTTGAAGGTGTTTGATATCCCCATGGTTTCAGCACTTATTCGTAATTTGTTCTTTAATATGTTCAAATAGATATATTTGTCCATAGTATTATCGATGAAGACCAATTCGCCCGGTCCAATTGTCGATATACAGCCCCAGACAAGGACGCTGCCACCTCCGTGCTTTACAGTTCGTTTAATATTTGTGACTGTAAATTCCTTATTCTTCTTCCGCCACACCATGCTTCGTCCATCCGACCCACAAACGTTAAATATACTTTCGTCGGAAAAGATGACGTCATTCCAGCAAATTGCATTCTTCGTAATAAACTCCCTAGCAAAGTCCAATCTTTTCCGACGATTCTGTTGATTCACATGCGGTTTATTCCTAGCCACTCTTTCAATGCTCTGCGAGTCGTTTGAGGATGTACCTTCTTGCCAGTCTAGCTTAGAAGCACACGGGCTAATCTCGGTGCACTGAGTGTAGGATCCTTCTCTATTTTTCGTATTAGCTTTCTCTTGTCACGAGCATCCAACTTCTGTGGCTGGCCCATTTGTGGTATGGAGTCTATACGGTCCTCGTTTTTGAAACGCTTGACAATATCTGCCACAGTACTCTAACTCATGTTGAGCATGGCAGAAATTTGTCGATATGATTTTCCTTTCGTATTGTGAAAAAAATCAGAAGTTGTCGCACCTCAAATCTGGTATTAGCCTTGCGTGGTATCGTACCGTCTGGACAGTCGACCGCACTTGTAAAGACACACCTGGCTTTTGACTAGAAGCAGCCTTACTCACCCCGGCGTGAACGGTGACAAGTGCGACACTGCCATCTGTCCAGATATTAAAGTAACGTGACCATCGAAGAGTGGTTTATTTTCATCGCATTCTTTAACAACTGTTTTACGTTATGTTACGTTACGTTACGTTATTTACAAGACATGTACCTTCACATGATATTTGGTTATATTATCTAATATATAAAGTGTCCGTATATTTGTACGTGTTGCATACAAATCTAGAGTTTTGTTCCAATCTTTATGAAATTATGGTACACGTAAGCTTCAATCTACGTGTACGGTCGCCGTAAGTGTAAGAATCACATACGATATATAGTTCACGAGATATGACGTCATAAACAATGAGATGCGCGAAAAACTGCTGCATTTAGCGACAATGATGCTCTTTTTCACCTAAACCACTGGACCGATTTAAACCAAATTTGGTACATACATTCCTTATAGTGAGGTAATAATTGCTACAGTGATAGGAATCACATACGACCTATGGGTCAGAAGATATGACGTCATAAACAATATAAATCGCAGAAACCTGCCACATAATCCGGCGAGACTTTAAAAATACGCTGTATGAGAATGATAGTACTTAGCGACTTGGAACAAACTTCAAACATAACTTCACACCTTCATTAAACTTTTTCTCCCTGACAAAAATACCAAAATGTTGAAAAGAAAAATGTTTCTAGTTTATAACTTTTCCGCTGTTCATAGTGTAAAACTGCGGCATTCGGTATGACGTTAAAATTTATTATCTGTATACCACAAATTTTAGCAGCAGGAAATTTTACATGCAGTATACAAACATATAGTTGAATGTATCTACTAAATTGTATCACATTGTGACACGTAGTTCATGAGATATGAGCACATAAACAGTAACGTTCCAATGTTCATGGACTGAAACTACGGCTTTCGGTATGACGTTATAATTTATAATTTTTACACTACAAATGGTAACCGCAGTAAATTTTACAGACAGTACACACGTATGTAGTTGAGTGTACATTCTAAATTGTGTCACAGTACGACACGTACTTCATGAGATATGAGCACATAAACAATAACGTTCATGGAAAAGCGCCCCTTCCCGCACCAAGTTATAATCTATCACTTCTTTACTACTCACTGCATTCCCAAGAGATTTTACAGACATACAGCCCTTATACAAATGAATATACACCTGAAAAATGACAGAAATAAATAAATAAATACCTGGGCAACGCCGGGTTTTCAGCTAGTTAAAAGTTATAACACAGCAAACTAAAAATATCTTAGTGTCCGAATATTAAAGTTATTCTTTGTAGTTATGATCAGGCCCCTGGCGATTACTTTTGAATAGAGACTCCTCTTGATTTGTGCTACTGTGATGGCTGCGGCATCAGATTGCGCAATATCGCCTCTCTCTCCGCTGGGTGGTGTGATGGCTCGCTCGACGCATCGTTGCAACGTGAGCGCCTCCGCTCTCAGCGGTATGAGACGGGATGACAGCCACCTGCTACAGCAGACAGCCGCTGTCTGCCGCGGTGGGACGTATACAAACAGCGGGCGCGTGTTTATCACCTCGGAAAGCAGCGGGGGGAGGGCAACAGATGGGGCCCTGACACGTCATCTCGCTGCTCACGGTCTCTAGTAGGAAGTCAGCTGATTCACAAACTAGCCGTCCTCCATTCAGCGACCCACTACTCATCAGATTACCACTAGACCAAGGGCAAGCAGAAAGAACATTGTCCAATAAAATGAATTCGACCCTCACATGGTTCTAAGACTATACAACAACAAAATAGGCCCTAAGCAACTACCAGCACACGCAAAAATCACGTTAAAAGCAGAAGCCCCAAGGATAAATAAACCAATACAGGGTGTTAAAAAAAGGTACGGCCAAACATTCAGGAAACATTCCTCAAACACAAACAAAGAAAATATGTTATGGGGACAACGGTCCGGAAACGCTAAATTTCCATGTTAGAGCTCATTTTATTGCTTCTCTTCAAATCACATTAATCATGGTATAGAAACACAGCAACACAACGTACCAGCGTGACTTCAAACACTTTGTTACAGGAAATGTTCGAAATGTTATCCGTTAGCGAGAATATATGCATCCACCCTCCGTCGCATGGAATCCCTGATGCGCTTTGTTACAGGAAATGTTCGAAATGTTATCCGTTAGCGAGAATATATGCATCCACCCTCCGTCGCATGGAATCCCTGATGCGCTGATGCAGGCCTGGGGAATGGCGTATTATATCATAGCCGTCCACAATACGAGCACGAAGAGTCTCTACATTTGGTATCGAGATTGCGTAGACATGAGCTTTCAAATGCTCCCATAAATGAAAATCAAGAGGGTCAGGAGGAGCGTGGAATTACTCCGCCTCTACCAATCCATCGGTCACCGAATCTGTTGTTGAGAAGCGTACGAACACGTCGACTGAAACGTGCAGGAGTTCCATCGTGCATGAACCTCTTGTTGTGTCGTACTTGTAAAGGCACACGTTCTAGCAGAACAGGTAGAGTATTCCGTAAGAAATCATGATAACGTGCTCCAGTGAGCGTAGGTGGAAGAACATGAGGCCCAATCAAGACATCGCCAACAATTCCTGCCCAAACGTTCACAGAAAATCTATGTCGATGACGTGAATCGAGGAGATACAGTACATACTAACGAAAGAATTGGGTATTTTGACAATTGTCTGCATGAATTATTTCATTTTAAATTTAAAGAGAAATACTAAAATGAGCTCTAACATAGAAATTAAGCGTTTCCGAACACATGTCCACATAACATATTTTCTTTCTTTGTATGTGAGTAATGTTTCCTGAATGTTTGGCGGTACCTTTTTGTAACACCTTGTATAAAGAGGGATGTTCAAATGAAAATATTTGAAACGACACTGATGGTATAATTATTTATTCAAACTATCCACTAGAGGCCTGAGAACAACCCTTTCATACTTGGCGTCCAATATATTGGACTTTTTATTAATTTTTGAACAGTATACGACTTCGCTTTAGTCTAAAGACACACTGGCCTGTTTATTGGACACCTGTTGCTTTTAGTTTCGTGCTTGCTGTTGCCATCTGTCACCAGAATGGCGTATAACAATGAGAAAAGTGAACATAGCGGACCCCTTGTGGAGTGCATCAGACATGATATCAGCAGTTGAAATTATTTTACGTATTAATTAATGAATTTTACACAAATTCCACTTTTCGATATAAGTCCTACAATGTACTTTGGTGTGACTACTTATTTCATATCCTCAACTGCCTTAAGAGTGCAGTGTCCAGTTTGTTTCACATTTCTTAATTTTGGAAATCGAATATGAAAATTTTCATTTTTGCTAAAATATGCAATATATCGGGTCTTAAAGACATGATAAAATATAAGTGTATGTTTTATTCTATCTTTACAATAATTCAAGACTTAAGGGATTAACGAGCCGAAGAATTCCCTGTTACCAGAACACCCACGCACGTGACCAGAACCATTCCTGTGCTGCAGCAGTATAAATATCCAGGGTACCTCCTTCCAAATAAAATTAATTTTGCGATCAAATGTTCAAATTTTTGTATAGTCTATGGGACTTAACTACGGGGTCATCAGTCCCTAAACTTACAAACTACTTATGAACTAGGACGGCACAAATATCCATGCCCGAGCGGGGATTCGAACCCCCGACCGTAGTGGCCGCGCAGACCGTGACTGGAGCGCCTTAGTCCCCTCGGCCACCGCGGCCGGCATTTTGCGATCCTTCCTCCATCCACACGAACTGTAACAAAACTGTTATTCTATTTTTAGATGATTTCCGACAGAAACATCTTTTTAATTAATGTTTCGCATTTCATGTAAAACTCAGAAACGAATTATAGGTACTAAGAAATGTTCAACTGTATACATAATTTGTAAAGAAGTAGATCTTTATTTACGAATTTTTAGAATTGCTTATTGTATCATGTTCTACGTATCGAATGGTTCCTAAAAACAGTTTTCAGGCTTTGCGCTTTTTCGTCATTAATACACTGTTTTCCAAAACAATCTATGATTTACCTAATTCACAATTAATGTTACAAAAGGCACTCCATAATTTTAACAAGAAATAAATTTCAATTACGCATACGTTTATGTATTACTGAACAACTAGTTATTTTATCCGTTGTAGCTGTGATCTTCGGTCCGCAGACTGCTTTGATACAGCTCTCCACATTACCCCGTCCTGTGAAAGCCTCCTCATCTGAGAATAAGAACGGCAACCCACTTTCTTTTGAATCTGTTCACTGTATTCGTCTCTTCGTCTGCCTCTACGATTTTTACCCCAACACTTCCTTCTAATGTTAAACTGACGATTTGCCGATGTCTAAGAAAGTGTCCCACCAACCTATCCGTTCTCATAGTTACGAATGACAGAAACTGCTTTTCTCCCCAATCCTCTTAAGCAGCTCCTCATAGTTACTTGCCCATCTAATCTTCATTACTCGTCTGTAGCACCACATTTCACAAGCTTCTACCATATTTTTATCTGAATTCCTCATCGTCCAAGTTTCACTTCCATACGACGCTACACTCCCGACAAATGCTTTTAGAAAGGACTTCCTAACATTTAAATAAATTTATTGGACGTCACATATTCCGCTTCTTCAGAAACGCTTTTTTTCCATAGCCATCCTGCATATTATATCTTCTTTACTTCGACCATCACAAATTACTTTGCTTCCCAAATAACAAAACTCACCTACTACTTTTAGTGTCTCATTACGTAATTTAATTCCCTCAGCTTTGCTTGATTTTCGCACATTTCATTCCATTATATTTGTTTTACTTTTGTTAACGTTGATGTTCTATCATTTTTCAAGACATTGTACATTCCAATTCAATTTGTATTCTAGGTCATTTGCTGTCTCTGACAGAATTACAATCTCATCGGCAGACCGCAATGTATTTTATTCCCTTCTTCAAATTTCTCCTTGCATTCCTTTACTGCATGCTCATTGCAGAGATGGAATGACACTGGGGAAAGGCTACAATACTGTCTTACTGTCTTCCCAATCACTGCGTCCCATTCGACTCTTATAACTGCTTAAAACTACACATCCTATTAACCAATAGTCAACACGGGTTCAGAAAGTATCGCTCTTGCGAAACACAGCTTGCCCTTTATTCACATGAAGTGTTAAGTGCCATCGAAAAGGGATCTCAAATCGATTCCATATTTCTAGATTTCCGGAAGGCTTTTGATACTGTACCCCACAAGCGGCTTCTAATGAAATTGCGTGCTTATGGAATATCTTCCCAATTGTGCGATTGGATTCACGATTTCCTATCAGAAAGGACACAGTTCGTTGTAATTGACGGTAAGTCATCGAGTAAAAGAGAAGTGATATCTGACGTTCCACAGGGAAGCCTTATAGGTCCCCTACTCTTCCTCGTGTTTATAAACGATTTAGGAGACTATCTGAATAGCTCCCTTAGACTGTTCGCTGATGATGCTGTCGTTTATCGGTTAGTGAAGTCAACAGAGGATCAAAAGCAACTGCAAAGCGATTTAGACAAAATTTCTACGTGGTGCGAAAATTGGCAATTGACACTAAATAAAGAAAAGTGTGAAGTAATACACATGACCACCAAAAGAAATCCACTAAACTTCAAGTACGCGATAAATCAGTCAAACCTTAAGGACGTAAATTCTACCAAATACCTAGGAGTTACAGTTACGAACAACTTTGCCCAGAGAGAACACACAGAAAATATTGTGGGGAAGGCGAACCAAAGGTTACGTTTCATTGGCAGAACGCTTCGGAGATGCACCAGCTCCACCAAAGAGACTGCCTACATCACACTTGTGCGTCCTCTCCTGGAGTACTGTTGCACCTTGTGGGACCCTCACCAGGTGGGACTGACGGAAGATATTGAGAAGGTTCAGAGAAGGGCAGCTCGTTTTGTTTTATCACGTTACGGGGAGGAAAGCGTCACGGGAATGTTGCACGAATTGGGGTGGAAATCATTAAAAGAAAGACGTTATTCATTGCGGCGTGATCTGTTTGCCTAGTTTCAATCAGCGACTTTTACTCATGAATGTGAAAATATTTTGCTAGCACCCACCTACTTAGGGAGACATGACCATCCCAATAAAATAAGAGAAATCAGATCGAAAACGGAACGATTTAGGTGTTCTTTCATCTCGCGCGCTATTAGAGAATGGAACGGTAGAGAAAAGTTATGAAAGTGGTTAATGAACCCTCTGCCAGGCACTTAAATGTGATTTCCAGAGTATCTATGTAGATGTATGTAGATGTAGAACCGCTTACTTATACCAAACTCTTCATATCTGTGCATATCTATCAATGGTCGAGGAATTCTGAGGATTTGGTGGTGCCATTAAAGTTTTACGTATTACATTTTTAATAATGAATACTATTTTTCTTAGGGATTTGTAGTAAAGATCGTCAGTATTTATTTAATGGCAATTATCGGCGTCGACGACATAAGTCGTCATCTTCAGATTAAATAATGTCCTGATTCGTGTTTGACGTTTTGAGACTTTTTAGAACAAAGAATTTCCGGACATGATTTAAAATTGACATAAAAGCACGGAAATATTTCACTCCGAACATAACGTTTTACATTGTTGTCAATTTTTAACTTAGCAAATAATGATTTGCAATATTAGTTAAAAATCGTTGAAAATAAGGCGTATGAGTTGTAGACTGTATGATCGCTCTCCATCAGGCAAAATATACTGGGTAATTGTATTTGTGAAACTTTGCCTTTTCTGTTACTGAATTCTTCCACATGCACAGTCTTCCAGAAAGTGAGAAGCCTGAATGTTCCAGTTAGGTGTGGGTCAGGTAGATTAATTTTTATTGTATGTAATGGACATTGCCACCATCTTGAAATAAGCCATCTAGAAACTTAAGACATTTTTTCATATCTTATATATGTCTCATATCAAGTTATACCAACAACTTCTGACAATTTCATTCCTTTAAACAAATTCAACGTAGCAGAAACGTTTCAAAAATTACAACATTTCTGAATTGTAAAAAGTTTCTTGTTCAGTGATAAGGTAACTTTTGTGTGCGTGCTGAAGTCAACTGTCACAACCACATGAAGTGGACTTGCATAATCCACAATGGGTGGAATCTTAAACATGGCGTTATGTAGAATATGAGGTATCGGGGAAATCTGACCCATTTCTATTCACCAGCACTTACATGCTCAAAGACAGCTGTAAATGACGCCAGAAGTGTCAACGATACGGGGCTCCACCATCGGAAGAACTGCTCGTTAGTGGTCAGGTTGCAAATTAGGATTACTAGATTGGTCGACGTAGTGATATAAAATACCCACCCAGATCACCTAATCTCAGTCCGCTTAACTTTTTTCTGTGGGGCCATTTTAACTGAATCATATATGCAGCGTAAATGCAAGGTACGTATTCTGTGAATGGTTTCAGGAAATAGAGGGTGTTACGAAAAGTTACGGCCAAACTTTCAGGAAACATTCCTCACACACAAAGAAAGAAAATATGTTATGTGGACATGTATCCGGAAACATTAATTTCCAAGTTAGACCTCATTTTATTACTTCTCTTCAAATCACATTAATCATGGAATGGAAACACATAGCAACAGAACTTACCAGCGTGACTTCAAACACTTTGTTACAGGAAATGTTAAAAATGTCTTCCGTTAGCGAGGATACATGCATCCATCCTCCGTCTCATGGAATCCCTGATGCGCTGATGCAGCCCTGGAGAATGGCGTATTGTATCACAGCCGTCCACAATACGAGCACGAAAAGTTTCTACATTTGGTAACGGGGTTGCGTAGACAAGAGCTTTCAAATGCCCCCATAAATGAAAGTCAAGAGGGTTGAGGTCAGGAGAGCGTGGACGCCATGGAATTGGTCCGCCTCTACCGGTCACTGAATCTGTTGTTGAGAAGCGTACGAACACGTTGACTGAATTGTACAGGAGCTCCATCGTGCATGAACCACATGTAGTGTCGTACTTGTGAAGGCACATTTTCTAGCAGCACAGGTAGAATATCCCGTATGAAATCGTGGCAATGTGCTCCTGTGAGAGTAGGTGGAAGAACATGAGGCCCAATGAAGACATCACCAAATTTTCCTGACCAAATGTTCACAGAAAATCTGTGTCTATGACGTGATTGCACAATTGCGTGCGGATTCTCGTCAGCCCACACATGTTGATTGTGAAAATTTACAATTTGATCATTCGTAATCAGAAATACGAAAATGAGCTGTAACATGGAAATTAAGCGTTTCCGGACACATGTCCACAGCCGCGGTGGAGAAGCCGAGCGGTCTAAAGCACCTCGCTGCTCGCCGGGGGCATGAATGTGTGTGTTTGTCCGTAGGTTAGTTCACCTAGGTTTAAGTAGTTTGTAAGCTACGGTCTGATGACCACGCAGTTTGTTCAAATGTTTGTAGAGCTTATGGGACTTGACTACGGGGCCATCAGTCCCTAAACTTATAAACTACTTATGAACTAGCTAATACTAAGGACGGCACAAATATCCATGCCCAAGGGGGGATTCGAATCCCCGACCGTAGTGGCCGTGCAGACCGTGACTGGAGCGCCTCAGTCTCCTCGGCCACCGCGGCCGGCACACAGTTTGGTCCGATAGATTTACAGACATTTGAACATGTCCACATAACATATTTTCTTTCTTTGTGTGTGAGGAATGTTTCCTGAAAGTCTGGCCTTACCGTTTTGTAACACCCTGTATAGGATACAAGAGTTACAAACAATATGGCGTTATTGGCCTTCAAAGTAATCGCCACTGGCAACAATATACTTCTGACATCGGTTGAAAAGCAGCTGTAAACTATCAGCAAACGCTTCTTGTGAAATCGCTCGAAGCACTGAGGTCACGCGAAGTTGGATCTCCGAATCTACTTAGATACACACTTTTAACTCACTGCTTCAAGGTGCTTCAACACTGTACTCTTGAAGTAACATCACATGGGTCTCCGACGCTGTTTTACCTAATGTAAAATAAAACTTGATGTTAACGCGTTGTTCCTTTACTTCATTTTTCGCTCCATGTTACACTGACACGAGTTCTCTCACTGACCCTATTAGCTGAATCTCAGAGTGTACCACTACTTCACTATAGTGTTCTGCACGATAGGGAGCGCTTGTTGACATGTCCCTCAATGTGTGTTTGCGCGGGCATCTCAACCTCGCCAGCGAGGTTTGTAAAATACGGGACCAGTCCCGGAACTTGTCAGACGCACCCTGTAAGATACAGATACCATATCGAGCAACGCATTGAAGAAGAGTGTGCAGTGTCATTTCTACGGAAATCCGATCTGGGAGTGCATGTCGGTTGATTCAGAACGTTGAAATATGCTTTGGCCAAGAGGGGTACCTTGATGAACACATTTAATGCCTGTTATTATGGAGAATAGTATAGTCAGTACATTTAAAGGAAATTTATTTTTCGAACGATAACTGCTAGGTCTAATTTGCATACATAGTCCAATCATTCTGTCATGGCGTATTGTTAAATTTGCAAAAATCATTACCTGAAAACAAAAAATACGAGTGTGTAGCAAATTAAATTTCAAATAGAGTTTCTGTTTTGTAAAACTTCAGCCTAGATCGCGAAATTTGCGGAATAAAATTCGCAAAGTTCCAAAAAACGGTTTTATTAAATAAATAAAAAACGATAACTGCGATGGAAATTAGTTAAATTAGAAAGTTATAGCCCTTAATATTATCTATCGATTGCTTTTCTGTATGTATCGATTTAATTGATACGTTTCGTACTAAAGCACTTGAAACTCATTAAAAACTAGATTCCTTACAACTCGACTACATCCACGTTTACAAACTCAGTATTTACCACAAGTATGGCACGAAATAAGTAAATAAAGACATTTTTTCGAAAAAATTAAAAATATTCATTATTGCTTCAGATATATCGATTTTTTGAAAAAAGAGGCTCCTAGAAAATTGGATAGAGTTGGCAGATGACAACTCGTCACGAGGAAAACACATGGAGAACCGTTACTCTAGGTCCATCTACTGACCAACATTAACCAATTTTCTGGGAGACTCTTTTTTCAAAATAATCGATATATCTCAAAAAATACTGAACATTTTTATTTTTTTCGAAAAAGGACTTTTTTGACTTATTTCGTCCCATACATCTGGTAAATAGTAAGTTTGTAAACTTGGATGTTGTCGAGTTATAACGAATCTAGTTTTTAATGAATTTCAAGTTTTTCTTCGATATAGCTCAAAACGTATCAAATAAATAGATACATACAAAAAATCAATGGATAGATAATCTTAAGGGCTATTAACATTTCCCCATCGGATTTATCGTGTTTTACTCATTTAATAAAATCCGTTTTTTGGAACTTTGCGAATTTTTTCAGCAAATTTAGCCATCTAAGTTCGAGTTTCATAAAATAGAAACTCTATTTAAAATATAAATTCCTACACGTTCATATTTTTTGTTTTCATGTAATAAATTTAGCAATCACGTCTCCCTAATGCTTGGATAACAGGAAAGAACCTGACAATGAATGCTGATGTTATTTGCCCCCATTCCTTTTAGGGAAAAAATCACTTAGTTTCAAGTCGGCAGGTTTCAAGATGGTGCCCATGTTAGGTACATACCTTACTGGTATTTTTTGAGTCTCCAGAGTTTAAGAGTTTTCGAAATAAAAAGGTGCTCTGCCTTGCCCTGTCGTTTATAACTGTGGTGAAGAGGCAGCAAACACATACATCCACCCGGTTCGTAGATTAAATACGGGTAAATGAGCGACTATATGTGACGTACTGTATTTCACGCTATAGTAAAATAAAATACTCTTTCACATGTCACCAGTATCCCAATAAAGTATATCTTACCATTATTGATGTCATCTTGGTCACAAATTTTGTATTATCTGATTTATGAGCATGTCAGCGTATTAAAATTAGGGTTCCTGTTGTCGGATAGAAGTTCCTCTAGTTTTTAAGGCAGAATATGCAAAATTTCATCAATATCGGAAGAAAACTATAGATTTCTATGCAATAGAAACGCAGGGTCACATTGAGAAATGCACTTTATTGTTCTCAAACATTCCAGTTTCATTTCATACAACCCTTGGTCTGAGAATAACTAAAACAACAAAAAAAGAATCTGTGAAATCGGTCGACCTGTTCTGAAGTTATGGCACGACCAAGGTATTTAGGGATCCATTTTTATGTTGCAAAGAACCCTCTCCCATGCACCGGATGAAACTTATGGTAGACGGTGACCTTCCTCAAGCGTGCGAAATTTCGTGAACATCGGAATGAAACTGTAGATATCGTGAGTCTATTGGAGACGTATGCTCCGCCAGCACCTATCACAAAATAATTCCTTAGATGTCGTCGTCTGCCTATAAACCACATTGCTGCCATTCAGCAAGTGAAGTAGTTTTCGAGATCTCACGCTTAGTCAGTGAATGAGTGACGATTCGCTTCTATATAGATAGAAATTAAGAAAACAGATTACTTAATTTTGGATGCAAGAGAATGAAGGGAGGCTTGCAGACAAAAATAAAAAAGTAACATGAATTCTATAATGCTATCTTTCCTTGGTAGAAGGTCAGCCTGATGCGACAGTTTTACGGCATCTACAGCGAAACTGTGGTGAGCGGTAGACTTAGTTTCATCACTTAGTGTGCGTGTGATGGGAGGGGTGAGGGAGAGGAGGGGGGAGGGGGGTCAGTTAGAAAAACGCTTCATAAACGTCCGAAATTACATGCAAAATTTGTTGCAGGTCCCTAACTACTCCCATTTTCCAATAACTGACGCGGTGGGCTCTATTTATGACGTCATATCTCCTGAGATATGTGTCGCGCTCTTTTGTATTTGGATCAGGAACCTTCGTAGGCGTACGGAGAACAGATGGCCAAAGTTTCATTCCAATTGAATGAATGGTTTATGAACACATATATGACATACAAACATTCAGCTTTACATACAAGGACTAGACTTACAAAAGAATCTGTCAGGGCCGATTTGACTGGGCATGGACACGACTCAGATATGAATGGGGAAGGGGAAGGTAATTCCGTGTCTCTTCAACACTGATTTGATGCGGGCGTCGGGCGCTGAGTCGGCGCGGCGGCATGGTTCTCGCATGCCCTGCCCTGCCCCCGCGTCTGCCCAGGCCAGAGCTGCCTTCATGTCTCTTCGCTTTTCCAGCGACGGACCAAGTGTCTTCTTGGATGGTTTCGCATCTCGCTCTCCAGCTACAGCTTCTCCTCGAATTTTTCGTCTCTATGGCTCTGCGATTGGTCGGTTGATTTTGCGGTGTCATCCAATAGCTGATTTCCGTTCTCACTACCACGCAATCCCCGGTTGAAATTTCTGCGGGCTGAGATGAGACTTGCGTACTGACGTCTTTCCCACGTTTCAAGAGGGTTGTCTTTATCTTCTGCATTTTTTTTAAATAGATCTTCGTGGCAGCTGTGTTAGGCCTGTCTGGTATGCCAATTATCAGGGCCTTTTTTCCTGGCCAGAAATATTGTTTCGGTGGAACCACTTTATCTATACTGCAAGCACAGCTCTCTTTCCTACTTACGCAGGTGTGAACTGAAAGGATTTGTGTTATATCTCGCCTCAGGAGCTAATAACTGAAAGGGCACTCTCTGATACGGAAGTTGTATTTACTGGCAAGACAAAAGTAATAATCTTTTGGAAACAAAACAAACTTCTGAAATTAAGGCAAAAAGAACAAACATCAACTGAAACTTTTCATCTTCACCAATTAGGTACCAGCCAGGGAGATAACGACAGCCTTGACAGAACTGCCAGTGAGACGGAGGCGGATGATGTATTCCGTTGCGGGGGAAAGTCCTGGAGGCGCGGCGTCGCTGGCAGGGACTCTTCCCCGATTCCTGAGCTATGGTTCTCGTAGGCGGTCGGCGGACAACTGACGTCGTGTTGCACTGCGCCCCCCTAAATAGTCGGCGAGCAGTGATACCGGCTGGACTCGTGTGACCGTGCGGAGGAAAATAGTTCCGGTTTAGTGCGGCTCTGGCGGTGCTCATCGCGTCCTCTGGTGACTTCTCCGGAAGCCGGCGGCGGTGGCCGAGGGGACTAAGGCGCTCCAGTCACGGTCTGCACGGCCACTACGGTTGGGGATTCAAATCCCCCTCGGGCATGGATAGTTGTGCCGTCCTAGTTCGTAAGTAGTTCATAAGTAGTTTGTAAGTTTAGGGACTGATGACCCCGTAGTTAAGTCCCATAGACTCTACAAACATTTGAACTTCTCCGGAACCGCCGCTGTGGAACGTCTCACTGGTAGGCATCTGTGCGCTTGGACCCTGCAGTACCGGTTGTCCACTCGCCAGGCGAAACACCGGTACACGACAATTTCTGCAAGGGTCCACGGTTTATCTGCGATTCTGTCGCATTTTAGAAACCTCTGACAACGGCTTTCTCTGCACACACGCTATTGTGTCCATTTATATTTCAGGGCCTCTCTTTTCCCTGCGTCCATTTTCGCCATTTATCTGCATGCTCCTAAAGTCAGGCTGGGGCGAGAGAATGTTGGATGGTGGTCGTTGGCGAAGTTGAAAGTAGGGGCGCCTCCCGCTAGCTCCGTCCTGGTCCCCAGACCAGCACACAGTGGGGCGGAATCACCGAAACGTGGACAAAACCACAAGAAGATGTTTAATTTAATTCACACGCAACTCATCACACGGAGGTTTTTGATCTTCGCTGATTACGAATTTCATGGTAACAGTTGTCTGAACAAAATGACGAAGCTAATATATATATATATATATATATATATATATATATATATATATATATATATATATATATATATAGACAGTAACAATTAATACACTGCTACGTGATTTGTTTACTATAACATAATAACAGAATTTTTGTCGAAAATATATCGAGAAAAATTATTCGATACCATACACATTGTAATATAATGTGCAACACAAAGGTAATAGAAAGCAGTCTCAGAAAATCAGTCGATGCTGAAGGAATTAAACTAGGTAACGAAGCAATAAAGGTGGTAGAAGAGTCTTGTTACTTGGGCAGTAAAATAACACGCGACGGTCGCAGTACAGATAATATAAAAGGCAGAATGGCAATGAAAAATTTGTTAACATCAAATATTAATTTAAGCGTAAGGAAGTCCTTTCTGAAGGCATTTGTGTGGAGTGTTGCCTTGTATGGAAGTGAAGCATGGACGATAAACACTGCGGACAGGAAGACGATAGAGGCTTTTGAGATGTGGTGTTACAGAAGAATGCTGAAGATTAGGTGGGTGGATCGCGTAACTAATGCGGAGGTACTGAACAGAATTGGGATGAAAAGGAATGTATGGCATACTTTCACTAAAGGAAGGGATCGATTGGTAGGACACATTACTAGACATCAAGGAATTATAAGTTTAGCATTGGAGGGAAGCATGTGGGGTAAAAATCGCACAGGGAGACCAAGAGATGAATATAGTAAGCAAATACAAATTGATGTAGGTTGCCGTTCTTTTGAGGAGATGAAGTGGCTTGCTCAGGATAGAGTAGGGTGGAGAGCTGCATCAAACCAGTCTCCGGACTGAAGACCATAACAACAATGAAACAATCTTCAGTATCGGTGACAGAACACAAATAATAAATGTAATAGTATAATCAACGATAGAAGTAATAAGTGTAGGTAATAAAGAATATCGTTCTTCACATTGAAAACTTGATATCATTGAAGATTTTGTTCTGATGCATACAACATGTTGGCCGCACGGGCACTTGTAAATATTGAATATGCAAGATAAATGGCTAATTTTGGCAGCTGATTTTTCTCAATTCCATTAGATAATTAATCAATCTATAGTCTGTGAGTTCATATTCCGCGGTATATTGCGACATGTGCTACTCTTGCTCTAATTGAAAATGCAAGCTCGGCAAAGCATCGGGAAAAATATAATTCAAATAGTACAGCCATGAAATTTATGACGATTTAGTGTACGAACATTTTGTACATGCCTGTAGCAACCGTATCCATCTTATAGAACTGAAGTTCTTCACTTCACAATAAAAATATTCACTCACAAACAGAGAGTAAATTTGCTTTGCTTTCACAGTGCCGCGTGTGCTCTCGGCGAAGTAACTCTACAGGTATCGAAGGTGGGGACTTCTCCTTCTGGAATGAAATGCAGCAATTCTTCTGCTATCCAACCCACCCATCAAAATTCCGAGGGTCGAATATTCATTTCTCGATGTTTTGGCCACGTTTTGGGGATTCCGTCCCACTGTGCGGCTGGACACTCCAGGCTGGAGGCCGGCGTGGCGTGGTGCACGAATGCCTCCAGCGGCAATGTCACCGAACAAAACCGTCCCTGGCCGAAACATTACAGTATATAACAACGTTATAGAGAAACCTTCGAACGTGCGCTTTCTTGCCGCCATTGTACATGTACCGGAAGTTCACCGTGTGCTGGTGCCACTCATTTTGGAAACACTGAACTAACACACTTTGCGCACATTACCACTGTCCATCCACGATTGTGTGATGCAGGTCTGAATTTCGTAGTGTGAAACGCAGAGAAATAGAGCAAGCAAAAGCAGACTCGCACAATTGGGTGTGCAGTGCCTGAAAGGGATAAAACAACACAAAACAGCGTACACTTAACATTTAATCGACGTATGCGCATATAGTGAACTCTGCAGAATATTTTTAAACTCCAAATTCAATCAGTCCACCACTTCACGAGAATGCACGCTTCGTACTGCGGCAAGACTCAAATTGGCATCTCAGTGGATCAATACTTAAAAGTTCCTGCCACATCTGGCCGAGTGTACTTGTACTTGATTAGAAACCTTACTGTCCGATAACTGGGAACTACTACTTCAGACCATCGGTACATATAAACAGCTGTAGATGCTACTGGGGCCGAGCGGTTGGTTCGCAGCTTTATGCCAGGATGAGGCATAGAATCTGGTGGAGCGCCAGAGGACGCTGATAAAACAGAATTAAAGTTAACGCGGTTATTTTGTAGCATACAATAATTCTGATGAAGGCGCCGGCTAGAGCAGTAGGTGGCTTCGCCTTCGGGCGCGTCCGCTCGCTGGCACTCTGCGACCTCGGTGTTGCCACTGCCGTCTGCACAGTGGACGGTAGTGCCCGCGCCGCGACGTCTGGGAATCGAACCAGGGACTATTATTGAGAAGTGCTCTATCCCTTCTCCAGTCTATGCACCTGCTAGTGGATCCATGCATGGCTCCCCATGAGGTCGGATGCCGTGCTGATACCCGACTCTGGATACTGGCTGGCCGGATTAGCACCAGAGTGCTAACTCGATGACATGAACATTGGCCTTCGGTAACCAACCACTGAATACTGATCTGGCTTCAGGTAGGAACCACATCGTTGTAACGTCGTCAGCACAGCGGATCACCATCTTCCTCGAATGATGGTCAGTGCGACTCGACCAGACTCCATCTCCCAGAAGCCTCTAGCAGCTACCAGTATGTACTGCTATCTGTGACAAAGACTGAGCACATGATTAAGCCACTGATCGACGACTACCTTCGTCGATTCGGAAGACCAAGTGACTGCTGCTTCTAAAAGTGGGAATATATATATTGCTGAAGCTATGACGTATGAAACGGTTCGACTGTGTTCCATTTGAAAATGCAGTGTTCACTCGATGTGCCATTACATACGCGGTCTTACTCACTCTTGTGTCAGAGTCACGTGTAGTTACAAATGTTTACTAGCTGCCTCTCTGTCTGACAGCCGTCTCACTCAGCAGTTCGCTGACGGTAGGCTTTCCAACTTGCCGACGCAGCGTCTGCCGTCGTCACGAAAGACAAGTGAGCATTTCTAGTACAGAGCTGTTGACCAGACTCTGTCCACCTACGGTGAGAAATCCAAGATTTTAAACACATATCCCTGTCACAATTTTTGAGGTATAACAATGCTCTGACCACTAAATTGTAACAGTGCTCCTCCAATTAGTACTTGAGCTTTATGATTCGCATTGCTTTGAGTGTAGATGACCCCTGCGATGGTTCCTACGCCACATTAAACGTTCCGGAAACGCTCGTTCCATCACCATCCGAAAATTTGCTGGCGGAAGGCTCCTTGCAACGCGAATACATATTTCATCGGAAGGCAGACGTGATGGTGATAGTAATTAATTACTCGAGTCAGGGCAGGTACTCGTTTCGCAGCGCGTATCCAATATATATGCTAATCTCTATTTGTTGAGTGCACACAGCTAAGAAGTATAATAAAGCATCTCTCAGGGAGTAATTAAAAACGCAGCGCTGTTAATCCAGCGAGGCCAAACAGTAATTGGCGCCAATTATTTTAGTCAGACGATAGCACTGTGCGCCAGTCTGCTCTGGAATTAGTGAAATTTCCTTATTTTGCTGCGATGTTCGGCGATGGATGAGGGCTAAATTAGCAATCACGAGCTACCGCGCCGACGTGGCATCATGTTCTGTATACCTTGGCATTACTTCACTCTATTTAAAATTATAAGCGGAAGTGATTATTGAAATGAATACAGGAAAATACGCTTTTCATCCTCTTACATTCTTGCATAAACAAAAGTTTCTATTTTATCAACAGAAGTTACCTAAATACATAACGTGTTTCACAGTAATTTCATTTAATGTCATCAACCTGTTTACAAATATCCCTACAAAGAAACCCTTAATATAATAGAACTCAACTTATTCAATCATAACAAACTTCCAATTAACAGTACATACGAAGTTATAAATCTGCTGCACCTAGTCTTAGAACAAAACTATTTCAAATTTGAAGATAATTTTTATACACAACCAGATGGTGTTGCAATGTGTTGTAACTTAGCAAGCACGTTAGCAGTTACATTTTTAAATACCCTACAAGAACGTTTCTTCCTGCACCAAGAAACAAACAAAATTATCTATTAATATCGTTATGTGGACGACATAATCTTGCTCATAGATGAAAATGAAACAGACATAAATAAAATTCATGGCCTTATCAATCAGCTACACCCTAAAATTAAATTTACTTTGGAACTAGAAACCAACAAAATGATTAACCATCTGGACCTCCTACACTAAACATACAAAATGAACACAAATTTGAAATACACAGGAAGCCAACAACGACCAATATTATCCACGCTCATTCTTGCCATCCCAGTTCACGTGAACTAGCCTTCTTCCAATCAATCATAAATAGAATTATGAATTAACCATTAGATGATGCAGCCAAGCAGAAAGAATTAACCATACTGCAATACATTGCACAACAAAATGAATACGAGCCCAGCATTATTCTAAAGCTCTATAACAACAAACGTATCCCTAAACCACCAACACGTACAGAAATTACATTACAAAGGGAAATTTCAAAGGTAAATAAACCAGTATACATCAGTACATCATACCTACGTAAAATATCCAATAAAGTGAAACAACTTTTTAGAAAGACTAACATCACTTCTTCGTTTCAGAACAAACACACACTTAAAAACTAAATCGTCACACATACCGCAAAACCTTCAAAATTTCTTAACTTATGTGATAAATATTATGTAGAATAGACTGGGCGAAATTCCACTATAAGATACAAAGAACACACTAGAGAAAGTGAAAAGAAACCTTCCACATTCTATCAACATTTGCAGCCCGAAAATAACACAGTAGACACCATACTACTAGAAATTTTACATACTGTACAGAAGGGACACAAGATGAATGTTCTTGAATAAATGGAAGTATGCATACACGTAATTAAAAACACAACTAATTTGCTGAACCATCAAACGGATTTCAGGCAAATAAAATTATTTCGATAATTTTATTCATATTCTTGTGTATGACAATGGATAAACGCTCCAACTGCCGATCATAGATAATAGTGCAATAACAAAATTACCAGTAATGCTTAACCAAAGAGACAATCCCATCGTTGATCTGAGATAAAATTATGCCAACAAAATTATCAAAGACGAATAAACCCAACTTAACATAATTTCGTTTAATAAAAGCTTTCCCTCAAATGCACAGACTCGACACCACACTCACAAAACGATCATATAATCTATCTCTTAACACCCATACATATTCTCTTTGCAAATAGTGTAAACATACTACATCTCTGGAGAGATATCAAATAAATTCAAAATCTGTAACTTCATAAACATCTCGTATGACAGCAAAATATTATATTACGTGACAGTAATATTATATAAAAAAGAAAACATGTCACAATAAGACCGAAATGTACAGTTTAACACAATGTGGTATGTATCATTTGATTTCCCTCTGTACAAGACAAGTATGTTGCATAGTACAAAATGTTATGAAAACTGATGTGCTGCAGGCGTAACACCTGAAGATGACTTCTAAGTCGAAATAAGCTTACAGTGTAACTATAACGAACAGTTAATATACAGTGTTGAAATTATATAATTTCTATTATTTTCTAAGAGTGTTAAAAAAATTTCAAATGTTTGTGAAGGTTATGGGACTTAACTGCAGTGACATCAGTTCCTAAACTTACAAACTACTTATAAACTTATACTAAAGACAACACAAACATCCACGCTCGAAGGAGGATTCGAATCCCCCGACGGTGAACGGCCCCGCGCATCGGAGCATAGCGCCTTAATGCCCTTGGACACTCCGCCGTGGCTCTATGGGTGTTGACTTTCGAATTATCCTATTCCAACAGGCATAATTCAATCAAATTCTCTGTTACAGCGACAGAGCAAATACTTTCCGTTTATTCAGTTACCTATCTTTCGTTCTCAGAATTACTTCGATGAATAATACAGGCAAACTCTGTGCATTTAGAAGGTAAATATACCACATAAAAATGTTATTTTTCAAATACAGTATGCGCGCTATGGTTTCAGGGGTCGTGATAAACATTCCTGGAAAATGGAAAAAGAACACACAGCAGAGAGAAATTTTAATATCACGTGATTGACGATGTATACAACACACGATCACATAGAGCGATACACACGTGATTGTAGTCACCAGAGCTTACGGCCGGCCGCAGTGACCGAGCGGTCTGCGGCGCACCAGTCACGGTCTGCACGGCCGTTGCTGTTACAGGTTCGAGTCCTCCCTCGGGCATGGGTCTTTGTGTTGCCCTTATCGTAAGTTAGTTGAAGTTAGTCAAGTGTAATTAGTCTAGCGACTGACAACTATGAAGTTTGGTGGCATAAGACCCCCCCCCCCCCCAAAAAAAAAAAAAAAAAAAAAAAAAAACAACAGCGTGCAAAGTGTCGACATTAGTACCGTGTATACCCTCCTTTCTCTTCAATTTAAGCCGTATTTCTCCCATGGAGAAGGTCGTAGAAGTGCCGAATATCATCTTACGGAATGGCCTGGCATCGAATTTCCACCTGGTGTCTCAGTTGGGGCAGATTTGGTACAAGTGGAACTGATCACGCAAGATGACGTTTCATCTTGCCCCAAACGTGTTCAGTAGGGGACCTATTGCCGACATCCTTCCTGTAACACACTGGACTCGCATTCGGAAGGATGATGATTTAAATTCACCTCCGGCCATCCAGATTTAGGTTTTCCGTGATTTCCCTAAACGACTCCAGGCAAATGTCGGGTCGTTAAACTCCAAGCTTCCTTCCTCCAAGCTTCCTTCCTTACTTCACTTTTCGAGAGTCTTCCGACGCAATGTGTGCCGCAGTGGAAGCGTAGCAGATTGCCGTTCTGCCGTTACCCGGTTTAAATCTCATCACTGTTAGGAAAAAGTTACGTATTTGTGTTTCTAGGTGTTTGTTATGTAACTTCCTTGTAAGTTCCAGTCGGGAGCCAGTTTGTTATGAGTGCACGCGTGTGTTAGAAATAAACCTATTCTATATCTAAAGTATTGTGCTGCATTAACAACATGGCCTCCCAGTTGCTGTTTTCAGCGTGGCACTATTTGGTGGAGGCGCCGGGTATCCTGCAAAAAATCTGCATCATCGTGGCTCCGATTACGCAGCGTAGAAGCCGTCGCCCACACGGACAATAACCAAAACAAAGGGTATACTGACTACCTCCTTCCGAAGTTCCGTGTCATCAGAAGACCCATGGATACGAAAACATCTGTGAGTTAGCTGTCCATCAGACACCAGTCAGTGTTCTCGAGAGACGCCGCAAAGGACCCAAATAAATGACTGAAAGGATACCACCGAGTAGCCAAGTTTAATAGGTGGGATCATACGATGTGTCTGGCGAAAGTATATTTATACCTGGATAGGACAGCTCAGTGGTTTAGAAACAACAAGGACGAGCTAGATGGCTGGGACAAATTGTAGACGAAATTTAAGAAGACGTTTGGAGACCACCAGCAACCCGTCCGCATGTCGGGAAAGCAATTGAAGAACAGGCTAAAACGACATGCTGAGTGACGCAGTCGTATCTATAGAATGTTTTTTCTTATGTCTCGTATTGAACCCGGATATAACTGAAGCCGATAAATTTTCACAACTGATGAAGGGCATTGCAGAAGACATGTACCGAGCTCTTCTGTTAAAACACGTTTCAACGAGAGTTTATCCAATGGTGTCAGAAAATTGAAGAGATGCAGCAGAGGAGAGTTGGACGAAAGAAGTATAACAGACTCCCAAATGAAGTCCCTATGGCCGTTGTGGAAGATGAGCATGACTTTGTTTCTGTCATACGACAATTTGTGACAGAAGAGACGCAACAGTTTATAGCAGCCGAGGCTGTCGGACCGAACGAGTAACTGATTATAACCATGGATGTCTGCCCTATACGTCATGAGGAAGCCGAAGCTGCTGAGGAAGAGGTATTTCAATCATTAGCGCCTGTCAGCCCCGCAAGTCGCACTCGACGTGAAGAATGGCCTCGCCGTACTCTGACTTGAGCTGCAGCCGCCAAACGGCAGCTTAGGAACCGACCTACGAGGTAACAATCGACTCCCCTGCCAACTGTGACAACTCGCAGGAGGACATATATCTGGAGGACAGATGACAACACGACAATGTGTTTTCATTGCGCCTTCCTGGATACTGTAGGCTTTTGATACCGTACCACACAAACGGCTTTTAATCAAATTGCGTGGTTATGGTATAACGCCTCAAATTGTCGACTGGATAGGGGATTTCCTGTCGGAGAGAACACAGTTTGTAGTAGTCGCTGGTAAGGCATCGACTAAAACAGAGGTGATATTGGGCGTTCCACAGGGTAGTGTCATTGGTCCTCTGCGGTTCCTTATTTACATAAACGATTTAGCAGAAAATCTAAGAAGCTCTCTTAGGTTGTTTGCAAATGACGCCGTCATTTACCGTCTAGTAAAGTCATCTGAAGATCAAAATCAACTGCAGAACGATCTAAATAAGATATCACTATGGTGTAAAAATTCGCAATTGACTCCAAATAATGCGAAGTGTGAAGTCGTTCCCATAAGTACGAAATGATAAATCAATCAAACGTGAATGCTGTAAACTCTACTAAATATCTAGGAATTACTATTAATTCAGACTTAAACTAGAAAGAACACGTAGATAATCTCGTGGGATAGGCGAACCAGAGAATGCGTTTTATTGGCAGAACCCTAAAAAGATGCAACAGAATTACAAAAGAAACTACATACACTACGCTTGTCCGTCCATTTTTGGAGTACTGCTGCCCGGTGTGGGATCCTTGTCATGTGGGTTTGACGGAGGACATCGAAAGAGTTCAGAGAAGGGCAGCTCGTTTAGTATTGTCACGATACAGAGGAGACAGCGTCACGGAAATGATACAGGACCTGTCATGGGAATCATTACAACAATGGCGCTTATCGCTGCGGCGTGGTCTACCTACGAAACTCCAATCACCAACACTCTCCTCCGAATGCGAAAATATATTGTTGACTCCCACCTACATAGGTAGTAATGATCATCAGAATAAAATACGAGAAATCAGAGCTCGAACGGAGAGATTCATATGTTCTTTCCTCCCGCGCGTTATTCGAGAATGGAATGGGAGATGAATAGTGTAAAGGTGGTGCGATGAACCCCTCTGCCAGGCACTTAAATATATGCAGGATATCCCATGTAGATGTAGAAAGAGAAGATGAATATTTAGCAATTATTATGCCTCAACAGGCCACACATCAGAGCAGTCATTTCGACGGCAGTCAACTGCGTATGATTACTGTCGACCTTTGGGGCGAAGCCCGTCGCCTTATCGTGGACGTGATAGCTCTACAACACGCCGCCGCCGTTCACCGTCGAATTATAGAGATACCAGCCGCTTGCCTAGACACCATGTTCAGAAAAACAAGGCGAGGCGCCCATATACGGAGGTGTGGCCGCCACAGACGAAAATCCTCCATGGACGACAGTCATATCGGGTAATATCACTGACGTCACATTGTTGGCCTAGTCTACAACTTTCAGTGTGTTCAATTTCAGATGTGTTACGACCCGTCACTCTACCTTTCATTCTATCCCTGAGAAACCGCATGTGCAGATCCTGTACGGGCCTTTCTGGTTACGAAAAATGTTCGACTGCTGTCCTGGCCATCACATTCTCCAGATTTTTCACCAATTAAATACGTCTGGTCAATGGTGGCCTAGCGACTGGATTGGAACAGTATGCCAGTCACTACTCTTGATGAAGTGTGGTATCGTGTTGAAGCCACATGGTCATCTGTACCTGTAAACGCCATCCAAGCTCCGTTTGACTACATGTCGTTATTACGGCCAGAGGTAGTTGTTCTGGGTACTGATTTCTCAGGATCTATTCACCCAAATTGCGAGAAACTGTAGTCACATGTCAGTTGTAGTATTTTTGTCCGATGAATACCCGTTTATCATCTGCATTTCTTCTTGGTGTAGCAATTTTTGGCCAGTAGGGTATTAAAAACAGGATGCAGCCACTTCAAGTTTTAGGTTTAACAGAATGTAGCCATAACGCTATCCTCGGATTGGACTTCCTTCAAGCGTTCCAGGCTGTGACTGACAGTTTAAGATTTGAGCTACAAATACACACGTACTCCCAAGTTGCGTTGTTTGCTGTCGAGAATGTTGAGATGCTGTCGTTAACAAAGAGAAGAGTCCCAGTCAGCAACCGAGATGACCAATTAAAGTGAAGTGCTTGCCGATCGCAAAAAACTAATTACTATAACGAAGGAAATACCAGCAGCTATGATAATAATTACAGGTGCTCTATGAGACCTTTGGATGGTAAGCTCAATGTCATCGAAAACGTCTTAGGCTCTACTGTTACTGATGACAACGCACTAAAGGAAACTACTATCGAATTGCGTATAAGGCCCGGATGGACCCAGGAACAACGTCAACAGGTTTTAGCCATACTATACAAATTTGCAGGCGAATTCAGGATGTTGCACGATGACATTATTCAACCTTCAGAGAGTTCTTGGTCGTCTTCTGGGGTCCTAGTGAAGAAGGACGATGATACATGTCGTTCTGTGTCGACTATCGGGGGCGGCTGAACAAAATCACAAAGAAAGATGTCTACCAATCGAGGTAACGAAGCTAACAGGGAGAGGAAAAGACTGCTTTTATTATACCTGACGGCCTCTAAGAGTTAAAAGTCATGCCGTTCGGACTATGTAATGCGCCAGCCACATTCAAATGCATGATGGACACCTTGATTCGACATACATATGACACAGTCGCTTACTCAAGGACATTTGCGTAACATCTAAGCAACAGTCAACTGTGTTGAAGTTTGTTCATAGTTCAGGACTCCACCTAGATCCAAAGAAGTGCCCCTTTGTCGCTAGAGAGATAAAAATTTTGGGGCACCTAGTCTACGGAGATGGTGTCCGTCCTGTTCCAGATAAAGAAAGGGCAGTCACAGAATTTCCAACTCCTCAGCACATTCGTGACGTGAGAAGTTTTCTCGGGCTGTGATCATACTACCGGCGTATCATAAAAGGTTTTTGTAACAAGACACGTCCATTGCAGGAAATTCTGTAGGGAGATGTCAAGATTTACTGGGATGAAACGAAAGGAAGAGCTTTCCAGGCACTCAAGGAGGCACCAGTTCAAACCTTGTACGACGACAATGCGAAAACCGAACTTTACACTGACTCTAGCGGTTATGGTATTGGTGCAGTAATCGTACAATTTCAGGTATGTGCTGAAAAGGTAATAACCTATGCATCAAGAGTACTCTCAAAGTTCGAGAAGGACTGTCACGCAGTTATCTTGGCTGTCAACAAGTTCAGCCCGTAATTATTTGGCAAACAATTCATTGTCGTGACTACCATTCTATATGTTGGCTGACTAGCTTCAAAGATCCATCTGGTCGACTAGCAAGATGGGCACTCAGACTCCAAGATACGATGTCACAGTGGTATTCAAATATTGGCACAAACTCAAGGACGCCGACTGCCTTTCGAGGAATCCATTAGTGGAACACAACAGCATGGTCGAAATTTCCGTCCTTATTAAATTAGGTAACATTACAACTAACCAGACTGGAGATCCAGCAATATTACAACCATAGAGGCCTTGGAGAAGGCATCCTTGGTGATGAATTTCGGAAAGCAGTGTTTAGAAGTTTTGGTTTAGCAGCACTGTCATTTGAAACATCACCTCTGCTAACGCGTATGAAAGTATTGATGACAAAGACGTACAAATATTAAGAGAAACATTTATGAAAACAGACTGCATCGTCAAGTGAAATGAAGTAAATTAAAGAGCAATCTGACACGTAGACAGATTAAAAATTTGAATCATTTACATTCGTAAAAAAGATTTTTTGTAGGTGTCACACGTATTTCAACTTCTGTAACAGGAAGAATAATGATGGAATTTTCACCATGAAGATCAGCCGATAGTTACATTGAAAAAGAATAGAATAAAATCATTTAATGACAGTCACATTACATTATTTGTGATTTGGTTGGAATATATGTTTCTTGGAGGTATGCTGAAGGTGAAAGTGAGTAAAAAATTGGAAGTGGGGTGAGTGATGGAAGAGGAGGCCGGGTTAACAAAAATAAGGGCATCAAAATAACAGAGTTGTGCAGCATAATGCTGTGTGTTGAATAACGTATATGGACGCAAGGATGTACGCATATTTTTGTCCTCGGGTTATATCTTTGCCTTATGTGTTCACTGTGAGAATCATTATGCGAACAGGAAAGCAGAATTACCTATTTTTAATATTTTTAAAGATGCAAGGAGTGCAATGAAAGATAATTCGAAGGGGCCTTTGCCACAAATGTGCACGTAACACAAATCATTTGTGTGAGGATCCATCAAGAGTGAATAAAGGAAGCCGATGTCTTCACGTACGAAAGAGATATTAGACGAAGACAGTCTGCGATAGATGTCGATCTATCACAACAGCCATCTAACCGAACAGTGGGTGCAACTACGAGGTCAATCCTGTTCCCAGAAGTGGAAATAAAAATATCATGGTCGCTATTTTGCATATTTTATTGTTATTATTATTTTTATTCTTATGACTTCATTTTGAATAGCTACGACTTCCTCCTACTATAATGTAGCCTCTTCTCCCTGTCTTACTCTTTTTCTCATAGCATTGAAATCAAACATATAAATTTGAAGGTTTCAGGTAGGAACTAAGTATCTGCTTGCTGATAAACACCAACTGCATTAAAAAAAATTGTTTCTTTACTTTGTAAAGATTTTGGTTGAATTTCTACCACAATCAAGACTAGTAATCTTAAACTTTCCAGTAAGTTGCCAAGAATTTAAATGAGATTATTTTTAAAAATTGAATGCTGTGTTAGTATATGATATTACATTGCTTAAATGCGTTGCACAATATACTACGAGTAGTTCTTTCATCATAACAAACCTAGCTTAAATTTATTATTCAATTGAGAAGTCTTTCCACTCCCGATCAAAAATTAATTTTAATTGCGTATACTGTGGAAGACTGTGATATTTGACCTTCTTAATATTTAAACTTTCTGGTCTTCCGTAAAAATCTAGATTGCAAATGACAAAATCACACTAATTTTCTTTCTGTAATTGAAAGTAAATTGAATGAGCTGTTAATATTGTTAAATATCTACCAGCCAAAGCTGAAAGAATATTCCGATTTGATATGGTGGAACTTTGATAGCAACTGTTACTATTATTAAAGTGCAATGAAAGTGAAAATGAATGTAATATTTAAATGGAAGGCATTGGACAATTCTGAATGGTAATGAATCTAAACTGACGGTTCCTAATAAATGGGTACTTTGAGTAAAATGCAACTAACGATTCGTCGGTGATCATCATCATATACTAAAGGCTATGCCTTATGGATGTAGCCACCTCCCTCTCTCCATTGTCATCCTCTTTAATTCTTCGTACGATTTTATCCCAATATCCTCTTTGATGTTATTAAAATACGTTGCTCTTGACCTGCCTCTTGGTTTTTCCTTAAAACGTTTCCTTCAAATACATTCATTAGGAACTGGTTGTGTCTCATTATGTACCCTATCATTTTTTATTTTCTTCTTCCCATATAATTTAGCAGAGTTCTGTTCTCATTCACTTCTCTTAAGATCTGTTCATTACTTTTCCTATCTACCCAGCTTGTTTTAGTCATTCTTCTCTATATCCACATTTCCATTACTTCCAGTCTCTTTTTCTCTGCCTTTTCCAGAGTCTACGCTTCACATCCAAATGTTAAGACACTCCAAACAAAAGTTTTCCTACTTTCTAGGCTTATTTGATTGTCTGTTAATTTGATTTGATTTTTCCAGGGAAGCCAAAACAGTCTTGGTCCAACCCGCCACTGCCCGCACCGAAACTAAGTTTATTGTGCGGTACCGCTCCCTGTATGTCTAGTAAAGCCAACCACTGCCCTTGAACAGTGCATGGAGTCCCTTTACCAGTTCTTTATTAGACACAATTTCTTCGGGTCTGGTTGTCCCAAATGTTCTGTGCTTTTTACTCTCCAATTCAATGCATTTGAAGATTAGATGTGATGCAGTTTCATCACCGGCATCACAGATCCTACATTTAGGGTCCTCTACTGTTTTTCCCATTGTATGTAGGTGTTTTCTGAAATTCCCATGGCCTGTCAGCAATCCAACCATGAGTCTAATCTCTCTCCTGTTCAGGCCCAGGATTGCAGAGCTTCTTTTAAAACATGGCTTTGGCATCATTACCTTGCCATGTTTTTGTTGATGGACTTTGGACCAATATTCTACGTGCTGTCTTCTGAGCCAGTTACGTAGCTCCAGTTTGATCATTGCCTTGGTGATTGTCAGGACAGGTTCCGGTCCAATAAATGGAGACTCTGTCCCCATCCTGGCTAATCTATCGGCATGTTCGTTGCCACTGATCCCCGAGTGGACAAGGACCCACAATAGGTTTACTCTATTGCTTTCCCCTAGCTCCACCAGAACCCTGTGACATTCTGCAACAATTTTAAACCTTGTTGCAGGAGCTGCCAGTGATCTCAGGGCTGCCTGTCTGTCTGAATAGATGTAGATGCTACGATCTTTGTAGCACCTACGCAAATCCTCCTCCACACATGCCCTGATGGCAGTGATTTCGGCCTGGAATACTGAGGCCAGTTTCTCTAGAGAGATGAAGCCCTCCAGTCTTGGCTGCACCACATATACCACGGCCCCAACGCCTTGGTCTGATTTCGACCCGTCAGTGAACCAGACAATATTCCCTGTACGGTGTCGAACTATTTTCTCCCACTGCTCCCTACTTCCAATTGATATACTGAAACGCTTGTTGAAGCAGTATGGGGTTATAATATAGTCGGCTGGTATTTCCCCAACCTTTCCTATATTTACCTCACTCACTATTTGATTCACTGTGTGATTCTCGATATCCCAAAGAGTTCCAGTTGTTACCAGTTTTGAGTCTGTAGGCACCAGCTGCTGCTTCCATCCTGACCCAAAGGTGTATTGGGGGCATATCCAGCATGGTTTCCATCCCAGCAATTGGTGTGCTGCTAATTCCGCCTGTTATGGCTAAGTAGGCTAGTCTCTGCACCTTACCAAGCTCCTTAGCAGCAACCTGCTGTTCTACCTTCTTCCACCACACGACCGCCCCATAGGTGATCCAGCGTCCAATCACTGGTGTATATCCAGTGCATACCCCTGGGGCTCAGGCCCCAATTTTTGCCACAAGCTCTCCTAGTACTTACTAAAGTACCTTTTGTCTTGGAATAAATATTCCTAATGTGAGGGGTCCATGTCAGTTTCTTATCTAGGGTAACCGCTAGATATTTCACTGTCCCCTTCACAGGTAGTGCTTCATTGAAAAGCTTTAGATTCCAACTTGAGTGTTGGAAATGTTTCCTTGTGAATGGTACAACAGCAGTCTTCTTAGGACTAACCCCCAGATCCTGTTTTCTGCACCAGTCTTGCACAATGTCCAATGCACCATGTGCCATATTCTTCACTACGCCAGCAAATTTGCCAAGTATTACTATGACAAGATCATCTGCGTATCCTTGGCAAACGTACTGCCTAGAGTTTAATTCTCGAATGAGATCATTCACCACTAGATTCCACAATAAAGGGGAAAGAACTCCTCCTTGCGGGCAACCCCTAGTGGTGTTGATTACCATTTTTTCATTCATCATGGAAGCCTCTACCTTTCTTCCACTGAGCACGGCACTAATCCTCCTACATATAGTGGCCCCTAGGTCATGCACCTCTGCTGCCCTAACCATGGAATCGAAGGTTGGTAGCTAAAAGCCCCCTCAATGTCCAGGAAGATACAGAGGGTTATTTCCCGAAAGTGTAGTGATTTCTCCATCTTCCCAACAAGTTGGTGGAGAGCTGTCTCACATGATTTACCTGGTTGATATGCATGTTGGTTTGAATGTAGAGGAGCCCTAATTAACCTCCTTTCTGCAACATGCACATTAACCAGCTTTTTCCAATGTCTTAAGAATGATGGAGGACAGGATGATTAGTCTTATATCCTTGGCCTTGGTATGATCAATTCTCCCTGGTTTAGGAATGAAGACAACACTCACTGCCCTCCAGGCATTGGGAATGATTCCTGCTGCTAGGCTAACCCTGAATAACCGGCATAGGAATCTAATAAGATTTTCTCCCGCTTGTTGCAGGAGTGCTGGATAGATTCCATCGGGGCCAGGTGACTTGAACAGTTGAAATGTTCCCACCGCCCATCGGACCTTACTGAAATCGGCACACTCCTTGGCCAAATCCCAGTCCTCTTTGCGAATACCTGAGAACCGTTGTCTCTCAGGAATCGCATTCTTGTCTTAGTTATCCCCCAGAGTATATTGAGGAAAGTGAGTCTTGAGGAGCAGTTCCAGTGTTTCATGTGCTGTCTTTGTATACTCCCCATTCTCCTTCCTCAATGTTCCTCCTGGATTAGTTGGTACCCAATGAGGATTTTATGAAGTCTCGCTTGAGCAGCCCTCCACTTCCTCACGGAATACCTTCCAGGATGCCTCCTTTGCCCGTCTGATGGCAAGGTTGTAATTGACAAGGGCCTCACGATATTTTGCACATTGTCCTTTGCTCCTCGCAAGGTTAAACAGTCTTCGTACCTGTTTCCTTTGCATTTCCAGGTTATTATTCCACCAAGGCACACTCCTATTTGTGCACTTCTTGGTGATTGAGCAGTTGTCCTTGTATGAGGTCACTATAGCAGATGTTAAGGCCTTACTTCCTCAAACTCTGCTGGATTCCTTATCGAAGTTTTAATTTCCGATAGGCTGAAGTCAAGGTCTCTCCTATATGTCTCCCAGTCCGTTTTCCTGGGGTTCCTATAGGTCATGGTCTGTCTGGTTCCCATATCAACCTTGAATTTAATATACATGTGATCTGATGAGGATGGCCACTGTTTGACATAACTTCCCATCATCATGGAACCATAAGTGTTGTCAATTACTTCTTCCTTCTACTATTCCTGAATGTAGGTTCATCACCCCTATTCAGGATCTCCAAGTTGTTAGATAGGAGAAATTCAAGAATGTGCTCACCTCTAATGTTGGTGTCCTTGCTGCCCCACGATAGATTGTGGGCATTGGCATCACATCCCACCACCAGTTCGTTACCTTGCCGATGGCAGGCTTCCGTCAGTCTCCTCACTTCCAAAGGAGGAAGAGAGCTGTCTTCGTAATGAAGGTATGCTGAGGCCAAAACAATTTCCTTGATACCTTCCTCACGTTGCTGTATCGTGATGGTCACCAAGTCCCTGGAACAAAAATCCATCATTGGTATGAAAGGTATTCCATTTCTAACATAAATGCATGTTCTGGAGTTTTTTAGATTTCTAGCATAATTCAGCTAACCTCCAGTACCACCGAGGCCCTATACACCCCCTTTGTATTAAATAGGGTTCTTGTATCAGGGCCACGTCCACCTCCTGTCTCCCCAGGAGACGGCTCAGGGCAGCAGTGGCCCTTTTACTGTGCTGCAGGTTTATCTGCAGCACTTCCAGTCCCCATCTTGCTGTCATTATTGCCTTTAAGTTCTTTGATTACCCTGACACAGACCTGCGAGAACCCTAAAAACAGTTTCAGGCCTTGCTCTCGCATTGCCTTCAGGGACTTCTTCTCCGACCTCCACCATCAGGGTTCGTCCTTCCGGAACGACCTTTTGGTTAATTACCCTCCAATCCTCTGTCGAGACTTTTGGGTTCTGTATCCTTATTTTATTGAACAGAGTCTTTGGAGGGACATCCTTAAGGATCTTTGGTACCCATATTGATACCTTTGCAGTCTTCAGGAGTTCGGTTGCTGTCTTGACCAGCAGCTTTGCATCCTCCCACAGGGATATCATAGGCACCTTGTCCTTAAGCCATTCTGCTGTGTGGTCCCCCTCGCAGACAAAAATGAAGGCACCGCGACCTAGATAGACCCTCCTGAATTTGGGTCCTGGACCAGCGTCCCCCCCAATCTCTTCAAAGAGGGCCATTGCACGAGCTCCTCCTGCTGCGAGGTGATGCTTACCAGTGGGTATCCTTCTTGGACAACCGCCAGTCGAAAGACCGAGACTGCAGTACTATAGGTCTGTTTCCCTATTTCCTGCCTCAGCCTTTTAGGATCAGGCTTGTCCAGAGAGGAGGGAGTCTTAGATTCCTCTCTAACCCTCTTGCCACCTATCTTTGACGTCGAGGGGGTCTGTGTACCCCTTCGACCTGAGGCAGTTTCTTTTTGGAGGTCTTGGGCTCAAGCCCCTATGATTCCCTCCACTTATGCTTAGGAAGCCATTCTTTTCCTTCCTTTTGCTTCTGTTCCTTGAGACGTTTCCTCCTCTGAGCTCCAGACAAAGCCTTAATCCTCATCTGGTCCAACTTCTCTGTTACAGTTCCCACTTCTTCCTCAGGCCTAGACCCTGATTCAGAAGTAAGAGTGCACTCCATCCGTCCTGATCCTGATGTCTGAGTATCTGAGGTCTCAGATTGCCCCTCAGATTTTTTAAAAAGATGTTTTCTTTCTCTGTGTACATCTTAGTCCCATGAGATTTGGGGATTTATATGGTTCACACCACGATAACCCCGCGCGGTGCAAGGCTATTTACTCAGGGAGGTCGTCCGGTATCCTTGAGGCTCCGTTCGAGAAACATCCACCCATGTGCCACGCACCCCTCGGCATGGTTTGCATCACACCTTGGGTTGGGAAAGGCATTGGGAAAGGACTGGGAGAGGATAAGGAAGACGGGACGTTGCTGAACACGCTTGGTCTGAACCATCAGCTGAGGCCTTTCCGGCAGTAGGTTCTCTACCTTCGGTATAGTCCTCTGCTTCACACGGATACGCAAGCCTCTCCACCTGCACGGACAGTGCTTCGTCAAGGTGGTGTCCCCCGGAAAGTTGATTGTCTGTTAGTAAATTCCTTTCATTTTCGAAAGTTTACTTTGCCAAGGCTATTCTTGTCTTTATATATGAGATACTTTTATTTTCGTCAGTGATTGTGCTCCTCAAACAACAGACGTTCTCAACATGATCTAGAACATCATCTTCTAGTTTAATATTAACTTTACCATTTTCTTTTGTCTTCCCAACTACCATAGTTTTTGCTTTCTTCTTATTAATTTTTAGATTAAATTTTCTCAGGATTTTGGCAAATTTTAGCAACATAAACGCCACTTCCTTTACTGAGTAACCAAGTACTACTACATCATCTGCAAAACATATACTGTGTATTCGTTCCCCATTGATTTTAATTCCTTTGGTTTCTCTTTTCAACTTTCAAATTGCTTTTTCAATAAATAAGTTGAACAAATATTGTCTCCTGCTTATTTTTGTTTTCTTCTTCACACCATTCACTTCTATCTCTGCTTCCTGTCTTTTATATAGTTTCCAGTTTCATCTCCTGTTTCTCCAATAAAGATTTGTTTCCTTAATTGTTTAGAATAACAATTTCCAATTAACCACGTCAAATGCCTTTTGTAAATCTATAAAGGTCAAGTATGTTATTCTATTAACTTCAATTCGTCTTTCTAATACTATCCTCAGAGCTAGTATCGTTTCTCTAGTCCCCTTTCCAGATCTGAAACCAAACTGGTCTTCTCCTAGGTTTGCTTAAGTTTTCTTTTTTATTCGAGATTTTATTATGTTTAACATTATTTTGGAGGTGTGAGACAATAAGGAGATTGTTCTATTGTTCTCACAGTGCATAGTTTTTTTTTTTTTTTTTTTTTTTTTTTTTTTTGGATTCTACTAGTTTTACTGTTAAGCAAATATCGGTGGTTCTTTTCCATATTCATAGGTTTCCTTCAATATTTCTGCTGGGATGTTATCTGTGCCTGTCGCTTTGCCATTACTTAGATCATTCAAGGCACTGTTGAATTTCTCTTTGGATATAGGTGGCCCTATCACGTCGATATTAACAATTTTCTCTTCTTTTAGAATTTCCCCCTCATTAGCAATATCTTCTCCTTCACATAGTTCCTCAATATACTCTTTCCATCTTTCACACACATCTTCTAATTCGAAAAGTAGGTCACCGTTTTTATTCTTGACCGTATTTGTTTTTGTTCTTGTCTTTGTCTGCAACGTTTTAATTTTTGAGTAGGCTTTATCAGTTTGACCTCCACTTAGATCTTATTAAATTTCCTTATGTTTGTCGTGCATCCTCTTTTCTTTTTCCAATCTACATTTCTGTGTAATTGCATTTTTTACTCTTTTGTACATATCGAAATCTTTTTTCCTTAGCCTGTTTCGTTCTTCAATAAGGTCTAATATTTCCTTGGTCATCCATGGTGTCTTTGGTTCTAGTTCTTTAGCAGCTACTTCTACAGTCTCTTTGAATCCTTACCATCCTTCCCTGTTACCTATCATGTTATCGGTCAATTCTTTCGTGGACGCGGCTATTTGCTTTTCCTTAATTTTTTTTTTTATATATATATATATATTTCTTAAATTTGCTGCTATAGTCTGCATTCACTAGAACATGGTCACTGCATATATATATTCAGGGTATGAATAGCTAGACTTTATTTGATTAATAAATTTTTTCTTGACTACGATATAATCTATCTGATACCTTCCGCCATCTACTGGACTTTTCCACGTATATATTCTTCTTTTGGGCATTTCAAAACACGTGTTGATTTCTATCATATCGTACTCTTCACAGAAATCTAGCAACCTTCCTCCTCTAGAATTCATTTTTCATCGCCCGAACTTGCCATTCCATTGATCGATGAAGCAGATAAATTATATTGCAACCCATATCAGTGCGAAATATTAACAAATTAATCAAAGATATGTACTGTAGAAATCAAGGTTTTTGGGATTACGATTCCGCAATTTAGAAAAATTACACCACACTTGCAGAATCTCTACTCTCTTTCACTTTGATCGGAAAAGAAGACAAATATTGTTTTGAGTTTTACATAAGTAGTCTTCAGTGTCCTTGGCCTACCAATATTAATGAATTACAGTGGGAGCTGCGTACATTATACATCTTGGTCATAATATAAAGTCTGACAATAAAGCTCGGCGAATACTCCTGTAACATTAACGTACATAAATTACGAAATGCATTTAAGTTACTGTCCTTCGAAATACATGTCTTGGAAACTCTGCACGAAGTCGTCCTTTGGGTTCGTCTTCAAAAGCCTCATCACGTTTCGTTGGATGTCAGGACTGTAATCAAATCTCTTTCTTTTCAAACCGAGTTTCAGTCGAGATAATAGGACGAAGTCTGGATGCTTGACATCCTGTGAGTATGGAGGATGTTGAAGTTGGAACAGCCCCTATTTTTCCAGGAAACGTTTGACGGCATTGGCTGTGCGGTGGGCGAGTGTTGTCGTGAACAAGAAATCCTGAATCTTGTTGTGCGTACTGGGGATGTACCATGCTTAGAAACTGTATACATTTCAACGCACCTTACAACATTCAATATTGTTTAATGTGGTAGAAATTTCTTTACTATCGCAAAATATGGTGAGCAACGATTTGATCCGTGATTTTACGGCTTTGGCCTTTTTTCGACGAAGTGATATCGAAGAACCCCATTCCATGATTAGCCGTTTCATATCGGAGACACAAGTATTCATTCTAAGGGACAATACGATTCAAGAAACTGAGTGTCACATCCGCCGTTTCGACAAAACCTTGTGAAACTCTCTCTACGTGCCTGCTTCTCATCGTCAGTACAGTGTTGTGCCACAAGACGTCAACACCTCTCCCCTAACTTCTGGATTAAGGATATGACGCACGGATTCACGGTTAATATACAGTCCATGCGAAGTCATGCGCACAGTTACACTACTAGTCATTAAAATTGCAACACCAAGAAGAAATGCAGATGATAAACGGATATTCATTGGACAAATATAGTATACTAGAACTGACATGTGATCACATTTTCACGTAATTTGGGTGCATAGATCCTGAGAAATCAGTACCCAGAACAACCATCTCTGGCCGTAATAACAGCTATGATACGCCTGGGCATTGAGTAGAACAGAGCTTGGATAGCGTGTACAGGTACAGATGCTCATGCAGCTTCAACACGATACCACAGTTCATCAAGAGTAGGGACTGGTGTATTGTGACGAGCCAGTTGCTCGGCCACCATTGACCAGACATTTTAAGTTGGTGATGGATATGAAGAATGTGCTGGCCAGGACAACAGTCGAACATTTTCCGTATCCAGAAAGGCCCGTACAGGACCTGCAACATGCGGTCGTGTATTATCCTGCTGAAATGTAGAGTTTCGCAAGGATCAAATGAATGGTAGAACTACGGATCTTAACGCATCTGAAATGTAAAGGCCACTGTTGAATGTGTCGTCGATGCAATGAAAAGGTAACCGAAACGTGTAACGAATGGCACCCCATACCATCACGCCGGATGATACGCCAGTATGGCGATGACGAATAGACGCTTCCAATATGCGTTCACCGCGATGTCGCCAAACACGGATGCGACCATCATGATGCTCTAAAGAAAATCTGGATTCATGCAGAAAAATGACGTTTTTCCATTCCTGTACTCAGGTTCGTCGTTGCGTACACCATCACAGGTGCTCCTGTCTGTGATGCAGTGTCAAGGGTAACCTCAGCCATGGTCTCCAGCTGATAGTCCATGCAGCTGCAAACGTCGTCCAACTGTTTGAGCACATGGTTGTTGTCTTGCAAACGTCCCCATCTGTTGACTCAGGGATCGAGTCGTGGCTGCACGATCCGTTACAACCATGCGGATAAGATGCCTGCCATCTCGACTGTAGTGATACGAGGCAGTTGGGATCCAGCACGGCGTTCCGTATTGCCCTCCTGAACCCACCGATTTCATATTCTGCTAACAGTCATTCGATCGCGACCAACGCGAGCAGCAATGTCGCGATACGATAAAAGGCAATAGCGAACGGCTGAAATTCCACCTTTATCAAAGTCGGAAACGTGATGGTACCCATTTCTCCTCCTTACACGAGGCATCACAACAACGTTTCACCAGGCAACGCCGTTCAACTGCTGTTTGTGTATGAGAAATCACTTGGAAACTTTCCCCATTTCAGCTTCATGTAGATGTCGCCACCGGCGCCAATCTTGTGTGAATTCTCTGAAAAGCTAGTCATTTGTGTATCACATCATCTTCTTCCTGTCGGTTAAATTTCGCGCCTGTAGCACGTCACCTTCGTGGTGTAGCAATTTTGATAGCCAGGAGTATAGTGGGTTTCGCAGGTAGTGTCTGAATAAAATACGTTCCCATATGCATGTCGCGTATCATACCTCGCCTGAGCCCCTGATTGTTCTGAGCAGAGTACACTGTACACCGCAGAGAGGTGTTTCGCCGCTCCCCTCGCCGCCGCTCGCGGCCAGCAGCCACTGTGCTCCCACACTGGCCGCCAGCACTGACCGCATCACTTCCAGCGCGCCGCCCACCAAAGCGATCACCCGGCGCCGGTTGCGGCTGTGGTCGCGGATCGGGCAGCTCATTAACGGCGTCCGCTATCGGGCGCGGCCATCTGCCCCGATGGCTGAGCGGTGCGCCGCGCCACCGGACTTCCCGTCGGCTCGTACTCACGCTCCGAGCGTCAAGCGCCACAATTCGGACGCGATCTCTCACCCCCAGTTTATCGGCGTGTGGGTATTAGACAGCAGATTTTAGTGGTGTCGCGTGACAGGAATACATGATCTGGTGGTGCGATGCTGATGAACCTTACGTTGGAGAGATGAATCATGTAGCGCCAATACTAAAGTGGTGTGTAGTACACCACGGTACCTAGTTAGCCTGTCTAGTTAATCAGTGCCGAAAACCGATTTAGTACACCTGGACAGAGAAACAGTGGTTGGGAAGGGAGTAAAACAAGTATGTATCCTTTCCCCAATATTGTTAAATCTGTAGATTCAGCAAGCAATGAAGGGATGCAAGAAGAAATTTGGAGAGAGTATTAAAGTCCAGGGAGAAGAAATACATTGTGGTTTGTCCATGACGTAATTCTGTCAGAGACAGCAAAGGACATTGAAGAGTAGTTGAACGCAGTTTATGGAAAGGAGGGTACAATATGAACATTAATAAAAGTGAAACCAAGGTAGTGGAATGTAGTGTAAGAAAATCACGCGATATTGAACGAATGAGATTAAGTAATGAGAAAATAAGTGTAGTAGATGAGATTTATTTGGGTAGGAAAAGTAAAAATTATGTAAGTTCAAAATTATTATGGAAGGAAATATAGTTCTCAAGAAGACAAATTTGTTGGCATCCGATATTAATTAAAAATGTTAGAAAGTCCTTTGTGAAAGCATTTTTCTGGAGTGTAGCATTCAATGGAGTGCAACGTGGACGATAAGGATTTCTGACATGAAGATGATGCAAGCTCATAAAATGTGGTGCTACAGTCGAATGATCTACATCCGCACGGGATACTCTGCAAATCACATTTAAGTGCCCGGCAGAGGGTTCATCGAAACACCGTTGTAGTATTTATCTGCCATTCCATTCTCGAAAAGCGCGCGGGAAGAAAGAACACCTGAATCTCTCCGAGCGAGTTCTGATTTCTCGTATTTTATTCTGATGATCATTTCTACATATATAAGTGGGAGTCAACAATATATTTTCGCATTCGGAGGGCAATGTTGGAGTTTCGTAAGTAGCCCACGCCGCAGTGATAAGCGTCGTTGTTGTAATGATTTCCATCTCAGGTATCATGTCCGTAACGTTGTCTCCCCTGCATCGTGACAATACGAGTCGAGCTGCCCTTCTTTGAACTCTTTCGATGGCTTCCGTCAAACCCACTTGATAAAGATCCTACACTGGGCAGCATAACTCTAAAAAAGGACGAACAAGCGTAATGTATGCAATTTCTTTAGTACTGTTGCATCTCGCAAGGGTTCTGCCAATAAACCACAGCCTTTGGTTTTCCTTTCCCGCGATATTATCTATGAGTTCGTTCCAGTATAAGTATGAAAAAATAGTAATTCCTAGGTATTTTGTGGAGTTTACGGCCTTCGCTTTTGATTGATTTATCTTTTAAACAAAGTTTAACGGATTTCTTTTCGTAGTCATGTGGACGACTTCACCCTTCTCATTATTTAAATTCAATTGCCAATTTTTACACCATAGTGATATCTTATTCAGATCGTTCTGCATTTGGTTTTGACCTTCAGATGATTTTACTAGACGGTAAATGATTGCGTCATCTGCAAACAACCTAAGAGAGCTACTTAGATTTCCCCTAAATTGTTTATGTAAATAAGGAACACCAGAGGACCAGTAACACTACCCAGTGGAATGCCCGATATCTGTTTTAGTCGATGCCTTACCATCGATTACTACGAACTGTGTTCTCTCTGACAGAAAATCCCCTATCCAGTCGCAAATTTGGGGCGATATACCATAACCACGCAATTTGATTAAAATTCATTTGTGAGGTACAGTGTCAAAAGCCTTCTGGAAATCAAGAAATACGGAATCGATTTGCGAACCTTTGTCGATAGCACCCATCACTTCGTGTGAGTGAAGAGCTAGTAGTGAGACAACAGACTTCACTTTCTTTTATTTTTTTAATCTGATCTCAGAAGATGAAGGTTATATGGGAAGATCCCGTAACAGAATTGGGAAGAAAAGAAATTTCTGGCATATACTGACTAACAGAAGCGAAAGGTTTGTGGGACACATTCTGAAACATCAATGAGTTGTTAACATTAGAAGGAAGAGATTGGGTTGGAAATGGTAGAAAAAGACCAAGACGTGAATACTGTAATCAGGTTCAAACGGATGCAGGGTGCCGCTCATATTCAGAGATGAAGAGTCTTACACAGGACAGGGTAGCGTGGAGAGCTGCATCAAACCAGTCTGCGGACTGAAGACCTCAACAACACTTATGAAGATCCTTTGAGAGGGTAGTACATGTATTCGTGTGCCAAAAGATTCCATCGTGACATGGCTGTCAGAACTCCATTTGTGCTTATCTTATAATAGCGAATGTTTACATTAGTAACGCTCAGAGTGATGTCAATGTGTGAAGCAAACAAGCACCACGCCACGGACACACACTCATGCTTCCTACAGCCCAGTAAGCTAGATTGAAACGTGTTTAATTCTGGCTTTCCAAGTGGTGGGACGTTTCTTTCACGAAACTACTCTACTACGTGGACATGTAACACTACATAGGACTTCTACTATAGACTGAAGTATACGAACCTGATTAAAAAAAACAGATCACCTGTTATTCGACATTTTCGGTTACTTCTGCGATCTAACCTTATCTCTCCATGTATTGTAACCAACTTTAAAGACAACCTCTTAGGGTATATCATCAATTTCAGTATGTTGCTCAGGTAATTTAAACGTATTGTAGATATAAAATATGTAGGATGACAAGTGTAAATTGTAAAGAAACGATGTAAACATGCTGACACTTATCTTTTGAGGTCTGATTAACAACATAAAAGAAAGTGGAATCTGTTGTCCCACTATTTAAATTACGATGGAATGATGCACGTTCGATTGTCATTTAAGACATTTTACACATAAAGTTATTTTCACTTTACTTTATAGTTGAAAAAGCAGCACGAGATTGAAATCAAACATTTACACTAAATGTAAATTCATGCTTGCAGAACACAACTTTCACTGCCGTGTTTATGGTTTTACATATTTAAGTGTAAATTGAGTAACCGCATGTAACTAGGCGGTGGAAATCTCAGAGATGCTAAACCAATTTTGTGCATTCTATAAAAGTAATTTCAACAAGATAACTCGGTTCAGTCCAGTTTGTGTCACGCTCGTGTGAGGCCGTGTTAGACAACATTCGAGTCTGGATCAAAAATTTTGTTGTAAATGGTAACCACTTTGGTTATGTGTTTATCCAATATGACGGACATGTATTAGTTTCGTAACATGTTATGCGTTCAAATGTTCAAACGTTTGAAAATCTATCGGACTTAGCTACTGTGGTTATCATTTCCTAGGCTTAGAAACTGTTGAAACTAACCTAAGGATCAAACGCACACACATGGCCGAGAGAAGACTTGTACCTTCGACGGGGAGCAACCACGCGCTCCGCAGCAAGGCGCCTTAGAGCGCCCGGGCATTTCACTGTGGCAATACGATGGGGCGTAAAATTGTTTAAGTGTCAACACAACTCAGAGTTAAAGAATTTTTTTACCAACCTGCTATAAAATTCGGACCTTTCTTTAAAGGGAGAAGGCACTATCTATACCACGAGACATTCAACACTACAAAATTTTGTAATGGAATCTGCAAAGGTGCTAGTTTCAAATTGCTTTATTTAGACCTGTTTCGGCAATTGTATGTTTCCATCTTCAAGTCTGTTCGACATATATTACACTAGTGTATACAATTGTATGTGATTGTCATATATTACATAATCCCACAATTCACTTAATTACATTCATCTTAACATTTAAATATTACTTGGCAATATTTCGTCACATTTGAATTCTGTTCTTGGACATGGGTATGCAAAAATGAAAATGTTGCGTCTATTATAAAATACCTGGCACCCGTATCAGAAGGTCATCACGCGGAACGTTTGTTTACGAAGAATTAAAATCTTATTACAATGTAGTACCAAAGATCTTATATAAACGAACATGAGTAGTAAATCGATGTATATTGTATAGTTACGTTCAACGACATCAGTCTTAAAATACCCTATGCTAATTAATGACTTCTTGATAGTAAACGTATTGTAGAATTATACATATCTTGTATTTTCGTTGTTATGAATAAATTGCCCCATTAAAATTCTCTTTGCTTTTACAAAGTCATCGATCAGATGAATCATAATAAGTATATACAATAAAATTTCTACAAGACCTTCAGATATTTTCCAGTCTCCAGAATTTTACTCTGTTGCCAATTTAATAGTTATCTGTGAATCAAGCGCTGATGATTACTTTTGAAGTTGTACAAAGTTGGGAGACTTAGTGCGTTAGAATGTCCTTTGTGAGTTGTACATCGATGATGGTTGCAGTCATAGCATAAACATTCTCACACCCTTAGAAGTGGTTCTGGACATCCACACAGCAGTAGAGATCTGCTGAGATTGTCGTTTCGTAAGCGCCACAGTTTCAGATCGTACAAGTACCACAGAACAAACGAGAAATGAGTGGTTATGGCTCGATTTTCTTCTTATTTGCTATGTACTGGCGTCAGTTACAGTCTCCCGTACTCGCCACCATCCTTGTTATTTCTTGCGATGGTACTGTAAACTCGGCCTTCCCCAGCTGACCTTTATTCGGCAGCTTCGCCGTTGTTTAGAGTGAGATGACCGTTGACCCGAGAGAGAGAAGGATGTTAGCGCATGGGCCGTGTGTGCACAACATGTCGTACTGCTGTGGCATGCTGTGTCAACACTGCCTAGAAGACGCAACTGGCCCGTGGCCTACAAGAAAGACAGGCCCCAGCGCAGACGTCATGCCACGTAAGCAAGGTAGTTCCCATTGCCAACGAGAAAGACAGGCCCCCAGCTCAGTCGTCATGCCACTTAAGCAAGGTAGTTCCTGTGGCCAATGATAAAGACAGGCCCCAGAGCAGTCGCCATGCCACGTAAGCAAGGTAGTTCCGAGCCGGCGCGATCGCTTGCTCAGTGGCTGCCCGCTATGAGGCAATGGGATGTGCCCCAGCGGCCGGCCAATCGGCTAGCGATCGCGCTGGCTCGGAACTACATTGCTTACGTCGCATGACGTCTGCGCTGGGGCCTGTCTTTCTTGTAGGCCTCGCAACTGGCCGTGCCTACAACAAATCACGAGGCCGCGGACGCTGGGGCAAACCCACTACCTAGTAGCAGCCAGGCAGTCAGTCAGTTTGCATTCGCGACCTCTAGATGTGACGTAAGTACAGCCAGTTGTGATGCCTTGTCTTTTATGTGGTGTGGGCTATGCCACCTATGCCTGCCCATCTTTATGTAGATGGGTCTTGCATCCACGGGCCATTTCTGGGCGGAATTCTGTCACTAATTTAAGTAGCCGGGCCGACCTGCTTCCTGTGTCGGAACTCTTGTCTCATATTTGTTGTGACAGATGTGATCGGCTTGGCCGTCGATAGGGCCACGACGTTATGTCGTGGTGTCTGCACCTTGATTTGCATTCCGTTGTTTAGATGCTGCTTTAATATTCAATTATTTGTAATTGAAACTTTCATATTATCTGTGTAACCAGTGTTTTTTTTTTTTTTTTTTTTTTTTTTTTTTTGTTTTTTTTTTTTTTTTTTTTTTTTTTTTTTTTTTTTACCTGCCCTGGGCGCAGGTGTATATGTAGGTTTCTCTCCCCTATACAGATACTGCCTGGCGAGTGGATGTAATTTGCATACCTGCCAACTTTTACAATTTATTTGTAAATTTTACGGAAATTGCAACATTTTACGAATTAACGAATGGACGGTATTATTTTGCGACTTAGGGACAAAAATTTGAACCTTTATTCGATAATCACACCCCTCAGGGGCTCAGCATTAATTTGCTGAGTACGGGCTTGGCGACCCCGGGGTCCTGAGCCGTGGGCTGTGTCGCGCCAACAGTCCGCTACACCGTAAGCTCTGTGCGTGCTTCAACGACCATCTTTCGGCGCGACGGTGGAACGTTGGACGTTTCAGAGCCCGGGGATCTTGGCTTAATCGCCCGGGTCGCGAGGACGGTACAAACCTCTATAAAAAAAACCTCATTCTCAAGGTGTGCTACGTGCCGAGGAGATGCATGGCTGTTGAGGTTGAACAGTCGTTAGCGAGCAACCTCTGAGGAACCTGCCGCACCTCGGTTGTATCAGGCTTACCCAGGCAAGCGGGGCTCTGCCTGGGTGGACCTCTTTTCCCTAGCTGCTCGTGGGAACACAATGAAGCGAGCGAAAGATAACGTTGGTGGACGTATAACCACCGTCTCAAAGCGTGGTAAGTTTAATGCTACATCATATGACCCCAAGTCGTTCCCTTCCTTGGCCACGCCCTGGGAGGAACGCAGGGCTGAAGATAGAAATGGGCCGTATTCACAGAGATATTTAGTTTGTACAAGGACTGATGGGGAGACATTTACTACAGTGAAGCCTCAGTTCTTTGTTGACCACCTGGAGGAGAAGTTTGGAGACGTGGAGTCCCTCTCCAAGATGCGTAATGTGTTGATTCACACCGCATCCCCTGCCCAGTCGCGGGCGTTGCTTGCTTGCGATAAGCTGGGAGATGTCACGGTCAACATTACGCCACATAAGTCTCTTAATCTGGTCCAGGGCATTGTGTTTCATCGTGATCTGCTCTTACAGTCTGATGAGGAGCTGCGCGCCAACCTCGAGCGGCGAGGTGTTCACTTCGTCCGGCGCGTTCATCGGGGGTCGAAAGTACATAGGGTTGCCACTGGTGCCTTCATCGTAGCCTTTGAAGGTGAGACACTGCCTTAAAAGGTGAAGGTGATGTGCTACCGGTGTGATGTGAAACCCTATATCTCTCCTCCTATGCGATGCTTCCAGTGCTGGAAGTTTGGGCATATGTCGTCCCGTTGCCCTTCCAGCGCCACTTGCCGGGATTGTGGACGTCCAGCCCACCCGGACGCCCCGTGTACTCCGCCGCCCATCTGCGTGAACTGTGGCCTGGAGCATCCTCCCTGCTCGTCGCAATGCCCTATTCTCCACAAGGAACGGAAAATCGTCGAATATAAGACTATGGACCGGTTGACGTATACAGAGGCAAAAAAGAAGTATGAGCACCTACACCCAGTTAGCATGACCACCTCTTTTGCGACAGTCACGTCGTCGCCATCTTCTTTGGCGACACGGGTGTTTTCTAGTACTTCCTCTTCTGTGGGCCCTCAGGGCCGTAAGCCTTCACCTGCCCCCAAGATGGTTGGGGGCTCCCTTCCTTCTTCTGCTCCCAAGGTAATTGCCTCGGGAGCAACCTCCAACCTTCTGCCAGAGAAACAAAAGCCCTCTCCGGCACCCCTCGTTCGGAAGGCGTCACTCGGGACACTTTCTTCCGAGCGTTCCGCCAGTGTCGTTGCCGACACACGCCAGCAGCAGGCTACACCGAAGGCTGCTGGACGCAGGGCCTCATGCTCCTCCTCAGTCCCTGCGGCTGAGTCTGAGAAGCCAGCCCCACCGGCGAAGCCCCCGAGGGGCAAGAAGGATCGGAGGAAAAAAGTGGAAAGTGAAGAGTTGCAAGGTACCATGGTGGCTCCCATGCCACCGTCCCACTCCACCTCGACCTCTGGGGACGAGGTGGAGATTCTGGCGTCCCCGGACGACCTTGCTGTCGGGGACATCCCAGAACTAATGGATGCCGAGCCAGAAAAAAGCAGTCAGCAGATTTGAGTGACGCTGAGTTGTAATCTTCCCTCTTACCTTTCATGTTTTCTCAGTTATCATACAGCTTCATCTTCCAGTGGAACTGCGGCGGTTTCTTCCCCCACCTGGCTGAGCTACGACACCTTTTAAGCATAACACCTGCTTTCTGCATTGCCTTACAGGAAACTTGGTTTCCAGCAATGCGGACCCCAGCCCTTCGTGGCTACAGGGGATATTACTGTAACCGTAGCTCGTATAACAGCGTCTCAGGTGGTGTGTGTGTGTATGTCCTTACTTCTGTTTATAGTGAATCCGTGCCCCTTCATACACCATTCGAAGCAGTGGCTGTCAGGGTAAGGACAACACAGGAATTTACTGTCTGCAGCCTTTATCTCCCTCCAGATGGTGACCTCTCTTTGAATGATTTGGCTGCACTTATATCGCAACTACCCCCGCCTTTCTTCTTATTGGGCGACTTCAATGCCCATAACCCGTTGTCGGGTAGTACTTCGCTTTCTGGCCGAGGCAGAGTAGTCGAGTCTTTACTTTCTCAACTCGACCTCTGCCTATTAAATACTGGTGCCCCCACACACTTTAGTGTGGCACATGGCACGTTCTCGGCCATTGATGTATCGATCTGCAGCCACAGCCTTCCACCATCTGTCCACTGGAGAGTCCACGACGACCTGTGTGGCAGTGACCATTTTCCGCTTTTTCTGTCACTCCCACGACGTCAGTCCCCAGAACGGCCCCCTAGGTGGGCTTTAGGCAGGGCTAACTGGGAAGATTACACGTCCACTGCTATTGTTCAACCTCCCCCACTCGATTCCATCGATGTGGTGGTCGAGGGCGTCACTCACACCATTGTTTCTGCTGCAAAAGCTGAAATTCCATGCTCCACAGGGTGCCCACGGCGTAAGGCAGTGCCGTGGTGGTCGCCGGAAATAGCTGAGGCTATTAGAGATCGTAGGCGGGCCTTACAGCGCTATAAGCGTCACCCCTCTCAGGAGCATCTCATTGATTTTAAACGGCTTCGCGCTCGTGCTCGCCAGTTAATAAGAATACGGAAACAGGAGTGCTGGGAGACGTACGTTTCCACTATTGGGACAGGCACCTCAGCCTCGCAGGTCTGGAGTAAGATCAGGCGGCTACAGGGAATACAGACACAAGTGGGGATCCCTGGGATCTCCTCAAATGGAGTCGTTTGTACGGACCCGGCCACTCTTGCAGAGATGTTTGCCGAGCGTTATGCTCGCGCCTTTGCCTCTGCAAACTATCCACCGGCCTTCCGTACATTGAAGGAGCGGGTAGAACGCCAGCACCTCTCCTTTCGTACCCGCCGCTCTGAATCCTACAACAGTCCTTTCACTGAGTGGGAGCTCCTCAGTGCTCTTCGACAATGTCCAGACACAGCGCCAGGGCCTGATAGCATCCATAGCCAGATGCTGAAACATCTCTCAGCAGATAGTCGGCGTAACCTACTTGCAGTCTATAACCGCATTTGGTGTGATGGTGTTTTCCCGTCAAGTGGCGGGAGAGTATCATCATCCCCGTACTTAAACACGACAAACAACCTCTGAACTTGGATATCTATCGGCCCATTTACCTGACTAACGTTCCATGCAAACTGTTGGAGCGGATGGTCAGTCGGCGGTTGTGTTGGATTCTTGAGACTCGGGGATTATTGGCTCCATGCCAGGGCGGTTTTCGCCAGGGTCGATCTACCACCGATAATCTGGTGTACCTCGAGTCTGTAATCCGCACAGCCTTTTCCCGGCGCCAACACCTTGTTGCCGTCTTCTTCGATATGCACAAAGCATACGATACAACCTGGCGACGCCACATCCTCAACACTTTATATGACTGGGGCCTCCGGGGCTCCCTACCGAGTTTTATTCAGAATTTTTTAGCCGTCCGTACCTTTCGTGTTCAAATTGGTGCTTCTCTGAGCTCCTCTCATATCCAGGAAAATGGGGTTCCTCAGGGTTCCGTTTTAAGCGTCCCATTATTTTTAATCGCCATCAACGGTTTAGCCGCAGCGGTTGGATCGTCGGTGTCCCCCTCTCTTTATGCTGACGACTTTTGTCTCTCTTTTAGTTCCTGCAGCACCCAAGTTGCCGAGCGCAGGTTGCAAGCTGCTATTCGGAAGGCGCAGAACTGGGCGCTTACCCACGGCTTTCAGTTTTCTGCCTCCAAGACCAGAGTGATGCACTTCTGCCGGCGTCGGACCGTTCATCCGCACCCTGAACTTTATCTGAATGACGAACCACTTACGGTAGTGGAAACTCACCGTTTTTTTAGGACTGGTCTTTGATGCCCGCCTGTCGTGGCTCCCCCACATTCGTCAGCTGAAACGGAAGTGCTGGCGCCATCTCAACCTTCTCCACCATCTAGGTCATACGACCTGGGGTGCTGATCGCTCGACACTGTTGCGGCTTTACACGGCGCTGGTGCAGTCCCGTCTCGATTTTGGGTGCATTGCCTATGGGTCTGCGGCACCTTCGGCACTGCATCTCCTGGACCCCATTCACAACTGTGGGGTTCGCATCGCGACGGGTGCCTTCCGCACCAGCCCAGTGAACAGCTTACTAGTGGAGGCTGGGGTTCCACCCTTGGGGATCCGCCGCCAACACCTACTTGTGGCTTACGCAGCCCATGTGTATTGCTCCCCAGGCCACCCGAACCATCGTCTCCTCCTTCCTGATGTGGTAGTCCGTCCCCATCAGCGACGCCCCAGATGAGGTCATACGATTGCCTATCGGGTTCAGTCCCTCCTGCAGGAGCTTGAGTCTTCTCCCCTTCCATCTTCCTATCGGGTCCGTGCCCGTACACCTCCGTTGTGTTTGCCAAGGCCGTCTACTCGGCTGGACTTGGCCCAGGGGCCCAAAGACTCAGTTCCACTGGAGGCGTTCTGCCGTCAGTTCTCGGCTATCATAGCGGAATTCCGTGGATATGACCTGATCTACACAGATGGTTCCATGGTTGATGGCTGTGTGGGATTTGCGTATACTCATGGTGACCATGTGGAACAGCACTCTCTGCCGAATGGCTGCAGTGTTTACACTGCAGAGCTGGTGGCCATTCACAGAGCTCTCATGCATATCCGGTCTTGCTCAGGCGAGTCTTTTGTTGTTTGCAGCGACTCCCTGAGCAGCCTCCGAGCTCTTGAGCAGTGTTACCCGCGGTCTCTTCTGGTGTTGGCCATACATGAGACGCTTCGTTCCGTTGAACTGTCTGGGCGATCAGTGACGTTCATCTGGTCTCTGGGTCACGTTGGTATCCCAGGCAATGAACGTGTTGACAGGCTTGCCAAGCAGGCTGTCGGTATGTCCTGTCTAGAGATCGGCCTCCCGGCTTCTGATCTCCGTTCATTGTTGCGCCAACGGGTACATCGGCTTTGGGATGCTGAGTGGCGTAGCCTGAACACGCCCAACAAGCTCCGGATGGTCAAGGAAACGACGGCCGCATGGCGCTCCTCCATGCGGGGTTCACGACGGGACTCAGTGGTTTTATGTCGCCTCCGCATTGGGCATACGTGGCTCACCCATGGACATCTCCTTCGTGGTGAGGATACGCCCCAATGTCAGTGTGGCTCGCGCCTGACAATAGTCCACATCCTATTGGACTGCCCCGTTTTAGCCGCTTTGCTTATCAGATGTTTTAGGTGACGATGCTGCAATGGCAGATTCCGTTTTACGTTTTATGCGAGCAGGTGGTTTTTATCGTTCCATCTAGCTGGAGATTTATTTGTGTTCCTCAGTGGTTGACTTTTCCTTTTTTAATCTTATGGTCGGTCAACCACAGAAATCAGCTTCTTTCTTGTCAGATGTCTTTGTGTGCTCATCTTTTCGTTTTGTGTCTTGTTATTCTTGCTGTTTTTCTTTATAGGCTCAGTGGGACTCCTCTCCCACTTCGCAACTTTAAACTCTGGGCGTGTTATCTTTCACGTGTATGGCTTTCCTTTTGACGCCTATAGATGGAATGGGGGACTGATGACCATTGTAGTTTTGTCCCCCCTAAACAACATAACAACAACAACAACAACGATAATCACACCACTTCTGTGCAATAGATTGTTTGCTTAGGCCGGAGGCAGATGTACGATAGTCGTTAACTCACTTTTTGATATAATTGGGACTTTCAACAGTGTGATGTTCATGTTACCATTGTAAATTAAATTTAAATACGGTACAAGTTATTCCATGCTAATCTTAAATGTCGCAAATTCAAAGTGATGATCAGTTATTTATTAGCATTCAGACTAGAACATAGTGATCGATTTACAACATACTGATAAATTGTTTATTTTCATCAATGACAACAATTTTGCATTCAGTGTTAGACAAAATCGAAGATTTTTTGCGAATCAAAGTGCTGCAAGTGATTCCAGTTGGATACCAATGCTAAGGATCGAAGGATTGGTAGAGCGAATGGACTGTTTAAGTATAACCGAATTTCTGGAGTACTGCTGTATTCTCTGCACACACCATACGTGAATATGATTAAGCCTTGCGAATAAAACTAAGTTCCAGTCATCCACGTCAAATTAATCTCTAGTCTATATTTCTGATTTAAAGACCATTAGTTGTGGTCCATGTAATAACAAAATAATTTTCATGTCTTCTTGCAAGTAGCTAACAAGGCCATGACTATGACTCAAAGTAGCATATTATTTTCAGTGTGTATTCTATTATTTCATGCCGTGTTGCGTTAAACTATTTTAATGTATAAATCCTTTTACAACTATCACATCAGGGATGTTTCCAGAACGAAACTTTCACTCTGCAGCGGAGTGTGCGCTGATATGAAACTTCCTGGCAGATTAAAATTTTCGTTAAACATCTGAAAACATCCATTAGGCTGTGGCTAAGCCATGTCTCCACCATATCCTTTCTTCCAGGAGTGCTAGTCTTGCATGTTTCGCAGGAGAGCTTCTGTGAAGTTTGGAAAATAGGAAGCGAGGTACTGGCAGAAGTAAAGTTGTGAGGCGGCATCGTGAGTCATGTCGGGATAGCACAGTCGGTAGTGCGCTTGCCCGCGAAAGTCAAAGGTCCCAGATTCGAGTACCCGTTCCGGTACACAATTTTAATCTGTCAGGAAGTTTCATATCAGCGCACACTCCGCTGCAGAGTGAAAAGTTTCATTCTAAGTGTATTTAACTCACGGTTGTGCTTAGTTTTTCTCTTCAACTGTGTGAACCAGTTCATCAGTAACCACAGTCGGGCGTCCGCTTCGTTCTTCATCGTGTACTTGATCACGTCCTTGTTGAACAGTCTGACCCATCTTCTTACCAATGAATCACTCATAGCATTTTGTCTGTACACCTCGCAGATTTGCCGATGAATTTCGTTTGGTTTAACTTTCTTTGCATTTATAAAACGAAGCACGAATCTGATTTCACACACGGCGGCATTTTTAATTACGGCTGACATTATAAGGAAGCACTACGATGCACCCGTCGGTAGTAGCTATCTGAAAATGGCGTGCATGTCTTCGTCTTGAAGGGAGTAACTACCGCGCATGCTCGGAGCCGCGATTGCCACGGATAGAAACAGAAACGGAAGTTATTTTGGTGACGACCCTCGTATTTTCATTACTACCTTCCGTTGTTTGGATGCTGGAATTATAATTTCGTACATTGTGCAAGACAGCCTTTTTTATTACATATGCTCCCATAAATATGGCGTATATTAAGGGGAAAAAAGGAGATGAACAGAGAGAGAAGAGGAATAAGAACAATTACTAACTAAAGTCTTGAGTAAGTAAATAAATACCCGGGCAGCACTGGGTTTTCAGTTTGTGGGACAATAAAAAAGAGTGCGCTGATTAGCTCTAAGTCTGGCTAGCTGCACACTCTAACAAAGCTGCAGGCTACGTTAGTTTCTGGATGACCTCTTCTTTCGGCTTACATGTAGTATACCCTGACTACGCCCATACAATAGCAATAACGCCCGTAATCGATAAACGGGTGGTCGGTGGTCGCAATCATTGGCTTCCAAGAAATTTTTATATCAGCTTTCCTCTTATTGCTGAAGCCATACGTCTGACTGGAGAATGTCTACAATGTATTTCGATTTAGCGACACACCGGTAATAGCAGTTCGGTCCAATAATATTTCCGCGGCAGCTATTTCGGTGGACCGCTTGCGGCTGAACGACGCTTGCTCCGGCTTTCTCCGCATCCACGGGCCATTTCTCGGAAGCCGGGACCAATAGCACAGGCGCAGCTGCGATGCACTTGACCGGAAGAGCTTGTTGCCGCTCACCGCCCTGGATGACGCCAAATGTTCTAATGCACACTAATTTTTACCATTTGCATTTCACGCTCGATGATAATCCGTGTTTATACTATGAGTATTTTTACCACTCCACATTCCACCTTCGTCGCACAGTCTACGGCGCCATGTGATTGATTTTACGGCCACTCCCGCCGAAAGTTCGAGTCCCCCTTTTAGATGTGCATTTGTGCATATCTGTGTGTGTGTGTTTGTGTGTGTCTTGTCCTTACATTAAGTCATTTTAAGTACAGTATTTTGTAAGCCTAGGCAGCGATGACCATACCAGTTTGATGCATTGGGTTTACGAATATTTGAAATTTTTAATTTTCCTCCTTCCTCACGAAAAAGTTTTGGCACGCGAACATATTTCGCACTCTTTTAATCCTGAACATGCGAAGTCCTTCTATCTCGAATGACCATGATGTCAACAGCAAGTTAAACTCTTAAGTTTTCCAAATCCATTTACTGGGTCTGTCATTGTGTATGAAGTTTTCATACACATAATCTACCTCTTACTTCTACTTGACTACATGTCTCTTTCCCACTGTGGTATCATCACCAAGTGGGATCAATGGAAGATAAAGAAAAAAATTGCACTGTCGTGTTTTATGGCCCACTTTAGATTTGGTTTATAAGGTTTTGCAAACATTTCGGACCAAAATATTAATCTAAATAATGAAAAATTATGTTGATATGATTACGACTCTGCTATTGTGGTAATATCTGCCACCCAACACGTTGTATTCTCTCTGACCGTATTTTAACAAACAGCAAAAATTATGATATTTGAGTTTAGCTTTGACAAACATCTTTTTTTGAACTTTTACCTCTTTGAACTATCATCTTAAAATCTCTACCACATTTTCATTATACTTTTCCATTAAAATATTATCACCTGTCTTGCACTGGTAGCTCAAAGTTATTTTCTTAGCCTGGAACGAAAGTAGCGTACAATTAGCGTTCGGACGAATGACTATAGCCTGAATGGAACACAGCGTACATTTGGCGTTCGAAAATCAGTCACGTGAGATCGCTCACCCCAAAATCTCTTTTGCGCACGCCATCTTGCTTTCTGTACGTGATGCTTTTCTTATTATAACTCAAGTGTTGTCATTTCAAAGCAATAGCGCACTGAAAATAATGAAAAACACGTCTTCCTTAGGACAATGAAGGTGTTAGTAAGTTAACACCTTCCATCGATATTTCGAGATTCACGGATTACTACCGCAGCTGTTCGTCATAGCGGATTAGGCGACGAATTAGTTAGTTATTTACGAACATGTGAGACGGTGGTTCGGAACTTGCTAGGGCACGGTGGCTCAGCGCGCTCGGTCAGAGGGATGCCGGCATGGTAGCTCGACGCCCTCTGTTACACGAAAACTGAATTATTCAAAATAGGACAAAACAAACCAACGTCGGTCAAACCGAAGAACCAGTGGAAAGAGAGAAAACGAAAGACGGTTCAACTAAGACCGTCTGAAGAGAAGGCATGTACACTGCCGTGCTACGTCACATCACACAGTGTAGGTCGCGATCGCGTAGCTCACTGGCTGGCCGCTGTGAGACGGTGGGCTGTGCCCCATCAGCCAGCCCGCAAGATACGTGATCGCGATCTACTCTGCGTGAGGTGACGTGGCACGGCAGTGAATAAGCCTTCTCTTCAGACGCTGTTTGGTTAAACGCCATCTGCAATAAAAAAAACTGAGTAAAATTCTCAACGAACAACCCAGAAGGAATAGCACAAACGACCTCAAAGCATCGATCTCACTGAAAAAAATATATATGTATATAACCACAATTGTCAATTTTTTTGTCCCACTTTATTTTTCCTCTTGCTTCCTAAAGGGTTTTCGCACACTCTTGTTAACGCAGCACAACTGTATTCTGCAATAATCAGAGTTGTACAAAAGTAACGGCGCTTTATGTTTCGAGAACATGTCATGAAATACATAGCAACGAAGTGTGAACATAGACTTCTTTATCAAATGTACATAAACGGGGGAGATACTGTTATAATGACTGTCGTTAATGACGTATTGATTTTACTAACTTTTGTATATATTAAGTACTAGAGTTATGTGGAATTCAGTATTGCCACACTTATTCCGTTTTTTATTTTAGCTGTAAAAGTAAACATAATCATGGTTTGAAATAGAATATTTGCTCTTTATTTTAGTGCAGAACAGAGTAACATGAAACGAAGTCATATCTGAACTACAGGAAATGTAATGCCATCTACGTTAAAACGTCCATAGCAACCATGTCACAAACATTTTAGCAGTTGCATTGACTCTAATTTATGACGTTAAGTATATTCCAAAAATACTGAATAAACGATTAGAAAAAAATAAACAAGGCAATTTGTTGCAATGTATACACTTTCCTTCCGTTTCATTAAGGAACTACACTTGCCACAGAAATTTAGGACTTCCTTTATATACGAAACTATCTGTATCAGCACGTTGTTCAGAATGTTCATTATTACAGTATCCTTCCAGTTTACGTACATATGCTTCAGAAGACCATTGTTCAATTCGTTGTTACGTATTTCACGGCATGTTCACTAAATAGAACAAACACGCATTTTAGGAAGACCATTCTTACATATGCACAACTCTAAACATTGAACTCTTTCATTAATAAGAGTGCCCAAAACCCTTTTAGGAAAAAAAGGAGAATTTTTTTTTTATTGCCCACTAGACTACGGCTAACAATTAGATCCCGCAACCTTTAATCGCGTACTACTGATGGCATTTGTTAACTGATGTTAATATGGCATTTTTAGACACTAGATTATCATTTATCCTACGAAGAACGATGTGTTTTTGTTAATTCTTCAGTGCGCCATTGCTTTGAAATGACAACGTGTAAGTTAAAATAAGAAAATCATCAAATACGCAAAGCAAGATGGCTTATGCCAGAGAGAACACTAGGCGAGGAATGTCACGTGACATCTGCGAACTGCTGGTTTTCGTTAATTCAATGGAGGGTGTCAAATTTCCGTTATTTTTGCAAATCCCACTGCACGATGCAAAATATGAAAAAAAAACCGTAAGAAAGCGAAGTCGTAGGGAATTTTCACCTCTAAAAATTAGATTATTCAGTTTTCGTGACAGATGAACGGTTCGTTTGCAATTACAATTACATTACAAAAGGCGTTTTTTGGTGTTATTAACGTATTTTTGTCCGAAAAATTTGAAATAGGGAGGTTCTGCTCTCTGGCGGCCTACAATTATGTCTGTAAAATTTTGTGCTGATCAGTTGAACCGAATTAAAAAGTGGGAACACGTTACGGACAGATAGACATCCCAAAATCGCCATTATTTTTGCAAATATCTCTGAAACGATACGAGTTATGAAAACAACATAAGAGAGCAAAGTTGTAGAGAAATTTACAATACTATACATTTTCATTGATTTTTTCAAGAAAGTTGTATCAACAAAAGAAAATTAAATTCGTTGCGTTTGAAATTACACACGTTGTTGTGTTATGGTTCGGGGAGCGGTTGGGGGGGGGGGGGGCAAAATACTTTTAATTAGAAGGAGGTCATATATTCAAAACTTTTGGGAAACACTGATATATCCATTGCATATGACGAGTTCCGTCATATTTCAAGTTCTTAACCATGTATCACTTAGAGCGCCCAGGATTAAAAATCAAATGTTGAAATGTTTGTAGAGCTTATGGGACTTGACTACGGGGCCATCAGTCCCTAAAGTTACAAACTACTTATGAACTACCTAAGACTACAGACGGCACAAATATCCATGCCCGAGGGGGGGATTCGAACCCCCGACCGTAGTTGCCGTGCAGACCGTGACTGAAGCGCCTTAGTCCCCTCGGCCACCGCGGCCGGCGCCCAGGATTAACAAACAGTATTCTAGTAGAGTAAGTTCTTCTTTCTCATAGTGCAATTTAAATTAAAATCGAGATAGCCTATATAAAGATATTTGACTCTCAATTTGATAAAAAATGTAGTGTTCTGATTTTCTGAAGCGCATTGAGGCGCTGTGCTACGATGCGCGAAGCTGTTTCCCGTCGGGGGTTCGAATCCCACCTCGGGCATGGATGTTTGTGCTGTCTTTAGTATAAGCTAGTTCATAAGTAGTTTTTAAGTTTAGGGACTGATGACCCCGCAGAAGTACGTTAGATGCAGAGCAATAAACTTCTAAACTCGGCCGAAAAACTCTCATACAGCCTTAGACGGATCGTACATCCATTTTCAAAACCGTTTTTCAAGTGAACCCATAGAGCACCCAGGATAAACGAACAATATTATAACAGAAAAAAGCTGCTCTTTTCAGTGGTGCAATCTAAATCAAAACCTGGGGTTAGATATAAGAAGATATTAGCGTCCAAACTTCATCAAATTGAGCGTTTTCGTTTTCCGGAGGCAAAGGTCTGGGCCATTACTCGGGAACTACAACAGATATAGTTTTGCCATTGTTATACTCGATTACCAGGCAAAACAACTATACTAAGGTCTGACATTTCTTTGCCGTGTAATAAGAGGTTTCCAAACTAGATATTACATAATGTGTTTGGTTGCGTGGCCATCTTCCGCAGGAACTGTTAAAATTGATGTAAATTAAGAGGTGATCTGTCTTATGCTGACTGCAATTAAGTGATTCATTTCACACCACACGCGTTTCGCTTTTTATTTTAAAAGCATTTGCTGTGGACTGTAAATGATAGAAAGGTTTGTACAGTTCGTATTCGATACATAGATTAAAAACAGTTTTCAAAACAACTTCGTGCATGTTAGGCCTATGTGTTTTTAACTTGATATTCGGTCTACTCACGGTGTTGTTATCTCTTCTTTACATCTCACTTCTGTTTTTACGTCTTGTTGGCTGGAGTTGGTTTGTTCATGGCGTGTGTTTTTTCGGTTGTATACGGCACTTTTCGTCTGTTTTTGTGTCGTTTCTTCCGTTTCGTCACATCACTTATTTGAAGCCGGCCGCGGTGGCCGAGCTGACTAAGGCGCGCCAGTCACGGTCTGCACGGCCACTACGGTCGGGGGTTCGAATCCCCCCTCGGGAATGGATATGTGTGCCGTCCTTAGCATTAAGTAGTTCATGAGTAGTTTGTAAGTTTAGAGACTGATGACCCCGTGGTTAAGTCCCTTAAGCTCTACAAAAATTTGAACTTATTTGAACTGCATACAGATTGCATATCACCTGTTTCAAGTGGATGCCTTTCGATTCGTTTAACACATCACTACAGTGGGGCTAAGTTGTTTACGTCTGTTCATTTGTTTTTCGTGTGGTCTGTGAGTGTTGCCAGAGTCCGATCACTAATTTGGAACCCTATTCATTTCATTTTAACAAATTTCAAATTTATCATCTACTGAAATCGTTTCAACTCAAACGCGTTTTAGGAAAGATTCGGTTATGCGGTCATTCCTTGAATAACAGGTAGCGGGCAGTGTACTTGCGGCTGCTACACGGTGCTGCTACATTCCGCACTGCCGCATCCAGTCGCGACTTTCCTCCTCGTTGGATCGGGCGAGGAGTTTGAGTTGCGTGGCCTGGTCGTACACTGGATCTCAACCTGTGCGATTCCTCTAAAGTATTATGTATGCATAGCTCATACCAGATGTGGCGATACTAGAGCAACGTACTCGTGTAGCGTTGTCACCACTGCAATTTAAGTGCTCGTGTGCCAAAAGCAGCATGAATACGCGTCCATTCGCAACACACACTGTAACTGTCGCCCCAGTCTCTGTAACAATGTAGAACTGAGAAGTGCAGTAACTAAACTATTCATTTTCTTCTTCCCTATTCTCTCTTAGATCAGTTCTTAGAGGCCGCGGTGGAGTAGCCGAGCAGACTAAAGCGTCTCGCTGCGGAGCGCGCGTTTGCTCGCGTGGAGGTTCGAGTCCTCCCTGGGGCACGGGTGTGTGTGTGTTGTCCTTAGCTTAGTTTACCTAGATTTAAGTAGTTTGTAAGCTACGGACTGATGACCACGCAGTTTGGTCCGATAGATTTGAAACCTAGAGTTTGAATAAGGTGAAAAAAGAAACACCTTATTCAGCATGAGGCATTCTAAACTAATTTAGATAATTTGGAAAAAATACAAATCAGATTAAGGAAAAGTTGTAACGGAAGTTGTTCATAGAAATGTGAAGCTGGAAATTTATTGTGCATAATTTAATTTACAGTAGGTACCAGCAGCGAGGGTAAATTGGCATTTGGGTTTTGCTCCATCTAGCCATAAGAAAAAAATTCCGCATTATTATAACATTCTTGTGTATTTTAACCGTACGGTTAGGTAAAACGTGTACAGTTTCTTCTTCTATGTGATCAGGCTTCGTGGACCGCACGCTGCTCCAAGTTACCGTCCATAGGTGTTATCCGTCACCTGTCCACATCTATTGCTGCTTGTTTCAGGTCTTCATGGGGGCCATCCCTCCAACCTTTTCTTGGTCTTCCTGGGGGTCTCCTTCCTGCAGGAAAGAAGTCCAGGAGCTTCTGAGGCCACCTGCCATCTTCCATCCGAGCCACATGACCGGCCCACTGCATACGCTTGGCAGTTATGGTTTCCACTACGCTGCACTCTCGGTATAATTCCTGAAGTTCTTGGTTGCGCCTAATCCTCCATTCCCCTGTGTCTGCATCCAAAACCGGACCGTAGACTTTCCGAAGAAGTTTTCTCTCAAAATCAAGGAGCTTGCGGAAGTCCTGTGTGGTGTCGCACAAGTGCAAAGTGCGCGCCACCTACTTTCGCCGCGCGCCGCCATGCACGCACGGCGCGGCGATCTCACGACGACAGCCACGAGCGCCCTCTGCTGGAACGCCGCTCGTGGCCACCACTGAAGAACACCGGCCACTTCGGACTGAGATAGCAACGAGTTAGGAGCTTCGTAATCAGATAGGCACCAGTGAAGACTTTGCTATTGTACAGGCACTAGGCAGGCCTCTAACAACTACGTATCAACATTCTGCAGTACTATGTAAAAGTTAAGTATTGTTACATTCTGTGCAATATATATCTTTCTAATTTACTCGAGTGTTTATAGTTTCTGGCTGCTCCCCTCCGTACCTGCACCAGCGTGTCGGTCTCGTTCTACTCGGCCACCGACACCTACGACGAGGCTGGGACACAAAAGCGGCGACGAAGTTGGGACACAAAAGTGGCGACGAGGAGTGATAGAACCTTGGATCAGCCCGCTTGCAGCAGCCAGACAGCAGCCGTCACGTAGAAATTGCTCCCGCCCACCCACCCTTATTATAAGATTTTTGGGGGAACATATTCTGTTACGTATTTTGTGGACTTTTTTGTTGCAGAGCGAGTCCTCTTTCATATTGCATTTGTGTTTTGTTATAAGTTACTTGTATACGCGGCGCCTAATCGGTCAGCATGGCCACTACCCCGAACCCAAACTTAATGGAAATTATTCAGTTACAGACGGCGCAAATAACCCAGCTGCTCCAGGCCGTGTCACAGTTGACGACACAGGCTGCTCACCAACAACAACAGTCGTCACATCAGCAGCCCACACCTGCCGCCGCACCGCTTCCGACGTTCCGCCAGTACAACGAACGTGAGGAAGAATGGAGCGACTATTTCGCACAGTTTCAAGAACTCGTCGCGGCTCATCAAATTACAGGTCAGAGAGTGAAGAACCTTTTCTTATCGATTGTGGGCCCCCAGACTTTCGTACTATTGCAAAAACTTTTCCCTCTCGCATCTCCTCGTGATGTAGACTTTGAACAAATTGTAGATGCACTGAATGCTCATTATGAGAGAAAAGTTCTTGTAGCAGCTGCACGCTACCGATTTTTCAGACTTAAAAAATTACCGCAGCAGTCACACCAAGAGTGGATTACGGAATTGAAGGGCTTAACCCGCAAATGTAAATTTACTTGCTCTTGTGGACTTTCGTATAGTGACGTGATGTTGAGGGATGCGATTACGCAGAATATTCAGGACCCCAGAATTAGAGCAGCAATTCTGAAACAGTCTGACCCCTCATTAGACAGTGTACTGCAGCTTATAGAAGCGCATGATACTTTTGACTTAGCAGATGTAGAAATGCAAAGCCACAGTGTAAATTCAGTGCGCCGCAACGGACGCTTTCCTAGCCGTAGTTCTCAGTATAGCACTAGTGATTCTTATTTTTCTACCGGCCGTGCTGAACAGACAGTGAACAGTAGCCAGTGTAAAAGTGCGACACAAAGGTCGCCCCGTCGTGTTAGAAACGGTGATGTGAATAACGGGCGCCAACGCTCATTTCAGAAAAATGTACGTAAATCTTGCCCCCAGTGTGTGTCTCGCCACAAGCGTGCTCATTGCCCTAGTCGCAACGCAACCTGTTATCAATGTGGCAAATTGGGACATGTGCAGTCTGTGTGTATGCAAATTAAAAACTCGAACAGTAACGTTAGAAACAGTGCTTCGCAGAGTGCGAGAACAGTTCATTCTGTAAATGTTATACGGGCTGTGGAATTGAACACTGCTTTCGTTGGATCTCAATTGCAAGAAAGTAGTTCTGCGCCTATGGCAAAACTATATAGTGCACCACGTAGCAAGCGCCGACGAGCGCGTAAAACAGTGCAACGGAAAAGGGTTCGGGAAAAGCAAAATGACTATGAACATTGCATTCCTGTAGTGAAATTAGTGCCTTCTGCAACTGCTCCTTGTAATAGTGCCCAGTACTGTGTAGCTAGTGACAGTAGACATCAAGTAGCTACTCAAAAGTGTAGTGCAGTAGTTAGTGACTCTGTAGTAGCCTCGCATTGCGCGGACGCCGATCCGGCGGTAGTGTCATCTAGTGACAGTGTTGTTAATCCGCCGCGTGCCGAGTCTGTGCCGCTTCCTTCACTACGCGGCCCGCGCAAGTGCAGCAAACAAACCGTAGCAGACGTTGCCCACATTCGCGCACCTGTCGTGCGCCAGAAGCACAAACTTTTTGTAAATCTCTCCATAGAAAATAAGACTGTGCAATTTCAACTTGACACTGGTTCCGCCGTTACCTTAATTAATAAAGATACTTATGAACTTCTGGGTTCGCCAAAATTGTCGCCGTCACAGCAAGTGCTAACAGCGTACACAGGTCAAAATATTCCCGTGCTAGGAACATGTAGCCTGCCAGCCTCTTTTCAAGGTGTAACGAAAACAGTTGCTTTTGTTGTTCTTCAGGCCAAATCGACACAGAACATTTTTGGACTAGATGCTTTTGACTTGTTTGGTTTATCAATTCAAAGAGATGTGCTTCAAATTTCGTCAGTAGTGCCTCAGGACAAAATCAATGCTTTATGTGACAAATATAGTGACTTGTTTTCGCCGGAACTAGGTTGTGCAAAAGACTTCGTGGCACATGTAACTTTAAAAGAATCTGCAGTTCCAAAATTTCGTAAAGCTAGACCAGTGCCTATCGCCTTGCGTGATACAGTTGCCGAAGAACTTAAACGTTGGCAAGATAGTGGGGTGATTTCTCCTGTTTCTGCGAGTCAGTGGGCCTCGCCTATAGTAATTATACCCAAGCCGTCAGGAAAACTTCGTCTCTGTGCGGACTTCAAATCAACAGTGAACAGTCAAACAATTGTAGACTCTTATCCCCTACCCAGACCTGACGAACTAATGGACAAATTAGGACAGTCTCGCTTCTTTTCCAAGATTGATTTAGCAGAGGCATACTTACAGATTCCACTTGATGACGAGTCAAAAAAGTTTTTCGTCATTAATACTCACATGGGCCTTTTTCAATTTCAACGCCTACCCTTTGGCAGTTCTTCCGCTCCCGCTATTTTTCAGCGTTTTTTGGAACAGCTGACAGTTTCTGTACCGTGTTGCTCGAACTATTTAGATGACATTGTGGTATCCGGACGTACAGTTGAAGAACATTTAGCAAACCTGGAGTGCCTTTTCAAAGTTTTGACTGCAGCAGGTCTACGTTGCAATAAAGCAAAGTGTTCGTTTTTTCAAACTGAAATAGAGTACCTAGGCCATGTGATTAACGCCCAAGGAATTCATCCCTTACAGTCACATCTTAGAGCAATCAAAGACTTGCCTCCTCCTAAGAATGTGCACGAATTGCAAGCAGTAATGGGAAAGCTTAACTACTATTTCAGGTTTATTCCCAATGCCTCTCAGATTGCAGCTCCACTGCATCACTTACGTAGGAAGAATGTTCCTTTTGTATGGTCCAAAGATTGTCAGGTTGCCTTTGACAAACTAAAGTCTGCACTACTCAGTGATGCATGTTTGATTCCCTTTGACCCACAGAAGCCTGTAGTGCTAGCAGTTGACGCCTCGTCGTACGGTGTAGGCGCTGTAATCTCACATCGTATTGGATGTCACGATCGTCCTATTGCCTTTGCATCCAAGCTACTGACGCCGACGCAACAGAATTACAGTCAGATAGAAAGGGAGGCCTTAGCAATCATTTACGGCGTCGCAAAGTTTCATCATTATCTCTATGGCAGGAAATTCTATTTGTTGACAGACCACAAGCCTCTCACGTCGTTGTTCTCACCCACAAAGCCAATTCCGCCACGAACGGCACAAAAGCTTCAGAGATGGTCCTTGATATTGTCTAATTATCAGTATGAGATTTTGTACCGACCTACCACTAAACACGCCAACGCGGACACACTTTCCCGACTTCCGGTTGGCCAGGATGTTTCGTTTGATTCTTCAGAAATGGCATGTTGTCAGATAGACTCCAGAGATGCTTCCGCTGTCGCAGATTTCCCTTTGAACACTCGTCGGGTTGCACAGGAAACAGCTGCGGATGCAGACCTAAGTGTGGTAGCACGTTTTGTTCGCTTTGGTTGGCCTGCCAGAGCCAAAGACATTGATCGGCCTCTGGTTCGACGTTATTTTGCACAACGTCATGCATTATCTTTAAGTCAGGGTGTACTGTTGTTGCATACCGACAACGACCAAGCAAGAGTGGTTGTTCCTCGTTCCCTGCAACGAGAAGTGTTACGCCTCCTGCATCAAGGACATTGGGGTATTGTTAGGACAAAGCAACTGGCCAGACGTCATTGTACCTGGGTTGGTATGGACGCTCAGATAGAGAACATGACGTCACAGTGTACTGTTTGTGCGGAGCATCAGGCGGCTCCTCCGCAACGTTTTTCAGACTAGCCACGCCCCAAGGGACCATGGCAACGTTTACACATTGACTTTGCCGGACCTTTCTGGAATACGCGATGGTTAATTGTTGTCGACGCTTTCAGCAAGTTTCCTTTTGTGATTGCTATGAACTCAACGACAGCTTCTAGTACAATCAGTGCCTTAACATCAGTGTTTTGCATCGAAGGCTTGCCTGAAACTATCGTCAGTGACAATGGACCTCAGTTTGTTAGTGCTGAATTTCAACAGTTTTGTCGCGTGAATGGCATTCAGCATATAACCACCGCACCTTTTCACCCTCAGTCCAATGGTGAAGCAGAACGTTTCGTTCGAACATTCAAGTCTCACATGGAGAAGATGAAAGGTCAGCACTCCAGGCAGCAAGCTCTTCAAATTTTCCTGTCTACGTATCGGTGCATGCCACGTGACGGCCCGTCTCCTGCCGAGCTGCTACACGGCCGCCGTCACCGCACTCTCCTTCACCTGCTGCAGCCTCCCACGCACCGAGTCGGTTCGTATGGCGCTACGCGTTTTCAGGTTTCCACGCCGGTGCTGTACAGGGTGTTTGCTGGAAACAAGAAGACATGGTTGCCAGGCACCATTCAGCGCGTGCTTGGTCGCAATATGTTTATTGTACGTTCTTCCACAGGGTCGGAGCTGCGGCGCCACGCCAACCAATTGCGCCTGCACATGCCGCGCGATCCTGTCTCCGGTTTCTTGATTCCAGACCCAGTTCACCGCCAGGGAGCACAGCCACATCGTTCGTCCCCGGACTACGAGATCCCTATGGACGTCGACGTACATCCGACGCAGTCGTCGCCGCCGCTGTCGCCGCCGCAGATGACAGCGTCACCGAGAGGGACTCCGGGACCGTGCGGGCCCCCCCAACTTGGGCCACGCACCTCAGAAGAAGATGACCTGCTCCCTCTGAGCGGGGGCGGGCGCCCTTCCCCAGGTTTCGGCGGGTTCCCTGGAGGATCGCAAGGCGGATGCCGGGGCGCGGACGGCGTCTCGATCCCGGCCTCAGCTACGACGCCCGTCCCACCAGTAACGCCCCCGCTCAGGCCCTCCTCCCAGTGCCGTCGCCGTGGCCCTCAGCCCTACGCCACGACGGCGCGGCGGTTTGGGGGGGAGGGGTGTGGTGTCGCACAAGTGCAAAGTGCGCGCCACCTACTTTCGCCGCGCGCCGCCATGCACGCACGGCGCGGCGATCTCACGACGACAGCCACGAGCGCCCTCTGCTGGAACGCCGCTCGTGGCCACCACTGAAGAACACCGGCCACTTCGGACTGAGATAGCAACGAGTTAGGAGCTTCGTAATCAGATAGGCACCAGTGAAGACTTTGCTATTGTACAGGCACTAGGCAGGCCTCTAACAACTACGTATCAACATTCTGCAGTACTATGTAAAAGTTAAGTATTGTTACATTCTGTGCAATATATATCTTTCTAATTTACTCGAGTGTTTATAGTTTCTGGCTGCTCCCCTCCGTACCTGCACCAGCGTGTCGGTCTCGTTCTACTCGGCCACCGACACCTACGACGAGGCTGGGACACAAAAGCGGCGACGAAGTTGGGACACAAAATCCTGTTTTCGAATACTCCGTATCTCACAGCCATATAGCACAACAGACTGGATCATGGTTTTGTACAGTCGGATTTTGTACTCCCTGGATAGATATGGAGCGCAGAAGTTTCACTAGGGTGTGGTAGTATCGGTTTCTAGCTGTAATTCTGGCGTTGATCTTCGCTTCACAAGAAGAGTTGTCTGTGAAAAGTGCCCCCAGGTATTTCAATTTACGTACTCTCTTGTAGGACATGTGTCCCACCTGCAGTGACTGTAGATGTCCAGCAGTCTGCCCCTGGGTCATAAAGAGATACTCTGTCTTGGCTTCATTGATAAGTAGCCCAAATTTGCTGGCAACCTCCTACAGTGCCGTGGTCATTTGTTTCATCTCCTCTTCAGAGTTATAGAGTAGACAGGTGTCATCTGCATTGGCCAAGTATGCTTTAATTTATTTCATTATTGAATTTTAACGCGAGATTTAGTGCAATAAATACCTTGAGTTCGGTACAACATTGTTTTTGTGTCTTCAGGATGCGTCACTGCAAACAGTAGGTTCGGGAGGTGGGCTGTGGCTAGCAAGGATTGTGGACAAGGGCTGCAACTGAAAGAAGCGGTTAGTTCATTACAAATGAAGATGACACTCAACAAGATGCTGTACTTGTGGTAAGTACAGAACAGGTCTGCAATACGTCAGTCGATAGAAATATTCCGGCTCGAGCTAATGTAGACTTCTGGCTCACTGTTGAGGGAACTTCCGAAAACTGTAGTCTCGTAGACTGGCTGTAGTCCTAACCTACACTGACTGTCGTGACTGTAGTGCGCCGGCGTATCTTGGAGACCCCTGTCTTCCTATTAGGGGCCCCAAACCACACATACGGTTTTGACCGCACGACTGAGCGTGGCGCTCCTGCACGCGCGCCTGAACGCGCGTAGATCTCTAGCGCTCGGGTGCTTACAGTGCACCCGAAATTAGAGGCACGTTCTGGGCCGGGCGCAAGCCTGCGTTCAGGAGCCCCACGCGCTGGGGTCTGCGTGTAACGGCGAGACCGTCGCGCAGGAACGCGCGCAACCGTGGCGCGGGGAGTTTCGTCAGTTCTGAAATCCTGCGTGGCGCGCTCGTAACCTGTAGTTGAGTTGCAGCCGTGTTTCGCGCGACAAGCAGATCGAATGCGTGTTGCTATCGCTACTGCACCAACAGGCATAGGCCCATCAGCTGTAAACATAGATTAAAGAAAACGTGATATTTGGGTTAAGAAGAACCAGTGCCGTCCAGTCTTACTCTCGACGGCGAGTGTTCATCAGAGACGAGTGTATCGTCAGGCGTGCCCCAAGGGAATGTGATAGGATCGCTATTATTTTCTATCTATATAAATGATCTGATGGACAGAGTAAGTTGTAATTTGCGGCTGTTTGCTGATGTGGTGTATGGGAGGGGGTCGTCTGTAACTGACTGTAATAGCATACAGGATGAGTTAGACAAAATTTCTAGTTGGTGCAAAGAATGGCAGCTAGCTCTCAATGTAGAAAAATGTAAGGTGATGCGCATGACTAGAAAAAACAATCCCATAATTTTCGAATACAGCATTAGTAGTGAGCTTCTTGAAGCTGTCGCGTCGTTCAAATATCTAGGCGTAACATTGCAGAGCGATATGAAATAGAACGAGCATGTAAGGACAGTTGTGAGTAAGGCGGACAGCCGACTTCGGTTTATTGGGAGAATTTTGGGAAGATGTACTTCACCTGTAAAGGATACCGCGTATAAAATGCTTGTACGACCACGCCTTGAGTATTTCTCAACTGTTTGGGACCCGCAGCAGTTCAGTTTAAAGGAAGATATAGAGGCGGTTTAGAGACGAGCAGCTAGATTTGTTACCGGTAGGTTCGACCAATGCGCGAGTGTCACGGAAATGCTCCGGCAACTCAATTGGGGATGGCTGGAAGAAAGACGACGTTCTTTTCGTGCATTTCTGTTAAGAAAATTTGGAGGGCCGGAATTTGAAGCTGAGTGTAGTACGATCTTGCTGCCGCCTACTTACATTTCGCGTAAAGATCACAAAGACAAGAGAAATTAGGGCTCGTACGGAGGCATATAGACATTTTTTTTTCCTCGTTCAATTTGGGAGTGGAATAGGAAAGGAAATGCCTAGTAGTGGTACAGTGTACCCTCCGCCACGCACCTTACGGTGAATTGCAGAGTATGTATGTATATGTAGATGTAGATGTCCGACGAGTTCTTCGGAGCGTCGTATTCTCCGCTCTCATGATGTCTAATGACTACTAATATCGCTGACATAGAGTACCTGACATTAGGAGGCAGCACAAGCAACCTAATATGTAGAACATTATTTATTTATTTATTTTTTCCGAAACCTTAACTTTTCCCAGCGTAAAGAATGTTCAAGCAACTTACGTGTATGCTGCCGGGTGACGTCGTCGAAAACCGCCGATATTTCGACAGGAGGACACCCCGCAATTCTCAAGGCACAGCTGCACTTAAGGAAGTAATGTGCAAGCGTATTTAATACCTCGGTTTGCAAAGGGTAAACAAGGAAGATAACACACACAGTAGATGTCACTGCAGAGTTACAACGAAGATGACCAAGCAACAAAAATATCGATACTGACTGTTAATCAACAGGCGAGGCAGCATTAATTTTGTCCCTTTGTTTTCTGACGTGAGACAGTGCCGGGTTCCAAACAGAATTTAAACATAAACCACCATCTCTGTTTATAAGTTCGCTTACTAATTTAATTTCAACAGCCTTCTTAATAACACTATTCCAATAGGTGGAACTGCATGCCAGAATCTCCGTGGATGACTGGTGCCAAGACAGTGTTCTGCAACAGCGGATTTTTTTGGCTGTTGTAAGCGTGTGTAAGGTATGTGTTCAATACATCGGTCTTCCGCAGTCCTGACTGTCTGACCAATATATATATAAGCCACAACTGCAAGGAATACGATATACACCTGGCTTACGCAAACCAAGACCATCCTTTACAGAACCCACGAGGGCCTTTATCTTAGAAGGTGGCCGAAAAACACATTTCACATCATATTTCCGCAAAATACGACCAATCTCGTTGTAAATGCTTCCTGCGTAAGGCAAAAAGGCCATAGATTTAGGTGCAACTTCATTACTATTTCGCTCATCCGTTGCACATTGGGCTGATACCACAACGCACGTTTTACCTGTCTCTCACTATAACCATTCTGACGAAAGGTGTCCTCGAGATGGAACAACTCAGCTGACAAACGTTCATGGTCTGAAATAATATGGGCCCTGTGAACCAAGGTACGAAGTAGTCCTTCACGCTGAGCTGGATGGTGAAAACTATTAGCTCGCAGATACAAATCAGTGTGAGTAGGCTTCCTATAAACAGAATAACCCAATGTACCATCAACCATCCTTCTGACCAACTCGTCAAGGAAAGGAAGACAGCTATTATTTCCCACCTCAACAGTGAACTGAATGAATATTCGGGCGGATTGAATTTGGGTGTTCCAAAAAACCATTTAAATTATCATTACCATGAGCCCAAACGTCGTCTACATATCAGAAAAAAAACACGCAGGTTTCAGAGTCGCTAACACTAAAGCACATTCCTCGAAATCCTCCATAAACAAATTGGCCACAATAGGTGACAACGGGCTTCCCATTGCAACTCCATCAGTTTGTTCATAGTACTGACCATTGCATAAAAAGTAAGTGGAAGTCAGCGCATGTCGGAAAAGATTTGTTAACTTGGCATCAAACTTAACCTCAATTAGCTGCAACGAATCTGACAGAGGAACGCGAGTGAAGATAGACACAACATCAAACTCACTAAAATATCACAGTCATTCAAACGCAATACCTGCAATCGAAGTAAATATTCCGTGGAATTCTTAATGTGGTATTCACACCTGCCTACCATTAGATTCAACAAAGCTAGCAAAATGTTTAGCTACACGATATGTCGGAGCACCCATGATAGATACTATAGGCCTGAAAGGAATGTTCTGTTTGAGGACCTTAGGAAGGCCATACAATCTAGGTGGTGTGTAAGGATACTTATGATTACAGAGTGTATCTTGGCTTCATCATGCGTGGCACTTATCTTCCGTTGGTGCAGTATGGATGATGATGTTGATGATGATTGGCGTTTTAGGGCACTCAGCAGCGAGATCATCAGCGCCCATGCACTATGGAAGACATCTTTGTATCAGCAGTAAAAGGCAGTCAGGGTTAATACTGATGAAGTCGCTATCCGTGTGGCAACTAAATACGCCAGAATTTTGCGAGCGAAAATAAGTGCAGAAAAAAATTACAGTATATACAGGTTGTCATCTTTTATTTTACATTCTATGTTTTCCTCAGTGCCTGCCATGAATTCCGGACAGTTTATATTCCTCCTTTTGCGACTGTAATAAAAGTCTTATTACAGTCGCAAAAGACGGTATTTATCCCGCACGGCTTGCTATCGTCGGAAAGAACGGCGCACTTTCTCGTATTGCAGTTGTAAGAGGGCGCTGTGTTACGCTGATACAATCAAGAATTCAGCGGATACGGAATACGGGCGGTCTGCGTCGTATGCAGAATGCTGTTTCCCGGCCTTTGACGCGATCCGCTAAATGAGCAGTGCAGAGCTAGTCACAATGAGAACAATAGGGACAGAGACTCTGCAACTGCCGCGTTCTGCGCCGCTCTTCCCCGAAAATTAACTGCGTACGACATTTAATTAAAATACGCTGGTACATCCCTCGAGCGGAATCTGTTCCTCAGGAAGCACCATTATTCACAATAACGTGTAAAAATCGCGCAATTGTTTGCACTCGATTGCTCTTTGTTCTCCGTCTGAATGGAAAGACACAAGGATTCTCTGTACTGGCAGTATAAATGTCGTGATAGGGAAATTCTGGCTCTTACTGTTTGGTCAGAGAGAACTCTCCACGTGCACCTGCGGGTTGCGAACCAGGCAAGTTAAATCATCCCCAAGTAGAATCCAAACAGCCGATCAACGATCCTCAGCTGTTGACACCGTTTTTAGCTATTTTCCTCATTGGTTCATGAAGTTGATACGCCGGTAACGAAACCCGTCAAAGAGTAAGAAATACACAAAAGAAAAAACAATAGAAAATCAACAAATGCTCTGGCGTGTTTAACGCCGTACCTAAGGTTTTACTGTAGTTTGATGATTTTTTCAAATACGATAGACAAAAGTAACAAATACATATATAAAACAAAAACGTATAAATAACACATTTAAAAAATAATTTAATAACATAACAAAAATATCAACACATGAAAATAATATTTTATAATATTTGGTATACATACGTTTTCTTTTATATTATTTATTACTTATATTTTTTTTTCTTTATTTTTTTGTTCCAAAATATTTGTAAAAGTGGGCCGTAAAATAGGAGACCAGTGTGATTTTTATTTTTATAATTTCTGTAATTTAATTTAATTCCTTTCTATAATTTCTTTAATAATGTCTTTAGTTTTATGTAATAGTTTTATTTATTAATTTACTTAGTTACGCGAATCATTTGACATTTGCATCTTTATTTTCTTCCTAATTTTTAAATTTTTATGTGTAATTTTAAAGAGGGCCCTTACCTAGCCCATTCTTGTTGTTCCAGGATTACTGTCATTTAGTACACTGTCTTCATTATTTTATTTTGTATTCTTTATCCTTGTATTTTGCGCCTCGGTTGCACAGTGGTAGTGCCAGACTACAAATCCAAAGGTCGCGGGTTCGATCCCCGCCAGGTCCTAGGATTTTTATCTGCCACTTTCCACTTCATTCACCTCCGGCAGTATTGCTCATGTGAAAAATACCGAGTAGCACCATCGTTCGGAACCCACTTTAAACTGTAGGTCCCCCTACAATTGGCTGGGTAAGTCAGTTCGAAGGTCGGAGGAAGGCAACGGCGTACCACCTCCAAACAGGACCATGCCTAGTAAAGCACTGTGGTGTCCAAAATAATCTTCGGATTGTTGACTGCTTTACCTTTTTTTATCCTTGTATTTAATGATACTTCTTTCTTAGTTGTGCAGAATTTTTTTTACCTTTTTCACCTCATATTTTCTTCAGAATACATTCACATTATTTGTCGTAATTTAGTTATCATCATTCTGTTGTTTTATTGTTATATTTGTATTAAAATTTTTCTCTGACCTATCGCAACAGTTATTTTTTTAAATTATTTATTTCTTTAAAAACGGTATTTTTCTGTTGCGGACAGATACACAAGCAGAGTCAAATCGCCGCCATTTTTGCAAATATCTCTGAAACGGTGCGAAATATGGATATGCACAGGCGAGAAAAGTTGTAGACAACTTTCTCATCTAGAGATCCGTTTATTCAATTTTTGTCTCAGATGCATAGTTAAGGCGTTATTTGCAATTAAATTTCGAGCCGTCAAAAGGCAATTGCATACGGACAATTTTTAGCTTTATTAATCTAAGGTTGGCCAATATAACAAGTTTAAAAGATAATATCTGCTTGCAAATTTCCTTTTCGATTACCTTTGAAAGTTTCAGTGTAGTTCCAGCATCTTTTGTGGGCTTATTCCCTTGCATCTTGAAGAATTTTTTGGACGATATTATGGATTCGTCTACCACCTCTTCCCCAGTTTGTCATGTTTTTATAGGCTTCATTATTTGTATAGTGAAGGAAACAGCACTATTAAACTGCAATGATCACTGTTCACAGTACTATTTAATAGATACATTCTCTGTTAGCAACGTCACTAAAAATCATGAGGACAATAAGAACACAAACTGGAAAAGAGAAGCTACTCCAGTCCGCGAAACTTCACAGCAACAATTGTGAGAGAAGAAATGATTAAATGCCCACTGACAATGCCGAAATTTGTAACGATACTTAAGTAAAGAAGTAAAGAAGATATAAAATGCAGAATGGCTATGGCAAGAAAAGCGTTTCTTAAAAAGCGAAACTTGTTAACATCCAATATTAATTTAAATGTTAGGAACTCCATTCTGAAACCATTTGTCTGGAGTGTAGCATTGTATGGGAATGAAACGTGGACGATAAGGAGTTCAGATAAAATGATGACAGAAGCTTTTGAAATGTGGTGCTACAGACGAATGATAAAAATTAGATGGGTAGATCACGTAACTAATGAGGAGGTGCGTAACCGAATTGGGGAGAAAAGAAGTTTCTGGCATATCCTGACTCAGAGAAGGGATAGACTGGTTGGACACATTCTAAGACATCAAGGAATTGACAACTTAGCATTAGAAGGAAGTGTGTGGAGTAAAAATCGTAGAGGGAGACCGAGGGACAAATACAGTAAGCAGATTCAAAAGGATGTAGGTTGCCGAACGTATTCTCAGATGAAGAGGCTTGCACAGGAGAGGGTAGCGTGGAGAGCTGCATCAAACCCGTCTGCGGACTGAAGACCACAACAACAACAACTCAAGAAGAGGAAACCATCTTTGAACTTCTTTTCTGGTGGGCCAGGAGTGTTCAGTTAAGTCAGCAAATGACATTTTAAACTTTTATTTCATTAAGTGCTGCACTTTCTTTGTTTAAAGGTGTTATTTAATTACGAAAATTGTTTCGGCCCTTTTCCAGTTTCAAGTTAACTGCAATATATACATACATGTAAATACAAATATTTCTTTATATCTAATCTATAACATTTAGTTTATATATTTACGACTTATTCTTACAGTTTGATGTTCTGGGGTGTATTTCTTTGCAGTTTTGTTGTTCATATACATCATACGATGTATTGCAGAAGTTATTATATATTATGTTTTGTATAGTTCTCTACATTGATAGTATTTGCTTACAAAGGGTATGCATCTTTTAGGTTGATAGAATTTCAGCGATGCAAGCTACGAGCAAAGGTGGAAACAAGGAGGTTAGAATAAAGGGAGATGGCATTATATATGCCGAGCACATAACGTCAGTTGAAGCCTGCCTTCCAACTTGGTCAGTTCGGGAATGCTATTTATCCGTTGAAACTATACGTTAATTCGACCCTCTTACTTTAAATACATTGAACTGACAGTATCTGCTAAGTACGAACTTTTAAAAAATATACTTTCTTGAATAAATAGTCATAAATACTCATCATAATATATTTCAAAACTTACTTTTTAACGGTTAATTTCCACTCTTTTAACACGTTGTTCATCAAGGCAATACACTCGGACGTTTTATTCCTGTTTTAAGTGACAAATAACATTAGCTCTACAGTACGAACACTTTTCCAAAACTAAACAATATGGCCGAGACAGGCTTCACTTTTTCAGTGTATGGGCGTTTCCCTGTATTCTAACCTCGTTGGATGGAAATATTTTTAGGCTAGATATTTATACACATTAATGTCTGTGCTTACATAAACGATCTTAATATTTTACGCTTCTTTTCAGCGATGTAATTTATGTCAATATCTTTGATGTTTACAGCTTGAAATGTCTAAATTAATTCTTTTTCTTTTATGAAATCAATAAAGTTTTCTAAATACCGATTGTGTTTTAAATTAGTTTTCTCTTTATGAATTTTGCCTGGAAATGCATCCATGTGGATATATATTTCAAGTTCATTCTGAATACACATTACGATTGCTTTGGGTACACGATGTAGAATTTTCATTGCTTCTTCTATTCCTTCTGCTTAGTGCTTATGGCCACGTAAGTGCAAATCCTGCGAATGACGTTACGTAAATATTGTAGACAAAATTAGGCCTAATACATCCAACGTAAATGTCAAATCAAACAACACGTGCAAATTACTATACGATCAAAAACCTGTAACATTTTTTTTTCTGTAAATAAAAGGGAAAAACCTAAACAAGGTAGCACAATAAATGCCGAAACATGTCTCGGTGGTAAAAATAAAACAAAATGTCTTGCATAAGGAGGATCTCTTCACAAATTTATAACAGCATACACGGAAGATACAAGAGATGTACCATCGCTAAACGATCGATACCAGTCCAGTTAAAAAAATGAGCTTTCGGTTAAGCAAATATAGACCACAGGTGCTTCCACCTCGATATAAGTTTGCTCGCATCACTTCGGGTTGCCTTCTTTGACTCAAAGACGCGCGTGTGTGACCTAGTGGTTACTGACTTGTAGTCCTGAGACGCTGCCCCATGTTTACGCAGACGGCGTGACCACAGGCCTCGCGCGACGTTTCGGCCTCCTGCGCAAGCGACATCGGCGCGGTGGTAATCCGCCGCCGGCACAAAGGTCGCTGCCCTTTGTTTGCGGCTTATGAGCTGCAAACTGCCGCCACACAGCCGGGCTTTGTGCGCTAAGCGGGACAACAACGACGCCATTATTCACCGCAGATGCCTCAAACGCTGTGCGAGCCACGCCTGAAGCAGTGGACGAGTGACGTAGACACCGGGAGAGGAGTTTAAACCGGCCGCCACCTCCCCTCCCCTTCTTTCTCAACCACTACAAAAGGTTCACTTTCTCAAAAAAAAAAAAAAAAAATAAATAAATAAAAATAAAAATAAAAATAAAATATATATATATATATATATATATATATATATATATATATATATATATATATATATTGTTAACTGTTCTAAACTGAAACTAATGAGTACAACGTATTAATATATAAAAGGTAGGTCTCACGGTTGTTGGAGAATATTCCTTGGGTTATTCAGAGCAAAGAATGTAAATGAAGTTGAAAGACGACCGTCTGTCGTCTTCCATACATTTTTGTATATTTCCGTAAAGTTATAATTTATTTAATGTCGCTAGACAATCATTTTGTTAAACCTTGAACCCCACTCTCTTCAAGGCTTGAGTAATAGCATTTTCATTTCATGTGTTAAAATATTAGTTAATATTGCTAGTTTTTTTCTTATTTTGTTATGTTAATAATTTATTATTATATTAGTTAATATGGCATAAGTAGGGCTTCTCCGCTACGCCACTGTCCCTGTGAGAATGTGCAGTTGTTTTATTTTTAAGTAGGTGCGACAGTCTATGGCTGTCTGAATGTGGGGAGTGATAGCTCGCTTTGCATCGTTCTCTCTGACTCAGTATCGATAGCTGCTGACACTACACCCTATGGATACAGTCTAGTTATCGAGCCTACCCTCCAGTGCGAACCTTGCTGTCCACTCCCACCACCGCTGTTTCTTGGGTTTTCCGGCTTCCGGTCGCTTCCCGCGCCCCAGTGGCCGCTCGGCTGATCAATCTGGGCTCGTCGTCTGGTGAGGTAAGGTTGGTTCTGCTCTTGTTTCTGGAGATGATAGCGTTTCATTGACTAGCACGTTTAACTTACATTCGTGAACATTCTCTGATCGTTTGTGGAAATGTGTTCTCGTTTTTCAATTAAGTGATTTCCAATAGGTAAACGTGGTGTGTATGAATGTAGTTGCAGTTTGATAACGGCTTGTGATCATGTGGCGGTGCATGAACTCGGTGTAAATACTTTCTTGCTTTGTGGAGTCCGATTTCTAATAGGTCATATGTTCATTTTTTTGTACAGTGTATGTAAAAATCTCATCCTTTCCCACCATGAGTAATATGTGTTCCACAAGGGTTGTTCATAGAAAAAAGCCTTCAGCTTTCACTCTTGTTTGTTCCACGCCCATCACGCAAGTAACTATGCAGTTATCCTTCTGATTTCCACGAATATTTCGGGATCTTCTCTCCCTGCGTATTTTAATTTTGCTGTTCTTTTCCAACTTGTAGTACACACTCCGTCTTTGTCAGTAATTCACTCTGTCAGTAATTCACCTTCTTCAATAGCTTCCTTATGTAATTCTAAACATATGTATGGGTTGTCTGCTGTAATTCGCAACTTTATTTTTCAGTCTTTGTAATTATTTCACTTTTATGAGTTTTTGGAGAGTCGACTTCATCCATCTCTATAATCGCTCCCTATCGCGTGTAGCTGCATATATTGCGCTTCTTCGTGTAAGTCTAAATATTTCTATTGTTTGCATGCCGTGATTCATATTTTTATTTTTCCGACTTTGTAGTTATTCCATTTTTGCGGTTTTCCTGAGTCAGGACTTCATCCGTCTCTGTAATCGCCCCCTATCGCGTGTAGCTGTATTTCATTTGCTTCCTTATATAATTCTAAACATTTCTATGTGTTGCATGCTGTAATTCTCAATTTTATTTTTCCAACTTTGTAATTATTTCACTTTTACAAGTTTTTGGAGACTGGACTTCATCGGTCTCTATAATCGCTCCCTATCGCGTGTAGCCTTATTTCATGCGCTTCCTTGTATAATTCTAAGCATTTCTGTGGGTGGCATGCTGTAGTTCATTATCTTTATTTTTCGGAATCCGAATTTATTCAATTTTATCGGTGGGTCCACTTCTCATATAAAACCAGTACCTAGACCGATTTGTAGCAGACTGCAATTTAAGAATCCACCGTGATTTAGTATAAGGAATCCGATTTTCAACCACTTCACCTTCAGTGGTGTGCGTTCATGTAACGTAGCCGTGTGTCGCCGTTAGCGTGTTTGCTCGCGTTTTCTGTTCAAGTGTAATTTAACTTGGCTATACACACACACCATCTCAAAACAGGCACGACAGACCGGAGCCAGCCTCAAAGTGTTTGTATATTGAGTTTTGTGCTACCTCCGACTTGTTGAATTTCGCCTACGATAGCGGCGCCTGCTTCCGCCTCGTCTCAGCACGCTGTTTTTGGTGAGTTTCGCTGTGGCATTCCGTGTGTGTGAGATAATGTGAATCCTCCCCCCCCCAAGTAGCGTTAAATTACGTACAATTTAGGCTGGGCACCGTCTACATTAATCCATGTAAGAGATGCATGTTACTGTATTAACAAAATTGCTTCCCCATTTTGCTTGTTTTCTATCTGAATAAACAAGTTTAAGTTCAGCATAATCCGTCAGTTGCCTATAAATTGTAGTTTTAGAGCACCTTCCCTCTTTTATTTAATATTGTTCTTCACAAGTGCTGATAACTAGTTTAGATGCTTTTTTTACTTATATTTAAATTCCGTTGCGCCAAAAATGTTTTCTTAGCCGTCTGTCTAAGATAACTTCAATTGTTGTGGCTAGCTTATTAATGTCTATGAGTAATAACGTTTGAGCTGCTGTGTATATTGACCACTGTAGTATTAACTTCGTGTTATTGAAGTAATTTGAGGCGAGTCAGTTCTCAGTTTGGGCCAGGGAACAAGGCTTTGTAGCAGGGAGTAACCAGTAGTTCATACGGACCTTAATGACTAATTTTAGTGACAAAGCAAGGCTCTTGTTGCGTATAGTGGTCGATTTTTAAAGTAATGGGACAATATCCATAATTAAAGAGCTACAGTAATTGAAAAACACAATAACATTGCAGAGGAAAAAAAATTTACTGCTGGCCGCGGTGGCCGAAGGGGCTGAGGCGCTTCAGTCACGGTCTGCACGGCCACTACGGTCGGGGGTTCGAATCCCCCCTCGGACATGGATATTTGTGCAGTCCTAGTTCATAAGTAGTTCATAAGTAGTTTGTAAGTTTAGGGACTGATGACCCCGTAGTTAAGTCCCATAAGCTTCACAAACATTTGAACATTTGAATTTGAAAATTTTACTGTATGATTTCACTATCAAAAATGCTCATATTAATTACTGTATTTGTATTTGTTTTCTGAATTTTGTACTGTTTAATTACCAAGCATAACTGAAACTGGTAACTTAATAGAAAGTAAAAGATTTCGACGTAATTTCATTCATCATAGTTGATTTTTTCGGCAATCCTCTATCGGTGTCATTCATTATTTGAATAATGAAACGCTGTTCACGTATTTGTCCATGTATCGCCTGATGATATTTGACAATTTATTCGCATTCTCAAGTGCAAATATGTAAACAAGTATTTTTATTTTTTAATTTTTTAATTTATTTTATTATTATTATTATTATTTTATGTTTGCACAGCTTCTGCGTCTCACAGCTGCATTTTTGATGTTATAACATGCTGTGCCATATACAGTGCGCCGATAAATACATAGACACAAACCATCCATCATTCTCACATTTATGGAACATCACAAAAATACTTATATAAAGATTTGCACTTCACAATAAATTCTCAAAACGCGTCATTCGGCGAGATGGCTGATCGGAGCACAGCAGAGCCACCTAGGTGTCAATGTCGTAAGCCTGTACGACGCTCTCGTCAACCATCGCGTCGTAGTCGGCGCACACTGTAAACAGCGACAGGCGAAATATCCGTTTGAATAAGCGCAGACTGTCAAGGAACTCGACTGCGTAAAATTTATGAACACTACTTGAGGACACTGCCTTAGATATTTGATGTACCTGAACAAATGTATTATAATTATGTTGCAATTTACGTATTAGGTGTGATTTATTTTTTTCCTTGAAAAAGAAGTCTTAAAACTGAGGTGCGTCTTATACGCCGGCAAATATGATACTTTAAACGATTTTGTAGCTGTTTGCTCAAATGTTTGTAATTCTATTGGACCAAACTACGTTAGTCATCAGTCCCTAGTGTTACAAATTATGTAAACTAAGTTCTACTAACCTAAGGACAACTCTCTGTTTTATCTGAGATAATGACTCTAAAGTAAAATTAAAAGACCCGATTCAAAATCCCGGCTTTGTTACAAATTTTAATTTATTAGTTTCTCCATCACTGGATGTCTGTCGCAACTGTGGTTCAAATTTAATGAAAGTCCAGCTCCAGTTGCAATTAGTTGTGCTTTATTTAAGCCCACACTACCGGCCATTTTCAAGTGTGACAGACGTTATGCCATAGAGAAAGCAACGTTGCTTTCTCTATGGCATAACGTCTGTCACACTTGAAAATGGCCTAACATAGAGGCCGAAACCGGTAGTGTGGGCTTAAATAAAGCACCAATAAATGCAACTGGAGCTGGACTTTCATTAAATTTTAATTTATTGTTTCACCTGGTACTCATTATGCCAGAAAAAAAAAACTATATAGTTTCGTGGCCGTTACCCTTCTGAACCCTCTGTAACTCCGAAAATGAAAGCACATTTCACTCCTCAAGGGCTAGCTATTTCGAGGTTGCAAACTGTTGGGGTAATTGACGACGTTCGGAAGCAAAGGTTTCCGGTATATGTATATCAGTGATACAATTTTCGCTGTTGCTGCTGCAAAATTTCAACATGGCTGAATGAAATGTGAGTACCACTTACACTGACTGCAATATTGGACACTACAGATGACGACTATCGTGTCTAATAAGATTGGATTTTTGTTTTCTAATCACGTCTCGACATTCTACTGTGTACACATTTCAATTACAGGTTTTGCTCTTGCCTTTCAACCATTCCACAAAGCGCAGAGGTGTGGCTTCTCAATAGTAATATTGAGGATTTCTTCCACCGGTAAATGATATCATGCAGTGTTTATCAAGGTACTGTTTCCGCAGAAATGATGTTGGCTTTCGTCAGTTATTATCCATTGATGGATATATCGCACATCTACTTGCTGATACAATACTATCGCACAGGGTTTCGATTCTTCCCTCGGTCATGGGTGTGTGTGTTGCCATTAGAGTAAGTTAGTTTAAGTAGTTTGTAAGTATAGTGACTGATAACCACAGCAGTTAAGTCCCTGAGATTTACAAACATTTCATTTGAACTACCACACGTACAGTAGTAGTAAACTGCCCACCACGACTCTTTTTCATTACGGTCACTTACTAGTATTCACGTAACTTCCTTTCGAAACGCTCAGAAGTGACACGAACAAATGTGTGACATTGCCTGCTAATTTCAGTAAAGTTATGCCTAAAAGCATAGTTTTCAATTGCTCTTTAACTCGTATTTCACATGGTGCTTCTGAAATTTATGTAACCGGAATCATTTCTGAGTAATTAAAGTACTTAACGCAATTGGCTTTTAAACCCCAATAATGTTAATGTATGGTGCGCGACAAGATTATTAGATGCTATTGTTCAATAACGTACTTAAACGTTTATCCGACACGCACTGTTTTGCGTAAACGCTCTAATTGATTCGTTATTAATTAGTTGAACATTTATCATGTCCTCCGTCTCTGGCGGATACGTAATCGTTCAGCTGTGGAGGTTATTAGGTATAGTGATGCGGCGGCTGAGTATCTGTCACTGGACACGCGGTTTGTGTGACGATCATAAGATAGGTGTGCACTGTTCGATATACCCACTAGAAGTACTTAAATTGAATAGATACAAAATTTAGTTAAAAAGATAAAAATAAATTGGTTTTAGCTCAGATGCTAAATTTCAATTATAAACACTCTGTTGGAACGCTATCTTTTGAATCATCGCTGTGAATGTTACACGCCATTCTAACACCTCTGATGGTTAATCACAATATTTTGCAGGACAACGCTATCCCATTACCCATTACTATACAACAAGATAAACTACACTCGAACAGACAGTGAAGATCGTCCTGTACCATGTTGTTGTTGTTGTTGTATCTTCAGTTCGGAGAGAGGTTTCATGCATCTCTCCACCCTACTCTATCCTGTGCAAGCTTCTTCATCTCATAAGAACGGCAATATTCATTTGATGACTATTAGGGTCGGATGAAAAGTCGTCGAAACTGAATAGAAAAAAAAACACTGAAACTTTTTTATTTTTCATTTTAGTCTCATTGCAGATTAATGCACTGGTCTAACGATGTACGAGAGCCTTGATCTCATCTCTAAACTAAGATTCCCCCACTACAATCTTTTCGTTTGATGTGAATCTTCGTCCACCAAGAATAATTTTAAGTTTAGGGAAGAAATGGAAGTACGGCGGACCCATATCAGGTGAATATGGCGGACGTGGCAACAATACATACCTTAGATTGCGTAATTTTGTCATGGCGAGGGCACAAGTGTGATGTCGCGTGTTGTCTTGATAGGACATAACTGCCCTCCTTGCTAAACCTGGCCTTTTTCGCGTATCTTTTGTTACAATTTGTCCAAGAGGTTAGCACTGTATTCTCTCGTAATTGTTTGCCCAGTGGGAAGATGATTACAAACAGAATCCCTTCACATTCCAGAAAACAGATGCCATGACCTTTCCAACCTAAAGAATTGTCTTTGCTTTCTTTGATGGCGGAGACTCAGCATGTTTCCAAGATCATTTGGTGCATTTTTGCAATGATTTCTGGAGCGTGTCATCGGAGTCTATCGCGGTGGCATTAGTCTACAATTTACGCTTGCTGTACAAGTGGCGTCATGTCGAATAAAAGTCTGTAGCTTCCGTTGGCAAGCTACGCCATCGTTAACATACCCTGAGAAGCAAAGTGGCAGCAGCATGATACGCTGACCTTCAGCAGCAAGTTTTAAACAATGGTACAGGAGATTTAAAAAGCAATGAAATTTAGTTAAAAGAGGTAAATTTAAGAAAAATGTATGGTGAAATAAAATGTTCAAATGTTTGTAGAGTCTCTGGGACTTAACTACGGAGTCATCAGTCCCTAAACTTACAAATTACTTATGAACTAGCTACAACTAAGGACGGCACAAATATCCATGCCCGATGGGAGATTATAACCCCCGACCGTAGTGGCCGTGCAGACCGTGACTGAAGCGCCTCAGTCATCTCGGCTACCGCGGCCCGCTATGGTGAAATAGGAGAGTACCGAGCATACATGAATAAAACACACATGATGGCTTAAGAACATATGTATGAACCAGGAGCACTGGTTACAATGAAAAACGCAGACAGTGTATGAAAAGCACAGGTGACAATGGCGCGGTGTGCAGTGGTCGATTGAAACACTACGCAACACTGGTCAACTGATACACTGGCTAAAAGTATATGGCACTGCGAGTCCCGGAGGGGGAAGGATAGGAGGGTTGAATGGTAGCTATTACTAAGGGGCGATGTGCTTGATATATAACTCACCACTCAGCTTTTATATTGCAACGATGACTGCGGGGGGTTCTGCTTGCATTGCATTACAAACCTGGGTTCTTCCTGGGTGAGAAGCACTTTAGAGTGAAAACCCGTGATGATCTTCCATTTTCGTAACATTTATTTCACAAAATACATTACAACTTGCCAATATGCCGTCTCTCGGAACTTCCACGTTAGCCAACCACAAACGATACACTGACACAAACTTTATTGCACAAACATAAACTTAAAACCTGCCTCCTTGCAACATTGCATGAGCACTATATATATACCTATGTTAATAATTCTAATGGCAGCTCTCTTTGTTGGATACTATTAAATATATTTAGTTACAATTACAATCTGTTGAATCATAACAAAATATATTCAGAATAGTACACAGCAAATGAAGCTGACAAAACTAGAATTAAAGAAATGAATCTCTTTACACGTTTTCTTTCAATAATGCATAGTGTGTCCAAAACAACAATATTGACAAATAAATTTACTAGAATCAATTACTGAAGAAACGAATATCTATACTAACATTACAAAAAAAAAGGTTAACAGATATTTATAACTCTTTGTAATAACAAAGCTATTTACATAAGTATCTTTGCCACGCATTAACAAAAGTTCGTTATTTACTTTTATCGATACGACTATATTTCCTAACATACCAAATAGTTCGTCAGGAACCTGTATTCACAGTTTGTTTAACACAACTGTCCCTTATATTTAAGTTTGAAGTATCGAACTTTCTAGAATGTTCATCACTTAATCACATTACGTGAACGTCGGCATAAATTATTGTTCAGTGCTGGCAAAGTAGTTTTTATGTAATCATAAAAAATGTCCTTACTACTCTTACATACACATGGTCCAAAATCCCATCTAAACTGACGCAATTCGTTACAAGTTCACAATCTAGAACATTCTGTCTCTTGTTATTCCTAATAAAGGGAACTTTAATTAACCACAGGTCATTATAATTATACACGTTAGGTATTCTCCGCACCAGTAGCACTGACTATTACTTCACATATTAGTTTCACCATCTCAATACTGCAATGTCACAAACACACGTTGACGGAATCGTATTTTGCGCATAGTCTCCAGTATCCTCAGTTTCAATAATGGGGATAGTCTCTACTTCACTATAAGGGGAACGTGGGGAGCGCGGGGGGAGGGGGTAAGGAGAGGAGGAGAGGGGAGGAATGACTCTAGGGGAGGGTTGGCGGTAGTCAAGAAGGGCAGGAGGGGGCGTTGTAGAAGAGAGGGGAAGGATTAGGGCTGATAGGATGGGAAATATCGGAACATATGGCGTCATCATGCAGGGGCAGAGGGATAGTTACCCTGGGAGAGGATGTGGAGCGTGTGCAGGTGGAAGCAAAGGGGGATACGGTGGTGTAATCATGGCAGAGTCCCAGCATTGCTAAGGATGGGGTAAACCGGTGGATTGAGGGAGACTATTTTACAGGAGCTGTAGAGAATATCGATGTGGTATAGAAACTACAGGATGTGAGAACATGGAATTAAGTCGTAAAGGACCCACTGGATGATGGGAGGTGCATGTGGTAAGCGAGGAGGAGGGCGTGGCGTTGGGGAGCTAAAGAGATTTGTAGTAGGCGGGAGGTGCGGAAATCCAGGCAGGATGGAAGCTGCAGAGGATTGGACGTATGACAGAACGATAGATGTACAGGATAGTGGAGCGGTTAAGTTGCCACGTCTGGCCAGATAGTAGCTTCAGAAGGTATAGATGGGATAACGCTTTTTTACATAAACTGCAGAGGTGAGGAGTCCAGGACAGTGAGCGATCGATAGTGAGGCCAACGTATTTAAGGGGAGGGGTAAGGCGGATGGGACAGTCATGGAGGATGAGGTAAAAATCATGGAGGCAGAAGGAGTGGGTGGTAAGACCTATGAAGATTGCCTGAGTTTTATCTGGGTTATCAGAAAGGAGCCACTGGTTACACCATGTGGAGAACTCTGAAAGGTGAGATTATAGCAGATGCTGGGAGCGGGCGAGGAAGGGAGTAACGATGTGGAAGGTGGTGTCGTCAGAATATTGAAGGACAAGAGGCTGCTGGGGTTGGGGCATAACAGTGGAACAGATGTAACGGATGGGCGACAGAACGGAGCCTGGCGGCACCCTGGTGAAGGGGTAAGACAAATGGGAATTGCAGTTACAGACACTAAGCGATGGGTGAGAAAGGAAGTGGGAAGGGCATAGGTTTTTTATGTCCAGCGAAAAAGTTGCTGTTGACGGACATGATAGTGGATGCGGCAGGAGAGGACGGTCTCCAGGACCTTGCTGAACATGTAGATCAGACTGATGGGACGGTAGGATGAGGTCTAGGACAGGAGATTCTTAGGTTTGGGGAACATTAGGATGCAGGAACGCTTCTTCATGCAGGGGATGAAGCCATTGTACAGGATTAGGTTATAAAGGAAAGCAAGGGCAGCGTGGAAGGAGACGGACTGGCACGAAGGATCCTGTAGGTCAAGCGGTCGTGTCTGGGGATGGTGTTTCAATTTGTGTGCAGTGTCTTTTGTATGTCGAGGGCGGTGACTGGTGTGTAAAACTTTGAGAGGGGAATGTGGTCCAAGTACTGAAAGCCAGGTGCGAGCAGAGGGGCAGAGCTGTTTGCACGATCATGGACGTCAGGAAAGAGGTAGTAGTCGAATCATGGATTGTCATGGAAGTATCTGCATAAATATGTGTTTATTCGTGGGAGGGAGCGGACGTTGTGGTAGAAGAAGAAGGAAACTTAGGGTTTAACGTCCCATGGACACCATGGTCATTAGAGACGAAGCTTATGCTCAGGGTTTTCGGTAAGGATGGGGAAAGAAAACGGCTATGTCCTTACAAAGGGACCATTCCAGCATTTGCCTGGAGTGATTTATGGCAATCATGGAAAACTCTGGATGGCCAGATGTGGATTTGAACCACCGTCCTGTCGAATACCAGTTCCATACCACTGCACCACCTCACCAGGTGAGGTAGAAGAAATTGTAGAATAGGTGTGCCATGATGCACTGCGGGGGTAGGCGGAAAAAGTACGTGGGTGTACTTTATCGGGGTGTACTTGATGGAAGAAGGTAAATTGGGAGAGGTTGGGGGAGGTGGAAAAGGTTTCCAAAGGAAAGACGGCGAGGACGATTTGTTGAAGGATGAGAGGACACTGAAATGGCTATAGGGAGTTGTTAGGGTGGATGGTTCGGATGATGGGACGGTTGGGAACGGTGAGTTCTTGGGAGGCACGGGCTGGGATGGGCCTACACTCTTAGGAGTACATGGCATGGAGCCTACCACTGCCTTGCAGTTGGCTTTGATTAAGGTACTAAGAGAATATGCAGTGAAGGCAGGTGGGGGTTTGCGGCAGTTTGGGTGAGGTGGTAACTGTACACGAGACATCCTGCTCAACGATAAGACTGTGGAGGGGAACAGGAGAGATCCAACTTGTATCAGCAATCAGAGATCATTGCCGTCTTGAGGAGAAGGCGGTCTATGGAGGATGCGGATTCAGTAAAAACCAGCATCAGATAAGTTGACCTGGAGGAATAGTGGATGCAGTTGGCAGATTGGCTGGAGGGATCAGGGTGGGCGTTACGTTGAACAAACACCTCTTCTTCCTTGATTACAGACGTCGCCCGCAAGCAGATCTTCCGAGCAGTACATGCCTCCCCTTCCAGCAACAATGTTCCGAACCCCAGCACATCCAGAAATACCCCCTCGTCACCCACTACCATCCTGGCACGGAATGCCTCAACGAATTACTCAATTGGGGCTATGACCTAAAACGATACTTAACTTGCAAATGTAAGCTTCCGCGGCAGTTGTCACTATCAATAAAATTCTTCTGGGTATTATACCGCGTCGTCATTTTGTAAACTTTGCCGACGTTTCGGCCACTATTGCAGGTGGCCTTCATCAGGGTCTGTGTCTGACAGTCCGACCAGACACAGACCCTGATGAAGGCCACCTGCAATAGTGGCCGAAACGTCGTCAAAGTTTACAAAATGACGACGCGGTATAATACCCAGAAGAATTTTATTGATAGATACTCAACTTATTGACAATATGCCCTTCAATTTTTCCAGTTCATTGTGAATTTGATTTTTAGTTATTTCTTCCTTACTTTTTTCGTAATTTGGCGTTATTAAGGCCAGGGGGTCTAAATAAGGCAAATACAAAAAATTAAAATAAGTAAAATAAAAAACAAGTTTTGGTGTTACTTTAGCGAAAACAGTAAATAAATAAATAAATGAATAATATTTCAATCCTATACGTATTTTTTAAGTTCACATTAATTCAGCTCGCGAGTTTTTCCGCTCATTGAAGGTGTTGTGGAGCAGTGTGCCAGTCCACTGCGTGCGCTTCCCACTATCCGACTAAACAAGTGTTACTTGCTGGGGCGTATTATTTTCTATTGACAAGGGAACCTCCCCATCGCATCCGCCCCCCTCAGATGAAGTTGTAAGTTGGCGCAGTGGATAGGCCTTGATAAACTGAACACATATCAATCGAGGAAACTTTAAGAAGTTGTGTGGAACTATGAAAAAATAAATAAATATAAAAACTGAGCAGTCCATGTGAAAGATAAGCAACGTAGAGCTGATATTGAACGCACCACTGCTATAGTGCTGTGGCCAAAAAATAAATAAATAAATAAAAAATAAAATAAAAAAAGCGAAAGGTCCTTGGTTCGAGCCTTCCAACAGACGAAACTTTTCATTTTTTTAAAATTTTCAGACTGTGAAACTGTTGCATTCATTTGTTTCAGTTTATGTGACAAACTCTTATGTTTTCATCACATTTTTGAGAGCGATTATCACATCCACAAGAAAACCTAAGTCGGGCAAAGTAGAATCTGTCTACCCATTCACCAAGTGTACAAGTTAGGTGGGTCGACAAGAGATTCCTGTCGTATGACGCACATACTGTAATCACTGTCGTATAGTACTCATCAGGCGTGTTTTCCTGTAGATTAATCGGTTGACCTATCACCTTGCGATTAAATGTTTTAGGTTCCCTTTGGAGAGGCACTTCCTTTCGTCTCCTAATCGCACCGTTTCGCGGTGCGGTCGCGAAATACAGACACTAAACTGATTACAGCGAACAGAATCGTCAATGGACGCATTGACAGATCCTAAATTTGCGAAAAAAAATGAAATTCTTGTATGAGGAAAGGCTTGAACCAAGGACCTCTCACTCCACAGATGCTCACACCCCCTTTCTTCAGGTAGATCTAGGCTGTGCAGTCGTTAGTTCAGTTGGCCCTTGGTTGTTCGTTGAGTTTTTGGGTCAGCTTTTGTTAGTACAGAGGACGTTTAGCTCCCTAAACGGGCGCCCTCAGCCACGCTGCCCGGCGCCCACAGCACCAGAGCACTCCTATGCTTAAAATGTGGTCACGTTGCTTATCTTTCGCATGGACTGCTCAGTTTTTATATTTTGCTTATTTTTTCATACTTCCATACAACTTCTTCCTGTTTCCTCGATTGATCTGTGTTCAGTATCTCAAGGCCTATCTACTGTGCCAACTTTAAATCAGAGGGAGATGCGATTGAGAGGTTCCCTTGTGAGTGTCAAAAGTGATCGGTGATCGGTGATCAGGTGTGCCCGACATCGGGGAGAACAGCTGGTCCGGACTCAGGTGAGTGCTGCGCTGCACAGTAAAGACACGATAGACGCAATTGTCCAGTCCACCACGGACTCTGTGACGGCTGCGGTAGTGGACGAACTCCAAGAGACTGTCGGACGCAACAGTGCCGAAATGCAGTCTCTTAGAAAGTCCCTGGCTCCACAAGAAAATAAATCTGCCGACCTAGAAATTAAACCGCCTGCGGATACCGATGAACGAGAACAGTTTTCGCTTGCTCTGGGTGGCCGAAAACGATGGGGATAACACCGACGACCTGGTCATTAGCCTCGCTCGTGACGAACTCGGCGTGCATATTGACGTGGCCGACATTGACAGAAGCCACCGTGCAGGGCGTCAGGAAACCCCGGCCCATTATCATTAAATTTGTGTCCTACCGCAAAAGAGTTGAACTGTTTGCTCAGAAAAGAAAACTCGCCAAGACTGGGGTTAGTCTGAGGCGAAGACTGAAAGTTTTGCATGCAGCAAACGCACAGTTTGGCCTGAAAAATGTATGGACCCAGGACGGCAGGATCGTAGTGAAGATTGCAAAAAGAAAAAAAAAAACTGTGACAAACACGTCTCAACTGAAAGAATGAGCTAAATCTCGCGAGACAAAGAGTCTCATATTGTATTCTGTATTATATAAGGTAACTGTTTGTTATATTGCCAAATGATCTTTTGGCAGTCTGTTTATCATTAGTTAACTTTTTAACATAAACATTGCCTCGTTATCTCTCTAACTATTGTCAGTACTCATCTATATTCATATGTCAAACAGCAACTGACAATCTCTATTAACAGGAATATCGCTTTTCTATAATATCTCATTTGCGTCACTGGTACTTTTCTATTATTTTCATTCTCGACACCACTACTGCTACTCTAACATCCTTTTTCCACTGCAACTTCTCTAATCATAATCTATATCTATAAATGTGAATGTCTGTTCGGTCTACGTTTATCACGTCTGAACCACGAGACATAAAGAGCTAAAAATTTGTACAGTTACTAATGTCTACCCTTGGAAGGCTTTAGGCACGGATTTATGGCGATCGAATAGCTATTTATCTATATATATATATATTAATGTGCATCTCTGTTCGGTGTACGCTTATCACGTCCGAACGAAAAGACGAGATATTTAAATATTTGTACAGTTACTAATTTATACCTGACAAAAGGTTTTAGGCACGGTTTTATAGCGATCTGATAGATATTAAGTAATTCGAAGAATATAATGCGAAATGGGGAACAATAATTACTCTTTAAAAATTATATTTACTCTTTGAAATTTTTTTATTGGTTGCATTGTTGCTTGAGGATTGATAATGATAAAAGGGTGGAGTATATATGGATGGAAAGATATGTAAAATTCTACTTGGGTGTGTGTTAATATTTCGCTCTGCTGCGAGAAATACAGAATGCAAACGAATGGTCTGTGTGTAACTGTCGTCCGAACTCTCTCGTTGTACACCAAGCAGTTTCATGGCGATAGCTATAAGGGGCTGGAAGTTAAAGGTCGTCAAATTATTTTAAAAAAATCGGACTGAATTGCAGCGATGACGTTTGCGACTATAGCAAAGAGGTTACATACAGCGAAACGTGATGCCACAAACCATATCTTTGGTCTATGCATGCTACAATGTCTTCAGCTCTTTCTTTGTAAGGATAAGCATACGAATAATGAAATATAAGAATACATAAATAAAGCAGTAAAAAAGAAATTTCTTTTAATACATCTCTTTAAAAAAATAGATTTGATGTTTCGCGCATTATCTATCATAATCAACCAACATGCGAGCGGAGCTGTGGGTTTAAGCTAGTTTAATATATACTTTGTTTTAGCAAGCTACATCTAGCAGCTCACTAGTAATCTCTTAATCTTATCCTCCTTTCTTCCTACTTAAGCTCTACTTAAGCTGTCTCCCTATACAATCTCTTTATTGTCATCTAAAACAGATAGGCGTACACAGATCACATCTTTGAGATTTGTTTGTTTCTCACACACTTCGCTCGTTTTCAAACACGCCTTGTCTTTTCATCCTCAGCCCACAGACGACCGAATAAGTTGTGACCATGGTCACACCTGCAAGAATAACGTCTCCTGCGGATGCCGGCCCCTGTCCATGTTCCGGCACAGAGTAACATATACAGAGGAGCAGCCTCCCCTAAACCACTGTCCTACGCTCCCCTCGTAGTTCGTAAGATACTAGCAGGTGTCAGGCGGATCGCTGGCTTAGGGTGCCTCTCGCACGTCAGAGGATAGTGTGGAGGGGAGACTGAGGGGAGAGCTCGTGCCGCCCGCCACGAGGCCATGGCTGTGTCCAGCTTGCTGGTGTTTGAGGGGAGGTAGTGGTGGGGAAAGCTGCTACCTGCCGCCTGCTCTGGCCAGTTTAAAGACCTGCGTCTGACCGCAGCGCCATCATGGGACATCTTACGGAACTGCTGAAAACCCTCCCTCCCCGCACCCATGAGCGTAGGACCGGGCCCTTACGGAGGTTTCCCGTCTGTATATATTTATCTGTGGTTCCGGCCAGCAGGTAGACGGCGCCCGCAGGTCCTCAGGGTGTGCCACAGAGGGACAGACCGTTTCTGGCGGCGGCCTCTGTGTGGCCCACGCGAATGTGCAGTCGTGAGCGGCACACCTCGACGAGATCTACGACTTGCTCTCTCAGTCGCTGTTCCACGTCATCCTTCTCTGAAACTTGGCTCAAACCAAACATCTCCTCCGACGCTGTCCGCATCACTGGTTACTCTCTCCTAAGAGCGGATCGTGAAACACGTCGCGGGGGTGGTGTGGGTGCTTATGTTCGCTCTGATCTGAAACCTAATATACTATTCACGTCAGATGCAAATGGCGAAACAGAAGCAGAGTTCATACTTTTCGAAATAAATACTTTCAATCAGAAACTGCTAATTGGAGTAATATATAAACCACCAAACGTCGGCGCTCTATCCTCTTTTCAATCAGCCCTTTCATCACTATGTCACAGTACGAACATACAATTGTGATGGGCGACACAAATATCGAATTAGAGGAAGGAAGCTTAGGGTTTTACGTCCCGTCGACAGCGTGGGCCTTAGAGACGCAGCTTATGCTCGGATATTGGGGGAAGGATGGGGAAGTAAATCGGCCGTACCCTTTGAATGGAACCACCCCGGCATTTGCCTGGAGTGATTTAGGAAAATCACGGAAAACCTAAGTCTGGATGGCCGGAAGTGGATTTGAACCACCATCCTTCCATATCGACAGAGAAACTAAGAAGACTGATCCACTTCAGTAATATGAGCATAATCCCGCTCGATCCAACACATCACACGCCACATAGCCATACACTCATAGATATAGTAGCAACAAAACGATTAGTTAAAATGATTCGCGCCAATCAGACGTCTGCTCCGGGTCTCTCTGCTCATGACGTGATATTCGTGAATTACTCAATACGGACTACCAGAGAAAAATCTGACTTAGAAGCCTACAGAAACATAAAAAAAAGTATGCGGCGTATCGAATCCTGCTGCACTGTGGAAAAAGATGCGCAGTTTAGGCATAGGGAAGCGAAAACCTGACGCTGTTTTCCAAGCCTCGCAGACGACTTTAAGGATTTCTTCTCAACAGCTTTAATGTGTCAAGCAACTACGAATTACCAGCCCCAGGGTATCACCTTCTCAACAGACAAGTTCTTACTGAAACACGTCTCTACAGTCACAGTACGCAAGGCGATTATGAGTATCTATTCTGAGGCAATAGGAAATGACGGAATGAGCATAGGCATGATTAAAAACCTTGTTGATACCATTTTTTCAATTCTCACAGAGATCTTCAACCTGTCTATCGTCAGTAGTACATATCCCACTGAGTGGAAGTTTATTAACCCATCCCCGAGACTGATAACCTAAAGTCGCCAGGCGACAACAAGCCGATCAGCATATTACCTGCAATGCCTAAAGCCTTAGAATATACTGTTCACGAACAGCTAACGGATTACTTCAAAATTATAAGATCCATGATCAATATCAATCAGGCTTCAGAAAGCAGCACAGTGTAGCAACTGCGTTAATCAAAGTAACCGACGACATTAAACATGCTATGCACAGACGTGAAGCTACTATATTAACACTGATTGACTTCAGTAACGGGTTTGAAATGGTTGAAATTGATACATTACTAATTAAAATTAAACCGCTGAATTTCTCAAACAGCGCAATACAACGGTTCGACAGCTACCTCAAAAACAGAAGTCAACAACTCGTCTGTGGGTCGGAGAAGTCATCATGGGAAAACGGGTGCTCAGGAGTTTCTCAAGGCTCCGTCCTTGGTCCATTACTGTTTTCACTGTATACCAATGATATTTCTTTAGTGATTCACTCCTGCAACTACCATCTGTATGCCGACGACATACAACTTAACATAAGTGCCAGCCCTAAGAACATCAATGATGCAGTAGCTGGTATCGATCCAGACCTTTGCTCTGTTTCACGATGGGCAAAAAACTTAGGTCTTACGTTAAACCCAAATAAATCCCAGGTCATCCTCATATGTCACCCAAAGCTAATCAGGTGGTATTTTCGCCAGACAGTCCCTGGAATATACTTCAATTGTACCCAGTTCCATATCGAAAAACAATGAAAGACCATAGGATAATCTTAGATGAATATCTAAACTGGGAAGAACAAACAGTTGTATCGGGCAGGAAATCTCTCTTATTCCTATATTCAAACCAAAAATTTATAAAATATTCCCAACCCAAGTTAAACAAAATGTTTTCCAAACACTTGTCTTGTCAAATCTTTACTACTGTGATGTAGTTCAACACGGCACAAAAAGTGAAAGTTCGATATTCCTCGAACTAGTGATGAATTCTTGCGTTAGGTACGTGTGTAATATACGGTTGTACGATCATATCAGTCCTTCATATATCCAGCTAGGTTGGGGGGCGCCGACATAAGTGGCACGATTTTCAAACGCTGTGCTTACTTCACCGATTTCTCAGTCACCAGTGCCCCCAATACTTGTCTTCTTACATTAAACAGCTATCATCATTCCACAACCGCAAAACCAGATCGGATACGTGTAGCATCTTGGCTGTACCTTCACACAACACTAAATCTTTCTCCGTGTCGTTCTCCATCTAAGCCATACGACTATGAACTCACTGCCATGTGATCTACGTCTTACACTAAACCACTCGACATTCAAAAGGAAACTCAAAATCCACATATTAATGACGGCATAGCTTCCACTGTTACCGTGCTCTCAGTTCTTTCTCTCCATCATATATTTGAATCTCACCATTCTGTTTCAATTCCTCTAACCAATCTATCTCTTCTATATCTCTCTCACCACATTCTATCGTCTTATGTGATGTGAATATCTCACAATCTGTAAGAACATAACGAGGCAATTTCTAAATTGTAATAGGGCTGAAGTTCGCAATATGAAACATGCTTACGTAATTTTCAAAGTCATTATTATTATTATTATCACTGTTATTATTATTATCATTGATCCTTATAAATTATCTAAGCGTTATTGTTACAATAATATTTTATTAATAATCTGTAATTTTTTTCATTTAATACTTGTATTATACATTGTCTGTCTATAATGGACTAAAGAAATTGTTCACCTTCAGTAAGTCTGGTTAAGTGTAAGCGAGGGCCTGAAGGCCCTAATCATGCCAGGTTAAGATATAAAAAATCTTTCAATATTACTCTTTGTAAATGATTCCAGAGTATTTATTTATGCAAGTGTAAGCATTGTTAAAGCTAGTTCACTATTTCTCAATACAATAATAGGTTTATATTTATAAATTGTGAGATGTTCAACAGAATCACATGGTCTAAAGGACAACCAAAGAGGATAAACGTTTGTTAAACCATTTCCATAATAAGGCCACCGGCTGGCATCAACAGGGCATCCCTGTTTAAAAGTTGAATCTGATGTGATTTTAAATTTCAACAAACTTGCCAGTACATTACTGAAGAGCTTCTCCTCTCTCCTTTCTAACTGTTTTTCACTCGATTTCTATAACAATTTTTATCTGTCGATCCTCACTTACAAAACGTGTTCCGTAAGTACGTTACGGTAAAACTGAAAGAAGATACACAAAAATAAATTATAAGCTAGGTGACCAATAAGGCCATTTCCCCAATTATGCCAATAGCTTTAGTTTATTAAAGTACTGACAATGGGCAGTTGAGCGCAGCACCAATCAGCTGGTTATCGCTAAGGTTGATAGGCATTAGGCCTATTATAAAAATAATGCCCTAGGAAGCCATATGCCTTTCATATCCTGTAACAACTTAATGAGGTCACGTTACTGAAAATGAAGCTTAAATAAAGAACAAATTACCTTTTGTAAGCTAAGCATTGTGGCTAACATGCAGAAGGTATCAACCCTAAAGTTCATGTATCATTTTGTATCATTGACATTTTATTTATGAAACTGTATGAGTCACAAATCAATTGTAACACTAAAAATATCACTTCGTGGATCCTCTACGAATGTCTATGACAGCACTACATACATTATAAATGGAAATAAGTCTAAGCAAATTTACATCACAATGGGACTACTGTACAAACCCAGTAAAATGAAACATAATGAAACTTATACAGAGTAAAGTTAGAGGTAGTTCTCATTATTCGCATTCCATTTCGAAGTCAACGTGTCCATTGAAACCATCGATGTCGTCTTCCACAATGGGATCACTTCGAAACGACTGATACATTTGTCTTGCATCTTTCGGAAACAGCGTCAGAAGAGATTTAAAGTCTGCCAGTTTTTAATTAAAATCGGTTTTCCTTCTGTCCACATTGGTATTAAGTGTTCATTCATTTTCAACATGTGAGAAGAAGGTCGCCCTCTTCTTTTCTTTTTCTGAATGTATATTTCAGCTGCAGTCTCCTGGTCAAAGCAACTTTTCATAAAAATAGAGGTTTTTCCTTTCTCATTCCAATTTCTCTTGTCTTCAGCCAATTTATTTTGCGGTTTTTTGTGTCACATTTGCGGTTTTTTATTTATTTTTCTAGCGTTTGAGTTCCAACGAAGTCTCTCTTTTCGACTCTGTGAACGATCAAAGCATTCTTTCTCCGACAAACTTTCACTATACTCATAATATCATCGACGATGTACAACCGTTGTAGCTTCAGTGCACACTCCGTGTCTCCAAAATTACTTTCACAGGGCAAAAAACTGTGCCCTGGGAGAACATAGCGCAAAGTAATCTTTACCAACGTGGGATGACTTTCAAAAACAGTTTTAATTTACAATACTATTTTTATGTTACGAGTTTGAACTCCACACGAGTCTAACCAAAGAATAAGTTCTTTTGCAGTGACATTTTCCTCAATACGCTTTTGAGCAGCTGCCAACCTCCTGAGCCCCACGGCCAGCTTCACCCTCAAAACAGACGTAGCAGTGGCCTTGCCACGTTTGCCACTGTGAGTACCTAAATTATACATGCACAGGTGCCTTTTGTAATACACTATGTCTGTAGGAATCTTAGGCGGAGGCAACGTCTTATGTAAATCAAAACAGGTCTACTCTTGCAGAACTATGGTTTGTCGCATATGGACTTGTTATGAAAAATTGAAAATCAACGATAAGCGAAGTGGCACTTCGTACTTTTTTAATATATCATGGCAACCGTTGCTACGACGAGAACTGTGATTTTTATCCACATAGATTATGATGTTTCTCAATAGAATTTGCTCAAATCAGAAGATACCAATAAATGGCGCTTGGTCTAGTGTTGTATAACACCGTCCATGTGACGTCTCCATCAAGCTATCGCGTGACAAAGGAAACGTTTTGTCATGAAACTTTGGCTTTGCGAGGGCAATTAATTTTACTGACTGGACAATGGAACATATAAGAAACTGTCAACCGTAGAGTAGGAAAAGCGTTATTTATTTACATCATGGTCTGTACGATACACTAATCGCGTTATTCTATGTGGTCCGAACAACTTGGCAAAGATTTTCTTTGATCTTGCCAACGTAATCACTCGAGGCAGCCTGGATAGAAGGTAAAATTTTACCCTTTACAGCATAGTATGGTGATTTCATAATAATTCTGCTAACAGCAATAAGTAGGGTACTTTTTCCAGTGGCATAAAATATCTCTAGCATTAATTAGCTTTAAAATGTAGATCCGGGGGGGGGGGGGGTTCGACTGCCACCTCGTGCATGGATATTTGTGCCGTGATGACCCCGTAGTTAAGTCCCATAAGCTCTACAAACATTGGAACATTTGAAAATGTAGGTATGCGTACTTACAATGGAGTTTTCACGTTTCTTATGTCTGGCACGTAAAAATTTGGATTGTTTTTGAGGAATGAAGATACCATAAATGCCTCAACTTCAGGAAGGATTCCGCCGACAGCCTTCACATAATTATTTTCAATTGTGGCACAAAAGCTTTAAATGCGTTTGCATCACGAACTTTCCACTGAGAAATTAAGGAAACGCTAACAACGATACAACTCCGTCATCTAGTTGCCGCGTCCTACTGGTCTGAGACGTCACCAGTACTTCAGCCAATAACAGAGCATGGTTTATCACGTGATGCAATCGTGAAATTTAATGATTTTTATGCTTTAATTACATAAAAATGACAGATGTTTTGTAAGAATAATGAGTGAAAATGCTATCTGAATGTTATAATCATTCAGAATAATAACTATTCCAACCATACTTTTAACACAGGAAAATACCCTATTGTGAGTTTCTTCAAATGAGTGGTGTCTGTCGGTGTTTCTCGGTTTCATTCAACAGCAGCGAACGGCCTACCTGTAGCCGCCGCCCAGTGTTATTTTAATCGTTTATGTTTCTTTTATGTGCCTCCGCACCCCTAGCAGTTTGTTTTAATCACCACCATAGTCATATCAATGTTTTTAAAGCATTCCATGTTTCACTCCGTTTTAAGTACGTTATATTTCTCCATGTCTTATTTCTCCTACTTTTTATCGGCTTTTAAATGTTTCTTCTGTATCACGTTTTAAAATTCCGTAGGCTGGAGAGCGCATGGAAGAATTGCCAGCTCACAGTGTATTAGGAAATGAAATGACAAAAGTAAATAAATAAATATAAAAAACCGGCGGAAAGTCCAAGAAGGAACAATAGAATCATTGATCTCTATACTATACGGATGTTGAACCTCAGCTATCTCATTGTGTTAGCCAAAGATGTTGAACTTCGTTTCTTGCCAAATTCAAATATGGCTGCTATGTAGTAGTAGAAGGAAATGAAAAGAAAATGTTTATCGATTTCGATTCCATAACAGCCTGTTACGTTCAATATTGACTTAACTCCCAAATCGAGAGCAGCCAGGGGTGGGAGAGGGGGGATAATGGGGCTGAAGATCCCTCCCCCATGCAGCTCCCAAATATTTTTTTAATTTTATTATTTTTTAACAGGCCGTCACCGGAAATTTGAAATAGTAAACATGTAATAAATCACAACGTCACTATAATTCACCAAGCACAAGTTAACGTGACAGTGGGTCACCACTGAGAACTTGTAGTGCTGTCACTGTGAGCGGTTTTAATGCAGAAGCGACAAGCTTTGATGCTGTCGCTATTGTCGTTATTGTGCTGAAGTTACATCATATGCGGCGACCCGCTGCTTAGCAGATCAGCGGCAGCACCGAGTGGAATCCTATGAAGGCTGCCAAAAACTACGAAAAACAATAGTGTTATTTTAGTTCATTCTTTTACACATAGAGTCTAATGTTAATTAAACAGTTATAACATAAGTGAGCTCCTGATATTTCTGATAGCGAATGATAAGAATCCATTACCATTAATAAATTCAGTAGGCTATATTTAAAAAAAAATCAACCTTCCCCAGAACCAAATTCTAGCTGCGACACTGTGAGTGCAAGCAATTCTTTGTGACGAAATCTCTGACTGAAACTCTTTAATAGTTAAGTGGAATATTATGCCTATGGAGAGGCATTAAGGTTTATATAAAAATACACTTCTTCAACCAAGATCGCTAGTTTATGTATTGTTGTTCTTTTACCGGTTTCGATGAACTATGTCATCATCTTCAGACACATTTTTTTAATAACCATTTTCTCCTATTTTCACTTTGGGACACATTGTCAAACGATTAAAATTTGCATCACCAAAATGGATCGTCATCTGCATTGCACATTTAAAAATTATGTGTGTGTTGTTGTCACAGAGTCTCCTCGTTACTTGTGACAAGAACACACACAACTTTTAAATGTGCAATACAGATGGCGATCCACTTTGGTGATGCAAATTTTAATCGTTTGACAATGTTCTTATGGAAATATATATATACTTCATTTTCACAAGTAACTCTTTATTTTATGCGACTCCCAAAGTGAAAATAGGAGACAATTGTTATTAAAAATTGTTTCTGAGGATGATAACATAATCGAAACCGGTAAAGAAAACAACAACAAATAAACTAGCGATCTTGGCTGAAGTAAGTGTGTTTTTATATGATACTCGTTTGCCAAATTTAAACATGGTGAACAATGCAAAATGGTGTACAAAACATAAGAATGTGCAGGCACTCGTAGCTCTATGTACAGACACAGAGTTATATATCCAATTGCTATAAGGATCACTGAACAGAATCCAGTTGTTATCTTTGCGTCTACGTAGTTTTCTTATCTTTGTGCCACTGCGAGACATCAGTAAAGTGCGACTGAGAAAAACGGGCTGAGAGATCGGAAACTCGTGTGTTTCATGTCATGGCTCGACGTCGTCATCTGTTGAACCCGAAAGTATCACACTGTGGAACAAAGTAGGCTATAATTATAGCTTCTCCTGAGAGTATTTGTGCTCCATATTTCACGAATATTTTTCCTCGCCAGACTCAACCACTACCACGAACCTTAATGAATTATACACCAAAACCTAACCTTATAGCCTCCATATTGGACTGTAATAAGAAAGTGCGACTGTTAATGACAATAAAATCTCAAATAAAAGCAATTATCTGCATCAGTCAATCTTTTCAGTACTCTCACGACGCGATTCGAGAGTTTTGGCTCGTACGCAGTGTATGGACTTCTACTGAAATATCAGTAAGCGAAAAATTACAGAGTTATATACACTAAAACAAATTTAAAGTGAAAACCGAAGTAAGAACTAGCTGGATCCTGGAAGTTAAATGTAAAGCAGTCAACAATCCAAAGATTGATTTGAACACCATTATGCTTTACTAGGCATGGTCCTGTTTAGAGGTGGTATGCCGTTGCATTCCTCTGACCTGCAAATTGACTTACCCAGCCAGTTCTAGGAGGACCTACAGTTTAACGTGGGCTCCGAACCACGGTGCTACTTGGTATTTTTCACATGAGCGGTACTGCCAGAGGTGAAAGAAGAGAAAAGTGACAAATAAAAATCCTAGGACCAGGCGGGGATCGAACACGTCGTGGGACTAAAAATGAGTTACTGGTCCAGGCAGATAATTGCTTTTATATGAACTTTTATTGACACCGATACCTTCCTCGTGAATTACATCGTCCGCTAGAGAGAACCATATGAAAATCCGTTCAGTGGGTTTTGAATTTATTGGGTAAAGATAGACAGACGCAGCGGGAGGTCTTTGTTGTCTAATATGTATAGATAGCAGTTAGCGCAGTAGAAATATATGTGAAACGAATCAATTCAATAATCATAAATATGATGTCCTAGTTCCGAAATGCCGTGACTGTAAACCCTCTAATACCGGGATTTCGGGACTATGAAAACAGTTGGGTCGTGTTCCCGCATTCGCAATCCCTGGATTACGTGCTCTAGGCAGCCCCACACACGTGCCGCCACGTGCCTAGCGCCTGCCCTGGTTGCAACGATGAAATCTCTGCTAGGCACTACAGTGTGCTCGGCGTTACGTCAAAGCAGTCTGCTGTCGGAGAATCGCGTTATGTAAGCAAATATTGGAGATGGCGTGGTCCCCAGGCGCTTAAAAAAGTGTGAAAGCCCTCGGTGGGCGTTCCACAAACTCCAGTGCCGGCATCGGGGTGAATGACCTCTCCTCTGTGGAATAACTGCGCGAGGCGGCCAAATCCCCGACTCCTTCTTCTTTGACAGCGTATGAATGCTGAACGATTCGATCCTCTTCCCGTGAAATCGGATTACGTCGGAAATCGCTCCCTTTCGCTCTCTTTCCTAAATAAACCCTCCCACGGTGGCCTAAGACTGTTACCTCGCTGTCTGTTCGTGGGCGAATCTTCGATGCCGCCAAAAGAAACGCTTCTTGCGCAGCTGTGAATATTGTATGCGATATTATGGGAAAGTTTCCGATCGGGTAAAACTTTCTTTCCGTTGACACGACAAGATAAAACGAAGTTTAGAAATTACATTTTGTCCTGGATTTAAAATTTAGTAACTACGATGTTTCATTGAAGAAATAAACAAAGCCGTTGGAAACCTTACCGTTTGCTTTCTAAACTGTAAGAAGGGGTACAAAAAGTAAATCTCTATATATAAAAGGAAATGTCCCGATTGACTGACTGACTGACTGACTCATCATCGCCCAGCCCAAACCGCTGATGACAGAAACTTGAAATTTGTAGAGGGTGTTGATCTTATTCTGTAGGCGTCATTTAAGATGCGATTTTTCGATATTCCTTCAGTAAGGGGGTGAAACAGGGGATGAAACATTTTTTGAAAATACTTTGCTATTCAGACAATTTTGAAGCGTGTTTCGGTATTTTTGGAAATTCAACCATAAAGGGGGTTAAATTGGAGAGGGGATGTTTTTCGAAAATCTGTTGGTATTTAGGCAATTTCGAAGTTAGAACTACAAATTTTCGGATCTGGATTCGAGGTTCGAATTTAAAAGACGCGCGTTTCGTATTTTTGGAAATTTGACCAATAAGTGGGTGAAATACGGAATGCAAAAATTGATTCTCGAAAATATGTTGCTGTTAACTCATATTTTAAGCTATAACTACGAAACTTAGGATATGGACTCTTGATCAGATAAAAAAGGCACGAGTTTCGGTCTTTTTGTAAATTAAAAAACTAAGGGAGTAAAAAAAGGTGATCAAAAATTCTTTTCGAAAATACATTGCTGTCAAGACAATTGTGAAGGTAAAGCTACAAAAATTGGTATTTGTATTGTTCGTCAGAATTTAAAAATTACCTGTAGCGGTATTTTTGGAAATTCAACCATCAAGGGGGTTAAATTGGAGAGGAGATGCTTTTCGAAAATCTTTTGCTATTAAGTCAATTTTGAAGCTACAACCATATAAATTGGTATATATTTCCTTGGTCAGAATTAAATACGACAGGTGTTTCGGTATTTTGAGAAAGTTAATCATTTAGGGGGTGAAATAGGGGATGAAACATTTTTTGAAAATACATTGCTACTAAGCCAATTTTGAGCCCAGAATTACAAAAAATGATATTTGCATACTTGTTTGGAATTTAAAAGACACATTTTCGGGTATTTTTGGTAATTCAACTATTAATGGATTACAAGTAGTAAAATCAAATGTTCAAATGTTTGTAAATCTTAAGAGACTTAACTACAGGGTAATCAGTCTCTAAGACATACAAACTAATTAAACTAACTTAACCTAACTTTAGACTAATTTATGTTAAGGACGACACAAACACCCATGCTCAAGGGACGAATCGAACCTCCGACGGCGAACAGCAGCGCGCATCGCAGCATGGCGCCTCAATACGCACGGCCACCCATTTCATTATAATACTTAAGCTATAGCTATGAAAATTTATATTAAGAGGGAGAAACAACTAGTGCAAACCAACCATCCTACGCATGCGAAGCAGCGGGCGTTAAGCTAGAAAATAAATAAAAGAAAAAGTCGCACTGATGAGTTCTACGGCCCACTTGACCTTTTCTTATAGCTTTATGATTGTAGAAAATATTTCGGGCCGAAAATAATAAAATAATAGATAGTTCATAATCAAATACCTAAATAAATAATAGTACATAGTAATAGATAATTTAAATAATTAAGGATATATTATTTACAATTTTAAATATGGCTGTTGAGACAGCAACCGTTCGTGAAGAGTAACATTCAAAAATACAGATTATAGGCTACAAAGCTAGAGGTTGATTACTTTACCACGGTTTCGACTTCAAATAAGGAAGCTTTCATTAGATATAAAAAAAATTTGTTACATGAAATGGACAATGGTTCTTGAGCATCAGAGCTCACGTTCAAGTTACAAATGTAAAATTTACATGAAAAAAAGGCGGAACATATTTCATGTCACTAAAACGGACCGCTATGGATCGCGACTCTGGCATCTACCATTCGTAATTTTATTAATTTTTAGTTATAAATATTTTCAAAAGAGAGCATACTTTCTTTCATCTAATTTATTTTTAGCTTCCACAACAGTTGTATTTTTAGTTATCGTAATTTACTTAGCCTATTATGTGAAATATTTTATACTGTAATTTTTATTTTCTACCTGATTTTTAATTTTTTATATTTAATCCTAGGTACCTAGGTGGTTTGAAAAGTTCTCGGAATTGAAACATCTTGTTCACGTAATATTCCTAAAACTGTTTCCTGTAAACTAGTACCATGTCATTGCTTTTGGAAGAAAGCTGCGGCGGTGACATGGTTCTGTTTTTGTTCCCACATAGTGATTTGCGGAGATGGAAAAAAGGAACCTGAATTCGAACAGTGATTGAAGTACTTCGTACTGACGGAAGACATTGAGAAGGTTCAGAGAAGGGCAGCTCGTTTTGTTTTATGACGTAACTGGGGGGAAAGCGTCACTGGAATGTAGCACGAATTGGAGTGGAAATCACTAAAAGAAAGACGTTATTTATTGCCGCGTGATCTGTTTCGAAGTTTCAATCACCGACTTTTACTTCTGAATGTGAAAATATTTTGCTAGCGCCCACCTACTTACGGAGACATGACCATCCCAATAAAATAACAGAAATCAGATCGGAAACGGAACGATTTAGGTGTTCTTTCTTCCCGCGCGCTATTAGAGAATGGAACGGTAGAGAAAAGTTATGAAAATGGTTAATGAACCCTCTGCCAGGCACTTAAATGGGAATTGCAGAGTATCTATGTAGATGTAGATAGATGAAATAAAGGTACGAGAGTAAAGGACATTCATGCCGATTTCCATATTCAACTGTTACCAAGTGAACAAATGAATTTAAATTTGGTCGGCCGACCTTAGATGATCAACCGAGCAGGGGCGACCAAGATGTGTCACTATACCAGAAATCATTGCAATAGTGCTGAAAATGGCTATGCAGGATCGCCGAATGCAAGTGCGTGAAATTGCTCATGCTTGACAGAGGTCATCTTACAGGATACAACAGACTTTAACTGAAGTATTAGAAATGCAATATGGGTGCCGCATCAAAAGCGCATGAGAATGCACATATCAGAACAATATATGGACCATTTCATTAGAAACGGACAAGCCTTTTTGCGACAGATTGTGACCACTGATTAAACTTGGGTGGACTTCTATACCCCAGAAACAAAAGAACAGTCAAAGCAATGGAAACATGCTGACTTTCCGCCATCAAAAAAAGCAAGACAATTATTTTGGCTGGAAAAGTCATGACATCAGTTCTCTGGGATGTGGATTGGACGCTATTCGTAGATTATCTCCACACTGGGTAAACAATTAATGGAAAAATTGTTACAATAGACGAAAATATCCATGGAAAAATTACACGAACTAAGGCATGAATTGCTGCCACACCTACCTAATTCACCTGATATGGTTCCGTCAAAGTTCCGCCTCGTCCAAAGTCGAAAAAAATTATTTGTTGGCCGAAGATTCATTTGAAACGAACTTCGACAGCCTTGGAGGAATCTCATTTTCGAAATATGATCAAGTCACTGGGATATCGTTGGACCAAGTCCATTAATCTACGAGAAGACTATCCTCGTCGCTACTTTTGTTTTGTATCCCATCCTCGTCGCCACTTTTGTGTCTCGTTTCCACCGGTTGTCCTGGGTGTCGGTGGCCGAGTAGAGATAGAGAGACCGACACAGGGAAATAGGATGCACGCGTGTGCAGGTAAGGAGGCGACCAGCCAGTGGGACAGCAGAAACTAGAAACACTAAGCTAGACTAGTATAAGAGATATATTTCGTAGAAATAATACATTACTTAACTTGGAGGGCAGCAGACTAGTGGAATGCTGGTACATAGTTAAACTAGATAAAAGCCTGCCTACTGATGAGAGTCTGTTCTAGTGCCTGTCCTAATCCGAAGTAGCCGATGCAGTTCAGTGGTGGCCACGAGCGGAGTTGCAGCAGAGGGCGCTCGTGGCCGACGTCGTCAGAACGCCGCGCCGTGCGTGCATGGCGGCGCGTGGCGAAAGTACGTGGCGCGCACTTCAGACTTGTGCGACAACCACAATATATAAATTGAGGTGTTCGTGGCTACATTTCACTATGTAGCCAAAACTAAACATCGCCAACGAATAGCCGGCCGTGGTGGCCGAAGGGACTAAGGCGCTCCGCCGGCCGCGGTGGCCGAGGGGTCTGAGGCGCTCCAGTCACGGTCTGCACGGCCACTACGGTCGGGGGATATTTGTGCCGTCCTTAGTGTTAGCTAGTTCATAAGTAGTTTGTAAGTTTAGGGACTGATGACCCCCTAGTTAAGACCCATAGACTCTACAAACATTTGAACATTTGAACTGAGGCGCTCCAGTCACGGTCTGCACGGCCTCTACGGTCGGGGGTTCGAATCCCTCCTCGGGCATGGATATTTGTGCCGTCCTTAGTCTTAGCTAGTTCATAAGTAGTTTGTAAGCTTAGGGACTGTTGATCACGTAATTAAGTCCCATAAGTTCTACAAACATCTGAACATTTGAATTTGCAAACGAATAGTGTTTTGCACTATTTGACGGTTTCGACACCAAATGACTTCGTCTACGTCAGGATAGCTACACATTCCATGTGGGCTGTGAGCTCAGTACTCAACTCGGGAGATGGGGTGGCAATGAATCAGTGGTCCACATATATAAAACAGTTAATTAACATTAAAGCTTACAAACGGTTGGAGGTGAGTGGAGTGTGCATGCGTGCTGCCCGCGCTGCGGCGGCGTCAGCTGACGCCACGATCTTCTTAGTAGCTGACGCTGCTGGTGCGGCTTTCCGCCGGCCACTACACCCGTTTGTTGCGTAAGGCGAAGTGTCGTCCTCGTACTGCGCCACGCTGCTGCCGCCGCCGCGAAGGCCGTACCGCGCTGGGCGTTGTCCGGGAGTTGAACCCAGGTCCTCCTCCTCCCGCTGCTGCTGCTTCACCCTCCAGACGAATCACAGGAGCGCTTCAGGTGTGGCCGCGTTCTTTTGTCCACACCACGGCCCCGGGTGAGTAACTGGCTGCAGTCATGCGTCGGTTCGACGCCCGGTTGCGCTGCTGTCGAGGCCGGGACCCCACTGCCCGTTCCGTCAGGCTGGGCCGCCCCTATTCCGCTGGCTGCATCTCTCGTCGAGGATGGCGTGTTGATCATGATGATCAGTTGCTGGCTGCGCTGCGTCGAAGTGCTTCAAGCCTGCGACAGACTCAGTTTTGCGATAACAATAATAACAATTGCTGTCTACGAGAAGCACAGGGTGGCCGCGGGGACTGAGGCGCTCCAGTCACGGTCTGCGTGGCCACTACGGTCGGGGGTTCGAATCCCCCCTCGGGCATGGATATTTGTGCCGTCCTTAGTTCATAAGTAGTTTGTAAGTTTAGGGACTAATGACCCCGTAGTTAAGTCCCATAAGCTATACAAACATTTGAACATTTTGAGAAGCACAGTCCGGGCGGCAGGTTACTCTTGCCTTTATTCGTAGAACCGTTTTCGAGTGGTACTTCGGCTCTCAAAGACGTAATTTGGAGGCAACGGTAAGTATATGTCTAGCAAAAATCTCTCCCCGCCAATGAAAATCGCTGTTACATTAGCCAATGAACGACGACTTTGGAGCGTGATGTGAAAACGATATTTACTTGTTGCTTCCATGTCACAGACGACATTTTGATTTGCCGTATATCTCACAGTTTTGGTTTTATAACTCGCAGTAAACCGTTTCAGGGCAACAGCGAATTGACGACGAATTACAAAATCATCTCTGGATGAATTTATTATAACTAAATGTTATTAAAATCAAATTAACTTTAAGAAACAAACTTCTGGGAACGAGTATATAAAATTTGAAGGTAGAAATACTATCCAGTTGCTGTGGTGTAATGGGTAGCGTGATGGACTACAGAACAAGAGGTTATGCAAACGAAACTTGTCCCATGCAATTTTTTTTTAATTATTATTTTTTTTATCTTAACGTTTGCAACACATTGTGGGAGTTATTTATCCACAACACTTTGTGGAATTTTCTTATTCACATAACAGAATTATGTTATCGAGTACTCTTCTATGCTGTCTCAGGAGTTGGTAACATCGATTTGGTGATTTTTATGTGTGCCTGAAAAACGGAGAATGAAACTGCTGCTGCAATTGATACGATCAGCAATGACATTTATGTTCTTCCTTCTCACAAATTTTTGACTTTGTTCCAACCAATATTTGGTGGTTTGTTTTTGAATATGTCACGATTACAGTGTGTGTGGTTAACTAAGATCCTAATAGGATATATTTAATTTCAGTTGCAACTGCATACAGAATATTCAGAACAACTTCGTTTGCTGGCATCTCTAAACGTGCCTTTAATGGGCGGTCTTCAGGCCTATATATATTGTGTTCGTTGTCCTCTTTAAGATCTTAAAACGGAAACAGAGGCATTTAACTATAAAAAAGTATTTGTCGTAATTATTTAATGCACGTTAGCTTTGAAATTGCATTGTTCAATGATACGCGAGCTAGGTGCCTTGGAATTCAAACGCGAAACTTCCACTTTTCCAAATAATCGCGAGTTAAACGCAGCATTCTGGCAGTGGATTGTAGTTTCGGAATAGGAAAGTACAAACAACATTTTACTTTCAATTCGGAATATAAATACATAACAGGTACGGAAATGCAGGTAACGATTTGCAATTACACAACTAAACAAGTAATGAACAACTGGTTTAATTTGTCTGCTACAATGGGTACCGCAGACTTGACAACCAACGATATATATTTATCGTTGCCTCCAAAGTATGTCTTTGAGAGCCGAAGTACCACTCGAAAACGGTTCTACGAATAAAGAAACGTGCAGGTGACTCCCCATCTGTGGCTGCCTCTCTCTCTTTTTCGCCTGCATTTATACGACGAGGTTGACCCCATCGGCCTGTGTTTCACAGTTTGTATGTGGTAGTAGGTATCACTCTCCCATTGTGCAATATGGTGGTAGAGTGTTGATAACGATAAGGGGATGGAAGATATGGGAGTTGAAAGTTACCGACTTATATAAAATTCTACGTGTGTGTGTCAATATTTTGTTCTTCAGCACAGTGGAGACGAACGATCGCTCTGTGTTGTTGTAGTACAAAGTCTCCCGTTGTACACCATACCATTTCTGTGTCCATAACCATAAGAGGGTGGAAGATATCATCGATGAAAGTCTTCAGCTTATATAAAATTTGGACTGAAGACCAGCGATGACGTTTGACACTGTAATTGCAAAGAGGTTACATACAGCGAAACGTGATGCACATCCATCAGTTGTTTTTAACAAGCGTTAGAATCAAGAAAAGAAAGTGCATGTTGCAGTTTGAAATGTAAAACTACTAATAAATAGGCTAAAGCATAAGAAAGAAATATCGCGTTCTCGATTCGTTTCCAAAAGACAGAATACGTCGCTGAAAAGTGATCAAACGACGATAGAAACTTGAAATTTGTAGACGTTGTTTATCTTACACTGTAGACAGCAGTGATTTTTCTATATTTCCATCCGTAAGGAGGTGAAATAGGGGATGAACAGTTTATTTGAAAATGACGCTATTGAGGCAATTTTTAAGCAAGAAATACAGGACATCGGATTTAGATTTTTATTGGTATGTTATAAACACTTGTTCCGATATTTTTGGAAATTCAACCACTAAGAGGATGAAATAAAAAAAATTTCTTTTAAGGGTGCTACTAAGACTATTTTGATGCTAGAAATGCGAAAATCTGGTTTGGGAACCATGGTTAAAATAAAAATAATAATAAAACTGTGTTTCCGGATGTTTTGAATTCTGTCATCGATGATGCAATAGGGGGTTAAAAGTTGTATCAAAATACTTGATGAGGGAAGCGTTTTTAAAGCTAAATGTATGAATATTTATAAACAATCAAAGCAGACTATCCAGTCTACGCGTGCAAAGCAGCAGGAATTAAGCTAATTCAAAATAAATAAATAAATAATAAATAAATAAATGTTTCCAACCCTCTGTCTTTTTCTTCCAATATAGTTATCATAAAAAAACGTACTCATGTTTGCCAAATTCTGTGGCTGTCGGTAAAACAGTAATGAAATCTATTGTTGAGTCAAATAGTATCGACTTATATTGCAAGGTACCCTCCGTCAGGCGCCATATGGTAGATTTCAGGACATAAGAAACTTCTAGATAAAAGAATGTCCCGAATTTGATCGGTCAAACCAAATATGTCGTTCGTGGCAACGGTTATTACTGAGAGTATTTACAAAAAATTATGATTTTTGTATTTTCTTACAATTTCTGACTTACCGATGCAACTGTCCCAAATTTGTTTCTGACATTTCATCTATGACCATAACGAACAAAAAAGAATAAAGAATTACCCATCTCCATTATCAGAATCACATTTTATAGTGTTGGGTTCATTCAAAAGACATTCATATACACACTGAAAAACGCAGTTAAGAATTTTGTAAAATTATCCAATCTTCTTTCATAGAGACATTGCCCTGAGAATTACAAACACAACAATAAAAGGCCAACGAAATCTGTTGAGCCAGCCTCAAGCAATGCTCTTACATACATTAAGCAATTGATTTTCATATAATCATATACACGGAATTTATGACATTAACTGCGAATGTATGAAGTTGAAAATGTATAGCTGGACGGGACTCGAACCTGCGGCTCGTGCTTTTTAGTCAGTTGCGGTGACCCCTACACCAATGGGGACACAGCGATCCTCCACTTGCACAGAATTACCCAAGTACGTCCCCCGTCAGATACAAAATCTCCACTTTACCCCCTGCCACTAACGCTCAAATTCGTAGTTATTGTAAACTAATTCCCGAAAGAGTAAAGGCCTAGGAGTGTGTATATATATATATATATATATATATATATATATATATATATATATATATATATATATATATATATATATGTGTGTGTGTGTGTGTGTGTGTGTGTGTGTGTGTGTGTGTGTGTGTGTGTGTGTGTGCGTGTGGTGTCTGCACTTTCGGTAATGTTTTCTTTTCGCATGTATTAACATAGTTTTCTGTATGGAAAGACACCGTTTCCCTGCGGCTGGTGGCTTTGCGATTTTACGTGCATTCTCGTGTTTACCACAACGTAAACATATTGGGCTATGTACCGCTCAGTAAATGCATTAAAGCTCGATTTAGTCTAACGGCAGAACCATACCGGTCGGCTTTCGTGCCTAGGAACTGCAATAGCTGCAAAAGGTCCCTGTACCTGTGATTCTGCAATCAGTCTCTCTTTGCATAAGCTAACATTAGTGATATAATAATGAGATATAAAATACAGACAATGATTAATTATTAAAAGTGGTTTTATTCTAAGGTTTAAAAATGTTGACGCGTCGGAGCGGCCGAGCGCATTGAGGCGTTATGCTCCGATGGGCGACGCCGTTTCCCGTCGGGGCTTCGAATCCCCCTCGGGCATGGATGTTTGTGCTGTCTTTAGTATAAGTTAGTTCATCAGTAATACTGATGACCTCGCAGCTAAGTCCCATAAGCTTTACAAACATTTGAATATTTAAAAATGTTGTAAGCAAAGTCAGATACCTCAGTTGAATAACATTTATTCGAACACAAGATATATCTGCTGGAAATGGTCCTACACAAATAAAAATAATAAATTACAGATGTTCCTTTAAAAATTATTGTAACAGTTCCAATAACTGCGTTATGACAATGCCACATCCCCAACTGAGTCAATTTCGCGATTACACAACACGAAATAAAGGTCAACTCACAATAGTTCCATTGTTAGTCCCACAATAAGCATATCAACACTATTAAAATCTTTTGTAGAATTACATAAACTGTTTAGTTACAATCATGGAACAGGAAAACGTTAAGTTCTTAAACTGGCACACGTTAACCTTTGGCGAAGTTCCAACAACGTTAAAGTTGTCAGCAGCAGTTGTCACGTAGATTCTAATACTATTTCAAACGAAGCACTTTAGCTAACCAGGCAGTTCCTCCTTTCTCCTTCTTCCAAACAGTCCCCAAGGAGCTCTCCACTCGCACGGACCACGTACTTTCCTTGAACAAAACAGTCTTCCTGCTCATGCTGCTCTGTGATTGCCAGATTGCCATCTCCTCCAAAAGTAGCAGAGTTCTTAATTCTAAAGCGTTGGACCTAATTTTAACCAATTACACACTAAGCTAACAGCTTACAATATTAAAATGAAAAGATATAAACATTCAGATACCTTGCGACTACTTATTGTTGTCGTTGTTGTGGTCTTCAGTCAGCAGACTGGTTAGATGCAGGTCTCCAAGCTACCCTGTCCTGTGCAAGTCTCTTCATCTGATAATACGTTCGGCAACCTACATCCTTTTGAATCTGCTTCCTGTATTCGTTTCTCGATCTCTCTCTGCGATTTTTACCCCACACACTTCCTTATAATGCTAAGCTGACAATTCCTTGATGTCTCAGAATGTGTCCCACCAAACTATCCCTTCTCTTAGTCAGAATATGCCAGGAACTCCTTTTCGTCACAATTCTGTTGAGCATCTCCTCATAAGTTATGTGATCTACCCATTTAACCACCATTCGCCATTTTGAATGCTATATCGTCTTTACTGCGGACTACTTATCAGCACTACAAGTAAACGTCGAAATGAATAAAGAAGCTACCTTTAATGAGTTTTATCGCCCACACTACCTTAAACTTACGTTAAATCACTAACAATTAATCATTAGTTCGGTGTATGAAGAGCCGGCCGCGGAGGCCGAGGGGACTGAGGCGCTCCAGTCACGGTCTGCACGGCCACTACGGTCGAGGGTTCGAATCCCCCCTCGGGCATGGATATTTGTGCCGTCCTAGTTCGTAAGTAGTTCATAAGTAGTTTGTAAGTTTAGGGACTGATGACCCCGTAGTTAAGTCCCATAAACTATACAAACATTTGAACATTTGAATTTTTTTGGTGTATGAAGAATGGGTACGATAAGTGTATATGATACTGCTTGTGACTGTCGAGTTACTGTGAACGCTACAATGATCCGACTGTGTTTCATTATAAATTATAATAACAAGTGTAATTATCCTTAAATGAAAGGATAAAAGTGTGTTACTTTTTACGTTGAAATTGCATGACGCGTTCTAAAGGTGTCAGTTGTAATATTAATTTTGCTATATACCGATACTGTGAGATATTAGAAATTCTTCTGCATTCATTAGTATATTTGGATTTTCTATAGATCAATAGAGAGGAAATATTGTTGAATTTTGTATTTCTAAGTACTGCAGTCTTTCATCTTAGTTTTATTGTCCATATTGACCGCCATCTTTGCATAGGCCGAGACCGGCACTGTCCATTGTTCAGCATTACCTCTGAGCCATGGGATCACCAGATTCAGGTATCTGTGAAAACAAAACAAAAATGCCCTCCCCCTCCATCAGGTACAAGCTACCGGCTGCGTCCTGCCTGCTAGCTAGTCAGCAGGGTCCCACATGTGTTTTTACCATAGAATAAACATTACCGGTTATTTCTGTTACCTTAAAACATTCAATATGTGACAGCTACATCGGCGCCGATGGCCGGTCTGGTTGTGTTTAGTGGAGACCTACCAGGAAGGCTTAATCCTGCTCACCTCCAGGAAGATCCGTCAGTGGAAACGTCGTCTTCATGTTGTTTACCTTCCGAGAATCGTCGTGGAGCGGAGAGACTTCCGTCTCCGGCGAGCTGTGTTTACTCGCCAACGCTGCCCAAACACTGGCGACCGGTGTCTGCCAACTTGTGTGCCAGAGTGAATGAACGGACAGGTATTACTTCTCCCGTTACAAAATAAACTCCTCATCTCAACCCCTCGAATTTAATGGCAAGTTGGCGCAGTGGGTAGCCCGTCATCTTAACAGACGTCGAATATGAAAACAGGACTAGGTTGTAAGGAACCGTGAAAAAGAAGAAAAATGTAAATATTGGACTGTTCAAGGGCATGACACACAACACGGAGGAAGAGTCAAAGGCCATGCTGTAGTCGTCATGTGGTCATGGTGTCGGACTACAAGGCTGTAGTTCCGTGTTCGACACTCTGTCGGGGCTATATAGTTTTGATTTTCACTTCTCACAAATTGTCAACAGTCCGTTCGGTCTTTGACACGTATGATCTTTCTGTACGTTTTTTGTGTCCGTACCTCACAAGTATTATAATAGCCGTGTATAGGTAGGGACTTTTGAATGGCAGTCGCAAACGTTTGATGACAATGTGACAGCCGAATCTTCCAATGCTAAACGCTTCTGTTCATTCACAACTTTAGTGACACCATTTGCGTTATAGGATAGGAATTGCTGATCAGCTCACTTAACTTGTACACCTGGTGAGTGAGTGAGTCATGCCTCCTTGTGCGATTTATGCGCTCGTAGGAATGTGATAGTCATCACTCCCAAAGAAATGATGAAAACTGTTTGTCACATACGCGCAACTGATGAATGTAACAGTTTCTCAGTCACACACTTTTCCTTGTGCTCTGTCAAAACGTATGTTTTAAAGTTTTCAGAGTTTTTGACGTGTGCATCCCGAATTCTGCATTTCTTCAATTACTATTTCCTACACCAAGTATCGGTACAGTGCTGATCATCCTGCATTTCGTTACCTTTCCCCGTGTTTCGACTTCTCGATACATTACTGCACATCTGCAACAAGCCCCACCGAACTTCCAGTGTCACCTACGTAGTCATTTATATACAGGCTGTCCCATTTATCTGATTATCGCGGTGATATGGGTTCAGCGTCTTCCTGATAATGTCCTTAGCGACATGTTTGAAACCTTGAGTGCCCTGCCTGCACTTCGCGCCTTTTCACACAGTGAAGCAACAGTGAGTGTAACCAGTGGCGAAGCAGGCGTGGGTGGCATCCGGAGCTGTTCTCGGCAGCGTCACACCTCCAATAAAAACTTTAAAAAGAAATACAACAAAATACTAGTTTCATTTTAAGTAATACAAAGATACAGCCGCGGTGGAGTAGCCGAGCGGTCTAAAGCGCCTCGCTGCGGAGCGCGCGTTTGCTCGCCGTGGAGGTTCGAGTCCTCCCTGGGGAATGGGTGTGTGTGTTTGTCCGTAGGTTAGTTTACCTAGGACTGATGACCATGCAGTTTGGTCCGATAGATTTACAGACATTTGAACATTTTGAACAAAAATACAGTAGTTGAAGACCCGGTGTCGGACGGGTACTTCTTTAAAAAAAATATTCAAATGTTTGTAAATCTATCGGACCAAACTGCGTGGTCATCAGTCCGTAGCTTACAAACTACTTAAACCTATGCCGGTACTTATTTCACGCAAAGTTATTCCATCTCCTCCTTTCACTTCTCTTTGTTCATCTCCTTTCACCTGTCAGTCACCATCTCCCCTCTCTCATTCTCCTCCTCTATCTTTTCTCTGTCCGTCTCTTCTCTCCCCTTTCTGTTCGTCTCCTCCTCCAACTACTACTCGCACTTCTATAGATGAAAACAAACTTAAATGCACAAAGTTCATGGCGAGTGCTCAAAGGGTGTCAAAGTCGAAAGGTACCTTCCACCATGCTAAATTCACTGGCATGCAGGATATAAAAAGCTTCTTCATGAAAACATAATTTATATGCTGACTTTTATAGTGAACAGTCAAACAGTTTGGATGTTTATTGTAACGTACACTCCGCAAAGCACCGTACGATGGCTTCTTATAGTTAGCTGAAAGTCGACCACTGTACGGAACAAGAGCCTTGTTTTATCACTAAAATTAGCAAATGAGGTCCGTGTGAACTACTGGTTACTCCCTGCTGTAAATCCTTGTTCCCTGGCCCAAACTGAGAACTGACTCGTTTCAAATTACTTCAATAACAGGAAGTTAATACTACAATATACATAGCAGCTCACACGTTACTACACACAGACATTAATAAGCAAGCCACCATAATTAAAGGTGGCTAAGAAAACATTTATAGCGAAACAGAATTTAGACATAAGAAAAATTGCATCGGAGCTTGTTATCAGCACTTGTGAAGAACAATATTAAAAAAAAGAGGGAAGGTGCTCTAAAAGTACAATTTATAGGCAAATTACGGATTATGCTGAACATAAACTTGTTTATTCAGATAGAAAACAAGCAACATAGGGAACTACTTTTGTTAATACAATAAAAATGCATCTCTTACATGGGTTAATGCGGACGGTGCCCAGCCTAAATTATACATGATTTAACCCTACAGGGGGGGGGGGGGAGGATTCACAAACAACACTTATTCTCTCACACACATGCATTGCCACAGCGAAACTCACCAAAATCAGTGTGCTGAGACGAGACGGAAGCAGCCGCCGCTATCGTAGACGAAATTCAGCAACTCGGAGGTAGCACAAAACACAATATACAAAAACACTTTGAAACTGGCTCGGGTCTGTCGTGCCTGTTTTGAGATGGTGCGTGTGTATAGCCAAGTTAAATTACATCTGAATTGGACCGCGAGCAAACACGGTAACGGCGACAAACGGCTACGTTACATGGACGCACTCCACTGAATGTGAAGTGGTTGAAAATCGGATTCATTATACAAAATCACGGTGCATTCTTAAGCTGCAGTCTGTTAGAAATGGATTTAGGTATTGGTCTTATATGAGAAGTGGCGTGAATACAGGCGACTAGCTGCGAACCCCGGAAGTTGGAACTCGGACTCACGTGGTTCCGAAAACCGATAAAATTGAATATTTTCAGTTTCCGAAAAATAAAGAAAATTAACTAAAGCATGCAACCCATAGAACTGCTTAGAATTATATAAAGAAGCGAATGAAATACAGCTACACGCGATGGGGACGATTGCAGAGGCGGATGAAGTCCAGTTCTCAGAAAAACCATAAAAATGAAATAATCACAAAGTCGGAAAAATAAAATAAGAATTACTGCATGCAACCTATAGAAATATTTAGAATTACATAGGGAAGCTATTGAAGGAGGTTGTACAGTGCCCAGAGACAATTATTGACAAAGGCATAGTGCGTACTACAAGTCGGAAAAGATACAGCAAAATTAAAATCGGCCGGAAGAGAAGATCGCGAAATATTTGTGGAAATCAGAAGGGTACCCGCATTGTTACTTGCCTGATGGGCATGGAGCAAACAAGAGTGGAAGCTGAAGGCTTTGTTCTATGAACCAACCACGTGGAACACATATCACTGACGGAAGGAAACGATGAGAAGGTTTTTACATGCACTGTATAAAACGAACGTATCACCTATTAGAAATCGGGCCTCACAAAGCTAGAAAGTATTTACACAGAGTTCATTCACCGCCACATGATCAATAAAAGTTTTAATATACCAGGCCGTTTTCAAACTGTAACTAGAATCACACACACCGCGTTTATATATCAGAAATCACTGAGTTGATAAACGAGAACACATTTCTGCACACGATCGGAGAAAATTTTCCCAAAAAATGAATCAAGTTCACGAAGTTAAACGTGCTAGACAATGAAACGCCACCATCTCCAAACACAAGAGCAGAACCAACTTTACCTCGCCAGAAGACCACCACACAAAAGCTACCGGAAGCGGGGAACCCCAAGAAAAAGCGGTGGTGGGGTCGGAGAGAGAGAGAGTAGACTCACGCTGAGGGAGGGCTCACCGACTGGACTATAACCAAAGGGTGTAGAAACCTCTTTGGTACCCTCAGCAGCTATCGGCTCTGAGCCAGAGAGAACGATGCAAAGCATATTCAGACAGCCATAGATTCTCGCACATCCACTTAAAAGTAAAACAACTGCACATTCTCACAGGGACAGTGGCGTATCGGAGAAGCCATACTTATGCGACATTAATTAATATGATAATAAATTATTAACATAACAAAATAAGATAAATCTAGCAATATTTACTAATATTTTAACACATGACATAAAAATGCTAATTCTCCAGCCTTGAAAAGAGTGGGGTTCAAGTTTTAACAAAATGATAATCTAGCGACATTAAATAAATTATAACTTTACAGAAATATACAAAAAATATATGGAAGACGACAGATGGTCGTCTTTCATAGCTCATGTGTTAATTCAGAGTATAAGCTCTCTACTTTTCAAATCTCATTCAAATCCTTGAAAAGTGACATAACTACACTTGCAGTCGAAACGAATTAAGAAACGAATTAATTGTGAAGCACCCTCCGCCATGCACAGTTCACTACTGAATCGGTAAAGACATTCCAAACTATCGTTTTCATGTTAGAGTTCTGGATCGGTGGTCTGTTCACCAGCCGTTTGTTTTTTACGACGAATTCGTCTTTCTGTTAAAATGTCGTAGTCTTCCGATTTTTCTCTGCAAGACCTATTTATTGCCTCTTCTACAATACGACCTCAGTTTTGTTGCATATAAAGACGAAGTGACGCTATTTTCGTAAGTGACCAAGACTCAAGTCTTTACTTTGAAAAGTGACATAACTACACTTGCAGTCGGGTGTCACTCCGATACAAGTGACACCGGGGGGGGGGGGGCACCGCCCCCTCCCCCCACCCTTAGCTACGCCACTGAGTGTAACAGTCAAGTCAGCTTACACAATGATTTATTTACTATTCCTATGTGTTTAAATAGACGTCTCGTATTGTAGGTGATAGAATTCCGAGTCGTGATGCAATTCACAAATTAGTGAATAAACTTTGTGAAACGGAAAGTGTTCTGACAAGAAGCGTAAAGGACGACGTGCAGTGCTCTCAGAACTTCAGCTCGATGATATTGCTTACCGCCTGAAAAGGTCCCCCACAAAGTCACTTAGGGGTCTTTCACACCAGACACAAATTTCTCGCGGCTCTGTTCAAAGAGCTACTACGTTTCTTGACATAAGGCGGTATAAAGTAACAGTAGTTCAAGAACGTAAACCTGCTGTTAAGGCGCAAAGTGTTAGATTTGCCGAATGGGTTTTGATTCAAGTGCAGGACAGTGAAATGGATCGTTACCTCGTTCAGTTTCAGACGATGTCTGGATCCATTTACGCGAGTGTGTTAAATCTCACATTTTTCGAAATTGGAGTGCCGAAAGACCAATTCAGCTTTACGAGAAGAAAATAAGTGTGTGGTGTGCAGTTAGTGGTGACAATAAAAGGCTCATTTTTGTAATGACACGATTAACAGTGACAAATACGTGCGAAACATTTTGCAACCATTTTTTAATGAACCTGGTAAACAAGATTCAGCAAAGGCTCATGTAATGACACGATTAACAGTGACAAATACGTGCGAAACATTTTGCAACCATTTTTTAATGAACCTGGTAAACAAGATTCAGCAAAGGCTCATAGAGCAAATGTTTCTTCGCACGCAGTTAATGAAGTCTTGCATGACAGAGTCATCAGTAACAATATCTGGCCCTCTTAAAGTCCCAATTTAACCCCGCGTGCTTTCTATCTGTGGGGAAAACTAAAGGATAAAGCTACACAACAAATCCGCACAGGTTCTTAACGCTGAGTGTTTTAAACGAAACTATCGTGTTGAGTAGTCAAATACTCTGAACTCTGACACTCTTCCATTTTTTTGAATAAGAAGATTTTTCCTATCCTTCTTTATATTTCTGTTCACTGATTCTGTAATGACCTTTTGATCGACGACTTCCGGAAGCATGCTAACTGAATCGACAAGTTCGGGTCGATTTGACATCAGTAGGTCTAATACGTTATCTGCACAAATCAGCTCTCTATTTACCTGCTCGAGGACAATATTGCTTGACTTTCTGTTCCTGCCACTTATCTGAAACAAGTTTGTGTCCTAGTCTACATCCGGAAAGTTGAAATATCCACCTAAAACTTTAACACGACTAGGAAAACTACGGGAAATATTCCTTTAGATGTTCTGCTTCTTATGCTGCAGAACCAGGTGGTCTATGAAAACTTACACTGACAAAGTAGACTTTCTTGCAAATTATTTTACATTTCGAGCCTGTAATAATTTCAGTCGATACAATCGTATTCTTTATCGCTATAAACAAATCTCCCCCTTCAGTGTTCAAGCTATCACTGCGGTATACGTCCCATTATGAGCATTCACGTCTAAGTAGAGCCAGCTTTCCGATAGTACTATGTGGGCATTGTGACAATTTCAAAAGTGATAGCAGTTCTTTCCACCTTAGAAACTGAAGGATCATTGCTTGCAGTTGAGCAAAGGGAAACTGTGCACTGTATTTGTTCCTATGCGTTTTTCCACATGACTAGATAGACGCATGGTGAATCCAAAACAGAGAAAGGTATTGACAAAAAGCGCGGCGGAGAACCCGCGCGCATTGAGGCGGTATGCTACGATGCGCGAGGCCGTTCCCCGTCGGGGGTTCGAATCCCCCCTCGGGCATGGATGTTCAAATGTTTGTATAGCTTAGGGGACTTAACTATGGGGTCATCAGTCCCTAGGCTTACAAACTACTTACGAACTAGCTAAGACTAAGGACGGCACAAATATCCATGCCCGAGGGGGGATTCGAACCCCCGACCGTAGTGGCCGTGCAGACCGTGACTGGAGCGCCTCAGTCCCCTCGGCCACCGCGGCCGGCAATGTATTGACGCTTGGTGAATCCGGAACAGAGAAAGGTATTAAATATTGGCATAAGTTTTTCATTATTGTCTCGGATTGCAGAAAATTACACGTAAAGGTAGAATAAGGTTGACCAATCTGGAGATCAAATCAAATGTATCCTGTAATACATAACAGTACGTTAGCATTTTATTTTAATCGAGGTACATGAATTTAACAGATTTTTCATCTTCTATTGGTGGAAGTTGTTCTTTCAATTGCTACATATCCACTGGAATTGTATATGCATCATTGACTCGTTCCTTAATCTATCTGACGCATTATTCCCTACCCTCCCTTTGTCTATCATCTTCCTCTTTGTCTTAACTGATATGTAGCTCTCTATCACCTAGCTAATAATCTGCCGTTACTCCAGTATTTATTTATTTCAGTACGCAGTTCGTCTATGTAGGCTACTACTTCCTTTTCTCTTTGTCTACATCATCCATCCTCTGTCTACCAACCTTTGCTTTCTCCTCCGCTGCCTTCTCCTCGTCTGCTCCTTCTCCGCCACCTCCTCTCTCTTCCTCATCCTTCTCTCTCTCTCTATCCACTCACCCAACCCCCTGACTTTTCCATTACCTCTCTGGACTCTGCCAATCTGCTCTTGTCTCTTGTCTCCATCTCCTCCTTCAACTTCGTATGAAACAGAATACATAACTGCCATATTTTATGATGATCTCTTAAATGTTGTCAAAGACTAGCGTAAGGTACGGTCCACCATGCACCGTACGAAATCTCAGGTACATAGTGTGGTTCCTCTTGTTTCGAAGGTCAAGCTTGCAAAATTTTTCTCAATCCGATGAATTGTGAATACAGTAAAAATCCGATTAACCGTCATCTTCGGGACCGTGGTCGTGACGGTTGAGCGAGTAGACGGATAACAGAAACACTGTATTCCTCCAAAACATAACCTCAGTCAATTGTCTTATGCATAGACACATATCACTCTCACAGTAATTTAATAATATTTCGATGCGAAAACAAATTAAGCACGATTCTAATAGCAAATAAAACTTTTTATTACATGATAAAAACATCCGTACAGTAGCTACAAAAGTTGCAATATAATGTACAGTACGGTACTGTACTATAAACTTACAGGTGAAGTAGTTTATCTAACTTGGAAATAGTCAGACAATTTCCTCTGCCTTTTTGATGTTCGAGCTTTCACAGCAGCAATATTTCGTATTTTTCGGAGCAGTAGTGCATGCGTTGCATTAGCCTCTTCTTGACTTTCAAACCATTCTATACACTTAGACGGCATTGTTTCGGCCTCTAATGGCTAATAGTTTGTTTTTATTCGTGGTTTGAACACTCGTCTTCATCAGCCACTTCTTCTTCTTCTTCTTCTTTGGTGGCACTTACGCTGGCAACAATTTCATCACTCAAAATCTGAAAACCCGCGTCCCCTTTCGCACACTGTAAGCACTCTGATACTTCTTCTGACCTCAAATTTGTGCTGATTTGTAAATTATTGCACAAATTGACCATCTCGTCAACTGTCACACAGGTTCCTCCGATTCTTCACCTCTGGGTTGGGGCCAGCCGTTCTTGAGATCTAGTTCAAGTGTTTGTACAGCTTATGGGACTTAACTACGGGGTCATCAGTCCCTAAACTTACAAACTACTTATGAATTACTTACGAAGTAGGACGGCACAAATATCCATGCCCGAGGGGGGATTCGAACTCCCGACCGTAGTGGCCGTGCAGACCGTGACAGAAGCGCCTCAGTCCCTTCGGCCACCGTGGCCGGCTCTTCAGATCTGACTCACAAATCACTCCATGCACTGGCAACATTGAAAATGACATCTTTAATACTGTAAAACCTCCAAAACTGTTTTACAGATGTTGATTCATCAGATGAGAGCAAACTTTTGATAAAAATTTCCTATAACGACGTTTCATGTTTTCGATGATTCCCTTATCCATGCGCTGTATAAGTGACGTTATGTCTGGTGTCATCACTTTTCATTTCACAAGTAGGGTGCGTTGGGGCATTGTCTAATAGCAATAGTGCTTTCTGTGGCAAATTTTTGTCAGCCAAATGTGCTCCAACTTGAGGTACAAATTGTATGTGAAACGAGTCAGACAAAATTGATTGATCCATCCAAGCAGTCTTCTGGGCGTAGTATTGTGCAGGGAGAGCATTCAAATTCTTGAATGCACGAGGTTTTCTTCATTTCTCAATCACAAGTAGGGGTAGCATATGCCAGTCGCATTTGCGCAAACCATAGCAGTGATGGGATATTTTTGTACTTTGAAACCTCGAGCAGCTTTTTCAGAGAGATATGCTAATGTCTTTTGTGGTGAAGCATCCCAATCAAGCCCAGTTTCATCACAGTTGTAAACTTGCTCCCTAACAAGATTCAATTCAGCCATTTTTTTTAATTGTTCCCGGAACTCAGCAATTATCGAGCTATCAGCGCTGAGTTTTTCTCCACAGATATTAAGTTGGCGAATGCCATGACGAAATTTAAACTTGTCGAGCCATACAATACTTGCTTTAAAAGACGAGTCATCATCAAGTTTGTTGTTCATTTCAACAGCCTTGGCCATTATTATAGGCCCTGAAAGTGGAATCCCCTGACTTCTTGCTTGCATAAACTATCGGTACACTGCAGTGTCCAATTCATCATATTTTGCAGGTTTCATTGTCTTTCTTGTTCGCACATCTCCATCCATGCTCTGCATTGTTGACACATGTTGTTCTATTTTATCAGCATCACGTTTTATATCGTTAACTGTTGTTCTTCCAATTCCATAAATCAGTGCTACACTTATCGCAGTTTCGCCCTTTCTTAAGCGTTTTATAATTTCAAGTTTTTGATTAAGTCCTAAAACAACACGTTTACGTATTTCAGACATTTCGTCAAGTCGCTGTATCACACACACCTGCACTAAATATGGTGGTGTATAATATTAGTCAATAATGCGCTAATTCAAGTGGAAAACACGTAACACGGCATAGCCCGCTAGATACACTGCGACAATTACAGTTTTCTCGCCACAACTGGAAACCGATCCAGTGGTGATTGTTGACTGAACAAGTGAGACAAAGACAAGAAAAAGGGGGAAATGTCTTAGCACGTCAACTGAAGGTCATATTTTATGTACCATAAAATACACTCACTTCCCACAAAAACAGAGTAAATAAACAAAGCGAAAGCATCACTGCACCTTAGAGCATTCTGTTATTATAGTATTATCATGCTGTTACAGTAGTGACGGTTAACAGAAACTGACGGTTTAAAGACTTTTTACTGTAGTATGACAGTTCTTAATACACGAGTCTAATCCAAAGAGCCGATGCACATACGAAATTAGCGGTTTATTTTTTTTTATTATTATTTTTTATTTATTTTTTTTTTATTTTTTTTTTAACCTTTAGCCTTTCAGTTTGTAAATGTTTTTGAAGCAAACTATATATACATGGGAACCGTTTCCCTTCTCGTAAATATGTGAACGGATCACAGACTTATATGTGTCGTGTGGAATTTCTGGAGGCATAGTGTGTAAGCAGAAAAAAAATAACAGATGGCTCTGAAATAGCTTGTTGTAGGGCAGCGATGGCTGTGAAATTAGTCAGTAGGTCAGTGTCGTGCGACATGCAAGTAACCCGCGAAGAGCAGCGCGCTTACATGAAAACAGCCGTTCTCCGAGGGAGATATGCGATGGAGTGACACAGTGAATAAGGGGAAGTCCTTGGGAATAATGCCCTACCATACTGTACAGTAGCACTGTGGGTAGAAAAGCTTCAGAAAGGACGTATGTCAACCAGTGATGAGCACCTTTCGGAACGACCTGTCTCTGTGCGACCGACGCGGAGCCGTGTATCACAGTAGCAGGGGACTACTTTCAGGGTCTGTAGTCATGTAAGTGTATGTGTAGTGTGTTGTCATTATTTTGCACCGTGAAAGCCATATTTCCCTGTATACTGCCGTGATAAATTAGTGTGTTATGATATTTCAGTGATATTCATTGTCCACAGATATAGTCAACACCTTGTCCTTTCGTCAGTTGTTGTTGTTGTTGTTGTTGTGGTCTTCAATCCGGAGACTGGTTTGATGCAGCTCTCCACAATACTCTATCCTGAGCATGCCTCTTCAACTCTACATAAGAACGGCAACCTACATCTTTCTGAATCTGCTTACTGTATCCATCTCTTGGTCTTCCTCTGCGGTTTTTACCTCACACACTTCCCTCCGACGCTAACTTCACAATTCCTTTATGTCTAAGAATATGTCCTACCATTCGATCCCTTCTTTTAGTCAAGGTATGCCAGAAATTCGTATTCTCCCCATTTCTGTTCAGTACCTCCTCATTAGTTACGCAATCCAACCACCTAATCATCAGCATTCTTCTACAGCATCACATTTCAAAAGTCTATCCTCTTCCTATCCGCACTATTTATCGTCCATGTTTCACTCCCATACAAGGCAACTCTCCACAAAAATGCCTTCAGAAATACTTCCTTAGGCTTAAATCAATATTCGATGTTAACAAATTGCTCTTTTTCAAGAACGATTTTCTACCCATTGCCATTTTGCATTATATGTTCTCTCTACTGCTACCATCATTTTACTGCCTAAGTAACAAAACTCATCTACCTCCTTTATTGTTCGTCACCTAATCTAATTCCTTCGGCATCACATGATTTTATGAGAATGACCTCCATTACCCTACTTTTGCTCTTGTTAATGTTCATCTTATATGTTCCTTTCAACACACTGTCCATTCCGTTCAATTGCTCCTCCAGGTCCTTTGCTGTCTCTGATAGAATTACTATGTCGTCGGCAAAACGGATTTGTTTTTAATTCTTCACCCTGGACTTTGATTCCTTCTCCAAATTTCTCCTTGCTTATCTTTATAGCTTGCTCAATGTACAAATTTAATAACATCGGAGAAAGGCTACAACCCTGCCTTACTCTCTTCGTACCCATTGCATCCCTTTCATGCCCTTCAATTCTAACAACCGCTATTTGGTTGTTGTACAAGTTGTACGCTCTCTACATTTTACTCCTGCTTGCTTCAGAACTTGAAAGAGTTTTTTTTTTTTCCAATCAACATTGTCAAGAGACTTCTCCAAATCTACAAAAGCTAGATATTTAGGTTTGCCTTTTCTTAATCTATCTTCTACGATAAGCCGTAGTGAGAATTGCCTCCCGTGTTCCTACATTTCTCCTGAACACAAACTGATCTTCCCACAGGTCAGCTTTTCCATCCTTCTGTAAATAAATCGTGTTAATATGTTGCAACCATGACTTATTAAACTAATGCTTCGTTAGTTTGTACACCTGTCTGCGCCTCCTTTCCTTGGAACGGGGATTATTACATTTTTCTTAAAGTCTGAGTGTACTTCGCCTGTCTCATTCATCTTACACACCAGGTGAAACAGTATTGTCATGACTGGTTCTCCGAGAGACTTCAGTAGCTTTAAGGGAATGAGACTACTCCAGGGTCTTGTTTCGACTTACGTCCTTCAGTGCTCTACCAAATTCATCTCTTAGTATAGTATGTCCTATTCCATCCTCATCTACTTCTTCTCCCCTTCCTACAATATTGCCTCTAAGTTTATTTCCTTCGTAGAGCCTCTCTATAGTATTTCCACCTTTCAGCATTCCCTTCTTTGCTGAGAACTGGTTTTCCATCTGTGTTCTTGATATTCATGGAGGTTTCTCTTATCTCCAAACATCTCTTTTACTGTCCTGTAGGCTGTGTCCATTTTTCCCCTATTTATACAATCTTCCACATCCTTGCATTTGCCTTCTAGCCACTCCTGCTTAGCCATTTTGAACTTCCTATCAATCTCATTTCTTAGTCGTCTGTTTTCCATTTTGCCTGTTTCATTTACCGCATTTTTAAATTTTCTCCTTTCATCTTTTAAATTTAGTATATCCTGTGTGATATCCAAGGATTTTTTGTAGGTCTTGCCTTAGTACCTATTTTTTCCTTTGCTGCCTTCACTATTTCGTCTCTCAATGCTACCCATTCTTCCTCTTCCCCCCCCCCCCTTTCTGTCAATCGTTGCCTAAAGCTCCCTCTGAAATTCTCAAGAACTTCGGGTTCCTTCAATTTATCCGGTTCCCATCTCATTTTCCTACCTTTCTGCAGTTTTTTTCAGTTTCAGCCTACAATTCCTGACGAATAAGTTATGGTCAGAGTTGATATCTGCCCCTCGGTGTGTCTTACAGTTTAAAACGTAGTTCAGAAATCTATGTTTTACTGTTATAAAATCTATCTGGTATTTCCCAGTGTCTCCTGGTCTCTTCCATATATACAACCTTCTTTCGTTATTCTTAAACCAGGTGTTTGTTATAACTAAATTATGTTCCCTGGAAAAGTCTACCAGGCGTATTCCGCTTCCTTTCCTTTTTCCCAGACCATATTCGCCTAATATCTTCCCTTCCCTTCCTTGTTCTACTACCGAATTCCAGTTTCCCATAACATTTAAGTTTTCCTTTCCCTGAATTGTCTGCATGATTTCCTTTAGCCCCTCATATATTTCTTCGATCTCCTCATCATCGGCAGAGCTAGTTGGCATATAAACCTCTACTACTGTGGTCGGTGTTGGCTTCGTATCTATCTTGACTTCGATAATGCGATCACTATGTTGCTCATAGTAGTTTACTCGCATTCATATTTTCTTATTCATTATCAGGCCTACTCCTGTAATACCACCAACTGATTTTGCATTTATAATCCTGTACTCACCTGACCAGAAATCTTGTTCTTCTTTCCACCGAATTTCACTATATCTAAATTCATACTATCCATTTCTCTTTTCAAAATTTCTAACTTCCCTACCCGATTAAGGGATCTAACATTTCACACTCCGATCCGCAGAATGCAAGTGTTGTCTTTCCTGATGATCACATCCTCCTGAGTAGTCCCCGCCCGGAAATGCGAATGGAGGTCTATTTTACCTCCGGAATATTTTACCCGAGAGGATGCCATTATCATATGACCTCGGGAAAAGTAACGGCTGTAGTTTCCTCTTGCTTTCAGCCGTTCGCAGTAACTGTGTGGCAAAGCCACATTAGCTAATGTTACAAGGCTAGCTCAGTCAATCACCCAGACTGTTGCCTCTGTAACTACTGAAAATGCTGCTGCCCTTCTTCAGGAACCACACGTTAGTCTGGCCTCTCCACAGATACCTACGGTACGGCTATCTGTATCGTTGAGGCACGCAAGCCACCCCACCTCGGCAATGAGTGTGGTTCGTGGGAGTGGCTTTCGTCTGTATACGTCGCATTTTCCAACCATTTTCTTGAAGAGATACCATTCCGGTTAGAAAATGCTTTCGTCTGTATACGTCCAATTTTCCAACCAGAGTGGTATCTCTTCAAGAAAATAAATAGGTGCCATGACTTTTTCCCCAACCATAAATGTATATAATTTTTAACGCACCGCATCTCATATAAGAATTAATGGTGCCTGTCAGTAGGTGCTCGATATCATTGTTGCTTATGGCATCTTTTGATCCTTCATTGCGAACTAGCCGCAAACCGGTGTCGCCTGTGTACTCATTTATTCCAGTCTTAGGGTTTTGAAGTGCTGTAGGTTTTGTATCCCATCCTCGTCGCCAGGGAAATAGGATGCACGCTTGTGCGGGTACAGAGTCTGAGGTGATCAGCTAGTGGGACAGCAGAAAATAGAAACACTAAGCTAGATTAGAACAAGATATATATTTCGTAGAGACTTGGTAATACTTAACTTTTACATAGTTCTTGACTGCAGAATGCTGATACATAGTTTATCTAGGTAGAGGCCTGCCTACTGATGAGTCTTAAAGCCTGTGACCGATGCAGTACAGTGGTGGCTACGAGCGGGATTGCAACAGAGGGCGCTCGTGGCTGACGTCGTAAGAACGCCGCGCCGTGCTTGCATGGCGGCGCGCGGCGAAAGTACATGGCGCGCACTTCAGATTTGTGCGACACCACAGTTGAAGGCCTATCTTCGAACATCTGAAGGCCTCAAGAAACCAGACATTATAGCAGTCCACGGTGAAGCAGCCTATATCATCGACCCACAGATAGTCGGTGATCACTTGGATCTCGATTGGTGCCACAAGGAAGGTTACAGTGTATGATCAGCCAGCTGTCCACGATAAAGTGCGAGACCTCTTTCCTACAGTGCAGAGGATTGTCAGTACGTCAGCGACCAACAGCTGGCGGGGTGTCCGGTCGCCTGAGTCTGCGAGCAATCTCCTGGAGATCGGACAAAAAGCCTGCTATTAACTATGGCTACAAGCGTCTTCCTGGGCAGTGTCATGGCGTCGCGGCGTTTCGAGATCATGACTGCCCTTGCCGCCGAACGATGCCCCGCACTGGAGTTGGTTAGAAAGATCCAGCCTTTTATGCGTTGCTGCCTGGCGCAATATCTAACAGGCAAAATTCTTTTATTAGCTTTGTATATTTTATTTCGTAATTGTGTGCTTTTATTATGTGACATCTTTTTGATCATCATCTGCGAGTGGTGTTTTAGTATTTCTTTTAACATATGTGGTAATTGTTAACTCATTGCCGAGTCATACCATCTTATAGTGCGCATTTGTAAACCCACCCTGTGTGGGTATAGTATATTTTGTATATTTGCACATTGCAAATAAAGTCGGCTACATAGTCCATCTACTCTTCCTCTTCTCTCTCTCTCTCCACCTTCTGTTTCTTTCACTTTCTCTGTCCATGTCTCTCTCTCTCTCTCTCTCTCTCTCTCTCTCTCTCTCTCTCTCTCTCTCTCTCTCTTTGTGTGTGTGTGTGTGTGTGTGTGTGTGTGTGTGTTTATCGCCTTCTATCCCTCTGCCCACCTTCTCATTTCTTTTTCAAACGCCTCTTCGTCTCTCTGTCGAACTCCCTCTGTCCATTTCCTCCTGTATCTGTGAAAATTACACAACTCTGCTGATTTTCATGGTAATCAATGAATTGTTGTATCAGTTTGTTGCAGGGTACCTCCGTCATACACCCTACGAAATCATAGGTAGACACTGGTGTTCCTCTCGTTTCTGCAGGTCAAGTGTGCAAAATTTCATCGGAATAAAACGCAATTTTTTGATCTTAGGTAAAATATTGTCTGCCATGCACCATACAGAATGTTATGTAGTGACTGTCGTCTTGTTCCGAAGCTTACGTGTGCAAAGTTTCATCTCAATCTGTTGAACGCAAGGGAACCGAAAAATAAATAAGAATATACACGATGCGGAAATTTTTCACGCGTTTCAGAGTTTATGACGTCATATCTCTCAAACCAGTGTTTCATAACCTTTCTGAACACGCAAACCCTTCCAACTGAAAATATTTCGGCGAACCGCAACCCATCCCCGACTCATAACAGCAATATGTGTCTATTTTCAAAGGCAAAGAATTTAATTCGCTTCTGTCGATACAACTTTCTTGTAAAAAAAAAAAAAAAAAAAAAGAAAAAAAAAAAAAAAAAAAAAAAAAAACAATAAAAATACGGTATTGTACATTACAGGGAAAACTGTAGTCCCTTATTCTGAAAGAAACACTTCGTCAATTCCGACCGAAAAATATATTTTGCATAAAGAGATTTAGGGTTGCAGATAAAATTCAGAAGAGAATTGTTTATTAAAAAGGAATCACGTAATTTTAGTATTTAAAACTAATTTCACTTTCCTTAAGAATATGTTTTTGCATTTCGGAACACCTAGTATACAGGCATGCTCCTGGCAACCACAGTAGCCGCGGTGGAATAGCCGAGCGGTCTAAGGCGCCTCGTTGCCGAACGGCCGGTTGCTCGCCGTCGGAGGTTCGAGTACTCCCTGGGGCATGGGAGCGTGTGTTGTCCTTCGGTTAGTTTACCTTAGTTTAAGTAGTTTGTATGCTACGGACTGATGACCACGCAGTCTGGTCCAATAGATTTACAAACATTAGAACAACCACAGTACTTCTCCTCTATGGTGACCCCAAAACAAGACTTGGCGACCCCCTTGCGAGTCGCGACCCACAGGTTCAGTAACACTAACTGTAAGTCGTGCAGTGAGATACTTTTATAAGTACTTTCATCGGCATAAATGGACACTGTCTGTAAAATATGTTTCAAATACATTTACTTGCACGGATGTTCAAATGTTTGTAAATCTGTGGGATCAAACTGCAGTGATCGTCAGTCCGTATTCTTACAAACAACTTAAACTACTTATGCTTAAGACAACACACACACACACCTCTGCCCGAGGGAGGACACGAACCTTCGACGGGGAGCAGACACGCACTTAGCGGCAAGGTGCCTCTGAGCGCACGGGCAGTCCCGCGCAGGTGCACAGAAGCAGAAAATTTATAGCGTCATTCATATTGCTTAAGTGTTCATTACGTCATATCTCCTGAATTATATATCGTACAGTGATATAATTACATCCACAACATTCGCAAAATTGCAAGCAATATGTTGACAAAGTCTGACCTTAATTGCATGAACTGAACGCCAGCGCATAAAATAAAAAGAAACATAAAAATAAACAATTTTTATACATTAGATGACAAGATCATGAACATTTAGTGCATCGGTCGGCAACTGGCAGACCGCGGTTCACGTGCGGACCGCGGAACGGCAAAAACTGGACCGCCAAACGTATTTTGAAAGTGCTAGTAAGACACTCTTATTACATTTTTTTTAAATCTGTGGATAACAACACGATGCTACAAGGAAAGGGGAAATTAATATCTGATTTGGTTCGAAGTGTACGAGGCGCGTCCAGAAAGTAAGTTCCGTTTGGTTATATAAAACGAACGGGTACAGATACAGAAAAAATATTGATTGTACAAAAATCTACAACTGTTAAACTACTTTTCTACATGTTGTTGTTGTGGTCTTCAGGCCGAAGACTGGTTTGATGCAGCTCTCCACAATACCCTATCCTGAGCAAGCCACTTCATCTCCACATAAGAACGGAAACCTACATCCGTCTGAATCTGCCTACTGTATCCATCTCTTGGTCTTCCTCTGCGGTTTTTACCCCACACACTTCCCACCAACGCTAAATTCACAATTCCTTGATGTCTAAGAATGTGCCCTACCAATCTATCCCTTCTTTTAGTCATGGTATGCCAGAAATTTCTTTTCTCCCCAATTCTGTTCAGTACCTCCTCATTAGTTACGCGATCCACCTACATAGATTCCGAAATTTTGTAGGCAATTGTCATAGCATGGCACAAGGTTTCGTGTGCCTTTTTCATAGAATGTTGCCGTCTGCGTATTCAACCACGTGGTAACATGTTCTTTCAGCTCTTCATCATCGTTGAAGTGTTGTCCACGAAGGACAGATTTTAGGTGTAAGAAGAGGATTATTGTCAAATTTATTTATTTATTTTTTTTTTTTTTTTCACGATAATGCTTGACTTTACACACAGAATGTGACCAAACAATTCTTACAATTTCAATGGGACCTGTTTGATCATCCGCCATACACCTCGGACCTCTCTCTTAGCAACTTTCATTTCTTCTTACACCTAAAATCTATCCTTGGTAATCAACACTTCAACGATGGTAAAGAGCTGTTACCACATGGTTGAATACACAGGCGGCAACCGTCTGTGAAGGATGCATGCAAAAACGTGTGGCACGCTATGACAAGTACCTACAAAATTTCGGCAGTTATGTGCAAAAGTAGTTTAAGACTTGTACAATTTAGTGGAATAAAAATTTCTTCTGTATCTGTGTACAATTTCATTTTATTACCAAACGGAACTTACTTTCCGGACGCGCCTCATATTATCGTTCCGTTGCAAGCTGGTTCTTTGAAAGAGACGTCAAGAATTTCTTCATTTTCCAACAATTCTTGAATATGAAAATAATCCTGAAATACACATTTTCATATTACCATATTTCTTGGCAGATCTTAAGAAGAAATTTACAGTTAAGATTCAGTAAAATATACCAGTTGTCACGATTCTTAAAATCACATATCGAGGTTTCTCCTACAGCAGAATGGCCGGATGTGGCTGCGAAAAGTTGTTCCACCTTTCAAAGCCTTTACTCCAAGTGGAAATAATCGGCTTTCAGAAAGACATTTTCTTGCAATCGTATAAAACTGTATCCACTGAGGAATTTCGTAGTTAACATGTCCCGGTAAAATATGAAAATTGCAAAATAAAATTAAAAAAAAATAAATAAATAAAAAACGCAATCTAGGTGGAAGTTATATTTCATCCACATATATTTGTGAAATTTCATTTTCAAAAATGAATTTCTTGGAGAATAATTTTCGTTCAAGACTATTGACCGCTCACTATGAAGACGCTATTCCCATAAGCTACTTCACACGTGAACCTAACATTAAGAACTTCCTCAAGACCACAAATGTATTTTTTCCCATTGATTTTTAACAGTTATACGTAATTTTCACACTTTCTTAGTGAAAAAAAGAATTAAAAAGAATCAATTTTCGTGTCAGATGAACAGTTCGTTTGCAATTACAATTATATTACAAACGGTTTTTTTATGGTATTACTACCGTATTTGAAGAAGGGAGGTTCTGGTCTCTGGCGGTCTACAATTATGTCTGTAAAATTTGGGGTTGAACGGTTCGTCTTAAAAAGTGGGAAAACGTTACGGACAGACAGACAGACAGACAGACATCCAAAAATCGGCGTTATTTTTGCAAATATCTCTGAAATGATACGAGATACGAAAAAAAAAAAAACATTAGAGAGCAAAGTTGTAAAGAATTTTCTCCTCTATAAATTGGGTTATTCAATTTTCAGACGAATGGCTAAGCCGTTATTTTCATTTAAATTTCGAGCTGTCAAAAGACGATCGCAAAGGCCCACTTTTAGTGTTACTACCGTAACCTAAAGTGGGCCAATAGTAGGTATAATGCATGATCTGTTTCTGGACTGTTCAAAAATGACGGACTATCCATCTTATTTCATACTTTTTGTGAGTGAAAATAAAAATAAATAAATAGCAAATAATATAAGTTTTTCGGGATTTTTCATACATTATTATTTTACTTCTGTTGTATGTCATATTTGTTTGAGGCAGAAAATTAAAATAAAAAATTATTAAAGAATATGACTTTTCTGAAATTTTGAATACAAATATGCCTGTCTGTTGTATTTCATATTACTTTTGTGAGTGAAAATTAAAATAAAAATTTAATAAGGAATATGAGCTTTTACTTCTGGACGTCGATAAAAATTTTCAAAAATATCCGGAGCCCATCCAAATGTTTGTATAGTCTATGGGACTTAACTACGGGGTCATCAGTCCCTAAAATTACAAACTACTTATGAACTACTTACGACCTAGGACGGCACAAACATCCATGCTCGAGGGGGGATTCGAACCCCCGACCATAGTGGCCGTGCAGACCGTGACTGAAGCGTCTTGGTCTCCTCGGCCACCGCGGCCGAGCCCATCTAAGATTACTTGCAGACCTCATATTCAGTGTGTCATCGCTCAGTTCCTTGGGAAGTGGTAGTTTTCGTCGGTTGGATGCAGGTGAAGTAGCCGACCTGCGGGCAGGAGTCACATGATGCTACATGCGGCCTGGGGTGTAGCAAGTTTTCGTGCCACTCACGAACCCCACGATGTTTGCTTAATTCCGCCGCCAGCCGGTGAGGTCGCAGGTCAATGTTTGTCCTCAGAGGCACATTCGCCCATTGATCCGCCATTTGCACACTGTTGACACTGTCTGCTCGGGGAACGCAGCGGTGGCCAGAGTGACACGCTCCGGAAACTCGTGCGGCGGTCTTTGAATAGCGACGGTCGGCGTGACCCTCAATAATTGTTGACACCCGGTGGCCGACGGCTTAGGTAGACATAAGAGTAACGTTCGCTGTATCCCTGTAGAGAGCGTCGTTAGCACTTCACTGGTCGTTTCGCTAGGAGTCGCCTTGTATGTGTGAGACAGATAATCAACTTTGCACCATTGCCTCCAATTAAATTAGCATGAAGGAGTGAATAAGTAAAGAAGACGCAGAATAAAATATGAAAATATGTATGTATTGTCCCAAAGGAGCAGCTGTAATAAGAGCGGCGGGGTGTCCAAGCGCGCTCTGTCAGAGAGGTTGAAGTGAAGCCTTCCGATAAAAAAAAAAAAAAAAAAAAAACACCTGTAACAAAGACGACAAATACGACAGAACGGCCGCAAAGAACCAACTACCAGAACGAAAAAAGGACTAAAATGTTGGACACTGAACGATGTTTAGTTCGATGCCCACCACATTTATATATTATTATTATTATTCTGACACACGTTACAGGCCTTTTGTCAGATCACGCGAAACATTCATGACTGCTTGTTCATTAATTTCTTCCAATATTTCTTCAGCCTCTCACTAAAGGCTCTCTTTCTTCCTTCAGTTTATATATTATTGCTGTTTGTGAATATAAGGGTGAGTCACTAACGTTTGCCACCAAGAATAACGCCGAAAGCATGATTGAAGCTGAAAGGTTGTGCAACAAAATTTGCATGGCGCAAGGGGGGCAGAATGTGACGCTGGTTATTAGTTGCCTAGCGGCAGGAACATCCAGTTACAGGTGTTCCAAGTGATGACCACTCATATCAATGCAGTTTGGCAGTCTTCTTATAATTGATTGAGTCGTATTCCGTATCTGTATTCCGTATCAATTCTCCCTAGTATATCGTGCAAATAGTAAATATTCGCCGAAATCTGTTCGACGGTTGAGCATTACAACACTATTAGGAGCGGTAAGACTATTATCGTCGAAGCAAGTGAATTTGAATGATGTATTACTTCGAAGGTCGATATGCTTCTCATCTATGGAGAAAGCCAACGAAATACCGTGAGAGCTAGGGACTTATACGCTGAAACATCCTAAACGTACTCCCCTTACACGTCGCACATTTAAATAAGTGTATGACAAATTGAGAACAAATGGATCTTTCACATATCGGAAAAATAAAATTTACCAATGAGGACGCCGAAATTGATTCTCTTACCACTGCGGTTCGAAATTCTTGTATTAGTTGGCGTCAAATCGCAAGGATATCTGCATTACCATAAATTTCATCCTTACGAGATCAGTATTCATCAAGAATTAACAGGTACGGATTGTATGCGTCGCTCGGAATTCTGCCGATGGGCTCAACGTCTGAATCTGAGGGATGACGCATTTATTATTTTGATTTAATTTACTGACGAGGCTGCTACATTCACGAACGATGGAAAGGTTAATTTGCATAACATGCATCATTGAGCAACTTAAAATCCATTTTGGCTGTGGAAAGTTGCTCACTAAAGACCGTGGTCGCTGAATGTGTGGTGTGGGGTTCTGGAGAACGAAGTTATAGGCCCCTGTTTCATCGAAGGAAATCTTAATGGTATGATGTGCACCACATTCCTGCATGAAACATTAGGTCTGTTTATGGAAGAAATACCTTTAGCAACAAGGAACAGAATGTGGTATCAACAGAGTGGAAGCCTGGCACATTTTTCGCTGATGTCTGGAAATGGGTTGCAGAGACAATTCCCAAATCGTTGAATTGGACACGGAGGAGATGTGTCGTGGCCGGTTCGTTCGCTGTACTGGACGCTTCTGGATTTTGTGGGGATTCGTAAAAGACATTGTTCATGGGGAAGTTCTAACTACATCTGAAGATATGCGAGAGACAATTGTCATAGCATGTGATTCAATAAGTGCCAAAGTGATTTGGAATACCACTCAGTCCATGATAAGAGGATTGCAGAGCTGCAATGATACCAATGGTCATCACTTCGAACATCTTCTATACAAGGACAGTTATGTAACCTTTGGCCGGCCGCGGTGGCCGAGGGGACTGAGGCGCTCCAGTCACGGTCTGCACGGCCACTACGGTCGGGGGTTCGAATCCCCCCTCTGGCATGGATATTTGTGCCGTCCTTAGTATTAGCTAGTTCATAAGTGGTTTGTAAGTTTAGGGACTGATGACCCCTTAGTTAAGTACCACGCCTCTTAGCCGGGGAAGTACGATGAATATGTCGCGAATCTAGAGTCTTTAATTCATTAATATTTTTTTATTTAACAATGGTTTGGTGGTAAACAGACTTTAGTAACAGCCTAGGGGTCAACAGAACTAGGTGCTGATCGTTTCATTTTTATTAATTGTGTTCAAATAGATAAATGAATGAATTAAAGCGCCTTTTAAAGAACATTTTCGAACAGTTCCGAAAATTTATTTACGAAGTTTATAGCAGGTCTCGACTGCGCACCACTGTCGGCAGTCGACGCTAGGACCTAACCCGGGCCGTTCTAGTAGGAACCATGCTCTCAGTATCAGCCGTATTAATACAATTGTTAATATCAGTCACTAAACAGATTTGTATTATGGTGTGGCTAGTAATAATAGAGAGGATCTCTTAGACAAAACTATGGAAATAGTTGAAGTAAGTAGTAGTGAAGCAGTTACCGTTATTGAAACAGGTAGTGAGTTGTGCGCAGCAGTGGAAGGACTATTAGGGAGATAATAAATAGAGAGGGAGTGTCATTTTTACCACTACAAAGAGTAGAAGTTGTAGGAGGCCTTTGTGAAGAAAGTCAGCTAGTAAAGAAACAAGAATTACTGCGTATTGAGGTTCAACGAATACTATTGGAAAGTAATGAATTTGTGGTGCCTGATGTAATAGGTATAGCTTTATGAAGTGTATTCGTGGTGGTAAATGGCAAACACGGCAAAATTAAGTTTGGTAATACAGTCCTAGCTAGCAATGAGCCAAAGACAGGGTCTACCTGATAATAATATGTGAATACTTCAGTCTTATGTAGATGAGTACTGTAATGTTGGCAGATAAAGTAATCTTTACAAGCAGGTTGAAATCAAATCGATATATGATAAAATAGTAGCAGGTAAGCGACCCGAAACCCTAGTCGAACAAATGGTAAAATGCCCGATAATGGACTCCAGGATCATCGACGAAAAGAGAAACTTGAATTACAAAGGGAAATAGCAGAAATTGAGGCTCAGAAGACGCGATATAACAAGGAAATGGTGCCTAAATTATACGCAGTGGGCGATGTATTGTTGATCAGAGCTCAAAGACAATCATTCAAAGTCGATACTCAAGTAATGACATTTTACGAGATTTTTGAAGGTCCATATGTAGTAAGTAGGAACTAAAGGAAATTCGCAAATTACACCAGTGCTACCAACCAGACCTTGGTACAATCGACGTATGTGTTTGCGGAAACTTACAGTGACCATAGAGCGACTGAAGTTCAACCACTAGCCAACTGCGCAGCACCTACGTCGCATCTGCATAGTGACATCTCCACGTTGTGACTGCGGCGAAGTGGAAGACACAGGTCACACTTTTCTTTGGTTGCATCAACAGGTGGGACCTCACATCAAAATTGCTACGGTATGATGTGAGCAGGAACTACCAGTTACCAGCATCTGTGTCAACAGTACCGGTATTGACAACCAGACTGTTCAGATTACAAAGAACTTATCGCCTTTCTACCGGCAGCGAAGAAAGAGTTATGAGGTGACATGTAAAAGATAAAACCACGTTTAATTTCAGTTCTTTATTTCAATTTGCTCTTGCCATTGTTTTCAGTCATATTTTTAATGTTTGTTTTTGCCATTGTATGTTATAAAGATTATTTATGTGGATGGCTGTATGGGGATTACTCAATGGCCAATTAAAAGAAATAATAATACATAAAAAAATTTTACACTGAGAATTTTCAGTCTGATTGGCTCTCATAAATGTTACATTATGAAATGAAGCTAAAACTCAGAGGAAATATTGCTGTGCAAGGAAATACATTCACAAGGTATCACTACTGTCATCACCAAATTATCAACATTCAGCGCGTAATGCTATGGATCAGCGCGGGTGAACAATTGATTGCAAATCAGTTTTTTCAGCATCAAATAAACGATGTCTAGAGACACATTCACGATTTCCACTTTACCCCGCTGACCTCTAGCGGTGCATATTATTCGCACGGGTCATCTACTTCTATATGATTTTAAACATAGCTTGTCTGGAAGCAGCAATCGCAGAATATATTTACTGAAAGTGTAAATTAGCAGCCCACAAGTTGCGCGGTAAAATTTAAAACAGTTTACCGGGTGTCAACACCTACTAGGGGCCGCGGCGGAGTGGCCAAGCGCATTGAGGCGCTATGCTCCGACGCGCTAGGCCGCTCTCGGGGTTTCGAATCGCCCCTTGGGCATGGATGTATATGTCGTCTTGAATATAAGGTAGTTCATAAGTAGTTTGTATGTTTAGGGATTCTTGACGCCGCAGTTAAATTCCTTAAGCTTAACAAACATTTGAACAACAACCTACTAGGGGGTGTCTTCATCAGAAGAATTGATAAAATTATTACATGTGACGTGTTAACCTGTGCACGCACTCCTTTAGGTTAACACTTGGTGATTGACATCGGTACCAACGATGTGGATCGGTAAAGGTTCTTTTCGATTATGAGCAGCCATCTGAAGTGATAAAGACTAACAGTCTTGTTCCCTGAATGGAGGCAGAGTTCACAATACGCAGCTTAGTTGACAGGACCGACTGCGGAACTCTGGTACAGAGCCGAGTGGACAGACTGAATAAGAGGCTGAGAAGGTTTTCTGACAGAACAGGCTACAGAGTCCTCGACTGGCGCCTTAGGGTGGTGGGGTTCCGGGTTTCGCTGAATAGGAGTCCACTACACGCAGGAAGCGTCTACACGGATTAACTACTGAATGTAGCTCCCGTGGCATGTAGCCTGGCGCTAGAGTAATCGTTCAGCTTTCAAGTTCAAACTCAGTTTTTTCTAAATTTCCTAAGAATTATCACTGGAAACAAACGTCGCCTCCCTTCCACGGATTCCAATTTGAGTTCCCGAACCATCTCCATATTGTTCGAGTGCTAATCCAAACAGACGGCAGCAAAAAAGGACCTTTCAGCAAAATTAAATTTATTAATTTTTTATGATAATATTAAAACTTATACTTAGCAATTACCTCTTGAAGTCTATGCAGATGGATTTAGCAATACTTACTCTATTCCGCTGTTCTAGCACCGAGATAACTGCTAGTTTTTGAACTCGCCTCACATGTAGACTAGGTTATTCATGTCCATTTGTTCTGCTTATGATGCCACAGAGAGCTTCGGTGATTTTTGTATTTTTTATTATCATATTCATAATTAAATCACAGGCTAAATAAGAGACGAGAGACATATGTTCCTTATGAACATTAACAAGAATAAAACGACGGTTATTGCAATGTAATGTCAGAAAATCACGCGATGCTGAAGGAATTGGATTAGGTAATGAGACAATAAAAGTAGCAGATGAGTTTTGTTATTTGGGTAGCAAGATAATTTCTGATGGACGAAGTAAAGAAGATATAAAATGCAGAATGCTATGGGAAGAAAAGCGTTTCTGAAGAAGCGAAATTTGTTGACATCTAATATTAGATTAAATGTTAGGAAGTCCTTTCTGAAAGCATTCTTCTGGAGGGTAGCATTGTTTGGGAGTGAAACGCGGACGATAAGGAGTACAGACGAAATAGATGATAGAAGCTTCTGAAATGTGGCCCTACAGGAGAATGATGAAGATTAGATGAGTAGATCACGTAACTAACGAGGAGGTGCTCAATAGAATTTGGGAGAAAATCCGTTTATGTTACACCCTAGGAGAAGGAATAGGTTGGTGGGGCATATTGGGAGACATGAAGGAAATTTGAACTTACCATTACAAGGAAGTGTGTGGGTTAAAAGTCGTAGAGGGAGGCCGAGGCACGAATACAATAAGCAGATTCAAAAGGACGTAGGTTGCCGTTCGTATTCTCAGATGAAAAAACTTGCACAGGATAGGGTAGCATGGAGAGCTACATCAAACCAGTCTGCGGACTGAAGACCTCCACAACAACAACAACAACAACAACAACAACGAGGGACATATGCTAAATTTGAATTAACCAAACAAAATATGATAGGCTTGAATTTTTTCCTGACGATACCTTTACCTTCGTTTCTCTCCTACAAGCATAAAAGGTACAACCTCGTTTTAAACATATAACTCTTAGTTAAATTCTGAAGTTAGAAAATATGAAGTCTCCTTAACTCAGGTTAATTTAAAACTTTGTTGAAACTTTTCTCACTGCCGAGAACCGAGATTTTAACATACTTTTTACAATAGGGAAGGTATGTAGTGCTATAAAAGTCGGTACCAACTACAAAACAACTCCACATTTGTCTGTATTAGGTTTCCTAAGAACTCGGAGAATGTATATAACGATACATTTCAGAACTTCGAAGACTTATTAATGAAGACTTTTATTTTATATTAAGATAAAAATACGGCTAATAAACAGCAACAGACACGACCACTTCCAGGAAAACGCCGGTATTCTACTCTAAAATTTCAAGGTTTCGTCATTACAAATCCAGTCAAATCTGTAAGTGTTGAACGTAAGAAACAAATATCAAGTGCAATACCTGCATCATTTCATGTTCCAGATCAGCCATCACAGCTGTTGCTGAAGGAGAAGCCTCACAAATGTGACAATGAAAGACCTAAAGCGAAAAAGAAAAGTTCCCCTACAGAACAGAAAGTAATCCACATCTATAGCTACATCTGAATCACAAAATACGATTAGAAAAAGCAGGCATTGCATGTAGGGGAAAGTGACTGTTGAAAATAAATTTTATTTTCTTAAGTAGATACAATTATTTATTGAATTAACCGGTTTCACTCTATACAGAACAGCATCGTCAGAATACTGTAAAAATAAATATTGATACAACAGATTTTTTCATTAACATTACATCAATTACGGACTACATGTCTTAATTGGAGACTTAGATTTCATAGTAATTTAAAATAGTTGTTGTATGACAGCTGGACAATTGGTTTTTTTTTTCAGCTGATAGTGACAGCTGCAAAGATATAATTGCATGGTATTTGTAACATCCATGGTATTATCCACAAACGCTATCTTTGGACGTATAATGTTATTTACATTCCGATCGCCGCTTTTACGGGAGTGTAGCAAATTTTTTTTATAGAACATTTCTATTATTAATAATCCATTAAAGTAAATTCAAAAATACATTCCTAAAAAACCACACAAATCATTTATAAACCCGTTCCAATATACATGCATTCAAAATTATCGTAATGCAAAGTAGTATGCTAGGGCAATACGACATGTTAGCATCTTATTAGTAATCAGCTTACATGATTTCCTCAAATAGCTGAAAGAAATCATTTAAAGTAAATTCCTTGTGCTCATTTAATAAATTATGAGGGTTTTTCTTTCTCTACAAGAACGTTTTCAGTTGTTCTAAAATATCTAACAAAGGACCATTATTGTTGAGTAATAGTCAAGACTGCATGAAGGCTAATCTTATCCACATGGCAAATAAAGACCCTTTGTTAGATATTTTAGAACAACTGGAAATTGGAAATCGAAGGTGTCAATCATTATCAAACGTAAGTCTCCAAATTAGATATGTAATTCGTAATTTATGTAATATCAATGCAAAAAAATTATATATTATATATATATATACAGTATCCTGACGATGCTCTTTTGTATGAAACCGTTTAATTCAAAAAATAATTGCAGCGACTTGTAGCTGTTTATAAAAAGAAATTTACAAAATACGATACTTTTATGGAAACGCTGGCATGATAGGACAACGGATCCTTACGCACTTCGATAATAGCTGTTTAAAATCATTGCTCCACCCAAAGGCCTGAGCATGGAGCTTTCTATGGCATGTGATGCTCTTTACAACACACAAAATGAAAAGAACGTAAAGGCTAATCTAGCTTGTACCACGAAGTTGGTACGAATTCATATTGTCAAATACTAACTTACAGACTTCTATAAATTATATAACCTACGATGAAACACAAAATAAACTGTTTATTACTATGCACTGTTCGGCGCAATGCATTTTGTAGTTATCGCTTTTTAGGTTTTGTGATTTTACCGTTTGTCGTTAGTGTATAGTAAAATTAAATCATATTTTGCATCTTCAACAGCTAAAAATTTCATACTCATAATGTCAAATAGCCAACTTGATTAATTTTTTCGGAATTTCACTAAATCACTCGAGGCAAATTTTGGTTTGGTTACTTTCAGAGGACACAGCTGATATCCCTCCGCTACCCAGACAATACACTATGTTAGGGTGTAGGCCGTTTCTAATGGCCAGGAAGTTCGCGGAACATTAAACCGTTATCTTACTTCCTTCTTTAAATTCACTGCGAAGTAATCACTCATTTTACGTTCTTTTATACAACTCTTTAAAGAATCCAATCCAGTATGGGGGTTGCTGGAGTGAACAGAAGATACAATAAATATTTATCTCTGTAAACGTTTGCGACATGAACTCCGGAAACAAAAGTCATAAATAATGGCGATGCTTCAATATGACCCTGAATTATTTCTGCATTTTGAAATATTAATGATGAGGAAGGATCTCTGGAAAGCACGTGGTCATAAATTATTAAAACATAACCTTTGAAATCCGAGTTAGTTTCATGTGCTGACAGCAGAGACTGTTTCGGGTGATGGACGACATCAAAAATTTATTCACTACTACGGAAGAAGGATTACTCTAACAGCGTAAAAGCGTGAGCAGCATCATAGTTTCTGAACAGTACATGCATGCAAATTTTTGAGATAAATTATAGTACAAAGAGCGGACATGATTAGTCTAGTAAGAAACGCTGATGATTGTCAGTGAAAGTTTCTATGATCGGAATAGTAGGTCATCTTCCGTGTTCTGTGGCAGTTGTCGAAGAAACAGTTCTGCTAATAAGAAACTGCAGTGACTATCTTCAGAGGTTCTTTTCGTCTCGAACACTAAAAAAATGAGCTTACACCCGAACTTTCTGATGTCAGACAGTCATATAGGTACCAAACGTTGTATATCGATAGAATATCTACAGAAGCTTCGACATATTTCGTACTAAGTGCTGTCGTCCAGTAGAACATAAATAAACTGTAATAGTAAGTAAGACCTGACCCACGTAATAGAGGAAATGTATAACTGTAGGCTTGTTGGTAGCAACGTGTTCCTGACTTGTAAGTATACTGTTCGGAGCCGGCCGCGGTGGCCGAGGGGACTGCGGCGCGCAAATCACGGTCTGCACGGCCACTACGGTCGGGGGTTCGAATCCCCCCCTCGGGCATGGATATTTGTGCCGTCCTTAGTATTAGCTAATTTGTAAGTAGTTTGTAAGTTTAGGGACTGATGACCCAGTACTTAAGTCCCATAAGCTCTACAAACATTTGAACATTTACTGTTCGGATTTTGTAGCAGTGTTTTCTGGGCATATTGCGTTTGCTTTGTTTATATGAAAGTAGCAGACATATGGCGTATATTAGTACTTTCATAGAGTAAACAGAATCAAGCGGAAAAGAACAATCAATAAATAATTGCTTATTGTTTTTATTATTAATATTGTAGTTGTTACTGTGGTTACCATTATTACTGTTGATACTGCTATATGCGTGCTGCAGTATTTTCTTCGTTCTTATGTTACGATTGTGTTTGTTTATTGTTTAAAATTACTAATAAACCCTACAGGTTTTCGACTATCAATTAATCGGAGCCAACGTTAACTGGCGATAACATAGTGCTATAAAAACGAACAGTCCTTTCACACGTAAGGAACACTTTGACCCATACAAAAAGTAACAACGTACTGCAGTAAAAACATGCTGAGTGCAAGACTTGATCCCATGACCCTCGGTATAACTAACGCTGTACCAACTTGCCCATAGAAGATCAATTTCACTTGCTCTCATAGTTATGCTTTCCCTTCCCTCCATAGGTCAGGTGTTACTTATTATTACACTCTACGCACGCTCACCTGGACTACATCATACACCACGAATTATATCGAAATTTTGGTTGACACCCTATCGATAAGCAACGTTTAGTACCGATCTGACTTGCCGTCATCCGAACGTTTGGGTGTCAGTGGAAGTTGACACGCGATAAACTGATCTAAAAAAAAAAAAAAAAAAAAAAAAAAAAAAAAAAAAAAAAAAAAAAAAAAAAAAAAACCCTCAGTGAAGCAGCACAAACCTCTGAAGACGTAGAGCGCAGGTTTGAACGAAATGAAGTAAACCTAATGTTGCATGGAACATGACTACTCCATCCGCTGGATGCACCAGCACCATTAAAATGTATTTAAAACAGACACCAACTACCTTATACTAAAGACGGCACAAATATCCATGCCCGAGGGGGGATTCAAACCCCCGACCGTAGTGGCCGTGCAGACCGTGACTGGAGCGCCTCAGTCTCCTCGGCCACCGCGGCCGGCTTCACGTAAGTATTGCATCCATCATCATTCACTGTCTCATGCATGCACTACGTCCCGGATCGCCCCTGGCGATTACTTTCCTCAGAACCTCCTGCTGTTGTTGTTCCACAGATGTTACTGCACCTCTGGACGTGTCCCACTATACCTGGCGAGCGCCAACAGTTACTCCTGCGGGAGAAACATTGTGTAACTAGCAGCCAGCCACGCGCCTATAGAATGAACATTATTGACTGTCATTGCGGTAATGGAAGGAAAAGCGCAGAACACCTGAAAACTGGGTCGCCTTCGTAGCTGACGCACATTACTGTTTGTCTCTTCTTTTCTGGATGTGCCTCGACATAGATATGGATTCCTGTTCTGTTCGAAGCACATCTTCATTCGTCTCTCTCTCTCTCTCTCTCTCTCCCTCTCCAGCTGATCTTCACGTCCTTTTGTAACAGCACACCTCCAAAGCTTCTAGCGATATTCTGCCTTGTTTCCACACTGTCCAAGTTACACATCCGTATAGGCAATAATCTAAAATAGGGGTCACTAAATTATAAGACTTTGAGGGCCAGAACCAAGTTTCAATTCTAAATGGGGGGCCAGATGATATAGTTTGCGATTACCAAAAGTTGCAATGCCGGCGGTATAATTTCACATGTGACGTCATCAAGATGGCCGGTACCCCTGTTTCAAGCGTATACAATGTCACCATTACGGTATATCTCAAGCAAATATAAATAACTTGCGAATTATTGAACTACACCAAATGCTACAACACGATCAGAGGAATCTACTCTTATTTGTCTACTCATTTCCTCATAAGAAGAAAACTACTACAAAACTCAATGTTTTTTAAACCCGGCACCAAATTCTCTGAAAACTTCAGGTTACCATTATCAAATTCACTGATCGTTCCGTCAGTTGTGAACAGAATATTATATTCCTTTTGAACAAGCTTCCTGGATACAAGCGTTGAACAGAACAGGGAAGAGTGAGACCACATCCTTGTCTCACGCCTTTTCTAATTTTTTGCTTATTTATAGATTATTCCGTCTGTTCTTGACGAAACCTGTCATTAGGATTGACAACAAGGAAATTGTAAATTGTTTTGACCTCCTTTTACATTAGATCTTGAATACATCTCAGATTTTAAATTGTATATTTTACTATTTATTTCGAGTCATTGTCATACCGCCAAACCGATTTTGATGACGTTTGAATCCTGCGTAATTTACACGTTGTATAATGTAGAAGAAATAATTATTAGATGAAATATAAATGCAGCTTTGATAGAAAATTTAAAAAAAAGTGAGATTAAATGAAACTGGAGACCTTTCCGCCAACACAATTTTGGATTGCCAGTCACAAATTTGTAAATGTTCAGTCTCTACCGCGTATCTGATTGTCTTCCTGTCCCATTTCTTCACCGTCACAGCTCAATCACAGGTTGGACGCTCGGACTCTAGTTATCTTCTAGCCTTTGAGGAAATGCAGCTAAACCAAGTACAAATCATCTGGGAAGGCGATAATCTAGGATTTCGGCATGGGATACAGGCATAGTTTCCCAACAGAAACAATTACGAGCTCCGGTGATTGCTTTCTTAATCCAACTACAAGGGAAAAAAATACCGAACATGGGCCCATAAACGCTTACATTAAGACATCTACGCACCTCGTCTACTGAATAAGCGCTCAAAGCTCTTATTGTGTGAATTTTAGAGCTCAGTCTTCTTCTCTGGTTCGCAGCATTTCTCCATAGTCTCCTGTTGCTTGCCACTAGTTTAATATCCCTGCAGCTACTGCAGTTCATATCGTCCATCACGTGTCTCATATATTCCAGCTTGGGTCTTCTTCTGCAGTTAACTCCCTCCACTAATCTCTCCAAGATGACATTTAGCATCCTTCATGCCTCAAAACATGACCAATCCAGATATTGCGCCTTTTTCGCAAAGTTCTTCTCAGAGAACACCATTCACCAATTCTTTGCAAAACTTATTCATTTGTTACTTTATCAACGCACCTTATCTTCAGCATTCTACGGTAACACCACATCTCGAACGCGTCTTTCTTTCGATGTTCCGGTTTTCCCATTGTCTATACAACATTACACTCCATTCAAAAGTTTTCGACACCTTCTTCCTCAATAGGATGTTTAAGTTGATAGATATGAGAAGTTTACGTTTCTTATTGAAGACAATCTTTTCTTCACATATTCTGCTTTGAATGACTCGTTTAGCTTTAGCATCTGAAGTGATCTTGCTACCCAGGTATGAGAATTCATTGTTCACAGGGGGTGCACCGTCGAACATTATACTTGCATAGTTTCCGTACGTGTGTACAATTAAAATTTTATTTTTGCTTCTGTTGATCTTCATTCCAAACTTGCTAAGCGTTGATTTCATTTCACTGATCTTAGACGTTAACTCATCTTCATTGTCTGCTACCACTGCAATATCGTCGGCTAATCGAAGCATGTCAGTTATTTTTCCGTGTATCATCACACATCCATCCCTATTCTGCATCTTTAATTTCATTCAGTCCTATTTGAATATAATTATGCACTGAATAAAATAGGTGAAAGTGAGCATCCTTATCTTACTCCCTTTTCTATATTTGATTCCTGTACATACTCTCCACACCTAATTACAGCTTTTTCATCTCTATATAATTTCCAAATTATTCTTCTATCTTTATATTTCATCTGTCATTCTTTCAAAATATTGAAGAGAATATAGCATTTTACGTTATCAAACACTTTTTATAAATGCACAAAGCCTATGATCGTATCTTGACCTCTCCTTGATCTTTTTCCCAAAACTAGCCTCAGTGATAAATTTGCTTCGAGAGTTCCTCTTCCTCTTCAAAATCCAAACTGATCATCAATCAGCAAAGCTTCTATTTTGCATTCAATTTTATTCAATATTATTTTTGTCACTATTTTTCAAGTGTGCGAAATGATACACAGTGTACGGTAATGTTCCCATTTGCTGGCTGGTGACTTTTTAGGCACTGGTATGATGATAGATTTGTCGAACAATGCAGGTAAAGTTCCTGTTACATATATTTCACATACCAATGTAAAAATGCATCTTTCTTCTCATTTAGGTTGCTTTCAGTAAAGCTGAAGGCAAGTCATCAATTCCTGGTGCTCTTTTATCTTTCATTTTATTTACCGCATGATCAAATCCATCTCTCAGTATACTGTCTCCAAGTTCGTCCATAGCTACTTCTGGTTCGTTTTAAAGGATACCATGATCTGTTAGTGATCTATCTGTTTCATAAAGTCTATCGAGATATTTCTTCCACATTTGCTCCAATTCATGATCTTCATATGCTAACTTTTCATCATTCGTCACAATATCATTGCAGTTAATGTTTTGCGTCACAAAACAAGAAAAAAAAAATATTGGCAATTTTATTCGCTACTTCCAGATTACTGCTGCTGAAAAGGTCCTTTACTTTCTTGCATATTTTTTCCAAATACTGTTCTTGTTTTTCCTTTGCTTGTCTGTCTATGTAATTCCTTAATTTCTTGTATTGTTGCTGTCCTTATACAGTGTTTGAATTTCTGTATTATTGAACATGTTCTTCTTCTTTTGATTTTGGGTACCTGTGCAAGAAGGATGTCGGTGTCATATTGGTAAACCCTGGTTAAAGTAAACTGTATTTGAAATATAATGCTACTGCCTGTTTGGGTTACGGAATTTCCAAGACCTTGCAAAAACAAGCGAATAAAATTTTGAAAAAAGTATTGAACTATAAATAAGGCCTAAAGCTGATAACTGATTACAGTTTGGTATATAATTTGAACATAAAGGTCGTAAATAAGTCGGTTAGTAGCTCTATAAAAATTAGTAATGAAGTTACCTCATTGTTCTTGTAATTGCTGCTACTGCAACATTCTGCCGTCGATTATGCTGTAAATTTAAAATCTTTGTATTGGTAACTTATTCCTAAAGTGAGCCGGATTAATTATTAATATGGTATCATGTACAACAAGACTGAGTAGAATGTTCGAGATCAGATTGTAATAATGGAATTTAGCAAAATGTTGTTCATGAATACGTATCGGACTTCGAAAAAATAAATTAATAATTTGCAACAGAAAAGAATGATTGCAGGTTCTAACGGTACTAAAAATGAGAAATAAGGAATTGCTACATTATTCATGAAACGCAGTAACCGATTGTACATGATACATCACACCACAATGGCGACCGAACTATAAATAAGACTAAGCACTCAAACATTAACGCCAATGTTGGAAAAGATGTGACTAAAGAAATTAATAATTAATTCAAAGACAGTTTTAACTGAAATTTATTAATCTCGGTAACAGGCATACTCACTTGTAGAATTTACAGGAGTGGGAAAACACACGTCCTTCCCGTACAACGGAACGAGCAGAACAGACAGTGATTGAACGACTTTCTTTCGCAGCAAGAGAATAAAAGATAGTCAAACAGCGAGGTATCTTTTGCAGCAGAAAGAAAAAAGCTGACTCGTGATAAAATTATAACTGTGACCTACCCGATCAATCGTGTCACACTCCAATATCCTACCTATTATTCTGAGAATTACATTTTATATTAGTCCACTCTCCAAAAATGTTGAAATATACTGAATGAGTTATATTTAATAACTATAAGAAAACTGCGAGGATCTAGAGAATGTGTAGCGTGGAAATATAAAAGTAGGAAATGGGAAAGGAATCGTACGAAAGATATGGAAAATTTATTGAAAATTGAATAAAAGAGGGGGCCAAGACAACATTAGGAATCAAGGAGAGGAAAAGGGCAATGAATAAATGCGTAACAAAAAAAAAGTCATACGAATGAAGGAAGAACGCAGGACTCGTAAAACGGTAAATAGAAAATAGAAAGCGTAAAACTTAAGTTAAACAGTGAGTTAAGAAGAGAAATAGTCAAAAAAATAAAATAAAATAAATAAGTAAATAAATAAAATTAAAAAAACACCCTCAGAAGAAATGTTATAGGGTAGAGAAATAGGAAAGGGAAGGTAAATACGACTTCACTTAAAAAATAAAAATAAATGTTGGTTGCTGAACAGCCATTAGTCGCAAATATTTTTAAAAGTTATAAATATATATATATATATATATATGTGTGTGTGTGTGTGTGTGGTGTAGAGTAGTCAATGCATTTGTGATGATCGCCGTGTCCCCAACGGTGGAGGGACCAACGCAATTCCCTAGCAGAAGACTCGGGTTCGAATCACTGATGGGTACGCACTTTGAACTTTACCATTTACATTTAATGTCGTAAATTTCATGAATATGCAAATGTGGTAAATCGACCATTATCAATGCTTAAAATGAAATTTAAACGTAAAACAATTTTCAATCTCGGTCGGAAAATCACTTTAACCTCTTCTCAGAAAATATTATCTCTTAAACAACGTACTAAGCATTCATAATAGTTACAAAATGACGTAAATCTACATTTGCGTCAGCAAATAATTATTTGTGACAGCTTATCATCCACATAACACTCGCTGCGTATGTGGATTCATTATGAAACAAAACTTAATGACAGATTTGTTATTCAAGGAATAATAAATGATCACCGTCACTGAGGAAATACAGGATCCCGATGGCAGAATAGTCTGTGAACCAAAAGAAAAAAAAATGATATGTGAAGAATAAAGGCGGGTGTAGTAGCCCTGTTGAAGAAGAACTAGAATGCAAGGAGGTGGAGGTCATTGTTACATTGGATGACGTGTTGAGAAGCAAGATAAAAGCGTTACTGAACGAAATGAAAAATGAAGAATAATGGGAATCGTCGAGATTTCTGTACAGCTGATAAAAGAAATAACGAAATAAGGAAGGAAGGATTTGATTGGATTGTGGAAGCAAATCTACTCGATAACAAAATGGTCAAATGACTTTAGTGAAAACTTGTTATGCGAAAGAAAAAAGACAGCAGAAAGTGTGAAGAACCTAGCACACTGAAAAGAATTTTATGTAGGAAGCTGAATAACGTGATGGGTAAAGAACGATTTAGATTCAGGAAAGGAGTTGGGAGTTGGAACAAGTGATTTCACAGGTCTTCTGAGGGTATCGCAGAAAGGTAAATATAGATCTGGAAGTTATAAGCTACATTCCTTGACCTCGAGAAGGCTTTCCACCGAGGCAGAATGTACAAATTTTATGGCAATCCTAAAGGAACATGGAGTAAATTGGAGAGAAAGAAACTAAGAACTTTTACTTAAAGCAGACAGCAAGAGTAATACTAACAGACAAGATGAGAAAATAAATTGTACCTGCAGAGATGAAATAGTTAATGCAAGTTTTAATACAAGAAAACGAGTGTATATTGGGGGCCAGAGACCGTACTGTATAAGATTTGTAGATTAGATGGTTGTGATGACAGAAAATGCAAGAGATATGGAACAAATGTTAAATGACCTCAACACAATTTTAGAAGAACAAGGACCGAGAATTAACAAGAAGAAAATGAAGTGGAGCAATGACGTCGTAATATAGGAGGGCAGGAAACAGAGCAAGTACGTAACTTAAAGTACTTGGGTAGTATGATATAATATGAGATGCAAAACAGAATTAGGGAAAAGAATTATTATGGTAGAAGGCGGTTTCCTGAGAAAATTATAATTACTTTGTGCACCACTAAACAGTGATTTGATAAAATGACTTGGTAAGTGTTATGATTGGGACAGACATGAACGTCACATGAGGAAGATGAAATAGGATTTGAGGCATTAGAGATATGAAGTGAGAACATGGGTTAACGTATGAGGAGGCATTAAGAGGAGTTGGAGAAGATCCAACACTGGGAAAAGAAAAATTAACTGGATCGGTCACTGTTTGAGAAGAGACTGTATACTGAAAGAAGAAATAGAAATAACGGTGAAAGGCAAAACAGGAAAAGGAACATTGAAGAAGCAATATCAAATGCTGAACAATACCAAAGGAAAGAAATATTCCGACATTAAAAGCTCGGCTATAGACAAGCAAATATGAGATGAGATACACCATAAGACGTTATGCTTGTGATTATGGCTCCTATAAACCCGACCTTAACTATCCATTTTTCCCCAAGCTGTAGGAGTTGCCACGTTCCGGACGAAGTTCACGTGTTACTTCGCGTTTCATTCAACTCGCTCACACTCGAACACTACTCACTGTAAGAACGTGGAATTTTCATCAATGTATTCGTTAAGAACTACAATACATTTTCTTTTTAGTTTTATTTATGGCAATAATTTATAAACAGCATATACTGATAGTTTACGACCATGTACTTTCTGACGACGTTACGGAATTATCGACATGCGAGGGACTTTTTATCTGTTGAAGTTAGGTGAAAACATAAAGGGAATGAAACGTTCAAAATACATCAAATTTTCATACTCTCCAAACAGAAACTCTGTGAGAAATGTATAACTTGCGATGATGTCAGTTAAATATGAAGCACAGAAATCCGCCCGTCCGTCTAGTAGTAACATGTCTTCCGTATTAGAGTTCCTAATAATTAGGAACATGTTGTTACTGCATAACATTGATACTTGAACATACTGGTACTGACTTCTTTTCACCGATTAAATTTAATATTTGCACACTACAAAAGTGCTGTGTCTCTATGTAATATGAAATTTCAATTTTTCAGTTATATGAAAAGGATATTCTAAATATCTCAATACAGAGTGCTTTATTACGCGAGAAAATGAGAACAAGTCAGTTCGTTAGCTAGTGAAGAGATTCGTGCTATCTGTCATTTTCAAGTATTCTCACTTAATATCCTCTTTAGATCTAGTAACGTCCGTTCTGTTTCTGCTAGGCTTTAAGCTGTAGGAAATGTAACTCCCAGTAGTTTTTGGAAACTGAGTAGTAGCTCTGAAACACAATGGACAAGAAGCAAAGAAATGAAAATTTGTGAGTGACGAAGGAATATCTGCAAATCGAATAATAGATCACTAACTTTACTCTTTTTCATTCTACAATTATGTATTTCCTTGGATAACGCGACAGTTAATGAAGTTTTCCGTGGTAACCATGTGGCAAAATACTCCCATCTTTGCATGTTATCATTTGTCAAAATAACTTTTTGATACGTCTAACCGTGTATGAGATACGCAATGATTCATTCTGGCCTCATAGCTATCGGAAATGAGTGCTCTAAATAAAATAAAGTTTAGCGGTATGAGTGAAAGGTAAAGATCACCTCCTAAGTCGAAAATAAAATTCAATCCATTAGGAAAGTTTCATCCGCAGCAACATGTGGTGCAACAAGCACCAAACGGAATATCATAGCAGCCTCTATTTTTACTGCAAACTTTTCCTAATGTATCGCAGTCTCTTATTTCGAAGCCAATATTTTATTAACTATGACTAATAACGAAATGACAAGCATATCGTCACAATGCTAACATATAAAGATATAAGTAGCGGAAAAATTAAATATTTCTACCAATTAGTTTTTGCGAAATCGTTTGTGAAAGATGGCAGGGAATGTGCCTCGACGCTGGTAGTGGAGCGCTATTCCAACCATGTTGGGGAAAACATGGCGGACGATTCAGCCTGGGTATTTAGGAGCTCTACTTGTAATATTTCAGCCGAATTGTAATTGCCTCTGTGTTGTCGAAAGGAAATTCTGACCATAGAAACTACTATGCGTATTTGGTATTTAAATGCAACCCGATACCTAACGAAGTCTCGTTTCTGTTTGCTCGCCAGCGAAAGCCACCATATTCTGATTTTCATTTAAATTGTTTTCTCGCCCCTGTCAGAAATACCAACACACAAATTCAGTAATTGATGTGGTTGGCCGCTTTTAAGCTGCTGAATTAACGTCTGGTGTTGGTTTTAAAACAATGGGCACTGCGCAATATGCAATTCCAGCGAGTGGTATGTTTGGATATCGACAGCTGCGTTTTAATTGTGACATCACGTAAATGAACACGCCAGCGAACGATAGCTTTAAGTGTTGACTGTTCGCTGGCAGTTCGTCTCGCACTAAACATGCGATAAAGTGATCACAGGAGAAGTAAAGACAATAACCGTTACAATTCCAGATGGTCTTCGGAACGTATCGAAAAGTAAATGAAATCAATCAAGTAGTAGCTAGAGCAGTGAAATATTTTGTGGTCCACGCATAGAATAATTTTTAAATCGGAAATATTTTCTACATCGCACTAAGTATTTCACTTTTCTTCAACAATGTAATCTTAATAAATTACATATATTGAGGTGTTTTTGCCTATATTTAACTCTGCAGCCAAAACTTCACATCGCAAACGAATAGTGTTTGTATGTGGTAGTAGGTATCAGTCTCCCATTGTGCACTATGATGATAGAGGGTTGATGATAAAGGGGTGGAAGATATTGGAGTTGAAAGTTACCGACTTATATAAAATTCTACGTGTGAGTGTTAATACTGAGTCTTCAGAAAAAACTACCCAATGGCGACGAACGAGGTTTCTATTTTCTCGTAGTACAAAGTCTTCCATTGTACGCCATAGAAATTCCGTGTCGATAGTTATAACAGGGTGGAATATATAGAGGTTGAAAGTTGTCAGATTATATAAAATTCGGACTGAAAACCAGCGATGATTTTGACACTATACATAATAGCAAAGATGCTACATACGCACATTCTTCAGTTTTTTCTCTGCAACAAGCGTACGAATAAAGAAAAATAAGTGCATATTGCAGTTTGGATAGTAAAACTACCAAGAAAGACGTCAAAGCGTAAGAAAGAAATTTCGCGTTCTCGATCCTTTTCTAAATGACGGAAAACGGCGCTGAAAGGTGAGTATACAGGCGATACAAATTTGCAATTTATAGACCTTGTTTATCTTACACAGTAGGCATCAGAGATTTTTCGATATTACCATCCCTAAGGGGGTGAAATAGGGGAAGCAATAAATTCAAAACTTCTGATTTAGATTTTTGATTTGAATTTTAAAAACACACGTTATTTTTGGAAATTCAACCATTAAGCCGGTGAAATAGGGGAAAATCTTTTACGGGTGCTTCTAAGACTATTTTGATGCTAGAAATGCGAAAATTTGGATTTGGAACCATGGTTAAAATTTTTTAAAAAAGAAAATTGTTTAGAGATGTTTTGAATTCAACCATCAATGGTGTAATAGGGGGTGGCAAGCTGTATCAAAATAATTGATTAGGAAAGCATTTTTAAAGCTAAATCGATGAAAATTTGTATTTAGAAGTAGAAACAACCAATGCAGACCATCCAGTCTACGCTTGCAAAGCAGCGGGAATTAAGCTAGTCTATTTATATTCGCTCCTTCTACGTAAATAACGATAGTCGTAACGAAAATTAAGTTAGCAACTTTTATAGTGTACTAGTTTAAAACTAATTAGACTTCAGATCGGAAGACTGCACGATATACGGGGTGTTGGAAATTTTACCAACAGAGGGGTCGTGCAGCGTACTTAGTAGATGAAGTTTGCATAGGAACCCACATCCAAAAATGTCATCCAATGCTACAAGAACTTGATGGTGTGAAATAAAACTGTCACCGAGCTTGGTGGTGTTTTGGTAGGAAAATTGGGAGGACGGCGGTCCTAACTCGCATTGGATCATACACATTTTCGTTTTCCTTGATTTCCGTAAATTGCTCCAGGCAAATGCCGGGATAAGTCCTTCCAGAGGGCACGGCTGATTTCATCTCAAGTCCATCTGAAAAACAGTGAAAGCGTACTGTGAAATTTGCAAAATTTATTACCTGATTCACTGTGTTGTATAAGCGCGTAGGGTACAACAGGAGACATTTACATCTGCTTTGTAGCACATAAATAGACATCACTAGCGACAGTAGTAGAGGAAGTAGATGAAGATGAAATAGGAGATACTATAATGGGACATATTTTTAAAGTGAAAGACCTATGTCGAAACAAGGCCCCTGGAGTAGATGACATTCCCACAGAGCTACTGAAGTCTCTGGGAGAACCAGACATGACAAAACTGTTTCAACTGGTGCGCAAGATGTATGAGACAGAGTAAATACCCCCAGACTTCAAGAAAAATGTAATAATCCTAATTCGAAAGAAGGCAGGCACAGGCAGGTGCGAAAATTACAGAACCAACAGTTTAATAAGTCTTGGTTGCAACATTTTAACACGACTTATTTACAGAAGAATGGATAATCTGGTAGAAGCCGTCCTCGGGGAAGATCAGTTTGGATTCAGGAGAAATGTAGGAACACGGGAGGCAATACTCACCTTACGGCTTATCTTAGATTAAGGAAAGACAAACTTACATTTCTAGCGTTAGTAGATTTTGAAGAAGCTTTTGACAATGTTAATTTGAATAGAATTTCAAATTCTGAAATCATCAGGGGTAAAATATAGGTTATTTATAACTTCTACAAAACCAGACATAGTTATCACAGTTGAAAGGCATGAGAGAGATGCAGAGGTTGGGAAGGGAGTAGGGAAAAGTTTGTAACCTTTCTCTAGTGTTATTCAGTTTTACATTGAGCATGCTATAAAGGAAAGAAGGAAAAATTTGGATTAGGAATTAAAGTTCAGGTTAAAGAAATATAGACATTACAGTTTGCCGATGACAATATAATTCTGTCAGAGACAGCAGCTGAACGAAATGGACAGTGTGTTGAGTGGTGTGAACATCGACAACAGCAAAACAAAGGTAATGGAATGCAATGTCAGAAAATCGGGCGAAGCTGAAGGAATTCGATTATATAACGAAGCAATAAAGGTGTTTTGTTACTTGGACAGTAAAATAACATATGATGGTCGCAGTACAGAGGATATAAAACGCAGAATGGCAACGGGCAGAAAAGCGTTTATGAAAAAGAGAAATTTATCAACGGCGAATATTAATTTAAGTGTAAAGAAATCATTTCTGAAGGCATTTGTGTGGAGGGTTGCCTTGTATGGGAGTGAAACATGGACGACAAACAGCGTGGACAGGAAGAGGATAGAGGGTTATGAAATGTGATGCTACAGAAAAATGCTGAAGATTAGGTGAGTGGATCGCGTAACTAAAGAGAAGGTACTGAACAGAAGTAGGGTGAAAAGGAATTTCTAGCATACGTTGACTAAAAGAAGGGATCGATTGATAGGACACATTATTCGACATCAAGGAAACGTGAGTTTTGTGTTGGAGGGAAGTGTGTGGGGGAAAAATCGTGGAGGTGGACGAAGAGACGAATACGGTAAGCAGATTCAAATGGATGTATGGTGCCGTTCTTATGAGGAGATGAAGAGGATCGCTCAGGATAGAGTAGGTTAAAGAGCTACATAAAATCAGTCTCCGGACTGAATACCACAATACCAAGAACAGAATACAATTTCTACCACACTATTAAATCACAACAACTCAGCACTCTGAACTGGAAATGTATCGTGCATTAGTAAATCACGATTTTAGTGACTTAAATCGTTTTATTTTGCAAAAGTAATACATTCGCGAAATAAACATCGATAAAAATGTACGGTGGTCAAAAAAATTAGGGGTTCTTTAGAGATATTGTAAGTTATTGATACCAAAGACGATGCTTTTTATTAAATTATTTAATACGACAGGCCTGTTTCGGCGTGAATGCCAGCGTTAGGTGTACTGTAAAATACAAAGGTGGGGTATACTATTTCATTTGAGAAGATAATTGTACTTTATACATATATTGGTAGCTCTTCTTACCCTTGTAAGATCGATGTTTCTCTTATATGTATACGTTCGTATTTACATATGTAAAAGAACTGTTGTTGTTATAGTTCTTATATAGCTGTATATGCAATTTTTAAAAAATAATTCTTATTATGTCGATGATTGACAGCTATTTTGACAGATATGCCAGAGATATTACAAGTTTACGATGCAATTATTTCATTGCTATTATATAGAGCATCTATGGTTTTTTTGGTATGCCAGTAGGATGTTTTATTACTAGTATGTAAATGATTAACCATATATTATTTTCTGGAATTATTATGATGCAGCGGGCCCAGAAGATTATAAATTAGGGGTTCAGTTGAGAGATCTATATTCTGAAGTACTGTCAACGATAGAATAAACTAAAATGGTTTGGCGTCTTTCTGTTGTTTGCACGGAATGGAGAGAACAACATTACGGCAACCGAGACAACGGTAATAACAAAAATTTGCTGCAGTGTGGGTTGGTGTTAACGTGTGCTTACTGTACCAAACGAATTACACAAGAGGTTTGATTAAGATAGTCTAGTGAGCAGGCAGTGCAATGCCACAACAGAGTGACTCACTTAAAGCTGTCGCATGGGGAGCCACTGGAAGATTGGAAGCGTGACAGATGCAGAGGGAGGTGGCTGCAGCTGTTGGAGTGTCACAAAGTGTAATTTCCAGCATCTGGACGCTATTTCAGACAACAGAAAAAGTTAAAAGAATTCAAGGTCTTCCACGGCTAACATCAGCAGGTCATGACCGTTATCTCCGGTTAACAGCCCGTCGTGTAAAGGATCTGACTGTAACTCGGCTGCAAAGCACCCTCCAGGCAGCAACATGACGCAAAGCATCATCACAAACAGTCCGGGAGAGGGTGCGATCAATAGTGAGGCCCAGATACTTTAGGGTAGGGGTGAGACGAATGGGACGGTTATGGAGGGTCAGATAAAAATCTCGGGGACGGAAGGAACGGGTTGTACGACCTACGATGATCGCCTGGGTTTTGGTAGGATTTATAGACAGGAGCCACTGGTTGCACCAAGCGGCAAAGAGGTCAAGGTGTTCTTGGAGCAGGCGGTTGGAACGGGCAAGGGTGGGAGCTAAGGCAAGGAAAGCGGTGTCATCAGCATATTGGAAAAGGTGTACGGGAGGGGCAGGCTTAGGCATATCCGAGGTATACAGGAGGTACAGGAGGGGAGAAAGGACAGAGCCTTGGGGCACACCAGCAGAGGGATAAAAAAGACGGGAATCGGTGTTGTGGACGGTAACATAGGTGGGGCGGTCGGAGAGGAAGGAGGCAATGACCCGGATGAGGTTGATGGGAAGAGCATAGGTTTGGAGTTTGAAGAGCAGGCCAGAGTGCCAGACCCGATCGTAGGCCCGTTCGAGGTCTAAGGACACAAAGATGGCGGCACGACGGGAATTTAGCTGGAGGGAAAGGAGTTGCGTAAGTCGAAGGAGTTGGTCATCAGTGGAGAAGGAAGGACGAAAGCCACATTGGGTGTCTGGGAGAAGGCGGTGGAGGTGGAGGTGGTGATGGATGCGACGGGATAGAATGGATTCGAAGACCTTGCTGAATACTGGGGTGAGGCAAATCGGGCGGTAGGAGGAGGCATCAGAGGGGGGTTTGTTGGGTTTTAGGAACATGAGGACTCGGGAGATTTTCCACAGGCGGGGGTAGCAGCCAGTGTAGAGGATGGTGGTATAGAGGGAAGCAAGAGTGGTGAGGAAAGGGAGGGGACATTCTTTGAGGTGGCGGTATGTGATGCGATCGTGGCCGGGAGCTGTGTTTCGTTTGGTGCACAGTATCAATTGTATGTCGTGTGCAGTGATGGGGGTGTTAATGTCCGACGGGGGGATGTGGTCCAGGTAATGGAAGCCAGGAGCCAGGGGTGGGATGGAGACATCGGTTTTTTCATGGACATCTGGGAACAAGGAATAATCAAAGTTAGGATTGTCAGGGATGGAGAATACATCAGAGAGGAAAGAGGCAAAATGGTTAGCCTTACTGGCATTATCAGGAAGGGGCTGGTCAAGGTGGAGGAGAGGGTATGTGGGCATAGGTTTCGATCCAGTGAGGCGGTGGAAGGCGTTCCAATACCGAGACGAGTTGATTGGGAGGTGGGCATTAAGCCGTGTCACTGTCTGATGCCAGTCCCGGCGTTTTTTGGCAGTCAGGAGGCTGCGCACATGTCGCTGGAGTTGCCGATGGCGGAGGAGTGTATCCCGGTCACGGGTTCGCAGGAAGGAGCGGTACAGGCGGCGGGATTCCCGCAGAAGAAGGACAGCCTGTGGAGGGAGTGTGGGACGGTGCGGCTGGACAGCTTTGGTAGGGATGTGCGAATGGATAGCATCAGACAAGGTCTGCTGAAGGAAGGAGGCAGCTTCGTCGATATCATCGGGAGAGTGTAGGGGGAAATGGTGGCTTTCGACCTGATGGGTGATGGAGAGGCGAAAGGCATCCCAGTCTGCTCGGGAGTAGTCATGGACGAGTTTAGGAGGTGGAGGTGGGCGAGGATTCTGTGGGCGATGGACATTGTGTGTGAGGGTAAGGAGAACAGGGTCGTGATCACTGCCTATGGGGTCAAGAACGTCGGCGGTGATGCGCCCAAGGAGATTGGGAGAGACAATGACGACATCAGGGGTGGTGTTGCTACAGGGTCGGGTGTGGCGTGGGAGTGGGACAATGTCGCCATTGATGGTAGGAATGAACTGATGCCACCGACGGAGTTCGGCAGGAGTGCGGGAGTGGATATTGAGGTCAGCGGCGACCACGTAGGTTGTGAAGGTGCTATCGATGTGAGCAAGGAAGTCATAAGGGATGGGAACATGGGAGCGGATATAAATAGTAGCACAGGTGACAGTGAGGGAAGGGAGGAAGAGGGTGTGGATGTTGAGGAGGGGATGTGGCCGAACTGGGTGGTGTCGGAGATGGCCGAAAGCCACTCCACCTCGTGAAGGGGGATGGGGAGAGTCGTGACGGTGTAGGATATAGGGTGTGGTACTGACATGTATGTGAGGGAGGAGGAAGGTTTCGTTGAGGAGAAAGGCATCCACGCGGTGTTGGTTTAAGGTGTTCATCAGGAGGAGCTTATTGGTGGGAAGGGAGCGAATATTGGAGTACAGGATGTTAAATTGTTGCTGCGCCATAATGAGGTTGAAAGGTGGGGAGAGGGAGAGGAAAAGGGAGCGGGTGTGGGGACTAAACTAGGGTGTGAGGACGGTCGGTTCGGGAGAAGGTGAAGTGGATGTGGTTTTGGGAGGTTGTAGCCTTAAAATCAAGGTTGAAGAGGGAGCGAGCGGCCAGGGAGACTTGGTGGAGGGTGTGAGGGCGCTGGAAAGGGTGGATATTTTGGAGGACAATAGTCAGGAACCAGATGATGTCCTCTGCTGTGGGGGGAGGGCATAAGGAGTTGTTAGCGGGGATTGGGGGATCAGTGGGACGGACAGGGACGGTGAGTTCTTCTTTGGTGGGAGGGGGGCGGGACTTACATTTGTAAGAGTAGGTGGGGTGTGCCGCACCGCAGGTGTTACAGGAGGGGGTGGCGGCGAGGTTAGGGCAGGAGGTTTGGAAGTGTTGGCCTTTGCAGTGAGGGCATACAGGAGGGAGACGGCAATTTTCGGTAAGGTGATCATTATATGTGAGGCATCGGGAGCAGCGGTATGACTGGGGAGGTGCTCGGGAAGGTTCCACGTGGTGCAGGCGGTTATAAATGAGGGCCCCATTGCGGAGGAGGTGGTTGATGGATGGCGCGACTTCTGTGAAGACGCGCATGAGGTAGGTGGGGCCCGTCGCATTGTTAATGCGACGAGCTGAGCGGATGGATAGGCGGGGATCCCGCCGGAGTTCCTCCAGCACCTCTTCCTCTGTGATCCCCGGGTTCAATTTGGTGATCACAGCAGTGAGCGTGGGAGGACGACGGGGAGGAGGGGATTGGCGATTGGAGGCTGGAGGGGGGAGGGGGACAAGGGTGGCACGGGGACCAAAGTGGACGCGGGGGATCTTGTGGAGGAGCTGTGTGTGGAGGTCGGGGTTGGGTGATTTGAGGAGGACAGAGTCCCTCCGTGGGATTATTTGGGAGATGGGGGCAGAAGGAGCATACTGCCGAAAGAGGAGAGTGAGGGCACGGCAGTCTAGGAGTTGGGGGTCAGGGTTATTGAGGACGAAAGTGTGGAGAGCAGACGGTTGAGAGGGGAGGAGGGGTGGCGGGGGAGGTGGTGCAGGCTGGGTAGGGGGGAGAGGGGCGGCTTCCATCGGGACCGGTGGGCCAGTGGCGAGAGGGTCGGCGGGCTTTTTCGTCACCGAGGAGGTGGCGTCTGTGGAAGCTCGTTTCGTCTTCTTTGGTTTTAGGAGGGCCTGGGAGGCAGGAGTGGGGACAGGGGAGACTGGAAGGTGGCGCGGAGCCGGCCCTGCGGCTGCGTCGTCGGGTGGGAGAGGACAGGAGTCGACAGCGGTCTGCCGGGTGCGAACCGCGGCACGGTCACCGCGGGAGTCAGGGAGGGGAGGGAAGGAATCGAGTGGGGGAACGGAGGAAGGGGCAGGAGAGTGTGGGACGAGGGCAGCAGCTTGTGTGGGGGCAGAGGAGAGGGCGACGGCGGAGGGAGTGGTGAGGGTGAGGAGGGAGGGAATTGTGGCAGGAAGAAGAGGGGAGGATGTGCTCCAGGAAATGGTGGTGGGGGCGTGGGAGGGCGAGGTAAAAATGATGGTCGAGGACACCGTAGTAGGGGGCAGGGTCGACATGGCAGAGTCGAACAGTCACCTTAACTGTTGAACACTGTTCCGGGATCAGCGGCGGCGGCGGACGTGCCTCCCGGCGGCCCAGATGGGGGCGGGAGCGGCGCGGCGCGGCGCGGCGCGGCGCGGCGCGGCGCGGCGCGGCGGCGGCGGTGGTGGTATGCGCTCCGACGGGCTGGTGGCCGGGCAGACGCGCTGGGCGGCGGCGAACCCGGCGTGGCCGGAGAAGCACCTTCCGGGGCGGCGGCGGCGGCGGCGGCGAAAACACCGGAGGCGTCGGACGCCGACGGTGCGGCGACACGACGAATACTGCAGTCCGGAGCGGCCGGGCCCTGATCGGCAGTCGGCGACAGCGGCACTTATCGGCGACAGCGGCACTTCGAGGCGGCAGACAACAGCCGAAAACGGTGGCACACAAACGTAAGAAATAATAACTGCGAAACACGAAACAAATACCGCACTAGCAACGTAGTAAGAACGATCCTGTGTGTCGACAACAGCGAAAATTTTCATACATGTAGCATTCTTAAACCACAAATGGAGATGAGAATTAATCAAATTCGTCAGCAACGTGTAAGAGATACGGTAGTGATAGTTCCGTACAAAATTTTACAAATATTAATGTAAGCGAACTATACATATCATTACTACATTAAAGATTTCCTTGCGAAACTTCAATTTACCTAATTTAAATTATTGCCAATGCTGTCACAGAACGGCACACGGTAAAACTCACACCCTTTTATATGGCTTCGCTGAAAGATGGCAGCATAACATACCTTGAGACTGAGAGCCCATAGTACATGGAGTCGCCACCAGGGATTTCTATACAAAAATGGTGTCTGATCATAGAACTACAGCGTGCCTGCACCTTCAGACATCTTACACACGTTTTAGAATTGTCTTCCATGTTTAAATTTGGCATACAAATTTGCATCATTTACTACGCGACAAATAATTGCTTGTTTACCGGAAATTTACGACAATAAGCGATGTAACAGGCTAATATGATAGCGAAATTGAAACGCATTTTCTTTTCGTTTTCTTGTAATACTTCATAGCACCCACATTTGAATCTGGCAAGAAACGAAATATGAACATCTATGGCTGGCACGTTCAGACAGCTGAAGTTCACCATCCAAGTAGTATAGAGATTAATGGTCGTCAAATATGAAATGCACGTGACTGGTTATTCAACTGCAGCGCCATGTTTCTTCCAACATTCTAATGCTTGCAGTGCTTTTCGGAACTGTATTATTGTTTTGCAGACTTTTGTGAAACTATTGGAGAGTACGGAGCTATTTACAGATTTGGTATGGACTCCATATGAATAGCAGTTGTAGCTCTACAATTTTTAAAAATATTTAACAGCTGTGAGCTTTACTACAACATGAAATAAGAATTATTTTGTGAGGTAATCAATACGATGTTAATATAAGCGCGTTATTATTTGTTCCATATGTATTTGGTATACAATAGGCGACCTTCCATCTAGAAAAGGAAGATAATCACTATTGTACATATTTCTTGTAATTTCGCGTGTCAGTCCGTTGTCAGCATTGTAGACAGTACAGTGTGCTATCAGAATTTTCTTCTCAGCAGTTTTCTTTTTTTACTTTAATGAAATTGCATTTCTCGTATAGAAATGTAAATCAACATTCACCGGACTGTAATATTACATGTTTAGTTAGTAATCTAATTGGAATTCATGCATTTTTTTTACAACAGGAGCTTTATTTTCAGAGACAAGCTGCTGAGCAATTGCTTTGCAAAGTTTTCGTTCTTTGGTAAGTCTAGACATTATTATAGAAATATGTTTTCTGGATTACACTGGAATTAGTAACTACATCCAGACTTATCTCGTCTAAAATATATTAGGAAAGAGATCACTATACGCTCTTCAGTCCAATACCAAATATTCAAGTACGATACAATCAAATGGTTGCGGAACGTCTGGAATAATACAATTACAACTTATAACGGCCTCTTCAATTCCCATTCTTTTCGGACCTTTGGAAATGATGACCAATGCACTTCATCATGCATGATTTGATTTTAAAATACATTAAGTTTAAGTTTACTATATAGCAGGCCGGGCTTTACGTTGTTTTGCGAATCTTGACATCATGAGGTAGAACTGCGGCAGCTGAGTATGCTATGATATCGCATATTTCACAAATTGAGCGTATAAGAGGTCTCTCAGGCTTTCCTTGAAATTTCATCAGTGAACAGTCGTTATCAGTGGCGTTACAAGATACCGGTATCAATGAAATTTTACAAGTACGACTTTTCACGTAAAAGTATCAAATATTTTCAAAGAAAAAGTATTTGAAATCGGCGTTTTCACTGACAGACAGTCTCTATTTGATATTCTCGAACAACGAGGACTAGACCACCAAAACCAGAAAACGATCTGAACAAACAAACATTGACAGAACCATATCAAATATTAAATCCACAGATAAAATTTCAGAACCATTCTTAATTAAAACTGAAGTAATATGGCACCTTGCTACTATTATTCTACTAAGACTAGGCAACCAGAACCAGAAAACTATTTGAACAAACAAAGACAGAAACCATATCAAATATTAAATCCGTAGATAAAATTTCAGAACCATTCATAATTAAAACAGAAGTAACATGGCATCGCGCCACTATTATTCAACGTAGTTTTAGACAAAATAATGAAAGAATGGGAAATAAAACTAAGAAACAAAACTTCTAAAGCCGATTGAGCTAGGACGAGGTAAAGGAAAATTGAACATTCCTTATTCAGCGTTTGCAGATTACCCATCAATTGTAACTGACGGTGAAGGAACAGCAATGAAAGAAATTAAGACCACTCAAAGAAATTGCAGAGAAGGATGGCATACAAATCACCTTTGAGAAGTATTAATTCATGTGCTCCTAATTACATATTCCGAAACTCAAAACGAATTATGGTGAAATCAACATAGTCAAATACGTTAACTATCTCGGTGAAGTTATTAAACCAACAGGCCATGATAAAGTAGCACATGAGAAGCGATTACAGAAAATCAAGAAAGCATTGCACTTGTTCAAAATATAAATAACAAAAAATTTCTTTCAAAAGGCACCGAAATCGGACGCTACAACACAGTTATCAAACCAAGACTCAATGCATGGGCAAGACTCACACTGAATAGAAAACTAGATTTAAAAGAAATTAACAAAATAGAAAATTATTTGCAAAATTCTGGGACCACAATAAACACAAGATGGATGCAGACTGCACACCATCAAGACAACCGAAAAAGTACTCAAACATCGCAACTGACATCAGAAAGCGAAGAATGAACTTTTATGTCCACCTACAAGGAGACATGTAACAGGCGAGACGTACATTTAAATTTAAATAGTTGCCATCCAATTTTCTGAGCTAAACATTCTAAATTGCAACTTTCTGGCAGATTAAAATTGTGTGCCGGAACCGGGACTCGAACCTTGGACCTTTGCCTTTCGCGGGCAAGCGCACTACCGACTGTGCTATCCCGACACGACTTACGATGCCGCCTCACAACTTTACTTCTGCCAGTACCTCGCCTCCTACTTTCCAAACTTCACAGAAGCTCTCCTGCAAATACGCAAGACTAGCACTCCTGGAAGAAAGGATATGGTGGAGACATGGCTTAGCCACAGCCTAAGGGATGTTTCCAGAATGAAACTTCACTCTGCAGCGGAGTGTGCGCTGACATGAAACTTCCAGGCAGATTAAAATTGTGTGCCGGAACCGGGACTCGAACCTGGGACCTTTGCCTTTCGCGGGCAAGCGCACTACCGAGTGTGCTATCCCGACACGACTCACGATGCTGCCTCACAACTTTACTTGCCCGCGAAAGGCAAAGGTCCCAGGTTCGAGTCCCGGATCCGGCACACAATTTTAATCTGCCAGGAAGTTTCATATCAGCGCACACTCCGCTGCAGAGTGAAGTTTCATTCTATTTTATGAATTTTTAATTTCGTTCCTAAGACTGAAAAATGCATACTCACCCGTGCAATACCGGGTTTAGCAGGTAGTAATCCGTGATGTGTGACAGTGCATGTAACCATATACAGTCACGACACTTCCATTGCTTTTTGTTATACGCCACGACAGCACCACTCCAATCGGCTGGCGAGGAACATTTCTGAATACTATATCGGATGAGTGTGAATAGTGTCGTTTAAACTGATTTTAACGGAATTTTTACAACTGGGAAGGTATGTAGTGCCATAAAAATAGGCAATAAGCAGAAAATAACTCTTTATGGGTTTTCCTAAAAAGAATTGGAAGGTATGAAACGGTACTTTGCACGACAGTTTATTTAAGATTATCTAGAAATGTAGCACTTTTCAGTCAATAATTTCAGTTCCTATGAAGAGCAGAAATTGTTAATCAACAACAGAAGACCCAAAAGTTTACAGAAAGAAGTCGGTTTTCTATTCAGAAACGTCAGGCTTTCTTCACTACAATTCCAGACACATCAGTGAGTTTTCAACTTAAGAAACTTATATTAAATGCAATACCTACATTATTTTATCTATCAGATCAGCCACTACAACAATAACTGAAAGGAAATCCTCACAAACGTGACAATAAAACATGGAAAGCAAATAGACAGTTTTCCAACAAAGCGGAAACCAATTCCACAAATTTTACTACATCTGAATCACAAACGGCAAGAATAATCAAGACATTCGTTTTATAACAAAAAGTAATTATAGTCAAAAGTGTATGCGCTTATAACAAAGACGAGTAAAGTGTAAAAAAGTTCGGATCATTAGTTCTCCATATCGAACTTTTATACGTCAAAGACAGTTCATTTCGTATAGGTACAGATCACATCAGGAATTAATTTCTCTCATCTGTTTATATTCTCTCATTTTCACCGTGGTTCACGTTGAAAAAACTGATTTTCGGTTTGCATCATATGTCGATAGATTAAGGTTTTATTGAAGTACTCTGAAAAGGATTTTACTGAATAATTTTTTTCGAGGATTTAAAGAGCATTTTCCTACCTCGTGTGTTTATGTGTCACGCACACGCACTGTCCTATACGTTGTACGTTAAGGATTTTTTTTTATTTTATTTTACTTCCGAGTGTGTTGGGTATCCTTGGAACGCAAAGATTGATATTCTTCGCGGTTAGTTATGTTCAAGTGTGATTGTGAATAGTTGCTATACTTACGTTTGCAGTGCTTATTTACTATTTATACTATGAGCAGACAATTAGGAGAAATAATGAAAATCTCGAGGTAATGAAGAGAGATGTTTGCGCTATATTCTTCCATAAGTCCTCTACTGACGATTAGCCATGTCATGCATTGTGTCCATCAGGAGAAAATTTGTGGTGCAAATACATTAGGGCTCAGGCAACTGAAGAATCTTATTCCGACCATCATTCTGTTCCTGCTGCTGTTATTACAGCAAAGCAACCTGTTTTCAGAGACTAGGCTCATCCTGACATTCTAAGGAAATGTCTTCATGAACAGGCACAAAACCTAAATGTTTCAACAGCATAATTTGGAACCGCCTTCGTAAAACTGTATTTGTAGGCATGCATACAATGAAACTAGGAGTTCATGATGCTGTTATTACATTTAATTGTGGAAATATTGGAAAGTGTTGCGTACTGAAAAATCTGGGAATTAATCCTGGTGAAAATATGATAACTGGGCTGACACATTGGGATAAAATGAGGATAGCCGATGCAGACAGGTGTGCATCCAGTATGGCCAAGAAAGCAACACAAATATCCAGGAAGGTGAAAAAGAAGGTGGAAGACCTGCTAGAGGCCAAAGAAGGGCCATCATATGCAACAAGACTGTTTTAATTAACTGTAAGAAACAAATTTCATTTTTTTTTCTTTAAAGTCAGTTTCATGCAAACAAAATTTTCAGCACATATGCCCCAATATATCAGAAACTATCATACATAAATTAATGAAATTTTCAGAGACTCTGCATAACATAAAATGCCACCTCTCGTACTACGTTCATTAATATCCCCCATTAGGAAGTTCACAAAAAAATATTTTCTGCAAAACTTAATGTATTTGTTAATAAATGTAAAAAGGTATTTCTTAAAAACTATAAAATGGATAAAGTAGATTTTAGTACAGTTAACTTTATCAGCATAATGTAACGTACAGTAAAAATATTAAGGTCCTGTATCAAATAGTTCTTTTCAGAAATGGGACAAATACTTTCCTAAAGTAACAAGGGTTAGAGAGGCAAGGTGTGACCTCCTTAACGTTTGGAACGCAAAAGTTAAAAAAATAAACTATTTGGTTAATTACCCGTAGAAAAGTAATTTCAAACGAACATTTGTTTTATGGCGCCTTGCTCACCGCTAGGAGCGCTAGTGTCATAGCAATTGTCAGTTGGTAACAACTTTGACAGCCATGAGTGTTGCGACTGTGTTTGTTAGACTGTAATGTAACTGTCTGTTTTTCCCTAGAATGCTTTTGGGAACGAAACAATTCAAATGATAGCGGGAGCAGCCGAAGAGTAATTTCAAGAACAACCAGGCTGAGAGAGTACGCTACAAAATACACACGTATTTATAACTGTTTCCTCACGAATAAGTTGTTGTTTAAATCACTGAATCAGGGAATTTCGGCTGTTTATTTCACGATTAATTATGTCTCTTGTTATTTTGTTAATCTTTGGAACGCAAAAATTACAAAAATTGTTTGCTTAATTACATATAAAAGTAATTACAAACAAACATTTCTCTTACGGCACCTCGTCCACCACTAGGAGCGCTAGTGTCGTTGCAACTGTTAGTTGGTAACATGGAGGTAAAAATAAAGGGAGATGGCATTATGTATCCCAGCCGTACTACGCTTTGAAGCTGTGGTCGCCATGACACTCTGACCAAAACACTGACAGTGTGTAATAGCTTTGTATTTACAGTTGCTAATTGCATGTAACGTCCTCAAACTGGTTGTTTGAATTTTTTGTTTAAAATAAAATCTCGAAAAGCGAAAAAAATCGTGTTTATTCTGTTTGTAAATAGTTGTTACTACAGTATTACGAATCACAAACGTAGGTTCTTTCTTTAGCTAATCTGACGATTCTCAGATAAAATAATTCGATTGAGTGAACCAACGCCAGATTTACGAGCGCAGTGGCAATATCTTTGTTTGTGTAGTAAGTTTCATTAATGTTGAAACTAGGTTTTGCTTTCGAAATCATTGACTTAATAAAAATCAAATTTATATTTTGTTCCTTATTCATTCGAAAATAGTATGTTCAGTGGGATAAAGAAGTTTCATCTTTAGGAAATCGAAAACCATAAGAGGAAAATACATTACAAGTAAAGATGTTGTATAGGTTAGTTCAGAATGAAAGCAGTAAAATCACACGTTAGCGAGGCAATTTACACATAATTTTTTTTTTTTTCACGTCACAATCAGAGCTATTGGTACATCACACAAGTCACCATAACAGTGCAAAATCCTTCCAAAAACGAACGTCAAGCACACGCAAACAAGGTAAATACAGCAGTGTTTTGGTCGGATCAAGATGGCTACCATTGACTTCACAGCTGTGGCGACAGAGCGCCTCCTTTTATTCTCAAGCCTCCACAGTTCCGTAAGCGGCCGACTGCGAACAGTGGACAAACTTAACAGCGCCTCGGCGGCCAATGTGGTGGCAAACTACCGCGCCAACTTTAAATGTGCGTAAGACTTTTTTGATTAGAGAGCATATTTATTTGAGTTAAGTCGCGAAAACTATGTCTAATTGAAATATATAACTACAAAACAGCTTCAAACTCCTTGAATATACAGCAACTATCGGTTGTGTGTAAATTTATTACACATACGATGTAGAAATTGGCCAACAGAGTTTCCTAACGAAACTGAAATATAACATTTAGTTTTTTAGCGTTCTAAGAGCAGTGTATGAACGTAATTTATCGTCAGACATTATTTTTGGCTCTTTCTCAGTATATTCTACGATTGTGAAACTTTTCTACAAACATTAATTTCGGAAGAGTTTCACAGTTCACTTTAGTCTTGTATTCTCTACTATTTAGATATGTAATAGCATCAAGAAATGGCACAGGGCTGCTTGAAAAAGCTAATGTTAAAAATCGATTGTAAAAGTGAAATATGCCATCAGATACATAACTCAAAAATAGCGTCTTTATCTTGTGAATACAGCAACGAGCCACTACCAAATTCTTTTAAGAACTTGAAGTATGCCATAACTATTTCTTAACTAATGCATTTAACATTAGCATCGGCTGTGGCAGAGCATGCTCTTCAATCTGGAAATCATATAGTGAGGTTTTCCGAAACATCAGTTTTATCTACAATGACTAATTATTATCCACGACTATACAGGGAAGCTATTGAAATATACGAACATAAAGAAAATTTTAACAGAAAAGAAGAAGCTATGAAACTTATCTCTAACCGATTGCAATCGATAGTGATGTTTCATCTTTGACAAGGACTATCTCTGCTGATGACGTAACAGCTTGACCACGCCCACTTTTGGCGCTCTCAGACACCCGACTCATCAATCAGCAAGACTCAACGCAAGTAAGAAGACCTCTGAGGATGTCCATCGCAGCTCTGGAGGGAAACGTTAGGTGAAATTGGAAAGTTTTATGGACCACGGCCTTATAACCCGGAAGTTCTACCATAATATAGATGTGACCGCCAATTCTGTATATACACCGCAGTAGCTATTCAATACACGATTTACCTGCTAACAACACTCGTATTTATCTGACGCTTGCCACTATGACGGCGGCCGGCCGAAGGTTCAAATTATTCCCCGACAGCAGCGCCGTTATGGAGTCTAGTTATTGTTTACAAGGTCTTTGTTTATTCTTAGCTCTATGGTTGGCAACTACTTTCACAGCAGTGAGTGTCGTGACCGTGTATGCTGAACTGTAATGTAACTGTCTGGTGTTCCCTAGATCGTCTTTGGGAACGAAACAGTTGAAATGATAGCGGTAGCAGCCAAAGAGTAATTTCGCGAGGAGAGAGCTTGCAATAAGGCCCGTGTCTGCCGTCCGCGATCGTCGATGAGTCTAGTTGGCAGGGTCGCCACGAGGCGGCGGGCGTGTAGCGCCCGACCGCCGCAGCGGCGAGATTAAATTCCCGAGTGTCGTCCCGGCTCCCCGGCTGCAGGAAATACTGGTGGTGGCGAGGCCAGCCAAGCGCCCTACTGTCCTGTCCTCTGCTATTGTCTGCACGCGGATACACTTCACATGTGATACCTCCCCCACTGTCAATGTCATTATTTGTACGACAGCTGGACGAGATTCTCTACCATTGCAATACCTGTAATAAGCCTCAAATTTTTCACATACCTCTTCCCGATCAGGATTTTCTCGCAGTCAACACTCGACTTCGGTAATAAACGAAAGAAATGTTGAAATAGTGGGGCAAAACGACTAATTAAAATATTGTTGTTGTCTTCATCTACATACACATGGGTTACTCTACAAATCACATTTAAGTGCCTGGCAGAGGATTCATCGAACCACCTTTACACTATTCAGGTCCTATTCCATTCTCGAATAGCGCGCGGGAAGAAAAAGTATCTGAATCTCTCCGTTCGAGCTCTGATTTCTCGTATTTTATGCTGATGATCTTTTCTACCTACGTAAATGGCAGTCAATATATTTTTGCATTCGGAGGAGAATGTTGGCGATTGCAGTTTCGTAAGTGGACCACGCCGCAGCAATAACTGCCGTTGCTTTAATGTTTCCCATCCAAGGTCCTGTATCATTTCCGAGACGCCGTCTCCCCTTCATCGTGACAATACGAAACGAGCTGCCCTTCTTTGGAGTCTTTCAAATGTCCTCCGTCGAACCCACCTGATAGATCCCACACTGGCAGCAGTACTCCAAATGAGGACGAACAAGCGTAGTGTATGCAGTCTCTTTAGTAATTCTACTGTATCTTTTAAGCGTTCTGGCAGTAAAACGCAATCTCTGGTTCGCCTTTCCCACGTCATTATCTACGTGTTGTTTCCAGTGTAAGTCCGATTTAATAGTAATTCCTAGGTATTTTGTGGAGTATACAGCCTTCACATTCAACTGATGTATCTTGTAAACAAAGTTTAACGGATTCTCTTCGTACTCATGTCGACGACTTCACACTTCTCATTACTTAGAGCCAATTGCCAATTTTTACACCATACTGATAACTTATTTAAATCTTTCTGCAGTTGGTTTTGACCTTCAGATGATTTTACTAGACAGTAAATGACGGCGTCATCTGCAAACAACCTAAGAGAGCTACTTAGATTTTCCCCTAAATCGTTTATCTAGATAATGAACAGCAGAGGACCAATAACACTACTCTGCCGGACGCCGGATATCACCTCTGTTTTAGTCGATGCCTTACCATCGATTAATACAAACTGTATCCTCTCTGAAGGAAATTCCTACCCAGTGATAAATCTAGAGCGATATTCCGTAACTTCGCAATTCAGTCCGCAGACTGATTTGATGCAGCTCCCCACGCTAGTCACTTCATCTGAGAATAAGAACAGAAACCTGCATCCTTTTGGATCTGCTTAGTGTATTCCGTCTACGGTTGGTACCCAACACATGTCCTTCTAATGTTAGGCTGATGATTCCTTGATGTCTCAGGATTTGTCTCACCAACCTGTACGTTCTCTTAGTCAGGATGTGCCAGAAACGTCTATTCTCCCAAATTTTCTAGGCACATCCTCATTAGTTACGCGATGTACCCATCTAATCTTCAACATTCGCCTCTAGTACCACATTCCAATAGCTTCTATAATCTTTTTGTCTGAACTCCTAATCGTCCACGTCTCACTCCCATTCAATGATACTCTCCAGACAAATACTTTCAGAACGGACTTCCTAACATTTAAACTAATATTAGACGCCAAAAAGTTAGCTTTTCCAGAAACGGTTTACTTCCGATAGCCGTTGTGCATGTTATATCTTCCTTACTTCGGCCTTCAGAAGTTATTGTGTTACCCAAATAACAAAACTCATCTACTACTTTTATTGCCTCATTACCTAAGCTAATTCCCTCAGTCTCCCCCTGATTTTCTGACACTACATTCTATTACCCTCATTTTACTACTGTTAATGTTCATATTATACTCTCCTTTCAAGACACTGTCAATGCCGTTCAATTTTTCTATCAGCATATCTCAAATGTGACTGACAGGATTACTATGTTATCGGCAAACCGTAAAGTTTTTATTTCTTTTCCTTGAACTTTAATTCCTTCTCCAAATTTCACCTTACATTCCTTCATAGCTTGCTCAATGTACAGGTTCAACAAAATTTGTGAAGAACTAAAAACCTGTCTATTCCGGTCCCAAACTCTACGTCCCTATCACGCCCTTCGATTCTAATAACTGCTTTATGGTTTTTGTGCAAGTTGAATATTACTCTTAGCTCTCTATATTTTACTCCTGTTTTCATAATATGAAAAACGTTCATTCCAGTCAACATTGTTGAAGGCTCTCTCCAGATCTACAAAAGCTAAAAACGTTGGGTTTGCCTTTCCTTAAACTATCTTCGAATGTAAGTCGAAATGTGAGTATTGTCTCCCCTTTTCCTACATTTATATTACTTATAAACTGATCGTTTCCAGGGTCTAAATCCATCAATTATCCATTCGTGTTAGTATTTTGCAACCAGGACTTATGAAATTGATAGTTTGGTATAAGAGATGCATTTGCCAGAGCACTGAAATACCTAAGTCGAAATAAGGGCCCTGGTGTAGATGACATTACCTCAGAGCTACTGAAGTCCCTGGGAGAAGCACCCATGAAAAAACTATTTCACCTGGTGCGTAAGATGTATAATACAGACAAAAGAATCTCAGACTCTAGGAAAAATGTAATAATCCCCATTCCAAAGAAAGCAGGCGCAGACGGGTCCTAAAATTCAGAGATATCAGTTTAATAAGTCATGGTTGTAGAATTTTAACACGAATTATACACAGAATGATGGAAAGACTCATCTATGATTACTTGGGGAAGATCAGTTCGGATTCCGGAGAAATATAGGAACACGGGAGGCAATAATCACTTTACGACTTATTTTAAAAGATAGATTAAGGAAAGGCAAACCTATATTTCTAGCTTTTGTATATTTGGAGATAGTTTTAATAATGATATTCGGGATACACTCTTCCAAATTCTGGAGTTAGCAGGGGTAAAATATAGGGACCGGAAGGTTATTCACAACTTATACATTAACCAAATAGCTGATATTATGGTTGAAGGACATGAAAGGGACGCAGTACATGGGAAGGTGGTAAGTCAGTGTTGTAGCCTTTCTCAAATGTTGTTAAATTTGTACATTGAGCAAGTTGTGAAGGAAAGCAAAGGGCAATTTGGAGAAGGAATTAGAGTTTAGGGTGAAAAATAAAAACATTGCTTTTTGATGAAGACATTGTAATTCTGTCAGAGTCAGAAATGGACCTGGAAGAGCAATTGAACTGAATGGACGGTATGTTGAAAGGTGCATATAAGATGAATATTAACAAGAGCAAAACAAGAGTAATGGAATGCAGGCTTAGAAGATAGGGCGATGATGAAGCAATCAGATTAGGTAACAAAACATTAAACGTAGATGAGTTTTGTTACTTGCGCAATAAAATAACACACGTTGGTCGCATTAGGGAGGATATAAAATTGAGTGGCAACGGGAAGAAAAGCGTTTTTGGGAAAGAGAAATTTGCTAACGTCAAATAATAATTTAAGTATAAGGAAGACCTTTCTGAAAGCATTTGTGTGGAGTGTTGCCTTGTATGGGAGTGAAACATGGACGATAAACAGTGCCGACAGGAAGAGGATAGACGCTTTTGAAATGTGGTGTTACAGGTGAATGCTTAAGATTAGGTGTGTGAATCACCTAACTAATGAGGAGATACTGAACAGAATTGGGGGCGAAAAGGAATTTCTGGCACACCTTGACTAAAAGAAGGGATAGATTGGTAGGACACATTCTTCGACATCAAAGAATCATAAATTTAGCATTGGAGGGTGTATGTGAAGAAAAATTCTCAAAGGGAGACCAAGAGATGGATACAGTAAATAGATTCAAATGGATGTAGGCTGCCGTTCTTATGAAGAGCTGAAGACACTTGCTCAGGATAGAGTAGGGAGGAGAACTGCATGAAACCAGTCTACGAACTTAAGACCACAGTAATAACAACAGTTCAGAATATTGTCCCTGTGTGTTCGTAGGCTTTCCCGGTATGATAAATGTTCGAAGTTTTTTGGGTTTTCTGACGGATACTAAAATCATGATTAAAAACGTGTTCGAACATTGGACATTTCACTGAAAGACGACACATACTGAGCGATATCTGCATACCAGAAGTTGCCAACCACAATACCAACACAACGGCGTCCTCAGAACTTTGGTACGCAGAGCATATACAATTTCAGATGCGAACTGTTTACCGTCGGAATTGGAACATCTGACGACAGAATCACCGTGATATGGCGTTCTGACTTTGTCTACAAGTACCGGAAGAGGAATATAGGTTTCTAGCCTTCATTCCTTACGCTGGGGACGTTTCTTTTAAAATTGGAAGGCTTTTAAAAAGTTTTAACATCATTGTTTTCCGTCCGCCTTCCAAGATTATGGCACTGCTTGGCTCCGTCAAAGATGACCTCAGTCTTAGGGAACATGGTATTTACAAAATACCATGTCAGTGTGGTGGCATATTTCGAACGGTGGAACATTCTACATCTACATGGGATACTCTGAAAATCACATTTACATGCCTGGAAGAGGGTTCATCGAACCATCATTACACTATTTATCTCCCATTCCATTATCGAATAGCGCGCGGGAAGAAAGAACACATGAATCTCTCCATTAGAGCTCTGATTTCACGTATTTTATTCTCATGATCATTTCTACCTAAGTAAGTGGAAGTCAACAATATATTTTCGGATTCGGAGGATAATGTTGGAGATTTGAGTTTCGTAAGTATACCACGCCGCAGCGATAACCGCCGATGTTGTAATGATTCCCATTCCAGATCCTGTTTCATTTCCGTAATGCTGTCTCCCCTGTATCGTGACAATACGAAACGAGTTGCCCTTCTTTGGACTCTTTCGATGTCCTCCGTCACATCCACCTGATAAGGATACAACACTGGGCAGCAATACTCCAAAACTGGACGGAAAAGCGTAGTGTATGCAGTTCCTTTTGTAGTTCTGTTGCGTGTTTTAAGGGTTCTGCCAATAAAACTCAGTCTCTGGTTCGCCTTTCCCACGACATTATCTACGTGTTCTTTCCAATTTAAGTCTGAAGTAATGGTAATTCCCAGGTATTTTGTGGAGTTACGGCCTTCACTTTTGATTGATTTATCATGTAAACAAAGTTTAACGGATTTATTTTCATACTCATGTGGACGACTTCACACTTATCATTATTTAGATTCATTGCCGCCACACGAGATGATATATGATGAAACCTGTATAGTAGCCAATACCTCCGGAGTTTGGAACAATGTTTACAGAGAAGCTATTGAAATCAGGTTGGCAGACTAATAAATAGAGATATGGAGTTTCGTATTAGTAGGACATGGAATACACTATTAAATAATATAAAATTTTAATTTTCGACTACGATTCCATCACCTGTGTGACTGACGTAAGGAGCGATATATCGTTGTCCCTTGTTCCACTATGGACGGCGCCACTAGCCCAGTCTAGGAAGCAGCAACTGTGACAGCGACTGACGCGTATATACGACGCAGAAAGTAGGTTCAGCATCAGTATTGAGCGGGACTCAAAGCAGTCGAACAGTTGTGCCGTCGAAATATTGACTCGATTAGAATTTAGTATCTGGCAGAAAACGCGAAGAGATTTAGAATATTGCCATCCTGTAAAAACGCTATGGCGACTGAGCTGACATGGATGTATCTACAGTAACTGCTAATTAACCCTAGAACGGTCGGCCGAAAAATAGTTTCTTGAAAGGTCGGGCTGGGTCTGTGGGACCCAATTATTAGAACGCTTATTACAAGTACCAAACAGTGTATTTACATCATATGACGAGTTTTTTTATATTGTTTAGGTCCTACTAAATGCTGTAAGGACATTATGTCATCGTTCTGTTTTTCACAATTACAGTAAAAAAAAGTAGAAAAGATTCTTCTTTGTAGTAATAAATGTAAGCACACTGGAAGTACAAGTAAATTGGATTGAAATACAAAAATAAATGCGAATAATTTGTGCAACTGAGAAGCAGACATGTTGATTTTTTGTTATATAAATCGAAATTGTGAATATAATTAATAGTTTGTGTGACATCGTCCTCTAAAATCGTCACTTTTCGTAACAGCCGACGCAAAACATTTCTGCGTGCACCAAACATAACTATATTTTCTATAAGTATTTAGTTTTGCTGTTCTTGCACTTATAGCATCTTCCCGTTCATCCCCACATATTTCACTATAGCTGTCATGATCACTGTTTATTTCGAAGTCTGGGTCCGCGTCAGAATCGTCAATTTCATTCTCATTATCGTATAAAATGTAGCAAATTTCACAGTATGAAATCCTTTCTCCTGAAATTTTATATTGTAAATTATTGACAATGATATTGTTAGGGCATCACAAATAGTTCACAAAGTAACTTGAAGCTGGATGAAACACCAAATGAAAATCGGCTCGCACTGGTAGAAATTAATAAAGTATACGCTCGGGCTGGGTCTGATAGACATTCCCGCTTTTCGAATAACTGCCAAGCAATGTCTAAACAATCAATAAAATTCTTCTGGGTATGAAACCGCGTCGTCATTTTATAAATTCCACCGACGTTTCGGCCGCTGTTGCAGGCGGCCTTCATCAGGGTCTGTGTCTGACTGCTGAATATACGATATCTTGGGATTTATATAGCTGCGGATGAGGGAAAGGAAGGGGGACGTTGGTTTGCCTTTATTGGTGGTTATATTATTTCACGCCATTGGTGGAAATCGGCAATGATGATTGGTGTTTTAGAGGCTAGTTTTCCATGTGATTGGGGGTTACATTCTTCCCCCTTATTGGTCGAAATGGACGTTTCCGATTGGCTTTTGTATTAGAAGTTGCTATTGGCGGAATGGACCTGAGAGAACGGACGGCGGTTGTGCCGTGCCGCTGTTGACTTGTCGCCTGGCGCAGACGGCGGCGGGCCGGTGCTCTGCGTGTTCGCTGCCGCTGTGGTCTCCGGGGCAGTCTGCGCGAGTCCTTCCGCGCGCGGTGCCGTCACGTAGCGTTGCGACTGCTGGCAGCCAAGACGCCGGCAGCCTGTAGCCATCCTCCCTGTTCATATTGGCGGGACGCTTCGCTGGTCGGTGGAATTTATAAAATGACGACGCGGTTTCATACCCAGAAGAATTTTATTGATAGTGACAACAACCGCGGAAGCCTACGTTTGCAATGTCTAAACAATTTAAAACCTTATTCATGATAGACACTAGTGTATCTCACAGACCCAGCCCGACCGTTGTAGGGTTAAATAAATGATACGATAATGGCAACTTAGATCTGCCCAAAATTTGAAGCGATCTTAGTCAAATTGTACACATTCTGCAATTTTTATCGTTCAAACAGGGTAGATCGCTGGAAAAGCATGAGAGAGCAGTGCGTGCCAGAGAAGTATGTGAGGTTAGTGAAGGAAATTTACAGACGAGCGATAACACAGGTGAGAAGTAGTGTGGGCGTGACAGAGGAATTCCCAGTAAAAGTGGGGTTACACCGAGGGTCTGCGCTTAGCCCTTGCCTCTTTTTTCTGATTATGGATGGGCTGGTGAAAGATGTAAAAAATGAAGCGCCACGGAATATGATGTTTGCGTATGATGTGGTTCATCGTGAGCGGAGCATCGATAGACTTGAAGAAAAGCTGAAGGATTGGAGGAAGGAACTAGAAAAAAGAGGGTAGAAAATTAGCAGGATGAAATCAGAATATTTAGCACTGAAGGGTGGTCTTGCAAGATCCAGGAGGAGGAACTGAAATTGGTCTGTAAATGTAAATACCTGAGTCGTACATATCAGAGGGACGGATGACTGGAAAGCGAGATACAGCACCGAATAACTGTGGTTGGATCAACTGGAGGAAAATGAGCGGAGTATTGTGTGACAAGAAGGTGAGCAATGGGTTGAAAGGGAAAGTGTACAAGTCAGTGGTAACGGCTGCTATGATATATGGGGAAGAGACATGGCCAGTCACAGTAGCCCAGGAAAGGAAAATGGTAGTAGTAGAATTGAGAATGCTGAGGTGGATGCGTGGGCTAACAAGAAACGAATTTGTTACAGGAGTTGTGAAAGTGGGACCCATAGGGGAAAAGATACAAGAGAGTAGACTAAGGTACTTTGGATGTGACGCAACCGCAACAAATCGAACAGTCATAGGCCACTAAGTATGTCACCTGTGCTAGCCCAGTTATGTAGCAAAATAGTAACTTATTCCTACCAATACTATTGTGCAAGAGCAATGAAACTTATAGTTGCAGCACTGTATATTGTACTAAGAAGATTCTGAAAAAAATTACATTGTTAAAATTGATTGCTGCTTTCTAAAAAAAGAAAAAAAATAGGATGACTCGATTAATAATTCTTTATTGGAGAGGATCCCTATTAGGTTATGTGACTTGGGATAAATTAGGGTTACATACACACTACTTTTAACAGAAATGTAACCTCTGTTGAAAAACATTCAAAACACAAGTTAAATCTCTCAACGACCAGTTTATAAACAGTAACAATAAATATTATGACCTGTTTTTAATGCGGAGTAGTGGCGAGGTGGCGTCGCAGCATATACAGCTCAGATTTCATCTTTATGCAGTTTGTGAGCCTACATTATAAAAACGGTTTTCAGGATCTTCCATTTAGCTCCCTATGCAGACTGTAAAAGTGTTACCATTGCATCTGCACGTTCATCGAGGCCATTGTAAGTAGACTGGTCTTCTGCCTCAAATGAAACAAATATTTGGCCCAGAATACAGTAGCACAAGTCTGCCACTACGTCTTCATGCTGTGCACTTCAAACTCAGGCTCACTACTGCTGTGAGCTGCCACCACAAACTGACTGCTCTCAACTCCCAACTCATACTGACTTCTCTCTCTGCGCGCCAACACAACCTTTTCATTTCGAACGGAACTCAAATGTTCAAATGTTCAATCTATCGGACCAAACTGCGTGGTCATCAGTCCGTAGCTTACAAACTACTTAAACCTAGATAAACTAACCTAAGGACAACACACACACACACCCATGCCCCAGGGAGGACTCGAACCTCCACGGCGGGCAACCGCGCGCTCCGCAGCGAGACGCTTAAGACCGCTCGGCTACTCCACCGCGGCGCAAAGGAATTCCGTTCACATTGGAATCACTACATCTCTTCATATCATGCTGGTTGTGAGATATTACAAATTTACATAATATTCACGTACATAAAACGATTCAAAAATAAAATTGACATTAGCGAAGCCAATTAAAATTACAAAAATAATATGCAAAAAGAAACATGACGTAGATATTCATAAAACATACAAAGGAAATGAAGTACAGACATCACATACCATAGAATAGTAGAAACGATTGTAACATGAATGAAATTTAGTATCTTACATAGAATAAAAAATGATATACTATTACCAAAAATGGTCAGAATTGGGCAGTGGCGTTATATGGACATTTGCAGAGAAAAGGGAAAGAGTATATCGGAAACAGAATTGGAGATATAAAGATTGAAAGAGTGAGAAGGAGAGGAAGATCGAAGATGAAATGGAAGGATAAGATAGCGGGGGACCTAAGCGAGAAAGGATGGAACAAGGAAGAAGCAGTGAATAGAGTTTTATGGAGGAGAAGGATCCAGAAGAGCAACTCCGACCCTACTTGAAGTGGGACAAGGCTACGATAAAGAAGAAGAGGAGGGTAGATCGCTGCCAGTCATCTTGTTTGCTGCTTGTAGCACGTAGACTGCACGTGAGCTGTCTTGCGACATACATTTTAGACTTACGTTATACGCTGCAGTTAGTGGTAAGCAGGAGGACCCTTTTCGACGCTAGCGCCGCCCTCTGCAGCTAGACCGTCGGTGGCAGCTGACGCGGGGCGGGTTTCTCCTCAGGCGGGCTGTGTGTCCGCGCCTGGCTTGCCCGGCACGCTGGGCCGGGGGCGGCGCCTGCGGGGCCTAACGAGCCGGCCTGGGGGAGGCGGGGGCGGCGGGGGCGGCGGCTGATGAGGCCACGCAGCCTGGGTTACCGGGCTACCCTGGCCGTGACGTCAGCGGCCGCTCAGCACACACAGGCGGTGGGAGGTGGGCGGCGCTCCGCACCTGTCTGCCTGACGGAGTGGTCGCGTCCACAGCCGGCTGCTGTAGCGGCCTCTGGCGAAATGACACCGCATTTATTTCTAATCATTTTATTTATTTATCTTATGGCATTCATCGCTATCTTTACACACTTTATGTTGTTGTTGTTGTTGTTGTTGTTGTTGTTGTCTTCAGTCTGGAGACTGGTTTGATGCAGCTCTCCACAATACCCGATCCTGAGCAAGCCTCTTCAACTCCAAATAAGAACGGCAACCTACATCTGTTTGAATCTGCTTACTGTATCCATCTTTTGGTCTTCCTCTGCGGTTTTTACCCCACACACTTCCCTTCAACGCTAAATTCACAATTCCTTGGTGTCTAAGAATTTGTCCTATCAATCGATCCCTTCTTTTAGTCAAGGGATGTCAAAAATTCCTTTTCTCCCCAATTCTGTTCAGTAACTGAACAGAATTGGTGAGAAACGGAATTTTTGGCATACCCTGACCAAAAGATGGGATCACTTGGTAGGACACATTCTTAGACATCGAGGAATCGTAAATTTAGCATTGGAGGGAAGTGTGTGGGGGAAAAATAGCAGAGGGAGACCAAGAGACGCGTATAGTAAGCAGATTCAAGTGGATGTGGGTTGCCGTTCTTGTGAGTAGATGAAAAGGCTTGCTAAGGATAGAGTAGGGTGGAGAGCTGCATCAAACCAGTCTCCGGACTGAAGACCATAACAACAACAACCTCCTCATTAGTAACGCGATCCACCCACCTCATCTTCAGCATTCTTCTGTAGCACCACATTTCAAAGGCCTCTACCCTCTTCCTGTCCGCACTGGTTATCGTCCATGTTTCACTCCAACACAAGGCAACACTCCACACAAATGCCTTCAGAAAGGACTTCGTTAGGCTTAAATCAATATTCGATGTTAACAAATTTCTCTTTTTCAAGAACGCTTTTCTTCCCATTTCCATTCTGCATTTTATATCCTCTGTACTGCGACCATCATTAGTTATTTTACTGCCCAAGTAACAAAACTCATCTACCTCCTTTATTGTTTCGTTACCCAATCTAATTCCAGATTTTCTTAGACTGCACTCCATTACCCCAATTTTGCACTTGTTAATCTTCATCTTATATGCACCTTTCAGCACACTGTTCATTCCGTTCAACTGCTCTTCCAGGTCCTTTGCTGTCTCTGACAGAATTACTATGTCGTCGGCAAAACGCAATGTTTTTAATTCTTCACCCTGAACTTTACTTCCTTCTCCAAATTTCTTCTTGCTTTCCTTTATATCTTGCTCAATGTACAAATTCAATAACATTGGAGAAAGGCTACAACCCTGTCTTACTCCCTTACCAACCACTGCATCCCTTAAACTCTGACAACCGCTGTCTGGTTTTTGTACAAGTTGTACACTTTATATATTATTTAAGTACAAATTTACATCTAAACATTTAATATAATTAATTTCCTCTTCTGTTGCAGCGAGGAAATCGTTGAAGGTTCCCTTGTAGGCTCGAAATGGGCATTCTTCCACTATGTGCCAGGCTGTTTGTTTTTCAACGCCGCTGTCACAATTTGGTGATGGTGTCTTTACCTATTTGTCGTGAAACTTTGGCATTTTGGTGGGCTGTGTTCTTGCCAGTGTTGCTTTCACAGATCTTCGACTTCAAAGATGGTATTCATCATCTCTTTAGCTGAGAATAGTGCTGTTCTTCTCGATTTAAGTCTTCTGCGCTCTAGGTCAGCTATGTCACTGTGCATGGGCAGCTGAGGGTTATTACTAATTTTGTTGCACTCTCTGAGAAGAGCATTTTTTCGCCGCATTTCTGGAGGTGGTATATGGCTCAGGTTTGGCAGCCACAGTGTGGGCGTAGATTTTATCGTGCCGCTGATAGTACGCATGGTGTCATTTAGCACCACATCGATCCTGTTAGTATGCGGGCTGTTAATCCATACGGAAGCACAGTATTCTGCCACCGAGTAGACAAGTCCAACTGTGATATGCGGAGTGTGTTTGCTGTGGAGACGCAGGTAGTGCCGCACAGTTTATGAATGATGTTATTTCTTGCCCTCATTTTATTTGCAGTATTTGTCAGGTGTTCCTTGTAAGATGGCGTCCTGTCCAGCGTAACTCCTAGATATTTGGGGTAGTTATTATGGCTGAGACGTTTCCCCTCAAAGATGACATCAAGCTCTCTTATTGCTGAGTGGTTGCAAAGGTGGAAGCTTGATATTTCGGTCTTAGTCGGGTTCGGATGCAGTGTCCATTTGTGGAAGTAGCCACAAAGCAGCTTCAAATCAGAGCACAAAATGTCTTCAGTGGCCTCTAATGATTCATGTTGCGCGACTGGGGACAACGACTGTTGGCGTCCGTAGCATACCTTAAGCTACACGGGTCCCCCGGGTGGTGCCAAAGAACAGTCACTTCAAGGCAGCCAAATAATCATCGATCTTTATCTTAGATCTCCTGGCTAATTATACATCGTATATTTCTAACCAACAATATAAGGACAGTGATGTCAAAGTTAATGAGTTGAATGAAGTGATTTTTTTAATGAATAAATTTCAATATCGCTCTTTCTTCGAGCGCCATCTGTAATCCTCCTTGTCTTGTCTTGTCCTGTTTTGAAAAGGCGAAAAGGCGATACCATCATAAACATCACAGTGGACAAAGATATTCCATCTACTGAGGTCGAGGTTGAGAGAACTGTGAAATTATCTGAGCACGTATACCAGGTCTAACAGAAGTAAATAGTTGGGTGTTTTCACCGGCCTTCCAATGCTGGTGTAGCAGTTGCAGAGTCGTTTAAAGAAAGTCTACGCCACGTATTGCATAGGTATCCGGGCCATGCTATATTAGTCGGAGGACACTTCGACCTCAAGAGTATAGTTTTTCACCTCTCCAGTTTCATTTCAGGCGCTACAGACAAGCAGTATTGAAACCTAATATTGGACACGTTTCCCGAAAACTGACGGAGCAGTTAAACCGGTATCCCAAATGCAATGGAAATATTTTAGATCTTATAGCCACGAACAGGCCTGATCTTATTAATTATGTCAGTGTAGAGAAAGCAGTTAGTGATCACGATATCATCATGGCGTTAATGGTGAACAAAATTATTAAACAAATTAAGAAGGCTAGGAGCCTGTTTTTGTTAAAAAGAGTCGATGACAATTGTTAGTATCACACTTAGAAAATGAATGGACATCGTTTAGATCCGGTACATTGGATATACAGGAATTGTGGACTACATTTTAATGCATTCTAAAGAAATGGTTAGAGAAATATGTGCCTATAAAGTCGATTAAGAATGGAAAAGGTCAACCGTGGCACAATAATAATGTTAGAAAGCTACTGAGAAAGAAATGGCTCTCGGTTCAAAAAATAAAACACAAATAATGAGAGGCAAAAGTTAATAAACATTCGTGGGTATATAAAATGTTCAAATGATCGTGAAGCTTAAGGGACTTAACTGCGGGGTCATCAGTCTCCAAACTTACCTTATACTAAAGACGACACAAACATCCATGCCCGAGAGTGGATTCGAACCCCCGACGCTGAACGACCTCGCGGATTGGAACATAGCGCCTCAACGCGCTCGGCAGCTCCGCTGCGGCTGTATAAAATGATCGATGCGCAAAGCATACAACAATTACCACAGCGATACCTTAGCAAAAGATCTTTCGAAAACACGAAAAAATCCTAGTGCTATGTAAAATCGATAAGCGGGTCAAAGCCCACTATCCAGTTAATCTTTGATCATTCCAAGGCAGTAATAGAAGAAACCAAAATAAAAACTTAATTTCTCAGAAGTCTTTCACGCAGGAGAAGCGCACTATCAAATGGAGGTCATAGTAATAGCCGGCCGCGGTGGCCGAGGGGACTAAGGCGCTCCAGTCACGGTCTGCACGGCCACTAGGGTCGGAGGTTCGAATCCCCCCTCGGTCATGGATATTTGTGCCGTCCTAGTTCATAAGTAGTTTGTAAGTTTAGGGACTGATGACCCCGTAGTTAAGTCCCATAGACTATACAAACATTTGAACATTTTTTTTCATAGTAATAGCCACTTCCGGTGTAGAAAAACAGCTAACAGAGCTGAATACAAAAAACTTCCGTGGTCCGAATGGAATACCAGTTCGGTTTTACAATGAGTATTCTGCGCCATTGGCCCTTACTTAACTTGCATTTATCGTGTATCTTTAATTCTCCGCAAAGTTCCTAGTGATAGAAAAAAAGCGCTGCCGATTATAAGAAATGTAAGAACTGACCCACATAATTACAAGCCAATAGCGTTAACATCAGTTTCCTGTAGAATTTTGGAGCATATTCTCAGTTCTAAAATAGTAAATTTCCTTGAGACGGATCTATGAATCAGAATCATCGTTCGTGTGAAACTCAGCTTGCCTTTTTCTCACATGACATCTCGAGAGTTATGAATGAAGGGCAACAGGCAGATTGTGTTTTTTCTGGATTTCAAAAGGCATTTGCCGCGGTGCCACACTGCAGATTGCTAACGAGCATGTGGAATAGGTTCGCAGATTCGTGGCTGGCTGGAAGACTTCCTAAGTAATAGACTGCAGTACTTTGTTCTCTACGGCGAGTGTTCATCAGATACGAGTGTATCGTCAGGCGTGCCCCAGGGGAGTGTGATAGGACCGCTATTATTTTCTATCTATATAAATGATCTGATGGACAGAGTAAGTTGTAATTTGCGGCTGTTTGCTGATGATGCTGTGGTGTGTGGGAGGGTGTCGTCTTCAACTGTAATAGCATACAGCATCACTTAAACAAAATTTCCTGTTGGTGCGAAGTATGGTAGCTAGCTCTCAATGTAGAAAAATGTAAGGTGATGGGCATGAGTAGGAAAAACAATCCCATAATGTTCGAATACAGCATTAGTGGTGAGCTTCTTGATGCTGTCGCGTCGTTCAAATATCTAGACGTAACACTGCAGAGCGATATGAAATGGAACGAACATGTAAGGACAGTTGTGATTAAGGCGGACAGCCGACTTCGGTTTAATGGGAGAATTTTGGGAAGATGTACTTCATCTGTAAAGGAGACCGCGTGTAAAAAGCTTGTACTACTACGTCTTGAGTATTGCTCAAGTGTTTGGGACCCGCAGCAGATCAGTTTAAAGGAAGACATAGAGGCGGTTCAGAGGCGAGCAGCTAGATTTGTTACTGGTAGGTTCGAGCAATGCGCGAGAGTCACGGAACTGTTTCGGGAACTTATATAGGAATCGCTGGAGGACAGACGACGTTCCTTTTGAGAAATTCTGTTTGAAGTAATTTAGAGGGCGTGAATTTCAAGCTGAGTGTAGAACGATCTTGCTGCCGCCTATTTACATTTCGCGTAATGATCACAAAGACAAGAGAAATTAGGGCTCGCACAGAGGCATAGAGACATTCTTTTTTTCCTCGTTCTATTTGGGAGCGGAATAGAAAAGGAAATGCCTATTAGTGGTACAGTGTACCCTCCGCCACGCACCTTACGGTGGATTGCGGAATATATATGTGGATGTAATTTTGGGAGAGTATTCTATCGAATACTATTCAAGGTCTGTTTAACAACTGTAAAATGTGAGATAAGATCTTAAATAGATCAAGTAGTACCTGTGAAAAGGTTTCTATCGTACAAACTGGGCGCAGCTTCATAACACATTACAGAGAGCACATTGCAGGTCTGGGTCGTAGTAAATCAATATTTGGACAGTACCTCATAAATGATAATCATCCTGAAGACGATATTACAAAATGCCTAAGCATCCTTCACAACGCTTCTAAAGTATTGCTATTAAACACTTTGGAAGAACTGGAAATCTTTGTGTACCATAAGAACAACCCCCTGGCAGTATTCAATGAACAATTAAGACTTTCTTTCCTTTAATAAAAAACCGTCTTCATTGCAAATTGTTTTATTCCTCATTTAATGACGCGTTTCGCCCTTTAGTAGGGCATCTTCAGATTACATTGCGCTCTGCGTGGTGTGACACCGTAAGTTGTTTTGCGGTGTTTCCATGTTTTTGAATTTTGGATTTCCTTGTAGCCCTACAAATGATCGGATAACAACGAATTACAGTTGGAACATACTTGGTAAAGATGTGAGAAGCATAAAACCGATTTTTAAGGTTACCTTAGTAGAAGCGGTGGTCTCCGATGATACAAGATAAGCCCATGTTTACAATTACGCTCACGGGCCGTGGGCGGGCGTGTTTGCTGCTCGCCGACTTGTACAGGAAACTGTCAAGTCCTCTTTCCACAGAAATCTGTACGCGATATTTCCACGCTCCTAAGCATCCTTATGTGCACTGTATCTGATGTGATAGTGAAGTAGAAACGTGAAGTTACACCTACAGCACTAAAGCATCCACGTTCGGAGTCCGTGAGTTGTCACGATGTCCAATGATTACTGAGTTCGCTGATATGGAGTACCTGGAAGAAGGTAACAGCACAATGCACCAAAACATCAGAAAGATAGCACGACACGAGGCGACCGATATGCCAACGTTCCCAGCAACTACTCTTACAGTAAATCGATGATTTTCTAAAGCAATTTTCTTCACCGCTTCGACATTATAATTTGTTGCTGATGTGATGAAACGTCCAGAGCGTAGTTAATAATAGCTCCTGTCGTTTTTAAACATTTTTAACTTACAAAGAGACCACATGGGTATCGGATTTTAGAATTTATTTACATTTATGTTACGCGAAGATAAGAATTCATATAAGAATCAGCCAAAGCCATTCAACGCAACTCTCAGAAATTCTCCAAAAAGTTGACATTTTAGTTTTGCAAGTATACGTAAGTACGAATAATTAAAAGTGGTGCAGCATCTTCTGGTGCAGCTCAGCTGGTAGCATTATGGCTTTATGACCGTGAGGTTACTGGTTCGATTCCTTCTGTGATACTCTTCTTTTCTTTAACTGCTTGGAAGCCAAGAGTAATTATGGAGATGACTTCCCAAATACAGTGTCGTAGCTCACTCTACACAATATGAACAATCAAAGACAACCGTCTTCAACTAATAATGTAAAAATGTAATTTGTTGTCTTATAAAATAAAGAAAATTACGAATGAACAAAAATAGTTCATTTTTCGTATAATTTACCTTTAGGTATTAAAATGTGTAAGTACCCGAATTCAATAAAAAAAAAAAAAAAAAAAAAAAAAAAAAAAAAAAAAAAGACGGATTCATGGGTTTCGAATTACAGTTCATTGGGTTGTAAAGTCAGAATGCTACCACCTGCGCTACATTGACAGTTCTGTAACTCTTTTAATTATTTGTACTTACAGGTACTTGCAAAAGTTAAAAGTAGACTTTGTCGAGATTTTTTTTTTTTTTTTTTTTTTTTTTTTTTTTTTTTTTTCGAGCTGCAAGGAATGACTTCGGCTGATTGTTATTTGTTCTGAACCTGACGTACCATTAAAAAAAAAAAAAAAAAAAAAAAAAAAAAAAAAAAAAAAAAAATCTTAATTCCTATACCCATGCGGTCTCCTTGTTATAACAGTCTCACCGTATGCCACTGTTATCATTTCAGTGTTTTAGAGCACTCGATTCCAGTTTTTTTCGCACAAAATTTGATACAAATTATTTTCTCCATTTTTATAACAATCTTTCTACATGACGGAAACATACCTATCAAAAATAAACAAGCAAGTTGTACGCTTGATCTGTGAACGTACATGTCCGGGACGTGGGTTCCAACATAATAAAGAAGGATCCATAAGCGAATAAAAGTTTCTCGCTCAATTTGGAAAGGCATCTTACTTTTTGAACAGCGCTCGTATGGTACAATAGTCGAATGAAGCATCTCGACGATGAAGGAAGCGTGCGGCAGAGGGTCGGCATGTCATGAAATACGCAGATGCTGGCAGTGCGATTAATGCCGCTTTCCGCAGGACACGCGTATCGATAGTCGGCAGCTATCGAGAGCGGTCGCCGGTACATCCCAGCGCAATCACCGGCTGCGGGGGGAATCCCCGCAGCGGCGCGGTAGTTGCAGCCGCGGCTGCCAGGAAGCGCGGTCTTCACGGGCCATCAGGCGCGCCGCAGACGGACTGGCCGCCGATTCATCTGCACGTCGCTGGCGGTCGACGCTCCAGTGGCTCCGCACACGCGCGTCTAATGGAAATGGATCGCGTCGATCTGGGCGCCGGAAACGTGGCACGACTGCGGTTCGTTCATCTCGTAATGCGCAACATTATACATAATGCGGCCACTGCGGACGGATGTCCACACGCGTGAACGTTCGCGAGTTACGTGCACCGGATCGCTAACAGTTTCAATATTCGATTTGCCGCTGAAATGAAGATTACGGGGTGCAAATTATCCGACAGGAAACGTAATGCACTGTCAGCTATATTTTGACGTATGTCGAATACGTTCGTTTACTGGAGTCGTTCAGCATGACGCAAGTTGCGAATTTCCCTTCGCTGATTAGACTAACATTGGCGGGCGTATAGGGCACGAGTATCAGTTCAGCATAGACGGTGACCCAAAACCTCGTTAACATTTCGAACGTCAGTACTTCATCTAATAACCTCTAATATTCTTCTGTTCATTTGTACGCTACAAACGTTCAAATTGTTCTCCGCTGATTGGAGCAGAAAGTTTTGCACAACGTTGCATTCTAATACATGCAAGTGTTTAAATATTTTGTGTATTAATTATGCGACTTTTGGTTACAGCGTTTACTCTCAATAAAATTTACATAATTTAATATAAGAAATATATTAAACAATTAGTTACAATTAGTTATATAGAAAAAAATCACGAATACCCAGAGAAAGATGTGTCAAAATTGCATAGCATCCAGTGTAGAACTTACGAAGATTTGGTATTAGGAACATCTACGTTTACAAATGTAAGAAATTTCTTCAAAAAATGCATTGAAATTTTGACACATTGTTGCCCCAGATATCGCTCCTTTTTTTTTATTTTTTTTTTATTTTTTTTTTTTTTTTTTTTTTTTTAATATTCATTCTGTTCAATCATATATCGTAAAACATGGCAACCAATAACATCATTTTTAGGTATATGGTAAAGTAGGGGAACCAGGGGAAAATGTTTGCCTTAAAACTAGTTCTTGAAAAACAACTAGAAAAGAACCTGACAAAGTACATAGTTTCGTAGATGTAGAGAAAACCTTTTACAATGTAAAGTGGGGCAAGTTGTTTCATGTACTCATAACAGTTGGAGTAGACTACAAAGACAGAAAAGCAATACGGAACCTCTAAAAAAACGAGACAGCAGTTAACTATGCACGGACAAACAATGAAGAGGTGAAGATAAGAAGAGGTATCTGACAAAGCTACGGTCTATACCCAATTATTTTTAATTTACACATAGAAGAGGCGCATAAAAAGACAGGGAAAACTCAGAGATAGGTATTTTAAGTAAGGCCAAAAAATATATATGTTACGAAATGCTGATGACATTGTTGTACTAGCTGAGAGTGAAAAAGACCTTATAACCCTACTAGATAAAATGGATAAGATTATGAGGGCAGAATATAACTTGAAAATATATAAAGCAGAAACAATAGTTACGGCATGTGTCAAAAGGGCAAGCTAAAATAAAAGTTCATGTAGGCAATGACTACTGGAAGAAGTTGAAACGTTTAATTAAAAATGTTCAGTCTCTGTTACACCACCACCACCATCATGGAATGGAATGAAATGTATTGAAACGTTTACTTATCTAGGCAGTAGGATCGCCTGGGAATGAAGGAGCAACGTAGAAGTAAGAAACGGAACTGCACAACGAAAAGCTGCTTTTAACAAAAAGAAAACGCTTTCAAATTCTAACAACGTCAGTCTTGAAGTCCGAAAAAGGTTTTTGAGGTCTTATGTCTGGATTTTGGCATGCTATGGCTGTGAAATATTGACTCTGGGAACTGAGAAAGAGAAGAAGCAAAATTCTTTTTAGTGTTTTCGAAGCATGCTCAAAAATTAATAGAGACACTTACAAATGAAGCGGTCTTGGAAAAAGCGGGTGAAAAGAGAAGGTTTTGGAGCCTGATTGTCAAAAGTAAACTTAGAGACAATCTAATGAAACATGAGGGACTCCTGGAAAAAGTAATAGAAGGTCATGTGTGGGGAAAAGACGAAATCGACGACCACTCCAGAGATACATGGACCAAATCATGAAAGTGTGGAGTGAAAGACCTATGAAGAAATGAAAAGTGGAAAGACGTACAGAATGGAGACTAGCTACCATCATACACGTGCAATCCTTGGATTGACCACCACAGAGGAGAAGTAACGTAAAGAAATTCAAAGAGTAAATAGGATTTTAACACAGTAATTTTTGTCCCGTATTTAACTTTATATGAGCTCAATGTTTGACTTAGTATACATCCGCTTAAAACATCGTTTCTACCCATTTTTGCGCCAGTAACATTCTCTCGACTGCGAGGAAACAATGGTTCTTTAGGATCCCAAAGCTGATGCCACCTCTTGGCACATGTTTAAATGTTCATGGTGACTGCACTGGAAAAGTAAATAAATGTGCATATTGGAGTCCGTGAAAAAATTTATGTTCCCGGCGTGTTATTTTCACTCTGCAGTGGTGTGTACGATGATATGAAACTTCATGGCACATTAAAACAGTGTGGCCGGACGCGGTGGCCGAGGGGACTAAGGCGCTCCAGTCACGGTCTTCACGGCCACTACGGTCGGGGGTTCGAATCCCCCCTCGGGAATCGATATTTGTGCCGTCCTAGTTCATAAGTAGTTTGTAAGTTTAGGGACTGGTGACCCCGTAGTTAAGTCCCATAGACTATACAAACATTTGATTTAAAAAAAAAAAAAAAAAAAAGAAAAAAAGAAAAAAAGACAGTGTGCCGGAACCACGTTTCGGATCTGGGTCCTTTGCCTTTCGGGGGTGACGCTTTGCCCAAAAACGCAAAGGTTCCACTTTCCAGCACACAGTTTTAATCTGCCAGGAAGTTTATAATTTACATTCATATATACAATTTCTCTTACTCAGCAACAAATCGGTGAATCAGAAGGGGAGATCTTTGCTGTTAGGAATGATACCAGTGGTAGTCCAATAGTCCAATTATTTTGTCGCGGATAGGAGGGTCCAAATTGCTTCTACTTTCTTTCTTTCTTTTTTTTCTTTCTTTCTTTTTTTTTTTTTTTTTTTGGGCGGGTTGTGACTGACATGCAACAAGATCAAGTTGCGAACTCGGAAACTCCCTCCCCCCGCCTACTGATCAGTCTTGAATGTTCCAAAAACTGCAAAAGTTTTTCAATTTTTACTCATTTCCACCGCGATGGAGCACATATTCGACAAACACAATTCTGTCCATTTTTAAACTACATTGAATTTCCTACAATTTGAGACAAAAATAAGACGGGAAGACCCAATTGAACCTGAGATACAGATTTTCAAATTTTGGCAAATTTTCCGGAAAAATACGAAGTTCATGCGATTTTTCATACGAAGTTGAATTTATACATTCAGTACCGTGTTTGAAATGATAAAGTAAAGATGAAATTTGTTCAGTTTCATATTTTGAAATAGGAGGACATTTAGATACAGGAATTACTAAACATAATGAGACATAGGAAGGGAACGATTTCCTTACACTTATTATTGTAATTACTATGATACAAAAACTCCTCCCCCCGTCCGCCCTCCTCTCCTATCGTCCATCTTTTGTGTTCCTTTCAAAGTCGAATCTGTAGTCTGTAATCAGTTCACAGGAGAGGCCTGAACGGTCAAATGCGGTTGATTCAGTAATTGATACGTGACGTGCCATTGAGATTCGAAGTTTGAGCTGTGTCGGAATTGAGTCGTCATCGATTTCTATGTCTGTAATATGTAGTGAGAGTTTAAACGAAGGTGGTGTAATTTTGGTGAAGAAAATTGGAGTTAAGACCCTACTAGTGTCCACTACTGCGTTAGGAAATACTGAAAAATAACGTTTATGGTAACTTGTGGCCGAAATTTATACAGCATACCAGAAGTGCTAGAGCAATCCGAAGTTAAAGTAAGTAGCTGTTGCCCGTGGAGACACAAATGTCACAAGATGTACAACAGCATTCAGCAGAGAACGGTGTTCCCTGTGTGCCGCAGTAATAACAAAAGAGTTCATTTAAGCGCAAAAGAGAAAGCCGACAGAAAAAAAGAAATACTGTGGTCGCTATCGAGAAGGAACTGAAGTGAAACATACTGAAACCAGAATGAAACTTCACTCCGCAGCGGAGTGTGCGCTGATATGAAACTTCCTGGCAGATCGTAAGTGTTGGTCAGCCAGGCCACCGATTAAAACAGTCACTGGGAGAAACGTCTGGAGGATACGGCGGGTGGGGTAGGACTTCCAGTTTCAAAGCTTCCAAGTACGTCTTGACCTCTTTTGCTACTTGTGGTCCAGCGTCGTCGTTGTAAAGTCACTTCATCGTGCCTCTCGCTGTGTTGTGGCCGTTTGTCTTTTAATGCTACGCTCAAAAACATCATTTACGTACGAAACGAGCACTTGCGATTGTTTCACTTTGTTTAACACATAATAATAGTCGCCGTATGAAAACACTTTGGTCTCCCTTGCAATAAACACGAACTGAAAGGCAGAGGCCTTTCTGATAGCTGTCGACAACCATCTCTTGAAAAACCTGTGCGTGGTGCCTTATACAGTCCCCTTTGGTGAAATAAATGGTATCTCAAGTGCTACGAAATCAGTACCCTCTGAAACTCGTTCCTTTATTTTCATGATCCGTGCCTCACCCTTTTCAGCTGGTTTCAGTATGAAACTTCCTGGCAGATTAAAATTGTGGGACCTTCGCCTTTCGCGGGCAAGCGCACTACCGACTGTGCTATCCCGACACGACTCACGATGCCGCCTCACAACTTTACTTCTGCCAGTACCTCGCCTCCTACTCCAAAGAAGGGCAGTTCGTTTTGTATTGTCGCGATAAAGAGGAGACAGCGTCACGGAAATGATTCAGGATCCAGGATGGAAATCATTACAACAACAACGCTTAACGCTGCGGCGTGGGCTACTTACGAAACTCCAATCGCCAACATTCTCCTCCGAATGTGAAAATATGTTGTTGACTCCTACCTACATAGATAGAAAACTTCATCAGAATAAAAAACGAGAAGTCAGAGCTCGAACGGAGAGATTCAGGTGTCCTTTCTTTCCGCGCGCTATTAGAGAATGGGATGGGTGAGAAATAGTATAAAGGTGGTTCGATGAACTCTCCGCCAGGCACTTAAATGTGATTTGCAGAGAATCACATGTAGATGTAGATTTAGAATGAACATAACCAATGCTGAAATTAGCCACACTGTAGTGAAATGACAAATGAACAGACAGGCATTCCACATATAACAGGCCATATGTAATCAGTATACATTTAAAAGTGAAGTGCTGTGATGTGCGGAGATGAAAAGGAAAAAACGCAACAAAAACACACGAAAAATGCTGTACACAGCCCTGAAACACTCGCCAGGAAAAAACGAACTCCAGCCAACAAGACGGAGAAGCAGTAGTTACATGTAGAGAAGAGACATCAACACCGTGAGTAGGCAGAATATTAAATTAAAAACACTTAGGCCTAACGTGAAAAATGCTTTTTAAAAACTGTTTTTAATCTATTTATAGAAAACAAATTGTACAAACCTTTGTATCATTTCAGACCACAGAAGATGCTTTTAAAATAAAAAAAGCGAAACGCGTCTGGTGTAAAAATAAACCTCTTAATTGCAGTCAGCATAAGACAGATTACCTCTATAATCAATCTTTTGGTATTATTTATACTTGTAGATATGGTACGTGTTCTTTCAGATATAAACAACCGAGCTAGTGAAATAATGGACACAAGGTACCAAACTCTTTGTCTGCATTGAGTATACAATTTGTGTAGATTAAGATGAGTGCTCGGATAAACTACCTTTCAAAAGGAGGGAATAAAATGCTGGTTCGGGACAAAATGTCATCTTTGCCAACGAGATTACTTTATTGCCCTAAATGAGCTAAAATGTTTCGATATTTCTCATTGGTGTTACTTTGACATCGCTAACTGATAAGCATACGCTATGTGGCCGCAATACTTTTCCCCCACATTTGAAGACCTCTAAAAGCTTCTATGCAGACAAGAAGTAACGCTACTCAACAGATAGGTTCCTGGATATCTGTGTGGAACATGGGGTCTGAATACCACTGGATGCCGCCTTCAGCTAATCTGACTGCTGGTTTCACCGAGGAATGGCCTGTGTGGAGAACACTCAAACGACACAGAATTGTAGACGAAAGAGCCGATTTGCAGAAACAGGGTTACCCAACGTCGTGTACCCTTTGTGACGACGGATCACTTATAACAGTGTATACTTTGTCCTTCAAGATGCACCGTGATGATGTGATGCCCGTAAGAACCTAAGCCGTGGAAATTGCCAAATACTAGGCTAAAGCCACCTATATTGTCATCTTTTATTTATCTTAATTTCCTTTGTTAACCTTTTTCTTTCTTTCTCATTTTTAACAGCATATTATGTAAACTATGAATTACAATATGTAACAAAATTTTTAACTTCCGATCACTAATTTTGTAGTGATTCTTATGTATGCATATTCATGTATCATGAACAGTGAATTTGGAGATTATAACATGGATAAATAAATACATAAATCTCTACCTACGTTATTTCGTGGTTTTATACGCCTACATATAACGAAGTTAAAGGACTTTTGAGAATGCCTGTTTCTTTTATTTCTTTTCGAATAAACCTGGCAATTATGTTTTAATTGCTTTATAGTGGCTGTTTTTTCATTTACGACTATTTTCAGCAAATTCACGATAACTCGTTGGTTTCCATACACGTGTGGGGTAAGCAACCGGTTATCCTCGAGACATGGTACAGAAAAGCGTCGGAAAATGAAGGCCAAAGTGAACCTCAATTAATTAAGAACGGAAACGAATTTGAAATTCCAATTTAGGAACTTGTTAAGAAGGAATTAAGTGAAAGAAGGCAACGCCGGCTAGGTTGTTTCGCTGGCCCATCTCGAATGAAACGTTTCTTGCATACAATCTCTCTGGAGGGAAATATTTTCTGCTCGTCGAGCTGAAAATGGTTTCTTAGCGCATCGTACGGTGCTGTTGCACAGTTTCTGAAACTGCTGCATCCATTCTGATGGGAGATAATACGTTAGGTCCCTCTGTATGTATTACTGACAACTTAGCTATAAGCGAGAAACCACGCTGGCATTCCTTATGAATACATGTTACTTCCAGACATCCCAGGAAAATTGTTTTTGAGTAACTTCAGGATGTCATTTGCGAAGTACATGCTAGAACCTAAATGAAACCTCTGTAATATTTATAGTTCTCTCTTATATGTGTTGTGAAAGACACATTATACGTATAATTGGATGATGTTTAACAAGAGTAGTCGCAAAACTTATATTCTTGCTTTTCTACACATGTTATGTGCTATTACGCGATAACGTCTTCTGAATCGTTTACCCTCCATTGTTAATGCCAATCGAAGATAGCCCGTGATATTACACTCATCGAAAACAAGTACAGTTGTTGAGTGATTCTAATATCTTGACAATTTCTTACATGTTATTTTTTAATTATACAGATTATTACGTTAAGAAAACTACACTATATGTTCCTTTCATGTGCATCTACGCAAATACTCCGCTGATCGCATTTGACTCCATTCCACAGGGTTAAGTGAAAAGCTTTTACACGAGTATTTCTCTACCGTTCCATTCTCTACTAACGCACGGAAAATAAACATCCAGATCTTTCCGTTTTCGATCTGATTTTTCTTAATTCTGTAAGTTGACTCCATAATGAAAATTGTGCCTCCCCACCACAATATTGCAAATAAAAACAAGAAAGTTCCAGTTTGGTGGACAGATATAAAATATTTATCTGAGATATTTACATATCGATACAGGTTTCGAGTCATGGCGACTCATGAGCTCCGCATAAAACATTAAACAGTCAGATCCATAAAATAACTAAAAAGGTCATACTACTACATTTTGCAAGTTTAAAATGAGGTAGCTGCTTATATTTACCTATACATTGTAGGTGAATCAACGATGTTCAAATGTTTGTAAACCTTATGGGACTTAACTGCGGGATCATCAGTCCCTAAACATACAAACTACTTATCAATTAATTTATGCTAGAGACAGCGTAAACATCCATGCCCGAGAGGGGATTCGAACCCCCGACGGGGAACGACCTCGCGCATCGTAACACAGTGCCTCAATGCGCTCGGTCGCTCCGCCGCAGCGAGGTGAATCGCCATGTAAAAATTTTTTAATTAATATTCCATAACGCACCACCAAGCCTGAAATTTCTTGACTTTCTCTCAATGTATGATGATCATGTTTCTCATGTAGTTTGTTGCTAACGAATCATTTCGTATGTAGAAGAGAAGTTGGTAAAACAAATTTCGTAAATAAATCTCACCGCAACAAATAACGCCTTATTCCTAATGATTTTCAGTCTAGCCCGTGCATCATTTTCGTGTCGCTCTCTCGTCTATATCGCGATAAAACAAAACGAGTTGGCCTTCTCTGAACGTCCTCTGTATCACATCTCCGTGGCAACGTGGCACGAATAACGTTTAGGTCGTCCTAAAATCTTCTGGCAGCCATGAATGCAACGGGATGTGTCCAGAAACAGCGTATTGCAGGCCCATTGAGACATATTGCTCCACTTCTGAATGGCAGGATTCCTGAGATCGTCTGTCGTTGATGGTGAATGTTGACGACTAGAAATTGTTCTGTTTGGCAAGCTTGTATGCAATTCGTATCCGGTGAGCATGCAGGCCAATCCATTCTTCGGTATCCACGTCTCGTCACGTTTCTAGCACGACCAGGTCGGGCGTTACCATCCCTTAGAGTGAAACCTTCCCCTACTGCTCTGCAGTAGGGGGGGGAGGGGCGGGGGTGTCAGAGAATATTGTTCTCATGCACTGCAGCAGTCATGTTTGCCTGTTTGGAACGAGTATTATGCAGGGGCCACAGGTTGTTCCTCCATATAATACGACCGAGCTACCGGGTGCTGGGTAACATGACACAATCACTGAGGGATGCTTGGATTTCCTGTTCGCCTCCATATGTGAGCCGAGTTGTCAGTGTGCAAGCCTATTCACAATGCGTCGGAGAACACCGTTTTGATGCAGTGGTCTTGTGTACTGCGTTCATGTGCTCTAGCTGATCTTACGCGGTCACCCCTGTGGAGACTTCGTCTGTGCTGAATTACCCTCGCCCCCTCTTCCAATATGAAGAGTATCGCGCACAGTTTGGCCACTGACAGTAAGCCATGGGGCTTCTCGGAGCTCGTGGCTGTCTTTGTATAGTGTCCACACCGGTCCTGAACTACTGACCCGCTACTGAATGCGTTTCCTGGAACTTTTTCGACACAACTAGAGGACAATACTTTCATTAATGTGATCTATATTTCGCAACGTTAACTTTTGTTTTGTCCCGTCAGTTTCATTGTTTCTGATGTTGTCTGCCGCAGTGGAGCACTAAACATGTCGGAAATACAGATATCTCCCCACTCCTTTTGCACCTCCAAACGTCCTGCCACGATGCCCACTCGTCGACAATAGAGACCGTCTGTCCTATAGTGAAATCCCTTGTCTCAGATTCCAGGCTGTCAGGACAAGATCAGTAGCTTACGGCAGATAATGGAGAACTGCTATGAGTGGAAAACATTTTTGTACCTGTATGATTTATAGATCTAGAAGAGGCTAATGACCGTGTTCCTAGGAGGTTGTTATTTCTACAACATTATGGAAAACGAGGCGTAGACAGCCAGGCAGGAGTCAGAGATGACGATAAATTGACCATGCTTCAGAGTAGTTTCATAGGTAAGACAAGGCAGGAACTTCTCAACAATGTTGTTCAAGTAACAGAGATAAAAGAGTGCTGCATCACTTTGGTTTCAAGGTGTAACAAGGTATAGGCTAGTGTTTTAACGCCCACCTGGTTCCACCGTCACAGTGGTACAAAGAAAGTTTACGCTCAGTAGGTCGAAGGTACCTGACCAATGCATTGTTAGCCGGAGGCGACTTCACCCTGCATAATACAGACCGGGATGTCTATGTCTTCACTAAAGTGCGGCGGAGAACCCGAGCGCATTGAGGCGGTATGCCACGATGCGCGAGGCCGTTCCCCGTCGGAGGTTCGAATCACCCCTCGGGCATGGATGTTCAAATGTTTGTATAGCTTATGGGACTTAACTACGGGGTCATCAATCCCTAAAAGTACAAACTGCTTATGAACTAGCTAAGGACGACACAAATATCCATGGCCGAGGGGGGGGGGGGCGATTCGAACCCCCGACCTTAGTGGCCGTGCGGACCGTGACTGGCGCGCCGCAGATCGCTCGGCCACCGCAGCCGGCTGGCATGGATGTTTGTGCTGTCTTCAATATCAGCTAGTTCATAAGTAGTTCGTATGTTTAGGGACTGATGATCCCGCAGGTAAGTCCCATAAGATTAACAAACACTTGAACATTTGTCTTCACTAAAGGTGCTACAGGCGAGCTGTCTTGTGAACTACCGTTGAGCACTTTTCCGGACACTGCATTGAGCAGATAAATCGTCATCACATACGCATTGGAAAGGTCATATACATTATGGCTACAAACAGGAGACACTTCCTCCTGTAAAGTTGTTTTCCTTTCATCATTTTTCTTTAGACTGTAATACCCCTAACGCAGTAACTATGATGAGGTGCCTGACACTATTTGGCTTCAGTTAAAAGAGAAAAGTTGACTACGCAAATCTGTCTGCAAATTTAGTGATGTACAGTATGTTTCAATAAGCCAAATATCGAAACACACACCGGAGACTACAAAATCTCTCTGAAAAATCAAATCTTACAGTTATTAATGAGTGTTATATTGATTGCACGTTCACGGACTCGTAAATATCGATCGAAAGAATTATCTTTAGCGATAGTGACATTAATTTACTTTTAGTCATGCAATTTTTTCTTGGCAGCTCCAAAACTCCAGAAAAGTAGTGGCAAATTGAACGTAATTTAGTTCTACAAATCTTTGACAAACGCTTTAGCGTTGGCCACCGTATGAATGCAGAATAAAACTACACAGAATTGTAGATGCGATATTAATGTAGATCGCGTCCGGCTGTTTACTAATTTATTTCCTCGTTAGCTTTGGCTGTGCGATGTAATTACAATAATTAGCAACGAGAACACGACCTGCATGCCGTCATCATGAAAATGCCAGAAACTGAGGAAATTTTAGTGGAATAGCGGAAGCCTTTTTTCCAGCGTAATTAAACTAATTTTGTAAGCTGTAATTAAAATAGCCCTAATTAACCTACTAATGCCAGTAAGCAATTTCAGTCTGTTTCTACTGCACCTGCAATAATTTGGTTGCAAGTATACATGCAGCAAAGTGTTTTGGTCCAGAATGATTATTTTTTGTTGTTGTCAGTATTATCACTGCTTCTGTAAGATGCCATTAAATTCGTACAATAATTAACGTCTATACGCACAATAATATGATGTAGTTTTTCTATGTCACGGACAGCTGAAGAAATTGGAACCTAAACAAAAAAATGGGGGGGTTACTAATATTTATAACAACTAAATAAGAATGTGGACACAGGTTGGAAATATACTCCGTTTTAAGAAACGTAACAGGTGTTTTGTACAAATCTTAAACAAATATTTCGTAAATAATTTGCTTCATGTTTGCATTTAACGTGATGGTGTATGTTTCGCTGCTTTTGTGGCGATCAAGAAACACGCGGTAAATAAACATCGCAGCTTCCTTTAGATGTGTTTTCTGCGTATATTGGAGGAAAATATCTGGTGGAACGGTTATAAGGATTGTTTCTTTCGATACTTATTTTCATATACAAAACTAGCTGCTTGGGTGGAAACATTTATGACCGATTGCTATCGCAGGCCTCAGTAGGTCTACTCTTACGGTAATCTGTAAGGATACATATGGTATAATATTTTGGGGTAACTCTTCAAGTCAGTCAAAAGTCTTCAGAGTCCAAAAACATGTAATACGTATTATTTGTGGAGTAAATTCACGGACGTCCTCTAGAAGCCTCTTCAAAGAACTGGGTATATTAACTACTGCCTCTCAGTATATTTATTCCTTAATGATATTTGTCATAAACAATATATCCCTTTTCCCAACAAACAGCTCAGTTCATACATACAATACTAGGAATAAAAATGATCTACACGAGGACTTAAAAGCACTTACTTTAGTTCAAAAGGGGTCCACTACTGAGGAACACACATTTTCAACAGTTTACCCCCAAGTATAAAAAATTTAGCTACAAATAAAGATCAGTTTAAGAGGAACCTAAAAGCCTTTCTAGTGGCCAACTCCTTCTACTCCATTAGTGAATTTCTAAATTGTACAAAATGATGCATGTACTCGTACTATATTAGTATTATTATATTATCAGCTAAAAAAAGGTTAAAAATATGTATCTATATTTACATTATTAGTATTATCTCTTATTCAACTTGTAAATTTTGTTTTTTCACATGTTCCACATTCATGAGGATCTCCTCAACATGGATCTACGGAACGAAAAACTAATCTAATCTAATACAATCCTTGACTTACGCATATACTCCTTGGTGTATTGCAAATCGCTGGTGTGCTGCAATCAGTAGTTGATTCAGCAGTAATGTAACAATCCTGAGCTCGATTCGTCGAGGAGTTATCTCAGCTCACGCAGTAGGCCTTATATGATTATCTGCTATACCAGGCTTTGCCCAGGCATACATGCATTTTTCCAGTATTTTATTACAAAGGAAAATAAGAATTAGGAAAACACTTCATCCTCACGTAATATTGAAAACAGCTTATAAATTTGAAACAGTAGAACAAAGAAATATGCATAATGTACAAAATTATAAAATCAGTATCCAAAGAATGAAAAATATTAATAATACACAAATAATATATAAAATTAATTTAATTCAAAATTTGACTAGAAACAATATTAAGTCACTCTCGATCTTCCGTTTTCGTTAATCGGCTTCTACCTTACTATCAGTCAATTTATGTTCGTTTTCATCCAGTTCAATACTTAGTACATCATATATACCCTTGACTATGTGTCCTGCAATAATATTTTTTTTTTTCCGGATTGATCCAGGGTAATATTAGTCAACTGTCTGCGATGAATAAACAGTGGATAAATAAAGTTTCCTAAATTACGCGTTGCGTGATGTAAAAGTTAACTGATTCTTCCGTCGCTTCTTGGTAAAACAAATTCATTTTGAAAATTAAAATATACAATTTTGTGTTTGTTCTACGGGTTTGTTTATTTTGTGAATCGATTTTAGGCTTATTAGGCCATCATCAGATATATACTGAAGTTCAGTCAAAGAACCTTGTGTTGTCAGTAAACCATAAGAGATGTTACATACAGAAAAGTAAATTAACTTCTTTTGTGGAGCAGTTACAGTGTAAATAAATATTTGAATGAAATCTGTAAATTAATAGTACTGAAAAAAGGAAACATAAATACCATAGATAGAGAAACAGTGCAAACATCTCACAACATGACTAAAAACTAAAATTAAACAAGAATCTAAGGGTTGTTCGAAAGACAAGGTGACACAAATAGTAGAAACCTGGCACATTATTATGACTAAATAAACAAAAGCAGTAATTCTTTATTTAATAACTATAACACTATAATTGAATACGTTTCTTTTCACCGTTTTTCAGTTCGAATTCATACCTCCGATTTCTTAAGCTTCTCAGTTCTCCAATGCACCCCACCTATTCCCTCTTCTCCAACTCCTATTTTTTGTCTATTTGTTTATTTGCATTGTTTCTCTATGTATGGTATTTATGTATGGTATGTATGTATGGTATGTATGGTATTTATGTTTCCTTTTTCAGTACTATTTACGTTTCCTTTTTTCATTCAAATATTTATTTACACTGTAACTGTTCCATCAAAGAAGTTAATTTACTTTTCTGTATGTAACATCTCTTGTGGTTTACTGACAACACAAGTTCTTTGACTGAATTTCAGTAAATGTCTGATGATGGCCTAATAAGGCGAAAATCGATTCACAAAATAAACAAACCCGTAGAACAAGCACAAAATTGTCTATTTTAATTTTTGTGACACGTTGTTTACGACGTCATGTTTCATGAAGTACGTGTCGTAGGTAGTTTTAACCACACACCGATTATTGTCTGATAGTAAGCAATATGTGTGCCAAGTTTGGTTGAAATCGGCCCATTATTGTAGGACGAGAAATAGCGCATGTAGCAGCTATTAGGAAATTTCATTGTTTACGACGTCATATCTCCTGAAATATCTGTCGTACTAACATGACAATTTGTAAGTACATTCAGTGGTATGTGTGTCTAATGTCTGCAAATTGTGTGGTGAATGGTGTTCGGAGTAAAGACGTAATAAATCGAAACCTCATGTGTAATTATGCAGTTTTTATGAACCAAATTGTTTATGACTTTATATCTCATTAACTATATGCCGAACGGATATAATATCGAAGGAACATTCAGTGGTTTATATTGTACTGTCTGTGAAATGTATCTCAAATAGAATTTACAGTGTAGAAGTAATAACTTGTAACGTCATGCCAAATTCCATAGATATACGACATGTACATCCGAATAGTAGTAAGCGATAAACTTTTTCGTTTCATCATTTTGTTGAGGTTGGCAGCGAAAAACGTTTCGTAAAGATATGAAATTATGTTCAAAGTTTATTGCAAGCCGCTAGGTGTCAAATGGTTGACGAATAAAAATCATGCTATCGTGCGCCGCAAGATGGGGCAGTTTTATTGTTTATGACGTGATATCGTACGAACTATGTAGGTTGTTTTTGCAGCCATAGCAAATGTAGCCATAGCCTGACTTTAATGAATATTTGTACAAAATTTGGATGAATTCGGTTCATTAGTTTAAGAACAGATGTAGACTATTATTGCATGATGCGGCCGTTTTTCACGACTGTCATTGTTTGTATAAGTCGTAGGTGGTTCAAACCCCGACAGCAAATGTTGCGTAATAGTAAGGAATATGTGTACCAAGTTCGGTTGAAATCGGCCCAGTAGTTTAGGAGGTGATGCAGAACATACATACCCACATACAGCCTATTTTATGATTTGTACAGATAATTAGTGGCACAGAGTTCCGTATTTTGTTTGTGAAATTTGTTTTATATTCCTGTGAGGTTTTCTGAAAATAAGTGTGCGATCATATCAGAGCGAACTGCAATTGTCAGTTGAAAATACCCAGTCACTGTTAGACTTAGGAAATTAGTTGATGCAGGACTTGGTAGGATATAATAATCAGTTAACAAATAATGACTTTAGTTCTAGCTTCTAACTGTTGTTCTACGGTTAGGGCATAAAGAGGTTGCAAGTACTATCGTAGCTCGCTACAGTAGTCAAATCCGTGCTCTGTATTTGGACTGCACCGTCGGTCAAACCGTTAACGTACTTGGAAAGTCGATGACGATTTCGAGTGAATGACGTCACATGCCACCTGGGGGATAGTAGATTTACTTATAATTTCACCGTAATTCGCCAACAGATTGCCCCAGAGCGCCATGTTATTGTACCCTTTAACAGTGAGACATCCGCGTGTAGATCAAACTGGCGCAATGCCACGGAAACGCACTGGTGCTTCCTACGGCCGACTGATTGAAGACCGTCCATATATGGCCATCAGGGTGGCGGGATGCTCCTTTCGCAGTAGTTGACAAAACAGCTGGATATGCTGAGTCAGTTGGGCAGCGATTCTGGCCGCAATGGTCACGTGACCATTCTCACAATCGTAGATGAGCTCCTGGACGTCAACTCTTCACAGAGGTCAGCCGGAATCGTCATGTTGTAAGGGCAGCAGTGGCAGTACATATGGCCCATTTACATGTAGATTTGTAACGGCACATGTACGCGCGATATGTATAGCCGACTACGAGACGTCCGGCGAGTACACACGTGTTGGACACCATGCAGCTCTCCACTGTAAGATAACCGGCTTATTCTAGAAGCGACTTATTTCATTTTGTGCGTGCTTTCTCTTACAGTTCATTAAACTTTCCTGTGCTCGCGTCTTTATTTATTCAGAATCGCGTTTAGTTCACAGATCAGTGTTGATATTTTGATTTATTAGCCCGCGTATACGTATTTCAGATTCGCCGTTAATATTTTAGTGTTAGGTATATATTTTTCGAAACTCACTGTTTATCAAACTTTTGTCTCCTCGATCGTATATTAAGTCAGTTTCAAAGGAACGGTTTAGTGCCCTCATGCGTATACTTCAATTCGCATCAAAGTTACAGTTTAGTGTATACTCCCACAGTTTAAATCACATGAATCGTACTTATTTGGAACATGCATAGATATTTATTATGGCTAGGAACCGTGACTGTCGTGAACGGTTGCAGGCCAAGTTGGTGACTCTTCGCTCGCAGCTTCAAGCGGCGTTGGCTTCGCTGGCAACGCTTGAGACTGCGGTGGGTGGGCGCCGCTGTTGTGAGCCGCTCGCGGGGGTGCAGCAGACGTCCTGTGCGTCTGTTATGCCCTCTGATCGGCCTGCGGCTGTGGCCAGCCCGCTCACTGCCCGCGAGGGTGTCGCCTCCCAATCCGTGGTGGATTGGGAGGTCTCCTCAGCGCGTGTCAGGAGGCGTAAGACTTCCCGGGGGACCGAAGTGGAGGCCTGCCCGGTTAGTTTTATGAAGGCGCTGTCTGCAGCAGAGGATGTTCCTGATGCAGATGGTGTCACTTGTCCTGTGGTCACCCCTCTGACTGCAAGATCCGGGCACTTACAGATGGTGGGTTTCTTAGTACTTGAGACCTCCAACGTTAGGCTGGTGATGGGGCGTCTTAGGGATATGGCTGATAGGGAGGGAAAGAAGTCTAATGTGCACTCCGTGCGCATACCGGGGGGAGTCATTCCAGATGTGGAGCGGGTCCTTCCGGACGCCATGAAGAGCACAGGGTGCAGCCAGCTGCAGGTAGTGACTCATGTTGGGACCAACTATGTGTGTCACTTTGGATCGGAAGAGATTCTCTCTGGTTTTGAGCGTCTATCAGAGGTGGTAAAGACTGCCAGTCTTGCTTGCAAGATGAAGGCAGAGCTCACCATCTGCAGCATAGTCGACAGTACTGATTGCGGACTTGTGGTTCAGAGCCGAGTGGAGGGTCTGAATCAGAGGCTCAGACGGTTCTGCGACCGTGTGGGATGCAGATTTCTCGACTTGCGCCAAAGTTTGGTGGGATTTCTGGTTCCGCTAAATAGGTCAGGAGTCCACTACACTCAGGAAGCGGCTACACGCGTAGCGGGACTGTGTGGCGTGGACTCGGCGGATTTTTAGGTTAGAGGGCCTCTGAACCCACAAAATGGGTTTAAGTCTCAGGTCAGACACAGGTCGAATACAGATCTAAGAACCATACTGTTATAATCGGTGGCGACTTTAATTTACTCTCGATATGTTGGCCTAAATCCATATTCAAAACCGGAGGCAAATATAAAACATCGTCCTAACTAGTTCTGAAGACTTTTTCTGACAACTACTTTGAACATGAACCCACTGGAATAGTAAATGGCTGAGAAAATACCCTTAATCTCCTAGCAACAAATAATCCTGAGCTAGTAAAGAGCATCAAAACATATACAGGGATTAGCGAACATAGAGTTGTAGTAGCAAGACTGAATATCAAAATTACCAAATGCCAAATGCCAAATGCCAGGCTTTCAAAACTAAAAATGCGTGTGTAGATCGGGTAGATCAGTTGTGGCTTACTTTCAAAGACATAATATCAGTAGCCACCGAGAGATTTATACCAAATAAGTTAATAAAAGAGGGGGCTGACTCCCCCCTCCCCCAGTGGTCGGATCACTGTTGCAGAAGAAAAGAAAAACGCATGTAAAATTTAGACAGGCACAAAATCCCCAAGACTGCCACTCTTTTACGGAAACTCACAATCTAGTGCGGACTTCAATGTCAAAAATCTTATAATAGTTTCCACAACGAAATCCTGTCTCGTAATCTTGCAGAAAATCCAAAGAAATTCTGGTCATATGTGAAGTACATTAGCGGCAACACGCAAACAATACCTTCACTACGCGATAGCAATGATAATACTACCGATGACAGCACTGCTAAAGCAGAATTGCTAAACACAACTTTCCGAAATTGTTTCATCAAAGAAAACGAAGTGAACACTCCATAATTCGAACCAAGAACAGCTGATGTCTCACTGACGTCGATCTGCAGTTGGATTTTGGAACATGTTGTTAGTACGAACATTATGAACTACCTCGAAGAGAACGACCTATTAACCAATAGTCAACATGGATTCAGAAAGCACCGCTCTTGCAAAACACAACTTGCCCTTTAATCACATTAAATGATAAGTGCCATCGACAAGAGATCTCAAATCGATTCCATATATCTGGATTTACGGAACGCTTTTGACACTGTACCTCACAAGCGGCTTCTAATGAAACTGCGTGCTTCCGGAATATCGTCCCAGTTGTGCGACTGAATTCACGATTTCCTATCAGAAAGGACACAGTTCGTAGTAATTGACGGGAAGTCATGGAGTAAAACAGGAGGGATATGTGACGTTCCCCAGGGAAGCGTTATAGGCCCCCTTTTCTTCCTTGTGTTTATTAACGATTTAGGAGACAATCTGAATAACTCCCTTAGACTGATCGCCGATGATGCTGTCATTTATCGGTTAGTGAAGTCAACAGAGGATCAAAAGCAACTGCAAAGCAGTTTAGACATGGTGCGAAAATTGGCAATTAACACTAAATAATGAAAAGTGAGAAGTAATACACATGACCACCAAAAGAAATACGCTGAACTTCAGTTACACGATAAATCAGTCAAATCTTAAGGTAGTAAATTCTACCAAATACCTAGGAGTTACAATTATGAATTTACTTAGACTGGAGAGAACACATAGAAAATATTGTGGGGAAGGCGAACCAAAGGTTACGTTTCGAAGATGCACCAGCTCCACCAATGAGACTGCCTACATCACACTTGTGCGTCCTCTCCTGGAGTACTGTTGCCCAGTGTGGCCCCTCAGCAGGTGGGACTGACGGAAGACATTAAGACATTGATAAGGTCCAGAGAAGGGCGTTATAGGGGGGAAAGCGTCACGGAAATGTTGCACGATTTGAGGTGGAAATCATTAAAAGAACGACGTTATTCGTTGTGGCGAGATCTATTTGCGAAATTTCAATCACCGATTTTTACTTCTGAATGTGAAAATATTTTGCTAGCACCCACCTATATAGCGTAGGAGACATGGCCATTCGAATAAAATAAGAGATATCAGATCGGAAACGGAACGATTTAGGTGTCTTTCTTCCCGCGCGCTAATAGAGATTGGAACGGTAGAGAAAGGTTATGAAAGTGGTTAATGAACCCTCTGCCAGGCATTTAAATGTGATTTGCAGAGTATCTATGTAGATGTAAATGTAGTTCATGACTTGTATGAGCTGACAAGTAACTGTGTGATCGCATCTTTAGGCCTACACCTGTTAATTTGTATCAGTTCGCGAAGGCTTCCCATGACGATGTCGAAGATTGTAAATTTTTATGTGCCGATGCGCATTGCTTGTGTAAGAACTAACTCTAGAACTCGGCGTGTATTTAAAAAATTATGTTAGGATAAGGATGGAAGATATCTGTACTGTGCTGTCTCTTTATTGATACTGTTGTGTATAGAACAAACACAACATTTCGGAAAGCAATTCCATTAGTGGATGAGTTGGCAGTGACACTTCAATTTTTGTAACTGTGGATTCCTTTTTCTGGTTAATTTACCGGGTGATCAAAAAGTCAGTATAAATTTGAATACTTAATAAATCACTTAATGTAGATAGGTAAAAATTGGCACACACGCTTGGAATGACATGGGGTTTTATTAGAACAAAAAAAAGTTCAAAAAATGTCCGACAGATGGTGCGTCATCTGATCAGAAGAGCAATAATTAGCATAACAAGAGGCTGCCGATGTGCCAGCAGATTCATGATTGCTCTGTAATGGAGAAACCCGGGTTCGAATACCGGCAGGACATTGGTGACGTAGTAAATTCCATCGTATGTTGCTAGCTAATGATGTTTATTTATTAAACGGCTACTGCGTGCTACCTATTACAACATTTTCTCGTGGGATAGAAAACATTAAAGCTGAGATGAAGGAAAATGAAGGGGTAGTGGTACTCTCCTATCAAAGAAATTTACACGTCAGTTCGGCGTTCAAACCGTGGGTCTTCCTCGCAGAGGATGGAACCAGAACGCAATAAGAAGAATCAGAAGAACTCTCGCGGATTTCATCAGTGTTTTTATTTAACGTTCAGATTTCACTTGAGACCTGGGCGGAGGTACGATTCGACACAATGGCTCCCCCCAGGCCGATAAAGGAGCAGACTCGAAGGTTCGGAGCTTTGGCGAGGGCTACGTGTGTTTCGGGAGGAAAGAAGTTTCTCTGCGACGGAAGTTGGATTTCCGTCGGCCGCTGCACAATGCCCCTAGGAAAACGGCAGGCGACGCCGAGCTTCCGGAGACGTTCTTGCCGGTTAGGCGAACTCGCTTCCAAAGAAATTTTCGTTCTTATTTACGCTTGAAAATAAGGTAGCAAATACGCAAGGTGAAGCACTTAAAACTGATTTTCGGAATATTTGGACGAATAGAAATCGTATCAAGACAAAGTTGAAATAAAAGTTGTTCACTTCGAATAGGGCCATCCATTAAAACAAAATTCATCTCTCCACACCATATCCGGATACTGAAAGAGGAAGAGGTGAGTTTGAAATCTTCAATAGGAACCCCCATATTTTATTACAGATTTGGATGATCCGGGATAAATTGTGTAACTTCTGTATGAAAGATTTTTTTTAGTTTCATGATATATAGCGGTGTAATCAGAAAAACTGATAATGAGTTGAAATTTAATGCAGAAACGATAATATATCTAACAAATGAACATCAGATTAGGAAAATCAGATAACAATTTTTTATATTCTTTGTAATGCTATCATGGACACCCCATACTATCGAATGAAGCACAGTGATCACGTTTTTTTTTTTTATAGATGTGAACAATGGCAGGAGGGTGTCCATAATCATAATGAGGAAAGCAAAGAAAAACTGAGAATGAACATCATAGATGAAGCAGTTAGAGCGAAGAGACTTAGATGGTGGGGTCATGTTACACGTATGGGAGAGGCAAGGTTACCTAAGAGACTCATGAGCTCTGCAGCGGAGGGTAAGAGGAGTCGAGGTAGACCAAGAAGAAAGTACTTAGATTCGGTGCAGAATGATTTTGAAGTAAAAGGCATAACATCAGACGAGGCATCAATGTTAGCATCGAATAGGGGATGGAGGAATTTTATTAGAGGTACTATGCTCCAGACTGAACGCTGAAAGGCATAATCAGTCTCTAATGATGATGACGATGATGATTTTTTTGTGGTCAGATTACAGAGAGATAGGTATCCCATTCTCGTACTTTGAGGTTCATAGAAAAGTTAAAGCAGCTTATCAAAGGTATGATTATTTCCTGAATGATATTTTCACTCTGCAGCGGAGTGTTCGCTGGCATCAAACTTTTCTGGAGGATTAAAACTATGTACCAGAACCGGGATTCGAACCTGGGACCTTTGCTTTTCACGGGCAAGCGCTCTACCGACTGAGCCTTACTTCCGCCAGTACCTCGCCTCCTACTTTCCAAACAGAAGTTCTCCCTCGAATCTTGCAGGACTAACACTCCTGGAAGAAAGGATATGGTGAAGACATGGCTTAGTCAGAGCCTAGGGGATAATTCCAGAAGGATATTTCCACTTTCCCAGCAGGTTCCAATCCAGGTTACGGCACTCAATTTTAATCCGCCAGGAATGTTTCATATGCTAATCTGTGTGGTGTCGCACAAGTATGAAGTGCGTGCCACGTACTTACACCGCGCGCCGCCATATATTTCTCGATCTAATTTACTCTATTGTTTCTAGAGTCTGCTGTCCCACTGGCTGCTCACCTCCATACTGCACACGCGTGCATCCTTTATTCCTCTGTCGGTCTCTTTCTACTCGGCCACCGACACCTACGACCATCGGCGGAAAGAAGACACAAAAATCTGTTCCCCGATAGGAAAATTCCTTCTTAAGCAGTTTCTGAAACTCTATGTGTTAAACGAATAGAAAGATTGCAATATCTGTTTGTTAGAGATATTACCGTTCTCAAACAATTTTCAACTGATTTTATTTTAGCACGTGACAGCGTTGTCTATCACGAAAAAACTTCTGTCATGGAAAACTCTCATATATTTTCACTGAAAATCGACATGTGCTTCAATAAATAGAGGTTCCTATTTAAGACATCAAAGTCACTCCCCCTCCCGTCCCCACGGGTGGTGCATGGGGGTCGATCTTTGTGACAATCGATGGACCTCAGCGAGATGAACAACTTTTATTAAAACTTTTTTTTAGTTGGATTTCCATTTTTCCAGATATTCCAAAAATCTGTTGTAAGTGCCTCACACTGTACAAAGAAAAATTTTAAAAAATGCCGTTCCACGTTATGAGTCATTGCGAATAACGAGAAAACTATTCACAAAATTACATGCGAGGCGCATCGAGAAAATAAGGTTTTGTTTGTTGTTCTTGAAACAAATAAAAAAACTTTATTGGCAACAGGCATAGCAATGATGGAGCTGCTTTTCGACAAAGTCACCAAAATAAGTGAGTCACTTGTCATATGGTGGGATCATCTTTTGCGTCTCTTTGTCCTAGATGTCTGTAGCCCGTGAATTGAACCAGCGCGTGGCAGTCATCTTGAGCTCTTCATTGTTGTCAAAATGCTGACCACAGGACGTGCCATTCGGAAGACAACGCTGCTTATGCTGCTCCAACTCAATTCTCGTCCACACACCGTTCGGCGCGCGGCAACTCTTTTGCAGAAGTTGGTCTGGGAACTGTATGATGTTGAGCTGGTATCGTTTAACATTCTTTCTTGCACCTCATGAAATTTCTGTCATCTTGTCTGAGTTTTGACAACGACGAAAAGCTGAAGACGACTTTCACATGGTGGTTCCATTCACGGATGGCAGACTTCTAGGACACGAGAAGGAAATGGTGATTTCACAATATGAGAAGTGTATCCACTCTTCCGGTGACTATGTCGAAAAGTAGCTGTTGCCAGTAAAGTTTGTCTCGTAACTGTTTTGTCTTTAATCAAAATATCCACGGGTGTACTGCCGGTCTATAGTGTCCAACGGGCACAATATTTCGGCGATCATACATGTCGCTATCATCAGGTGAACTGACGGGCAGAGATCCTGGAAACGCGCCAGCACGGAGATCCGCACGCTACGGCTGCTCGAAGGGAACTGGATTCTAACCCGGTAGCGGGACATTTAAATACCCTCGGCCCGCGGAGCGACCCCTCCGTGGTCCGCGCCCCGCGCCGCGGTCGCGCAATTGAACCGATTGCGACGGCGTCTGAGATGACCTCTGTGTGAGGCCTCTGTCCGCCGTGGTCGTCACTTCGTTACGTTTGCTAGATTTACTCTTAATTAACCCAATCGCTGGTTCCCAAGCTTTGCTAAGATTATAGCCACAGTCACGATTTACGAGGTCGTCACTTGTGCGAATTTCAATGGCCTCTCTAACGACGTAGTCCCAGTATCTCGACGTCTGTATCCATCGCGTGATTCTTCGACAAACAATGTTCTGCGACCGCCGACTTGCTCGGATACATCAATCGTGTGTGCCTGCTGTTCAACGCATCGATTCTCGACGGTACGCATCGTCTGTCCAATATATGACTTGACACACTGACACGGAATCTGGTACACGCCGGCCTTCCTCAAACCGAGATCATCCTTGACGCTCCCCACCGGTGCACGAATTTTATTCGGCGGACAAAAGACAGTTCCAACCTGGTGTTTCTACATCTACATCTACATATACATACATACTCCGCAATTCACCGTAAGGTGCGTGGCGGAGGGTACACTGTACCACTACTAGGCATTTCCTTTCCTATTCCACTCCCAAATTGAACGAGGAAAAAGAGAATGCCTATATGCCTCCGTATGAGTCCTAATTTCTCTTATCTTGTGTTTGTGATCTTTACGCGAAATGTAAGTAGGCGGCAGCAAGATCGTTCTACACTCAGCTTCAAATTCCGGCCCTCTAAATTTACTTAACAGAAATTCACGAAAAGAACGTCGTCTTTCTTCCAGCGATCCCCAATTGAGTTGCCGGAGAATTTCCGTGACACTCGCGCATTGGTCGAACCTACCGGTAACAAATCTAGCTGCTCGTCTCTGAACCGCCTCTATGTCTTCCTTTAAACAGATCTGCTGCGGGTCCCAAACACTTGAGCAATACCCAAGACGTAGTGGTACAAGCGTTTTATACGCGGTCTCCTTTACAGGTGAAGTACATCTTCCCAAAATTCTCTCAATAAACCGAAGTCGGCTGTCAGCCTTAGTCACAACTGTACTTACATGCTCGTTCCATTTCATATCGCTCTGCAATGTTACGCCTAGAGATTTGAACGACGCGACAGCATCAAGAAGCTCACTACTAATGCTGTATTCGAACATTATGGGATTGTTTTTTCTACTCGTGCGCATCACCTTACATTTTTCTACATTGAGAGCTAGCTGCCATTCTTCGCACCAACTAGAAATTTTGTCTAAGTCATCCTGTATGCTATTACAGTCAGTTACAGACGACACCCTCCCATAAACCACAGCATCATCAGCAAATAGCCGCAAATTACAGCTTACTCTGTCCATCAGATTATTTATATAGATAGAAAATAATAGCGGTTCTATCACACTCCCCTGGGGCACGCCTGACGGTACACTCGTCTCTGATGAACAGTCATCGTCAAGAACAACGTACTGCGTTCTGTTACTTAGGAAGTCTTCCAGCCAGTCACAAATCTGTGAACCTATTCCATAAGCTCGTATCTTCGTTAGCAGTCTGCAGTGTGGCACCGCGTCGAACGCCTTTTAGAAGTTTCTTTAAAATGCGGGCGACCTTCCCCAAGAGTGCGCCGGTATATGGAATGAACGCAGTGCCTACATCCTCCCTCGTGTTTTCATCCGTTTCCACGGGTCGTGCTGCAGTGGGTGGGCGGAGAGCCCGCTGAATCTGCCACTCTGAATACCCATTTTTTCGAAATACAGTTCTCAGGTATTCCAATTCCTGGGATAGACTCTCTGCATCGGAGATAGTGCGCGCCCTATGTACTAGAATTTTAAGTACCCCATTCCTCTGTGAAGGGTGGTGGCAGCTGTCTGCGTGTAAATACAGATCAGTGTGTGTTGTCTTCCGATACACACCGTGACCCAGGGTGCCATCTGCTCTTCTCTTGACCAAGACGTCAAGGAACGGCAATTTACCCTCCGTTTCAGTCTCCATAGTGAATTTGATGTTGGGGTGTATGGAGTTCAGATGTGTAAGGAAGTCAAGAGGTTTATCCATACCATGTGGCCAGATGACGAAAGTGTCGCCCACGTAACGGAAAAAGCAAGTAGGTTTCCATTCAAATGATGCCAGGGCTTCCTCTTCGAAATTCTCCATGTACAAAAACGCCGAGAGAAACTTAAGAATGTTTTTTCTTTGTTTAAAAAATAGAGAATATAACTATCTCTGAACTATGATTTTCAAATGAGTTGCAAAGAGCAATACCGGGAACGTAGTCAGTTATTTATTGCACAAGAAGTAAACATTGTACATAAGACACACATTTTGCATTTTGAATGAAACTTTGACTATTTTTTCCCACCCGGTAGACGTCGATACGGTAATCGAATTCTTGCCACAACCGTCCCAGCTTGGCATCGTCGACTGTTGCAGTTGCTTTCCGTATTGTCTCCCAGAACTCTGCTACATCACGCGACAGTGGCGGTAGTTTCCGACGTGACCGTGACAAGGCAAAACAAATTGCCTTTAGGAAATCACGCTCGAATACATTGCATTCGTGTGGATGCTTTGTATCCTAGATTCGACAATTATGCAAACGCTTGTCAATGTCGTCGTCTTTGAGCTTCTGCACTAGATCTTAGATGGCTTCTATCACAGAACTTCCCAACCCGTCATTTCAGCCGGACAGAGGCAACATGTCGTAAGGAATTTGCTGTGCCAGTGGTAAATGGCTTTCCTTGTTGGTCGAATCTTACCGTAATTGGTTCTAAACATCCGCTGAACAGCTTTAGCACACTTGAATTTGTCGAACTCCAACACACAAAAAGTGCGCTCGTTACCGAACCCGCCATGTTTGCGACTAGCGCTGACTGTCGGCCAATTACCAAACTATGCTGTGGGGAACATGTACACGAGAAAAACCTCTTAGGGTTTCTCTTCAAACTGAGTCGTGTATGACATCTGCACAATTTTTAATTCTTATGCAATAAATAATTGAAAATATTCCCGAACTTTGTGTACAGCTAGTATTTATACAATGAGTTTCGGATAAAGACCGTCGTGGTTACTAATGTTTTATTTCTATCTGCAGTACGCGACTTCGATACGGGACTTGATGTTTTGTTTTAGTTGTACGAAAAGGATAACCTTTCTAATATATCAGAGAAAACGTATTGACACTCAAATTTATTATTCGTTATGATATTTGTCGATAAACAACATCTTTCATTTCATTATCAGCGGTAATATGCATATATTTCGGATTTTCGAAATGCAGTTGACTACGAGAGAAGGAAGAGTCTTTACGATTGATGCCTCAATTCATTTAATGTTTTTGCTTTCGCTTTCTCTTTAGTAATAGTAAAACTATAAGCTAAGGTATCTTGAATGACAGCAAGCAGTCGCCTTTTATGTAAAATGTTTTTATCACATTTCTCCCATTGCCGGTTTCGATATGGCTAGCATATCATCATCAGATGGTGAACGGTTTTTTATATTACAGATGGTGTATAAGCTAATTTTACCGGAAATTGCAATCTTTAAAATTGAATGGTCAGATCAATAGAGAGCAGTGGTATATTAGGGATAAAATACTAACAGGTATTATTTATAGACGAATGGGAAAAGTAGTGGAATCTATCAGGAGGAATTTAGGAACACTGGAGACAATACTCACATTAAAACATTCTTAGGAGATGAGTTATGGGGAAGCAAACCTACGTTTTTAGCATTTGTAAATCTGGAGAAACCGTTTGACAATGTTGACTAGAATACACTCTTTCAAATTCTGAAGGCAGCAGGGGTAAAAGAAATAGCAGTTATTAAGAGACCATGATTATGTCAAGGATGCAAGGGTTGGGAAGGGAGTAACACGGGTTTGTAATCTTAAAACCAATGTTGTTCAATCTGTACAATTAGTAAGCTGTGAAGAAACCCAAGCAGAAATTTGGAGAGTGAATTGACGGAGAAGAAATATAAAAACTTTGCGAGTTGCTGATGACATAGTATTTCTTTAAGAATCAGCAAAGGACTTGAAAGAGCAACTAAATGGAGTGGATAGTGCCTTTTAAGGAGGGTATAAGATGAATACTAAAAAGAGCGAAACAATGTTAATGGAATATAGTGTTAGAAAATCAGGCAATGCTAAAGGGTATTAGATTAGGTAATGCGACATAAAAGTAGTAGATGAGTTTTGTTATTTGCGTAGCAAAATAACTTCTGATTCAGTTCAGACAAAACTGTGGTGCTACAGACGTATGATGGAGATTACATGGGTAGAATGGCGGCGGAGTGACCAAGCGCGAGGCAGTTCCCGTCGGGGGTTCTAATCCCCCCTCGGGAATGGATGTTTGTGCTGTCTTTAGTATAAGTCTTCAGTATAAGGTAGTTCATAAGTATTTGTAAGTTTAGGGACTGATGACCCCGGAGTTGTTCAAAATGTTCAAATGTTTCTTAAGCTTATGGGACTTATCTACGGGGTCATTAGTCCCTAAATTTACAAAATTACTTATGAACTACCTTATACTGAAGACGACACAAACATCCAAGCCTAGCGCATCGTAGCATAGCGCATCAATACGCTCTGCAGCTTCGCCGCGGCTCGCAGTTAAGTCCCATAATCTTTACAAAGGTTTGAACATTTTTTAACATGAGTAGATCACTTAAGAAGTCAGGAAGTGTCCATCAGAATTGGGGAGAAAATGCGGTTGTGGCGTATCTTGACTTAGAGAAGTGACACGTTTAATAATGATTTTGCAGCCAAGATCGCATTTTTCGTTTATTATGTTACCGGTTTCGTCGTGCTCGACGCCATCTTCAGACCTGTCGTAATTTACATAACTGAACGACAGGTCTGAAGATGGCGTCGAGCACGCCGAAACCTATAACATTATAAATGAAAAATGCGATCTTGGCTGCAAAATCATTATTAAACAATTATAGATCGCCGAATCGAACTATGAGTTCCTTATGTAAGTGACACGTTGATGGGACAAATTCCGAGACATCAAGGAATCGTCAACTTAGCATGAAAGTGTGTGCGGTAAAAATCGTAGAGGGAGACCGAGTAACGAATAAAGTAAGCAGATTCAAAAGGAGGTAGATTGCGGTTCTTATTCTCAGATACAGAGACTTGCACAGGACACGGTAGCGTGGAGAGTTGCATGAAACCAGTCTGCAGACTGAAGATCAGAACGACAACGCATCTGTATTATGTTTAACAGTATTCAAACAAAAATAATAAATGCACAAAGAATCAGAAACTAAGGTGTTTACTTGCTTTTGTGCTTTTACACACCTTCCGCCGTTGCTGACGTCGCAAATTAGTAACATTTCCTTTCTTAGGTGCAGGATGTTATCTGAGAGGCGTTTCTCCAGCGAGAAGCACACCTCGGTAGACGAAATTCTGTATCAGAGCAAAATTACTGCCTGACTTCCCTCTGAAGACCGAGAATCCCTATTCATTCCTTTAGCTGTGCAGCACTTCGCGTATTTATACATACAGCGTTAGTTGGCGTCCTGTACAAAGCTTCCGGCGTGGCGGCAGACCCATTGTTTCTCGGGGTCGACCGCTGTTGTCGGCACTGTTTGAACTCGGCAACACGCAGAGGCAAAGTTTTTCGTACGCAGCCGGCGCGTTCGCGACGCACGCTGCGTCCCATTGTGTGCGTGCCGTGTGTGTTTCTAGGCGCGTCGACCTACGCTCGCCGTGGCGTTCAAAGACTTCCCCACCTGCCCTCTGTTTGCGTAATGCACGCGCCATTTATCCGAACTCGGGAGTGTTATTGCGGCTGTGTGGACACGAATACTGCTTCAGATAGCTCCCTTTGCAATGCTAACAACCTATCTATTCGACGTGTACGACTTTAACAGGTATCGTGTTCCTCCGAGCGTTATTTTCCCCGAACGTCAATTCCAGAATGCTGACGCACGCTATACATTTTCATGGGCAATGTCAGATAACTGTTCCTCGAAAACATGATATTCCGCTCCATACTCTAGGCTTGTTTAGCGTCCGTTGTCTATGCCCTAACAAAGAGGAAAGTTTCCTGCATTGTGGTGGTACAATTGAAAATGTGTAAGTTGAGTTACAGTAAATAAAACGTACAGAAAGCCAGTGAGGACGAAGCAGAACTAATCGTTAAGATAAAATTAAATCTTTATAACGTTTCAAATAAATTAAACAACTGCAATAAATAAATTATGACGACTTGAAAAGATTGCTAAAGATCATTTTAAATACCTAGGGAATAAACCAAGAATAAACTTCAACTTTAATTAAACTGGAAAATGTACCGGCTTATCGTTTTAAATAATTAACTATTCCAGTAAAATAAATTACCCTACAAAATATCTCAACGACATTCTGAATAAAGGTTACCTCCAGATTATAAGGGGTACAAATGGTAGTAAGATAGCCTTCGGTGGCAAAGATAAAATGTATACTACTGGCATTATGTACACTACGAACCAACTGTGGAAAACAAACACACTACAAAGAAAACAGTAAAAACCAGAACCTAAAGCAAAAAGGAAATGAATCGTAAGTACTAACATGAATGACTCATTTCTCGAACCCAAAAGTGGAAAACAAGATATTTAAAATGTTTATTATGCTTTACAGATGACAATGTTATAAAGACCTATTACCAGAACGACAAATAATAAGTTGGCTAGTTACTCAGTGATTTTATAGGTAGCCTGTTGTAAAATTATGTAAAACCGTGTGATACTCTTATTTCTAGGCCTACTTTCACAAAACTAAAATAGTTATATCTTATCAGATAATCTAAGCGAAATTCATAGGGAATGAACCTGTAAGAAACACTTTAGTTGTATCTTAAAAGACAGTTGTACAGTACACTATAATTTTCAGAACGAAAATAATCCACCCACTGATCATTGCACAAAATGTAGTGAAACATGATTGTTTGGGGAAAGTAACTAAAATTAAGTGTCTTGAATACGGCAGAAGTGCTCACCATATGTTACCTGGTTTCCGCAACTACTAACAGTGCGTTCATCAGAAATTACTAAGGTTGCATGTCACATGATAAAATAACAGGTGAGCGATAAAGCATGAGTTATAAAATACATCAGGCTACCGACTAATGGCTGCTCCAGTAGGGTATTTTTTTTTCTTGGTAGGCATCAATTTGAAATACTAAGCCACAAAATTTTTAGTCTTGACCGCCCCCTCCCAGAAAATGACGCGTCCTTCACGCATTTCAGTGGATAGGCTGAAATTTTATTTTATACATATACATTAAACTTTACCGCTTCTATGTTATTTTATCATGTGATATGCACTCTTAGCCATTACAGATGAAGGCACTCTTAGTATTTGCCGAAACAGGGTAAAATACTTTTTATCTCTGCCGCCAACGGCAATACATAAACGGTCGCTGAAGAAAGGTAGCCGGTTGCAGTGGCCAACGGGACTGAGGCAACACCACCTAGGTGGTGTTGACTGAGGCGATCCAGTCACGATCTGCAAGGCCACTACGGTCGGGAGTTCGAACCCCCCCCCCCCCCTCGGGCGTGGATATTTGTGCCGTCCTTAGTCTTAGCTAGTTCGTAAGTAGTTTGTAAGCTTAGTTAAGTCCCATAAGTTCTACAAACATTTTTGAAGAAAGGTAAACACTTTTAAAATTTTATTAGGTGTACTTAGGTAGAATTAATAACGTATACATTATTTAAATGTATTGACAATCAGGAAAAAACTTTACTTACACGTCATTTTTACATAGTTTGTCAAGTAATTTATTTAACAAAATTGTGCAGAAAATTTAATAAACTTGTACAAGAAAAGACCATTTCGTGATGATTTCAATTATGTATAGATTTCCCTTTGTTCTTACTTTATGTTGCACAGATGACAGGCGTATGTTACACTCAAATGTGTGTATGAATACGTCATATATTCTTTTACTTCGTCCGTTTTCCAGTAGCTATTTGTGTATATGGATCTAATGATCTGCGTGTTCTCGCTCTCAGAAACCATATGAAAGGTGCTCTTACGAGAGAATAAACAAAACTGCATTTCCTGGGATGACACTCCTAAAGGCATGTGTTATTGATATAGCTTTGACATTCAGTGATAGTGCAATTTCTAAGACCACCATTTATATAGATGGATGGAAGTAAGATAATCGTATTGGTTGCTCTGATGTGTTCCCCGAAGTTGTTCGGATAGGACTGCCAGAACAATTTTCTATTTATTGTGCAGCACTGTCTGCTGTCCTGAGGGCACTGGAGCAGATTAAGCGACACTGCAATAGCAAAATTCCTGATCTGCACAGATTCCCAAAGTGCTCTTCTTGCTGTCGATCAAATGTACCCTTCTGATCGCATGGCGCAAGACATTCAGGACGCTGTTCTGGCATAGCAGAGGCGAGGGGAAGAAATAGTTTTCTGCTGGGTTCCAGGGCACATCGGGATCCACGGAAACGAGCTGCCTGACAGGGCTGCTCAAGTAGACCTGTTCCCTTCCACTTTCCGTTCAGTGTTCTGTACTCCTGAAAGCCGTCACGACATGTGTGATGCGGAAAACCATGGTTTGGTGGGAGCCTCAGTGGCTGGAAGTGGACAGTAACAAATTATGCCCATCAAATCTACTTTGCATCCATGGCATACCGCTTTCAGCTCTCGACGAGCTCTTGAGGTAGCTCTGACTCGTCTTCGAATTGGGCTTTGCCCACTAACACATGGTTTCCCCTTACGCCGTGGAACGCAAATGTCGATTAGGCATATTTTAACAGAATGTGTTTTATATGACGCTCTGGGGACAAATTTGGGTCTCCGACAGAACTGTAATTTAACTGATGATAAGGCATATGTACAACGTGTCTTAAGATTTTGTACTATGACTGGACTCTTTCCCAAAACATTGGGTGTGAGATTTTAATATGTGTCAGAGAGGCACCACATTTTACTATGACTAGTTCTGTCTCACTTTAGAGTAACTTTCAACATTACTACGGCATCAGATTGTAAATTTCCACACTTGGCAATCAGTCGATTGTTAGTGGCCTAAATAACCAATCTGTAAGATTCAAGTTATGAAAGAATTTCCCAACAACACTGGAAAGAATGTGCTTGTGGCTCTGACTGTTGCTGATATAGGTGGGAGCGAGTAGCAGAAGCTGTAACCATGGTGGTCAACCTAAAGAATAGAGAGATGTGAATATGCACCGTACGAAAATAGGTAGCCAACCACAATTTCCAACTGGAATGTTCGAAACCTTCATAGTAGCAAGTTAATGTGCTCATAAACTTTCCTTTGCGATTTACCAAAAATTCTAATTGTCTCTTTCTCGGTCTATTTCTTTCTAAAAGGGAGAAGTGTCGCAGGGAGAAAAAAAAGAAAAAGAAGTTTTGAAAACTAACGTTTCTCTATAAATGTGAACGATGATGATCCAAAACATTCATCTCAAGGTCTGAGGGATTGGCTACTGTATCCCACTGAAAAAGGACACCTCCGTAGTCATTGGACATTTACCAAACTGAGAATTTGTGCACTGTACCAACGCACTAGATATACCGAGATGATCAGTCCGCCATTTTGAACATCAATCCTTGGCGTGGTGAACGACTGCTGCATTGTCGTTGCCTTGCCGTTAAATAGCGGCACAGCTGGTTGTGACGTCACTGGAGCGTTCTCCTTCCCCATATAAGGTAATGTTTACGATCCGAGTCGGCTGCGTCCGCCTTTGGTTGCTGGATGTGACGTCACTGGGGCTCGCTTCCTCGTTCCGTATCCACGGCGTCATGTTGCAGTCATTTACCACTTGACAGTTTCCAAGGAGAACTAGGCCGAAAGCTCGTATCTTTCTAACTACCTGACGCGACTGGAAGCCCGATAAGATTTAGGGGGAAATCCAACAGGAAATGTAAATTTTCAGAAACGGCTTCTAAAGTTTTAAAAGTTCTCTGATGCAATTTTCTCCAGTATCAATTCCCATATGCTGCAGCACTTTCACCCTACCAATGTCGCTATCTATAAAAGCAGTCACAACATCACTTACGCCCTCCCCTCCGCCTCTTTAGTGTCTTTATTCCAACAAAACCATTTTTAGTAAGTTAGCCCACATAACGATATCGAATGACTCATTGACATTCTGAGTCTGACCATGCAGACACTTCTTCAGTAATTCAGGATTTGCCAGGTCTCTGTTTCTGCTGCTGAGATCGAATGTTCATGGCAGTATGGACTGTTTGAGTGCCGGACATTGCGGTAATTGCACCATGAATTAGGTCCAGGAGGGCAAAGGTTGTCTACTGGCTTCCCTTTGAAACTTCCTGGCAGATTAAAATTGTGTGCCGGAACGGGGACTCGAACCTGGGACCTTTGCCTTTCGCGGGCAAGCGGTCTACCGACCGAGCTATCCAGATGCGACTCACGATGCCGCCTCACAACTTTACTTCCGCCAGTACCTCACCTCCTACATTCCAAACTCAAAGCTCTCCTGGGAAACATGCAAGACTAGCACTCCTGGTAGAAAGGATAAAGTGTAGACATGGCTTAGCCACAGCCTGAGGGATGTTTCCAGAATGAAACTTTCACTCTGCAGCGCAGTGTGCGATGATATGAAACTTCCTGGGAGATTAAAATTGTGTGCCGGAACCGGGACTCGAACCTGGGATCTTCGCCTTTCGCGGGCAAGCGCACTAACGACTGGCACGCTTCATGATCCGCTTCAGGAGTGCTATTCTTGCAAAGTTTACAGGAATACTTCTGAGAAGTTTGGAAAGTAGGAGGCGAGGTTCTGGCAGAAGGAAAGTTGTGAGGTCGGACGATGATGTGTGCCGGGATATCTCAGTTGGTGGAGCAGTAACCTGCGAAAGGTAAAGGTCCCAGGTTCGAGTCCCGGTCCCGACACAAAATTTTAATCTGCCTGAAAGTTTCTTATCAGCATACATTCCGATGCAGGCTGAGTTTCATTCTGGAAACAACCTTACGCTTTGGCTAAGCCAAGTCTCCACCACATCCTTTTTCCAGGAGTGCTATTCCTGCCGCAAGAGAACTTCTGTGAAGTTTGTAAGGTTGGAGGTGCGATACTGGTAGAAGTAAAGTTGTGGGGACAGGCAGTCAGGCATACCGGAATAGTTCAGTTGGTAGTGCGCTCGCCCACTAAAGGCAAAGGTCCCAGGTTCGTGTCCCGCTTCCAGCAGACATTTTTAATCTGCCAGGAACTTTCATATCAGCATCCTCCACTGCAGAGTGAAAGTTTCATTCACTTTATTAAAAAATTAATAGCATGAAACCCACGTTTCTTAAGAACACTTCGGTTTGGTGACATACTTGAATTACCAATCAAATCGTCACTTTTCCTCCGAAAAACGTCAGCATTTCGACATACAAGGCGTGCTTATGCTATTATAGGATACTATACTGACAGCGTTACCAATACAAACATTTAATTTAACCTGTATAACACAACAAGCCACAGCCTTCAATATAAAAAGTAGATAAAACCCAGCGTTGCCCGGGTATTCATTTGTTTAAACAAGCCTTGTGTTGGTACTTCTCCTATCCAAATGTTCAAATGTTTGTATAGTCTATGGGACTTAACTACGGGGTCATCATTCCCTAAACTTACAAACTACTTATGAACTACTTACGAACTAGGACGGCACAAATATCCATGCCCGAGGGGGGATTCGAACCCCCGACCGCAGTGGCCGCGCAGACCGTGACTGGAGCGCCTTAGTCCCCTCGGCCACCGCGGCCGGCTTCTCCTATCCCTCCAATCAAAATACAATGATATGTGACGTTCATACATTCATTTCATTCAAAGTTTGACTGTAAACGATACTTCTCGTTAGTTGTCCAGTAGCTAGTAGCCCATGTAAACATTCTTTGGTGAGCCCACCTTTAAGCATGGTGTAGAGTAGGGTGTCATCATTCAATGACTGTAGTAGGATGTAGGATGACTTGTACCAAATTTTAGGTGATGTGAGGAATGACAACTACCGCTAAATGTAGGAAAATGTAAGGTGAGGCATATGAGTAGGAGAAACTGTACCGTAATGTAGTGTGCTGTTTTGCAGAGTCGCGTCAATTATATACGTAGGCGTAATGCTGCACAGCGATATGAAATGGAACGAGCATAATATAACGACAGTCGTGGGGAAGGCGAATAGTCGACTTCGGTTTATAGGGATACTTTTGAGAAGTTGTGATTCGTGTGTAAAGGAGACCGCTAATAAACCGCTTGTAAGACCACGTCTTGAGTGTTGCTCAAGTGTTTGGGATATCCACCAGATCTGTTTCAAGGATGTCGTAGAGGCAGTTCAAAGGCGGGCAGCTAGGCTTGTAACTGGTAGATTCGATCAATGCGCGAGTGTTACCGAAATGCTTCAGGAACTCAGATGGGAGTTTCTGGAGGGAAGGCGACGCTATTTTCGAAGAACACAGCTGAAGACATTGAGAGGACCGGACTTAGAGGCGGACTGCAGAACGATTCTACTGTCGCCAACCTACATTTCGCCTAAAGACCACAAGAACTGATAGATTAAGGTTTGTACGGATGCATACAGGCATTCGTTTCTTCCTCGTTATGTAAGGGAGTGGGACAGGAAAGCAAGTAACTAGTACTGGCACTAAGTTAGCTCCGCCACGCATCTTTGGGTAGATGTTGGATGAAATATATAGATGTTCTATACGGGATAAAGGCAGAAAATGGGTAGGTGGAGGATGGAGTAGAGAGAGAAGAGATGGATGGGAAGAAGGCATGAGTAGTTGACGGAGAGAATGTATAGAACGGTTGCTTTTGTTAAGCTCAATTGTAGGTCGCCTGCTTCAGAGACGGTAAACCACCTGAGCCTCGTGATAATACAGAAAACGGACAAAAAGATTAGTTACATCAAAGACCTCACAATAAATCATCGTTGCCTCAGATATCATCTTATAACTGATTTCTTTCTATGAATCCACAGCAAATCAGATTAATCACTTTATTGCTGTACTCCTTCGGTGACAGTGTGCTGACTAGCATTCGCCGGCTGCGGTGGCCGAGGTGACTGAGGCGCTCCAGTCACGGTCAGCACGGCCACTACGGTCGGGGGTTCGAATCCCCCCTCGGGCATGGATATTTGTGCCGTCCTAGTTCGTAAGTAGTTCATAAGTAGTTTGTAAGTTTAGGGACTGATGACCCCGTAGTTAAGTCCCATAAGCTTAACAAACATTTGAACATTTGACTAGCATTCTTCTATTTTACTAGCTCACTCATTTCTGAGTCATACAGCAAAGCGTGCCCAGAATTAACCAGTTTTATGTAAGTTGGCCAGAGAATTGAAGTGCTTTCACCAACAGCAGCGAAAACCTCAGGTGGTCGAAATGACGATGAAATGTTTTTCCGTTATTTGCAGAACCAGTTTCAGTAAATTAAACGGTGTCAACTCTCGCAATAGGACAACACGGAAAATGAAATGACAAAATTCTGCCTGCGGTCAGTAGAATACAATTAAAGTTCAGCTTCGCGGTATGAAACTATTTCGATGACTATACGTAAATAACCTTCGTGGAAACGCATTTTTTATTTACGGTTGTTACACACAATAAACGTTTAATTTAGTCAAGCAATTTACCTGTGAAATTTAATAGTCTTTACTGAATGCCGGCGGAATATTGTTTAGAATAATAGCTGCGGCCCTGACATCCCGCCAACAAATAACAAACACACCAGAGAATCTGTACAGGGCAGTGATATAACTGTGTAAATAACTTCATTGCAAATATCAACATGATATCTCTGAGTTCTGTGTGTTCAGTTGTTTTGTAAATAACAAAAAGTGTGTTCGTAAGAAAGTCAAATAAAAATTGTAATGAATATTCTCCTGTGGATATTCATAATTTTAGTTCAGTTGTTTTGTAAATAACAAAAAGTGTGTTCGTAAGAAAGCCAAATAAAAATTGTGATAAATATTCTGCTGTGGATATTCATAATTTTAGTAAATATATCCGTCACGTCAGTGATAAATCCTCAATTGCCTGCCTACTAGAGTGTTTGACTGTTTTATGGAAATCGTTTTAAATTGTTAATTATGTCATATTATGCTCCGAACGTCCTTCTTTTACCTCGTGCATTTTAGTACTTTTAAAAGAAAAACGAAATGAAATTTAAAAGTTTTGAAAGCTCGCTAAGACGCTACATTTGAGTCACGTGATGCCTGTGACGTCACGACATTGTTGTTGCTCTCGTAAGATACAGAAACAGTGTTACAATGTCTGGACATTCACGTTCGCAAAATGACCTGAAGTTCCGCATAGTATCAAAGCATCTATAAAGTTCCAAAAAGTGAGAAAATGCGCAAAATATGGTTGACACTAGCTCGAAGAGGTACAAATGAAATAACGGCCAGTTCATGTTTCTTTCTGCAAGGATCATTTTGATGTAAGTAAACACTTAATATTTCCTTAGTTCACTGTTACGTATCATTCTCTTCTACTTCAAAGATGTATAGTATTGTGCAGGTTAACGAGATAATTTTTACATTTGCGAAGTAAAACCTAATATATTTGGTGAAAGTATAACATGAATATTGTTTTAGCCCACTATAAGATAAAGCAATGATGATTTATCTCCAGTAAGTGCATTATTATCGCCAGTAAATCTTATTCAAACAACTGTTTCAATAACGGGTAATTGTTTTACACATCTACAACGGCCTTCTGGTTATTTTACTACAACATACCCTATCGTAAAATACGTACATGGGGGATGTCTTTAATGCGCCGATTCATTTATCCTTTAAACTTTCATAATATCATCGTTGGACCATCCCACAGACTCCTGCGTAGAAGGAAGTAATTAAAAATGAAATTATCCATTAACTGTATGCATTACTGGGTTAAATTTTACCAATGATCCCGGCGGCCTCCAGTGATAATGTTGGCAAGAGAAGCTGAATAGCGAGGATCATGTGACGTCGCTATTAGCCAATCGCGTGACAATGCAAATGTTTAATCGTAAAACCTTGGGTTTACGAGCGTAATTACTTTTACTGACCGAACAAAGGAATATACAAGAACCTGTCAATCATGGAGCAGGAACAGCATTATTTTATTTACTTCTTTGTCTGTACGATACACTAATGTAGTCATTCTGTGTGGCCCGAACATCTTGGCAAAAGTTTTTCATCGTGTTGTTGATGTTGCCGCCAGGATGGAATCTAAAATTTTACCCTTTACTACTTAATAAGGTGACACCAACAAGTAGGGTACTTTTTTCCAATGGCATGGAATATATCTAGCAGTAATTACCTTTAAATGTAGGTAAGCGTTACTTACAATGCAGTCTTCACGTTTCTTATTTCTGGCACATAAAAATTTGCATTCTTTTTGAAGAATGAAGGTACAATAAATGCATCAATTTTAGGGAGGTTTCCGCTGTCAGCCTCCAGATAATTCTTCCATTGTGGCATAAAAGTTTTTACATAACGAAAAAACTAAACTTTACGCTGAGAAATTATGGAAACGCTGACAATGATACAACTCCGTTTTCTAGTTACCGCGTCCCAGTACTCTGTGACGTCACCAGTTCTTCAGGCAATAACAGAGCGTCTTCGATCACGTGATCTAATCGTGAAATTTAACGATTTTGAAGCATTAATTACGTAAAAATAACAGATGTTCTGTAAGAGTAATGATCGAAAATGCTATCTGAATCTTATAATGATTCAAAACAACAATTCTAAACATATTCTTGACACATCAAAATACCCTATCGATATCGACAATTATTAAGGGATGACATACCGTGGCGAGAAAGTGCAGTATCTGACGATGTGTTAAAGAACGATCACTTGCCTAGGGAGAGTAATCATCCGTGCAAGGCAGTGAATAGTATCAAATTATTAGAAATGTCGGACGAAAATATATGATTCTTAGGGGCCCGTGTCAAGGGTACTGCAAGCCACAGGAAGTTACGGATTCAGTGTTTTGGTTAATTCTTGGTCCACTGATCGTTTGTATACCTATCAGAAGACGTGGTGTACGGTAGCTATACTACAGTACAGGGTTACAATTTAAGAATTCACACTTTCAGCTGCCCATTCATACTGCAACATTTGATGTTTTCATGCCGGCCGCGGTGGCCGAGGAGACTGAGGCGCTCCAGTCACGGTCTGCACAGCCACTACGGTCGGGGGTTCGATTCCCCCCTCGGGCATGGATATTTGTGCCCTCTTTAGTATAAGGTAGTTGATAAGTAGTTTGTAAGTTTAGGGACTGATGACCCCGTAGTTAAGTCCCATAAGCTCTACAAACATTTGAACATTTTTGATGTTTTCATATACCACCTTGCTTATGAACATCAGTGGTGAAACAGCTGAGAAAAACCAATGGAAAATATATCCCGTAATTTCCAAGTCGCGTTACAGTTTTAGATAGAGTGTTTATACTGGGTTTCCAGAAAAGGGCTCCTGATTTCAAAATTAAATATCTCGAAAACAAAGATCGATATAGGAATGCAGTAAACGGTGTCTGTATTGTGAAAGCTGTAAGAAGTTTATACCGCAGTTTAAAATAATAGTTACAAAAGCTGCTAACAGATGGCGCTCTACGCTGTACAGCTCATATCAGCATACACAAGTGAAATAATCGTATGAAAACACCCTTTGCAAACAATCACGTCACAATGTTTTCAAAATGTTCACCATTGGCACTACCGAGGTGGCGCAAACGAAGAATTAAATTCGCCATCACATTTCGCAGTGTCTCAACCGAAATGGATTCACATGCCACAGAGATCGACGATTGAAGCTCGTCCAGCGTGGCGGGATGCTTCTGGTAGACCATGTCTTTCACTGTGCCCCACAAAAAAAAAAAAAAAAAAAAAAAAAAAAAAAAAATGTCACAGGGAGTCAAATCTGGCGAATACGGAGGCCAATTCATGCCTGCACCAGTAAATTCTGGATATTCCAAAGCAATGACTCTATTCCCCAAGTATTCCTTCCGAAAGCGAAACACTTGTTCGGTCCAAAGTGGTTGGGATCCATCTTGCATAAGCCTGGTCGATCCTCTAACGCTTGCTGTGTAGCGACAAATTGTTCCAAAATTGCAACGTAACGTGCACCACTGACCGTTTCTCGAATGAAAAAAGGGCCAATAATGCCTCTGCTGCATACTGCAGCCCACACAGTAACTTTCGTTTCACACCAATATGGCTTTTCAGAACCCCAAAATCGCCAGTTCTGCTTATTCACGTATCCATTCACGTGGTAGTGTGCTTCATCTGTAAACCAGATGCAGCCAACATCAAATCCTTCACTATCAACCATTGTGAGCATCTGATTAGCAAAGGCAACCCTTTGTTGCACAGCTCGTACGGGTATGGCCTGGTGCGTTTGAATTTTGAATGGAAACATGTGTATGCTCTGTCTCAGTATTTTCTGCGTGCTGGAACGCTTCAAACCAATCTCAGATGCAATTCTACGGACGGGTGATAATTCCAGAAACTGTGGCGATATTTTCAGGCGTAACTGTGGTTTGCTTACGGCCAATATGCCCCACAAGATCATCAGTTACGCTGCCTGTTCGTTGAAATTTTGCGAAGAGCGTGCGAATGGTTTTCGCATCGGGTCCTTTTGGAACATTAAATCGTCATTGAAAACTTAGTCTTGTTGCCGTAAAACTCTCTTCTAACCTGCGGTAGTCTAGCACTAGAAAAACGCGTTGTTCAATGGAGTACATGGTTTTAATCTCTTCCTTCGGTACGCTAACCTCCTTTCACGTTTCAATAGTGGAACTGATCGCTCTGGGCTTTGGATGACTATTTATACTAGGCGTTACGTATGACGATTACAGCGCCATCTGTTTGCAGTTTTTGTAACTATTATTTCAAACTACTGTATAAACTTGTTACAGCTTTCACAATAAAAATACCGATTACTGCATTCCTCTATCGATCTTTGTTTTCGAGATATTTAATTTTGAAATCAGGGAGTCCTTTTCTGGACACCCTGTACATTCTTTTGTAACTGCATAGTGCATCCATCCATAGGTCTCCGTCTACGATTTTTACTCAACACATTTCCTTCTAAAGTGAAGCTGACGATTGTATCATGTCTCAGAATGTGTCCCACTAATCTATCCCTTCTCTCAGTCAGCATATGTCAGAAACTCTTTTTCTCCTCAATAATGCTGAGCACCTCCTGATTAGTTAAGTGATGTCCTTTTCTGGACACCCTGTATTTTTGGAAACAGTTCTGTTTCCTTTGCGAAAACAGCGCCTTTGTGATATTTTTTGTGCTAAAGCAGTCTAGAGTGCAAATTTAGTGCATTATTATCAACTATTTTCGAGCAAATGGTGGACCATCTGCGAGATTGTGTGAAGCGTGCGAGTGGTCCGGTGTTTGTGTTTGCTTTGGTTTCAATGTATGAGTGCGCAACGGATTTGATTTAAAAATATTTTTTATAAGCCTGTTTAATATGTGGCTTATAAGGTGAAATATTAACCCTGCAAAACAAAACGCGGCACACCGAATCGGCAAAACTATGGTGCTGACTATATCAAGAAGCAAAAATCAGAGAATAAAATTTATATCTGAATCTCACTAAAACCGCCAAGCACTCAATTAATAAATGAAAAAGTGACAGGGGGGTGGGAGCTATCTAAAATATGAGAAACAAGGATATAGCCAAATTATTCATTTATTAACATTTAAAAAAACACGAAGACAAGACATGACTTAAGTACGTGACGGTACACTTAAAAATATTGCAAAATGCATATGATAGTTGATTCAGGGCAGAGGAATCCTACCGTGAGAGCAGTGATTTGCGGATTGAGAATTTTACGCGACCTTAAATTGCGTAGTGAATGTGCATTCAATATATTGCATTGCGTATGAAAGAGGAAGTTGAATTAACATGCATTATATAGTGGTTCCAGAAAGAGAAAGAGCAGACAGACATAGAAAAGAGCTAGTCGTGTCGCGTAACTTTACCATTCTTCTATCTTCGATTGTGGAACGGCGTCGTGGGCGCAGCACGTCGGGAGTATGAAGTGTTTTTACAGAGCATAGCGGCCAGCATCGTGGTGCGAGCTAGCGTTTGCCCTACGCTGAAATGCTAATTAAAAATTCCCGGAAAGCCCTATTCAAAATTAATTTAATTTACTATGGACGACGGTATGTGGCCAAAGAAAAACAAGCAAATATGAACTGTTGCTCCACTGCTGTATCTACGAATGACGCTAACGGAATTTGAGTGCCAGAGTAGTATGATTTGAGTTAGGCTCACGTAATAAACATGCGCAGCGGAGTGAAGCTCCAGAAAATGGAGCCCAAGCTGTTTACATCGCACATACAGGAGAATGAACCTGAAGTGGCACAAACCAATGTTTGTCCACAGTGCACGCAAGTACAGCATCATTGGTATTGGAAGCTCAGTAGTGCCGTTTCTTTGCTTAGCGACTGCGGGTGGCCAGCCAATGAGGGACAGAGGTTGTAGATTCCGGATCTAACTGAACTGAAAAATTCCCCTATGACTCGGCATAGTGAAACGTCTCTCACAAAGTAATTTTAGACCGGGTATAACTGACATTCAGTGATGCATTGTTTATCTGGGGATTCGAAAATGTTTCACACGTGTCTCTCTTTCATAAATAATGGTGCAATCGTGAATGAATATAACTACTGATGCTGTACAATGGGATTGCGGACTGCTGTGTCGTTTGTTTCAGCTTATTATCGCGGCATGTGCCAATTACAACCACAAAAAAACAAGGGAAAAAAGGAAAAAGAGACACCGAAGAAATGTCCCATATTCATTTCATTTTTGCAAATAAATAAATAAATAAAACAACAAAAAATATCCCTGTGTCCCTTTCTGAAAAATAGTTATCAAAATGTCCCACAATATGGGACAAATCCCACGGGCTGGCAACACTGCTCCCGAGCCGGAGTCCGTTTTTCGGCGGGAGTCTCCCACACCAGCGTTTGCTGAGGTGCGCAAATTGAATAAGCGAATAGTGGGCGGGCTCGTACGAGTGCTAGGAGGGAGTTTGGCTTCGCAGAGCAGGCTGCCAATTCGCGGTGGTCTCGTATAGATTGATTGAATTTTTTTTTTCTTTTTTTTTTTTTTTTTTTTTTGTTTTGTCAGGAAGTTCCGCGGCAATCAGCGAAGCTACTTTGGCGCCTAAACTGCGGGTCAACGTCTCCAGGCGAGACATGCGGCACTCTGCCCATACGAGCGCGGCTGTTTGCCAGGGCCAGAGCCGTGGCCGAGGGTGGCAGAGAGCTAGTGGGCGCTTTGTTCCAGGGTACCACTAACTAAAGACGGGGCCGGTGGTCTTGGGGTAAAGTGCTCGAATGGAAACCTAAGGGTCGCGGGTTCAAAACCCGGTCGGGCCTCTGATTTTTTAAGACTGCACTTTAACCCATCCTTCACCTCTCAACAATGTGAGGAGTCGCCAGAAAGGACACGTGGTTCGGATTCCATGTTAAGCTGTAGATCCCCTTTCTCCGGTTGGATAACTGGGGTAGGCTAGGGACACGCAAGTCGCCGAAGTAGCGTCCAACTGAAAGACTTGCACCAGGCCAATGAGCCACACGAAATTATTATTATTATTATTATTATTATTACTAGCTGCCGATTCCGCCATCGTGCCGCTGGCTCGCTACACAGGGTGCTCGGACGTCGGCTCCCAGCTTCACATAGTTTCCTCAAACCAAAACTCCTTTTTTTCAATAACTCCTGTATTAATGAAATGACTACAATACTAGGCAAAACAGTAGACTAACAAGGAAAGTACTTGGGCTCGAACAAACATATCTGTATGAACGTACATTTCAATGTGCTGGTGGGTGTTGTTTTTATGCAAAACTTTGCAATCATGCTCTAGATATCACTGTAGATATAATTGTAGACGCATACGTAATGTAGATATCTGAACTATAACTTATGTAATAATCGTCGTACATGACGTTCTCTAGCGTATTGTCATCAAAAGCCGTGATGATAGTTGCAACTTTAACCTTCTTCTCAGAAGACTGTTGGTTTTCACTGTCACTGCTTCCATCACCTCTTCCCGCACTTACCGTAGCACTGCCGCTAGCAATGTGTTCTTCATCATTATCATCCCTATTATCTACATCTACATACATACTCCGCAGTTCACCGTAAGGTGCGTGGCGGAAGGTACAGTGTACCACTACTAGGCATTTCCTTTACCATTCTACTCCCAAATTGAACGAGAAAAAATAGAATGGCAATATGCCTCTGTACGAGCCCTAAATTCTCTTATCTTGTCTTTGTGATCTTTACGCGAAATGTAAGTAGGCGGCAGCAAGATCGTTCTACACTCAGCTTCAAATTCCGGCCCTCTAAATTTACTTAACAGAAATTCACGAAAAGAACGTCGTCTTTCTTCCAGCGATCCCCAATTGAGTTGCCGGAGCATTTCCGTGACACTCGCGCATTGGTCGAACCTACCGGTAACATATCTAGCTGCTCGCATCTGAACCGCCTCTATGTCTTCCTTTAAACTGATCTGCTGCGGGTCCCAAACACTTGAGCAATACTCAAGACGTGGTCGTACAAGCGTTTTATACGCGGTCTCCTTCACAGGTGAAGTACAACATCCCAAAATTCTCCCAATAAACCGAAGTCGGCTGTCTGCCTTAATCACAACTGTCCTTACATGCTCGTTCCATTTCATATCGCTCTGCAATGTTACGCCAAGATATTTGAACGACGCGACAGCATCAAGAAGCTCACTACTAATGCTGTATTGGAACATTATGGGATTGTTTTTTCTACTCATGCGCATCACCTTACATTTTTCTACATTGAGAGCTAGCTGCCATTCTTAGCACCAACTAGAAATTTTGTCTAAGTCATCCTGTATGCTATTACAGTCAGTTACAGACGACACCCTCCCATACACCACAGCATCATCAGCAAACAGCCGCAAATTACAACTTACTCTGTCCATCAGATCATTTATATATATATAGAAAACAATAGCGGTCCTATCACACTCCCCTGGGGCACGCCTCACGATACACTCGTCTCTGATGAACACTCGCCGTCAAGAACAACGTACTGCGTTCTATTACTTAGGAAGTCTTCCAGCCAGTCACAAATCTGTGAACCTATTCCATAAGCTCGTATCTTCGTTAGCAGTCTGCAGTGTGACACCGCGTCGAACGCCTTTTTGAAGTCGAGAAGAACACAATACGCCTGTTGCCCTTCATCCATGGCTCGCAAGATGTCATGTGAGAAAAGGGCAAGCTGAGTTTCACATGAACGATGTTTCCTAAACCCGTGTTGATCCATGGAAGGAAGCTTTTCCGTTTCAAGGAAATTTACTATATTCGAAGTGAGAATATGCTCTAAAATTCTACATGAAACTGATGTCAACGATATTGGCCTGTAAGTATATGGGTCAGTTCTCTTTCCTTTCTTAAAAACGGGAGTCATCTGGGCTTTTTTCCAATCACTAGGAACTTTGCGCTGAATTAAAGATTCGCGATAAATGCAAGCTAAGTAGGGGGCCAACGCCACAGAATAGTCTTTGTAAAACCGAACCAGCAGACTTTTTCGTATTTAGCTCTCTCAGCTGCTTCTCTAAACCGGAAATACCTATTGCTATGTCCCCCATTTCGGAAATAGTACGTTGATCAAATGATGGTGCATTTGTGCGATCCTCCTGCGTGAAAGATTTCTTAAAGGTTAAGTTTAGAACTTCAGCTTTCCGTTTGCTTTCTTCTATTACTGCCCCGGAATGATCAACGAGTGACTGGACAGTGGGCTTTGACTCGCTTATCGATTTTAAATAAGACCACAATTTTTTCGGGTTCTCGGAAAGATCTTTCGCATCATTATATGTTAGTGTTACGACAGTATCTAACATATGCTCATATTTCTGTACCATAACAGATACGAGAAACCATGCGAATGATTCATCTTCTACAATAATACCATCTTCACGAACAATTGTTCTCCGTAACTTCATCTCAACCAATCGCAATGCTTTAGCAGTATTGATTATCAATCGCCGCTCCATCTGACGCTTCACCACACAAATGTCACAAAACGCAACTTCGGAGGCACACTGCACCGTCCCTCCTGGCGAACCGATAGCTCAAAGTGCAATGTGGCAAGGCACACGCAGAGGTCTCTAACCGACGACTGCAGAGTTTTGCAGATGCAGGAGTGTCACTAGTGCTATAAGGGATCTTTACATTATCTCTCGTACGATTTTGATGTATATTTGTTTGTTCGAATCCAAGTAGTTTCCTTGTATTTGAATACACATTCAACACAAAAAATGAATTAAATATTTAATTAAAAATGATAATTAAATCCGCAAAAAATTTAATAAATTTAAATATGAAAGCGTCACCAAAGACGTGACGTAATTCAAGGGGAGCAAAACCCTCAAGATGGCCCTCCATTGGGTCGAAACTAATTGACAATAAAAAATTCGCGATCTTGAGTGTTTCTAGAAAAACCTTTTTCTTACAGGATACAGATTGGGTGACTCAACTGCTTAAGGGGAGTGTCTGGGTCAGACAATCGAGCGATATTATTTCAGGCGCTTTATTAGAAAATTACCTCGAACAGTGAAACAGGGAGGTGACAGGAGGAGATAATGTCTTATCACAAATAATAAGAAAAATACAGGAATTTTTCGAATCAGTTAGTGTGGAAGGGTAAACAAATGAGAATAATGCCTTTAGAGTATCAACGAAAACATTTGTAAATATAAATTTCAAGACATGTAGGAATTTCTCCCTGTTTAGTAAATGCGAAATGGGTCACTTTTCAGAGAAAGTGATTGCTCAACACTAAAGGTTCCTCTCTACCAATGGCAGCGTTGAGGATTACTTGATGAAGTTAAGTATGTGGCGTGTAAAATTGTGAGAGATGGGAAAGTTCCACCGAGGATCAACAACAGTGTTAAAAAACTATACGAAAGGAGAGAGACGTTAAACTGCAAATATAAACTCAGCCAAAGTGTTGTAGACAAAAAAAAAATAAACATTGCCAAAATTAGCGTAAGGCCTGCCATGCGAGAGGACTTCAGCGACTTCGAAAGCAAAGATATCTGTACCAACCTGGCAAAAAACAAAATACCTCTGACTAATCGATAAACCATATGTCCAGATACTCTGTGACTTGTAATGGCATTTTTACATACAATGACACACAAACGTCCTAAGTACTAAACGTCTTTTCAAAAATTGTTTCGCAGTTCACGACAAGATGAAATAAATGTCAGAGGAAAAGTAGTTGAAATCGCTTAACAGAAGAAGTGTTGCAGGCCTGTATGTGATACAGATTAAATTTTACACGGAGTATCTCAAGGAAGTTGCACCCCCCCCCCCCCCCCCCGCTTACCATCAATGAGATGTTTAGGTTAAGTTGCTAATGACTGGAGAAACGTATAAGTCATTCCTCATTTCAAGAAGGATTGTCGATCACTCCTCTTAAACAAATCATTATTAGTAGTTAAATGTTTATGCTTACTGGCAAATTATTGTAAATGTGTGTTCCTGCGTATGTAAGTGCTTTCAAGTCCTTGTGTAGATCATTTTTGTTCCTAGTATGGATGAACTGAGCTGTGTGTTAGAAAAAGTGACTTATTAATTATAACAAATTTCCATCACGAAATAAGTATACAGAGAGGCAGTACTTAGCATACTCAGTACTCTAAAGAGTATTCTACGTGATGTTCATGAATTTACTTCACAAATAACACAAATTAGACGCTTTTGGACTCTGAAAACTATTGTTTGACTGAAAGAGTTATCCCAAAATTTTATTCCATATGACATTATGGAATGAAAGTGAGCAGAGTATGCAAGTTTTTATTTTTTATTTGCAGGTTGTCTACGTCTCTAATACTCAAAATTCCAATGCAGATTTGTAAAGTCGATTCTGCAGTTTCGTGGTGCGTTCCCCCAGCTGAATTTTTTATGAAGTTGTAATTACAGCCGCGGTGGAGTAGGCGAGCGTTCTAAGGCGCCTCGCTGCGGAGCGCGCGGTTGCTCGCCGTCTGTGGTTCGAATCCTCCATGGGGCATGATTGTATGTGTTGTCCGTAGGTTAGTTTAAGTAGTTTGTAAGCTACGGACTGATGACCACGCAGTTTGGTCCGATAGATTTACAAAAATTTGAACATTTTTTCAATCCCAGGAATTTAACGCTGTCAACCAATTGTACAGGGTTGTCGGAAATCCCAGTTGCAAACTTCTAGGTCTTGCAGATGGTAGTGAGTACATAACATTTTGAATAGGAACCCATGTACGGAAACGTATGGAGATAGTGTACCAGAAGATTATTCGGAGGTACGATGTGTGTAACGACGTTGATGGTCGCCACTTCGTGCAGCTGTTGTAATGCATTAGTAAGTTGTTGCTTGTGCCGTAGATGCTGGGTTCTTGTTGTTGTCGACTACTAGTGTAAGGCGTATGATGTAAATTGTAATGAAAATGCGTAAGTAATTGCGGAACGATTCAGAATTCTTTTCAAATTCAAAATCAAATGTTTGTAAATCTATCGGACCAAACTGTGTGGTCATCAGTCCGTAGCTTACAAACTACTTAAACCTAGGTAAACTAACCTAAGGACAAAATCACACACCCATGCCCCAGGGAGGACTCGAATCTCCACCCGCGCTCTCCGCAGCGAGACGCTTTAGACCGCTCGGCTACTCCACCGCGGCTATGTACATTTTAACACTTTATCTGACGATGCCAAAAGCATAAGCGCTATTGAAGTTACATTGCCACCTCATATCTGAAAATCGGGCAGAATGCAAGAAGAACTACTGGCAGACCAGTGCCATTGCAGACCGCTAGGAAGAAAGCTCTAGATACTGTGTGGTTGGATGGGAGGGGTCACATTATTGGAAAAAGAGAAAAGCAAAGAAGATGCAAATCCCCAAACAGTTCAGGAAAGCCACTAACATTTTGTACTAAATGTGATGTAACTTTATGTACTCCCTGTTTTCCAAAATTTCCACCAAAGAAAGCAAAGACAATTCTTTCGGATGGAAAGGCCGTGGTATCAGTATTCTGGGATGTGAAAGGATTCTGTTTGTAATCATCTTCCCACTAGGCAAACAATTACGACAGAATACTATGCTAACCTCTTGGACATATTGCAACAAAAGATACGCGAGAAAGGCCAGGTTTAGCAAGGAGGGCAGTTATGTCCTATCAAGGCAACACGCAACCGCACACTTGTGCCCTCTCAAATGTTTGTAGACTTATCGGACCAAACTACGTGGTCATCAGTCCGTAGCTTACAAACTACTTAAACCTAGATAAACTAACCTAAGGACAACACACACACCCATGCCCCAGGGAGGACTCGAACGTCCACGGCGAGCAACCGCGCGTTCCGCAGCGAGACGCTTTAGACCACTCGGCTACTCCACCGCGGCCTTTTCAAATTGATTGCAACAATTGTTCTGGGCCATGGCTAATTACTATCCTCAAGTAGGAGTGGATGAGATAATCATCTGAACTGAAACCGTCGTGGAACGGAAACGATACTTTCCGGACATGGGTTTCTCTTCAAAATGGTATGTACTGACTACCCTCTACAAGTCCTAGAAGGTTGTAGCGGGAATTTACGATCACTCTGTGCAATAGGTTGACAGCGTTAAATTCATGGGATTACAATTCGTAAAAAATAGAGCTGGGAGGAACACACCACAAAACTGCAGAATCGACTTAACAAATCTGCATTTGAATTTCGAGTGTTAGAGACGTAGAAGGTTGTAACGGGAATTTCTGATCTCCCTGTATCTGCTTCCTCATACTTTATGGATATGCTGGATGGAAACCTATGTTCTGAACTGAATACATTGAATCTTTTGTAAGTTTTAAGTTAATAATTCGGCTTTAAACCATTTAATAATGTCCAATAAAATATCATTAGAGGACCTTTCTAGAACTATGCTAGACGTGCTTTATTGCTATGCTTATGTCACATGCTACCAAAACGAACTCTTCTTTTGGCAGTGTAGCTGATGAGAGCTCATTAATGTACAAAAGATAAAAACAATGCACTAAGACGGATCTTTGTCAGGCGTGTGTAATTTCTACCCACTCTCATGATGACTGACAGCTTAATTATCTAGTCCCCTGCTCTGACACTCTTTGTTATCGAAGTATGACGTGAACCATTTAGAAGCACTCCCTGTGACATCATAGAATTCAAATTAACTTAAAAAGATGTCGTGTGCACACAACAAATGCCTTTGACATATCACAGAAAATACCCGCTGCTTTAATCTAATGAAATAACAGCATTCTCATTGAGGGAGCAAATAGCCTTTCCGGTATTGTAACACTTGAAAAATTCAAACTGTGTTCTGGACAATCTGTTATTTGTGGTCATGTGGTTGAGAAGCTGCATGTACATTTCGCGTTCAATAATTTTTGAGAATGCTGGTAAAAGCGAAATCGGTCTGTAGTTTGATGATTTTTCCCCCTTCTTGAATAGTGGTGTAATATCCACATATTTTGGCCAATCACGAAATGTCCCAATTACAACAGGCTGGTTACACAAATAACTTAAAATTAACCTAAAATCACAAGAACACTCCTTAAGTCACGTTGTTGATATTTCAATGCAACAACTTGAATGCTTTGATTTTGAAGATTTAGTCTTGGAAGATACTTCCTGTACTGAAGTGAGTGACATATTCATGTACCTGAAGTTATTTGCAAAGACTAATTTTAGATATTCAAGGGCATTATTTACTGACCCTGAAAATACCTTGTTGCCAGTAACAGATATAAAGTACTTGCTAAATAGATTTGCCACACTACGCCCATCGGTTAATAATATGTCGTCTACTCTCAATGCCATCTAATCCTACTCGTTTCTGGTTCTACTAGTCTCCTACTTCACTACATCCTATATTGTTTTTATTTGGTTGTCTGAAATTGCCATCTTCTTCTCAAAGTGCTTTTCTTTAGATGTGTCAATTAATTATGATAAGATTTTACAGTATTCCTCTTACTGGGCTAAAACATCACCATGGAAGCTGTTCGTGACTCACAGATACATTTTCTCTTCGTCTTGCAGGAAATCTTTATTCCTTGTCTAATAGGTGATTTTATTATAAATTTCTGTGTACTTTGAGTTACTATCAGAGCATACCAGTTATCAAACTTGTTGCTGAGATTATCAACGAATTTTTTATAATTACCGTTCATGTAACTGGAATTATAAACATCTTTCAAATTCATATCTTTGAGCAGTAAAATAATTATTGGCGGATAGACTCCTGTATTCAGATTTAGCACTCTTCATAATCTGCTTAGAATCTACGCTCAATACAAGGAGCTGAATGTCATAGCCTCATAGGCCATTGATTATTGGTTTTATGATCGGATTTTGATTTCTCTGTAAAAATGTTATATATGTCTATCCTAGAGGATGTAGTTATGCTATTTAGAAAGTTTACAATGTGATTTAAATTGAAGTACAGTGTTACTAAGTTCAGTAAATGTTTACTGGAAGACTGCATAATAAAATTTGTTTTAAAGTCAGCAGCCACCAAGATTTCTTAGGCGTGGCAACACAATCAGTGTAGCCCCTTCCTGGTGCTATAATTGAAACTGATCGGCCGTCTTATGAACTGTGTCTTATTGGCACTGATGATGTGTGGTTGTTTACATCTTTATGCCGACTGCGTGACATCTAGAAAAATAAATAAATAAATAAATAAATCTACAGAACCGTGTTCTTACTGGAAATACATATTCATCGTCTGTGTTCGGGAAATCTTGGAATCATGGTGATGCAACACTTGTTTATGTATTATTTATTTATTCACAATTTTGCACGAAAATTGTACACAGACTAAAAACTTCTAAAGTTTTTACAAAGTACTGCTTACAGTTATTTAGAAATACTATGCTGGGCACGTCGTCTGTGTTCTGGAATATAAGAAGAGTTCTGAAGGCAATTAATGTACATACATTTAACTACTGAAAAATTCTGAGATATCTTATTCCCGTTATGCCTGATGCTGAAGGGACGTTTAGCTGTGGAATAAAAGTTGCTGGTTTTTCGTTTTTAAACTAGACTGGAACGCAAAGTGATGGAGGATTCGGTGACGGCATGGAATTTCTGGTGCTCATCGCGGGACTATGAGATAAAGAGAGCCAATTTGGTTTGCATCCTCTGCGGAATAAGCAAGTGGCGTGTTTCTTCCCCTCCTCGGGGATGGAATACGAGAACAAATTGGCTTCATCAGGGCTGCAATCAGAAGAAGCGTGCGGCCTCGACAGGGGGTTGCCATTTCTGGAGGCAGAAAACTTGGCTGCGGGCAGGCCGCTATATCTCCTCTGTATTTAAAGAGCATTTCTGGAAGTGTCCACTCCTGAATTATTCAACACTAGTTGCGCTGCAGTCAAATCATCGAGCTTCTTCTGCTGCGTAAAGTGGCGGCAGTTTTATGCAGCAGAAAAAAACCCTCTAAGGTTTAACTGCACTGACACCCCGCCTTAACACATTAACACACTGTCTGCAGTTTCAGCAATGTAAGGTTTTAGGAAGTAAATTAGTCCCTGTTCTCGTTGTGGTCTTCAGTCCGCAGACAGGTTTGATGCAGCTCTCCACGCTACCCTGTCCTGTGCAGGCCTTTTCACCTGATAATAAGGACGGAAACCTGCTTACTGTATTCGTCCCTCGGACTCACACACTAAGTTGCAGATTCCTTGTCGTCTAAGAATGTGTCGTATCCATCTATCCCTTCGCTTAGTCAGAATATGCCGAACACTCCTTCCCTCCCTAATCCCGTTGAGCACCACATCATTAGTTACGTGATCTACCCATCTAATCTTCATCGTTTTAAAAACGTCTATTAACTTTTGTCTGCTCTCCTTGGCGCGCGGGAGTACCCGAGCATCCTGGAGCGCCAGGGTCCGGATCGCGCGGCCTACCGCATCGAAGTTTCGAGTCCTCCCTCAGTCATGGATGTTTGTGTCGTCTTTAGTATAAGGTAGTTCATAAGTAGTTGGTAAGATTGTGTACTGATGACCCCGATGTTGGGACCCATATGGTTTACAAACATTAGAACATTTGATCTGATCTCCTTATCGCCATTTTTCACTCTCATACAAAGCTACACTCCAAGCAAATGCTTTCAGAAAAGACTTTCTAAGATTCAAACTAATATCGCATGTCAAAAAATTTCGCTTCATCATAAACCCTTTTTTTCCCATAGCCATTCTGCATCTGTATAACGTCTTTACTTCGGCCATCAGAAGTTATTTTGCTACCCACATAAAGAGACTCATCTACTACATTTATCTTGTCATCAAGTAATCTAATTCCTTCAGCATCACATTTCTTACACTACATTCCATTGTGCTTGTTTTATCTTGTTAATGTCCAACTTATACCTACCTTCCAAGACACTGTCCTTTCCGCCTAAATACTCTTCCAGGTCCTCTGCTGTCTCTGACGGTCTATAATTTTCTTCCTTTGCTTAGAGGGGTCTCAAACATTTAAGGCTTATAACAAGGATCGTCGTGATACGAGGTCTGTTCAAAAACGTCCCGGAACTTTGTACTCAATTTTTGTTAATTGTGCGAGGTTTCCACTTCCGGAAAATGTGACGGTGCGATTCTTGTTGGATCGCACGAAGAATCTTTTATGTATTTTCTGTTATCTGTTCTATCGTTGCAATCTGGGTTTTCAAATTTTGAATTTAAAAAAATATATCCGCAAATAGTACGCTGGATCCGGAAGCTTTTCACACATCATCCGTCAAGTGGCGTTTTGGTCTTAAACTTGGTACGAAGTATTCCAAGGTGCTGTATCATGACATGAGCCAACTGAAATAGAACATCCCTTAGATTTGAACGCAATCCCGACATGGGAGTCGCCGATAGACGTCGAAACGTGACGTGAACGAGGGTAATCTTTAACTTCCGTTCGACCATTTTCCAACGACGTGAACCATTCGCGACACTGCCTACAGCCTAAGCACTCATACCGTAGCGTTCCTGCATCATTTGTATGTCTGTGTAAAGGTTTTCTTGAGTTTTACCCAAAATGTAATGGAGACGCGTTACTACTCTAAGTTCCATCTCCAAATGCGGAAACTGCGTGACACAAGGTTTTATGCCATATAACAGTTAACAGTAACAAACAGTGAAAGTTATAGTAGTTACATATTGAACATACAGGTGTAGAAGGATAGCAACTCCATTTCGCTCCAACATAAAACTGGCGCAATATTCGGGATGTTCCGGAATTTTTTGAACAGACTTATCCAGTTTGAAATATAGTATTTACTACACATTGTTTAAAATTCTGAGAGTTGAAGGGTTACAAGATAGGGCTGTACAGCAACCTCACAGCAATTAACAACAGTCGAAGAGATGACAGGAACACAATAATCACGAACGGATTGAAAAAGAATTGTGGCGAATCCCCAACGTCATCAGTCAGTACACTGAGGAAGCGGTAAAGAAAATCAAAGAAAACTTTGGGAAACGAATTAATGTTTAGCAAAAGAAATACACACTTTTCCGTTTGCCGATTTCATTGTAATTCAGTAGGAGACAGCAAAGAGCCTGGAAATGGAATAGTGAACGAAATCGACAATGTCTTGAATGGATGCTGTATGTTAATGTTCCAAGCCCCCCCCCCCCTTTTTTTTAAGTAATACCGTTTTGAAATGTAAAAAAAAAAGCGTGCTAAGATATCTCAATAATTTTATGCGCACTGGGTACCTACATCTGTTGTCTACGAACTGACGCCATTACAATCTGATTCTTCCTTGTTTACGTTGTGTACTGAGTGTTTAAGATGCCTCCGATAATCGTGAGTCCCGCCGACTGTGAAGTGCGGACTGTTATAAAGATTTCTTAGTGCTAAAAGCCTAAAAGCGATCGATATTCATCGTGAGATCTTTGTAGTTTACGGAGAAAACATTATGAGTGATGGAATGGTAAGAAGGTGCGTGAGAGCATTTAAAGATGGCCGCACAAATGTGCAAGATTAACAACGGAGTGGGCGTCCTTCGGTCGTTAATGAAAGTTTGGTGCAGTAAATGGACGGTAAGGTGAGAAAACAGGCACTTTACGATTTGCCTCCTTGCGGGATGACTTTCATAATGTTTCTCGAAGTGTTTCTTAATGGCATTGTGACCGAGCAAAACGATGACGAAGTCAAGACAATTGTGATACACTGGTTAACAAGTCAGATGGCAGCCTTCTATGAGGATGATATTCAAAACGGATACAACGTTTGACACGTGCCTCAATATTGACGGAAATTATGTAGAAAAGTAGATTAAGGTACAGGCTTTAATGTAAAAATAAAGTTATTGAGATATCTTAGCACGTGTTTTTTAAATTTCAAAACGATACTTACTTAAAAGACACGCCTCGTATTTCCTACTTTTATAGCTCAAGAAGTGTAGAGAAAACATACATTTAACAGTGATACCTCTGTTCCCGTTTCTGCGAAAAATTATTAACGCAAAAACCAGTGATTAATTCCAATCTTTGGTGATATGTACGAACCAACAGAGCAAAACAAATTTACAGAAATTAAGACTGGAGTTACATGTAAGGCTTGAAAGTTAGACATTGGTGCAAGGATGAAATTATCTCTGCAGCGGAGTGTGCGCTGATAATAAACTTCCTGGCAGATTTTTCTTTCTTGTAAAACTGAACGCATAGACTAAGTAGACAGGAATGAAAGACGCCAGCTGCAAGCCGGTGAAGCAAAACACAAAGGTGGTCAAATCCCCAGGCTTGTCAAAATGTCTACCCATATCCGTCAGTGAAAGTGGTTAATGAACCCTCTGCCCGGCATTTAAATGTGATTTGCAGAGTACCGTATCTATGTAGAAGTGTGTATTTTTTACTTAATATTAATTTTCTTAACCTTATGGGAACACGGTTTCTTAGCTAGAAATTCATAAATAAAAAAATAAAATAAAAAACATTATTGAGGTTAGTGTGGACTGATATTACAGAAATGTAAGGTGTAAAAAATTCTCTGTAGCAATAGGCCCTACTTAAAATTTATTTAACAGACACGCGCTTCACGCTCGTGGTGTATCTTCAGATTAAGGTAACTGCAGATAACATTCAAACTCCTGTTACATAAATACCTTCGTGATGTGCTCGCACGCCTATACGTAGCATTGTTTACAAAATATGTAAATTAACCATTTCGGTCACGGCGTCCTTATATAAGGACATAATAAATGCTTCGTGCATTAAAATTCAAGCAGGGATATTATTTTAGAGCAGTATCGACATATCTTGTAAATGTGTGGTACGAAAAAACAAAACTGAATGTTCACAGTCACACGGCCGTTTCACAGTAAACTTCGTACCTTCCATTTTAATACCTTTTGAGTTCAATTTCAATATATTTGGGCGTAGAATGGTGCATCCTTATAGGTGAAAAATGAAGGTATCTTTCAGAACGGAAGGTAAATGATATATTTATATCTTTATGCAACTCTTCAATTCAGGACATTGCGATTTGAAGGTTATGAAAGCATAAAAAAAGTTTGAAATTATTTCGCTGTCTTTTTAGTTCATAATGTTCAAATGTTTGTAATTCTTATGGGACCAAACTACTTTGGTCATAAGTCCCTAAACTAATTTAAACTAATGTAAGGACAAACGCACACCATGCCCGAGGGGGCATTCGAGGCCACGCGATCCGTAACGCGGCGCTCCAGATCGCTCGGTTACTTCCGCGCGGCTGTCCTTTTAGTCATCTTACGGTGATTTCAAAATGCCCCGAGTCCAAGACAGGCGGAGCCCTGAAACAAACATGTGTGTAAAAGATGGGAAAAAAACTAAAAAGAAATATATTAAATCTACCAGTTTGCAATCAACATATGGGAAAGGTCGACAAGACAGTTTTCCTGGTCACAATTTATCGCTCACTCGTCAGATTGCGAAAGTGGTTGCTTCGCATGTTTGCTCGTGCAACTGGTGATGCTTTAAGACACTCGCCCGTCCAAACATGCTCCTCGGCCAGACCGATACTTCCATTTGTCACACTTGCCTACATCTCCAGTGTTCGGGTGGCCGAGTTGCTAAGGTGACCGCTCGCGAAAAGAGAGCACAAATTTTCATTTGTCACCAAATAATAGGCTACTCTTACAAATGCAGCTGAAATTGCCGGAGTTTTTCAAATTTCGAATTAATAGTTTATGATTTAACTTCATGTGGCTGTGGACCATCTGGAATGTCTGTTTCTTGGGGAACGGTGCGGTGGGACGAGGTACGGGCGATGATAAACCTGTCATTCAAGTCGATACTAGGTTAATAAAATTTATAGTTGAACACCATTTCAAAATAAAAATGTTTGCACTAAATTTCAATTGGTTGTTAGGTAGCTACTGAAATGAAGTTTTTCTGTTACCTAGCAACATTAGCTGTCAACAGGAAGGTTAGAATATAAAGAGACGCCCTCGCGCTGAAAAAGTGAAGCCTGCCTCCACCATGTTGCTACGTTTTGGACAAGTATTCGTATTGACAGCTAATGTTTTATGTCACTTAAAACAGAAAGAAACAATCGACATTTTGCCGTGATGTACAACGTTTTAAAATAATGCAAATTAGACTTCAAAAATTAAGTTTTCAAACATATTATGATGAGTATTTATTATTATTTATTCAAAAAAGTATATTGTTTGAAAATAGATACTTTGCAGTGACAGTCAGTGCAATACATTACCAGTAAGAGGGTCCACTTAACGCATAGTTTTAACGGAGAAGTATCATTCCAAAATTGACCAAGATGGCGGACAGGCTTCAACTGACATATGAGCTCGGCGTAGATAATGCCGTCTCCATTTATTCTAACCTCCTTGGCTGTCAATTTCGATCCGACGTTCCTGCACCACCAGCACAATTAAACAAACTTAATCTTCTTTCCAGTAAAATAAAATAATATATAAGGTCTTTGTACGAGCTGGACACAGGAAACATAAACTGATTTCGATCTTTACAAACTCCTAAATCGGAGAAGTTCACTGCCTGCATTACTTGAAGTTTTGTATGAACAGTTAACATACTTGAGCTTGTCACATCTGAAGCTGAATCTATATTAAACTCCACAAACCATTCATGTAACCTCTTGACGAAGTGCAATACTTTCAATAAATCAGAATCTTCTTCTTTCAATAATAATACACACAATAAATAATTTCGTACTAAATTTGAAATAACTTTGAAAACACCACGATTGCATTTATTGCCGTATGATATGGTACACGTCAGCTATAGCAATGCTCGTATAAAACGTTAGGTCGTAACCGCATACAAGAACGAAAATGAGATTTTATTTCTTCTTGGCAAACAAGCGACGCGCGGCAATAGAGAAGGCGCAGCCGGATTCGTAGCCCCGTAGCCGTCGTTTGTTTATCGATAGTGACACCAGATACATAAATGCTGGCTGCGGCGGCGACGACGCTGCCTGTGTTCATCGTGGCACCTCGATCGTACATGAAACAGAAAGAAAGAAAGAAAAACCATTTTAAGTATCACATCATGATATTACGGCTTTTATACACAAATAAATGTATACAAATTCATAGTATTTACATAAAGTGAATTATTTTATTATTCGTATCCAGCAAAAAATGGCTGATGTAAGAAAGTTGGGCTCATCATTGTTTGTCCCACTGAAATGGATGTTTCACAGTAGCAGCTATTAAATTAAAATACACAGTTTTGTAACGCACTATTCTGACGGAAATCCAATTATTTGATGAAAAGGTCAAACACAACAGTTTATGATGCAGTTTCCAAGTTTCTGCGTACCAGACTAGCTTTTCTATCACAAGTTACGATAAACTAGTTTCACCAAATCCATTTCACCAAACTCGTTACAACTCTATTACGAGTCCCGCTTCCAAGTAAAAGTATCCGCCGCCCCCTCCCCCCTCTTCCCAACTGGGTCACATCTACATGTGTAATATTAAAGGGGACGAATTCAATTTTATTCGGTTCCTACAACTATCTTAAAAGAGCATTAAACTCTGTTACATATTACTGTATGAACTTTACCGTATATTACTAAATGGAACACATATATTTTTTTCTTAAATTCTGAAAGCAAAATACGAGGTGCGACAATAAAGTAATGAGAATGATGTGCAAAAAATGTGTTGCTTACCGTTTTAGTCAAGTTTAATATTGTCTCCTTCAAAGTAGTTCCTTCTGATTACACACACTTTTTCCAGCGCTTCTGTCATTGACTGTAACATTTCTGTACTATCTTCCAAGACCCTCATCACAGCCTCTTGGACATTTTGTTATGCAGTGTTTTTGGCACGGACACGAAGAACTCTTTTATGAAGTCTTTCTAAAATTTCTTTGTGGTAATACTGGTTAACTGTTTGTCCAGGAGGCACCCACTCTTTATGAACAACTCCCTTGGAATCAAAGAAGCACACCAACAACATTTAAATTTTGATTTTGACATGCGAGATTGTTTTGGTCTGGGTGATCCCTTTGAGCACCGTTGCGAACTTTGGCGTTTTGTCCCTGGATCGTACTGAAGAAACCAACTTTCATCACCAGTGATTACACGCCTCAACCTGGATTGATTTCCGTCTGCTCTAAACAGATCGGCTACCACATTTTTCCGTGTTTCTCGCTGTTGTGATGTGAAATTTTTGGTGGCAATTTTTACACAAGTCTTTCTCATACCAAGATCTTCAGTTATTATTAGACGAACCGTTCAGTTCTTCTGCACTCATTTTCACGGATAATCTTCGATCAGATCGTAAGAGTTCGTGCACCCTTTCCAAGTTGACGTCCATCTGTGAGGTTGATGGTCATCCTCTGCGGTCTTCATCTTCAACATTCGTTCTGTCTTCACTAAACATTTTATGCCAACGACAAACTTGAGATCTTGATATAACCTCCTCTCCAAAAGCCTTCTGAAGCTTACCGTAAGTTGTCGTCGCGTTTTTACCCAATTTAACGCAAGAAGAAGTACAGGGGGTCCACAATGAGACTCCAACATTGGAACTCATAACATTTGAGAGGAAACACAATGTATTGACGAACATATACAGGGAAACCATACAGCAGGTCATCAAGTTTTCATACACAGGCGGACGGTTCAGTACACTTGAGTATGGACACCAGCGCGAAGAATATCAAGTCTATAATCGATTTAGCACCATGTGTTACGGAGCATCTGTTCTGTGACAGAGTTGATGACATTTCTTATCTTATGCGCTGTTTCAAGTCTTGCTGGTCCTTTACTGGTGTAGCGTATACGCGGCCTTTCACATAACCCCACAAGAAAAGATCGAGGGAGGTTATGTCGGGCGAACGTGGCGGCCTAGGAATAGGACCTCCAGGCCATCGTCGCGGAAATGTGTCATTTAAAAACTTTCGGACATAAAGGCTCCAGTGGGGTGGTGCACCGTCCTGTTGAAACATCACATTTGGCTGCAGGTCTGTTATCTGTGGCACGGCAAATTGTTCCAACATGTCCAGGTAGATGGCTCCATCCACAATCGGCGACTCCTGAAAGAAAACGGCTCAACAATGCGATTTATCATCAAACCACACCACACATTAACTTTCGGACTGTCGCGCATGTGTTCCCCAAGTGCCTGTGGAGTTTCGGACCCCCAGATGCGCACATTGTTACGATTGACAGTCCCTGACACATGAAAGGTTGCCTTGTCAGTAAACATCAGGTGTGATAAAAGTGTCTCGACTGCTGCAATGCTATCTAACACGACACATGCAATTTCTTCTCGCTTTGGTCGATCATCACGCGTGATTTCTTGCACAACCTGCACTTTACATGGGTACAAACGTAATCGCTGATGAAGCACTTTGTGCACTGTTGAACGTTTCATACGAAGTTCTCTTGCTGCCTGTCGCACTGACTTCTGTGGACTTCGTTTAAATGACTGCCGCACTTGTTCCACATGATGTTCGTTGATCCCAGGCTTACCACCAGCATGCCCTTTCGCAACACTCCCAGAAGTCAAAAATTGATCACACCACTTCTTTATAATCTTGAGCGACGGGGGCGCTTTTGTTGTAAAGTCGACGAACGTTTCTTTGCACTTGGGTCTGCGTACCATCAGACCACTTGTGTACGCTCCTTCACATCCACCATTTTGTTAAAACAATTGATTGCAGCTCCACTGTGGCCACTTGGGGTATCAAATTTGCACACCACAGACTTGTTGAGTTGCTCTGTCTGCCACTTCACGATTCACAGGTCCACTCTCTGAAATGAGAAAGATATAGGATATTGAAATCTTAGAGTCTCATTGTGGACTCCCTGTATTATGCGGTTCCATTACCGTGACTAGAGACACAAACACGTGTTAACTCATTACATCCCAAGTCACGAATGAGCAGCTGTGTCGATGTTCCGCTGGGACTGGAAGCAACATATAGACCAAGGTCAAAGAAACTGTGCTACATTATGCAAAGAAAATCAGTCTCATTACTTTATTGTCGCACCTCGTATATTGCGCATGGCGTGTGTTCCCATTTTAGATTGCACTTTAATTACGCTTCATAAACAATGTGTCATTGTATTTTCAATTTGTAACGAAGAAAATAGTTTTGTTTCCCAATTTTTCTAAATTACGTATTACTTCTTATTCAATTAGCAGCCGATCAGTTTCTCCAAACAGTTCACTGGTTTCGCCTCTAATTATCGTTAATGGAGTATATGTATTATGAAGTAATCTACATTACGTTCTATTCAGACTTATCATAAATTAAATTTAAGTTTTATTAGGCTTGTGCCATCGCATTACGGAACGTCTTGTTACACAACAGTTCACTGGTTTCGCCTCTAATTATCGTTAATGCAGTATATGTATTATGAAGTAATCTACAGTATATTCTATTCAGATTTAACATAAACTAATTTTCACTTTTATTAGGCTTATGCCATTGCATTACGGAACGTCTTGTATACAGCCATGCACTGATGTGGTTGTTTTATGGTGCACGTACGCCCTCGAGAGTAAAACTTTGCATTCCTCTGAGGTTCGTGTCCCGTAGGATTTGCCAGTTGGTTGGCATCGTTGAACTGCGTGAAGTAGGATAGTGGTATATTCGCATTTCCAGGAGATTTATTCATTCGTATGTTATACTGATGCGATGTTGGAATCACTGGATATCTTTGGGCAACAAGTCAACATGTGGAGTTTCAGGCCGAACAGGAAACACCATCGAATAGTGCCCCAAGCAATGGGAGATACCGTGACCTGCTGACGGGCGCAAAAATAGATAATAACACACACAACTTACATTTTCGTTCATGGCCTTCGTCAGAAAAAGAAACACATACAATCACGCGATCACTCAGACGACTATGCACACATAACCACCATGTCCGGCCACTACAGCGCCACAAGCATCTAGACTTACATTTCTTTTAATGATTTACACAGCAACTCATACATCACTTCCGTGCCACTCTATTTATCGCGATAATACAAAACGAACTGTCCTTTCTCTGAACTTTCTCTATATCATCCCCGAGCCCCACTTCCTGGGGATTCCACTATGGACAGCAAAACTCCAACACAGGGCACACAAGTGTTCTGCAGGTAAGTAAGTAAATTTTTAATAGGTAGGACGGGGGTGATGAAACGTGTCTATAGAAAATGTTTATTTCTGAATTTGTAAGAAAATGTCCAATATTGTACCTCCTGTTTTGTGTCGAGTAACTTGCTTGCAAGAAAATGTATAATGTTGCTTCTACTGTGTGTATCGATATGTGTACCTTAGTCTGTGAAGTTACATCTTTGGCAAAGATTATGTATCGCATAGCATTGTAGCTCACGCAGAGAGTGAGAGAGAGAGGGACTTGTGGTTCAGCTGGCTTAGAGAGCGGGTGAGTTGTGTGTATGGTTCCGATGTAGAGCAGAGGCTGCTGTGACAGCAAGTTGATTTGATTGTATTTAGGATATATATATATATATATATATATATATATATATATATATATATATATATATATATTGTATTTTTTATTACTATATAAACGTTGTACCACCGCTAGAATGAAGGTAATTGCATTTCATGTCATTATGAAAAGGTTGTATTTATGAAGGTAATGTAATGGTGATTATTAATAATAAGTAACAAAGTTGACCTTTCTTTCCTGTTTCATTTACGTAGTTAGAAGATTAACCTACTTCCTTTATTTGATATTTAATTATTTGTGGATTTAAATTGCAGTGTTTATTTTTGGTAATCTTGTTGAACAGATTTCGTTATTGGTGCTGTAGTCAATGATTGTTACGCAGTACTGCAGTTAATTGATTATGATACTGAATTTTGATAATCAGGTACTGATCTGAATAAAATCCTGGCAGTCAAATATTAAGAAGTTTTATAATATCTTTCTCGCAATCAAATTTTTTGAGTATAGTCAATGTGTGTTTCATGCAGGTTACGTGTCACAGTTGTTTTGTTAAAAGATCCGTTGCGCACATAATAAGTTTAATGCACTGTTTATTATTTGACAGTATATACATCAATATCAGGGCCATAATTAAATCAAATTACTGTGTTAATGAACAATTTGTTGTCTGATTTAACGATAGGATCAACATCAAACAACACAGGTTTTAACCTGCTGAGGTGTCCATCCTTGCCGGTGCCATTCACTTTCAAAAACCTGTGGCTGGCCAACGACGTTGAAGTGAAGTGTGCCCAACACAGGAGGGAGATAGAAGGCTGCTATGGACAATAATGACGTATGATGTGTGAAAATCATGACGGTATATATGTTAGTACTTAGTTTTATTTGTAAACTAGTATATGTAGCCTATTAGTTAATTACAGATGTAGCTCAGACACGATTAAATAAATATATAAAACTCACATGGGAAGTATTTTATTTTGAATTTTTAAATATAATCCACACCAGTTGAAAATGTTAATTTTTTTACATCGAAATCTCCATTAGAAAGGTTAAATTACGTGTTTGGATTGGCAGCACTGTCAAAAATAGTGTCGTATCGTTTCATAGTATAAACATTCAGATGAAAGTGAGGAATAGATTGACAAATCTGTGATAAAGTATTAACCATACAGGGTCACCCAATCGCTTGGGCGGACGCCACCAAATATTTAGGAGTGTTTAGGAGTGACAGAAAAAAAGCTACTCTACAAACAACACATCCTTGAGAAGAAGGACAAGATCGTCAGAGTCATCCATGGATTATATCCATTTCTACATACCAAGGAGATGAGCGACAAAACCAAGCTTCAGCTTTACTTCTCAACCATCGTCCCTATGATGTTGTATGGCCCCCTCCTGGGGAACAGCTAGTCGCACTAATATTCAACATCTGCAAGTTCTACAAAAACCACTGCCTCAGAATAATTTTACATGCGCCCTGGTGGTCTAGAACTCAGTGGCTACATGCAGCCTTGAACGTGCCGACAATCGAGCAACAAATCAAGGATAGGACGAGGAAGTTATTTAACAAACACGACACAATCCGTCAGGACACTCACCAACTGGGAGACGTCGGTGCTATCCAACCACGACACTGGCATAAGATTAAAGTTCCTCGTACGATACTCAACAGATAAATGTGATATCGGGAACGCAGGACATAAAGGACCCCTGTGAGCCCTAACCCCCTGCAATGAGAACAATAAAGATAAAAGAATCCTCTTACCTTTCACTCTGGAAGTCCAGCCGCCAAAGGCGGCAGTACTTCGGCTGCAACAACATACGAAAAAAAAAAAAAAAAAAAAAAAAAAAAAAAAAAAAAAAAAAAAAAGTTGATGAAATGAGGCAGTACGGATTATCTTCTTCGACAGTGTATCAGCTGATCAAAAACCAATACACTTTGGCCTATTGGATCTAATTCATGGTGCAATTACCTCAAGGCCCAGTACTCAAACAGTCAATACTGCCATAAGCATTCCATCCTAGCATCAGTCATGAATGACATGAAACCTTGTAAATGTGGCCATAAAGGCGTCGAGGTAGCAGGCGAATCGGTAGTGCTGCGAAAAGCTGGTTAGGTCGCAAAACTTTTTATTGCAGGCCACACTTCTTGTACAGTGCGACTTCAGTGACGCGTTTCGGTATTACAAAAACATTTTACATATTGCAGATAACAGTAGTAGGTATTTCATCGGAATATTAAAAACTGATGATTTAAATTGTGTAATAACTCCTTTTTGACATAGTCACACTTACAGAAATACACGGATTTAAGAAAGTTGTTGCATACTTGCAGAATACGAACGTGATTAGCAGCGAGCTTCAATTTCATAGAGTGGCGACGGGTACTCCATGTTTGAGGCAAATTGAAATGGCGTCCGCCATGTTACTTGGGGTATCGGCTGACAGCTGCTATGCCACACCCACTCGGGAATTTCACCTATTTAAAGGTCCGCGTTCTAAATAAAGACTGACTATTGAATACGGATGTGCATCACACAAAAGCATTCCACGTCGTTAATAACTTTCCTTGTTGCATGCCGAAACAAGTAACGTTTGGTACGTGAAATTTCAGTCTCAAAGACCAAAGTGACAACAGAATATTGCAATAAAAATGCACAAAAGCATTTCACGTCGAAATAACGTATCATTAATTACTTTCGTTGTTCCCACGCTGAAATGAGTACATATTTGTTGGAAAGAACACAGATATATAGTAAAAAAATTCTGTTTGCTACTTCTGCTTCCACAATTTACACTGTTTGCATGGCAACCATGCTCGATCAGGTATTGTCAACAACAAATGAGAATATTTTAAAGAAGATGTAGACACTCAAAAGTGTGGTTTCATCAACCACAGGAGTGACAGATGAAGAAATATCTCAAAAACATACCAACACTAGGTAGAAAACTAAGCATTTTTTAATGTGTGTACTTGAAGGGCATTGCAGGATAAGTCATCTGAAGCTTCACTCTTGGGGCAGCTAAGTGCCATTAGTCTGGAGTTTTGTTTGAGTATTTGAGATCAAACATAACAAAACATTTGGTGTTGTTGCACAAAGTACTTGTCCTTTTATCACTTAGATTTGTGCATTTAAATGCTGAACACACTTTAGGAATAATACAGCAGCAAAAATTGTACAGGCAATACACACTAAAACAGCATATACCAAATACGACACTTCAAGCTCAACAACAAGATACGATAGACTACTGTCAAGTCTACTGACCACCAAAAATATGGCGGCTGAGTTTACGCTGGTTGCCGCAAAGAGCGCTGTAGCCCTTGTGTTAGCCACTCTATAAAATTTAAGCTGGTAGGCAGAGACGAAGGAAACGTTTTTTCGGCAGCAGGTGGCATTGTACAGCGTATAGCGGTGCCATGGCGCTCAGGATTATGTAAGTTAAATATACACGATGGCCTGGAACTTACCGTATATGATGTAGTAATATACAAAAGTATAAAAATAATTTAAAAAGAGATCAGTAAATTTGTCAGATGTTGAACATTTGGTGGTTAATTATAGACATAATATACAAGAACCAAACATTCACAGAAAAACATCATTACAAAAAAGATAAATTGTAAATAATCTATTATAATAAAATTTGTCCCAAGGACATCTGGATGGTTTTCTTACTTATTTTTTATTTATTTATTTATTGTTTTTTTATGAGAATGTGGCAGCGGTGAGAGGTGGATAGAGGGGAGGGGGAAGCAGAGAGCGGAAAGAGCGGGGAGAAAGGAGATATGTACCTAACGTTAGTATAAGAAGTATTCAAGATATCCTCACACGCCTTAAGATATAAAATGGATATAGAACAGCAGCACCCCCGTATTTCTATTAGAGTCGCAGTAGGGCACAATTACACACACGTACAAATCAAAAAAATTAATGTGCAAAGTAAAACAAGAAACAAGATAATATTTCAGTTAAAAGTATGCCGGACAGCTCGACAAATCCAGATCATTGTCAGGGGCGTTTCTAACATTATGATTGGAGTGGTTGTTGTGAAAGATAAAATACTTAAATATTAGTAACAAAATTTTACGTAAGGCATTGTACATCAAGTATGGTAATGGGAAAGTTAACTTGCAGATACACAGCGGTATCATATTCTAACTCAGGAAAGGGCTTGTCGGTTAGTCTGATAGCTCCGAACGGGCAGGTGTGATCACAGAAAGACAAGTAACAGGCCTCTACGAGAGATGCGGATTTGGGGACTCGAGGGGATACTTGTTCCGGAGACTTGGGAACTAATAGGTAAATGGAAATATATTTATTGCATCCCATCTACTAATACTATTGCATTGAGGCTAAACACTTAGGAACGGCCGGCCGTGGTTGGGTTAGAAACCTCGGGCATGAATATATATGCCGTCCTTAGTGTTAGCTAATTCATAATTCATAAGTAGTTTGTAAGTTTAGGGACTGATGACCCCGTAGGTACGTCCTAGCGTCATTTAAGTGGGCATATTTGCGTGAGTGCTGCCTCTGATTTGTTCTTGCACGGCTGACGTCTATGCTACCTTCCCTTCCCAGTCATTAAGCGCTGTCAAACCCTCTCCCAGCTTGCACCGCCCGAATCTTCAGGCTATTAACGACATACCAGAGGCGTTTGAAAAGTCCGTGCAAAAATAAAAACTACTAACGTGTCGAGAAAACCATATTTATCTTTCTACATAGTCTTTTTTAGACTTATACACTTCGTCCAACGCTGCTCTAATTTGTTGATCCGTTACGAAACATAGGAATTGTCCAAACCTGCAAAATCGCTATTAGTTTCTAAAATCACCTCCTCGTATGAATTAAATCTTCGTCCCGCCAGCCATTTATCCAAATTGGGGAACAAATAGTAATCCAAGGGAGCCAGGTCTGGCGAATAGGGGGGATGTGAAACGAATTGGAATCCTATGTCCAATACTTTTGCGACCCCAACTGCTGAGGTAAGTGTTGGAGCATTGACGTGATGGAGAAGGACTTTTTTGTGGGCCAATCGGCGGCGTTTTCCTTGCAGCTCGATTTTGAAACGGTCCAATAACGATGAATAATATGCACCAGTAATAGTTTGCTCCAGATAGTCGTTGAGGATTATCCCTTGCGAATCCCAAAAGACCGTCGCCATAACCTTTCTGGCCTAACGACCGGTCTTTGCCTTTTTAGGTGCAGATTCTCCCTTCATAACCCATTGTTTAGACTGCTCTTTGGCCTCAGGAGTAAAGTAATGTATCCATGTTTCATCCACAGCGACGAATCGACATTTAATGTCCTGCGGATTCTTCCTTAACAGCTGAAAACCTTTCTTGCAATATTTCACACAATTCCGTTTTTCGTCAAGCGTGAGCAATCGCGGCACGCATCTTGCGGATAGCTTTGTCATGTCCAAATGTTTATGCAAATTATTATCTACCCGTTCATTCCAGACCTTAACTTTCCTGTCACCAATCACCATATCATGGATCTTATCAATGATTTCTGGGGTTCTAACCTCCACAGGGCGTCCAGAACGTTCAGCGTCACTTGTGCCCATAGGGCCATTCCGAAAATTTTGAAACCACTTATAAACTAATCGAAGGGTCAAAGTCACCACAATGTTTATAAAGCTTCTCTTTAGTTTTGTGAGGTGTTTTGCAATTAATAAGTTAAGTAAAGGACGCGTGCCAATACTTTGCATTGTTAGTGGAATGACAAAAAAGTTGGAAAAAATGGAAGTAAAGTTGAATGTTCATGTATAGCTTTCTCCATAATCAATCAATGCAAGTGTTTAAAAGCGCAAATGAAAGAGCTTGAACCGCTGAGTGTTGTTAGGTCAAAAAGAAGTGAATACCTTAATTAGAAACGAAGATGTCGTAAAACATACCGATTAAAATATTCAATGCAAGGACAGAAGGATACCCCATTTGAATAAAAATAAAGGATGGAGAGACTTAATTCTGATACTTGATCACAAGTCTGCGAATGAATACCTTTTGTTTAAAGCAAAAATGACGGAAATTTGTCGGATAAAACGGCCTGACTGACTTTAGTTTACAGCAAGGATATCCACATAAGAAATATACAGAAGGAAATCGCGTCTGAGTATAGAAAAAGGAAGGCGAGAGTTGTGTAAATTCTGATACTTGATGATAAATCTGTGTGTGAAAACCTTTCGTTTAAAACAAAAATGAAGGAAATCGGCAGGGTGCTTTGGTTTGGCCGACTGACTAGTTTTCGTAGATTCCTTTAATATACAGGGTGTTTCGCTAAGTGTGTTTGCCTCTGTAACTTATAAAATAATAGGTGACGGAAAATTTAATGCGGTAGGTCAACACAAGATATGTTACACTTTCTGCGGAGCTATGGACATAGTTTATTGTATCATTTCCCACAGAGTTACAGCATAAAGATATAATTTTTTAAATGGAACAATAGATTTTCTATCGTGCATTGGAATCGTTGAAACCAGCTGCGTCCAAATCAATTTAAACTACATTCCTATCACTGTTAGTTTGGGAGCTACAACCCTTCAAAGTTTCAGGGCAAACACACTTAGTGAAACACCCTGTATAATACGTTTAATCGTCACACGAATTTCGTTTTCGTCCACACTTTGAAAATCACTTGAATTCCTTCATTCCTACACATGCCAAACACAAAGATATAGACCAATATGGCTGAAACTTGGTGTTCGTTCTTTCCAAAGATGCCACTAACTAAACATGCCCTCGATACTCGCCGGCGACGCCCATCCCACCAACTTTGCACGGACTTTTGAAGCGCCCCTCGTATAGTGCGCATTCTCGCGATAGCTGCCCCCGTTACAAACGCTGCGGTCACAGGTGGGGCTGGCAGCTCAGCGCACAAAAGGCCGCAGGCACAGTGCAGCAGCGGCGGCCCTTCTGCCCGGCTGTCGGTTCCGGGCGGCTTTTCTTTCGCCGATCAGCCCCATAATTAAATTATTGAGGAGGGAGGCGGAAAGCCGAGACCGCCGAATGTCTCCGGTCGGCTGCTCCCGACAAAGGCAATTTTCACGGCCCGCCGGGAGGCGGGAGGCCCCAATTTCCAGCTTCCGCAAAGGGCGCCGCGTCTTCCTCCGCGCGCCGCGACGACGGCTAATTGCAAGGCTAAAGCCACCCGACACCACACGCTGCCGCCGTCGCTACTGAATATCTCGCCTCTGCAGACGGAAGCAAGGCCACCTTTCACGACAGACACTGAACGAAGTTACTTGCTTTTCCGTGTTACCGATATCTCTGTTACGTTGCCTTTGAGTTCACCTTTGTTAACATGCAACGACACAATAATACTGTCATCACCCAAGAGAATCTATAATGATATGCCAAATATTGTCACAGGACATTAGGGTGAGTCTTTGTCGTCGTCTTAACCGCATATGAAACGAGCTTCCAATAGTTTGCAATCGAATATTTTTTCTATGACAACAGGACGGTTGAGATGCTGTAAATATAACTGAAAAGGTGAGGTAAATTTAAGTGGGTTAGTTAAAAGAAACATAATATCGTCATTGAGACAAAGAACAAGAAAAGCAATTCTTTTTCACACTTCTTTAATCACCTGCAAATCCCTCTTGTATCAGGAAAGTTCCACCTTCTCTCCAACTCTCTATCATCCCCACTCCTTTGCCTGCAGAATTCGTACTTGTCACAGTGGTTGTCACCTCCCCATACATCAACTTCCAACATGTCCATTGGCTAGGTACTCTCGAACACTACCTCTCCCAACACCCCTCTGAATTCAAGCCTGATATCTCATTCCTCATAACCCTCACCAACTTTAACCTAATAAACAAATACTTTTCCTTCGTGGGGAAATTAACCATCAAATTCGTGGAGCAGACATGGGCCCTCGCATGGCGCCATTCTATGCCATTCTATTCGTGGGTTATCTGGAGAAATCCGTCGTAGAATTCCAAAACGCTAAATATCTGGTCTGGTTCAGGTTTATTGATGATACCGTATTTTCATGGTCATGACCCCTTATCCTTCCTTCAAAATCGTCAACTCCTTCTTACCCGTCCACTTCAGCTAGTCTTCCTGAATCCACATGCCACATTCCTGGATGTCAAACACCACCTCACTGATGGCTACATCCATCCGTATTACACCTACTAACTACCAACAGTATCCCTTCCGCATCAAAAAATCACTCCATTACAACCTGGCCGCCTGCGGGCGTCGGATCTACAATGAGAAGAACTCTCTTTCCCAATATGCTGAAAGTCACATAAAGGCCTTCACATGCAGAAACTACAACACAGACCTGTTCTGCAAACAGATATCCCGTGCCATATCCCCACAGATCCCAAATCCTCCCTCTACCATCAGTAACCATCCACAAAACAGCGCCCCCCTTGTCACCTAGTTCTACCCTGGACTCGAACAACTAAATTGAATCCTTCGCCAATGTTTTGTTTTACTGTCCTCATGGCCAGAAATGAGAGACATCCTGCCCAAGATCCTTCCCAGTCCTCTTAAAGTGATGTTCCTTTGCCCACACAACCTCCATAACATCCTAGTCAGTGGCAGTCCGTCTTATGTGTTCACTGGTTAAGTGTAGCCCTCGGAAAAAAAAAGTAAATGAGTAAATAAGATAAAAAAGTGGTTTTAAAATATCATTCTTCGTTTCGTTCTTCTATCAGATCATTTTATATGCACATTCCAAGTATTTTTATCGCATGTGAAACGTCTTACGTAACGGAAACAGAACGTATACGAGTCGTAGCGCGCGCGGTCGCTTAATATAGTCGGCTGCAGTGGCCGCAGAATTGCAATGCGCATTCGCGACTGAGGTTCAAATTCTCGTCTGAACCCCCTCGACGAAACATATTGGCGCTCCCGCGGCAAGCAGGGGCGAGGGGAAACGCCGCTTTTAACATTGGCGTTGGAGCTGGTAGAGACGCCAGCCCCTGGCTACTCGAGCTCTGGCGGTTAACGCACGAATGGTCCCGAAGCAAGACAACAGAGCTACAGCGCATGAGCAAAATCTCCGTGAAGACAACATTCGCCCTCCATATTTGTTTTTGGCGCATTGGAGACTCCTCAAAAACACGTCATATTTGCTAAAATATCTTATATCTATAAATTAAAGACGCATCAACTTTAAAAATATTCAGAAGGCCCGGTCATGAATAACAATGTAGTCACGACTCTCCATCTAACAAAAATAACCATTTGGTTACCAGCATCGCACCCATCATCGAAGGTAGAGGGTTCGAGAACGACTGCAAGCAATTATTTTAAACCCAATCTTCTTTGTAACAAATATGGAAACAACAACGACTTTTGTATTGTTACTTGCCTTATATCTTTGGACGTTTTAGCAGATGCGTCGATATTTTGAGGGTAAATGATATTTATACTCTTCGTTGTAAGAGATATTTCTCTGTTTGAAAATATGTGGAGGAGAGCAGCTTTTGCGCATGCAAGGGTAGGAAAGGGTTTTGCTTATAGTGTCACGTGACCCGAAGGTAGCTTGTCTTTTCAACGTAAAAGATTTATTTTGTTACACTCATTTAACAGTGTAATCAGTTACTTATCGTGTTTTAGTGTTCATGTGCGTATTCATATGTTGTTGGTGTTTATTATCAAAGAAAATTAAACAACGTCCAGTGTCTTTTAGAAACAATATACTCAGCTGTAAACGTGTAAGAAAAGTGTGAAATAAAGAGGCTTGGTAGTCCGACGCCTCAGCTCGAGTTGAAACAAGCGAAAAGAAGCCGAGGCAAGACATTCTGCAGAACTTTTAACGGAACTATATCTAGAGGGGAGGTGTGGCAAACCGGGACGCTTCCCCTAGGCGCCACTATATATATATATATATATATATATATATATATATATATACCGTTCGTCCAATTGCGATAAAATTTTGTACATTTCATGTTGAAAGCAAGATGAAGGTTTGTATCAAATAAAAATTTGGAAAATTCGCCCGGAAAGTAGGAAAATTTAGGAAACACCGAAAGCGATTTTTTTCTACGAATAAAAATAAATTGCCACATGGTTGTACGAGCATCACTTGAGTACGGCTTGACAGGACGAGGTTTGTATGAAATACTTGTTTTTGCTAAATCCACCGGAAAATTGGAAAATTTGAGAAAAACTGTAATTGCGTGTTTCAATGTGTTTTCGATTGAATTCAGCACTATAACTGACTATTCGCACGACGGAGAGGCGTAATTCTTTTGTTGTTTTGTTCATTATAGTCTTGGAAAGGTTTTCACTAAAAAGAAATACAGACAGTTAAAAAGGAAAATCGAAAAATTCGAACCAAGTTTATTTTTCAATGTGTTTCTAAATGTACTCAATACTGTAAGTTGAGAAGCGTTCATCCGCTTGCGATAAAATTTTGATCATTTGACGTTCAACGAAAGATGAACGTCCTTATGAACTAAAAATTTGGGAAAGTTACCCGGAAAATTTGGATTTTCCCGAGAAACTGAAAGAGCTTTATTGAATGCGATATCGGTATCATTCGTCTGGTTGCGATAAAATTTTGCATATTTGACGTTCAAAGCATTGGAAAATACAGAAAAAATAGAAAGAGATTTTTCTATGAAATATCAATACCATTAATCTCATTGCGATAAAAGTTTGCACATTCGACGTTCAAAGCGAGAGGTAGGTTTGAGTGAAGTAAACGTTTGGAATAGTTGGCCAGAAAATAGGAAAATTTGTGTAAAACTGAAAGAGCTCTTTTCTTTGGGATATCAATATCATTCGTACGATTGCGATAAAATTTTGCGCATTTGACGTTCAAAGCAAATGCCTTTATAAAGCTACTGGGTCTAAAATACATATAATTTAAATTAGTATGATTTACATTAAGAGGTAAGTGATACGAAGTTCACCGGGTCATCTAGTGCCAATGTACAAGGCTATGCGGTGATTGCAGCACAGCTGGTAAATTACATGGCTGCTTTCACAGGTGGCCTGGCCTTTGAGAGGGTAGGATAAGCCTGCGAAAGGACTAGAATAGGGAGTGCAAGACCCCGCTGCAAGACCTGTCCAATCCCCCCCATCCAGCACTCCCTATTCCAGTTCTTTCGCAGGCTTATCTTACACTATCCGATGCCAGGCCACCTGTGAAAGCAGCCATGTAATTTACCAGCTGTGCTGCAATCACTACGCAGCTTTCTATATTGCATGACCACCAACCAGCTGTCCATTATGGTGAATGGTTACCACCAAACTCTAGCCAAAAACAAGGTCGACCACCCTGTGGCACAGCATGGAGCAGAGCATATGTTTGACTTTAATGGCTGCTTTCACGTCGCGTTTCGTGTGTATTTTCTTCTGGGACGGCATTAATCCCAGCGCTCGCAACCGCCTTATTTTCTAATCTGTGGCACTCTAGTTTGTTTACGTCAATTCCCTTCTTCTAATTGTACTTATGCTGGTCATTATTCTCCTATTCTGAATGCCTTTCTGTCACGAGTAGCCATCTTTCCTCCTACGATTCATAGGCTTAGCCAGGATATGATTCCAGGAGGGGTTTTCAGTGCTTTCAAAAATTAATGAACATTGTCATACGGCGTACTCCATAGAACTGCAAACGCCACTATTACTGTAAATGTTATATTTTATTCTAAAGGACTGTATACAAGGGAGTCACTATAGATACAAAATTAGTAAACTTCTTAAAAATCTAGCTATTCTACAAATAGTAAAATCTTATCATAAAGATAGGAATGTCAATCAGAAACTAAGTGTGTGAAGCTTGATCGGAAAAGCTCTAAAATTTTTGCAGTACGTGTAAGCTGTCAATGACAAAATAATAAGTGTACAGATACTCTTTGAATAGTCAGGAACCTAGAGATGTTTACATAGTAGCATCAAGAAATATTGCTGACTGACATTGTAATATATGACTTGAATTATAATTAGGAATAGTAAAACTGCTCATTATTTTAGTAGATAATACGTTTAATCCACTGCGAGACAAGATGGTCAATTACTCCATGCTCAAATGTTTGCAGTTAGTTACAGGATTATGTTTTTCACCCAGGTGCGCACCTCTTCACCAGAGACATACCAATCGCCATTAATGTCTCTTTTCAGGCATCCAAAACATATGGGAATCACATGTGCAGAAATCGGAACTGTATGGACCATGTGTAACTGCTTCACAGCGTTGGAAAAACATTATCGATCTTTCTCCTGATACAGAATGATACCAGTTTTTGTTAGCTCTGTCAATATTTCGGGAGGGGTTTGAACCCCAGAAACCACCCCCTTGACTACACACATGCTACGATGTATTTTACACCACATTTTAATTCAGATCTTCAAAAATATTTGTAAATTAAGAGAATTAAACTCTGTGGTTATGAGACCGTAGACTTACAAACTACTTAAACTAACTTAACACCAGAAGTAACATTTGGTTCATTTTTTAAAGGCGGGGATGTTTCGATTGCCCTACCCTTCTCCATATTCATAGTAGTAACAAACCATCTGATGACTCTTAACCAGCTACAAAGTTGTACAACTGACCAGTGTTTCATCCAACTAGGCCAACTAAAAGTATGAATAATTTATCTTTTTTACCAGTAGTACCTTTTGGGTTTTCTTTGCGCATACACAGTTTAACATAATCAGAAACATCAGTTTTGAGACACACAAAAATTGCTGGTCCTGCCTAGTAATTATTCAATTATGTTGAAGTATATTATGAAATTTTTGGCCAAGAAGAATGTGAAATACAAAAAATGTTTTGCTCGAGCAACTCCTTACGAGCCCGGCTTTCCGTTTACTGCGGATTGGCGACATGCATACGCATGACGCAACACTGAGAACCCAAAGAATAAACCACATGTCTGTCTGAGGCACTGCTAATAGTTCCATGAGACGACAACAGATATCAGGTGTGTCACCATTACGGAAATTTGATTTCTGGTATTGTTGGTGAAGCTGAGTGGTTTGAGGCATTATATGTGGCAGGGACATGACGTTTGAGTTTATTTTCGGAAGTTTTCGTCCTTGAATCCAATGGCAAAACGAAACGAGCTTACGGATGTCGATATTTTCTACTGTCTACGTTTCACCGACGTAATCGTGTGATGAATCTTGTAGTGAGATGAGCACGGAGGAGGCGACTATTCAGTACCAGTGGAAAGTGCCAAGTCAAGCGATTCAGATGGATCAGATGAACAGCGAACAGAAACTAAAAAATCTGCCGATGATTTACCTCTTGTTCAACATAAGCATTTTACATCAGATTCCGAACCAATAAGTGCGCAATCCACTGTAGGTCTATCTTTAAGTTGTCTGATTTATGATGTCTTTATTCTGAATAACATGCATAATGGATATCATGTCAATGACAATAATGAGAACCGACTTCCAGAAACTGTGATTTTATAACGAAACTGAGATTGTAGTCGATGTAGTTGACGAAATGGCACGGCCCTACAGTGTCCGTCCGAGCTGGTACCCACTGATGGCCGGTGCATGTCTTCCATTTTGACTTTCAATGATCAGTGCTCACACAATTTTTCAGTTACATACAGCTAAGAAACTTAAACGTCCAGATTTTCATCTCAGAAAAGCAGATGAGATTGCTGCCTCTTACAAATTGCACCCCTGCAGAACAGTATGGAAATAGTAGGCTTTGTCAAACAAAACCGGGGAATAAAAGATGAAATGTATGTTTCAAGTACAACAAGTACGTGTCCAAAACACCATAGACAACAATATCGTCCATTGTTAGAAGTGTGAGACCACCCCGGCTTAGAAGATACTGTGAGATATTTGTTCCTAAATATTTCCAAACACAGTTGTAGAATGAAATTGTCTGGATTGCAATAATAAAGAAAACATATTGCATTTTAGAATCTTTTTCAAATACTCGGTAATTGTCTTACATTACTGTAAAAGTAAAGATACTGATGGTACATGTGCAAAACTTATACTTTGACTCTATTTCAATATTTTTATAAAGAAAAAAATCGTAAAATCGTTTTATTTATTTACTTTAACGATGTTTGTTGGAATACTGTGAAATTTCTTCTGTAAAATTTAAAATAGAAATAACATTTATTCCTGGATTTTTATTTATTACTTTATGAAAGTGTTTTCAACCTTTTTGAACCGCGACCCCCTTTCCGAGTAAAAATATCAGGCGGCCCCTCCCTCCCCGGCCAGTGATTCCAAAAGAAATTTCTTTCTTAAACGTATCTAAGAAAGTTACAGTAGTAGAAATGAATCAAAATTGATGAAAAGTATTTGTTGAATGGTTTTACTGACATGAATTATACATTTCAGTGTGTAATATGTGGCGACGTCTTCTCATATCCGAGTATGGAAACATCAAAGCTGATGCATCACTTCTTAATATTTCAACGATGCTCATAAACTTAGGATTTGTTCTAAATGAAACTGAAAACTCCTAACAAGGAGCAAATTATTATGTTCCAATAATAAAATGGTATTGTTACTAATTCATTAAAGATCACACTCCATTGTAAATCGGGTACCTGCTGCAAACTACAGTTATGTAGCAGTAAAAGGTTTCTCTTTGGCCCTCTTCCCGCACAAGCAGGGTCGGCACTGAGTTAAACGCGGATTTGGCATTTGTTAATGTTTACAGGGTGGCCGGATGCCCTTCCTGCCGCCACCCCATGCCCACCAAGAGGAAATGTGTACCCCAAATGTCTTAGTATAGTGTTATGTGTGTTTGTGTGTGTGTGTGTGTGTGTGTGTGTGTGTGTGTGTGTGTGTGTGTAAAGTGTCACGAAATGTTTACGAGTCCTGTAACTGTGGCGGGACTTGGGGACCAGTCCGTTATTCATCTAGGGAGATGTGGAAAACCGGCTAAAAACCACATCCAGGTTCGCCGGCATTCCGACCCCTTTCGTTAATCCGCCGGACGGATTCGAAACTGGGCCGGGTACGCCTCCCCGTCTCGGAAAGCGGCGCGTTAGACCACACGTATAACCGAGCGGGTCAAAAGGTATTGTTATCTATTGATTAAAAATAATATTAACTTATTGATTATGGGTTTTTGTGGCAATAAAACATGTAACAATCTGTAACAAAGTCATACCAGAAGATTACGACAGTTATAAATAACTGTAGCAGTACTATACAGACCCTGTTAAGTCGCTTAATTAACAAGTCTTCATGAGATGGAGAAATGGGTTCACTGTTTCGCGTTTAGGTTGGCCCATAATCAGAAGTGAAAAGTGCCATAGGTACACTCTTTGACAAAAAACCTGGCCGCCGGCCGGCCGCCGCTGAGCCAAAGTCCGAGCCGATCGCGACATGGGACAATAAAAGTGGCCGCGCTGATTCGCTCTAAGTCCAGCTATCTGCACAATCTGGCTACACTGCAGACTGCGGGAGCTCATACAGTACTTCTTGTGTGCAGTTTGAATATAACTGGGTCAGCTACATCCGTGGTCTTGTGGTAAAGTGCGCGACTGGCATGTTCAGTACTAGACATCGAAACCGACTGTTGACAAAAATTTTTAATTCATGTCACTCGTGCATGCTGATGCCACATGTGTAAGGGGAGCATATGTGTAACGTATTTCATTTTTTGGTACACTGGTAATAACATTTCGGCCCAATAACATTGCCACTTCTGGCCGCAGAGCTCTCCGCGGCCCATATACCTCGCCGGCAGCAGCGGTGGCGGCGCTACACAGCACTGCCTTGCCCTCTGCCCACAGCGCCTGCCGCCGCTCATCGCCCTGGATGCGTAAAATGCTGTAGTGTTGCTGAGAGGTGATCCATAAAAAAAGGTTGCGATTGGTATTTCACATAGGATATAACGAAGCAGACCACCTATTTTGAATGATGAGCATATCATACATTAGAGAGGCAAAAAATTGTCATTCTCCAATCCAATGGCACTCTACGATGGTTAACACTTATTTGTGCTTTAAATCTCGATCCTTTTCCTTTCAGAAAAGCCTTTCTTGTAATTTGTTATTGTCATCAGTTCATATGTTTTCATCAAGACACACTATGTAACTCACTAAAATGTTTTAGTGTCGTTGCTTCATTCCTTACGGTAAATGTATGAGCTAAATTATGTGAATACGTTTCAGTGCACGTTCTAAAGCAACACAGGCACACTGCAAGGTTCGTGTCTTCATGTCTCATTTCTACAGGAGATATTTCGCATCAATGGAGGTAAATTCGAATTTCTTCGAAGGCGTTTGTATGGTGAAGCAAAGAAGACATCTAATACCATTTCCATAATTTGAAATCGACCTTTCTGAAAGACTTATTGTATAAAGGTTTTCTTATGATTCCGAGAAAGAGTTTCTTCTTGCAATCTGCAGCGTATAAAGTAAAATAAAACGAAATAAAATGAAATTCCATCCCCCACACGCAATTTCTCCAACCAGGATTAGAACTGCAGCCTCACAAGAGGCTTGCATCACAACACACAGGCAGAACCACACAAACAACCACACACTGCCGGATAGTGCCCTCAGTCTCTCACATATTCAATGCTGTGCCTCTAATGCATCGCGAAAGGTAACCTGAAAGTCACCTACACAAATAACTACATTCCTTGAGTGCAAAAGTTAAATTTCTGTCTCTCATTTCACGTGGGCATTACACATCATGAGTCATGAAAGTAGAAGAGGAATGTCAAGTGAACTTAGCGACACAATTCAGTACCACTTGCGGAAGTAACTGCTCTATCACATTGTTGCCAAATATCGGCAATGATGTTGCCAGTTCTTAGCTGTACTAGGAAGACCTGTGTAGCGATAAGCGACGCGAAATCGCGTACGTCTCATGCGGGCTTCTAGAGGGGAGTCGTGCATTTTGGTGAATATGCGGCGCTCTCTCCTGATAGTTTCCGTCGTCACATTTAGGATGCAGATATTAAATTCGTCAAATGAGGTCGAAACTAGCGTTTAAATTTTTTGGAGCTTTACAGCATTATGATATTTCAGCAAATTACTAGAGAAGTTAAAAATACTGATATTGTGCTTGCAACATACGGCAGATCAAAGACTGAAATACATAAACTTCCATCTGGATTTCAGTTTCATCCCCTGCCCCCAAAAAAAGATTAAAACAATTAATTTTTTAGATATCTACAAAAGCTATTTTTTATGAGTTACTGGAAATGAACGTTGCATCATCCGTCACTGAACAGTAAGGTATCAAACACTTCGCATCTTGAAAGTGACAGCCCACAATATTCTCAGTCCTACTAGCATCTGGCCTCAACTGGCTTTTAGTCAGGCATTGAGAAGAAATGCTGATGAATTGATAACTTACCCTCAGTGAGAGCTTTTTGTAACAAAACGAAAAAGTAATACCAACCATCATTTTCTCCAATGATACTAGGTACTGTTGTCCGAAGATGGATTGTATCCATGATGACTCTTGTCAAACGCGTCTCACATTCAAGGAATTTTACCTAAACGAATTGAGTCCTCATGAAGCTGTAACAAAACAGAGAATCTGGGTGGTCGTGCATATTCGCAAGTTTTTTTACTTTGCCGTAATACTTGATGCAAAGATGAGCAAAATACAAATCCATCATCTATCGGTTTCTTCGATTCTTTGGGCAGTCTTCTTTGGTTTGTACTCCTTCACTTCGTCCGCGATCTACTGGTTTTATTGAAAATACAGTAATCAAAATTACGCGACTGTTTGTCCCACATTTTAATGTCCTACATTTATATTCTGAATGACAGTAATGATTTCTGTTGGACTGGTTCCATATATCTGAGCCTAGTTAATGAAATTTTATTCCCATGACAGATGAAAGCAATTAGAACCTTGTGTCTCTATAATGAATTTTCATATGAAAATAATTAACACCTGAAGATGGGTCTTTAAAAACGTGAAAACGGTCGTGGACCTGTAAAACAACGTTCTTAATAAAAAAAAAAAAACAGCTGACGCGGCTTCAGAATTTATTATTTACTTTATGAAATGATTGAAGTGATTTCCAAATAACTTGTTCTATCTCTATTTAAAATTTTACCATCATTTTAGAACAATTGATAAATTCATTTAAGAAAATGTTCCTTCGTTTTGTTTGTGATGTCACTTGATATTCTTGAAGTAGGTGGCTACAACATCTGCTATGAGGTTTCCAGGAGACAGTTGGCACGGATGATTTTGTTTGACAGTAAGCGGACAAATTTAAGACGTAACGAAACGAAATGATGAGATCCAGGTTTTGCAACAAAACAGACCCGATTTCTAAATTGTCTAGGGTTTCGGAAAGTGACTATTATACAGCTAGACATTACTGCTATAAACCCTACCTCATTGATTTACTCACAGCTGTGGCAGATTGCTCGCAACGTGAAAGAGAGTAGGAGTAGTTAATGTATGAAACGACCTTATTGAACACAAATTCAGTTAACTACGACAATGAGCATATCATGATGTTATTTTTTCAAAATATTTAATTTAGGTGACAAGAAAAAGTCAACTGACTGCAGAATTACATATCCGACACACATCTACATGATGCCGAAGTTGCGAAACAATAGGCCCTACTATGACGTTGGAAAATCTTGATTACGTTGATGGCCTGATGAACGAGTTTTTGTAGCTGGCGTCCTCCATGTTAGGATCCGGATCCGTAATTCCACTCAGGCTCGAGATACTGTGCTCTCCAAATTGCACATATGTCACGTGGCCAGCTATAAAAAAATCAATGAATACCTCATTGAGCGTATTACCAGTTTTGGTTCTCGGTTTATGGTTGATTAATATGCAGGACTTATAATTATGTTTACTGTACTCCATTAACTAACAATAAGCACAATTTGCGCAGAAAAGTCTTCCTAAATACTCAAATTTTGTCCAGTTTCCTACGAGTTTGCTTCCTGATAAACTAAAATGTCCGCAGGTCAATATGGAAATTACAAGCGACCTGTTATTGACAGAACATCTTGATACGTTAATTAGCGTTCCATTTGAATTTTTTGAGCACGTTCGTTGATGAGGTGCTGTCTTCGTTGCCTGCCTCGTTGATTTTATAAAATGTTAAGGTGTCTCATGTTCAAATGTTTGTATAGTCTATGGGACTTAACTACGGAGTCATCAGTCCCTAAACTTACAAACTAATCATCAACTACCTTATACTAAGGACGGCACAAATATCCATGCCCGAGGGGGGATTCGAACCCCCGACCGTAGTGGCCGTGCAGACCGTGACTGGAGCGCCTTAGTCCCCTCGGCCACCGCGGCCGGCGTTGTGTCATGGCCGGATGCGATGCAGACATAGTTTTAATTGCAGTGTGTTCATTACAGCGCGGTGATAGGTTTCAAAGAACAAACTTAATGGTGACTTTTAGGTGCCAGGTATCTTACGTCGATAGATTATCATTCGATCGGTGACGTCGCAGATAGCGGACGACGTTAATTTACTAACCACTGCAATGTTCAATGCAATTGGTGAATTTCATTTATTTCTCATGTTACAGTCAAAATGCGTAAGTTCCAAGAGGTCTACCGAACATCTGTTAGGTTCCGTTTGATGGCTATCCCTCCAGGTAGGCGCGCTCCGCCTTCTCCGTTTCCAGACGCGCGCTCCTTCGCTCGCTCGTTGTGCCGCATTTACCAAAACGACCGTGGCTGCCGCCACCTCGTCATACCTCTTATCGACTTCAGAAAGGTAATGAAATAAATTACCCTTCAAGTTGGTGGCCACTAAACGCTACTGTTATCATTACTCATGATGCAAGAACACTTTGTGTTCCAGTCTTACTATGATGTCTGACATAGCTCTTAAAAATTCGAAAATTTATTGGAACTATCCTTAACGCGGTAGCAATTATCGAGTGGACAAAAGTTACTTTATACGTCTTAGTCTATTTTAAAACCATTTTTATATGCATTTTTCATTTGAATGATTATTTTACACTTTTCAAATTTTGTATGTGTGAAATTTTTCATTCCATTTCAAACGTTGTTATGAGAATACAACAGAGAATTCGATACATTTGTTTTATTTCTATTTCACCTAACCCCTCTTATGTATTAGTCACGAAAAGATCGTGAAGGTAAAAAAGATAGGGCGATATGAACTCGCACTAAGTCTTACCAGAAATAGTTTTAACGGCGAACCATTCACAACTGGAAGAGAAACAGGCGGAAACAGCAGTTGTATAAAAAGTGCCCTCCACCACACACCAATTAAGAAATGGCGTTAATGAAGCAGTGTCATCCAGTTCTAAGTTATGTTGAAAGTTCAAGGTCTCTTGTTCAGAGGGAAGTTGGTTTGAAATGAACTGCAAAATTTGTACCAACACACGGGAACATGGACAAAGTAAGCTTTATTGCACACGAGACACGAAAGAAAGAAGGAAGGTTAAGATTTAACGTCCCCTCGACAAGGGGTCATTAGAGCGAAGCAGAAGTTCGGATTGTCATGATAAGGATGTGGAAGAAAATCGGCCGTGTCCTGCCGCAGGGACCATTCCGGCATTTGCCTAGAGTGATTTAGGAAAATCATGGAAAACTCAAATCCAAATGGCCGAAGGCCAGTTCGATGCGCCGTGCAGCCGAATATGAGTCCCGTGTGTTACCACTGCACTAACTCACTCCGTAGCAAAAGCAAATGCGAGTAAATATTGCATTATCACGCGCTTCTGAGTTACGTTAATTAAGTTTCTGGCCTATCATTAGTATAAAATCAATTGTAAAATTTGTATCAAAAACACAATAGACAATAAAGCAACCTAATAAACACGTGTTACAACGATTAAAATTGATCTATGAATTGTGCGCCGGCCGCGGTGGCCGAGGTGACTGAGGCGCTCCAGTCACGGTCAGCACGGCCACTACGGTCGGGGGTTCGAATCCCCCCTAGGGCATGGATATTTGTGCCGTCCTAGTCCGTAAGTAGTTCATAAGTAGTTTGTAAGTTTAGGGACTGATGACCCCGTAGTTAAGTCCCATAAGCTTTACAAACATTTGAACATTTTGAATTGTGCCATGGTTCAAAACAACATTAGGGAAAGCGATTGCACTGTTGCTTGATAAAAAGATAGTAAATAAAAGTATTAACGTATCTCTTATTCATTAATTTTGAACAGATGCTGTAGAATGCGCAAGGCTGTAATTTTACCGCTATTATAAAAATTAAATGGACTGAGTACAAAATTTGTAAATAAATTTGATCCAAATTATCATTATGAATTAAGTTAATAAATGAGCAATCCTTGAACGTCCTCTGCCTACGTATGGTTTTCAAATTAAGGGTGTTAAAAGAAGTGTTCCAGATTTTCAGATGAACTTTTACGGATGAAACAAGACAATAATGACCGTTATACATTAGCTCTAACTCGCTTATATATTAATAGATATGAGAACTTGTTGATCTTCAATATCGTGAAACATATTGAACAAACAAATGTAAAGGTAATACAAAATAAAATTCAGAGATCAATTTGAAATAAAACTAATGGTACTAACAATAATAAATCACAGCAGTTCTACCACTTCACGAGGAGAATTATAGGGAAAATATGTGTTTAACAATATTAAGGAGATGAACAGCAAGAGCAAACTGTTTACGGTTACGAACAATATTCGTACTGCCCATGGACGATAGACCTGAAATAACCAAACGGTTTGGTTTATAGGACAATTTCACTTTTGGCGGTTGCCATTGCTTTACAAATAATAGATCGAATGAATAAAGTAATTTAAAGGGAAACGAATTATTAAATTTACTTTGAATCACCTGCAAAGATAAAAATATTTAAGACAAAAAGTACTTCTGAAGCAACATTAAACACTAACATTATAATTCACCTAAACAGTGGCATCGCTATACGAAGAAAACAGTTTCTTATTGGGAAAGGTATGCGGATGTAATAAAAGTCACTATATTCTGCAGAAAAAGCCGTCCGATCAATTTTATGATTATCGGTAAAAACTTGCGTAATAGCTGCTCTAGGACGGTACCCGCCAGATGCTCATTTTGGTGATATTCCTGAAATGTGAGCCGCGTATGACAAGATTGAACGTATATACGTCCAATTTGGGACAAAAAAGATTAGGAACTTTGGAGAAAGTAGTCATTTCACACTTTATCCGTTTCGTTAAAAGAAACTCTCCCCGGAATTTGATGAAGGTAAGTCATCTGTTCATCAGCATTTTCAATGATGATGTCGGACTGAAGCCTTACTTAGAATGGGCTTTGGCAGCGCAGCATGGATAAAAGCCAGTTGAAGCAAGCTGTTTGTAGGAATGAGGATATTGTGGGATGGCCAAGAAATTCTTCCTATAGCTTAGCAGTATTGGTTACGATACTAGGCAACTCTGATCGTTCCCTTAGTTTCAGAATTCGAGGTATTTTCCAATATTCATGAGGATATGAGATTAGTCATTGCATTTAAATGACTCTGTTATCCTGAATTAAATTTTCGACCGCAGAAAGGTCTACCCCTGCTTAAATTGCAAACAATTTTGTGTTATATGTCGGGACTGTCTGTATTAACTGCCAACAAATGTCAGATAACTGAACGAGTAATCTCATTTTAGCTCGGTGGCGCCATTCTCGTTTTCTGATCTACAGCAAGCATAGTTGATTAGTGAGGTATCGTTGTACTAGTGATGTGTGTGGCTTTACGTCTATTTTTCTCCTCTGAAAAATGTCCTAAATGGTATTCAGCAACGAAATACGAAAACTCATTGCAGTGTGTCAACCAAGAGATCGGCATTTTCTATTGTTATTGTAATCTTTATCATTCTGCTGTAACGCCGTAAACATCATTGATTACTATCATTATTACCATCATTATTATCATTAATTCAGTTGCAAAAGCGTTCTTTCCCATGACGCCAAGAGACCAGAAAGAATGTGTGGTTTGACGAAAAATAGGACCATAGGAGAAAGTAGGTAAAAAGTTTGTAACAATTTCTGTTAATTTAACATCGTGACCACAGATACTAAGCAACAACACATGCAAGTCATAGGTTGCAACGTTCGAAAAATACATCAGACACATGGGTTCGGATTGTCATAATCATTTGTTGGCCCAACAAGGCGGTAACACTACGAAATAAAAAGCTGCTTAGTAGTCTATAGATTATATGTATATGTTTGCAGAGGAAAATCCTCAGAATTGCACATTTCCCACATATACAGTTTAGTTTCCGTGGTCATGGCCATAATTTTAAATATCCAGTCTTCTGAATACTCAAAAAATAATTACTGTGTTGCACAAATAGTCAGTTAGCTATGTTTCTTCTGGCTTTCAAGCAAACCAACACATTTATGTATTCACGTAGAAGACATGAAATATTACTTGCACAGTCATTAGGCTGCATTTTGAAACGCAGTCGCTTTCTAGTTGCAAAGTTTTTCGAGACGGATGGGGCATCATTGATTTCCAGTAAGTTTTCATCAAAAAAATTAGCTTTTGTCGAAATGTAACAAAGCAATTATTTTAGTCTTTTTTTGCGGGGAGAGGGGGGATGAAACTGTAATCGTGATGCATGTTTACGTATCTCAGTCTTTGATCTGCCGTATGTTGCAATCACAGTATCAGTATTTTTTTCTCTAGTCATATGCTGAAAATATATATAATGCAGTAAAGCTTCAAAAAATTTAAACGCTAGTTTCGACCTCATTTGACGAATTTAATATCTGCATTCTAAATATGACGACGGAAACTATCAGGAGAGAGCGCCGCATATTCACCAAAATGCACGACTCCCCTCTAGAAGCCCGCATGAGACGTACGCGATTTCGCGTCGCTTATCGCTACACAGGTCTTCCTAGTACAGCTAAGAACTGGCAACATCATTGCCGATATTTGGCAACAATGTGATAGAGCAGTTACTTCCGCAAGTGGTACTGAATTGTGTCGCTAAGTTCACTTGACATTCCTCTTCTACTTTCATGACTCATGATGTGTAATGCCCACGTGAAATGAGAGACAGAAATTTAACTTTTGCACTCAAGGAATGTAGTTATTTGTGTAGGTGACTTTCAGGTTACCTTTCGCGATGCATTAGAGGCACAGCATTGAATATGTGAGATACTGAGGGCACTATGCGGCAGTGTGTGGTTGGTTGTTTGGTTCTGCCTGTGTGTTGTGATGCAAGCCTCTTGTGAGGCTGCAGTTCTAATCCTGGTTGGAGAAATTGCGTGTGGGGGATGGAATTTCATTTCATTTTATTTCGTTTTATTTTACTTTATACGCTGCAGATTGCAAGAAGAAACTCTTTCTCGGAATCATAAGAAAACCTTTATACAATAAGTCTTTCAGAAAGGTTGACTTCAAATTATGGAAATGGTATTAGATGTCTTCTTTGCTTCACCATACAAACGCCTTCGAAGAGATTCGAATTTACCTCCATTGATGCGAAATATCTCCTGTAGAAATGAGACATGAAGACACGAACCTTGCAGTGTGCCTGTGTTGCTTTAGAACGTGCACTGAAACGTATTCACATAATTTAGCTCATACATTTACCGTAAGGAATGAAGCAACGACACTAAAACATTTTAGTGAGTTACATAGTGTGTCTTGATGAAAACATATGAACTGATGACAATAACAAATTACATGAAAGGCTTTTCTGAAAGGAAAAGGATCGAGATTTAAAGCACAAATAAGTGTTAACCATCGTAGAGTGCCGTTGGATTGGACAATGACAATTTTTTGCCTCTCTAATGTATGATATGCTCATCATTCAAAATAGGTGGTCTGCTTCGTTATATCCTATGTGAAATACCAATCGCAGCCTTTTTTTATGAATCACCTCTCAGCAACACTACAGCATTTTACGCATCCAGGGCGATGAGCGGCGGCAGGCGCTGTGGGCAGAGGGCAAGGCAGTGCTGTGTAGCGCCGCCACCGCTGCTGCCGGCGAGGTATATGGGCCGCGGAGAGCTCTGCGGCCAGAAGTGGCAATGTTATTGGGCCGAAATGTTATTACCAGTGTACCAAAAAATGAAATACGTTACACATATGCTCCCCTTACACATGTGGCATCAGCATGCACGAGTGACATGAATTAAAAATTTTTGTCAACAGTCGGTTTCGATGTCTAGTACTGAACATGCCAGTCGCGCACTTTACCACAAGACCACGGATGTAGCTGACCCAGTTATATTCAAACTGCACACAAGAAGTACTGTATGAGCTCCCGCAGTCTGCAGTGTAGCCAGATTGTGCAGATAGCTGGACTTAGAGCGAATCAGCGCGGCCACTTTTATTGTCCCATGTCGCGATCGGCTCGGACTTAGGCTCAGCGGCGGCCGGCCGGCGGCCAGGTTTTTTGTCAAAGAGTGTACATCTTAAATATTCAAATGTTTGTAGTGCTTAAGGGACTTAACTACGGGGTCATCAGTTCCTAAACTTACAAACTACTTTATGAACTGGCTAACACTAAGGACGGCACAAATATCCATGTCCGGGGGGGGGGGGGGGCGATTCGAACCCTCGGCCGTAGTGGCCGTGCAGACCGTGACTGGCGCGTCGCAGTCCTCTCGGACACCGCGGCCGGCTAGGTACATCTTATATCTGTCACCTGTGACAGTTTTCATGTCTGGTTAAGGACCACTACAAAGCCAATATTGCATCTGCAGATGACTTGTTAACCCTGCCACTTCTATGTGCCACTTCTGCCACAGTTGCTGAACGTCACGGAACGTAGGTTTGCTATCGAGAAAAAAATTATATTTTTCTGCTTGTGGATAATGTCAACTTAGTGAAACCAAAACTATCACACAAATACCAATCAAATAGCGGTCTTCTACAGTGGGTCAAAAATGACCCACATGGTACTATTCCGGTTACGGGAACAACCGACACTTCTAGTGTGAAACTAACCCAAGGACAATACACACATCCGTGCCAGAGGGAGGACTCGAATCTCCGAGGGCGTGCAACCGTGCGCTTCTGTCAAATCTACTTTTTAGATTCATGAGGTTAATAATCATAGGACAATCTATTAAATACTGCGGAGTGGGTTTGACATGGAAATGGGGTGCGCCCACAAAACAATTTATTCATACAGGCAAACGATCTGGAATGAGATGGGGAGCAATTAAAATCAATGGGGATTACAATGGGAAGAAGGTCGAGCTGGCGGAGACTTCAAGTAAGATGGGGTTAGATGTTTAAGCTGTTATTGACGTTAGGGTAAGGGGAGAAAAAGAGGAAGAAGTCGGAGAATACAAGGTCTACATGTCAGGAGTCAAAGTAGGAAGAGCACAGTGGGGTGTAGGATTTTACATCAGGAAAGCAATGGAACCCAGCACAATTGCAATAAGATATGTAAATGAATGACTGATATGGATTTATTTGGCCATCTCCAGCAAGAAAATAAGGATTATGGCAGTGTATTCACCCTGTGAAGGGGCAGATCAACATGAGATGGACAGATTTTACAACGCACATAGTTCAAATGTTCAAATGTTTGTATAGTCTATGGGACTTAACTACGGGGTCATCAGTCCGTAAACTTACAAACTACTTATGAACTGAAACTTCCTGGCAGATTAAAATTGTGTGCCGGAACCGGGACTCGAACCTGGGACCTTTGCCTTTCGCGGGCAAGCGCTCTACCACTGAGCTACCCCGACACGACTCACGATGCCGCCTCACAACTTTACTTCCGCCAGTACCTCGCCTCCTACTTTCCAAACTTCACAGAAGCTCTCCTGCGAACCTTGCAAGACTAGCACTCCTGGAAGAAAGGATATGGTGGAGACATGGCTTAGCCACAGCCTAAGGGATGTTTCCAGAATGAAACTTTCACTCTGCAGCGGAGTGTGCGCTGATATGAAACTTCCTGGCAGATTAAAATTGTGTGTTTGGAAAGTAGGAGGCGAGGTACTGGCGGAAGTAAAGTTGTGAGACGGCATCGTGAGTCGTGTCGGGGTAGCTCAGTGGTAGAGCGCTTGCCCACGAAAGGCAAAGGTCCCAGGTTCGAGACGGTTCGAGTCCCGGTTCCGGCACACAATTTTAATCTGCCAGGAAGTTCCATATCAGCGCACACTCCGCTGCAGAGTGAAAGTTTCATTCTGGAAACATCCCTTAGGCTGTGGCTAAGCCATGTCTCCACCATATCTTTTCTTCCAGGAGTGCTAGTCTTGCAAGGTTCGCAGGAGAGCTTCTGTGAAGTTTGGAAAGTAGGAGGCGAGGTACTGGCGGAAGTAAAGTTGTGAGGCGGCATCGTGAGTCGTGTCGGGGTAGCTCAGTGGTAGAGCGCTTGCCCGCGAAAGGCAAAGGTCCCAGGTTCGAGTCCCGGTTCCGGCACACAATTTTAATCTGCCAGGAAGTTTCATATCAGCGCACACTCCGCTGCAGAGTGAAAGTTTCATTCTGGATACTTATGAACTATTTACGACCTGGGACGGCACAAATATCCATGCCCGAGGGGGAATTAGAACCCCCGACCGTAGTGGCCGTGCAGACCGTGACTGAAGCGCCTCAGTCCCCTCGGCCACCGCAGCCGGCACGCACATAGTGATGTAGTTGTTAGAGTGAAGAATAAGGATAGTTTTTTACTCATGGGTGATTTCAACGCCAGGATAGGAAATCGAACAGAAGGTTATGAAAAGGTTGTGGGTAAGTTTGCAGAGGATATGGAAGCCAACAGGAACGGAAAACAGCTCTTGGATTTCTGTCCTAGTATGGCCTTAGTGATCACAAACTCCTTCTTTAAGCATAAGGACATTCACCGCTATACTTGGGAAGGAAGGAGAACCAGATCTATCATTGACTATATAATAACAGACCTGAAATTCAGGAAGAGAGTCGAGGACACACGTGTTTTCAGGGGGTCTTTGATGATACTGATCATTATTTAATCTGCAGTGAAATTGATTTTGTGAGGCCAAAAGAGCAGAAAGTCAGGTCCATGTGTAGAACGATAAGAGTGGAGAAGCTTCAAGACAAGGAAATTAAGCACAAATACATAACAATGATCTCGGAAAGGTACCAGCTAGTTTAATGTAATGACTTACAGTCACTGGAAGAGGAATGGTCAAGTTACAGGGACACACTACTGAAAGCAGCTAGAGAATGTCTTGGAACATAGTGTGTAAAGGCAGGAACAAGCAGACAGCTTGGTGGAATGGCACAGTCAAGGCAGCCTGTAATAAGAAAAGGAAGACATTTCAAAAATGGTCCCATACTAGAAATCAGGCAGACAGAGAAATTATGTTGAAGAAAGAAACAAAGCAAAACGGATAATTGCAGACTCTAAGCAGAAATCATGGGAAGACTTTGGAAACAAGCTAGAATCTCTGGGTCAAGCCGAGGGAAAACCATTTTGGAGCGTAATTAGCAATCTTCGAAAGGGAGGAAAGAAGGAATTAACAAGTGTTTTGGACAGGTCAGGAAAGCTGCTAGTCAATCCTGTAGTTGCCTTGAGCAGATGGAGGGAATATTCTGAAGAATTGCTCAATGTAGGTGAAACGTTCAATGATGTGTCAGAATTTTAGGTAAAATGGGATAGGAACGACGATGGAAACAGGATCTCATTTGAGGAAGTGGAGAAAATGGTCAGTAGATTACAGTGCAATAAAGCCGCTGGGGTGGATTAAATTAAGCCGGAAGTCGTCAAATACAGTGGAATATCAGGTCTCAAATGGTTACGTTGGATAACTCAAAAGGCGTTGGAATCGGGACAGGTTCCGTCTGACGGGACGAAAGCGGTAATCACGCGAATTTTCAAACATGGAAACAGAAAAGATAGCAACAACTATCGAGGTATCTCTTTAATTAGCGCTGTAGGCAAAATATTTTCAGGTATTGTTGAACGGAGAGTGCGAGTATTAATTGAGGACAAGTTAGGTGAAAATCAGTGTGGGTTTAGGCCTCTTAGAGGATCAGGATCAGGATCAGGATCAGATCTTTAGCCTACGGCAGGAATTGGAAAAGTGCTATGAGTGGAATAGGGAATTAATGTTTCATCTGGAAAAGGCTTATGACCGTGTTCCTAAGAGGAAGCTACTGAGTATGGTATAGGAGGCAAACTTCTGCAGGCAATTAAAGGGCTTTACGTAGACTGTTAGGCAGAAGTTAGAGTAGATGGAAAATTAAGCTCATTGTTCAGGGTCGTTCCAGGGGTAAGACAAGGCTATAACCTGTCACCACTGTTGTTCATACTATTCATGGATCATATGTTGAAAACAGTAGACTGGCAGGGCGGGATTAAAATAGGTGAAAACAATATAAGTAGTCTCGCATATGCGGATGACTTAGTTGTACTTGCCGATTCGGTTGAAAGGTTGCAATCTAATATTTCAGAGCTCGATCAGAGGTGCAAGGATTATGATATGAAGATCAGCATCTCCAAAACGAAAGTAATGTCTGTGGGAAAGAGATTCAAGCAGATTGAGTGCCAAATAGGAGAAACAAAGTTAGAACAAGTAGACAGTTTCAAGTACCTGGGATGTATTTTCTCACAGGATGGCAACATAGCGAAAGAACTGGAATCGAGGTGCAGCAAAGCTAATGCAGTGAGTGATCAGCTAAGATCTACTCTCTTCTGCAAGAAGAAAGTCAGTACCAAGACTAAGTTAGCAGTGCACAGCTCCATCTTTCGGTCAACTTTGTTGTATGGGAGTGAAAGTTGGGTGGATACAGGTTACGTTATTCATTACGTAGAGGTTAAAGATATGAAAGTAGCAACAATGATTACAGGTCCGTATAGATGGGAACAATGGCAGGATGGTGTCCATAATGAGGAAATCAAAGAAAAACTGGGAATGAACACGATAGATGAAGCAGTTAGAGCGAACAGACTGAGTTGGTGGGGTCATGTTACACGCATGGGAGAAGCAAGGTTACCTAAGAGACTCATGAGCTCAGCAGCGGAGGGTAAGAGGAGTCGAGGTAGACCAAGAAGAAAGTACTTAGATTCGGTGCAGAATGATTTTGAAGGAAAAGGCATAACATCAGAAGAGGCATCAACGTTAGCATTGAATAGGGGATCATGGAGGAATTTTATTAGAGATACTATGTTCCAGACTGAACGCTGAAAGGCATAATCAGTCTCTAATGATGATGATGATGATGATGCTTCTGGACAAGTGAAGAGATGTATTGTTTATTATCAAATTTTGAATTAAATGAATGTATGAATGATACATACATATCATTTGTAACTTCATGAGTATGTTTTTTTGCTTGGATGCTGCATTTATTATTTTGTGAATTATGCAAGACCGCCTTATTTCTTAAATATTCTTCCATAAATGTAACATGTTTTCAGAAAAGATGGAGCTGGACTTTGATATACGAGAAGTACTAACTCAAGGCTTGAATAAATAAATACCCAGGAAACGCTGGGTTTTCATCTAGTATTCATGTAAACCTGATTTGCTGCCGCAGTAAAATACTCTGAACTCGGCGCGGTATACCGTACGGTGCTATTTACAAAAATAGCAGAAACTACAATCGTTAAGTTTCCCGAGGACATGCAGCTCTATGAATATACGATGATGGCATCCTCTCGGTTAAAATATCCCGGAGGTGAAATAGACTCCCATTCGGATCTCCGGGCGTCGACTAGTCGAAAGGATATGGTCATCAAGAAAAACTAAACAGGCATTCTACGGGTCGGAGCGTGGAACGTTTTATCCCTTAATCGACTAAGTAAGTTAGAAAACTTCAAAAGAGAAAGGGACAGGTTAAACTTAAATATCGTGGGGATTAGTGAAGTTCTGTGGCAGGATGAACAGGATTTTTGGTCAGGAGAGCACAAGGTTATAAATACAAAATCAGTTGGTGGTAACGCAGGAGTAGGTCTGATAATGAATGAGAAAATAGGAATAGACTGAGACTAGTCAGCGATTGGTGAAAACTTTTATTTAATTTTTCAGTATAAAGTGTCAAGTTTTTCCGTAAGAGTTACGATAAAGGATAGACGTAAAATTTTTTATTAATATCAGTTCTTTTGCTTGTGCAATCTATTTGCGTTAAAGATGACTGTCATAATTTAATACAATAAATGTCAGTTCATGCTTCTACTGAGTCAGAATATCTTCTCATTAGATGAATTTTTAGATATAAATTACTAATTTTACAAAAAAAAGACAAATAAGAAGAATATAAACATAAAAAAAGGAAAGCATACATGCCTCAAAAGACATGAAAAGATACCTTTCATTAACTCTTTATTTGACAATGTTGCTCTCAAGCAAGATCAAAATCGCGCTTGGTTTTCTGTAATATGTTTCATGTTTCCTCCTTAGGTGAGGAACAGTGCTTGAAACTAACATTTTAGCTCTCCAATAGAGTGTTTTTACGTTGTCTTTTGCGAAAAGTTTAGCAATAAACTGCATCTTTAGCGGACACTCCAAGCATACGTTACCGAGACACGTTTGTTTCAATTTTGCGATGATATTTTTCGTGATACATGGAAAACTGCTTATAAAAAAGAAAGAGGAAGCCTTGAAGTTCAATTATTATGGAAAATTGTTGACGAGTTCTTATATGGGAGACTGAAAATGGAGTTATATTTTTTGGGAACAGGAGGCCTCGTAGACCACTACAAAATAGACAATAAGTCCAAAAGAAGAATGCACAAATGTTCAAATGTTTGTCAAGCTTAAGGGACGTAACTGCGGGGTCATCAGTCCCTAAACTTGCAAACTACTTATGAACTAGCTTATACTGATGATGACACAAACATCCATGCCCAAAAGGGGCATTCGAACCCCTTACGAGGAACGGTTTCGCCTTAGTGCGCTCCGCCGCGGCAATGATGTATCTGTCATACTTGACAGGTATTTTGTCACTTTAGAGATTACGGGCCAAAAGTAATTTGCACGTTTTGTCTTCAGGGATACTTGACTGTAAAATGCAGAAATCATGATCATGGGACTGTTCTGAACTTTGCACCAAAAACGACACGATTTCACACGTCTCACATGAAGTAATCCAAAACGCAATAATTTCTACAGTCTTTAGTACAACAATGTAGTATTGATACTGTACAACCATGCGAAGATTTTGGGCAATGTTACGTACAAACCAGAAACTATAGTTTGAATAAAAATCGAATAAATCTGTTCACATGGCCCAACACATGTAATTTAAGTAACATAATACGTTTTCCTCTCGTGATATCTGTGTCTGCCAAATAAATGGTTAAACTGGCACGTCCCAATTAATTACAAAACATGGCATTCATGATCAATGGAACAAGTACTAATTTAATTGATTCTTACAAAGAGGCGACATGGGTATCAGATTTTAGAACTTTTTATTTTGTAGTAAGTGAAGTTCAGAACTCAAATAACAATCAGGCAAAGCCATTCGACGCAAATAAAAAAATTTCTTGAGAAAATAAACTTTGAATTTATGCAAGTGCGTAAGTACAAATAATTAAATCAACGGCAGCATCTCTAGTTGTAACTGAGGCGGTAGAGACTTCTCTTTCCACCATAGGGGTTGGCGGTTCAAATTCCGCCATCGTATTTTATTTTTTTTTTGTGTTCGAACACTTACACAATTTTAATATCCAATGGTAATTTTTACGCAAAATGCACTTATTTTTGATTATAAGAGGTAATCTGTCTTATGCTGACTGCAATTAAGAGATTTATTTTACACCAGACGCGTTTCGCTTTTTTATTTTTAAAGCTTCTTCTGTGGTCTGTAAATGATACAAAGATTTGTACATTTTATTTTTGATAAATACATTAAAAACGGTTAAAAAAAACATTTTGCCTAAGTGTTTTTAACTTGATATACTCACGGTGTTCATGTCTCTTCTTTACATGTTACTACTGTTTCTCCGTCTTGTTGGATGGATTTCGTTTGACAGGCGTGTGTTTGAGGGCTGTGTACAGCACTTTTCGTGTGTTTTTGTTTCGTTTTTTTTCCTTTTCATCTTAGCACATCGCATCATTTCACTTTTTGAAATGTATACAGATTACATATCACGGTATAAATCGAATGGCAGTCTGTTTATTTATCATTTCACTACAGTGTGGCTATGTTTTCGTCTGTTCATTTGTTTTTCGTGTGGTCTGTGAGTGTTGCCGACGTTTTATATTTATAATACATTAATACGACTTAAATCAACATGAGTATGTGTGTGTGAGACAGGGAGAGAGAAAGAGAGAGATAGAGATAGATAGATAGATAGAGAGAGAGAGAGAGAGAGAGAGAGAGAGAGAGAGAGAGAGAGAAATATTTAATTTCGTGAACAGGGTGTTAAGATGTTTTTTCACATGAGTAAATGAAGGTTAAATTGGGTTGTAATGGTGGGGGGGGGTGGGGGAGGAGGTGAGAGTATCGCGATTTGTGTTTTTCTGAAAGGGGGGGGGGTGACTCTCGTAATGTTTATATTTATGTTAGGTGGTCAATAAGCTTGAAAAGTGTGTTGTTTGTTAGATTGGTTTGGTCGTTTATGAGATATTTCTTTTCTGTTATTGTTTTTTGTATATGATAGTTTTCTTGAAGGGTGAGCAGCTGTTTTTTGTTGTTGTTTGTTCTTAGGATTTCCATGTCTGTGTCTCTGGTGGTGATTTTGTGTTGGTTTTGGTGTGAGTGTTCTGCAAATGTTGAGTGACTTGTTTTATACTTTCAGGCTCGTACATGCTCTTTATATATGGTGTCAAATGTTCTTTTAGTCTGACCAATGTATCTTCAATCACATGTAAAGAAGAGACATCAACACCGTGAGTAGACCAAATATTAAGTTAAAAACACTTAGGCCAAACGTGCAAAATGTTTTTTAAAAACTGTTTTTAATCTATTTATCAAACACAAATTGTACAAACCTTTGCATCATTTACAGACCACAGAAGATGCTTTTAAAATAAAAAAGCGAAACGCGTCTGGTGTAAAATAAATCTCTTAATTGCAGTCAGCATAATACAGATTACCTCTTATAATCAATTTTAACAGCCGCTGCTGAATATGGCCACACAACAGAACATTGCACTTATTTTTGTTTATTCCTAATTTTCTACATTTTATAAAAGGTTTATAATAATTATAGTTTCAATCAATGAAACACACGTTACATTTTTTACAGTATTGGCTTCACAATTAGTTGACGACGGTAGTGTTTGATCAGTTTTGAACACCTACGACGGTGTTTTCGGAAAGTCATTTTCATAGCTAATGGCTTTCCAAGCAGCTAACCTATTCAACTATCCTTTTATATGACGACAGAGTGTTCAGCTCGTCTGCCTTAACATAAACATAAAGTGACACAACACAAGGAATTAGAGATTGCAAAATGTTTTATATAACAGAATTCCAAACCAACGAAAAAAATATTTGTCACGCCGAGATTGGAACAACTGGCTTTACGGTTATGACGCCAGAACGCTACCAACTTTTTTTTCTTTTATTACAGAGTAAGTTCTCGCCCTGACAGGGCGCTCTGAGTCACTGCGCCAGGCAAGCCATCTCAGCTACACTGTAACTGTTTTTATTATTGGTAATTACAGGTTCTTGCGGAACTTCAAAGGTGATTTTAAAGAAATTTTTTTAGAGTTGTGGCGATTGGTTTGGTTCAAATTTTTGTAATGCTTATGGGACTTAACTTCGGGGTCATAAGTCCCAAAACTTACAAACTACTTATGAACTTATACTAAACACAATTATCCATGCCCGAAGGAGGATTCGAACCTCCGACGCGGGAGTACACGCTATCCGTAATGTGTGCGCTCGGGTACTCCCGCGAGGCTGGCTGATTGTTATTTCAGTTTTGAACTTCTCGAATTTTAAATATGAAAAAAAAATCTAAAATCAGATATCGATGTGGTCTTCCTTCTAGTATCAATGAATCACGAAATAAAGAAGAGAATTACGCATTACATCCTACCAAATGTTATGGCTAGAGGTATCCGCGGATATCCGCATATTTCTTACTTTGCGGCTAAAATTGCGAGCGACGCGGATATCCCCATGTAATATGCGGATAAAGAGAGAGGTATCTGCTCAGTACGGCTCTCGGAATGTTGGCTGAAATCTTCACGCCTGTGGAAATTCTTGGAATCCTTGGAGGGCCCAAGTATATCGGAAGTCTGTTGTTCTCCGTTTACGTGACCGTATCTTACTTGCGGTCTGTCAAGTGCTCTCTGGGTGGCAAGCCGACCCACTGCCCTCCAAAGGTGCCATGCCAAATTTCCGCTGCCTTCAGTTAGCGCTCTGTAGTGACCGAGTGACAACGTATATCGTAGTGAATACAGTTACAGTTCTATCTTAAAATGAACACGGCATCAATGGATATATCTCGTGTAAGTGAAAAGAGGTGATTTGACATTAGTGAAGGAAAAAGAAATAGTAAATTTGGAAAAAAAATTGGATAAGTACTTGATGGCAAGGAAAAGATCAACAATATACTGACCTATTTTGAGTGTAAAAAAGTAAATTATGACACTGGACGCAAAAGTGGAACTTCCTACCACACTGATGTGAGACAGGGAAAAGTAGCATAAATCTCAAGACACATGCAAAAATTCCTGAAGTTCCGACAAATTTGAAGACAACTGCGACCGAAACACTTATCAATCTTGTCAACAACCATATTTCAGTGTTCGAAGGTGCGTGTGGACCTGGGTTTCTCGATACGGCAGTTTCTTATTGATGTGGGGTATATCTCCTGAACTATGTGTCTTACATCCATTTAATTATGTCAATAACCGTGGCGAAAGTGCAAGCAATGTGTTGGCAAACTTTCATCGCAACCGAACGAACGGTACAACCGCGCAAAAAATACGAACAAATATCCATGTTTATGTAATGGATAAATGGTGACGGAATTGGATATATGGTGACGGAAGTAATAAATATTGACAATAGCATTTTACAGCAAGTATCATAATCAGATACAATGTACAGTGAAAGTAATGTATTTAGGAAGGTACACAATGTTAGACTGCATGTGCTGGCCGTAGCTGTAGCCGACATTGTCTCTTTTTTGTGACATTTACCAATTAGAAGTAGATGGATGTTTTAACGCTTGAAATGACTTGCTTTACTTTGTGTCACATAACCTTTTGTGCGTTAACATGGTGAATATAAAGTCTCCCTTTTGTAAAACTCCGGAAGAACAGTTTTTTTTTATTTTATTTATTTATTTATTTATTTAATTTTTTTTATTTAAATACAGTAAAACCTCCTCTATGCCGATCAGTTTTAACCAGTGAAATTTAAGAAGATGCCTGTATTAAACAGCTGACGTAGTGCTCCGACCGCACGGGCTCCTAAGCGCTACTGTGCGTGTCCGGAGCGCCAATGTTTTCCTGTTTGGAATAGCTTGTTTCGGAGTAGGTATAAGACAACTACCATGATTCCAGAAGTCACAAGTAGTTAAGTTGTCGGAGAAATTACACTCTAACAATAATTATAACATTACATTTCATGGTTTTAAATACTGCTATCTATTACTATCATCCATTCAAAACTTTAATATCTGCGGATGCGGATAACGAACTTGTGGATGCGGACAAAGTGCCGCGGATGCAGAGGTGATTGCGGATGCGCATAACACTTTTCTTAGCTGCACAGACCTCTAGTTATGGCAATGTGGAATGCATGCTTTCCACGTTGTTACATAAAATAGATACGATACAATTCGGTCTTGTCGAGGACTTTTTTTTCCCCCAATTTCAGAAGGTTAATGCTTTTTTTTTTTTTTTTTTTTTTTTTTCGTATCAGATTGGAGTAGCAAGTCACGCTATCTAGTCCTGTATGACAACAGTTTGTTATAGCAGAGAGGTGTTGGATTCGGCAGCAGCTTTCTCGCGGTAGACGTCACGTCACGTCACTGGGTCGCTGGTTTTTGCGCTGTTTCCGGGGCGTGACCCGCCGCTGCCGGTGATCGGGGAGTTAATCAGCGTTGCGACCCGGCCTGTGTGGCGGCGGATGGACTCGTAACGTCGTTAACGCAGGCTGCTGGCGACCAGACGGCCGTGACCGCCAACACCAGCGGCCGCGGCCAGACGACGACCAGCTGTCGCACAGCGGGGCAGTCCGTGGCATAGTGTAGCGTGGCGCAGTCTGTGCCACAGTCTAACGTATACAGTCACGACACTCCCACAGATTGTTGTTATACGATGCGATAGCAGCGCTCCAAGCGGACGGCGAGCTACGTTTCTGAATACGACAGCTGACGAGTGCGAATAGTATCGTTTAGATTGACTTCAGCATACATTTTACATTAGGGAACGTATGTAGTGCCTTATAAATCGGTAATAATTTAAAAATAGCTCCCCATTTGTCTTTCTTACGTTTCATAAGATCCCTGACAAGGTACGAAACGATAAATTACAGAACAGTTAATTTAAAATCATCAAACAGGCTTTAAATGTGTGATTTCATTTTCTATTAAAAATAAAAATGCCGAGGAAACACCACGAGACATGCCCTTTAGCAGAGAGACGTCAATTTCTACGCAGAAACGTTAAGTATTCTTCATTACAATTCCAGTAAAATCGGTGAGGGTGGATCATAGGAAACGTATATAGAATGAAATAAATACCGTATTAAACATACCAAATCAACCATCATAGCTGTAGCTGAAGGAAAAACGTCACAGACATGACAATATAACGATAAAAGCAACCAAACTGTTTTCCGACAAAGAAGAACCCAATTCCACAATTGTTGCTACACCTGAACCAAAAACGGCAAGAATCATCAAAACATCAGTTTTATAAAGCTAAAGTAATTACAATTAAGGGAATATGCACGTATAAGAAAGACGAGTGACGTGTAAAAATGTGAGAATCATTAGACTCCGTGCCGAATTAATACGCGTCAAAAACTGGCTGTTATAGTAAGAACAGACTATAAGAGAAATTGATTATATCATTATGTTTATATGCAACTTACTTTCAGCGGAATAAGCAGCAAATATACACATATTTGTAAGTATTTGTTCATGATAAAGTATTTCTTTATATCATTCAATCATTTCAACGAGACTGTTTTTATACAAATTTGCGTATTTTGTTTGTCTTTCGATATTTCAATAATGCTTGAACGCAAAAATTATAGTAAATATTTCTTTAATTACTTACAAAAGCGATTATAAATAAAATCACAAATACGGCAGCTTGCCCACCGCTAGGAGCACTAGTGTCGCAGCAACTGTCAGTTCGTAACAACTTTTACAGCAGTGAGTGTCGTGACTGTATATGTTAGACTGTGGTCTGTGTTATGTTAAGGGGAGTATCAGTGCCCTATCCCGACACTGTTAAATTTGATGTAAATTATATCCATAATGGATGTGAAAATGTTCAAATGTTTGTTAACCTTATGGGACTTAACTACGGGGTCATCAGTCCCTAAACTTACAAACTACTTATAAACTAATTTCGAACTAGGACGGCACAAATATCCATGCCCGAGGGGGGATTCGAACCCCCGACCGTAGTGGCCGTGCTGACCGTGACTGGAGCGCCTCAGTCCCCTCGGCCACCGCGGCCGGCAATGGATGTGAGGTCGTGGTTGTATTACTCAATTATTTTGTCAAGTAGGCTCAACCACAGATGTCGTGTAAAAACACGACGCGTTTCAAGGGACAAGCCCTCATCATCAGATAATCTACACGATAATCTTAAAACATGAAACGTAATAAAAGAAAACGTGGTTACTTCCCTTGTAACAGTGTCAACGAAGAAAGGTCCTCAGCATACTGTGCTACGTCAGAATTCAAACCAGACCCCAGCACAGGCGGCGCATAACACAGCCGAAATGCGCCGAGTCAACGACACGACTGGGGAGCGCGTATGCACACGACAACTAAGACCTCCAAATTCCAAAGATCATCCACAAGCTGGTGGGTACATTCAGGTGTCACGAAATCGTACTGTTACAAGATTTATTCGTTTCGGGACCGATGACCAAGTAGTTTAGTCCCCTCTAAACAACAACATATTCGTTTCGACCCTGATAGCGTTAGCTAGTTTATATCCCACTTGTCCTTTTTCGTTTTCTCTCTATTATTAAAAAGTGTTTGTAAATCTATCGAACCAAACTAGGTAGTCATCAGTCCGTAGCTTACAAACTACTTAAACCTAGATAAACTAACCTAAGGACAACACACACAACCATGCCCCAGCGAGTGCTCGAACCTCCACGGCGAGCAACCGCACACTCGGCTACTCCATCGCGGCTTTTCGTTTTCACTCAGTTAAGCAACATCTACTGCCATTTTAGTCGCTACGATAAGTTATTTTACAGTTTCATCATTTAGACTCGGTTCCACGTTAAATTTATGTCCTCTGTTTAGCAGTCTTAACTCTTCATCGTTAAATGTGATGTCAGTTTCATCAACGCCTCTGTGTTTGTTTCTTGACCTTAACATTACGAAGCAGGATAGTAGACACTTATTTAAAGTATGCAGGAAACCTACAACAACCGACATTCTAATAAATAACAGCTCTTGTCACCGTAAAGGTTAAAAACTTTCTGCCCTACGCTGTTTAGTCAATAGAGCCTTCAAAGTGCCAATGAACGAAAGAGACAGAACTACTGAATTTAACATTATAAGACAGCTTGCTAGGGTGAATGGGTACCAGGAAAACGTTGTGAATACCTTAATACGAAAGAAACAGCGTGCAAAGTCAAATAAAAATGGCACGGAAAATATCAAGACAGTAATGATTCCGTATTTTGCTAATCTATCTCAGAAAGTGGCCAACATACTAAAACGTTTTAAAGTGGAAGCTTTTAAAACTAATACTACGTTACGTCATAAATTACGAAATAACTTAAACCAAGAGACTGATAAATATGACGAAGCAGGGGTTTATAAGATACAGTGTAATAGTTGCAATGCCAACTACATTAGTCAGAGCTGTAGATCGTTTAGGGTTAGGTACAAGGAACATATGGACGCTTTCCGACTTAATAATTTTGACAAGTCCGCCGTAGCTACGCATATCCGCGAAACTGGCCACCCTTTAAAGTGGATTGAAGACGATTTTAAGATTTTGCATAGACAGGGTAAGCGAAGAAAGTTAGACCTGCTAGAACAGCTGGAGATTATAATACATAACGCTAAAAGCGAGCCGGCCGCGGTGGCCGAGGTGGCTGAGGCGCTTCAGTCACGGTCAGCACGGCCACTACGGTCGGGGATTCGAATCCCCCCTCGGGCATGGATATTTGTGCCATCTCTAGTCTTAGCTAGTTCATAAGTAGTTTGTAAGCTTAGGGACTGATGACCCCGTAGTTAAGTCCCATAAGTTGTACAAACATTTGATTTTTGCTAAAAGCGACGCTTCATTAAATGAACAAGTTCAAGGTAATACATAGGCCTGCAGCTTTTTCAAAAACTTTGTGGACCTATTATAACAAAAGTCGTTTATTATAAATTTCAAAGTCATACTTTGCAAATGATTTCGTGACACCTGAATGTACCCAACAGCTTGTGGATGACTTTTGGAATTTGGAGGTCTTAGTTGTCATGTGCATACGTGCTCCCCAGTCGTGTCGTTGACTCGGCGCATTTCGGCTGTATTATGCGCCGCCTGTGCTGGGGTCCGGTTTGAATTCTGACGTAGGGCAGTATGCTGAGGACCTTTCTTCGTAGACACGGTTACAAGGGAAGTAACCACGTTTTCTTTTATTACGTTTTATATTTTCATATGGTTCCATGTTTTAAGATTCTTGTACAGATTATCTGATGATGAACGCTAGACCCTCGAAACGCGTCATATTTTAGTGTTTTTACACGATATCTGTGCTTGAGCCTACTTGACAAAATAATTAAATTTGATATATTTACATCTCGTTTTCTCAGGAACTCTGCAAGGTATTGTCGGCGTCACGTAGGAACGCTGCCCAGTTTTCAGTCGTTCTGCGCATCCCCCTTCATTACCGCAGTGACAGCCAATAATGTTCATGCTGTAGGCGCGTGGCTGGCTTCGAGTTACGCAGTGTTTCTCCCGCAGGAGCAACTGTTGGCGCTCCGCCGTAGCTCCTCCCCTCCACGCTTCCCCTATCGCTCTGTCTCTATGAGTGGAAACTCCTTCCTACAAGACGCCAAGTATAACAAAACAAAACTTTGCCAGGATATAGCCATATCTTATACATTCACTGATCTACAATCAACCATCTAATTCTGTCAGGAATTAAGATACAATTTTTATAAAGGTCTAAAAAATTATGAATGTCAGAGTTTGTCCGTCTATGCAACTACAAATAAAATGCAATTTTTCTCACCAGACGCGTTTCGTTTTAATGACAATAAAACAGTGGTCTGTAATAATAGAAACCTACAGTTTGTTTTTAGATCGAAAACAGTTCGTTAACGAAACATGAAAAGAAGGCCTAATGTTTTGTTACTTACGGAAATTTTGTCTTGTTTTCGCCTCACATGATGGAATGGTCTGTTTCAAGCAGTACCGCCGGTTCGTCATGCTGTTCAAATGTTCAAATGTTTGTACAACTTATGGGACTTAACTACGGGGTCATCAGTCCCTAAGCTTACAAACTACTTATGAACTAGCTAAGACTAAAGACGGCACAAATATCCATGCCCGAGGGAGGATTCGAACCCCCGACCGTAGTTCAAATGCTGACCGTGACTGGAGCGCCTCAGTCACGTCGGCCACCGCGGCCGGCTCGTCATGCTGTATCATTGTTTTTTGTACTACTTTCACTGTCACTTTTGCACTGTCCATAATTCATTTTCACACATCAGACGTATTTGTTTTTGTTTTGACTGAGTCTGCACGTGTTGCCATACATCCCGAATGTAGTTCTCTTTGTATGTTTCTTGTAATAAATTACGTTTTAGTGTTCAAATATTTGTTAAGCTTAAGGGATTTAACTGATCGGTCATCAGTCCCCAAACTTGCAAAATACTTACGAACTACCTTATACTGAAGACGGCACGAACAACCATGCCCGAGGGGGGATTCGAACCCCCGACGGGGAACGGCCTCGCGCATCGTAGCATAGCACATCAATGTGCTCGGCCGCTCTGCGGTGGCACGTTTTAGTGTATTTAGTTTTGATGTATTTCGAATGGAATAGTGTCAAAATCATTTATTTTTTATTTTTTTATTTGTTTAAAATTTTTAATATTATTCTTTTTATTATTATTATTGAGGGGGGGGGGGGGCGTTGAGTAGTAGAGAAAAGATGACTGAATGATCGTTGGATGTGGTAAGGTGTGATGTGAAGTGAGATGGAAGACAAAAGGGCAGGAGGTTGGGTGGTGGTTGGTAGATGGAAGAAATCGTTAGTTCGCTTTTATTAAGTAATCAAGGTACTGCATATTCATTGTGAAGAAGTAACAGTAATACTGAAACTTCTAGATGGTGGTAATACAAGTAGAGTGTGTGTGCATGTGTATGCGGTTTGGGGGGGGGGGGGGGAATAAATGGGACTTGCGTTTTTTTGTTGAATCTACAATGTGATGTGGGTTAACGGTGAGGAGAACAAGATTGAGTGGTTGTTAGCATAGAGCGAGCAAGTTTGGGAGTTTTATTTCAATATGTGTGACATGTTCAGAGAGGCTCATGTTTAGCGAAGAGGTGGGTAATGTTCTAATGTTTGTAGAGCTTATGGGACTTAACTACGGGGTCATCAGTCCCTAAACTTACAAACTACTTATGAATTACTTACGAACTAGGACGGCACAAATATCCATGCCCGAGGGGGGATTCGAACCCCCGACCGTAGTGGCCGTGCTGAGCGTGACTGGAGCGCCTCAGACACCTCGGCCACCGCAGCCGGCTGTACGTGTTGCATACAAATGTACAGTTGTCATCCAAATTTTCAAATTTTGTACACGTAAGCTTCGATCCATGAGGACGGTCGCCGTAAGTGTAAGAATCACGTACGATACATAGTTCACGAGATATGACGTCATAAACAATGCGATGCGAAGAAAACTGCTGCATTTAGCGACAATGCTGCTCATTTTCTCCTAAACCACGGACCGATTTCAACCAAATTTGATACACACATTCATTACCGTGAGGTAACAATTGCTGCAGGGTTAAGAATCACATACGACACATGATTCAGAAGATATGACGTCATAAACAACAGGAATAAATAATGCCACATAATGCGGCGAAACTTTATAAATACGCTATATGTGAATGAGAGTACTTAGCGACTTGCAACAAACTTTAAACATAATTTCAAACCTTTGTTAAACTTTTTCACGATGACAACCGTAGCAAAATGATGAAAGGAAAAATGTTTCTCGCTGTTTCCGCTGTTTATGGAGTAAAACTACGGCATTCGGTACGACGCTACAATTTATAATTTCTACTCTAAAAATTGTAGCTTCAGGAAATTTACAGACATTATACACGCATATAGTTGAATGTACCTTCTAAATAGTATCACAATATGAAACGTAGTTCATGAGATATGAGCACATAAACAGTAACGTTCGTGGAAAACCGCCCCATCGAGCTCCAATTTTAATCTATTACTTCTTTACTACTAATTGTATTCCCAATAGATTTTACAGACATACAGCCCTTATACAAATGAATAAATACCTGAAAATGGCAGGAATTAATAAATAAATATCCGGGCAACGCCGGGTTTTCAGCTAGTAATTCATAAATCGCACTTGTAAGTTGAAGTAAAGGAACTGTTTGTAAATCTATGGCGCTTAACTAGTCTGTTCATCAGTCCCTAGGATACAAACTTTTTAAAGTAACTTATTCTAAGGACTACAAATATACCCATGCCCCAGGGAGGACTTGAACCTCTGACGGCGAACAGCAGCGCGCTCCCCAGTTCGCTCCTTAACCCTGTGTTACTAACATCTGGTTTTAATACTCGCTGCTAACACCCGTCTTTCAGGGATTTTGAACTTCTGCTATTAACACCTGTCAATTCGGCGAGTGTGACTCCAAACCAACACTCTACCCGTGTACAGTTGTTCATCAATTGTTCGTCGAAATCTCACAGCTCATAGACAATTTGAACGTAGCCGTCGTTTTGATGGATAATACTAAGCTAGGGTTAAGGGCCCCACACTCAAGCGACGGATCGTAGTAATTCGTCGCGCGGGCGACCGATCGCTTGGTAGATCGCACGTGTGTGGGCAATTCGCAACAAGCGGTCGCAGATTGCGGATCACATGCAAATCCCAGGCAATCTGGCGGATCGAATGCGATTCGTGGATGCATTAATGGCTTCCTGGATGCTTAGCAGCGATGTGTGCCAAAATGCCTGTGGCTCGTTTCTTTAGTTATCAACCGTGTTTGTGATTCGTTTCGCTTTTCCACGTTCAATAATAACTTTACATTAGAATACTCTGAGCAATGGAGTCCAGCATTTTCGTTTATTTTAAGAAGTAATACAAAGTGCACCCTAGAATTTCTGCAGTGATCAGCGTTTTGAAGCTTGTGCTCATAGCACAGGAATTGGTTGGAAATGTTTGTAGAGCTTATGGGACTTAACTACAAAATGTACATCAAAGAAAATAGAAAACCCGAAACAATAACTTTTCATAAAAAAATAAAAACCACTGCTATGGTTATCAGTCCGCAGGCTTACAGTATACTTAAAGTAATCTAAGGATACTACAAACTACTTATGAACTAGCTAATACTAAGACGGCACAAATATCTGTTGTGACCGTGCAGACCGTGACTGGCGCGCCGCAGACCGCTTGGCCACCGCGGTCGGCAAATTGGTTGGACGTTCATAGTAAAAGCCAAAAAACACTTGAGTTCCATCTGATGATTTTGATTTATTTATTAAACAATTGCAGGAATTATTAAAACTTCTAAACAGAATGAGCAATATGTCCCATAATATTGGAAGGGTATTTAATTATTTAGGACAATTTAAGAAAGCTATAGTGAAGACCCTAATGGTTTCATACGAACTAGCTCTATTTTTCATAATTTATATACATGGTAGTCAGCCGTGTGGCTATTTACATTTATGTGCACACATCGAGACTGAAAATCGAATTGTGTACCGTATTTACTTTAAGTTAAACTATAAGACGAGACTTAATAAACAAAAAAAAGTATTATTACACTAGAAAGGTGTATACAACCCACTTGGCGGCGCTAAAAGTGTAACGTAACGAAAACTTCCTAGGAAAACGGATTCACAAAAAGTTTAATAAATTACAATTCCCATTTCTAAAATTATTTATTTAAAAGCAATACACGTCAGGATGCATAGATCAGCTGTGACTGCTGTTAAAATACACAGAGCCTTTTTCATTCCGGAATTTGCCTACACTTGTGCGTTTGTAATTCTCTTAGAAATGGCTTGACAAATCGCTGCCGGCCGCGGTGGCCGAGGGGACTGAGGCGCTTCAGCCACGATCTGCACGGCCACTACGGTATGGGGTTCGAATCCCCCCTCGGGCATGGATATTTGTGCCGTCCTAGTTCGTAAGTAGTTAATAAGTAGTTTGTAAGTTTAGGGACTGATGACCCCGTAGTTAAGTCCCATAGACTCTACAAACATTTGAACAAATCGCTCGTGTGTGGCGAGGTGGAGACGAGCGAAGAAATGCAGCGATATCGCATGCGACGAATTGCAGCGATTCGTCGCTCGTTTGTGGGGCCCTTTAGAACGTTCGAGCACCGCGGCGAAGTAAAGGAAAACTCACTATTGAATGAATACACAGCCTAGAACTCTCCAGCTTTGTAATCTTTATCTTCTTGTGGTTCAGTCTCATTCTCCTTCTGAGGAATCTTACAGCTTCTGTTTCATCTTTGACCATAATTTCTGCCTTGAAAACTCGCTGTCTATCCATATCTTGTAGGATTACTTCCGTATTATGGCCAGCCTTATTAACTTGAAGTTGCTTAAGAGCTTTTATGATACCTGAATTTCCATACTTGAATGTTATCACAGCATTAAAACGCCACAAATACGTTTCTGAATATCCTGCTCCATACAACATCGTTGAAAGACTGGCTTAAATTTTCTGTTTTACCTGTGAGACATTTCTCCAGAAAATCAGGATGTGGTATATGTCTTTATACTGACTTTATTAGTGTTCAAACAGCTTCAGAGATGTTGTTTCTATGGGTATATTTCGTTCGTGATGCTGCAGATTTGCGGTATTTACATATATAGTAGCTTTCCATCACTTGACACCTTATGCAAAAACGTTGCCCATAATGCTTTTCTCATTCCTTCAAGGCTGTTTGTATACTTTCTAATAGCTTTGCCATAGTATTCACTTAGCTGATTGATTGCCATCTTCAAGCACTTTACTAGAAAATTTCTGCTGGATTTTGAATGTTCAAATGTTCAAATGTTTGTAGAACTTATGGGACTTAACTACAGGGTCATAAGTCCCTAAGCTTACAAACTACTTATGAACTAGCTAAGACTAAGGACACTACAAATATCGATGCCCGAGGGGGGGAGGGGATTCGAACCCCCGACCGTAGTGTCCGTGCAGACCGTGACTGGGGCGCCTCGGTCCCCTCGCCCACCGCGGCCGGCTGCCGGATTTTACGCAATTGTGTAACCATTCGTTTCTGTACATGACAGACACATTCTGACTTTTGCGGCGTTAGGTCATCATGAGGCCTGCTGTCAATTACTGATTTGAATAAAATAGAATGACTATTATCAACGAATTTAGCATAACTAATCCCATGTTGTTCTGAGAGCGCAGAAAGTTCTTCAAAGCTTTCTATTCTATTCCTCAACTGGATCCCTCATATGTTTCCAGACAGCCATACGTTTCTTTTCGTTATTGGTACCAACTTTTGTTTATCCATGGCAATATTTTGCTAATACTCGAAATCAGGCATCTTCCAAGTATCGATGTTTATGGCAGCTGCACAATAATTTTTAAATTGATGACACCCCGTTCTGCCATGATGCATAAAATGCTATGCAAATGTCTTTGTTACCATTATTTCCTTAAGCTACTACTATTGTTGCAGATTCGTTGATTCTTCTGCATTTCGCCTAAAGCATCTATGTATCTTCAAACATTAGTAAGGGGGGTTTGAGAGAATATAAGAGCACAGAAGTTTTTCAAGCTCTGGAGCCTTTATCTGTGCATCTGAGCTCGTCTCAAAATGATTATTGTTCTCACATTTATCAGATATCCAAAAATCATTCTTACTCTCACAACCTGAACACAGACGTCCAAACAAAGAACTAAACCGTTTGTTTTCAAGACTTTTCAGAATTTACCATATCTCCACCACATATACTGAAGCATACAGTTTGTTTTTGGTACACCTAACGTAATTAAATATTGGTGTGAGTGGCATTGTTTGACTGTACACTTTATTACTGCTCACAAGCATTTTCTTGGAAGCACTTGGTAGTGAACAATTTTGATCAGCGTTGCCTGTCCTAACCTCAATATCTGGATGTATACTTCCAACAGGACATGTTCTGTAGAACATTTACCTTATGTCTTCTCTTCTTGATTATTCCCTTTGGTTGATTCATTAGAGAAAAACACAGCACGATATGCAACAAATCCAAGTATACTCAACGAAAAGTGTAATGCGCCTTACAATACGCGAGTTACAGCATGCGTTATACCACAAATAGTCAGTGATATTATAGCAAACAATGTAGCAATCATTTGCAGCGGATTGTTTACTATAACTTAACTCAACATAAATCAGCGCCTTCTAGTAACCGAAAACGTGCTCTTGGAACCGGTACAAATTAGTCGTGCAATAAATTATTTACAAATGAATTGAAAATACTTACGTTTATATAAAATTAACGAAACGTACATCAAAGAAAACAGAAAACTCAAAACAATAACTTTTCATAAAAAAATAAAAACCACTGCTGTGGTTATCAGTCCGCGGGCTTACAGTATACTTAAAGTAACCTAAGGACAACACACACACCCATTTTCGAGGGAGGACTCGGTCATCCGGCAGGTAGCAACTGCGCGCTCTACAGTAAGTCGCCTTAGAGAGCTGGACAATGCAACCGCGACATTTTTAATCGAGCTTTGTTTGTATTTGAATAATGACAATGAATATGCGAAGTCTGTTCGCCGTCTTGCGATAAGTGTTCGTTGTTTCGTGTGACAAACACTACACATCGGATTTTTATACTCATATTGCTGAGTATACCTTCTGTTACATTATTGAGGGTAGAACGTTTGACTGTTTAATGTGGTTGAATCATAGGAACTTGAGAATGATTCCATAGTACACCGAAACTAGTAGTACATTAGTAATTAGATGTAAGTATTTAATTTGACAAGTGAAGACGATTTTATCTGGTGATGCCAGCAGCAGAAAACGTCTTCACTACTTGAAGGGCATCCATTTATTTCGGAGAGCTGCCAACGTTACGCTGTCCCTAGACCCAAAATATTACTGCACACACTGTTACGGGTAACGTTTCCAACATTGCGAAGCTGTCTTCCGCTCACTACTCCTCGCCTTCTGCCGCTGAGAACAGCCAGCGCACGAATCGTCAACTTACAGTGAACAAACAATACTGTATCCGGCACAGCTGTTTCATTATCAAACAATGCACTGAACAACAATCAAACAGCCAGTAAATATGTCGCGCTAAGTTTGATATTCCCTCAAAAACTTAAAAATCAGATTTCCTATGTTTGCGTTGTACTGAACCAATTTCTCCTTCATGCTTTGTAAAGTTCCTACGCAAAACTGGATAAGTTTTCAAGAAAGCTTTCGCGATCAACAAAATTACACTTGAAACTTCCTGCCAGATTAAAATTGTGTGCTAGAAACGGGTTATAACATGGGACATTTTCCTTTCGTGGGCAGGCGCTCTACCATATGAGCTATCCCGGCATGCTTCACGGACCGTTCACACAACTTTACTTCCGCCAGTACCTCGCCTCCTACTTTCCAAACTTCACAGTAGTTCTCCTGTGAACCTTTCACGACTAGCACTCCTCATTCTGGAAACATCCCTTAGTCTTTGGCTAAGCCACATCTACACCGTACACTTTCTCCCAAGAGTGCTAGTCCTGGTTTCTGCAAGGTTTGCAGCACTTCTGCGAAATTTGGAAAGTAGGAGGCGAGGACTAGTACAAGTAAATTTGTGAGGATAGCTCATCGTAGAGCACTTGCCCGCGAATGGAATAGGTCGTAGCTTCGAATCCCAGTTCCAGCATACAGTTTTAATCGGCCAGGAAGTTACATACTCCTCTGTAGAGTGAAAATCCTTTGTATCAGAATGTGTGGAAAAATGCCGTTGAAGTTTCTAATTTGTCCAATAACTGAAAAATCGAAACGTGTAGCTTCAAATAAAACTATAATGGGTGGCAGTACTCTCTCTTAGTGTCAAGTAAAATAATCCAAAGAGTTGAACTGCTTACCGAAAACACCTGAACGCGCTAGCCTGAACGCAGCCCTCAAAATTCAGTTTTTTTTCCCATAGTAAAATTGAAACACACACAAAGCTCATTCATCTCCCAAGCAGTCACGAAACAATAAACAACTTTTATTTATGTTTATCGTAAATTACAAAGAAAAAATACCAAAAAGCAATTAAATGGAAGAATAACACGAAAAGTCTAATTACGTTATGTTAAATACAGGGATTTTGCATTTTTAAACTCACAATTACACGCTGCCCGTAAGTAGGAGTTAATTATTCTAATCCTGAGATTCTTTCCCTTCCTCCATTCCTCAGCCTCTCTCTCTCTCTCTCTCTCTCTCTCTCTCTCTCTCCCTCTCTCTCTCTCTCTCTCTCTCTCTCTCTCTCCCCTCCATCCCTCTCTCTCTCTCTCTCTTTTCTCTCTCTGATTTTTCGTCGGGCCGACTGGGGGGGGGGGGGGAGCGGCACGTGCCCCAGTGCCCCCCGCCCCCTCCCTGAATCCGCCCTAGATGAAATCTACATCCGAGCTTGTGAAAAGTGTTTCGCCGTTTCACCGCGTTCTGAAGGACCACTGAAACAGATAAAACGATATACGATCTACGTAGCTTATTTGCGTCAGCGCTACGTCAGAGCGATGAAACGCTTGGCTGAAGAAGGCTATCTACATTTACACCTACATAGATACTCAGTAATTCACACTGAAGTTCATGGCAGAGGGTTCATCATACCGCATTTACAATATTTCTTACCGTTCCATTCTCTAATAACTCGCGGGAAGAATGAACAACTTAACCTTTCTTTTTCGATCTGATTTCTCTTATTTTATTATGGTGATGATGTCTCCCCATGTAGGTGTGTGCTAAAAAAATATGTTCACATTCGGAAGAGAAAGCTGGTGAAAGAAATTTCGCAAACAGATCTCCCTGCAATGAATAACGTCTTTCTTTTAATGATTTCCACCGAAATTCGTGCATTTAGGTGACACTCTCCCCCTATGTCTGGATAATACAAAACGAACTACCCTCCTTTGAACTTCCTCTAAATCTTCCATCTTTCCCACATGGTGCAGATCCCACAATGCGTAGCAATACTCCTAAACAGAAGGCACAACGGATGTGTAGGGAGTTTATTTAGTATAACCGTTGATCTTCTAAATGTTCTGCCAATGAAACGTAGTCTTTGGTGCGCCTTCCATACTAGATTTTCCATATGTTCCTTACAATTCCAGTTGTTCGTAGTTGTTATTCCTAGGTATTTACTTGAACTGACGACCTATACATTTGATTTATCGTTTAACTGAAGTTTAACGGATTTCTTTTAGTGGTCATATGGATGACCTTACACTTATCATTATCAAGGATCAGTTATCAAATTTGCACCATGCAGATATCTTCTCTAAATAATTTTGCAGTTGGTTTTGATCTTCTGGTAACTTAAGTAACCGAAAAATGACACCATCATCCGCGAACAATCGAAGAGAACTACTCAGATTGTCTCCTAAATCGTTTATAAAAATAAGGAGCAATATGGGCTCTATAACAATTTCATATGGAACGCAAGACATCACTTATGTTTCTACTCGATGACTTACCCTCAATTAAAACGTACTGTTTCCTTTCTGACAGGAAGTCACGAATCCAATCACATAACTGTGGCGATATTCCATAGGCACCCAAGTTGATTAGAAGATGCTTGTGAGATGTAGTGTAAAAAGCCTACCGGAAATCTTTGAATACGGAATCTATTTGTCATCCATTGTCGATTACATCATGTGAGTAAACTGGTAGCTCTGTTTACAATAACAATACTTTCTGAATACATGCGCGCGTACCGAAATGATTCAATTGCTCAATTCGAGGGTGCTGATGTTCAGATGCAGAGTAATTATGAGCCCAAAATACACACGTGAGATCAGTAATCAGTAATCAGTAATCAGTGATCAGTAAATCTGCTGAACTTGATAGACAGCTTACTGATGAGGAAACTTGTCAGTTTGACGTCAGAGCCCCTGCGAGCTGGATGCATGCTTTCAAAGGGGGTGAGATGGGTGTCATAAAGCCCTTGTGTACCATTCTGAAGCAGTACGGCAAACACCGTTTGGAACTACGCTTGACACCCTGAGTGAAGGCAGTATGACAATGTTGATACCCCGGGCACAGAAAAGGTCGCAGGTCGCGTCGGTATAAGGGACACCTGGTAGACGTGCTGGCCATCTACATATAAATAGATACTCTGCAAATCACATTTAAGTGACTGGCAGAGGGTTCATTAACCACTCTCATAAACTTTTGTGTCCCAGCCTCGTCGCCGCTTTTGTGTCTCGGTTCCGCCGCCTTAGTCGTAGGGTGTCGGTGGCCGAGTAGAAAGAGACTGACACAGAAATAAAGGATGCACGCGTGTGCAGGTAGGAGGTGACCAGCCAGTGGGACAGCAGAAACTAGAAACACGAGAACGAGAAATATATTTCATAGAGACTAAGTAATACTTAACTTTTACATAGTTCTTGACTGCAGAATGCTGATACATAGATTAGATGGAGGTCTGCCTACTGATGATTCCTAGTGCCTATCCGATAGTCAAGTCTCAACTGGTGCCTATCTGATTCCCAAGAGTTAACTGGTTCCTATCTCAGTACCAAGTGGCCAATGCAGCAGTCGTGGCCACGAGCGGAGTTGCAGCAGAGGGCGCTCGTGGCTGACGTCGTAAGAACGCCGCGCCATGCGTGCATGGCGGCGCGCGGCGTAAGTACGTGGCGCGCACTACATACTTGTGCGACACCACATAAACTTTCTCTTTCATTACGTTCTCTAATAGCGCGCGGGAAGAAAGAGCATCTAAATCGTTCCGTTTTCGATCTGATTTCTCATATTTTATAGGGATGGTTATGTCCCCCTTTGTAGATGGGTGCTAGCAAAATATTTTCACATTCAGAAGTAAAAATCGGTGATTGATATTTCACAAATAGATCTCGCCGCAAAGAATAACGTCGTTGTTTTAATTATTTCCACCACAAATCGTGCAACATGTCCGTGAAGCTTTCCGCCCCACAACGCGATGCAAGAAAACGAGCTGCCCTTCTCTGAACCTTCTCAATGTCTTCCATCAGTCCATCCTGGTGAGGGTCCCACACTGGACAACAGTACTCCAGGAGAGGACGCACAAGTGTGATGTAAGCAGTCTCTTTGGTGGAGCTGCTGCGTCTTCGAAAAGTTCTGCCAATGAAACGTAATCTTTCGTTCGCCTTCCCCACAATATTTTCTATGTGTTCTATGTGTTCTCTGCAGTCTAAAGTGTTCGTAATTGCAACTCCTAGGTATTTGGTAGAATTTACGACTTTAAGGTTAGACTGATTTATCGTGTAATTGAAGTTCAGCGGATTTGTTTTAGTGGTCATGTGTATTACTTCACACTTTTCCTTACTTAATGTTAATTGCCAATTTTCTCACCATGTAGAGATTTTGTCTAAATCGCTTTCTAATTGCTTTTGATCCTCTGTTGACTTCACTAATCGATAAACGGCAGCATCATCCACGAACAGTCTAAGAGAGCTATTCTTAAATCGTTTATAAACACAAGGAAGTGTAGTGGACCTATAACGCTCCCCTGAGGAAAGCCAGTATCACTCCTGTTTAACTCGATGACTTACCATCAATTACTACGAACTGTGTTCTTCCTGATAGGAAATCGCGAATCCAATCGCACAATTGGGGCGATATTCCATAAGCACGTAATTTCATTAGAAGCCGCTTCTGATGTACAATGTCAAAAGCCTTCCGGAATTCGAGAAATAGGGAATCGATTTGAGATCGCTTTTCGATGGCACTTGTCATTTCACGCGAATAAAGGGCAAACTGTGTTTCGCAAGAGCGATACCTTCTGCAACTGCGTTGACTATTGGTTAATAAGTCGTTCTCTTCGAGGTAGTTCATAATGTTCGAACGAAATGTATGTTCCAAAACCCTACTGGAAATCGACTTTCACGGGAGTATCTCACCATTAAGCTGACAAATTGGACCAAGGCGAGCCATGTTTCTAAGTGAATTCTCGTGCGGAAAAAATAAAAAAAATAAATAAAATACAATAAAATAAATATACAAAAAAATAAATTAAAATAATAAAAATACTTAAACGCTTTTAGTTCAGGTCATGGAGATGTCTTGGTAATAATTTAACTCTGCAAGTAATGTATACACATATGAGAACGGAATAAAAACCTATTTTATATACGAAAACGAATTGCCACTTTGTGTTAATATAGGTTTGATATAGCTATACATATTATAGGAGGAGGGTGGTGGAATTACACGTATGTAGGCTTTGCGCTGTCGGTGCTACACCCTGCTGGCACGTGTAACAACACACACCAACCATTTTCCGGAGTTATTGTTGCAGGAGTAAATTATTTTATTTTTATTTTTGGTGTGTTAGATGTAATTTTGGTCACTTCCATTTTGTAGGCAAGAGCTACTTTAAGTTGCCTTATTGTAATGTCTTAGATATCAACTACTAGCGTTATACGTAACGTTTCATTTAACTATAGATTTGTCCAGATATTTGTACCAGAATTCACGTTGTGCTGCGGTTTATCACCGAACTGACCGTGGAGTAATGAGGCACACAGCTGTCCCAGTACGTGGTACTCCCCCTTGAAAATAAAAATAATCGATTGTTATCAATTCCAACGATGTTTCTTTCTTGCCTTTTTATTTTACATTAATAGATATTATATTAGAAAGTGCAGCAAGGAAAATGGACTCAAGAGGAATTTCAGAAGTCTCTTGATGTCATAAAAAGTAGGAAAAACGTAAGGGGAGTATGAAGGGCTTTAGGGATTCACGAAGCTACTCTGTGTATGGAAATGAAATTACTATGGGCCCAAAACTTGGAAAACCCAAATCTCTATGACTGAATAGGAAAATGAATTATGGATCATGTTTTTACGATGACAAAGCTCTTCAATGGCACTATAATTATTCACCTAGCTGCGAATGGTTGCATTTGGATAGGTAGTGGCTAACAAGATTAGAAAAAAATTTGATAAGTCATCTAGGTAAGCTAGAATGTATTAGTTAACTCTAATGACTTAGACAAAATTTCTAGTTGGTGCGAAGAATGGCAGCTAGCTCTCAATGTAGAAAAATGTAAGGTGATGCGCATGAGTAGAAAAAGCAATCCCATAATGTTCGAATACAGCATTAGTAGTGAGTTTCTTGATGCTCTCGCGTCGTTCAAATATCTAGGCGTAACATTGCAGAGCGATATGAAATGGAACGAGCATGTAAGGACAGTTCTGAGTTAGGCGGACAGCCGACTTCGGTTTATTGGGAGAATTTTGGGAAGATGTACTTCACCTGTAAAGGAGACCGCGTATAAAACGCTTGTACGACCACGTCTTGAGTATTGCTCAAGTGTTTGTTACCCGCAGCAGATCGGTTTGAAGGAAGACATAGAGGCGGTTCAGAGGCGAGCAGCTAGATTTGTTACCGGTAGGTTCGACCAATGCGCGAGTGTTACGGAAATGCTCCGGCAACTCAATTGGGGATCGCTGGAAGAAAGGCGACGTTCTTTTCGTGAATTTCTGGTGAGGAAATTTAGAGGCCCGGAATTTGAAGCTGAGTGTAGTACGATCTTGCTGCCGCCTACTTACATTTCGCGTAAAGATCACAAAGACAAGATAAGAGAAATTAGGGCTCGTACGGAGGCATATAGGCATTCTTTTTTTTTCCTCGTTCCATTTGGGAGTGGAATAGGAAAGAAAATACCTAGTAGTGGTACAGTGTACCCTCCGCCACGCACCTTACGGTGAGTTGCGGAGTATGTATGTAATTGTAGATGTAATTTCATAAGGAAGCAGAAGTGTTGTCCATAAAAAACCTGAAGGAATTAGTAGTGGTAGAATTGTTTAGTTAATGGAGAGTTTGGGAAAGACAGAGAGCTATGGTACCGATGTGATTCGTATAGAAGGTAGAACCACGAAGAACGTAGCGGATTGAGCACTCCACAAGATTATAGGAGCGATGTTCGCCACAAAGCAAATTTCATGATTTACATTTATAAAAATGAAATATAATAACTATTTTCAGCCCTTCATTATTTCGTTCATTAATGTTCTGTTCAGTATTTGTAACAAATAAAAATAAGGTGTATCTCCTGTTCTACGGTTTGTTTGTGTTATGCGCTATTACCCAACAACGTGCGTGTCATTACCCAAGGCGTGGGGATACAAACGCATTTCCATTTCTTTTAAATTTCTTATTCATAGTTACGGTACTGTGTATAATTATCCTCAATCAGTTGCAATATGTCCATGTCCATGTCCATGTCCATGGTATGGTATGTCCTGATTCTTTTCGAAGTTGATATAAGTGTATTAATTACACCTGCCGAACAACAATTAGATGCTGAAATTGTAAATGATGTCTTTCACAAAATCATTAAGTGGTCTTCCGCAAATGGACTCTTGTTTAATTTTTATGGAAAACAGTAGATAAGTGCCATACCGTAAATGGCATGACACCATTAAAAAAATATAGTCTGTGAACAGATGTCTGTAGCTAAGGCGGATAATTCAAAGTTTTTAGGTGTGTGCACTGATGACAAAATGACTTGGAAGCAACACATTGATGAACTACTGAAACGTTTGAGTTCAGCAACTTATACTATTAGGATCACTGCAAATTTTGGTGCCACATATATCAGTAAATTAGCTCACTATGCCTAATTTCATTCACCGCTTTCACATGACATCATATTTTTGGGTAATTCATCATTGAGGAAAACAGTATTCATTGCACAAAGGTAAGTAATTCGAATAATTACTGGAGCCCATGCAACGTACCGGGCCGCAAGTTCGTCGCTTCTTGCAGTTCTCGTAGTTCGGCGCTCTCGGTAACGAGTAGCTGAAATTTCATGGGGCAAAACTAATACGCTAAAATAATGTAGGCGACACGTAGTACTGCAGTTCATTGACACTTTAATGATCCACTAGTGCCCAGTTGTTCCCATTTATGGCCAACGTACAAGCCTCATTAATAATGGTCATCACAACACAGTACGTATAATGCACACGTCAATAATACAAATTTACACAGTTCGTGTGTGCAATACTAAAGTCTGAGGCGTACGTTTGAAATAAAATGAAATGTTTGTTAAGCTTAAGGGACTTAACAGCGGGGTCATCAGTCCCTAAACTTACAAACTACTTATGAACTACCTTACACTAAAGACGAGACAAACATCCATGCGCGAGGGGGGATTCGAAGCCCCGACCGTAGCGGCCGTGCAGACTGTGACTGGCGCCCAGCAGTCCTCTCGGCCGCCGCGGCCGGCCGCGTTTAAGTGTGGCCTAACATTGAAGACCTTTAACATAATTGTTCAAAATTAAACTTCAAAGTGACGTGGGTTGTGACTCAGTTACTTCAAGAAACAGGACTTCCTACTGGCGTGGATTATGCCTCAGATCGAATGTTCAAATGTTTGTAAACCTATCTGACTAAACTGCGTGGTCATCAGTCCGTACCTTACGAACTACTTAAACAAAGGTAAACTAACCTAAGGACAATACACACACCCATGCCGTAGGGAGGACTCGAACCTCCGACGGCGAGCAACCGCGCGCTCCGCAGCGAGGCGCCTTAGATTGCTCGGCTTCTTCACCGCGGCTGCCTCAGATCAAGGATGTAACAAGACTCATTTACATGACGCGAGAGCATCCTATTTATATCATCCAAACAATGACAGTGAAAATTACTTAATTATGTACTTTAAATTAATTATAATGAAAAAGTAAACAATTACAACTGGCTGTAGTGAAACGTAGCGTAAATAATAATGACTAAATTGATACACAAATTTTTGTGTCCCAGCCTCGTCGTAGGTGTCGGTGGCCGAGTGGATGAGACCGACACAGGAATAAGATAGCACGCTGGTGCAGGTACGGAGGGGAGCAGCCAGAAACTATAAACACTAGAGTAAATTAGAAAGTGATATATATTGCACAGAATGTAACAATACTGCAGAATGTTGATACATAGTTGTTAGAGGCCTGCCTAGTGCCTGTACGATAGCAAAGTCTTCACTGGTGCCTATCTGATTACGAAGGTCCTAACTGGTTGCTATCTCAGTCCGAAGTGTCTTTCCGTGGTGGCCACGAGCGGGGTTGCAGCAGAGGGCGCTCGTGGCTGTCGTCGTGAGGACGCCGCGCCGTGCGTGCATGGCGGCGCGCGGCGAAAGTAGGTGGCGCGCACTTTGTACTTGTGCGACACCACACCCCTCCCCCCCAAACCACCGCGCCGTCGTGGCGTAGGGCTGAGGGCCACGGCGACGGCACTGGGAGGAGGGCCTGGGCGGGGGCGTTACTGGTGGGACGGGCGTCGTAGCTGAGGCTGGGATCGAGACGCCGTCCGCGCCCCGGCATCCGCCTTGCGATCCTCCAGGGAACCCACCGAAACCTGGGGAAGGGCGCACCCCCCGCCCAGAGGGAGCAGGTCATCTTCTTCTGAGGTGCGTGGCCCAGGCGGCGGCGGCACGCACGGTCCCGGAGTCCCTCTCGGTGACGCTGTCATCTGCGGCGGCGACAGCGGCGGCGTCGCGTCGATCTCCATCGGTACGATCTCGTAGTCCGGGGACGCTGGACCCGTTGACGAGCGATGTGTTTGTGCTCCCTGGCGGTGAACTGGGTCTGGAATCAAGAAACCGGAGACAGGATCGCGCGGCCTATGCAGACGCAATTGGTTTGTGTGGCGCCGCAGCTCCGACCCTGTGGAAGAACGTACAACATACATATTGCGACCGAGCACGCGCTGAATGATGCCCGGCAACCATGTCTTCTTGTTGCCAGCAAACACCCTGTACAGCACCGGCGTGGAAACCTGAAAACGCGTAGCGCCATACGAACCGACTCGGTGCGTGGGAGGCTGCAGCAGGTGAAGGAGTGTGCGGTGACGGCGGCCGTGTAGCAGCTCGGCAGGAGACGGGCCGTCACGTGGCATGCACCGATACGTAGACAGGAAAATTTGAAGAGCTTGCTGCCTGGAGTGCTGACCTTTCATCTTCTCCATGTGAGACTTGAATGTTCGAAAGAAACATTCTGCTTCACCATTGGACTGAGGGTGAAAAGGTGCAGTGGTAATATGCTGAATACCATTCACACGACAAAACTGTTGAAATTCCGCACTAATAAACTGAGGTCCATTGTCACTGACGATAGTTTCAGGCAAGCCTTCGATGCAAAACACTGATGTTAAGGCACTGATTGTACTAGAAGCTGCCGTTGAGTTCATGGCAATCACAAAAGGAAACTTGCTGAAAGCGTCTACAACGATTAACCAGCGCGTATTCCAGAAAGGTCCGGCAAAGTCAATGTGTAAACGTTGCCATGGTCCCTTGGGGCGTGGCCAATCTGAGAAACGTTGCGGAGGAGCCGCCTGATGCTCCGCACAAACAGTACACTGTGACGTCATGTTCTCTATCTGAGCGTCCATACCAACCCAGGTACAATGACGTCTGGCCAGCTGCTTTGTCCTAACAATACCCCAATGTCCTTGATGCAGGAGGCGTAACACTTCTCGTTGCAGGGAACGAGGAACAATCACTCTTGCTTGGTCGTTGTCGGTATGCAACAGTACACCCTGACTTAAAGACAATGCATGACGTTGTGCAAAATAACGTCGAACCAGAGGCCGATCAATGTCTTTGGCTCTGGCAGGCCACCCTGAGCGAACAAAACGTGCTACCACACTTAAGTCTACATCCGCAGTGTTTCCTGTGCAACCCGACGAGAGTTCAAAGGGAAATCTGCGACAGCGGAAGCATCTCTGGAGCCTATCTGACAACATGCCATTTCTGAAGAATCAAACGACACATCCTGGCCAACCGGAAGTCGGGAAAGTGTGTCCGCGTTAGCATGTTTAGTGGTAGGTCGGTACAAAATCTCATACTGATAATTAGACAATATCAAGGACCATCTCTGAAGCTTTTGTGCCGTACGTGGCGGAATCGGCTTTGTGGGTGAGAACAACGACGTGAGAGGCTTATGGTCTGTCAACAAATAGAATTTTCTGCCATAGAGATAATGATGAAACTTTGTGACGCCGTAAATGATTGCTAAGGCCTCCTTTTCTATCTGACTGTAATTCTGTTGCGTCGGCGTCAGTAGCTTGGATGCAAAGGCAATAGGACGATCGTGACATCCAATACGATGCGACAGAACGGCACCCAGACCGTACGACGAGGCGACAACCGCTAACACTACAGGCTTCTGTGGGTCAAAGGGAATCAAACATGCATCACTGAGTAGTGCAGACTTTAGTTTGTCAAAGGCAACCTGACAATCTTTAGACCATACAAAAGGAACATTCTTCCTACGTAAGTGATGCAGTGGAGCTGCAATCTGAGAGGCATTGGGAATAAATCTGAAATAATAGTTCAGCTTTCCCATTACTGCTTGCAATTCGTGCACATTCTTAGGAGGAGGCAAGTCTTTGATTGCTCGAAGATGTGACTGTAAGGGATGAATTCCTTGTGCATTAATCACATGGCCTAGGTACTCTATTTCAGTTTGAAAAAACGAACAATTTGCTTTATTACAACGTAGACCTGCTGCAGTCAAAACTTTGAAAAGGCACTCCAGGTTTGCTAAATGTTCTTCAACTGTACGTCCGGATACCACAATATCATCTAAATAGTTCGAACAACACGGTACACAAACTGTCAGCTGTTCCAAAAAACGCTGAAAAATAGCGGGAGCGGAAGAACTGCCAAAGGGTAGGCGTTGAAATTGAAAAAGGCCCATGTGAGTAGTAATGACGAAAAACTTTTTTGACTCGTCATCAAGTGGAATCTGTAAGTATGCCTCTGCTAAATCAATCTTAGAAAAGAAACGAGACTGTCCTAATTTGTCCATTAGTTCGTCAGGTCTGGGCAGGGGATAAGTGTCTACAATTGTTTGACTGTTCACTGTTGATTTAAAGTCCGCACAGAGACGAAGTTTTCCTGACGGCTTGGGTATAATTACTATAGGCGAGGCCCACTGACTCGCAGAAACAGGAGAAATCACCCCACTATCTTGCCAACGTTTAAGTTCTGCAGCAACGTTATCACGAATTGCGATAGGCACTGGTCTAGCTTTACGAAATTTTGGAACTGCAGATTCCTTCAAAGTTACATGTGCCACGAAGTCTTTTGCACAACCTAGTTCCGGCGAAAACAAGTCACTATATTTGTCACACAATGCATTGATTTTATCCTGAGGCACTATTGACGAAATTTGAAGCACATCTCTTTGAATTGATAAACCAAACAAGTCAAAAGCATCTAGTCCAAAAATGTTCTGTGTCGATTTGGCCTGAAGAATTACAAAAGCAACTGTTTTTGTTACACCTTCAAAAGAGGCGGGCAGGCTACACGTTCCTAGCACGGGAATATTTTGACCGGTATAAGCTGTTAGCACTTGTTGACACAGCGATAATTTTGGAGAACCCAGAAGTTCATAAGTATCTTTATTAATTAAGGTAACAGCGGAACCAGTGTCGAGCTGAAATTGCACAGTCTTATTGTCAATGGAAAGATTCACAAAAAGTTTTTGCTTGCGGCGCTCGACAGGTGCGCGAATGTGGGCAACGTCTGCTACGGTTTGTTTACTGCACTTGCGCGGGCCGCCTAGTGAAGTAAGCGGCACAGACTCGGCATGCAGCGGATTAACAACACTGTCACTAGAGGGCACCACCGCCGGATCGGCGTCCGCGCAATGCGAGGCTACTGCACTAAAATTACTTTCAGTATCTACAACAAGTCTACTGGCACTATCTACACAGTACTGGGCACTATTACAAGGAGCAGTTGCAGAAGGCACTATTTTCACTACAGGAATGCACTGTTCATAGTCATTTGGCTTGTCCCGAACCCTTTTCCGTTGCACTGTTTTACGGGCTCGTCGGCGCTTGCTACGTGGTGCACTATATAGTTTTTCCATAGGCGCAGAACAACTTTCTTGCAATTGAGATCCAAGGAAAGCACTGTTCAATTCCACAGCCCGTATAATATTTACAGAATGAACTGTTCTCGCACTTTGCGAAGCACCGTTTCTAACGTTACTGTTCTTTGAGTTTTTAATTTGCATACACACAGACTGTACATGTCCTGATTTGCCACATTGATAACAGGTTGTGTTGCGACTAGGGCAATGAGCACGCTTGTGGCGAGACACACACTGGGGGCAAGATTTACGTACATTTTTCTGAAATGGGCGTTGGCGCCCGTTATTCAAATCACTGTTTCTAACACGACGGGGCGACCTTTGTGTCGCACTGTTACTCTGGCTACTGTTCACTGTCTGTTCAGCACGGCCGATAGAGGAATCAGAATCACTAGTGCTACACTGAGAACTACGGCTAGGAAAGCGACTATTGCGGCGCACTGAATTAACACTGTGGCTTTGCATTTCTACATCTGCTAAGTCAAAAGTATCATGCGCTTCTATAAGCTGCAGTACACTGTCTAATGAGGGGTCAGACTGTTTCAGAATTGCTGCTCTAATTCTGGGGTCCTGAATATTCTGCGTAATCGCATCGCGCAACATAACGTCACTATAAGAAAGTCCACAAGAGCAAGTAAATTTACATTGGCGGGTTAAGCCCTTCAATTCCGTAATCCACTCTTGGTGTGACTGCTGCGGTAATTTTTTAAGTCTGAAAAATCGGTACCGAGGCGCAGCTACGAGAACTTTTCTCTCATAATGAGCATTCAGTGCCTCTACTATTTGTTCAAAGTCTACATCACGAGGAGATGCGAGAGGGAAAAGTTTTTTCAATAGTACGAAGGTCTGGGGGCCCACAATCGATAAGAAAAGGTTCTTCACTCTCTGACCTGTAATTTGATGAGCCGCGACGAGTTCTTGAAACTGTGCGAAGTAGTCGCTCCATTCTTCCTCACGTTCGTTGTACTGGCGAAATGTAGGAAGCGGTGCAGCGGCAGGTGTGGGCTGCTGATGTGACGACTGTTGTTGTTGGTGAGCAGCCTGTGTCGTCAACTGCGACATGGCCTGCAGTAGTTGAGTGATTTGCGCCGTCTGTAACTGAATAATTTCCATTAAGTTTGGGTTCGGGGTAGTGGCAATGCTGACCGATTAGGCGCCGCGTATACAAGTAAATTAGTACAAAACACAAATGCAAGATAAATGAGGACGCTCTGCAACAAAAAACAGTCCACAAAACACGTAACGGAAAATGTGCCCCCAAAAATCTTATAATAAGGGTGGGTGGGCGGGAGCAATTTCTGCGTGCTCCGACTGCTGCTGTCTGGCTGCTGCAAGCGGGCTGGTCCAAGGTTCTATCACTCCTCGTCGCCACCTTTGTGTCCCAACTTCGTCGCCGCTTTTGTGTCCTAGCCTCGTCGTAGGTGTCGGTGGCCGAGTGGATGAGACTGACACAGGAATAAGATAGCACGCTGGTGCAGGTACGGAGGGGAGCAGCCAGAAACTATAAACACTAGAGTAAATTAGAAAGTGATATATATTGCACAGAATGTAACAATACTTAACTTTTACATAGTACTGCAGAATGTTGATACATAGTTGTTAGAGACCTGCCTAGTGCCTGTATGATAGCAAAGTCTTCACTGGTGCCTATCTGATTACGAAGGTCCTAACTGGTTGCTATCTCAGTCCGAAGTGTCTTTCCGTGGTGGCCACGAGCGGGGTTGCAGCAGAGGGCGCTCGTGGCTGTCGTCGTGAGAACGCCGCGCCGTGCGTGCATGGCGGCGCGCGGCGAAAGTAGGTGGCGCGCACTTTGTACTTGTGCGACACCACACAAATCTCTGTTAAATTAATATTGCCTCACTTTCAAATATATATAGATAGGTTTTCAAACAATTACTTTGTAATTAACGGTAATTATACAGAAACTAATGAGGGCAAAGCTTTCCTAACATTAATTGTGAAACATAATAATACCTACTTTAATATTATGAGACAAAAATTTACTTAGTTTTATCAGAAATACTAATTAGCATACTATCTGAAATGTAACTGTGGTGTCGCACAAGTACAAAGTGCGCGCCACCTACTTTCGCCGCGCGCCGCCATGCACGCACGGCGCGGCGATCTTACGACGACAGCCACGAGCGCCCTCTGCGACAACTCCGCTCGTGGCCACCACTGAAGGACCGGTCACTTCGGACTGAGATAGCAACGAGTTAGGACCTTCGTAATCAGATAGGCACCAGTGAAGACTTTGCTATCGTACAGGCACTAGGCAGGCCTCTAACAACTATGTATCAACATTCTGCAGTACTATGTAAAAGTTAAGTATTGTTACATTCTGTTCAATATATATATCTTTCTAATTTACTCGAGTGTTTATAGTTTCTGGCTGCTCCCCTCCGTACCTGCACCAGCGTGTCGGTCTCATTCCACTCGGCCACCGACACCTACGACGAGGCTGGGACACAAAAGCGGCGACGAAGTTGGGACACAAAAGTAACAATATGCCTCTCACATTAATTACTACTATTTGCTAATTAAACTAACTTCTGCGACGTCAAATAATAAAAAAAATAGCTTCAGCTAGATATGTTGGAAAAAAGAATAAATAAATTATTGGAAAAGAAAATGAGAATAGCCTAATTACATTTGTACCTATTATTATGCAACACTGGTATTGGTTCAGTAATGTAAGCAGATAGGATGATTTCCAACATGCTTCACTACACCCAGGCAAGATCACGCTGCAGAAAATTATTTAAGGATCTAGGGATCTTCACAGTAACTCCACAGTAAACATATTCAGTTATGAAATTTATTATTAATAACTGAACCCAGTTCAGAAGCCGTAGAAGTGTGAAATAGCTATAAAGCTAGGAGAACGGATGATGTACACTACTCAAGATAAGACCTAACTTTGGCACAGAAGAAGGGCGTATTATGCTGCCGCTAAAGTCTTTGGGAACTTACTTGATAACATCAAATGTCTGACAGATAACTAACCAGCACTTAAAAATAAATTTAAAGAATTTCTGAATTTCCTTCTACTGAGTACATGATTTTTTTACATATAAATGAGTACTTTTAGGTAATAATAATAATAATAATAATAATAATAATAATAATAATAATAATAATAATAATTGTAATCTCGTATTCATTATCTGTGTAACAAATAACACTCTAATCAAATCTAACCAGTGTTCGAAAAAGGAAGCAGCTATGTCGTGCTACTTTGCTACGTAATAATAATGATATCACATATTTTTCACTTACTGAAAGATGCTGTGTGAGTCGAAATAACGAAACTGATGAGGAGATGGAAGTCCATTTATCGTTGGAGCATGAGAGACTTGCTTGACAAACAGTTCCAGACTCGTCTGTGGAATGTGACATATATGGTCTGCAACCGGTGCGATGCCGGGGCTGGTTGACAGTGAGAAATATGATACGTAGTTCCTACGTCCCAAATAACTTACGTCACGGCAGAATAATACATCAATGCACGTGCCGTTTCTGGTCTGGGGGCATCGTACAGTGCGTAGTCGAATATTTCACGCATGACGCCAGTGAAATGTGCTCCATCACACTCCGCCCATGCCGGCCGCAGTGGCCACGCGGTCTGCGGCGCTTCAGTCACGGTCTGCACGGCCACTACGGTCGGGGGTTCGGATCCCCCCTCGGGCATGGATATTTGTGCCGTCCTTAGTATTAGCTAATTCATAAGTAGTTTGTAAGTTTAGGGACTGATGACCCCTCAGATAAGTCTCATAAGTTCTACAAACATTAGCACATTTCAACTCCGCCTATCTAACTCATCGCTTCGAATGCACAGGCCTTTTTCAAACAATAGGCGGTCGCCTACAGAGCAATCGAAACCAAACTAGTCGCCATTTATACGGTCACGGTATGGATGACATAGTTACTAAACCTCTTACGGTCGCTCCACGTTTATCTCCGAACCCCCCCCCCCCCCCTTCCGCGAGCATAGACATCATCATGTCAAAACGGAGTCATGTTCTTTTCTCACTGGATACCACATGTAAAACGTCTCAGCCACCATTACAAATTTTCCTTCTCGCAGTAGTTTTAAATGGATAACCTGTATATTATTCTTATAAATGAACGAGCGTTGTGTATGTTTGAATTTACGAATCCTTGCTCTAATGGCAATAACATACTTCATTGAAGTGATAGTTTAAAATCGATAGTTGTTAATTCATTCAGTAGTAGTATTGGTATTGTTGTAAGCTACTGCACCGACTATGCATCGAACTAGTTGATTAATGTGAACTTAATTAAGAACCACCTCTCTAGTGATACACCGAACCATTTCATTCATGTGAAGCTCGTCACTGATTCACGCTTTGTACCGTGAAGCGTGAAGCGTAGTTCGTGGAACTGAAAGGTGCCATTACTGCCAAGTTTGTCATTCAGCGGTGCTTTCGTTCACTACGCCTCGCTTACGCCGTATTTATCAATATCACCAACAAATGGCAGACCTATGACCTGTTTCGTCAGATTCGGAGATCTTATCACAATTACGGGAAAATGTATTTTTTGAAAGGAAACAGAATCCTTGGGGAAATTTCTGGGGAACAAATTCGCTACTAAGGAAAGGGGGGATGTATTTTATCCATCTGATGTTAATATTAACCCAGATAGTGCGGAATTATTTTTTGTTTAATTTTTTTCCTGAGAAGCTATTAATTACCCTCATACGTCTACACAAGAACGTTATAACTGATTTTTTTCATAATCACGTCATTAGTTTTGCAATACTGCCCTTCTTTCTGGAATGACGTCAAAATGAATGTTTTATAATTATAATCTGACGAATTATCATTATTAAAACAACATCTAAGATGAAATATATACATATAAATGGCTCAAAAACTGAATAAAGTTCAAAAAATATAAACTCAACTAGGAGGAAGATTTCAATATGTTATGTGTTAACCATGTCTCATGTCGACAAAACACAGGTTTATAGATGTTCGTTTACGTAAATATAACCGGGAGAAGATGTGCAAAAGTGCAGCAGTGCCTACAGCAGTACACCTGTAAACAACTGTCCAGTGAAATAGCCGTTTGAAGTATTTAGGCCGAGCGCGGTGGCCGAGGGGACTGAGGCGCTCCAGTTACGGTCTGCACGGCCACTACGGTCGGGGGTTCGAATCACCCCGCGGGTATGGATATTTGTGCCGTCCTCAGGATTAGCTAGTTCATAAGTAGTTTGTAACTTTAGGGACTGATGACCCGGTAGTTAAGTCCCATAAGCTATACAAACATTTGAACATTTTGAAGTATTTAGGACATTCTAATGTATAGAAAAGCACGCAAAAGCTATTCACATGTATACAAAGCCCGTCAGGATTGATAGAAACATGGCGTCATGGGCTCTCAGCCAATCAGGAGCGACGTCACTCATGGCCACTCTTTTTACCGGCTCTCTACCCATATCGGCATCGGCAGGGATTCCAAATGGACTTTTCTAAATGATCCCACAAGAAATAATCAAATTCCCCATACAATCACTATTCCAACAATTTTTCCCTCGAATATCTGAAATCTAATAATTCCTTCAAAATAGAAATTATCATCAGTGTTGGTAGCTTGAAGAGATGGAGCTACATATTCAGGTTCATATAATTACCATAGATATGGAAACTTTTCCAGCAGATGAATTAAAATTTTACTTTGTACCGAGACCTACAGCCCGAGTAGAAAAAGGTCAGAAATGCACAATTAAGGCAACAGTATACAAATATGTTTTGAATGTTCTGTGTATATACATAAACAAAATATAAATTTGGTAAATACCACCACTGCTTCTTTGAAATTAAATTCAAAATTATCAAAGCAATAGTCATCACGAAATTTCTGAATCTAGCCATGGCAAATATTTCTCTCTCTATCACACACACACACACACACACACACACACACACACACATACTCGATTATTTTATCTTTCTCTAGAAACAAAAACTCGCAGATACTTCAGCATCAAAGTATGTAGTTTGAATAATAGCTTGAGAAATTCAACTTTAGCAGCCCGAATCATTCAGTTCCTATTACTAATTGTTTTTGGTGAATTTAAGAAAATTAGCTTTCTCAAAACCAGAAGATGTAACTAATTGGCTTCTTATAAAACAAGATACAATTGCCTAACAGTATTGTAATGTTACAACATGTCAAGTCAATATTTCCCACGTGTATTGATATCTTGCAGCTATCGACGTCAACAAAGGAAAACAATCCAAATTGTGAAGTATGTATTGTTAGAACAGTAATGTCACAGGCGTAAATCCAAATAGCGCTGCGAACGGCAGCTTCCTTTTTTTATTTTGTTTGTAAGAGTTCGTGCATAGTGTTTTTTCTGTATGAGCTCGTGCATTGTGTCATAGTCTGCTTCTGCATCTCCCGTTGCAGATCAATTTCAGCTTGTATTGTCGATTGAAAAGTGGTTGGATACTGCTACTGAATAAATGGTGCAGAAATTCATCTCTGCGTCTGGAAACGTCCACAGCACACGGAAATCGTGGGCTCGGCGCGTGTTAATACGTCAGCAGCACATATTGAAGGTCCTAGCTGAGCGCCTAGGGACGTCCACAGCACCAGGGGAAGGGCGCGGAGCCGCGTCTATAGACGTCCGCAGCAGTCAAAGGGTTATAGGTCATTTTCATTCATTCTCATTGCATCTTTAAATATTTGTTAATACATCCACACATACCACCAAACATACGAGAGTACACTTCACTTGTATAGTTACTAGCTGTAAACGAAGCGTTGACTGGGTGTTTATTTATCCTATACTCTCATAGTCCACATACCATTCCCCCCCCCCTCTCACTCTGCATCCACCTCTTTCTCTCCTATGTCTCTGTTCGTTTCCACCTTTCCCTCTCTCGGCACAGTTTTCTGCAAGGTACCCTCTGTTATGTACCATAAATACATTTATGTACCCAGTGATCAACCTCTTCGGTTTAAATGGTCATGTGTGCAAGAATTCATAAAGATTGCAATTTTGTAAGATTCTGTAAGTTAAGTACTTTCCACCATGCACCGAACGAAATTTTATACAGAGAGTGACATTCTTCTTGTTTTTAAGGTATAATGTGAAAAATTTCATCAATACCGGAACAAAACTATAGATTTCTATGCAATAGGGACGCAGGGTCACACTGAAAAAAGCACTTTGTTGTTCTCAAATATTCCAGTCTTATTTCATACAAATCTTATGAGAATAACGAAATCAGCAAAAATTGATCTGTGAAATTGATCGACCAACTTATTTAGCGATCCATTTTTATGTTGCAAAATACTCTCCGCCATGCACCGTATGAAACGTAAGGTAGACGGTGACCTTCCATTTGTTTTGTATGTCAAGGGTGCGAAATTTCGTGAAGATCGGAATGAAACTGTTGATTTCGTGAGTCTGTTGGAAAAGTATGCTCCGCCAAGCACCTATCACAAAATACTTTCTAAGATGTCGTTTTCTACCTATAAACTACTTTCCTTCTAAATTTCAGCTTCATAGTTGAAGTAGTTTTCGAGATTTCGTGTTTAGTCAGTCAGTGATTGAGTGTATTTCGCTTCTATAAAGATAGAGATTAAGAAAACAGATTGCTTAATTTTGGATGCAAGAGAATTAATGGAGACTTGCAGACAAAAATAAATAGTAACATGCATATCTGTAATGCTTAATTTTGGATGCAAGAGAATTAATGGAGACTTGCAGACAAAAACAAATAGTAACATGCATATCTGTAATGCTAACTTTATGGGGTACAAGGTCATGCCCGATCCGACATTTTTACGACATCTACGGTGTAACTTTTGCGAGCGATAGACTTCTTTTCGTTTCATCATTTTGTGTGTATGTTTGTGTGGGGGTGTGGGAGGGGAGGGGGGTGTCGGGTGGGGGGTGGGTGGTTCAGTTACAAACCGCTTCATAAACGTCCGAAATTACATGCAAACTTTGTTGCGGGTCCCTAACTACTCCCATTTTCCAATAATTGACGCACAAATCTGGGTATTCTCACGTGGTGACCTCTCATTATTTATGGCATCATATCTCTGGGGCTATGTGACGTGCTCTTTTGTTTTTGGGTCAGGAACCTTCGTGGGCGTACGGTGAACAGTATGCCAAAGTTTCATTGCAATCGAATGAATGGTTCATGAATACATACAGACAAACATGCATTTTTATATGTATAGATATCTCAGGGTGGAATTAACGATCGGATTGTTAAGTGTCGGTGTACGAACTGCATTAAAACGTACTAAGGTGTGATATTTGATAGAAATTTACGTAAAAAAGCCAATGATCATGAACAAATCCAAGAATAGAATTTTGCTAGGTGACACATTAGGCTTCTTGGACAATATTCACCATGTAAACGGCTAATGAAATCAAGATAGTTTACTAGTGAGGGTTCGAAGATCTGCTTTGTTCCAGCATGCCCTTGAACTAAAAGCATAAATGAAACAACAAAACAGTAATAGCTGGGCACATACGCTTCGTAAATTGATTTTCGCGCAGCGTAACTAGAGGAAAGTCACATGCCGAAACGTTTTAAGTGAAGAAACAGCTGTATGATAAGGACGCAGTGATCCGAAGTGCTGGGTTCGTTTAGGTGGCACCGACATTTTGTGCAAGGGCGGGGCAGTTTGGAAGATAATGTACATGCTGTTAGGCCCCGAACAGTTCGATCGGAACACAAAATCCAGAAAGTTGTAACGATGGTGGGAGCCGACCGCTCCCAATCGGAACACAAAATCCAGAAAGTTGTAACGATGGTGGGAGCCGACCGCTCCCAATCGGAACACAAAATCCAGAAAGTTGTAACGATGGTGGGAGCCGACCGCTCCCAATCGGAACACAAAATCCAGAAAGTTGTAACGATGGTGGGAGCCGACCGCTCCCAATCGGAACACAAAATCCAGAAAGTTGTAACGATGGTGGGAGCCGACCGCTCCCAATCGGAACACAAAATCCAGAAAGTTGTAACGATGGTGGGAGCCGACCGCTCCCAATCGGAACACAAAATCCAGAAAGTTGTAACGATGGTGGGAGCCGACCGCTCCCAATCGGAACACAAAATCCAGAAAGTTGTAACGATGGTGGGAGCCGACCGCTCCCAGTCGGTAGACGCTCTCGCAGCAGCAGCCATGGTATTCAGTTGTTCAAATGTTTGTATAGCTTATGGGACTTAACTACGGGGTCATCAGTCCCTAAGCTTAAAAAATACTTATGAACTAGCTAACACTAAGGACGGCACAAATATCCATGCCCGACGGGGGATTCGAACTCCCGACCGTAGTGGCCGTGCAGACCGTGACTGGAGCGCCTCAGTCCCCTCGGCCACCGCGGCCGGCGCCATGGTATGCCCCACAAAACTCTGACGGACGATCTCAACATGTCTCCAGCACAGTGTACCACGATCTGTTTCGTAAGACCAACGTGATTTTCGCAGATCGATTTGCGGTGACCTCACCAGTTGTGCGGACAATGATTCGAAGTTTTTCATCCGCATAAAAGCTGGAGACAAAACTAAGTGTTGCTGTACGATCCAAAACTGAAACTCCACTCAGCCTCCTGCAATGCAGTAGTGTGTGCAACGCAGAGAGTGCTGTGGGTGCCAATCCTCGATGGTTGAAGCATCAGGAATTATTGACTGTACGACATATTTCAAACATACATCGGAGACGTAAGGGCTGTGGTAAGAAGAACAGCACCTGGAAAAAGGAAGTAATGACAGTGGAAATGAGATTTAAGCAGACTGAGTGCCAAAATAGGGGAACAAAATTAGTACATGTGGACAGTTTCAGGTATTTAGGATACATATTCTCATAAGAAGGTAACATAGGGAAAGAAATGGAATCAAGTTGGAGCAAAGATAATTCAGTAAGCGCTTAGGTATAGGTTTCGTGTTGCAAGGCACGCTCATAAAGTGGTATTTGTGCTAGAGGAGCACTTGTAGGTACTTGTAATGTTAGCTTCCTTGCCTCATATAGATATTTCTGTTAAATTTACATTGTATCATAGTCTCTGAGTTTGGTTAATACTGAGAAATAGCTAAGAAAGAATTTGTTAAACTTTCTGCGGAAACAAGCATTCACAAGTAACTTGTTAATTGAAGGAGTGATCATAAAAACTGATTATCATTGGTGTACCCATACAGTCCTTCCACGTTCTCTCAGTTTGTTATTATTGTAAAATAATTTTAATATTTCACAATAGCAAAATCCCAAAACCGCCGCACGGAAATTACTTAAAAAATACGCCTGGAGTATGTAGAGAGAGAGATACACCCCTGGCCATTAAAATTGCTACACCACGAAGATGACGTGCTACAGACGCGAAATTTAACCGACAGGAAGAAGATGCTGTGATATACAAATGATTAGCTTTTCGGAGCATTCACACAAGGTTGGCGCCGGTGGCATGAGGGTAGTTTCCAAGCTATTTCTCATACACAAACAGCAGTTGGCCGGCGTGTCCTGGTGAAACATTGTTGTGATGCCTCGTGTAAGCATGAGAAATGCGTACCATCACGTTTCCGACTTTGATAAAGGTCAGATTGTAGCCTATCCGGCCGCAGTGGCCGAGGGGACTGAGGCTCTTCAGTCTCGTATCGCGACATTGCTGCTCGTGTTGGTCGCGATCCCTGTAAGCAGAATATGAAATCGGTGGGTCCAGGAGGGCAATACTGAACGTCGTTCTGGATCCCAATGGCATCGTATCACTAGCAGCCGAGATGGCAGGCACCTTATCCGCATGGCTGTAACGGAACGTGCAGGCACGTGTCGCTCCCTTTGTCAACAGATGGTGACGTTTGCGAGACAACAACCATCTGCACGAACAGTTCGACGACGTTTGCAGCAGCATGGACAATCAGCTCGGAGCCCATGGCTGTGGTTACCCTTGATGCTGCATCACAGATAGGAGCGCCTATGATCGTGTACGCAACGACTAACCTAGGTGCAGGAGTGGCAAAACGTCATGTTTTCGGATGAATCCAAGTTCTGTTTGTAGCATCATGATGGTCTCATCCGTGTTTGGCGACATTGCGGTAACTCACATTGGAAGCGTGTATTCGTCATCGTCATATTTACCTGTCGCCCGGCGTGGTGGAATGGGGTACCATTGGTTACATGTCTCGGTCACCGCTTGTTCGCATCGACGGCACTTTGGACAGTGGCCGCTATATTTCATATGTGTTACGACTCGTGGGTCTACCCGTCATTCGAACCCTGCGAAACCCTTTATTGCAGAAGGATAATGCACTATCGCCGTTGCAAGTCCTGTACGGCAATTTCTGGATACGGAAAATGTTCGACTGTTGCCTCGGCCAGCCGAGCGACTGGCTCATTACAAAACGCCAGTCATTACTCTTGATGAACTGTGGTATCGTGTTGAAGCTACATGGGCATCTGTACCTGTACACGCCATTCAATCTCTGTTTCACTCAATGCCCACGCGAATCAAGGCCGTTATTACGGCCAGAGGTGGTTGTTCTGGGTTCTCATTTCTATGGATCTATGCACCCAAACTGCGTGAAAATGTAATCACATGTCAGTTCTCGTATAATATATTTTTCCAATGGATACTCGTCTATCATCTTCGTTTCTTTTTGGTGTAGCAGTTATAATAGCCAGTAGTGTATTAGTACCTATGTGTAAACTATTACAAAACTTAACCAGCTACCATGACTGTTAAAACCCTGCTGTCAGAGGGTATCATAGTGATTCAGTAACGGAGACCTATCACTCATGCTGGTCGAAAGATTAATGTCTTAAGCGCACCCCACTTTCAGCATTTTTATTTTTTTAATTATTTATTATTATTATTATATTTTATTTATGTATTTATTTATTTTTTTATTGCCACAGAGTGTTCCCACCGGCCCCCGGGTATTCTCTCTCTTGCCGTCGTGTCGGCGCTTTGTCACCTGATCCCCTCATCTCTCGACGCGTCCAGGAACAGCGCGGTGATGCCACCAGACGTTGGATAATAGACAGGCCGGACAGGGTTGCGGAGGGCCATTTTCGCAGGCGCGGTGTATATCGATTACCGAACGCCAATAACCTGCGTGCGGCGGTGGAGGCGCTGGGACGCGATCTTTCCCCGATATTCCGCCCTTTGCGGTTCCTGGCATCAATAGGGTGACGTGACGAGGGCAGAAGGGCCGAGGGCGATCACTGGCCAGGGCGACGGTGCTGCCGTGGGGTCACTGGCTAATCGACTTACTGCCTTTATACACTGTGTGAAAGCACGTGATTGACTTTTAGTAACCCGCAAAACTTGAGGAGTAAAGTAACGTCTCCTGAGATTTGTCACAGCCAAGCAGCTGCCGTCTGATGCCTTGAAAGTAAGAGGTTGGGGAGGAGCGTTGTAACTGTATCTCCTATACTACGCAGGTTACCTTTCCAAACAACCCAGTTTTAAGGCCACCGTACAATGGTTTCTCAAAGTTAATTTTGAAAACATTGTCAGACGAGGAAAACAGCGATCTATTTGGTATGATTAATATTACAAGAAACAGTCTGGATCGCAGAAATTAACAGTTTCTATTTAGCGGTTTCGACGTGATGTAGGTTACCTTCGGAATTACAAGTAGCCCAAGTGGCCATTGCTGGACTCGGCTGGGCTGGGCTGTCCTGGGCTGTTTTGCTGGCAGCAGGTAACTCTTCAGTAACTGTTCAGCAACCTGCTGGCAGCAGAACAGCCCAGGACAGCCCAGCCCAGCCCAGCCGAGTCCAGCAATGGCCACATGGGCTACTTGTAATTCCGAAGATGACCCACATCACGTAGAAACCGCTAAATAGAAACTGTTAATTTCTGCGATCGAGACTGTTTTTTGTAATATGTTACACAACGTATTGGGGCAAATCACGCACCATTTGCGTATATACAGGGTGAGGCAGCTAAGCCATGACACCCCTTGTATCTCCCCAACCCTAACAGACGCAAAGATGCCGTTTAGAGTGTGACTTCCAGGAACAGGGGCTACTTGAATACATTTCATGTTTGTGCTAGTTTCTTCATTACACAGACATGAGGCCATCTTTGTTCTTTTTTTTTTAATGGAACCCTATGTTAAATTTTAGCGTAACATGATGAGCATAAAAAGACGGTTTAAAATATTTTATATCATAATGTTTGGGTGAAACTAAACAATATTTTGGAAAGGATAGGTTGTTACTCACCACAGAGATGTCCGATGAGCTGCAGAAAGGCGCAGATAAAAGAATAAACAAAATTAAAGCTTACAGCTGTTAAGCCTTCGTCTGCCACAGAGAATGCGCATACACACACACACAAGCGTGACACACACACACACACACACACACACACACATACACACAAACCCAACCGCCGTCTCCGGCTGTTGCGGCTGGACTGCAACAGAGCGCACAGCTCTGGCGAGAGCAACCAGTGGTGGGGATGAGGAGGTGGCATGGAGAGGGAAGCAGGAAGGGAGGGACGGGATGTCCGTGGAGATGGAGCAGTATTTCAGTGCTGTCTGACAGATAGGAAAGGACTGGAGTATGTGGCGGAAAGGGAGATGTACGTAAGCTGGAGGGTGGGTAGTGAAAGAAAGGGGGGAGGAGAGTGATGGGGGCAGGAACTAGCAAAGGTTTTGGCCTGTGGTATTGCAGGAGCACTGGATATAATACAGGGAGAGTTCCTATCTGCGCAATTGAGACAAGATGGTGTTCCATGTGGCACAGAGCATGTAGCAGTGATTGAAGTGAGCCACATCATGCAGTTCTTTATGCTCTGCAACAGGAATGCAGTTGAGAATCTTCTCTCCTTCTCCCGTTCCTTACAATGGAAACATTAGTTTGCTACCAACCACATTCTTAAAATGGATACCACTACCAAATTGAACCCTGCCTGGCCCATTTCACTCCCCCATCCAGTCTATATCCACTCCCACTGACTCCAAGTGATGAACTTTTAGAATTTCCTAACTTCCAACCTGGCCTTCTACCATCATTTCCCAAGTCCCTCAAGATGGATACCACCTCACCCCCACAGAAAGAAATGCCATTCGCCACCTAAAAACAAATCCCGATCTTATAAGCCTTCCTTCGGACAAAGGCTGTAGCACTGTGTTTTTAGACCAGTTGGTCTCTGCCAACTGTTAGATTTTTCCCTACACACACCCTACCACAATGATCCCATCCCAAAAATCCAACAGGATCTTCAGTCCCTCCTCAAATCCTTCGGCCCATCCCAGGACCTCTCCCCAGTGTCTATCTCTCTGCTCATCCCTCTCACACCCCTACTCCCATCTTCCACATACTTTCTAAAGTCTTCAAATCCAACCACCCTGGGCATCCCCTTGTGGCTAGTTGTGGTGCTCCCACTCAGAGAATCTCCGCTCTCATAGACCAACACCTTCAACCTATTACACAGAATATACCAACCTATATCAAAACACCAATCATTTCCTTCACCGACTCGTCAGTGTTCCTGTTCCTTTAGCAGCTGGAATCATGCTCGTCACAGTTTTATGCCACCTCCCTTTACACCAACATTCCCAATGCTCATGGTCTTGCCACTATTGAACACTACCTTTCACAACGCTGTACTGACTCCAAACCTACAACCTCCTTCCTCATTACCTTGACCAACTACATTTACACCCACAATTACTTCTCCTTTGAAGGCATCATCTGCAACCGAATTTGCGGCACAGTCATGGGCACACGTATGGCAGTGTCCTGTGCCAACGTGTTCATGGACCATCTAGAGAAATCCTTCGTGACTACCAAGAATCCCAAATCCGTCATCTGGTTCAGATTTATTGATAACATCTTCATAATCTGGACTGAGGGTGAGCGCACACAATCCAAATTCCCTCAAAAACTCAACAACTTCTCTTCCTTTTACTTCACATGGTCCTAGTCAACACAACGAATCACTTTCCGCAACGTTGACCTTCACCTCAAAGACGGCCTTATTAGTACCTCCGTCCACATCGAACCTATCAACCATCAGCAATATCTCCATTTCGACAGCTGCCACACCAAAAAGTTCCTCCCATACAGCCTAGCCACCTGTGGTCGTCATGTGTGTAGTGTTGAGCATCCCCTTTCAATATATGCCAAACGCCTCACTGAAACAGATATCATGGACTCTGTCTGTCCGGTCACACGCCACCTTCCCCACACCCACACTCAGGACTAGAGAAGTTAAACCACACTTTCCCCCTGAGTTTCGATTGCCTTTCGTCCTGTCCCGAAATGCGAAATACCCTGCGCAAAATACCCCCCCCCCCTCTAGAGTGTTATACCGCCATCCACCAAACCTATGTAATATCCTTGTCCATCCCTACTCCTTCCGTGCTGCCAAACCCTTCCCCCATGGCTAATAACCCTATCCACCATCCCACCACCAGCTACTCCAGTCCCATCACAGGCATTTCCTATCCCATAAAAGGCAGGGAAACCTATGATAGCAGTCATGTTGTATATGAACTGAGCTACAAACACTGTGCAGCTTTCTATGTGGGCATGACCAGCAGCAAGCTGTCTGTGTGGATTAATGGCCATCGTTATACTTTGGCAAGGAGACTTCTGGAACATCCTGTATTAGGGCATACAGCACTGCATGATGTGGCTCCCTCCAATGGCTGCTACACAGCCTGTGCCATATGGATACTTCTCCGAACACCAACTTGACTGACTTGCGCAGATGGGAACTCTCCCTACAGTATATCCTACGCTCCCAGAATCCCTCAGGCCTAAACCTTCGCTTGTTCCTGCCCCCACCATTCTCCCCTCCCCTTCCTTTCCCTACCCACACTCCAGCTTATGTACATCTTCCTTTCCGTCACATACTCCAGTCCCTTCCTATGAGGCAGCACTGACGTATTGTTCCATCACCACTTTCCTCCCATCCTGCTTCCCTCTCAATGTCACCTCCTCACTCCCAGTTGCTCTCGCCTCAGCTGTGCTGTCTGTTGCAGTCCAGCCACGACAGCTGGAGACAACGGTTGGGTTTGTGTGTGTGTGTGTGTGTGTGTGTGTGTGTGTGTGTGTGCGTTCTCTGTGGCAGATGAAGGCATAACAATGAGTGCAGAGATTATGCAATGAATTCATTGCATAATCTCTGTACTCAGTGTTGGTTCTCCTAATAGCATGTAGCTACATTCATTAAGCAACAATACTACCGGTCGTCTAAAATAAATAATTACAAGCAACTGGTTGCTGAATATTGTTAATTTATATCTACAGATTTGTCATCAATTATCAGAATTTACATAACAGTGGATCAAGCTCTTTCATTTGCGCTGTTCAACACTTGCATTGATTTATTCTGAAGAAAGCTGTGCGTGAACATTGAACTTTACTTCCATTTTCCCCAACTTTTTGTTCATTCCGCTAACGGTGAGAAGTATACGCATGTGTCCTCTAGTTTAATTATAAAGTGACACCAATAAAAGATGTAAAAACTAGTTAAAATTTTCCCATTGTCTGAATATATTTTTCAGTACATAGTGAGTAAATCACATGTGTTTATATTTGCATATCAATAGTTCAAGCGGTGTGATCTGAGGCTTTAACAGTGTATGTGCTGGTTCCAAGGTTCTCGGCAGTCCATCCGGAAGCGATCGTCGAACTTCCACGATATTTCGGTGACTAACCGTTCCGCCATCATTATCAGTAACACCTAATGATAGCTGAACGGTTATTCACCGAAATATCGTGGAGCTTTGAAATAAGCTGGTTAAATTTTCTATGCAAGGTCTCGGGCAGTAGAGATCTGTAAATGCAAGTTAAAACGCTCACCACTGCTGTTCTAAATTACTTCACGAGTGTCCACAGTTCTTGCGCCACGGAAATTTATCTAACTGCTCACTCCTTAAGGGAGCATCCAACTTCTTAACAGACACAAAATTAATATTTAAAAAAAGGAATAGATTATTAAAAATAGGATGGGGAGCATGAATTATAAAGCAGAGGTTTGATACTTTAAACCATAATCTATTCAATAAAATAAACTAGCAAATAAATGAGGGGAGACCATATTAAGCACAATACAGCACACACATGTACAAAAGTGAATGAAATCTTAAAGTTACTGCCCATAATAAAATTGTTTCTGCCCTTTCTGAATATGGAGGTAAGAAGGGAGGCAATTTGCAAATACACAGTGGATCACTCACTCACAGACACGTGTATAATGCTTGCGCCACTTTACTCATGTGGCAACACTTGATAGCAGCAGCAAAACGTAGTATCGGCAGCGTTTTAACCAGATGACGGATGTCTTCATGCACAATCAAAATCACACTATGCACCAAACCAACTCATGTGCTGGAAGACAGTGGAATACTACCTTTAAGTCCCACGTTGTGCGTGACCATGGTGAATTACATACAATTTACAAAAGAAATTAATTTAGAATGAGCAAGTAAAGCACACACATGAATTCACATAGAAGAAAGCTAGTATCAATAAAAGCATGCCTGAAGGCCAAAGTAATGACCGTTACGAAAGCATGTTGTACGATCAGTCATAGCAAGACAGGATTTAGACACGTTGCGAAAGCATTAAAAAAAAAAAAAAAAAAAAAAAAAAAAAAAAAAAAAAAAAAAAACTATATGGAAATTCCGACATACTAAATTTACACAAAGGCTTACGGCCACACATGTGTATTCTAACTTGAAAAAATGAAATGAAATGAGCGTATGGCTTTCTTGGCCGGGAGATCCCTTGCGGGATTGTTCGGCCGCCTTAGTGTAAGTCTTTTTAGTTGACGCCGCGTGGGGGACTTCCGTGCCAATGATGATGAGATGATGATGATTAGGACAACACACAACACCCAGTCCCCTGCCGGGAATCGAACCCGGGCCCCCTGCATGGTAGTCAGTGACGCTGGCACTGAGCTACGAAGGTTGACGCAAAATCATCACTGGAATGAAAATGCAATTACTAAATTTAAACTGAATTACTCGAGTTCTGCACATTAAGAAACAATTCGTCTCGTATAGCGAAAGAATTGCTCACGAAAAATTGTCACTGATAAATCAAGACTGCCCGATCATGAACAAAGTGAAGTTTTAACAGCATACCATCCCCTCAGCTTGATTCACCGATATACTCACTATGGCGGTCGCAGCAAGAGTAAAGTCTCAGTACAAGGGAAAAGCTTTCCCCTCCAAGAACGGATTTAGGGCGCGCTAAAAGCGATGCAGTGTGCGTTCAGAGCCTACTGTGTACCAACCCATGCTACCTGAAGAAGATAATACCCTCTACTAGAGCTCCAGAGAAGTCTCTTTTGTAACCTGTTTCGTCCATGGTTATGTTGGCACCACACTAAGAACAGGCCACCTCGTCATCTTTGACAAGTAAGCTTGTCTCTGGCCATCCAGCAGACGGCAGTGCAGACGACATGCGAAGCCATGCGTCCTCAACTAAAGCAAACGAGGCCTAAAATGCGAGGATTCCGAAACACTTTTTCACGAATACAAATATTTTCTAAGCTTATTCTAGTTGACAATTAAAACAAAATGATAATTGGAGAGAATCTAATCGGTTACTGTTTTCACTGTTCATGCAGTAAAAATACAGCACTAGGCATTACGTTACAATTTAATACTTTATCACTACTACTCGGATACGCGATAAATGCCACAGCCAGTATACACAAAGACTTACACCTCTGAATGTGTAAACGCCGTCCTACACGCCTCGAGAGGCGAAGGAGGTACCGACCGCCCACCGTGTCATCCTCCACCTGAAGGAGTCAGCGGATGCGGTATGTGGTCAGCAGCCCACACTGCTTTTATTCACCAGAGTCGCTACTCCTCAGCCAAGTAGCTCCTCAGATGATCCCGATTGACAACAGCGCTCAGAAGACGCTGACGGTTACCCATCCAAGCTCTGACCAAGCACGACATAGCTTAACTACGATGATGTAGCGTGAACCGCTGTACCCAAAACTGTTTATTTATTCTTTTCCGGTAGATTTATGCTTTGCGGTCATTGTTTCAGCTCGTTCTTGGATGTTAGTTGAATATTTGGCTCAGCGTATAGCCAGCGCGTTGATCCACGGCGCCCGGCTATTGCGGCCCTGCCGTTGGCGTCGTTTGAATAAGTACCTTCGAAATTATATCACAGTATGACACATAGTCATCAGATTTGTCACATATGAAGGTCATGAAAAAGTACGCCATCATGTGTCAGATTTTATGCTACAACGGTGTATTGGACATTCACTGTACGTTACCTGAGCATCTAGACTGAACACAGAATTGATGAATCGAGGAGCATAATGCGAATACGTCTCTAATATCCCAAACGATGGTGTCCATCTCTTTAGGAGGTGGAAATAAGAAATAACCCCTTATTTGAGCGTGAATCTGTTCAAGTTAATGGGATGAGATGAATGATTATTTCGAAATTGGCTGTGTGAATACTTTTAGCGACTTTCAATGGTTTCCTTGTTCTGAAAAATAGAAACTAACGATAATTTATTAACAATTTTTCCACTGTGTGGCTAACATTAGTAGATTGCTGACTTCGCATTGTTGATGAGTTATACCTCTTGGTAACCGCTACATCCAGCAATTCGAACTGACCGTATGCTTCGAACAGCTAATTCATCTCGCTATTTATTTCTGAAAAGGGACGGTGAGAAAGGAGATCAGATACAGCGAAAACAAAGAGAGCTAAAAGATTAGAATAGTAACATGGCCTATGGATTAGATGATATTCCGTCGGAACTACTGATCCCGTTAGGAAAGTCAGTATTGACGAAATTGTTCCACTTCATGTGCAAGATACGTGAGGCAGGGAAAATACCCTCTGAATTCAAGATGAATATAGTAATTCCAATTCCTAAGAGAGCAAGTTCAGACAAATGTGAAATTTACGGAACTACCAGTATACTAAATCAAACATTCAAAATACTAACACCAATTATTTACAGACGAATGAAAAACTGGTGGAATCCGACCTCGGTGTAGATCAGTTTGTATTTAGGAGTAATGTAAGAACACGCTAGGTAATACTCATATTACCACTTATAGATACGCTAAGGAAAGGCAAAACTACGATTTTAGCAATTGTAGATCTGCAGAAAGGATTTGACAATGTTGAGTGGAATACACTCTATCAAATTCTTACATGGGTAAAATATAAGGAGCGAAGACTTTCTCCAACTTGTACTTGAATCTAAGGGCATTAAATAGTCACAGTAGTCGGGAAGGGAATGAGACGGGGTTGTAGCCTTTTCCCAATGTTCTTCTATCTGTACATTAAGAAAGGCGTGAAGGAATAAAATGAGAAATTTGAAGAACTAATTAACGTTCATGGAGAAAAAATAAAAACTTGGCAGTTTGCTGATCTTGTAGTCATTTTGTCAGAAACAGCAGAGGACCCAGAAGACCAATTAAATGGAATGGACAGTATCATGAAAGGAAGGTATAAGATGAACATTAACAACAGTAAAACAAGGGTAATGGAAAGTAGTATCAGAAAATCAGGCGATACCGAAAGGATTAGATTAGGGAATGATACAATAAAGTACAGGATGAGTTTTGTTCAAATTTTCAAATGTTTGTAATTCTTATGGAACCAAACTACGTTGGTAATCAGTCCGTAGCTTACAAACTACTTAGAGTAAGTTAAACTGACCCAAGGACAACACACACATCCATGCCCCAGGGAGGATGCGAACCTTCGACGCGGAGGCCGCGCGATCCTTAACGTGGCGCTCCAGACCGCTCGGCTAGTACCGCGCGGCCTGAGTTTTGTTATATGGGTCATAAGATAACTTCTACGGGCCGAAGTAATGAAGATAAAAAATGCAGAATGGCTATGGGAAGAAAATCGTTTCTGAAGAAGCGGAATTTGTTGATATCAAATTTTAATTCACGATAATGGGTTCAGACAGATTATGACAGAAGCTTTTGAAATGTGGTGCTGCAGACGAATGATGAAGGTTATATGGATAGATGACGTAACTAAAGAGGAGGTGCTTAACAGAATTGGGAAGTTTCTCGCATATGTTGACTAAGAGGAGGGGTAGGTTGGTTGGACGTTTTCTGAGACACCAAGGAGGTGTCAATTTAGCATAAGAAGGGGATGTGTGGGGTAAACATCGTAGAGGGAGACCAAAGGACGAGTACAGGAAGCAGATTCAAAAGATGTAGGTTGACTTCCACAGGGCAGGGTAGCATGAAGAGCTGCATCAAACCAGTCTACGGATTGAAGGCCAAAACAACAGCAGCACTTTTGTATCGCACCTTGCTAGAACATCCTGATTACACTTCAAAGTTAGTATATTTTTTATCTCCCACTCTTACTAATTAGATTCTTGAAACTGCTTGCATCCTCTCTCTGAATTCGTAAGACGCTCTTCAGAATATAATGCTCACGAAGTTTCCGCATCGTCCAAAACTCTCAGAGATTAAAGGAACTATTTTCTGGCTGCGAGAAGTTGGGATATTAACTGCCGCTCTCCAGATAAAGTTCAGTATGGGCATCTCCATCACTACCCACGATTTTATGATACGCGTCTTCATACAATAGAACATAAAGTACTGTCTACTGCTGTAATCAGAAGGCTATTAAGGCGTTGAGAAAAGAAAATTATGCAGGTTGTTTTCCATTTTTAGTGTATAATCCACTTGTAAGTAGTACTCAATAGGTAAATTTCTCACATCATCGAACATCCTGTAAGCAGTGATCAAAATTCACAGTCCAACCGCTGCAGTCGTTTATGGTGTCAGAATTTATTGCCTTCTACCAACTGCTAAGTCAATCGTGTGATGAAACTGTTGGAATCTCTTACTTTTTGCGGCCAATGACGTAAAGACACCCTTTCCATCTTGTTTCATAAATGACGATGTTGGGGAAGGTCCTGTTCACTATTGTATTTCCCCTCTTGAGGATTAATAAAAACTTTATTTTTTCAGACACTGTCGGAATCACGACGGTGGAGCCTTTAGTACGAAAAGCTTTACTGTGTGTACAAGAACATAAAAATGTTATATTTTTATTATCCCAAAAAGGAGTTAAAAAGAAAAATAAATCATTGCTACCAAAACTGTGCTTCATTAGAAATTTATTGTATTGGTTGGTCTACCAGACGACCTGATGGAGTACAAGATAATTTACAAAAATATTTCTATGACTGTACACTTCATGTCAGACGTAACAGTTCACATAATATACCGGAATCAGCTAATTCCTCTAACTGGGCAGTTATCCAAAAGGATAGCACACAACGTTCGGTTTTGGGTCCTTTGCTGTTGTAAATATATATTACTGCCATGGATATCCGCGAAGATGCTAAGCTGATTCATTTTCCTGACAAACAGGAATTTACTGCTGACATTGTAAATGATGACTTTCATATCATTATTACCTACAAATGTACTCTGATTGAATTTTGATGAACCCAAGTATATACAATTTCATACACTAAACGGTATGACACCATTAATAAATATAGACGCTGAAACAGAAATCTGTAGCTAATGTAGAATAATGAAAATTTTTAGGTGTTTGCATGACTGAGGGACTGAATTGAAAGAAACACATTGAAGATTTGCTTAAATGTTTGAGTTAAGCTACTTATAAGGGTCACTGCAAATTTTTGTGATATTCATCCCAGTAAATTAGTTTACTATGCCTAATTTTATTCACTGCTTTAGTATGGGATCATATTCTGGGGCAATTCAACATTGATTTAAAAAAGTAATCAGTGCAGGAAATCATATAATCAGAAAATTGCTGGAGCCCACCCGAGATCATCCTGCAAACATTTATTGTAAGATGTAAGGATGTATATAGTAGCTTCATAATATATGTATTCACTTATGAATTTTGTTATTAACATTCTGACCCAATTCAAAAGTAATAGCAGTGTGCATAGCTACAACACTAGGCGAAAGGTGGAGCTTCAATATTGAAGGTTAAATCTAAGTTTGACCCAGAAAGGGGTGAATTATGCAGCCACAGAAGTCTGTGCGCACTTACCAATTATCATAGAAAGTCGGACAGTTAACCAACTAGTATTTAAGCAAAAATTAAAAGAATTTCTGAATAGTTACTCCTTCTACATATTAGATTAATTTTTATGTAAATGTTCAAATGTTTGTAAAGTTATGGGACCTAATTACAGTTGTCATCGGTCCCTAAACTTACAAATTACTTAAACTAATTTATCCTAAGAATGATACGCACACACACACACACACACACACACACACACACACACACACACACACACACGAACCTCCGACGGCGAACGTTCACGCACATCGCAGCGAGGCGCCTCATTCCACACGTCTCTTCTACCGCAAAATGTTTTTAGGTAAAACTTGGTAATTTCACTAAAAATGAAAAATAAGAAAGGTTCTTGAAGTATTAAGTATTATTTATAGAAACCGTTTATTAAACTGACACGTTCCACATCATTGCAATATTTCGCCTTTATTATCTATGGAACACATATTAATCTAGTCCAATCTGACCTGTCCTGTACGTCACCCATCAGCATCTGTTCATTGCATGACTTTTGTCACGGAACAGAATTCAGGAAAAAGAAACGTTTTAGTTCAGTTTTTAAGAGTGTACTCACATAATGATAGTCAGCTCCTCTCTTGCGTCTTTTGCTTCTGTAGTCTGAATGAGTGTGACAGTCTTGTGATGGATAAACGCAATGGTCTTCTGTCCATCTTCTCTTTTCCTCTGTTAGTCCTACCTGGTAATCATCGATATGCAGGTCTCTATTGTCGTTTGGACGGTAGTTTCGAAAGTTACTTATTTCTTGGACTTGCCAAGATGTCAATGATACTCCAATGAATCTGAAGTTTACATCAGTTGCTCATTAGATGACAATAACGTGCTAGGTGAACCACACACCCAGGAACACTGTATGTAGGGCACGGAGAGGGAATCATTGGATTCTACATTAACTCAGTTACTCTGAAAATCTCAGTGAAGAGCCTAACAGAGGATTCGTGGAATCACTGACACTCTGTTTAGTTTTCGTTGCATTCACAAAATCGTGTCAAGAAAGAACAACTAAATATGTTCGGACTATGATCTCACTTGTACTGTTTTCGTTATAATTTCTATGTAGGTTGAAATCAATAATACCGCTTGTTCCACTTAAAAATTTCACCCCATATATCTGCAACAAAAGTATATATTTGCAAAGGACTTAAACAGTCGTACACCCATTAATACGGTACCAGTAAATATATTTACCATCTAGTTCTTTATACAGTAAATCTGTTTACGCAGATCGTCATTGTAAGACATCAGTTCCTTTAACGCTCTCTGGCACAAACAGTGACCACTTTTTGGTTGCCCACCTCACCACCTGCTATAAATGTAGTAAATAGAGAAAGTGGTAAGCATTCTTACATTTGAGCGTCTCTGTATGTGGTATTGTTTAGAACAGTCAACAGTCAACAGTCAACAGTAACTTGTGCAAGTCAGAAAAGCTTGAAATTAGAAAATTCCAAGGTAAGGAAATAATTCTGTGTTCATTGCTGCGTGTCTTGTAGTATTTCTTACGAAAATTTGTTAATGCTTTGAGCAAGACAGAAGGATACCCGAAAGTTGTTAATATTTTTGCTAAAATTTCCCGGGCTTACTAATGACTATCGGCTAAGAGGTTACAGCGTTATAATCATACACAAGTCACTCAAAGTAAGTTTAAAAATAATTTCAGTTACGAATGTGAAAGTTCGTCGCAAATTTACAAGTCATAACATCATCTAAAGTGACTTCTATCTGCAGTGGTATTACTTATTAGCTCACAATTGCGTTTTGTTGTAGGCCTTATCATTTCTGACTAGGAAACAATATATAAAATCAAGTATCACAAATGTTCTCTGGTAGGTATGGTTACCATCCGATACGACGCCACGCATTCCGAAAATCAAGAAAATAAACAGTTATACAACTAACCCCTTATCATTGATACGAAAGAAAAGTATTTCAAGATTAATACTGGACTTTTCGGTACTGCCCTTACGGATACATATGCACGGGCATATGGAAGCAAGTACTCTGAGACATCCCAAAACGTAAACAAATATTATTTTCTACAGAAAAATATGTTCCTTAAAAGGAAACGCCATATTATTATTATTATTATTATTATTATTTTTTATGAAATCAATAGGTTGAAAAGTAACGAATTGAATGGCACTGGTTGCAATTACGTCTCGATAAATTGCGAAGTGAATTTTTAGTTTGAAATAAAGGAAATGCTTTGATAGCTTATGATTAGGGAAAGCGTGAGGTTCACGCTTGAGTTTCTGGTCGTGAGCTGGCTGCGTGGTTTGTTTATTTAAAGCGAAAAATTGGCTTCACAATTTATTTGGGTGAATTGACGTACTACTATGCTATCAACGGAACTATTTTTCTCATTTATCATGCTATTGACTGCATGAAAACAATATTGGGTATCCATTTGTAAAAACATTAAATTGGATTGAAAATAATAGTTGTTTACGTTTTGGAATATATCATAGTATTTGCCTTGATAAGCACCTGGCATATGTACGTGCCAGTGAAACTTTTTAATAACAATTTTCTTCCAGAGATATTTGTGGTGAAATTTTTAAGTGTGACACAATGTATATTTTGCATTCGGAGGAGAAAGTTGGCAATCGCAGATTTCATAAGTAGACATCGGCGCAAAAAAAAAAAAAAAAAAAAAAAAAAAATAAAATAAAATAAAAAAAAAAAAAAATAAAAAAAAAATGACGCAGTTGTAATCGTTTCCACTTATGTGTCGTTTCCGTGACACTGTCCCCCTGTATCGCAATACACAAAACGAGGTGCATTTCTTTGTATTTTTTCGATGTCATACGTAGTCCTGTATGGTGATTATATACCGCACAAGAGTATTCCAAAGGAGAAGGTACAAGCGTCGTGTTTACAATCGCTTTATTACCAATGGAAAATCATATTCCTGTGGAAGACCCCGCTGTAAAACCTACCCAATCGATCCACCCGGAACTTTATATTCCAGTCCTGTCACAGACTTATACTATTCCATCAGAGGTCGGGCCACCTGTAAAAGCCGCCATGTGATATACCAACTCTGCTGCAATCATTGCCGAACTGTTTATTGGAATTACGGCGAACCAGCTCTCCATCAGGATGAATGGCCACCACCAAACTGTGGCCAAACTGTGGCGAAAATCACGATGGACCACCCTGTGGCACACCATGCTGCTGGACACAGCACTCTGGATTTCAATGGGTGCTTCACTATCAGAGCCATCCGCATCCTCACCTCCACCACCAGCTCTTGTGAACTGCGCAGATGGGAGTTGTCCCTTCAACACATTATACGGTCCCGCAACCATCTTCACCTCAAGATAACTTCCCACCTAGACCCTATGCCTAACATCTCCCGCCCCTACCACACTCATTATCATTTATATCTCTAATTAATGTCTTGCTTGCAACTGTTTGTCACCCCTCACAATATCTTCTTAATTAATTAATTTTTATATTTTTTATGTTTCATTTTTTACTTATTTTATCCTTATTATTTTTATCGTTTCAAATCCTTCCTCTCCCTTCCCACTCTCCTCTACACCTCCCTTTTATCCTCTCCCGCCCCTTCCCTTCACTGTATTCAGTGCCGCAATTCAAATTACCATGTATCAGAGCCCAGCCTTCACAATCCATCATGCAACGCGGGACTTTCCATACCCAGACTTACACGGCATTCTTCCCCTCCACTCCTCACATCACTCACAGTCTAGGTACGTTTGGCACTGGAGTGGCCAGACAGGGTGGTTTTCTGTGTATAGTTGCCTAAGTAATTGTGTGAATGTATGTGTTTCTTTTTCTAATGAAGGGCGTGGCCGAAAAATTAGCTGTGTGAATGTGAGTGTTTGTTTTTCGTGCCTGTCAGCAGTGCAGCGAGTCTCTCTACGGTGAGCTGTTATCTATCCTCCATTGTTGACAATCTCTTCGTTAATTTAACATATTTTGCGTGTCGTGTCAATAAAACGCAGTCAATCTATTCTCACAAATTTAGTCTGTCGTAACAGCTATTCGTAGGTATTTAGTTGAATTTGATTGATTCAGTTATAAACAAAGTTAAGTGGATTCCGTGTTCCCATTAGTAGCCTAGTAATATAGAGGCCTTCGCAGTTTGTATTACTTAGGGTGAACTCCTAATATTTGCACGAAACATTCATTTTGAGTAAATTTATTTATTACTAGGTAAATCCCGACGTTGCCCGCGTATTTATTTATTCTGTACTTGCGTTGTCCATCTCTGCTCCCCTTCTTTCTCTCCGTTCCTCTCCATCTATGTGTTCATCAGCACCTTCCTCTCTCTCTCTCTCGGACCATGCCTTCCACCCCCTCCTCCCTCCCGTATACTGTGTGTGTGTGAGGTCTTGTGCGACCAAACTGCGTGGTTATCAGTCGCTACACTTACACACTAATTACTTGTCTAACTTAAACTAACTTACGCTAAAGACGACACAAACATCCGTGACCGAGGGAGGATTCGAACCTCCGACCGCAGCGGCCGTGCAGACCGTGACTGGCGAGCCGCAGACCACTCGGCCACTGCGACCAGCTACTCCCGCCTACTCGGTTCATCTTATCTCCCCACACCAAATAAGAAAACTCACAAATATCTATCAACTTATCTGATGATCTGTCAAACAGAGTCAACATTTCTTTGTCACGGAAATCTTTGCCTTGCAGCAATCAAAAATTTATATAGACAGTGACCCTAATCGCCAATTTCCTTAGTAATAGGAGATTTTACGCGAAATTTCAAAGACGGCGAAGTAGTTGAAAACTAAAAAGAAATTAGGTACCCCAGGGTTATGTTCTAGTGCTTATACTCTTTCATATATATATATATATATATATATATATATATATATATATATATATATATGATCAAAGTTCTCTATATGTGGATGTTCTCGCATTGGCCACCCACAGAAAGGAATTCAATGAAGTTGAAAATAATCTGTCTGGAGCATTGGACAGTACTACAATACTTCAAAAATAATAATCTAAAACCCAACCGTAACAAAACGCATGTCTGTGCTTTCCATCTAAAAACCAGACAGGCCAACCAAGAACTAAATACTTCATTATATAAGGAACTCATTGTTCAATGTGGCGATCTGTAATTGTTTAATAATGATTTTGCAGCCAAGATCGCATTTTTCATTTATTATTTTAACAAGTGATCTGTATACATGATTGTCAAGACACTACCTATATACAATTACACTACCTATATACAATTACATGGTTACATACCTGTCGTATTTTACATAACTTCACACCATATTTTACATACTAAAAAGAGTACATTCAGGTTGAGGCGTCACCAAACATAAAATTTCTAGTCACAAATAAAATATATACATCCATCTTATAATGGTTCTGAAGCGAGGTACTTCAAAGTCTAACTTCAATATTAATTGAAGTACCGTATAACACTAACTGTTAGGCGGGAAAACTATATACAAAGATGTTACATGCACATTTATACAATGGTCTCTGCCCTTTGTGGTCGACTTTTTTTTCTATTAAGACACTATTTTATTTTAAACTCTTTTATCAACATGTTAGATACCCATCCCACCTAACCTTTATACTATTGTAGTAAACTTTTATAGTAGTACATACGTATTTTTATACATTGACTGCCCTATATTCAACCCACCAGTTGCTAATACACCTACATATACTTTAATATATTTAAGAGGTAACCGTTTCTCTTAGCCCTCTGACTATTGTAAATTTGATGCTATAATATAATTTTTTTATAAATTGACCACTGTAATTTTATAATGGAAAAAAAATTATATAGTAACGGCCCGTTTTCAACTTACCAGTATATTACTAGATTCTTAGATACCAACCCGCTGACTATTATAAATCTTATACTATAACATGAAGTTCTTTATCGATCTTGGCTGCAAAATCGTTATTAATAAATACTTCATGTAGATCGGACCTTGACCTTAAAAATGAATTGTTGGAAGTATCTGCAAGTAATAATATGATACGAAAACTAAGTGGTTCTAACTTGGGAGCACAGCCAGCCACTATTCGGCCATTAGCTTTGGCGCTGTGCTGCTCCACGGGCGAGTATGCAGCGCCTGCCGCACTTGGCAGGTGGACATTGCTTTGAATGAGACGTGTTGCATAATTACTGGCTGCTGAGACCAAACGAACCGGAGCAGCTGTATCAGCTAGCAGGCATAGTTCCACATGACCTCAGGCGTGAAGCTGCTGCGCAAGCAGAAGGACGTAGACCGCTGACCTCTCATAACAACACACTGTTCGGCCTCTCGCCAGCACCATCACGTTTAAATCCGAGAGTAGTTTTGTAAGACACTACTTCAGCAATACCAATACAAACAAAGCGAGTTACAATTCGAAAAAGAGAGCAGAAATCACTCCTCTAGGCTGGAGAAAACCTAAAGAAGAGCTACCCTCCCGGTCATAATGAGAGCTGGTGTACCTGCAAGTTCCTCAACAGGTTAGGAACTGGTGTTGGGCGGTGTAAAGAAAGCCAATTAAAACGGGGACACAACTCAAACTGTGAGTGTGGCGACAACCAGAAAGTGTCTCACCCTCACAAATGCCATTTGTGCCCGTCATCCTTCACTGAAGCGGATTTCAGGCTGGACAAATCTAATGTCTTGGGCGTAACACGTTTCTCGGCTAAAACAATTTAATTTAACTTAAAATTATCACTCTGGCTAAATATAAATGTAATTATAATATAAAGTGTTTAAATATGTAAAATACATTTTTATGGTAACTTTAATGCATTGAATTTAGTCCACTTCTGCGTTAAAAGTAATTAATTACAGATTTATGTCTCCTTCATTTAAAATGTCAATGCCTGTTGTCCAGACACTTATTTATTCTATAGTTGGTAAGCTTTCTTGTAATTAATTTTTAATTGATGCCTTTGACACGAATAAAAAAAATGTGGTTTAAGTGTGAATAGACCGAAAATTATTCGAGTGTTGCCCTCCGAAATACACCATGCGAAATATTCTGTAGACAGTAAGCATGCTCTTGTTTTGAATGTCTCGTGTGCACAATTACATCACGAGCGGAGCTAATCTGTTGGTTTTGTCGAAATCCATGCAGCGAGCGAAATTTTATGTAGACAGTAACCTTCCAAATGTTTTGAATGTCAAGCGTGCAAACTTTCGCCTAGATCCAAACCATACTATCGATTTGTAAACAATACAAGCACATGGATACATTGAAAAATGACGTCGGCTTTCTGTCAAATCTAGAGAATATTTCGTTGCGCAGACTATTGACAGCACCTCGATTTGAAGTCGTCGTTTATTTTCGTGCTTCTGTCTAGAATCGATAGCTTTGTGTTTGGCAGATCTGCCATGCAAACATGGTATCCCTATATATTGTAGAAAACGGTCAGGAAATTTCTTTAGTAGTTGCAATAAGTGACGTATAACTTTGACAACTTGGAAAAGCACGCCATCAGACATCAGGTTTTAATCTATTACTTCTTCCAACGGATCCACCTTTTAACTTCAAGAGTCTGCAGTTTCCAGTGAGACCTATTTCGATTAATAAATCACAAGTCAATCGATGTCCATGTTTCTCAGAAAACTTTATGTCGCTTCCTCACAGTGGGTTCATCAAAGAATTTATTCCTATTACCTCCTGGACCTTTAGTATCAGATTATGAATTAAATTAATGTATGAATGTTATAAATCACTTTTATTTTGATTACTGTCTTTGTTTGTTTGGATACTGCACTTACAATCTTCTACATTATGGAACAAATCTCACGCAAGTAACATTTTGCTCTACATCCTGAACCAACGTTGGAAGCCCTTCATTCATCTTCACATATCTACAGAACAAGCAGGTTTTGTTGAAAGCAAAGGAACTCGTGAATATCTCCTGAGCATAAGAGAAATAGTTGAAAAATCTCCAGAGTTCCGTGTTCCTGTTTTCGTCTACTTCTTTGACAATAGGAAAGAGTTTGAGTGTGTTGTCTGCGAAAAGTTGTGGCAGGTGGTTGCAGAGTTCGGTGTCCCGCCCTACTTGTTAGCACTGATCAAAATTCTATACGATAATCACATCGCAGTTGTAAACACCAGTGCTGGCACATCTGATTCCTTCAGAGTATCAACAAATGTGAGACAGGATTGTGTGCTATCCCAACAACTTTATAACATGTCATTAGGAAAGCTCTTTATGGTCGGACCAAACGCATCTCAACTGGTAGGAGAGTTATCAGCAAACTCCAGTTTGCTAATGACACTGTGCTTTCAGCCAAATCCGAAGATGAACTTGCTGAGCTACTACCAAGAATAAAGGATATTAGTCTAGCATATGGGTTATACATAAACCTCAAAATCCAAACTCATGATAATTGATCGAGAAGAACACACCCAGCTCACAGGTCGATTAAATGAACCGGAAGTCGTGCATTCCCTCATCTGTCTTGGGTCACCCATCTGCAATACTGAAAGTTGTGAAGATGGAATAAGAAAACGGATCACGCTAGAGCGAGCGACGCTCACCAAGATCAGATCAGGCAGAAAACAGTAACAACAAATACACAAAAATCCGCCTAGTTTGAAACACTTACGTTGTCTGTCTTCCTTTATGGTAGCGAAACACGGACGCTCAAGGCCAAAGACAAACAGCGCATTGATGCGTTTGATCTTTGGTGCGGGAGTGGTAGGGTACGCATAAAATAGACTGAAAGAAGAACAAATGCGTCCATTATTGAACAACTCGTTATCTCCAGCCGCCTTTCTTTTCGAGTCACCGAAAAAATTCACTAGTTCTTTGGCCATAGTGTGAGAAGACATGGAGAAAATCTAGAGAAAATAATCTTGTATGAAAATATTGAGGGCACGAAACCAATAGGAAGATGAAGAAACAGATGAATGCACGAAATCAAGAAGACCTCCGCCCTACCTCTTCAGCAGGCACTGAGTGAAGCTGGCAACCGTCCGGGATAGAGACGCTGGTTCACAGGGTCACGACGCTCAGCAGTGAGCACAACGACTGAGGATGATAACCTTATGGAAGACAGCCGTATTTCTTACATATTGTATCATAGATGTCAAGGCCGCGGCGGAGCGGCCAAGAGCATTGAGGCGCTATGCTACGATGCGCGAGGCCGTTCCACATCGGGAGTTCGAATCTCCCCTCGGGCATGGATGTTTGTTCCGTCTTTAGTATAAGCTAGTTCATAAGTAGTTTGTAAGTTACGGACTGATGACCCCGTAGTTAAGTCCCATAAGCTCTACAAACATTTGACCATTTTTTTTAAACATAGATGTCAAATGTTTGTTGAAAAAGAGGACATGGACAGAGAGAGAAGGAATAGGAGATGAATCAACTCAAGGCTTGAGTAACTGAATAAATAAATATATACCCGGTCAATGCAGGGTTGTCAGCTAGTGAGAAATAAAAGCGGACAGTGACAGTGTGAGAGAAAGAGAGAAGGAAATTGGTAGACAGACGATCAAAATGGCAGAGACAGAAGTCACGAAGATCGAAAGAAAGGGACGAAGGCAGTCAGAGACAGGATGAAGTGCCGATCAGATAAGAAGTGGGAGAGGAAGAGACAGAGAGAGAGAGAGAGAGAGAGAGAGAAAGAAAGATCTACACAGTGGCAGTGAGAGGATGATGGTGTGTATGGAAACTACAGAGCAACAAAGTCTACGTAAAAGAATTTCGCCTGTTCTGTGTTGAGAGTACGCGAGTATGTTTGCACGGCAAAATTTGTGAAGAAGGAGGGAGAACTGAGACAGCTGTTCACTCTAGTAAACAAAAACGTATTTGCTTCATTGTGCTTGGACTAGAGTATTTGGCAGCATTTATTATGGAGATTAATGAGACGGTCGTTCGACATAGACTCTCGACTTACTAATGCAAATGAAGTGCTGCATGATACCTCGAGTATAGAAAAAGGATCTTGTGGAATCCGAAAGAAAATGTATCACGCACAAACCTGTTGTCGAGTTATCTGAGGAAAGTCTAAAATAATGCATGGCAGAAGGTACTTTAAAATAGACTCTAACACCGTTTGACCGAGAACCATGCAATTTGGTACACATATGGATGCCATTTGGGGAGAGACGGAAAGGAAAGTTCAGAGGACACTGGATTACTGCAATAAAAATTTTAAGAAATTCAAGTTACCTATGAGTAGGAGCAAAACTGGGACATTGAATATGAGGAGTACACCCACACTTTGGAACATCATAGTGGAGGCAGAGAAGGTGAAGTGTGTGAATAGTTTCAATTATCTAAGTAGCATCAAATCAAGTGATGGAAGTTCCAAACTACAAGTGTGAAACACAGGAAAAATTAGATTTAGCGTCTTCCACTAAGTGCGAAATCTAATCTGGGACAAGGGAGTCCCTCTAAGAGCCAAAGAGCCAAAAAGACTATGCATGAAACTTATCTCCTCTCAATCGTGACATATAGTCTCGATTCGTGTGTCATAAATAAGAGAGATGAGAGCCAAATACAAGCATGTGAAATGAAGTTCCTTAGGTCAGCTGCACAGAAACCTAGGAGAGATAGAGTCAGGAATAATTGTGTACGGATAGAGCTGCAGGTGACACTGACGGCGAAGGAGAGAATGAGTGCTGTGAGATTGAAGTGGTTCGGTCGTGTGAAGCGAATAGACCCATCTCGATCTGCACACCAGTAGTTGGAGATGCCAGGAAGAAGACCAATAGGGCGGCCTAGAAATAGATCAGGATCAGGAAAATCTCAAGAGGAGAGGAGCAATGTGAGACGTAATGGAAAGGGAAAACTATACCAGGACAGAAAACAGTGGAGGCATATCGTACACCAAGTTCTCTCCCATCTTGCTGGAAGGAAATCCTGATGATGACAAATGTTGTAATGGAAAAAGATTTATACTTCACAAGCCACGGCGTTGCTTCTAATAAATTTAATCACTGTTTCACCTACCACCCTGGACGTTGGCAGTTATATTTAATAACATATATGCAGGGATGGAGAATAAAATGGGTGAGGTGGAGCAGGTATTGACAAGAAGCTAGAGGGTAATGAACAGACAGAGGGAGGAGGGAGGAGGAGATGGACAGACAGCCACAGGGAGAGTATGTGGACTGAGAGAAGGTAGCAATAACCTGACAACGTATGTGCTTAAAGTAGGAGTAAGAACGTGTATAGTTAAAGTAGGTGTAAGAACGCTTATGCTGCATGTGCAAATTGCCTTGACATTGCTCTAAAATTATGCTACAAGAAATCTTGTCATCAATTTTGCAATTATCTTAGCCTTATGTCAGCTGAAGACTGTACATGCTATGTAAGTGTCGTTATAATTTATTAGCGATTTCCGAGGAAAAAAAAAGGAAAAAAACCTGTTTATCTGCGCTTTTTACGAACCACAGTCAAGGTTGTTATGACGTGTAATACAATGAGACGCTGTATGAAGTGCACAAATACCTGGTGGTCATCAACATTAACACGTTCGCTGCGGACACCAGTGGGGGCTACTAACGCTCTAGGCTGACGACTGTAAGTGCACATGCGCTGAGAGCTGGAATCATAGCCCTGCGAAACCTGTAAGTTCATGTTGTGCTCGTACGTAATATTGACAGCGAATATAACGTTTGCGGAAGACGTGGCGCTATATATAGCTGCATGCCGATAATGTGATAAATGATGCATGCTGTCTGACGCTCATAAGCGTCATATGCATTTATTGCAAACAACTCTGGCAACACTTCTGATTTACTGATTTTATTGCAAACAATGCACAACAAAGGCGACAAAAGACGGAAACACAACTGCAGACAGGAAAACGTTACGGGACATTTCGTTGGTGGCTTGTACTGACACCAGTGCACAGCGAAACAAACTAAACTGAGTACTCAGCTAACGAACGCACCGCTTATAAGCGTTACCGGCTCTAGTTTGTTGATCGCGGAAATGCTTATAAGCGTCAGCCGCAGCAAACGTGTTAAAAATCGTCAGTACTTGCTTACTGTAACTATCCGTTGTCGAAATTTACGTAGGTACAACTCAGTATAACAAAGCAGAATAATGAAAGATCGAAAATAGCTATACAAAACTGAACTAACACTACAGCTTTTGCTTGGCCTGCAGAAAGCTCATTCCTGTTTCAGAGAATAGAGGTTCCTTGAGTTGTAGCAAGTTTATTTTATGCTTGATAAGTAATATCATAAACTATACACGCCCATTTCAATTCGATGCATATGTGTCATGAAAACTTGTTAGGTAACTCAATGTTGATATTAAAATATCGTAATACCTGAAATTATGAAGTAAAACTTACGCCTGCAAAAATTTTCTCTTAGGTTGTTTGCAGATGACGCCGTCATTTACCGTCTAGTAAAATTATCTGAAGATCAAAACGAAATGCAGAACGATCTGAATAAGATATCAGTATGGTGTAAAAATTGGCAATTGATTCTAAACAATGAGAAGTGGGAAGTCGCCCACATGAGTAATCCGTTAAACTTTGTTTACAAGATAAATCAATCAAAAGTGAAGGCCGTAATCTGCACAAAATACCTAGGAATCACTATTACTTCAGACTTAAACTGGAAATAACACGTAGATAATGTCGTGGGAAAGGCGAAACAGGGACTGCGTTTTATTGGCAGAACCCTTAAAAGATGCAACAAAACTACAAACGAAACCGCATCACTACACTTGTCCGTCCATTTTTGGAGTATTGATGCCCAGTGTGGGATCCTTATCAGGTGGATTTTACGGAGGACATCGAAAGAGTCCAAAGAAGGGCAGTTCGTTTCGTATTGTCACGATATATGGGAGAACAGCGTTACGGAAATGATACAGGATCTGGGATGGGAATCATTATAACAACGGCGCTTATCGCTGCGGCGTGGTCTACTTACGAAACGCTAATCGCCAACATTCTCCTTCGAATGCGAAAATATGTTATTGACTCCCACTTACATACGTAGAAATGATCATCAGAATAAAATACGAGAAATCAGAGCTCGAACGGAGAGATTCAGGTGTTCTTTTATCCCGCGCGCTATTCGAGAATGGAATGGCAGGTAAATAGTATAAAGGTGGTTCAATGATTCCTCTGCCAGGCATTTAAACATGATTTGCAGAGTATCCTATGTAGATGTAGATATAATTAAAACGAAATAGAGTTACCTCTATTAATATATACATCTTACTCCCATTTGTCTCCATCTCTTTGTAACGCCTTGCTAAATTCTTGCCCAGTCAGTAGTTCTCTAGAGATGAAAAGGCAATAACTGAGGTCACGTGTGATTTCTATCACATCACCACAATTAGGATACAGTAGGCAAAACGAGACGCTGAAATGTACCAGCAGTGGTGCCACTAACATCCATTCCGCAGAGTGTATGTAATGTCCAACATGTCATCGATGTTTCAGATCTGTTATTATATATTTTCATTTTGGTCAAAGTTGTTGCACAATAACCATAAATCCATAAATTATTCTAATAATTTCTCATAATAAATTCAAGTGTACAGGAATACTTAGTCTTACCAGGGACAAATGTCTGATACAAGTTTAAAACATTTGGCTACCTGGCCGTGCAAAAGGTTTGCAAACTACCTTAATCAGCTTGCAGGCTCACAACATCTTCTGAACAGCTACAGTTATTCTAGGTAATTTTAATTAATGCGTCCTACGCTAGCTGTAAGTGGTGGACTGAGTAACAGCTCTGCATTAGCAGAAGGGCATCCAGAGTGAGATCGTGTTAAATGGCAATTAACGGATAAGAGTCTTAAGGGCTCTCTGTTGGAGAGAAATCACGTCCCTGCTATTGCCTCTCCACTGAAGTGCCAATCGCGTTTTCCGTCTAAGGTGATTGGCTTCGTTTTCTTTTCTTTCGTCGGCACTCGACACTTATTGACATTTCCAAATGGCCCTCAGGGACTCCAGAAAAGTGTCGAAAAACTTTTCCAGGAAAGCAGACGTTGACCTCCGTGGTGTGAACAGCCGCTTCATGATGACCAGTATTACAGTACTCCTAAGGAGCCTAGATACGACTGATATGGCATTATATGTAGAAACTGAGTTCGATATAATCTGAAACTTATACATGTATTGCATTCGTAACTCAAGAAGTGGATGCATTATAAGCAGGGTTTATAATTATATGGGAACGAAACTCTAAGAGTCAGTCAGTTACCCACACAGAGGAGGAAGTTGTTAAGGGTGAGAGAGAAGATAGGAATTAGACAGAAGTCAACAACACGGCCCCCATATTTATTATATTTACCATATTCCTGACGAGCATAAATATGAGTCTCTGATGAAGAAAGCAAAAGAGACAGCAAGAAGTTTGAAAAACATTTTAAAAATTTTAGACGACAAATGAAAAAATTCAAGTGAACGATAATGTCAATGAAAATAGGTGCAGGAGATATCATCAAGCGGTAACATAAAACCAGTCACTAAACAGCAGTGTATATATATATACCTATGACAGCAGACCTCCGAACGTAGCTGTAGACACATTGAAATAACGTTTCATACAGAGCTACTTCCATGAACGTATATATAAATGGAACGTGTGTACAAATAAACTAATAATAATTATTAAGAACTAGCTGTAAACCCAACGTTGACCGGGTGTTTATTTATCCAATACTTTCATAGTACACATCCCCCTCTCTCTGCATCCACCTCTTTCTCTCCCATCTCTCTGTTCGATTCCACGTTTCCCTCTCTCGGCAAAGTTTTCTGCAAGGTACCCTCTGTCATGTACCATAGAAACATTTTGCACCCAGTGATCTTCCTCTTAGTTTAAATGTCATATGTACAAAACATTAATATAGATTGGAGCAAAACTATGTATTTTGTAAAATTCTATAAATTAAGTACCCTCCACTACGCACCGAATGCCGGCCGCGGTGGCCGAGGGGACTGAGGCGTTTCAGTCACGGTCTGCACGGCCACTACGGTCGGGGGGTTCGAATCCCCCCTCGGGCATGGATATTTGTGCCGTCCTAGTTCGTAAGTAGTTCATAAGTAGTTTGTAAGTTTAGGGACTGATTACCCCGTAGTTAAGTCCCATAAGCTTAACAAAAATTTGAACATTTTTTACGCACCGAACGCAATTTTATACAGAGACTTTTTTTTTTTTTTTTTTTTTATTTTTTTTTTTTTTTTTTACCGAAAAGAAAAAGGTAGAGCGTCAAAATTTCATCAGTATCAGAATAAAATTATAGATTTCTATGCAATAGAAACGCATGGTCACATTGAAAAAGGCGCATTGTTGTTCTAAAATATTCCAGATTTATATCATACAACCGTTATTCTGAGAATAACGAAAACAACGAAAAAAGGATCTGTGAAATCGGTCGAGCGGTTTTCAATTCATGGCATGACCAAGTTATTTGTAGATCCATTTTTATGTTTAAAAGTATCCTCCCCCATGCACCATATGAAACTTAAGTTACATTGTGATTTTCCTCTTGTTTTCATGGTCAAGCGTGCGTAATTTCGTGAAGATCAGAATGAAACTATAGATTTCGTGAGTCTGTAGGAGAAGTATGCTCCGCCATGCACATATAAAAATACTTTCTTAGATGACGTTTCGACCTACAGACTACGTTCCTGCCACGTTTCAGCTTCATAGGTGAAGTAGTTTTCGCGATTTCGTAGTGAATGAGTGAGTGTCTTTTCACTTTTATACAAATAGAGTTTAAGAAAACAGATTGCCGGCCGCGGTGACCGACAGGACTGAGGCGCTTCAGTCACGGTCTGCACGGCCACTACGGTCGGAGGTTCGAAGCCCCCCTCGGGCATGAATATTTGTGCCGTCATTAGTTGTAAGTAGTTCATAAGTAGTTTGTAAGTTTAGGGACTGATGACCCCGTAGTTAAGTCCCTTAAGCTTAACAAGCATTTGAACATTTTTGAAAAGAGACTGCTTAATTTTTGGTGCAAGAGAATTAAGGGAGACTTGCAGACAAAAATAAATAGTAACATGCAAATCTGTAATGCTAACTTTATTTGATACAAGGTCGTGCCTGATGCGACAGTTCTACGGCATCTACAGCGAAACTATTGTGAGCGGTAGACTTCTTTTCGTTTCATTATTTTGTGTGTGTGTGTGTTTGTGTTTGTGTTTGTGTGCGTGTGTGTGTGTTTGTGTGGAGAGGGGAAGGGGGTCGGTTACAAAATGCTTCATAAACGTCCGAAATTACATGCAAACTTTCTTGCAGGTCCCTAACTACTCCCATTTTACAATAATTGACGCATAAATCTGGGTATTATCACGTAGTGGCCTCTCATTATTTATGACATCATATTTCCTGAGCTATCTGTCGTGCTCTTTTGTGTTTGGGTGAGGAACTTTCGTGGGCGTACGGTGAACAGTTCACCAAAGTTTTATTGCAATCGAATGAATGGTTTATGAACACATAGAGGACATACAGACAAACTTGGTAAGTGTGGCAACGTAATTCACCCCTTTCTGTGCCAAACGTTGATTTAACCTTGAATAGTGAAGATCACCGTTTCCCCTAGTGTTGTAGATATGTACAGTGTTATTATTTATAAATTGGATCATATTGTTAATAACGAATTTCAAAAAGTGAAAACATATGTTGTGGACCTACAGCAAAGATTCCCAGATCCTGAAATAAATGTCTGCAGGATGGTCTTACGTGGGCTCAAGCAATTATTCTTATTACACGCGTTTTTACTCAAGTTTGAATTACCCCGGAATACGATGCTATAAGAAAGCAGTGAATGAAAATAGGCGTAGTAAGTTGATTTATTGAGATGTATATCACCAAATTTTGCATTGACGCTGATAGCATGAGTAGTTGAACTCAAACGTTTCAAGAGATCTTCAGTGTGTTTTTCCAATTCAGTCCCTCATCAATGCAAACACCTAAACATTTTGAATATTGTACCTCAGCTTCGGATTTCTGTTCAAAATCTGTATTTATAATAGTGTCATGCCGTGTACTATATGATACAGTTGTAGATGCAGTTGTAGAGAAAGACTTAATAATTTTCTGAAACACATCATTTATAATTTCATCAATTAATTCGTTTGTCACAGGTAATAGCTACACTTGTATCATCAGCAAAAGAAGTAGCTTAGCATCTTCATGAATATAGAATGGCAAGTCATTAATATATATTTAGAACAGCAAAGGACCAAAGACCATTAGTGGTAACTTCCCAGTAAGAGGAATTAACTGCTTTTTTTAATATCATGTGATCTGTTTATTTCAGCTTTATGCACTCTTCCAGTTAAGAATGATTTAAACAATTTGTGCATTGTGTCACTCATACCATAATACATAAACATATATAGGTTAATTCCATGAATTACTCAAGCAAAAGACCCTGAGAGATCATAAAAAATCCCATCGGGTGATATTCGGTTATTCAGAACATTTAATACTTCATAAGTGAAAGTTTATATAGAATTTTCCGCTGAAAGGCTTTTCTGAAAACGAAACTGACAATTTGGTAGAACTTTATTTTTACTAATATGTCAAGCTACACAAGAAAAGTTTGAATGAAGGTGTCAGAAGTGACATTGGGCGTTAGTTCTTGACATCAGACGTATCCCCTCTTTTATGCAATGTTTTAACGATAGCATATTTCAGTATATCAGGGAAAATGCCCTGCTTTAGAGAGCTATTACATATGTATCTAAGAACCCTATTTACCTCTTGGGAACACGGTCTTAAAGCCATGCTGGCAATGCCATCAATTCCATGTGAGCTTTTACTGTTGAGAGAGATTATTATTTTCCCAATTTTAGAGGAGGATGTGGGTAGATTTTCATTTGTGTCAAATAATGTATGTATGGCCTCTTGCATTAACTGCTTTGTTACTTCTATTAAACATTTAGATCCTTTTTCCTGCTCAACATTAAAAAATTATCTTCAATGTTTTTCAGCTTCCTACTTTTTGTTAGTAAACTGTTGATTTGTTTTGATGGTGATATCGTCTTCGTATGCTCTTGGTTGCCTTGCCACTCTTTAAATAATATTCGAAATTGTTTTAATTTTATTATCAGAGGAACTACCGTCAGACATGATGCACAGGCGTCTGGACTTTTTAATAATTTTTCTTGTTGTAGCATAGTAGTTTTTATAATATTTGCTTGTTTTAGGGTCAAGACTCTTTCCTGCAGATAGATACAGTTCCCTTTTCCAATTACAAGAAATTTTTATTCCTTCAGTAAGCCACGGTTTCTTACAATTATATTCAACTATTTCTTGAAGAAACAGTTTTCAGATACACTTAGAAATGTATCATGAAATAAGTTACCATTAGGTTCCTTTTAAACCTCATTCAGTCTGACTGCTGTAAACTTACGCTGAAATTTCTAGTAATTCTCAAGTGTTTGGGATCCACATCAGATATGTTTAACACGTTCGCTGCCGTTCACGCTTTGGCGCGTTGATGCTAGTTGCCACTTCACGCTCTGGCACGTGATCGTATTTTGACAGTATCTTTTCATAGTTTTGAGCCACTGCATGTTTTGGTTTTAGTTTTCAGTTTTTTTGATATGGTTTTTCATTTACATTTGTATTTTTGTGAAAACAACAAATGAACAATATAAACAGTACATAAATCTATCATGACATCATGAGAAGAGTGTGTGGCTCGTAGCCGGTAATGCAAACGCGGAAATCTGGAAACACGTACGAGTGCATATCACTTACACTCTTCCCTGAGTGCCTACCATAGTATGCAGCTTTAGTAGGCGATGCCAGATTACAACAACCGATAATATGATGCTAGGTCGCAGCACCCGCCACAGCGTTTACACGCGCCAGAGCGTGAACGGCAGCGAACGTGTTAAGGGAAGTCACAGATACAATACGGAGGGCAGCTGCTGGGTTTGTTACTGGTAGCTTCGACCAATGCGAATTGCAGACATTCTTCAAGGAATTCGAATGGCAGTCGCCGGACGGAAGGCGACGTTCGTTTTCGAGAGACACAGCTGAGGAAATTAACAGGTCCGGAATTTTGAAACTTCCTGCGGGCGACTCTTACTGCTGCCAACGTACATGTCGCCTAATGACCAGTAAAATAGGGGTTCACAAGAGCCATTCAGTCATTGAGTTTTTTTCGCTCTGTTTGGGAGTGGTTCAGGAAAGGAAATGACTAATACTGGTACATGGTATACTTTGTGACGTACGTTGATTGCGGAGTAGGTATTGAAACATAAAATAAAAAGAATTGCTTCCGTTGACTCCAAGGTCGCAACATTAACGCTGAATGTTCGTGTTACATCAGGAAGTGAGTGTTTTCAACTGTCGTTTAATGCCACTAAAGCTCAGTGTCGGCTGAATACATATATGAATGGGGATTCACTTCTTTCAGTGCTGAATCTTGATAGCGCCTTTATCCCCCTACCCCTCACCCCTCGCCTGCTTGGCGCTAACGGAGACAATTTGGTTCATCTCTGCGAGTGGCGCCGTGGAAAAGCACCCCTGTTTGCTACCCCCTCCAACCACCGCCACCCGCCCCTTTAGATTATTATCGTCAAAAGAGCTGCAGAATGTCTTACCTCGGCTTCTTTGCGCTGAGTCGTCGGCCTACCAAGCTTCAGTGAATCTATTCCGATGAAAAGACAAGCTACCTCCGGGTCACGTGACACTGTAAGCAGCATCCCCTCATAAACTTATGCATGCGCAAAGGCTGCTCCACACTTCTTTTTAAACATTTAAACGTGTAGCGGGACGGGCGAACACAAGTCTTCATTGGGTAAGAGGCTGACTGAAAAACTATTAATACTTTTTACTGCTAAGCAAATTACGGTTCTCACTACAACAGCATAGAAGTTGTTTATAGCAGGCCTACCAACTTAAACTTTGTTTAACCGTGGATAGACTACGTTTCCGGTTTGCCGCCCACTAACACACGAAAAAATATCATTAAGTTCTTCCTCTCTAACAAGTTCTCACATTGAAAGAGGATTTTAGTTTCATTTAACACTTAGTTCCATGTACACAAGAGCCAGGAGTCACATATGATTTCATAAAGTTTTACCTTCTAGATATTCCACCAAGTAAAAATTCACTTACGTTATTGCAAGAGTTTCCAAAGTTGGTTACCCTTTAATTTAAATAACCAACGATGACATCTAATTAAACTCTCATAACTTCGACGTTCACATAAACGTACAGTCTCATTAAAGTTTTTTTTTTTTTATTTTCCAGAACATTTCTTAAGTGTACTCTTCATAGAAATAACTGTGGTAAGTAACATTCATTTCCATTTAAACTTCTATACATTTCAATAACATTCATATGTAGTGATGTATTTTAAAAAACTTTCACATTTATTAAGATAACATGATCTGTACAACTTAACATGACAATCGGAACTAATTTTTTCAAAGAATTTTCTCCATTACTTTTTTACAAAGAGAAAAAACTATTAATTTTTAAGTAAATGCCTCCTTCGATCACGACGCAACAGCGGGCTGCAGTTCCTCCTCGACTCGCGACGGTTGTTGGGCAGCAATCACATATTTCGTTCCGGCGTGGAGGACTCTGCTGACCGCGTTGTGATGCTCTCGAAGAGACATGAAACATCAAAAACAAATGCAAACTTTTAAGTAAACAATTCATAAAAATTAATAACATTATTACAAAACATTTAATGAAACGAATGACGAGATGTAGGTCCTTGTCCCACTACAAACGTTCAGCATTGGTCGTATTTTTATTGTTTTAGCAGATCGATTTCGATCATATAATGATCAATGCACCGGTCATCGTAATATCGTAATAGTACGATGACTGATGCATTGAAGATGATCATCATATAATCTAAATTGATCTGCTAAAACAATAAGAATACGACCAATGCTGCATACTACATTTACTATATTCATTATTTTGTGCTCGCTGAGCACAGCGTTCTAAAAAATGGAATCAAACCTCATTTAAACGTGCGTTACAACGAAGAGTATAAATGTCATTTTCCATCAAAATCGCAACACATTTGCTGAAACGTCCGAAGATATGTGGCAAGTAACAATACAAAAGTCATTGTTCTTCCCGTATCTCTTGAAAAGAAAATATGGTTCGAAAAACAAAAAACAAAACAAAAAAACAAAAAAAAAACAAAAAAAACTGCCTGCAGTCTGTTTCGAACTCACTAAATTCGACCCTGCAACACGATGCCGATAACCACCATGGCTTCCGTGCTAGGTGGAGAGTAGTGACTTCATGATCGGATCTTCTGAAGGCTTTTGCAGTTGATGCGTGTTTAATTTATTGTTATAAGAAGTTTTGCCAAATATGACGTAGTTTTTATGAATCTTCAATGCACCAAAAACAAATATGAAGGGTGGATGTTGCCTTCATTGAGGATTTGCGCACTGCAAGGCGAGCTGGTGTCTCTACCAGCTCGAACGCCAATGTTAAAAGCGGCGTTTCCCCGCGCCCCTCCCTGCAACGGGAGCGCCCATAAGCTGCCTCGAGGGGGTTCAGGAGAGAATTTAAACCTCAGTCGCGCAAGCGCATTGCAACGCACCGGCCACTGCCACCTCTTTTAGGCGGCCGCGCTACGACTCGTATACGTGCTGTATCCGCGACGTAAAACATTTCTCATGAGATAAAAATACTTTGAATGCGCATATAAAATGATGTGATACAACAATGAAACGAAGAATGATAGTTTAAAAACACTTTTTGTTTGATTTATTTATTTACTTTTTTTCACTACCAGCTGTCTCTGGGGGTTCACTAAACAAGTGAACACATAGGACGAGCCGCTACTGCTAAAACTGCACAAATATGTAAACAAGCAAGCATTATCAGTGACAAGTGACTGGGTAAAGCGGACCGTCAGTTGCACTCACATCACCAGTAAGGAAGTAGACTGCTCGACTGTAAGTCCGCCATGCCTAAAATGTAAAGCTCGAAGTACGATCGTATCCGCATCGTTACTTTATGATCGGAGGGAGAATCATCAAGGGAAGTTTCCAGTCGTCTAGGAGTGAACCAAAGTCATGTTCTTCGGACGTAGGAGGACGTTCACGGATTACAGGAACTGTCATGACATCACTCGCTCTAGCGGCCCAAAGGCTACCGCTGTGACCGCTACTCTCGGATTTCAGCTCGGAAGAACCTTGAGAGAGACGTCACCATGCTGAATAGTGATTTTCGTGCAGACTCAAACAGACGGAATAGGCTGATTGGCAAACAACTTGCCTCCAAAATTTCATGGCGAGCTCTACCTTTGACACCTGGACACCATGCACCGCGGTATAGATGGGCCAAAGAGCATGCTGGATGGACACGTCAGAATTGGTACCAAGTGACTTTCAAAGATGAGACTCGTATCTTCCTTCATCCAGGCGCCCATCGGAGCCTGTTTTGGAAGCAGTATGATCAGCGCGTCCAGAGTGCAGCAAGGTGTTGGTTCCTTGATCATAATGACATCGCAAGATTGGAATGGCCACCATTTTCTCCTGCCATGAACCCTGTTGAACATTCCTTGGATACAATGAAAAAGTGGCGTATATTTTTTTGGCCTAGATCACCTACCAACTAAATTGGGAGATCTACACGGTATCGCCGTTCAGGAGTGGAACAATCCGGAACCAATAGTCCAAATGTTCAATTGTTTGTAAAGCTTATGGGATTTAACTGCGGGGTCATCAGTCCCTAAACTTACAAACTGTTTATGAACTAAATAAGACTAAATACAAAACAACCAGCCATGCCCGAGGGAGGTTTCTAGTCTCCGACGCAGGAGGCCGCGCGATCCGCACCTTGGCGCTCCAGACCGCTCGGCTACTCCTGCGCGGCACCAACAGTCCCTCCCTGATCTCGTGGACAGTATTTGCAACAAAAAGTAAGAATATTTAGGTCATTGTAGAAGAACTTGTCCATTTCTGTTCAATGTTATTTTTCGTATAGCTCCATTCCAATTTCATCTATAGGCTCATGATCTCCTAGAACCGTGGTGATGTGTGTATAAGCAGATGTAACTACGACAGCAAATTATGTAAAAATCCTGTCGATAATCAATACGATTTAATGAAACGCTTAAACTATAATGTTACATCGAAACAAATAGCTTAATAAAAAATAAAAATTCAGTTCTACTATTTATTGCAAACTCACCAGCCTAGCTTGCAACTTCCATCTTCTACAAAATTAGACCTATAGAGACCACTTTGGACACGCGATACAGTAATAGCGGTCGTATGGCATAACATACATGAAACGTTGAAAAAAGGCAGATCATCGTTTATAGTATCCGTAAATTTACAGGAATGTTTTATGTTTAACGCACTGCAATCTTTGGAAGTCGCACCACACGAAAAGAGAAGTTTTGAAGTTATACCACACTTCCAATTACAAAGAAGATTGACAGTCACAATAACAAAATCATTAAATTTTATTCTCTTCACTAGATTCAGTGAACTGTGCCGTCATATTGGTCATCTGTTTTGAAACCTCTTACATGACTTTTAAATGGCTTTGCTTACACATCAATCGTTAGTCTCCACTGGTTTCACTTAGTGACAGTGGTTTGTAACGGTTGCCTCTGTGTGTATGTCATTCATTCTGGCCAGCCCTTGCTTTGTACAGCCTTGTCATGATTTTTGTCAATGCTGTAAACCTGGCCAACGTATGCTCCTCTAGAAGTATGTTTGTTTGTTTGCAGAACTTAAGGAACTTAACTGCTGTGTCACCAGTCCCTAAACTTACAAACTACTTATGAAAGACCTTATACTACAGACGGCACAAATATCCATGTCCGAGGAGGGATTCGAACCCCCGACGGGGAATGGCCTCGCGAATCGTAGAATAGCGCCTCAATGCGCTCGGCCCTCCGTTGCGGCCTAGAATTATGTCTCGTCAAAATCCCACATATAGTTCTTATGTGGATTGGTCTTAGCCATATGACATGACACATGGTCTGTCACATGTGAGAATTGTAATAAAAATGGAACTACAAGTTTCAACATAAACAACAACTGCTTACCCCTGCCGCCATACCAGTGTCACTTTGCCATATATGTAGTTCTGCTTCACACGATTCGGCACAAGTCTGCAGCCATCGTGCCTATGAAATCATGTTTTCAACTGTTTCCAGCCGAAACGTTCAAACAGTCGCTTCGTAGCTGCTCTGTGAAACTGTATTGACCAAGGCATTTAAAGGTAAATGACGATGAAGACAGTCCTGTTCCATCCGGAGCTCGTACAATTCCGATTTCCCACATCTTCACGAATCAATTCCGTGTGCATTTTGTACCATAACAGAGGATCATTGCGTCACGTCTTAAATTGAAATAAAAGCAAGATTTTCATGAAATATAGCTAAAGCCTTTTTCAAATGATGAACGAACTTGTAATATATTGATAATCAGTTGCGTTAATGGCGGCCGTCTATCGTTTGAACTGCTTCATTAGTACGATCGCGCTAGAATCGACGTGCGATAATCGAAGCGATAAAGAGATGGGGCCTAGTGGATTCACTGCGCATGCGCTGGATAATAGCTGTCTGGTGCAGTCACGACTTCGATCAGTCTGCCATTTTGTTTCCGACAAATGTGTATTATCAAATTTGTCAATGTTTGTGATCGTTTCATCTTTGCAAAGAACTTTCTGAGCAAGTAACTGTTTTGACTTTATCGTAAATATTTTCATTACTGTTTTTAAACTGTTGTAAATTTAATAATTATTTAATTATGTGCTAATGAGAATCACGACAACTGCTGTTTTAGTTATGGAATGGAACAAAGCAGCTATTACCGTTTTGATAGAGGCGTACAGCGAACAGATAGCCCTTTTTGATGTTGGAAATAGTATTTACCATGAAAAGCAAGCACTTTTTCACTCACACAGAAACTCGTAAATATTCGCTAATAAAGCTTGTAGTGTTATAGCAGTATCAGGTTTCTTTACGTTGTTACAGCATGCCAGAAAGAAAAAAAAAAATTAGATATAATTCCGGAATTCTTTGGATCCTCTGACATTAATTCTCTAATTACCATGCAGTTTGCGCCGCGGTATTCTTCTTCTTTTCTCTGAAGCCACGGTTGCCTATTTTTTCTTCGGCGCTGTATCCGCCTTCTAGCAACGAAAGATAGTCCAAACGCAGCCTTATCTATGGCTAAGTTTACCGGTATTGAAGTCATTTCCAGAAAATGTGCTACTGGTGTAAAACTCTGCAAAACAACAGCAAACGAGGCGAGCGACACATAAGACTGTAGCGTTCACTCTCTGTTTACTTTATCGTCTAAACATGCTGCCGCAACTTCTTGTATGAGTTTATAGTTCGACTAGTACGCCAAAACGTTAAATTAGGCTATTATCTATCTTGTTCACTTTCGTTTATCGTTTAAAATCGGCTTAAGAACCACCCTAATCAAACAAAGTTTCAAATAAGAAACTGCTTTAAAATCGGAACTTTTGTTTGGGAACTACGTTAGGGCAGACAGACAGACCGCCAAGTCAAATATATTACACGCCACCGTTCTGCATTGGGAGTTAAATATTGCCCCCCGTGGGAGTTCCTCTCTACTTTACAGGTAATACAAGTAAAGCTGAGTGTATGACAGGTAAATATTGAAAAGTCAAGAGCGCCATGGGTAAAGCGACGTATCTACTCTAAAGGATAACAACGTTTAGTTATTCGTGCTCGATATACACAATGGATCAGCCAGCTAGGACATAAATTAAGACACAGAATACAAATATTTGGTCAAAGTACAGTAAACACTCGCTCAAATTCAAACACGCCCTACGTTATTTATTTCTCGTTGACACACACATCGGATGTCGACATGCTACTACATCATTGACATGTGGCAATCGTAAACAAAAGATGATTTGTCACGATCACAACTTTGCAACGAACCTCAAGTTACCTTCAGTATAATCACACACACACACACACACACACACACACACACACACACACACACACACACGCACACACACACACACACACACACAGTAGCTCGAGCCTCTCGTCCCGTCCCATCGCATATGGTTGGTGACCCATTATCACTTGTGCTGGCGCAACGTCAAATTGCAGTTACGTTGTGATATAATACGCATGTACGATTTCAAATCTCTGGTGCCGACCTTTTACAAAAAATCTTCTGTTGTTGTATAAACCAGAGTGTCCGTATGTGTTCGTATTGTGTATAAATCTACAGTTTTATTCCAATGTTTATGAAATTTTGCACACGTAAACTTCAATCCATGAGGACGGTCGCCTGAAGTGTAGTTCACGAGATATGACGTCATAAATAATGAGATGCACGAATAAGTCAAATGACAATGCTGCACATTTCCTCCTAACCACTGGGTCGATTTCAACCAAATTTGGAACACATATTCCTCATCGTGAGGTAACAATTGATTTAGGGGTAAGAACCACATACGACACAAGGTTCAGGAGACATAACTTCTTAAACAATAGCAGTTGTAAGGAACTGCCACATATTGCGACGACACTTTGTAAATGTATTACATGAAATTGACAGTACTTCGCGCCTTGTAACAAACATAAAACATGTGATTCTTCAGTTTCTCCCGGCGTATTTGATAATCAAAATATCCACGGGTGCACTGCCGGTCTACAGTGTCCAACGGGACACTATAGATCGGCAGTACACCCGTGGATATTTTGATTAAAATAAAACATAATATCAAACCTTTACTAAACTTTGTCACGATGACAACCACATCAAAATTCAGAAAGGAAAAAATTGGTTCTGTTACTACTCTTACTACTAGTCAATTATTAATTTGTTGTACCTCTTTTATTTAATTCAAAATACTTTAGGAAAATGCAAAAGGTTTTACTTTTAAAAATACGAAAGCTTCCGAAATCCGTAGTGTTCAGTCCGTCGTTCGTATATCTTGGCCTCAGTGGAATGACCAAGGCGACTTTCTGCGAAGCGAGCGATTGCACCCCGTCGAAGGTTCGAGTACTCCCCCGCACACGGGCGTGTGCGTTGTTCGCAGGTTAGTTAGTTGAAGTAGTTTATAAGTCTAGGAATTGATAATCTCATTTTTTAAGTCCCATAGATTTACAACCAATTGAATTTTTCGTATTTCGTGAAGAGCTAAAACTGGAATTTTCTGTTCGTTTAATTTACGAATTTCACCTGGTTATAAAATTGTTAGTATCTTAAGTGAGCAAAAAATGTAGTTGTTTTCGTTTCAAGTTGGCCACATCACTACGACTTCCTCTTTTGCATTACATTGCATTTTAATCTGGCGGCCCCGACGTCCAAAATACCAGCAGACCAGTTCCGCCAGTAATACTGGCAGTGGATGGACCATCAGGGGTAATACTGCGAATGCTCCATGATACTTGTATCTGGAATCAGCTGAGGTTGAACAGGCTCACTGAGTGAACGCAAAGTGTACGGAAGGGTTAGTTTTAGAATAAGAATTTCAGCCGCTGACCACATTACTGCTTGCTACAAGACAGACACCAAGAGGATTTGATTTGTATTGCCTTAGTGCGGGACTGCTTACACTGTATTCGCAGCACCATATGTGATGGAACGTTCAGTATCCGCCACCTGTCACTCGTCCAGTACCCTATGCAATATTGGCTTCTTAGATTCTTACAATAGAAGCCTTCAGCATTTACCGGGTATTTATTAATTTTACACTTCTGTCAATGCTTCTCCCCTTCAGTCCATCTCGTCCTCTCCTCCCCAATCTCCTCTCTGTCTGTTTACCTCCTGCACCTTCTCCTCCTGTTATTTCCTTCCCCCTCCCTCGCCTTCCGCTCTCTGTCAGTAACCCCCATCCTCTCTCTTTCATCATTCCTCTTCCCCATCTCAACAACCTACTTTCTCTGTCCCTTCCCTCCTCCTCACTTTCTCAATTTCCTATTCTCTGTAATTGAGCCACTTTCTTTGTCCATCTCCTCCTCCTGTATGAAACATCTATCTCATTCTTCTGCCTCTTATTACTCCTGAATCCTATCCACTGCGGTGTACGCTCCATCATGTTTCTTACGATCAGTGATCTTCCTGTTATTTTGACGTATGCACGATTTCATCACGATCCGAATAAACCTTCAGATTTGTACGACTTACAGTCAAAACAAAACGTCATATATTGTATGGTTAACTAATCTAAACAACAACACTTAATATGCAATAAAATATACAGGTAATTAATCGAGATAAAAGTTATCGATGTCCTGTCTGCTAAGTTGGATCAAATCATAGAAAGTGTGCAAAATATCACAGTATGGTAGGACAGTGATAGAGCACCAGATTACCAATCGAAAGGCCGCGAGTTCGATCTCCGTTAGGACCTAAAATTTTTGACGTGGTTGAGTGGCCGACCGCTCTACGGCGCCTTGCTTTAGAGCGCGCAGTTGCTCGCCGTCTGAGGATTGAATCCTCCCTCAGGCATGGGTGTGCGTGGTGTCCCTATCATAAGTTAGTTTAAGAAGTTTGTAAGCCTAGGGAATGATAACCGCAGGTACTCAGTCCCTCAGATTTAAAAACATTTCAACGTTTTATTTTACTTTTTATTTATTTGTTTATTTATTTGGTGTGCAAAATATCCATACGATCAGTTGAGAAGTTTCGGAGTCTATTGCGAATAAACATCGTAACATGGGATTTTCTTACATGAAAGATATAACAAGCAAAGTGTGTATTCTTTGGTAGACTGGTAAGTGTAGAATCCATGCAGAGACGTACTTATCGCTCAGCACATGAATAATTGTGGCAAGAAAGACGTCTTCAACAGCAGAGCTTGACTATGTTATTGTTAACACTGCAACTTCGCATGGAATTTAGGGAGACGGTTTGTGAGTGCCATTTCATTTTAGCAGCGGTTTTCAACCTTTTTGAAAGCACGACACCCATTCCGAGTAAAAAATATCCCGCGACCCCCACCAGACCCGTAATAAAACTATGTCAGTGATCCCAAAGGTAAGGGTTTATTTATTTATTTTTTTTTTTTTTTCGATGTGTCTAATAAGAACTGCGAAGCCATTCACGGCTGGTGAAAGTTACAGTAGGAGAAACGAATCACATCGAAAAAAATAGACTTTGTGACTACAGGCATTTGATGAATGGTTTTTCTATCATGAATAATAAATCTCAATGCGTAATTTGTGCCGATGTGTTGTAACGTACAAGTACGAAACTATCAAAGCTGATGCATCACTTCTTAATATATCAAGGATGCTCATAAAACTAGGATTTCTTCGTAAGGGCAATGAAAACCCATAACCAGCAAGTAATTACTATGATCCAGCAGTAAAAAAATCATTCTTAGGTATCGATGAAAAATAATGTGTTATTGATATTTGTTTCTCTGACACAACAATATTTGAACATGTAGCAGTCATACAAGAAGATAGCGACACATAAGACTGTAGCGTGCCATAGGAACATCCGAAACGTGTCACAACAAAGCTTTCTTTCCACATACGGATAACGTGTTAATTTGGCAACTTTAACGCAACCCTGTTACTTGCATGTGGCACTCCTGCCATAGTAGCTCAACGTCACGAAAGATAGGCTTCTTATTGAACATACTGCTATTGGCATCGTACTCCGACCGCAATCCCCTGAGCAAGACTTTGCGACCTCCCCAAGGGGTGTCGAACACTGGATTACAGGAAACAGCAGGGACGATATTTAAATGCAAGTCAGCGCAGGTCATGACCTCTGGCCAGTTACTTACCACGACCGCGCGGACGCACAGACCTGCACCCGCGGCGGGAAAGCGCGCCCATCGATTTCTCGTCAGGCGGCTGCGGCTGCAGCGGCGGCGCCGAACCGCTGGCAGCAGCCCGAGGAGCGAGTAGGGGCTGGCACGGTCCTGGCAGCGGCTGCGCAGCCGTAAATAGGCCGGCGCCGGCGCCTCCCTAATTACCGAGCCGCTCGGTAGCGGTAGGACTACCGACAACCGACAGCCGACAGCCGCTACCGAGCGACCAGCCGCGGGCGGCGCGCCAGGGCCATCGCGTTCTGGCGCCTGCGACTCCACCCCATGCAAAGTGCAGTCGCCAGAAACTGCGTCAGTCGCTGCCGATACGTACTGCCAAGTCACGGGCAGCATAAAAAGTACAAATGACTTTGCATCAGTGGTTAATGTACACATAGATTAAGCAAAAATTTTAACCACAAATTCGACTTAAAAAGTACCATTCCATAACAAATTAATATGCATTAAAAAGAAAAATAATTGCATATTCTTCTACAACTTGAAAATCTACTTACTTTTTCTACTCATCAATATTTAGGTACGATCTGTCTGATAACCACGCAAGAAGATAGGTACGTACCTACCCACTTTAAATCTAACTCAACACATATAGTAAGTCAGGTACAGACAGCGCACTCCCCCACCCCCTAGTTTTGGTTAAAGCCGCCACAGTGCATGTGTAGGCTGTGCAATTTCGCAGTAGACGCTGGGCATCGAGGCAACAGCTATTGCAACAGTAGTGGTAGTTTTAAACGAGTTAGTGTCATTAAGACAGGGTTGTACCCTTTCTCCAATGTCATTCAATTAGTACATTGAGCAAGCTATTAAGGAAAGCAAGGAGAAATTTGGAGAAGGAATTAAAGTTCAAGGTCAAGAATTAAAAACATTGCGTTTTGACAATGACATTGTAATTTTGTCAGAGACAGCAGAGGACCAGGAAGAGCAGTTGAATGGAATGGACAGTGTGCTGAAACGTGCATATAAGATGAAGATTAACAATAGAAAAACTAGGGTAATGGAGTGCAGTCTAAGAAAATCAGGTGATGCTGAAGGAATTAGATTAGGTAACGAAACAATAAATGAGGTAGCTGAGTTTTGTTACTTGGGCAGTAAAATAACAAATGATGGTCGCAGTACAGAGGATATAAAATACAGAATGTCAGTGGGTAGAAAAGCGTTCTTTAAAATTAGAAATTTGTAAATCGAATATTGATTTAAGGCTAAGGAAGTCCTTTCTGAAGACATTTTTATGGAGTGTTGCCTAGTAAGGTAGTGAAACATGGACGATAAACAGTTCAGACAGGAAGAGGATAGAGGCTTTTGAAATGTGGTGCTACAGAAGAATGCTAAAGACTAGGTGGGTGGATCGTGTAACTAATGAGGAGGTACTGAATAGAATTGAGGAGAAAAAGAATTTCTGGCATACCTTGAGTAAAAAAAGGGATCGATTGGTAGGACACATTCTTAGACATCAAGGAATTGTGAATTTTGGCGTTGGAGGGAAGTGTGTGGTGCAAAAACCGCAGAAGAAAAGCAAGAGATGGATACGGTCAGCAGATTCAGACAGATGTAGGTTGCCATCCTTATGTGGAGCTGAAGAGACTTGCTCAGGATAGGGTATTGTGGAGCGCTGCATCAAACCAGTCTCCAGACCGAAGACCACAACAACAACAGTGTTAATGAACAAGGTAAGCCTCTATATATTTCATATAAATCTTTTCAGTTTTACGGTTAGTTATTAGATGGTGCCGAATAGTGACATATTTTTAAACATCTGAGTAGCTGCACGAGCAGTGGCCTCGGTAGGGTGCCTTTTGAATCTAGTCTGGCCAACTTGGCTGCAACGGTCACAGAGTCGTAGGGTGCGGCGTCTATCCCTGATAGACGCCCTGGCATACAGGCCACAATCTTTGATACTTAATTGTGTTGACTGTGGCAAGGAAATTAGGAATAAAAGCTAATGATAGAGAGAATTTATTTTGAAAAACTCTGATAGACTGAATTTCAATCTTTAAAAATAATTTAAAATTTCATTCATTGTCTAGATATAACAAAAAGAAAGAATTTGTTTGCCAATTCTTTAGTATTTGTTTTTTATGTCTCAACTGTTACAATCATAAACTAAAATATTAACAAATTTAGTTTAAAAATTTGTAAATTTTAATAAATATCATCATGCGGCATGTCACCCGTAAGGGCACAGCATCTCCCCCCTAGCGAAGGGTAGATGCCGCACTCTAAGGTTGTCTGAATGATCACATACCATGACGAAAGAGTCAATTTAAATTTTCAAAAAATTATAATTTGAGGAAATCTGGTTTGTTTACTTGTAAAAGAAATTTTTTTACTTAACTGCTATTTGGGATTTTTTATGAATAATTTTGATAATCTGCACTATCTCTCCCAGATTTACCCTACTTATGAATAACAAACAATGATCAAAATATCTTTCTAGAGTTCTCCTAAGTAAAATGAAATGAAAAAAATATTAGACTACTTAAAAGTCAATCAAATTATTACGATAATAAAATGTAGGTACAATTATTGTTATTTTTGGAGTCGGTGTCAACCAAGACAACACCACATTACGACTTCGGTCTCAATATTCTCGCATTGTTTTTGCTAGGTACATTGAACTGTTCCCTTGGCTGACACCGGCTCCAAAAATAACAAAATTGTAACTACACTTTATTATCGTAATACCTAGATTGACTGTTAAGTAGAATATTTTACTTAGGAGAATTGTAAAAAATAGTTGATCATTGACTGTTATTCATAGTCATGTGGTGAGTTACATTTAAAGTGGGTTAAGTACCTACTTATATTCTTGCGTGATAAACACATAGGTCGAACCTAAATATTGATGAGTAGAAAACGTAAGTTGATTATTAAGTTTTAGAAGACTACGCAATTATTTGTTTACTTTTTAGTACGTGTCAATTTGGAATAGTATTTCTTAAGTCTTTTTTTCTTTGTTTTTTGATTTATAGTAAATCTGAAGTACACTATCTAATATCTTTGAATATGGGTAGACCCCATATGAGACAGCGCCGTTTAAATAAAACGAAGTCAGGGAGAAACGCCGATCTCAACTGAGGGAATGTACCTCGAGGACAATTTCTAAAGAGATTTTCGAAGTGCGTAAGGCTGGACTTTCAAAAACCGGCTTGACATGAAAAACGTTTTGAACAAGGAAGTACTTGACTATAGCGACGTTTCGGTAGGTGACTCAAATGTCCGGATAGCCTATAAAAGACTCGTCAGAGTATCGTTAATATTGTTCTAAGAATTGAGCAGTTAAGTTACATTGTCATTGATCCCATAAACAGAACCTAACCAAACTCTCATCAAACTACCCGTGAATTACATCCTCTCCAGTAAAAATAAATAAATAAAAATAAATTAATTAATTAAAAAAGGAAAAAAAATCGAAATCGGTTGGCGTGATATTGAGTGATTCGTCCATTTGTCGCGCACATACTTAATGTACATTTAAGTCTTATATGGTTTTCTCGTGGATTCCATTGTCAAACCTGAAATTGAAATGGGACCATATGGGAAGCACTAGCTATCAAATAAAAAAAGAATCATCAAAATCGGTTTTCACAGTTGAAGGTTCTGAGGTAGCAAACATAAAATAGGTCGAATTGATAACCTCCTTCTTTTTTGTAGTCGATTAAAAAAGTTATATATATTTTTGACGATGGCTGTGATAAAAGGAAAGAGACAGCGTGGCGAAAGGAGATTTGGGTGTGGTGGGAGACGTGCAGGAAGGAGTCCTCTACAGTCTGGTTGGTCACTGTGTCCTCGGCGGCGGAGTGGTCAACGCGTCTGCCTAGTAAGCAGGAGATCCCGGGTTCAAATCCCGTCCGGGTACAAATTTTCATCCTCCGCCCTTCGGTATTTCATGTAAACCTAGCACATTGATGCCATAAGTGATCGCAAATTGCGATTTATTTCATTAATAGTGATTAAAAATGTTGCATAACCAGGATTCAAGTGGTCCATGGCCCTTTACAAGAAAATGGAACAGAGATATACAAATATCGCAGTTCAGTTTATAAGAATAGCGATTATAATGCCCGCCTTCAAACAGGCACAGTGCGAATAACATGACTCCTCTCCTCAACAAACAATACAATCGTTATTTTACCTTTTTGACCGTATGTGAATCCTAATGAATATAGAATCGTTATGCAAGTTCGTCACCTAAGATTTAGTTCCGAGACAAACCTACACCTAGGATTGAAGATTTTATAATTAAACATACACTATATCTTAAACCGAAGATTATAATCAGTTCTATATTAATAAGCTTGCTTTCATTAGTAAAAAATAAAGTAACAAATGCAGAAAAAAATGTGTAGAATTCACAAGGATAGATATAATCTGTCAGTATTTAACTACAAGTACATTCATGAACTAATCTTGACCCGATTTTATATGGATGAACCTTATACACTGTTCTTCCATATGGGAGAATGGCAAGATAACAAATGTCAAGCCGCGGCGGAGTGGCAAAGCACATTGAGGCGCTAAGCTCCAATGCCGTTACCCTTTGGGGGTTCTAATCCCCTCTAGAGCATGAATGTTTGTCTAGTCTTTAGTGTTCAAGTAGATCATAAGTAGTTTGTAAGTTTAGGAACTGATGACCATGCAATTAAGTCCAATAAGCTTAATAAACATTTGATCATTTTTGAACAAATGTCAAAAATATGTCACAAGTTTAAAAATGACTTTTAATCTTGTGATGGGTATCAGGATGACCTTGTCTTAGTTGTTTTATAGACCTAACTGTTAAATGTCTCAGGAGGAGAACATGAATCTCCATGAGTCGAAATCTGCACGGATGATGTTCCATCACAGGAACGAAATCGATACGTAAATTTTTTAAATAAATATTTCATTTTGCACCACCAAGCTGAAAGTTTCTTGTCTTTATTGTAATGTTGTGGTGGGCTGGCATAATTTTCATCATGGAGTCAACCTTACCTTTGTTGCAGTTTATCAAATGGCAAACATTCAGTTTTATGTTCAAATGTGTTCATCAACACACAGTAACATGCCTAAAACACTCGTCTAGAAATACTGAATAAGATCAGTGCTGATTTTAATTACAATGATCCTTTGTTATTATAGATATTCAGACTTGAATCTATATGTAACTTCCCTTGATCTACCAAGCTAGGTGGTGCAATGGCAAGACATTGAACTCGCATTCGGGAGGATGGTGGTTCAAATCCACCTCCGGCCATACAGATTTAGGTTTTCCGTGATTTCCCTAAATCACTTCAGGCAAATGCCGGGATGGTTCCCCTCAAAGGGCAGGGCCGATTTCCTTCCCCATCCGTACCCAAACAACCCGAGCATAAGCTCCGCGTTTAATGAGCACGCTGTCGACGGGACGTTAAACACTAATCTTCCTTCCTTGTTTCCCTTGATCTAAGATTTTGGTACTAAAAATCCTAACTGCAATCATAACTGCACTTGGTTTGCACACTGCAAGAGAAAAAACCTACATCAACTTATTGTCATTAAAGACAGGTGATCTAGCTGTTATTACTGAATTAATATACGATACTAGAAAATCTCGTTTCAGTATCATTGAAATAGTGAACTAGAACATAACCTACTTTCTTTAGGTATCTGAATAGCCTGCACTTTTATAACCACAAACGTAACATAATAAATACTACAGAAATTCTGCTATTTATATTTTTCTTATAAAACAGGCTCCTGGCAATGTTCTTTTGCGATTTGGGTAACCCTGGCTAGGTATAGTCAAATTGGATGAAACGAGTGTAGCAAACACGTGATTGTTATCATTTGAAAAGCATTAATATTATATTAAGACTTCATCCTGTGCAGCATTTTAGTGGCAGTAAAAATTGACGATGATCATGGCTTGGCTCGTAAGTACTACAAGCTCTTAACATTTCTGTTTGGCGTCGAAATGTTAATATTTAGAGATACATAATTAATTTCTACTCCAAACAGATGAGTATGATGCTTCATCTAAGACAAACTTCCTGATATAGCCAATATTTTATACAGCTATAGCTCGCTGCTCTTCAGAATAAGGTTACCACCATGACGTCCAGAAAGCCATTTTGTTTATCCACAATTCTTGCCACATATCTGGTATGTTCTCTCACCAAAACGCAACCTTTTACACACCACACGTACGGTTCCGTTTCGACTTATACGTTTCCTAACATTTATATCCATAAATATTCCAGACCCTATGCCTGAACCAGCTTAATATAATGAAAAGATCACAAAACAAGCTTCAGAGTTATACAAGTTTAACAATATACATGTTCCTTACATAAAATTAACACATCAAGCACATAGCATCAAAGAATGTAGTAAAGATGTCTCATTACATACAATTAGAGTCCAACCGGAACATCATATGTGGCCGAAACAGAAACCGTAACCGAATATTCAGCACCTCTTCTAGTTTCGTAACCGAAACTTGCGTAATTAAGTTAAAATTTCTGTATATTTACACCACAAATCACTAGTTATTCCACATTTTTCAAGATCCCCTCCCTGTACTAAGCCTTCTTGTGTGTTTGTGTCAGCCTAATGAGGAGTACGTAGAAGACGATCGTCATAAAACAAAACAATAACTGAGGGTGCATCCTATCTTCACCGAAAAAGGGACTACACCATTATAACGCGAAGTAATTAATAAAAGACTGTATAAACTTTACGCTGTCAATGTAAAAGAATATTTAAAAACTTCGTTATAAAAAAATATTTTATTTTTATTTTTATTTTATTTATTTATTTATTTTTTCTTTTTTTACGTGCTTATTTCAAAGTCGATTTTCTTCTTTTTCTTGCGAAAATTTCGAAATTTCCATGTGATCCTGGTCCCGTTCACCTCGAATTAATGAGACTACTATGTAGCTAGCACAAATTCTATAGTATTGCATACCTTATTGTAGGAAGATAATCTTCAGTCTTTAGATTCGCAACATACATGCCAAATAGATACAACGAAATATCAGAGTTTCAACATGACTACCAGAATACAAAACACGCAGAAAGTACAAATGTTTGTAAATCTATGGGACATAACTACTCTGATCATTAGTCCCTATGCATACTAGCTACTTTAACATATGCTAAGGACAACAAATACACCAATTTCCGAGGCAGGACTCGAACCTCCGACGGCGAGCAGCAGCGCTCTCTGCAGCAAGGTGCCTTGGAACGCGCGGCCACTCCACCGCAGTATGCAGAAAGTAATCATTTCTTTGCTTCCACAACAAGCCTTTACGATTTTGTTCTTGACAGTGCTAAGTTCATGTTGCCATCTTCACCTCCGTTTTGTACAATCGACAAACAATTTTACATATCTCCTTTTCGTCATTCTTGAAAACATAGCAGCTTCAAACAGTGCTGCAGAAAGTATTTGGAAATATAAAGTCACAGTTCCGAATAACATTATGATTATTGGCAGTATCAATTCGCGCAACTGAACAGGAAAAAGTGTGTACCACATGATCGATGTTTCCTAAACCCAGATTAATTATTAAAAGAAGCTCATTGCTTTCAAGGAAACTCATTAATAAAACTTTGCGGCATAACAATATGATAATCCGTTCCATTACACACAATACTAAGTAAGTTAAATTGTTACTAACATAATTTAAGAATATCACTGTTGGATACGATTGCGTAACATTATGCTTAACCAAAGGTGCCTCCACACCCCCTCCCGAAACTGAGACAAGCCCCTCCCCGCCCCACACACTCACACACCCGAGATATTAGGTCCTGTTTTGCAACTTAATATTCAAATTAGGTATCTTTTACTTCACTTGTTGTAAATTGTTTTATAAAGCCCCCACCCGGGCTGGCAGAAAGTACTAATTTCACACACACACACACACACACACACACACACACACACACCGCCCCAAGCAATTTCAATGACGCAGTATGCCATTACTACCCCTCCCCTCCTGTGGGCACTGTGATTCACAAGAAAATACCCACAATTTTTTATGTGGGAGGAGAGACTGTTATCAGTTACGGCGCGCCGTCAACTAGTAAAGGGTTACTGTTGACTGAAAGCATCCAGAACGCAACCGGACTTCATCAGTAAGTTCGAGAAAGCTAATGTCGGGCAATCGAAGATTCGGCTGATTTCTCGCCGAAACCGAAACTGCCGTCGAAACCAATATTTTGTCCGAAACTGGCCGTAACCGAAACCGAATATTCGGTCGGGCCTTACACACAATCCTTCCTCCAAGAATCGACATATATATTCGGAAAATATAACAGCAGTAAAATTAATACGGGGCTGACCTATAGTGCTGCAAGTTCCTTTTATTGATCGTGGAAATAGAAACTGACAGGTTGTACGTGAGTAACACACACATTCTTAATTTGTGTTCCAGATAGCAGCGTACACCAATACCCAAACAGCCCAGTAATTCATTCTCTCTCACTGGTGCAAGCCTTATTCGTCATGGAATTCTGTCCACTAGGACATCAAAGGACTGTTATTTCAGTTTCTCCTACAGCTCAACGGCCGACGATGTGCGTCTCTTAAATGGTGAGTGCGTCTCGTCCAGAAACAGCTCTTCTGAACGACTCGCATGCATGTTAAACAGGGTTCATATCTGGAGAAAAAGCTGAGTATTCTAACCGTACGGCACCATTGCCATTAAGGAGCGCATTAACGGGTTTGCACGAAGTCTGTGAGAAATATTATACATTAAGATGAATCCCTTAGCAATATGCTGCCGTTATGGTGCAGTGTCGAAGGATGTCATCCCTGCACCGAACAGCCCTATTATTGCTTTCTACGACCACCAGTGGGACTACGATTGTCCCACATCAGACCACCCCGAAACATCAGGAAACCATCACCTTACTACACTAGCCGAACGGTGTGTCTACGACATTCAGGCCAACCAGGCTGCCTGCCTCGAAAAGCGTCTCCGCCAATTGTCTGGTTGAATGCAGATACGAGCCTCATCTGGAAATGGCACTTGATGCCGATTCTTACGGGTCCATTCGGCATGCTCTTGGGCCCGTCTGCATCGCGCTGCGTTTGGTCTAGATGTTAAGGCTTGACCTCTCCATGGCCGTTTGGAGCGAAGTTGCATGTGATGCAGTCAATTAGGTAAAGTTTGAGACGAAATCCGACGTTTATTTAGCGTGGCGGCGATCCTCTTAGTGTTCCTCCGAGCTGAAACCGTGAATATCTGTCATCAACTGCTGTGGTTGCCTATGAGCGGCCAGAGAGAGGCAAGTGATCGACAGTTCCTGTATCTATGTACGTCCTTCACGTCAGAACAAAATGTCTTTGGTTCACGGCAAGACGTCTGGAAACTTCCCTTTATGAGTATTTCTGACACAAAGTAACAATGCGGATACGATCAAACTTGCAAACTGATTTTCGAGGCATGGAGAACTATAGTGAACACAAGCAGTTTACTTTCTTCCTGGTGTTACGACTGGAACTGTTCAGCGATCTCAATCACTCCGTTGGCATTGACACTCCAAATGCGACGTTCTTTACATACTTGTGCGTGGAAAGTGACATCCATGAGAAATGAAAGGAACTGTGTTCTTGACGCAATATAGACAATCAACGTCAGTGTCCTGGACACTTACAACCATGGTAATACAACAATTTATGTTGTGTACAGTATGTAAGGATGTAGAAGAATGTATAAATAGGGGAAAAATAGATACAGCCTTCAGGAAAATAAAACATTTGGAGATAAGAAAAACAGCTCTATGAATATCAAGGACACTGATGGAAAACCTGTTCTCAGCAAAGAAGGGAATGCTGAAAGGTGGAAAGAGTATATAGAGGGGCTCTACAAAGGAAATGAACTTCGAGACAATATTGTAGGAAGGGAAGGGGATGTAGATGAAGATGAAATAGGAGATACTGTACTGAGAGAAGAATTTGACAGAGCCCAGAAAGACCTAAGTCGAAACAAGGCCCCTGGAGTAGATGATATTCCCTCAGAGCTACTGAAGTCTCTGGGAGAACCAGCCATGACAAACCTGTTTCACCTGGTGTGTAAGATGTTTGAGACAGGCGAAGTACCCTCAGACTTTAAGAAAAATGTTATAATCCCCATTCCAAAGAAAGCAGGTGCAGACAGGTGTGAAAACTACAGAACCATCAGTTTAATAAGTCATGGTTACTGCATAAGTCACGGTTGCAAAATCTTAACACGAATTATATACAGAAGGATGGAAAAGCTGGTAGAAGCCGACCTCGGGGAAGATCAGTTTAGGTTCAGGAGAAATGTAGGAACACGGGAGGCAATACTCACTTTACGGCTTATCCTAGAAGATAGATTAAGAAAAGGCAAACCTACATTTCTAGCTTTTGTAGATTTGGAGAAGGCTTTTGACAATGTTTATTGGAATAAACTCTTTCAAGTTCTGAAGCAAGCAGGAGTAAAATATAGGAAGCGTAAGGTTATTTATTGTGCAAAAACCAGACAGCGGTTGTCAGAGTTGAAGGGCATGAAAGGGATGCAGTGGTTGGAAAGGGAGTAAGACAGGGTTGTAGTCTTTCTCCATTGTTTTTCAATTTGTACATTGAGCAAGCTATAAAGGAAAGCAAGAAGAAATTTGGAGAAGGAATTAAAGTTCAGGGTGAATAATTAAAAACATTGCGTTTTGCCGACGACATAGTAATTCTGTCAGATACAGCAAAGGACCTGGAAGAGCAATTGAACGGAATGGACAGTGTGCTGAAAGGTGCATATAAGATGAACATTAGCAAGAGCGAAACTAGGGTAATGGAGTGCAGTGTAAGAAAATCAGGTGATGCTGAAGGAATTAGATTGGGAAACGAAGCAATAAAGGAGGTAGATGAGTTTTGTTACTTGGGCAGTAAAATAACAAATGATGGTCGCAGTACAGAGGATATAAAATGCAGAATGGCAATGGGTAGAAAAGCGTTCTTGAAAAACAGAGATTTGTTAACATCGAATATTGATTTAAGCCTAAGGAAGTCCTTTCTGAAGGCATTTGTATGGAGTGTTGCTTTGTATGGGAGTGAGACATGGACGATAAACAGTGCGGACAGGTAGAGGATTGAGGCTTTTAAAATATGATGCTACAGAAGAATGCTGAAGATTAGGTGGGTGGATCGCGTAACTTATGAGGAGGTACTGAACAGAATTGGGGAGAAAAGAAATTTCTGGCTTACCTTGACTAAAAGAGGGGATAGATTGGTAAGACACATTCTTAGACATCAAGGAATTGTGAATTTAGCGTTGGAGGGAAGTATGTGGGGTAAAAATCGCAGAGGAAGAGCAAGAGATGGATAAAGTAAGCAGATGCGGACAGATGTGGGTTGCCGTTCTTATGTGGAGATGAAGAGGCTTGCTCAGGATAGGGTATTGTGGAGAGCTGCATCAAACCAGTCGCCGGACTGAAGACCACAACAACAACAACAGTTAAATCTGTCTTTCTGGCCAAACGTTGTCGAATGACAATTCAGTGTCTAGTGGGTATGAGAAATATCCTAATAAATATGTTGATATTCTCTCAAAATCTAAAATCGGATTTCCTGTGTCGTGTTGTACTGAATCAATTTCTTCTCCGTCCTTTGTAAAGTTACTACTCAAATCAAGATGAGTTTTCGAAAAAGCTTTCCCGATCAACAAAATTACACTTCACTGTGTTTCTAGAATAATTTCTAATAGCATGAAAATAGTTTGTATCTGATGAGTGGAAAAGAGGCATTGAAATTTCTAATTTGCTCCAACAACTGAAAGATTGAAACGTGTAGCTCCAAACAAAACTACAATGCGTGGCAGTACTATTTCTTAGTGTCTAGGAAAATAATCCAAAGTCATAAACTGATAACCGAAAAACACCTGAATGCACCAGCCTGAATGCTCTAGAAATTCACGATTTTTTTTTTATATAGTTCAATCCCTGACCTTTATTTACTATGAATAAAAGGTACACATTCTCATTTATCTCCCAAGCAAAAGCAAAACAATAAACTACTTTTATTTAATTTTATCGGAAATTACTGACAGAAAAGGAGCTGGAAGCAATTAAAAGGAAACATAACACTGAAAGTCAGTTTACGCTATTTAATTACAGGGATTTTGCCTTTTTAAACTCACGATTACAAGCGGTCTGTTACTAAAAGTTAATTATCCTTATGCTGAGATTCCCTCCCTTCCTCCCCCCCTCTTTCTCTCTCTCTCTCTCCCTCTCTCTCTCTCTCCCTCTCCTTTATTTTGTCAGGCACGTGCCCCTGTTACGCCCCCCCCCCCCCTACCCCGTTAAATCCGCACTTGGTTGTGAGTGTGGTGAGTGTTTTTTTATTCAGCAGTGTATTGTCTAGTCTTTGGTGCTTTCACTGCTAACAATCAACAAAATAACGTCTAACGTAATAATAAATTTTGATACACACGTGCGTTGTGCATGAAAAACATAATATATAAAAAACTAGCTGAAAACCCGGCGCTGCCCGGGTATTTATTAATTTATTTATTCCAGCCGTTTTTCAAATATATGCATTTGTATAAGGGCTGTAAGTCGGTAAAATCTCTTAGGAATACAGTTAGTACTAAAGAAGTAATATATTAAAACTTGGTGCGTGATGGGGCGGTTTTCCATGAATGTTACTGTTTATGTACTCATATCTCATGAACTATGTATCTTACTGTGATACAATTTAGAAGGAACACTCAACTATATGCGTGTATACTGTCTGTAAAATTCCCTGTCGCTACAATTTGTAGTGATCAAATTATAAATTGTAACGTCATACCGAGAGCCGTAGTTTTACTCCATAAACAACGGAAAAGTAGTAAGCGAGAAACTTTTTTCCTTTCATCATTTTACTATGGTTGAAAGCGAGAAAAAGTTTAATAAAGGTGTGAAATTATGTTTAAAGTTTGTTGCAAGTCGCTAAGTACTGCCATTCTCATACAGTGTATTTCGAAAGTCTCGCCGCATTATATGGTATTTTTGCGATTTCTATTGGTTATGACGTAATATCTTTTGAACCATGTGCCGTATATGATTCTTAACCATGCAGCAATTGTTACCTCACGGTAAAGAATGTGTGTACCAAATTCGGTTCAATGGTATAGGAGAACATGAGCAGCATTGTCGCAAAATGCAGCAGTTTTTCGCGCATCTCACTGTTTATGACGCCATATCTCGTGAATTATGTATTGTACGTGATTCTTACACTTATGGCGACCGTCCTCATGAATTGAAGCTTACGTGTACAAAATTTCATAAAGATTGGAACAAAACTGTAGCTTTGTATGCAACACGTACAAACATACGGACACTCTGCTTTTATATTAGATTATTATTCCGTCCAAAATATGAAATGTTTAGTGCATTAGTGATAAGGAATTTTATGTTTCTCATAGCTAAATTCATAATGTCGGAATGAAAGAGTTAATTTCTGTGTAAATTAAAATTATTACTACCACATTATTTCAAGAAATAATTTAATAAATTTTTGTTTGTGTATGGATCTGAGGAACTGTAATTATTATCTTAATGCTTTCAACCAATTTTACTGTCTTGTTTTGTCGAAACTCCATAATTTAATTTGAAACTGTTTGAAACAGTGCAGTGTAATAGATCATTGTTGATGTCATATAAACAGACCACGGCTGCTCACGGTCGCAGTTCCATTTCCAGCTTTTGATCGTTTCTGCATGAAATCTGTGCTACTCTGCACGTAGAAATAAATATAATGGATTTTATCAAAGAAACACCTACGGTTTGTGTACGTATTTCAACAAATACAAAATTCACACATGCTGGTTATTCCAGGCAGCAATCAATTTTTACCAGGAAACTATCGAATTCGTCAACAAAAATTAGATGGCTGTTAATATGACAGTCATTACGCATGTTCCGCTGTACCAATTACATGTTGGGTGACACATACCTGAACAGTAAGGCTTCGTCACGGAGTTTCTGGATTCCTATTCGGGTATTCGGGTAGTATTTATTTCTTTCGGTCCTATCAGAACGTTACACACGAGGAGTCATTTTCTTTTCTGTTCCACTATCAGATAGAACGATTCCTAATTTCTGTCCACTTTACGCGAAATGTAGGTTGGCGGCAGTAGAATCTTTCTGCGATCAGCATCAAATCCAGTTCATCTCGAAATGATTGTCGTTCTCCCTCCAGCGACTTCCATTGGAGTTCGCGAAGCATTTCAGTAATATTCGCCCGTTGATCGAATCTACCAGCTACAAACCTCGCCGCCCGTCTCTGAACTGCATCTATGTCCTCCTTCACACCGATCTGGTGGTGATCCTAAACACACGAGCAGTATTAAAGACGGGGTCGTATAACCGTTTTATATGCGGTCTCCTTCACAGACGAATTACGTCATCCGAAAATTCCCTCAATAAAGCGAAGTCGAGCATTCGCCTTCCCCACGACTGTCCTTGTATACTCGTTCCATTTCATATCGCTGTGCAGCGTTGCGCCTAGGTATTTAAATGACGCGACTCTGTCAAGCAGCACACTACTATTGCTGTATTCCAACATTACGGGATTGTTTCACCTACTCGTCTCATTACCTCACATTTTTCCACATTTAGCGCAAGTTCCCATTCCTCACAACACCTAGAAATTTTGTCTCAGACATCCTGCATCCTACTACTGTTATTCAATCACGACAGCCTCCTGTAAACGACAGCATCATCAGCAAAAAGCTGTAGATTGCATTTATTTTTCCTGCACAACTGCCTAACTTCATACTTGTTTCTACTTTAACATTGAGCTGCTGTTTTTCTAAGTTGTCTAGCACCGTCAATTTCAAACGTGACATAAAATCTCTCGACAGAAATGTACCAATTTTCATGAACTTTCACAATTAAACAGTGTTACTATGGTCGCTATTAATATATATCACAGGTAGTGATGCGGCAGACTATTATTTATGTGTTTCGATATAACATCATCATCAGAATCTGCCAGATTACAAACATCAGTTAGCAGAGTGTTATAAAAAAGGAAATTATTGGAAGAAATAGAATACTTAGTGAATGCCAAGAGTAAAGTACATACCCATGCAGGTAAAACGTCATACTTAAGATTATGGCGTCATGGCCCTGCTGAACTATACTAGAAGTATCAGACAGCATAGTCCAGGTGGCTCCAGTAATGAATGTCAAAATAGGAATCATATAAAAATAATAAAAAATAATTTCTTCTATTAAGAAAGGAGGTGGAGAACATGAGGCTATGAAATATTATTGCATGAGGAAAGTAACCAATGTCATGGTGATGATGGCAGAGCGGGAGATTAGGACGGTATTGTCATATTCAGATGAGGAAACATTAGTGAAGTATGTCAAGTATTATAAAATGCAATGACCCTAAGCTTGTTACGATAAAAAAAAAGTCTACGTTGTATTCGCAGACTTACAAAAGAGTGAAGTTCAGTTGAATTCATACCTGTCATAAAATGAACAGATATTAAAAATGAAACTATGAGAAATGGAATCGTATACAACTGTCACGGACTAAAAATGGAATAAAAAAGTCTGCGTTGCACTCGCAGACTCACAAAAGAGTGAAGTTCCGTTGAATTCATACATGTCATAAAATGAACAAATATTAAAAATGAAGCTGTGAGAAAGGGAATAGTATACAACTGTCACGGACTAAACATGGAATAAAAATATCTACGTTGCAGTCAGGAGAACTTTACTCTTTAGTAAGTGTACTAATGCAACGTAGTCATTTTTATCCGACTTTTAGTCCACTTCGACACAGACGAATACGATTTCAATGCACAGAGTTTCATTTTTAATTTCTGTTCGTTTTATGACAATCATTTATGCATTGAACAGAACTTTACTCCTTTGTAAGCCGACTAATATAATGTAGATATGCCATCTGCTACATTGTTTTACTAGATTTCAGATGGCTAATGTCGCCATAATCTTATGTATGAACTTTCACCCCGTACGTGGGTATGTAATTCACTCTTGGTATTTAATATGTATTTCATAAATTTCTTCTAATAATTACCTCTATTATAATACTGCGCTAACTGATATTTGTAATGGTCCAGACTCTGATGATGTTATATCGAGACGCGTAAATAAACGTACAGCACGGTTTTGTAATTGAAAAGCTTGCACCCCGTTACAGTTCTTCAACGAAGAGACCATCCCTTAGACCAATGCATCAGCAGAAAACGAACGTAAATTGCTTTTTAATCTGTCAGTCAGGTAATTTGCGAAGATGGTAAAACATAGCAGTCCTGTCACACTTCCCTGTGGAACTCCTCACGGTACCCTTGTCTTTGATAACACTCTTCTTCAAGGACACCGCAATGGCTCCTTCTACTTAAGAAGTCTTCGAGGCACTCACACTTGGGAAACTATCCTCCGAGGTATGAGTGTACACTCACATCAACATCTACATCTACATTTACATAGGATACTCTGAAAATCACATTTAAGTGCCTGGCAGAGGGTTCATTGGACCACAATTATACTATTTATCTCCCATTCCATTCTCGAATAGCGCGCGAGAAGAAAGAACACCTGAATCTCTCTGTTCGAGCTCTGATTTCTCGTATTTTATTCCGATGATCATTTCTACCTATGTAAGTGGAAGACAACAATATATTTTTGCATCCGGAGAAGAATGTTGGCGATTGGAGTTTCGCAAGTAGCCCACGCCGCAGCGATAAGAGCCGTTGTTGTAATGATTCCCATCCCAGATCCTGTATCATTTCCGTAACGCTGTCTCCCCTGTATCGTGACAATACGAAACGAGCTGCCCTTCTTTGGACTCTTTCGATGTGCTCCGTCAAACCCATCTGATAAGGTTCCCACACTGGGCTGCAATACTACAAAAATGGACGGACAAGCATAGTATATGCAGTTCCTTTTGTAGTTCTGTTGCATGTTTTATGGGTTCTGCCAATAAAACGCAGTCTCTGGTTCGGCTTTCCCACGATATTATCAACATTTTCTTTCCAATTTAAGACTGAAGTAATAGTAATTCCTAGATATTTTGTGGAGTTTACGGCCTTCACATTTGATTGATTTATCTTGTAAACAAAGTTTACCGGATTTATTTTCCTACTCATGTGGACAACTTCACACTTCTCATTATTTAGAGTCAATTCCCATTTTTACACCATATTGATATCTTATTCAGATCGTTCTGCAGTTGGTTTTGATCTTCAGATGCTTTTACTAGACGGTAAATGACGACGTCATCTGCAAACAACCTAAGAGAGCTACTTAGATTTTCCCCTAAATCGTTTAGGTAAATAAGGAACAGCAGAGGACCAATAACACGGCCCTGTGGAACGCTCGATATCACCTCTGTTTTAGTCGATGCCTTACGATCGATTACTACGAACTGTGTCCTCTCTGACAAGAAATCCCCTATCCAATCGCAAATTTGGGACGATATACCATAAACACGCAATTTGATTAAAAGCCGTTTGTGAGGTACGGTGTCAAAAGCTTTCTGGAAATCAAGAAATACGGAATCGATTTGCGAACCTTTGTCGATAGCACCCATCACTTCGTTTGAATAAAGAGCTAGTTTTGTTTCCCATGAACGATATTTTCTAAATCCGTGTTGACCTTGGGTCAATAGATCGTTCTGTTCGAGATAATTCATAATATTTGAATACAGGATATGTTCCAAAACCCTGCTTCAAATTGACGTCAATGAAATAGGCCCGTAGTTTAATGGGTTACTCCTACTGCCTTTCTTGAATGTAGGTGTGACCTGTGCAACTTTCCAATCTTTTGGTACAGATCCTTCTATGAGAGAGCTGTTGTATATGGTTGTTAAGTAAGGGGCTATCGCTTCAGCATAATCAGATAGAAATCTAATGGGTATACATTCTGGAATCAGAAGACTTGTTCCTGTTAAGTGATTTTAGTTGCTGCACTACTGCGATGACGTTACACATTACGGCATCTGTTCGTAATTCTAAATCTGGAATATTGGTTTCGTCTTCTTTGGTGAATGAGTTTTTAAAAGCTATGTTTAGTAACTCTGCTTTAGTAGCGCTGTCATCGGCAGTATCGGCATTGCTTTCACGTAGTGAGGGTATTGTTTGTGTTTTGCCCCTAGTATAACATATGACCAAAATCTCTTTGGGTTCTCAGTCAAATTTCGAGAAATAATTTCGTTGTGATAAATAGTGTAGACATCTCGCATTGAAATCTTCGCTAAATTTCGAGCTTCTGAGTACGATCGCCAATCCTGGGGATTTTGCGTTCGTTTAAATTTAGTATGCCTTTTCCTTAGCTTTGCTTTTGCAACAGTGTCCTGACCTGTTTTGTGTACCAAGGGGGATCGTCTCCTTCTTTTATTAATTTATTTGGTATAAAACTGTCAATTGCTGTCAATGCCACTTTGAATTTGAGCCACATCTGGTCTACACCTACGTTTAGTGTTAGAAACGAGTGGAAGCTGTATTTCAAGAAGCAATGTATTTTGTTTCTATCTGCTTTCCTGAACAAATATACTTTGCGTTTATTTTTGGTAACTTTGGGAATTTCGATATTCAGTTTCGCTACGACAGCTCTGTGTTCACTAATACCTGTATCCGGAAATGTTTCTATTTCGCTGGATTTAAACTCCAGTTTTTTAGGGTTATATTATTATGTTGTGACGCGTGGTCTTTGGAATGTTCCTCACAGTTGTTTAAAACACTGAGGTATATTTCATTTCTTCTTGTTGAAACATTTAAGTAACACAACCATTAATCTTAATGAAAACAAACTATCCTTCTTCTGATAACAAATCCACGAACAATCAAACACAAATAAACAAATCTTTCTGGTTACTCCTTGGATGTGATGGTCGTTTGCAGCTGACGTCGGTCCGGAGGATCGAAACGGAACTTGCTCGTCGGCTGCTCCCAGCGACCAGAAATAGCAGGGCCACGGAAGCACACGTTGCAGCCGATGCAGAAATAGGTGCGCTATGTTGGCGACCCCTGCATCCCTTGCGTGCACCCTCTGCCCTTGACTGGCTGTGCGGTGACCTGTCGGGTACAAATAGATCTAGGCACGAGGATGCAAACCTGCACCGCGCAACTGTGCGTTGGGTTGACACCTTCAATATGTCAGTCCTGATGGATGTTGGCATTTTCACTCTCTCGAATAGACAAGGTCTCTTCAAATAATTGGGGAAGGTTCGTAGCCGCGGCGGAGTGGCCAAGCGCATTGAAGCGCGAGGCCGTCTCCAGTCATGGGTTCGAATTTGCAGCAAAATAATAAAATTTTACGTACCAAGAATACTCGCCAAGCACTCTAAGGGTTAGTTAAACGGAATCTAAGAGAAGCCATCGAATTCTTAAAACATCCTAACAATATGGACAGAGAAGATCGAGTCACCTTGCTGGTTATCAGCCATCACAGCTGAGAAGGCCGCACTGACAACACAGCAAGCAAGCGTGACAAGCAACTGCCGCCGTGAAGCCCAGTATCAGAGAAACGGATGTTCTCATCTTATTTTTCGGACGACCGCCAATCGTGGCTCTAAGCAAGGAGCAACAAACAACAGCTGATCCCCAATCCCTCCATCTCAGTATGGATTAAGGTGGTACAAATTCGAGGAAGGTACAATTCCGATCAACGTAAGTTTTTGCGCCATTAGTCGGTCTCTTAGTGTCTCGTTGTGTGGCGTTGTAGTGTAGCAGGTTTCTACAGCTCCTCCTGTCTTTTCCAAGAATACACCACTTTTTGGAGATACATTTTCTTCTGTTAAGTGGTAAGTGAATCTACTTAGTCTAACGCGCTCTTATAAATTTTCTAGTTAGAGGTGACTGAATTCGCTACCAAAAATGCAATGTTTAGGACCACGAAGTATGCGTGGGTGCCTGACGGAAAAAGTGCTTTTTTTGTGGAAGATGCCCACAATCAAAATTGTACCAGTAAATGATCACAATTGTACCTAGCATGGTACATTTTCGATTGATTTTTCCCAATTCTGTAAGCTTTTTTTGTGTTAACACCAACAGTTGGAATTGTCTAAGATTTGTGTTACATATTCATTAAATATCTAAGAACAAGTGCCACAGTTAAAGTTCTACATATACATCTATTTCTTTTCTCAATATACACTCCTGGCCATTAAAATTGCTAAACCACTAACATGACGTGCTACAGGCGCGAAATTTAACCAGCAGGAAGAAGATGCTGTGATATGCAAATGATTAGCTTTTCAGAGCAGTCACACTAGGTTGGCGCCGGTGGCGACTCTTAACAACGTGCTGACATGAGAAAAGTTTCCAACCGATTTCTCATTAACAAACAGCAGTTCACCGCCGTTGCCTGGTGAAACGTTGTTGTGATGTCTCGTGTAAGGAGGAGAAATGCGTACCATCATGTTTGGGATTTTGATAAAGGTCGGATTTTACCGTATCGCGATTTTGGTTTATCGTATCGCGACATTGCTGCTCGCGTTGGTCGCATTCGTGTTTTGCGACATCGCGGTAAACGCACATTGTATGCGTGTATTCGTCATCGCCATACGGGCGTATCACCCGGCGTGATGGTATCGGGTGCCATTCGTTACACGTCTCTGTCACCTCTTGTTCGCATCAACGGCACTTCGAACAGTGGCCGTTACATTTCAGATGTGTGACGACCCATAACTCTACCCTACATTTCAGCAGGATAATGCACGACCGCATGTTGCAGGTCCTGTACAGGCCTTTCTGGATACGGAAGATGTTTGAATGCTGCCCAGACCAGCACATTCTCCAGATCTCTCACCAACTGAAAACGTCTGGTCAATGGTAGCCGAGCAACTGGCTCGTCACAATACGCCAGTCACTACTCTTGATGAACTGTGGTATTGTGTTGAAGCTGCATGGGCATCTGTACCTGTACACGTCATCCAAGCTCTGTTTGACTCAATTCGCAGGCGTATAAAGGCCGTTATTACGGCCAGATGTGGCTTTTCTGGGTACTGATTTCTCAGGATCTATGCACCCGAATTGCGTGAAAATGTAATCACCTGTCAGTTCTAGTATAATATATTTATCCAATGTATACCCGTTTATCATCTGCATTTATTCTTGGTTTAGCAATTTTAATGGCCAGTAGTGTATGTAACTACAAAACAGCTCCAGACCCTTGAAACATACAGCAACTATCGATTGTGTGTAATTTTATTTCACATGTGTAGAAATCGGCCAACAGCTTTTCTTCTTCCTAACTAAACCGAATTATAATATTTAGGTTTTTAGCGTTTGAGTGAAGCATATGAACGGAATTTATCATCAGACATGTTTTTTTTTTTTTTTTTTGGCACTTTTGTAAGTTTATTCTACGAAGGTGAAACTTTTAAACAAATTTCGGAAGAGTTTGAGTGCCTTTTATATTCTGCACTATTTACATATTTTATACCATCAAAAAATAAAACAGAGCTGCCTGAAACAGCTAATGTTAAAAATATTTCATCAGATACATGAGTGTAAAATAGCTTTTTACCTTGTGAATACAGCAACCAGCCACTAGCAAATTCTTTTAAGAACACGAAGTATGCCATACCGTTTCCTTGACTAAGTGCTGATAACATTAGCATTGGGGCACCTAGCATGAATATTTGCATTTTTACTCCTGTAAGCCAAATACCTTACACTAGCATCCACTGCTCAAAGGTCAGCAACTGCCACCATAGGGTTCAACTTCACAATGTACGAGGCGCGTCCAGAAAGTAAGTTCCGATTCAATTTATCTCCGCGATTGTAGTTCCGCATATGCGCTGTAGACGACGTGTATCAAGGAGAAGAACGTCTGCCATTTGGAGATCGCTGTCAGTTACGTACGCTTTGTTGTGCTTGTTTGAAATGTCGGCGTTGATTGAAAATTCCGCCGCCTGTGAAATCAGGTCGGTGATTCGGTTTCTGAATGCGAGGAAAGTGAAATTTAACGGCAAATTTGCGATGTTTACGGACCAAATGCGATGAGTGATTCGATGGTGAGAAGATGGGTCCGACAGTTCAATGGCTGGCGTAATGATGTGCACGATGAAGAACGAAATGGGCGTCCACCTTTAGTTACAGACGAACTGATTCACGCGATTGATGACAAGATCCAGGACATCTCAAGTCTTTCCTTGGCGGTCATCACTTCACCAATGACGACGAGCTGAAAGGAACTGTTTCCAACTGGTTGATGAACAGGCGGCAGATTTCTATAAGGAAGGTATACAAAACCTGGTGCCACACTATAACAAATGTCTGCAAAATTTCGGCAGTTACTTGGAAAAGTAGTTTAAGAGTTGTAGAATTTTGTGCAACAAAAATTTCTTCTGTATCTGTGTAGAATTTTATTTTATTACCAAACGGAACTTACTTTCTGGACGCACCTCGTACATTCAGTGTGGCTAGGTGTCATTCACGTATGGAACTATACACAGTTCTAGAAACGCCCTTTCAGTTGTTATATCTATATGTGGGGCAGACGACTTTTAAATTCTTTGTTAAAGTTGCTAATATTAATTTCATAAGCAAAAGTTCGGATTGCAGTGAAGTAACTGATCTCGTGCCCCCAATACTCGTTTTACACATCACAAAATGAAACTTTTTGAACTTCCTGTCCACCGGTACTACTTGAAGTAGCTTGTTTTTAAGAGCTAACAGTATTTTAAAAGCCTGATATTTATTTCATTGAATCCTATATTATCTTGACTGACAGCCTGTTACGCCACACAAGTAGTAGGGTAACTTGTATTCCTGAGAAATATAAATGTGAAGACAGTATTCGTTCTTTTCGTTCCTGTCATAAACCGATTTGTGCAGTTCAACGCTGAGCAGCTCTTCACCATCGTGCTTCACGTATACTGTAATAGTCAAACAGTAACAGAAGTGACTATGAATTGGGTACATATACCGCAGTAGCTATATAATACACGATTTATTTGCTAACAACACTCGTATTTATCTGACGCTTGCCGCTATCATGGCGGCCGGCCTAAGGTTCAAATTATCCGGCGACAGCAGCGCCGTTAGTGAGTCTAGTAATTTTTTTACCAGGTCTTTGCGCGAAGCGGAAACGGGCGCGCCGCCGACGGGAGGAATCGATAATAAGATCGATAGGATTGCACTCCGCGATACAGCGCGGGCACGGCTCAGTGTATTTCACAGTACCGACGTCAAAGTATTTTACGACGTAATTTCCCGTCTCGTGCTGAAACTTTGCTTCCCACAAGTCACGCGACTGACGCTCGCACCTAAACCCGCGCCGCAGTATCGCGTCTGGTGGGGCGACTTCTGGAACTCGGCGTCCTGCGCCCTGGCGTCAGAGGGGCTTAAGCCGCCGGCTGCTGCCTCGGTACTTCGGGGGTCCCGCAGCACGGAAGTCGCTCCGTCGCGTTGCTAACACCACGCCTCCGCTCCCGTGACCCACTTCTGACGAGTCGCGCCGAAATTCAGCGGAAGAGCGCGCCAGTCTCACTGTACGTTCATCTCGCTGGAGGAACCCAGAGCCACCAGCATCGTCTTCCGAACTTGTCTACTGTTTACGAGTGTTCCCTCGTTTTACAACTATAGCTTATCGGGCACATGAAACCTCCCACATAGACTGAATTCGGTGTTCCGTATTTTCTTTGACGGTAGGAGTTATTAGCAACATAGAGGTGAGCGAATGTGCGTAAAGTTTTATTGCTGTGGTAAAATTTTCTTTTAGAGCATCTAGGTACGATAGCTGTCGGGGTGAGATGCATATTATTCTCATACTGCTTTACTCTCGCAAGAGAGAGGAACATTCATCAGAGTGCAGGTTTCCTGAGTAATTTTATTAAGTGGGAAGCGTTGGATGCAGTCATAAAGTATATTTTTCGCATCTTCGAGCGTAATAACTATAATGGTTTTTCAGATTTACGCCGTAAAATCTATGTTAAATTTATGTGGTAGGCATCTGTGGTACTCACATGTATTTCACCACAAAAATAATGGTAATAAAAAAATACGGGAGGCAGAACGAAGGAATTCTTTAAATGAGTTGGCAATCGATAAATATTATGAACACGTATGCTGTCTGTTCAAAAATTTTGGGATGTTAGTAATTTCACGTTAGTGGAGTTTTGGCTTTCCTACAGTCGTCTGTGTCGATTTTATAACTGTTGGAAGTCTTATTATAGTGTGTATGTTTCTTATTTTTCAGTGCTGTACTGAGAAGTATCCTGTTTCGCACAGTTGGTGAATTTCGAGAGGGTATAGGCAGAAGAGCTACGCGTTAACATGTTTACCTGTAAATTAAAGAAGTCCTATACTTAGAGGCACTAAATGATACATGAAACCGACCGTACTGGGTGTTACAAATTGTTCACATGGTTTAAAAATAGCCGGATGAAAGTTAAAGATATATATATATATATATATATATATATATATATATATGTGTGTGTGTGTGTGTGTGTGTGTGTGTGTGTGTGTGTGTGTGTGTGTGTGTGCGTGGCCTCTGTTCCGAAAGAACAGACGTCACTTCTGATCCTGCAGTTGTTATTATTTTCATATTCACAGCATATGTGACATCAACTGCGATTGGGCAAAGCTGAATATGTGTAACCAGCCGGGATTCGAACCCGGGTCTCCTGCTTTCTAGGCAGTTGCGCTGCAGTGGTGTAGGCGTCAGCACAACTGCCTAGAAAGCAGGAGACCCGGGTTCGAATCCCGGCATGGTACACATTTTTAGCTTTGCCCAATCGCAGTTCATGTCATATATTCTGTGAATATGAAAGTTAAAGATGACCATTCTCTAAAACGCTCTTCGAGGTCTACCGAAAACGCAGATGCGAGGAATTTCAATGAAATTGTGTGTAAATATCAAAGAATAAATCAATTTCGAGAGAGGTATTGTATCTTGTTATCAAATAATAAATCAGTTTCGAGAGACATATTTTGTCTCTGGACCCTTGTTTATACTTCATATCTATATCACGTATGGCTGAGGCACAAGGGAGTATCGTTTCCATTAACGTTCATTTCTGGGAGTGCTATTCCGCTGTTGCAGACCCTCAGTGACATTGATTGATACGCATTACGATGGGTGTCAAATGGAAAGTATAGAAACGTCTCAACAACCAAATGGGTAGAAATTTGAATACGCCGCTTTGGGATAAAGTAGTGCGACGTCTAAGAACGTGAAGCATGCATCGTCAATCTCACATCCACCACCTCAAAAAAAAAAAAAAAAAAAAAAAAAAAAAAAAAAGTCAGGCTATGTCCTTAGCAGGCACGGTAATGGTCACCGTCTTTTTCTGAATCCGCGCTACATTACTCATCGAATTCATTGAACACGGTAAAACCATTAACAGAGACGTGTTCTGTGAGACACTCCATTGCCTACGCAAGTGGTTTCACGGCAAGAGGAAACATGCTTAAACGATGTGACTGAAATGATAATCAATTCTTCAGAACGTACTAATCAACATAAGTGGTCCATATTCTATCCTGTTTATTTTCCTAAGATTAGTGTGTTTTGCCCTGGAGAGTATGTTCTACCATTCGTTCCCTTTATCTTAGTAAAACTTTACATTGTCTTATTCCAATGAGTTTCAAGGAAATAATTAATACTCAAATGACATGTGTTCCTTGATGCAAAAGAAAACAGCTCTCAGATCAAGGCGATGAAGTAAGCTTCGTGTCTGTCATACATTTAGGTTGTTATCATCATTTACCGATGTGCTGTAGGTACTCTTTCCTATCAATATAGAAAGAGACTATCATGTAGTCTTGACTACAGGTACAAAGAGAACGCGCACACCGCTATTGCTGTTGTGGTGAGATTGCAAATCAACAACCCATTCACTTGACGGCCGGAATAAAGCCCGTCTTTGTTTATGACACACAGTGCTGAGTGGACTTGACATTTACAATCTCTTAAATTCATATCTGAACACAAGCATCGATTTTAATAGGTGATCGCAGCTTTTGTATTACGAATTTAGTAGTACCGATAACCTAATTCCTCCGAAATTCTCAATATGAATGTCCCAGAGAAAGGGTTTATATTTCACCTAGCGGGTCTAATATTACAGACATTTTTTAACATCTCTTTCTTCCGTGAATCCGTGTTTCGGTTTTTGACTCACAGGAGGACAAAAGATCTATTTGGCAGGAAGCACTACTTTTCTAAGAATACATCATTTACTATAATTTTCTAATACAATTAATTTCAAATGTGAGCTAAATGTAGTATTTCTACACGAAACAGTCACTTACAAATATTAATAAAAACAGTTTTAAATGCCACACCCCACAACGTGGATGGTAGTAGACATTCCCATTATATGAAACCAAACACACACATCATGCAACACGAAAATAAGATACATAAACTGGCGGATGGGTACCTATACCTCTATTACAACAGAGTAGCGTGAATATTTAGTACCAGCATAAGTGTAGTGTAAAAAATGTGACACACAAGTCTGAAGAATGAGAAGAAAGCGTAATAAACAAGAAACGCGAGAAACGGTAAGAGGTAATAATACCTGCTCCAACTGTAAGAGCAGTTCATGACCACAATAAAAATGACAAACGTTGTTGTTGTTGTGGTGGTCTTAAGTCCGGAGACTGGTTTGATGCAGATCTCCACCATACACTATCCTTAGCAAGCTTCTTCAACTCCACATAAGAACGGCAACTTACATTTGTCTGAATCTGCTTACTGTATCCATCTCTTGATCTTCCTCTGCGGTTTTTACCCCACACACTTCCCTCCAACGCTAAATCACAATTCCTTGATGTCTAAGAATGTGTCCTACCAATCTATCCCTTCTTTTAGTCAAGATATGACAGAAATTCCTTTTCTCTCCAATTCTGTTCAGTCCCTTCTCATTAGTTACGCGATCCAACCACATAATCTTCAGCATTCTTTTGTAGCACCACATTTAAAAAGCCTCTATCGTCTTCCTGTCCGCACTATTTATCGTCCATGTTTCACTGCCGTACAAGGCAACACTCCACACAAAAGCCTTCAAAAAGGACATTCTTAGGATTAAATCAATATTCGGTATTAACAAATTTCGTTTTTTCAAGAACGCTTTTCTACCCATTGCTATTCTGCATTTTATATCCTCTGTACTGCGACCATCATTTGTTATTTTACTGCCCAAGTAACAAAACTCATCTACCTCCTTTATTGTTTCGTTACCTAATCTAATTCCTTCAGCATCGCCTTACTTTCTTAGACTGCTCTCCATTACCTTACTTTTGCTCTTGTTAATGTTCATCTTATATGCACCTTTTATCACACTGTCCATTCCGTGCAACTGCTCTTCCAGATCCTTTGCAGTCTCTGACAGAATTACTAAGTCTGCGGCAAAACGCAATGTTTTTTATTCTTCACCCTGAACTTTAATTCCTTCTCCAAAGTTCTCCTTGCTTTCCTTTATAGCCTGCTCAATGTACAAATTGAATAATATTGGAGAAAGGCTACAACCCTTTCTTACTCCCTTCCCAACCACTGCATCCCTTTCATGCCCTTCAACTCTGACAACGCCGGCCGCGGTGGCCGAGGGGACTGAGGCGCTTCAGTCACAGTCTGCACGGCCACTACGGTCGGGGGTTCGAATCCCCCGGGGGCATGGATATTTGTGCCGTCCTAGTTGGTAAGTAGTTTGTAAGTTTAGGGACTGATGACCCCGTAGTTAAGTCCCATAGACTGTACAAACATTTGAACACTTTGAACATCCTTCTGTAAATAATTCGTGTTAATATTTTGCAACCATGAATAAACTTATGGTTCTGTAGTTTTCGCACCTGTCTGCGCCTGCTTTCTTTGTAATGGGGATTATTACATTTTTCTTAAAGTCTGAGGGTACTTCGCCTGTCTCATACATCTTACATACCAGGTGAAAGAGTTTTGTCATTGCTGCTTCGCCCAGAGACTTCAGTAGTTCTGAGGGAATGTCATCTACTCCAGGGGCTTTGTTTCGACTTAGGTCTTTGAGTCAAATTCATCTCTCATTATAATATCTCCTATTTCATCCTCATCTACTTCTTCTCCCCTTCCTGAAATATTGCCTCTCATTTCCTTCGTAGAGCCTCTCTATATACTCTTTCCATCTTTCAGATTTCCCTTCTGTCCTGAGAACTGGTTTTACATCTGTCCTTAATATTCATAGAGCTGTTTTTCTCATCTCCAAATATCTCTTTTATTTTCCTTTAGGCTATATCTAGTTTTCCCCTATTTATAGATTGTTCTACATCCTTGCATTTGCCTTCTAGCCACTACTGCTTAGCCATTTTGCACTTTTTTGATTTTTAGTCGTCTGTCTGTCTTGCCTGTTTCATTTACTGCATTTTTATATTTTCTACTTTCATCGATTAAATTTAGTATGTCATGTCATATCCAAGGATTTTTTGTAGGTCTTGCCTTCCTACCTATTTTGTCCTCTGCTGCCTTCACTATTTCATCTCTCGATGCTACCCATTCCTCCTCTACTCTTTTATTTTCCCCCGTTTCTGTCAGTTGTTGCCTAAAGCTCCCTCTGAAATTCGCAAGAACTTCAGGTTACTTCAGTTTATCCAAGTCCCATCTCCGTATTTTCCTACTTTTCTGCAGTTTTTTTCAGTTTTAGCATACAAATCATGACCAGTGCGTAATGGTCAGAGTTTATATCTGCCCCTGGGTATGTCTTACAGTTTAAAACCTGCTTCTGAAATTTATGTCTTACCATTGTAAAATCTATCTGGTATCTCCCAATGTCTCCTGGTCTTTTCCACGTATACAACCTTCTTTCGTGATTGATAAACCAGGTGTTTGTTATAACTAAATTATGTTTCGTGCAAAACTCAATCAGGCGGCTTCCTCTTTTAAGTCTTTTGCCCAGACAATATTCACCTACTATCTTCCCTTCCCTTCCTTGCCCATTACCGAATTCCAGTCTCCTATAACAATTAAGTTTTCCTCTCCCTTAATTGTCCGAATAAATTCCTTTAGTTCCTCATATATTTCTTCGATCTCCTCATCAACGGCAGAGCTAGTTGGCATATAAACCTGTACTACTGCTGTCGGTGTTGGCTTCGTATCTATCTTGACAATGATAATGCGATCGCTGTGCTGGTCATAGTAGTTTACCCGCATTCCTATTTTCTTATTCATTATCAATCCTACTCCTGTGATACCCCCAACTGATTTTGTATTTATAATCCTGTACTTACCTGACCAGAACTCCTGACAAACAAATGTCTAAATTATATCGTATTGTTGCAGTGACCACAGAAAAGTTCTGAAATAAATGGAAATGTGTTAGGTTTTATTAAGACTTTTATTACAGTCTCAAAAGACGGTAGCTATCCTACAAAACTTGCAAGTAATTCCTGTTCGACGATCCGTAAAATTAGGTTAAGGAGAGAAATCCCTCCCATTTGTTGCCCCTCCCACCTCCCCTCACTTAAGTAGAACCCTGGTTATTAAGACTAGATATTACAGATGAAAAGAACACACTAATCTATTTTGTACTACCTACTTCCTTTTTGTGTATGTTCTAGCAGATACAATAAAATCACCGTATTTACTTTCAGATCTGATTAGTCTGGTGTTTTTTATCCATCTGTCAGGTTAGTATTATCTTGAATTCAATTATCATCGGATCACCGTCTAAACTTTCACATTCGATTAATTAGATTTTTCTATACATATCTATTTGCCACTAATACCTGCTATTTAATTTGTCAAAAAAACATTAAATTACTCGGAGTTGTCACCAATTTGTTCCTCACTATGTATTTTCTTTACCCATCAGATGTCCAAAAATATATAATTCTAATCTATAACTCCTATTCTTCCTCCACGCTTCCACGTTGTGTAGCTAGCGTTATCAGAATGTGCAGAAGAATGCTATCTACACTGATTTTTATTAAATCTATTGCAATGTCATGTACTTTCCTTTCTTCTTTGTTTTTCATATTGTTCCGGTGTATTCTGGAAAACATGAAAATGCCAGATGTTATTTTTTTATCCCTGAGTTATCTTGTAAGCTGTCATGTTTTAACTAGTGACTAAGTGCTATGTTGCACTAATTATTTTATATCCATTTTTAATGAGATGACCAGCTTGTAAAATATATATATATATACAGATGATGGCGACACAGTTCACCGAAACCGGTCGTCGTTCAATAAATTATTAATGTGCGATCTTGACATTTCATTTTGAAGACTATATTTAAAAATAGTAATAATAATAACAATAATAAAAGCAGATCGCCTCCAAAACCGACAATATCAAGTAAGCTTATGATTATTCATCGCAAGAAATTACCTGATACAGACTCTCATTAATTGAGAACCGATACAAGTGTTGTGTGATAACTTAGATAGCGGCAAAGTCGTTGCTAATGTTACAAGAACTTCGTGCTACATCATAATGTAATTATTATAATGATGTATCCTTCTGATTTCTACAACCATTCAAGCATTTTGACGCTTACAGAAGGTGCACAGTAAGAAATAAACCCCTATTTATTTCTACCGACGATGTTATACTGTTTATAGTTGAGAGTGTCGTCACAAATTGCTTTTGTTTTTTTTACTCCCGTTCTAAATTCGAATCACAAAAAGAACAGTTGAAGCTCATGAATGTTGAAACCTTATGCCATTTTAGTTATGAGAGGTCTGACAATATTGTGTTTAAAAGATTTATTGATAACTATACGCCAAAAAAGTTAGACGACACTTTGATTCTACGCAGAGAAGACAAGGGGCAAGAGCTCGATCTTTGGCAGGAGTTGGAGATTTTTTAACATTTACAACCTACAGATACTTACTTATTAGATGATTAGCTCCACCTCGCGTGCAGACAGTTTTTCGAAGGCTTTAAACCAATATTGTCAAAAAAATTTAACAGTCAGTGGTAACCTCAAAATTCTATTTTATTTGATTTTAAGCTTTTATAATTTGTTATTAACGTGCATTGACTACTGACGCTGTATCATTGTCACTCGGCGCACGCGTCACTTGTCATGTTTACCTGGCGTCCGCGTCTTGCTAAGACTGTCAGTCGGCGGTTAGCACGCCGCGCAATCTGCCATTTTGTATCACGATTTTCTGCTACAAAAAACTGTTTGGGAAACTTCGTTCAGTGAACCGGGTTAAATGTGTCAAAGGGGCTTTTCTGAATGATGAAGACTTCAGAGAAGAGGAGAGGTCACATCTGTTATTTGTGACCCCAATGAAATCCTGCAGTTACGAACACTTGTCTTATTCTGATTGATGCGTCCTCTGCAAGGAAAGAGACGAAGACGAGAACTCGGTGGAAATGTAAAGCAGCTAGAAACTAATCCTCGTAAGAAATTTGCAAGTAAAACCCCGACATGGATTATGCATATTTCAGCGTCGTAGCTATACGTTTTCCGGCGGAAATTACCTCGTATGAAATATTCAGTAAGCGTCCTTAAGCCCCCACTCGTGGGTCTTCACTACAACATTACCTTGCCCGTGAGCTGCGTATAAATGAGGAAGCTACCTGTTCTTTTGTCTGGTAATGAGGTGAAATTACAGCGTTAGACCTAAAAGCCGAGGATCACAAGAAAAAAGGGACACTGGTTTTTCTAATTCTCCGGCCATGTTTCGATGTGTTTACTCGCTTAAGTAATGAGGTTGGATCCGTGTGTCGAGTGTATTAGAAAGATCTGGAGGGGGTGAGCAGTGCGGCGACCCTCGCATTAAGTAAACTTTTTATATATTTGCTATTTCTTGATAGTGTATAAATGGTTAAGTGTTTGATAAATTACTAGGAGTGAAAAAAATGCTGGTATATTTCTCTTTAAGCCTGGGGTACGCAATGAACTTTGCGTAAGTGGAGCAAAATATTTCATCTGATGTTCTGAGAACAGTCACGGTAGCTAAATGACCAACAAAAGTCTATTGTAATTTGAAACGCTGTCAGAGTCTCTTGACCTACTCTAAAAACTGATCTAAAAGCGATAAATAATACTATTCGCACATATGTACTGTCACCTGTCTGAGTATTAGTTCTCAAGTTAATTTCCTTAAATGTTAGAATAAATTGACCTTAAATTACTCAGGTAACGTATGCATGTCCAAGGGACAGAATGTTTTAAAGTTGCCTTAATAGCATTACCCCAAAGTAAAAGAGAGAGCCACAACATGAATCATTTCAAGAAAGTAACCCTAAGACTTCGTATATTTAAAATAATTACTGGCATTTAGTAGTTTCGTAAGACACTTTCAGTTCGTCATGTCTTTGCAGTTACGTGTTCCACATTTAGCCACATGTAGTATTATTTCCATAAAGGCCTGAGCTATTGAAATCCATCTGTACAGGCCTGGAAATGTCGGTCGAATACTGCACTCCGGCGTCAACAATGTCAGTTCCGATGGCTGCCGCCAAATTGTTGCGAAAAGAAGTTGAGGAATTGTTTACGTGCTGCTCTACTATATGCGAACTCATTTATATATTTCACATCTCTATTCGGAATCGTAAATCGGACGTACGTATACGATACAGACCTCAAATTGTAAATCTGAACAAAAATAAATTTGGAAGCGCTTATAGAACTAGCAACTGTTCTTATAATCCTTCCTCTCCATGTGAAAGCCAACTCGCAACAATAAAGAATAATGATATTACAATTTTTATTCTACATCTTTATATATAAAAGCAGAAAGTCAGTGTGTTTGTGTGTATGTATTGTATACAAATCTACAGTTTTCTTCCAATGTTCATGAAATTTGGCACACGTAAGCTTCAATCCGGAAGGACGGTCGCCGTAAGTGTAATAATCACGTACAACATATACATTATTGTGTACATGGAACACATCTTCCGGAAGACGAAAACCGAATTTCGTAAACCGTTTTTCGCTGTCTTGTTTACATGGTATAGCTTGAATCGGATTTTCTAGCCCACATAGTATGGCGGCTGAAACGCAGCTGATGAAGTTCCTGATTTAGTCAGCATCATCGCTATTGTACTATATTTAAATACACAAATTCATGCTCACTCTTATATTTCCACTTTTATTTCACGTTAGAAAATGTCCCTCTGTCCATTTGGCTGAAAATTCTCAACAAGAAAACACAGCCTGACAAGCCAAAAACGCTTCAAACACGGTTGCGTTTTCATGGGCACGAAAATCGATTGTGGTACTGGAAAACCGCTTTAGAGAAGCGGATTTCCAGAATAGATTTTGGAGTGTTTACATGACCAACGAAGAGCGGAATTGAGAAATCGGTTTACGAAATCAGATTTTGGGAGCCCATGTAAACTGGGTGATAGTTCACGAGATGTGACGTCATAAACAATGAGATATGAGAAAAACTGCTGCATTACGTGACACTGTTGCACATTTCCTCCTAAACCACTGCACCGATTTCAACCAAATTTGTTACACACATTCCTTACCGTGAGGTAACAATACTGTCGGGGTAATAAGCACATACGGCACATGAGTCAGGATATACAATGTCATTAACAATACTGTTGCAAGAAACTGCCACATAATGCGACACGATTTTATTCACACACTATATAAGAATGAATTTATAATTTCTTCAGTACAAATTGTAATCGCCTGAAATTTTACACAGAGTATACACACATATAGCTGAATATTCTTTCGAAATTGTATCACAGTACGAAACATAGTTCATGAGATATAAGGGTATAAACAATAACGTTCATGGAAAAGCGCCCCATCACTCTTCAGGTTTTAATATATTTCTTTTTTAATACTAACCGTATTCGCAACGGAATTTACCGACATATGGCACTTGAGTATTTACCTGCAAAATTATAGAACTGTGCTATAAATAATTGGATAAATATAAGGTCATACACACTGCAATTCGTAAAAACCTGTCACAGCATGCACCACATTTTAAAACATTTACGTATATACTATTAAGCGACGCCTGTATTCCAGCCAGCTTAAGGAAATTTCTGAAACATGACAGAGCTGTTGATAACTTTGGACTGTTAAGCGCACTCGGCAGCAGACGAAGGCAGCACACCTCTACAGAGCTACACGGAAAGGAAGAGAATGAGACAGAATACTTCCAACAAATACCTATTGTATCGCACATTTCTAACTTTCAACTTCAAGAGACTGCAGTTTCCAGTGATACTAGCATTTTCTATTGCGATTAATAAATCTACACCACTGGCCATTAAAATTGCAACACCAAGAATAAATGCAGATGATAATCGGTTATTCATTGCACAAATATATTATACAAGAACTGACATGTGATTACATTTTCACGCAATTGGGGTGCATAGATCCTGCGAAATCAGTACCCAGAACAACAACCTCTGGCCGTAATAACGGCCTTGATACGCTTGGGCATAGAGTCAAACAGAGCTTGGATGGCGTGTACAGGTACAGATGCCCATGCAGCTTCAACACGATACCACAGTTCATCAAGAGTAGGATTGGCGTATTGTGACGAGCCAGTTGCTCGACCACCGGACGTTTTCGATTGGTGAGAGATCTGGAGAATGTGCTGGCCAGGGCAACAGTCGCTCATTTTCCGTATCCAGAAAGGCCCGTACAGGACCTACAACATGCGGTCGTGCATTATCATGCTGAAATGTAGTTATCGAAAGGAGGTTAGAGCCACGGGTCGTAACACATCTGAAATGTAACGGCCACTGTTCAAATTGCCGTTGGTGCAAACAAGAGGTGACCGAGACTTGTAACCAGTGGCACCCCATACCATCACGCCAACACATACGCCAGTATGGCGATGACGAATACACGCTTCTAATGTGTGTTCACCACGACGTCGCCAAACATGGATGCGACATCATGATGCTGTAAACAGAACCTGGATTTATCAGAAGAAAATGACGTTACTATCCATGCATCCAGGTACGTTGTTGCGTATACCATCGCAGGCGCTTCTGTCTGTGATGCACCTTCAAGGGTAACCGCAGCCATGGCCTCCAAGCTGATATTGCATGCTGCTGCAAATGTCGCCAAACTGTTCGTGAATATTGTTATTGACTTGCAAACATCCCCATCTGTTGATCCAGGGATCAAGACGTTGCTACACGGTCCGCTACAGCCATGCGGATACCTGTCATCTCGGCTGCTAGTGATATGAGGCCGTTGGGATGCAGCAAGGCGTTTTTTATTTCTCTCCAGAACCGACCGATTTCATATTCTGCTAACACTCATTGGATCGCTACCAACGCGAGCAGCAATGTCGCGATACAATAAACTGCAATTGCGATAGGCTACAATCCGACCTTTATCAAAGTCGGAAATGTGATGGTACGCATTTCTCCTCCTTACTCGAGGCGTAACAATAACGTTTCACCAGGCAACGCCGGTCAACTGCTGTTTGTGTATGAGAAATAGTTTCGAAACTTTCCTCATGTCAGTACGTTATAGGTGTCGCCAACCTAGTGTGAATGCTCAGCTAATTATTTGCATATCACCGCATTTTCTTCCTGTCGGTTAAATTTCGCGTCTGTAGCACGTTATCTTCGTAGCAATTTTAATGGCCAGGAGTGTATGATAGTGTAATACGCGTCTACGTGATAAATTTTCTGGATTGAAGTGAACATGCTGTTGAATTCTTCCTTCCAGGAGCCAAGGGTACATTATAGGATTAATGCAATTCGCAACGAAATTACTTGTCAGATAAAGAAAATGACAATTATTACTACAGTACGGTTCATGCTAGCCCGTTAGCAGTGGACGATCGGCGGCGTGTCTGTTTGGGCGTGGGCTGATCCCGGAGCGGAGCGTAGGCGGAGGAGTTTCTGGAACGCTGCGGATGCCTCGTCTTGGTCTGCACTGCACTGAGACAGAGAGACCCTAGGAGTATCAGAGTCCGCCGTCTGCCTGCATAGTTCAGATGGTGAGCACCTGTTTGTCTGATCTGTAACTGTCAAAGGACCGCCGTACACTTGCGAACTCCAGGCATTGCTCCAGTCATTTGCTAGAGCTATTCTGCCTGCTGGAGAATCAGAGCCCGCCCACGTAAACTAGCTTTTGAACTGTTCTACCACCTTCCCCTCAATTTGTTCGACTCGTTACGTATATTCGCAAAGTGTCTCACCGATCATGAAATAATATTAATGACAATTGAAACGTAAGACTCCGTTGCCCACGTGTTAATGTGTATCATCGTCCCCCACGTGGGACCTGTACCGATCTCACTCATATATCTACATCTACATCTACATGGGATACTCTGCAAATCACATTTTAGTACCTGGCGAAGGGTTCATCTAACCACCTTTATATTTTTTTCTCCCATTCCATTCTCGAATAGTACGCGGGAAGTAAGAACACCTGAATCTCTCCGTTCGAGCTCTGATTTCTCGTATTTTACATTGATCATCATTTCTACCTATGTAAGTGGGAGTCAACAATATATTTTCGCATTCGGAGGAGAATGTTGACGATTGCAGTTTCCTAAGTAGCCCACGCCGCAGCGAGAAGGACCGCTGTTGTAATGATTCCCATCCCATATCCTGTATCATTTCCGTAACGCTTTCTCCCTTGCATCGTGACGATACGAAACAAGCTGCCCTTCTTTGGACTCTTCAGATGTCCTCTGTCAAACCCACCTGATAAGGATCCCACACTTGGCAGCAAAACTCCAAAAAAGGACGGACAAGCGTAGTGTATGCAGTTTCTTTAGTAGTTCTGTTGCATCTTTTAATGGTTCTGCCAACAAAACGCAGTCTCTGGTTCGCCTTTCCCTCGACATTATCTACGTGTTCTTTGCAGTTTAAGTCTGAAGTAATGATAATCCTAGGTATTTTGTGTAGTTTACAGCCTTCACGTTTGATTGATTTATCTTGTAAGCAAAGTTTAACGGATTTCTTTTCGTATTCATGTGGACGACTTCCCACTTCTCATTATTTATTCAATTGCCAATTTTTACACCATAGTGATATCATATTCAGATCGTTCTGCAGTTGGTATTGATCTTCAGATGATATCACCAGACGGTAAATGACGGCGTCACCTAAGAGAGCTGCTTAGATTTTCTCCCACATCGTTTATGTAAATAAGGAACAACAGAGGACCAAAAACACTACCCTGTGGAACGCCCGCTATTACCTCTGCTTTAGTCGATGCCTTACCATCGATTATTGCGAACTGCGTCCCATCTGACAGGAAATCCCATATCCAAATTTGGGGCGATTTGCTATAACCACGTAATTTGATGAAAAACCGTTTGTGAGGTACGTTGTCAAAAGCCTTCTGGAAATCAAGGAATCGATTTGCGAACCCTTGTCGATAGCACCCATCACTTCGTGTGAGTAAAGAGCCGATAGTGTCTTTTAATCACAATGGACCAGCGTCAAGCTATCAGACTATAAATTCGGGGATCCTTCTGCATATAATCTAAATCAGAAGCCTAAAGGAGCAATACTTTGACATTTAGAGCATAAAAACGAGTAACAAGCTTGTAGTCATTTCAGAAAACTATTAATAATTTGAATAAGATGGTACAGAATTTGTAAGCATCATCATCCACTACAGTTTGCAGCCTGTCCAGGTCTTCTTAGAACACAGACCTCTCCACCACTCGCCGTACTACTACCACCTTTCCACTTGAACTTTGTCCCATTCTTCTCTCATCCGCACTACTTCCTTTACTCCCATTATCCATCTATCTCTTGGTCTTCCTCTTGGTCTCCTGCCTACTACTTCCATCTCATATGTTTTGTCTGGAATCCTGCCATCTTCCATTCCATCGCAGTCTTGACTGCTCTATGGTCTCTTTAGAGGTTTCTCCTTCACTATTTTCCTCGCCTTCTCTTTTCTCATTCTATACATTCTGGTTACACCAATCCTGATTTTTCGAAATTTAATCTCACACGCCTGTATTCTGTTCGCCTGCCTTTTCTTCATAACCCAAGTTTTGATGCATCCTATCATTCGTCCAACTTTCTTCAACCACACTTCCCAGATTCTTAAAACTGCCCACCCCATTTACCATTTCCCCTCCAATCTCTACATCTTCTGCTACTCTTTCTTTATTCCTTGTTGTCACCATTATTTCACACATAGTAGCATTACATTTCGTTCCATACTGATCCACCACCTCCTCCCAAACATTTATTCTCTCTTGTACTTCTCCTTCTCGATTATCCGACACCATTTGTCAACTGCAACATCATAAACCCATAGTTTTCATATCCTCTCCCATTCGTGTTGCAACACCTGTCATTATTTCATCCATCAAAAAAATTAAAAATAAAATAAAAGAAACTCAATTTTAGAGCTACCTTGTTGCCCTTACAAGAAGATATATTTACAAAAATGACAAATTTTCGTCTAAAATTCAGACTTCGGTTAACTTATTCGAAACTTTCTTGACAATTGACATCAGAAACAGTATAATACCCTACAAACTTCCGAAATCGTATAATAATACATATACAAGCAGTACGTTACAGACACCGCAAATAAATACAAACTCGAACAAAAACAACAGTTCTTTTTACCCAGTGTTACAATTTAGGTAACTAACAAAAAAGTCCCTTGTATACTTTAACCAAATCCATGAACCACAGACATTGCCTACATGGAGTGGCTTGCGTGCCTCATCGATATAGATAGCCGTACCGTAAGTGCAACCACCGCAGAGGGGTATCTGTCTAGAGGCCAGAAAAACGTATGGTTCCTAAAGAGGGGCAGCAGCCTTTTCAGTAGTTACAGGGGCAACAGTCTGGATGATTGACTGAGCTGGCCTTGTAACATCAGCTAATGTGGCTTTGCCACACAGTTACCGCTAACAGCTGAAAGCAAGGAGAAACTACAGTCGTTACTTTTCCCGAGGACATGCAGCGTTACTGTATGAGTATCTGATGATGGCGCCTTCTTGGGTAAAATATTCCGGACGGGGACTATTCAGAAGGATGTCATCAAGGAAAACAAAACAGGCATTCTACGGATTGGAGCTTGGAAAGTTGTAACCTTTAATCGCGTAGGTAAGTTAGAAAATTTGAAAAGAGAAATGGGTAGGTTCAAGTTAGATATGATAGGGATTAGTGAAGTACAGGGTTATAAACACGAAATCAGTTGGTGGTAACACGGGAGACACAAATCAACACCGACCACAGTAGTACAAGTTTATATGCCAACTAGTAGATTAAAACTTAAGAGACTGCAGAAAGGCAGAAAAGTTAGGATATGTAACCTGGACAAACTGAAGGAACCAGAGGTGCTTCAGGGTTTCAGATGGAGCATTATGCAAGGGTTGGCTGAAATGGGAGAAAGTGATACAATAGAAGAAGAATGGGCAGCTCTGAGACAGTAGTGAAAGCAGCAGAGGACTATATAGGCAGAAGGGAACAGGTCAAATAGAAATCCCTTGATAACACAGGATTCACTGAACATAATGGATGAGAGGAGAAAAAATAAAAATGCATCAAATGAAGCAGGCAAAAGGGACTACAAACATCTAAAAAATGAGACTGATACGAAGTGCAGACTGGCTAAGCCGTAGTGGCTAGAGTACAAATGCAGTATCATAGGAGAATGTATAACCAGAGGAAAGGTAAATACCGCCTACAGGAAAAAAAATATTTGGAGACAACAAAAGCAGCTGTATGAATATCAAGAAGTCAGACGGAAAACCAGTACTAATCACAGAGGGGAAAGCTGAAATGTGAAAGGAATTATACAGAGCTTGTACAAAGGAAATAAACTTGACAGCAGTATTCTAGAAATGGAAGACGAAGTGGAGGAGGAGGAGATAGGTGATTTAATACTGCGAGAAGAATTTGACAGTGAGCTGAAAGATCTGAGTCGAAACAAGGCCCATGGATTAGATAATATTCCGTCTGAGCAGCTTACATCGTTAGGAGAGCGAGACATGAAGAAATTGTTCTACCTGATAAGCACGATGTATGAGACAGGGGACATATCCTCAGACTTCACGAAAAATATAGTTATTTAAATTCCAAAGGAAGCAAGTGCAGACAAATGTGACAATTCCAGAACTGTAAGTTTAATGAGTCATCGTTGCAAAATACTAACACGAATTATTTACAGACGAATGAAGATACTTGTGGAAACCGACCTTGGTGAGGATCAGTTTGGATTTTGGAGAAATGTAGGACCGCGCGAGACAATACTCACATTACGACTTATTTTATAAGATAGATTAAGGAAAGGGAAACCTACAATTTTAGCATTTTTAGATTTGGAGAGAGATTTGACAATGTCGTCTGGAATAAACTCTTTCTAATTCTGAAGGTAACAGCGGTACAATATAGGGAGCGAACAATTATATTCCACTTATGGAAAAACAGAGCGGTTATTGGAAGGGACGCAGACGTTAGGAAGTGTCTAAGACTAGGTTTAGCCTTTCCCTAATGTTGTTGAATGTGTACATTGAGCAAGCAGTGAAGGAATGCAAGACTAAATTTGGAGAGAGGAAATTAAAGTTCAGCCAGAAAAAATAAAAAGTTTGCGGTTTGCCGATGACATAGTAATTCTGTCAGAGACCGCAAAGGATCTGGAAGAGCAATTGAATGGAATGGATAGTGTCTTGAAAAGAGGGTATAAAAAGAACATCAACAAGAGTAAAACATGGATAATGGAATGTAGCGTCAGAAAGTCAGGCGATGCTGAAGGAATTAGATAAGGTAATGAAACAATAAAGGTAGTAGATGAGTTTTGTTATTTGGATAGTAAGATAACTTCTCATGGTCGAAGTAAAGAAGATATAAAATGCACAATGACTATGCGAAGAGATGCGTATCTGAAGAAGGGAAATTTGTTGACATCCAATATTAATTTAAATGTTAGGACGTCGTATCAGAAAGCATTTGTCTGGAGTGTAGCATTGTATGGGAGTGAAACTTGGATGATAAAGAGTTCAGAAAAAAAGGTGATAGAAGCTTTCGAAATGTGGTGCTACACACGAATGGTGAGAATTACATGGGTAAATAACGTAATTAATGAGGAGGTGCTTAACCCAATTGGGGAGAAAAGAAGTTTCTGGCATATCCTGACTAAGAGAAGGGATAAATTGGTGGGACACATTCTGAGACATCAAGGAATCGTCAACTTAAAATTAGAGTGAAGTGTGTGGGGTAAAAGTCGTAGAGAGAGACCGAGGGACGAATACAGTAAGCAGATTCAAAAGGATGTAGGTTGCCGAAGATGAAGAGACTTGCAGAGGACAGGGTAGCGAGGAGAGCTGCATCAAACCATTCTGCGGGCTGAAAACTATAACACATAGTTTCAATCTTTACCGCAGTGGAATGGCTCTGCGCTCTAAGGAACCTTATTGCGGAGCGCGCCGTTTCTCCCCGTCGGAGGTTCGAGTCTTCACTCGGGCATGGGTGCGTGTGTTATCCTTAGCTTAGTTTAAGTCAAAGTAGTTTGTAAGCCTAGGGGCTGATAAGCACAGTCGTTAAGTCCCATAGATTTACAATCATTTGAATATATTCTTTAAATTCTTGGAAATTGAAAGAATTTTCTTTTATACCTGAGATCTGTGCCGACTGAAACTACGGTTTTTGTTCAGTGAGCAAAAAAGATAAGTGTTACTCAGCCGTTGCAACTGAGGAGGAAGATGAGGAGTAAGCTATTTGAGGTGGTGGGAGGCAAGCTGTATGAATGGAGAGGGGAAGTGCTCTTGAGGTATACAATGACGCCACGTAGGCGACCGGGGATTAAGGTGAAATCAGTAATTACTACACTAATGTTAGCTGCCCATAACGATGATCAGACATGTTGGTCAACCTTATATAAATTTGTGTAATAATGAACGGAACACGAAATACAGGTGCCAGTATAACATATAGATTATTACTATTATTTATTTACTTACTCCATTTAGCTGAATGTACGTATTATGAACGACGTTTGTGAGCCTCGGTATAGAAATATCTGAAATACAAATTCCGCCAACAATATAGTCAGTTGATAAATAAAGCAATGCTGAATTGTCAGGAGGATCAAAAGCTTCATATGGGAACTCTAAATGTAGATTTCTTCCATGTATATTTGATCATGGTGTTGATTGTAGCCGCGTCGGAGTAGCCGAGCGTTCCAAGGCGCCTTGCCGAGGAACGCGCCACTGCTAGCCGTCGGAGGTTCGCCTCCTCCCTCGGGAAAGGATTTAATTGTTCTCCTTAGCATGAGTTAGTCCAAGTAGTGTGCAAGCCTAGTAAATGTTGACCAGTGTAGTTAATACATCGCATAGATTTGCAAACATTTGAACATTTGAATTGTTGATTGTAGGTGCACTGAAATGATATAGATAAATACATGAATTATCACGAAAGCTGGGCAGGAACGACGTCAATTAGATCGATTGCTAGTAATTATGAAAGATAGCAAATGACCATGTGCGACTTCGTCAGCACGCCGTCTGTGCACAATATATAATAAATTGTGTTCAGTGGCCATTCAAATTGATACACCACGAAGATGGCGTGCTACACATGCGAAATTTAACCGACAGAAAGAAGATGCTTATAATATTCAGATGATTAGCTTTTCATATCGTTCACACATGGTTGGTCCCAGTGGCGACACATACAATGTGCAGACATGAGAAAATTTTCCAACCAATTTCTCATACACAAACAGCAGTTGGCCGGCGTTGCCTGCTAAAATGATGTTGTGATGCCTGGTATAAGGAGGACAAATGCGTACTATCACTTTGACAAATATCGGATTGTAGTCTATCACGAATACGGTTAATCGTATCGCGATACTGCTGCTCGCGTTCGTCGTTAGCAGAATATGGAATCGGTGGGTTCAGGACGGCAATACGGAACGCCGTGCTGGATCCCAACGGCATCGTATAACTGGCAGTCAATGTAACAGGCATGTTATCCGCATGGCTGTAACGGATCGTGAAGCCACGTCTCGATCCCTGAGTCAACTAATGGGTACATTTGCAAGACAACAACCATCTGCACGAACAGTTCGAAGACGTTTGCAGCAGTATGGACTGTCAGCTCGGAGGCCATGCCTGCGGTTATCCTTGAAGGTGCATCATAGACAGGAGCGCCTGCGATGGTGTACGCAACAACGAACCTGGGTCCACGGATGGCAAAACGTCATTTTCTTCGAATGAATCCAGGTTCTGTTTACATCATCATGATGGTCACATCTGTGTTTGGCGACATTGCGGTGAACGCACATTGGAAGTGTGTATTCGTCATCGCCATACTGGCGTATCATCCGGCATGATAGTATTGGGTGCCATTGGTTACATGTCCCGCTCACCACCTCTTGTTCGCATCAACGGCACTTTGAACAATGGCCGTTACATTTCAGATATGTTACGAACCGTGGCTTTACCCTTCATTCAATCCATGCGAAACCTTGCATTTCAGCAAGATAATGCACGACCGCATGTTGCAGGTTCTGTAGGGGCCTTTCTGGATACGGAAAATGTTCGACTTCTGCCCTGGTCAGCACATTCTCCAGACCTGTCACCAATTGAAAACGTCTGGTAAATGCTGGCCAAGCAACTGTTTTATAACAATACGCCATCAGTAGTCTTGATGAACTGTGGTGTTGTGTTGAAGCAGCATGTATCTGTACACGCCATCCAAGCTCTGTCTAACTCAATGCCCAGGCGTATTAAGGCCGTTATTACGGCCAGAGGTGGTTATTCTAGGTACTGATTTCTCAGGATCTATGCACCAAGACTGCGTGTCAGTTCTAGTATAAAATATTTGACCAATGAATACCCGTTTATAATCTACGTTTCTTCTTGGGGTAGCCATTTTAATGGCCAGTAGTGTATTACAAAAGTGCTTCAATGAACCCTTTGCCATTCACTTATGAGTGTTTCGCAGATTGTTTATGTAGATGTGGATGCCCAAATATTTGCTGAGGAAGCCTGAATGGAGACAGAAGTAGTTGGTTCCAAACACTCCCGCTCTTCTTCTCCCCCCCCCCCCCCCTCCCACACACACACATATTTCCGTCATTCTGTTGAGTAGGAAGATATTCATCGTTTAAGCACTCTGATAGAACCATTTTCTGCTGATACAGATACGCTCGCGTTCCGATGAAAACTTCGCCCCTCGCCGTTTTCGCGATGTGAAATTCTCGGTCCGGCTCCAGTGGATCACTTGCCCTCGGGCGGGCGCCTTCATTTTCCTGGAGAGTTTTCTGATCGTTCGGCCCTCTCACCTCGCGAGTGGTGCTCGAGAATCAGAGAAGGCTCAGGGCGCGGTTGAGGAGCCAATTAGCGAAAAAGGACTCAGCGGGGAGCGGTCCGTTACTTAGCAACCGCCTGCGGGTCGCCAGTGAGTCGATCGCTAACGCGACAAGTTTTCTCCGCACTTAAACGAGACAGCAACAGCTACAGAGAACGCCGTCTCTGAAGCTGTTGATTAACAAATTTAATGCGAAATTTATTCACCATGGTGAATCTTTTCCGTAACCACTGTACTAGTTATGGACATACTTCGAAATGTTGATACAGCCAAGATAAATTTTTACCAGACCCGGACTCGAATCCAGACTTCCCGCTTTTCGTGAGATCTTTTATTCCTCTTAGGCTATAAACTCTCGTGAGCTGGACGTATCCTATCTTCTATATGCCAGTTTGTCTACTATACCGTGTGATCAAAAAGTCACTATAAATTTGGAAACTTAAAATAAACCACGGAATAATTAAGATAGAGAGGTAAAAATTGACACACATGCTTGGAATGACATGCGGTTTTATTAGAACAAAAAATATATAGTTAAAACAACGTCCGACATAGCGTTTCATCTGATCAGAAAAGCAATACTTAGCATAACAAATTAAGACACAGCAAAGATGATGTTCTTGACAGGAAATGCTCAATATGTTCACCATCATTCCTCAACAATACCTGTAGTCGAGGAATAACGTTGTGAACAGCACTGTGAACCATGTCCGGAGTTATGGTGAGGCAATGGCGTCGGATGTTGTCTTTCAGCATCCCTAGAGATGTCGGTCGATCACGATACACTTGCGACTTGAGGTAACCCCAAAGCCAATAACCGCATGGACTGAGGTCTGGTGACCTGGAAGGCCAAACATGACGAAAGTGGCGGCTGAGCACACAATCATCACCAAACGACGCGCGCAAGAGATCTTTCACGCGTCTAGCAATTGTAGTGACTTTTTGATGACCCGGTACAACCTCTGCCAATAACGTTCGGTGAATGATGTCATAACTGTGAATCGGGCGACGCAGACGAATCACAACTGTGAACATACATCGCGGCCGGTGTTGATAACCTGCCTCTACCGTGGTTCAGTTGAACACCGTGTGTTCACTGTTTGACCTGTAGGAAGAAATGCTTGGTTTGTGCGTTGGTTCCGATTTGAAAATAAGACAATAAACGAGCAAAATATCAATAAAAATTATTTTGAGATTGGAAAGACACCTAATGAAACACATGCTACCCTGGTACGTGTTGATTGAAAATTTAAATTGTTATAGCTTTAGTATAACTTCTTTAATATTGGAAATGTAAAATATGTAGAACGCCTGGTTAGGTGTAAGAGATGGCCTGAAGGCTAATTTAAATAAATGTGGATCTCTCACTGTCAATAAAGAGTGGGTACCAGGGGCTCGCCCCTTTTCGAAGATACCGAGAAGTGTTTCTGACAGTCTCTGTAGCGCCCGCCATCAGTGACGAAAACATTGAGAATGTGAGGACATTAATGACGAACTATCGTCGATTAGTAGTGCACAGGGAAGCGTGAGAACTGCAGATTAGTCGCGAATCCGTGCGAGAAATCCTTACCCAGAAGTTAGGAAAGAAGAAATCATGTTGTCGTCTTCTGCCCCATCACTTGTTCAAATGTTTGTATAGTCTATGGGACTTAACTACGGGGTCATCAGTCCCTAAACTTAACAAGCTACTTATGAGCTACTTACGAACTAGGACGGCACAAATATCAATGCCCGAGGGGGGATTCGAACCCCCGACCGTAGTGGCCGTGCTGACCGTGACTGGAGCGCCTCAGTCCCCTCGTCCACCGCAGCCGGCCCCATCACTTGACTATCATAAGCATGCACGTTTAGAATCTTTCCAGGATTTTGCCGAAACGGTGGATACGACATCCTATTTCTTGAACCATATTGTCACTGGGGATAAAACTTGGTGTCTCCGGTACGATGAACATGGACTGGCGTTCTCCTTCATAACGTCGTCGGAAAGAAGCTCATAGCCGCATAATCAAGCATTAAATCGATACTCGTTACCTTGTTCCATAGTAAAGGCATTAAAAACAAGAAATTTCTGTCTTAGGAAACGGCGTTTAGCTCCTTCTAAAGGAGGCTGAAATATTCAACCCTTTTCATGCAGTGTCTACGCAGGGTACGACCACAGTACACACAACACAGTTCCTGTTTTTTTTTCTTCACGACCACGTTCCCCCAGACACAGCCAATATCGTCTACCCTCCGCTAAAACTTGCTTTGAAAATAAAGCCATTTGGCGATATTCCTGACATCCAACGAAATGTGACAAGGCTTTTGAACACTAGACCAAAGGAAGACGTCATGCGTTCAGTACATGCATCGCAAAGCTCAGCGGTACATAGTTATGCGACGACAGAAAAGTAACTGTACTGCGTAGTTTATTTGCGATAATGTAACATGACTGTTCACCTAACTTTATTGCCACATACACTACTGGCCATTAAAACTACACTAATGGCCACTAACACATCTGAAATGTAACGGCCACTGTTCAAACTGCAGTCGATGCGAACAAGAGGTGACCGAGACGTGTAACTAAAGGCACCCCATACAATCACGCCGGGTGATACGCCAATATGGCGATGACGAATACATGCTTCCAACGTGCGTTCACCGCGTTGTCGCCAAACACGGATGCGACCACCACGATGCTGTAAAATGTACCTGGATTCATCCGAGAAAATGACGTTTGCCATTCGTGCACCCAGGTTGTCGTTACGTACGCCATCGAACGCGCTCCTGGCTCTCGAATTAAATTTCCTTAAATTCAACCAAGCTATCTCCTCATTCATTTCTTTTTCCCAGTCAATTTCACCTAAATTTCTGTCTTACTTTTCCTACTACCGAGTTGCAATCGCCATCACTATCAAGTCTTCGTCTCCCTTAATTTTCTGAATAATTTCTTTTATCTACTCATACATTTCTTCGATGTCATCATCGGTAGAGTTAGTTGGCATATAAAGTTGTACTACTGTGGTCGTGTTGGATTTGTGACTATATTTGCTATGATAATGCGTTCACTATGCTTTTCATAGTAACTTACCCAAATTCCTGCTCCTGCGTTACCACCAACTGATTTCGTGTTTAAAACCCTGTACTCTCCTGACCAGAAATCCTGTTCATCCTACCAACAAACTTCACCCAACCATATCTAACTTTAAGCTATCCATTTCTCTTTTCAAATTCTCTGACTAACCTACGCGATTAAGGGTTAGAACATTCCACGCTCCGATCCGTAGAATGCCTGTTTTGTTTTTCTTGATGACGACATCCTCCTGAGTAGTCCCCGCCCGGAGATCCGAATGGGGGACTATTTTACCTCCGGAATATTTTACCCAAGAAGACACCTTCATCATAGATTCGAGTGTTGGCTACGGAGGTGAACTGACGCGTACATTTTCCGAGCTTACGCACCTGTGCTGATTTGTTATTTGTATATCGACTGTGCGTGTATCGTGTTTATCTGTCGGTTATTTTGTTACCGGTGAACGCGTGGAAGTGTTCGTACAGTTGTCCGTGGCATTTCCGTAAAGAATTTAAGGTATTTCGATTTGTCAACAAACCGACTAGGTTAGTGGTCGGCCATGGCTGGTTCCACGACCGGATACGCGGCGGCGCTGCGGTCACCGCCTCGAGTCATCGAAACACCGATGCAGCGTGCCGATGCTGCCACCTCGCGGTCGCCGCTGCCGCCGCCGGCCACAGCGCGCCTCCAGGCGTCTGCCGGCTCTGACAACACCATCTCTCCCGACAAGGCGGTTCTCGTCGAGAATGTACCTAACACCGTCATTGATGACTACTTGAAAGCGGTGAGTGCTATTATCCCTGCTTCAGATATTACGCACTGTTCCCGCATTGTCGGTGGGAATATCTGTATTTTCCTTCGACAAGTCGATCACGTTGATCGCTTAGTACAAGAAGGTGACATTACAATTAAAGGAACTTACTTCCCTGAGGCGTATCAAAAGTTCAAGCACTCGTATTGTTTTTTCGAATGTGTTTCCTTTCATTCCTTCTAGCTCAATTCTGACCGCAATGTCTAAATATGGTCGTGTCCTTGGAATTATGCGTGAAATACCGTCTGGGTCAAAGATCTCTGGTTGTGCTCACATTAAGTCTTTCAGACGTACTGCACAGTTTATTATTGATGATATCAACAAAGTACCATCAAGATTACAGGTTCAATTTGAAGGCAACATTTACACTGTTTATTTATCGATGGATGACGTAGTTTGCTATCATTGTAAAGCTCCAGGTCACGTAAAGGCAAACTGCCCTAATGTTGTCAATGAAACCAACAATGTCACTAATATTGACAATGTCAATGACTTCCCTGCTCTTCATCGGTAAATATGCCACTGAGACAGGCAGATGCTATGCAGCAAATACCGCTCAGGATGGAACAAGTTGACAACATCTCTCCGCCTACAGTATTGAAATTACTTCCGGAACACACGAAGAGACGTCGTTCTATTTCTGATGAGGGAGCCCCAGAACGTAAAACAAAGAATTCTGAAACTTTTGATAACTCACTAGCATCGGATATTTGCCACGAAGATCCGGCAACAGATATTCAAAGTTCCGATGTCACTACAGACGAAACAGTTGTTTTTCAGACTGCGACTTTCAGCATTGCGCCATCTGCAGTGTCAGGAGATCATCTCCAGTCTGCAACAACATCCTGTGAGGCAGCCCCTGCCTTCTCTTCTACAGAGTCCCACCAGAACCCTCTTCAGCCTTCAATTATAGAACGTAAAGACGACTACGATGGTAAAAATTCTGACTGTGCTTCAGTTGTATCAGATATATCCATGGATGACATGTCGCATTGTGCTGAACATGCTGATGAGGATCCCTTATCAGCAGAAGAATTCAAATCGTTTGTGAAGGCTACCAGGAAATGTAAAAAAGTGCTACCAATCGCCAAAAAATACACAAAGGATTATGCAGCCTTGAGACAAATGATTGACAAACACCTCGTCAGGGTAAAAGACAAGAATGTACGCAGCAAATTACAAAAGTTGTCCCAGGCTTTACAAAAGGAAACAGGATACAAAATTGATCAAAGTCGCATCCATGATAAAACACAACACGAACACTAATAATGCACCTTCAAATGATGTACTGAATCCAAGACACCACATTAAATGCACGCAAGTAAATCTACAGCATTCTCGAGCGGCTACAGATAATCTTATGGAGTATATAGTACAACACAATATTGACATCATATTTATTCAAGAGCCCTACTGTTTGAACAATAACATCGCTGGGATAGGAAGAAAGTACAGAATATTTAGCACCGGAAATACGAGGAAGAGAGCAGCAGTGGTCGTCACCAACAAATTCATAGACGCTATAATGCTGCGTCAACTTTCAGATGAAGACACGGTGCTCTTGGAAGTCACTATAGGTTCTCACACATTTTATGCAGTCAGTATGTATATGGATATTAAGCATGACATCGGTATGGATTTTAGTAAAATAGATAACATTTTAAAACTTAATAATGGAACTGGTGTGCTCATTGCCGTTGACAGCAACGCTCGGTCATCTATGTGGCACGATAGAATTACCAATGAACGAGGGAGAGAAATGGAAGCATATTTGAGTGTTAATAATCTTTATATTATGAATGAAAAAAGTGACATTACAACTTTCGAGAGCAGTACTGGGAAAAGTAATGTGGATCTAACTTTAACTAATGATTGTCTCGTACAGTCATTGCATGACTGGGAATGCTGTCACGACGAAAGTTGCTCAGATCATCGAATTATCACATTCAATATAGGTACAGATTCAGTACAACGCAATGATAATGGATACCACAATTTCAAGTACATAGTCAATAATGCTAATTTTAGAGTTTTTGAAGAGTCAATTGTTAAAGAACTAGAACAGCAATTTCTAAATCAATCTGCCCCAATGACTTTACTCGACATGGACAAAGAATTAAGTATGGTGGCGAAAAGGGAAACGAATATCGATGGGTTAGTGACCGACTACGAATCAGCTATAGACACAGCATGTAAGAATGCCTTCAAAATAAAGGATCTTTTACGAGTGAAATCAAAAAAGCGGTCGGTTCCATGGTGGACAATCGAATTAACGATTCAGAGGAAAAAAACAAATCCTGTCAGGCGATTGTATCAAAGAACGCAGAATGACGAGGTATTAAGAATTCAGCGAAGAGAGTTTTATCTTAAGCAGAAGAAGGAATACACAGAAGCTAAACTACGATCTTGGAAGGAATATTGTAGTTTTACGTCTGGCAACAATCCGTGGAATGCAGTCTATCGTTTGGCGTCAGGAAAACTACGGAACACTTCATTCATGACAACCCTACAGAAAGAAGATGGCGCGATGACAGTAAACCGAGAGGATACACTCAACTCCATGATGGATTACTTCATTCCACTGGATTACGAGGACGAAGATACTGAATACCATAAAGATGTTAGGTACGTTACCGAAACCATTGTAATTACAAACAAAGATAAAGATTTCACAACGGAGGAAATTCGTACTGTAATGGAACAGCTGAATCCTAAAAAGTCTCCAGGAGAGAATGGCATAAATAGTTTAGTTCTACTGAGGGTGTTTAATATATTTCCTCAATTTGTTACTACGATCTACAATCGTTGCCTTCAAATGGCATGCTTCCCCAAACTGTGGAAGCGAGCTAAAATAATACCGATAGTTAAGCCTGGAAAGGAACAGAGCGCAGAAATCAAGAAGTATCGTCCAATAAGTCTTTTATACACTGAAGCAAAGATACTGGAAAAACTTTTAATAAATCGAATAATCCATTTCGTCTACTCCAGAGATCTTCTGCATAAGAACCAGTGCGGTTTTATCCCACAAACGAGTACGACTGACGCGCTAATGGCTGCAAAAGAATTTGTGGAGAGTAGTCTCACAACTAAAATGTGTGTCATTATGGTGAGTCTGGATGTACAGGGCGCCTTTGACGCAGCTTGGTGGCCAGGTATTTTAAAGACGTTGCGTTTGTTTAACTGTCCTGCAAATCTGTATAAACTTACACGTAGCTATTTCAGTCACAGAACGGCAAAGTTGAATGTCAACAACCTTCTCATAGAAAGATCGGCTACCAAAACATGCCCACAAGGTTCTTGTTGCGGACCCGGTTTCTGGAAAATATTATATGATCCCTTGCTTAAATTGCCTTACTCAGGACACTCTCTTGTTATAGCCTTTGCCGACGATCTGATTGTTCTAACAAAAGGAGAGAGTCCTCTTGCCGCTGAGAACATCTGTAACACAGACATGCAATTAATATCGACTTGTGCCAGTAATAATAAACTCCAATTCAATGAACAGAAATCAAAAGCTATACTTATCACCAGGAAAAGGAAATTTGCCTCATTCACAACCACAATATACCTTAATAACAAAGTGCTTTAGCAAGTAGACCATCTAAAATATCTGGGCGTTATAATCGACAGTAAGTTTACATTCAACAAACACGTTCAACATATTACAGATAAATGCACGGTCTTGATTAACGCTCTTTCCAGATCAGCAAGACTCAACTGGGGTCTGCGAGCTACACCACTGTAAACTATTTATAAAGGAGCAATACTACCTATATTATTGTACGGCTCACTGATGTGGATAGACGCACTAGAGCGACAATACAACCGTACCAAAATTAATAGAGTCCAACGGTTAATCAATTTAAAAATGGTTAAAGCTTACAGAACGACATCCAGCGAAGCACTTTGTGTTCTTTCAGATCTCATGCCTATAACACTTAAGATACAGGAAATAGCTAAATATTATAACCTGGTCAAAACCAAAGACGCCAAACAGACAATCGACATCGCCCTAGAGTACAGAAGCTGGGCACACCCAGCAGACTTTACAAGGATAATTGAGAAGGACGCCAGCAAAAGCTACGCTGTTGAAATATACACAGATGGAAGCAAATCAGACGACGGAGTGGGTTCGGGGATAGCAACATTTGTTAATAAGAGGCTTACTTACCAGATACAGCTAAAACTGTCTAATGAATGCTCAGACAATCAAGCGGAACAATTTGCCATCGTCAATGCTCTTGAGTTCATAAATAATCTCTCGAATACTGATACAACTGCAGTAATTCACACCGACAGCAGAATTACTTTGGACTCTTTGCGAAATCCGAAGAACCACAACTTCTTGATTGAAGAAATAAGAAGTAATATCAGAAGGTTGCAGACACACAACTGGCTGGTGCATTTCGAATGGGTTAAGGCACATCAAGGGATATGGGGAAATGAACTAGCTGACAACCTTGCTAAAAGAGCAGCTCGATCACGACAGTCAACACGCTATAAGAAAATACCTACAAGTGCCGTAAAGAAGAAGCTTCGAGAAGAGTTTAGAAACAAATGGGACATTGAGTGGCACAGAACAAAAAACGGGGGAAGCACTAAACCGTATTTTCCTACGATCCGACAACGTTTAATGATTAAACTTCCAATATCTCCGAAATTTACAGCTATGCTAACAGGTCATGGGAAACTGAAAGCCTACTATCAGCGGTTCAAAATAATTGAAGTCGGAACATGCACATGTAACAGTGCTGTCCAAACTATTGACCACGTGCTTTTTGACTGCTGCAATTTATTGAAAGAGAGGGACCATCTCAGGAAAAAAATAGCTGCCAAAGGAGGAGGATGGCCCATCAGTAAATATGACTTAGTACATAAATACACTACTGACTTTTACAATTTTTGTAATTCAATAAGATTTCCTAATGCATAAAACTTTTACAATTTTTGTAGTTCATTAAGATTTCCTAATGTATAAAATTGTTTGTTCCTTTGAAAACCCTGTCAACTTGTATACTGTACTTGTGTTTGTAAGAACATTTGATGTAACCCCTGAATCAAACCATCAAACATGTAATATTGCTATGTAATGGGGCATGTTAAATAATAAATAAATAAAAAAAAAAACACCTTCATCATACATTCATTAAGTAGAGCTACATGTCCTCGGGAGAAGTGAAGACTGTAGTTTACCATTTCTTTCAGCCGTTCGCAGTAACTGCATGACAATGACATGTTAGCTGATGTTACAAGGCCAGCTCAGTCAATCATCCAGACTGTTGCCCCTGTACCTACTGAAAAGGCTGCTGCCCCTCTTCAGGAACCACACGTTTGTCTGGCCTCACCACAGATACCCCTCCGCTGTGGTTGCACCTACGGTATAGTTATCTGTATCGTTGAGGCACGCAAGGCACCCCACCTCGGCAATGTCTGTGGTTCATGGGGTGGCGTAACTGAATAACAATCCGAATTAACATTCCTCATTGCTACAAAATAGTCATCGGGGTATGTGGACTTATTTTAGCACATAACAAAGTGGAAGACAATAATCAATACCAAACACAAGTCAACAATACATTGACGATGTCTACGAATTACAGTGCTGTTATGTTAGGTGATGTTGGTAGAGAGCATAAGCATTCCGCAGACACACGATCTCAGCCGACTTCCGCCCATCACAGAGGGGCCATGTAAAAGTGTGACCTGTAGTTTTCTACTCAAAATATTTGGACACTTATATGTTATTTTTCATTGCAATTCGTCTGTTAGGTCCTATAATATTTACTAGTAATCCTGTAAAATACTGTACACCCAATACAGCCGGGGTGGAATATATTCACTATGGTGAATAAAACTTCGATGTAAATAATTTCGATCACCAAACAGGATTACTGTTTATTAAACTCATTACGGACATTTAAATGTGGTGATTGTGTTAAATCAAGCCGGTATATTTCCGACACTCAGTTCTTCATGTATCCCATTTCTGTGCAGAGAGTTTTAGAAATGTGTTCAAATTAGTATGCTCAACGTGAAATACAGGATTTGTTGTTGAAAGAGAAGAATATGAAATGTAAATGGTGTCAAAATTTTAGAAAAAACTAGATCACATATGAAAGTGGATGGTTGAACTCTTGATTACATATGTTTATAGCATACATTACCTCAAGCGTTTGCTGAAGGATGGTTGCAATGAATACGAGACCATAGTATAATAACTTTGGAGAGTGTCTGAGTAACTAACCTCTATACACACAGGGTCTCCCTAGGTCAGTGGTCAGTTTTAAGGGTGATAGCAGAAACGATCCTCTGCAGCAACAGACGTCATATAGACATGACGAGTTAGGAATGGTTTCCGAGGTATTCAACATATACGTACATACTTCTCAATCCACCCAAAGGTGCGTAGCGCAGGGTACTCAGTACCACTGGTAGATACCTCCTTTCCTGTTCCACTCCCATAAAACGAGGTATGTTCACAAAGTAAGTTCCGTATGGTTATACAAAACAGACGTGTGCAGAAACAGAAGAAATACTTATTGTATAAAAATCTACAACTATTAAACTATTTTCTACATAGCTTCCGAAATTTTGTAGGCACTTGTCATACTGTGGGTCAACGTTTTGTATGTGTACTTCATGGAAGGTTGCCGTCTGTGTATTCAACCATATGCTATCATGATCTTTCAGCTCGTCATGATAGTTGAAGTGTTGACCACCAAGGACGGATTTTAGGTCTAAGAAGAGATGAAAGTCGCTAGGAGCGAGGTCCGGGCTTTACGGAGGATGATCAAACACGTCCCAGTGATATTCCCGTAAGAGTTGTTACGTCACTTTCGCCGTGTGAGGTCAGGCCTTATCGTGGAAAAAAAAACATAACTTTTGACAGTAATCCTCTTCTTACACCTAAAATCTGCCCTTGCTGGTCAACACGTCAACGATGATGACTAGCTGAAAGAACACGTTACTACATGGTTGAATACGCAGGCGGCAACCTTCTATGGAGAAGGCGTACAAAAACTTGTGCCACGCTATGACAAGTACCTACAAAATTTATGAAAACATGATGAAAAATAGTTTAACAGTTGTAGATTTTTGTACAATAAATTTTTTCTCTGTATTTGTACACGTTTGTTTTATATAACCAAACGGATCTTACTTTGTGGACATACTTCGTAGAACGAGGGAAAAGCGAATGATTGTATGCATCCGTACAAAGCTTTATCTCTTTGCTCTTACCTTTTTTAGTTGAGAATTACCTGTTATCAGTAATTAGATCTGTTTTAGATTCATTAGGACTAAATGAGTTATCAGTTCGCGGAAGTTTTTGTATCTAAATGAGTTTTACTTTTTTTTATAGCGTGGTTTATTTCAAGTACATTACTTCTCAATTTTAGTAATAGATATCAGTTTTCGTATGTTTATGTGGAATATTTGGTATTGTGGGTTTCATTTGATGTTTACTACAGCTCATATTTAATGATCGATACTAGTTTTCTTATGTTTGCGTTGTTGTATGGTGGAGTTATTGATACCGTCGCTTTCATTTGAGGAGTATTAGCGTTCGGTTGTAGAGATCTATACCATTCTTGCGTTAATTGAAATATAGGATATTCACTGTCCCCTTTAATTTCGCGTAATGTGTGACTTTAATGTACCATTTTCATTTCAGTATTGCCATTTCTGTTGTTTTTCTGTTTAGAAAGTCCTCGCCCAAAACCCCTAAATTCCAACGGTAGCTCTGTAATTTTTTTTCTTTCAATTTGTTTCCGCTTACATTTACATTTGTGCAACTGTTTACTTCGTGTTTTTATGGACGCCAAATTGCATTCGAATTGAGATACGAATGTCGGTTATCGTCATGACGTTATGGTTGACGTCGTGGGTCAAAGCTGACGTGTTGCATCGAAAGTTCAAGTATTGCCTCTGTGGTGATCTGGATCCGCGAGTTCGGCGAACTTCAGTGACAGATATTTTGTCCGCTTTCTCCCAACTCCGAAACCTACGTGTTAGATTTTTGGTCAAGGAGTTAGTATCTCGAGTAAAGCATCCGCAAGGATAGGTGACTGAAGAAACAGAGATCTGACTGCGAGAAAGAAAGAGGCATTATCAACGTAAGACACAAAGAATGTGACGTAGACAATGGCAGAAGAAGGCAGCCAAAATGGAGGCAAAAGGATGAAGACAGTGGCAGTGAGAGACACAGACAAAAGAAAGTTATAATGGAAGGAATACAGTGTGTTGGAGAGAGATATACAGTATATGAGATGCTGGGCAAAAGGATTTAGCATGTCTTGTGTTAAAAGCGCGCGAGTACGTTCGCATGCCAGAATGTTTGGAGAGGAAGGAGGAATGGCAGCTGAATCAGGTTGTTTCCCATTTATCTGTCAGCGTTGTTTAAACGGAAACATAACCGCCTTATTTGTGCTTAGATAGGATATATTTTCCTCTGGTTGCGATATGCTTAAGATACTGCGTCACACAACACAGAACAAACGCAGCAGACTTCATTTCATTAACAAAAATGCCCGACCATACTCCGAATGAGAAAAGACAAACTCCTTCGGAGTGTTTTTTTTTCTCTATTTTTTTTCCTAGTGTGAATAAAAATATGTTTACAACACGTTTAGACCACTACATATAGTTTTTAAGCACCATGCATTGTACAGTAGATTTATAATAGCATTAAGCTGTAGACACATGAACAATGTAAATGCAACGAGAGGTACCCCCGACATCGCTCCTAGCGATTGAAGTCTTTCTTTAATGCTAAGCCTTCAGTAACGAGATACTACGACATGGCGGCCAGGCTCAAATTTTCGTGTGTCGCCATTAAATCGTAAATCTGGTGCTGTATTATATTTCCAGTTGCGGAATACATTTCTTGTATTTAGGGCATAAACCATGGCGTACAATAACGTACAATGTAACGCAAGATATTGTCAAGCGTGGGTCTAATTTGTGAAAGTGAAGTGAGGGCCTTAAAAAAGACATAGGTTTTTCCATTTTGAAAACAAATTTAATAGATGTTATTTTATGGGCATAGTACCACATCTCGCCACGTTTGATGTTTCTTATGCATTGCTAAGTACCATGATGAATGGCGTCTTTTATAGAAACACACTGCCATAATGCTATCTGGCGTGTCATTTCTCATGCCGTGCAATGTGATTCCATTTGTTGTTGGAAGTCAGAATAACCTGATACACACTCATGGTACTACTACTACTATAGATTATCCCTACTCATGAGCTCAATGTGGTGTACAATTAGAAATAATTCATTTAAATAAGACTGAAACCAGTTGCACATTCTCAGAATTTACTGTCAACAGGTTCCGGCAATTATTAGCCTACTTCAGATATACAATTTTTGACCTGTATGCTCGATCTGAGCGAAATGGATTGAAGTATTTTGTACATTTCTCCAACTATCGTCTATATTAATTTAAATGAGGCAGAAACAAGTTGCAGGGTCGTAGATTTTATTGTTGACCGTTTTCTGTCAATTATTCTCTTATTCACGTATATAGTTCCGATTACAATTCATTGCTGCCTTATTTAATTTAACGGCAACTACAGTTGCTGAAATGGACAAAATGCTGAATAATGGCTAACGTAGAGAATCGCATTTGCGTTCGAACCCCTTGCGGTTATAAGTTACAACTGGTCCTTTGTTTTACAGCAATACAACCATATGACATATCACTACTGCACAAGAGATTATTTTCGAAGATAATTTTCACCAGTATTAGCTGTAAATTGTGACTAAACAACTTTGGATTGCAATCAACAACAAAAATACAAACAAACAACAACTTATTCTTTTCATTCTCCACTCCGAGGAGTGGAGCGGGCTGTTTGAGATCCGGCCCATAAAGAGTCGTGGTTCTATTCAGCCAAGCTGATAGTGGGGCAAAGGAGTTACCCAATTGAGAATAAGTGGGAGGGGCTTACCAGTTCCGGCATACGCCTTACAACCAAGGAAAACCTCCCGAAAACCTTGGTCGGGACCAATTTAATTTATCTCTGGGACGTTGCCCCAGACTAAAAATGAATTATCATAAGAGCACGTGTGAACTCACGACAATCAAGGATCGGACGCCCGCTTTACTCTCGTAAACTCGTAGAGATCAGCTCGACCAACAGTGGACAAGCATCCCCCTAAAGGAACCGCAGGTGATTACGGTATCCCCAACGCCCGAAACACAAAGAAAAACATGAATATTCTGGAGACTGTTAATATTTCTTCACAGTTTAATAGCAGCTGCGAGAAATCTGTATATGTTTCACTTTAAATACATACCTCAGCAATAATTAACACTTCCCATGTCTAGATTATAGCTCGTTTGTTTTTGGCGTAAATAGTTTTTTACACAGTAAATTCTTATATACAATAAAAACTCAAGAAAATGGTTTTTTGTTTAAGTAAGTTGTTTGGAATCCAACTAATGCTTTAAAAGCTGTATTTGCAAGCACTCGATACTATCCATTTTCTGACTTATCATGAAATTGAGCTTGAGTGTTTAAAGAATGTGTTAAAGAAGATTCGTACGATAGTCCCAGATGCTGATGATAGTTTTACCCTTTTAACTACATGCGTCGCCACTGATTATACTTCAATCGACAGGAAGTGTTATTAAATAAAATATACAGGACAGTCAGAACAGTTAACAGCGGTCTTTGAGTTTATGATGGGGATATCAGCATGTTCAAATGTTTGTAGAGCTTATGGGACTTAATTACGGGGTCATCAGTCCCTAAACTTACAAACTACTTATGAACTAGGTTATACTAAAGACGGCACAAACATCCATGCCCGAGGGGGGATTCGAACCCCCAACCGTTGTGGCCGTGCAGACCATGACTGGTACGCTGTAGACCACTCAGCCACCGCGGCCGCCTATCAACATGTACTACTTTTTTATAGGTACTGGGGTGGGTTTCTTCGTTTTCCATGCTTAACACAGATCCAAACATCATGGATGTATACAAATACTTCGCGAATGTTGTTGTGGTCTTCAGTCCGGAGACTGGTTTAATGCAGCTCTCCAGAATACCCTATCCTGAGCAAGCCTCTTCAACTCCACATAACAACGGCAACTTACATCTGTCTGAATCTGCTTACTGTATCCATCTCTTGGTCTTCGTCTGCGGTTTTTACGCCACACACTTCCCTCCAAAGCTAAATTTACGATTCCTCGATGTCTAAGAATGTATCCTACCAAGCGATCCCTTCTTTTAGTCAGGGTATGCCCAAAATTCCTTTTCTCACCAATTCTGTTTAGTACCTCTTCATTAGTTATGCGATCTACCCACCTAATCTTCAGCATTCTACTGTAGCACCATATTTCAAAAGCCTCAATCCTCTTCCTGTCCGCACTGTTTATCGTCCATGTCTCACTCCTATACAAGGCACCACTTCATACAAATGCCTTCAGAAAGGACTTCCTTAGGCTTAAATCAATATCCGATGTTAAGAAATTTCTCTTTTTCAAGAACGCTTTTTTACCCATTGCCATTATGCATTTTACATCCTCTGTACTGCGACCATAATTTGTTATTTTACTGCCCAAGTAACAGGCATCTACATGCTTTACTGTTTCGTTACCTAATTTAATTCTTTCAGCATCGCCTATTTTCTTAGACTGCTCTTAGTTTTGCTCTTGTTAATGTTCATCTTATACGCAGCTTTCAGGACACTGTCCATTCCATTCAACTGCTCTTCCAGGTCCTTTGCTGTCTCTGACAGAATTACCATATCGTCGGCAAAACGCAATGTTTTTAATGTAACAGTTTGGTTTTCTTACAGTTCGGTGTAATTTGCTTATGAGTGTCTTGTATAACGGCAACTACTGCGCCAGTGGTGACATTGGCAATTGGGAAGCTGAAGTTGATCATCTGTAGGCGAGTGTCAACAGACGGCCGGTCACGCGTCGCCATCGCCACCTCGTGTAAACAGACGGCGTGCCTGGATGGACCGTGAGGTGAGCCATGCTGATTAGTCAACACGCACTGGTCGCGGGAGCAGCCATTAATTAAGGGAGGCGCCGCCGTGTGTTGTCCGGGCCAACACAGCGACGATGCTCTCGCCGCGTCTACGAGCGCATCCTAGAGAAGCGACCGGTTGCAGATTTATTAACAACCGTCTTCACGCAGTTATTACCCTTCCTCACGTATCTGTACAGGATACACCTACAGAATAATATACGAGTACAAATGTTACTGAAAATTCGTAGTAGAAACACAGAATTAGAGGGGCAAGAGGTACAGTATATATAAAGCTTTCTTGAAAAGTGTCAACATTTGAAATATTAATAGACTATACTGCTATATTATGATAAAGTAAAGGACTATAAAAACAATTACGTTCATATAAAGGAAAAAATATAGTTTCTTACACTAATTATGCCCTATATGTTCACTCAGAGCACTGTGCAATAACACTGAACATCAAGTGCAGAGTTTATGGCAGAACTCGCGAACTAAATTTTTAATATGCGCAACTTTGGATAATCCATGCAGTGGCCTTTACAAGAGAAAGGAGAACCAAGTAATTGATTGCAAGCTTCTTTAATTTATTGGGCAGTATATAACTCTGCTAGCCGGTTGGTAGACCGTTTTACGACTCTATTGGAAAGCTAGGATGCTGGTTTTGCATACTCAGAATTCCGTTTCCATCTAATATAACTGTATTATATAACCCTTAGAACAGTTTGTTCCCGTTTTCTCTCTCTACACCCAACACACGGTTTATCTAAAGATGCACATACTAACAACAAAGTCTGCGGGTTCTAGCCTGCTCTTAGTCACTATAAATGGCACAATTAATGTAAGTAACTAAAAATGTTTAGCTTAAATAAACGTAATTCTTTTTATAGTCCTTTACTTTACCAGAATCCAGCAGTATAGCGTTTAAATCCTTCAAATTTTGACACTACAAGAAAGTTTTATACACAATGGACCTCTTGCCCCTTTCATTCTGTGATTGTACTTAGAATTTTCTGTAATATTTTTTATTTGTATATTATTCTCTAAGTGCTTACGGTACAGATACCTGAAGAAGGGCAATAATTGCCTGAAACTCGTTGTTAATAAATCTGCAACTCTGCGAACGGTTGCTGTTTACTTTTTAAAATGTGAAAGACAGTTCCTGCCATGGATAAAACATTCAATATTTTTATTCATTAACGAATAGTTTTTTCATAACTTGTCCAAAATACAATTCTACTGCTTCACAATACACACTCTCAGAATAATAAAGAGTTATTCTGTAATACATACTAATAAGTAGTATTTCTTCTGACCAATTAATTCCTGCATACGTAATTTACTACTAATTTTCAAAATCTTGTGGCTGTAATGAATGGTCTTTACCTGCTCAAATGGTTGAAACACTACCGAGGTTGTTTTTTCTGGTACTGTTCATACGTTTGTTATTCTGTTACTGTAAAATAGGTAGCACTGAAAAGGCTATTTAAGAGGTAGAAGTACGTAAGAATAAAATTAGTTTTCTGTAGTGGACTCACGGCTTCAAATAACAAATACGTGCCTCTGTACCCTAACTGTGCATACAGAATACACTATTCGTGTACATTTACAACTGTTATTAAAACTTTTCATTAGAACTAAATCCGTATCAATTGAAGGTGCGATGTGTCTTTTTTTTTCTTTTTTTTTTTTTTTTTTTTCTTCTTATAATTAGATTGTCGACTCTGGTTTCAGGCGCAACAAAGCTACACAGGGTGTATTATAAGTTACCAGTAGGTTGTCCGCATAATAATTCTTATTATTCTTACTCACATACTGTTTTTCTTTCAGTCCGTTTGCTGGGCGGAAAGGATGCGTGGTTTAAGGCGTCATATTTCGGACTGAGCGGCCGTTCCTGCCGGAGCTTCGAGTACTCCCTCTTGCATGTGTGTGTGTGTGTGTGTGTGTGTGTGTGTGTGTGTGTGTGTTGTCCTTAGTGTCAGTTAGTTTAAGTATTTTATAAGTCTACCGACTGATGACCATAGCAGTCTGATCCAATAGGTTTAGAAACATCTCAACATTTGAATTTCATTCACCTTTTCTACTGTCGAAATCCAATGTTCAAGTTTTCGCCTGCCTGATTCATTTGAATAACTTGAAAGCTACACCACAGCTTCGGCCAGAATGTATTGTTGAACAGGTTGCCGTAATATGGCATCAGCATCCTCAAAAGTAATATGTTGTATGTAAATGTATTCCGTTCCTGAAAACGTACAGACTATTTCAAATGAGCGATCATCTTTTTATGGCCAGGAATTGTGCTGTCAAGCATAATATTAAATTTTAGATTATGTACTCCAATTATGTACTATAATTTCCTCGATATGTGTGTCGAGTTTAGGACCGTGACATATAATTCCATTTGTTGAAACTGTCATCAATGACAATAAATATTAGTTTAAAGGAGTAGTTAGGTATTATGTATTACTGTATAATTTCGATCAGCCAGCATTACACAAGCGTCATTTCACATTGGTGCATAAGTGATCAGGCCATCAGTGAGTCGACTGTTTTTAAATCATAGTGCAAATGATACCTGTAAGAAATGTGTTTCACTTTAACGCTGCGCGAAATCAACGATTCTTATCTTAGGGGGAAGAAAAATTCGCGAAACATAAAATTCTAAAAGTAACTCAAAGTTTATAGTTTTAAGACAAGTTTCACTTTTCAATATAGAAAGGCGAAAAGCGCTATTTCTACGAAATATCAATAAACTTAATCGTTTTCTATAATAATCTATTAATCTAAAATACTCGTAACTATTAAATACCAAATGTCCAAAGTCAATTATACCTTTGTTTTTCCTTTAGAATGATATCCATTTACAATCTTAACATTGAAGTGCTCTTGTCACGTAACGGAATAAAACAGAAAGCAAACAAAAATTTCGCCAAATTTTTTTAAAAACATTATATGGATTTTGTCAATAGAAGCATCGCATTTAGTAAAGTATAGACCGACTCTGCGAAAAAGACGTATTACACAAAATAAGTAACAGTCATAAATGAGTTACGACAAAACATAAAAAGTAACACAAAGATTGACGAAGGGTGGGAAAAAATTGAGAAAAAATACACAGATAGTGGAATGAAGTTAACACCGAATTTGATTAAAAAACGAAAAAAAGAAAGAAATCTCAAGAGGAATGGAAATTAACTGCCATCAGGTAAATAGCACAAAATTTGGCAAAGATTAATATCTAAAATCAACACAGAAGTTGCTAAATCGTGAAGGGTATTCTGAAATTGGAGAAACAAATTCCACGCTCCTAGCACATTTTATTCTGAGCTTCAGTTTTCTTATATAGCGAGAAATACATTCTACATACTAGTAAACATTGCACAAATTTAATACCAACTGTTAATATGCTTGTGTTCCAGGGACCTTATTTATTTCTTCGCTGCTTAATAACAACTGCGAGAATTTATTTCAACTTACGTGTATGATGTGCTAAGTCTATCTCAGTGACAATCACAGTCTAGACTGTGGTGACAATACAGTTTCACACAACTGAAAACTTAAAAAATAATGCGAAGTTTACAGTGATATTTATAATTTCTTGCGCAGTGAGACGAAATATCTAGAAACTCCCCAGATTTCCCAGTAGTAAAATATAAATGTAAAAGTTAGTAAATATTCAAAACTGCTGGATGTACTGAATACTGAATCTGAATTTTGTTCTCTGTCGCTCAAGAATTAGCTGTACGTACGATCTTAAAATAATGGTGTATTCATCTAAAGTAGTTAAACGTATGGTATCTCCTAAGAGGAAACAAAAATTACGCCGTGTTTGTCAGAAACACGTGTATATATATGTGTGTGTGTGTGTGTGTGTGTGTGTGTGTGTGTGTGAGGACGGCTTACAACTCACCGCAAAGACGTGGCGACGAGCTGCGACAGGCACATACAAAAGACAAAGACATACAACACTTTCAGCTATCGGCCATGGCCTTCTTCAGAAAATAGAACACTCACGCAATTACACAGGCACACAACACAGTCATAAAACCATCGCCTCTGACTGCCGCACTCTGCATCACTGAGGTGATGGTTGTATGACTGTGTTGTGTGCCTGTGTGATTGCGTGAGTGTTCTATTTTCTGAAGAAGGCCATGGCCGATAGCTGAAAGTGCTGTATGTGTGTGTCTCTTGTATGTGCCTGTCGCAGCTCGTCGCCACGTCTTTGCGGTGAGTTGTAAGCCGTCCTCACACACACACACACACACACACACACACATATATATATATATATATATATACGTGTTTCTGACAAACACGGCGTAATTTTTGTTTCCTCTTAGGAGATACCATACGTTTAACTACTTTAGATGAATACACCATTATTTTAAGATCGTACGTACAGCTAATTCTTGAGCGACAGAGAACAAAATTCAGATTCAGTATTCAGTACATCCAGCAGTTTTGAATATTTACTAACTTTTACATTTATATTTTACTACTGGGAAATCTGGGGAGTTTCTAGATATTTCGTCTCACTGCGCAAGAAATTATAAATATCACTGTAAACTTCGCATTATTTTTTAAGTTTTCAGTTGTGTGAAACTGTATTGTCACCACAGTCTAGACTGTGATTGTCACTGAGATAGACTTAGCACATCATACACGTAAGTTGAAATAAATTCTCGCAGTTGTTATTAAGCAGCGAAGAAATAGATAAGGTCCCTGGAAGATAGAGATAGATAGATAGAGAGAGAGAGAGAGAGAGAGAGAGAGAGAGAGAGAGAGAGAGAGAGAGCATTTAGCAAAATATACTCCGTGTACCCAAGAAACAAGTAGGTAACACTCATAATAGGGTAAGATAGTATTAAAAAAAAAAAAGAGACGTAAAAAATACAAACATAAAATAAATATATACATTTATAAAACATTTATGAATAATTCAGTACATTTTCGGGATGACACAAGTGCAACAAAATTAAATTTCATGAGACATATATTGTTCAATATACCTTACAATTCAAGTTGTACAACAGTTACTGAATCTTACAACATGTCGTTTTGACAAGAATTAATTGAAAGTTACCGATCTCTAATTCATGCACTTGGGTACTCGCAGGAAGCTGCCATTTCCTGGCAGTCGAACTACGCTACACAAGTTGAACAACAGTGTTACTCTAATTCCTGCACAGGATGGTGAACTAAACATTCAGAAGAAAGGGACAGTTGGATTCATTCGGTTTTCAGAATGCTCTGGCTTACAGTTTGACGTGTCGGTAGACACACATTACATTCTTCGTCAGTAACAGAAGCACTAGCGTCTCAGAATCCATAGCTTTCATAGTCATCTTTAATGTATACGAAGCATTCAGAGATATGTAAGGATATATGTTCGGTACACAAGCTAGAGTGACACGAGTCTACATTAAAGATGTCGTTGTACGTATGAATTCTGAGACGCACTTAAAACACACCGTGACGATCTGAGCTAGCAGCGGGTATTTTAAAGGCAAAAATCGCACGCCGAGTCCAGTTGTTGAAAGCAACGACGTAACTCCCTCCAGAAAAAGAGAGTCAGATATGATCAAGGATAAGACGCATACATTCGCACCAGCATCCCACACCCCTCATACTAATGTGCAAGTACATGATTGTGTTCCACACATTCGTAGTAGAGCGTATGTGCATATGCACAGTTTTGGATCAAATGATCGTTTCCTTTGTATCACTGAATACAGACTTTTCGTTCGGAGACCCCTTCTGTAACCAACACCATAAAGACGGCAGTTCAAAATAGTATCAGTGCATAGTCGGGCGCAAAATGTAAATTGAAATATGAGACAGGCTGCAGTCTTTGCACCTAGTATATTAATTTAATTACATAGTAAAAGCAGCTTACAGCATCACTTTCAAGTACCGAATCTGTCACAGCAACTAGCGTGCGAAGGAAACGCCTGCTTCTGTTCATACCATAGACCAAGATATTTGAAGGAAATTGAGTTAGACGGAATTGTACCATAAAAGAATAAGCACTTACTGTATTTCACTACCAGTTGTCAGGAAGTAACCACGCATTTCTGACACGAGAATAGAAATAGAACATACTTTCCAGACGTCATACGTAATTTTATTAATTTTAAGAACGGCATCAAAATAGGTCAAAGCTACGTTAACAACCACTCTTTTGCCATTTGGATTCTGTGGAAATTCACGTCAGGATGACAATTGTTGTTGTACGTTCGTTGGGAAAAATGAATCAAGAAGGATTAAGATTAAAAGTCCTACCAATGAAGGTCGTCTACCTCAACCCACATTTATTTAATCGACGCTATTTCAGTTCAACATATCGAGCAATGGAAACTCATAAGACGTAAAACACACACAGACACACACATTCTCTAGACACAACGCTATTATCGGGTATCGGTTCGAATATAGTAAACTTCCTTGAAACGGAAAAGCTTCTTTCCGTGAATCAGCACGGGTTTAGGAAACATCGTTCATGTGAAACTCAGCTTGCCCTTTTCTCACATGACATCTTGCGAGCCATGGATGAAGGGCAACAGGCGGATTGTGTTTTTCTCGACTTCAAAAAGGCATTCGACTCGGTGCCACACTGCAGACTGCTAACGAAGATACGATCTTATGGAATAGGTTCACAGATTTGTGACTGGCTGGAAGACTTCCTAAGTAATAGAACGCAGTACGTTGTTCTCGACGGCGAGTGTTCATCAGAGACGAGTGTATCGTCAGGCGTGCCCCAGGAAGGTGTGATAGGACCGCTATTATTTTCTATCTATATAAATGATCTGATGGACAGAGTAAGTTGTAATTTGCGGCTGTTTGCTGATGATGCTGTGGTGTATGGGAGAGTGTCGTGTGTAACTGACTGTAATAGCATAAGGATTACTTAGACAAAATTTCTAGTTGGTGCGAAGAATGGCAGCTAGCTCTCAATGTAGAACAATGTAAGGTGATGCGCATGAGTAGAAAAAAACAATCCTATAATGTTCGAATACAGCATTAATAGTGAGCTTCTTGATGCTGTCGCGTCGTACAAATATCTAGGCGTAACATTGCAGAGCGATATGAAATGGAACGAGCATGTAAGGACAGTGGTGAGTAAGGCGGAGAGGCCGACTTCGGTTTATTGGGAGAATTTTGGAAAGATGTACTTCACCTTTAAAGGAGACCGCGTATAAAACGCTTGTACGGCCACGTCTTCAGTATTGCTCAAGTGTTTGGGACCCGCAGCAGTTCGGTTTGAAGGAAGACATAGAGGCGGTTCAGAGGCGAGCAGCAAGATTTGTTACCGGTCGGTTCGACCAATGCGCGAGTGTCACGGAAATGCTCTGGCAACTCAATTGGGGATCGCTGGAAGATAGATGACGTACTTTTCGTGAATTTCGGTTAAGTAAATTTAGAGGGCCGGTATTTGAAGCTGAGTGTAGTACGATGTTGCTGCCGCCTACTTACATTTCGCGTAAAGATCACAAAGACAAGATAAGAGAAATTAGGGCTCGTACGGAAGCATATAGGCATTCTTTTTTTCCTCGTACTATTGGGGAGTGGTATAGGAAAGGAAATGCCTAGTAGTGGTACAGTGTACCCTCCGCCACGCACCTTACGGTGAATTGCGGAGTATGTATGTAGATGAAGATGTACCCTCTGTAACCATGATAATCGGTACAAACCGACGGTGGAGATTCTCTGGTTCTCTAGACATTAAGCGTGTAGCTGAGGACAATTGGCATATTGTTTATAAGATTCCATAGAAAGGTACCAGATTGTGGAGATGCTCATTGCCAAGCTTCACTCCGTATTCTACATCAGTCCCAACCATTTTACGAGGACAATTCTACAGATATGGTCAGGACTCTCAACTGATGCTAATGAGTGACGCAAGCATCGGTAGGTTTGCTCCTTGTGTAGCTCTGTTCAGTGAGCTTTTGGCAGTGTAACAGTAAAAGTTGTTTTCGGCAATTTCTCTCACCATTACCGGTGTTTGAATTGTGTGCTGCAATACAAGTTCCCATCAAGGGAGAGTTGTGTTGAGAAATGTGATTTGCGTGAGCAAACCAAGAGACAGTAACCTCAGTTCATAGTGTTATAGTGACGTGTGCCAGAACGTAGTCAGTCATGATGACGTGCATTGAGTGACGTACGCACTGATGTCCAAGATAATGTGCCCAACCGTCTCATGTGAACCATGAATTTGTTGACAATAAGTAAAGACAACATCGCCGTTCCACAATTTACGAAATTTCGGAGCATTTTCCATAAATCAGATCAGATAATTAGAATGTGATACTCATGTCTCGTTGTCAAGTCACTTCTGGCTTAATAAATATTGTTATACTGATTTGATCCTTGTTTCATTTCGAGATAACTGATGATAAACAGTTGTAACATCAGTACGATGATTATCAATTCATTCATTGTATCATGTTACATAATATCTTTAGCATAATACATCAACTAACAATCACGTCTATTGTCGACTGGTAGGCTATATATTTCAATCGAAACATGTGCTACCATAATTGTACATTCGTCGCCATGCTCAGTCATCTACTTCATAATTTATACCGTAAGATGGTAAATCACTGTATATTATAAAAGTGCGTGCCGCAAAAACTCGTAAACAAATTAAGGTACGATCAAGGGACTTACGCGGTATGATAGCCCTTTATCTCCTTTCGATCAAGATTATCTTTGTTTTTACCTAAAGAGCGTATAGGGCATACCTTCGGAAATATAATTTTGATTAGGCGTTCGAGTTGGAGTTTGCAGTTGCAGTTGGCTGAGGTCGCGCATGCGCGGTAGAGGTAGTAAGCAACGCAGCTGAGAGAGCAAATGAGGTGGCCAAACCACGAAAGAAGACAAAGAGACGTTCGAGTTGGCGTTTGCAGTTGCACGTCTTGCACTTGCAGGAGGCCGCGCATGCGCAATAGAGGTACTCAGAATCTGGCGACAGGTAAATGTCTCGATTTTCCAACGAACGTAGCTGACAGCTGACATTTCTTTCACATAAGGAAAAGAATACACAGTTCTTGTCCGTACTATACTTTACTTTAAAGTTTTGCGTGCAGGGCGTACATTCGGAAATGTTACTCTAAAGTTAAAGAAATCGAACCTGACATCATATCTGTGGCAACGCATACAAATTCTTCAACTGTCAAAGAATATGAGAGCTGAAGTATCGAAAGACGAAGCAGCAGCACACTTCTGACATACTTTTACAAATAGGCGAATGCACATATCCTATTGACCAGACAACTTGCCTCATCGATCTCAACAGTCATTTCTACAATATAGCCAACAATGAAAACGAGTTCATTGACCACTTTTACCCCTCGTTGTTCGTAACTACACCAATTAGGAGTGAGTATTCGAAAAGGCAATTTGGGCAACTAAAAACAATATTGGCGACGAAATCAACTTTAAAATTCAAAAGAAAATTCCCGGTGAAAAGAGAACATATAAATAAGTCGATATGATGAAGCTGAAGAAAGTGTTAACTTACCTACAGAATTACTAAACTATTTAGCAGTGCCAGGATTGCCGTTACACTGCCTTCGACTTAAAATTGGATCTCCGATAATACTACTACGAAATCGTAACTCGCCAAAATTATGTAATGCAACAAGAATGATCGTTAGACAGCTGTCAAATCAAATCTTCGAAGCTGAACTCATGAATGGTAAAGACAGCTGTCAAATCAAATCATCGAAGCTGAACTCATGAATGGTAAAGAAAAGGGACTCACAGTATTTATCCCTAAGATACGAATTATCTCTACTGAACTGCCAGTACATTTAAATAGACGGCAGTTTCCCATAAAAATAGCTTATAGTATTATTATTAATAATGCGCAAGAACAAACTTTAAAATATTGCGGCATCAATCGTAATGACTCTTACTTCTCTCACGATCAGTTGTATATCACTTGCTCTAGAGTAGGAAATCCAAAAAAATATGTATATATACACACTCAAAATAGTATATTGAAAAACGTTATTTATTGCAATAAATATTTAAATCATAGTTTCAGTATTTAATTTCTCTATTATTATACTGCTTATGCTTTTATTCCAACTACTACAAGACCTTGTAACAAGTCTCGAAGCGAAGTCGGGTGCTGCAGCTAGTCAATAGAATAAAGGACAAATCAATCACAAAGCATATGTGGTCATGCTCTGTGCTGTTATTTGTAATATGAATTTTTGCGTGATGTACTATAATTTCCTTGATTGTGTGGCGATTTTACGGCCATGACACGTAATTCCATTTCTTGAAACTAGTGACGGAAAGCATTGATGTTTTAACATCGATGTTACATCCTTAAAAACAGCGAAACATCGATGGTATGGGAACAACTTCGGGTCATCGATAATTCAACTCGATGATCTAATACAAATTTTGATTTATTATGACAAATAGCAAAGATCACTTATAATTTTCTCATATTACTTATAAGCGAACTATTTTTCCACTAGAGGGTAAAATTTTACTCATGGCAGCGGTGGCGTAGTATGCTGAATTTGGCAGCGACCGGCAAATGCTACTCGTGGAGCGAACATATTGTGACAAACATAGGAACACTATGACGACGCCGTAAGTAAAACTTAACAGTCGAATTTATATCAGTTTATCGAAATTTCTTACGGCTGATTTATCCGGACACAAGCAGTTGTTGACACATCCTTTAAAGTGACAGTGACGCCAATGATACTGTATGCAGTACTGCCAGTCTAGTAGTGTATCTCAGTTGATTTGCAAAGGGGATAAAATTGCGATCACAGATAATGGTAGTGTCAGCGACGCTTCCGTAGGCACAAAGGCTGGCAGCGGACAAGATTCGCGTAGCAAATGGCGCGTCACTTTCATGTGACCAAGGAAAGGCGAAAAAATATTGAATGAGTCTCTAGAACCGGAATTAAAACGAATGTCTGATTTGTTGTTTTTGTGAGTGTTTTATAATATCGCGACGTCACGACAGACCAGTCGATTAAATTAATGCAGTCAAGTGAATAATCATATTTCCTTTTGTTACTATTTACAATGCAACCTAACCCACCAACGTTCACCAATCCTCCTACCGAGCTCTGTGGTTAAATCAAAGACTCTAATAATTTGAAACATTCATTATTTGTCTGATTTGTTCATTCGCCTTATTTGTTAAGAACGCGTCATTATTTCTAATTATACGATCTGATCCGCTTACTTTTACGCATCAACGTACCGAGTGCTATTATTATTTAAAAATACTAATTATTTGTAATGGATATTATAGTGTGGCGACAATTTAATACATCCTATTTTTCGATGGATCACGGCTGTCTCACCTGACGCACAGAAATGAACGGACTTACGCAACTTCTTTCGAGAAGGACGCACAGTGACCGCTTTCAACAACGTTGCGACACGCCACATAAGTACAGGTTACTACACAGTATCGCTACCGATGATCTGAATATTTCCATTGCTTACGATTGTTTATTTTTGCAACAAAAACATCGGACATCGATGTTTACCTTACGATATTCGTCGTACATCTTCTTTTATCGTTCTTTTAACGATGTTAATATCACCGTCAACATCGATGCCTTTCTAATATCGATCATCCATAGTTGAAACCGTCAGCCGGCCGCGGTGGCCGAGGGGACTGCGGCGCGCCAGACAATGTCCGCACCGCCACTGCAGTCGGGAGTTCGAATCCCCCCTCGAGCATGGATAGGGTTAGCTAATTTATAAGTAGGGTTTTTTTTTTTTTTTTTTTTTTTTTTTTTTTTTTTTTTTTTTTTTTTTTTTTTTTTTTAAAGTTTAGGGGCTGATGACCCCGTAGTTAAGTCCGATAAGCTATACAAACATTTGAACATTTTTAATTTGAAACCGTCAACACTAACAATAAACATTTGTTTAAAGGCGAACTTAGTGTCAGGTGTTAATCTATTACTTAGATGAAACAGTATCCGACAAAACTCATTCCACATTCGTCTAGGAGATAAAAAAGGGTCCTTTATGTGCTGCATTCCCGACATCACATTTATCTGTCTAGTATCGTACGAGGAACTTTAATCTTTTGTCAGTGTCGTGGTTGAAAGAGTCGCGGTTCTATTCAGCCAATTATCAGACAAGCTGATAGTGGGGCAAAGGGGGAATCCCAATTGGGAATAAGTGGGAGGGGCTTATAGACTCAGACAGTGGGTTATTAGTAAGAGAAAAGCTGACTTGGATAAAATTTAAGAAAAAGAAAAGTCCAGAGCATTTGAATAAATGTCTTTTATCCCAGAGCGCTTCGTGCAGAAACGTTTCAAAAATACGATTTTTTTGTAATTTGATCCTTGCGTTTATGTTACATCAACAATGCTATAGTGGCAAGTTTTATTTGAATGCATTTATTAAAAGAGTAGCCTAGACGAGACTTTAAACACACTATCACAATACCTTAAAGGTAAAGTTTTTGTATTTAACCTTAAGTTATATCTTATGAAGCACAACTCTAAACAGAGTTTTTAATTAATGTCTTGTATTTTATTGTCATTTTCAGTATTTTGATCAGTGCTGTGTCTACCATTTGGCTTCCTAAATCCTCATGGAAAGTGCATACGGCATCTATTGTGTTATTTTCAGTTCGAATCATTTGCAGACAAACTGTACAGTTTATGAAGGCCATTATTTGTCCCTCTATCCAACTGCAATACACTGACTTCACTTTTCGTCACATGTGTTCCGTTTTATCTCTATATACAAAAATGAATGTTTGTCTGTATGTCCTCTGTGTGTTCATAAACCATTCATTCGATTGCAATGAAACTTTGGTGAACTGTTCACCGTACGTTCACGAAGGTTTCTGTCCGAAAACCAAAAGAGCACGACACATAGCCCCTGCCATACGACGTCATAAATAACGGGAGGCCACCGCGTGAATATATCCAGATTTATAGATTTATGCTTTATTTATTGTAAAATGGGTGTAGTTAGGGAACTGCAACACATTTTGCATGTACTTTCGGACGTTTATGAAGCGTTTTGTAACTGCCCCCCCCCCCCCCCCCACACACACACAAAATGTTGAAACAAGCTGGCCGCGCGGTGACCAAGTGGTCTACGGCGCACCAGTCACGGTATGCACGGACACTACGGTCGGGGGTTCGAATCCCCCCTCGGGCATGGATATTTGTGCCGTCCTTAGTATTAGCTAATTCATAAGTAGTTTGTAAGTTTAGGGACTGATGACCCCGTAGTTAAGTCCCATAAGCTCTACAAACATTTGAATATTTTGTTGAAACGAAACGAAGTCTACTGCCCACAACAGTTTTGCTGTAGATGCCGTAAACTGTCTCGTCAGGCATGACCTTGTAATTCAATAAATAGGAGATCGTGCATATTGCACTAGGTAAAAAATTTCACATCATGCACCACGTTTTAATAGATTTACGTATTTACTACTAAGAAACTCCTGTGTTCCAGTCAGCTCACAGAAATTCCTGAAAGCTGACAATGCTGTTGAAAACTATGAAGTGTAGTCGGCTATAGGCGAAAGCAAGAGACTTCTGTAGACCTACAGGGAAACGAATAGAATGAAACCATGTACATCCAACGAATTCCCATTATTTCCGGCAATTCTACCTTTTTACTTCTGGAGACTGTAGTTTTCGGCGAGACTTACTTTTTCTATTACAATTAATAAATCACAGGGCAGCCTATTATATACTGTACACTGGTTTTGGAATCTTCATGTTTCTCACACGGAGAACTACATGTTGCTTGCTGAGGGATGGGCTCCCCAAAGAAATTATTCCTATTAGATTTTGGACAAATAACCATAAATATTGTTTATAATCAAGTTTGAATTAAATGAACGTATTAAACTTACATATCATTTGCATTTTGATGACTACCTTCCTTTGCTTGTATACTGCAGTTATTATTTTGTACATTGTGTAATACAAAGTTATTTCTCTAATACTCTTCCATAAACGTGCTATGTTATTCAAGAAGCAGATGAACAAAGAGAGAAGGGATACGAGAAGTACTAGCTCACAACTGGTTCACATCTGACTTTAATAATAGACAACAGAAAGTAATTTTCCGCAGTGCTGAAAATAGCTACGACCTACAATCGCAATGAGGCACAGATATAAGTGTGGGGTGCCCCAGGGTTGTATTTTGGGACCTTGCTGTTTCTTATTTATATAAATGCTATGCCTTCGAGTATAACATGTGATTGTAAAATATTTTTGTTTGCTGATAATACCAATTTGGTAGTGAAGGATGTTGTTCGTAATATTGACACAGTATAAAATAATGCAGTTCAAGAGATAAGTTCACGGCTTATAGAAAACAAGTTGATGTTTTGGAGTAACTCGACTGAAACAAAAAGGATATTTTTGGCTCAGAAACGGGCGGTTCGAGCAATATGTGGTGTAAATTCACGAACTTCATGTCGACCACTTTTCAGTAGCCGAGGAATTATGACACTGGCGTCACAATACATTTTTTCTTTAATGTCGTATGTTGTTAATAATATCAACTTATTCCCACTCGGTGAATACTAGACAGAAGTCGAATCTACATTTGCATCAGACCACCCTGACACTTGTACAGAAAAGTGTGCAGTTTTCTGCAGCATTCATTCTCAATAAGCTGCCACAAGAACTAAAGAATATTAGCACTAACTCACACGCTTTCAAATATAAATTTAATAGTTACCTCATGGCTCACTCCTTTTATTCTGTCGAGGATCACCTAGAAAAATTAAGCAATTAAGATAATTCATTTTTTTCTTTATTGATTCTTTTCACTTAGTCTTAAGATGGTAGTGTGCATATGGCTACTTAAAAATTTTCTATTACCATTCTTGTGTTAAGCTTCATGTATTGACTTTTTCCCTGACCGTGGAGTATTACTCATCAATTAGATCCTGCGGAATAGAAAACCATATTATTATTACTACTATAAATAAATAAATACCCGGGCAACGCAGGGTTTTCAGCTAGTTGAGTATAAAATATTTTCAGTGGTCTGAAATTAGAGTTATCTATGATTGGATTTGATTTCATAGATACAGAACAATTCCTTACAAATTTAGTAAAAGGTAGATTTTTTTAATCTGCTACAGAAATTTTTTCTTACATTTTCGCCTAATTACAAGACACCACAGAACACAGCAAAGATGAATAGGTTATTTAATTCTGAACTTTAAATGCGTCTTTCATCCAACGTAATATCTCAAAAACGTAATAAATGTAAGATTTTCAAAGAAATTTTGGTATACAGCGAAATAAAATACGGAATTACAGACCTGATGGCAACTATAGTATACAACTCGAACTAACAGATGGCACTGCTAGCGGTGTCGCCTGACAAACGCATGTAAGTGCCACGGATTTTACGTTTTACCTTTATAAGCTGTTTGGTAAGAGCCAGTGATTTAAGCCGCTCCTATCAGCAGAGGTCTGACGTCAGTGGTACAAGCCGGTAAACAATAGCCTACTCACCAAAGACTCGCCGACATTCATTTTGTTGTCTCTGGTGACAGTACCAACTTGCCGTGTCCCGGACAATAGGGACGATCTTTTCCGGTGCCAATGGGTGTCAACTGTATAGGGTTTTACGCGTGATATAGTAGGACTAATTACTCGAACAACTCCACGCAATTTCCATGTGGAGAGCTTCACATGCACGATATCCAGTCTGTGAACGAGACACAATTCTGCCGTATGATTAGCTGGGCATGCCGCATACGCCTTTGTTGAACTCCAGCTGGTTGACGGCGTGGAGTTCATGGCATACCTCTGGGCTCCGCATCAATGTACCCAGACCATCAAGAAGTATGAGGAGCGATTTACAAACTTCCTATCAGCATCCCTCGCTCGCGTTATCAGAAGACTCTGAACCGATAACTCACTCGCATACGCAACTAGTGTTTGCGCTGCAATTATGCCTTCCTCGTCTTCCTTTGCTTCTCTGTCGTTTAGTACTTCTCTTTACGACCAATTTAGCTTTGAAGTAGAACTCAGTTCCACTATCACTTCATCCTTGTAGGACTTGATCCTTTCATTCATAAAGTTTGGAGTTCATAATTTCCTCTCCCCCCCACCTGATCTAGTTGGATGTCGTCCCCTGTTTAGTTCCTTCTTTTCTGTCATTGCCAGCTGTCCTTCTCTTTCTCTCTATCAGGTCACAGGCATTTTCAGTTGTCTCTCTGCTGTCTCATTTTAGTGTTGAAATAGAAGTGGCACGGTGCTACTGGAGCAGCGTTCACGCCAATTGAGAGAGGAATGTTTTAGTTTCTCTGCAGGAAGGGAGCATCTCCCTTACTTTCCCTAACGGATACTACTCTTTCGTTTTCTTTTCACTGTCCCTTCATCCCCTGCAGGAAACCTGCATCGCTCATTGTCTCCTGGAAGGACATGTTATTTCTTTTTCTGCCCTTCGTTGTCTTTATTCATGTAGTTCAAAATTCAAATGTTTGTAAATCTAACGGACCAAACGGCGTGGTCATTAGTCCGTAGCTTCCAAACTACTTAAACCTAGGTAAAGTAACCTAAGGACAACACACACACTCATGCCCCAGCGAGGATTCGAACCTCCACGGCGAGCAACTGCGCGCTCCGCAGAGAGACGCTTTAGACCGCTCGACTACTCCACCGCGGCGATTCATGTAGTCTCTAATTTTATATTGGCATGGGAGATGTCATCTATCTTGTTTCCTTGCCTAAAAAAAAGTAACAAAAAATTAATTTGAAAATTACAAAAGTGAGTAAACAAGCGCGTATAATAGAAAGATGAAAAAAAATCAAGAAAAACCCAGGAAAATGACGTAATATGTCCACTTTCATTACGATCTATACTGTTGACTGAGCTTCGTTAACGCTATGAATCACATTATAGTTAACACTACACATACTTGATTCAAGGCCGTCTGCGAAAAAGATCCAGCGAGATGACTTTTGGCAAACAAAATTTATAGACGGGGCACGTTATATATTCCTTTGCAGACTAAAAGTACCTGCGAGAAATTTTTTTTCACTTTAAGTGTATACTATGGTGTACGACACTAATCTTATGGTCAAAAAAATTTAGCGAAACCAAAATTACGAAAATTAAAGGGAAGATTTTGGTTTTCAGCGAAGTAAGGAGATATCGCCTATTTTGACAAAAATCTTGAAATTTTCCCTCATTCTCCGTACTACGCTGTAAAGGTGAAAGTTAGTAAATATTCATAAGAGTTCCGAGGATGTTTAAAACCATGTCAGTGTATTTCGTACAACAGGACAATCTTGATTTTAAACTATTTAATACCAGATAGTTCCTCGTATTTTCATACAAATAAATATTGCAACAAAGGAAGCACAAAATAGTAATGTTCAACTTCCAAAGGCATGTAACTTTTACCAACCTTCAAAATCCCATAATTCATTTTAAATAACACTAGAAACATCATGCAGAATGAAACTTTCACTCTGCAGTGGAGTGTGCGCTGATATGAAACTTCCTGGCAGATTAAAATTGTGTGCCGGAACCGGGACTCGAACCTGGGACCTTTGCCTTTCGCGGCAAGCGCACTACCGACTGTACTACCCCGCGAAAGGCAAAGGTCCCAAGTTCGAGTCCCGGTTCCGGCACACAATTTTAATCTGCCAGGAAGTTTCATATCAGCGCACATTCCGCTGCAGAGTGAAAGTTTCATTCTGGAAACATCCCTTAGGCTGTGGCTAAGCCATGTCTCCACCATATCCTTTCTTCCAGGAGTGCTAGTCTTGCATGGTTCGCAGGAGAGCTTCTGTGAAGTTTGGAAAAGTAGGAGGCGAGGTACTGTCGGAAGTAAAGTTGTGGGGCGGCATCGTGAGTCGTGTCGGGATAGCACAGTCGGTAGTGCGCTTGCCCGTGAAAGTCAAAGGTCCCAGGTTCGAGTCCCGGTTCCGGCACACAATTTTAATCTGCCAGGAAGTTTCAAGAAACATCATGGATCAAATGTCTACTTGCATCCAGAAATGAATAACTTTTCTAACCAATCAATATAAACAAAATATTTAAAATTTGTTCCCTAGGACATATTTAATGCAATCAACAGATATTACTACAAGTATTAACACAAGGAAACATATTTCACAATTTACGTGACGAAACCACAAAACTGAACTAAAATTTTTCAATATTCAGATAGATATTCTAATAATCAGATTCATCTTCAGTCAGTCAAATAAAAGAGAATCAGTTACAGTCTCTTTGAATTGAAATTTTTTAAAAAAAAAAAAAAAAAAAAAAAAAAAAAAAAACACCTTATTTTTGACATCTTTCGGAGATTCGTCTCACTGAAATGATCTGCCTCAAAACACCGAAGGACTTCACAACTTTTCTCGGTGGTATAAGTCAAAATCTCCCGTGGCGCGTTAGGGGAACAACTTCAAACCCGTTGGAAGCCTGGGAGCTGTGTCGAACTCACCCAAGCAGACGGGCAGCAAAGCGCATGTTAACGGTACCTAGCGTCCGATACATGAATCACAAAATTCGTTGTTTCGAAACAGTGCCGACTCAAGTTTCGACTAATTCGAGCAGTTCGCTGACTCACTTAGTCGAAACATCAACATCAACTATTTCTCCTTATGGCAAGGTTCAAACCAATACTGTTGTGCAACAATTAGTAGAATACACGTTATTAGATTTGATACAGTAACACTTGAAATTAAATTTCATTGTAAATAATGAAAAGTCACATACGTTATCATACTTACTTAATAACATGATATGTTTTTTTTTTTTTTCGTGATATGAATTAGACGCACTGTTAAACAAACAAAATTTGTATGCCTGATCGAGATGCGATTAGGCATAAATAGACGTAAAAAAACTAACGTCTTCATTAGTATCGGATTCCAAGGGCGATGTCAGAACCAGGAAATAAATGATAATCTCAGCACTGCACCAGAAATTGCATGAAGCTCATATTGTTGCTGAGAGGTAACCGCTGAAGATATGTAATATAGTGCAACTGACAGATGTCATTCATCATAAAGTTGTGGAATAGAATACATTGATGAATTGTTAACTAAGAATAATGATCTGTCGGATATTAAATATGTTCACAAATAGCGTTATAATGGAAGCTGAAACGACGATACAATTGATTTTTTCGCGGTATTGACACGAACGCGTCACTATTTGCTATTCTATGATAGGAAGGAATACTGCTGATATATTTATTGTTTCTTCCGGGGACTCCAACCCCGCATACACCGTCACTCTTGACCTGACACCATGAGGCGTCAACTATCACGTTGTCGATCACTAGTAGTTACGATCGCACCGTTCGTAGAGACGTGGAGGGGTTTGGTATTTTGAGGAAACAACGAAAACTCTGTTTACTTGGCGTTGGTGGAGGTGCAGTTGGTACTTTTCTTGCTGTTAAATCTGTTACCCTCAGCGGGAATCAGACCCATACCGTAGCCATTACAAGTTAACCTCACCCCGGCCTACGACCGAATTACAGATGTGTTAGCATACTGTTTTGTCATAATTAGACGGTACGACCAGTCAGAAGCTCAAAGTTGTCAGGCTAGGTAAGACATTCTTGGCCGCACCGGATGGCCACATAGTGTGAGGCGTCTTATCGTTGATTTTCCATGATATTATACTACGTTTTAGCATACTGCATTACGATTTGGTATGGCATTTTTCTATAACCTTATTTAACTATGGGCTCATTTTATTCAAGATTGTTGGATATCCGTTGCTACGATAACTTGAATATTACCCATTTATAAAGCTATGAGGAGCGTCGATTGTGCATTAGAAAAAGAATTCTGAACTGGAGTAAGTAACTTCGCTTAGAAATTTATTATTCACCACGTTTAGGAAGAGAAACAGACTTCGATGAAGGAAGTTTCTGTGATTTACTAGTAAGCTCACTGACAAGGTACCCGATAACTGGCAAGTGTGTTGAGCAATTATACTTCGACGTGTAGTTGCCTTCAATAGTCATATTGAGGTTAAAAACCAGCAAGGAGGATTCCGGTACAATGTCGCATCTAAAATGCGATTACCATCGAAGCATAATATCCAACAGGGAAGGATGGGGAACAAGGTCAGTCTCTACCATTTCAAAGGTTGGATACTGGGATTTGTCGTAATTGGTCATTTTAATGGAGACATTAGCGCTTGTACGGTAAGGTTCAGTTGTCAATTATATCCACGCGCTTTCGAGGGTCGAACAGCAGAGAAATAACGACAGTGTTGCTTTTTATTTTTTTTTTTTTTTTTTGAAAAATAAAAAAATAAAATAAAAAAAACTACCAAGCACAAAATTATGAAACGCAGCACGTGGATGCAGATAGATATATATAGGGAGAGGTAGTAGGAGGGAGGGCAGGATCTAGTAATGAATGGGAGTGCACATCTGGAAAGTGAAAGAGTGAAATGCTTGCAAAGTACTCCTTACTTAGACATACGTCAGTTTGTTTTAGGGACGAGAGAAAAGGAACGGATGATTTACAGAACGAAGGATGGATTATCGGAGGTAAAAAAGAAGACTGCTTGATAGAGAGGACCGATGGTCAGTAAAGGGAGCAGATATTAAGAGACAATATTCTTTTAATGGAAACCACCCCTCGGTTAGCCGTGTGGTCTAACACACCGCTTTCCGAGATGGGGAGACGTACCGGCCCCGGTTCGAATTCGCCCGGCGGATTAACGAAGGGGGTCGGCGTGCCGGCAAGCCTGGATGTGGTTTTTAGGCGGTTTTCCACATCACCCTAGGTGAATACCGGGCTGGTTCCCATATCCTGCCTCAGTTACACGATTCGCCAACATTTGGTAACACTTTACACTTTCGCACACTTAGAACACTGTACGCAGACATTTGGGGTACACATTTCCTCCTGGAGTGCATAGGGTGGCGGCAGGAATGGCATCCGATCACCCTGCAAAATTTTAGCACATGCCAAATTCGCGATTAACACAGTGCCGACCATGCATGTGCGGGAAAAGGGCTAAAGAGATAGGTAGATAGATTCTTTTAACAGAAACCAGTATTTTTTACAACGTTATGGGGGAATAGACCAGAAGGACAACTGAGGTTACAATGTAAGGGAGGAGACAGAGAGAGAGAGAGAGAGAGAGAGTGAGGGAATGGAGGAGAAATTAACAACGAATAAATGCAAGACAAAATCGTTTGCATTTGCATACTTTGGGAATGTGTTAATGGATGGAAGGGAAGAAAGTGACGCGTTTTAAATAACAAAACATGCTTACTCTCTTCCTGCCTGAGCCAGGAGCTCTCTCGGTGGTGTCTCTATCAAAGTAATTCCTCCACCATCTCGCTGTAGTAGTGTATGACACGGCAGACCTGCGAGCCTCTCTGATGGAGCATCCTCCATCTGCATACATAAAAATGAATGTTTGTCTGTTTGTCATCTATGCGATCATAAACCATTCATTCGATTGCAATGAAACTTTGATGAACTGTCCACCGTAAGCCCTCGAAGGTCCCTGACCCAAAAACAAAAGAGCACGACACACAGCTCAGTAGATATGACGTCATACATAATGAGAGGCCACCGCGTGAGAATCCACATGTATGCGTCAATGATTGGAAAATGGGAGTAGTTATGGACCTGTAAAAAAGTTTGGATGTACTTTTCGACTTTCATGAAACGTTTTGTAACTGACGTCCCCCCCCCCCCCCCAAAAAAAGTGATAAAACGAAAATTATTCTACCGTTCACAACAGTTTCGCCGTAGATGCCGTAAAACTGTCGCATCAGGTATGACCTGGTATCAAATAAAGCTACCATTACAGGTTTGCGTGTTACTGTTTATCTTGGTCTGCAAGTCTCCCTTAATTATCTTGCGTCTAAAATTAAGCAATTTGTTTTCTTAATGTCTATCTATATAAAAGCGAAAGTGCACTCACTCGCCGGCCGCAGTGGCCAAGCGGTCTTCGCGAGTCAGTCGTAGTCTGCACGGCCGCTACTGTCGGGGGTTCGAATCCCCCCTTGGGCATGGATGTTTGTGTCGTCTTTAGTATAAGGTAGTTCATAAGTAGTTTGTAGGTTTAGGGACTGATGACCCCGTTGTTAAGTCCCTTTAGCTTAACAAACATTTGAAGATTTTACACTCACTCACTCACTGACTAAACACGAGCCGGCCGCGGTGGCCGAGGGGACTGAGGCGCTCCAGTCACGCTCTGCACGGCCACTACGGTCTGGGGTTCGAATCCCCCCTCGGTCATGGATATTTGTGCCGTCCTTAGGATTAGCTAGTTCATAAGTAGTTTGTAAGTTTAGGGACTGATGACCCCGTAGTTAAGTCCCATAAGCTATACAAACATTTGAACTAAACACGAAATCTCGAAAACTACTTCACTTATGAACCTGAAATTTGGCAGAAATTTAGTTTGTAAGTAGAAAGCGTCAGCTAAGAAAGTATTTTGTGATAGGTGTATGGCGGGGCATACTTCTCCTACGACTCACGAAATCTACAGTTTCATTCCGATCTTCACGACATTTCGCACGCTTGACCTCCAAAACAAGAGGAAGGTCACCGTCTACCTTAAGTTCCATACGATGAATGGGGAGGTTTTTTTTTAACATAAATATGGGTCCCTAAATACCTTGGTCGCTCCATAACTTGAGAACGGCTCGATCGATTTCACAGATCCTTTTTTTTTTTTTTTTTTTTTTTTTTTTAATTCTCAGAACAAGAGTTGTATGAAATAAAACTGGAATATTTGAGAACAACAAAGTGCATTTTTTAATGTGACACTGCGTTTCTATTGGATACAAATCTATAGCTTTGTTCCGATATTGATGAAATTTTGCACAGTCTACCTTAAAAAGAAGAGGAAGGTCTGTATAAAATTTCATTCGGTGCATGGTGGAGGGTACTTAAGTTACAGAATTTTACAAAATGTATTGTTTTGCTCCAATGTTTCTGAATTTTTGCACACATGAACATTAAACCAAGACGTAGATGACTGGGTTACATTAATGTTTGTATGGTACAGGACAGAGGGTACCTTGCAGAAAACTTTGCAGAGAGAGGGAAAGGTGGGAACGAACAGAGAGATGGGAGACAAAGAGGTGGCTGCAGGGAGAGAGAGGGGGGTAGGGGAAGAGGGTGTGGGCTACGAGGGTGTAGGATAAATAAACAACCGGGCAACGCCGGGTTTACAGCTAGTTTTTATACGAAATGAAATTCCTCAGTTTACAGCTAGTCTTCAATAAGAGCGACGACTCTGTCTCGAATTGACCGCTCCCAGTGAGCCATTGCCACAGACTGCCTGACGCCTACTTCCGCTTGTCACTCTGATATACCAGGAGAGGAAGTAAACACGTTTACGTCAACATGAGCCTCAGGGGCAGAGCCGCGCGCGCGGCCTGCTGGCCCCCGTATAGCCCAAGGATTCTGTCACGGCGTAATGTTATATTTGGAACAAAAAAAAATAAATAATAATAATAATAATAATAATATTAAATAGAGTTTCAATTTTATGAAACCCGAGCCTAGATAGCGAAAATTGCCCAAAAAAGACGCAAAGTTCCATAGGACGGTTTTTATACAACAAATAAAATACAATAACTCCGATAGGATAATGTTAAATTAGAAAGTTGTAGCCCTTAAGATTATCTATCGATTGCTTTATTGTATGTATCGATTGATTTGATACATTTCGAGTTATATCTAAAAATCAGTTAAATTTCATTAAAAAATGTTCAAATGTCTGTAAATCTATCGGACCAAACTGCGTGGTCATCAGTCCGTAGCTTACAAACTACTTAAACCTAGGTAAACTTACCTAAGGACAACACACACTTATGCCCCAGGAAGGACTCGAACCTCCACGGCGAGCAACCGCGCGCTCCGCAGCGAGGCGCTTTAGACCGCTCGGCTACTCCACCGCGGCAGTTTCATTAAAAACTAGATTCCTTATAAGTCGACAACATCCACGTTTACGAACTTACTATTTATCTCAAGTGTGGCATGAAATAATTCAAAAATGCCTTTTTCGAAAAAATTAAAAATATCCAGTATTGTTTGAGATATGTAGATTTTTTGGAAAAAGATTCTCCTAGAAAATTGACTAGATTCGGTCAGGGGATCATGCTAGAGTAATGGTTGTCCATGTGTTTTCTTCGTGAAGAGATGTAATACCATACTATTAAATAATGTTTTATGTTTTGTTAATTATACGTATCAAAGAATTACTTTAAAAAACTTGAACAATTTTGGGCCCTCTTTCTTCAACTGACTTTCTGTTTCTATGTTATGAAAGTAATTGTTAAAGAATTATGTTGGTGAGATTTTTACACAGATTTTAAAACTAATAAAGTTTCTCTGCGACATTCTGGAGCCGAGATAATTAGTTTTCTTTAAAAAAAAAAAAAAAAATCTAACGGACGTAATTTACATTTTACAGCGATGTGCTCCATGGAGGTTAATATTGAATACTTTTGCTGTAATTACAAATACCTGGACACGTGGCATTATTTTCTCCCTGATGCCTGGACCATTACAGCACGGCCATCGTCACGCCTCGCATCGGCGCCAGGGCTGTTTCTCGCCGACCAGCCCGTCATCCATACTGCACGGCTGCCCCGTAGTTCGCGACGCACGGCGTATACAGCTCCAGGCTGCAAGGCCACGTTCACCCCTTCAAGAATCAGAAGGCACATCTAAACTACCCATACCTGTAGTTTCACCCAGATAGAGCGGAATTATTTTTGGTTTAATTTTTTTCTCAGCATATGAATGGACAAGATTTATTTCACCATCACGCCATTAGTTTTGCAATACTACCCTTCTTTGTGAAATGGCGTCAAAATGAATGTTTAATAACTTTAATGTCATGAATCATTATTATTAAAACAACATTCAATATTAAACATATACATATAAAAACAGGTTTGCAGCCAAGATTGCTATCTTCATTTAATTACATTACCGGTTTCGGCGTGCTAGACGCCATCAGACCTGTAGTAATTTTATATAAATTCACCGCTGTTACAACAATTCTTTACATGGTAAAACGGTGTACCTCCATATTGATGTGTGATCAGCATAGAATTTACAAGTCAATAATAAAACGTTTGAACCCATCTTTCTTATGGTCATACCCAGAGGCACTTCGAAATCCAACTTCAATACCAACTGAAGACAAGTACTATACAGTACTGTAAGAAAGATGGGTTCAAACGATTTATTATTGACTGGTAAATTTTATGCTGATGACACGTCAATGTGGATGTACACCGTTTTACCATGTAAAGAATTGTTGTAACAGCAGTGAATTCATGTAAAATTCTTACAGGTCTGAAGATGGCCTCTAGCACGCCGAAACCGGTAATGTAATTAAATGAAAATAGCGATCTTGTCTGCAAACCTATTTTTAAACAATTATACATCGCCCTAATAATGAGTTCCTTATATAATATACATATAAATGTCTCAAATATTGAAGAAAATTCAAGAAATATAATCCCAACTACGAGGAAGTCTTCAGTATCTTATGGATGAACCCCAACTTTGCAGCTGTATCCAATTACTGTGCAATCGACAGTACAAGCTAAAATAGATCTGCAGCTAAAGCAGGCGATTCAAAGAAATAAAATATGATGCTGTGCACGAATTCTTACAGAATTTCTGTTTCTCTATAACCTGAGCAGTCACATAATACTTCGACGTTTCATTCAAATATTTAAAGAAGTTAAAGAATATAATGACTGCAAACGTAGCTACCACATAATATTTCACCTAGCTAACAATGATGCGATGCAGAAAACAATACTCTCCTGTAAGCACTGCAATCTAGAGTTCAGAAAGTGTATTGAACCTAGATAACTAAGGGAGCTGTAAGACTAAACAGTTTTTGTGACAGCATCACAAACTTTATATTCTTAGTATATTCGAGTGCACTTATAAAGTGTCTCTCAAACATCAAGTGCTACACGACGGAAATTAAATTAGGCTGATGTCCTTAATTTACACTATTGTACTATTATTCACAGCTGAGGGTTTCGGAAAGGATTTATAGTCGATTCAATTTCTCGACTGTTCCACGATTATACGATGCTCCAAATAAACAAGAGCCAAAATACGTATGTGCGAGTTATAATTACTGTTATGTCATCCGTACAGTTGGTGATTGAAATGTGATGGAAAAATCGGACAGCAGTGAGAATGTTTTTGTTTTAATACTGCGTCCACCTCCCCCAACTTGAAGGAAAAAAAAAAAAAAAAAAAAAAAAAAAAAAAAAACGGAAAACATCGGAGCCCCCCTCCCCACCAACTTGAAGGAAAAATAAACGGTAAACATCCGAGCCCTTCTTTCCCCTAATTCACTATATTACACAATCTGATATAGTCTTCCTACTTTTTCTACGTCTTTCCTCTATCCCGTCAGAATGCTGCAGAAGAGTTGGAACAATTGTCGGGCAATGCCCCATTTAGCGAGTGGGAGTTTGAAACTGCTCTGGCTGCATGCCCCGATACTTCTCCGGGACCTGATCGGATACATAGCCAGTTCCTCCGTCACCTTTCGGCTGAGTTTCAACACCGACTCCTCTCCCTGTTTAACCGTATCTGGGCAGATGGGGTCTTTCCACCACAGTGGCGGGAAAGCACCGTCATCCCGGTGTTGAAACCTGGAGCAGATTCATTGGTGGCTGACAGTTACCGCCCAATTAGCCTTACCAATGTGCTCTGCAAGCTGCTTGAACGAATGGTGAGTCGGCGGCTGATGTGGCTCCTTGAAGACCGCGAACTTCTTGCCCCACAACAAGGGGGATTCCGTCAAGGCCGTTCCGCCATTGACAACCTTGTCTCGCTGGAATCGGCTATTCGCACTGCCTTCACCAGGCGTGAACATCTCGTTGCGGTCTTTTTTGATCTCCGTAAGGCGTACGATACAACCTGGCGCCACCATATTCTGGCTACACTGCATGGTTGGGGTCTGAGGGGCTCCCTTCCAATTTTTATACGGAACTTTTTATCGACCAGCTCTTTTCAAGTTCGTGTAGGCACCTGTCTCAGCTCTCCCCATATCCAGGAGAATGGTGTCCCACAGGGCTCTGTTCTCAGTGTTCCCCTCTTCCTGATTGCCATCAATGGTCTCGCAGCAGCGGTGGGGTCCTCAGTTTCGTCCTCCCTGTTTGCAGACGACTTTTGTATCTATTTCAGCTCCAACACCATTGGTGTCGCCGAACGGCGGCTGCAGGGAGCCATTAGAGAGGCACAATCATGGGCCTCGGCCCAAGGTTTCCACTTCTCGGGCTCTAAGACCCGAGTAATGCACTTTTGTCGTCGTCGGGCACTTCACCTCGATCCAGAGCTGTACCTTGATAACGAACTCCTTAGAGTTGAAGAAACACACCGCTTCCTCGGTATGGTTTTCGATGCCTGGCTGACTTGGCAGCCACATCCCCGTCAGCTGCGACAGAAATGCTGGAAACACCTTAATATCCTTCGCTGTCTCGGCCACACGAATTGGGGAGCATCACGCCCAACGCTTCTGCAGCTCTATAAGGCTCTCATACAATCGCGCCTCGACTACGGAAGTATCGTATATGACTCTGCAGCACCGTCAGCACTACAGGTATTGGACCCGGTCCTCCATAGTGGTGTCCGTTTGGCGACAGGGGCTTTTCGCACAAGTCCAGTGACAAGTCTGCTAGCTGAAGCAGGGGTTCCACCCATGCGTTTCCGCCGGCAGCGCTTACTCGCTGCCTATGCTGCCCATGTACATGCCTTACTCCACCATCCAAACTACAGGCTTCTCTTTCCGGATGTTGTCCTTCCTTCCCCACGACGGCGGCCAAGGTCGGGTCTCCCGATCGCGGTCCGTGTTCGTTCTCTTCTCTCTTCACTTGAATCCCTTCCTATTCCTCCTGCTTTCCACTACCCTTCCCTTGTTCCTCCTTGGTCTGTACCACGTCCGCAGTTTCGGCTGGACTTGTCACGTGACTCTAAAGCCTCTGTTGCACCGATGACTCTCCGCCGCCAGTTTCAGGAGGTACTTAGTTCGTTCCATGGCGCGGAAATTGTCTACACCGACGGGTCCCTAGTTGATGGCCGTTGTGGGTATGCCTACACCCACGATGAGCACACTGAGCTACACGCCTTACCCTGTGGGAGTACTATCTTCACTGCGGAGCTGATAGCTATCCGTCGAGCACTGGAGCACCTTATAGCCTGTCCCGGGGAGTCGTATGTTATCTGCAGCGACTCCCTGAGCGGCTTGCAAGCCCTTGACCAGTGCTTTCCAAAACACCCACTGGTGCGGTCAATCCAGGAATCTCTTGACCTTCTTGTTCAGTCTGGCCGCACTGTGGTTTTCGTTTGGACCCCGGCACACATAGGAATTCCGGGGAACGAACGCGTGGATCGGCTGGCTAGGCAGGCGATTACTGCAAGCCCCTTAGAAATTGGTATTCAGGAGAGGGACCACCGATTAGAGTTACAAAAGAAGGTGCTAGGGCTTTGGAACACTGAGTGGGTTGACTCACCTACCCCAAACAAGCTCCGTACAGTGAAGCTTTCTACTGCTCCATGGAAGTCCTCCCAGAGGGCCTCTCCGAAGGAGTCCGTTGTCCTTTGTCGTCTGCGTATTGGCCACACGTGGATGACACATGGCCATCTACTTCGACGGGAGGATCCTCCACAGTGTCGCTGTGGCAATTTATTGACAGTGGTCCACATCCTTGTGGACTGTCCCCTTTTAGCTGCCTTACGACAGTCATTTGACCTGCCAGCTGCACTTCCTTTTATTCTCGGTGACGATGCTGCTACAGCTGATTGTGTTTTACGTTTTATCCATGCAGCTGGGTTTTATCATTTGATCTAAAGGTGGGTATTTTAGCCTCATCTCTCAGGCACCCATCTTTCACAAATTTTTACTCTTCTTCTTTTGTGCTGTCTCCCTGCTTTTACTTGTATGTTTTAGAATGTGCGGAGTGGCTGGCTCATCCTTTATTATCCTCGAGATCAGCCAGCCACACTTTTCTGCTGTAACCTTTTAGTACAGTTATGTTTCTTTCCCCTTTCAGTTTTCTTCTTTCTACGTTTCTTTCCTCTTTAGGATTTCTTCTTTGAGTGTCCTGAACTCATTGCCCCTCATTACGTGCCCATTATGAGTTTGTCTTCTGTGTGAGTCACGCATTGTTTTGCAGGATGCATTACGCCGTATCGACTTAGCTCGCAACAGGGGACTGATGACCACGCAGTCTAGTCCCCTCTAAACAACAACAACAACAACAACAACAACAATTGTCGGGTTGGTAATCTCCTTAGGAGATCTTCTAATGGTTGTGTTAATAACAGACCGTTTGTTTCACCTTCACCAAAACCCGTGTTATTCCCAATTAACGTAGTTTTTAATTGCACTCCCAGGAATTTTGTTATATGTATAACCTTCAAATTTGGTTTGCTTATCGGTACCTAGAATCCTGACGAAACTCTTCTAGTAATCATGTTGAGAAAATCAAATGTTCAAATGTTTGTAAATCTATCGAACCAAAGTGCGTGGTCATCAATCCGTAGCTTACAAACTACTTAAATTAAGGTATACTAACCTAAGGACAACACACACACACACACACACACACACACACGCACCCATGCCCCATAGAGGACTCCAACGTCCGACGGCGAGCAACCGCGCGCTCCGTAGCCAGGCGCGTTAGACCGCTCGGCAACCCCACCGCGGCTCGTGTTGAGAGCCAAATGCATATTGATGTTTAAGGTCAACTGACAAAATCTGTGCCGTGATGATACAAATTCAAGATCATTTCGCGACTGACTTTACTTTTCTGAGGAGTTTATTAGTCTGCAGCATTAACTACCTCAAATCTAAGAGCAATTTTCTGGTTTGAAACAGTAGAATTGTTTTTCATTTTGCTGGAAGAATCATACTCGCCACGTCATTTTCATTAGGTGAGTACTCGTCAGTTACTGCAAACTATTACCTTGCAGACAGGACATCATGATCCCAGTTACACGAGTGACTATACTCCTTAGGAAAGCGATATGGTTCGAATTTGATTATGAGTGAAGATACCAAAAATCCTTTTGACATTCTAGAAATACGGAACTGGTTAGAGTGTACTCAGTACTTTATGCAAATATAGTATCGCCAAAGTCGCATTGAAACACAGCCACTGAATGTGTGGTTGTGTTCCATTTTGAGTTACTCATTACTCTAAAGTGTTTCTCCAAGATTAATATTGTCTATTTGTATGTCAATTACTTTTATTCCTTTATTAATAATCAATGCCCCATGTATATATGGGTTTCCACCTGTGTGATTGAACTGGTGTGTTCGCATGAATGTGGAAGGTTGTTCTTAATATTGTCTGACTGCCGCACAATGGCTTACAGTCGTTGCTTCGCGCTTTACGCCTTGTTTACTTTAGTCATGGCTTCGAATGTCGTCTGCACTGCCGTCTGCTGGGTAGCCAGAGACAGTCTTACTCGGCAAGATGGCGAGGTGGCCAGTTCTTACTGTAGTACCATCATAATCATGGACAAAAGAGATGAGAAAGAAGACGTCTCTGGAGCTCTAGTAGAGGGTATTATCTCCTTCAGTTAGCGAGCGTTGGTAGACAATAGTCTCTGAATGCACTCTGCATCGCTTTGAGTGCGCCCTACATCCGGTGCGGAGAGGGAAAGCTCTGCCTATGCCCCATGTATATATGGGTTTCCACCTGTGTGATTGAACTGGTGTGTTCGCACACACACACGCACCCATGCCCCATAGAGGACTCCAACGTCCGACGGCGAGCAACCGCGCGCTCCGTAGCCAGGCGCGTTAGACCGCTCGGCAACCCCACCGCGGCTCGTGTTGAAATACGGAACTGGTTAGAGTGTACTCAGTACTTTATGCAAATATAGTATCGCCAAAGTCGATATAAATCTATCGAACCAAAGTGCGTGGTCATCAATCCGTAGCTTACAAACTACTTAAATTAAGGTATACTAACCTAAGGACAACACACACACACACACACACACACACACACGCACCCATGCCCCATAGAGGACTCCAACGTCCGACGGCGAGCAACCGCGCGCTCCGTAGCCAGGCGCGTTAGACCGCTCGGCAACCCCACCGCGGCTCGTGTTGAGAGCCAAATGCATATTGATGTTTAAGGTCAACTGACAAAATCTGTGCCGTGATGATACAAATTCAAGATCATTTCGCGACTGACTTTACTTTTCTGAGGAGTTTATTAGTCTGCAGCATTAACTACCTCAAATCTAAGAGCAATGCCCTGAGGCATAGGCAGAGCTTATTCGTAATTCCTGTCCGGTAATGATTTTTGTGTCTGGTCTTCTAAAGTTAAAATTCTGTTGTGTTGCCTTCAGCCTTTGTGTAAACTTAGTATGTTTGAAATCATTGTTAATTTTTAACTAACGTTTTCGTGTGGTGTCTGTTTCTACGAGCATGCTAAATTCTTTCTCAGATTCTCTGATTTGATTCCATATTTCCTGTCTTGGTATGACTTGCATGACATTACTTCAGCCTTCAGCTATGCCTTTACTGATACTAGCTTTCTTCTATATGAATTCTCGCATGGCCGACCACGGTGGCCGAGGTGACAGGCGCTCCAGTCACGGTCAGCACGGCCACTACGGTCGGGGGTTCGAATCTCCCCTCGGGCATGGATATTTCTGCCGTCTTTAGTCTTAGCTAGTTCATAAGTAGTTTGTAAGCTTAGCGACTGATGACCCCATAGTTAAGTCTCATAAGTTGTACAAACATGTGAACATTTGTATTCTCGCATGTACATTACTTGCTTATTCGAAATTAATCTCTTTTTGTAAATTCTATGTCATTAACTGTGGTCGCACAGTACGTGGTACTTAAGAATAGTATGCCGCTGTCTTCCTGCACATCAGTTCGTTTGGTGTATAGTTTGATTTAATTGTGCTTGAAGCCACTCGCCATGTCGCCAGAATGCCACCGACACTTTCTTTTTGCTGCTGCTATCAAGTGTTGCCACATGAGTAATGTGTCGCAAGCATTATGTGGGTGTCTGTAAGTGAATGAATGTGCTTACCATTATCCACTGTGTCATTGCAAATTTCCTCCCACGTTACCTCCATATTCATAAAGGGCAGAAACAATTTTATTAAGGGTAATAACTTTATGATTTGGTTCACTTTTGTACAAAGTGTGTGCTTTATTGTGCTTATTAATTGGTGTCCCCACATTTCGCTTGTTCATTTTATTGAATAGATAATAATATAATCAAATCTCTGCTTTATAATTTCATGCTGCCTGTCCCACGTTTCATTAAATATTCCTTTGATTAAACATTAATTTTGTGTTTGTTAAAACGTTGGATGCTCTGTAAGGAGTGAGCAGTTAGATAAATTTCCATTGTGCAAGTAATGTGGCCACTCGCAAAGTAATTTTGAGCAGCAGTGAGCTTTTTAACTTGCATTTGCAGATCTCAACTGCCCGAGATCTTACATAGAAAATTTAACAAGCTACTTTCGTCATAAGAGTAAAGATTTCGAAATCCATGCTGTTTTGAGGTTAATACGTGATATATCTCAAGATATTTCATAACGTTGGAAAAAGTATTAGTTCAAGCGTCCTGCTACATGTCTATATCACTACAATAGATTTAATTTCTTTCGTATGTATCAGTGCACCATTTCATTCGTCTCTCTCACTATAAATACTTCAATGCTCGACATCAAATCGCAGAAGAAGTAATTAAGGCCATTGCATAATGTGTGTACAAGATGTTCTCCTAAGGTGTTGGACCACTCGAGAAAGACATTACATGTAGAAAAATGATATTCCTATTACGACTATGGTAGTGAAATGACAACATGGTGGAACATGTCTTGTGATTGTGATAGTTGTGCTGCTTCCTGGAATGGCAGAGAAGAATCTAGATTAAAAGAATAATCTGACACAAGCTGCATGAGGCCAATAAGTGTGCATCTGCACTGAAGGCTGGATCTGCAATTGTATTCTCCTTAATTATGTATATTTATGTGGTGTCTGTTCTTTCGAAAGAACAGTCACCAGACTTATATGTATAGAGAAGAATCTTTCAAGATTCACTTGATATATTGGTAGTTTTCCAATTAAAATGTCTGAATATTGAACTATGGTGTGTCTTATAGTTATCAAATATATGATTACAGGCAATAGCTATAAATTTCAAATAACAACTACAACTATTCTCGTTCCCTACTTTCTGAATTATCTGCATCAGCCTTCACAAGGGCAATGGGAGGTGTTTCACGCTGCAGCTGTTCGCTTCCTACAGGAAAATGTCGAAGCTCTCTAAAGAGTAAGAGGCAGTAGCTCCCTATTACAAACTGGAGTGAGAGTAACATTTTACCCACTCTCTGACAGAGCTACAAACTGATATATCGAACTGAGAAATATTCGTGACAGATTATGCTGCTGTCTGGTAAACACCTCAGAAAAGCAAAGCCAATATTCAAATGATATTGAACTTATATCTTCACGGTACCAATTGTGACAATTGACCTTAAACATAAATACATCTGTAGTTCATCACGTGATTACTAGAAAATTTTCGTCAGCCCTTGAGAAATCGATAAACAAAACAAATTTAAGGTTTATACATCTAACGAAATTTATGGTGGGGGTGGGTGCAATTGAAAACAACGTTAACTGGGAGATATGCATGTTTTGGCGAAGATAAAACAATCGGTCTGTTATTGACACAACCATAAGAAGATTAAAACGCCTCCCAAGGAGACTGCCAACCCTGCAATTACTCCACCTTTTCTGCAGTATTGCAGAGCGGTGTGCGATTATTACGTGACGGGATAGAGGGAGGACGTTAAAATAGTTGAAAAAATATATCATATTGTGCAGTATAGCGAATTATGTAAATGAAGGGCATCAGCAGAAGGTAATATCTGTCGTTTAGCGCTTATTGTTTCAGTGACATTGAGAACACTAAGTGCACAAAACATGAATAATATACTATCTATATAAATATGAGTTGTTGCGATCAGAACTGTTTAATTTTACAACACGCTTAATTTTTCTAGGTTGAATACGTATTTTATTACGCCTAGATCTAGTGCAGAGTGCTGAAAAGAAGTAATAGTTTCCTGTGCCACATGAAAGCTAGAGAGATGAAACATTATATGGTAACTACGTTTATCTAGATTTTTATGCTTTAACTTCGTTAAATATTTAAATGAAAACTCAAAAGATAATGTGACTGCTTATTTTATAGCAAAATAGCTCTAGCTGTGGTAGTTTATACTACACATTGGGGTAGGTATGTAGAAACGTTTGATACATGCAGTTTTGATCCTGGCTGTATTAGCCATGACTCGCGCACTACGGGCTGGCCAGTCAACCACAGCTGGTGCAGAGGTGAGGCTTGGCGGAAGCCAGTCAGCTGGCAGTCGCGGTGGAGGCCAACAGCCCCCAGCATAGTGCAAAGTGGGGCTCTGATGTAAATACAGAATGTTTACTTCCTGGAGTCAGAGTAAGAGCGGAAAGCAGAAATACAAATCAGGCAGTCTCACTGCGAGCAATCAACTCAAGATAGAGTCGTCGCTCTTACTGAAGAGAAGATAGTTCCACAGTATTATATGTAGTAGATTCAATGCTGAGATACATTATGGAAGAAATAAATAATAAGGAATTCTGAAATAATTATTACTCCTTAAAATGTTTTTTATGTTATTCTGTATTTTCATATTTCCTGTTTGAGAGACTATGGAAGATCTCTTGGCAACTGAAATAAAATATGACTATATGCGTTTTATTCCCTTAAACTGCCTTTAAATTGATTTTTTTTAAATATACAGTTCCTTCATTATCCTATTTTTATTATAAATTTAAATAACTAGAGACAGTTTACCGTATCAATATGTCAAAGATATTTAGTTAAAGGAGAAACATTGAATTAAAGTAATTATGGAGGTCTGGATTAGATTCCCGCCTGTGGCAAAAATTTTTAATTCAATGCTTCTCGTTTCACTCAGTATTCTATTTTTATTACATTTATACCCAGCCTCCATGCATACAGAGTAATCAGTCCAGATGGAAGCTGTTAAAGTAATTTTTATTATTTGAAATACGTCTCTCTCCTCCCCTCCATCCATCAATACATCCTTCCGTCCTTCACAAAATATGCAAACGATTTGTCTTGCATTGATTCATTGTTAATTTCTCTTCTGCTCTCTCTCTCTCACTCACTATCGCAACTCTTACATAATAACCAACATTTACCGTTCTGGTCGGTTCCCTCGAAACGCTATGATCAAATATATTGGTTTCTGTTGACAGCATAATTGAATCGGTCATTGCAAAAAGGTCACAAGTAAACTTTTTTACGAAAATGAGTTATCCATTGGAAGTGGATGGGAAAGTGTAGCCGGATTCATACGTACAAGAAGGGCAGAAGTCAGCTTTAAAATGGTGTCTCTATCGACCCTTGAAGTCTTCGTTTATTGCAATAACGTCATGAATCATTGACTCATGCCATTTTTGCAATGACTGTGTGGAGGTGTATTTAATCGAACACAGAAGTTATTGGTGGCGTTGCGCTGCTTTCACACGTATTTTATCGTCTGAGGTTAGCATCACTGCAACAATCCATTGTTGTGTTTACAGCATTGTAGGTTCAAATAATAGGTCATTACAGTCGCATTAAGAAGGCATTTATTTGTCGAGGTGTAATTATGTCTGTCTTCTTCAGACTCTGAAATGCCTCCTATAGGCAAGTAACGGACAAGAAATGCTGATAAGTACAGAAGGAATATTATTCGTAATTCAAAACTAAAGGGAGTGGAATACGTGAATTGGAAAGGTGAGAAAATTCAGCGTCGGAATAGGCTACAGGAGATGACTGCAAGTGAGTAAAATACGTGTACTTGATTTCTGTATGGAAGTAAATGCATATAACTGCATAGTATGCAGTTTAAGTATTATCGTAATTGATAACTTCGACTCTTTCAGGCGTAAAAAGGACTGTTTTTCTCTGTTTGATGTTGACGCGAAGATAGGTATCATTGCTCACTTGAACAGTTTCAGTGATAAGAATCAACAAGATATCTTTCTGCAAGGGCTAATCGAAGTTCAAGATGTCAAGAGCAGAAGACCGCAAAAAGAGAATCCTAAATTAACAATGTTTTTGGCATCCATAATATGAAAACCACGCAGTCACACTTTTATTTGTACCATGAAGGCGAAGCGAAGAAAGGCGCACATGAGGTTTGCTCATTTCTGTATTATTACATCAAGAAGTATATCTCAAAAGATGTGAATGAGCTTCGTCTCTTCTGACGGGTGTGCTGGTCAAAACAAAAATCACCCAATGATTCACTTTTGTTGAACACTTGTATCAGCTGGGAGATTTAGGAAGATGAAATATTACTTTCCTATGCGTGGGCATTGCTTCCTTCCAAACAATAGAGATTTTGGGACCATAAAAAATTTGTAAGACGTTATGACCGGATCTACTAACCTGAAGAGTATGCCATAATGATAAAAAAGGCATCAAATAAATACTCAGTGGAAACTATTGATATTGTTGCTGTATTAGCCTTTAAAAACTGGTGGTCTGCCTATTTTAAAAAGACTTGCCTGTCCGAATCAATTGTGGGAAAAATTCCCAAGGAACAAAAAGTTTCTTTCTTTTTCTCCTTCAAAATGTATGACTTTTCTGTTTGATGCACATTATCCTGGGCAAGTACAAACAGAGTAATTCATCGATGGTCTCATCAGAGAGACATTCCAGCTCCTCCATAGCTTCAATAAACATCCTGTACTTCCCATAGAGTTGGCATATCCTGGAAAGCAAGTGGCGATCAATGTAAAAAAAAAAAATTGAAAGTGAAGAGGTATATTGCAGCTGAATATGTGGAATTTTATTACCAAGTACAAGAATGGCCAGCGGAAGGAGGAACAAATATTGCAGATGATGATCAAGAAGATTGCCTTGGTTTATTGTACTCCATTTTCATGTTGTTATAAAACACGCAAATGTTGCGAAAAATGTAACTTCAGATAATAATATTCACATTTCACTTTACTGTGTTAAATATTACCTGATTTTTTAATAAAACAGGCAATTATTTGCAAGTAATGGTTTCATTTGTTGCAAAACACGGTTGTTCATTGCAAAAAGGTCATAAGTCATCAATTTTTAAATTAATATTGTGGTTAAGCTATTAATTACAAAACAAAAATGCGAAGTGCAATACAGTGCTTGGCACCTCATTAAATATTGATATTAAAATAACAACAAATAAATAAATAAATTTATGCTGTAGAACGTTTTTTCCTTCTCCTGTAAAATTTTACTTTCATGACTAATGACGTTTTTGAAATGACCGATTCAATTTCTCTTTTAATTTATGCTATCGTTACTGTCTATCAGTCCTCTATATGAGACCGTGTTTTTACATATCTACTTACCTATAATGCATTCTTCATTCTGTGAAATACAGAACACTGGTGTTTCGGTTGAGCTCCTCCGCTTTCATCCCAACAGAATATACTGTTACAAGTGGTATAGATTTCCCCGTTTTAGAACCGTTTTCTAATGCGTAAACGACGCTCCTCGCAACCTTTAAGATTTGTAATATTCCATTTATTACGGTAAGAGCTATGCTACGAACTTCAGTGCCACGCAGATTAGCTGCGCGGTCTAAGGCATCATGTCGTGGATCTGGCGGCTGCTCGCAACGGTGGTTCGAGTCCTCTATCGGGCATGGGTGTGTGCGTTGTCATTTGAGTAGTGTTTAGGGACTGATGACTTAGCAGTTTATGTCCCATAAGATATCACACACATTTTTCATACAAACTTGAGCGAAACAAGACCATAGTTAAATAAGCATACAGCAACATGCCATACAAAATCACCAGGGACTATGCAGAAACGTAGTATAATATCATACGCAATGTTACATAATTCTACACACTGTAGATAATTTTTTTCTGTGTTCCTAATGGATCAAACAGTTGAAGTCATCAGTCCCTACCTTGCCTTACATGCTACTTTAATAAATATACGCTAAGATGACACACACACACACACACACACACACACACACACACACACAATTACACACATGCCAGATGAAGGAGACGAACCTCTGGCGGGAGCGGCCGCAACTCCGCGACAAGACGCCTCAGACCGCGAGGCCAAGAAATTACGTAGACAGATACAGACGAACTATTTTACTTGTCGTACCATGTGTTCTGCACTCCGTTTTGACAAAAACATTATACTACCATATTTGAAAATCGGTAGTGGGTCGGACTGCTGCTATCTTGTAATGGCTAAGATATGTTTAGAAAGATGAGATAAGGTTTGATTCCTGCTGGGGCAACAGTTTTTAACAATCGCAAACTTCCCACTCTCCACCTCCAGTAGCACCAAGTAAGGAATTAAGGACTTTGCATTCTTTCGAATCACATTACATGTTCAAAAATGTTCAAATGTTTGTAAAGCTTATGAGACTTACTTGCGAGATCTTCAGTCCCCAAACTTACTAACTACATATGAACTAGCTTAAACTAAAGACGGCTCAAACATCCATGCCCCAGGGGGGATTCGAACTCCCGACGGGGAACGGCCTCCCACATCGTAGCACAGCGCCTCAATGCGCTCGGCCGCTCCACCGCGGCATTACACATGTCCATTCGGTAGTAACTACAACAAATTTGAATTGGTTTTCGGTGTTTCCTCAAAATACCAAATCCATCAAGGTCTCTACGAACGTCGCGATCCAAATTGCACATTTCAACAAACCATTTTTTTAAACACAGTCCCTTTATTCTTAAGTAAGATGTCCAAACAAACCTCTGAAAATGTTCAAATGGTTGTAGAACTTATGGGACTTAACTACGGGGTCATCAGTCCCTAAGCTTACAAACTACTTATGAACTACCTAATCCTAAGGACGGCACAAATATCCATGCCCGAAGGGGGATTCGAACCCCCGACCGTAGTGGCCGTGCAGACCGGGACTGGAGCGCCTCAGTCCCCTCGGCCACCGCGGCCGGCCAAACCACTGAATCTGTCCATCGGGTTGGTGACAGCTTTAGTTTTGAATGTCAATAAAGCATGGAGGACATGACGCTCCTTAACGAATTTTATTATTTCCTTCGATAGATTGTAGCACTCTTCCAGTGTTCACAATAACATTGTGTCCTTTATTTTATGATAGGTTTTATGTGAGGTCATCCATACGGCTACTAAAACAAATCCGTTAAACTTCAGCTACACGATAAACCTTGAGGCCCTAAATTCTACTATATGTCCAGGGTAACAATTATGAACAACTTAAATAGAAAAGAACACAGAAAATATTGCAGGGAAGGCGAACGAAAGACTATGTTTCATTGGCAGGACACTTAGAAGATGCAACAGTTCTACTAAAGAAGCTGCCTACACTACACTTGTGCGTTCTATTTTGGAGTATTGTTGCTCATTCATTACGGTCGGGGGTTCGAATCCCCCCTCGGGCATGGATATTTGTGACGTCCTTATATTAAGTAGTTCATAGGTAGTTTGTAAGTTTAGGGACTGATGGCCCCGTAGTCGAGTCCCATAAGCTATACAAACATTTGAACATTTGGGGATCCACACCAGGTGCGACTGACGGACGATTTACAGAAAGTTAAGAGAACAGCACGAGTTGGGGAAGAAATCATTAAAAGAAAGCCGTTATTTGTTGCGGCAAGATCTATTTTCGAAATTCCTTTCACTAATTTTCTCTTCAGAATACGAACATGTATTGTTAGCGCCCATCTACATAGGGAGACGTGACCATCATAATAACATAAGAGAAATCAGATCGCCGCGGCGGATTAGCCGCGCGTGCTGGATCGCCGTGATGCGGTGCGCGCGGCAGTCCGCCGTCGGGGGTTCGAATCCTCCCCCACCCCCGGGCATGGATATTTGTGCTGTCTTTAGTTTAAGGTAGTTCATAAGTAGTTTCTAAGATAAGGGAGTGATGACCCCGCAATTAAGTCCCTTAAGCCTTACAAACATTTCAACATTTGAGAAATCAGATAGAAAGCAGAAAGACTTAGGTGTTCCTATTTTCTGCGAGCTATTAGAGAATCGAACCGTAGAGAAATATCATAATTGGTTCGTTGAACCTCTGCCATGGACTTCAATGTGATTTGCAGAGTACCCATATAGATGTAGATTAATAAGTTGACTGTATGTGCTGCGCAACCTATGCAAGTTGTGTGTGCATTGCTCCTCTATTATTTTCCACGCAGCACGCATATTTTGCGCATTGTCTGTGGCCACTGCTATGAACCTCTCAGTAACTATTTCACGAACAACTTTCGTTAGTTGTGAAGCACTATACTGTGTAGTTTCCCTTTCGTCGCCAGTCTTATACTTTTATAGAATATTGGCTGAGGTGTTGTCACGGTGAAGTTAACGACACTGTTCGCTGATAAATCGGTCCATCCATCCGAAATCAGTTCTAGGGCATTGCGTGTCTCTTACCATCAACTTGCCGTACATCGAAGAGATCCCACAGCTTTGATAGAGAACGCATTGCAAAATGTTCAAATCTGTAAATCTATCGGACCAAACTACGTGATCATCAGGCCGTAGCTTACAAACTACTTAAACCTAGGTAAACTAACCAACGGACAAACACACACACCCATACCCCAGGGATGACTCGAACCTCCACGGCGAGCAACCGCCCGCTCCGCAACGAACGCATTGCACTAACTCTCTACGTACATATGGCGCCGCATCTTCTGGTCCTTGTTACATGCCAAGGATTACCTCAAATTTAATTTTAACACAAAAGGGCTTAGTCTACAAGATCAGGAAAGGTGTGGAAAGCTTTTTGACTTCGCTATACATTCATGAACTTCCGGGTGAGGAAAGATGTTTTAAATAAACTTATTTCTATGTTGCCTACAGCAACCGGGGAGTGTTAGCACTGTCAGGCTTCATATAAACCTGTCGGCTATGACCCCAGTTCTCTTCTAGTTGTTTCCAGATTCATTCCGTTCATTGGTAGTGCCTGATGTATGTGCAGTTCACACTGCAGTATGTTATAGCGGGCTGCATGCCGAGCAGGATGGAATGAACCTTTCTCCGGAATCATATACGCTTTCAAACGACTTAAAGCGACACGTTTTTGAATTGAACCGTATGAAACTGTATTTTTTAAATCACTAGACTTACGTGCTAAATATTGAACCGAATTTTGCCTTTGATTTTCCTAAAGAATGAGGTATAGGAACAATTTTAAAATCACAATGCATTTCTGAGGTAACGACGTCAAACATGGCACAAAAAATAATAATGAATAAATAAATAAATAAAACGGAAAGAAACAATAGTAATGCCGAATTACTCATAAACAATGAGATGTGCTAAAAACTGCTGCATTTTGCGAAAATGCTGCTAATTTTCTCCTACACCATTGGGCCGATATCAACCAAATTTGGTACACACATTCCTTACCGTGAGGTAACAATTGCTGCATGGTTAAGAATCACATACGGCACATGGTTCAAAAGATATTACGTCATAACCAATAGAAATCGGAAAAAATTGCCATATAATGCGGCGAGACTTTCGAAGTACACCGTATGAGAATGACACTACTTAGCGACTTGCAGCAAACTTTAACATAATTTCATACCTATATTAGACTTTTTCTCGCTGGCAACGATAGTAAAATAATGAAAGGAAAAAAGTTTCTCGCTTACTACATTTCCGCTAGTTATGGAGTAAAACTACGGCTCTCGGTTTGACATTACAATTTATAATTTGAACACTACAAATTGTAACGACAGGAAATTTTACAGACAGTATACACATATATAGTTGAATGTATCTTCTAAATTATATCACATCCGACACGTAGTTCATGAGATAAGAGCACGTAAACAGTAACATTCATGGAAAACCGCCCCATCACGCACCAAGTTTTAATCTATTACTTCCTTACTACTAATTGTATTCGCAAGAGATTTTACAGACATACAGACCTTATACAAATGAATAAATAAATAAATACCCGGATATCGCCGGGTTTTCAGCTAGTAGATTAATAAATTCAATAGGCATTATTTTTAAAACATTTTCACTCCACAGAACCAAATGCTGGCTGCGCCACTGAGTTCGTTATAAGATCGGAACTTTTTCGCATGGCGGTGGGCGTTCCATTAATATGTCAGGCACTCCGCAAGCCGGGCGCAGTGGCCGAGCGGTCTGCGGCGTGCCAGTCACGGTCTACAAGGTCGCTGCGCTCAGAAGTTCTAATCCCCCCCTTGGGCATTGATGTTTGTGCCGTATTTAGTGTAAGCTAGTTCATAGGTAGTTTGTAAGTTTAGGGACTGATGACCCTGTAGTCAGGTCCCATTAGCTCTACAAATATTGAACATTTGTACTCCGCAATGTCCCTTAGGCGGAGGGCGATTACTGCAAAGGCAGAGTGCCCCAGCGACCACAGGGTGGAATGATGCCTGGTCCATCGAAGCAGCTGTGTACCCGGCATGGTGAACCACTCCACCGTCACTGACATTGCGGTGGTTTCGTTAATGAGGACTATGAAGTCATGGCATGGCTCCCATACAGGTGACACACGGAGATACTGGAGCCAATGTTCAAGGGTGTCAGGAACACGGTACAGTGTACAGTTTAGGGATTCAATAATGTATACGTCGGCGAGCTGCTGATGTGTCTTTATGACATTATTAATTAAGCGATACAACAACCCACGGACGTCTGTCGGTAGCAGGGGGTAACAGATGTTATTCCATATACGACGCCGCTTGACTGTCGGGTGTCGAATCTCGTATTTGTGGACTGGTGGGCGTCCCCGGAGTTTTTCATGTACCTGTGCGGCTCCGATCGCTTACTGACAGTAGTAATACCACACAATGACAATTTTAAGGTGATACTGATGACCAATATCGGTGCCGTTTCAGAGTCAGTTCGGTAGTGCGCTAATATCGCCTCCGTCGACCCCTGTGTATAGGTGGTCGGGAAGGCAGAGCGGTACGGCGTACTGTGGAGAGGATGGAGAAGTGCTGAGCAGTTGCAGACTGGCCTGTTTACTCCCAGACTCGCCTCATGTGGGAAATGCTCGAAACTGCGCTGACGTCCTCTGTGGAGGCAGGCGCTGACTCGATACAGAGCCAGAGAGCCTCTGACCTTTCCCTCTCATTGATTCGGGAGTTTGGTGGACACTGTCGAATACTGAACCTTGTTTCCGGATAAAAGCTTATATATCCTCCTGAGAAGTGAGAAGTTCAGAAAAATATTCTTGTTCGCCCATTATGCAATCATCCTGTCCTTCTATGACGGTCAACGAAAACTGATCAATAAACATACGCAATAAGGCGCTTGCTTCATCCACTGAAAAGTTTATCTTCGCGTTGGTTGTAATTAAAATGTATGACGTATGTAGTGTAGTTACTATAGGCAATCTCAAGCAAAAACACAGAAATTATTTTAATTATCTGCTAAAATTTAAAACTATTACGTGCCTACAGAGTGACCAACGAAAACTCGAAAACTATATTCCATTCCATGTCATTATAGCTTTATTTCCAGGAGTTACCCGGGTATTTACATCATCTAGTCTTTTTTTTTTTTTTTTTTTTCCTCTCAGTCAAACAATTTTACTTTCCATCAATTTCAGTTTCTCTTTTCTTCAGTTGAAACGTTATCATCTCGTGAACTAAGATTTCTACAATTAATATAATTTGTTAGGTACGTTGACTGAAATAATAATAAAACGTCTTCGATATGTCTTGTGAATGGAGTGAAGTACGTTATAAGCTATATCCTCATGCATGATGGGGTAGGTTCTCTGGAATCTCCTAAATTACATGTCGTACTATGAAACAAAATCCAGAGCACCTTCAATTGTTTTACGTGTACACCGTCTGCAAAGAAAAAAAATGCAAAGTAGTTAATATGTAACACATCAGAAGGTCATGCGAATGGTGCGATTTTTCATGCATGTCATAGTTAATAACAACATATCATCATGAAGTATGACTCGTATTATTACTAAAGGGTATATTCAGTGATTTACTTGTATATATGCATACTATTTGCAAAATGTCTCTGGAACATAAGCAGTAGTGTAGAACTAATAAATGTCATGCCGAATGATGAAGTTTCGCTATTTGGTAGCTAAATGGTTGTAAGAAAACTTATCTTTCATCAATTAAAAAGTATATTTATTTATTTTGGCACGGCGCTTGCCAAAGAGAAACGTTTCATAAAAATGTGAAGTTCTCTGTAAAGATTATTTTTTCTTTTCTCATTCACAAATAGTCCTTATTCAGGTGACATATGATGCAGATTTTTACACTCTCTTTGCGTATGACGTCATATGTGCTTACGTATCTTCATATGTGATTTTTACCCGCACAGCTACTGTTGACTGACAGTAGTAATATGTACGAAGATTTGTTTAAATCGACCTAATAGTTTAGGAGGTACGAAAGAATTTCGCAATATAACGCAGTTTTTCGCTGATTTTATTGTGTGTCCCCTGAGCTATGTATGATAGCGGGTACTTATTACAGCGATTGTTGCCTTGCTGTAATGAAAATATGTACACGTTTTGTTGGTTTCGGCCCATTACTTTAGATGTGCAAAGTCCATTTTTCACTTTAAAGCAGCTTACACATTGTCATGTTATAAGAACCGCTGAAGAAAACGGCTTCTGTGAAGATTTCCTTTTATTTCAAGGGTCACATGTAAACAGCTTTGTCCTTTCTGAAACACCAACATTTACACAACGAATCTATCCTGTCCGCCTGCGACAGTGACAACACGCACAATACGAAGTCGTCGCGTGTTGCCGGGCGGGTAGGCGGACGGTCCACGGGCTTCTACGAGTATGCACACGGCGCTAGCAGCATGTCCAGATGGCGCAGTAGAACGAGACCTACTCGCGTCCGCCGGATACGTGACCGCGGAGGCACGACCGGCAGGTATCCTTCCGCGTACCTATTTAAGCACTGCCTAGCCACGGCAGTCGGACGCCAGCCTGGACCCCTGTCACGCCGCCGCCCTCCAACGTCGCCGCCGCCGCTGCTCCGCCGCCCAGGACACCCTCGGGTTCCGCAGCATCGCCGCCGACTGTGGGGACAGACCCACTATAGGTCGCTTCACTGACGTCCGAGAGCGATTGAAATGGACTTGACACCTATGGGACTGTAAACAAGTGGATTTTTAATTTCGGGTCTGTTTTTTGTTTCTTGTGTAACTGTAGCGTACAGTAAGAGGTGTACTGACCTACATCTACATAGATACTCTGCAAATCACATTCAAGTGCCTGGCAGAGGGTTCATTAACCACTTTCATAACTTTTCTCTACCGTTCCATTCTCTAATAGCGCGCGGGAGGAAAGAACACCTAAATCGTTCCGTTTTCGATCTGACTTCTCTTATTTTATTGGGATTGTCATGTCTCCCTAAGTAGGTGGGTGCTAGCAAAATATTTTCACATTCATAAGTAAAAGTCGGTGATTGAAACTTCGCAAACAGATCACGCCGCAATGAATAACGCCTTTCTTTTTTTGATTTCCACCCCAATTCGTACAACATTTACGTGACGCTCCCCCCCCCCCCCCCGTAACGTGATAAAACAAAACGAGCTGCCCTTCTCTGAACCTTCTCAATATTTTCCGTCAGTACCACCTGGTGAGGGTCCCACAAGGAGCAACAGTACTCCAGGAGAGGACGCATAAGTGTGATGTAGGCAGTCTCTTTGGTGGAGCTGGTGCATCCTCGAAGCGTTCTGCCAATGAAACGTAACCTTTGATTCGCCTTCCCCACAATATTTTCTGTGTGTGCTCTCCAGTCAAAGTTGTTCGTAATTGTAACTCCTAGGTATATGGTAGAATTTACGACCTTAATGTTTGACTGATTTATCGCGTAATTGAAGTTCAGCGGATTTCTTTCAATGGTCATGTGTATTACTTCAAATTTTTCTTTATTTAGTGTCAATTGCCAATTTTCGCACCAAGTAGAAATTTTGTCTAAATCGCTTTGCAGTTGCTTTTGATCCTCTGTTGACTTCACTAACCAGTAAACGACAGCATCTTCCGCGAACAGTCTAAGGGAGCTATTCAGATTGTCTCCTAAATCGTTTATAAACACGAGGAAGAGTAGGGGACCTATAACGCTTCCCTGTGGAACGCCAGATATCATTTATGTTTTACTCGATGACTTACCGTCAATTACAACGAACTGTGTCCTTTCTGATAGGAAATCGTGAATCCAATCCCACAATTGGGAAGATATTCCGTAAGCACGCAATTTAATTAGAAGCCGCTTGTGGGGTTCAGTATCAAAAGCCTTCCGGAAATCCAGAAATATGGAATCGATTTGAGATCCCTTGTCGATGGCACTTAACACTTCATGTGAATAAAGGGCAAGCTGTGTTTCGCAAGAGCGATACTTTCTGAATCCGTGTTGACTATTGGTTTGTAGGTCGTTCTCTTCGAGGTAGTTCATAATATTCGAACAAAGTATATGTTCCAAAATCCTGCTGCAAATCGACGTCAATGAGATGGGGCTGTAATCTTGGGGATCACTCCTATTGCCTTTATTGAATAATGGAGTGACCTGGGCAACTTTATATTGGAGTGACCTGGGCAACTTTATATTGGAGTGACCTGGGCAACTTTCCAGTCTTTGGGTACGGATCTTTCGCTGAGTGATCGGTTGTAAATGATAGCTAAGTACGGAGCTATTGCATCAGCATATTCTGAGAGGAATCTAGTTGGTATACAATCTGGCCCGGAAGATTTGTTTTTGTTTAGTGACTTAAGTTGTTTTACTACTCCAGGAACATCTACTTCTAAGTTTCACATGTTGGCATCTGTTCTTGGATTGAATACTGGAGTGTTCACTTCGTCTTCTTTGGTGAACGAATTTCGGAAAGCTGTGTTTAGTAATTCTGCCTTAGCAGTACTGTCGTCGGTAGTATTACCATTGCTACCGCGTAGTGAAGGTATTGTTTGTGTTTTGCCGCAAATGTACTTCACATATGACCATTATTTCTTTGGATTTTCTGCAAGATTACGAGACAGGATTTCGTTGTGGTAGCTACTATAGGCTTCTGGCATTGATGTCCGCGCTAGGTTGCATGTTTCAGTAAAAGATTGCCAGTCTTGTGGATTCTGTGTCTTTTTAAATTTTGCATGCGTTCTTCTTTGTTTCTGCAACAGTGATCTGACCTGTTTTGTGTACCACGGGGGTCAGCCCACTCTTTTATTAATTTATTGGTATAAATCCCTCGATTGCTACTGATATTATGTCTTTGAAAGTAAGCCACAACTAATCTACACTCGCATTTTTAGTTTTGAAAGACTGGAGATTATCACTCAGGAAAGCGTGGAGCGAATTTTTATCTGCTTTATTGAATAGATATATTTTTCGTTTATTTTTTGTGCATTTGGGAATTTTTCACATTTAGTCTCGCTACTACAACTCGATGTTCGCTAATCCCTTTATTTGTTTTGATGCTCTTTACTATCTCCGGATTATTTGTTGCTAGGAGATCAAGAGTATTTTCGCAACCACTTACTATTCTAGTGGGTTCATGAACTAACTGTTCGAAGTAGTTTTCAGAAAAAGCATTCAGAACTAGTTCGGACGATGTTTTATATTTGCTGGCGGTTTGAATACGTAATTATGCCATCATATCGAGGGTAAATTAAAGTCGCCACCGATTATAACAGTATGCTTCGGATACCTATTTGAAATGTGATTCAAGCTTTCTTTGAACATTTCGTCAACCGCATCGTCCGAGTGTTGTTTACGGATTAATAAACGTTTATTTTTGTTGCATTACTTAAGTGACTTTCTTACAGTAGATATTTTAGAATCCATAGTGAGCACTTAACTGACAAGAGCCTCGTATGTTTTGGTTCAGAGTTACTACGTAGGCGATTACAATAACGAACTTCAACATAATTTTTTACGGTCGTTATCACGGAAGTCCATATCTGCTTCATCCGTCGTACGCTAATCTAAACGATACTAAACATTAATAATAATGTAATTATGGAGTTTTTGAGTTCTACATTAAATTTCAGCTGTTAATAGGAAATACACTGTTCATGGATAAGAGGACAAAAATTGCTGGAAAACTGACCAAGGCGGGTAGAGACAGAGCTCAAAGTAAGTTACCGGATTGAAGACGTACCTAGGAGTAGATACTGCTTGAGATAACAATTTAGAAATTACGCTACAGTTCGAGAAAATCATCAACAAGAATTGAAAAATTGAAGTATTGAAGAAAGTATTTTACGATCCAAGTTGTCTGAAACCGTACATATTACGGTTGTAAATAAAATACTACGTTTTCGTTAAAAAAATCGGAAATGCCTTAAAAAGGTGGGTGGATAGGTACATAACGAACAAGGAACCATGGAGAAACTTACGAATATAGAACAATGATTTAACTTATCGTCACAATAATGATTCAAGAAATGTTGTAGAGTAGGAAGGAATAGAGCTTTATTCGTTAGACTGGAAATGAGGAAAGGGTAAGCCGAAATGGCTGGAGGAAAAATTTGAAGTTTCTATCCATGGCTATAGAAAGCATGTGATACGTGTAACTCCTCTTCTACACTGAGGTTCTGGCAGCGGACAAGGAAAAGGCGATGGGGCTGATTCGAACTGACGACTACCAAGAGAAAATCTGTCCACTGCTGTAAGACCCAAACTACAGGAAGCTCAACAGTAAGAGCACTGCGGCAATGACCAGGAAAATGTTACTGAAGGACTCTGATCTATCGGAGGCAGAGAACAAACGGCTGTGTACTCAAGAGTGCCAACGTCACCACGCCTACATGTGTCCAAGATACACAAAGGTGGGGTGCCTCTGCGGCCAGTTGTGGATACTATTAATCCTCACAATTAGGGATTGGCCAAATATATGGCGAAACTTTTAAAAGAACTGTGCAGTCACCGTGTGAATATCTTGGCAGAATTCGTTAGAACACTGAAGGACATTCGAATACAAAGAGATGACCTACTCGTGAGGTTCGACGTCACGTCTTTGTTCACGAAAGTACCTCTGCAAGACTCGTTGACGCTGCGGAATCAACACTTCGAGCCGGAAATAGTTAAGCTCTTTGAACATGCACTAACGGCCACTTACTTCAAGTACAATGTAGAATTTTATAAACACGTTGAGTGGCTATGGGAGCTCAACTTTCTGTACTGATCGCGAATCTCTACACGGAACACGTTGTGGAGGTAGCCATACATACCTCTCACTTTAAACCAAAGCACTTTTTCCGCTTTGCCGACGACTCATTCGTGATTTGGATTCATGACGGACAGGCTCTGCAGGAGTTCATGGACCTCATAAACAGCATCCATGAAAGCATCGCATTCGCCGTGGAAGCAAAGGAGAATGGCTTTTTTCCATTCCTGAATATATTAATTAGGAAGAAGGTGGATGGCACACTAGGGCACTCAGTACATAGAAAGACGACGCACACAGACCTGTACCCATATGCACGGTATGAAGATGATATCATACATGCCCGTCATGGACACAGAAATACCCTACACCAGCAAACAGCATCAAAGAAAACCATACCTTAGACTTAATAAATAAGAAAAAGTATATGTTCGAAAAATATTACAGGCCAGATGGCTGATAATTAATTGTATGTTGGACGATCGGTTTCACTGGTCTCTGCCACTATTATCTGGTCAAAAAAATCTTTTTACATGACCGTCATCTTATTATATAAAATAACTTAGAGCACCTATGCACTCTGTCATTATAATAAAACTGTACAGTATACTACTATCAATCACAGTGATAAGTATACTTTTATTATAATTACATAGTGCACCTATACACTCTACATTATATTATATGACGACTGTTTGAATTTCCACGATGACTGCCATGTAAAAAGAGTCTATTGGACCAGATGATGCTGGCAGAGACCAGTGAAACCGGTCGTCCAAAATAAAATTAATTGCCAGCGATCTTGGCTGTAACATTTTTGGAACATATCGTAATTGGATCGCCTCTTTGTAATGCAAACAAACTCAAAAAGAAAAAGTATGTCATTCCATTAAAAACAACTTCCGGTCTGAACAGGCCACTTCTACTGGGAATCGGAAGTTCAAAATGCCACTATTTGATACGGCGTTTGTAACGATACACTACATTTTTTATTATTTTGTTTATCTTTGATCAGCGATGCTTATCGCCTCCGGTTACTTCTGACTCTCAATGCAACCGTGACAGTAGTTTTACTCAGTCTCTTGTTTGTATCTGAATCGTGAAGACGTCTTTCATACCTGTATCCACTGAGGTAAGTAAGAATAATGCAAGCTTTTGCTGAAAATAATATTATTTAAATTTAAAATCATTCCCTTTCCTTGGTTTTCATTTAAATCAAACTCCTCCACGTCAAATATTTAATTTCTTAATGTTTTCAGCTCCTTCGCATCCGTAATATTTTAATGTACAGACGCAGTCATTTCTTTTGTAATTTCACGAAGTCCAATAATTTTTTTATTGTTCTATCATTACCAATAACTTCATGTTCCACCCACGGTCACACAAAGATTGAAAAGCGAAGTGAACAGTCTGAACATTTATCTCCTACGGAAAGTATTTCCAACGTTCACGTATTAAATAAGTAGAAGTTATAATTTCCAGCTTCTACAATCCGAAGTGCAGGATCCAGCTAGATGCTTTCCGTATGTCTTATAACGTGCTGTTGCTTGTATGGTGCCCGACTTTAATATGCAACCCACGGTTTATTTGCTTTAATGTTCATTTTGTGCTGTACTTTAACTAAATTATTTCAAATTCAAAAATTCGGTACCATCAATTCCTTATCGAAAATATAATCGCGAAATCTAACAATTATGGCATCGTAATTACTACTAGGAAGAGTTGCATTTTACGTTTCATGACACTCCCAAAAGTTTGTAAGGGGTGGACGGGTTGTTTGAAACACTCTGTATATTGATCGAAGATGAAAGAATGCCAGAATTTCACGTATAATGCAAGTTTTATACGACACCACAGAACCTGAAATGATTCTTATTGCTGTTGATAAATCGTAAATTACACCCAAAATGGACTTTTTTTGCATGTCACAGTATAGTCGTTATGTTTTCGGTTGTTTTTTGGTGTAAGGGACCTGAAAGCACTGTCTTTTATGCTCGAAAAGTTTACTAATGGGATCTTGGCTAGTAAGTCATGCGCAAAATTAAACATGCGGAATGTGTCAAATGTCAAACGTGACGACGGCAATACAGTTTTACCTCTCGCACCGCACGTCTCATGAACGGCACTACACTTCGTTACGATTTTTCTTCCGCTACACATTTCACATACATGAATATCGTTGTCAAACAAACGAGGTGGGCTTTATTTAATTTGTTTTTCCTACAAATGCCGTTCGTGCGAGGCGGTAATTTAATATTTATATCTGTTGTTAACACATTACCAAACAAAATGTTTGAAAACGTCCTCCATTCACAATTCACAAAGAAAATATCAGTTCCTGTTGTTTGACTAACTGAAAGCCAGCAAAATTGCGTTTCATTAAAAGCAGAGTAATGTTCGTGTCGTCGCACCAGAACTGAGATGAATATGTAATGGAGGTCTTCATTTAATTTCTTCATTTATATTTCAACAGTTAAACAAAATGACATGCCTGTGAATTTAAAAAGAAACGATTTGTCTTTCGAGGAAATATTTCGTGGCAACTGAAAATGATACGACTTATACTTTTTTCCGTCAGGCTTCGCTGTAACGTGAATTATGAATTAGAGATAGAAATTTCAGATTACTAGGTCACATTTAAATTCTTGGAGTAAGATTATTATACGTGAATTTGATCTCTTCAGCGCGGCAGTTGTTACACACGTGCTTTTCTTTATCAAACGTTAGTGTTTAGGGATTTAGATAATTATTGGGTGTCACATATTACAAGAAATGTTTTCCGTGTATTAAGAACACGGAGGTGTAAAGAAGGACAAATGGTAAAATAGACTTTCAACGTACATTATTTTGAAGCCGGTGTGCGGGGTCTACTGCGACCGCGATCGTTTTGTCATTGCAAACTAAGGTGACACTCGATGCGTTGGATGATGGAGCGACTGAAATTTAATGGGAATGCATTAAACGTCGGTCCATCAGCCACTACACCTAGTGCCAACTAATAGTAGAAAACTATTGTTTACCATTGATTCTTCTTAATTTCTACAATGTGCTGGCAAAAACTCCTTAAAAATAGTAGATATTTCAGTGTTTATCGGGGTAATATAGTGTCAGGAAACGAATTTCAAATGTTTCTGTAATCTTGAATGCGTATTTGATCCATTAATACGACACTTTTGGCATCATTTATGAGACTATTTTTCTGTACACATTTCCAATTACCAAGCACAGAAATAGGTATTCGATGTATACACGATGCTTTGTAATTATTTTAATTTATTTTCTATTAAATATGTGTTGATAATTGATGAAGCTGTAACTATGAAAGCATTGCTTGTTTGCCTTCTGTTGATGGTTATTAATTTATTACAACTCAGTTCATTCGCAAAACAAGTGTTCGCGTGTGCAAAATACTGGTCTACGTTCTCTTTGCTAGCCTTTAAATATGTGGAATGAACGAATTTAAAGGTGATTTCTTTGAACTGTCTAATACGATATCATAATTAGTACTAGTACAAATGACACAAACAACAAATTTAATCAAGAAACTACCATTCAAATATATTATAGTGTTGGGAGCTAAATTCTTTTTTCATCACGAAACGTGTTTCTAAGGTTTTCGAAGTGTATAAGCCGTGCGGGAATGGCCGTGTGGTCCCAGACGCCATGTCATGCATTGCGCGGCCTCTCCCGCCGGAGGTTCGTGTCCTTCGTCAGACGTGGGTATACGCATTGTCCTTGTCTCCGTTAGCTTAAGTAGTTCATGGACCGATAACTTTTCAGTTTGGTGCGTTAGATTTACAAACATTTGAACATGAAGGAGGCCGAATGCGTTATATTAGTGGATCAAACACTCATTCGAGACCAGAAAAGGAAACTGCATTCTTGCCTGTATGTTACTCATTTACACACAGTAACATTTACTACTGAAAACAGCTGTTGCGAGTACACGTCAAAAACTGAGAACAAAAAGCAGTCATAAGCTGTAGCCATAGTCTAACATATACAGTCGCGACACTCAATGGTGTGAAATTTGTTACTGAGTGACAGTTGAAACGCCACTGCGATGGCGGGTCGCTCAGTTCCACCATAGATACTGTTTCTGCGGTCGAAGGTCGCGCCACAGTCTAACATATACAGTCGCGACACTGCTGTGACAGTTGTTACCAACTGGCAGCTACAACGACACTAGCGCTCCTAGCGGTGGGCAAGCCACCGTAGGAGTGATGTTTGTTTATAATTATTTGTGTGCGTAATTAACGAAATAGTTGGTATAGTTTCTGCGTTACAAGAGTTAGTAAAATATTAAGAGATATACATAACACGGACATTAATGTAAAAACAGCCGAATTTAACTTATTCAGAGGTGTTTCAAATGTTTGTATAGCTTATGGGACTTAACTATGGGGTCATCAGTCCCTAAACTTACAAACTACTTATCAACTAGCTTATCCTAAGGACAGCACAAATATTCATGCCCGAGGGGGGATTCGTACCCCCGACCGCAGTGGCCGTGCAGACCGTGACTGGAGCGCCTAAGTCCCCTCGGCCACCGCGGCCGGCCAGAGGTGTAATGAACAACTTCGTCATGAACAAATACTTACGAATGTGTGTTATTTTGCAGTTTATTCCCGTATAAGTAAGTAGAATATAAATAAAAGAGAAATATAAATTTCTATTAGGGTGTGATCTTACTATGTCAACAGTTTTTTGACGCGTATGAATTCGGTGTGTAGTCTAATGATTCGAGCATTTTTAGGCTTCACTCGTCTTTCTGATAAGCGCATATTCGTTTGAGTGTCAATACTTTTGCTTAAGATGACAATGTCTTGAAGATTCTTTCCGTTTGCGGTTCAGTTGCAGCAACAATTGTGGAACTGGGTTCTTCTTTGCTGAAAACAGTTTGATTGCTTTTTCCGTTTTCTTGCCAGGTCTGTGACGTTTTTCCTTCAGTTACAGCTGTGGTGGCTGCTTTGGTACGTTAAACACTATAGTTATTGCATTCTATATGCGTTTCCTATGTTCCATTCTCATCGATTTTACTGGAATTTTAGTGAAGAAACCATAACGTTCCTGAGTAGAAAAGCGACAACTTTTGGCAAAATGCAGATCATCCGGTGTTTCTTACCGATTTCTTATTTTCAATATTATTCAGCATAAGCCTGTAGGCTGAGAGATAATTGTGAATAAACTGTCCTGCAATGTACCGTTTCGTACCTCATTAGTGATCTCAGTAAACGTAATAAAGACAAAGGTGGAGCTAATTTTAAATTACTACCTATTTTTATGGCACTATATACGTTCCATAGAGTGAAAAGTCTGTAAAAATCAGTATAAAGGATTCTATTCGCATTCATCCAATAGCGTATTCAGAATTGTAGCTTGCCGACCGCTTGGAGCGCTGCAGTCGTAGTGTACAACAAAAATATGCTGGATTGTCGTGACTGTATATGTTAGACTGTGGTCGCGCATGTGCAGACAACAGAATCTTTGCCGGTTCCAGCGACAGTTGAAGTACGCATATATACTTGCTTTGCGCTTGAAGAAACGTTACAGTCCCGAAATACTGACTCTCGTCTGCTTAGACAGAATTGTTACACACAGCACCAGCAGCGACGACAACTTGCAACAAAGAGACTAAAATACACTGAATAACTCGCTACAATCAAGTTTAAATTTAGCAATGTCTACGGCAGTTGAACAGCGTTCAGAACATTACTGAACACTCATTTAGATGCACAGACCGAGCCTCGTGTTCGCTTGTAATTCTTTTACTATTTGATTAACGAAATAGTTTCATTAGCGTAGCGATCCACCATTAGCAAATTATCAGGAGTCATGAATAATTGTGAAATAAATGCAAAACCAGACGAATTTCAATGATTTAGTGATGTAAATAAGAACTTTTTCATTAAGGAAGTACTTGTGAATATGTGCATATTTGCTGCTCACTCCGCTGAAAGTGACAGGATATAAAAACATGGGAAATATAAATGTCTGTTATGGTCTGTTTATACCACGATAGGCACTTTCTTGACCGTGTAACATTTGGGCATGGAGTTTAGCGATTCGCACAGTATTATACTTGAGTACACTTTCTTATACATACATATACATTTGAATGTAATTAGAACTACTTTCACTAAAATAGGGAATTTCTTGAAAATACTTGGCGTCTATTTGTGAAATGAAGCCAAAATTGTGGAATTGTTTTTTTTCTTTATTGGAAACAGTTTTATTGCTTGTGACGTTTAATTGCCCCGCCTGTGAAGTTTTTCCTTCAGCTACAGCTATTGTGGCTGACATGGTACAATAAAGAGTGTATATTTTGCATTCTGTCGTGTTTCAATACGTTCAACACTCACCGGTTTGACCGTAATTATGGTGAACAAATCTTAACGTTTCTGGATAGTATTTCTGCTATAGTGAAACTATTCTGACGTATACTGGCCATTTTTGTTGTTAAGAGAAAATGAAATTCTTCAGTAAATATCTCGTCTCAGAGAACATCCTAAATAAACTGTAGCGCTTCATAATTGGCCAGCGATATTAGGAAACCTACGAAAGGCAAATATGAAGTTATTTTGTAGTTATTACTGGTTTTATGGAACTTACATAAAATCCATTCTATAAATAGTACGTTAAATTCAATATAAACAATGGTAGTTACATTCATTCTATATTGCATCCAGAAATGTAGCTTGCCGTCCGCTTGGAACATTACTGTTGCGGTGTGTAAGTTAAATCACGGAGAATGTCGTATATGTTAGACTATGCTGTAGTCTGCATATGTTATGTTCAAATAAGATGGCGGTCGTTGGCTTCAATTTTATAACTCCTTGATTAACAGTATCAGTATATTGTTTTTTTTTTTTCCGGAAAGACGAAATAGATCTGTGGAAATAGACTGTGCATAATCCGCCGCAATATCATGGATTAAAGCCGCGCATTACGGACAGTTTTCGTTAAATGCCTAGGCAACAGTGTAGAAATAGAGACGCAACGGGAGAGAGAGAGAGAGAGAGAGAATAAATTGCACTTCTCGATGCAACTACAGCTCAGTACCGTATGGTATTCTGTAGCACCTCGATATGTAAGCACTTAAGCAAGAAAAGTGCATTTAATAATTCGTTTTTGAGCTGCTACAGCAAACACAGGAAGTAAATAACGGCATAGTAATGTAGATAAGAGCATAACAAACCTTTGCTTTCAATAACTGGGCAATTAAATACAGAAAATTTGCAATTGATGAGACCGAAATAAAATAAACAATAACCGAGACTTAAAATTCTCGCTGTACGTTTTGTAATGTCAGTGTTGGAATAAACAACAAGTTCCGTAACTTTTGAATCTGAAAATTATGGCGACAGTGGCGCGATTCCACCATTCTCGCTATCGACGGGAGCGGCCGCGCAATGCGTGATTTGGTCCTTAGACCACGCGGCCATTCTCGTGCGACGTTTTTGGGTGTCATTAATTCTATAGTTATGTTTCTGAGTGGACAGAAATGAAATTATTTCTGAAGTAAGGTGAAGATTATTGCTAGTTAGTCGATGTCGAATGACATTCTCCTAAGTCATTTACTGATGTTAGATATGTCAGCATAGAAGAACATTTGAATATAATAAAAGTTCACAATAATAAATAATTACTTAACTAATGTATAATAATTACATATGACTTAAAATTCCTAACTAGTATTGACAGAAGTGTAATGTTGAGTAAAATTGTGTAAAATACCGTCAGATTACAAGCACTGACTACATCCATAAATAGGGGCTTTGCACGTCATATTTAAGCCATAACAATGCATGTGGAAATCACAAAATATTTTTCCATTTTCACGAATTACGTAATGTAACCTACTAACTGCATCTGCAGTAGACAATGTGTGGCATATCCCTGAGTTACTATCGATATTTTACACTATTACAACTAATATTGTGGGGTCACTAGTGACCCCAAAAAGTATAATATTTTCAATAAGTTAGACTCAATTTTTTATAGTAATTATTTTATACACCTCCATGTAAACTTGTGTGCAACAGCTTTAATCTAAATATGAGGGATAAGGAAGCCAGACAGTCATACAAAACATGTTTATTTGAATATCTACATTTTTTTCAGTTCTCAATGCAGAGGTAATTTTTAAGTAACAAAATTTTCATTTTAGTACTAATTCTTCTTTTATGCTCCATCTGCCTTGTTGATTAAGGTCCAAATTAATCTCTGAAAGGGAAATTGTAAGTTTTTTATGCATGGTAAAGAAATTAACAGCCATGTAGAATAATTTTAGTGTTTGGTTCTAGAACTACTGGGCGTTTTCTGCCACCCTTTGAACCTGTTTTCCCATAGTAGTAACTTCTAGGATCATTTTCCGAGATTTCCTTTTCTGAGACATCCAAATCAGAAAATGTTGTACCTGTATTGTGAGCAATCTGTTGACTTTTACAGTCATTTGCATAGGATCCGTGTTCCTGACTTGGTTCTTTTCTCGTAGATGCATTTTCTGTATTATTAAATAGTACATCACCTCTTCTGCCGTCATATCATGTCCGTCAATGCGAATACATTCATTATTCATTGTTAGATTACACACGAAACTCAGTAAACACAATAGCATATTGAGTAAGTACAATCCATGGGTCTTCAGTAACGCCAAAATCCAATTACTCCGTAACAAACAACGTCAAAATCTACAACAGCACTTTTAGTTGTAGACTATTGACTTCGAAGAGAAAACATAAACTCTTTAGTGCAAGAGTGACGCCATTCGTTAGACTAATAGGATAACGTTTATTCTGGGATCCAAGATCACACGGTTGTAGCTGAGTGAGAAGTTTGGATCTGTCAGTGATGCGTGCGCAGATAGCGTAACACTTAACACGACCGCTCTCGAAAACCTAGATATCGCAACCTCCGCCGCCAAAACTTTGAACGGTTGTAGCTGCCAAACTAAACGTGATAAAAATGTCACTCAAAATTCTTTGTACACAGCTGGTGTCAAAAATTCCAGTGTATCACAGAATCAAATATTGTTCCATTTAATATACTGTATGTTTGCGTTGAAAACACATTTTCTAGGTAATATTACAATCTGCTTGTTGGCTAAAAGTAGGAGCCCCTGACTAGCAAACCAGTCTGTGAAAACCGCACATCAACGCACTTTCCGTTTCCGAAATACTTGCGGTGCAAGTGTTAGGTGATTCACCCTGTATATAGAAACCTATAATGAATATAAAAAGGCATTTCGTTAACTGTAAAGTGTTAGGTGATTCACCCTGTATATAGAAACCTATAATGAATATAAAAAGGCATTTCGTTAACTGTAAAACTTATTTGCCATGTCATTAGAATGATTGATTGAAACCATTAAGCTGTAAAAATAAATTGTCTGTCTAACAAATATCTGCCATGTATTGGCAGATGATAATGATAAAATTCAAGTCGAAGACAGAGTGTAAGTCAAAGATAAGATACAGCGACGGCAATGGCTGCCGTGGAGACAAACGACACGTCGCGTCAGTGGGGAAGCAGACGTCGCGCCAGAGATGTAACGGCCAGGGGACGCCGTTGGTTACCGTGGAGACAGGCCAAGGCTGTAGCGACGCCCGGTTTTAGCACGTACAGCACCAAGATGCCCCATAACTCGCCAATGCCATATGTAGCAGGTGACAGTAATATTTAAAATTCATTATTGGTTACTAATAGAAACAATAAATTTGTCAACGTGTTACAATATACCGGGTGATCAAAAAGTCAGTATAAATTTTAAAACTTAATAAATCACGGAATAATGTAGATAAGCAAAAATTGACACACAGGCTTGGAATGACATGAGGTTTTATTAGCAAAAAAATCAAAAAATCTCTTGCTGATGGCGCTCATCTGATCAGAAAAGCAATAATTAGCATAATAAATTAAGACAAAGCAAATACGATGTTCTTTACAGGAAATACTCAATATGTCCACCATCATTCCTCAATAATAGCTCTAGTCGACGAACAGTTTTCTGAGCAGGACTGTAAAGCATGTCCGGAGTTATGCTGAGGCATTGGCGTCGGAAGTTGTCTTTCAGCATCCCTAGAGATGTCGGTCGGTCACGATACACTTGCGACTTCAGGTAACCACAAAGCCAATAATGGCGCGGACTGAGCTCTGGGGACTAGGGAGGACAAGCATACAAGCATGACGAAAGTGGCGGCTGAGCACACGATCATCACCGAACGACACGCGCAAGAGATCTTTCACGCTTCTAGCAATATGGGGTGGAGCGCCATCCTGCATAAAAATCGTACGTTCCAACAGGTGTTTATCAGCCAGGCTGGGGATGTGCGATTCTGTAACATATCCGCGTACCTGTCACCCGTCACGGTAGCAGTCACTGACGTTTTGCTGTCCAGCGCCATCTGTCGGACATTTTTGAATTTTTTTTTTATTATTCTAATAAAATCCCATGTCATTCCAAGCATGTGTGTCAATTTTTATTCCGTGATTTATTAAGTTTTCAAATTTATGCTACCTTTCTGATCACCCGGTAAGTGATGTCTAACATACTCTGTGTATTTTTAACTGTCACGAACGACAAGTCTTATCTTTTACTGTATGACGCTCCTGATTTTTTTGATGTGCTGATGGGCGGGGCTTATCCTTTACAACGGAATGCTTTCTCTCGCTGGTTAGCAGTCGCCGCACGCTCTTCGCCTCGGCATCAACGGCGAGGTACACCGTTTTGCTGAATTTTGTAGACGTACATGTAAATTATCATAGCTGTTATTCGGTTTAGCGGTTTCTCTCTTTAGCATATTGTCTTTTATTTTATTTTACAGACGAATCGGTCTCATGATGGCCTTGGAAGAGAACCGGTCACCCTATTAAATAAGTTGTATCACTTTTGTGAACGTAACTGTTATTCTATTTTTTAATCTCATGTAACGCTAATTGTATCTGATAAACCTTTAGTCAGCGAGGCGTGGCGGTGTGTAACACATCTCTACTACTACTGCAATTAACGTTTCAAGTGACAAGTGTTATTACCGGAGAATCAGCCGATCCAAGCATTACAGTAGAACTCAGCCGTGTGTGAAACCCATGCCGTTTGTCTCATTACAGGCGTCGTATGAGATAGAAGCAGTAAAGACGGACTCCGCTGCCAGCTTAAATGGCGGAGCACGAAGCAATGGCTGGAACTAAGAGTCGCCTTTGTCCCAGCCCACATCTCCGCCACCGTCTATAATCTTCTATGGGGACTAGGTGTGGGCCAGTTAGACAGTGCTACTGAGAGAGTTAGGATGTGACCGCAGGGAACGCTGACTGAACAAATTTCACGTCACCCAAGGAAACCGACTTCGACCAGTATGCGAATTTATATGTCCATTATCAGCAGCTGCCCGACGCGATGAAGCAAGGAAGATAACTTTGTGGTGAAGTGAGACTAGTTGGATGAATGCCTTCGTTTACGAAGTATCAGAGTGAAAATGAGACTGTTGAAGCCGGAAATATAAAGCATGTAGAGTAACAATATTTTAAAAATTAGGTCGCTTGGAGTAGACACAATAGATCACCCACTGGTTGAAACACATATGCTTTGGTAGGGAGAGAGAAGAGTTATCATGAACGTGAAGAACGACTGACATCGTCTCGTATGCTTTAATGATTATATAAATACGCAACCACGGAAACTGAGTTACCGAGTTTCAGTATTAACTATACAAGGAGGCAAATGAAAATTGTTTTATACTTCCCTTATTATTTGGAAATTACCTTTCTTTGAGGCTTCACTTATAATGCGAACTCTGGCGCTAAGATGCAGAGCTAGAAAGTTTTGGAGAAGAACACTGAAAAATAGAGAAATTGACCTAGAAATTCTCGAAACCACCAAGAGCTATTTTTTAACAATTGAAAATAAAAGAAAACTATCACGTCAGAAAACAATAGCCTAAGGTAAGAATGTACGCAACGAATCACTTTGCAACATAACCCCTGAAACGCGCTTGATCATACAACCCCCCCCCCCCCCACACACACACACACAAACACGCATTATTTCACTCTCTCTCTCTCCCTTCCTCACACCCAGACACACACACACACACACACACACACACACTCACTTAATCTGAATAAATATACCCCCCGCCCCACAACACACACAAACAGAAACAGGCTAACTCACACACATACACAAAACACCGAAAGTGTCGCAAGCATTCAAAATCGCGCACCTTATAACAGACTCGCTACATAAACAGTTGAACGCAATATAGCCACCACAAAACGACAAATGGGAACATAAAGTGCTAACAAAGCGTGCAAATACTCAAAAAACAACATCACGAAATGTGCTGCAATTACCTGTCACAAACAAGAGACAGCATCACCACATCACAAAAGCAAGTAAAGCTCTTATCATATCCAGGCGAAAGTGCAATAAATTAATTATTTTAGGATAGAAAACCGTTTTGTTGTTACAGATGACAAGCAACATGAAAACATGTCAAAGTATATTATGTAGGAGTGTAACAAAATGTCGGCCTAGTGAATATCAACATAATTTGTCAAAATGAAACTACTTAACCAAATGTCTATACAATCCAAAAAACCGTAATATGTAAAATAATTTCAGAAATTAAAAGCCACAATCCCCAGAAGATTCCACAATAAATGCAGAAACATGGGAGGGAGGTAAAATTTTATTAAACAAGTTGTCTTGCATAAGGCCAATTTCCTCTCCAGTTTATTACAACAAGCACAGAAGGCAGAAGATCTGCACAATACATCATTTCAACGCCACGCCTGGTATTTGCTTCGCAGATCTTCAACTAGTTTTAGAACATAAACATAAAACATCAAAAAACAGTACCCAATATGAAATTAACAAAGTATGTGTGGCTACTAAAATAATCACTAACATTGTAGTTGTAACTGAAACCAAATGTCACCTGCAGCATCAAAGATAAAACTGTAAACCAGCAATCACGTGTTGAATTAATGCAAAGGGTCAGGACATACAAGACACCATAATAGAGAGTGTGGTGTCGCACAAGTACAAAGTGCGCGCCACCTGCTTTCGCGGCGCGCCGCCATGCACGCACGGCGCGGCGTTCTCACGACGACAGCCACGAGCGCCCTCTGCGTCAACGCCGCTCGTGGCCACCACTGAAGGACATCGGTCACTTCGGACTGAGATAGCAACGAGTTAGGACCTTCGTAATCCGATAGGCACGAGTGAAGACTTTGCTATGGTACAGGCACTAGGCAGGCCTCTAACAACTATGTATCGACATTCTGCACTACTATGTAAAAGTTAAGTATTGTTACGTTCTGTGCAATATATACCTTTCTAATTTACTCTAGTGTTTATAGTTTCTGGCTGCTCCCCTCCGTACCTGCACCAGCGTGCTGTCATTGTTCCTGTGTCGGTATCGTTCCACTCGGCCACCGACAACTACGACAAGGCTGGGACACAAAAGCGGCGACGAAGTCGGGACACAAAAGTGGCGACGAGGAGTGATAGAACCTTGGACCAGCCCGCTTGCAGCAGCCAGACAGCAGCAGTCGAGCACGTAGAAATTGCTCCCGCCCACCCACCCTTATTATAAGATTTTTGGGGGAACATATTCTGTTACGTATTTTGTGGACTTTTTGTTGCAGAGCGTCCTCATTTATCTTGCATTTGTTTTGTACTAATTTACTTGTATACGCGGCGCCTAATCGGTCAGCATGGCCACTACCCCGAACCCAAACTTAATGGAAATTATTCAGTTACAGACGGCGCAAATAACGCAACTCCTCCAGGCGGTGTCCCAGCTCACAGCGCAGGCAGCTAACCAACAACAACAGCCGCCGCTTCAGCAGCCCACACCTGCCGCCGCAACACTTCCTACGTTTCGCCGTGAGGAAGAATGGAGCGACTATTTCGCGCAGTTTCAAGAACTCGTCGCGGCTCATCAACTTACAGGTCAGACTGTTAAGCATCTTTTATTGTCCGTGGTGGGCCCTCAAATCTTCGTCTTACTGCAGAAACTATTCCCGCAAGCATCTCCGCGTGATGTAGACTTTGAACAAATCGTAGAGGCACTAAATGCTCATTATGAGAGAAAAGTTCTTGTAGCCACTGCACGATACCGATTTTTCAGACTTAAAAAATTACCGCAGCAGTCACACCAAGAGTGGATTACGGAATTGAAGGGCTTAACCCGCCAATGTAAATTTACTTGCTCTTGTGGACTTTCGTATAGTGACGTGATGTTGAGGGATGCGATTACGCAGAATATTCAGGACCCCAGAATTAGAGCAGCAATTCTGAAACAGTCTGACCCCTCATTAGACAGTGTACTGCAGCTTATAGAAGCGCATGATACTTTTGACTTAGCTGATGTAGAAAATGCAAAGCCATAGTGTAAATTCAGTGCGCCGCAACGGACGCTTTCCTAGCCGTAGTTCTCAGTATAGCACTAGTGATTCTTATTTTTCTACCGGCCGTGCTGAACAGACAGTGAACAGTAGCCAGTGTAAAAGTGCGACGCAAAGGTCGCCCCGTCGTGTTAGAAACAGTAATTTGAATAACGGGCGCCAACGCTCATTTCAGAAAAATGTACGTAAATCTTGCCCCCAGTGTGTGTCTCGCCACAAGCGTGCTCATTGCCCTAGTCGCAACGCAACCTGTTATCAATGTGGCAAATCGGGACATGTGCAGTCTGTGTGTATGCAAATTAAAAACTCAAAGAACAGTAACGTTAGAAACGGTGCTTCGCAGAGTGCGAGAACAGTTCATTCTGTAAATGTTATACGGGCTGTGGAATTGAACAGTGCTTTCCTTGGATCTCAATTGCAAGAAAGTAGTTCTGCGCCTATGGCAAAACTATATAGTGCACCACGTAGCAAGCGCCGACGAGCGCGTAAAACAGTGCAACGGAAAAGGGTTCGGGACAAGCAAAATGACTATGAACAGTGCATTCCTGTAGTGAAAATAGTGCCTTCTGCAACTGCTCATTGTAAAAGTGCCCAGTACTGTGTAGATAGTAACAGTAGACTTGGTGTAGCTACTCAAAAGTATAGTGCAGTAGTTAGTACATCTGGAGTAGCTTCGCATTGCGCGGACGCCGATCCGGCGGTAGTGTCATCTAGTGACAGTGTTGTTAATCCGCTGCGTGCCGAGTCTGCGCCGCTTCCTTCACTACACAGCCCGCGCAAGCGCAGTAAACAAACCGTAGCAGACGTTGCCCACATTCGCGCACCTGTCGAGCGCCGCAAGCAAAAACTTTTTGTGAATCTTTCCATTGACAATAAGACTGTGCAATTTCAGCTCGACACTGGTTCCGCTGTTACCTTAATTAATAAAGATACTTATGAACTTCTGGGTTCTCCAAAATTGTCGCCGTCACAGCAAGTGTTAACAGCTTATACAGGTGAAAATATTCCCGTGCTAGGAACGTGTAGCCTGCCTGCCTTTTTCCAAGGTGTAACAAAAACGGTTGCTTTTGTTGTTCTTCAGGCCAAATCTACACAGAACATTTTTGGACTAGATGCTTTTGACTTGTTTGGTTTATCCATTCAAAGAGATGTGCTTCAAATTTCGTCAATAGTGCCTCAGGCTAAAATCAATGCATTGTGTGACAAATATAGTGACCTGTTTTCGCCGGAACTAGGTTGTGCAAAAGACTTCGTGGCACATGTAACTTTAAAAGAATCTGCAGTTCCAAAATTACGTAAAGCTAGACCAGTGCCTATCGCATTGCGTGATTCAGTTGCCGAAGAACTTAAACGTTGGCAAGATAGTGGGGTGATTTCTCCTGTTTCTGCGAGTCAGTGGGCCTCGCCCATAGTAATTATACCCAAGCCGTCAGGAAAACTTCGTCTCTGTGCGGACTTCAAATCAACAGTGAACAGTCAAACAATTGTAGACACTTATCCCCTGCCCAGACCTGACGAACTAATGGACATTTTAGGACAGTCTCGCTTCTTTTCCAAGATTGATTTAGCAGAGGCATACTTACAGATTCCACTTAATGACGAGTCAAAAAAGTTTTTTGTCATTAATACTCACATGGGCCTTTTTCAATTTCAACGCCTACCCTTTGGCAGTTCTTCCGCCCCCGCTATTTTTCAGCGCTTTTTGGAACAGCTGACAGTTTCTGTACCGTGTTGCTCGAACTATTTAGATGACATTGTGGTCTCCGGACGTACAGTTAAAGAACATTTAGCAAACCTGGAGTGCCTTTTCAAAGTTTTGACTGCAGCAGGTCTACGTTGCAATAAAGCAAAGTGTTCGTTTTTTCAAACTGAAATAGAGTACCTAGGCCATGTGATTAATGCCCAAGGAATACATCCCTTACAGTCACATCTTCGAGCAATCAAAGACTTGCCTCCTCCTAAGAATGTGCATGAATTGCAAGCAGTAATGGGAAAGCTTAACTATTATTTCAGGTTTATTCCCAATGCCTCTCAGATTGCAGCTCCACTGCATCACTTACGTAGGAAGAATGTTCCTTTTGTATGGTCTAAAGATTGTCAGGTTGCCTTTGACAACTTAAAGTCTGCACTACTCAGTGATGCATGTCTGATTCCCTTTGACCCCCAGAAGCCTGTAGTGTTAGCAGTTGACGCCTCATCGTACGGTCTGGGCGCGGTAATCTCCCATCGTATTGGTTCTCACGATCGTCCTATTGCCTTTGCATCCAAGCTACTGACGCCGACGCAACAGAATTACAGTCAGATAGAAAAGGAGGCCTTAGCAATCATTTACGGCGTCACAAAGTTTCATCATTATCTCTATGGCAGAAAATTCTATTTGTTGACGGACCACAAGCCTCTCACGTCGTTGTTCTCACCCACACAGCCAAATCCGCCACGTACGGCACAAAAGCTTCAGAGATGGTCCTTGATATTGTCTAATTATCAGTATGAGATTTTGTACCGACCTACCACTAAACACGCCAACGCGGACACAATTTCCCGACTTCCGGTTGGCCAGGATGTGTCGTTTGATTCTTCGGAAATGGCATGTTGTCAGATAGACTCCAGAGATGCTACCGCTGTCGCAGATTTCCCTTTGAACTCTCGTCGGGTCGCACAGGAAACAGCTGCGGATGCAGACTTAAGTGTGGTAGCACGTTTTGTTCGCTTTGGTTGGCCTGCCAGAGCCAAAGACATTGATCGGCCTCTGGTTCGACGTTATTTTGCACAACGTCATGCATTATCTTTAAGTCAGGGTGTACTGTTGTTGCATACCGACAACGACCAAGCAAGAGTGATTGTTCCTCGTTCCCTGCAACGAGAAGTGTTACGCCTCCTGCATCAAGGACATTGGGGTATTGTTAGGACAAAGCAACTGGCCAGACGTCATTGTACCTGGGTTGGTATGGACGCTCAGATAGAGAACATGACGTCACAGTGTACTGTTTGTGCGGAGCATCAGGCGGCTCCTCCGCAACGTTTTTCAGACTGGCCACGTCCCAAGGGACCATGGCAACGTTTACACATTGACTTTGCCGGACCTTTCTGGAATACGCGATGGTTAATTGTTGTAGACGCTTTCAGCAAGTTTCCTTTTGTGATTGCCATGAACTCAACGACAGCTTCTAGTACAATCAGTGCCTTAACATCAGTGTTTTGCATCGAAGGCTTGCCTGAAACTATCGTCAGTGACAATGGACCTCAGTTTGTTAGTGCGGAATTTCAACAGTTTTGTCGTGTGAATGGCATTCAGCATATTACCACTGCACCTTTTCACCCTCAGTCCAATGGTGAAGCAGAACGTTTCGTTCGAACATTCAAGTCTCACATGGAGAAGATGAAAGGTCAGCACTCCAGGCAGCAAGTTCTTCAAATTTTCCTGTCTACGTATCGATGCATGCCACGTGATGGCCCGTCTCCTGCCGAGCTGCTACACGGCCGCCGTCACCGCACTCTCCTTCACCTGCTGCAGCCTCCCACGCACCGAGTCGGTTCGTATGGCGCTACGCGTTTTCAGGTTTCCACGCCGGTGCTGTACAGGGTGTTTGCTGGAAACAAGAAGACATGGTTGCCGGGCACCATTCAACGCGTGCTTGGTCGCAATATGTTTGTTGTACGTTCTTCCACAGGGTCGGAGCTGCGGCGCCACGCAAACCAATTGCGTCTGTATAGGCCGCGCGATCCTGTCTCCGGTTTCTTGATTCCAGACCCAGTTCACCGCCAGGGAGCACAACCACATCGTTCGTCCCCGGACTACGAGATCGTCCCGATGGAGATCGACGCGACGCCGCCGCTGTCGCCGCCGCAGATGACAGCGTCACCGAGAGGGACTCCAGGACCGTGCGGGCCCCCCCCAGCTTGGGCCACGCACCTCAGAAGAAGATGACCTGCTCCCTCTGGGCGGGGGCGGGCGCCCTTCCCCAGGTTTCGGCGGGTTCCCTGGAGGATCTCAAGGCAGATTCCGGGGCGCGGACGGCGTCTCGATCCCCGCCTCAGCTACGACGCCCGTCCCACCAGTAACGCCCCCGCCCAGGCCCTCCTCCCAGTGCCGTCGCCGTGGCCCTCAGCCCTACGCCACGACGGCGCGGCGGTTTGGGGGGGGAGGGGTGTGGTGTCGCACAAGTACAAAGTGCGCGCCACCTGCTTTCGCGGCGCGCCGCCATGCTCGCACGGCGCGGCGTTCTCACGACGACAGCCACGAGCGCCCTCTGCGTCAACGCCGCTCGTGGCCACCACTGAAGGACATCGGTCACTTCGGACTGAGATACCAACGAGTTAGGACCTTCGTAATCCGATAGGCACGAGTGAAGACTTTGCTATTGTACAGGCACTAGGCAGGCCTCTAACAACTATGTATCGACATTCTGCACTACTATGTAAAAGTTAAGTATTGTTACGTTCTGTGCAATATATACCTTTCTAATTTACTCTAGTGTTTATAGTTTCTGGCTGCTCCCCTCCGTACCTGCACCAGCGTGCTGTCATTGTTCCTGTGTCGGTATCGTTCCACTCGGCCACCGACACCTACGACAAGGCTGGGACACAAAAGCGGCGACGAAGTCGGGACACAAAAGAGAGGAAATTGATAGCTCAACAAAATGAAACCACCAAAATGCTAAATCACACAAAGCCCACCAGACACCACAGCAATAATACAAACATGCACTGAACTAAATAGTTATCAACTTTACTATCATAACTTTAACCGAAGCCGAGATTATGTCACACAAAAAGTGGTACATATCATAACATTAACAGATTGGCGTCCCACAGAGTAATACAAAAACATGATAACGGAAGCCGAACATATAATTAACACGAAATACTAAACACAAATTAATTCAAGCGAACTTTAGCAAAGTTACTAACTGCTGCGGAAATAAAACTCATAAGCAAAGATAACAAAACCTCAATAAAAGAAAACACGAGGTTAGATGAGGAAAGAAACCCACACAAAGAGCAATAAAAATTACTTCAAGAAAATATCATATTCACAAAGTATGACCAGTGGAAATGATTACTCGCATTCTCATGAAACAAAAGGAATAGTTGACAAAACATTAGAATTTATCCAAAACAGAGCTAACAAGCGACCCAACAAACCGATACAAAAAATATCTAACATACAAGACTGACAAATATAGAAACAATTTTCACTGAAAATCTTTGACAAAAATGACGTACCAAAACACGACAAGATAACATTTTGGTACAGATATGTCGATGCCTAACAGATGAAACAGAATCTTTTACAACAGATCTTCACAGTGACAAAAACAGTTGAGTATTGAAACACAAAGAGATGGAAAACTCAATTCCTTAGACCTCACCATACATTACAGAAACCGCCAGAAGGAAACAAGTTTCAGATTTGTACTACATCGAGTAATCAGAACACCGACGAACGTCCAGGACAACACAGAAGAACTCAGCACAACAAAACAAACTGCATAGGACAGTTGGTATGATAAAAAGGCATTGAACAGAATACAGTGCAAAGTATAAAAACAGCAACTCACAGTCAATAAAAATCCACACAGAGATATGAAGCACTGCACACAACGTATCAACAGCCAGCAAGCAAGAAATGGCACTTTATGACGTACGATAACAAAATCACACGCAGGGTGAGCAACGTACTAGAGTAACAAGTGGTGAACATAGCATACAGAACCAACACAACAATATAGAGTAGACTATGGAGACATTCCACTATCACTTACAAACACAATCAGGAATATATCAGCTAACTTGCAATAGCTGCCAAACTATATACGTTGATCAGACATGCAGGTATTTCAAAACTAGATACACTGAACACCCAGAGTACTGAAAAAAAGCTGCTCTCATTCAAAAAGCTCATTTCAGAAATTAACAATAGAAGAAATCTATCACATTAGAAAGCAATAATCCGTGGTAAGAAAGTACTTAACGAATAAACATCACTATGCAACAAAACACTCTTTGACACCACGAAAGAACTGCATAAATAACTCGCAGCCCTACACACACACACAATTTTTTCGTTTCTTCTATACCTACCACCCCCCCCCATCCCCCTCCCCACCCACACCGACGCAAGCATGAAACATTCAAAGTCGCGCACCACATCTCAGAAACTCTACATAAACAAATGAACACCACAAACGGCAACATAAACAGTGCGAGTTTCTAACAAAAATGTAAAAACTCAAGTAGTATCACTAAACATAATTTCAGGCCACAAACAAGAGAGAACAACGCCACAGCTCGAACGTAAGGCACTAAATAGACGCATAGGACTGCATATCATCTTTTAATATCCATGCCAAAGTACCATAAATTAATTCTTTTTGGAAACAAAAAAGTTTTCTTGTTACAGATGACAAACTGTAAAACTCGCCGTTGCATAATTAAATCAAAATCTAAACCTCGCCAATAACTTCTTGTGCCTATATAAGCAAATGTAGGCCCTATTTATTCCACGTAATTTTCAAATCAAATAATTCATCCTAATGTCTATACAATAAAAAACGCTGGACATGTAAATAATTTCAGAAATGAAAAGCAAAAATCCACAGATTTCCTGTCAGAGAGGACACAGTTTTTAACAATCGATGGTGAGGCACCGATTAAAACAGAGGTGATATCGGACGCTCCGCAGGATTGTGTTATTGGTCCTCTGCTATTACTTATACACATAAACGATTTGCCAGAAAAAAATAAGCAGCTCTCCTAGGTTGTTTGCAGATGAAGACGTCATTTACCGTTTAGTAAAATCGTCTGAAAATTACAACCAACTGCAGAACTTTCTAAATATATCACTATGGTGTAAAAATTAGCAATTGATTCTGAATAATGAGAAGTGTGAAGTCGTCCACATGAGTACGAAAAGAATTCCGCCGTCATTTACCGTCTAGTAAAATCGTCTTAAAAATCAAAACCAACTGCAGAACGATCTAAATATGATATCACTATGGTGTAAAAATTGGCAATTGACTCTGAATAATGAGAAGTGTGAAGTCGTCCACATGAGTACGAAAAGAAATCCGTTAAACTTTGTTTACAAGATAAATCAATCAAACGTAAACTCCAATAAATACCTAGGAATTACTATTACTTCAGACTTAAACTAGAAAGAACACGTAGGTAATGTCGTGGGACAGGCCAACCAGAGACTGCTTTCGTAAGCAGAACCATTAAAAGATTCAACAGAACTACTAAAGAAACTGCATACACTACGCTTATCCGTCCTTTTTTGGAGTATTGCTGCCCAGTGTGGGATCCTTATTAGGTGCGTTTGGCGAAGGACCTCGAAAGTGTGAGTCGTGTCGTGGTGGCTCAGTGGTAGAGCGCTTGCCTGAGAAAGGTAAAGGTCCTAGGTTCGAGTCCCGGTTCCGGCACACTGTCTTAATCTGCCAGGAAGTTTCAGTATAAAGGTGGATGAGTGAACCCTCTGACAGGCACTTAAAAGTGATTTGCAGAGTATCCCATGTAGATGTAGATGTAGATTCTGGCTTCAGCAGTGACTTGTCTGTACGCCTTGTTGCTGTCTGCCTTCCACCCTTGACGATAAGCTATAAAATTTTTATATAACCTCGCATGGTAACGATGGAGACATACGACTTTAATATAATTATATATTTTTCAAAATTACTTTGGATATCCATATTTTACAACAAATTGTAACACGTTCTTTTCAACTTAATTACAGATCTGAAGATGGCATTAGGCTATGTGGAATCGTCGTGTTCGTAGTTTGAGTGTTGTTACACCCAGGACCTATTTTTAAGATCTCTGCTGAAGAACTGGGCCGCGGTGGAGTAGCCGAGGGCATTGAGGGTTTATGTTCCGATGCGCGATGCCGTTCGCCGTCAAGGGTTCGAATCCCCCCCTCGGGCATGGATGTTCGTGCCGTCTTTAGTATAAGGTAGTTCATAAGTAGTTTGTAAGTTTAGGGACTGATGGCCCCGCAGTTATGTCCCATAAGCTTAACAAACATTTGAACTAATTTGAAGAACTGGATTAATTTGCCATTGGAAAATAACCAATCGCCCTAAAGTATCCCCTACTAACGTAACTAACGGTGACACACTTCACCTTAAAAAACCTAGCAATAAATACAAGAAGAAAAGCAATAATGAGAATTTCTTCAGAAGCTGTAGTCAACTACGGCATTAGTATAACTATAATTTAGAATGTGACAAACATCATATTACATGTCGTAACAGATATATTTAATTTCTCTCTCGTGAATGGAACTTAACGTACCTCTTGGAAAATAAGCGTAGTGCTTACTATCACAAAAATCACCTTGTGATTTCCGGCCAATCAGCATATACCCTGCAGTTCCGAAAATCCCTGAGTACATCGTCCATAAATAATTACTGTACAGTTGTGTAATTTGAACTTATTTGACAAATATCAGTACGGCTTTCGTAAACACCAAAGCGCAAATACTGCAGTAATCAATGCACCTAATAAACTGTAATTCCCCACGAATAACTGCGAAGTTACTGTGCTGACATTACTGCATTTCAGCAAAGTTTAGACACTGTCAATTTTCACATAGTGCTGCATAAAATGCAACAAGAAAAGTTCTCAAACAGTGCACTGAAGTGGTTTGGAAGAATCTTAAAAATAGACAAAAAAGTGGTTTCTGTTCGAATGAATAGTTCTCCTGGAAAAAATGTTATTTCTGGAGTGCGACAAGGATAAATTTTAAGTCCACTTTTGTTGTCCTTGTGTGTCTACGTTATTTCATCGGTTTTGACTTTCTATAAATATTATTTCTATGCAGATGATATGTAGCTCTACCCAAGTAACAGTCTGGAATATATAAATACTGCGATTGCCCAGGCAAAGGAACTGTCTTAGTCGCAACATGGCCGATAAAGCTACCAGTTACCTCCCATTCTACGTGGCCGTATCCCAGTTCCATAACAGAAAACAGTTAAGAATTTTGATGCAACTATCAAAGAATACTTAAATTGCGTAGACAACAGATCGGCTCATGAAGACTAACGCTTCCTTCTATGCTCTCAGGAAACTTCGTAACGAGTTTGCACAAGATGTGACAGGCAAATTGGTGCAATCAGTCGCTTTGACAAATCCCGCTCTATTGCGATATGATCCAGCATGGTACAAGTAGCGATAATGTAGGACAGAATTAACGATATATGCTATATTTGCAAAACGTAATGATATGACCACATCAGAACTTCATAAAACTGCGGGACTTCCACACGCTGTGCCTGCTCCATCGACAGTTACGATGCGTCCGTTAATTACGTGGGGTGATTAGGGGGGAGGGAGGAGTCGACCCGAATCTCAGCAAATATCACGTGGGGAGTGGGAGGGGAAAAAAAGATAGAAAAATAGAAAGACAGGTTACAACTGCGAGACAACTGGTTTAAATAAAGTAAACATGTTTCAAGTCTAAAATAATGGTTGAACCTGCACAATAACAAGTATCGCGGTTGTTGCTCCAAGGATACACGATGTTTCGTTACACGCCCGCTTTTGACAGAACACCCTCGCCAACTACAACCCAGGCGCCGCTCTCACGCGAAGTTACGTGAATAGAAGCCGAGGCCTCTCCACTTGTCAACGACCATTCGAGCGTTCTTTTCACATTAGTCTATAAAGGACGCCCTTTATTGTAGCACTACTTCAAACATAGACTCCTGCTTATGAAACTCATATGGTCTCCTGAAAGACGTACTACGTCATTACTCACTAAGTCTATATGCGTTCTCCACATTTTGAGCTTCTAGTCGATCGATCAACAATTGCTGGCATTATAAGAGACATATACACTTTCGTGTGGCAGATGCTATAAAGAAGAAAATATGAAACCACTGACTACAAAAGAATAAAACAATATCAGCGACCAGGATGAGAAGACAGAAACGTTCTCCCATTATTTTGGATCCACAGATGCTAAAATTATGCTAGAAGTATATTTCTATACTATCAATTGTCTTCTGTGTACAAGTGAGAACGTTTTAGGATGGCTGTGTCAGAGCGAGGTTACAAAGCGCAGATAATTTAATTAAAATCATATAGACATGTTAGTTCCACCAATCACTCTTAAGACCACACATGGGATACTGTGGACTAAATATGCATGCAAACTGTTGTACGAATTCGTATAGATCCTTTCAATACAAGGGGTGATACATAGATATGGCAACTATTTATTCACAACTGATACAAAAGCGTAACATGTTTGCACCTGTTACTGTCTTTCTGAGTAGTCACCAGCATTGTGTAGAACCCGTTGCCAGCGATGTGGAAGACGTAGTTTACCGTTATCAGACCCTGTTCTGTTGATGGTGTGATTGAAGCGTCTACTGTCTGTGGAAACTCTGAAACCTGAAGGTAGTTTTAAAGCTTATTGGTCTTAACTACGGGGTCATCAGTCCCTAAACTTACAAACTACTTATGAACTACTTAGAAACTAGGACGGCACAAATATCGATGCCCGAGGGGGCATTTGAACCCCCGACCGTAGTGGCCGTGCAGACCGTGACTGGAGCGTCTCAGTCCCCGCGGGCAACGCGGCCGGCAACTCTGAAACAGTACTGAAGCGAATGCCACGAAGTCTTTCCTTCATCAAACCAAAGTCCGGAGAACTTAGGTCCCAGGAGTGTGGTGGATGGCACAGTACTTCCCAGTCCCATCAACCGAACAGAGCTGCCACAACTTGCGCTGATTGCACCCGCGCATTGTCGTGCTAAGTTGGTGGGTTGCGCAAATATGGTTGCCACTTCTATCGCAAAGCTGGTCGCAGGTGATGCTCAAAAAACTAACAGTAATATTGTTCCTGTTGCGAAAACATAGTGGCACTGTTACGTTAGACCGCTCACTCACAAATGACTGTGTTTTCCTCGATTGTACGCAAGCTGGTGACGTGGGACGAACGAGTCCATTTGCTTGGAGGTAAGGTAGGTATATCAACTACGTGTGCTATCAGCGAAAATAGAAGTTTCCTTTGCATAGTGTCTCCACGGCAGTGTTGGCACTACTAAAGTTGCAATCCTCGTATATTATAGTTCCATTTTTTTTGTGGCTATAGTTTGTGTGTTAAACAGGGGAAGGTCGGGTAAGTTGACGAGGAGTCTAAGTTGACGATTTTTTATTTTATACGATAATTCTACAGATTGTTTAACGTGCACTATGGTACCGCTTCCTTAGCGCGCTCTGCAGTCGTGTCTCTTGAAACAGAACTGCTCGGTCATTTTGTTTTCTTGAAAACAGAGGTTAGGAAGTGGATGCTGTTTTTGTTACAATTTTTCCTACGGTTTAAATATGTTTCATGCAAGTAATACTTATGTATTAATGAATAACAGTTGATTCATATTAAACCTTGTTGATTTACATCTACATCTACATACATACTCTGCAATTCACCGTAAGGTGCGTGGCGGAGGGTACACTGTACCACTACTAGGCATTTCCTTTCCTATTCCACTCCCAAATTGAACGAGGAAAAAAAGAATGCCTATATGCCTCCGTACGAGCCCTAATTTCTCTTATCTTGTCTTTGTGATCTTTACACGAAATGTAAGTAGGCGGCAGCAACATCGTACTACACTCAGCTTCAAATTCCGGCCCTCTAAATTTCCTCAACAGAATTTCACGAAAAGAACGTCGTCTTTCTTCCAACGATCCCCAATTGAGTTGCCGGAGCATTTCCGCGACACTCGCGCATTGGTCGAACCTACCGGTAACAAATCTAGCTGCTCGCCTCTGAACCGCCTCTATGTCTTCCTTCAAACCGATCTGCTGCGGGTCCCAAATACTTGAGCAATACTGAAGACGTGGTCGTACAAGCGTTTTATACGCGGTCTCCTTTACAGGTGAAGTACATCTTCCCAAAATTCTGCCAATAAACCGAAGTCGGCTGTCTGCCTTACTCACAACTGTCCTTTCATGCTCGTTCCATTTCATATCGCTCTGCAATGTTACGCCTAGATATTTGAACGACGCGACAGCATCAAGAAGCTCACGACTAATGCTGTATTCGAACATTATAGGATTGTTTTATCTACTCATGCGCATCACCTTACATTTTTCTACATTGAAAGCTAACTGCCATTCTTCGCACCAACTAGAAATTTTGTCTAAGTCATCCTGTATGCTATTACAGTCAGTTACAGACGACACCCTCCCATACACCACAGCATCATCAGCAAACAGCCGCAAATTACAACTTACTCTGTCCATTAGATCATTTATATAGATAGAAAATAATAGCGGTCCTATCACACTCCCCTGGGGCACGCCTGACGATACACTCGTCTCTGATGAACACTCGCCGTCGAGAACAACGTACTGCGTTCTATTACTTAGGAAGTCTTCCAGCCAGTCACAAATCTGTGAACCTATTCCATAAGCTCGTACCTTCGTTAGCAGTCTGCAGTGTGGCACCGCGTCGAACGCCTTTTTGAAGTCGAGAAAAACACAATCCGCCTGTTGCCCTTCGTCCATGGCTCGCAAGATGTCATGTGAGAAAAGGGCAAGCTGAGTTTCACATGAACGATGTTTCCTAAACCTGTGCTGATTCATGGAAAGAAGCTTTTCCGTTTCAAGGAAATTTACTATATTCGAAATGAGAATATGCTCCAAAATTCTACATGAAACTGATGTCAACGATATTGGCCTGTAATTGTATGGGTCAGTTCTCTTTCCTTTCTTATACACGGGAGTCATCTGCGCTTTTTTCCAATCACTAGGAACTTTGCGCTGAATTAAAGATTCGCTATAAATGCAAGCTAAGTAGGGGGCCAACGCCGCAGAATAGTCTTTGTAAAACCGAACTGGTATTCCATCCGGACCAGCAGACTTTTTCGTATTTAGCTCAGCTGCTTCTCTACACCGGAAATACCTATTGCTATGTCCCCCATTTCGGAATTAGTACGTTGATCAAATGATGGTACATTTGTGCGGTACTTCTGCGAGAAAGATTTCTTAAAGGTTAAATTTAGAACTTCAGCTTTCCATTTGCTTTCTTCTATTACTGCCCCGGAATGATCAACGAGGGACCGGACAGTGGGCTTTGCTTATCGATTTTACATAGGAACAGAATTTTTTCGGGTTCTCGGAAAGATCTTTTGCTAAGGTATGGTTGTGATAATTATTGTATGCTTCACGCATCGATCTTTTTATAGACGCACGAATCTCTACTAACGTTTGCCTGTAATCATTTGCGTGTTCTTTTTTTAATCTAGAGTGCAACAGCCTTTGCTTTCTCAGCAGCTTTCTAACATTATTATTATACCATGGTGGATCTTTTCCATCCATAATAGTCTTTACTGGCACATATTTCTCTAACCCTTTATTAACAATGCACTTAAATTTAGACCACAATTCCTCTACATCCATAGTCCCGGAATTAAACGATGCCCATGGATTTTCTAAGTGCGATCGTAACATTTGCTTGTCGGCTCTTCCCAACAAAAACACGCTCCTAGCCTTCTTGATTGGTTTATGAACTTTGGTCACCATCGACGCTATGACGATATCATGATCACTAATTCCTGTCTCTACACAGACATCGTTAATAAGGTCAGGCCTGTTTGTGGCTATAAGGTCTAGAATATTTCCATTGCGCGTGGGTTGCCGGTTTAACTGCTCAAGACAGTTTTACTGGTGTTTTAATAATGATTTAATGAATGTAATGTGTAAGACGTTGTGCATGTATATCTCTGAATCCAAAATGACGACTGCGGTTAAGATGACGAATTATGCAGTTCATAAGGAAGACCGGGTGACAGAAATGGAGCAAGGAATCATTGAAAGAAGCAATGCAGCGTGTAAGACTGGTAAGCCTGTTAAAGGCACCGCTAGGAAGTTCAACTTCCCTGAAGCTACTTTACGTCAATTTGTAAACAAACATGTTGATGAAGTAGGCTGTGCTCAATGTATGGATTAAATTACAGGATAGCAAAGGAGAAATGTTATGTCTTTGTCTCTTTTGGTAAGCAGATAAGCATCAATAAAAGTCTTGTTTTCTAAATAAAATGTTCATTTCGTCTTCTTACCCTAACTGTAGGGCAAGTTAATGAATGGCACTGTCAGTAACAAAAACAGGTCTAGCTAAAAAATCTTCAGCCTTAGAAAACCTTTAAGAGCTTTATTATAAAGGAGATCATTAAGCAATCGTTTTTCCATAAATAAAATATCTGATTTCAATGTAAGAGCCAGAAAAAATATAATAAACGTTAATGTTGCCATCTTACCCGAATTTCCCCTATAAGTAGTAACTAGTCTAAAATAAAGAAAGAAAACTGTGATTTGTAATAAATCCAAAGTAATCATGCATAGAGTAACGTATTTACAATAAACTACGCATATTGAAAAATCTTACGTGAGATTAGGAGAGGAAGGTGTCTGTCGAGAATAATCACAGGACATATCAGCATGGAGGGAACGGGAGTAGAAGAAACGACAAAACCACATCACATAATTAATGGACATCTCTAAAAGCAATAGAGGAGTTTTGTTATTTGCGTAGCAAGATAACTTCTGATAGCCGAAGTAAAGATAATATAAAATTCACAATGGCTATCGGAAGAAAAGCGTTTCTGAAGAAGTGAAATTTGCTGACGTCCAATATTAATTTCAATGTTAGGTTTCTGAGTTTAGCATTGTATGGGAGTGAAACGTGGACGATTAAGAGTTCAGACAAAAAGATGATAAAAGCTTTCAAAATGTGGTTTTACAGACGAATGATGAAGATTAGATGGATAGATCACGTAACTAATGAGGAGGCGCTTAACCGAATTGGAGAGAAAAGGAGTTTCTGGCATATCCTGACTAAGAGAAGGGATAGATTGGTGGAACACATTCTGAGACATCAAGTAATCGTTAACTTAGCAATACAGGTAAGCGTGTGGGGTAAAAATCGTAGTAGGAGACCGAGGGACGAATACAGTAAGCAGATTCAAAAGGATGTAGATTGCCGTACGTATATTCAGATGAAGAGACTTGCACAGGACAGGGCAGCGTAGGGAGCTGCATCAAACCAGTCTGCGGACTGAAGACAACAACAAACCCCTTACGATCTAGACAGTTTTGTTCACATTCACAAAAAACTAATTATGGCGGAGTCATACCATAAATTTATTACCTTCATTAAAAAAACGAAACACATATCCTAAAGTGGTTGCAATATTGCAGCGTTTGTATAGTCGTATCTGAAATGGAATTCTGACAGGAAATGTGGAAACTGCGGCACCTGTGGCTAAAGCCCTCGGCACACGAAGCGTGTATCTGTGAGTGGCCAACATGGCGAGTTTCTGACGTCACAACGTGCGACCCGCACGTTGGCGAGGCTTTCCCAACGTGTGGGGCAGTATCAAGCATGCCAGATATCCTCAACGAGCATCTGAACGATCACCAATAAGGTCACACCACGTCACACCACATGGCTATCCGGGGAGGGGGGCAGATCTTTTCGGTAGAGACACGGAGACGGCATGTTGGCCGTCGTATTTCGTAGTTTTTATGTATATAATTTAGGTCTTATGAATGTATGACATTTCAAAGCAAGTAAAAGTAACTGATTAAATTGAGAATCTCTCGGAAACCGGCCATAAAGGTACTATTTGTTGGAATAAATGACTGGAAACATCTTATACATGGTAAAAAAGTTTCCGTATTACAGTAATCTGCAGTTTCAAGGGAAGGCGGACTGAAGATCTGTCTACATGAAGAGTTATATGTATCATTTTTCTAATTACATGTCAACAACCTACATATCACACAGTAGCATATACGACCTGTCTAATACCGTAGGTGAGGATACATTGGTAATGTACCTGGCCGTAGCGAAGTTAACAGAGGTTATGCTGTTGGTTCAACGCTCCACATAAGCAAATATTTTTTTCTTCTTTTATTCGGTTTTCTGATAGATTCAAAAGACTTTCCTATAAATTTCTTAGAAGAATACTGCATAATTTTCGATGCTATGTAAAAATAAGTGCGCACCCTCTGAGGATTGTGTTTTTGTTGGATTCGTTTTTGAACAAGACAGTTTGCACCTCACTTAGAGTAAAATACCGAATTATTGTTTCCCGTGTTGCATTTTACACGTTCTTAACATTCTTCTACTGAATAGTAACACTGACTGTGGAAGCATGATCTTTTCAGATTTACTAAAAAGCGACACTCTTGCAATAATCTTTGTGTTGTGAAGGCTTATTCTAATTTCATATCGCACAGTTTGTCATGAAACTTTTATTACTCGCTGCACTTATTGACATAAATGCATCTTATACAAGTCTTATGTTCATGAACCACAGACATTGCCGAGGTGGGGTGGCTTGCGTGCCTCAACGATACAGATAGCCGTACCGTAGGTGCAACCACAGCGGAGGGGTATCTGTGGAGAGGCCAGACAAACGTGTGGTTCCTGAAGAGGAGCAGCAGCCTTTTCAGTAGTTAAAGGGACAAGAGTCTGGATGATTGACTGAGCTGGGCTTGTAACATCAGCTAATGTAGCTTTGCCACACAGCTACTGCGAACGGCTGAAACGAAGGGGAAATTACAGCCGTTACTTTTCCCGAGGACATGCAGCTCTTCTATATGGAAATATGATGATGGCATGCTCTCGAGTAAAATATTCCGGAGGTAAAATAGTCCCCCATTCGGATCTCCGGGCGGGGACTACTCACGAGGATGTGATCAACAGGAAAGACAATACTGGCATTCTACAAGTCGGAGCATGGAATGTTAGATCCCTTAATTGGGTAGGAAAATTAGAAAATTGAAAAAGGGAAATGGATAGGTTGAAGTTAGATATAGTGGGGATTAGTGAAGTTCGGTGGCAGGATGAACAGGATTTCTGGTCAGGTGAATACAGGATTATAAATACAAAATCGGTTGGGGGTATCACAGGAGTAGGACTGATAATGATAAGAAAATAGGAATGCGAGTAAGCAGCACAGTGATCGCATTATCATTGTCAAGATAGAGACGAAGCCAACACCGACAACAATAGTACAGGTTTATATGCCAAGTAGCTCTGCCGATAATGAGGAGATTGAAGAAATGTATGAGGAGTTGTAGGAAATTATTCAGACAATTAAGGGAGACTGGAATTCGGTAGTAGGAAAAGGAAGATAAGGAAAAGTAGTAGGTGAATATGGACTGGGCAGAAGAAATGAAAGAGGAAGTCGCCTGGTAGAATTTTGTACGGAACATGATTTAATCTTAACAAACACCTGGTTTAAGAATCACAAAAGAAGGTTGTAAACGTGGAAGTGACCAGGAGACACCGGAAGGTATCAGATAGATTTTATAATGGTAAAACATAGATTCCGGAACCAAGTATTAAACTATAAGACATACCCAAGAGGCGATATAGACTCTGACCGTATTTTATTGGTCATGAACTGTAGGCTGAAATTGAAAAAAACTGCAGAAAGGTAGGAAAAAGGGGCCTTGAAATTCTTAAGAATTTCAGAGGGAGCTTGAGGCAAAAATGGACAGAATCGGGGAGAAATAGAACAGTGGAAGAGGAATGGGTAGCATTGAGAGATGAAATAGTGAAGGCATCAGAGTAAAAAATAGGTATAAAGGCAATACCTACAAAAAATCCTTGGATATCACAGGAAATACTACAGTTAATTAATGAAAGTAGAAAATATAAAAATGTCGTAAATGAAACAGGCAAAATGGAATACAGACGACTAAGAAACGAGATTGACAGGAAGTGCAAAAGAGCTAAGCAGCAGTGGCTAGAAGCCAAATGCAAATCTGTAGAAGAATGTATAACAATGGGAAAAGTAGATACCGCCTACAGGAAAATAAAAGAGACATTTGGGGACAAGAAAAGCAACTCTACGAATACCAAGAAGTCAGTTCTCAGCAAAGAAGGAAAGCTGAAAGGTGGAAAGAGTACACAGAGCAGCTCTACAAAGGAAATGAACTTAGAGACGAGGTTGTAGGAAGGGAAGAGGAAGTAGATCAAGATGAAATAGGAGATACTATACTGAGAGATGAATCTGACAGAGCCTTGAAAGACCTAGGTCGAAACAAGGCCCCAGGAGTAGATGACATACCCTCAGAGCTACTAAAGTCTTTGGGAGAGCGAGCCATGACAAAACTGTTTCACCTGGTGCGTAAGATATATGAGACAGGCGAAATACCCTCAGACTTTAAGAAAAATGTAATAATTCCCATTCCAAAGAAATCAGGTGCAGATAGATGTGAAAATTACAGAACGATCAGTTTGATAAGTCATGTTTGCAAAATTTTAACAGGAATTATCTACAGGAGAATGGAAAAGCTAGTAGAAGCTGACCTCGGGGACGATCAGTTTGGATTCAGGAGGAACATAGGAACCCGGGAGGCAATACTCACTTTACGTCTTATCTTAGAAGATAGATTAAGGAAAGGCAAACCTACATTTTTAGCTTTTGTAGATTTGGAGAAAGCATTTGACAATGTTGACTGGAATACACTCTTTCAAATTCTGAAGTCATCAGGGGTAAAATACAGGGAAAGGAGAATTATTTACAACTTGTACAAAAGCCAGACCGCAGTTATTAGACTCGAAGGGCCTGAAAGGGAAGCATTAGTTGGGAAGGGAGTAAGACGGGGTTGTAGCCTTTCTCCGATGTTATTCAATGTGTACATCGAGCAGGCGGTGAAGGAAAGCAAGGGAAAGTTTGGAATAGGGATTAAAGTTCAGGGGGAAGAAACAAAAACATTGCGTTTAGCTGATGACATTGTAATTCTGTCAGAGACAATAAAGGACCTGGAAGAGCAGTTGAATGGAATGGACAGTGTGTTGAAGAGAGCGTATAAAATGAATATTAACAAGAGCAAAACAAAGGTAATGGAATGCAACCTTAGAAAATCAGGCTATGCTGAAGGAATTAGGTTAGGTAATGAAACAATGAAAGTGGTAGATGAGTTTTGTTACTTTAGTAGTAAAATAACATATGCCGGTCGCAGTACAGATGATATAAAATGCAGAATGGCAATGGGAAGAAAAACATTTTTGAAAAAGAGAAATTTACTAACATCGAATATTAATGTATGTGTAAGGAAGTCTTTTCTGAACGCATTTGTGTGGAGTGTTGCCTTGTACGGGAGTGAAACATGGACGATAAACAGTGTGGACATAAAGAGAATAGAGGCTTTTGAAACGTGGTGTTACAGAAGAATGCTGATGATTAGGTGGGTAGCTCGCATAACTAATGAAGAGGTATTGAATGGAATTGGTGAGAAAAGGAATTTTTGGCATACCTTGACTAAAAGAAGGGATTGCTTGGTAGGACACATTCTTAGACATCGGGGAATCGTAAATTTATCATTGGAGGGAAGTGTGTGGGTAAAAATCGCAAAGGGAGACCACGAGACGCGTATAGTAAGCAGATTCAAATGGATGTGGCTTGCCGTTCTGATGAGGAGATGGAGAGGCTTGCTCAGGGTAGAGCAGGGTGGAGAGCTGCATAAAGCAGTCTCCGGACTGAAGTCCATAACAACAATATGTTCATAGGTATTTTATTGTTATTTATTTATTTATCACAGAACATAGCGAACATAAGCAAAAGCACGGCAATAGGCGGTTCAAGGTAAAGCACGAATTCCACTCTTTTGATTTGGTATGCAGTGTGGTTCCAGCAACTGATAGCGCCGACAACTGTCGGTGGAGCGCGCTGTGGTCGCGTGTAGCTCGTTGAGGCACACGCCTCGTATGCTCAAGTTGCACCGTCTCCGAGCGTACAGCCGCACGTTGACCACACACGCTCAGCCACACGCTCCGTGTGCCGACGGCTTAACTGTCGGGTCGCGAACAGTGTGTTCCCCGTTTGACACACACAGGCCGCGTGTAGCGACGCCGCCGACCGACGCGCCGCCCAGCAGGGGCGTCGGTCTGAGGCGTCGCCTCGGCGCCCGCTGCTTCACAAGGCGTCCGTGCCTGGTGACGTCACGACCGCAGGTGGCCGCGCCAGCAGAGGCGGCCTTTGACCGCGTGCGGCGGTCATCGGCAGGGGCGGAGCGAAGCCTGGGACCTGCTGCAGCTGCCCTGTACCACAGGCAAATATATACAGACGGGAAACCTCCGTAAGGGCCCGGGCACACGCTCAGGGGTGCGGGGAGGGAGGGCCAGAGCAGTTCCGTCCCATGATGGGGCTGCGGTCAGAAGCAGCTCTTTAAACTGGCCAGAGCAGGCGGTAGGTAGCGGCTGTCCCCACCACCATCTCCCCTCAAACGCCGGCACACCGGACAGCCGTTGCCTCGTGGTAGGCGGCTACCCTCTGACGTGCGAGAGGCACCCTAAGCCATCGATTCGCCTGACACCTGCTAGCATCTTACGGAACTACTAGGATAGCATAGGACAGTGGTGAGGGGGTGGTTTCTTCTCTCTGTGCCTGCACTCAGCTGGAGGAGCGGGGCGCGTGAGGTCGGAGAATGTGCTGGCCAAGGCAGCTGTGGAATATTTTCCGTGTCCAGAAAGGCCCGTACAGCACCTGCAACATGCGGTCGTGCATTATCCTGCTGAAATGTAGGGTTTCACAGGAATCGAATGGAGGGTAGATCAAATGTTCAAATGTTTGTGTAGTCTATGGGACTTAACTACGGGGTCATCAGTCCCTAAACTTACAAACTACTTATGAACTATTTACGGACTAGAACGGCACAAAGCCAGCCGCGGTGGCCGAGGGGACTGAAGCGCTTCAGTCACGGTCTGCACGACCACTACGGTCGGGGGTTCGAATCCCCCCTCGGGCATGTATATTTGTGCCGTCCTAGTTCGTAAGTAGTTCATAAGTAGTTTGTAAGATTAGGGACTGATGACCCCGTAGTTAAGTCCCATAAGACTTACAAACATTTGAACATTTAGAACGGCACAAATAGCCATGCCCGAGGGGGGATTCGAACCCCCGACCGTAGCGGCCGTGCAGACCGTGACTGGAGCGCCTCAGTCCCCTCGGCCACCGCGGCCGGCTGGAGGGTAGAGCCACGGATTGTAACACATCTGAAATTTAACGGCCATTGTTCAAATTGTCATTGATGCGAAGCACAGCTGACCAAGACGTGTAACCAATGGTAGCCCATACCATCACGCCAGGTCATACGCCAATATGGCGATGACGAATACACGCTTCCAATTCCGCGATGTCGCCAAACATGGATGCGACCATGATGATCCTGTAAATAGAACCTGGATTCATACGAAAAAATGACGTTCTGCCATTCGTGCAGGCAGCACGTTCGTCGTTGCGTATACCATCGCAGGCGCTTCTGTCTGTGTTGTAGCGTCTAGGGTAACAGCAGCCATGGTTTCCGAGCTGATGGTCTATGATGCTGCAAACGTGGTCGAACTGTTCGTGCAGAGGGTTGTTGTCTTACAATCGTCCACATCTGTTGAGTCACGGGTTTAGGCGTGGCTGAACGATCCGTTACAGCCACACGGATAAGATGTCTGGCATCTAGACTCCTAGTGTTACGAGGCCGTTGGGATCCAGCACGGCGTTCCGTATTGGCCTCCTGAAACCACCGATGCCATATTCTGCTAACAGTCATGGGATCGCGACCAACTCGAGCAGTAATGTTGCCATACGATAGACAGCAATCGCGATAGTTACAATCCGACCTTTATGAAAGTCGGAGACGTGATGGTACGAATTTTTTCTTCCTTACACGAGGCATCACAACAACTTCTCACCAGGCAACGCCGGTCAACTGCTGTTTGTGTGTGAGAAATCGTTTGGAATCTTTCCTCATATCAGCACGTTGCAGGTGTCACCACCGGCGCCAACCTTGTGTGAATGCTCTGAATAGCTAATCATTGTCATATCACAGCATCTTCTTCCTGCCGGTTAAATTTCGCATCTGTAGCACGTCATATTCGTGGTGCAGAAACTTTAATAGCCAGGAGTGTAGTAGTGAGTAATAATTGCTACAAACTGAATCCAGACATGAACAGCTTAATCAGTAGATACGTTTCTTTCTTTGAGGTTTGATTCCATTTCCAGGAGGTGCTCAACGACCACACAATGATGAACACTCCAGATGTATTTCGCAGCATTGGCCGATAATGTTTTATTTTAAAAAACCACAGATCGATTTCAATCAGCTAGTGATCATCTTCAGTGTCCTTCAAACAAGCATTATGAATGCCCTAAATGTAATCATAAATGCAATCATAAATTTTATTATTTCCGTTGCAGTAACATTCAGGGCATTCATAGTGCTTGTTTGAAGGACACTGAAGATGATCACTAGGTGATTGAAATCGATCTGTGTTTTTTAAAAATAAAACATTAACGGCCAATGCTACGAAATATATCTGGTGTGTACGTTTCTTTTGTTTCTAGTCCTCAAACGCAATGGTTTGTCTGCGTAAGTGTACTACTACTACTACTACTAGCGCTGACTATCGGAAAATTACTAAACTACACTGTGGCGGTACACATAAAAAAAATTAGGATTTATCTTTAAAACGATATATGTATGATACCTGTACAATGTTTGGTTCTTGTGAAATAAAAATAGGAAATGATCTTGGACTTCGTGTGTAGTGTGTATATTCGTAGATTGATTTTTACTCGTATGACAGCCCTTATATACGTTATCGTATAGCTGGCCGCAGTGGCTGAGCGATCTGCGGCCTGTCAGTCACGGTCTGCACGACCGCTGCGGTCGGGGGTTCGAATGTCTCCTCGAGCGTAGATGTTTGTGCCGGCTTCAGTATAAGCTAGTTCCATAAGTGTAGGTTTAGGGACTGATGACCCCGTAGTTAAGTCCTATAAGCTGTACAAACATTTGATTTTATGGTATCGTATATTTCTGTACGTGTTTCCCTCATTACTTGTCGCTATGAAATGTAATACTTTTTCTTTTCTATTTCGACAGATCGTGTTCTGTTATGGATAACCTTTCTCGCTGCTAGTTTTGCAAACTTTAACCCCGGGCCGTGCGCCTTATAGAGTCCCTGCTGAGACCACCTTGGCGGTAGGTGCGGCGCCTGCGCTGCCGTCGTAATACGCCGCTGCTGCCAATCCTGGGCGGGCGCTCGTATCGGACGTGTCAGCTGCAGCCGCCTTGCAGTCGTCTCGCTCAAGTTGGTAGCTCTGACGCCCTCTGGAACGAGATGTCGGTTGCAGCGCGACGACTACCGCCGCCGAGACCGAACAGGTGCGCAAGTTCCGCATTTCCTGCTTGTCGTCGGGGGATCACTTCCGCTGACGTTGCTATTCGTAATGGATGCAAGACTTCGGAAACATCAAAACAGTTCAAAACAATCTGTCGAGTTAAAAGAAACGTTCGGTAATGTAAAATAGTACTACGAGATGTACAGAATTCTGAGAAAAATATATGTAAGGAAGATGAAAAGACGGGCGATATACATGGGATGGTAGTTATGTGTTCGGTACACAAAATAAATGTCTGTTTGTTGACTATTGAAAAGTTTGCTTTTGCTTCCGCGGAAGAATAGCCGTGCGCACTAAGGCGCCCAGCTTCGGTGCGCACGGCCGTTCGCCGTCGGGGGTTCGAGGCTTCCCATGAGCATAATGTTTGTGTTGCCCTTAGCATAATTTAAGTTAGTGTAAGAAGTTCGTAAGCTTAGGGACTAATGCCCAATGTAGTTAAGTCCCTTAGATTTAAAAAAATATTTGAGGATTTGAATTTTAGTCTTGCGCATCGCTGGTGCAGCTCATCTATTGGCAGTAGTTGCCGTCGAGTAAAATAACTTTGATTTCCAAACGACATGGGGCTAGGAAGAGATAAGCTGACGAGAAATTTTAACACCATTTGAGGAAACTGATTCATGACAACTGCGAAGCAATGTTTATGAGATGAAAAAGTTTTTGGTATAGAGGTAAGAAAATATTTTAATAAATTTGTGCCGCACATAGGTTTTATTTACAGTCATTGTTTGGGTATTTTCACATGTTATTTTCTCATCCTTAGTCTTTTATCTTCTAATTGTGCAATTAATTTGTGTGATAACAAAGAATGTTTTACGACTGTTCTTCAAATAATTAAAATCAATGTTTTACGAACAGAATATTGTAGAGAGTAAAATATTTTGTTAACGTTCATACAAGTTCAAACAAGGTTACAGAACTTTCATGTGTCAGTGACTTTACACTTGCTCACATAAATGTATGTCTGAGATAAACGAGGTCAGCCGCTGGCATTGTTTATCAGAAATAGTAATGCTTGTGACCTCACCAGCATCTCAGCAGTGTCCAGCTCCAGCACCTTCTTCATTTTTTTAAATTCAAGTAAACAAATGAAATTTCATAATGAAAACGTATTATCAGATAATCAACTCATATTCAGAAAATTATCTCTGTTTTATAAAAGTTATTAAATGTTAGGGCAATAGTAAAACAAGTAGTTTAAACAGTATCATTCTGATGAAATTTAATTATGGATATTTATCTGGTGATCAGCTCATACATTAAAAATGAAATTTAATTCTGATAATTTCTCTGGTGATCACATCATACATAGTCAGGTTATCTTTTGTGTATAACTGTTAGTAATTGTTAGCACAAATACGCTTCCTGGAAATTGATCTGAATTTCATTTGTTTAACTTTCAAGTGCGTAGAAATTCGTTTCTGTGCTTTCGACCAGGAGTAGTTACCGATACACGATACACACACTGCCCGAAACAAATGTAAGCAGATTATTTTGGAGGATAATTTAATTGTGTAATGGCCCAAAAATTTAATTTATTGTTTCAGTCTGCAATTAATGTTGATTGACACACGCAGACAGAAGCAACAACACACCAAAATGGACTCTCGTTTAATAGCAGCCCCACAATTTTATAGGCAACTTTTAGGGTCATTTAATTGTACGAATCTATTTGGAATGACCACGCCATTTGAGGCGCCATGTCACGGATTGCGTCCCTTGTTCTTAGTATAGGGTCGTTAGTGTTCTTTTAAGTATATTGTAACTCTAGGAACCGATCACCGCAGAATTTGGTCTCTTAGGTTTGCTACATTTTATTAACCGATTTAGAATAAAGTAAGAGAGTATTTATGAACGAAGATTATTTCACAAGCTACAATATGCACTTTATTCCACTTTTCACCACACTCACCAAGAATATTTAAATAATTCTATTCACGTGACACCATCCTTAAGAATTTGTCACAAAAAATTTCTGCCGACGCATTACTTTGTGGTGAAGTATGTCAGTAACAACGTGAAAAATACTGGTCTTGAGTCTTGTGAAAATTTCTGATTCAGTTCGTCAATGGTTATTTGATATGGCGGCCTACACTTATTAATGAAAAGTTGATACAGGTATTTCGTCAGATCAGGCGGTTCATTACTGTCAAGCATCATAAATTTCCAGGTCAGTAGTTTATCACATTGTTACTAACATCACTATGAACCATTGTGATGGTCAGGGGCAGAATTGTTCAATGGTAGATGCGAAAAGCTGGTACCACAACTAAATAAATGTTACAGTCTTCATGGATATTATTTTGAAAAGTGAAATATGTACTTAGCAAAGGAACTGGAAGAGCTATAGCATACAATGGATAGTGTCTTGAAAGGAGGGTACAAGCAGAACAATAACATTTACGAAACAAGGGTAATGGAATGTAGTGTCAGAAAAATTAGGCGATGCTGACGGAACTGGATTAGGTAATGACGCAATAAAAGTGGTAGATAAGCTTTTCTGTTAACGTAGGAACATAATTTCTGATGTCCGAAGTAAGGAAGAAGTATAATGCAGGTTGGGTATGGGATGAAAAGAGTTTCTGAACATGCGAAAGTTGTGAACCTCCAATATTAATTTAAATGTCCTTCCTGAAAGTGTTTTCCTAGGGTGTAGCATTGTATTGAAGTGAAACGTGGACGATTAGGAGTTCAGACAAGAAGAAGATAGAAGCTTTCGAAATGTGCTGCTACAGACGAATAATGAAGATGAGATGGGTAGATCACGTTACAAATGAGGACAGAATTGGAGATAAAAGGCAAGAGAAGGGATAGGTTGGTGGGACACATATTAGACATCAAGGAATAGTTAGTTTAGCATTAGGAGGAAGCATGGGGGTAAAAATCGTAGAGGGAGACCGAGGGACGAATACAGTAAGCAGATTCAAAAGAATGTAGGTTGCTGTTCCTCTTCTCAGATGAAGAGGCTTGCACAGTACTGCGAGGAGGACTGTATCTACATCTACATACATACTCCACAATCAACCGTAAGATGCGTGGCGGAGTGTACACTGTACCACTACTAGGCATTTCCTTTACTATTCCACTTCAAAATAGGACGAGGAAGGAAAGAATGCCTATATGCCTCCGTACGACCTCCGCTCGCGTGTTGGTTGATTATGATAGATAAGGTATCTTTCAGTGGTGTGCTATGAGACTGGTTTTGAAGGATGAAATGAAATACAGTACCTTCTTTAGAAATAAAACTTTTTAAATCAACATTATCAGAAAAGTAAATAGTTTAGATCAAATCACTCGTTTCGCGGTCTAAAGCGTCCCGCTGCGGAGCGCGCGGTTGCTCGCCGTGGAGGTTCGAGTCCTCCCTGGGGCATGGGTGTGTGTGTATGTCCGTAGGTTAGTTTACCTAGGTTTAAGTAGTTTGTAAGCTACGGACTGATGACCACACAGTTTGGTCTGATAGAATTACAACATTTGAACATTTTTTGCACTCATTTCGAAGAATCCAATTACGAAATTCAACAATAATGATTGTAATAATGTCACAGATCGATCACTTGATGTAATGCGCGAAACGTCAAATCGATTTTTTTTAAAGAGATGTATTGAAAGAAATTTCTTTTTTACTGATTTATTTATTTTTATATTTCCTTATTCGTGTGATTATCCTTACGGAGAAAGACCTGAAGACAATGTAGCACGCATAGACCAAAGAGATGGTCTGTGGCATCACGATTCGCTGTATGTAACCTCCTTGCTATAGAGTCGCAAACGTCATCGCTGGCCTTCAGTCCGAATTTTTTTTATAATTTGACGACTTTCAACCATCATATCTTCCATATCCTTATAGCTATCGGCACCACCATATCTTCCACCCCCTTATAGCTATGGGCATGGAACTGTTATTACACACACAACATTCGTTTGCGTTCTGTAGTTTTCGCTGCAGAGCGAAATATCAACACACACACACACACACAACATAGAATTTTATGTACACCGATAACTTTCCATCGCAATCTACTCTGTCCTTTTATCATTGTCAACCTTCAAGCAACAAAGTAACTAATAAAACCATTTTCAAAGAGTAAATATAATCCAGAATGAAACTTTCAGTCTGCAGCGGAGTGTGCGCTGATATGAAACTTCCTGGCAGATTAAAATTGTGTGCCGGAACCGGGACTCGAACCTGGAACCTTTGCCTTTCGCGGGCACGCGCTCTACCGACTGTGCTATCCCGACACGACTCACGATGCCGCCTCACAACTCTACTTCCGCCAGAACCTCGCCTCCTATTTTCCAAACTTCACAGAAGCTCTCCTGCGAATCATGCAAGACTAGCACTCCTGGAAGAAAGGATATGGTGGAGACATGGCTTAGCCACAGTCTAAGGGATGTTTCCAGAATGAAACTTTCACTCTGCAGCGGAGTGTGCGCTGATATGAAACTTCCTGTCAGATTAAAAATGTGTGCCGGAACCGGGACTCGAACCTGGGACCTTTGCCTCTGTGAAGTATTTCGCGTTATATTCTTCAAATTACTAATATCTATCAGATCGCTATAAAACCGTGTCTAAAACCTTCCTCAGGTATACATTAGTAACTGTACAAATATTTAAGTCTCTTCGTCATGTCGTTCGGACGTAATACGCGTACACCGAACAGACATTCACTATATATATATATATATATATATATATATATATATATATATATATATATATCCGATCGCCATAAAACCGTGCCTAAAGCCTTCCCCGGATACACAGTAACTGTACTAATTTTTGGCTCTTTATGTCTTGTGATTCAGTCGTGATAAGCGTACACCGAACAGACATTTACATTTATAGATTTAGATTGAATTTGTGATCACTACGCGAAATGTAATTAGGTAGCAGTAAGATCGTACTATACTCAGCTTCCGGCCCTCTAAATTTCCTCAACAGAAATTCACGAAAAGAACGTCGTCTTTTCTCCAGCGATCCCCAATTGATTTCCCTGAATATTTTCGTGACACTCGCGCATTGGTCGAAACTGGCAGTAACAAACCTAGCTGCTCGTCTCTGAACTGCTTCTATTGTCTTCCTTTAAACTCATCTGCTGCGGGTTCCAAACACTTGAGCAATACTCAAGCCGTGGTCGTAAAAACGTTTTATACGCGGTTTTCCCCCTTCATTGTTATTTTTATACTAGCATATACATACCAGTTGGCTGGCAGCAGCTTTTCGTACAGCTCTTCAGACGAGAGAAAAATATGGGCATGACGACTTAAAGCATTAGACACAGTTAAAATAATGGTGAATTAAAACATAGATAAGAAGACAAAATTGAAGACAGAAGAATAAAACATACAGTCAGTTAAAACTATGAGCCACGGTGAGATGAAAAACATGCAGTTTAACACCAAAGTGTGGGGGAGGGGGGAGGAGAGAGGACGGGGGAGGCGTAAGGACTCCAAGGCAGGAAGGGGGTAGCCAAGAGGGGGGAGGGAAGGGGAGGGGAAAGGGAGAGGGGGCGTTTCATCCACAGGAGGGGATCAGGGTTAGTAGGAGGGGTATATTTCAGGATCGAGGGCGCCATCGGAGAGGGGGAGTTGTGCGGAAGTTACCCTGGGAAAGCATGTGGAGAGTGTGGAGGTGGGGGAGGGAGCGGCGCAGAGGTAAAGACGTGGAAGACGTCTGGGATTGGTGAGGATGGGGCATACCAGGGGGTTGTGGGAGTCTTTCTTGCGGTTGGTGTCTAGGATCCGGATTTTATACGCGGTCTCCTTCACAGATGAAGTTATCTTCCCAAAATTCTTCCAATAAACCGAAGTCGACTGTCCGCCTTACTCACAACTGTCCTTACATGCTCGTTCCATTTCATATCGCTCTGAAATGTTACGCCTAGATATTTGAACGACGCAACTGCTCACTACTAATGCTGTATTTGAATATTATGAGATCGTTTTTCCTATTCATGCGCATGACCTTACTTTTTTCTACATTGAGAACTAGCTGCCATTTTTCGCACCAACTAGAAATTTTGTCTAAGTCATCCTGTATGCTATTGCAGTCAGTTAAAGACGACACCCTCCCATACACCACAGCGTTGTCGGCAAACGGCGCAAATTACAAGTTACTCTGTCCATCAGATCATTTACGAGGGGAAGTCAATTATTATCCGCAATTTAGTTATATTTTTGTTTATGTTAGTAGTACTGTCGTTTTACGTTGGTGACGCATGCTTTGTTTATTTGTTGTTATATCTTTGCAATTTTCAAGCTGCTACGTTAGTTTAGTTGTCGTTGCCGTGCTGTTGATCATGGCTGCTCCGCTGTCTATTTGCACCAAAGAAGAGCAACGTTCAGTGATACGTATTTTGTGGGCCGAAGGTGTATGAGGGGCCGAAATTCATAGAAGACTTTCAGTACAGTACTGGAGCAGTGTTTTGCCACAACGAAGTGTGTACGAGTGGATTGAATAATTCCGAAATGGTCGCAAGAGTGTTAAGCACGATGAAGGAGCCAGACGACCGTTTACCGCCACGAATGAAGAAACCATTGAGCGATCACTTGAAATGATTCTCTTAGACAGACTATTAACTATTGATGAAGTGGCTTATCGTCTTCAAATTAGTCACGCTTCTGCCTACGAAATTATTCACAACAGACTTGGGTTTCGTAAAGTTTGTGGAAGATGGGTCCCAAAACAACGGACACAGTTGCATAAGCAAATGCGCCTCGACATCTGCAAGAAACATTTGGATCGCTATGGTAACGAAGGGGACAACTTCTTAGACAGAATCATTACTGGTGACGAAACATGGATCCATAATTACGAGCCGGAGAGTAAACGGCAGAGCATGGAATGGAAACATCCAAATTCGCCGTGCACGAGAAAGTTCAAGACCGAACCGTCCGCAGGAAAACTGATGCTTACGGTTTTTTTGGGATGCACGAGGTCCTATACTGGAACATTATGGTGAAAGGGGCACAACAAAAAAACAGTGTACGTTACAGTGAGATGCTTACTGACAGGCTAAAGCCTGCAATTCGAAGCAAACGCCGAGGATTGCTGTCAGAAGGTGTTGTGTTGTTGCACGACAATGCCCGTCCGCATACTGCTGTCCACACTGCTGAAACGCTCCAGAAACTCAAATTCGAAGTATTGGATCATCCTCCATATAGTCCCTATCTTGCCCCTTCTATCACTTGTTTGGTCCACTCAAACAGGCATTAAGGGGTCGTCGAATTGTCGGACGAAGCAGTGAAGGAAGCGGTGCAGTCCTGGCTCACAGCTTAACCGAAAACCTTCTTTTATGAGGGCAGAAGGAAGCTTGTAGAGCGATGGACGAAGTGCATTGAAAAGCAAGGAGACCATGTCGAAAAATGATGTTCTTGCAAGTTTCGTATTTTATTACAGTAAAATTTTATAACGACTTTCTGGATAATAATTGACTTATCCTCGCACACAGATAGAAAATAATAGGGGTCCTATGTCGCTCCCAATCAAATCTGCGGACTGATGTCCGCAACAACAAGTGCGTGTAGTCGCATTGGTACGTGCTGCTCGTGCCTCGTCAAGCGGCCAGCTCGTGCTAGTGCTAGTGCGGTCGGTGCCGCTGTTTGCACGGTCCCTGGTCTGACCGGTGATGTGCATTCGCGACCAGAGCGGGTGAGAAGAGCTCGCCGTTGCGCAGTGGCGCGGCCGCCAGTACACGCAGCCACTCAGCGGTAATGGCGGGACGCGGCCGGCGTTCACCAGCAGCGCTAACCAGCTTACCAGGGGCGCGCTGAGGTGAGGCCAACACCTGTCTACTGGCACCTCCTGTTCTGGTACACATACCGAGAAAACTAGCAAAACAGATCAGTTGCAAGGTCTCCTGATCACTGGCGTGTAATGTGTGTATTGAATCAAGAGCACAGCTCTTTACATTGTCTGTCGATGCCACTCAACTCGCACAAAGTTGAAAATAGCCACTTATGAGCAGTAGGGTATGTCAAAAAAAAATATTTTTAATTTTAAGAACAGACTTTGTGCTGGAAAGTTGCATATTGTCATTATAAGAAAAACTAGATTAAAAAATTAGTTTAATATATTCCGTTCATGCATCGTACTTAAAGATAATGGGCCATACGAATAAAACAGAGTATCTACTTTATACTTTGGATTGCAGAGAACATGCTCATGACGTGTGAACTGACTTATCCAATTCGTCTTCACACGACTCTTTTTGTCTTCTTCTTTGATATTTATTAACAACCTCGGAAGAATCTGTGTTTGTAATTATCTCAGAGCCTCGCAGAACAACAGTTAACCGGCGTTGTCTGGTGAAACGTAGTTGCGATGCCTTGTGTAAAGAGGAGAAATGCGTACCACTTGATATTATTACAGCAATTGCCCGATCAGAAACACCGAACCGATCACTGGTTCTTGGGGTATTACGCCACGGTTCACTCTGCTTGAAACCAGTTTATTCCATTTCAGTCAACTTCAAGTGAGTTTGAATCATTTATTGTACCAAAACTCTGCAAGAGTTACACAGCAAAAATGGGGAAATATTGCTCAGTTTCCGTTTACCTTTAAAACAGTGCACACACGTAAAATTTTATATTATTATTAGATAATTATTATTCGCCAACATATATATATATATATGACAATACGCAACTTTTCCGCACTAAAGCATTTCGTAAAATATTAAAAAAAAAAGAAAAACATTTTGCGATCCACCCCAATGAGTAGTAAGAGAGTAAGATGGCACATCAGTTAAACTCATATCATCACGAACGAAGTACCTGCTTGTTTTGAATGCAGTTTTGCTGTATCGAAGAGCAATTACGAACTTTGATCATATCCAAATTGTAACTTCGTTTCGGGAGGGACTTTCATCTACATCTACATAAATACTCTGCAAGTCACACTGACGAGCATGGCAGAGAGTTCATCGAACCACTTTTATGATATTTATCTATAGATCTCTAATACGTCGCGGGAGAAAGGAACATCTAAATTTTATTCTGATCATATCTCCCAATGTAGGTGGGTGCTAACAAAATATGATCGCATTCGGAAGACAAAGTTCGTGAAAGAAATTTCGCATAAAGATATCGTCGCAACGAATAACGCCTTTCTTTACATGATTTCCATTCTAACTTGTGCATAAATTACATGACACTCTCTCCCATATATCGCCATAATACAAAACGAGCGGCCCTTCTCTGAACTTTCTCCAACTCGTCTGTCAGTCCCACCTGCTGTGGATCAAACAATGCGCAGCAATACTCGAAAATAGGAAGCACAGCTGTGGTGTAGGGAATTTCTTTAGTAGAACTGTTGCATATTCTAACAAGGAGACCGCATGGGTATCGGATTTTACTATTTTTTTCTTTTATTTATGGTACGTGAAGTTCAGAACTTAAATAACAACCAGTCAAAGCCATTCGATGTGACTCTACAAAAATATCGAGAAAATCGACTTTCAAGTTTTGCAAGTACTCGTACGTACCAATAATTAAATGAGCTGCAGTGGCCGTCACTTTTAGCTCAGGTGATAGCGTTCAGGTCTTAAAACAGTAGCGTCGATGGTTCGAATCCTGACGTGACTATTTATTAATTTTTTTTTTCGTTGTATTGGAATACTTACACTATTTTAATATCTAATGGTAATTCTTACGAGAAAGGCACGCTTTTTCGTTTGCTTTTTTCCAATTTTCTTTATTTTATAAAAGATCGTTAATAATTATAGTTTCAATCAAAAATACATAAGTTTAATTTCTTACAGTATTGGATTCACTATTAATCGACTACGGTAGTCTTTGATTCTTCAGGAGGCTTTCCAAGGAGCTAATCTATTCAAACAAGCTGTTTAGGGCGTCTACATACAAAAGAAAATACCACAAGTAATTAGATCTAAAAATGTTTTATATAATTGAATTTGAACAAGGAAAAAGTTTCTACCACACCACGATTCGAACCAAAAAAAAAAAAAAAAAGCCAGAACGCAACAACCTGACCTATACCGACAGATGCTGCAACACATTTTATTATTCGTACTTACGGTTACTTACAAAACTTCAAAGTCGACTTTTCTCGATAATTTTTTAGAGTTTCGTCGAATGGCTTTGGATGGTTGTTATGTGAGTTCTGACCTTCACGTGACATAAATATCAAAAAGTTCAAAAATCCGATACCCATGTGGCTTTGGAGGCAGCCTGGTCAAGCTCAATAGAAGGCCATCAAAGGGCTAAACGGCTCAGGAATGCCAGCCCTATCGTATTATTTCCTCGAGGTATTCGTTTTAATGGACGGCTCATCGTCTGAATGCTTTCCTCCACGATAACGACGTCTCAAGAAGAGAACGGCGAGCGTACTGTTCAGATATGAACGCTATCGAACTTGCCGTGGATACATTGAAGACGCAAGTGTTTAGACCCGAAGAATCACCAATCAGTCTGACAGAGCTACTCCGAATCACCGTTGGGGAGTTGGGCAATGTGTACCTACAGTCTATTCACAAACATGGGCACATTATATCACGAGGAATTAAGTAATGGGTCATACGAAGAGGACGTGTTGACGGCTGTTCGGAGTACATTGTTTATGCCGCAATCTGCAGCACCAGATTCTTGGTTACTGTTCCACAACTTGTCAACTTCTGCGTTCATTACCATTAAAAGGAACTGAAAAGTTGTTTTTCTATTATCTATTCCATTTTTATGAAAAATTGTCACGATCCCCCAAAATTAGTGGTGATACAACATTTTTCTGATGTGTCTACAAAAGTAAGTCACTCTGCGCGTCAGAACTAAATACAAAATTTGATTTTAATGTTTTGTATCATGGTAACTGCAGCAAATGTGCCTGTGAAAGCAGTGGACTTCGCGCATACGAGTTTCCGAAGATAGTTCTGATATTTTTACACAGAGACAAATAGAGTACAGAAAATTCATTTTGTTTGACTATAATCTGCTTCTTAAATTTCTCAAAGACACTCGCCGCAACGAATAACGTTTTTCTTTTATTGGTTTCCGCCCTATGTCATCCATCATTTCCGTGACATTATCACACCTATTTCGTAATTATCCAAAACGAGCTACCCTTCTCTGAACTTTCTCAAAATTGTCCGTCAGTCTCAGTTGGTGGGGATTGCACGATGGTGTAGTAATACTCCAAAACTGGACGCACAAGTGATGTCTAGGCTGTTTGTTTAGTAGAATTGTTCCATATTCTAAGTGTTCTGGGCCGATGAAACGTAGCCTTTAGTTCGCGTTAGTAGTGGGACGAAGGAGTAAACGCCGGCCGCGGTGGTCGAGAGGACTGAAGCGCGCCAGTCACGCTCTTCACGGCCACTACGGTCGGGGATTCGAATCCCCCCCTCAGGCATGGATGTGTGTGCCGTCCTTAGTATTAGGTAGTACATAAGTAGTTTGTAAGTTTAGGGACTGATGACCCCGTAGTTAAGTCCCATAAGCTTTACAAACATTTGAACATTTTTTGAAGGAGTAAACAGCTCCTACTACCCTACATCAGCTCTGTTATGCAGGATATCTATAAGGAAGATATAAAAATTATGTATATAAATATTTTATTATGAGATACTTAAAAAGTTGCGTTGTTTTAGTTTTGCATGTTTCACGTACGATCGAGGTGCTGCAATTATTTGGAGCCTTCGCAGCCTAAGCCTGAACTAAAATTTGCTGGCCAACAATTATATCGTGCCTAAGGCTACTAGGTGACGAAGAATGCTGCGCTTTGTTGGCTACATCGGTTCAACAAAAAAAATCAAATTTTCAAATGTTTGTAAATCTATCGGACCAAACTGCGTGGTCATCAGTCCGTAGCTTATAAACTTCTTAAACTAAAGTAACCTAACCTAAGGACAACACACACACACAAAACCGTACCCCAGGAAGGACTCGATCCTCCGACGGCGAGCAACCACGCGCTCCGCAGCGAGGCGCCTTAGACCGCCATCGATTCATGTCTTAGCGCGAAACGCAAATAAGGCTACCGTAGTAGAAGGAGGAAAGCTAAAATGGCAATGACAGACAGGGAGGAACATCCACTCGTTCGTACCAATCGCGCGTAAGGACTTGAAAAGCTATACCTATCAGCTAACACGTTTCTCGTAACTGAAAGCTTCTGGAGTGGCAAAGTAATTAAAGAAATATACATCAAATTTTAATAATTTTCTATGTCCCTTGTTTAAAGATTGTACTATTATAAAAATTGAATCTTTTGTAAGAATGTAGACCACGAAAAAGCCTACAACTGTACAATTCCTAGCGAATTAAGGCTTAAAAATCATCTAAACCAGTCTAAAGTAGAAATAAAAAGGAAGAAAAATTGACTCGAGTTAGAATCGAAGACGGTTTTTCACATTCATAAATCGTCACTCTGTTCACTCCCCTACCAATGCAGGTGTGGAATGCCCGTCGTTGTAGTAATGCTACCAACGTGGATTTTACATTTCTACAATTTCCACGAGCTCGAATAATTATTTTTAAAACAAATGGGTTGCTTATTTAATGTGCAATGAATCTCGACATATACTGTATCAAAACTGGTATCTTGCTTCTATTTGACAATATAAACACCAAGACGGCTATAGTTGAAAACACTCGCACTTCTGTACTTGCGCATGCGCATTGCGATATTGCAGGCAAAGTTTTTGTGTCCTATTATACATCACGTGTGGCTTAAACTCAAAGAAATAGTAATCGACAGTTATTTCTGTCAAAAAAATGTCACTAGAATGACCTACAGGTCGATCTAGGCTGTGATCATTCTAAAACGTTTAATAATTCGCGTAAATTTTAATTTACCAGGCTTGAATTTCATTGCTTGTATTTTTATGTTCTATAACTTCAATGAAATTCGAATATCTGCTATGAAAACTGAATGGATTTTAATTTTACATTATATTTACCTCAAACAATCACAATCGATCATGTTGAACGGTGAGGCATTTTTTATGTTTCATATCAAAAACGAGGCAACCAATATTTTTCCCATGTGCTTAGCGTATATTATTTCATTGTTTTAATCTCGTTACACGTTTTTCTCTACTTTATCTCGTGTCTCAGTGGTCACGCTGTGACGATGTTCGTTGTATGTATGTTGTTATGCTCTGCAGAAGTTTTAGCTCTCTGCATTATCATGACGCGTGGGTGTTTGCGCTCAGATGATGATTCGCGGGATAGAAAAACAAAAAAATGTTCCTCTAAGGTTACAGACACAGTTTCCACGAGGGTTTTTTTAATTCATTCTCCCATATTACATCTTTAGATGTACTATGACATTATTTTCAAATATCAGTAACACATTATTAGGCCGGCCGCCGTGGCCGAGGGGACTGAGGCGCTTCAGTCACGGTCTGCACGGCCACTATGTTCGGGGGTTCGAATCCCCAATCGGGCATGGATATTTGTGCCGTCCTTAGTTGTAGCTAGTTCATAATTAGTTTGTAAGTTTAGGGACTGATGACCCCGTAGTTAAGTCCCTTAAGCTTAACAAACATTTGAACATTTGAAAACATTATTAATGGCTCAAAAATAAAATAAATCCGCCTTATTTGGTAATATGATGCCATTCTGGTCAATCTTATAACTACCTTGATGCATTAACCAATCGACTGCACCAATATGGTTATCAGTTTCTGATGGGAATTTCCAAATACAACCGCAAATATTCTATAAGCACGCTATTTGATTAAGAAGACTCTTTTGAGGTACAATGTCAAAAGCCTTCCAGAAATCTAGAAATACGGGATCGGTTTGAGATCCATTATCGATAGTAGTCACCAGTTGATGTAAGTAAAGAACGAAAATTGCGAGTCCATGTTGACACTGGGTCAATAGGTAGTTTCTTCGAGAACGTTCGAGGGAAAGTATCTTACATCTTATAAAATAGGCTGTATGTGTGTGTGTATGTATGTATGTATGTATGTATGTTCCACATCTCCTCCTAAACTACTGGACCGATTTCAACCAAACTTGGAACACATGTTCCTTAATATCAGGTAACAATCGCTGTTGGGGTAAGAATCACCTACGACACACACGTAAGGAGATATGATGTTATAAATAATGAGATGCACGAAAAACTGTTGCGTCAACCGACAACGCTGCACATTTTCTCCTAAACTACCTGACCGATTTCACCCAAATTTGGTACACATATTTCGTACGTGAGGTAACAACGGCTGTAGGGGTACGAGCCACGTACGACACATGGTTCAGGAGATATAACGTCAGGAACAATGGGAATCGCAAAAAACTGCTCATAATGCGATGAGATTTTATAAATACACTGTGTGAGAATGTCAGTACTTGCCGACTTGCAACAAACTTTAAACCTAAATTCAAACCTTTATTAAACTCTTTCTCGCAGACAACCATATCAAAATAATGAAAGGAAAAACGTTTTTCACTTACTACTTTTTCGCTGTTTATGAAGCAAAACTGTGGCATTCGATATAACGTTACAATTTATAATTTCTACATTAGCAATTGTACTCGAAGGAAATTTTGCAAACAGAATACACTCTTAAAGCTGAATGTCCGTTCGAAATTGTATCACAGTACGATAGGTAGTTCATGAAATATGAGAATGTAAAGAGTAACGTTCATGGAATACAGCTCCATCAAGCATCACATTTAATCTATTACTTCTTTACTACTAACTATATTCGCAACAGATTTTACCGACATACTGCACTAATACAAATCAATGTATTCCGGCTAAATTTTACAATTGTACAACATTTCTATACCAATAAAAATTTGTAAATGTAGGCCTGGACGATTTTCATGTGGTTTTCACAGGAAACATGAGCGATGATTGGTTCAAGATCTAGGCATGATTTCATCAAAATAGAATCACGAAGTGTTTTCATAGACTGTCGTGGCTGTCTGTTCATCTGTTAGAAACCACTTCTCCAAAGCTACTTCACGAATTCACATGGGTTTTCCACAGGTATCGTGACTGCAGCGTACCTTGGGACAACATATAGACTTAGTTTCATAAAATTCGGATCACGGAAAGAAGAACATCACAATTTAACGTTTTTCATCGACAACCATCGTGTCTATCTTTCCCTTTCATCTCAACTTTCATTTCAACTAATAGACTAATTTTCACAGAAACGTGAGGGTATCTTGCGGTTACAGAAACGGTACATTTCACAAAATCGGTTCAGAAAAAGTTAGATGTTATTATTTAAACATTTCTTTGAAAGCAATCGCTTGAGTCTATTTGTGAGAGAGTAATCTCCAAAAGTACTAAATGAACATTCACGGGGGTATCACAGACATATAGAAAATATACTGGGGCAACATATAGGCTTCATTTTATCAAAAACAGATCAGGAATGTAAAAGATATCGTAATTTGAAGTTTTAGGTGTATTTCATGCTTGGAAAGAACGGCGTAATGCAGCAAAGAACTAATAGCGCCGCGCGTGTTCGTGTGAATTTCGGGGCAGCGATCGGATTATTACCCATTGAAAATATTACTTACTCTATGACTTTACAAATTTACCGTATTTCAGAAAATCGTTTTCTTGGTTGCTATGTTCTATGAAATGTGATTCAACGCAATGAATATAAGACTGATACAATTCTCGCCGTCTTTAATCCATTTAGTTACATTCTTATATCACAGTCTAACGTATATGTACAACTGCTAAAAAAAATGTTTGTTAAGCTTAAGGGACTTAACTACGGGGTCATCAGTCCCTAAACTTACAAACTACTTATGAACTAGCTAACACTAAGGACGGCACAAATATCCATGCCCGAGGGGGGATTCGAACCTCCGACCGTAGTGGCCGTACAGACCGTACAACTGCTATGGAGGTTTAAGTTTCACGCTTGGAGCGACAATAGCGCATCTAACGGAAAGAGAGCCAACTGTAAGAATAATAATTATTGTCAGTGATATCTCTCTTTCATTAAGGATATACTTATTATATTTCACCTTTCCATGCCTCAGCCCATTATCCAGGATATGAATGATCATGAAATAAATCTTTTAAATGGCGAATATAACTGATGTATGATGTAAGCTACATCATACTCATGAAAATATGCCTATTTCTAGCACGTTTCGCAAACCTATTAAAAATAGAAACTACTGACACATTTTCAAACGGTTTTCACAGGAAATTTGAGCTAAGATTGGGGCAACATAGAGGCATGATTTCATCAAATGCAGATCACGGAAGAAAGATGCATCGCAATCTTAAGTGTTTTCAGTAACTGTCTGTTCAGAAATACCTAATCTCCTAAAATACTCCACGGATTTGCATGTAGCAACTTCATAAGGGAGATTGTTTTAGATGTAGGTTATTCTTGAATAATGGATTGCGTAGTACAGCAAACATGCGACAGAGGCGCTGTAGTGCACGAAAGAACTAATAAACACCGCTGCTGCATAATAAGTATGTGGTAGTACATCAAGGAAGCGAACGTCTGTGACAGAATCAAGCAATCTTTTGTCTACGAATACCAACAAACATTGAACATAGTGTTACTGATTTCTCTTTGTGTATTAAATACTTAGCGACATTTATTTGCTTCTTTTGGCACGTTTCACATTTTGTATCAAAAACTTTATGGAGATACATCGTTTTGGACAATGACGTTTACTTACATTTGACATCTTGGCTAGGACAACTGAGTTTATTGACAGAGCGATCCAACAAGAATTCTGTTTTTACTGACTGAGTTTCGGAACCCTAAAAAGCCATGATACACACAGGCTCTCCTTCAACAACCGTTGCGAAGCTCGAGCATATAAGCTAGTATGTTCTAAACTCGTGCTGCAAATCGACGTCAATGATATAGGCCAGGGGCCCGTCAAGACGTTGCCAAAATTCTCCTGAGAAACGAAGTTTTAGTCTTATCCCTGATGACGATGATGATGGATATCATCGAAAGCTTGGGTTGGTATCCTAATTTGACGCGGCAAGTGAACTCAGAACTTTTCATGGAAGGACTCCGACGTGAAAGACTTCGCAGCCAAAATGAAAAAGTTGGGAAATGTGTGATAGGATGTATTGGTTTCATTAATTTTTTTATAAACTAACGTATACTTGGAGATATTATGAAATCAGCAGCATAAATTAAAATGAAGAACACGATGAGTACCTTATTTATATTTAACGATTATTATGGTGCAATTTGTACATTTTGAGAAACGCAAAGCAAACTGTTAAATGCATGTTGGAAAGTGTGCCCCCCCCCCCCTTCCGCTACCCTCTGCAGCTGCAGTTTGGCTCCCATGCCAAAGCAATTGCGCAGCCCTGATATCTCTAACTATAAAAGGCAATGTCCCGACTGACTGATTGACTGACTGACTCATCATCGCCTAGCCCAAACCAAATTTGTAGAGGAAGAACCGATTTTTCGATATTCCGTCCGTAAGGGGTGGAATAGGGGATGAAACGTTTTTTTGAAAATACGTTGCTATTTAGACAATTTTCAAGTTAGAACTACAAAATTTCGGATTTTAATTCAGGGTTCGAATTTAAGAGACATGTGTTTCGGCATTATTTGAAAGTCATCCAATAAGGTGGTAAAATAGGGGACGCAAAAAATTGATTTTCATAAATGTGTTGCTGTTAACTCAAATTTTAAGTTACAACTAGGAAATTTCTGATATGGAATGTTGGTCAGGATTAAAAAAATATGAGTTGCAGTATTTTTGGAAATTCAACAATTAAGAACGTAAAATAGGGGATAAAAATTCTTTTTGAAAACAGGTTGCTATTCAGACAACTTTGAAGCTAGAGCTGCAAATATTGATATTTGTATTGTTGGTTAGAATTTAAAAAATACCTGTATTTTGGTATTTTTCCAGTTTCAACCATCAAGGGGGTTAAATTGGAGAGGGGATGTTTTTCGAAAATCTGTTGCTATTTAGGCAATTCTGACGTAAGAAGTACAAAATTTCGGATTTGGATTCGGGATTCGAATTTAAAAGACAGGTGTTTCGGTATTTTTGGAAATTCGACCAATAATGGGGTGAAATACGGGATGCAAAAATTGATGTTCAAAAATATGTTGCTGTTAACATATTCTAAATTTCAAGCTATAACTACGAAACTTACAATATTGACTCTTGATCAGAATTAAAAAGACACGTGTTTTGGTATATTTGGAAATTCAACCGACTAAGGAGATAAAATAGGGGATTGAAAATTCTTTTCGAAAACACGTTGTTGTTAAGACAATTTTGAAGCTAGAGCTGCAAAAATTAGTTTTTGTATTGTTCTTTAGAATTTAAAAAATACATGTTTCGGTATTGTTGGAAATTCAACCATCAAGGGGATTAAATTGGAGAGGGGATGTTTTTCGAAATTCTTTTGCTATTAAGGCAATTTTGAAGCTGCAACCACATAAAATGGTATCTGTTCTCTTGGTCAGAATTAAAAAGATACGTGTTTCGGTATTTTCAGAAAATTAATAATTTAGGGGGTGAAATAGGGAATGAAACATTTTTTTGAATATGCGTTGCTACTAAGTCAATTTTGAACTCAGGCATCCATAAAATATTTGCATACTTGGTTGGAATTTAGAAGACACATGTGGAGGTATTTTTTTGAAATTAAACTATTAAGGGGTGCCGTAGGCGGTTACAAGTAGTAAAAGCAAATTTTCATATGTTTGTAAATCTTAAGCGACTTTACTACGGGGTCATCAGTCCCTAAGGCTTACAAACTAATTAAACTAACTTTGACTAATTTATGCTAATTACAACACAAACACCCATGCCCGAGGGGAAACTCGAAACCCCGGCGGCAAGCAGCAGCGTGGCTACAAGTAGTATCAAAACATTTCATTATGATAGTACTTAAGCTACATCTATGAAAATTTATATTAAGCGGGAGAAACAACTGGCGCAGCCCAACCAGCCTACGCATGCGAAGCAGCGGGCGCTAAGCTAGTAGGATATAATTGTGAGATCACTCCTGTTGCCTTTCTTGGATAGTGGAGTGACCTGTGAAACTTTCCAGTCTTTCGCTGAGAGAGTGTCTGTATATGACAGCTAGGTATGGGGCATTTGCATCGAAAACTGTAAACAGAACCAAATTGGTGTACAACTGGGACCGGGAAAGTTACTTTTGTTAAGTGATTTAAGTTGATTTAATAGTATACAGATATCTATTTTTAAATTACGTATGGTGGCAACTGTTATAGTTACGATTTCAGGAGTATTTGCTTCGTCTCCGCTGAGGCCTTGTATTTAAATAGTTTTTCAGAGGGTCAGGTTGAAATCCATTTATAAAAGCTAAACCAATTTCTGTACTGGTGCTCCTAATTTCGTTGGGTGAGCGGCTATACGGACAGTCGTAGGCCGTAACGCGAACCCAAACTCGAAAAGTTTCCTTTCAACAAGTCCGAAATTTTCCAAAAAGCTTTCGGCCTAGAGAAACAATAGGACAGTTTCTAGTAATATTGATTTAGTTTCCAGCTTGGACGGTGATACACGTAGAAATGCTAATGGTATGTGCTATTTGCTAACCTTCATGTTATGAATGCCAGTGTTTCTTGTAGTGGCTGGTCTCAGGTGCATCAGCGTTTCAAAACATAGACGTGCCAACTACGCTGCTTAACCCCCACAGCTGTGGCTGGTATTTGCATACCAGTGGAGCCGGTGACAGATTACGGTCGGGTGAACGCTGCGTTTCGCGGTGACATTTCTCTGCTTTACCGGATTTCACGGCTAGACTACGTCGCGTTATGTCCAGCAGACCTAGCTAGCTCTGTGCCGCATAAATTCGTGTACTTTGCTATGTGTGCTATGGCACCTGGGCGATGCATATGTCCACAATAAAGGCTAGATTCACGTTACTCGCAGTGCGACATACAATCCGCAATGTTGCCTAGAAACATTGTGAAAGTCAGCATACCGTTAATAATCAAGAGCACAGATCAAACGTGATGCTATGCATGATATCAGATGTTCATTTAGAACATTACAAATATACAGGAAGCTGCAGCCTCTATTAATGACGGGTTACGAGACTATTTCTGCCATAAGTGTTGTGGGATAAAATTGATTGCCACTCAAAACGCCAGTCAGCTGAGTGTTATGTGTTTTTACGTATCAGGGTTGGGGAGTAACGCGTTACTTGTAACTTCGTTGCTAGTAACAGTTACTTTTCAAAGGTAACGGGCGGTAACAGTGTTATTATTTGTATTAAGTAACTTTAACTGTAACTAAGTTACTTTTATCGGTTAACGATTCAACGGAAGTGTCGTTACTTTTTATCGAAAGTGGCGTAACATATTTTTTGTAACAATAATAGGCTTTGATTTTAGTGTCGAGAAGAAAGAAACATTAGTTTCTAAATTAAATCTTTTCAACAACGTACGTTGGAATTTTATTTAGCGTATGGCAAGTACAAATCACGTCTATGGAAAAATATACTGCTACAATAACTTTATAACTTTGGCACTTAGAAACAAGACAAAGAATTAAATACAATTATGTCATGAGCAATGAACTAGGACCATACTGGCGACCAGACAATCGGTAAACGCCGTCCTGGTCATAATCAAATCACGATGATTCACAGAAAACGTACGTTGGAAAAGTATGAATTACAGTACTTTTTAGTACCATTATAACATTTAATAGTACTCATTTATTCATAACGTTTTTATTTTAAAATTATGTACGCAACAACGAGTACCTGTAAACCATCACCTGGCGCGCCACACTTAAATAGCGTGCGGTCTCCGATTACTTTCCACACCTTTCGTCATGGAGAAGTAAGAAGAGACACGCATTCCTTGATCAGCTTATGCTGGAGTTTTCGAATTTTTGTCGTCGGATGGAAATTATGATTCTTTTCTCTGTAAATTTTGTGCCGGTGCTAAAAGAATTCAAAGCATTCGAAGCTCCGCAGCGAACTTAAGAAAACATGTGCAGATAAGTTTATTACATTCTCTTCCGTTAAGGCGAGTACACAATGAGTTTCAAACACGTTCTGCAACATTACTCTGGACTACGGTACCGATTTTCACAAAATGCTGGCAATATAAAATCTATGTTCCATAGCTGTGACGGTAAAGAAACATTGAGCACTAAATGATCCTTTGCACCGGTTTTGTTCTGCGTATCTACAGAGTTACATGTTGTCTTTCCGTGTCTTCTTTTACGAAGTGAAGTAGACAAGAAACAATTATTAAATGTTCAAATGTTTGTATAGCTTATGGGACTTAACTACGGGGTCATCAGTTCCTAAACTTACAAACCACTTTTGAACAAGCTAACACTAAGGACGGCACAAATATTCAGATTTCATTAATTAAGACATTCGTTTAGATGCTTTCCAGAAAGTTCTATAAACAATAGTTTTGTTATTGTACATTATTTCAAGAACTAGATAGACGAATTTTAGAAACTTTATGTAAATGAAAATAAATAGCAGTGTATATATGGTAGGCTCATAAACAAGTTGTGTTGACCAGTTAATTGTGTTAATTAATGTAATAGTCGAGATTTAAATATTATGATTCGTTGTATATATATGGACTGACGTGAGATTTTAAACCTAGTTTCAGAATTGCGAATATTTTTGATAGGTCAATATATGTTAGGAACATGTATGATGTAGTCATTAAGTAATTAATTAACATTTAACATTGCACTTTGTTGTCATACACAAAGTACCGTGATTAAGACTTAAAAAGATATGCACTATCTAAAATTATTGTATGTATAGTTTTCATTTCATATTGTGATTATTTTTGTGTACATGAAATGTTTTATTTGTGTGTTTGGTAATTGTAAATTAGTATATTTAATTGCTATGAACAATGCATAATATAATGTCATTATTGTCGACGTTATATTTTGCCTCAGCGCCTTGCGTGGAGGCGTTTGAGTTTTAGTCGTTTGTCAAGTGCTCTGGAAGCTATGTCAGTCTGTTGTTTTAAAATGGATGTACTATCAGCTATGTTCTGTTCCATTGTGTATGTTATTAAGTTGTAATGTTCTGGTGGAGAAGAAGTTTGATTCAAATTAAAGAAGAAGTGAAAAATTGTACCTACGAGTATTTATTTCTACCACGACGCCCTAGGTCAATATATTTGCAGCGAGCACAACCCCCATACATCGTAATGTTGGAAACCTAAGTATCTTGTTTGGATGTGGTAGAATGAAATGTAATTACTTAAGAATCAAGCAAACATCTTAGTTTCCACCTTTCCCTCTCTCGGCACAGTTTTCTGCAATGTACCCTCCGTCATGTACCATATAAACATTTATGTACCCAGTGGTCTTTCTCTTGGTTTAAAGGTAATGTGTGCAAAAATTCATAAAGATTGGAGGAAAACTATACATTTTGTAAAATTCCGTAAGTTACGTACCCTCCAACTTATAGCGAACGAAATTTTATACAGACAGTGACATTCCTCTGGTTTTTAAGGTAGAGTGTGCAAAATTTCATCGATATCGGAAGAAAACTATAGATTTCTACGTAATAGAAACGCAGGGTCACAATGAAAAACACACTTTGTTGTTCTCAAATATTCCAGTTTTATTTGATACAACCCTTGTTCTGAGAATAACGAAAACATCAAAAAAGGATCTGCGAAAACGGTCTACCAGTTCTCAAGTTATGGCGCTACCAAGGTATTTAGGGATCAATTTTTATGTTGAAAAGTACCCTCCCACATGCACCGTAACAAACTTAAGGTAGATGATGACCTTCCTCTTGTTTTGAAGGTCAAGTGTGTGAAATTTCGTGAAGATTGGAATGATACTGTAGATTTCGTGACTCTGTAGAAGAAGAATGCTCCGCCGTACACCTATCACAAAGTACTTTCTTATCTAACGTGTTTCTTTCTATAAACTACATTCCTGCCAAATTTCACCTACATAGATTCTTGTTTAGTCAGTGAGTGAGTGTCCTTTCGCTTTTATGTAGATAGAGATTAAGCCACTCCCATGAACCACAGACATTGCCGAGGTGGGGTGGCTTGCGTGCCTCAACGATACAGATAGCCGTACCGTAGGTGCAGCCACAGCGGAGGGGTATCTGTGGAGAGGCCAGACAAACGTGTGGTTCCTGAAGAGGGGCAGCAGCCTCTTCAGTAGTTACAGGGGCAACAGTCTGGATGATTGACTGAGCTGGCCTTGTAACATCAGCTAATGTGGCTTTGCCACACAGCTACTGCGAACGGCTGAAAGCAAGGGGAAACTACAGCCGTTACCTTTCCCGAGGACATGCAGCTCTACTGTATGAACATATGATGATGGCATCCTCTCGGGTAAAATATTCCGGAGGTAAAATAGTCCCCCATTCGGATCTCCGGGCGGGGACTACTCAGGAGGATGTGATCATCAGGAAAGACAATACTGGCATTCTACGGGTCGGAGCGTGGAATGTTAGATCCCTTAATCGGGTAGGAAAATTAGAAAATTTAAAAAGGGAAATGGATAGGTTGAAGTTAGATATAGTGGGGATTAGTGAAGTTCGGTGGCAGGATGAACAGGATTTCTGGTCAGGTGACTACAGGATTATAAATACAAAATCAGTTGGGGGTATCACAGGAGTAGGATTGATAATGAATAAGAAAATAGGAATGCGGGTAAACTACTATGACCAGCACAGCGATCGCATTATCATTGTCAAGATAGATACGAAGCCAACACCGACAACAGTAGTACAGGTTTATATGCCAACTAGCTCTGCCGATGATGAGGAAATCGAAGAAATATATGAGGAGCTAAAGGAAATTATTCAGACAATTAAGGGAGAGGAAAATTTAATTGTTATGGGAGACTGGAATTCGGTAGTAGGACAAGGAAGTGAGGGGAAGATAGTAGGTGAATATGGTCTGGGCAAAAGGAATGAAAGAGGAAGCCGCCTGGTAGAATTTTGCACAGAACATAATTTAGTTATAACAAACACCTGGTTCAAGAATCACAAAAGAAGGTTGTATACGTGGAAGAGACCAGGAGACACCGGAAGATATCAGATAGATTTTATAATTGTAAGACATAGATTTCGGAATCAGGTTCTACAGTGTAAGACATACCCAGGGGCAGATATAAACTCTGACCATAACTTGTTGATTATGAACTGTAGGCTGAAACTAAAGAAACTACAAAAAGGTAGGAAAATAAGGAGATGGGACCTGGATAATTTGAAGGAACCTGAGGTTCTTAAAAATTTCAGAGGGAGCTTTAGGCAACAATTGACAGAAACGGGGGGAAATAAAACAGTAGAGGAGGAATGGGTAAAATTAAGAGATGAAATAGTGAAGGTAGCAGAGGACAAAATAGGTAGGAAGGAAAGACCTACAAAAAATCCTTGGATATCACAGGAGATACTAAATTTAATCGATGAAAGAAGAAAATATAAAAATGCAGTAAATGAAACAGGCAAAATGGAGTACAGACGACTAAGAAATGAGATTGTCAGGAAGTGCAAAATGGCTAATCAGGAGTGGCTAGAAGGCAAATGCAAGGATGTAGAAGAATGTATAAATAGGGGAAAAATAGATACAGCCTACAGGAAAATAAAAGAAACATTTGGAGATAAGAAAAACAGCTCTATGAATATCAAGGACACTGATGGAAAACCAGTTCTCAGCAAAGAAGGGAAAACTGAAAGGTGGAAAGAATATATAGAGGGGCTCTACAAAGGAAATGAACTTCGAGACAATATTGTAGGAAGGGAAGAGGATGTAGATGAAGATGAAATAGGAGATACTGTACTGAGAGAAGAATTTGACCGAGCCCTGAAAGACCTAAGTCGAAACAAGGCCCCTGGAATAGATGATATTCCCTCAGAGCTACTGAAGTCTCTGGGAGAACCAGCCATGACAAAATTGTTTCACCTGGTGTGTAAGATGTATGAGACAGGTGAAGTACCCTCAGACTTTAAGAAAAATGTTATAATCCCCATCCCTAAGAAAGCAGGTGCAGACAGGTGTGAAAACTACAGAACCATCAGTTTAATAAGTCATGGCTGCAAAATATTAACGCGAATTATATACAGAAGGATGGAAAAGCTGGTAGAAGCCGACCTCGGGGAAGATCAGTTTGAGTTCAGGAGAAATGTAGGAACACGGGAGGCAATACTCACTTTACGGCTTATCCTAGAAGATAGACTAAGAAAAGGCAAACCTACATTTCTAGCTTTTGTAGATTTGGAGAAGGCTTTTGACAGTGTTGATAGGAATAAACTCTTTAAAGTTCTGAAAAAAGCAGGAGTAAATTATAGGGAGCGTAAGGTTATTTACAACTTGTACAAAAACCAGACAGCGGTTGTCAGAGTTGAAGGGCATGAAAGGGATGCAGTGGTTGGGAAGGGAGTGAGACAGGGTTGTAGCCTTTCTCCAATGTTATTCAATTTGTACATTGAACAAGCTATAAAGGAAAGCAAGGAGAAATTTGGTGAAGGAATAAAAGTTCAGGGGGAAGAATTAAAAACATTGCGTTTTGCCGATGACATAGTAATTCTGTCAGATACAGCAAAGGACCTGGAAGAGCAATTGAATGGAATGGACAGTGTGCTGAAAGGTGCATATAAGATGAACATTAACAAGAGCAAAACTAGGGTAATGGAGTGCAGTGTAAGAAATTCAGGTGATGCTGAAGGAATTAGATTGGGAAACGAAGCAATAAAGGAGATAGATGAGTTTTGTTACTTGGGCAGTAAAATAACAAATGATGGTCGCAATACAGAGGATATAAAATGCAGAATGGCAATGGGTAGAAAAGCGTTTTTGAAAAAGAGAAATTTGTTAACATCGAATATTAATTTAGGCCTAAGGAAGTCCTTTCTGAGGGCATTTGTATGGAGTGTTGCCTTGTATGGGAGTGAGACATGGACGATAAACAGTGCGGACAGGAAGAGGATTGAGGCTTTTGAAATATGGTGCTACAGAAGAATGCTGAAGATTAGGTGGGTGGATCGCGTAACTAATGAGGAGGTACTGAACAGAATTGGGGAGAAAAGGAATTTCTGGCATACCTTGACTAAAAGAAGGGATAGATTGGTAGGACACATTCTTAGACATCAAGGAATTGTGAATTTAGCGTTGGAGGGAAGTGTGTGGGGAAAAAATCGCAGGGGAAGACCAAGAGATGGATACAGTAAGCAGATTCAGACAGATGTAGGTTGTCGTTCTTATGTGGAGATGAAGAGGCTTGCTCAGGATAGGGTATTGTGGAGAGCTGCATCAAACCAGTCTCCGGACTGAAGACCACAACAACAACAGAGATTAAGAAAACCGATTGTTTAATTTTGTGTTCAAGAGAATTAAGGGAGACTTTCAGGAAAAAATAAATAGTAACATGCAAATCTATAATGTTAACTTTATTTGATACAAGGTCATGATGCCTGATGCAACAGTTTTACGGCATCTGCAGCAAAACGGTTGTGAGCGGCAGAAATCGTTTCATCATTTTGTGGGGAAGGGGGTCAGTTACAAAACGCTTCATAAACGTCCGAAATTACACGTAAACATTGTTGCAGGTTGATAACTACTCCCATTTTCCAATAATTGACGCATAAATCTGGGTATTCTAACGCGATGGTCTCTCATCATTTATGACGTCATATCTCCTGAGCTATGTGCCGTGCTCTTTTGTTTTTGGGTCCGGAACCTTCGTGGGCATACGGTGAAAGTCCACCAAAGTTTGATTGCAATCGAATAAATAGTTTATTAACACATAGAGGACATACAGACAAACATTCATTTTTATACGTATATATTAAAGCAAATATACAGTTTTACTCTGGCCTTGGTGAAATTTTTCACACTTGACGCTCAAAACAAGATTAACGTTAATAAAACATCCTAACAGATTACATCTGGATTGTAGCTGGGATTGTAACACAGGGCCGTTGCCTTTCGCAGTCAAGAGCTTTACGACTGAGCAGCCTGTGCACGCACCATGACTGGTTCCACAGTACCTTGTGTCTTTCATGTCCCTTGCGGGTAGAAAAGTTCACCCTCGAAGATTGAGTTTACTGTTTGCATAAAATTTCCTATTGTGCATGGAAGAGGATACTGTACAGCATACTTTGACACCAATCAACACATTCATTGACATCCTGATGAAATTATTAACCCGTAAACATGAAAGCTATGAGAAGGTCATTGTGTACATGAACTTTTGTTCGATGCATGGCAAAAGGTACCATGCTACAGACATCGCGAACCAGTCCTGAAGAAACTGTTCCTTCTTGTGTGAAATATGTACGATAATTGGTAATACCCTCAGACTTCAGGAAGACTATAATAATTGCTATGAAAGCAAATCCAAACAAGTTTGTAAAACTACAGGACTATGAGTTTAGTAATTCAAAGTTGCAAATTACTAATATGAATTATTTACAGACGAATGGAAAAATATCGGGGCAGATCAATTTGGATTTAGGAATAATGTAGGAACGCGCGAGGCAATACTGACATTACGATTTATCTTACAACATCAACTACAATAAACTCTTGCAAATTGTAGAGGTAGCAGGGATAAAATAAAGCGAACGGAAAGTTGCGTACAACTTGTACAAAAACTACACAGTAGTTATTAGAATCGAAGGACATGAAAGGGACGCAGTGGTTTGTAAGGAAGTAACAGTATTTCAATCTGTACATTGAGCAATGAGTCAAGGAATGCAAGAGAAATTTGGAGAAGGAATTAAAGTCGAGGGAGAAGAAATAAACAGTTTACTCTAAAGTGTTTCTGCAGCATTAATATTGTTTATTTGTATGTCAACTATTTTAGTCCTTTATTAATGATCTATGTCCCATGTTTTTATATGTTTCCACCCGTGTGATTGAACTCGTTTCTTCATATGAATGTGGAAGATCGCTTTTATTATTAACTGATTGCCGCGCAATGGCTTACAGTCGCCGCCTCGCGCTTTAAACCTCGTTTAATGCGAATGGCTGAAAGCAAAGGGAAACTACAGAACGCATGGCTTCGTAAGTCGTCTGCACTAGGGATCTGCTGGGTGGCCAGAGACAAGCTTACTTGGGAAGATAGCGCGGTGGCCTGTTCTTAGTGTAGTACCAAAATAATCATGGACGAAAGAGGTGACAAGAGACCTCTTTGGAGCTCTAGAAGAGAGTTTTATCTCCTTCAGATAGTGAGGGTTGGTAGGCACTATGCTCTGAACGCGTTCTGCATCGCTTCTAGCGCGCCGTACAACCGGTGTGTGCAGGGAAAGGCTTTTGGTTGTTGTTGGTATTTAAAGGGGACTCAACTGCTGGGTTATCAGTCCCCTGTTCCCAGCTAGGAGTGAACTGGTAAAAGTTTCCCTTTCGTCGCATACTACTCTAAGTCCAGGATGCTCCAGGTACAGAGCGACAGTCAATCGTAAAATGATAACAGAACAATGGACAAGACAGGAGTGGACAAAATAGACAGAACACTAAAACAAGGCTGCAGAAGCGTCCGCCGAAGTGACTATATCGCCGAATCATGCTGAGGAGATGGCATGCTGTTAGAACTTCACCTTTGTTTAGGATCAGGCAGTCTTGGTTCATCAGTGATAGTTTTCTTGGGTAATTCTTTCGCCATGCAAGGCGAAGTGTTTCTTCATTTACAGAACTCGGTAATTCAGTTTAAATTTAGCATATTAATTTTCATTCTGGTTATGATTTTGTGACTGGTTTGTCTCAAGTTGGAAATATACGTGTGTGACCTTCAGCCTGTAGTGTCGCACAAGTCTAAAGTGCGCGCCATCTACTTTCGCCGCGCGCCGCCATGCACGCACAGCGCGGCGTTCTTACGACGTCAGTCACGAGCGCCCTCTGCTACAACTCCGCTCGTGGCCACCACTGAACGACATCGTCCACTTGGGACTGAGATAGGAACCAGTTAACACTTCGGAATCAGATAGGCACCAGTGAAGACTTGGCTATCGGACAGACACTAGGCAGGCCACTAGCTCAACTATGTATCAGCATTCTGCAGTACTGAGCTATGTAAATGTTAAGTATTACTAAGTCTCTAAGAAAAATATATAACTCGCTCTAATTTACTCTAGTGTTTCTAATTTCTGCTGTCCCACTGGCTGGTCACCTCCTACCTGCACAAGCGCGCATCCTTTATTCCTGTGTCGGTCTTTCTACTCGGCCACCGACACCTACGACGGAAACGAGACACAAAAGTGGCGACGAGGATGGGACACAAAACAACCTTTGTGTAACCTTATTATGTTTCCATTTCCTTGCTGCTTTTTAACTAACATGTCTGTATCCGCAAGTATTCTAAATATTTCTCAGATTTTCTGGCTTGATTCCGGGTTTCCTGTCTTGGTATGACTAATTTCACCACGTGCTTTCATAACGGTCATTACTTCGCCCTTCAACCATGCTTTTACTGATACTAGCTTCCTTCTATATGAAATGTTGCATGTGCTTTACTTGCTTATTCTAAATTAATTTCTTTTTGTAAATTCTATGTAATTCTCAATGGTCGCTCCCCACTTGGTACTTCTGTCGCTGCCTCCCCGCAAATGGGTTTGTTTGGTGCGTAGTTTGATTTTAATTGTGCTTGAGGACACCCCCACCTCGTCAAAACTCCGCCAACGCTTCGTTTCGCCGCTACTATCAAGTGTTCCTGCATCAGGGATGTGTCACAAGCATTATTCACGTGTCTCTAAGTGAATGAATGTGATTTCCTTTATCCTCTGTGTACTTGCAAATTTCCTCCATATTACCTCCATATTCATAAAGGGTAGAAACAATTTTATTATGGGCAATAACTATATGATTTAATTCACTTTCGTACAAGGTGTACGCTTTATTGGGATTATTTGGTCTCCCCACATTTATTTGCTTGTTCATTTTACTGAATAGATTATAATTTTAAGGTATCAAACCTTGAAACTGTTATCTCTAAATGACCTTGAACATTTCTTCAATCGGTAACCCCTATTTTTTATTCCATACAGGATGAATTACCTAACACTTGCACCGCAAATATTGCGGAAACGGAAAGTGCGATTGATGTGCGGTTTTCACAGATTGGATTGGTAGCCAACAAACAGATTGTAATATTACTTAGAAAGTGCACTTTCTATGCAAACTTACAGTTTTTAAATGGAACAATGGTTGTTTCTAGCATACACTGGAAGTTTTTACACCAGCTGTGTACAAAGAATTTCGAATGACATTTTTATCATGTTTAGTTTGGCAGCTACAACTGTTCAGGGTTTCGGAGGCGGAGGCTGCGATAGCGAAGCTGACTGGCCGAGTGGCTAGCCCCTGGGGTGCGGCCCACTGTCTCATGACCACCAGCCAGTCAGCTACGCTGTCGTAGCCTCCGCACACTGTTGGTGTGTAAGGAAGCCAGAGTTAATGAGGTCGAGCACAGTGCAATGAACTCACTGATGTGGTATGATCTGTATGTACTGTGTAATGAAGCCTAGGTGTCACATCAACGGAATGTCAAATCTGGTTACCAAGTAAAAGGAAAATTCTGTAAAATCCTCTGTTCTTGCTACAGTAAACTGACAGCGGGAACATCTAACGTCTGTTCATTGAAGTCGCGCGGAATGGCCGCGCGGTCTAAGGCGTCGTGCTACGGACTGGGCGGTCGTTTCCGTGGGCAGTTAGAGTCCTTCTTTAGGTATGGTTGTGTGTGTTGTCCTTAGTGCAAGTGACTGCAAGTAGTTTGTAAGTCTAGGGACTGACAACCATAGCAGCTTGCTCAAATAGGTTTACAAACATTTAAACATTAAAAAAAGAGCAAAATACAATTAATGTTTAAACGTCATTTAGATTTTTTTCTCGCATTTTACGCTTGTCACGATGCTGTACCGTAGATTATAGTACAGTAATTATATTTAGTTATCTAATGATGTCCACCAGCAACTTACAGTTTCCTTTGACGTGATGAACCTTTGTGATGATGATATCAGTGAAGCAAAGGAATCCCCGTCCCAATTAAAGAGGCAAATGATTTACTAGGAGAACTGTTCTTTTTATATTGTCGCGCACAGAATGTTAATTGCAAAAATGTTCAAATGTTTGTAAATCTAAGGGACTTAACTGCTGCGATTCAAAAAAATGTTCAAATGTTTGTTAAGCTTAAGGGACCTAACTACGGGGTCATCAGTCCCTAAACTTACAAACTACTTATGAACTACCTACGTCACAAATATTCATGTCCGAGGGGGGATTCGAACCTCCGACCGTAGTGGCCGGACAGACCGTGACTGAAGCGCCTCAGTCCCCTCGGCCACCGCGGCCGGCTTGCTGCGATTATCAGTCCATAGACTCGCTAATTAGTTTAAAAAATTAAAAGAACTTATACTAAGTACAACTCACACTCATCCAGAGGGAGGACTTGAATCTCCAACGGCGAGTACCCGCGCACTCTGCAGCGAGGTGTCTTTCAGCGCACGGCGACTCCAGCGTGGCAATGTTCATTGGAGTTAGATTTTTACTGTAACTGGACCGAACTGGGGGACTTTACTTCAGTGCTTATAGGAGGCGCATACAGTTTTCTTCTTCCGGTTTTTTTCTTCATTAAAGCCAATATAGTCAGACGAAAAAATTGTTTGGTAACAAGAACAGCATAATTTGAACTATTTTCAACATGGTCACCAAAATTGTTGAGACACTTGCAAATCGTGGGATCAACTTGTGTATTCCTGTGTCGTGGAAGTCTATCGCCTGTGAATGGAACTGGCTTGTGACAGTCATCTTCAGCTTTCTTGCCTGTGGAAAGGTATTTCTTAAAGTGCAAGATAAGACAGAATGCTTACTACAGGTGCTTCCTGCACCATTACAGTGTTCTTCCCAATAGGGCTAGGCGAACAGCAATGTTTTGCAGACGTTCTGCTGTACGCAGTTTGATCAGCCAGCATAAAGCACTGATCTTTAATACCAGCGATCTACCGGGTGATCAAAAAGTCAGTATAAATTTGAAAACGTAATAAATCACGGACTAATGTAGATAGGTAAAAATTGAGACACATGGTTGAAATGACGTGGGGTTCTTATAGGAAAAAGAAAAAGAAAGAAAGGTACATAAAATGTCCGACAGATGGCGCTACATCTGATCAGAAAAGCAATAATTAGCATAACAAATTAAGACAAAGCAAAGATGATATACTTTACAGGAAATGCTCAATATGTTCACCATCATTCCTCAACAATAGCTGTAGTTGAGGAATAATGTTGTGAACAGCACTGTAAAGCATGTCCGGAGGTATGGTGAGGCACTATCCGTTCCGTTCGGAAGATTCACTTGAATGTCAGTCTTGTTTAAACAACTGTATTGCAGCACCGGTGCACACTCTGTTACCGAAACATTCAACACCAAATTAATCGAGGGTAAAACCTGTGGCCTAGAAGTATTTTAGTAGTGAGAGCTTGTCATCTGCTGCGACTCTCATTAATGTTTTTCCTCCGTCATTTTTTTTTTTTTTTTTTTTTTTTTTTTTGCTCTAATAAAACCCCATGTCATTCCAACTATGTGTGTCAGTTTTTACCTCTCTATCTACATTATTCCGTGATTTATTAAGTTTTCAAATGTATACTGACTTTTTGATCAGTCGGTACATCTTTTCCTGCACATCAAGAAATTCCTGTCCTCGGGTCAGCCTTTTGACAACGACCAACAGCTGTAGATGAGTGTTGGACGCTAGTTCTAGTCACAGGCGGAAGAAGTCTTCCACACAGAAATACAAAAGTTATTCCCACTGTATGTCAAGAGTCTAAATTATTTTGGTGGCTACAACGAATAACACTGCAATTGGTTTTTCATGTTGCTATGTTACTCTGGGAGTTTGAAGAAGTGCGGAACTGCACGGTCTGCAGGTGGCTTGTTGCATGCACATACCTAGACGGGGACAAAAATTCCAGCATTACACTGTGTTCGAAGTACAAGAGAATTCGTCGTTGACTGAGATATACAGCCGTAATTCCCAGCCGTTGGCTCGCGTTTTCCAGAAGTAACATTGTGTGTCGCTATAAACAGCACATTCCTACTCGCGTCTTTTGACGTAATTAGCAGAGTGTCAGCCAGACAGCAGACAAAAGGCGCCCGAAAAAGAATGTTTGCTGCAGCGCTGAGCGACGAGACACTCATTCAGAATTATGCATATGGAGGACGGGACGACCTTATTTGACGGGAATTAATAAACGCTGCGTAATATTTCAGGAAAACAGAGCCATCTGTCGCATTCTTGCACGGGTTACTTGCTAACTATGTATGAAAATCTGCACGGAATGAAAATGAATTACATTTCGCATTTTCTCCCCAACTTCAGGTCTACTGTCTGCTGATATACGAAATTTTTCGGCAAAACGTCCTTATGTGCCATCACTTGATTCATATCTAATACCAGATTCTCGATTTGGCTAGTAGTTCAAAAACATTTAAATCAGGAGTCTTGAGATGTAGGCGCTTATGTTTGATAATGTGTATAATACGGCACGAGGTTATCCAGTGGAATGACGTGGGTATCTGACACTACACGAAAACTGTAGATTCGCGTCGGAGTCTGTTTTAAAGTACCCTCCGCTATGCGCCGTACGAATGCTTGTGTAGACAACAACCTTCTTATTGTTTTGAAGATCAAGTGTCCAGATTTTTATCGGAGTCGCATGAACGGTGTTCCAACGTGTAAAATACAAGTCTAATCCTACGTAGCGATACCCAGTCAAAATTACCTTACGATATTCTATTTTTCACATGTTCCTTTCGGTTTTTCCTGTCTATTTGTGTTTGTTTTTCTAAAACAACACACTATCAAAGGGAACAAAACAAAAGATATTCAAATAGGTAAATAATTTCCGAATTGTAGCGAGACTAACGCACTGCAATTGAATTTTTTAAACATATACAGGGTGTATAAAAAGGATGGCGCAAACTTACACGGTTGAAAGTTCACGATATTAGAAGCAAGACTGTCCCAGTAAACATGGGCCCGAAAACGAGACGTTAGCAACATAATTAGTAAGGTATGGTCCCTAGCCGACATTGATGACATCGCACAAGTTACTAATCATTAATTTGAAATTTAGATTTTATTATTAGGATTTACAGCGCATTTTATTCACACTAGTATTGCGTGTGGTCGAAATTGGACCAGTTGTGTTTGCAAAGTCATGAATAAATAAATAAATAAAGTAATTGGAATTTACTGAGCGCTGTAAATTTATGTGAACGCTACGAGAACAGGCTAGAGAAAGGGCAAAGAGGAAACATAAGAGAATGATAGTCACAAATGAAGGAATTAATTGTTTTATTTCACAATTTAGCTTTGCAAATCTTCAGTAAAGACAACAGTTTTCGTAAAAATCCTTTCAACATCCACTAAATGTCCTTGTTGTCTGTGTTCACAAATATAAAATTTCAAACCATCAAAGAATCGAAGTCTAGTTGCTGCAACATATAACTGACCATGCGTGAAAACTGGTTTCCTTAGAATCCCAACTTTTTCAATTGTTTGTCCTTGAGACTTATTTAAAATACTGCGTTCAGAAACTGAATTGTTTGATTATATTTAAAAGTATATTTAAAAGTTAAGAATTGAACATTGCGAAGAATTTTTTTAAATGGGGGCAGTGGGAATAGAACCCGGGAATTTAAGATTGGAGCTCCAATTGACTGAGCTAATTTTACCTGTACGAATTAGCCACCTACAACGGGTTATAATATAGTGGAAAAACGTTTGGAGGATTCGGAGTATCATCCTAAAATTTCTTTTTACCACTCTTAACGGATACGTCCACACATTATTCATATATTGGCAACATCTATGACAAATCACTTTTCCAATTATGTGTCATTCATTGGCCTTATTGTATGATTAATATTAAAAATCTGTTCCCTCAATTTCGTGTTAACGTATTTATATAATTATTTCAAGCATGGGTTTACCTGTTAAAGGACGTTTTCGAAGTGTCTTCCATACATCTGCATGCAATACTGTGCTCGTCTCTGCAATGAATTTCGAATTCCTTCGAAACCACTTGCATCATTACGGAGTTCTTGACAAGCGGTTTTGAAGTGACTCCAGTCACAAATATCCATAGGATTTAGATCAGGTGATCTTGGACGCCACTCTACAGGTCCGCCTCGATCTATCCATCTTTGGCCGCATCTGCGCGTCAGATGCCGTCTCACAGCGGCAGAAAAATGTGACGCAGCTCCATCATGCATATACCACATACTCTGACGTTGCTGAAGGAGCATATCCTCAAACAATCCTGGAAGCTGGTGCCACAGAAACCTGAGGTACCTTCGTCGATTACGTTTTGATGAAGGATGTTTGGTGCAATAAGTTGATAACCTCGTACACCTAACCACACATTCTGTGAGAAAGTCAGCTTATGTGGTGACTCATGAACAGCATGTGGATTTAGTTCACACCACAAATGTGTAGTATGATAATTAAAAACACCATCGCGTGTGAATTTTGCTTAGTCTATAAATATAATGTTACATGCGAAACGAGGGTTGACTACAGCCTGTTACTGCGTCACTCTAGGAACAAGTGCCATATCATTGAGACATTTAGCCGGCCGCGGTGGCCGAGGTGACTGAGGCGCTCCAGTCACGGTCTGCACGGCCACTAAGGTCGGGGGTTCGAATCCCCCCTCGGGCATGGATATTTGTGCCGTCCTTAGTATTAGTTAGTTCATAAGTAGTTTGTAAGTTTAGGGACTGATGACCCCGTAGTTGTCCGATAAGCTATACAAACATTTGACCATTTGAACATTGAGAAATTTAACTGGTTGGAGGTGGTAAGGGTTCAGTAAATTACGATGTAAAAGTCTTCATAGACTACTGTGGCTTAGTATAGGTACTTGAGTGGCAATTCTTCTCTACGAAGAGAGCTGTACTTCTACAACACAACAGCCTCAACCTGGGGCGTAATGCAAGCAGGGCTACCACCTGCTCAGCCATTTGCAAAACGCCAGTGTTCTTTCAGGTGCTGATGGGCCCTGTGAATGTGCGACCTTCTGGGTATCTTCGATCACGATATGTTTCTTGGTAGAAGCGTGCAGCCTCCAGTGCATTACCGTTAGCCCTACCGTATATTAAATGTATTTCCGTATACTCTCCGTTACTGTAAGGTTCCGTTGTATCTGCAACACAGCTGTAGTGGCACTCCTCAGGGGAGACTGATACCCTTTCAGACTGTGTACTGTATCCCTCCTGTACATTCAGCGGGTATGTTGTGATTCCAACCCCACCTTTCGGCTATGTTCCTTTGAGTAAACAAAGAACATAGGACGGCCTCAAGTGCGCAAGGGGTAAAACGTCGATGTTACGAAGAGTGCTGTCAGTGGCGCTCGGAACCATACATCCGTAATTATCTCGCAAATGGCTCGTCTGCGAACCCATATTTAGGCAACAGTTTTTCTTCTATTATCGTGCTCTTCAGCCGTGTAAGTTAGTGCCATATTTTTTGGTATACTATGTATAGATGCGTTATAGCAGGCTTTGGAAATCACTGTCCTAATATAGTGTAGGAAGTGGGAGGAGCGACATGCACTTAAACCCTAAGAAGAAAATCCCACCGGCCAGTTCCCCCCCTGTCCTCAGCGGCAGTATTCTCAACCCAGTGCAATGTAGGTGTCACTGACTCAAACCCACTACAGCAGTCTCGTAAAAGTCACGGATATGCTACTCAAACAACCAGAAGAATAAGAGTTCCTAATGTACAGAAATTAAGTTTTTAAGTATCCCTTTTTACAAATACTATGTGTTAAGTAAACCAAAATTTTGCAAGTCAAAGACTCTACTTCCATTTACTTAAGAGTATAAACATTGCGAAACCGAGGCAGCTACAAGTTTCAGTAGTGACTATTTCCAACAAAAAGCTTGTAATTCATCAAAACGTTACTTACTAGTTAGATATGACGTCAACATTTCTTTGTGAGTTTCTACATATCTCATTTGTAAAAATTGAAAAATGTAAACAAGCAATTTGATAACATGATTTCGGTAACGACAAACCTAGTACTAACTGATTCTTTCGATATTGTATACATAAATATGTCCAATAACCGGACACAACATCAGAATACAGCTTGTACATAAACATAGTAATTCCACGTCCTTGAGAAAATTGACATATTCTGTACAATTAACTTAATTCTTCTTTTGAATTTGATCGTGACTCGGAGATATGGGAGCTGTTCTACGATAATTCTGTTTTAGATGGCTGAAGAGATTCTGTCCTGGAAGTGCAGAATATGCAGTCTGAACATTTAGATTGAGAGATAGAAAAGCGTAATCTGGAACATTCCAGGCATAACTGCTGAAATCAAGGGAGGAATTGATCAGTGAGATGGGTGATAGAACTGAGAAGAATGGTTGGGAACTGGCAGCTCTTATTTGCAAACGACACAGAATGTTGAAGAATGTATTTCCGTTACAAGAATGAGAAGTTAGAAATACAAAGAAGAATTAACACGCTGATAGAAGTAAATTGCGTAATATTGTAAAACATCAAGAGGAGAAAATACGAAATATGCAACAAAAGGTGCATGCAACCCCCAGGATTCGTACCTTGACCCTTCAGTACACCACGCATGTCTCTAACCACAATGAACAAAAACTGAGAAAATCTGCAGTTTCATTTCGATCTTGATATTTTCCACATTTCATCTTCAAATGAACACGATTGTCATTTTCTACGTACGGTGTGTACGGTGCATAGGAGAGACGGTTCTTTATCTTCGCTGTTCCTACAGTTTTTCTTCTGATGATGATGACATTTTGCGTGCTTGACCTTCAAAACTATAGAAAAATTATTGTCAACAGAAACTTTTATACGGAGCATGGGAGAGGGTACCTTTCAATAAGATATCACTTCAGCGATCACCAGTGGCGGCGATTGGACGTTAGAAGTCGGGGTGGGGGTGGGAGGGGGGGGGGGGCAAAATAAAATCTAAAACTAAAAATGGCATTGTAAGAAATTGTTTCATGTTATAGTTTGATTTTTGCACCTACAGGCCTAACAGCAAATGCGAGGAAAAACAAAAGACAATATACAATTGTAATTGCCATAAGTTGTTTAATTATGTTGTCTAGTGAAATACAACAGTTACAAACAAAGGAACATTAGTTTAATTATAAACAAATATAACAGACAATAGCGTAATTTAACATGATACGTCTTGTCAAAGCATAATGGCTTTAAAACAAAGCTATGTGCCTTGGTTTTTGACTGGTATACATTTCTACACATTATTCTAATTTGATGTTTCTAGCCGCATCTTTTTCAATGGCTAGTATAGCTGAATGTGTCAAACGTTCCTGAAGCATAGAATTCCTCAAGTAGTTTTTGATCGATTTGAGGACATTGAAAGATCGTTCTGCCGTTGCAGTGGACACCGGGATAGTCAGAAACAGTTGCAGTAGCTTGAACAAATTAAGGAATACATACTGGTTGTGAATATTTTCACACTTAAATTGTGAAACCAAATTTGGCTCAAGATGACGATCTATTTGGTCTGAAACATACTTCTTTCTTGAAAATACATCGATATCTGAGACTAAATTATCGTTTTCCAAACCAAATGCGGAACTCACAGCAAAACATGCTTCTTTGATAAGGTCGTTACAAATTGAGTTGTTTTTCATGGAAGCCTTCAGCAGTAGTTCCATGTTACAGAGTAGTTTTTTTTTCTCCAAATCGTGACCTAATCTTCTCACTAATCTAACACAGGGTTGTAATATGTTTTTAAAAAGTAGGCTTCAGGTCAATCATATTCAGGATTAACATCTCCTATTTTTTGTGGAAGTTTTCTTTCTTCTAGATAAGCTTAAGTATTGTGGTATGAGTGGGACAGTCACTAATGGTTTAAATCATACTTAACTGGAAGAGTGCAGAAAGTTGAAATAAGCAGTTCATATGATGTAGCTGAGACAATTAATTCTTCTAACTGGAGAGTTATCAAAAATGGGGTCCCACAAGGTTCGGTCTTGGGTCCTTTGCTGTTCTTAATATATATTAATGACTTGCCATTCTACATACACGAAGATGCTAAGCTAGTACTTTTTGCTGATGATACAAGTATAGCTATCGCACCTGACAAACAGGAATTAACTGATGAAATTGTAAATGATATCTTCCAGAAAGTTATTAAGTGGTTCTCTACAAATGGACTCTCATTAAACTTTGATAAAACCCAGTATATACAGTAAATGGCATGACACCATTAATAAATTTAGACTTTGAACATAAATCTGTAGCTAAGGTAGAATATTCAAAATTTTTAGGTGTTTGCATTGACGAGGGATTGAATTGGAAGAAACATATTGACGATCTCCTGAAACGTCTGAGTTCAGCTACTTATGCTGTCAGAGTGATTGCAAAATTTGGTGATATAAATCTCAGTAAATTAGCTTACTACGCCTATTTTCATTCAGTGCTTCCATATGGGATCATATTCTGGGGCAATTCAACATTGAGAAAGAAGTATTCATTGCACAAAAGCGTGTAATCAGAATAATTGCTGGAGCCCACCCAAGAGCATCCTGCAGACATTTATTTAGGGATCTAGGGATACTCACAGTAGCTTCACAATATATATATATTCACTCATGAAATTTGTTATTAATAATCCGACCCAATTTAAAAGTAATAGCAGTGTGCATAGCTACAACACTAGGAGAAAGGATGATACTCACTATTCAAGGTTAAATCTAACTTTGGCTCAGAAAGGGGTGAATTATGCTGCCACAAAAGTCTTTGGTCACTTACCAAGTAGCATCAGCCGGCCGCCGTGGCCGAGGTGACTGAGGCGCTCCAGTCACGGTCAGCACGGGCACTACGGTCGGGGGTTCGAATCCCCCCTCGGGCATGGATATTTGTGCCGTCCTAGTTCGTAAGTAGTTCATAAATAGTTTGTAAGTTTAGGGACTGATGACCCCGTAGTTAAGTCCCATAAGCTTAACAAACATTTGATTTGAAGTAGCATCAAAAGTCTGACAGATAGTCAATTAGTATTTAAAAAGAAATTAAAAGAATTTCTGAATGGCAACTCCTTCTACGATGTAGATGAATTTTTAGATAAAACGTTTAAAAAATAAAAAATAAAAAATAAATAAAAAAAAGCAAAAAAAAAATCCTTAAAATATTGATTGTCAAGTATAGACAACATTTACTAAACTGACACGTTCCACATCATTACGAAATGTCGTATATATGATCTATGGAACAAGTATTAATCTAATCTAATCTAATCTAAAACTGTTGGCCACGTCTTTCACAAAAATCAATTATTTCAGTAAAAAACTTTTGGAACTCTTCTTCATTTCACAAACAATTTATGGACATAACTACGCTGTCAGCCACCTGGACTAGTTCATGAATGGATACGACATGATTCTGTATGTACTTTGAAAGAATGTTAGTTTTTTTTTCAAAAAAGTACTTCATAGTATTCAATACAAAAATAAACTCAAACTTGGTAATACATGTGATCAATCCGTGAGCATCTCCACCAGTTATGGAGTCAGTAGCTTCAATATTTTCCAGAGTGTGCAGTATATCTACTAAGTGTTGTTGAAATGCTCGCAAGCTTTCATATCTGCTGCTAAATTTTGTGTCACTTAGTGCTTTCAAGTATAAATCCTTATTTATTTCTCCTTTGACTGCACATGCTGCACTTTTTACTGTGGCAAACGCTGCCTTTCTTTTAGGCGAAGCGTCAATAAAACAGTATAGTTGTTGGACTGTGCTAAAAACGTTGCGAACAGAAGGAATGTTTTTAGATGCATCGGCAAGTGCAAGATTTAGAATATGTATATAGCAATGTACAAACATAACATACGGGTTTCGTACTTTCATCCTCACAGCGACGCCCTTGTAAGAACCACTCATGTTTCCCCGATCCGTCATAGCACTGAACAATTATATTTTTAAGGTCAATGCCAAGTTAACCGAAAATTGAAACAAGCAGCTTGTATAACGTTTCACCGTCAGTCAAATCAGTTTTGTAAAAACCAAGAAAGCTTTCTTTGATTTCGATCTTTTCTGTTGCATATCTTATAACAAGAGTCAATTGTTCTTGATGTGACACATCTGGAGTTTCATCAACAATCACGGAGAATTGTTTCGATTTTTTAGCATCATCAAATATGTACTGGCTGGCCAAATTTGCCATGATTTCAATCATTTCATTTTGAACATTGTGATGAACATAATTGAAAAACGTATCTCTGTCTAAAAATTTTTGTTTTAATAAAGTGTTTTCCGTTGATCTAAGCTTCAATAACTCGACATAATTACCCCTGTTATCAGAGTCCTCATTTTCTCTATAACCCCGAAGTGCTATTCCCTTCTCGGCCATGAAAAGTAGGGACTGGAATAAAATCGCCGGCCGCGGTAGACGAGGGGACTGAGGCGCTCCAGTCACGGTCTGCACGGCCACTACGGTCGGAGGTTCGAATCCCCCCTCGGACATGGATATTTGTGCCGTCCTTAGTATAAGGTAGTTGATAAGTAGTTTGTAAGTTTAGGGACTGATGACCTCGTAGTTAAGTCCCATAAGCTTAACAAACATTTGAATATTTGAATAAAATCTTCAGATAATCACGATTTTTTTAACTTCTTCTTGATGATGTGTTGATATTTTGCTTACCACACTTTCTTTACTTTTAAAACCTTCCTGCCAACGTTGAAGAACACTGAGGTGAGAAGAAGTTTTTTCGTGCTCTTTAAAGTGTTGGACTACTTTTTTCCAGTTTTAAAGCCATTAGATATGGATGTTTCATCATAGCAACCTGTGGAACCGAACAAAAGACATGGGAAGCAAAAAGCTTTATCAGCATCAGCACTGTATTCTAACCAATTGTAATTTGTGTACCACATACTTCCTGACTTTCTACCCTTTGTTTCTGGGTACTTATCAATAATAGGTTGAAAAGGACCATTTAAAAAAACTGTGATGCTGCTTGTCTACCATGAATTGGATCTCTTGGTTCAAATTGAAGCTGACAAGGACTATTAGACTGAGTAGTCTTACTTACAGGCAATACACTCTGAGCATGTGTACCACCATAATTCCCACTTACAAATATGTTACAATTGTGCAAATCAGTTTTAAAAGTACACAAGTGTTGCTACGCTAAAAAAGTGAATAACTTAATCATATTTTTCCTAGAAAGTTGGTGGGCAGCTGCCCCCCCCCCCCTGGGCCCCCCTAATCGCCGCCACTGCATATAACACTGGAGAAGGAGACTCAAACTGTGTCTTTCCTATTGGGCCATTTTAATAATTTGTGACTCAACAGGAGACATACAGATAATTTCAACATCTCTAAATTCATGGAATACCTGGGAAGTGTGACCTATGTAACACTTTTCGTCATATCTGCAAGCCACATACTGCCCCATTTAGAAGTGTTCAAATGAAGAACTTTCAGGAGTTCCCATAGCAACAGTGGTCCCATTTGCATTTGTTAAAGGCCTCTTCATTAGAATGGTGTTAGTATCAATGGCTAAAAATGCATGGTGTGACCGTGTTTCTGGAACAGTCTTCACTGCACTGTATATGCCTTATGAAAAACCTTCGTACGGTTTGATCTCCTGTGAAAATTCGAAGAACATAATAATGCCCTGGATTTTGTTGAGTGACTAGGTATACAGGTTTTCTGGCGTCAAGATGTAATTGGATGGAAATGCAGCCTGCAAGCTGGCTTTCTAGATAGGTATTTTACAGTCCCTCGAATACCATCACAGGGGCTCTTTCCATGGTTCGTAGCAAAAAGTGCCATTCTGCTTCAATACCAAAATCTTCTAGATGGTAAGTTAGGTTTGTGAGGTTTTTGTAATTATTATATTGCGAAGCAGCACCATCACTTAAGTATATTCTCCAATGTTAAATACAAGGTCAACTTCCATTATTACAATTGTAAGAACTCAGCAGATGTGACTGCCAGTTGTGTAATTTCTGTAAAAGCCATATACTAAATCTTATCTATTTATTGTAGAGAAAAGTTATTTTATTTACCAATACAAAGGTGACTTGACAGTTCATATTCCATAAAAAAGCCTGTATCTGCCCATAAAATGTAGAATATAGCTTTCAAAGAACTACAGTAAGTTTGACAAGTAATTTTTTAAGCCTCCTGTTATACGTAATTTTTGTTCATGAGGCAGTAGCAGCAGATACTGTTTTTAACAAATCATGTGGACACAGTGTCAGAAGTTGCTTTACCATCGTTTGTAACCTTAAACACTTATTGTTGTGCAGGCAGGACCTGTGTGCACGTGTCAATGCATGCAGCACTTTGGGAGTGGCACATGTCGCTGGTATGTGTCAGCCTGAACGCAGCTGCAGTGTCAATGAAGATAATGGTCTCACGGTTGCACACACCATCGCACAAGAGCTCGGACACAAGTAAGCTTTGGCCCACTGTGGTCCTTGGCCAGCAGTAAACTACTGTCACATCCAGTAAGACCTCTCCAGATCAGTAACATCAGGTGCCTGCTGTCCGCTGATAATTTAATCATATTTTTCCCAGAAAGTGGGGAGGCAGCAGCCCCCCCTGGCCCCCCCCTAATCGCCGGCACTGGTGATCACCATGAAAGTTAACAGGGCTACGTTTCACAGATGGAGGAAGCAATGGGATGAGGAGATGGAGAAGCAGTTAGAGAGACGAAGAAGTGATCGGCAGGAAAACGGAATGTAGGGCTGGACAGAGAGAGGAAGAGATGAAGAGAGAGGGAGGGGGGAAGGAGACGGACACAGATAAGGGATAGAGAAGGTACACGGAGGGCGAAAATGCAACGAGAGATGGACAGTTAAAACTACAATACCTAAGTACTCGGGTGACGCAGAGTTGTTAGCTAATTATTAATATACAACCGCGGACAATAAAGTCCGGCGAACAGTACTGTAACATTAACGTAGATGAACTATGAACTACAGTTACAAAACTTTCCTTCAAATTAGTCACCTCCAATGATTATTCACTGGTGAGATTTCCTATACATGTCCTGAAAACTTTGCACGAAGTCTTCCATTTCGATGATGTTGTAAACCGACGTCACGTTTCATCTGATGTAAGGAATTTGCTCAAATTTCTTTCCTTTTAAATCGAGTTTGAGTCTACGGAATAGAAATTAGTCTCAACGTTTGAGTTCCAGCGAGTAAGGTTGAGGTTCAAGTAGCACGGCAACGCTCGCCCACACACAGCCTATATAGTGAAACAGTTCCTAGCAAAAATAGGGGATGCAACATCATCATCCATCATACTCGTCGGATCTCAATCATGCAGATTTCTTCCTATTACCTCGAGTGCCAGTCGTTTTGAAAGGAACGTGATTTGACGATACGCCTAAATTCAAACGAAACGTGACGAGTACCGGATGATAAAAAAGTCAGTATAAATTTGAAAACTTAATAAATCACGGAAAAATTTACATAGAGTGGTAAAAATTGACACACATGCTTGGAATGACATGGGGTTTTATTAGAACAAAAGAAAAATATTGCTAGACGCGTGATCTCTTGCGCGCGTCGTTTGGTGATGATCGTGTGCTCAGCCGCCACTTTCGTCATGCTTGGCCTCCGAAGTCCCCAGACCTCAGTCCGTGCGATTATTGGCTTTGGGGTTTCCTGAAGTCGCAAGTGTATCGTGATCCACGGACATCTCTAGGGATGCTGAAAGACAACGTCCGACGCCAATGCCTCAACATAACTCCGGACATGCTTTACAGTGCCGTTCACAAGATTATTCCTCGACTACAGCTATTGTTAAGGAATGATGGTGAACATATTGAGAATTTGGTGTGAAAACATCATCTTTGCTTTGTCTAAATTTGTTATACTAATTATTGCTTTTCTGATGGGATGAAGCACCATCGGTCGGATATTTTTTGAACTTTTTTTATTTTTTATTTACTTTTTTTTGTTCTAATGAAACCCCATGTCATTCCAAGCATGTCTGTCAATTTTTCCTCTATACCTGCATTATTCCGTGATTTATTAAGATTCCAAATTTATACTGACTTTTTGATCACCCGCTACTTTGATCACCATACCAAAGGAAGGCTTCGTGCACAGTTTTCTCGACATTTACCACAGATCTCAGCGATTCATAGTTACAGAGGTGACTATTTCGCAAGACAACAACGTAACTGTAGCTTGTAGTTCTTACAGGACTATTCGACGGACTTCATTGCCAGAGTTTGTTGTTCAGTCAGTCATATTTGACACACGTAATTTTCTTCGTAAAGTACTCGGCCTCTGACGGAAATCCATGAAGTGGTACTGGAAACTTTGCGAAGTTCACACGGCTGAACTGAGAGATGTATCGTGATCGCTTTTGGCACTATTACCTCTGAAACCACATACCTTATGTACACGACACTAACGTTTTGTGTATCTCTGAATAACAATCTTTTCCTTTTCTAAAGTAACAGACATTCGTTTGATCATACAGAGTAAACTGTCACGGCCGGCGTTCACTTAAAATTATCTGGCTGATACGCCGTGGTCGAACAGTAAAACATTTCACTTTACCACCGATGATGTCTTCCGCAACCGATGACGAAACGATTGGTGAAAGTTTTGTTGTTCAGCTATGGCCCGTCAGCCCGGATATTTCAAGTGAACACGTCTGTTTAGTAGAAGATGGAGTGCCGACTGGGAGGCAGTGTCGTCCCCTTCGGACCAACGCGAGGTCGGTCCCCGGACGCCGCCCAGTCCTCTGGATTTACGCAGTCGTCTGCATTAATGGCTGCAGGGGTGGCTGGGGAGGGGCAGAAAGTACGCGGCCGTTACCGCGCCGCGGCCGCTCCAGTGCCCCATAAACGGCAACTGCGGGCTCCCTGCTGGGGTGGGGCAGGCGGTCTCTGTGCTGCGCTGGTGGTGGTGGAGGACTCTGTACTGCACTGGTGGTGGTGGAGGACTCTGTACTGCGCTGGTGGTGGTGGCGGCTGGGTGGCTGCCGTTACTGCCGGGGACCTCTGGGCCGTTAATGCCGACCGCGCCGAGTTAGGCCGCGGGGCGTCCCAAAAACAAACTCTGACCAACTCCGAGGTGTGTGGCGGGGCGGGGCGGGCGGCCACACGATGCGGCCACCACACTGTCCAACTCCACACCACCAGTACCAAGGAACACTGATTTCTTCTACTTCTTTCCTTTCGGCTGTCTTAGGACCACCGTCTTATCTTAGCAAAAGATCTCGCAGACAACCCGAAAAAATTCTGGTCCTACATAAAATAGGTAGGTGGATCAAAGGTCTCTATCCAGTTTCAAAATGTTTCAAATGTTTGTATAGCTTAGGGGACTTAACTGCGGGGTAATCAGTCCCTAAACTTACAAACTACTTATGAACTAGCTAATACCACGACGACACAAATATCCATGCCCGAGGGGAGATTCGAAACATTCGCTGATCAGTCTGGGGTGGTGATAGAAGAAGTCGAAAAAAAGCCGAAGTTTTTAACACTAATGAAATCATTCGCGAAGGAGGGTCATGCATATAAAAGCCGCCAGTTGCTAACGACCCTTCTCAGTTACATCTCCCTTTACACTGATCAATTCTTCCCTTGCTTTCTGTAGCCATGCCTGGGAAGATGTAGATTATGATTTTCTGTCTTTCAATCTAAACATTCGTACTGCATATTTTGCACATCCAGGGCAGAACCTCTTCGGGCATCTAGAACAGAAGTATCCTATAACAGCTCCCATATATCTCACTCACAACCAAATTCTACAAAAGAATTTATGTTAAGTGTACAGGCTATGTTAGTTTTCTCAAGGACGTGGAATTAGTATGTGTACATAGAAGATGTATTCTGGTTATATGTCCCGTTATGGGACACATTTAGACATACAGAGTCGAAACAATCTATTAGTACTACAATTTACCTTAGAGAATTCACGTTATCAACATCATATGGTTATGATTTTAAATCATTACAAATTAGATATTCAGTAACTCCAAACAAAATGTAGACCTATGTCGTATCTGTCTAAATAGTAAATGATACGAAACTTGTTGATGAATTACAACTCTATGGTGAAACTCTATGGTTCTTCCCAAATGGAGAATATAGTAACAGGCATAGCTGGTGTAGAGAAGCAGCTCAGATAGTTGAAAACAACCATGTCGCCATCTCAAGATGAGGAACCAATCCGGTTTTCGAAAGAGTAGTCAGCGGCATTGCCCATTACTTAGCTTGCATTTATCACGAGTCTTTATTCTAGTTCCAATCGACTGGATAACTTCAGAGTATAAGAAAGGCGAAAGAATGGACCCACGAGACAACAGACCTGTATCATTGATATCGGTTTGCTGTAAATTGTCGAACATATTCTTAGTTCTAATGTAGTAAATTTCCTTTAGACAGAAAAGCTACTGTTCATAATCAAAACAGCTATAAGAAGCATCGATCGTGCGAAACCCAGTTTGCACTTTTCTCTCATGACATCTTGCGTGCTATGGGTGAAGGGCAACATTCAGACGGCATAATTCATAATTTTTGAAAAGCGTTCGACACGGTACCGCACTACAGACTGCTAACGAAGGTACGAGCGTAAGGAAAAGGTACGCAAATATGTGAGTGGCTGGAAGACTACTTAAGTAATAGAACCCAGTACGTCGTCGTAGTTGGCGAGTGTTCATCAGAGTACGGTATCGTCAAGGGTACCCCAGGGAAGTGTGATAACACGGCTTTTATTTTCTATCTATATAAATAATCTAAGGGACAGTGAGTTGGAAAGTGTTGCTCTTTCCCTATAATGTGGTGTACAGGAAGGTATCGTCATTAAATGAGTGTAGTACGATGCAGGATGACTTTGACCAAATTTGTAGGTGATGTGAGGTATAGCAACTAGCGCTAAATGTAGAAAAAGGTAAGATGAATGGGCGAATCAATCCCCTAATGTTCGATTACAACATTGGTAGTGTGCTACTTGACGAAGTCTCGTCAGTTATACACTCCTGGCAATTAAAATTGCTATATCACTAAGATGACGTGCTACAGACACGAAATTTAACCGACAGGACGAAAATGCAGTGATATGCAAATAATTAGCTTTTCAGAGCATTCACACAAGGCTGGCGCCCGTGGCGACACCTACAACGTGCTGACATGAGGAAAGTTCCCTACCGATTTCTCATACACAAACACCATTTGACCGGCGTTGCCTGGTGAAACGTTATTGTGATGCCTCGTGTAAGGAGGAGAAATACGAACCATCTCGTTTCCGACTTTGACAAAGGTCGGATTGTAACCTACCGCGATTGCGGTTTATCGAATCGTGACATTGCTGCTCGCGTTGGTCGCGAACCAATATCTGTTAGCAGAATGTGGAATCGATGGGTTCATGAGGGCAATACGAAATGCCGTGCTGTATCCCAACGGCCTCGTATCACTAGCAGTCGAGATGACAGGCATCTTATCCGCATGGCTGTAACGGATCCTGCAGCCACGTCTCGATCCCTCAGTCAACAGATGAGGATATTTGCAAGACAACAACCAACTGCACGAACAGTTTGACGACGTTTGCAGCAGCATTGACTATCAGCTCGGAGACCATGGCTGCGGTTAGTCTTGATGCTGCATCAGAGACAGGAGCGCCTGCGATGGTGTATGCAACGACGAACCTGGGTGTACGAATGGCAAAACGCATTTTCTCGGATGAATCCAGGTTCTGTTTACAGCATCATGATGGTGGCATCCTTGTTTGGCGACATCGCGGTGAATACACATTGGAAGCGTGTATTCGCTATACTGGCGCATCACTCGACGTAATGGTATGGGGTGCCATTGGTTACACGTCTCGGTCACTTCTTGTTCGCATCGACGGCACTTTGAACAGTGGCCGCTACATTTCAGATGTATTACAACCCATAGTTCTACCCTTAATTCGATCCCTGCGAAATCCTACATTTCAGCAGGGTAATGCACGACCGCATGTTGCAGGTCCTGAACGGGCTTTTCTGGATACGGAAAATGTTCGACTGCAGCCCTGGCCAGCACACATTCTCCAGATCTCTCACCAATCGAAAACGTCTGGTCAACGGTGGTCGAGCAACTGGCTCGGTACAATACGCCAGTCACTACTTTTGATGGACTGTGTTATTGTGTGGAAGCTGCATGGGCATCTGTACCTGTACACGCCATCCAAGCTCTGTTTGACTCAATGTCCAGGCGTATCAAGGCCGTTATTAAAGCCACTGGGTACTGAATTCTCAGGATCAATGGACCAAAACTGCGTGAAAATGTAATCATGTGTCAGTTCTGGTATAATATATTTGTCCAATGAATACCGGTTTATCATCTGCATTTCTGAATGGAGTAGCAATTTTAATGGCCAGTAGTGTAGATTGTGTTATAAAATGAAGAGATCGTTTTCCACGGAAGCGATTTAAGATAACTGTTAGTGGTAGACTGTATACTGAGATTCCAGCATTACCTTTGACAATTAAATTTGTTTTCCTAGCCATGAGTTGGAAAGTGATAAAACTTGATGCACCGCTGTGACCATAGAGAGGAACACGCCTAGAATGTAGACTGATAAAATCAATTAGAGCATCGGGCGAGATACCATATGCTACAAATGTATGGTGACGTATTTTATTAAGATATTGGCTGCAATTGTAATTTGTGTGTTACATGTGATATTTTACTGTCTGACCTCTTTACTTCAGGTTTACGTAGACTTTATTTGGAGTGAGGCACCACGGAGCTACCATAATAGCGGAAACGACACTCCACTTGCCCTTTAATATGACGTGTGATCGAATCGTATGGACAGTACTGTTGCACACGTGCCTGGCACGCACAGTAATGTAGTTATCAATCAGCTCTTGAGGGACATTTGGCCATGAGTGCAATGCACAGCTCTGCAACCGTTGTGGAAGGTGCTGGTTTTGCTGCAATGCGTCTACTAAGTGCATCCCAGACATGCTCAATCGGGTTTAAATATTGTGAACAAGTTGGCCATTCCATTCGTTCCCTCTGCATTAAGCATGTTGTCCATCAGTGCAGCTCTGTGGGGACGAGCGTTATCGTCCACAAGAAGGAACCCATCTGCTATGTGCCGAGAACCGGGTACGATACAAAAGTCCAAGGATCCCATCTCTATACCTCTGAGCAGTCAGAGCGCCATTCTGCACGACATAGAGGTCCGTAGGTCCGCCAATACTGACTCCTGCCCACACCATTCGGCCACCACAGTATTATGCTATTTTCTTCAAATTCGGTTTGTTATATATTGTACCTGTAAAGGTTTCTATTTTCGTTATATGAACTATTTCTTATGAGGTCTGGTACAAAAAAAAAAAAAAAAAAAAAAAAAAAAAAAAAAAAAAAAAAAAAAAAAAAAAAGTTAAAAAGTATTGAAAAGAAATCATCATATTTTCATTCAGGACGGTATCGTGTTAATTGTTTGTGTCACAGAATACAGTACAACAGTCCCGCTGCTCGCAAATATGGTGCTATAGGTGTGCTCGGTCATACTGTGATTTCATCACGAGATATTTGGATGGATTCTGACATTGCATCAACGAACAACGAGCCAAGCCTCTTGGTAGATTAGGAGGACATTACTAAAAATAGAGGTCGCGGTTTGATCTCGCTGATTTGGTTAAAGTTTTATGACAATTTTCAATTTAATCACGGCGGAAATGGACTGTACTGATCCACTCCTTACTATTACACTACTGGTCATTAAAATTGCTACTCCAAGAATATATGCAGAAGATGAACGAGTATTCTTTGGACAAATATATTATACTAGAAATGGCATGTGATTATATTTTCACGCAATTTGGATGCATAGATCTTGAAAAATCAGTACCCAGAACAACCACCTCGGGTCGTAATAAATGCCTTGATGCGCCTGGACATTCAGTCAAACAGAGCTTGGATGGCATATAGAGGTACAGGTACCCATGCAGCTTCAACACGATACCCCAGTTCATCAGGAGTAGTGATTGGCGTATTTTGACATGCCGGTTGCTCGGCCACCATTGGCCAGATGTTTTCAGTTGGTGAGAGATCTGAATAATGTGCTGGCCACGGCAGCAGTCGAACATTTCCCGTATCCAGAATGGCTCGTACAGGACCTGCAACATGTGGTCATGCATTATCCTGCTGAAATGTAGGGTTTCGCAGAGATCAAACGAACTGTAGAGCCATGGGTCTTAACACGTCTGATATGTAACGGCCGTCGATGTAAACAAGAGGTGACCGAGCCGTGTAACAAATGGCACCCCATACCATCACGCTGAGCCAAGCGCCAATATGGCGATGACGAATACACGCTTCAAATGTGCATTCACCGCGATGTCGCCAAACACGGATGCGACGATCATGATGTAAACACAACCTGGATTCATCCGAAAAAAAGATGTTGCGATTCGTGTACCCCGGTCCATCGTTGAGTACACCATCGCAGATGCTTCTGTCTGTAATGCAGCGTCAAGTGTAACCGCAGCCATGGTGTCAGTGCTGATAGTTCATGCTGTTGCAAACGTCGTCGAACTGTTCGTGCAGCTGCTTGATGTACTGCAAACGTCCTCATCTGTTGACTCAGGGGTCGAGACGTGTCTGCACGATCCGTTACAGCCTTGCGGATAAGATGTCTGTCATCTCGACTTCTAGTGATACGAGGCCGTTGGGATCCAGCAGGCCGGCCGCGGGCCGCGGGGACTGAGGCGCTCCAGTCACGGTCTGCACTGCCACTACGGTCGGGGGTTGGAATCCCCCTTCGGGCATGGATATTTGTGCCGTCCTTACTCTTAGTTAGTTAATAAGTAGTTTCTAAGTTTAGGGACTGATGACCCCGTAGTTAAGTCCCATAAGCTATACAAACATTTGAACATTTTGGATCCAGCACGGTGTTCCGTATTGCCCTCGTGAACCCACCGATACCATATTCTGCTAACAGTCAATGCATCGCGACCAACGCGAGCAGCAATGTCTCGATACGTAAAACCGCAATCGCGATAAGCTTCAAAGTCGGACACGTGATGGTACGCATTTCTCCTCCTTACGCGAGGCATCACAACAACGTTTCACCAGGCAACGCCGGTCAACTGCAGTTTGTGAATGAGAACTCGGTTGGAAACTTTCCTGATGTCAGCACATTGTAGGTGTCGCCACTGGCGCCAACCTTGTGTGTAAGCTCTGAAAGGCTAATCATTTGCATATCACAGCATCTTCTCCCTTTCGGTTGAATTTCGCGTCTGTAGCACGTCATTTTCGTGGTGTAACAATTTTAATGGGCAGTAGAGTAAAATTAAAAGTATGGAAAAGATATCATCTATACTATTTCATTCGTGACGGTTTTATGGTAATTGTTTATGTCGCAGAATACAGTACAACATTCCCGCTGCTCGTAGATATGGAGCTATAGGTGTGCTCGGTGATCACGAAATATTTGGATGGATTCTGACATTGCATGAACCAACAACGAACCAAGCCTCTAAGTAGATTGGGACGACAATACTTAAAATGGAAGGTAGCGGGTTTATCTCGCTGATTTGGATAAAGTAATATGACAATTTCAATTTAATCACGACGGAAATGGACTGTACAGACCCAATCCTCACTATTATAATTGGCTCAGCAAGCAGGCATACAGTATGTACGTGGCAAAACGTTAAAGTAGTAGTTACAGTAACATTTAAACACATTTCTCACTCTTCAATACATAACTAAAAAGCAACATCAAAAAGTATGCACCACGCTTTGTTATGGTTCGTTCATCTTACTACACGAGAGATTCCTGAGACAGGGTAGCTGTAGCGTCTGTATTTCTAGATGTCGCTGGTAACGAGAATAACCAGTAAATATACGTATGTAACTTTATTTAGTGACGGATACATACGGATGCATATCTTTTCGTTTCTCTCATAGCTCAAGTTTACACAACTGTACAACAGACTACAAAATGCGAGAAAGTAACATGCAAGAAAGTGATTCATAGTACAAAAGTTTAAGAGCTGCGAATTCTTTCAATACGTATATTAACATATGAACAACATCCTAGTGATGACCACTGTTTCATTGTTTCGAAACGCGAAAATGTTTGTGTTTCAAAACCTACATGTTTCGCGGTTTCGAAACCGTCGTGTTTCATTCTGATCGGTTTCGCATCACATTCGCGCTCGATACTGAAACTGTTTCATCCGGTCGTTATCACTGTTAGAAAACTGCGGTGTTTCAGATTGATAATGTAAGAAATGTTTCGAAACAATTTTGTTTCATTTTCCTGAAGCTCAGCACAGATACATATTTAACTTTGTAGTTTATGAACGGTCTTAGGTGTGTGGAAACTAAAGGATAGACTGAAATCCCGATGCGTTTCTTAACTGACTGCCATATTCCGAAATAACATAAAGTCTGCTTTATAAAACAACGCTCACTAGCTGTATTGAAATATCCAGTATAATTCTACGATTATCTGTCCATTTACGGTAACCATATTAAAAACATTCGAATGAACTTAAAGTTCTTAAAAAATTAAAAAATTAAATAAAATAAAATAAAATAAAAACATCTAGTCTAAAACGATATATGAGAAATCTGACTTTATACGCCGCATTTGATGTATTTCGTTTTCTTATTTGCGTATTACGAAAGTATCGACGGTAAATGAAACTGTGAATTAAAGATATTTCCAAAACTCGAATTTTAAAATAAGGTTTATTTTAGAAGCTTAAAGCATCCAGCAGTGCGGTAACGATGTATAAAAACCTAACCCTTTCCGAAATGTTACCTCAATAAATTTAATGTTGTAATACGTCTTTTCAGTATCACATGTAGATTAGTACACACAACATCTTTTGTGTCCCAGCCTCGTCGCCGCTTTTGTGTCTCATCTGCCGGTTGTCAAAGGTGTCGGTGGCCGAGTAGAAAGAGACCAACACAGGAATAAAGGATGCACGCTTGTGCAGGTAGGAGGTGACCAGCCAGTGGGACAGCAGAAACTAGAAACACTAGAGTAAATTAGAACGAGATATATATTTCATAGAGACTTAGTAATACTTAACTTTTACATAGTTCTTGACTGCAGAATGCTGATACATAGATTAGATAGAGGACTGCCTACTGATGATTCCTAGTGCCTGTCCGAAAGCCAAGTCTTAACTGGTGCCTATCTGATTCCGAAGTGTTAACTGGTTCCTATCTCAGTCCCACGTGGCCGATGCAGCTATCGTGGCCACGAGCGGAGTTGCAGCAGAGGGCGCTCGTGGCTGACGTCGTAAGAACGCCGCGCCTTGCGTGCATGGCGGCGCGCGGCGTAAGTACGTGGCGCGCACTTCATACTTGTGCGACACCACAACATCTATCGAAATTAGGCACTAGAATATAGGATAGCAGAATGTATTAATTATAGCCAACTGGATAAAAACGAGTATATCAGCTAATAGGATGGTAGGAACGTCACTCATCTGGTACAGCGGTAAAATGTTGCGTACAATTCCGACGGCCTCGAGTTGTGTTGGCAACTTCAACAAAACGGCAGAAAATTTTTGCATAGATGTTAACATTCTTAGAAATCCACAGTGAACGATTTTATTGGTGTTTCGTACAGACAATGAAGTAAATAAATGATTATGTTCCTGCTCTACGGTTGACAGGTTCTTGTATGTACCCTTACTGGGAGAGTATTTCTCCTTATAAAATGAATTTTCCATTACAGAACATTAGCGTTGTCACGTGACTGGCTAATGCCAACGTCACATGATTGCCGACATTATCAGGTGAAACTTCCTGGCAGATTAAAATTGTGTGCCGGAACTGGGACTCGAACCTGGGACCTTTGCCTTTCGCGGGCAAGCACTCTACCACTGAGCTACCCCGACACGACTCACGATGCCGTCTCACAACTTTACTTCCGTCAGTGGTAGAGCGCTTGCCCGCGAAAGGCAAAGGTCCCTGGTTCCAGTTCCGGTTCCGGCACACAATTTTCATCTGCCAGGAAGTTTCATATCAGCGCACACTCCGCTGCAGAGTGGAAGTTTCATTATCAGGTGAGGCCGCTAGGACGGTAAGTAAAATTTAACCGGTGCAAGAAATAAGGCTGCCGCGGCATCTAAATAAAGTATAAATTTTTCTCCTATAATTGCTGTCCTCGCACTAAGATTGCGGTTCTATAGCAATAATTATGCAGTACACATTGATGATGATACAATAAACAGGACTGTAACATTTGAAAACACACTGTTTTCATGGCTTCGAAACAGTGTTTTGAAACATCACACTGTACGGTTTCAACTGTTCCGAAACAGTCATATGTTTCAGTTTCCTCATCTCTATAGAATAGTATGAAGGAAGTGAGATACCAACAGCCGTATGTGTAATGAAATATTTATTGTTTCCCTACCAGTTTCGGCATTCCATTATGCGATCTTCAGGTCCCTACATCGGAGCATAATGCCCATTAAGTAGGGATATCAAAACTGTCACAGTTGTTGTTGGTTGCCACTGAGAGAATTACACGAAACCAATTTCGATATCCCTGCATAATTGTACATACCGCTGTTGGTATCACACATCCTTCATACTCTGGACTATCAGCTGTCCCGGTTCAACTAGCAATGATACATTCAATAAGACTACAGAATAGTTATCCACTAAAAATGGAAAGTTCACGTTGAACTAACAGTGTAGTAATAACGATAGTTTACAGCTTACCGCAGAGACGAGCTACAACAGGCACATAAACAAGACACACACATACAACTCTTCAGCTATCGGCCATGGCCATCTTCAGAAAAAAGAACATTCACGCAATAAATGGCACATAACACAGTAACACAACCCACAGCTCCGACTGAAGCCATTAGAATCAACGAGATTCTCAGGATATAAACATGAGTTGCGAATTCTCGCAGAGCGTACATAGATAGATGACCAGCATTGAATCTCGAAAGACGACGTAGATTTTGATACGTTGACTGAAGGTAGCACCTGCCAGATGATATATGTACTAATAACTGTTTTAGCTTCGTTCGGCAAAATACTGCTTAATGTCACAGCTGCCGGAGAGCCATATATGTGTACCTTCTAACAGGGAAGGATTACAGCCATATGGTACAAAAATGTTTGTTAGGCTTACGGGACTTAACTGTGGGGTCGTCACTCCCTAAAGTTACAAACTACACTGCAAGGCCATTAAAATTGCTACACAGAGAAGAAATGCAAATGATAAACGAGTATTCATTACACAAATATATTAAACTACAACTGACATGCGATTACATTTTCACGCAGTTTGGGTGCATAGATCCTGAGAAATAAGTACCCAGAACAACCACCTCTGGCCGTAATAACGGCCTTAATACGCCTGGGCATTGAGTCAAACAGAGCTTCGATGGAGTGTACAGGTACAGATGCCCATACAGCTTCAACACGATACCACAGTTCATCAATAGTAGTGACTGGCGTTTTATGACGAGCCAGTTGCTTTGCCACTATTGACCACTTGGTGAGAGATCAGGAGAATGTGCTGGCCAGGGCAGCAGTCTAACATTTTCCGTATCCAGAATGGCTCGTACAGGACCTGCAACATGCGGTCGTGCATTAACCTGCTGAAATGTAGTGTTTCACAGGGATCGAATGACGGTAGCGCCAAGGGTCGTTAGACATCTGAAATGTAACGGCCACTGTTCAATGTGCCGTCGATGCGAACAACCGTTGAACTCCGACTGTCGAATGGTGTGTCATTCTTGTCTTATCAAGGTCTCATGGCGGCTGTCATCATCAGTTTTCCAACTTCTTGGCGAGTGCACTTGTGCGTGGATATCAAAAAGTCATTGGGAGATAACTGGTTTAAAATACGTTGTGTATCCACCAGACGTGGAGTAGAGGTAAACGTATTAAGTTCGACTTCACTCGCCCCCCTCTACCAAGAAGTTAGGTGTGGTGGTTTTATTTTAGATTGCTGTTTCTGGGGCTTAAATTATTGTCTTAATTTTTCTTTTCATTGGAATTTATTGTGTTGCGACACACAACCGTCGAAGAGGGTGCCCACGCATTGCAGACCAACTCCAATATCGTCGTATTTTAATGGCGCCAGTGGAAGATAGTACAGCTACCACAGCACAGAAAAGAGAGTTTGTGAGCAGTTGGGCTAAAGACATGCAACAGAACGCGTACGTATTATTTGTTCATATGTAATAACGTGTCATATTTCACTGAATAAAACAGTGTGTGATACGAAAGTTTCCGTTGTATGTCGAAGAGTTACTTGCTTTTAGAAGGAATTAATTTGCTAGAAAGAAATGTGGGACTTTCACTGAAGGAGATAATCTATTTTTAAGTTATGCAGAGTTTATTTGAAGACTGAAATTTACGAGCTACAATATTTACATTTTTGTGATTTGATATTTAGAGTGCGTAGGCAGTTAGCATCTTTGCATTTGAAGAAACAAACAAAATCTATTTTTGTAAAGTTTGCACAAACCTTTTGAAATGAGTAACACAGTTTTGTGGAGATTGATATTTGTTAGCATTTACAGTTCCTATTTCCTACACGAACTTCTATACCATGACGTGTTTTTTCATCTTAATTTAATCATGAATTTAAATATTTCGTTTGTACGCTGAATCGCAAAATACCAAAGTGAAGATCGTATTTGAATTAGTGTACCGTTTGGAACGGTAAGTGTTGGGAAATGCACTAACGAAAGCGCCATACAGGGTTGCTTTCCTCCGACGCAAAGTGGAACGAAGTAGGCAGCATTTCGGTGAGGGGTTCGTCGCAATGGGCGACAGTTCTCGCGCTCGTAGTGGACGTCTTATGAATGCGTTCCTTCATCAGAACGACATCGCCAGATTAGAAAGGGCACAATGTTCTCTAGGCATGAAGCTCTTTTTTTTTTTTTTTTTTTTTTTTTTAGCAGTTTCGACCTTTTGTAGGTCATCCTCAAAACTAATGATACAGCCCATGCGGCCGGTGCTGAGCCCTGCAGGGCTGCCGTGGCTGCACGATGGTAACCGGTCACGTGTTCAGCAGTTACCATCGTGCAGCACGGCAGCCCTGCAGGGCTCAGCACCGGCCACATGGGCTGTATCATTAGTTTTGAGGATGACCTACAAGAGGTCAAAACCGCTCATATAAAAAAAAAATTACCTTATGGGATCCAGATTGTTTGTATAAAATAAATGATCGTTGTTTACTCCTAGGACAATGTTGTGCAAATCAACTCATCTACCACGTTTGGGATACGTTTAAAGGAGCGGCCTTGATGATCTAGCGGACAGTACGCCACGATGAATACAGGCAGGCATCACTGCAATAGCCGGCCGCGGTGGCCGAGGGGATTGAGGCGCTCCAAATGTTCAAATGTTTGTTAAGCTTATGGGACTTAACTACGGGGTCATCAGTCCCTAAACTTACAAACTACTTATGAACTACTTAAGAACTAGGACGGCACAAATATCCATGCCCGAGGGGGGATTCGAACCCCCGACCGTAGTGACCGTGCTGACCGTGACTGGAGCGCCTCAGTCACCTCGGCCACCGCGGCCGGCAAGAGGCGCTCCAGTCACGGTCCGCACGGCCACTACGGTCGGGGGTTCGATTCCCCCCTCGGGCATGGATATTTGTGCCGTCCTTAGTTGTAAGTAGTTCATAAGTAGTTTGTAAGTTTAGGGACTGATGACCCCGTAGTTAAGTCCCATAGACTCTACAAACATTTGAACATCACTGCAATAGGCCGTGTTACCAGGGGTGTAGGGGTACTGGTGAATGCTGCTATTTGAAACACAAATTCACAAATCTAGTCTATTGTTGCAAAATTTGTCAATTTCTGTATTCATAAGCTACAAAGACAAGTAAAATTTGGTTTTATATATTTCAGTCTATTCCATTTTTATGTGAACGGTCGTGAACTCCCCAGAATAATGTTCATGCAATACTTTTTTTGTGTAATTGACAAACAAAGCATTTTTTGAAAAGATGGCCGAAAAGACAATGCAGTTTTCGTATATGAATTTCATTTTCCTTACGGCGGAACTGTTGCGTTTTCATTTATTGGCACTTCTGAGCACCATCCGATTGGTCGTTTTCAAGGCTGTCTGACAGGGTGACCTGTAGCCATTTACTTGCTCTTTCATATTTTTTACTTCGTAAGATACCTTTTAGCATGTTGGAAAGAATATTACATAATATGTAGCACGAGTATAAAACATATAGCATTTGGTTCGATGAACCCTGTGGAAAAACTCCGCTCATATTTCCATCTAGAATCTGATTGGCTCTAACAAATTCATTCCGCCAAAACCCTAAAGCACTTTTATTAATATGTAATGTACTGCAATTAATTTATATGTGTGTAAAATTATCTTATGTTAAGCTATGTTTCTGTTATTTAAAAAGTTATTTAAATGTTAGTTCAATATAAAGATGACAGGCGTAACACTGTAGAACGTTCCTTTGGCGCCAAAATGTAGCCACAGCCTCGGAGTGTTACTCTGACTGCAGTCGGTCGAGCTCGAGCCTCAGACGGAAAGCACCTGTCAGTCGGGTGCGTGCATCGCGTAAAATGTATAATAAAATCGTTGCATGTGTGTGAATTTCTGTTATACAGTTGTCGCTTTCTGTAGAGGAACACTGAATTATAAATAAAAGAAGAAAGCCACTGACATTCACAAATTTCCTGTGAGAAAGTTATTACACTACTATTTCAGCATCACATCAAGAAACAATGGGTCTACGACCAGACTGCTACTTCTGCGCAGGGAACAACAGTAACGAAAAAAGATGTCAGGTTAGTGAAAACTAACTCTCGTTTTCATACCCTGACGAGGTACGAGGCAATACGGTCCCTCAGCTACAGAGCTTTCTCCTAACACAAATATAAACACTGGCATGAAGTGTGTTGGTAACACGGCCGTGGCTAGAAAGAAGGGAGAAAGGTAGAAACTTTACGTACTCATTTTGAAATAATTAACTTTCACAGACTTTCAACTTTTTACCCCATATTTTTCACGTTTATGCCGCCGTAGCTTGCAATTCCTTAAGCGCTTCTCATACTTTAGCCCATAGTTTCTACGTCGTACTACTGGAACTACGGCGCAGTTAAACGTGATTACAGCCAGCTATCGAGTCAGTAGTATTAGCAGTCTTCAGTGGTGTTCACGACGAATACGAGCGGCGCGCGCATCGTTCCTACAAGGACGCACTGGAGACCACAGTGGCGATACCGCCTACAAGACAAGGCCTCACAACAGTCTGGGCCACGTAACACCGAGAGGCCACGACCGCTAGCTGTCTAACTGGCCACTTCGAGCACAGCTACGAGGCAGATGGTCGTGCTCACAGACTAACTATACAGAAAAGAAACCCTCTACAAAGCACTTCGTAGTTCCGTAAGATAGCAGATAGACCACACTAGAGGCGCTTCTGAGGGTGCCTCTCGCACATCAGAGGGTAGAGTGGATGGGAGGCTGAGGGGAGAGCTCTTGCCGCGTGCCACGAGGGGAAGTGGTGGTGGGGGCAGCCGCTACTTGCCGCCTTCTCTGGACAATTTTAAAGGGCTGCTTCTGACCTCAGCACCATCGTGGGACATCTTACCGAACAGCTGAACCGCGCGGGAGGAGCCGAGCGGTCTGGAGCGCCACATTACGGATCGCGTGGTCTCCCGATTCGGAGGTACGGCATGGATGTGTGTGTTGTCCTTCGGTTAGTTAAACTTAGTTTAAGTACTTTGTAAGACTAGGGACTAATGACCAACGTAGTTTGGTCCCATACAATTAGAAACATTCGAACTGCTGGAACCCTCCCTTCCCTCATCCCTGCGTGTGCGACCGGGCCCTTACGGAGCTTTCCCTTATGTATATTTTTGTCTGTGCTGCGCCCCAGCTACGATAGTGGCCTATCGGTGTGACGTCACACGGGCTGTTGTGAGGCCTTTGGCAATGTCCCGCAGGCAGCCAAGTGGGCATTTCACGTGGCCGGCAGTACTTGTAGCCGTAAGTACGGATGTTTTTCCTTTCTTGTTATTTGAGTTCCTCTAAACGGGTCGCGCTGCCAGCGCACGCAGGCGCTCTTCAGCCGAGAGATAAACAACAACAGAGAAAAGGAGTCCAGAAAAATAAAAGTGATAAAAATAGAAGAAAATTAAAATTTTCATGCTGACAGTGTCCAACAAACAAAACATCTGTTAAAATGGAGGAATGAAAGTAGCCTTTTCGCGTGGATACGATGACAATGAAGATAAATAATAAATAAAACGAACCCGGTGACAAAGCAACACCTAAACCATAAAAAAGAAACACAAGGTGTCGGCTACGGGTTAGTGTTCATAAAATAAAACAGCACTCTGAAAGTACACAAATATTCCCGAAGAACTCGCTAAAACACTTAGATGATACGATGGGTCGAGGGGGTTGATGGCGATGGAAAAACACGGGCAATTAAAAATACACACGGCGTCGGCTTTAGGTGTACCGTTCATTGTTCGGCAGGAGAAGCGAAGGGAGAGGAACGAGGAGGGGGCACAGGGACAGAAGGAGAAAAGTAAGGCCAGAAGGGGCGGAGAGTGAAGGGATGCAGGAGGGACGGAGGGAAAGGGGGAGAGAAGACTGGGTTGGAGAGACAGGAGGGATGGGATAGGAAGATCGAGGAAGATATTGATCACAGCTTGTAGGAAGGATAAATGCCATGGTGGAGGGCACAATCTAGGAGGGGGGGGGGTACGGAAGTTGCCACCGGAGAGGATACGAAGGATGGACAGGTGGAGGGAGGGAGGAACACAGGCAACGAGCCAGGATCTGTGAGGATGGTATGGATGAGGGAACTGGGTGGATCTAATTTGAGGGAGAGATAGCGGCGGTGGAAGTGTTCAGTGATGAGGAAAAGGTGCGGGAAGGTGTTGAGGTCATAGAGGATCCGTGTGCGGCTTGGAGGATGAAGCAGATGGCGAGGGAGAGTGCACACAGCGTTCTAGGGTCTCTAAGAAGTTGTAGAAAAAATGGGGACGGGGGAGGGCAGTGATCCAGGCAGGTATGGCTACGCGAAGGTTGAGGCAGGTGAGGGATTTGTAGATGTAAAGGACTATCGCCAGGTGTAGACTCCACGTGCAGCCAAGAAGGTGTTTCAGGAGGCGGAGACGGTACCGAGCTCCACCTTAGATGGTTCGAGTTGGGGGGGGGGGGGGTGTCAGTTCTAGGTATTTAACGGTGAAGCAAGGCAGATGCGGCCATGTAGGGCGAGGAAAAAACGGTGACATATATTAGGCGAGAGGCAAGTTCCGGACAAGGATGATGGGAAGTGCATAGGGCTGGAATTCGAAGAGCTGGCCGTGAAGCCAGACCCGATCATAGGCTGCCTGAGTCAGAGTTTCGATGGATGGATGTTTAAGGGGGACCAAACTGCAACGGTCCTCAGTCCCCAAATAGAGTTTGGTTAGCGCCTACAAGTACAGATTGTTCCAGGCCCAAGGAGACAAAGATCGCGGCGCGATGGGAACTGGAGGGGGAGGAGATGCATGAGGCGGAGGAGTTGGTCGTCTGAGGGGAAGGAAGCGTGAAAGCCACAATGGGAAAAATACCCGCTATCGAGTTTTGTGGTCGAATCGTGTCACTTGATGCCATCATCACTACATGTTCGTAAATAAGCAGACAACGATTTGTGACATACATGAATACGAATTTTGCTTCAACTCGTTTCACTGTCAGATCATCTGTGAGATTCATACCTAATCACAAACTCGAAAATCGCTACTTATTCGGAAATAAAAATCCAACTCTTCCTTTTAAGGGAATGCCAGGTATTGGGCTGTTATTTTTAAATTCATATTCATGGTTCTGGCCTTTATTACTGTAAATGTTAATGCTACATAATGTTTGATCGAAAGTAAACCAGGATACCAGTATCTTGCCCACAAAATAGTTTCACTTTTCTGCGTTGCTTCGTTTCTGTGCACTGATGCAGTACATTTTCGATTCGTGTGTGCTGAACTATGGAATCTGACAACTTGATTTATGAAACTAAATGGATTGTGATGTGACGATAACATGTTTCGCAGGCATGTCAATGTGGTACATAAAAGTGAAATTTTCGACTGAAATAATAATTGTGAATTACACTAATGGCTTTTAAATTGCTACACATAGAAGAAATAAAGATGATTAACAGGTATTCATTGGACAAACATATTATACTAGAGCTGACATGTGATAACATTTTCAGTTTGGGTACATATATCCTCAGAAATCAGTACCCAGAACAACCACCTCTGGCCGTAATAACGGCCTTGATACGCCTGAGTCAGAGTTTGGATGGATGGATGTTTAAGGGGGACCAAACTGCAACGGTCCTCAGTCCCCAAACAGAGTTTGGTTAGCGCCTACAAGTACAGATTGCTCATGCAGCTTCAACACGATACCACAGTTCATCAAGAGTAGTGACTGTCATATTGTGACGAGCCAGTTGCTCGGCCACCATTGACCAGTCAGTTGGTGAGAGATCTGGAGAATGAGCTGGCCAGGGCAGTAGTCGAACATTTTCAGTATCCAGAAAGCACGTACAGGACCTGCAACATGCGGTTGTGCATTATTCTGTTGAAATGTAGGGTTTTGCAGGGATCAAATAAATGGTCAAGCCACGGATCGTAACACATCTGAAATGTAACGGCTACTGGTCAAAGTGCCATCAATGCGAACAAGAGGTGACCGAGACGTGTAACCAATGGCACCCTATACCATCACGCCGGGTGATACGCCAGTATGGGGATGACGAATACACGCTCCCAATGTGTGTTCACCACGATGTCGGCAAACACGGTGTGACCACCGTGATACTGTAAACAGAACCTGGATTCATCTGAAAAAAATTATGCAGCGTCAAGTGTAACCGCAGCCATGGTGTCCGAGCTGATAGTCCATGCTGCTGTAAACGTCGTCGAATTGGTCGTGCAGATGGTTGTTGTCCTTCAAACGTCCCCATCTGTTAACTCAGGGATCGAGGCGTGGCTTCACGATCCGTTACAGCCATGCGGAAAGATTCCTGCTAGTGATACGAGGCCGTTGGGGTCCAGCAGGGCGTTCCGTATTGCCCTCCTGAACCCACGGATTCCATATTCTGCTAACAGTCATTGAATCGCGATGGGCTATAATCCGACCTTTATCAAAGTCGGAAACGTGTTGGTACAAATTACTCCTCCTTACACGAGGCATCACAACAACTTTTCACCAGGCAATGACGGTCAACTGCTGTTTGTGTCTGCGAAATCATTTGGAAACTTTCCTCATGTCAGCACGTTGTAGGTGTCGCCACCGGCTCCAACCTTGTGTGAATGCTCTGAAAAGCTAATCATTTGCATATGACTTACTGTAGGTTAAATTTCGCGTGTGTAGCACGTCATCTTCGTGGTGTAGTAATGTTAATGACCAGGAGTGTACAAAGAGTTGATGACAAGCTAATTTCCTTAAAATATTGTATTTGCCTTTGGTCCCTAAAAATCAACATTGGCAAGCAGTTACCTATTAGTTGCAAGGATTGATATAAATATCAGTGGTACTCGTTTCCGTCACAGTAATTCAAGTTGTTCAGAGCTTACTTTTCTGCCGAATTACACACTCGGAAATAAGCACATTTTCAGTTATAAACAGCCAACTGCTTGTTACAAGGCAGAATTTAATTTTAACAGCAGTAATGTAAGCTTTCCTTTTTTTAGGTTCCTACCTAAATACAAACTCGGAAATCGCCACATATTCTGATATAGACTAATAGTGACGTCTTTGTGATAAAGAACAATATAAATATCATTCTTACTCGTTTTAGTCGCACAAATTTAAGCAATACTATTAGTTTTCTGCATAACTACATTCTAGAATATCCCAAAGTATTTGGAAAAAAACTGCCTAATACTGTGTACTAAACTTGTAATACATTTAGATTATCGTCCCAGAGTCAGTTACGAACGTGAAGACAGGAAAAGAAGTCTTTGTTTTCACAGGACTCGAACCAAATATATTCCAATTGTGAGGTTTTTTGTTCTTACATTTCATTCCTTCTTTTTTTTCAGTATTACAAAATTTTATTTCTTATACATTGTACTATATATATTGTAACATCAATTATTTCAGGACACATATCATATACTTTGCAAGTGTTCTCTTAATGACAGTACTCGCACATACACAATCAGAAAGAGAACATGTTGATTCAGTCATACTTCGTAGTTCAGTTTGTAAATAATTCAGCCTTAATATTAATTCTGTTTTAGCATTTAGGATTTTTATAACACTCTCGGTTACTTGTAGCTATCAATAAAACTGATTTTAAATGAGTCAATGAACGCATTCGTTCAGACACTATTATAACCGCATTTCCTTATTTAGAGGTTTGGTCCACATACTTGAAAACATTGTTATATTCGTTTTGCAGGTATAATCTGGTGTCCGGTTCAAGATTGTTAATCACGTAGCTTACGTATTTCCCCGGTAACGAGTATACTGCGTTGTTTTTCTTCTTTGGAAAGATTCTTGCATCTGGTGGACCGAGATACGTATTCAGGTGAAGTTCTCGTCTGGTATGCTGTTTGAGTTCTCACCCATTTCCAGTTATACTGGGTGAATTGATATTCGCACACTCGGGCTTCGCAGCGCGATTCTTCATCTGCCAACGATGAAAAAGTCTGCCACAACATTTCATCCTGCGCATATTTCCGCCAGTAAATTGACGTCAAAGACCGAGATGGCCGTTTGTTCCATACGTCAGTGTGTTTCATAATTACACCAAAAACATGTAAGTGATGCATTAGGCGTCTTGAGGTTCAAAATGAGCATGGAAACCCATACCCGGAAACGCCATTCAACGACGTTACGGAGAGTCCAAGTTACAGACACCAGATCCTACCGCTACACATCCCCTCCAGCAACTTTGACGCTGTGTAGCGTCATTGGATGATGTTTCCGGGCATCGGTTTCTATGCTCACTTTGTTCCTCAAGACACCTCCCACATCCCGTAGAAGTTTGTTGATGTAGTAATGTAATTCTGAAACACACTGACATATAGGACACACACCCTTCTTAATCTTCGACGTCGAGTCACTGCCGGAAATATGCGCAGGAAGAAATTTTGTGACAGACATTTTTTTATTGCTGTCATGTGAGGAATTGCGCTGCGAAGCCCGAGTGCGCGAATTTAGGTTCACCCTGCATAAGTTTCCACCATAGGTATATCTGTGTACAACTGTATGAACAACATTAAATCGTTGACATAGTGTTGTTGTTGTTGTGGTCTTCAGTCCAGAGACTGGTTTGATGCAGCTCTCCACCCTACTCTATCCTGAGCAAGCCTTTTCATCTCCTCATAAGAACGACAACCCACATCCACTTGAATCTGCTTATTATACGCGTCTCTTGGTCTCCCCCTGCTATTTTTACCCCACACACTTCCTTCCAATGCTAAATTCACAATTCCTTGATGTCTAAGAATGTGTCCTACCAATCTATCCCTTCTTTTAGTCAAGGTATGCAAGAAATTTCTTTTCTCCCCAATTCGGTTCAGTACCTCCTCATTAGTTACGCGATTCACCCACCTAATCTTCAGCATTCTTCTGTAGCACCACATTTCAAAAGCCTCTATCCTCTTTCTGTCCACACTGCTTATCGCCCATGTTTCACTCCCATACAAGGCAACACTCCATACAAATGCCTTCAGAAAGGACTTCCTTAGGCTTAAATCAATATTAGATGTTAACAAATTTCTCTTTTTCAAAAACGCCTTTCTACCCATTGCCATTCTGCATTTTATATCCTCTGTACTGCGACCATCATTTGTTATTTTACTGCCCAAGTAACAAAACTCATCTACCTCCTTTATTGTTTCGTTACCTAATCTAATTCCTTCAGCATCACCTGACTTTCTTACACTGCACTCCATTACCCTAGTTTTACTCTTGTTAATGTTCATCTTATATGCACCTTTCAGCACACTGTCCATACCGTTCAATTGCTCTTCCAGGTCATTTGCTGTATCTGACAGAATTACTATGTCGTCGGCAAAACGCAATGTTTTCAATTCTTCACCCTGAACTTTAATTCCTTCTCCAAATTTCTCCTTGCTTTCCTTTATAGCTTGCTCAATGTACAAATTGAACAACATTGGGGAAAGGCTACAACCCTGTCTTACTCCCTTTCCAACCACTGCATCCCTTTCATGCCCTTCAACTCTGACAACCGCTGTCTGGTTTTTGTACAAGTTGTAAATAACCTTACGCTCCCTATATTTTACTCCTGCTTGCTTCAGAACTTGAAATAGTTTGTTCCAATCAACATTGTCAAAAGCCTTCTCCAAATCTACAAAAGCTAGAAATGTTGGTTTGCCTTTTCTTAATCTATCTTCTAGGATAAGCCGTAAAGTGAGTATTGCCTCCCGTGTTCCTACATTTCTCCTGAACCCAAACTGATCTTCCCCGAGGTCGGCTTCTACCAGCTTTTCCATCCTTCTGTATATAATTCGTGTTAATATTTTGCAACCATGACTTATTAAACTGATGGTTCTGTAGTTTTCACACCTGTCTGCACCCGCTTTCTTTGGAATAGGGATTATTACATTTTTCTTAAAGTCTGAGGGTACTTCACCTGTCTCATACATCTTACACACAATGTGAAACAATTTTGTCATGGCTGGTTCTCCCAGAGACTTCAGTAGCTCTGACGGGATATCATCTACTCCAGGGGCCTTGTTTCGACTTAGATCTTTCAGTGCTCTGTCAAATTCATCTCTCAGTATAATATCTCCTATTTCATCATCATCTACATCCTCTTCCCTTCCTACAATAGTGTCTCGAAGTTCATTTCCTTTGTAGAGCCCCTCTATATACTCTTTCCACCTTTCAGCTTTCCCTTCTTTGCTGAGAACCGGCTTTCCATCAGTGTCCCTGATATTCATAGAGCTGCCCTTCCTATCGCCAAATGTTTCTTTTATTTTCCGGTAGGCTGTATCTATTTTTCCCCTATTTATACATTCTTCTACATCCTTGCATTTGCCTTCTAGCCATTCCTGCTTAGCCATTTTGCACTTCCTGTCAATCTCATTTCTTAGTCGTCTGTACTCCATTTTGCCTGTTTCATTTACTGCATTTTTATATTTTCTCATCGATTAAATTTAGTATCTCCTGTGATATCCAAGGATTTTTTGTAGGTCTTGCCTTCCTACCTATTTTGTCCTCTGCTGCCTTCACTATTTCATCTCTCAATTTTACCCATTCCTCCTCAACTGTTTTATTTTCCCCTGTTTCTGTCAATTGTTGCCTGAAGCTCCCTCTGAAATTCTTAAGAACTTCAGGTTCCTTCAATTTATCCAGGTCCCATCTCCTTATTTTCCTACCTTTCTGTAGTTTCTTCAGTTTCACCCTACTGTTCATAACCAACAAGTTATGGTCAGAGTCTATGTCTGCCCCTGGGTATGTCCTACACTTCAAAACCTGGTTCTGAAATCTATGTCTTACCATTATAAAATCTATCTGGTATCTCCCGGTGTCTCCTGGTCTCTTCCACGTATACAACCTTCTTTTGTGATTCTTAAACCAGGTGTTTGTTATAACTAAATTATGTTCCGTGCAAAATTCTACCAGGCGGCTTCCTCTTTCATTCCTTTTGCCCAGACCATATTCCCCCACTATCTTCCCTTCCCTTCCTTGTCCTACTACCGAATTCCAGTCTCCCATAACAATTAAGTTTTCCTCTCCCTTAATTGTCTGAATAATTTCCTTTAGCTCCTCATATATTTCTTCGATTTCCTCATCAACGGCAGAGCTAGTTGGCATATAAACCTGTACTACTGTTGTCGGTGTTGGCTTCGTATCTATCTTGACAATGATAATGCGATCGCTGTGCTGATCATAGTAGTTTACCCGTATTCCTATTTTCTTATTCATTATCAATCCTACTCCTGTGATACCCTCAACTGATTTTGTATTTATAATCCTGTAGTCTCCTGACCAGAAATCCTGTTCATCCTGCCACCGAACTTCACTAATCCCCACTGTATCTAACTTCAACCTATCCATTTCCCTTTTTAAATTTTCTAATTTTCCTGCTCGATTAAGGGATCTAACATTCCACGCTCCGACCCGTAGAATGCCAGTATTGTCTTTCCTGATGATCACATCCTCTTGAGTAGTCCCCGCCCGGAGATCCGAATGGGGGACTATTTTACCTCCGGAATATTTTACCCGAGAGGATGCCATCATCATATGTTCATACAGTAGAGCTGCATGTCCTCGGGAAAAATAACGGCTGTAGTTTCCCCTTGCTTTCAGCCGTTCGCAGTAGCTGTGTGGCAAAGCCGCATTAGCTGATGTTACAAGGCCAGCTCAGTCAATCATCCAGACTGTTGCCCCTGTAACTACTGAAAAGGCTGCTGCCCCTCTTCAGGAACCACCCGTTTGTCTGGCCTCTCCACAGATACCCCTCCGCTGTGGTTGCACCTACGGTACGGCTATCTGTATCGTTGAGGCACGCAAGCCACCCCACCTCGGCAATGTCGTTAGATCTGTTTCATTTATACCGATTCCACAGAGTCGTTATTTGGTTGAAACTATATTATTCACGGCTTTGTACCACGATGTTATTAGTCCGAGGAGGACCCTTTGAAATTAATATTTCGTCGCACAACATGCCAGTCCACATTTTTAAACTTTCATTTTATTCATTTTTTCACAGTTATTTCTTTCGCTCATAATAGCTGTTGTTGTCAGGTGTCAAGGCCGCAGAAGCGCCCTGATGATATAACTCAGTTCGACATAAAAGGCCCTCACTTGTTGTAAGCAAACACTGATGTTCTTCACGTTAATTGGAACTTGAAAACTTGGCGGTTTAAAGACGTATGAAAGTTTTCTTGTAATGCCCGTTTAATGAAGACTGTGCCGACGCTTTGTTAGTTATGTCTATAACGTCTAATTAACCATGGAGACTGATGACATAGATGTTTAGTCCCCTCAAAACCAACAACAATTAACCATGATTGGGATCTACATTGCCATTGACTAAATTCTTTTCCTCTCCACAGAAAGTTCGTAACTTTTTACGTAATTTTTTTGGCTATCATTTTCAAAAATATTTTTGCCATATAGTAAGCTTTTAGTAGTATCCACAAATCTATATATTTTACCCATTGACTTTGATTCGTGTGACGTGATAGGTTCGTCATTATGGCTCCTCGTACTCTATTCGGTGCGTTGTTTCAGTTGCTAGCGGACATTTTCATCGCATTGCCCATGAGCGTTGTTCCTAGTGTTTCTTGTTGGCTCACCGAGGTTGCCTAGTGGACATTTATTGGTCGAAGCTCTCAGTTTCAGAATTTCAGTTTTCTTAACATTTGTATTTGCTCGCACATCATCTGCGAAGCAAAGACCAGCACTGTTGCAAGTGAGCACAATAGCCTACCGTACAACGGAGCTTTCAGTAGTGTCTACTTCCGACACTCTCGGTATTATAGTTGGAGATTCTTTTTCAAGAATCGATTCCTGCCATTCAATACCATATTGTGAACTGATTCCTAGGATTAGTTCACGATTCTTTATAGTCTGCAATAACACGATTCTTAGATAATACCGAAACGTTCTACATCCTGCTCATAGATGGCAATAGGGATGGGAAAGTTACTTGTTCAGAGTAACTAAGTGACAGTTAACGTTACTTCCCTGAAAGGTAACTTAGTTAAAGTTATAGTTACTATACATCGCAAGTAACTGTATCAGTTACTAGTAGCTTTACAGTTCTGTCTGCAGTTAATTTTAAAAGTTGAAATTGTAACTCATTTGTAAATCCGTAATAAACGTTAGTCGGATACAAAGGAAACCAGCTTTAGTGTCAAGCAATAATTAAATACATTAATACAAACATAATTAATAATAATTAATGCATTATTAAAATGTCCGCAGCATGTTCTAGCTCATTGTATCTATAAATTAATGCAGAGATTATGCACTTAGCGTTGATTCTCCTACTGGCATATACATTCATTAAGCAACAGTACAAAAATAGACCAGAAGAAGGGCACTCAAGCGCCCGAAACCGGTCGCTAAAGTTAAAAATAAATAACGACAAGCAACTAGTTGCTGCATTTCATTAATTTATAATCTGAACAGTTACTGAAATGGATAAAATACCTCATTGTATCTCAATTTCAATGTTTGTTCATTTTCACCGAATGTAGTTTTTCAAACGTTCAGTATCACAAAAGTTACGTATCATGTTGTTCGTCGCTGGCATCTCCGTGAAAACTGCCGAATTAGTTTTATATATATTTTTTTTTTTCAACGACTGTTACGATGAAATAGCAGCAATGAGCAAACATTTCAAGCTGTGTATTCACATCTAGAGCTACGCTATGACACATGAAGGGGAAAAATTAGTGATATGAGGCTCTGCAAGCAAAAAACTAATTGTACTTGAATTACAAGTTCGCTTTGGAGTTTCGACTGCTTTGAATTGTTTTCCCACAGCGAGACAATGTGCAGCAAAAGGAACAATTTTTCCATCCAAAGCCAAAAATTCGAACATTTGATCATAAGATGGCCAAGGCATGCGTGTGTCTTCTTCTGTCTCTATGCCGAAAGGTGCGGAAAATAATCTCGGACTCTTCACGTGTGATGCATTACATGATTGTTGTATACTCATTGTTGCGTAAATAGTTATAAAATAAAAATGTTATGAATGAATTGGCTACTATTAAATGGTGAAACGGGACTAAATATATAATTCATACATTTCCAACCTACGTTGTTGAAAATATGTAATTTAGAAATAAATATCGTTTCTTTTTCCTCTTCACTACAATCAAATCCTGGTATTCTGCAGTCTTGAGATTTTTACAAAAAATATGTTACTCTTCTATCGACAAAAAAGTGACTATATTTCCGTTATATCGTTAACTGAAAGAAGTAGCTTAGTTACAGTTAAAGTTACTTTAGGAAAATAATAACGCCGTTACCGTTCGTTATCTCTGTAAAGTAACTGTTACTAGTAACGACGTTACAAGTAACGTGTTACTCCCCAACCCTGGATGGCAATACATGTCTGCGAATCGATTCGTACGATTCGTTCACGATCCTTTCTGGTCTACGAAGGCACGATTCTTACAGAATGCCAAAAGGAAGGTGGTTGCAGTTGCTGAAGTGTCCCAAAGCGTATTTTCCAGGACCTGAAATCGCTTGCAGATAACAAGATCCCTGAAAGGAAGACACGGCAAAGGTTTTCCGCGGGTAACATCAGCAAGAGATGACCGTTATTTCCGCTTAAAAGCCCGTCCAGACAGAGGGCTGACTGCAACTCAGCTGCAACGCACCCTACAGGCAGCAATGGCACCTCCCGCAACAGTTGCAGAGATAGGTATTGCACTCATGGGACCGAGCGAGGTGGCGCAGTGGTAACGCACTGGACTCGCATTCGGGAGGATGGTGGTTCAAACCCACCTCCGACCATCCTGATTTAGGTTTTCCGTGATTTCCCTCAATCACTCCAGGCAAATGCCGGGATGGTTCCTTTCAAAGGGCACTTCCTTCCCTATCCTTACCCAAGACTCCGAGCGTTAGCTCCGTCTCTAATGACCAAGCTGTCGACGGGACGTTAAACTCTAAGCTTCCTTCCTTCCTTCCACTCATGGACGAATTGTCAAATACCAAGTAAGATAAAGGTTTTTTTGTATTTTTTTAAAATACTTTTCGTGCGTAAAGTACAGACTTAACATAATAATCAGTCAAAGCCAATCGATTCAACTCTCAAAAATTCTCGAAAAAATAGTCTTTGCCGGCCGAGTTGACCGAGCGTTCTGCGGCGCGCCAGTCACAGTCTGCACAACCACTACGGTCGGGGGTTCGAATCTCCCCTCGGGCATGGATATTTGTGGTGTCCTTAGTATTAACTAGTTCATAAGTAGTTTGTAAGTTTAGGGACTAATGACACCGTAGTTAAGTCTCAAAAGCTCTACAAACGTTTGAAAATAGTCTTTGAAGTTTTGCAAGCGTAGCTCATTTGGTAGTATTGGAGGTTGTCAAACCAGTGAACGGACGTCACGTAGCTCGAATCTTTTTGTAACCATATATATCGTTATGTTCTTCAGCCATCTAAAGAAAAATTGCATTAAATCTACAGGAATTAAAAGATACCTAATCTTTATAAAATACTTATTATCCAAAATGACGTAGTTGTATGAAACACGTATATATAAATAAACTTTAACAATCAAATTCCGTCTCTAAACACTAAATTTTATTCCAGACACAAGAATTTCGCATTTTTTTTATATAAAAATGTTTCTTTGAGTGAAATCTGTTTCTTTCAGGTACAAATGAACATAACAACTTAACTAGTAAAAAATATTTCGAGATGGCGTTAAAACATTTATATTCGTCTATTTACACAAAAAGAACATTGTTGTAAAATTGAGTTTTACAAAAAATTAAACTATGTAGAAAAACTCAAAAAGCAAAGAACTCTCTAAATACAAAATATAATCCAAATCGTTGGAGCCGTTTCCGGAAATATATATGTGCAAGAATTAATAGGTAAAATATATTACATGTAAGCTGTAAAGGATGTGTGTGTATTGCACTGAATCTGGAACGCGTAAGAGGTACGTAATTTTTCATCACACTTTAATCATGTGTACTGACAGATGCGTTTCGTTTCTGTTCGAATCCTTCCTCGGGCACGGATGTTTGTGTTGTCATAAGCAGTTTGTAAGTTTAGGGACTGCTTACCACGCAGTTAAGTCCCAAGCTTTACAAGCATATGAACATTTTTTCGTTTAGGTCTAACGTAATTCGTGAATAATAATCACCGGCTCACGATATTCATTCTGTGCTTCCTTTGTTCACATGCGTTCCACTCCTTGACTGCTCTCTAAATTTCGTAACCATTCGGCAGGATTCGCCACTTGTCTTCGAAACATGAAACGTTGGATCTTGTAATCGTCAAGAGACAGACCATTCTTGTGAACGACGATTCGTCCCCCTCTTGACTGCTCTGTGGCTTTCGTAATCATTCGGCACGATTCGACTTGATTCGGCAGTCGCTTTCGAATTATAACTCGTTGGTACTTGGAACCGTCAAGAGACAGGCGATTGTCCGTCCATTTTTGGAGTATTGCTGCCCAGTGTGGGATCCTTATCAGGTGCGTTTGACGGAAGACATCGAAAGAGTCCAAAGATGGGCAGCTCGTTTCATGTTGTCACGATGCAGGGGAGACAGCGTTACGGAAATGTAATAGGATCTGGGATGGGAATCATTACAACAACGGCGCTTATCGCTGTGGCGTGGGCTACTTACGAAACTCCAGTCACCTACATTCTCCTTCGAATGCGAAAATATATTGTTGACTCGCACTTACTTAAGTAGAAATGATCATCAGAATAAAATACGAGAAATCAGACCTCGAAAGGGGAGATTCGTGTGTTCTTTCTCCCCGCGCGCTATTCGAGAATGGAATGGGAGATAAATAGTATAACGGTGGTTCCATGAACCCTCTGCCAGACACTTCATTGTGATTTGCAGAGTATCCCATGGAGATGGAGATTATTTTTGAACTACGATTCGATTTTCACGATTATTTATTTGCATTCGTTCAAATTAACGACTCATGCAGATCTACTCCGTAATTAGCGCCCATTGTTAACGGCGCTCTGCACTGGACAGAACGGGCAGGCCTGCCAACCTGCGGCAGTCTTGTCGCGGTTCCAGCCTGCTTTCCGGCAGCAGCGCTCGCAGCGGCAACACTGTCTACTTGTATTTTTTTAACCTGTCGAACTCGGAGGCGCCTCAGGTGTTATCGGGTGCTGCCTAATTAGTCCGCTCTTCGGAGAACTGTTGACGAACGATGAGATCGAGCTTCAATTAAGGGTCGCTGTTCTTGTTTTTTGAGCACTGCTACTGCACTGTTGTTACGTGGCTTGTTTTTATACAGTCCTGGATCTTCTAAGAAGCACTGGTTTCTTGCGATTCAAAATATTTTGAACATTTTTTTTTCTCATGGCGAAAATAACGGGGTTGAAGAAGAGGCAGGGATGAAACATGAAGTACTACCCCGTTCACCATAAACATATACATGGAGCTCTTTAAAACTTCTTTCTACTACTTACTGGTAAACTGGTTAATGTTTCGGAATGTTGCTGTCGTCTTCAGAGATTGGTTTCATACAGCTCACCACCGTATTCTACTCCCCCTATTCCCACACACACGTCCCTCAAATGCTAAATTTACGATTCCTTAATGTCTAAGAATGTGTCCTACCAATCAATCTCTTCTTTTAGTCACGGTATGCGAAAAATTCATTTTCTTCCCAATTCTGTTCAGGGATCTATCCACCTTATCTTTAGCATTCTTCTGTAGCACCACATTTCAAAAGCCCCTATCCTCTTCCTGAATGAACTATTCATCGTCCAAGTTCCCCTCCCGTATATGAAAGACAAGCTCCACGCTATGCTATTATTACCGCTCATACTGCTTACTTTTACGTTCTCGACAGCGTGGAAGGATGTAGTAAGATCTGTTACATGAAACTTTTTTCGGAATAGCAATTACGGATTTTTTTGTTTCGATTCTCATGTCAAGGTGCCAAAAAGTTAGAGGTGTTAATATGTTTAAAAATTATCGGGTATTCTATATATCAGTTATTTAAAAAATATTAATTCCCCTTTCTCTTCCACCTGGCGTAGGATCTTCCAGAGCATTCTCCTCTCTCTAATTTCTCCATCAGACCTCTCTGATTTTCTTAATGCACGACCTTTTATTTCAAGCTATAAAAAGTATCACGATTAATGTATAGTGCGTATATACTGAAAAAATATTAAAAAAATATTCCTTTAAATTATTATGCACTACTGTCAACAAAAAGTTCACCGCTGGTCAGCTATATAGTGCTTCCAAGCTGTATTGTTTGTAGAGCTTAAGGGTCTTAACTACGGGGTCATCAGTCCATAAACTTACAAACCACTTATGTACTAGCTTATACTAAAGACGGCACAAACATCCATGCCCGAAGGGGGATTCGAAACCCCGACCGTAGTGGCCGTGTAGAACGTGACAGGCGCGCCACAGTCCCCTCGGCCGCCGCGGCCGGCTCCATGATGTACCCGAAGTAGTAAATGTCACTATTATGTCTCTCATCTTTCCAGAAAGTAACTCATAATGCAATACTAATATGTGACTGACCACTTTTACATGGAAAAGGAGGAATACTAATGTAAACAAACGCACATGTTAGGAGTAACTCAATGCAGCTAACTGTCGATTGAGTAGCACCCTGCAATTTGTAATTTCTAGGACGAGCTACTAGCTTATGTAACACTAAGTATACAAGAAGCTACAAATGAATTTGTGGTAAAATTGTGATCAGTTTGAGAGATAATGGGAACAATAAGGTATGCAGTTAATCAGCTACTCAATGAATTAAAGGTTTAGCTGCCACAGTGTAAGACCTCCAGACTCCTTTCAGTGGGTTTTACCTTTTCCTATGGAAACTTTGGAAGAAATATGAGGTCCGCATTCTTTCAATGAGTGACTCTGCTTTGTGAAACTGGAATAATGAATTTTGAAACCTTTTACTGCCACTTCACGCTCGACATCTTGATACGAAAAAATGAAGCTTGTCAATTCACCTGACGACACCTGCATTTCATTACAAGTTCAAAAACGATCCCAGATGCAAAGAAATACGAGCAGTAGCAGCCGTACACTACAATGGACAGAATGTGTCACAGGGTTTATGTATCCAGTGCCTCACAAAGGGAACATAGTTGAGTACCTTGACAAATCTAGGCACTGTCACTCCTTGAGCCGCCCAATATAAGCGACTATAGTCTTGCCCTCAAATTTATTAATAGTGATGACCGGTTTCAACTAATTTCTTAGTCAGCTTCGGATCAATTTACGTGTTTGTCAATAACTGTATCATCAAAGTACGACTTATAAATGCCAAAAAAGCGGTGCAACATTTAAAGAAACACACGTTGGTTGTTGCACATATATGTTGGTTAAAACGTTTTTGGCGGACAGTAGCTAAAATCAGGCATTGCTGGCAAAAAATTCACAAAATGTGTGTTGTACATAAAACACAGGCTACAAGACACATTTTGTGATTTTTAGAAATGCATGATCTTAGCTACTGTTCGTCAAAAATGTTTTAACCAACATGTGTCGTATACTGGGTGATCAAAAAGTCAGTATAAATTTGAAAACTTAATAAATCACGGAATAATGTAGATAGAGAGGTAAAAACTGACACACATGCTTGGAATGATATGGGGTTTTAATAAAAAGATTAAAACAATGTCTGACAGGTAGCTCTTCATCTGATTAGAAAAGCAATAATTAGCGTCACAAATTAAGACAAAGCAAAGATGATGTTCTTTACAGGAAATGCTCAATATGTTCACCATCATTCCTCAACAATAGCTGTAGTCGAGGAATAATGTTGTGAACAGCACTGTAAAGCATGTAGTCGAGGAATAATGTTGTGAACAGCACTGTAAAGCCTATCTGGAGTTATGGTGAGGCATCCCTAGAGATGTCGGTCGATTACGATACACTTGCGACTGCAGGTAACCCCAAAGCCAATAATCACACGGACTGAGGTCTGGGAACCTGAGAGGCCAAGCATTACGAAAGTGGCGGCTGAGCACACGATCATCACCAAACGATGCGTGCGAGAGACCTGTACGCGTCTAGCAATATGAGGTGGAGCGCCATCCTGCATAAAAATCGTACGTTCCAACAGGTGTTTATCAGCCTGGCTGGGGATGATGCGATTCCGTAGCATATCGGCGTACCTCTCACCCGTTACGCGCTATCTGTCGGACATTTTTTGAACTTTTTTTGTTTGTTTCTTTTTTTGTCTCGCTCTCTCTCTCTCTCTTTTTTTTCTTTTTTTTTTTCTTTTTTTTTTTTTTTTTTTTTTTTTTTTTTTTTAAATAAAACCCCGTGTAATTCCAAGCATGGACGTCAATCTTTACGTCTCTGTCTACATTGTTCCGTGATTTATTAAGTTTTCAAATTTAATCCGACTTTATGATCACCCAGTATGTGCAACAACCAATGTGGTTTTCTTCAAATTTTGGACCACCTTTTGTTGGCATTTATAAGTTGTAATTTTATGATTGGATGGCTGTACTTCCTGTTGGCAGATACAGCTATTGACAAACACGTATATTGATCCGAAGATGATTCAGAAATGTGTTGAAGCCGGTCATCACTATAAATAAATTTGCGGTCAAGACTACAGGTATTGTGTCTACTTAATCAAAAGTATTTAGACCGTCTCCCAGAGAAGTTGTCAAATAACATAAACGACTGTTGTACCTTTCGTGTCGTGTGGACGCTGCTACATTCGCCTGCGCCTGCCGCGCCTGACATTTCCCGCGCAGCGAGTGAGTTATCGCGGCGCTTTTGTTTCACTGTGCGGCAGGCAGTGTCCGCGCGGCCCGGCCTCGCCTTATCTGGCGCAGGTCGGGTCAGAGGCCGCCTCTCCTCTGGAGGGCCCTCCGCCTCCATTGTCCTGCGAGGGGGCCCTCGTGGCCGCTGCACCGCCCTCCACGGCCTGCCTTAACTGAGCACTGCGAGCCGCGGCTGCAGCCAGGCCGATGCACTCACCCTCAATGGAACGTCCGAGGCACGCAGTTTCTGCAAAAGGACGCGGACGAACAATGCCGAGTCGCTAAGTCCCTCTCATTTGCTTCAACTCGGTAAAAAATGCAAACTATTCCCTGTAGTATGAAAACGTAACTTGCATCCATGTATTCTGAAAGAACTGCTGTACAGGTTGGTCGGAAATTCACTTTACAAACTTCTAGGATATGTAGAGGGTAGTGAGTACGCGATTTTTTAAATAGGAAACCATGTCCGGACACATATCGTTTCTCTTCAAGGATAGTTTCAATTCAGATGTGTAACTCGTCAACACGAATTATCTACAGGAGAATGGAAAAGCTGGAAGAAGCTGAACTCGGGGAAGATCAGTTTGGATTCAGGAGGAACGTAGGAACCCGGGAGGCAATACTCACTTTACGTCTTATCTTAGAAGATAGATTAAGGAAAGGCAAACCTACATTTTTAGCTTTGTAGATTTGGAGAAAGCCTTTGACAATGTTGACTGGAATACACTCTTTCAAATTCTGAAGTCAGCAGGGTTAAAATACAGGGAAAGGAGAGTTATTTACAACTTGTACAAAAGCCAGACCGCAGTTATTAGACTCGAAGGGCACGAAAGGGAAGCATCAGTCGGGAATGGAGTAAGACAGAGTTGTAGCCTTTCTCCGATGTCATTCAATTTGTACATCGAGCAGGCGGTGAAGGAAAGCAAGAAAAAATTTGGAATAGGGATTAAAGTTCAGGGGGAAGAAATAAAAACATTGCGTTTTGCTGATGACATAGTAATTCTGTCAGAGACAGCAAAGGACCTAGAAGAGCAGTTGAATGGAATGGACAGTGTGTTGAGGAGAGCGTATAAAATGAACTTTAACAAAAGCAAAACAAAAATAATGAAATGCGGTCTTAGAAAATCAGATGATGCTGAAGGAATTATATTAGGTAACGAAACAATGAAGGTGGTAGATGAGTTTTGTTACTTGCATAGTAAAATAACATGCGATGATCGCAGTACAGATGATATTAAATGCAGACTGGCAATGGGAAGAAAAGCATTTCTGAAAAAGACAAATTTGCTAACATCGAATATTAATTTAAGTGTAAGGAAGTCTTTTCTGAAGGCATTTGTGTGAAGTGTTGCCTTGTACGGGAGTGAAACATGGACGATAAGCAGTGCGGACAGGAAGAGGATAGAGGCTTTTGAAATGAGGTGCTACAGATTGGATCGGTAGAACGCATAACTAATGAAGAGGTACTGAACAGAATTGGTGAGAAAAGGAATTTCTGACATACTCTGACTAAAAGAAGGGATCGCTTGGTAGGACACATTCTTAGACATCGAGGAATCGTAAATTTAGCATTGGAGAGAGGTTTGTGGGGTAAAAATCGCAGAGGGAGACCAAGAGACGTGTATAGTAAGCAGATTCAAGTGGATGTGGGTTGTCGTTCTTATGAGGAGATGAAAAGGCTAGCTCAGGATAGAGTAGGGTGGAGAGCTGCATCAAACCAGTCTTCGGACTGAAGATCATAACAACAACAACTCGTCAACGTCTCTGTCCTGGTATGTATCACGATAGTCACGATGACATAAAATACGTCAACGAATTTAACCACTATGGACTACTTCCTGTGTGTCGTATTGTCGCGTTGAAATAGAAGCATGCTTTGCTTTGAAGGGAGGGCTGTCAAATGAACAGCACTTATACTGAAAGCAGCCTGTTTAATTATGTAAGTAAGACCTCGGGCAGTTAAGGTCTGCAAATACGAGTTAAAACGCCCACTGCTGCTCAAATTTACTTTGCGAGTGCCCTCAGTATTTGCACAACGGAAATTCATCTAACTGTTCACTCTTTAACGGAGGAACCAACGTTTTAACAAACACAAAATCAATGTTAAAAGTGAATGAATAGATAATTAAACATGGGATGGGGAGCATGAACTTATAAGCAGAGGTTTGATACTTTAAATCTTCATCTATTCAATAAAATGAACAAGCAAATAAATATGGGAAGACCAAATTAAGCACACACCTTGTACAATAGTGAATTAAATCATAAAGTTAGTGCCCATAATAAAATTGTTTCTGGCCTTCATGAATATGGAGAGACATGTGAGGAACATTGCAAACACACAAAGGATAGATGAAATCACATTCATTCATTCAAAGCCAGACACACGCATAATTGTTGCGGTACATTACTCATGCAGGAACAGTTCTTAGCAGCAGCAAACGAAGCTTCGGCTGCGTTTTTGATGAGATGGCAGGTGTCTTGAAGCACAAATTTAAAATGACTATGCACTAAACCAACTCATGTTTGGGAAGGCAGCAGCAAACTATTCTTAAGGAATTACATAGAAATTACAACAGAAATTAATTTAGAATCAGCAGGTAAAGCACATGCATGAATTCATGTAGAAGAAAGATAGTATCAGTAAAAGCATGGTTGAAGGCCGAAGTAATGACCATTACGAAAGCATGTGGTGCAATCGGTCATACAAGACAGAAAAGACGGAATCAAACTAGAAAGTCTGAGAAATATTTAGCATACTCGCAGATATAGATGTAACGCGAAAACGTTAGTTAAAAAACGTCAAGAAAATTTAAACATACTAAGTTTACAAAAAAGCTGAAGGCCACACATGAGCATTCTAACTTGAGAAAAAACAGAGACAAAATCATCACTAGAATCAAAATGCAAATACTAAATTTACAACGAATTACTTGAGTTCTGTAAATTAAGATTCACCTCATATAGCGAAAGGATTACTCAAGAAAACTATCACTGATAAACCAAGACTGCCTGATCACAAAGAAAGCAAAGTTCTAACACCGTGCCTTCCCCACAGCCCTAAGGCCACGCCAAAACTTTCCCCACTACACAACGGATCTAGAGGACGCTAAAACCCCATAATGAGCGCGTTCAGAGCATAGTGTCTACCATGCGTCTCCACCTGAGGAAGATAATACCCTCTGAAACCGCCCCCAAGGAGGTCTCTTGTCACCTCTTTCGTCCAAGATTAGGTTGGCACCACACTGAAAAACGGCCACCTCGCCATCTTGTCAAGTAAGCTTGTCTTTGGCCACCCAGCAGACGCCAGCCCAGACGACAAACGAAGCCATACGTTCTTAATTACAGTAAACGAGGCATAAAGCGCGAGGCGGCAACTGAAAGCCATAGCGTGGCAGTCAGTCAATATTAAAAACACATTCCACATTCACATAAACACGTAAGTGCAATCACATGGGTGGAAACATATAAAACATAGGGCATTGGTCATTAATAAACAGAATAAAATAATTAACATACTAATAGACAATCTTAATGTTGCAGAAGCACTTTACGTTAATGTATAACTCAAGATGACCGGCCGCGGTGGCCGAGGGGACTGAGGCGCTCCAGTCACGTTCTGCACGGCCACTACGGTCGGGGGTTCGAATCCCCCCTCGGGCATGGATATTTGTGCCGTCCTTACAATTAGCTAGTTGATAAATAGTTTGTAAGTTTAGGGACTGATGACCCCCTAGTTAAGTCCCATAAGCTATACAAACATTTTAACATTTTTAACTCAAAATTGAACGCGACCACACATTCAGTGGACGTGCTCAAGATTTATTGAGAACTGAAACATACACTCAGCACAGAATGCCTCTCAGCCAGAGACCTCTGCTATTTATACAGAGACAGAATGTAGCAGAAATTAGAAGAATAGTTAACATAATAAACATGTAGAACATTCTGGAAATGTTAAATACAAAGAAATAAATGTTTGTTGGCGGACAGGCTTGAACCGACGACCTTCAGTACCGCAATCGGTGACGCTATCCATTGCGCCACGCCGACTGTTGGATAAATTGCGGTCGTGCGCCACTTTTCCTTCTCCTGAAAAAACAGCGACCCGCTGTTCGGTTCGCTTTGGAGTCAGCTGCAATGTCCTGGAACTTGATCTTGTTGTGGGTCGTCTGTATGGCAATTATGGTGAGTCCTTCCTTTCTGCACGATTACCGACGACACATGTCCCTGTCGTGACTTCATCAGTATCATTATCGTCCTTAGAGTCTTTGAACAAAAAGCCATTTTCGGCTCTCTTCAGGATCGTAGTAAGGCTTCATGCGCAGGACGGGAACAATGTCTCTTCGTTTTTGTCCTTTCGACGACATCCCATAATTCTCGACTTCGTATGTGACGTCTGACAGGCGGCGTATGACAAGATACGGACCAAATTATCGCTTCAATAACTTTTCCGATAGTCCAATTTTCCGTACAGGGGTACAAATCCATACCACATCTCCTGGGCTGTGCACAACAGGTGGGTGCTTGTCGTTATACCGATGACGGTCCTTCTTCTGCGCGTCCAGTATCCGTATGCGAGCCAGCTGTCTTGCTTCTTCGACCCTGGTAATGAGCTGTTTAACATAGTCATCCTGAGTGTCGTCCGGTTGGAACGGGAACAGCGTATCCATTGTCATCTCAGCTTCACGCCCATGGAGTAGGAAAAACGGCGTGAAGCAAAATGTTCAAAAGTTCAAATGCTTGTAAATCTACCGGACCAAACTGCGTTGTCATCACTCTGTAGGTTACAAAATACTTAAACCTAGTTAAACTAATCTAAGGACAACACACATACCCCCCATGTCCCAAGGAGGACTCGAACCTCCGACAGCGAGAAACTGCACGCTCTGAAGCGAGGTGCCTTAGATCGCTCGGCTACTCCATCGAGGCCGGCATGAAGCCTGTGGTGTCTTGTCTTGCGGTGTTATAAGCAAATGTCACTACTGGCAGTATTTATCCCAATTCTTTTGCTCAACATCGACGTACATCGACAGTATATCTGCTAACGGTGAAACGGCAAGCGTAATGAAGATGTGAGAAAAAGATACTGTGTTGTTGTTGTTATGGTCTTCAGTCCGCAGTCTGGTTTAATGCAGCTCTCCAGCTACCCTGTGCTGTGCAAGTCTCTTCATTTGAGAATACGAACGGCAACCTATATCCTTTTGAATCTGCTTACTGTATTCTCACTCTACAACTTTCACCACACACAGTTCTTTCTTATGCCTTGATATCTCAGAATGCGTCCCACCAACCTATCCCTCCTCTTAGTCAGTATATACCGGAAACTCCTATTGAATTTGCTTATTGTATTACTCCCTCGGTCTCCCTCTACCGTGTTTACCCCATACACTGCCATTTAATGCTACATTGACGATTCCTTGATGTCCTGGAATGTATCCAACTGACGTATCCCTTCTCTTACAGTTAGTTAGTTAGGGCATTCCAAAAGATAATTTTGTCCCTAATTCTGTTGAGAACCTCGTGATTATTTGCGTGATGTACCCATCTTATCGTTATAATTCATTTACTACGCAACATTTCAAAAGCTTCATCAGGTTACTTTCCATGGTTTGCACTCCAATACTCTGAGATTTTCAGCTTTCAGTCGATCTTTTTCATAAAATTCTTTATTAGCAAATCACGATTTCGAACAGTAACTGTCCATTATCAATGTTGAAAAGTACAAGAAAAAGTACATGAAAATGTTACATAAGTACCACTTATGACATTATGACAGACATAGCAATGTTTTAGTTAATTATATATACCATGTGTTTAACTGAAGATGTTATTAATATGGATAACTCACACCACGCCAAGTATGACAACTGGACATTTTTACCGTTTCAAATCTACACAAAGACTGTTTCAAAACAAAAGTACGTGACGTCATAGAACATTATTTGGGTATGTGTCCTCTACAGTAAACGATTATAACAGTTTTTATCAACTGAATAAATAAATTAGAGTAGTTACAGATATAAAACAATATGGATTTCATTTATGACAAGTACATAAAAACATCGTAATGTGTAGAACGATTAATTTTAACTGTTTTACTTTTTATGACAACCTTTCATTTTAATTTATTTACACGCACCCATGCCCCAGGGAAGACTCGAACCTCCACGCTCCACGGCGAGCAACCGCGCGCTCCGCAGCGAGACGCTTTAGACCGCTCGCCTAATCCACCGCAGCTTTCTTGTACTTTTTAGTATTGATAACGGCCAGTTGTAGGCTGAAATCATTATTTGCAAAAAAAAAAAAAAAAAAAAAAAAAAGATTGACTGATAGCTGAAAATCTCAGAGGGGTTTCGGATGTATCATCCTGAGATACAGGCCTCAGGCAGTAGCCCTGATCTGCCGGTGGCGCGTTGCGATGCCTTGCCGCCCTCGCCGGCAGCCGCAGTGCGTGTGAAGCCCCCACCACAGCACGCCACACGATCAGGCTGACGGCGTCCACTTTGCCCGCCGATTGGGCCTGCTCGGGCGCACAAACACGGCGGCCAGCGGCGGCCGCTGAAAGGAGGCGCCGACCTGTGAAGATCAGCGAAGGAGCAGGGGGTGTGCGGGGGTCGGAGGGGAGGGCTGGGGCACACGGGGGTGGGAGAGGGTTGTGCGCGAGAAGCCACGAGCCGACGGCATCGCAGGCAGCAAGCAGACCGGCACGCACGACTCTCTCCACACTAACGGAAACACACGCACTAGTCAGGCCTGGTCTGCTAAAGGACCGCCCACCTTAGAAGTTGTTGTGAGTTCGTCTGTCAGAGTCACACGCGAGGTAATTGCACAAAGTGTCTTAATAATCCAGTCAAATAAGCCGAAAAAAGGCGTCAACCTCGGAATGAGAGGTAACAAGCTGAATATTTGCATAAACCTTTGTTTTGGGTGAGCGAGATGGCGCAGTGGTAACACACTGGACTCGCATTCGGAAGGATGGTGGTTCAGATCCTCCTCCGGCCATCCAGATTTAGGTTTTCCGTGATTTTCTTAAATCACTCTAGGCAGATGCCGGGATGGTTCCTTCCAAAGGACACGGCCGGTTTCCTTTCACATCCTTACCCAAACATTCCGAGTGTAAGCTCCGTCTCTAATGACCATGCTGTCGACAGGACGTTAAACTCCAAGCTTCCTTCCTTCCTTTGTTTGGGCATTCTACATGATGTGTCAAACGTCTCATCAAATCTCGTGTCCGCGTCTTAAGATATTAAAGGTCAAAGGACACGAAATTCGGGTTTTCGCAAATATCTCACTTCCTGTGCGTTACATGGTATTTGCATCTCGGATAAAAGTTGTACAGCATGAAATTCCCTACAATTTTTGTTTTAAACATTTTTTGTGCAATTTATCGTTTTTTAGATAGGGCCCGGAGAGTGCACCGGTCACATGGCTCAGACATATAAGACGTAATGCAAGTCAACCGCGAATCCCAGTCAATTGTAGGTAGTTTAAAGTTAATAAATCATTGCAACAATTAAAATAACAAACCTCTGTTCATTATGAATTGTGTTCAATATTTAATAATATTATTCATAAATCAAAAAGATTTGTTTAATAATATTTACTTATTTCTCGAAATTATTAACTTATGAAGCCAAATACTTCAAGTATATTTCAATTATATTCTAATATATCTTAATTATGTTTCATGTAGAAAAGAATACAATTAAGCTATATTAGAACATAATTAAAATATACTTGAAGTATTTGGATTCATAACTTAATAATTTCAAGAAATAAGTAAATATTATTAAACAAATATTTTTGATTTATGAATAATATTATGAAATATTGAACACAATTCATAAAGAACGAAGGTATGTTATTGTAATTGATTTGTAATGATTTATTAACTTTAAACACCCTACGATTGAATGTGATTCGCAACTGACCTCGTATTACGTCTTATATGTCTGAGCGCTGTGAGCTGTGCGTTCTATCTAAAAAACGATGAATTGCACAAAGAAATGTTTAAAACAAAATTTTTAGAGAATTTCATGCTCTACAACTTTTATCGGAGATGCAAATACCACCTAACGCATACGAAGCGAGATTTTTGCGAAAAACTGATTTTCGTGACCTTTGACCTTTAATAACTTAAGACGCCGACACGAGATTTTATGAGACTTTTGACACATCATTTCGAATGCCAAACCAAAGGCTCATGCAAATATTCAGCTTGTTACCTCTCATTCGGAGGTGGAACCCTAATTTGACTGGACTGTAAGGGTATGTTACACGGAGCATATTTGGTCGCTAGTCGCTGACGAATTTGGACACAGCTGCTAAATTCGCTTCGTGTAAACAGGGACAGCGAACAAAGTCGCTGCTCTGAAATACGAGCGTCTAAAGTTAAAGGGAGGGCTACTTTAGACGCTGGTCGCTGGCGGTTTTCGTCGCTTTCAAGTGTTGGTCGCCCCGCGTCATATACAGGAGCGTATAAAGTAGCCACCAGTCGAGTCAAGATGTCGAAGGAAGTAATAAATGCTGGAGCTATGTTTCTCGCAAGAGTCTTAAAACAACATTCTACCATAATCAAAACGGAAAAGTAGGAAAAAAATAAAAGAAAGTGGAATGTGAGGAGGGATAAATATAGTGCTTCTCAAATATTTTGAGAAATTTGATTACAATTCCACTTCATACTTTGTTTGGCGGGAAACAGAACTGTTTGGTATCACCTACCCTCCAAAACAATGTGTCATATACTACGTCACATTTCAATTGCTTTTACGAAGACGCTAGTGTGACGCTAGCGTCTTAAGTCGCTGCGTGTCATTGCGTCAGCGTATTCATTCGCTATTCGCCTATACGCTTAGCGACAACGGACTCCAGCGACTAGAGACCCAATACGCTTCGTGTAAAATATCCTTTACCGATACTTAGGTAAGACACCGAAACAAGAATTGCGTCGGCGGTATTCTACAATAACAATGGATTAGCCATGGTGTTTAAATTTTGCAAGTACGTAATTCATAGGTAGAAAGTACTTAGCGATGGATCCGAATGAAGGTTCACGGCGGAGTATGCTTTTTCTACAGACTGACGAAATCAATATTTTCAGTTCGATCCTCATGAAATTATGCACGTTTGACCTTCAAAACAAGAGAAAGCTCACTGTCTACATAAAAGTTCACACGGTGCATAGGGGAGGGTACCTTGCTATAATATTAACCCTTATCTGCCAATGAAAAACGTTTTCTTTTGATTGATATAGTCTTCAGACACCGTAAGAACGGATTTGAATTATAATTCTTAAAAATCAGTGTACAATTTCTGAAATCAATCCAAATGGAATCATTGGAAAATTGGTTTGACATGTAAGAGCAAAGAATTAACACTTTTCCTTTACCAATTCACATTTCATTTAAGCCAAATATGTATATATTTTACAAAATACACCTTAAATTACGGAAATTAAAATGTTTATTACAATAAAAATCTTTTGGAGTTAATACATGGTAACAATTACTAAATGCAAAAATTAACAAATAGTACATTTCCTTGAGACAATATTGTCTCTTTATACCAAAGATATTAAACACGAGGAGAGGCATGGAATTAAAATTTGTGCTATGGCTGGGATTCGATCCTCGGCCATAGCACAAATTTTAATGTAATGCCTCTCTTTATCTTTACTTACTACATTGCATGAAACTATCTCTAACAGTTTTTAATATTGTTGATAATGTTGCCATGTGGCATTTTTTGCCGTTATATCCCAGCTGGGGTCTTGTGGGTGTACTTGCGCGTCGAATAAAATGATGATGTGGGCAACACAATTCCCAGCCCCCGAGTGGAAGATATCTCCGACCCGACCGGGAGTCGAACCCGAGCCCCTGCGTAGCCGTCTACCACTGGACTACGGAGGTGCACTTTTAACCTTGTTAAAATGAGACTGCATTTATTATACTTTTTTCTGGAATAGGTTTTAATGCGCACTCAACACTGGAAATTTTTTTCCATAACTCAAACTCACCACACTTCACTCTAAATGAACAAACGTACGTAGCAAACAAGCAATTTATAAACAGATTGAATGAAATATTTAAAACTAAATTGTAATTCAACTGTATCACAAACGTTTCATAATACAACATAATAAATATGAAAAACGACATATCTAAATAACTCACCTTGCAGTCAGACTCACATTTCTTACACTGACTAAATAATGTAACATAGTTTACTTGTGATTATCTAATGTTTTATAAATGACAATGCGGAGTCACAATTATATAAAAAAAATTCATTTTCATATCTTGTAATACTTTTCTCCTATTTACATTATTAATACCTTTGTAATTTATTTGCTCTAAAACCTAACTGTGTTGAACATCTTTCTGCTTGTTAGATATAAGCTCTTTGACCAGAAGAGTATTGTGTGAGTTCACATTTCTGTGCAGTGATGACCATACATTGTACTAAAAAGATGGCAAGCAGAATGTAAATAATAGCAAGGAGGTTATCAAAGGAAAGAGTGTTCGCAAAAGTATATAAAAAGTTCGTCACATGGACAATCGTGATTTGGACGCAATATTAAATCTAAATAAACCGCGTTTTCATTTTCATGTCATTTCGCACCTGTAATTGATTTCGTTGTTTTGAATACCACATAATTAGTTTTCAAAAAGTGAACTCACCAGCATGTAATATTCTGAATATTTTAAGCGCATGAAGATTCGCGCAAGCCCGAAACTGGTCGTGTCATAAATAGATAGTAGGATATTTAGTGTGACTGGTAGAGAATTTTATTCTCAAACCTGTATTAGGAACTGTCACGGAGTTCGTACACAACATTCATTCAGAAAACGCTCTAAGTGTCCATAAGTTTGTTTGTGTGTTTGTATTGCGTACAGATCTACACTTTTGTTCCAACGTTGATGAAAGTTTGCACTTTTGACATTCACAATAGGAGGAAGGTCCATTTTTACATATAATTTAGTACCGTGCATGATGGAGGGTAGTTCACTTATGGACTTCTACAGGATCTACAGGTATGAGTTTGATGAAATTTGGCACACTTCACCTTCAAAATAAAATGAAGGATACTGTCTACATAAATTTTCATATGGTACTCGGCGGAGGGGGTACGAAGTTCAGCAAAAATTACAGTTTCATTAACTTCTTCATGATTTTTTTCTCACTTCGAGATTCAAAGCGAGAGGAAGGTCACTGTCTGCATAAAAGATAGTGTGGTGGGTGGAGGAGGGTACTTTACGTACATACTTGGACACCAATCTACATTTTTATTCCCATCTTGAAGAAAATGTGCACACTTGGACTTCAGGACGAGAGGAACACAAAGATAGGACGGGTAAGAAAATGGACTAAGGAGAGTACGGAATAAATCAATACTCAGGCTACGCTAGTATAGAGTTTAAATTCCAGCCGTACGAAGGCTGGCGGGTCACTAATCTACACTACAGGGTCACTAAAATTGCTACACCAAGAAGAAATGCAGATGATATACGGGCATTCATTGGACAAATATATTATACTAGAACTGAAATGTGATTACATTTTCACGAAACAGATCCTGAGAAATCAGAACACAGACCAACCACCTCTACCCATAATGGCGGCCTTGATACGCCTGGAGATTGAGTCAAACAGAGCTTGGATGACGTGAAAAGGTCCAGATGCCTAAGCGGCTTAAACATGATACCACAGTTCATCAAGATTAGTGACTGGCTTATTGTGACGAGCCAGTTGCTCGGCCACCATTGACCAGAAGTTTTCAGTTGGTGAGAGATCTGGAGAATGTGCTGGCCAGTGCAGCAGTCGAACATTTTTCTTATCCAGAAAGGCCCGTACAGGACCTGCAACATGCAGTCGTGATTTATCCTGCTAAAATGTAGGATTTCGCAGGGATCGAATGAAGGATAAAGCCACGGGTCATAACACATCTGAAATGTAACGACCACTGTTCAAAGCGCTGCCGATGCGAATAAGAAGTTATTGAGACGTGTACCAATGGCACCCGATACCATCATGCCGAGTGATACGCCAGTATGGCGATGACTAATACACGCTTCGAATATGCGTTCACCTCGATGTCGCCAAACACGGATGCGACCATCATGATGCTGTAAACAGAACCTGGATTCATCCGAAACAAAGAAGTTTTGCCATTCGTGCACCCAAGTTCGTCGTTGCGTACACCATCGCAGGCGCGTCTGTCTGGGATGCAGCATGAAGGGTAACCGCAGCCATGGTCTCCGAGCTGATAGTCCATGCTGCTGCAAACGTCGTCGAACTGTTCGTGCAGATGGTTGTTGTCTTGCAAACGTCCCCATCTGTTGACTCAGGGATTGAGACGTGGCTGCACGACCCATTACAGCCATGCGGATAAGATGCCTGTCATCTCCACTGGCCGTTGGGATCCAGCACGGCGTTCCGTATTGCCCTCCTGAACGCACCGAGTCCATACTCTGCTAAAAGTCATTGGATCGCGACTAATGCGAGCAGCAATGTTGCGATAAGATAAACCGCAATCGCGATAGGCTGCAATCCGACATTTATCAAAGTCGGAATCGTGGTGGTACGCATTTCTCCTCCTTACACGAGGCATTACAACAACTTTTCATCAGGCAACGCCGGTCTACTGCTGTTTGTGTATGAGAAATCGTTTGGAAATTTTTCTTATGTCAGCACGTTGTATGTGTCGCCACCGCCGCAAACGTTGTGTGAATGCTCTGAAAAGCTAATCATTTGCATATCCTTCTATAGCACGTCATCTTCGTGGTGTAGCAATATTGATGGCAAGAAGAAGAAAATATTTGTAGACATATATGGCCATCAGTCCCTACACTTACAAACTACTTAAACAAATTTAAACCTACAGGACAGCACACACACACACCCAAACCCGAATAGAGACTTGAAGCTATAGCGGGAGCGGCCGCGCAGGCCCTGTCATAGCACCTAGGAGCGCGAAATTGGGAATTAGTACAAAAATAACGTAGACATTCTATACTTGGTATCCAGATTGCAGCATTCACTAGTACCCTTAGTATGTAGAACCTACTACAACCACACAACATAGAGCCTGCCGTATCGGCCGCCCGGCCGATTGTACCGCTCTACAGGTTGCCAACCCGGCAGGCGCCTTAGCATGACGCCATCTCTCAGTTCGCTAAGTTGGAACACTCGATCCAGCAGAGGGCTCCACCCGAGCGATGCTGAGCGTGGATAGAGAGCTTATAAAGGGAGATAGTGTCCAAAACGGTCTGTGGACGCCATGTTTTTACCAGACCGCGCGCGGGAGGTGTACTTACATAGCGACCCAGGTAGAAATGCAGCTCTTTTTAACGACTGGAATAAGCCATCAGTTCCACCCATGACACCAAAGTACATCTTCTAGCTTGCTAATCAGTATGTGGTTAAATAAATGCCATTCATCTATGTTCATACAGGCCTAATAAATTTGTATGGATATAAGTCTCGTGAACCAGTTTCAATGACAGTCCAAAGTTAATACCATATTTTACGATGTTCTGGGAATTTCGACAGTTGGCAGTTGATTAATAAGAAGGAGAAATACTCCGTATTATGTATTTTAAAGAAAATAATGCTATTTTTGAATTTTCTGTCTGAATATCCATCGCCGACATTAGTACATTATTATCGCTTTCCGCCCCAATATTATGCATTTTAAGTGTCCTGTCGATATTATAACATTTGCCTACGTCATTCTGTGGATACTTTTAGGAACAGAGTATCACAAAAAACGGAAAAATACCGATACTATCTCTAGTGAAACAGCAGAAAGGCATTCAAAACAGGTAACTGAATAGTCTCGTCCCCTCCCTCCTCTCTTTCTCACGTCACATCCCATAACCAATTACAGGATTCTGAATAGCCAATGATACACAGTCAAGGGGGAGGTGCCTAGCAATGTTAAAACATACCTTGTAACACGACATATCAAAAACCAGAACCATGAACTAGCAAAAAGCTAGCAAATATTATTTAAAAAATGTTTACCGCTTATCAGATTCGAACTTGCATCTTCACATTATGAATTCAGTACGCAGCCACTACACCGCGCGGGAATTTCACATACAGTAGTTCTATTACTGAATTTCATCAATGCCTTTCTTGCTTTATAAGTCGCCTTTACGGTTCCCACTTTCTCGGTTAATTTTCACTGCCCACTTTTCCCGTATTTCCTCATTCCTTGCGTACACAAGAATTATATAAAAATCTTTACTTCGGTTTTTACAGACAGCAGAGGAAGATGAACAACGAGCCATTTCTCTTGATGAGATTAATGGTTATGTAAAACAACGAGCCATTTCTCTTGATTGCGCTTAATGGTTATGTAAAGCACATTAAACACACTCAGTAAATCACTTCAAACCAATATACAATCTTAAAAATTTCAGCGAAGTTCTAAGGTTATCGTCAAAGACCAACGAACACGTTCATTTACGTAAACAGAAGCAACAAAAGACGTGCAAAAGGCGGAGCAGTGCATACCGTATTACGACCTGTACGTAACTGTACAGTGAAATCGCTGTCAGAAGCTTTTAAGACATTCCACAGTTCAGAAACGCACACTGTAGCTATTCTCACACATGTGAAGCCCGCCAGATCTGGTAAAAACATGGCGTTCTGGGCTGTCAGCCAATCAGGAGCGGTCTGACGCATGGCCACTCTCTCCCTATACTGGCTCTCTAGGCGTGGCTAAGCGTTAGCGGCTTCCGCGTCAGCCGCCATAACTACTTCACACTTTTTTAAGGCCTGCGACATCCGTCAACTGACAGTCACTCATCCGTCGTTGTAGAAAAGCTCAGCCGACCGACCTCCAGCTATTCGGACTAGCAGTAGCGCTTTTGTAGCCTATTGTATTGCGTTGTGGTAACCGACTGAGTTAGAACTGACAAGTAGTGATTGTAATGGCCCTGAACGCCAGATCGGGATAGACTGTTCAGTTGCAGAACAGTAACAAATTTATGTTGACAGCATCTGTGTTCGTTCATAACAGAACCCGTACAGTACAGCAGATTTGTGACGAACAATTTTCACGAAAACTTCTTGCAAAAGTCGCGCTAAAGAAGTACGATCAGTGCATCAACAAAAAGAAAAGATCAGTTCGTAAAATACGAGACGGAGATCTCCAAACGTTCAGTCTTAAAAATACAATAAGCAATACAACCAGGCTGACATTGGAAAGATAGTCAGATCCAATTCCCTTTTCCGAAATTTTATCACTTTTCTTGACAACAGAGGATCCAAGAATCAAGTGAGAAGAGAGGGAGACGGAAGAACAGAAGATGAAGAGTTCCAGGAGGTGTTAAAAAGAATGAAGATGGGCAAAGAAATACAAGATACCTTTTCTGATGAAGTACACGGTCACAAATTACGTAACAATAATCTACAAGAGATGGCCATTATGTAAACAGTTATCGAGAATTGTTCGTAAACTGATGATAACAACATTACCAAAACGCCAGCTTCCACGCACCTATAATCTGCATTCTGTCAGGGAAACAATGACGACAGACGAGAATGGTCCCCTGAAATGCGGATGAACATTAATGATAGCTGCGACTATCAATACTCAGACAGAGTTAGCTCACACTATGTCTCAAAGAATCCACAAGAACTCACTACTACCGATCTATCATATTCTGCCTAAGTCATTTGACAGGAGAAAATGGGTACGTGTATGTCAATCGAACTCGGATACACGAGCAAAACCACCCATATTAACAGCTTCATAAATAATTTTTCCGCAATGTGATACTTTGTTTCATTCTTGTATGATTCATATGACTTATTTTACCTTTTACAGAAAAAAAAGACTACTTTGTGTATATGTCCAGATACTTTTTTGGGTGTTTCTAAGATGTTGATGTATTTTCGAAGGGTTTAAAAAAAAATTTATGTTTTATGCGTTTATGATAACAGATTGGTTATAACATTAATAGCGGAAGTATTTAACAAAATAAGCTATGGACAACTATCTCAGTTTCGAACTTGTGAAGATAATTTAAGCACGTTTCTTCATCTTGTTTAAAAATGACCGAAGTAGACTCACAACTAACGCCCAAATAAATATATAATTTAAAACACATTCACACTGGGATCGCAGCTTCTGCATAATTAAATGTGAAGCTACAATAAGAAAGTATATAGATATAATAAACAGTACACTCCACATCGTCAACGCACGCGTTGGCAATCTAATCTGAAAACAGAGACGTGTAATGGCAACAAGATATATTTCTAAAAGTAATATTTATTGAAAAGAAAAACATAAAAAATTTTTCTTCAACATTAGGTAAGTCTTTAATGTGTAAGGTGACAGAGTAACCAATTTGAAAGGAAATTTTGGCTGAATTTGTTATGATTCTTCACCATTATTAATCTCTAGAAAAATTTACACAGGACAGGAGTATGTAAGGAGTCAAGAATTTCTGACCTCCTTGCATGCCATTTTTATGTGTACAAGCAGAACTGCATCGCTGATCTCATTAATCTGATGCCCCATACATGGTATTTCTATTGGTAATTAGGGACAGTGAAAGAAGCTTGTTAAAGTTTCCGTGAAAGATCACGGGCAATTGAGATCTGCAAATGCAAGTTAAAACGCTCACTGCTGCTCTAAATTACTTTACGAGTGGCCACAGTACCTGCGCAACGGAAATTTATCTAACTGCTCACTCCTTAAGGGAGCAGACAACGTTTTAACAAACACAAAATTAATGTTAAAAATAAATTGAAAATTAAACATTGGATGGGTGTCATGAAATTATAAAGCAGTGGCTTGCTACTTTAAAGCATTATCTATTCAATAAAATGAACAAGCAAACAAATGTGGGGAGACGAAATTAAAACACATTAAAGCACACACCTTGTACAAATGTGAATTAAATCATAAAGTTACTGCCCGTAAATTAAATATGGAGGTAACATGAGAGGAAGTTTGCAAATACACAATGGATAAAGGAAAGCACATTCGTTCACTCACAGACACACAGGTAATGCTTGTGACACTTTACTCATGCGGGAACACTTCATAGCAGCGTCAGTGGAGTTTTGTCAAGATGGTGGATGTCTTCAAGCACAAATTAAAATTAACTATGCACCAAATGAACTCGTGTACGGGGAGGCAGTGGCATACTATCCTTCGAATGTTCGTAAATCTATCGGACCAAACTGTGTGGTCATCAGTCTGTAGCTTACAAACTACTTACACTAAGGTAAACTAACCTAAGGACAACACACACACACACCCATGTCCCAGGGAGGACTGGAACCTCCGACATGGAGCAACCGCACACTCCACAGTGAGGCGCCTTAGACCACTCGGCTACTCCACCGCGGCTATCCTTAAGTACCACGTGGTGTGCGACCATGGTGAATTACATAGAATTTTCATAAAGAAATTAATTTAAGCGAGTAAAGCACATGCCGGAATTCATATAGAAGAAAGCTAGTATCAGTAAGAGCATGGCTGAAGGCCAAAATAATGACTGTTACGAAACCACGTTGTGCAGTCGGCCAATCCAAGATAGGAAAGATGGAATCAACGAAGAAATTTCGAGAAAGAATTTAGCATGCTCATGGGAACAGACACCACACGAAAACGTTAGTCAATAAACAGCAAGGAAATTCAAAAATACTAAGTTTACACAAAGGCGGAAGGCCACACACGTGTATTCTAACTTGAGACAACTGGACACAAAGTCATTACCGGATTGAAAGTACAAATACTAAATTTACACTGAATTGCTAGAGTTCTGTAAACTAAGAAACACTTCGCCTCACATAGCGAAAGAATTACTCAAGAAAACCTATCACAGGTCATGAACAAAGTAAAGATGCAACAGCATGCCATCCCCGCAGCATGATTCGCTGATATACTCACTTCTGTGGTCGCGGGAAGAGTGAAGCCTCAGGCCACGCCAAAAGCCTTCCCCTCCAGACACCGGATGTAGGGCTGGCTCAAAGCGAGCAGATTGCCCCTCACTACCCGAGGAAGATAATATCCTCCTGAGAGGTCTCTTTTATCACCTTTTCCCTCCATGATTATGTTGGTACTACACTAGGAACAGGCCACCTCACTATCTTGCCAAGTAAGCTTGTCTCTGGCCACCCAGCAGATATCAGTGCAGACGACATACGAAGCCATGTGTACTTGACTAAATAAAGTAAAAGAGGCCTAAAGCGCGAGGCGGCGACTGTAAGCCATTGCGCGGCAGTCAGTCAGTATTAAGAGCAACCTTCCACATTCATACGAACACACAAGTTCAAGCAAAGGGGTGGAAACATATATAAATATGGGACATTGATCATTAATAAACAGAATACAAATAATTATTATACTAATAGACAATATTAATGGCGGAGAAACACTTAAGAGTAATGAATAACACAAAATGGAACACACCACACGTTCAAAGGACGGGAGGGCATCTGTAGAAACATAGTAAACTTAAAAATGAAATCACGAGACGCCAGAAGGACGAATCCTGGCTGCGGTAAGCCAAGTGAAAGTAGCTTGTTAAATACTTTATATACGATCTCTAATGCCCGAGATTTTATTAGAAAATTTAACAAGCTAATTTCAACAGTATTTATTTACAAAAGTCATTGCGTCTAAAGATAATACACTTATTACAAGGGTGTCATATAACAGATATTATTCTGCATGGAATGGTATGGAAGCCGTGTTTGTGTTGGAAGAGGTCGCTTGTGGAAAAACAACAGACAACGACGGCCGCGACCCTCACAGCAGGTGACCCAGCGAGAGGCTTTTAAACTGTGACAACAGAAAATGGCATACGTGGTCATTTTTTTTAAATGTTTGTATAGCTTATGGGACTTAACTACGGGGTCATCAGTCCCTAAACTTACAAACTACTTACGAACTAACTAAGACTAAGGGCGGCACAAATATCCATGCCCGAGGGGGGATACGAACCCCCGACCGTAGTGGCCATGCAGACCGTGACTGGAGCGCCTCAGTCCCCTCGGCCACCGCGGCCGGCCATACGCGGTCACAGGATAGCCGCTGTTACTCAATTCACTCCCCTACTCACGTTTACCAGCGAGTAAACACTGATAGATGACACTCAGACACCAACATATTGCATGAGCTGTTAAACCACACTGGCTTGTAAAATTAGCTCTTATTGGTGGAGCGTGAGGTGGGAAAGCAATTGGCGTTTTGCACCGGCATTTCTGATAGGACACCCACAGAGCATTTATTCTAGCACACAGACAGGGGAATAACACGAAACATACGTGCAATTAGCAAGCTACGAAACGGCCCCCTTCCTTCACGGTGTCTGGCCCTCCTAGGACATGAACTCCCCTGTGAACATTCAGTGATCCACTGCTTTTCTGCCTTGTGGCATAAACAGAGGTGTCAAATGTTGAGTTGTGGGCTTCACGTTGTGGCATTCCCTATCCAATCTTCCAGACTACATCCACTCTCGTAACATGTCGAAATTGCTGGAAAATATTCCAAACAGCTGAGTGCTCAAGTTGATATAACCACCGTTAAAGATGGTACATCGAGTATTTTTGGTAGTCGGAAAGCATAATATGTGTCCAATATGCTACTGAGAGATACTTAAGTGATTTAAAGCTGGTCTCGATGTTACCAGGAAAGCTCTCACCTAAGTAGAGGTCCAGATTTTGTGGAAACTGCTGAATTACTGAATGAAAACCTCGAACAATTTTAAAATGATGTTACTTTATTAAGTTTCATCGGCACATCACAACATAAAGAATCTTACCATCTGAGTATTCTATGTTGATCATCTGAATCTCTTTACACACAATGTTTACGAACACAAAGTAGCGTCATATCAGCAGCTTTCATAAACTTCGAGTGACACAGCTTCTCTGAGCAGTCTTGTTTTATAGAAGTGGCAACATGTTATGGTTAACCTTTGAATTTTTGACAACCTAAGACACATATAAATATTTAATTTTAGTATAAAATTAACAAGCATGAACGTTAGAAGCTTTTAAACATAAGGATATAAACAATTAAATTTATGTACTAACAAAATAGCGTAAAATACTGAGTAATTTGCGTGTTCTAATATTTCTTATTAACAGTTGTTTTCTAAAATATTTTATAAAGCCAAAATAAATAAAATTGGATATAGATTGTATCAAATAAAAGTCGAAAAACGAATCTACCCATCACACAATAGGCTTCAAATGCTTTTACGAAATAATTAAGATTACAAAATGTGCGTCATGACAAAATTACAAAATTTTCCTCTACAAGTTGTTATAAGCAAATTTCAATACCTACGAAGTGTCAAAATATCGTAAGTAATGTATTATCATATATGTTATGTGTAGATACGTTGTTCTAATACTTCGTGTCAATCCTCAAGACAATGGAGATTACGCTATTTCATTACTGTTATAAAATGTTTCGCAAGCTAAAATTAAATATTCTGTGCTTTAAATTGCTGGTATCGAACAGTGCAATTGAATTTAATGGTATCGGGTTCTTAACATTTGCTGTTGTTTATTTGTTACGTTATAACCCGTAATTATGAGCAGCGTACAGTTTTGCCCCATGCACAATACTATGTATTTAACGTTTGCAGACAAGAGTGCGAAGGCGGGGCAGTGGGATCGTTTGGTGAACCAGCGTACCCCGACATATTAATTTAAACTACGGAAGTGAGCGGATCTTAAATTTTTCAAGATTAATAGCAAGTTAGAACTGATTCATTTCAGCTACAGATTTAAGTAGACAGATTTTTTGGTAGCATTGCAGATTGGCGTACGCTGCCGCCGCCGACGCAGCAAACGGTATGTTCTGGACTAATGGTAGGCTAGTGTCGTTACTACAAAGTCATTTCCAACAATGGAGCCGACACCAGAACAAACTTATAATGCACTTACCGCTACAGTCTCACACCCTCTGTTGGTACATTTGTCAATTGTAAAGTGAATTGTAGGCAAGTCCTCAATGAATTCTTCTGATAAATTGATATTGTTTGTGGCTTCGAGTACCGACGCGAAACTGTTAAACGGTCGAAGCTTATCCTCTCTTTTTACAATTACTTCAAGTCATTATAAAATTCATTCTTTTTTTGGCATTTCAACTTATTTTAATGCAATAAATTAAAATTAATCTCTCAGTAGAACATGACGTTAATTTTATTGAAGTACTGCTTAATACCACATTCCTGTACCTCGTGAAATCCCTTAGCAATTATTTTTGTTTTATTTTTTTGCTTACAGGAGCGTTCAGTTCATTCCGAGTACAGTTAAGAACCTCTTATCTGTCTTTGATAGAGACGTGCGCTACTGTTGTTGTTGCAAACCTCGACTAACTGTTGCACTTCGAACGGGAACTGTATTACGCACAGGTTCGTGAGATTTTATTACCACACTTTTAGCAAATACGCTACCAGGTTCGTAAATTCGTAGCTTCGACAAAGTCTCACGGATCCTGACGCACATCCGTATTCAATAAATATCTGTAAACATCATCTCGAATGTATATGAGGTAAATGCAAGCAACTCGTATGGAAAAGAGCTCCGTCGCACTTAATGTGATAAGCCAAATACTTACACGGTCAAACACTATTATGTAATGACGCCTTAACCATTCCATTCCCAGTGTTATTCCTCGACAACAACGTAGTGAATGGTGATTCATACCGTATTTTGTGTATCTGTCCTTCTAGTACGACATTTTGCCGTTGGTACTGTGTGTAGCCATTTCTATTTGTCTTGAAGGATGTGTTACGTTGCCCTCTGTACGTGGCTGTGAGTGTGAAGATTATGCTAGCAATATTTATCTGACAGTGTTAGCTATCCACAAAATAACGTCCCAAGTAATAGAATACCTCGATACGAACGTCTGTGTTGTGCATGAAATACATGACATACAAAAACAATGGTTCGATCAAAACTGTTAGAACGCATATTTTGATGTTTGGTGCACTGTATTAATACAGAAATCACTGAATTTTAATTTGTCCAGAGCTGAATTCATAATGTGGGAATGAAAGGATTAATGGGCGTGTGTGCAATTTACGCGTAATGACTAAACGTAATATGTCCCTTAATTACTTCTCTACTTACGGTACAATATTTCTTTATTCGCAGAGAAGTCACCGTCCGCTCTTATGCCAGTTTTTATCTTGTGTTTCTGGTTTGCAATGCACAAATACAGTATTTGGTTTTCTACATACTTACCAGATGTTTTCTCTGCCTTGTCGTCGAAACAAGTGCTTTATAATAGATACAGATAGACGGTGTTATTGTTGCTGACTTGGATTCCTTGTGACTGACACTGTAATCACCCATCATATCATTATGATGCAGGGCAAATGAACATATTACGCTGCATTTATTAGCGGTGTACTGTTATTAAGTTTGTTTAATCGACTCCGGTTAGACCAGATATTAATTTCGTGGTCAAGTAGTGCGATCGTATTGGGCGTCAGTTTTGATTTAACGGGCCATGAACTCGCAATACACTAATACACACACTATTGCCCTAGATATTAGACGCTATCCTGTTTCGGTTTTGCATGAAACATGTGCAAAATTAATTATAGGACGAAATGCATTTCTGTTATGTACAAAATTAAGAGCAACATACGACATTTGGAGATATTCGCAACGTACTGGTTGATTAACGTTGGAGTTAGACGCATTTATCTTAGAGTGCGTCGTGTACATGCCACTTCCGTAAATGCTAATCAGTAATATGAGCTAATCAATGTAAACGCTGTATATTTGTATAAAATCGTCGATTAACTGTAAGATGCAATGTAAATTAAATTCTTTTTGTCCATTTAATGAATTTTGTGGAATTTCTCTTCTTTTCTACTCTCCTTTCACTTCTGTGTATCCATTAGAATACATCCGTTTTCTGCGAAACTGTTGTGAGCGGTAGACTTCTTTTCGTTTCATGCAAACTTTGTTGCAGGTCCCTAACTACTCCGATTTTCCAATTATTGACCCATAAATCTGAGTATTATCACACGTTGTCCTCTCATTATTTATGACGTCATATCTCCTGAGCTATGTGTCGTGCTCTTTTGTTTTTGGGTCAGAAACTTTCTTACGGTGAACAGTTCACCAAAGTTTTGTCAGACGCCACGCCGTCTTCTGTTTGTTTACAAATCACTGCATTTCCATACGCATGTCTATACCTGTTTCATTTGCACTTCAGTGTATGTATGCTAACTGAAAATACCCTTACGCTGAGACAAAACATAACACGGCACAAGTAAATTAATCTCTGCAAAAGTGATTAGCATTCAAACTACATCAGCAAGCGGGTCCGAGGTCACCATCGATATCACAGAGCAACACCAACTAGAGGTTAAGTGCGCCTGCAACTCTCGTTATCGCTTTAAACTCAAGGTAATTGGTGTCACTTTAGCAGATATGAAGGATATCTGGAAGACGTATCTGCAAACCGTACCGTCAAATCACTGAGATTGAATTACGGCGTATCGTTGGCATCAGAGCGTATCGTTGGCAATGAGAATTAATTGTTCACGGTGGCCGTACAACCGGACGAGGTGAGTCAGACCTTAGCGTCCAATAATATAAAAGCCTTCTCACTAGGAGTAAAATTTGTCGCCGTTCTTGTTGACACCGATACCCCTGGAGGAGCCACATAACAACCACACGTTAGCTGAGGTTATATGGAGATGCAGTCTGTTACAGCAAGTTGCAATGCAGGTTATACATCCCGAAAGTACGCAACTTGTTGTTTTTCGTGTGAATCTATTAATCTAAATGGATTTGTTGTGTGTAATTTCATAATCAGGACTCCCGAAGAAAAAAAATTGAAACAAAAACGACCTGCCCGCATGTACACAAACCGAAATGAAGATGCAGTGCTCTTTTTCTCAGCTGAATGAAGAAGCGAGGTTTTTATTGTTGGAAAATGACTTCATACTGTAAGCTCACCACCCTCCGCTTTCCTATCAGTAGCCACCCTGTTCCGGGTATAAAAAGATATTAAAGCAGATCTTAGTGCCCTGATTAAATAAATGACGCGCAACGGAATTCGCCTTACGGAAACTATGGCAACTAAATGGATAGCGGTGGCAATAGGTTACCTCAAGGGATTTGCCTAACATTATTTCCTATCTGAATATTATGCATTCAAACAAGGACGGCGATTTTGTATAGAGAAAGCAGTTTCCCTTTTAAGAAATTTACATTAATTCACAGATCTTGTCGTTACTCAATTAAGCAGGAAATAGTATGGGACATTTCAGCAAAAACATTTGTAATACAATTAATATTTCGTGGAGGGATTAAGAAAGGGACCAAAAGCTTTCACACTCATTGTCTATTGGCTGTATTCCAAAATCGTAGTGCCATGTTGTACTACCCACGTGACGACACACACGTAAATTCAAAGTGCCACAAAGAAAATCCCCACAAAATAATTGATCACACAGAATCTTATGTCACGCATACCTACTACTCACTAGCTAACTGTTGCAGTTACTTTAAATCCGATTGTGTATCTCGGCCCACCATGTCGCATGGTCACTAGCACGTGAATCTAAGTGGACGACAAAACGATAAAAGAAGCCACACGAGATTTCATTAATAAATTGCCTCCACGCACACAGTAGAATCTGAAATCGACAAAGCGAATATCGTTCCACTTCCCATCCTAACTATATTGAAATAAGCCAACTTGGTACACAAGAGATCCGCACATAAACTGAGCCTAATCCGCAAAGAACAGAACTCGTCCTAATTCTTACAAACGCTCCCAAAAATTTAGAAAATGGACTTCTCCTATCTTTGTGCATATACTGAACGATTTCCCTGCTAATCTTTTCCAAATCACACACACACTTCCAAATACATTAGCCTCGGAGACCAACATATCACGTCCGCCCTCAGCCAGCCCAGGAAACATTCTGCCCAAAACTTGCTGCCCTCTAGGCTAACCGCCCTTCCCGTTCAACTTGGTCGGAGCCGTCCTGCAATTGGCCAGTCACCTGACGGGACCATCCTGCCAACTTGCGAATCGTGGAGGAATCGCAAATCACAGACACCTGTCGATCACGTCCCCCCAGGAGACCTCTCTGTCCAATACAGAAATAAAGTTAGCTAACTATGAGCATCTCTGCCTTCCCAGCTGCTGCCTCACACACACACAAAGACAGACACACACACACACACACACACACACACACACACACACACTTGGTAGGATGGGGAGATGGGTGCTGTGGGCGGGGCTCACTTATTACGCCTGTAATTACAATAGTAGTAATAATAATCATTCATTCTTGTCTCCACTGCTCCTAGCACTAGCCCCGAAATGAATGATTAAGGTCGCACAAAAGGTCAAACACAAAAATAAAATTATAAACTAATGTGCACACAACACTGTGGCTTGCATGAAACATGTATAAATTCAAGTGGGTCAATTAGAATGATACTACACTATCGTTTTAATACCATATTTGCAGTTGTGGTGGAAATCAGTTATCAGAAAATCCTAAGTCATGAGTAGCCAAACAAATCAAACTGCTTGTTAACAATAATGTCAACTGCGAAGTGCTTCAAATACCTAGTGCAAAATAATTTCTACTGTGGTCTATCCACAAAATCTTCCTCTGGGGAAGTGGGCAGCCGGTTTAGTTGTATAAGACAATTTGCAGGAAGTGTTACTCAGGCACTGCAGAGAATATTGGTAATTGGCGTAATTTCTTCATAATTTTCTGGAAACGTAAAATCTGATACACCACTTAATATCTGGATGCAGTAAAAATCTGTGTCACCAAATGAAGAAGTCGTCAATTCTTCTTTGCCGATGTCAAATCCAAGGATCCTTGTAATCTTGAAATATTTTGAGAAATAACCAATAGAATTTCGGCTGTTTCTACGGTGTATGTCGATGAATTTTTGTACGTCTCATCAAAGAAAATATATACCTTTTGAGAACTATGTTTACAAGCTCAGAAGTGTACAACTCCGTCTCCAGTGATGGTCTTAATGAAAGGAAAAGTTGGAGGTGCTTTTCGATACGCAAAATCTACATTCGACATGTTCCGATAAGACTAAAACGGGTGACTAATGAGGCACTTTAATTAATCATAGGCCATCCTACAGTCACGATCATTGATAAAACACACTTTGACGGAGTATGGAACGTAAACACATGGCGAAGAGTGGGAGGACTTGGGGGAGGGGGAGGGTTGAGAAGCGAGGTCAGGAGGGACAGTGTGGTGGCACAGAGCCAGGAGGGGGAAAGCAGGATGTCCCAGGAAGGAAGGAGGAGGGGTGGAGGGAGTGGAAAGGATGCCAGACAGTCGGCGAAGAAAGGAGTGTGTAGGAGAGGCGAGAAGGAAGGGAGGGACGGGGCCTCTGGTAGGAAAAGGAGCAGGGACGAAGGTGGAAGGAGGAGCAGGGCGGAGGGCATCATCCACGAGGGGGCGGAGAAGGGTACAGAAGTTACCACATGAAACAATACGGAGAGTTTACTGGTGAAGGCGGGGGGGGGGGGGGTAACTTAGTGTGAGAGACGTGGCTACAAACCAGGATCTGTTAGGAGAGGATGGACGAGTATATTGGGCAGGTCTAGTTATCAGGAGACGTGGCGGTGATGTGCAATGAAGAGGACATCTACATCTACATCTACATCTACATAGATACTCTGCAAATCACATCTAAGTGCCTGGCAGAGGGTTCATTAACCACCTTCATAACTTTTCTCTACCGTTCCATTCTCTAATAGCGCGCGAGAAGAAAGAACACCTAAATCGTTCCGTTTTCGATCTGATTTCTCTTATTTCATTGGGATGGTCATGTCTCCCTAAGTAGGTGGGTGCTAGCAAAATATTTTCACATTCAGAACTAAAAGTCGGTGAGTGAAACTTCGCAAACAGATCACGCCGCAATGAATAACGTCTTTCTTTTCATGATTTCCACCCCAATTCGTGCAACATTTCCGTGACGCTTTCCCCCCCGTAACGTGATAAAACAAAACGAGCTGCCCTTCTCTGAACCTTCTCAATATCTTCCGTCAGTCCCACCTGGTGAGGGTCCCACAAGGGGCAACAGTACTTCAAGAGAGGACGCACAAGTGTGATATAGGCGCTCTCTTTGGTGGAGCTGGTGCATCTTCGAAGCGTTCTGCCGATGAAACGTAACCTTTGGTTCGCCTTCCCCACAATATTTTCTATGTTTTCTCTCCAGTCATGGTTGTTCGTAATTGTAACTCCTAGGTATTTGATAGAACTTACGACCTTAAGGTTTGACTGATTTATCGCGTAACTGAAGTTCAGTGGATTTCTTTTAGTGGTCATGTGTATTACTTCACACTTTTCTTTGTTTAGTGTCAATTGCCAATTTTGGCACAATGTGGAAATTTTGTCTAAATAGCTTTGCAGTTGCTTTTGTTGATTTTGTGTCCCAGCCTCGTCGCCGCTTTTGTGTCTCGTTTCCGTCGTAGGTGTCGGTGGCCGAGTGGAATGAGACCGACACAGGAATAAAGATAGCACTCTGATGCAGGTACGGAGAGGAGCAGCCAGAAACTAGAAACACTAGAGTAAATTAGAATGAGATATATATTGCACAGAATTTATACAATACTTAACTTTTACATAGTACTGCAGAATGTTGGTACATAGTTGAGCTAGAGTCCTGCCTAGTGCCTAACTGATAGCCAAGTCTTCACTGGTGCCTATCTGATTCCGAAGTCTTTACTGGTTGCTATCTCAGTCCCAAGTGACGATGTCGTTCAGCGGTGGCCACGAGCGGAGTTGCAGCAGAGGGCGCTCGTAGCTGTCGTCGTAAGAACGCCGCGCCGTGCGTGCATGGCGGCGCGCGGCGAAAGTAGGTGGCGCGCAAGAAAGACGTTATTCATTGCGGGGTGATCTGTTTGCGAAGTTTCAATCACCGACTTTTAGTTCTGAATGTGAAAATATTTTGCTAGCACTCACCTACTTAGGGAGACATGACCATCCCAATAAAATAAGAGAAATCTGATCGAAAACGGAACGATTGAGGTGTTATTTTTTCCCGCGCGCTATTAGAGAATGGAACGGCAGAGAAAAGTTATGAAAGTGGTTAATGAACCCTCTGCCAGGCAATTGAATGTGATTTTCAGAGTATCTATGTAGATGTAGATAGTCCGTTCTATGTAGATGAATTTACCTGTTTCGAAGCGTTGATGAGTTCTCTACTGTAAGACAAATTTGGTGGGAATATATCTAGCTGTGAAAAGGAAGGTTTCTTCAGAATTTGTTATTTCATGACAATCAAATGAGACATAAATCCTTTCTAAGCTCATCTAGACCATTTGCTATTACGAGATTTCAGTATTTCGGGCAACGGTCAGTGAGGTGCTCCTTGGGTGGTGTCGTCTCTGCTGACTTCGCCGGCAGCGTTCGACAAGCGGCACTCGTCTCGTCGTCGTCTCGTTCCGCTTTGTCCGCTCCCCGCTGTAAGTGAAACCCGTTATTAACGTCGGAGCGGCGCGCAAAGTTTTGCCCTGGAGAGGGCGCCGGGCTTTTGGCGTCTTATTGGAGGCTGCCGTCACCGCGTCACTCAGGAAGTGTCAAAAGTGGGAGGGAGGCAGAACGCTGGGTGGGAGGAGGGAGGAGGTGGAGGTGTTAGATGGGGTGGGGTGGGGGGTGATATCGGGCAGAAAGTGTCGACGCTCGCCGCGCGCGGCTGACGCAGATTGAGAAACTTGGCCGGGCCGCCGCAAAGTGCCGCCAGGAGCGGGGCATGCGGGGCACAGGCATTCATTCCACACGAGCCGCCACCGCTCCACACCAGCCACCAGCCACCGGCCACTTAGTCCCACTCCAGAGAGCGACTGGGGAGAATGTGCCGCAAACGAGGTAGAGGTTTTAATGCTGTCTTACTCTGGCCACACACAGACTGAAGTGGCAAAAGTCTGCACGTTCATCTGTATCAATACTCAGCAACCCAAATCACGGTGTGTGGCGGAGGGTTCATTCTGATCCAGTTACGTAACGTTTGTGGTACAGATGAGCAGCTAATCTTTCCTTATTGGGAACCGCTACTCGTTCACCGTTTTCTTTTATATCTAACTAGCTTATATGCCCGTGCTTCGCAACGGTTGTTAAAGAAGGTCCTGTGTATATCATGGTTCTTTGGGTTCCGGACGTAGGTCAGCAAAAACACAATCATTGTTGGATCTCTCTGTCAATAAACTCAGTTCTCCTAGCCAAGATGTCAAATTTAAGTAGAAGTCATTGTCGAAAACGATGAATCTTCATAAAGTTTTTCGTACTAAGAGTGAAATTAATTTATGTCCGTGCTTCGGAACAATGTAAATTCAATGTTAGATTGTGTTCATAAAGTTACACATTGCAACAGCAGCTGTGCTGAAAGCGGCTGGCAAATTACATTTCTGAAAACGATATTGCATAAGTGCGACTATTGATTTGTAACAGTTTTCACAAACCTCTTCTTGAATAGGAATTTGGACTGAATTCTAAGGCTGTGTGAATCGTGAGACTTCGCGTGAAAGTGCTGGTCATCATGAGATGTGACAACAACGGATGTATCTGATTCGGTAAAATTTTACTTTCTATCCTGGCGTCCTCGTGTTTTTATGTTGGCAACATCAATAACACGATATAAAATCGTTGCGAAGATGACCGAACCACATAAAGTGTAGATAAATACTGCTGTTCCTGCTGTATGCTTGATTTCACGACAAAATATTTGCGAGTCACGCGATTGACTTATGACTATGTCACATGATTCTCGTTATTCAACATCTGTTGCCAACATTATCACAGGAGGCCGCCGGGATATGAGTAGGACTACGTCGCATAGTTTTTCTTGACCCAGCTGTCAAACGATATCACCTTTCACAGCAGAGAGTGTCGCGGCTATATGTATCCGAGATCACTGATTAGCACAGACCAGTGAGCTTACTGGCACAGGCATATCAATATCTATGGCCTAAGAGACATTTATTAATGTATGTCTGTGTTTCCACCACGCTTCCACGACAGTGATCAATGTTCCATGAGTAATTTTATCTTTGAGTCTATTTGGATTTTTACCTTGTTTTGTGTCTCTGTTCATAGTCGGTAACGTGGTTGACGGAAACATGAGATCTATTTTTTTTAAAAAAATGCGTATTTGATATTCCTCGTCGTTATTAAAGTCTGAAAGGACCGCATGGTCTGACGATTGAAAGAATAAACAGATTTCAACTCGTACCTTAAAGTTCGTAAGTCACAGAGTATATAGCTTTTCCTATGAGTATTTATTGCATATTTTGCGAATTTTTGCTCGTCACATTCACCCACTGCCACGCACCGCGACCAGACTTCCTTACTAACATCATTAGACCAAGGGCTATCTACCACCACAACCACGAGTGGGTGGCAGCATGTGGTCATGGAGAAAAGTCTGTCAGCACGTACACACACAAGCCTTTTATATATAGATATAGATTATATTCCACTAACATGTAATAAAAATAGTAACGGACAATAATGTTGTGTTGTTGTGGTCTTCAGTCCGGAGACTGGTTTGATGCAGCTCTCCACGATAACCTATCCTGAGCAAGCCTCTTCATCTCCACATAAGAACGGCAACCTACATCTGTCTGAATCTGCTTAATGTATCCATCTCTTGGTCTTCCTCTGCGGTTTTTACCCCACACACTTCCCTCCAACGCTAAATTCACAATTCCTTGATGTCTAAGAATGTGTCCTACCAATCGATCCCTTCTTTTAGACAAGGTATGCCAGACATTTCTTTTCCCGCCAATTCTGTTCAGTACCTCCTCATTAGTTACGCGATCCACCTACCTAATCTTCAGCATTCTTCTGTAGCACCATATTTCAACAGCCTCAATCCTCTTCCTGTCCGCACTGTTTATCGTCCATGTCTCACTCCCATACAAGGCCACACTCCATACAAATGCCTTCAGAAAGGACTTCCTTAGGCTTAAATATTCGATGTTAACAAATTTCTCTTTTTCAAGAACGCTTTTCTACCCATTGCCATTCTGCATTTTACATCCTCTTAATTGCGACCATCGTTTGTTATTTTATTGCCAAAGTAACAAAATTCATCTACCTCCTTTATTGCTTCGTTACCCAATCTAATTCCTTCAGCATCACCTGATTTTCTTACACTGCACTCCATTACCCTAGTTTTACTCTTGTTAATGTTCATCTTATATGCACCTTTCAACACACTGTCCATTCCGTTTAACTGCTCTTCCAGGTCCTTTGCTGTCTCTGACAGAATTACTATGTCGTCGGAAAAACGCAATGTTTTTAATTCTTCGCCCTGAACTTTAATTCCTTCTCCAAATGTCTCCTTGCTTTCCTTTATAGCTTGCTCAATGTACAAATTGAATAACATTGGAGAAAGGCTACAACCCTGTCTTACTCCCTTTCCAACCACTGCATCCCTTTCATGCCCTTCAACTCTGACAACCGCTGTCTGGTTTTTGTACAAGTTGTAAATAACCTTACGCTCCCTATATTTTACTCCTGCTTGCTTCAGAACTTGAAAGAGTTTATTCCAATCAACATTGTCAAAAGCCTTCTCCAAATCTACAAAAGCTAGATATGTAGGTTTGCCTTTTCTTAATCTATCTTCTACGATAAGCCGTAAAGTGAGTATTGCCTCCCGTGTTCCTACATTTCTCCTGAACCCAAACTGATCTTCCCCGAGGTCGGCTTCTACCAGCTTTTCTATCCTTCTGTATATAATTCGTGTTAATATTTTGCAACCATGACTTATTACAAAAATGTTGTTCAAATGTTTGTTAAGCTTATGGGACTTAACTACAGGGTCATCAGTGCCTATGACTTATTACACTGATGGTTCTGTAGTTTTCACACCTGTCTGCACCTGCTTTCTTTGGAATGGGGATTATAACATTTTTCTTAAAGTCTGAGGGTACTTCACCTAGCTCATACATCTTACACACCAGGTGAAACAATTTTGACATGGCTGGTTCTCCCAGAGACTTCAGTAGCTCTGAGGGAATATCATCTACTCCAGGGGCCTTGTTTCGACTTAGGTCTTTCAGGACTCTGTCAAATTCTTCTCTCAGTACAGTGTCTCCTATTTCATCTTCATCTACATCTTCTTCCCTTCCTACAATATTGTCTCGATGTTCATTTCCTTCATAGAGCCCCTCTATATACTCTTTCCACCTTTCAGCTTTCCCTTCTTTGCTGAGAACTGGTTTTCCATCAGTGTCCTTGATATTCATAGAGCTGTTTTTCTTATCTCCAAATGTTTCTTTTATTTTCCTGTAGGGTGCATCTATTTTTCCCCTATTTATACATTCTTCTATCTCCTTGCATTTGCCTTCTAACCACTCCTGCTTAGCAATTTTGCACTTCCTGCCAATCTCATTTCTTAGTCGTCTGTACACCATTTTGCCTGTTTCATTTACTGCATTTTTATATTTTCTCCTTTCATCGATTAAATTTAATATCTCCTGTGATATCCAAGGATTTTTTGCAGGTCTTGCCTTCCTACCTATTTTGTCCTCTGCTGCCTTCACTATTTCATCTCTCAATTTTACCCATTCCTCCTCTACTGTTTTATTTTCCCCTGCTTCTGTCAATTGTTGCCTAAAGGTCCCTCTGAAATTTTTAAGAACCTCAGGTTCCTTGAATTTATCCAGGTTCCATCTCCTTATTTTCCTACCGTTTTGTAGTTTCTTCAGTTTCAGCCTACAGTTCATAACCAACAAGTTATGGTCAGAGTCTATATGTCGTACAATTTAAAACCTGGTTCCGAAATCTATGTCTTACCATTATAAAATCTATCTGGTATCTCCCGGTGTCTCCTGGTCTCTTCCACGTGTACAACCTTCTTTTGTGATTCTTAAACCATGTGTTTGTTATAACTAAATTATGTTCCGTGCAAAATTCTACCAGGCGGCTTCCTCTTTCATTCCTTTTGCCCAGACCATATTCACCTACTATCTTACCTTCCCTTCCTTGTCCTACTACCGAATTCCAGTCGCCCATAACAATTAAGTTTTCCTCTCCCTTAATTGTCTGAATAATTCCCTTTAGCTCCTCATATATTTCTTCGATTTCCTCATCATCGGCAGAGCTAGTTGTCATATAAACCTGTACTACTGTTGTCGGTGTTGGCTTCGTATCTTTCTTGACAATGATAATGCGATCACTGTGCTGGTCATAGTAGTTTACCCGCATTCCTGTTTTCTTATTCATTATCAATCCTACTCCTGTGATACCTCCAATTGATTTTGTATTTATAATCCTGTACTCACCTGACCAGAAATCCTGTTCATCCTGCCACCGAACTTCACTAATCCCCACTATATCTAACTTCAACCTATCCATTTCCCTTTTTAAATTTTCTAATTTTCCTACTCGATTAAGGGATCTAACATTCCACGCTCCGACCCGTAGAATGCCAGTATTGTCTTTCCTGATGATCACATCCTCCTGAGTAGTCCCCGCCCGGAGATCCGAATGGGGGACTATTTTACCTCCGGAATATTTTACCCGAGAGGAAGCCATCATCATATGTTCATACAGTAGAGCTGCATGTCCTCGGGAAAAATAACGGCTGTAGTTTCCCCTTGCTTTCAGCCGTTCGCAGTAACTGTGTGGCAATGCCACATTAGCTGATGTTACAAGGCCAGCTCAGTCAATCATCCAGACTGTTGCCCCTGTAACTACTGAAAAGGCTGCATACCCTCTTCAGGAACCACACGTTTGTCTGGCCTCTCCACAGATACCCTCCGATGTGGTTGCACCTACGGTACGGCTATCTGTATTGTTGAGGCACGCAAGCCATCCCACCTCGGCAATGTCTGTGGTTCATGGGAGTGGACAATAATATCTGAGATAAAAGTAATGTTGTATCGCATGAATGACTGGGAGACCCCGAAGGGCAGGTTCGTGCCCACAGTTACATTCGTTCGAGAAGTATGAGAACTGTCTACTGAAGTGTGCACGTTTTCACGCAGAGGATTCCGCGCTTCCGGATGCGGTTGCATTAGGGAGATGCTTGTCCAGTGTTGTCCACTGTAAATTGGCCGAGCTGATCTCTACAACTTCACGAAGGTATCTCGGGCCTCCTATTTTTGATTGTCGGGAGTGCATTTGTCTTCCCCTGATAATCGAGTTTTAATCTAGGGCAACGTCCCAGAAATAAATGAAATTTGTCCCAATGCCTCGCTTCCGACCAAGGCTTTCGGGAGGTTTTTCTTGGTTGTAAGGCGTATGACGGAAGTGGCAAGCCCCTTCCACTTACTTCCAACCAGCTGTTAACCCGGCTTTTCCCGGGTGTTTATTTATCCAACACTCTCGTAGTTCACCTCCCGGTCCCACTTCTCCCTGCACGCATCTCTTTCTCACCCATCTCAAATATACCAGTTTTACTTCATAAAACCCTTGTTCTGAGAATAACGAAAACATAATAATAACAATAATAAAAAAGATCTGTGAAATAGGTCGAGCCGTCCTCAAGTTGTGGCGCGAGCACGGTATTTAGGGATCCATTTTTATGTTGCAAAATACCCTCCCTCATGCACACTATGAAACGTAAGGTACACGGTGACTTTCTCTTGTTTTGAAGGTCAAGCGTGCAAAATTTCGTGAAGATCGGAATGAAACTGTAGATTTCCTGAGTCTGTAGGAGAAGCATGCTCCGCCATGCACCTATCACAAAATACGTTCTTAGCTCACAATTTCTACCTATAAACTACATTCCTCCCAAATTTCAGCTTCATAGATGAAGTAATTTACGAGATTTCGTGTTTACTCAGTGAGTGAGTGTCCTTTAGGTTTTATATAGATAGAAATTAAGAGATCACATTGCTTTATTTTGGATGCAATAGCATTAAGGGAGTCTTGCAGACAAAAATAAATAGTAGCATGCAGATATGTAATGCTAACTTGATTTGATATCTACATCTACATCGATACTCTGCAAATCACATTTAAATGCCTGGCAGAGGGTTCATTAACCACCTTCATAACTTTTCTCTACCGTTCCATTCTCTAATAGCGCGTGGGAAGAAAGAACACCTAAATCGTTCCGTTTTCGATCTGATTTCTCTTATTTTATTGGGATGGTCATGTCTCCCTAAGTAGGTGGGTGCTAGCAAAATATTTTCACATTCAGAACTAAAAGTCGGTGATTGAAACTTCGCAAACAGATCACGGAGCAATGAATAACGTCTTTCTTTTAATGATTTCCACCCCAATTCGTGCAACATTTCCGTGACGCTTTTCCCCCCGTAACGTGATAAAACAAAACGAGCTGCCCTTCTCTGAACCTTCTCAATATCTTAGTTCTCAATATCTATGCCCCCATGAGGGTTCTAATGTTTCTAATTTTGCCCTTCTGTTTTTTTTTTTTTTTTTTTTTTTTCGGGATATACAATGGAGGAAGCAATGTACTGTATGACTCCTCGAGATCGGATGCCTTCGAAACTGTGACAGAGGTGCAGCATGTCTCCCTTGCAGCATATACCACTGGAGTTTCCTAATCATCTCTGCCACCCTTTCGATCTCAGTAGATGAGCCTGTAACGAAACGTGGTGTTCTCCGTTGGGTTTCCTTCACAACTCCTATCAAAACTGACGAGCAATACTCAGGCGTCAAGCGAGGAATCTAGCCTACTTCCATCGTTGTCACACTACACTTCTTCAGCATTCTTTCAATGAATCTCAGTATTGCGTATGCCTAACCCACTGTTAATTTTATATGCCAGTTACATTTCAAATCGCTCCTTATATCTGCTCCTAAACTTCCAAATCGTTGCATAGTACGCGGAGGACCCACTGAATTGCCACAACGTTCACCCAAAATTACGCCTCTTGATTTAATCATGTGTGGATTCGTGAAGGCCCGCGTGTATGAGACCAAAGGGGACGATATTCCTACGTTGTGACATTGTGTTCAAATGTTTGTAAATCTATAGTACCAAACTGCGTGGTCATCAGTCCCTAGCATACAAACTACTTAAACTAAGGTAAACTAACAGGACGACACACACACACACACACACACACACACACACACACACACACACACACACACCCATGCCCCAAGGAAGACTGGAACCTCCGACGGCGAGCAACCGTGCGCTCCGCAGCGAGGCGCCTTAGACCGCTCGGCTACTCCACCGCGGCTGTTACTAATGCGATTGTACAATAAAGGAGGAAATGTTACAAAGAACATGGCAAAAAATGGAGCACAGACTATGAATTTAGCCAACAATAACGCTTTGCCTCTTGCGATCGAGACTGTGTTTTTTTTTTTTTTTTTTTTTTTTTTTTTTTTTTTTTTTTTTTTTTTTTTTTTTTACTTCACTAGCTGAACCCCCCGCTGCTTCACATGCGTAGGCTGGTTGGTCTGCACCAGTTGTTTTTTTTTTTTTTTTTTTTTTTTTTTTTTTTCCTGATGAAGAATCCACATCTTAAGTTTCCTAGTTGTGGCTTTAAATTTGAATTAACAGCACCATATTTTTGAAAATCAATTTTTGCATCTGGTATTTCACTCCCTTATTAGTCGAATTTCCAAAAATACCGAAACACAGGTCTTTTAAATTTGAACTCCGAATCCAAATTCGAAAATTTGTAGTTCTAACTTCAAAATTGCCTAAATAGCAACAGATTTTCGAAAAACATCCCCTCTCCTATTTAAACCCCTTCATGGTTGAGTTTCCAAAATTACCTAAACAGGTATTTTTTAACGTCTAACCAACTATATAAATATCAATTTTTGCAGCTCTAGCTTCAAAATTGTATCAATAGTAACGTGTTTTCAAAACAAATTTGTGATCCTATATTTAACCCTCTTACTTGTTGCATTTCCAAACATACTAAAAATCAGGGATTTTTAATCCCTGACCAAGATTCCATATCCGAAGTTTCGTAGTTGTAGCTTAAAATTTGAGTGAACAGCAACATATTTTTGAAAATCAATTTTTTGCGTCACCTATTTTACCCACTTATTTGTCGAATTTCAAAAATGCCGAAACACGTGTCTTTTTAATTCGAACCCTGAATTAAAATCCAAAATTTTGTAGTTCTAGCTTCTAAATTGCCTACATAGCTACGTATTTTCAAAAACGTTTCATCCCCTATTTCACCCCCTTACGGATTGAATATCGAAAAATCGCTTCTTAAATGACGCCTACAGAGTAAGGTCAACACCCTCCACAAATTTCAAGTTTCTATCTTCAGTGGTTTGGGCTGGGCGATGATGAGTCAGTCAGTATATCGGGACACTTCCTTTTATATATATATATATATATATATATATATATATATATATATATATATATAAGAAGAAGAGAAGATTCACGATCGCCGTTTCTCCAGAAATGTATTCTAAAACTATAAATAACGCTTTACCTCAGTTGACGTTTAACTACTAGGAGTCTCCCCTCTCGCGTGAAGATTGTGGTAAAATGTAACGCTGTCGTATACTATAGTCATATTTTTAATAACTCATATTGGTTCAGGAAACATTGATCATGTCGTACACAGCTATTCCTGTTCAGATTGCGTGAATTTATAGTGAGACTGTAAGGAGATGTGTAAAGTTGTGTGTCGATTGCAAAAACGGAAGTTAATATGCCAATAGAAAGCTAGCACTCCCAAGAATAAAATTGTAAAGAAGCTGCTTATGAAGCAAAGATATTATTACTTTCCTGCGTACTTTTATTGTGGTAACCATGTCCAGGCTCGCGCATTTCGTAATATCTACTTCAAAAAATGTTCAAATGTTTGTTAAGCTTATGAGACTTAACTACGGGGTCATCAGTCCCTAAACTTACAAACTACTTATGAACTACTTACGGACTAGGACGGCACAAATATCCATGCCCGAAGGGGGATTCAAACCCCCGACCGTAGTGGCCGTGCTGACCGTGACTGGAGCGCCTCAGTCACCTAATATCTACTTGGCATGTCTGTTGTGTACCTAAAGACCATCTTCATACAAGAAGATATGCAGGACTGAGGAATCTTTAGTGGTAGCTATACAATAGAGATGAGTTAATTCGAAGTGATCAGGACTGGAAGCACTACGAACTATCAAAATTTATGTGCGAAAAAGAAGTAAATCGACCTTCATAGGAATACATGTGTCAAAAGATATGAATTTTTAGCAAAGTGTTTAAATGCGCATTTACATTCGCAGCCTGAAGGTTTTAAACTCTTTTAATTATTTACTTCACGATATAGGATTGATTGCCTTTTTCGGTGAAGACAGAATGTACCTTCAGTTTTTGGTTTATTTTATGACGCTCTGATTGATCAAATGTTCAAATGTTTGTAGAGCTTATGGGACTTAACTACGGTGTCATCAGTCCCTAAACTTACTAACTACTTATGAACTAGCTACAACTAAATACAGCACAAATATCCATGCCCGAGGGGGGATTCGTACCCCCGGCCGTAGTGGCCGTGCAGACCGTGACTGAAGCGCCGCAGCCTCCTCGGCCGGCGCTTTGATTTATTGAGAGACTCGAAATAACGAGTCTGTAATGTAACGAGTTCACTTTACTTTTCATCTCACTTACTTTAACTTTTTAACAATGATATTTTATTCATTTTATTCCACTTTTTATTTATTCTGTTTATTTCCTTGGGTGATAGATTGTTTATATTCTAACTCTTCCAATTTTTTAATGCCAGATGATAGGAATGGTGGATGCGTGATTTGGGTTAATTGGGAGTAACCCACCTGGGAACTTGCTGCTAGGCGCTCGCCGCCACCAGCGAAAAAGCGGGACAGTTTGCCGCCCTGTTGTTGCGGGGGTGGAGGAGGGCAGAAGCCGCCCTGGCCTCACACGGACGTTCCTGGAAGTCGACATCTAAAGCGAAAAGCCGCTGCCAACCCTGGTGGGCAGGGCACGCCTTTATAGCCTTTAGAGGGAGAAAGCCAAGTCCTGTGAAGTTGGCACCCCTTTTTTGGAAAATGTAATTTTTTTCAGAGTTCTAGACAGATATGCAATAGTTCTGGAGTTCTCTGTACAAAATTTAAATAGTTCTGCAAAATTTCGCCGAAAAAATACAAAATATTACCTCAAAATTTAGTTTTTTCAAAATAATTTTTTGCCTATTAGTACAAACATAGTTCTGATCACAGTTCTAAATAGTTCTCAAAGAGTTCTACAGGAAATCCTAATGACATTTTTCTGTGCAGATTATACTTCATGACATAATTGCAATAATGGGGAATCCATTTACACGCTACTGTGAAGTTGGCACCCCTTTTCTCAAAAATGTGCATTTTTTTCAGAGTTCTAGGCAGATATGCAATAGTTCTGGAGTTCTCTGTACAAAATTTAAATAGTTCTGCACAAATTCGCGAAAAAATTACAAAAAACTGCCCGAAAAAAATTCACAATTTTGAATATCTGATAAGCTGTCTTATTTGTGCCCCTTAATCGAGAAATATACGTTTTTCTTAGGCCTTGACAGATTTTCTATCCGCTGCACATTCAATTTGTTGTTTTTACTCCTGAGTGATTACTGCTTATCGTAAACAAGAACTATTGCACATGTCCCTAGAACTCTGCAAAAAGTTTAATTTTTTGAAAAAAAAAAAAAAAAAAAAAAAAAAAAGACGGGTGCAAATTCCACAGTTGCATGTAAATGGATACTCCATTATTGTAATTATCTCATAAAGTATAATCTGCACAGAAAAATGCTATTAGGATTTCCTGTAGAACTCTTTGACAGCTATTTAGAACTGTGATCAGAACTATGTTTGCGCTAATAGGCAAATAATTATTTTTTAAAAACTAAAAAAGGACCAAGTTTGTGGTAATTTTTACTATTTTTCGGCGAAATTCTACAGAACTATTTAAATTTTGTACAGAGAACTCCATAACTATTGCATATCTGCCTAGAACTCTGAAAAAAATTCCCATTTTTGAAAAAAGGGGTGCCAACTTCACAGCTCTCCCACTATTCAGAATTGCGATATTTCACGAAATTCTGCAGAACTATTTACATTTTGTACAGAGAACTCCAGAACTATTGCATATCTGCCTAGAACTCTGAAAAAAATGCACATTTTTGAGAAAAGGGGTGCCAACTACACAGTAGCGTGTAAATGGATTCCCCATTATTGCAATTATGTCATGAAGTGTAATCTGCACAGAAAAATGTCATTGGGATTTCCTGTAGAATTCTTTGAGAACTATTTAGAACTGTGATCAGAACTATGTTTGTACTAATAGGCAAAAAATTATTTTGAAAAAACTAAATTTTGAGGTAATATTTTGTATTTTTTCGGCGAAATTTTGCAGAACTATTTAAATTTTGTACAGAGAACTCCAGAACTATTGCATATCTGTCTAGAACTCTGAAAAAAAATTACATTTTCCAAAAAGGGGTGCCAACTTCACAGGACTAGAAAGCCAGACCTGCAGCATTGTAAACTCTGCGCAGACCCTCACGGTCTGCCGGCGTCCAGGAGGAAGACATTGTCCTGGATCGTAAAGCAGGGACCTTTCCGGGGCCTACCTGCAAACTGAGGGCAATTGTAACTCTGTTCTCGACAGTCTGGAGCCTCACTTTACGATTTTGTTGGCGCCACGTCTGGAGGCGTGGAGTGCCGAGGGTGTTTTTTAGTGGAGGTGGGACGGTGCGTTCGGGACGGGGTTTGGCGCCTATGAAGTGATAAAATAATTTGCTGTTTGCAGATGCTTATCGAGACACACAAAAAATCGTGCTGTTTCTTGGAACTGTGGCCTACGTGCGGCTCATGCTGCGGAAAGTTTAGAGTAGGAGGAGCCTAGTAGCTTAAGCAATAGTAATTTGATATGACTGGCTAGACCATTAGGTCTTCTCTCCTACTGGCTTGACGTCACATGTGGGTGGAGTCTGTGAGCCAGAATTTTGGAAGGGTGTTTTTTGGAGAGATAAGGTGAGTTGCGTGGAGAACTCCGAAGTGTTCGGACCTCTCGATTTGTGTCCAGTTGGTTCGCCAAGTGGCATCCTTCGTTGTACTTAGAATATTTAGTGTGCCCATTGCACACTTTGTGATTACTGTTTGCATTCACATTAATATACTTAGAAACTAGTAAATATTCTGAAGTGGGTGTTGTTCTGAACAAGCTCACTCAGGATAACTCACTGTTTCTCGAAAACCAGCATTCACCACTGGTTTGGAACATTGTTGTATTTCTCCCGTATTTCGAATACTTTTGTGTTTGCCGCGCCGATCGCGTTGATGTTGTTGCATCCGCGATCGCATCCATCAGTCTGCACTACCACCAACGGCCCTTCGACTTCGCCGACGCTGTTCTACTGTATATGGTAAGGTAGCGCCAACGCATCAAGTAGGCGAGAAGATTATTGAATGGTGGGTGATAGGTGGGACGTAGTGTGTGTTTGCGTGGGCGTCATAGTCGATTTTAATCGAGCGTGTCTGTTTCAGTACTTAACCTTCTACTGACTTTTTAATTTTTTTTTCTGATAGGTAATCACACCAAATTTATGACTATAGCCACTCGAGCTTGTACTTTTTCTTCTGGTGTTAAGATTTTGTCCTTTATTCTGTAAAAAGCATTCCGACCATTAGATAAGTTTTGTTTGTGCTATTTCAAGTCATTATTTTTTGTATGACTTTTTTTTCTTTGAAGGAATTGAAAGCTTTTCACGCATGTCGTGTTTTTGATAACTTGTCACATAATTTTTGTTAAATACAGTTACTATTTATGAACTTCGTGTACCTGATTTCAACCACATTTTACATATTTTGGAGGGGTTATCTCTTGTCTAAATGTTCAAATGTTTGTAAATCTATCGGACCAAACTGAGTCGTCATCAGCCCGTAGCTTACAAAAAACTTAAACTAAGGTAAACTAACCTAAGGAAAACACACACACCCATGTCCCAGGGAGGACTCGAACCTCCGGAGGCGAGCAACCGCGCGCTCCGCAGCGGGGCGCCTTAGGCCGATTGGCTATTACAATTCTATTGTCTATGTTAGGTAGGTCAGGGGATTTGTGTGTTTCCAACAACGGTGTATGGAAACACGGAATTTCACAAAATAAATAAATGAGGTTAGACTACTGGTCGCCACTACTTTCAGTTCGGCACAGTAAATTCTCAGTTTCATATTTTCAGTAATTTTTTCTACTTTTTTTTATCAATAAAAATTAGTGGCGACCCTTAAAAAATAATGATTGCAGTCCTGGTGATGTCATATAAACATTTTTTAAATTCAATTATAATTGTAATCGATTCTCTCATTTGCTATTCATTTGCATATTAAACAGCTGCTCATTTATAAAAGGAAAGTGACAGCAACTTTAAAAGAGAAAAAACACAACGACGTCATTCAAGGTGTCACAACAAGTAGAATAGAAACCAGTTTGGAAGTACTTTTAAGGGGGATGTTGATGAAAATGACCAAAAATGTTATGATCCGATTTAATTTTTATTTGTTGCTACAACTGATGGATAATAAGTTCCCAATGTTTCACTGTTGAAATCGCATCAAATGTGCATGAGAATTAATTAAAAGTGTGAAGCGGCCTCCCTGCTACGTCCACGATTTGAAGCAGCACTTTAGAACCAGCTCAGTAACAGCGATTCTGTGTATTACTTTCAACCAGACATGTGCGGGTTGTGTATAGAAGGCCGTGATACATACTATTTGGTTTAATAGATCATCTTTGACTCAAGAATAACAAACTAGTTGCATCGTTTATGACGAAGCATTTTCCCCCCTTGTGATATTGACGGAGATTTATACCAGTGCTAGATTCTTTCTTCATTCAGTTAAGCCACAATAACAAAGAGTGTATAAAAAACTGGATAAACTACATTTGAATAAGTTAGTGAATAGAAGATTTGAGAAACAACAACAAACCAGCAATGAGGTTATGTCGGAAATCAGAACATCTGCTGAAAATGTGAACTCGTCTCGTAGCATCTCCAAGCGAAAGTTTAGTGAGGGGAGTGGTGCATACTACAGTGATGAACTTCGGTTTCTGGTCGATCCTGCACTTCTCAAAAAGTGTGATAATGGCATCACCCAGAATCCAAACGAGTCTCTAAAGTCACTCATATGGAAACTATGCCCTAAAACCACATTTGCATCTGCTAAGGTTGTCAGAATTGCAACTTATGATGCAGTTCTTGTATTTAATGAGGGAACGTTAAGCTAATGAAGGTTTTAGAAAGAATAGGCTTCAAGATAAGAAATTTTACTCAAGACATCCCTAGAAAAATAGATTTACAGCGCGTCTCTTCATCTGAAAAGTCAGTTCAAGATCTGGTAAAGGAAAGAAGACAGACAACAAGAAACCAGAAGAGAAGCCTTGAAGGGAATCACGTCCCAGAATACAAATGTGGTGCCTTCTGAAGAAGCGACATACGGAAAAGTGATAGGTTGAACTTTAAATTGCGTTTTCTTAAAAGGTTGTTTTTTAAAGTTTTTTTTTTTAACCTGCCTCAGATTCTTTGACTGCTAGAATTATGAAATAATAAACGTTCTCTCAAGATCAAAGTTTGGAATTCTGACTGCAAGCTGAGATTTGGGGCAAAGTGGTTGGAATTTTACTTGAATTTAAAATTGTACTTGTGGAATTATAATAAAAAAAATTATAAAAAGTCTTCTTCCTGTCCTATTCTAAGAACCTCATGAGAGAAGCTTGCAACATATATAGAGAAGAAACAGAGAAAGTTTTTTATTAATCTCTTTAATAGTCTCTGAAAAAGGAAACATACATACATTATTAAAAAATAAAAAATAAAAAACTTCAATTTTTTTAAAGTTGAATATATATAATCAAAGGATTTTATATGTAAATGTGTTACTTTCTTGTAAAGCGTAGCACAAAATTTCATTGCTATATTCCAAAACTGTGGATTTGCTTCATTTTTTAAATAGAGTGTGATTTCCAGCAACACCCCTGCTTATAAAATAGTACAGTCGATTTCTACAAACCTGTTCGCCTCACATGTAACCTTTTACGGACTTCTGGTTAGGCATATAGACACGCAAGAGGCTTAATACAGAAAGGAGATCTTGCACTATGTCGAAAAGCTAATGGTTTGTGGTATTATGTAAACTTACCGAAATGTCAACTTAATTACGCAAGTTTAGTTACGGTTTCCTTTCGACCGAAACTACAAGAGGAACCGAATATTTGGATATAGTTTCGGTTTAGGCCGCAATCTTGTTTCCATCGGAATCTATTAGATTTATAATAAAAATTAACCAAAACGCTGCTATATACTAATATTTATTTCAACACAACGGTCCCGTTTAGGCTTACAATGCCATTTTCAAGTGACCTCCGGTATAAATTGGTTGTTATTTAGGTGGAATAGATTATTACGCTATAGTCTAGTATAACAATATAGAGGATTTACATTCACTAACTGTGACATACATATCGACTGTCAAATTCAATTTCGATTTCATATTTTGACAGTTAACAGCCACGATGTCGTATGTTTCTAAACCGTAATAATTGCGGTATTAGAGTTTGTGTCATCTTTGGAAGTATTATGCGTGCTAATAATTTATAGGTGTTAAGAACATGGACTTGTTTTTGTTGTTTTTAGTAAGATGCTCTACGATGTGGTGCAGTTTACATTGTCGTATCTACTCGGTCTCTGAAATAAATGAGGGTTGAATAAGACACCCTGTATATTGAATTACATACTTTCTAAAGTAGCCTATGTTCTTCTTCATCTGTCAACCTATCTCCACACCCAATTTAATCAAAAATGATTTAGTCGTGAAATCGTAAGAGCAGAGCCTCTCTCGTATGTTTATTTATTTATTCGTATCAGAAGCATTAATACTAACAAGGAAAGTACTTGGGCTCGAACAAATATAAATACACGAACATGGTGTGAGAGATAATATGCACTATAATAGATACCATAAAACATGTGAATGATTCATCTTCTACACTAAGACCGTATTCACGAAGATGGGTTCTTCGGAATTTCATCTCAACCAATCTCAATACATTATCAGGATTGATTACCAATCGCCGATCCATCTGACGCTTCACTATACAAATGACGTCACAAAACGCAACTTCAGAGGCACACCGCACAGTCCCTACTGGTCCCGACTGGCGTACCGGCAGCTCAATGTGCAGAGCGGCGTGGCACACGCAGAGGCCTCTAATGGGCGACTGCAGAGTTTTGCAGATGCGGCAGTATCGCTAGTGCAATAAGGGACCTTTACATTATCTCTCACACTATTTTGGTATATTTGTATTTGTTGGAGCCGAGTACTTTCCTTGAAAGTACACATTTAAAAATAAAAATCTAGTACTCGATTGTATACGTTATGTACAACGTCACACTAGTGTCTAGTGTCTATACCACTTTTGTCCAGACGTTGGCGACATCCAGTGCATTTTCTATAGCCTGAAGCAGATCTTGTAGTGTGCATGTTTTGGGGCACCAACTACACTGCAAAAATGGGACGTCGTCTGGACTGCAGGACAGTGACACAATGGGGAGATCGGTGTTGAAACCCCACGTCTGTAGGCTGCTCTTACATCTTGTCACGCCTGCCCGTACTCTGTTCAGTGATCTGAAAGTACTCAATTTTTCCATGTGACAGGTGGTAGTGCTTTAGTAGGTGTCCGCCATTCTTCATAGCGAGTGCAGCTTCCACACCACATGTCAATTCCGGATTGCTAGGTGCCCCTTTAAGAGCCTCTGTTGTTCTGACAAGGAAAGTACTTGGGCTCGAACAAAAACATATACACCAAAATCGTATGAGAGATAATGTAAAGGTCCCTTATAGCACTAGTGATACTCCCGCATCTGCAAAACTCTGCAGTCGTCCGTTAGAGGCCTCTCCGTGTCATGCCGCATTGCACTTTGACCTGTCGGTTCGCCAGTAGGGACGGTGCAGTGCGTCTCCGAAGTTGCATTGTGTAACGTTATTTGTGTGCTGAAGCGTCAGATGGGGTGGCGATTGGTAATCAATCCTGCTAATATATTGCGATTAGTTGAGATGAAGTTACGAAGAACCCTTCTTTGTGAAGATGGTATTAGTGTAGAAGATGAATCATTTGCATGCTTTCTCGTATCTGTTATGGTACAGAAATATGAGTGTAAGTTAAATACTGTTGTAACACTAACACATAATGATGATAATAGGGATGATAACGACGAATAACTCATTGCAAGCGGTAGTGTTACGGTAAGTGCGGGAAGAGCCGATGGAAGCAGTGGCAGTGAATACCAACAGTCTTCTGAGAAGAAGATGACAATACGCTAGAGAACTTGTACGATGAATATTACATAAGTTATAGTGAAGATATCTCCATTACGTACGGCGTCTACAGTTACATCTACAGTGCTATCTGGAGCATGAATGCAGAGTTTTGCATAAAAACGACACCCACCAGCACATTGAGGTGTACGTAGAGATCCTGTAACCAAACGTTCATACATATATGTTTGTTCGAGCCCATGTACTTTCCTTGTGAGTAAACGTTTCCTACATTTGAGTCTTGAAGTAGCTGCCCTGTGTCCATACAGAGGGTGAGCTTGAGATGTTTCCGCCTTCTTATTCTCATTTTTTGTTGCAACCTCCTGCCGGATATCAAGAGGAGCAATACCAGCAAGACGGTACAGTTTGTCTAACGGGGTATGTCTGAGACATCCGGTAATGATGTGACAGGTATCACTGGGAGTAGCGTCTACCTTCCTCGCGTGACATGACTTGTACCCTACTGGAGATGCAGATTGGGCTGCAGTGTAACATAGAGCAATGGAAGAGGTTCTGACGGTACCGGAATGTGTCCCCCAATTAGTGCCCGTCATCTTCCTTATAATACTACTTCTGGCTGCCACTTTTTTCTTGCTATTCGAGTGTGAATCTGACACCTGCTGCTGGTGCCCTTGCTAAGATAGTTGGAATTAAATTTCCACTACTGAACTGAACGTCAGCATTCCAAAATCATTAAAGGTATACAAATAAATCATGAGACCTAATAAACGTTTCTTTTCAGGCCCCACTCTGGTGTAATTTCTCGTGTCTGTACTTAACAGCCATATACAACCGTTCTCTCTTAGAAAACTCTGTACCAAAGGATTGGAAAGTTGCACAGGTCACACCTATATTCAAGAAAGGCAGTGGGAGTAACCCACTAAACTACAGGCCTATTTCATTGACGTCAATTTACAGCAGGGTTTTGGAACATATCCTGTATACAAACATTATGAATTATCTCGAACAGAACGATCTATTGACCCAAGATCAACACGGATTTAGAAAATATCGTTCATGCGGAACACAACTAGCTCTTTATTCACTCGGAGTGATGGGTGCTGTCGACAAGGATTGGCAAATCGATTCCGTATCTCTTGATTTCCAAAAGGCTTTTAACACCGTACGTCACAAACGGCTTTCCATCAAATTGCGTGGTTGTGATATATCGCCCCAAATTTAGATCGGATAGGGGATTTCCTGTCAGAGAGGACATCGTAGTAATCGATGGTAAGGCATCGACTAAAACAGATGTGATATCGGGCGTTCCTCAGGGTAGTGTTATTGGTCCTCTACTGTTCCTTATTTACAGAAACGAATTAGGGAAAAATCTAAGTAGCTCTCTTAGGTTGTTTGCAGATGACGCCGTCATTTACCGTCAAGTAAAGTCATCTGAAGATCAAAACCAGCTGCAGAACGATCTGAATAAGATATCAGTATGATGTAAAAATTGGCAATTGACTCTAAATAATGAGAAGTATGAAGTCGTGCACATGAGTACGAAAAGAAATCCGTTAAATTTTTTTACAACATAAATCAATCAAAAGTGAAGTCCGTAAACTCCACAAAATACCTAGGAATTACTATTACTTCAGACTTAGAGTGGAAAGGACAAGTAGATAATGTCGTAGGAAAGGCGAACCAGAGACTGCGTTTTATTGGCAGAACCCTTAAAAGATGCAACAGAACTACAAAAGAAACTGCATAATCTACGCTTGTCCGTCCATTTTTGGGGTATTGCTGCCCAGTATGGGATCCTTGTCAGGTGGGTTTCACGGAGGACATCGTTTCGTATTGTCACGATACAGGGGAGACAGCGTTACGGAAATGATACAGGATCTGGGATGGGATGGGAATCATTACAACAAAGGCGCTTATCGCTGAGGCGTGGACTACTTACGAAGCTCCAATAGCCAACATTCTCCTCTAAATGTGAAAATATATTGTTGACTGCCACTTAAATAGGTAGAAATGATCATCAGAATGAAATACGAGGAATCAGAGCTCGAACGGAGAGATTTAGGTGTTCTTTCTTCCCGCGCGCTATTCGAGAATGGAATGGGAGATAAATAGTATAATGGTGGTTCGATGAACCCGCTGACAGGCACATAAATGTGATTTGCAGAGTATCCCATGTAAATGTAGATGTAGTATGGATTCTTCCTGAAACTCACTGTATTTTACCAGAAGATATGAGTTGATCGGCCGGCCTCTGTTGGGGAACCTGCTGTTCAGGAGTGCCTCGGCGCCTGAGATAAGCTGACGCGGCATCGACAGCTGTGCAGAGCGGCCTGAATACTGTGTCAGGGCGCGGGTACGCGTCCACCACTGTGCTGCTTTCAGACTGGGCTGGCGGCCTTTCACGTCGACACCGCCGCGCCGACAGCTGTGCGCTCCATGGCGGTCAAACACTGCCGGCCACACCTGATCCGGCGCCACGTCCAACTATGCACGTCGCTGGACTCTTAAGAGCTGTCTGGCGAGGGCTCGAGATAATGCACGAGCATCTAGGCGGACTGCGATACCAATCTACTGTGCATCACGAAAGTATTCGACCTCCCTCACTGTTCTTGAAAGGTAATGTTCTCTTTCGCACATTTGAGGCCCACGAGAAGCAATTGTCGGTCCTGTCCCCATGTCCCACTCAACTCTTTCATCCCAGATATCTCTAAAAGTACAAGAGATATTGAAAAACGACTTTCAAAGTCATGAACATACGGTATGAGCTTATAAACGTTGGTACTTTTGTTTTCACTGCTGCCTGCATTTAGACCCGCTGTCTGTATATAATATAGCGGGCCGGATTCACCACAGGTGGTCTCTTAGCCGTCACACTTGTCCAGGCATAATCATATAAATTCATCAATATTTTCTAATTATACAATACCAACACAATTTTTATTTTGTTTTATTTTTGTTTTTATTAACATGGACCAGTGTGCCGTTGCCCGTGTCACACCACGTGGAGGTGGACCACTTGCTGTGGGAATTGGCAGTCATGTTTACTGTCGCAGCATTATTAACTTTTAAAAAGAAAAGACAATTTACAAAATAATAGTCATAATAATAAAATACAGTTAGTCACAATAATAAAAAAGAAAACAAAAAATACACTACACTACATTATAACAATTGAGGCGACTGTCGTTAATTCGAGGGCCGGTACTTTTAACCCGCGCACCGCACACTGGGGTCCTAGGGACCCCAGCGTAATTTGTGTTGTGTCTTACAAAACGTACGTTGGTTAAAAGTTTTTGAAACTTGGTGTATATTAGGTTGGTAACACTGCCTATACGTACATGATGTTAACTGAAACATTCGCATTGTTGTTGCGCTAGTGTCAAGCTGTAATGATTGCTGAACGGCCGTGGGGTCTTGATTACCCCAGTGTGCATTCCGTGTAGCTCATTTATGCAGACTGAAAATAAAAGCTGGGTAAGTATACAATACTGAAATACATATTGTGAGTGACATTACTTTTTCCTTTCAATGTAGCCCTACATTGTTTTATTTTACATTATTTTTCAGCGACAATGACTAAACGACTAATAACATATGACGATATATATAATGCACTTATGGACGAGGGAGACGATTCATTTGGAGCCCCAGATTATGATGATAATCCTGATTTTGTCGAAATACAGGAACCATCAAGTACGGAAGAAGTGGAGAGGACGATGATGTTAAGTCAAGGTAGTTCTTCCAACTATAAAACATCCTTCTAGGTAAGAATGGCTGTAAATGGTCTTCAGCTGCATGATCTAAGAGAGGAAGAACTAAATGCAGAAATTTAGTTACTCACCTTCCAGGACCGAAGGGTCAAGCAAGGTCTATTTTTAGTCCAATTGAAGCATGGCAGTTGTTAGTGACAGATGAAATGCAGGACATGATTGTCACCTACAAAAACGACGAAATTACTCGCAAAAGTTCTTCAATTGGAAATCAGGAAAGTTACCATAACACTACAAATATTGTGGAACTAAGAGCTGCCATTGGACTCTGGTATCTCTGTGGTGTAAACTAGGCTGCTCACACCAATTTAGAAGAACTTTGGTCACCTAAATTTGGTAATGCCCTGTTTCGCGCTACAATGTCTCAAAGGCGATTTCAGTTTTTTACTAGGTGTCTACGATTTGATGACAAAGCAACCCGCATGCAAAGAAAACAAGAAGACAAATTTGCACCCATTCGGGATGTCTGGACTAAATTTCTTGATAACTGCAAATCCCTATACACCCCTTATGAATACTGTGCAATAGACGAGCAGCTAATGGGTTTCCGTGGCAGATGCCCAGTCATAATATACATGTCTTCAAAGCCGGACAAATATGGAGTTAAGATTTTGATGTTGAATGATTCCAAGACTCCATATATTGGCAAGGAAGTAACAGAAAAAAATGAAGCTGCCCCATCTTATTATGTGAGAAAGTTATCAGAACCCATTCATGGCACTAATAGGAACCTGACTGTTGACAAATGGTTTTCGTCAGTTCCTCTTTATCAGACAATGATTGAAAACTTTGGTTTGACAATGTTGGGAACTATAAGAAAAAGTAAACCTGAAATACCACAATCAGTTTTACGTTCTCAAAAAGTCGGAAAAACACAATTTGCCTTTGATGAGAATAAGACGCTACTGTCATATGTCCCACAGAAGAATAAAGTTTTACTCTTGCTGTCTACCATGTACTACTCAAACGACATCGACGAAACAACCGGAAAGCCTGAAGTGATATCACATAATAAAACAAAAGGTGGTACTGACACTTTTGATCAGTTGTGCAAAACTTACACCACTGCATGTGCAACAAGAAGATGGCCTGTGAGGGTTTCCTGTGGCATTTTGGATCATAGTGGGATAAACGCCATGGTTCTGTTTACCCTTTCCAGCACTGAAGTGAAGAAGCCACGAAGAAAATTTCTGCATGAACTGGCATGAAACTTAATTGCGCCTCACCTAAGAGCTAGATTGGTTGTACCTACACTACGAAGGAGTGTGAAGAGTAATGCAGAAGAAATATTGGAAATAGATACTGTGGCACCAGACAGACCAGAACCTCTAACCAGCAAAGTGAGATGTTCACTATATTCGAGAAAAAGGGACAGAAAAACCAAAATGTATTGCCAGGATTGTAAAAGAGTGATCTGTGATGAACATAGAGCCATAATTTGTACCGAGTGTGATCACTGACAATGTAACTGGTGACTTTTATATTAGTTACAGTTTTTGACTTGATTCTAATATACAATATTTTCATCTTTCTTATACGTTTTTGCACAAATATGCTACAATAGTAATTCTGTAAACATCGTATGCCAAAATATCCTGTAAACATCAAATAAGCCATTATATTATATTACTTTGTACATTGAAGTTCAGACTCAGGTTGAATTTATACATTATGTTGAAGTGTAACATGTACCACATTTGTAAATACCATATGTTACTCATTGTAATAACTAAATAAAGTCATTAAGAGATTCTGTTGCATTATATACTTTCAAATTCAAGAAAGCTAAGCATATAAAAATACAAAACATTTTTATTAGTAATACTATGCACATTTTATAAATACCATTCGTGACTGATAGTTGCAATAATAAAAAATCACTACAGGGAACTAAATAGTTATTTACAGCGTTCCAGATTCATAAGACATCCCAATATTTATCTTAATGAGCTTGGAACACTTGATATATGATAAAATTTTTCGTTGAAGATAATACTTCTTTACGTTTTAGACCGTCCCATAATACCTACGTTTATAAGCCCCGAACATATGTTCATGACTTTGAAAGTCGTTTTTCAATATCTCTTGTACTTTCAGAGATATCTGGGGTGAAAGAGTTGATTCGGACACCCTGTATATGCATTTTTCCAGTCTTATATTGTAAACTCGAAAAAGTTTTCATCTTCAAGTATCCATGAAAACAGTTTAGAAATAATGAAACAGTAAATCAGAGAAATGTGCATAAAGCATAAAATCTTAAGCGTAGTATCAAAGAAAGAAAAGTAGTAATAAAATACAAATGATGCATAACATTAATTAAATTCAAAACTTGATTATAACAACATTTATTGATACTTGTGATGGAAAACTTTTTGCGTCTCATTGATTACGACTTCATATCTCATGAACTACATGTCTCAGGTAGTTTTATCCCGACAGCGATTGTTGCCTGATAGTAAGCAATATGATCAAAATATCCACGGATGTACTGCCGGTCTATAGTGTGCCCGTTGGACACTATAGACCGGCAGTACACCCGTGGATATTTTGATCATCAAATACGCCGGGAGAAACTGAAGAATCACAGTAAGCAATATGTTTACCAAGTTTAGCTGAAATCGGTCTATTATTTTAGGAACACATATAGAAAAATAGCTCATGATATAGTAGTTATTCGTAAATTTCGTTATTTACAACATCATATCTCCAGAAATATATCTCGTACTATGAAGTAAATTGAAAGATACAATCAGGTATTTATGTGCCACATATCTGTAAAATCTGTCGTGAATGGTGTTATCATTAAAGATTCAATAAATCGAAAACTCAAGCGCGATGATTCCGTTTTTGAAGAACCAAACTGTTTATGACTTCTATCTCATAAACTATATGTCGATCTGTGATATAGTATCGAAGGTACATTCAGTGGCATGCATGTGTTCTGCCTATGAATTTTATCGCAAATACCATTTACAGTATAGAAGTAATAAATGTAACGTCATGCCAAATACCGTAGATACATGACGTACATCGGTGAAGAAGTAAGCGATAAACTTTTTTCCTTCCATCATTTTGTTAGGAATGTCAGCGAGAAAAAGTTGCCTAAAGATTTTAAATTAAGTTCAAAGTTTGTTGCAAGTGCTCTCATTGTCAAATACTTGATGAATAAAATCACACTACCACGCGACGAAAGATGGGTCAGTTTTAATTGAATATGACATGATATAGTATGATTTATGTAATGTAGGTGGTTTTTGCTACCATAGAAAATGATTCCTGACCGTAAATAATATTAATACCAAATTTTATTGAAATCGGTTCATTAGTTTAGGAGTAGATGTCGAACATACCCACATACGCAGATACAAACATACAGCCAACTTTTAAAATGTATATATAGATATATGCGGTATAAGACACCAAGTGTACAAGTAAAAAAGTACTGGTTAGCGAACCGAACCTTGTCGCAGACCATTATTCATTTTTGCGGAATTGACTTCTGCTGCTTTCAGAGTACACTCGGAACAGAATATTTTCTACAAGAGTTAATATCAGTCTTGATTCTCATTGCACTAACTTTACAGAAGCGGAATATGTTCTCAAACAAGACATCATACTGCCAAGATATTGCTCTTGAAACTGAACGCTGACAAAACGGAAGTAACAGCATTTCACTTGGGCAATAGGCTCTCAAAATACCAACCCAGAGTAGATTTTAGAGGTAAAGCATTAAGGTACAACGACAGCCCTTCAGATTTGGGAGTGACAATGGAAAGGACTTTAACATACAAAACCCACTTACGTAAAACAGCTGAAAAACTGAGCAGCTGTAATATTCTACTTCTGTACCTATCTGGGACATCATGGAGAGCTGACGCCAATACGTTGAAAAGAATTTCTCTAGAACTTTTTATTTTGTTCAGCACTGTTCTGCGGTATGGTTAAACAGCTGCTACACTCTCCATGTGGACGTTCAGTTGCGTTACACAAAGTAAATCGAAACTGAAACATTACTTTCTCTTCCAGTTTAATCGCTGCCAGTGTTGAATAACATACTACCTCCTCACATAAGAAGACAAAATCATCTTTTTCATCTGTGGGCAATAATACTGAAGAACAATTCATTAGAATGTGAACCAACTAAAATCATCCAGTCTGAAGTCTCGCAAATCAGCATATAAATCTGCCAGGGAATTGCTGAACAATTTCAATCCTAAAGACAACTTTCGGAATGAATAGACAGTTTCTATCCCAACAGTGAAGTTCAATGGATTTTTTGTGCCTAGATGTACCTGGAGCAGGCTTAATCCTATTACATGTGGCGTTGGAAGAACAGCCTCTATTCTTCATACATGGGGCTGGATTGCCTGCACATTTCGTGAGTGTGCAGACATACCACAAACAATGCAACACGTAGTGGTGGATTGTCCCCTTCGAGCTTTCCCTAGAAATGTAGAAGAGCTGAAACTGGTTACCCCCATAGCTATGGAGCGTTATTTTGTAATTTAATGCATGATCCGCTAAATAATAACAGGACACCACAATATACGTGGCGATGCTACGTGTACACTGAGCAGGCTCATTCTGTGCTGCGGTTCCGTGTTCTTAACCCACATGGAGCACTGTACGTTGGGTCGGAAACAATACGTCACTTGAAGAGGACATTCCGAAAGACAGATTTCCGAATTTTTACAAATTACTAAGAGTACTGTACATGTGTTTATAGCAAGATTCAACAGAAAAGATAGAATTGCAGATAAACGAAAAGCAGGACAACCAAAGGAGGAAATGAGAAGAAACCGAAGTAATATGAAAAATTAAAACAAATCCGAGGTTGATGGCAAAACAATTGCTGCCGCAGCGCAGCAGTAATATGGAAAAGACGTGCAGCCTTATACAGTCCGTCGAATTATCACACGAGAAGGCTGTAACGTAAGCACTGAAAAGCCTATGATAAAAGAGAGGAACAGAAAGAAACGACTGGACTTCGCCAAGCAGCCCATAAGTAATAGTGTCAGTTGGTGGGACGAAGTAATTTTTGTTGGTGAATGTCAAGTGCAGATGTTCTCCTCAAACGGAAGACCTATGATCTGGACAAAACAACGTGAAGAATTTCAGTCCAAGTATCTGAAACCCACAGTTCAATATAGTTGTGGAGGTGTCATAATTTGGGGTTTCATGTCCTCATCTGGGAGAGGCGAATTACCATTCATTGAAGGTACAAGCATAAGTATGTGAACGTCCTCAAAGATACCTTACCGCAGTGTGCTACAAGTTTCAGGCTTTTGCGGAAGTTTAAACTGTATCAAGACAATGATCCGAAGAATAAAGCGCATATTGTGAGACTATGGGCACTGCATAAAGTTTGGATACCTCTCCTCATACCAGTCAACATGACGAAAGGCAAAAAAATTAAGGAAAATAAATCATAAGAATAATTAAAATCAGAAATAACGCAACCAAAATATGAATCTAAAATACTAATAAATAAAGTTAATAATTTAAAATGTCGAGGCAAAACAAGTCCATGCTTCATCCCAATAGAAAATCTTTGGAGTGAATTGAAATGGAAAGTACGACAAATGCCAGAGATATCAAAACCAGCTTTAAAGTCATAAGTCCTGTATGGTAATCCAGCATGCATGGTGGTTCGGAAACAGCAACGTATTTAGTATTTATATTAACAATTTCAATACTGCCAAAGTTGCAAATTGCTAGTTTTTATATTGATGACTAGATTCGGGCCAGCCTGAGCCCATTATCGAGTCGACGTAAGAGATAAAAACACATAGTAGAAACTCTAAAATTATCTTCCATATCATGACCATCCTTTTCTTTTGACTTAAGAACAGAATTTTTACAATACTAATACATACCTACCAAGTCAGTGACATCTACAACACACATATCACAAAATTAACAGGAAATGAAACATTTTTTCTCTTAAGGCGTATCATGAAATTTACTGAACAAAATATATTATTCTATACACAATGGTACTATTAGTAGACGGCTGGTTTGATAGAGCGTTATAAATTTTGTTCTGTGAATTTCATTATACGCCTTTAGAGGAATAATATTACATTTTCTGTAAATATGGTGATATGTTTTATGTAGCGGGTGCTGTGTGGCGTGGACTGGGCGGTTTTTTTAGGTTAGAGGGCCTCGGGAATACACAAAATGGGTTTCAGTCTCAAAGGGGGCAGGTCAGACACAGGAAGAAAGCAGATGTAGAAACCATTGGTATAACAATTGTAAATTGTCGTAGCTGTATTGGGAAAGTTCCAGACCTCCAAGCGCTGATAGAAAGTACTGAGGCACATATCGTTATAGGTTCTGAAAGCTGGCTGACGCCTGAGATAAGTTCGGCCGAAATTTTTTCAAAGGGCCAAATGGTCTTCAGAAAGGACAGAATAAATAAAAAGGGAGGGTGGTGTTTTTATTGCAGTTACAAACGGTTTATCCTGCAGCGAAATTGAGACAGATACTTCTTGTGAGTTGGTCTGGGTAGAGGTTATACCTGACAACCGGAATAAATTAATAATTTGATCTTTCTATCGGCCCCCTAACTCAGACGATGCGGTTGCCAAAATGTTCAAAGAAAGCTTGAATCACATTTCAAATAGATATCCGAAGCATACTGTTATAATCGGTGGCGACTTTAATTTACCCTCGATATGTTGGCATAATTACGTACACAAAACCGACGGCAAATATAAAACATCGTCCGAACTAGTTCTGAATGCTTTTTCTGAAAACTACTTCGAACAGTTAGTTCAGGAAACCACTAGAATAGTAAGTGGTTGCGAAAATACCCTTGATCTCCTCCAGTACTCAATTCAAGAACAGATGCCAGCATGCGAAACTTAGAAGTAGATGTTCCTGGAGTAGTAAAACAACTTAAGTCACTAAACAAAAACAAATCTTCCGGGCCAGATTGTATACCAACTAGATTCCTCTCAGAGTATGCTGATGCAATAGCTCCGTACTTAGCTATAATTTACAACCGATTACTCAGCGAAAGTTCTGTACCCAAAGACTGGAAAGTTGCCCAAGTTACTCCAATATTCAAGAAAGGCAATAGGAGTGATCCCCAAAATTACTGGCCTATCTCACTGACGTCGATTTGCAGTAGGATTTTGGAACATATACTTTGTTCGAATATTATGTACTACCTCGAAGAGAACGACCTATTAACCAATAGTCAACACGGATTTTTAAGTATCGTTCTTGCGAAACACAGCTTGCCCTTTATTCACATGAAGTGTTAAGTGCCATCGACAAGAGATCTCAAATCTATTCCATATTTCTGTATTTCCGGAAGGCTTTTGATACTGTACCCCACAAGCGGCTTCTAATGAAATTGCGTGCTTATGGAATATCTTCCCAATTGTGTGATTTGATTCCCGATTTCCTATCAGAAAGGACACAGTTCGTTGTAATTGACGGTAAGTCATCGAGTAAAACAGAAGTGATATCTGGGGTTCCACAGGGAAGCGTTATAGGTCCCCTACTCTTCCTCGTGTTTATAAACGATTTAGGAGACAATCTGAATAGCTCCCTTAGACTGTTCGCGGATGATGCTGTCGTTTATCGGTTAGTGAAGTCAACAGAGGATCAAAAGCAACTGCAAAGCGATTTAGACAAAATTTCTACTTGGTGCGAAAATTGGCAATTGACACTAAATAAAGAAATGTGTGAAGTAATACACATGACCACTAAAAGAAATCCACTGAACTTCAATTACGCGATAAATCAGTCAAACCTTATAGTCGTAAATTCTACCAAATACCTAGGAGTTACAATTACGAACAACTTTGACTGGAGAGAACACATGGAAAATATTCTGGGAAAGGCGAATCAAAGGTCACGTTTCATTGGCAGAACGCATCGAAGATGAACCAGCTCCACAAAAGAGACTGCCTACATCACACTTGTGCGTCCTCTCCTGGAGTACTGTTGCCCCTTGTGGGACCCTCACCAGGTGAGACTGACGGAAGATATTGCGGAGGTTCAGAGAAGGGCAGATCGTTTTGTTTCATCACGTTACGGGTGGGGGGGGGGGGGAAGCTTCACGGAAATGTTGCACGAATTGGGGTGGAAATCATTAAAAGAAAGACGTTATTCATTGTGGCGTGATCTGTTTGCGAAGTTTCAATCACCGATTTTTACTTATGAATGTGAAAATATTTTACTAGCACCCATCTACTTAGGGAGACATGACCATGCCAATAAAATAAGAGAAATCAGATCGAAAACGGAACGATTTAGGTGTTCTTTCTTCCCGCGCGCTATTAGAAAATGGAACGGTAGAGAAAAGTTATGAAAGTGGTTAATGAACCCTCTGCCAGGCACTTAAATGTGATTTGCAGAGTAACCATTACGTAAATTTTTATTCATCTTCGCATATCTACCAAATGTTATGGGTTCTCCTCCATGTAACGTTCGCAAATAAGAGCTGCCAGTTCCCAACGATCCTCCTCCACTCTATCTCCCTTGACACAAATCAGTTGCTTCTTTGCTTCCTACAGATATGCGTGGAAGGATGTAGATTTTCCTTTCGTATTCCTCATTGTAAATGGTCGTACAGCATATTCTACAGTTCCAGTAGAACCTCTTCTACTTTCTAGAAGATCAGCAACAAATCGCCCTACTCACTACCCTAGAACAACAGCCATGTATTTAACTCACGGTCAAATTCTGAAGAACGGCTATGTTTAACCGTAAAAGATATGCCAGTTTCCTCTAGGACGTGAAATTAGTATTTTTACATACATCTAAAGTGTATTGTGCTGTTGCTGCTGTTATTGAACAGATTCATGCAGACTGTGCCGGAAGAATCAATTGCTACTTATTTTGTTACAGAAATCACGTTCTCAACATTGTTTGGTTATATTTCTACACACTTACAACTGAGAAATGTGGCAACTCCAGAAGAAATGTAGACCTACATTGCATCCCTCAAACTAATAAATAATACGAAACATATTGAGAAATTACAACTTATAGTGAAAATAGAACACTTCTAAAACCAACAGCTGCTCCGGAATAGCAATGTTTATACTACGAAGAAAAGTTAAGAAGATTCTTGGTCTTTCAAAATTTCGGTTTATGTTGAGAGATTGAGGATTTCAGATACTTTAAGAAATAGAACTAGAGAGAGCGCTATTCATTTGTAACAAAAACCGTAGTTGTATGTTCCTCATGTAAATACAATTTGGCAGCCCGCTTTACATTACAAGTACTTCTATTTCGTTAATAAACAGTATCTATGAAAATGTTATACTTGAAAACTTCAACAGTGCCTTTCGAACTGTTCTATTTCTGTTACATGCCTTTGACATTCAGACTTTGTTGTGGTTTGATTGAACCAGTACCACCTAGACGGCACTGCGTTGAGCTCCTTGCTGCTGAGGGGCGGAGCTTGAATCCGGTGGGTGGGGAGTAGGCGGATGATTTTCGCAGAATTTAAGCTCATGTCCCAGGCGACGCTGCGACACGTGACAGCTATCCCCGGAGTCGGATAACGCTTCGCAGAGGACGCCGAACGCCTTCGGCCAAACTACGTCCTCCGTGTTATAATTGCAGTAAGCTGTAATATTGCGTTTTCTTTCTTTCGATCAGGTGTTGGAGTAGTAGTTACTGTTCGTAGCCGCTATTAAAGTTCACTAACGGTACGGTAATACAAGAAAATAATTTGGTGGATCTGACACATTTAGGTAACTTTATAATTAGAAGAATCAAAAAAGGAAGCGGAACCTGACTTAATGTTTAGCGGCAATAGTAATTTCGAATGAAAGCAACACCTGAGCACAATATTACACAAAGAAACTAGCAGATTCGCGATGACCTTTGTTACCATGATGATTATGTTGACTGGATGTAGCAGATGAAGCTATAAAAACTCTTGCCGCATTGTGTAAAATGATGCTTGGTTGGCTTGGAGCAAATTGTACTAACTGAATGACCGTTTAAAAAAAATTAAGTTAACTTTCGTGACAAAAGGCTCCTTAAATCGATCGGATTTCGTTTAATTCCGAAGATTTCTTTGCAGGCATTACTAGAAAATCAGATTCATGAAAATTACAAGTAATGAGATCTCGAAGTACATCTAGTAAATTATAGATACAAGTCCAACAAAATAGAAACACTTCATGAATTATTAAAGGTGGGTCATTTGATATAAGTAAAAGATTTATACGTAACTAAATATATTTTCATCATACTTCGTAAGAAAAACAATCTCACACACACTTACAATTAATAATGGAGAAGTCCCTGACATGCGACTGTTCTGAGGTAAGAAAGATGAAAGACCAAGTTCACAACCGCGTTCTGGGCAGCTCGTAAAGACAGATGAACATAAAGAAATATAAGACGAACGTAATTAGCTGCCAAAGAGAGCTGTGGTCAGCGATAATCATCGTGAAGAGATTATTTATCGAATGAAATTTTTTTTAATGTAATACTACAAAACATTGTCCTTGTTGTGACTTCTGAAGCTTTCCCGGCGTATTTCTTCATCCAGTAACTTTCGGGTGCGGCCGGATCCCGTCGTCATTCTGACACGATATTTCCTTTTGCCGGAAATGAGTCCTCCAAAATAGGCAGGTTGCTTAGGAGAAATAAAATCGTTATCTTCCGCCCACCAGCGAAGAGTTTGGCTTTAGTAGCATCCGTAAAAGATGATCTGCAACTGAGAAAATCGGGTGTTTACAAGATCCCCTGTGAGTGTGGCGCTGCATATATAGGCCAGACAATACGATCTTACAGGAACGGTGTGTAGAACACGAAAGACACACCCGTCTACACCAGCCATCAAAATCTGCATTAGCAAAACACTGCATTTCCATGGAACACACAATGGAATATAGTAAAACTAAAATTTTAACTCCAGTCTCCAGTTTCTGGGATTCCCTTATTAAGGAATCGATGGAAATTCGTCTTGCCGACAATCTAATAAATCGTGACAACGGCTTTCAGCTGGACAAAAATTGGAATCCAATGATTAATATCATCGAGTCACGGCGTAATCGACGCCATCAATCGATTATCAATGATTAAAAGACTACTGCCCTTACACCGCCGAGGGCAGCACATACAACTCGGCTGCATCGCGCATGACACCATCTAACGCATGCGCAAAACGGTACCAGCACTTTTGACACGCGCAAGAACCGCTCTTAATACCGCGACTGCACCTGGGCTCTTCAGTACTCGCTACTCACTTGAAGGTGGCCGGCGTTTCCAAGCCGAAACATCGTGTCAGAATGACGACGGGATCCGGCCGCACACCCGAAAGTAACTGTATCGTCCTTGTTAGTACACATTAATTTGACATTTAGGCTCTACTATTAAGATTTTGTTCACATTTCACTGACTTTACTGTAAACATGGTCCTAGTTAGTACAAATTAATCTGAAACTTAGACGTTACTAGTTCTTCAACCGTGTTAACGGGTGTGGGGTACACTTCGCTTTTGCGGAGAGCCCACACACAAAAATCCAAAGGATTTAGATCAGGTGATCTTGGAGGACAAGATACAGATCCACCTCGACCTATCGATCTTTGGCCGTATCTGCGCGTTATATGCTATCTCAAACCAGCAGCAAAATGTGCCGGAGCTCCATCTAGCTAAATACGACTATGTTTATAACAAATTCAGTGAAATGTGAACTAAATGCGATGTGAATCTTAATAATAAAGTGAAAATTTCAAATTAATGTGTAGTAACTAGGATAACATTTACAATGGCGGCTTGGAATCAGACATTGGTAATTATCTCGCAAACGAGTTGTTTTCGGACCCATGTTTACTGGACATTTTTGCTTCTATTACCGTGTCCTTTCAATTGTGTACGTTTGCGAAAACCTTTTTGTTACATCATTTTGTTGCAAAGGGACAGGGTCTTTCTTTTTGTTAAATACAAGTAGTTTCGTGGCAGTTAAGATTCACAAATCCACTCACGATTTAAAAAAAAAAAAAAAAAAAAAAAAAAAAAAGGACGTGGGATGACAACAGTGTCTGAATTTGTGCTCCTTTTGAGAGTACATTGTGGGTCACGCCTCTCAATGTGAATAACACGTCCTTCGAAGAATCACCATAGTAAAATTTCCGGATGATGTATTTAGCATTTCTACATTAATCCTCCACGTATTGTGTTAAGCGGATATTGTAACACAGTAGCTATTCATGGGTAGGTAATTTACCGTTTGAGATTTTTAACTCAGTTATGAAAACTATGGAATGTCGATACTAAATTTTTACTATCCGTGGAAGTCGTTTGTTCATGCAGCTGGAACTGTTGACTATGGGGTGTCTGTCCATTTAGGGACACACTGAAATCTGCTAGTGTTAAAGCATAAAAAGAGCCAATGTCCGGTTTTTAAAAGACGCTGACACAAATGCTTTAAAAGTGGGATTCAATTTCAGCACGAAATTTTACCAAGTACAAGATTCACTGTTCACGTCGCTATGCTACGTGACATTTAACAAAAATTCGAAGCCCTGCCGATTGGAATAAACGGAATTATGGGGATAGAATATGGACTGAGAATTGAAATCAAATGTTTGTAAAGCTTAAGGGACTTAACTACGGGGTCATCAGTCCCTAAGTTTATAAACTACTTATGAACTAGCTTATACTAAAGACGGCACAAACATCCATGCTCGAGGGGGGATTCGAACTCCCGAAGGGGAGTGGTCTCTCCCATCGTAGCATAGCGCCACAATGCGCTCGGCCGCTACGCTGCGGCTAGGACTGAGAGGTAACCACAAAAATTCAATAGTTTTATTCTGTAAAACAACAGCCTAGATCGGTAAATATTTTTATTTAGTTTCCCGGTTTTGACATTTAATAGTGCCAGCATCGCGGTTGACATTTCACATACGCTGTGTTGTGACGGTAATGACAACTTTAGTCAGTATGTTTTAACTTCACCAAAAACGCTTCCCGCTGTAGCAAATTGCAGGAAGCATTTTATTTGTGTATCAAAAACTGTTCAAATGTTTGTAAATCTATCGGACCAAACTGGGTGGTCATCTGTCCGTAGCTTACATACTACTTAAACCTAGGTAAACTAACCTAAGAACAGCACACACACACACACACACACACACGCACACACACACATACACACACACGCATGCCCCAGGGAAGACTCGAACCTCCGACGGCGAGCAACCTCGCGCTCCGCAGCGGGGCGCCTTAGACCGCTCGGCTACTCCACAGCAGCATTTGTGTATCGACACGCCGACAACAACGTTGGCAGAACATCACAACTACACTAAATTTCCGTTGTGATAGGGAGTACGTAATTGACAGATGGGATGATGCCAATATAATCTGTTGAAACCGGTCGTCTAAATAGACAATAACCTGGGATCTTGTTTCTTCTTTCATGTAATAAATCTATTGAACAGATCGCCCCATAGAAAGACGAATTCTGTAAAGTACAATAATAGTGAGAATTAATAGAAATCAAAACAATGACAGAATTAACATAGTCATTGGGTCTCTCGAAGCTGACGACATTAAAGGATTCCTGACGCTTTGACGACAGACGAAGCTCCGAGGCCTAAAAGTGCAGGAAATGTTTACTGGTATCAATTATTGATCTAAATTTGTGCAATGAGCATCTGAGAATGTATGGCAATGAGTCATGGTCAGTAGGATAGACCGGAAGAGAAGAGCAATGATGTGTTTGAAATGAGGTGCTACAAAAAATGTTGTAAATTAGGAGGGTTGTTAATGTTGTTGTCTGCGCAATCGGTGAGGTAAGCAACATACTACGGCACCTAGATATAGACGGGCATGCGCATCCGCCATTTTTGTTCCTTCGCGTCAACACGAGACGGCAACGTAGGGCAATCAGTATGCTTTCTGCACGGTGGCTGTGCAGCTTCTAATTGTTCAAAAATGTTTTTGTTTCTCAGTGCAGCGTGAAAGCCGTAAAGTGTTAGTAATAAACTGTCATCGTCAGATATAATTACCAATAAGGACTTCAAACTATGCGAAGTGGATTAAATTATTTGTAATTATGCACGATTTTTACACATTGGAAACGCAGGTTTCAACACTTGGTTTTCTTCTAAGGGTCCTACTCAACATCGACGTTACCGACGTTTGTTTATACAAATATTATCGAAAACAAACAGTATCAACATATAGACTAAAACAATATTAATTAGTTTTAAAGATGCATACTGTTTTTACTACAATGGTTCATACAGCTCATAATTGTAAACCATGTTAGAACGTACTGCGAAGTTAAAATGCAGTAGCTTTTGTGAGCCTACGTCATAGCTATTGTGTAGTTTACTGGCAGCGTTTTACATTCAGATTGGACCTTTCTTCTTCGCCTATTGGAGACAAACTGTTTTTAATGAATTAATTAGGTGCTTTTTGTCATACCCAGTAACTGAAAAGCTTTTTAAACATCTACATTGTTACGTATTAACTTACCGAAAACACTAATTTTTAGTTTCATTTTAACCCTAGAACGGTCGGTCGAAAAATAGTTTCAGGCACGGTCGGGCTGGGTCTGACGGACCCAACAATTAAAATTCTTATGACAAGTGCCAAAACAGTGTATTTACATCAAATGACGATTTTTTATATTGTTTAGATCCTACCAAATGCTGTAGGGACATTATTTTATCGTTCTGAATTTCACAATTGCTGTAAAATAAAAAAAAGTTCTTTGTAGTAATAAATGTAACCACACTAGAAGTACAAGTAAGTTGGATTGAAATACAAATATAAATGAGAATAATTTGTAGAACTGAGAAGCAGACTTGTTGAATTTATGTTATATAAATCGAAATTTTGCATATAATGAATAGTTTGTGTCATATTGTCCTCTAAATTCGTCACTTTTTCTAACAGACGACACAAACCATTTCTGCGTGCACCAAGCACAACTATATTTTCCAAATTTTACAGAATATTTCGTTTTGCTGTCCTTCCACTTATAGCATCTTCCCCTTCATCCCCACTTATTTCACTGTTGCTATCATGATCACTGTTTATTTCGAAGTCTGGGTCCGCGTCAAAATCGTCAATTTCATTATCATCATCGTACAATATGTTGAAAATTTCACAGTATGAAACACTTTCTCTTGAAATTTTATATTTTAAATCATTGGCATCATAAATAGTTCACAAAGTCATTTGAAACTGGATGAAACACCAAATACAAATGCACCCGCTCTGGTAGAATTCAATAACGAAAACGGTCGGGCTGGGTCTGACAGACCCTCCCGAATTTTAGAGAACTGCCGAACATTGTCTAAACGATTTAAAACGTTATTCATGATGTTAACGCTTTCTCTTGCATGTTTCAGGAAGCTAGCAGAGCGCTAGAGTCAGATCAGCGACTATAAACATATAAATTCATTGAAATAGAAACTAGTCGGTCTCACAGAACCAGCCCGACCGTTCTAGGGTTAAAGACAGCCAATTTGAAACAATAGAGTGAATGGTTGGAACTGATTGTATTTGACAGCAATACCAACTATTTTCAGTGATCCATTCCTCTCTTATTTATGAAACTTTTATTGCATCCTGGTTTATCATAGTAATGTACTTTCAAAGGTTGTGCATTGAAAGACCGTTTCATATTAATTTTGGAAAGTATTCCTTAAAAAAAGCACAACCTGGGATTGTATTCTCATCAAATTTATAGCATCAGATTCGAGAACGAAGAGTTATCGCGAAATATTGAAAATGCATCCTGCATCCAATAAAACTGAGTTGCCTAATGCGAAAAAATTGCTCCGGATACACACCTAGGGGGGAAAATTAAGATATATATACATATATTTAACTATTTTTCAGGATTAAAATAATTTATTACGACCAGATTAATGTCTTATCAAAATAAGTCTGCTTTTCAGAAGCTCACGCTGTTGCCGGGTGGAACAAAAATGGCGGCGTAAACCGCAGCTACAACAGAAGTTGATGCTCATACCCGTCTATATCCAGGTGCCCTAAACATACGTAAAAACACCAACAAGAGGAATGGATAGGATATGAGGAGATGTGATAAGGCATCAAACAAAGAAATCCATCTTAATAGAGGAGGCTACCTGATGTGTGGACTATTGGGAGAAGCAGCAGCAGCAAACATGCAAATAAGGGTGCAGTAGTGGGAGCAAAGCTAGAAAAGAGATACTCATCAATAAAACAATTTATTAGCTGTACAATAGCAAATGCTTGAGTAAGTTAGACTTGAAGTGAGGCAGATACGAGATGCTGATCGTATTACCATGGCCGACTGACTGGGCCGACCCTCAGTGTGCGACTGGGTTGATCAGCGCGTCTTCAAGCAGTCCGCACGAGTTCTGGCGCCTCCTAAACCTTGTTCTGGCGTTGATGTCATCCTGACCATTATGGCAGTAACCATTCATTATTGAAGGGAGTACATACACCCCTAATCTCTGGCAGCCTAGACAGTTTGCATAGGGACAGATTGAGTGGTTATGCATGACTGGCTAACTGCCCCGGACGCCATATTTTTGCCAAATATGGCGGGCTTTGTATATTTGTGAATAGTTACAGTGTGCGTTTTTGTCGTGTGGAGTGTCTTAACAGCTTCTGACAGCAATCTCACAATACAATTACATACAGGTTGTAATACGGTTGGCACTGTTTACTTTTGCACGTCTTCTGTCGGATCTATTTACGTAAATTAACTTATTGTTTGTCGGTCGTTGAGGATAACTTTGGAACTTACTGGATGTAATTAATAATGTCTATTACATAATATTTCAGGACAGTTAAGAGAAATGCCTCGTTGTTCCTCTGTTGGCTTTAAAAACGGATGTGGAGATTGTTATATGATGCTTGTGTTTGCAAGGAATGAGGAAATACGGAATCAGTGGGCGGTGAATGTTAAGCGAAAAAGGGGGAACCAACGAATTATTCCTGTCTGTGTGAAGTAAATATTCTGCTCCACCGCCCAACGCAAGAAAAGTATTGGTGAAAATCAGTAATAGAACTACTGCCTCTGCGGTTAACGAGTGGTGCAGCGGTTGCTTACTGAATTTGTAATGCCAAGATTGCGAGTTCGAATCCGATAAGCAGTAAATTTTTTTCTCTTTTATATTTTGTTAGTACGCGATTTTTGTTTTTGACATGTCATGCTACAAAGTATGTTTTAATACGGCTACGGCACCTTATACTTCACTGTGTATTATTGGCTACTCATAATGTTATAACTGGTTATGGAATGTAAAATGAAAAAGGAATGGGACTGGACTATTGACTCTTTGTAGATATTTACTAACCTACTTTGTGCACGTTTCTGCTGTTTCAATACAGAGATTGTCGGTATTTTTCCGATTTTCTGTGTTCCTAAAAGTCTGTACCGAATGACGTTTTTGGTATTTCCCAGTGTAGGAAAATGTGCGATCGACGGGAGCACACATACAATGCATTATATGGGGACGTGAAGCATTAATAATGTACTGATTTCAGCGATGGATACGTAGACAGAAAAACTGAAATAGCATCACTTTCCAAATGTTCAAATGTTTTTTAAGCTTCAGTGACTTAACTGCGGGGTCATCAGTCCCTAAACGTACAAACTACTAATGAACTACCTTATACTAGAGACGACACAAACATCCATGCTCGAAGGGGGGATTCGAATCCCTGACCGTAGTGGTCGAGCAAAGAACTTCTTTCTGAAGTATATGTTCCACCACACAATAAAAAAAAAAAAAAAAATTCATTAACATTTGCTAGTGATTCAATCAAACATTAATACGGGACTGAATGAACGTGATACAACAGCATTTCTTTTTGGAATATATTTCTTCTTAGAGGACGATCGAAGTGTCGCAATACAGAAGGCGCCGAGACGTCCGCTGCCCCGTGACGTCATATGATGACCAGTTCTGTGATGCCGGTCGGTGCTGCGGAGAAGCACAGTGGGACGGAATCCGCAAAACGTGGCGAAAACCCGAAGAAGTCGCTACCCAGTGACTACAAACCTCATGAGTGTGCGGAAAATGGGAGATCACAAAAGGCTCTTTTCAGAACCCACACTGACAGTTATCTCATTCAATACAGAAGGTGTGTCCAATGATAACAAGAGCTCATTTCAAATATGTGCAAGTATTATAGGTGAGATCTTCTGTGCCTTCAGGAAACGCACAGAGGCCCGGACTCCGTAAGGCCAAGAATACCTGGTATGCAGCTAATTAAAGAGATTCCTCATAACCAATATGGAAGTGCAATTTTTGTGAAGAATGACATCAAACTAACAGAAGGTAGAACTAGTTATCAGAATGGCGTGGAAATTGTTTCCGTACGTCTGGGTGACATAAACATCCACTCTGTGTATAAGCCCCCCAGCATACCATATCAGTTCAGTGCACTCCTGGGGAAGAGCAAGGAGATACCAGACAAAATAATGGGAGACTTCAACATTCACAATGTGGCCTGGGGATATACGCAAACTAACAGGGATGGAGAACTAGTGGAACAGTGGGCTAAAAACAATAAGCTTCATCTGATACACGATACAAAACAGCCTCCATCGTTTAACAGTGGCAGATGGAAAAGTGGCTATAATCCAGATCTATGTTTCACTAGCAACAGCCTGCCAAACATAAGCCAAAAGCTCGTCCTGAATCCCATCCCAAAGTCCCAGCACCGACCAATACTCTGAAAAATGAACCCCGTGATTCAACCAACAATTTCCTCTCCGAAACAGATTTAATTTCCAAAAAGCTAACTGGGAAGCGTTATAGAAAGGAATTGACAACAAACTTTCATCACTGCTACCTCTTTCAGAAAACTACAGTGGTTTTGTTAATGCTTTAAAACACTGTGCACGGCAGAGTATACCGAGAGAATGCAGAAAATCATACGTCCCTGGCTACAGCAAAGATATAAAAGAGGAGTACGGAATGTATTGTGATCTGTATGATGCCAACCCGTTCGGCCCAGAAAAAAATTGATGCCAGTGAAGAAGTCATAACAACAATGATTGAAGACAGAAGTGGCAACACACTGTAGAAAACATTAACAAGGCCCACAGTAGCAGGAAAGCATGGAGACTACTCAAAAAGCTAGATGGTGCATCTACACGTACCCCAGACTTTGTAGCAGTTACAGCAAACCAAATAGCCTCCCAGTTGCTGAAAAGTGGTAAAATAGACCACAGATTAAAGAGGTAAACTAAATACTTCCCAAGAAGAAAATAATAAATCACAACATCACCCATTTACATTATCAGAACTGGACGAAGCAATGAAAAGTCTGAAGATCGGTAAGGCTGCAGATATAGACGATATTAAAAATGAACAGCTCATACATCTTGGTGTTCACGCTAAATTATGGTTGCTGGAGTTTATGAACAGCTGTTGGACAACTGGTCAAATCCCTAAGGCAAAAGTAATTGCAATTCTGAAGCCTGGTAAGGACCCAGAAGATCCTAAGAGCTATCGGCCTATCTCTCTGTTGTGTACAACCTATAAGCTCTTTAAAAGACTTATACTAAACAGATTTAGTGACCTGATTGAGGGCACCCTAATAAAAGAGCAAGCAGGATTTCGACCTGGCAAATCTTGTACCAGCCAATCTCTCAACCTAACTCAGTTCATTGAAGATGGGTTTGAGGAACGACTAGCAACAGGAGTTGTGTTTATAGATTTGACGGCAGCATATGATACCATCAACCTCAGAACCTTTTTACGAAGGTGCAAAGAATAATAAAAAGCCCTCTACTTACTGGAGTACTTAAATCAATTCTGTTCAACAGAAGATATTTTATTGAATTCCAGGGTAACAAGAGCAGATGGCGGCTACTGAAAAATGGGATTCCCGAGGGCAGTGTACTTGCCCCAGTTCTATTGAATATCTACACGAATGACCAGCCTAGTAGTCCGCGGTCAAGATCTTTCATATATGCTGACGATGGGGCAATAGGTGTTCAGGCATCAAACAACGAGGATATTGATGAAACACTAATTGAAAACCTAAAAAATCTAACGAACTATTACAATAAAAATCAGCTGAAGCCCAATCCAAGTAAGACCCAGACTTGCCTATTTCATCTTAAAAAGAGAGACGAAAAGAGGGAACTGAATGTTTGGTGGAATGGCACAAGATTAGAACACTGCCCTTCCCCAGTGTACTTGGGAGTTACCCTTGATAGGACACTATCATTTAAGAGCCACCTTGAGAAGAGCAAGGCAAAAGTCCAAACACGAAATAATTTACTTGGCAAACTAACAATGTCAGCATGGGGAGCTAATGCAAAAGTTTTACGCACGACGGCACTGGCGCTCTGTTACTCTGCTGCTGAGTTTGCAAGTCCTGTGTGGGAACGATCATGTCATGCAGACAAACTGGATCCTGTCCTGAATCAGACTTGTAGGCTTATCACTGGCTCTCTCAAACCTACAAGAGTTAAACACCTAAACTCATTATCAGGAATCGCTCCACCAAAGGTCCGACGATCGGTACAGAGCAGCATCGAACGATCAAAACAGTTTCAAGACCAACGTCACCCATTACATGGGAACCAAACTGTACCAAAACGTCTTAAGTCAAGAAGCAGTTTTCTACATTCAACGTAACCACTCGCAGACCCACCAAGAACTGCCAGAATGAAAATGTGGCGGGAGCAACAAGGACATGCCAACTATGCCGAGGAGGCGCTGCCACCAGACACAGAACTTGACTGGAAGAGATGGAAGACTGAATAGACTGCGGTCTGGAATGGCTAGATGTAACAAGAATTTGCACAAGTGGGGAATCGGTGAAAGTGTTTTGTATTCGTGCGGAAACATACAGTCCATGGACCACCTGCTGGAATGTCCGGAAGTAAATCACCCAAGAGCGTGCACAGCCCAAGACCTGATGACCTGCAGCAGTACAGCAATGGCATATGTAGACTTCTGCAAGAACGAGATATAAAGTTGTTCATACTATCCTTGTACATAATTTTCATGTATTATATGTTATTGTAAAAATGTGTAGACATTATTATTTTGCAATTTGTGAATTTATTATATACTGTTTGTATCTCGCATACGAAATATATATATATAATTCACATGAAACTCATCACATGGGGTTTTTGATATCGCTGATTACAAATTTGTAGGTAAAATTGTCACAAAATGACGGAGCTAATTTAGCAACGTGGCACATGAAAATCCATTACAATTTATTAATAATACTGTATATATAGCATTAGACTCGAATAATTAATACACTGCAAACGTAATTTGTTTATCATAACAAAATATTTGTCGAAAATATATCGGGAAGAAATTATTGGATACCACACAATTGTAGTTGAATAATATAATGAAGCAATCTTCAGAGTCGGTGACAGATCAAGGCAAGGTCGATGGCAGATCGTAGTCAGCCTTAGAATTACCACAAACAGAAGATACCGGAAATAAAATGGGTGCACTAAGCCATTCGTTGCATTGTTTGAAAAATATCTCCTCTGTCCGTTTAGCCTTTTTCCCCCTTTTTCTCAATTTACCAAGGATTAGGGAAGGAGAAACTTTCATATCCTCCGGTATCTGTGACGGCCGATCAATTTTCTGGGAAAGTTGTTCCTCTAAATGATGTATTAATGGTGGCAGACCATAATTAAACTGTTGTTTAACTATGCTGATTATTTCTTGCCGAGTGAATTTCTCGTATTGACCACCCGAACCTATATGATAAATATTACAATAGCGTTAGTAACACATTAAGTGCAGACAAATGGTCAGATATCGTAAGTGAAGGGTACGGGAAACATACAGTTCCGTAGCCTGCCGCGCCGCACGCTTCATAGATCATGTTGTTCTACGAAAGGTCGGCTGCACGGTCACTGGTAAGTATTCATTATACAAAAGCAGCTGATTCTTGATTCTTGTCAATTCCATCCGATAATTTTTCAGGCTATAGTATGGGAGTTGAAATTCCGCGGTGTATTGCGGTATATGCTATCTTTGCTCTAGTTGAAAATACAGGTTTGGTAAAGCGTGGTCGTTTTGCACAGGCATCGGGAAAAATATAATAGAAATGTAATAAACCACGAAAATTATACATGTTAGTGTAAGAACATTTTCTACACACTACTAGCAACTGTTTTCATCTTGTAGAACTGAAATTCTTCACTTCACTACCAAACTGAGAGTAAATGTGCCTCGCTTTCACAGCGCCGCGTGTGCTCTCGACGGAGGTCACTTTTGAACTCGACAGGTATCGAAGGTGGCGACCTCTCCTACTGGAATGAGATGCACCAAACATTCCCCTATCCACCCCACCCATCAAAATTCCGTGGGTCAAAAATTCATTTTCAGGGTTTTGACCACGTTTTGGGCATTCCGTCCCACTGCGCGACGCTGCTCCTGTTCATTGCAAAACCGTGTTCGACCATGAAACGGGCACAACAAACACAAATAATTTCTAAGTATCACATCATAAAAAAGAAATCATAACAGATACATTCAATAAATCGTTTTCATTAATACTTATGTTATTCATTTATAATTCCAACTCCTACAAAACAAAGCTGATATTGGAGAGTAGAGGCTCGCAAATGCGTCCTAGTACACATGGTCCATAAAGGCGGAAACCACGTGACTGGTAAAACCCAAATACCCAATGGTCGTAGAGCAGCCACGAGATGTACCGTTATGGCAGTTAGCCTGCCGCCTTTAAGAAAAGCAACATTTGTAATAAAATTAATTACTCGCAAACTAAGAGAGGTACAGGTAATTTGGTACTGTCATTATAAAGGGAATTTTAAGACGGACAACATGGTGTCCTTTTGTGTTATGTGTCTCCTATAATTGACGAACTATTTGCCGATAAAAATTTCATAACGATCGAAATTTCTGAAATTTGTAACTAATCAACAAATGATCCAATGTACATGTATGACGTGTTGATCGATAGATCACGGAGACCTCTATCAGACTAGGATAGATTATTATTTACTAACAAATGTTCTCCATAACAAACTTTTAATATTTGACGCACAATACTTATGTAAATAATAGAAAGGACGGCAATGAACACATTAGGTAATCGGTAGGAATACATGTGTATCAAATAACTCTTGCATTTCCAGTGCTTTTGCTCAGCAAAATCACATTAAAAGCTGATTTATACAGAGCTTTGTGTATCAGTCCTTAAAGTCGCATTGTTGTTGATGAGTAACATGCTTATAGTTAGGTATTTTGCCGCTTGGTGCGGTGTATAGCCACTTATGAGCCATTCATCTAGCCGACTTAGAGGCTGTGTTACGTTGCTGTCTGTACGTGTCTGTGAGTGGACCGTGAGTGTGGTTCATTTTATTTTATTTCAGCAGTGAATTGTATTGTTTTTGTTGTCGTGGCGAAGATTATGCTAGCATTACCTATCCAACATTGTTAACAATCAACAAAAGAACGTCGCAAGTAATAAAATACCTCGATACAAACGTCTCTTTTGTGCATAAAATACATGACATAAAGAACTGTAGTTCGATCAAAAATTTTGGAAAACAGATTTTGATGTTTAGTGCGTTGTATTAATACAGAAAACACAGAATTTTAATTTTTTTAACGCTGTATTCATGATGTGGGAACGATAGTGTTAAGTTAAATATTTATGTTTATTTTGAAAAGTGCAAATGCCAATTACAAGTCAGCAATTTAAAAAATGCTTGTAATTTAAAAACAATTAACATCACTGGAAGTCTGGTGAATTTTACTGATAAACTGATATATTACTTGCATAAAATAGGTTGCATTTGATAATTTAACAAAATTGACCAGTTTGGGAGAAGCCTCTAAATAGTGGGCCGCCATTTTTATTTCGGGAGTATCCGATCAGGCTTCGTGCAACATCACCAAAAACTTTTATTGCAGAAAATTTGCCGGATCCTTTAACCCACACCCAACAGCCCTCTTGTTCATTTAATTTTGCGATGATTCCTGGTCCTCAATGAGAAAGGCATGTTACACATATAATAAGAGGTCCCAACATCACGATTGTACACTTCATCTACTTGTTATGTTCGGAAAGCAATAACATCTCTGCTATTAAAGCTCTCCAAACCACCAACTCCGTTTACAGTACTACCATTGTACTGTACTATAGCAACTGTTATCCATCCATTCCCATGACTTACTGCAGTGTTATTAGTTACAGTAAAGTTCAAAACAGCTCCACAAAATATAGATGGACCCTGAAGAATAACTTGACCTCCACACCCTGCGATTTAGTAATTTCAGTATCATCTATAGCCTTATACACTGGCAGGCGGGAACGCCGAAATCTTCTGTAACGAGGCATCTCTGAAGCCGTTCTTCGGCTCCGCGATTTTCCGTGAGAGTTCTTAAAGTTTTCGTGTTGGGAACGTGTAAAAATTTTCGCATCCTGATTCCATTGGTTGGCGGGCGTAAGCCGATACTATATTTCGAAAATTTTGCTGTTTGGTTGTCGAGAAACGACACTTATTAATTTTCGTGAGAGTTGGGAACCACACATGACTTGTTATTTTCTGTGATTTGGGTACGCAGGAGCCAACTTTATTATTTTTCCGTGAATATATGGAACTTTAGTTTTAAACTTGACGTTTCACTTTTGGACACACAAATTTTGCGTGTATATCCATGTTAATTTTAAGCACTCTTTATTTACCACTTCCACGGAACTGGATAATTAGTATTTCTTCTTTTTTGTGTGTAACAATGTGAGTTAATAAATAATTATGTTTATGAACGTCAAAAACCCGTCACAGACTCAATTATTTACACGCCGTAATCTTTTTCTTTGCATTTGAATATTTTTATTTTATATTAACTTTTATGTCATTCATTATAAATTTTGGTAGCTGCAGCGAGGAATATACAGTTGGTCCCTGGACATAAAGCGTTACCAAACAGAACTGAAAATTCTGACTGTGTCACTTGTGCCCCTGTGGATGAAGTGCTTATTGAACATTATTGTTTAAATTGCACATCCACTAATTTGAAATCAGTAACGAGTAATTCAGGTTCAGGCAAGCAAGCACAACAGTATTCTCGTAAGTGTAATATCTACGATCAATACTTTCAACTCTAGATTCTCCTTTCGTTGTGGAAGCAACGCTACTTAATTTTCTACCTGTCTATGTAAGGCACTGAATTCCAATAACGCTGAAAGACACGTGGCAAAGCCGCAAAATCTGTGAGACCAGTCCACAGACCAGGGAAGAGTCATTTTGAAAGAATAATACGTCAAATTTAATTACAAATTCTGAATCCTGATGAAATCCCGAGTTTATTGATTACACACCTAGACCGGTTAATTTTTAAATTAATAATCATTAAAGTAATTTTCTCAAGCCCACAGACACTACTGATGTGTTGTCTGCATAGAGGAGCATCGCTTAGAGGTAACAGCATAATTTTTGCACTGCACATTTAAATATTACAGAAAATGGCGAAGATGGCGAAATATTTTTTTAGCTTCCCTTCGGTCGTTATTTAAAACCGTCGCTGCAGCACGCGGTGGCGGAGGGAGACGAATTTTATGTCCTGCGAATCCGCGCCAGTTCAGGCCAGCCAACGTGACGGCTGGAGCTCCGCCACTGGCGGCGGCCACAAGATAGGTAACGTTCAGTCCTCCCTCCTCTGTTACGTTGGCTACAGGGACCTCTTCGCCAATCGCAGAGGTGCACAAGAATGCATTGGTCACTTCTTTAAACAGACTGGAGAGCAGCTCCCGACCCCATTCCGTTGCAGTTCCTGGAGGTATCGACATCGGCAGGTCCGCGTGCGGCTGTTACTGTCATTTAGTGGCAAGTGCTATCCATTACTTTGGGAGCAAGCACCCTGAGCCTGTCCTAGACTTCCGCGCCGGACTCGGCATGATCACCGATGCGACATACTTTGCATCTTCCGTGGACGCGATCGCCTTACTTCTGCAATTGCGCCATCTTTCCGGAAACTGCTATTCTTGTATGCAGCATGTTTGATGCGTAGGTCCTACACCTGTTCTTGTAATCGTGCGTGAAGTAGATTCTTACCTTTCGTCTTAAACTCTCTCTGAGGACTGGTTCTTATTTATATTCTTACTCATTTATGTATTTTGTGACTTGGTCTACAGCAACTCTAATCCACGCCCAGTGGCTGCATTCAGTTTGTGAGGGTTTATGGAAATTTGTGACAGTGCGACTTCGCCTCTGTGTGCTTTGATTCTAATATATGTTTCGACTGGATTTCCCAAATTTGATTTTTCTGTATCTTCCCTCACTGTCCCTTTTTGTAAACCTTTTAACAGGCGCTGAATGTTCAAATGTTTGTAAAGTCTATGGGACTTAACTACGGGGTCATCAGTCCCTAAACTTACAAACTACTTATGAACTACTTACAACTAAGGACGGCACAAATATCCATGCCCGAGGGGGGATTCGAACCCCCGACCGTAGTGGCCGTGCGGACCGTGACTGGAGCGCCTCAATCCCCTCGGCCACCGCGGCCGGCAGCAGGCGCTGAAACCCCTGTTGTAAGAGACGACGTCCGACCACTTGGGAGAGATCTACAGGTGAGTTGCCTGTAAGGAATCAATGATAGTCGTATACTATTTGCAGGGTAATTTTCCCACCTTGTCTTTATTTAGCCACAGCTATAGCTTCACCCAACATTCCCGACGCTACATCTATTTTATACCTCCAACTACTGCCGAAACGGAAAACACCACCTACACACAGCACAGCCTGCTGCGACTGAAATCTCATCTGTAATCAAAAGGGCACTCGTGCTCTGCCCCAGGTAAATGCTCTCCAGCTCCATATATATTTTTTGGTTGTTCTCTGGGGCGGTGCCGTCGCACCACTAAATGGAATTCAGATAATGAGACGGCGTGCTCTGACCACAATTAGTGGGAGATATGAGGTCGGCCCCCGCTCTACTGATTTACATAATATTAATGAATTCCTCGCGGCGGAGTGTGAAAAATATCCAGTGCGTGAGTCGCTGACAGAGAAATGTGGGTCCCGTTTGAGCACACTTCACAGGAAAAACTACTACAACAACTCTGAGAATTAAATTTTATTTGCTGTAGCGTGTACCAATTAATTTCCTAAAAGGATAGTTCAAGTTACAGATTAATTTACGTTTGTGATACGAGACACTTTAAACCAGGGGTATTAAACCTTACACTCTACCTTGGCCAGAATGGAAGAAGGCTAGTATATTTGGGTCGCACTATGCTTACAAAGTAAATAAATATAATAAATATATAGAAAACGAACTGTGGCGGTCAGAGAAATAAGTTTAATACATCTGAGTTGAGAAACATAATTTAAAATTTACTGATTTATGCATCTTTACTCTAAAATAGTAAGAGTCCACAATAAAGTACAATAATCTTGTTACCTCTTCTTTTTCATAAAGGCTACTGGGTTGCAACTTGTAATGTTACCTCTGATTTGCTCCAATAAATATATTTAAGAGTTAATGATCCAAAACTTTTTTTGTCTGCCAAGCAGTTTCTTTAAGCGGGTAGCAGCGGCCACATTATAGAGTTTGAAGTGTAAGTTTTTTGACCTCGATGTCTGGCAGAATGATTTAAGAAAATTAAATAGGTCCTAAGCTTACGTTAGTTTGTTTTGCAATGACTTCTGACTTTTTTAAGGATATATCTGTCATTTATTCGTGTCTCACCATTTACCTTAAACATTTTGACATAGTACTCATTATTAAATGTCGGCCATCTAATTAAAAAGTTATATCATTAGATATGAATGTAAGGTTTAAACAAAGTTGTTCACATATCTGCCTGTGATTTAGCAGTTTTATTACAAGTATCATGTTTAAATAAAGTGCCTTTAATCAAAATACTTGCACTGATTCCTGTGGTTTTCGTTTATAATTAGGAAAAAATGTGAATTGACAATTATACACATCAGTTGTAGAATAAATTAAGTGATTTTTTTATGTGTAACATTGTAAATATACAAAACGGTGAGAATTATTCTATTTCAGTACGTTTAAAGCTTGATACATCATAATAGACAGATGAATTCGAATTTAATATCTGTTTACTACGTTCTGATATAATTTTTAAGCTAAGTTTGTATCATTACGTGACATATCATACACCTATAAGGTTACAAGTGTTGACATTTCTAAAAACAAGATGTACCAATGGTCAAAATCTGTTATCGAGTGCTCCTGTATACAAGTTTGGTCTTCTATCACACTACAAACTAAAGATCAAATCCAATATTTGATTAAATAACTCTGTATTCTTCATTCAATTTACAGAAATGTACTGAGACCCAATATCTTTCCTTATCACAAAACTATTGTTATTGTTTGGCTGTGACAATTTGTCCTCTTCTTACGAAGAATGCTCGTAGATAAGGGCAGACGAAAAGGTGGAAAGAGTCTATGCTGGCAACCTCTCAGGCCATACCAGTCACTTGCTTAGGTAGAAATGATGCACGGAATTAAGAATATTTTGTGAAAAATAGCTACAGAGATATTCGTGTTCAAATGTTGCCCTTAATTGTAGCAATGAATGAGATACCTTTACAAAATGTTGGAGTGACGATAAAGAATATAGTACGGTATAACCATGTATGGCACTCCCCACTAGCAAAGGTGGGAAAATATTTCTTTTACTTTCAGGTTCCTTACCGTGCCTTATGTCCGGCTGTCATCCGGTATTCAGACCAAAGAAAATATCTCATTACCATGAACAAATAAATCAAAACATTTCTAAATTGGTTCGAAAACCTTTCTTTGAAGTTTAGAAAATTCATCAGTAATAATTATCGACAGTGTTCCAAAATTGTATCCCAGTTTTAAAATATGTTTATTGACATTGGTCACAAAGTACAAGGTGAATGGGCAGTAGAATCAGTGCTCCCTGGTCGGCAAGCTCGCAGAGAGTGACGAATAGAATGTAAAAAAGTTGTTTTTCAATCAAAAGAAAAGTTCGTTTCATTGAATTCAACTGTGTCGCTGACGAAAATTTCCTGATCCAAAAACAAAAAAAGTGGTAGGCAACTAACTTTTTCGTGTCGTAATTCTAATTTCATATAAAAGTAATAGTTTCAGTTATAATTTTTATACAAACACAATACGTATTGTACTTGCTAAGAATACTGTTACCACCCTTCATTATTCACGTGTCTGCGTGAAAAAGTTCCTAACTTTTTTCCTGTACTAATGAGTTCGAATGACAATGTAATTGATGTGAGCACCATTTGAAGAACGGCGCATTTATCGGCCCTTCTCAGTTTCTACACCCATCCGAGATGGCTGCAGTGCCTTCACTGCCTACCCGCTGATGTATGCGTTATAGCCTCTCTATGTTATTCTGTGCTCGCTGGAGTACATTAGTAGTGAGCTTCCTGATGCTGTCGCGTCGTTCAAATATCTAGGCGTAACATTGCAGAGCGATATGAAATGGAACGAACATGTAAGGACAGTTGTGAGTAAGGCGGACAGCCGACTTCGGTTTATTGGGAGAATTTTGGGAAGATGTACTTCACCTGTAAAGGAGACCGCGTATAAAACGCTTGTACGACCACGTCTTGAGTATTGCTCAAGTGTTTGGGACCCGCACCAGATCGGTTTGAAGGAAGACAGAGAGGCGGTTCAGAAGCGAGCAGCTAGATTTGTTACCGGTAGGTTCGACCAATGCGCGAGTGTCACGGAAATGCTCCGGCAACTCAATTGGGGATCGCTGGAAGAAAGACGACGTTCTTTTCGTGAATTTCTGTTAAGTAAATTTAGAGGGCCGGAATTTGAAGCTGAGTGTAGTACGATCTTGTTGCCGCCTACTTAGATTTCGCGTAAAGATCACAAAGACAAGATAAGAGAAAGAGGGGCTCGTACGGAGGCATATAGGCATTCTTTTTTTCCTCGTTCAATTTGGAATAGGAAAGGAAATGCGTAGTAGTGGTAAAGTTTACCCTCCGCCACGCACCTTACGGTGAATTGCGGAGTATGTATGTAGATGGAGATGTAGATGTACAAGGTGTTGCGGAATTTCTGCGTACTCGTGTGGAGAACTACACAATGTTAGTCAGGTGTATCAGTTTCTTTAGCTCGTCAGCGTAGATGTAATTACGGCAAACAAGACGTCTTGTTTCACTGTTCTTTTGAGACTGATCGTTTTTCGCTCCTTTTTTCTGGAAGAAAACAAAAAGAAATAATGGGAACAGCTCTCATATTTTCAAGATGAGTCCGATTTTCCCCCTCCTTTCATTAAGGCGACTGTCCTCGCAGTTTCATTAGAGGTATTCTGTGGGGCGCAGTAGCACTGAGCACCTAGGCTTAGACGGAGCGGGCGGCAGCGAGGGCCGAGGCGGCGCAGGCTGCGGTTTCCTGGCAACGGGAGCGACAATTAGCGACAGCCGACACCATGCGGCCGCCTCGGTCGGGCGGCTCAACTCACAGCCAGGGCGATCATTACCAGCGGCGTAGGCGGAGAGGCGCGGGCCAGGCACACAGCAGCACCTGGTCAGTCCCAAAGAGGCCCGACCCAGCCACTGTGCGCAGCTAGCGGGAGGCCGGGCCACGCCATTACATCTGTTATCCAACACCCATACTGTGGCAATAGCGAGTAAAAAAAAGTATACACTGCTGACCAATAAAATTGCTACACCACGAAATTTAACCGACAGGAAGAATATGCTGTTATGTGGAAATGATTAGCTTTTCAGAGCATTCACACAACGTAGGCACCGGTTGCGACACCTACAACATGCTGACAGAAGGAAAGTTTCGAAACGATTTCTCATATACAAACAGCAGTTGACCGGCGTTGCCTGGTGAAACGTCTTTGTAATGCCTCGTGTAAGGGAGAGAAATGCCTACCATCAGGTTTCCGACTGTGATAAAGGTCGTATTGTAGCCTATAGCGAATGCGGTTTATCGTATCGCGACATTGCTGCGCGCGTTGGGCGCGATCCAATAACTGTTAGCAGAATATGGAATCGGTGGGTTCAGGAGGGAAATAGGTAACGCCGTGCCGGATCCCAACTGCCTCGTATCACTAGCAGTCGAGATGACAGGCATCTTATCCACATGGCAGTAACGAATCGTGCAGCCACGTCTCGATCCCTGGGTCAACAGATGGGGACGTTTGCAAGACAACGACCATCTACACGAACAGTTCGACGACGATTGCAGCAGGATGTTCAATCACCTCGAAGACCATGGCTGTGGTTACCCTTGACGCTATATCACAGAAAGGAGCGCCTGCGATAGTGTACGCAATGAAGAATCTGGATACACGAATGGCAAAACGTCATTTTTCCGGATGAACTAGGTTCTGTTTACAGCATCATGATGGTCGGATGCGTGTTTGGCGACATCGTGATGAACGCACATTGGAAGCGTGTATTCGTCATCGCCATACTGGCGTATCACTCGGCGTGATGGTATGGGGTGCCATTGGTTACACGTCTCGGTCACCTCTTCTTCGCATCGACGGCACTTTGAACAGTGGCCGTTACATTTCGTATGCATTACGACCCGTGGCTCTATCCTTCATTCGATTCCTGTGAAACCCTACATTTCAGCAGGATAATGCACGACCGCATGTTGCAGCCTGTACAGGCCTCTCTGGATACAGAAAATGTTCGACTGCTGCAGATTCCCCAGATCTCTCACCAACTGAAAACGTCTGGTCAATTTTGGCCGAGCAACTGGCACGTCACAATACACCAGTCACTACTCTTGACCAACTGTGGTATCGTGTTGAAGCTGCATGGGCATCTGTACCTGTACACACAATCCAAGCTCAGTTGGACTCAGTGCCCAGACATATCTAGGCCGTTATTACGGCCAGAGGTGGTTCTTCTGGGTACATATTTCTCAGGATGTATGCACCCAAATTGAATGAAAATGTAATCACGTGTCAATTCTAGTATAATATATTTGTCCAATGAATACTCGTTTGTCATCTGCATTTCTTCTTGGTGTATCAATTTTAATGGGCAGTAGTGTAGCTCGCTAAAACTGTATTTATTATAACGTCGTTTCGGTATCTGCCACTATCATGTATAAAAACCTCTCAGGGCGTGATTTTATTGTTGAAAGTGAACTTTATTTTGCAAGTTTATAGAATTTTAGAAGTGGATTAGAGGTTTTTAGAAATTAAAGAAGAAGTAGAGGAAGCTGAGGTATCTGATACGATACTACGGGATGTAGAGCACTGAAAGATCTGAGACTAAACAATGTCCCTGAGAAGATGATACTCTGACCGAACTGCTGATACCGTTAGGAGTGCCAGTCATGAAGAAATTCTTCCAGCTGGTAGCTAAGATGTATCAGAAACGGAAAGTACCCTCTGAATTCAAGAAGAGTATAGTAACTTCAAATTCAAAGAAAGAAAATGCAGAAATACGTGAAAATTACAGAAATATCAGTATAAAACGTATTGGTTGCAAAATACGAACACGAATTATTTACAGTCGAAAGCAAAAACTGGCGGAATCCGACCTTGGAGAAGATCAGTTTGGATTTAGGAGAAATGTGGGAACACGCGCGGAAATACCCATATTATGACTTATCTTAGAAGATAGACTAAGGAAAGGGAAACCTACGTTTTTAGCATTTTTAGATGTAAAGCGATCTTTTGACAATGTTCACTGAAAGGCACAAAACGAGACAGCAATTATTAGAGTCGAGTTGCATGAAAGAGAAGTAGTACGGAAAAGAAGTAAGACAGAGTTCTAGCCTTCCATTGAGCAAGCTAAGAAATAATCCAAGGAGAATTTTGGAGAGGGAATTAAAGTTCACGGAGAAAAAAATAAAATCTTCGCGGTTTGCCGATGACATATACAGATACAGCAAAGAATATGGAAGAACAGTTACACGCAGTAGAGTGTGTCATGACAAGAGGGTATAAGAAGAACATTAACAAGAGTAAAATAAGGGTAATGTAATGTATTCTCAGAAAATCAGGCGATGCTGAAGGACTTAGATTAGGTAGTGAGGCAATAAAGGTAGCAGATAAGTTTTGTTATTTGTGTAGCAAAATAACTTCTGATGGACGAAGTAATATATATTGCAGAATAGCTGTGGGAAGAAAAACTTTCTGAAGAAACGAAATTTGTTGACATATTAATTTAAATCTAAGGAATTTCTTTCTGGAAGCATTTGTATGGGAGTGAAACGTGACCGATAAGGAGTTCATAAAAAAATATGTCCCAATGTCCTATTTAAACCACGACCCCCTTTACATCGCATAGTCTGTGCGAAGGAAGATTAGGATTGGAGTCTTAACGAATGATGCCGCATTCCGTTCACAGATGAGTCAAGATTTTGTGTTGAGCCTAACAATCGTCGTTTCCTCATCTGGAGAGAACGTGGAATTTTGAATAGTCGTGCTCATGTGCACGAAACGTCACCATTTCATGCTGGTGGACGAATGATGTGGGCAAGAGTCAGTTTTGGCGTACATACGAACCTCTGAGTCTTTCAAAATGACGCTGTTGAAATGTCCAAATGTTTGTTAAGCTTATTGGACTTAACGGCGTGGTCATCAGTCCCTAAACTTCCAAACTCCTTATGAACTACCTTATGCTATAAACAGCACAAACATCCATTCCCGAGGGCGTTTCGAACTTCCGACGGGGAATGGCTGCGCGTACATGAGCACGGCGCCTAAATGCACACGCGGCAATGGCGTCGTGACTCTCAGTGGTATATAGACGACGTCCTTCGACCTTTTGTTGTGCCCTATGCTGCTGCCATAGAAGACAGATTTCTTCTGGTGGACGATAACACTCGTACACACAGAGCTGCACTGGTGGGAAACATACTTGAAGCTGAGGGAAATGAAAAATGGAGTGGGCAGCTTGTTCTCCGCACTTAAACCTCATTGGGCATGTCTGGGATGCACTTTCCCGATACACTGCAGCCAGACCATCACCTTCTACGACGATTGCACAGCTGGATATTGCACACATGGTGCAAGGGTCAAATATCCCTCAAGAGCTGCTGATGATCTGGTACTGGCCATGGCATGCAGGTGTGCACCTGCACTAGCCGTCCGCGGTGATCTCGGACCATGTTAGTGGGCGACGAGAACAACTTATTCATTATTATGGTGATTCTCTAAGTAAACGCTACGTAAACCTCAAGTAAAGAGTTTAGACAGTAAAATATCTACTATATCACACACGACCTGCTTCCAAAATTGATATAAGCTATTAAATAATCAAAGCTCCTATTACAGTTTGTAAATTCTGCTAAATTTATGTATATTTCACGAGGTGGTCTATTATTTATTGATAAATTAATATTTGTGCCTGTCTTGGGACACGTCTAATTTATAAAGCGGAGTGTCCATATGTTTGTCCGTTTGTGTGTACGTGTTGTATACAGATCTACAGTTTTGTTCCAATCTTTATGAAATTTTGTACACGTAAGCTTCAATCCCTGAGGACGGTCGCTGTAAGTGTAAGAATCACGTACGATACATTGTTCACGAGATATGACGCCATAAACAATGAGATGAGCGAAAAACTGCTTCATTTAGCGACAATGTTGTTCATTGCCTCCTAAACCACTCGACCGATTTCTACTGAATTTGGTACACACATTCCTTACCGTGAGTTAACAATTACTGCAAGGTTAAGAATCACGTACGACACTTAGTTCGCAAGATATGACATCATCAACAACAGAAATAGCAAAAAACTGCCACATAATGCGGCGAGATTTTATAAATACGCCATATGAGAATGACAGTACTTAGCGGCTTGCAAAAAACTTTAAACATAATTTCAAACCTTTATTAACCTTTCCCTCGTTGACAACCGTAGCAAAATGACGAAAGAAAAAAGTTTCTCGCTTACTACTTTTCCGCTATAAAATTACGGCATTCGGTATGACGTCACAATTTAGAATTTGTACGCTACAAATTGAAGCCGTAATAAAAATTTTACAGACAGTATACACACATACAGTTGAGTGTATCTGCTAAATTGCATCACAGTACGACACGTCGTTAATGAGATATGAGCACATAAACAGTAACGTTCCGCTGTTCATGTGCTAAAACTGAAGTTTTCGGTATGACGTAACATTTATAATTTCTACACTAAAAATTGTAGCAGCAGTAAATTTTGCAGACAGTATAAAGGCATATAGTTGAATGTACCTTATGAATTGTATCAAAGTACGACACGTAGGTCATGAGATATGAGCCCATAAAAAGTAACGTTCATGGAAAACCGTCCCATCACGCACCAAGTTTTAATCTATTGCTTCTTTACTACTAATTGTATTCCCAAGAGATTTTACAGACATACAGCCCTTATACAAATGAATATATACCTGAAATATGGCAGGAATAAATAACCGGGAAACGCCGGTTTTTCAGTTAGTTCAATATAAGTTTCACGATGGGAGAGGTACTACTCTGCCATCATTCGCCTGTCTTGGGATATCAGTAACTATGTGCGGATGTAGGCAAGTTTGAGAAATGGAAGTTTTGATGTGGTCGAGAAGTGGGTTTGGGGGTGGTCAAGTGGTTAAGGCGATCGCTCGCTAAAAGCGGGGCCCTCGGGTTCGAGCCTCGGTCCGGTCCGGTCCGGCACTTATTTTCTTTGGTCACCAAGTAATAGACCTCCTTCATAAATGCAGCTGATTTTTTTATGGTTTTTTTGTGGTTTTAGGGCGGACAACTGTTGAGGTCATCAGCGCCCAACACTGCCCATAGTAAAATCGAACCGGGGTTAGAACTTAAATAGCTTTCGCCATATTTGCACGATGTATAAAAAGTAAAACTCTGTTAGCAGAATGCGGATCATCAGCTAAAATATCAGACATTGCAAATGGTAAACATAGATCATGACGGAGACGATTAAAAAGGGACATTGCACGAAAAGATGGTACACAGAAAAAGGTTCATCACAGTGCTCACATAAGGGAGCAGGATCACCACGAAGTAAATACTGGTGGCTCTAACGGCAGTGGACAATACGAAGCCGGGCTGAAGTTGGCAGAATTCTCATACTGCAAATGAATAATCGATTCTTTAATTTCGTATGTTTTGCTGTGAATCCACACGAGAGTACGTTTCTTTGGAACCGATGGTTCATAGTAATCACTTGCTACTTTCGAATATTATGTAATATCTGGAGTCTAATAATCTCCTTTGTATGAACCAAAACGGTTTACGAAAGCAACAATCCTATGAAACACAACTAGCGCTATTCATCCACGAGATTCATACGGCAATTGATACAGTGTCCCAGGTAGACGCCGTCTTTCTTGACTTCCGCAAATCGTACGATACCGATACACACCGTCGCCTAACGAGCAAAGTGCGAGCATATTCGATATAACATCAACTTGCTTGATTCAGGCCTTTATAATAGAACGCAGCATGTCATTGTCAACGGAGGGAAGTCTTCATACTTTAAAGTTACCTCAGTCGTGCCCCAGAGGAGTATTATAGGACCTTTGATTTTCACAATACATATAAATGACCTAGGGGAAAAGTAAATACAGCCTACAGGAAAATAAAAGAGATATTTGGAGATAAGAAAAACAGCTGTATGGTTATCAAGAACAAAGATGGAAAACCAGTTCTCAGCAAAGAAGGGAAAGCTGAAAGGTGGAAAGAGTATATAAAGAGGTTCTACGTAGGAAATGAACTTAGAGGCAATATTGTAGGAAGGGTTGAAGAAGTAGATGAGGATGAAATAGGAGATACTGTACTGAGAGATGAATTTGACAGAGCAATGATAGACCTAACTCGAAACAAGGCCCCTGGAGTAGATGATATTCCCTCAGAGCTACTGAAGTCTCTGGGAGAACCAGCCATGACAAACCTGTTTCACCTGGTGTGCAAGATGTATGAAACAGGCGACGCATCCTCAGACTTTAAGAAAATGTTATAATCCTCAATCCAAAGAAAGCAGGCACACACAGGTGTGAAAACTACAGAACCATCAGTGTAATAAGTCATGGTTGCGAATTATTTACAGAAGGATGGAAAAGCTGGTAGAAGCCGACCTCGGAGAAGATCAGTTAAGATTCGGGAGAAATGTAGGAACACGGGAGGCAATACTCACTTTAGGGCTTATACTAGAAGGCAGATTAAGAAAAGGCAAACCTACATATCTAGCTTTTGTAGATTTGCAGAAGGCTTTTGACAATGTTGATTGGAATACACTCTTTCAAGTTCTGAAGCAAGCAGGAGTAAAATATAGGGAGCGTAAGGTTATTTACAACTTGTACAAAAACCAGACAGCTGTTGTCAGAGTTGAAGTGCATGAAAGGGATGCTGTGATTGGGAAGCGAGTAAGACAGGGTTGTAGCCTTTCTCCAATGTTATTAAATTTGTAGACTGAGCAAGCTATAAAGGAAAGTAAGGAGAAATTTGGAGGAGGAATTAAAGTTCGGGGTAATGAAATAAAAACCTTGCCTTTTTCGGACTACATAGTAATTCTGTCAGAGCAAAGGACCTGGAAGAGTAGCTGAACGGAATGGACAGTGTGTTGAAACGTGCATATAAAATGAACATTAACAAGAGAAAACAAGGGTAATGGAGTGCAGTTTAAGAAAATCAGGTGATGCTGAAGGAATTAGATAAGCTAACGGAACAATAAAGGAGGTAGGTGAGTTTTGTTACTTGGGCAGTAAAATAACAAATGATGGTCGCAGTATAGAGGATATAAAATGTTGAATGGCAATGGGTAGAAAAGCGTTCTTGAAAAAGAGAAATTTGTTAACATCGATTATTGATTTAAGCCTAAGGAAGTCTTTTCTGAAGGCATTTGTGTGGAGTGTTGCCTTCTCCTTCAAAGTGGTGTCCGTGGCGAAGTCCGTTGTGTGGGCCATGTTGGCATCCAGGTATCAGTCCGGTGACAGTTGGAAGCGACTACTCGCGGTTCTAAATACCCTGCGCTAGATCTGGCCTACAGACCGCGGGATGGTCCCGCCGCAGCAGGGGCCCTGAGCATGAAATGTCCTGTACCTGTCACCTGAACTCGAGTGCCCGTATTCACGACAAAGTTTTCTCATACGGCACCAGTGGAGACTGTGTATTGACGACTTTTTGCTCTGTAGCCGTTACAACGACAAGTAGGCTCCGAGACCCGTTCGCTGCCCTACGTCAAGCGCTACATATACGAGTCGTAGCGCGGTAGCTTAATATAGGCGGCAGTGCCTGCAGCATTATAATGCTCATGCGCGGCTGGAGTTCAAATGCTCTTCTGAACCCTCTGGACGAAGCATAACGGTGTTCCCGCGGAAGGGAGTGGCGAGGAGAAACGCCGCTTTAACACTGTTTTTTTTTGTTATTTTAATTATATTGTAATTATTTATTTTTTATTCTAGCGGGTAGAGACGCAGCTCTTGGCTACTCGAGCTCTGGCAAATCCTCCATGAAGTCATTGAAGAGTTATCAAACACAGGTTATAATTGGAAAAATATTTTATAACTATCAATTAAAGATGCATCAACTGTAAAAGCCTTCAGAAGATCCGATCATGAATAGTAATGAAGTTACTATTCTCCACCTTGAAAGATCGCGCTGCGGTGTCGAAGGTAGTGGGTTCGAGACCAATTGCAAACATTTTTTTAAACTTAATATTCTTCATAACAGATACGGGAACACAATGAAGTTTGTATTGTTACTTGCCACATATTTTTGGACGTTTTAGCAAATGTGACGCGATTTTGGTGGTAAATGACATTGATGCTCTTCGTTGTCGCAAATATTTTACTGTTTGAAAAGATGTGGGGGAGAAGAGCCTTTGCGTGTGCGTTAGGTTAGAAGGGGGTGTTGCTTACATGACCCGAAGGTAGCTTGTCACTTCGTTGTTACAGATTTATTTTTTTACAGACACTTAACTGTGTAATCAATTACTGTGCTTCAGTGTTCATGTGCATATTCATATGTTCTTGGTGTTTATTATTTTAAAAAATGAACAACGTTCAGTAACTTTCGGAAAAAAATTACTCAGCTTTAAGCTTGGAACAAAAGTATGAAATAAAGAAGCTTGGTAGGCCGATGCCTCGAGTTGAAGCAAGCGCAAACAATCTGAGGTAAGATCTTTTCCCCTGACCCCACTCGTAGCAGAGGTGCTCCAGATTGTCTCTTTAGATGCCGAGCGGGTGAGTGGGGTGGGGCATTGGCAAAATCTGGAACTAAAAGAAGTGAACCTTTGGCCAGATTGTATACCAACTAGATTCCTCTCAGAGTATGCTGATGCAATAGCTCCGTACTTAGCTATAATTTACAACCGATCACTCAGCGAAAGATCCGTATCCAAAGACTGGAAAGTTGCCCAAGTTACTCCAATTTTCAAGAAAGGCAATAGGAGTGATCTCCAAAATTACAGGCCTATCTCATTGACGTAGATTTGCAGTAGGATTTTGGAACATGTACTTTGTTCGAATATTATGTACTACCTCGAAGAGAACGACCTATTAACCAATAGTCAGCACGGATTCAGAAAGTATCGCTCTTGCGAAACACAGCTTGCCCTTTATTCACATGAAGTGTTAAGTGCCATCGACAAGGGATCTCAAATCGATTCCATATTTCTGGATTTCCGGAAAGCTTTTGATACTGTACCCCACAAGCGGCTTCTAATGAAATTGCGTGCTTATGGAATATCTCCCCAATTGTGCGATTGGATTCACGATTTCCTATCAGAAAGGACACAGTTCGTTGTAATTGACGGTAAGTCATCGAGTAAAACAGAAGTGATACTGGCGTTCCACGGGGAAGCGTTATAGGTCCCCTACTCTTCCTCGTGTTTATAAACGATTTTGGAGATAATCTGAATAGCTTCCTTAGACTGTTCGCGGATGATGCTGTCGTTTATCGGTTAGTGAAGTCAACAGAGGATCAAAAGCAACTGCAAAGCGATTTAGACAAAATTTCTACTTGGTGCGAAAATTGGCAATTGACACTAAATAAAGAAAAGTGTGAAGTAATACACATGACCACCAAAAGAAATCCGCTGAACTTCAATTACGCGATAAATCAGTCAAACACTAAGGTCGTAGCTTCTACCAAATACCTAGGAGTTACAATTATGAACAACTTCGACTGTAGAGAACACACAGAAAATATTGAGGGTAAAGCGAACCAAAGGATACGTTTCATCGGCAGAACGCTTCGAAGATGCACCAGCTCCACCAAATAGACTGCCTACATCACACTTGTGCGTCCTCTCTTGGAGTACTGTTGCCCCTTGTGGGACCCTCACCAGGTGGGACTGACGGAAGATATTGAGAAGGTTCAGAGAAGCGCAGCTCGTTTTGTTTTATCACGTTACGGGGGGGAAAGCGTCACGGAAATGTTGCAAGAATTGGGGTGGAAATCATTAAAAGAAAGACGTTATTCATTGCGGCGTGATCTGTTTGCGAAGTTTCAATCACCCACTTTTAGTTCTGAATGTGAAAATATTTTGCTAGCACCCAATTACTTAGGGAGACATGACCATCCCAATAAAATAAGAGAAATCAGATCGAAAACGGAACGATTTAGGTGTTCTTTCTTCCCGCGCGCTATTAGAGAATGGAACGGTAGAGAAAAGTTATGAAAGTGGTTAATGAACCCTCTGCCAGGCACTTAAATCTGATTTGCAGAGTATCTATGTAGATGTAGAACCTCCACTCATCTGAAGCACCAGCCGCCACTGGTTATGTTGCAATAGTTTAAATAATATATTTTTAAGTAACGTTCCCGCAAATAGTAAAAACTGATTTATTTTGACAGTGCACGGACTACGAGTACCATTTTAAGAAACCGAAGAAGAGGGAGTTTTCCGATTTTGCACCTCACAAACTATTTACGAAAATGGAGACCTCTTTTGACAATTGATACGTGGGTCTCGCGTCTGCCGGAAGTAATGAGGACTCTTTCGCGGCGGATTAACCGTGCGCACTGGGACGCCGTGCTGCGGTTCTCACCGCCGTTCGCCTTTTTTTTTAACTTTTAAAGTGAGAATAAACCTTCCAAGTAAAACACCACGCGATACACCGTTTCCCGGTGGTCGCACAAAGAAAGACATTCTATGCCAGTTAAAACAAGATGGGGCGGTGAAATTAGGAAAAATAAGAACTAATTTCATAGAGTTACCGACGGCAGAAACAGTGAGGCAAGTAAGACGTTTCTAAGACCGCCAGTGGCACCAGGGAAATAATAAAAACCAAAATCCCTGAAATGGAGAACTTCATTGGCGGGCTCGAATACCCCCTCGGGCATGGGTGTCTGTGTTGCCCTTAGGTTAGTTTACCTCAGTATAAGTAGTTTGCAGGTATACGGACTAATAACCAACCGGTTGAGTCCGATAGATTTACAAACTTTTTTTTCGGGGGGGGGGGTGATTGGGGGGGGGGAGTCACTGCTTCAATGTTGCGAATGGCTGATTTAGCAAAGCTCATTCTTAAAACACATTTCAGACAATATTCTGAAATGGAACATCTAAGTCGCGTTTTTCACATTTTCATCAAGGACAAGGACAAGAACTGCTCACAACTGTACCACAATCTAACATATACAGTCACGACACTCCTACAGATTTTTGTTATACACTACTACTGCAGCACTCCAAGCGGTCGGAAAGTTACATTTCTGAACACGATATTGGGTGGGTACGAATAGCATCATTTATATTAATTTTAAGTTACTTTTTACTTTAGCGAACGTATGTTTGCCCATAAAAATAGTTAATACCGTAAAGATAGCTCCACATTTGCCTCCCTTAGGTTTCCTATACTCTCTTACAGGTACGAAACGATACATTACGCGGCAGTTTATTTACAATGATCTTCTAACCTATAGGCTTTTAATGAATAATTTCATTTTCTATTAAAAATAAAAAAAAAATGGCTAGCAAACACCACAAGACCTGCCTTTTGGCAGAAAGATGTCGCTCTTCTAATGAGGAACGTTAACGTTTACGTCCAACAAAATCAGTGAGGGTGGAACACAGGAAACGTTGTTGTTGTGGTCTTCAGTCCGCAGACTGGTTTGATGCAGCTCTCCATGCTGCCCTGTCATCGCAAGTCTCTTCATCTGAGAATACGTTCGGCAACCTACATCCTTTTGAATCTGCTTACTGTATTCGTCCCTCGGTATCCCTCTACGATTTTTACACCACACGCTTCCATCTAATGCTAAGTTGACAATTCCTTGATGTCTCAGAATGTGTCCAACCAATCTACCCCTTCTCTTAGGATATGCCAGAAACCCCTTTTCGCCCCAATTCGGTTAAGCACGTCCTCATTAGTTAGGTGATCTACCGATGTAATTTGCATCATTCGTCTGTAGCACCACATTTCAAAAGCTTCTATCATCTTTTTATCTGAGCTCCTTATCGTCCACGTTTCATTCCCATACAATGCCACACTCCAGACAAACGCTGTCACACAGGACTTCCTAAGATTTAAATTAATATTGGATGTTAACAAGTTTCGCTTCTGTAGAAATTCTTTTCTTCCCATAGCCATTCTGCATTTTATATCTTCTTTACTTCGGCCATCAGAAGTTATCTTGCTACCCAAATAACAAAATTCATCAACTACTTTTATTGTCTCATTACCTAGTCTAATTCCTTCAGCATCGCCTGATTTTCTGACATTACATTCCATTACATTCGTTTTATTCTTGTTAATGTTCATCTTATATCTTCCTATCAAGACACTGTCCATTCCATTCAATTGCTGTTCTAGATCCTTTGCAGTCTCTGACAAAATCACATTGTCATCGGCAAACCGCAAACTTTTTATTTCTTCTCCCTGCACTTTAATGTCTTCTCCATATTTCTCCTTCCATTCCTTTAGTGCCTGCTCAATGTACAGATTGAACAACATTGGGAAAAGGCTACAACCCTGTCTTACACCCTTCCCAACCTCTGCGTCCGTTTCTTTCCCTTCGACTCTAATAACCGCTGTCTGATTTTTGTATACGTTGAATATAACTCTTCGCTCGCTGTATTTTACCCTTGATACCTTCAGAATTTGGAAGAGTGTATTCCAGTCGACATTGTCAAAAGCTTTCTCCAAATCTACAATCGCCAAAAACGTAGGTTTGCCCTTCCTTAGCCTATCTTCTAAGATAAGTCGTAATGTGAGTATTGCTCCAGTGTTCCTACATTTCTCCTAAATCCAAACTGATCATCCCCGAGGTCGGATTCCACAAGTTTTTCCATTCGTGTTACTACAGTATTTAACGTACCAGATCAGACTCCACAGCTGTAGCTGAAGGAAAAACGTCACATACATGGCAATAAAACGGAAAAAGCAATGAAACTGCTATCCAACAAAGAAGATCCAAATTCTACAATTGTTGGTACAGCTAAACCTCAAACGGCAAGAATAATAAAAAAAAATTGAATTGAAAGGTTATCTCTGTTGCAAATTATTATATTTATTTCTCTTTAAAGCTTTCCGCGATTTTAGCGCATCATCAGAACAATGTAACAGGAAAAATATACAAATATGTCAGTTTCATACCGCGGACCTATCCATTACAATCAGGAAACAATGAATTGGGGGCGTGAACATACCTCAGAAACAGCTGGATGGCATTTGTTGGCGTAAAAGCACACGATGCTCAGCATTCTGGACTGGATAAAATCTGACGAATTAATCAAAAGCAAGAGTTATAAGAGGTGGGACAAAAAGTTCCTAAAATGGAAGTTAGAGAATTTGAGAAACAATCGTGAACGGACAGCGGTAAGCAGAGCGAGTGTGGAGATGTATAACTTATCACATCAGCAGCGTTGTGATGGATAGGTCCGCATTCACAGAATGAATATCGATACATCACATGTCTTTTTAAGCTAATGTAATTACACTCAAAAGAATCTGATGTAAGGAAGACGAGGTGTAAAAATGTGCGAATTATTAGACTCCACATCGAATTGATGCGCGACAAACAAACGGCTTCTCATTGTAAGAATAGGCCATAATAGAAATATATGTTTCTCCTATATTTATATTCTACTTACTTTCAGCACAATAAGCTGCAAATATAAACATATACGTAAGTATTTGTTCATGACGAAGGTTTTCTTTATATCAATGAGTCAGTTAAATTCGGCATTTACAGTAATTTCCGTATTATCCAAGACTCTTGTTGTTTTGTTGCTTGTAAGGCAAAAAGTATAGTAACTGTATCGTTAATTACGTACAAAAATAATTACAAACGATCGTCACTCCCTCACCGTCTTGCCCACCGCTAGGAGCGCTTGTGTCATTGCAACTGTCAGTTGGTAGCAACTTTCACAGCAGTGAGTGTCGCGACCGTATATGTTAGACTGTGACTGTACTTTGACCCGAACAGACTAAGCATTGTCACAGAAGACTCTCGTCCATGATGATCAGCCTCCTGCGAATGAGAGTTTTTAATAAATTAATATCACTACCACTATCTCTTCAAACGAACATTGTATTTGTGTTGAGTGCAGTAATTTTGTTTTATTCCTTCAATAGCCATCACATTACAAACATAACTTATTATTAATGGTAGCTTACGTTTTTTGGAAAGATGGCCTTCAGCTCAACGATTATTGCCTTTCGTTCGCCTTCGACGTATTTGTCGTTTTCTACCGCGTGATTTTCTCCACCATGATGTCTAAAATTGAATTTCTTTATGTGTGGTTTAATACCTTGAGAAACAGTAAACACTTGACACGACCATCGTGCTCAGTAATAAGGTAAAGATCATCCCACTGGTGATTGAAACAGAGTGGCGTTTAGGGTTTGCTATCCGCTGCTTCTGGGACGTCTGTCTGCGCTGACGGACGGCGCTTATGTCAGCAGAGGCAGAGGTTGGCTCTTCTCAAGGTACGTAGACTAGAAAGGTATGCCAGTTTGGGCTTCTGCACTGTCATTGGTTAGCGCTGTATTACGTCACTCGGCAGCAAGCCGCTCTATTATAATGCCGCTTCGAACACAATTTTTCCGTCTTTCCTTTTCTCGTCATTATATAAATACGCTAACACGAAAATTGTGGTACAGATTACTAATTTATTCGTACAAGAAGGCCAATGAAAGTTACATAATTCGAAAGATTGTTTGTCGTAGATTTCAAAAATGTTCAAATGTTTGTAGAGCTTATGGGACTTAACTACAGGGTCATCAGTCCCTAAACTTACAAACTACTTATGAACTAACTAATACTAAGGACGGCACAAACATCCATGCCCGAGGGAGGATTCGAACCCCCGACCGTAGTGGCCGTGTAGACCGTGACTGGAGCGCCTCAGTCCCCTTGGCCACCGCGGCAGGCGTAGATTTCACGAATATAAATATTATGTGTGCATTTTGCCATTAAAAGTGGTAAAAGGAAGTAGAAATTTTCCTATCTACAGCTCTGATCAAGTTGTACATTCTCCAACAATCAGCTCACTGATTGGCTATTCGTCTCGATCACATACGTTGTAATGAGCGCATCTACAGTTTTAAAATAACGTCTTAAAATAAGTCAATATCGAAACATGGAGTGCTCCCAACTCACATTCTTGTGCCGTTCAAATGCTTCATTTTCGCAGTGATTAAGAGTGGTTAAAGGAAATGGATGTTTTCATATGAATGCCGATATAAAGGATGATGAGCCGGGAGAGGCATCTAGCGGTGCTCGGGTGGAACTACGAAGTCGAGAATGCCGATATAAATGATGTTGCGCTGGGAGAGGCATGTAGCGGTGCACGGATGGAACCTCGAAGTCGACATGTTGTCAGCTCTGGAATTCTGAAAATCGCTGTATGGGCATAACATTATTTCTTGGCGTTGTATAAATGTTCAAATATTTGTATAGCTTATAGGATTTAACTACAGGGTCATCAGCCCCTAAGCTTACAAACTACTTATTAACTAACTAAGAACGGCACAAATATCCATGCCCGAGGGGGGATTCGAACTCCCGACCGTAGTGGCCGTAAAGACCGCGACTGGAGCGCCTCAGTCCCCTCGGCGACTACGGCCGGCGGCGTTGTGTAAATATACGAACACCTAAATTGTAGTTCCATTTCAAATATTAGGCTAATGAACGTTATATAATTCGAAAATGTCATGAGAAGTATACACTTCCGCTTTTATTTTTAGTTATTGTGTCAGGCATTTTCCTTAACACGTAAAAGATACCGTTTCATACCTCTCAGTGCCGGTTAAACTTTACCAAATATCTCAGCGGCCTCCTATGATAATGTTGGCAACAGATGCTGAATAATGAGAATCTTATGAGTCCTCATTTTAGCCATTCGCATGACAACGCTGATGTTTTCTCATGGAGTCTTCGCTTTACGAGGGCAATTATTTTTACTGAGCGGACGAGAGTACATACGAGTACCTGTCAACCATAAAGCAGGAAAAGCATTATTTGTTTACTTCATGGTCTGTACAATACACTAATCGAGTCATTCTATGTGCTCCCTGGGACTTGGGTGTGTGTGTTGTTTTGTTTCTTTTGTTTGTTAAGCTTATGGGACTTAACTACGGGGTCATCAGTCCCTAAACTTACAAACTACTTATCAACTACCTTATACTAGAGACGGCACAAATATCCATGCCCGAGGGGGGATTCAAACCCCCGACCGTAGTGGCCGTGCAGACCGTGACTGGAGCGCCTCAGTCTCCTCGGCCACCGCGGCCGGCCTGTGTGTTTTGTCCTTAGGTTAGTTTGCCTAGGTTTAAGTAGTTTGTAAGCTACGGACTGATGACCACGCAGTTTGGTCCGATAGATTTACAAAAATTTGAACATTTTTGAACATTCTATGTGGTTCGAACAAATGGGCAAAGATTTTCTATCGTGTCGTTGATGTTGCCAACAGTATCACACGAGGCCGCCGACATGATACGTAAAATTTTTCACAATTGGTCGATATTCGACCACAGGCAATACTAGTTCGACAAGAAAAGATTGATTTTAAGCGGTGGAACAGGCTTGTGATATATATAAAGGACTGAAAAAGAAAAGCTTCAAACATTAATAACAACTAGCTAACCCGTCCCGCCCCACGACTTGGCACGCGTAATATTTAAACGTCTTTAACTCGAGGACCACTGAACGTATCGTGATGAGGTTTGTTTTTAAATTGTGGAGCTCATAATGATCTAAAATAAAGTCCGTGCTCCCAATTACCTTTGCAGAACGGCCCTGTAATAAAGGAAAAGAATATGTGCCTCATTCTGAAAAACTTCATGTAGAATAGAAGTAGTACCTGATTGTCACTGTAAAATAAATGATTTGAGGAAGTGGCTGAAATCAATTCGAAGCAAACGTTCCAGTCATTCTGGGAAATCGGAAACTTTGATGTCCATAATACATACTTATTTGGTACAATGAGATGTAGTGCAGTTGCACTTCGTCGTAAGAAGATTGGTGAAAATTCCAGAAGAAATTACATTATTTAGTAGTATGTAAAAGGTAATGGGAGTGACGTTAAATTTCTGCAAAAAAGCTTTCCTTGCGATTCATGGCTTACATAATGACTGTGCTCTAGGGGCGAATATAGTAAAGAAAATTGCATCTGGAGGTGGCACGCTGCCCCGAGACAAAAGGGGCAAGCATTCCGTGCACCCACATGCATGCCCAGAAACAACAGTGAACCTTGTTAGGAAACACAATGTCAAAATTCCGAAGTATCAGAGTCATTACAGACGCTTAACCAATGGTAGTAGATTATACCTTGCCGTCGACTTAACAAAGGCTTCGTGTTACAGACAAGTATAGGCGAATTTCTACTGAATAATATAATATTAAAGTCACCACAGAATTCATTCTCCTGCTAGCATGTACATGTATTAAGCAACAGTACTAAAACAAACCAGAAGAAGGGCATCGAAGCGCCCGAAACCGGTCGTCAAAAATAAATCACAAGCAACTGGTTGCTGCATTTTATTAATTTATCACCAAAAGAGTGATACATGTAAAACATCTGACATGCTCAATGTGAAGATTGATGGCACCACTGACCTACAATTGAAAACAAGTCTTCAACATCAACTGGAATTACGCCATTGAAGAGCAGAGGCAGGGCACGCTAATATTGCAATCCAATTAAAACGCGCTGAGACAGATAATGATCTGCATGTAATGACCTTTGCCTCGCAGCAGACTCTACCAGTCCCTAACAAATACAGTGAAAGAGGACACCAACTGGTCCACCTCCACGTGGTGGCACACGGGCAACGTCACTGCGAGTAGCCTCTGGATATGCTACGTGTGGCGGCTAAGAGACCAGCCTCTCAACGAGATATAAGGGCCAGTCTTATGTATTTATCGCGAATCTTTAATTCAGCGCAAAGTTCCTAATGATTAGAAAAAAGCGCAGGTGACTCCCGTGTATAAGAAAAGAAAGAGAACTGACCCATACAATTACAGGCCAATATCGTTTACATCAGTTTCATGTAGAATTTTGGAGCATATTCTCAGTTCGAATAGCTTCTTTCCATGAATCAGCACGGGTTTAGGAAGCATCGTTCATGTGAGACTCAGCTTGCCCTTTTCTCACATGATATCTTGCGAGCCATGGACGAAGGGCAACAGGCGAATTGTGTTTTTCTCGACTTCAAAAAGGCGTTCGACGCGGTGCCACACTGCAGACTGCTAACGAAGATACGAGCTTAAGAAATAGGTTCACAGATTTGTGACTCGCTGGAATACTTCCTAAGTAATAGAACGCAGTACGTTGTTCTCGACGGCGAGTGTTCATCAGAGACGAGTGTATCGTGAGGCGTGCCCCAGGGGAGTGTGATAGGACCGCTATTATTTTCTATCTATATAAATAATCTGTTGGACAGAGTAAGTTGTAATTTGCGGCTGTGTGCTGATGATGCTGTGGTGTATGGGAGCGTGTCGTCTGTAACTGACTGTAATAGCATACAGGATGCCTTAGACAAAATTTCTAGTTGGTGCGAAGATTGGCAGCTAGCTCTAAATGTAGAAACATGTAAGGTGATGCGCATGAGTAGAAAAAACAATCCCATAATGTTCGAATACAGCATTAGCAGTGAGCTTCTTGATGCTATCGCGTCGTTCAAATATCTAGGCGTAACATTGCAGAGCGATATGAAATGGAACGAGCATGTAAGGACAGTTGTGAGTAAGGCGGACAGCCGACTTCGGTTTATTGGCAGAATTTTGGCGAGATGTACTTCACCTGTAAAGGAGACCGCGTATAAAACGCTTGTACGACCACGTCTTGAGTATTGCTCAAGTGTTTGGGACCCGCAGCAGATCAGTTTAAAGGAAGACATAGAGGCAGTTCAGAGACGAGCAGCTAGATTTGTTACCGGTAGGTTCGACCAATGCGCGAGTGTCACGGAAATGCTCTGGCAATTCAATTGGGGATCGCTGGAAGAAATACGAAGTTCTTTTCGTGAATTTCTGTTGAATAAATTTAGAGGGCCGGAATTTGCAGCTGAGTGTAGTACAATCTTGCTGCCGCCTACTTACATTTCGCGTAAAGATCACAAATACAACATAAGAGAAATTAGGGCTCGTACGGAAGCATATAGGCATTCTATTTTTCCTCGTTCAATTTGGGAATAGAATAGGAAAGGTAATGCCTAGTAGTGGTACAGTGTACCCTCCGCCACGCACCTTACGGTGAATTGCGAGGTATGTATGTAGATGTATATGTAGAAAAAGAAGGCGGGTCATTACAATGAGTAGCAGCAGTGAAAAAAAAAGTGTCCCTAAATTAAAATGTGGCCCAGCTATTTACAAACGATCAATTTGCCTGTACAACCTCAATAATCATGACTGTTTTTTGTGGAATGAGTCTGTTGCTACCCGTCTATCAGAGGAAATCACGAAAGGAAAAACTCTCATCGCAATTTCTGGCAACTGCTGTGGCCAAAATAAAAACTGGAACATCGTTGTATTCTGGCAGTATTTGTTATTTTGCGACAACTGAAAATTAACTGCGCCGACAAGTGCAAGAGGCGACACTCCAGAAGAATGGTCTGACGTCATCCAGAGATCAGAAGAAGACTCCTTTTATATTTCTTCAGTAAAAAACCGTCTTTATTTCAGATTGTTTTATTCTTTAATTAATGGCGCGTTTCGCGGTTTAGCATGGCATCCTCAGATTACCTGCGTAACAGAATTTTCACAAAATTAAAAGGCGGAATTATAAAACGGGGATAATGGGGCATAGTAATTTTGTGTAAATTGTGTTACAGAGATAATCTGAGGATGCCCTGCTAAAGGGCGAAACGCGTTATTAATTAAAGAATAAAACAATATGCAATCAAGACGGTTTCTTACTGAAGATATATTTTTTCTCACTGATTGCTGTACACCATGGGCTGCAAATTATTTTATATGAATCCTTTTGTTGTCTACAGTCTGAGAAGGGAACATTTCTTCCAAATACGTCACTTGAATTAAGCATTTGCCTTCAGGAACAAGACTTTTGATGTTTTGTCTATCAACATAAGGAATGTATACAGATGGACGACTTTTGAATCCCCATTATCTTTATTGATCAGCGAGTCGTTCTGACGTGATATCTGGCATGAAATAACTTGAAGGAAACGTTGGAAGCAAAACCCAGTCTTGACGCTTCAATTAAAATACGACGGTCCCAGACTCACTGAAAAGAGGAAAGCTGCTGATGTCGTCCCTCTTAGAATACACCCATGAACATCATGGTTTCTTCTTCTTACTAAAACCTACATGTTTGGACAGTGAACAAATCAGTTAAGGGAGTGACGAGTGATTAAGAACTTGCGAACAACGACCGGACCAGATTTTTAGTAACGTTCTCACATGATTATCCATCATTATGTTTCGTTGTTAGTGTCTATGATTTGGGTAGCATAGTGGTATCTTCATTACAGTAATATGATTCTTTTTGTACGTTTCATTTGTTAGTGTCTGTTTCTAGTTCCTTTTATGCCTGTATGGAAACATATGTATATTAAAAAGGGTCTATAACAAAAACGATGATAAAATAAAATTAATCTGATTTGTGGATCATCTGAAAACTTTAATCCTCTGCATCTTAGAACTACTATTATGGTGCTTATCATTTTACTCCCCCGAGCTGTTCAATTATTTCTGTACGTAATTAACGAACCAGTTACTATAATATTTGCTTTACATGCATTTGGCAAGAGAAATACACGATCGGGAAATTTAAGAACAACCAAATTTCATTGATTCAGTGATATGAAGAACAATTTATCCACGAACATGTACTAATGAATCTGTGTATATTTGTTGCTTATTCCGATTAGTAGAATATAAACGTAAGAGGCCACTCCCGTGAACCACAGACATTGCCGAGGTGGGGTGGCTTGCGTGCCTCAACGATACAGATAGCCGTACCGTAGGTGCAACCACAGCGGAGGGGTATCTGTGGAGAGGCCGGACAAACGTGTGATTCCTGAAGAGGGGCAGCAGCCTTTTCAGTAGTTACAGGGACAACAGTCTGGATGATTGACTGAGCTGGCCTTGTAACATCAGCTAATGTGGCTTTGCCACACAGCTACTGCGAACGGTTGAAAGCAAGGGGAAATTACAGCCGTTACCTTTCCCGAGGACATGCAGCTCTACTGTATGAACATATGATGATGGCATCCTCTCGGGTAAAATATTCCGGAGGTAAAATAGTCCCCCATTCGGATCTCCGGGCGGGGACTACTCAGGAGGATGTTGTCATCAGGATAGACAATACTGGCATTCTACGGATCGGAGCGTGGAATATTAGGTCCCTTAATCGCGTAGGAAAATTAGAAAATTTAAAAAAGGAGATGGATAGGTTGAAGTTAGATATAGTGGGGATTAGTGAAGTTCGGTGGCAGGATGAACAGGATTTCTGGTCGGGTGAGTACAGGATTATAAATACAAAATCAATTGGAGGTATCACAGGAGTAGGATTGATAATGAATAAGAAAATAGGAATGCGGGTAAACTACTATGACCAGCACAGTGATCGCATTATCATTGTCAAGATAGATACGAAGCCAACACCGACAACAGTAGTACAGGTTTATATGCCAACTAGCTCTGCCGATGATGAGGAAATCGAAGAAATATATGAGGAGCTAAAGGAAATTATTCAGACAATTAAGGGAGAGGAAAACTTAATTGTTATGGGAGACTGGAATTCGATAGTAGGACAAGGAAGGGAAGGAAAGATAGTAGGTGAATATGGTCTGGGCAAAAGGAATGAAAGAGGAAGCCGCCTGGGAGAATTTTGCACGGAACATAATTTAGTTATAACAAACACCTGGTTCAAGAATCACAAAAGAAGGTTGTATACTTGGAAGAGACCAGGAGACACCGGGAGATACCAGATAGATTTTATAATGGTAAGACATAGATTTCGGAACCAGGTTTTACAGTGTAAGACATACCCAGGGGCAGATATAGACTCTGACCATAACTTGTTGGTTATGAACTGTAGGCTGAAACTGAATAAACTACAAAGAGGTAGGAAAAGAAGGAGATGGGACCTGGATAAATTGAAGGAACCTGAGGTTCTCAAGAATTTCAGAGGGAGCTTTAGGCAACAAAACAGTAGAGGAGGAATGGGTAAAATTGGGAGATGAAATAGTGAAGGTAGCAGAGGACGAAATAGGTAGGAAGGCAAGACCTACAAAAAACCTTGAATATCACAGGAGATACTAAATTTAATCGATGAAAGGAGAAAATATAAAAAGGCAGTAAATGAAACAGGCAAAATGGAGTACAGACGACTAAGAAATGAGATTGACAGGAAGTGCAAAATGGCTAAGCAGGAGTGGCTGGAAGGCAAATGCAAGGATGTAGAAGAATGTGCAAATAGGGGAAAAATAGATACAGCCTACAGGAAAATTAAAGAAACATTTGGAGATAAGAAAATCAGCTCTATGAATATCAAGGACACTGATGGAAAACCAGTTCTCAGCAAAGAAGGGAAAGCTGAAAGGTGGAAAGAGTATATAGAGGGGCTCTACAAAGGAAATGAACTTCGAGACAATATTGTAGGAAGGGAAGTGGATGTAGATGAAGATGAAATAGGAGATACTGTACTGAGAGAAGAATTTGACAGAGCCCTGAAAGACCTAACTCGAAACAAGGCCCCTGGAGTAGATGATATTCCCTCAGAGCTACTGAAGTCTCTGGGAGAACCAGCCATGACAAACCTGTTTCACCTGGTGTGTAAGATGTATGAGACAGGCGAAGTACCATCAGACTTTAAGAAAAAAATGTTATAATCCCCATTCCAAAGAAAGCAGGTGCAGACAGGTGTGCAAACTACAGAACCATCAGTTTAATAAGTCATGGTTGCAAAATATTAACACGAATTATGTACAGAAGGATGGAAAAGCTGGTAGAAGATGACCTCGGGGAAGATCAGTTTGGGTTCAGGAGAAATGTAGGAACTCGGGAGGCAATACTCACTTTATGGCTTATCCTAGAAGATAGATTAAGAAAAGGCAAACCTACATTTCTAGCTTTTGTAGATTTCGAGAAGGCTTTTGACAATGTTGATTGGAATAAACTCTTTCAAGTTCTGAAGCAAGCAGGAGTAAAATATAGGGAGCGTAAGGTTATTTAAAACTTGTACAAAAACCAGACAGCTGTTGTCAGAGTTGAAGGGGATGAAAGGGATGCAGTGGTTGGAAATGGAGTAAGACAGGGTTGTAGTTTTTCTCCATTGTTATTCAATTTGTACATCGAGCAAGCTATAAAGAAAAGCAAGGAGAAATTTGGAGAAGGAATTAATGTTCAGGGTGAACAATTAAAAACATTGCGTTTTGCCGACGACATAGTAATTATGTCAGATACAGCAAAGGACCTGGAAGAGCAATTGAACGGAATGGACAGTGTGCTGAAAGGTGCATATAAGATGAACATTAACAAGAGAAAAACTAGGGTAATGGAGTGCAGTGTAAGAAAATCAGATGATGCTGAAGGAATTATATTGGGAAACGAAGCAATAAAGGAGATAGATGAGTTTTGTTACTTGGGCAGTAAAATAATAAATGATTGTCGCAGTACAGAGGATATAAAATGCAGAATAGCAATGGGTAGAAAAGCGTTTTTGAAAAGGAGAAATTTGTTAACATCGAATATTGATTTAAGCCTAAGGAAGTCCTTTCTGAAGGCATTTGTATGGAGTGTTGCCTTGTATGGGATTGAGACATGGACGATAAACAGTGCGGACAGGAAGAGGATAGAGGCTTTTGAAATATGGTGCTACAGAAGAATGCTGAAGATTAGGTGGGTGGATCTCGTAACTAATGAGGAGGTACTGAACAGAATTGGGGAGAAAAGAAATTTCTGGTATACCTTGACTAAAAGAAGGGATAGATTGGTAGGACACATTCTTAGACATCAAGGAATTGTGAATTTAGCATTGGAGGGAAATGTGTGGGGTAAACATCGCAGAGGAAGACCAAGAGATGGATACAGTAAGCAGATTCAGACAGATGTAGGTTGCCGTTCTTATGTAGAGATGAAGAGGCTTGCTCAGAATAGGGTATTGTGGAGAGCTGCATCAAACCAGTTTCCGGACTGAAGAACACAACAACAACAACAACAAACGTAAGAGGAACATTAATTTCTATTATGTTCTGATCATGACAGGCAGTTTTGTAGACGTGTATCAGTTTGGTATGGAGTCTAACGATTGGACATTTTTACGCTTTATTCGTCTTTCTTATAAACGCATATACTTTTCAGATTAAATACTTTTGCTTAAAAACTCTATGACACGGCGGAGTGGCCGAGCGCACTGAGGCGCTATGCTACTGCTGGGGCCGAGCGGTGGGTTCCCAGCTTTATGTCAGGATGAGATACCACCACGTCAGTCCCTCTGGAAAATATCACTATGCCTGTTAAAGGACGTACCTTCAAAACTTCAGACACTGATAGGACACATAGTTGACTTAACACGGTGAGACGGGCTGATGTTCCAGGTCGTGTCGTACCCGGGCCGTAATCTCGTCTCTTGCGGAAAATAAAAGAAACATTATCAGCTCCCTGACCTGGCGCGCGTTCTAAGAGCGTAGAAATGTATGGGGGTTGTTACGGAACCATGTTCATTGTCTTTGAACACTTCCTTTTTTGTTTCCTTTTTGATGCAGTCTTTCCGGCTATCGAAAAAGGAGGTACCAACTCAATATTTCTCTTGAAAGATTTAATCCTGCTGAGCTGTACAACTACTGTACGGGTTGGTAGCTGTAACTTATCATTTACGGGTGGTGTCATCTCAATGACTTGGTATGGGCCATCATAGCGAGAAACAAATTTCTTTGTCTTTCAATACAGTACACTGGGATTTATTAACATTACCCATTGTCCAACATGAAATTTCGATAATATTGCCTTACTACTGCATAATCTCTCCTGGCGTTCTACGGCCTTAGTATTAATCTTCTTAACTAGGCGCCAGACTATTTTCATACATTTTGCGAAATCCATCACTGACGAAATATCGCCTTTTTTCTGATTCATGCGGAAATCAAAGGGTGATCTTATTTTTGCACCAAATACCACTTTCTACGGAGATAAGCCAGTACTTTCGTGCACTTTGGTGTTTTATGCACATGTAGAGGTTGAGAAGTGTATCCCGATTGTTGTGTTGGGAATTAACATAATAGCTCAACATTTTAGCTATTGTTCTGTGTACCCCTCTCTGTTCTGTCGTTCGACTGCGGATGATATGCGTTGGTGCGTAGTTTTTTTAATGTGCAACAACAGACATAATTTTTTGAATAATTCTGCGATAAATGTTGCTCCTTGATCCAAAAAGCAGGTCGCGGTGGCCGAGCCGACTGCGGCACGCAAGTCACGGTCTGCACGGCCACAACGGTCGGGGGTTCGAATGCCCCTTCGGGCATGGATATTTGTGCCGTCCTTAGTATTAGCTAGTTCATAAGTAGTTTGTAAGTTTAGAGACTGATGACCCCGTAGGTAAGTCCCATAAGCTCAACAAACATTTGGACTTTTTTTTTAATCCGAAATGGTAGTGTCTGGAACGCCAAATTTCAATATTCATTCAGTAACGCCTGAGCTACGGTAGTTCCTTGCTGATCAGGTATTGCAACCATGGCTACAAAACGAGAAAAATGGTCAATTACAGTAAGTATATATCGATTAGCGGCAGGGGTTTGAATTAGAGGTCCGGAAATATCAATTCATAACATGGCCCTAGGTTTATCTGCATCTCGAAGTCTCTGCAGTTCTATTCGTTGGCGCCTAAGTTGCGCCCTCTGTGCACACGGGATATATTTTTTTACATATTGATCTACATCCTGTTCCCGCGTTTTTCACCAATAATTCTGTGCTATTCTGTACTCAGTTTCTCTTTTCCCCGAATGACCTGCCAAAATAGAATCGTGAGCTTGCTTTAGATTTTCGTTACACAGAAACCTGGCACAATAATTGGCGTTCCGTTACGTGTTGACCTAAAAAGAATTCCGTCCTCCAAAGAGAACTGCGGCTAGCTGGAAAACTGCTGGCAGTCCGGGTCCGTCTGTTGAGCATTCTTCCACTCTTCTCTGTCAATTCCTGCACGTTCCATTCTTCGGATTTTCCTATTGAATCCGTCTGTAATTGAATGTGAGATACCCGGTCGACGAATTACTTCAAAATCGTACTCACTTAAACATAGGCACCATCTTCCAAAACGTGAGGATGGGTCATTCAAATTTAGTAGCCAGGAGTGCTGAATGGTTTATTATCACCTTGAACCTTCTACCATATAGTCATATTTAAAATATGTTATGCCAAAAAAATAATTGAATAGTTCCTTTCCGCATTATTGAGCTGCCTGGGTGCGTAAGCTACAGGATGTTCCTCACCATTCGTTTCGTGACTTAGGACCACGTCTAATGCATAACTGGATGTGTCTCAAGATAGCATAAATTGATTGTTGAAATCGGGAAAAATCAGCACAGGAGCAGATGTCAACAACTCTTTCAGTTTTCCGAATGCTGAATCGCATTCCGGAGACCAAAATATTTCCCTACCCTTCTTTAATGACTGGGTAAGGGGTCTTGCAATTTCTGCAAGTTTTGGAATTATTTTCTGTAGAAATTTGCTGGTGTCGAAATATCTTTTACGGCTTGTACGAATTTCGAATCCGTTAGAATTCCTTCCTGGCCTGTGATATAACCTAAATAATGAACCTCTTTCAAGGCAAAGTGGCACTTATACCGACTTAGCGTTAACTTTGCGGAAGCATTCGGTAAAACACCTCAAGCAAATGGGACACATGCTCTTTCAAATTCTTGGAAAAAATAATGACGTCATCCAAGTACACCATACACTGTCTAGGCTTAAGACCCCGTAAAACACTACCTAGCCACACTTGAAAGGTAGCTGGGGCGTTTTTCAGGCCAAAAGGCATAAGTTTATACTGATGATGACCATCTGGTGTAGAAAAAGCTGTCTTCAGCCGATCTTCTGCCGCTACTTTGGTGGTACCCAATTCATAAATCCAAGGTTGTGAAATACTGACACTGACCCAAATTATCCAGGGTTTCCGGGATATTCGGCATCGGGTAGGCGTTTTTCACTGTCTTCTTATTTAGAAATCGATAATCACAGCAAAACCTGTACGCTTTCTCGCCATTTGGTGATTTTTTTGCGATTAGTACCACGGCTGCAGACCAGGGACCGTTATTCTCCTCAATAATGTCATCTCGCAACTGCTGATCTATTGAGTGCTGCATAACAGGCTGCAAACAGTGAGATACACGGTACAGCTTTTTATAGACTGGTGACTCGTTTCCGGTGGGAATGTAATGCAGTACTAGCGTTGTTGCATGTAACGGGTCTGAAGGATTAAATAATTCGATATACTCTTTCAGCAAAGCTTCCATGGCGATCTTATCCTGTTCCTCCAAATGTGCAACCTTATTCTTTAGCGCTAATCAGTCGTCAGATACTCCCGGCGTTGCTTCCATTTGCCTAAAATTCTCTTCAAAGTCATCTTCACTTAATACTTCCAAATTCGCTATCGGGATACTACCCTCGTACCTTCAATTTCCCGCACGTATGCTATGGTACGTCGTACAAAACACCTGGCTGGGTGCAGCCTGTCATTTTCCGATAACGGTTCTATGACACATAACGTATTCTATGGCAAATCAGCGCCTACTTGACACGAGATTAGCCTCCCTGACATTTTCGATATGTTATCACGCAAGCTAACTTTGAGGGATCTAGTCCACAGTTAAAGTGGTTTCCTATGCGCGATGGGCGAATCTTGCGACTGTAATGGTATATCGGAGGTGGCGCCTAACTGAAACAACGTTCCATCCAGTTCCGGCGTATGCCGTTCCAAATCAACTTTAGTATGATGAGCGACCAGGAGGTCTAGCCCAAAAATGACATCATAGTTGGTGCCTACCACTGGAAGAACTTCACCTGAAAAATCGTTCCACCCACTCGAAAATCAAGATTACTTGACCAAAGTGAACTTACGCCCCCCCCCCCCACCAACTCCGCTCAGAGTCCACCGTGGTGATTTTAATGATTTCTTTCCGAGCATACCCCTGCTTGGCACCGACACCTGAGAACCAGTGTCCAACAAGAAAGATCCGCCACTGATTTTGCACAAGTAATAACGTTTACTGGGAGCGTTGCACAGTGGACACCCCGCTCCCCGTCCTGTTTAACGACTGAGGACGCTTCTTAGCTTGACAATAATCCATTTTTGCTGCCCATTGTTACGAGACTCACGTTGCAAGTGACCAAAGTTTTTCCATTGTCTACGCTGCACTTCCTTGCACTCCTGTTTAAAATACCCCTTATGGCCACAACTAAAACATGACACATTGGTAGAGAATACCGTTCTTCGATCCCGTGACCTCGTCATTGACTCTACTTCTTCTAAGGGCAAAGCTGACGTCAGAGCCTCGATCAATGTCTTTGGTAAGTCCATCCTAACTTTTTTTCGAGAAATCTGGCTGCATCCCCCTCAAAAACGAATCTGCCTCACATAAAACAACTGATTTTCTCCTCTTCCCGTGGCTCGGGCAGGCGTTGAGAGCCGACCGCGGTGGCCGCGGGGACTGAGGCGCTCCAGTCACGGTCTGCGCGGCCACTACGGTCGGGGTTTCGAATCCCCCCTCGGGCATGGATATTTGTGCCGTCCTTAGTATAAGGTAGTTTGTAAGTTTAGGGACTGATGGCCCCGTAGTTAAGTCCCATAAGCTTAACAAACATTTTTGAACAGGCGTTGAGAGTGGAAGGCGTCGACGTCGAGGTCTCGCTGCTTAAGGGGCCTCACACGGTCAATACTTATTGCGCAATAATCGGTATTGTACAATAATACTAACCGTCTGAGAGCGGTATATATTTGCGCAATATATTGAAGGAGACTGCCGAGCTTTAAAAATATTAACGGTCGCTCAATATGTTGCGCAATATATTGTAAGGTGTGAAGGAGGTATTGAGCAATACACGGTCGATCCCGCCAAAAATTTATGCTTTGAGAACGTGATATAGGTCATCCGGCGACGATATTGAGCATGAGTTCTATGGTAAAGGCACATGATAGGACTTATTTAGTTATTAGCTACAGAAACATTCAATAAAAGGATTACTGCAGAGAAATAACACAGAAACTGCTTCTTTCTTACTTTCTGAGTAGTGTATAATCATTTGTAGTTCTCGTCATTCACACAATGTAAGCTGTAAATGCAGGCCGCGGTGGCCGAGGGGACTGCGGCGCTCCAGTCACGGTCTGCACGGCCACTACGGTCGGGGGTTCGAATTCCCCCTCGGGCATGGATATTTTTGCCGTTCTTAGTATAAGGTAGGACATAAGTAGTTTGTAAGTTTAGGGACTGATGACCCTGTAGTTAAGTCAACATTTGAACATTTTTTTAAGCTGTAAATAATTTCTCTTAAAATGCAGTGTATTAACTAAATTAATTCCCTATTTGACTTTCAATACAAAAACAACTTTTTGTAACGTACTATACTTTCCCTGTGTGGTTCAAAAATTTGATATTGTATGCACTTCACTAGATGTACTTTTTCAAGCAGATGCAAAAAACGTCGCAGGTCTTCATCACAATACAGCTAACAGTAGTGGGTGCGGTGAAAGTTGAAAATTTAAGGTCTTCAAAAGTGTTTCCAGTTGCCTAGTAACATAGTGTAATGGATAAACTTTCCAGGGTGCTGAACGCTTCTGTCATCACAGCATCTTTTGTCTGTACATAGGGCGTAATAAGGTTCACCAATTCGTTCAAATTTCCTCATTCATCCTTAAAAATTGCGATAATCATCAGGCTCTACTGCAAGTACTCCGAGCCACTTTTCCATCCATAGTCGCTTCCTCTTTTTTTTCAGAGTTGCGCCAGCCGAAGGTCCTCACTTCGACGCCCACTGTCAATGGTGGATACGAGAAGGTCGGTTACACCGAGCTCTCTACCATGATCCACGGAGCTCGATGACCTCCGCCGATCTGTGAGAAGATCTCGGAAACGGTATCAAAGAAGTATTACTCCAGATCAGAAAAGATATCTATTGGAAATTTACAGACGTCAGAAAATACAGTACAGCATCCTCTAATGAAATTCCGTGCTTATGGAATATCTCCCCAATTGTGCGATTGGATTCACGATTTCCTATAAGAAAGGACACAGTTTGTTGTAATTGACGGTAAGTCATCGAGTAAAACAGAAGTGATATCTGGCGTTCCGCAGGGAAGCGTTATAGGTCCGCTACTATTCCTCGTGTTTATAACCGATTTGGGAGACAATCTGAATAGCTCCCTTAGACTGTTGTCGGATGATGCATCGTTTATCGGTTAGTGAAGTCAACAGAGGATCAAAAGCAACTGCAAAGCGATTTAGACAAAATATCTACATGGCGCGAAAATTGGCAATTTACACTAAATAAAGAAAAGTATGAAGTAATACTCAGGACCACTAAAAGAAATCCGCTGAACTTCAATTACGCGATAAATAAGTCAAACCTTAAGGTCGTAAATTCTACCAAATACCTAGGAGTTACAATTAAGAACAACTTTGACTGGAGAGAACACACAGAAAATATTTTGGGGAAGGCGAACCAAAGGTTACGTTTCATTGGCAGAACGCATCGAAGATGCACCAGCTCCACCAAAGAGACTTCCTACATCACACTTGTGCGTCCTCTCCTGGAGTACCCCTTGTGGGACCCTCACCAGGTGGGACTGACAGAAGACATTGAGAAGGTTCAGAGAAAGGCAGCTCGTTTTGTTTAACCACGTTACAGGGGGAAAGCGTCACGGAAATTTTGCACGAATTGGGGTGGAAATCATTAAAAGAAAGACTTATTCATTGCGGCGTGATGTGTTTGCGAAATTTCAATCACCGACTTTTACTTCTGAATTTGAAAATATTTTGCTGGCTCCCACCTACTTAGGGAACATGAACATTCCAATAAAATAAGACAAATCAGATCGAAAACGGAACGATGTAGGTTTTCTTTCTTCCCGCGCGCTATTAGAGAATGGAACGATAGAGAAAAGTTATGAAAGTTGGTAATGAATCTTCTGCCAGGCACTTAAATGTGATTTGCAGAGTATCTATGTAGATGTATATGTAGAGCTAAAATCCAGGATGTTAGGCAAAAAAGTTGGGAAAAATTTGTAAAAGAATGATGTCCCCTGGGGTATACCAAACAAGATAATAAGAGAGAAAGTTAGAGCCCGTACTGTTCTGTCAATTCTTGATGGTAACCAAGAAACCACAACGGATTGGCAGAGAACAGCTGAAAGGCTATTAGAAGTGTTGTTGCCAGACGATGTTATAGATGAAGACATGCGCGAACAAACTCAGTTATGGAATGAGCGCCAACAGCCGTACATTAATCACCATCAGGTATACCCATTGTCATATGGGGAGATTAATGAGAAAATTCAATACCTAAAAAAGGGGAAAAGCACTAGGTCTGTATAAGATTCCTTTTAGGAGTAGTACAAGATCTGGCTCCCAAGTTAGTTCCAGTTTTAGCTGAACTGTACAATCAATGTTTAATACAGAAGGAATATCCTAGGTGTTGGAAACGAGCTCATGAAGTTATTCTGAGCAAAGGAGAGGATGGAGACCCTCTAGATCCCAAATAGTTTAGACCAATTAGTCTTCTTGACATACTGGGAAAGCTTTTCGAGAAATCACTCTTTGACTGATTGGCGAGTCATCGAGTCCGACGTGGTCTGCTTTCCGAAGTCCACGGTGGACGCCATAAACCAAGTAGTCAGATTTGTCCGCTCGTCAGAATGTATATATGTTACCAGGAACATGATAGATATAGTGGGGGCTTTCGACAACCTCTGGAGGCCGGCGGTCTTTTCTCGCTTAAGGGAAAAGGAGTGTCCCACTTCACTATATGGTTGTTTGAGAGCCTACTGCGAAGAGAGATTTGTGGAGCTGGTGTCCCCAGGTGGAGCCACCACAAAGCGGATAACCAAGGGTTGTCCTCAGGGCTCCGTTATCGGCCCAGTTTTCTGGGATATAAGCATGGAGCCGCTGTTGAACATCTTGCAGCAAGAGGCGGGGATATTGGGGGCAGTAGCCTATGCGGACAATCGTCTCGTTCTGGTTCAGTCAAACTCAGGACGCCAGACGGAGAGTAGAGCCTCGGTTGCCATAGAACTAATTGAGAGGTAGTGCGACATGGCAAAGCATTCTGTCCTGTCGCAACAGGGAAGTCAAACGTTTTACTTTTTAAAGGAAACTTGCAAAGACATCCCATAACAAGACTTGCAGGTGAAAGAATTGGCTGAAAAACAGTTGCCAGATATCTGGGTGTCTATCTCGACCAGAGACTTCATTATGATGCTCATATCGAGCTAGTTGCTTATAAAATCATAGCACTGTACAAAAAAATAATTTCATTTGGGCAGAGGAGGTTCCATCTGCCTCCAAGTGTAACAAAATTGTATCATAACAGTTTACTCGCCTCGATTATGGGCTATGGTGCTAACTCTTGGGCTCATAGGCTCAGACTGGTCAGGCCCTCATTGGCTGTCAAGAGACTGCAGAGAAATATAATTAGATCGGTCAGGGCTTTCGGAACTACACCTACCGACATGCTCACGGTGATCATGCGACTTCATCCCATTGATTTAATAATCAGGGAAAGGGCGGCGGTCTATGGGCTTACAAAACATGACTTCATCCAAGTAGAAAGAATAACCGGGAGGGTCTGTGAAAACAAAAGAGAAATCAATGAGGCTATTAACGACATTTGGCAACAGGATTGGGACTCGTCTGAAACAGCCAGGCGAGTGTACTCTTTTCTACCATCAGTGAGAGAAAGGATGAAATAAAAATTTCTTCCAACTAAAGGATTAGTGCACTTTTTGACGGGTTACGGACCCTACCCGGTGCATCTGCACCTAATAGGTAAACGGCCTGATACAGGTTGTGAATGTGGTGCTGAGACAGGCACCCCGGAACACGTGATCTTTAGGTGCCCATTACACGCACGAGTTCTACATCTACATCTACGTGGGATACTCTGCAAATCACATTTAATTGCCTGGCAGAGCGTTCAACGAGCCACCATGATACTATTTATCTCCCATTCCATTCTCAAATAGCGCGTGGGAAGAAAGAACACATGAATCTCTCTGTTCGAGCTGTGATTTCTTGTATTTTATTCTGATGGTCATTTCTACCTATGTAAGTGGGAGTCAACAATATATTTTCGCATTCGGAGTAGAATGTTGGCGATTGGAGTTTCGCAAGTAGCCCACGTCGCAGCGATAAGCGCCGTTGTTCTATTGATTCCCATCCCAGATCCTGTATCATTTCCGTATCGCTGTCTCCCCTGTATCGTGACAATACGAAACGAGCTGCCCTTCTTTGGACTTTTTCGATGTCCTCCGTTAAAACCACCTGATAAGGATCCCACACTGGGCTGCAATATTCCAAAAATGGACGGACAAGCGTAGTGTATGCAGTTTCTTTTGTAGTTCTGTTGCATGTTTTAAGGGTCCTGCAAATAAAACGCAGTCTCTGGTTCGCCTTTCCCACGATATTATCTACATGTTCTTTCGATTTAAGTCTGAAGCAATAGTAATTCCTAGTAATTTCGTGGAGTTTACGGCCTCCGCTTTTGATTGAGTTGCCTCCGTAGAGAGGCAAGCCATACCAACCAGAAACATTTATGAGAGAAAAAGGAATGACGGGCTTGTAGAGATCCTTATTCAATTAACAGGGAAAATATCAACCCACGCGCAGCAGATCTATCGAGGATAGTCTGCTCCGAAACCTCAGGAGAGTAAAGCCGTGTATGCCTTTATGAGGCATACATTGGCAGCATAAGTTTTCAAGTATGCATTAAACCGGATTCACATCACCATCCTAGGCGTCTGGCCGGCTACCGTCGGAACGGCATCACGGATGGAAGCGAATATGACCGGAAGGTTAGTTAAGGCGAAGAATGAAATGCTGGACGACATCCCCGCCTTGCGCGAGCAAGGTATGAGGGAGAAGTCACTGGAATAAGTTTTGTGGTGATGGCTGCCTCACTCCCTTCCAAACCCAACTTAAGACCAGAATTTGTGGTGTGATGGAGACGGATAGTCAAGATCACTACACCACTAGTACATAGTAGAGTAGATTACTAGTTTTGCATTGTAACAATTAACTATACTAATATGAGTGGCAGTGGTTTTGTTAGTAAGTAGGCCCCGCCAACTTGCACGTCGTAGGGATGGGTACTGGCCTTCCTTCAGGATGCTTGCTGAGAGATGAGAATTAAAATTTTTCAGTTGTTATTAACATACTACTAACACCAAACAAATTTGTAACTTATAACACATGATTGTAAAGGTCGGTTTTAGTTACCCAGGTACCAGACCTATAATTGTTACAGTAATTCAATTTAATTGTCAGTGTCGTACTGCCCTGCTAGGTCGGGGCGGCGACATCCGACATAGAGACGTTCCCGTCACAGCATTCTACGCCACCGCTCGCCCACTGCTCAGTGCAGCGCCTTTAGGTACTGGTTTTTTTTCCTGAGGTGTTGTCAGCCGTGTCCCACTTGACGTACACCAAAGTGGAAGGCTCTGCTTACCGTCGATCAATGGTCTCAGGGCGACGACCGCGTCGTCCCAAGTTTCCGGGTTACTGCCATCAGCATACTCGTTTGAACACCTACTTCAGACGCCTTCTGCTGCTAGAACATGTACACGCGAAAACCTCAACATAACCTTACTTGTTGCTTACTAAAATTGGCAAGTAGCTCCATGCCTCTACAATCCTAACCCGTATGACAAAGAAATTCGTCCCCAAATTTCACCCGGCATCACACAACACAACATGTTGCAAATTAAAAGGTAAAGCAGTCAACAATCCGAATATTGGTTTGAACACCACAGTGCTTTACTAGGCATGGTCCTGTTTGGTGGTGGTATGCCCTTGCCTTCCTCCGACCTTCGAACTGACTTACCCAGCCAGTTATAGGGGGACCTACAGTTTAACGTGGGTTCCGAACCACGGTGCTACTCGGTATATTTCACATGAGCAATAATGCCAGAGGTGAAAGAAGTGGAAAGTGACAGATAAAAATCCTAGGACCTGGCGGGGATCGAACCCGCGACCTTTGGATTTGTAGTCTGGCACTCTACCACTGTGCAACCGACGCGCACCAACAAATTAAAAAACAAAAACTTATTCATCAAACAAGAATAAACATAAAGTAGTTTGTAGATTACGGACTAATGAGCAAGTAGCTGAGTCCGATAGATTTACAAACATTTGAATGAGGACTCTAATGCAGAATAGTCTGCTTGCTTTCTCGCAGGCTTTTTTATTGTAGCAGATTATAGAAGTACAGTAGCTAATTTGTTGTTCTCCGACTCCTTTACAAAGCCCACAAAATCGAGTGCCATAACCCCCTGGTATACCCTATTATCACCAATTCTGGGCCTCTGCCACGCCTCCGCCAAAACCATATCTTCCGGCCTTCACCTACATACGCTCCGTATCTTCTCCTGGGGCAATTTCCGCACTCTTCCATTACGGGATACCGAACTTCGTTCCGATATCTACCCCTCCTACCAACTCGGATCCATTCTCCGTAGCATCAGCACTCCTCCACTCTTTCCCGCCCCTTTTCCTTCCCACCCGCTTGGCTATCCCTCTCCCATGACCAGAGTCTCGTCAACCCTTCTTTCCCCTCCTTTCTCGCTCTTCCCTCCCCTCCCCCGCGCTTCCCCCATCACTGTCCCACCCTCCCTCCATCCCCCTCCCCACCCACCACGGGGGCGTCACGAATTTTTAACAACGTGTACAGTGCCAGTGTATCCAGTGTCGTGTGTTTTTAATCAGTGCCTCCGCGATCGACGTTCCCAAGTTTTATTCTGTGCGCCGTCAACTGTTTTCGTGTTTGTCCTTGTGTTTCCTGCAATGTACTTTTAAATCGTCGCCGTGGCCCACTGTTTTTACTGAATATGTGTGTTTTATTACTGCTCGTCTGTTTCTCGTTCTCCGATATATGTTTGTCTCATTGTCCATTTATATTTTAGTCCTTCAAAAACTTAGTGTGTCAATTGTTTTTAAATTCCACAATTGTATTCCTCTGTTTTATATATTGTTTTTACCATTCTGTCATAACATGGATGTCGCATGGCTGAAGAGCAGCCACCGCAGCTGCTGCCAGCCTGCTAACTGTTCACACAGTTGGTTTAAAATTACAATAAAGGAAAAAAATTGTTATCGGATGTGACACACTGTCATTGATGTTCTCCAATCTGGCTGCTGTTTTCGAATAGGGCTCTGCTCTTGTAAAGCATTTGGTTGCTGTTAGTGATGGGCAATCCGAATCATTTCACAGTTTCGAAACATTAAGAGTTGGGCAACACGATTATTTTTTAGGAATCGATTCTTGCGATTCAATCCCACATTGTGAATCGATTCTTTCGCGATTCTTTAGTCTACATTGGCGGGATTCTTACTTCTACATGTTGCTCATAGATGGCAATACATGTCTGTGTCATGGATGTTGGAATCTTAACCTTTTGCATCCGTTCCTACGATTCTTTCTGTTCTTCGATGGCACTATTCTTACAAAATGCCGAAAAGGTGACAATATGTGAATCGGATTTTTTAAATATTTATGGTGCGTAAAGTTCAGACTTAAAATAATAATGAGGCAAAGCCATTGGATTCAGCTCTCAAAAATTCTCGAGAAAATAGTCTGAAGTTTTGCGAGCGGTTATAAATACGTATTACACTACCAACTACTTCTGCTGTCATCATAGGTCATTTAGTAGCGTTGTAGGTTTAATGAACGTAGGTCACTTATTTCGAATCCTGCTGTAACCTTATAATTTATTCTTCGTTCTGTTTGAATACTTCGGCCATTTAAATATAAATTTAATTAAATCTATGGTAATTAAAATACATCTAATCATTATAAAATACTTATTATGTAAAATCAACTAGTTTAAGGAAACACGACATGAACATTAAAAATAAAAATCCGTCTCTCAATATTAAATTTCTGTCGAGATGCAAGAAATTCACGTTTACAGAAATGTTTCTTTTTTGTAAAATCGGTTTCTTTCAGGAAATCTGATAACACAAAAACCAAAATGGTTAAAAAGATTTTTGTGATGGTTTTAAAAACATTTAAAATCGCGTTTTTATATAAAAAAATATTTTTGTAAATTTGATTTTTTACAAAAACAACAACTACGTAGATGAACTCGAAAACCTTAAACCTCTTTAAACACAAAATTAATCCAAATCCTTACAGCCATTTCCGGGATACGCGTAATATAAATGAGTAAGGAATGTTCGTTTAAATACATAATATGTAAACTGTATAAAAGACATATACTCGTTTGTGTTAGCAGCTGTGTATTTCGCTTCGTTTTGTTTCTGTCATCTGTATTTCATGAATAGGCTAATAATTAACAGCTCACGATCTTCGTTGTGTGGTTCCCTTGTTCACACGCTTTATGGCTTTCATAATTATTTGGCACGGCTCGCTACTTGGTTTCGAATCATGAATCGTTGGAATTTTGAATCGTCACGAGTTAGACGATTCTTTTGAACGCCGATTCGTCCGGATCACTATTCGATTCTTACGATTTTTTATTTGTATTCGTTCAAATGAACGACTCATCGACGAATCGCCAGAACTCTAAAACACATGGATTATCTGAGTTTACTGAGTCGGCTCCCTGCTTCGGCTCACGTCTAAAGGGGCTTACAAGTCCCTCAGAAACGACCCTTTATCACAACTCTTACCTGTTTTGGGTGGCCCTTGCACTCGTTATTCTAGGGAGACCTCCAATCCAAGTCGTGTGGGGCATTTTATTTATTTATTTATTTATTTATTTTTAGTCATACATTTATTTACACCGTGGTCTCAGTTTGCTTTACCGCCCTGGGCCTCCTCCAGCCTTAGTCCACCACTTCTCCAAGTTATGGTTTTAACTAAATGAGTCTCACACATTGATGGCACACTCTAGCGAGATTGATTGGAAGTGACTGATCAGCTGACTGATTTGACTATGACAGGAATTAGACGATGTCTATAAAAGGATATTCCAACTCTACATTTCCTACAGATTTTCGAAAGCTAGCATAGATACCACGCCTTCTTACGTCATATAGAGATTATAGTGGTTAAATGCCACAAAACGCTAATATCACATCTTCCCACGTATTTTTAGAACAATGTAACTCTGTAATGTGTGACGAAAATAAGGAACGTAAGCGCAGTCAGTTATAATTAGGCTTCTTAATTCTTTCTTTTTATTTTTCTCAATGACATCAGTGTAATTGTCGAGAACACTTCATACAAAAAAAAGTATATTTTTCCATAAGGTTAGTTTACACGAAGAATGAAATAGCAATAGAGCTAGGGATGGCGATTTTTTAACAATACCCTATGTACTTAAGTGATGAAAGTTAGAACTGCTGAAAATTCTCATTTGGTTTGATTAGTAAGTGTCGCTACCGGGATTTGGACTGTGATCGAGTAGTTGTAAATCTGTATAGGATTTGATGTAAGCTGTATTACTCTTTGCAGTAACTTCTATTTTATTACCTTTGCATTACAAATTATCAATTTTCAAACATCAGTCACGCTCATGCACGCATTCTTCACACTAAAAACTAACTGACAAATCTGAAAAGAGCTGTCAACCGCAGCTGAAGGGCATAATAAGTACTGAAAGCCCCGCTTGGTGTGACTGGCAAACACTCTAGCGGTAAAACTTCAAACTAGTTGGACACGTCTGAGCGCTGTGTCGATCTCACCCAGGTATTTCAAAATCTTCAGTAGCATTTCTTTTCTAGTCTGCTGCTTATCAGATTATATCATTTGATACGAAACTCATTTTTAGTCTTCAATCCACGTTTTGGCATTACATTTCTAAAATTACAGACAAATATAACTGAATTGTATGGTTTGTTATTTTTATTTTATTTTATTTTATTTTTTAAGATAATGTGTTCGTTGAATATACCTATCAGAATAAGTAGCACCTAATGTCGCATAATCGAGAATCCCCCCCTACCATTAACATAGTCTGTCTTTAACTTCCTACGTCCGCAATAGTTTGCATTGTCGGTTTCAAGAAGTTATAGTGAAATATAAATCAACTTTTGACCAATCAGACTTCTTCACTGGTGTAATAACCCGCTTAAAATAATAAACCAATAAATAATTATCTAAGTTTTTTCTAAACTAAAAAAAATGTTAGGATAATCTTGAGCGAGTCGTAAACTCAACTATATGTCAAAATTCTTCTAATGAATGAGTAAAACAACTGTAACACTAGCGTATAATCTTCTAATTATCCGGTAAAACAACTGTAACACTATCATGTAATCTGAGAAAGGTCTCAAATTTATTATCCGAAATCTCCATTGAATCTGACTTGAAGCTCAAAAATAAACTTAAGTGTCTTAAAATAATCTTGATAAGATAGAAGTACATTCATAATCCATCAATAAAGCCGTCAAATACGTTACAAAAAAAAAAAAAAATTAAAAAAAATAAAATAATAATAAAAAAAAATCCCATGATCACATTGTAAATAGTATCGGCTATATTATCGATACTAGGCCACAGATAGATGGAATAGTCGTAAGACCTTAAAAAAGGAAACATCATGCGTGAACTAAAGGAAATTCCCTTTGACATTGCAGAAATATCTTCATTAACAGTACACTCTTTATTTTTAATAAAGTGTCGCCTAACGTTGACATTGTTCTGCACCGTCTTCTTTCACGGCACGGTTGTCGGTCGAATGACTTTATCTTTCTTTCAGCACTTTTCATTCTCCACCCTTATGGAGTGGAGAGAGCTGTGTTGAGACTCGCATCTGCCCTTTTCAGCCGCGAATAATGTGTCACCTGTTTGGACACATTTTATTGGTTGCTAATTGTGCTTGGGATTTGCCGAGGATGACGTTTGTACCATTTAAGGATATTTCGGTGGCCATTGGAGCAGCCGTGGTATTCACCTCACTCACCGCAGGGAGCCACAGCTGAGAGCTGCTACTGGTTACAAGCTTCCTAGGGTTTTTTTTTTTCTATTTGTGGACGGAGAAGTTAGTACTGCTTCCTCCCACAAGTCCCCTAAAACCTCTACATCCATGCGGATGCTGTTGCGTAGCAGTGTTCCCTACAGTACGCACGAGGTGCCGTAGTTGCTGTCCAAGTCTTTATGGAAAGCATAGAGTTCTGACTAACCTGTTGTCTTCTCTAGTTGTGTCCGTAGCGCAGAAGACAGCACACAGGTCGTTGGTTCTTCTACAGCATACAAGTGAGGCTAAAAAAATGTTCTGTAGAATGGAAGCATAAGAAGCGACTCGCGAGATTTTTAATTGTCAGGGATGCCATTTATTAAGTAAATAATAAAATATGAACAACTATTGTTAATACGACACGGTCTATGCTGCCCGTAGTTCATGTTGAGACCTCGACTGTGATCACAACTATACAAAGCTTTACTCATTACCGGCGCGGTCCGGCGCGTATAGTGGTCAGCTCGAGACTGAAATTGCGGCGCGTCGCGAGAGGGCACCTGATGCTCTATTTATCGCCAAAACATGGCCGTCGCGCCTTCTGCAAAATCGCTCTTCTCTTGTTACAATAAGAGAATGCACCTTAAACTTTTTAAACTGTCAAAACCTAGCCCCTCCTTGAGAGATATTTATCAGAAATTCTCAGCTCTGAATAATTAATATTTAGTATATGATAAACAAAACTAATTTTAAAGGAAATCACGTGACGTGAAACGCAGCAGCCAATGCGAGGAGAGTACCAGTAACATGGGCGGGCTTTCCCACGAGAACCAGCACCTACTGTGCCATATGATACTGTTCTCAACCCCACATTTCAACATATGCTGCACTTCTGTCTTTCTTCCGGGTTTAAGACACGTACGATGTTAGCAAAGAAACAGCCAGCGGCCAGAAATATGGCCATATACCAGGAATATCACATGGTTGACCAACATGTCTGCCATCACGCAGGAGTTGCTGTCTTCGTATTTCTTCCCTCTCTTCAGCAACTGCCGTGGCTTCTGCTCGCTGCCCGTTGCGTTGTAAGGCAGGTAAACCAAGGGAAACATTAAGTTCACAACATTTATAATGACATAACACCGCATAGATAAAATGGTTTATTTCTTTTTGTAATAACTTTGCCTGCATATGTGAGGTGAAGTTTGGGTGTAATTTTTAAACATCTTTGTTACACAACACACACCAACCATTTCTCCAATTTAATATGTTGAAATGCCTTGACAGTTCAGCTTCAGATATTTTAGTTAGTGATCTGAAAGTTCCTTACTTTGTATTTTAATCCTTCCCCTCCCCCCCCCAGAAGACAATTTGGAGACAGACGTGGGACTCTTTTAAAAGAGTCAATCATTCTATAGTGACATCATCTACCGATTGGTTTTACATAGGGTGAAATATGTTCATCGCCTTACTGCCTTAGCTCAGAAATAAATGTATACATGTCAAGAATAAATATCTAGAATGAAAATAAAGTGTGTTTTATTTACAAAGCTTGAGTATTTTTACATAAAAAGATCAGAAACGTTACTTTTCAGTGCGTCTACGTATTGAAAAAAATGTAGGTAATGTGCACGTCTGATTTTCGTAAAGTTATTTGTTAGAATCTCGTCAGCAGAATATTTACTTTCGTTTGGTTTAAATTCATATTTATTACGCAATATATATGTTATTTTTAATTAATCTACAATATGTTGCTTCTAATAATTTATTTGTGACGACCGGTTTCGGACGCTTGAGTGATCTTCTTCTGTTCTATTTTAGTATTGTAGCTTAATCTATGTACATGCTAGCAGGTGGATTAATAACCTGAACAGTTGCTGCAATTGATAAATTACTTCCAATATATATGTTTATTGAGAAAGACTAATTAATCTTTTTAATGAGATTAACATGTTTATATTTTTAAACTTCATGGAAATGATATTTGCTACGAAAGTGAAAAAAGTCAAACATCAAATGAAAAAGCTTCCCGATCCTGTTGATTTAGCATTGATATTGCTAAATTAATTTTTTTATTTTACAGTAACACACATCGCATATTTGTATGAAATTCCAATTTATTTTCAAAGGACAGTTTTACAAAACTAGCTAGATTTTTTTTAACGTATTATTCAGCTATGTTTATTTTTATCTGTAAATTAATACAGAATGTAAACCAATATTACGATTAATGAACCTCCACCGAAAGAGGCCAGTTTTGATGGATAAAATAAATGTATATTTTTCCTACTTTCACAGCACCTCGTGTCGTAGGTCTGGAACCTAATTTGTCTCAAAGGAGAGTTTGTTAATTTTCGAATAAATGGCATTTAATTAAAATTCAAACTGTAGTAGATAATTTAACAGAACTCCATCCCCTTTTGTTAATATTATTTCAGAGTGTCTCATTAGATTGTTTCGTCAGATGAAGCTTGATAATATAGACATCCGTTGTGTAAATTTAAATGTTGCACTATCTTCAAGGTAGTGTCTAGATTAGGTAGTCTCACTTCTGAAGGTTTTTTTTTCTGCAGTACGCCCTTTTATAGTCTGGTTTTAATTTGGGAAAAGTTAAGCGGCTTCAAGTATCAATTATCTTAAGCAGTTCCCCGAGATCCAGACAGCTGCCAACGTTAGCAGCAGTACAACATTCGGCAGTTCATTACATCCTCACAACACCTGGACCACCAATTCACGCTCGACCACACCGATTAACGCCTGAAAAATTAAAAGTGGCTGAGCAAGAATTCTCTTTCATGCTTACACAGGGTATCTGCCGTCCATCAAGCAGTAACTGGGCCTCACCACTACATGTGATACCCAAGAAGAACAACGGATGGCGTCCTTGCGGCGATTATAGATAACTAAATGCGAGAACAATCCCAGACAGATACTCGGTACCACACATTGAGGACTTTACATTTAATGTTTATGGCAAACAAGTATTTTTCACCTTAGACCTGGTGCGTGCTTATTATCAGATACCAGTGGCGCCAGAACATTCCAGCGTTTCTTGGACGAAGTGACAAGAGATCTAGACTTCTGCTACGTGTACATTGACGATATATTAATTATGTCCAATTTTGAAGCTGAAAATATGGAACATCTACGCCAGATATTCATACGCCTACGCTTACATGGACTTGTTATTAACCCTTCTAAATGTGTCTTTGGAGCTTCAGAAGTTCGCTTCCTGGACTAAACAATCAATGCACATGGAATTCGACCACCACAAGACAACTATCCACGGCCAGTGACAGTTCGTGAACTGCGACGATTTATGAGTGTTACAAACTACTACCGTCGCTGTGTTTGGAACTTTTCATTGTTAACTGCGCCTTTGAACAATCTTCTATGTGGTTCACAAAAACCGAGTGATAGACTGTTGCGGACCAGTGAAACTGACACTGCTTGCAACAATGTAAAGACTGCCATCGCTGAGGCCGCTCTGCTGACTCACCCGGTTCCTCATGCACCACTTGCCTTAATGGTTGATGCATCAACAACAGCAGTAGGCGCTGCACTGCAACAGCAGGTGGACCACCAGTGGCAACCTCTGGCATTCTATAGCAAGAAGTTATCTCCTTCATAGTAGAACTGGTCAACTAATGACCGCGAATTGTATGCGGCGTATGCATCAATCAAGAAATTTAGACACCAGTCTGACAACAATCTGCAAGAACTGTTGTCACAGCCATCTGGTCTTCAGCTACGTCGCATTCAAGTGCCATCAACTACTGTGACGTCTCTACATCAAAGCCACGACCTTTTCTTACCAGCAGCTTTCGACAGCAAGCAATCGCGTCGCTGCACAATCTGTCACATCCTGGTGTCCGTGCTACAACACAACTGGTGAAATGGACTTTTGTGTGACCTAACATTGACAAGGACTGTAAGGCCTTTGTCCACCAATGCATGGCTTGCCAACGTAACAAAGTCACTCGTCATGTTAATGCACCGCTCAGCACGTTCCTTCCACCTAACCAATGTTTCGAACATATCCATAATGACATCATAGGACCGTTGCCACCATCGAACGGGTACACTGATTGCCTCACTGCCATAGACAGACTCGCTCGCTGGCCAGAAGTATTCTCCATGTCCGACATCACCACCGAGACCATCGCGACTACGTTCGTCCATTGCGCATTACCACCGACCAGGGCAGGCAGTTTGCATTCTACCTGTTACAAACACTTGCTGTCCTCTTAGGCACGAAGCGCATTCGGACTGCTGCTTACGGTGGCCGAGGGGACTGAGGCGCTCCAGTCACGGTCTGCACGGCAGCTACGGTCGGGGGTTCGAATCCCACCTAGGGCATGGATATTTGTGCCGTCCTTAGGATTAGCTAGTTCATAAGTAAATGTTCAAATGTTTGTCTGGTCTATGGGACTTAACTACGGGGTTATCAGTCCCTAAACTTACAACTTCTTATGAACTAACTAATACTAAGGACGGCACAAATATCCATGCCCGTGGAGGGATTCGAACCCTCGACAGTAGTGGCCGTGCAGACCGTGACTAAAGCGCCTAAGTCCCCTCGGCCACCGCGGCCGGCAGTTCATAAGTAGTTTGTAAGTTTAGGGACTGATGAGACCGTAGTTAAGTCCCATAAGCTGTACAAATATTTGAATTTGAACTGCTGCTTATCATCCGCCAGCGAATGGTTTAGTGAAACGCTTCCACCGTCAACTCAAAGCATCTCTTCGGTGTCACGAGTCACAGCGTTGGACTGAGACGCTACCGATCGTATTACTGGGCCTACGCACAGCCGTCAAAGACGATCTGATATATATATATATATATATATATATATATATATATATATATATATATATATATATATATATAGCAACACAAATCACCCATTCACAGCTTGTGATTGCTTGGGGCTCCGAGAAGAGCGGCTGTAGACCCTATTTTGTTATACAAACTGGCTGCGTCTTGTCTAGGGTCCAGCCACACCTGCAGCAATGTCCCCAAAATGTTTAGCTTTAAATAAATTCAGGCAGCAAAAAGTTAATTAATAAATATAATAAGATAAAACAAAATGAAATAAAATAAATAAAAATGCACAAACGGCACATTCACTTGTAACTAATTGATTTTTAGTCCACTTAACATCCATCGGTGAATATTTGTTACACCTGACTTCAGAGCAATGCCAAGTTCCTTAAGACTGACAGACGGAAAACGAGAGTTGACTGAATAGTTTCAAGTCGCACAGTCGCTAAATAGAAATTAAAGTCTAGCAACAATCTTGAGAAACTCCTAGGTCCCGCTGTCGCAGAATATAATTAGAGTCCACGAAGTACCGCTGAAGACCTTTTTCTAAGTCCCACAAATGCAGAATAAAATCAAAGTTCTCGAAGCACCACACAACAAAGTTCCACACTAGAACACTTCGCTGAAATTTTACAAGTCCTCAAGCGACTTCATAGTCTCCCATCAAAACGAGACGTCTTGTCTGTCAAACCGACGTTAACAGACGGCCGCTTAACAAGCCAAAATGGTTGCCTAAACTACCCTCGCTGGCTTACTCTGAAGTCAAATCAGTATCTTATTTTCACAAAATTACGTTTTTTACATGAAAGACAAATGAAGTAAATTTTTCGCTAAAACAGAATATGGCATCAAAAACATTGTACATACCGTAGTATCAAACTTTTCTATATTTGCTTATTCAGTATTTAAGCATAGCTTAGTCACTGTACTGTTGATCCGGTGGTTTCATTAATTATCTACCTAAAGTCTATTTTACCGTACAATTATTATTGTTTATTTATTAAAAATTTAGCTTTTATACCTGGAAACCATGTGACTGGCCTCTAAATCAAATGTACTGAATTTGCGCAAAAAACTAAATATACATCTTAATAGTACTCATGTAGATCTATGATTTGTTACCTTGTACGTAATATTTGGTTGAGCCGTTTTGTAGATATTTCGTTTACAAAATTGTTATTTTATAATTATTTTTCATTTACTATAACTCAAAAACTATAAAAGTGACAGGGGGCGCGTTTATATCACCGCATACGTTTAGTCTCTAAAATGAGTCTACTCGCTTCTTTGTATCATATACGGATCAATAGTTACTAATTTTAAGTGGTTTATTGCAAATTTCTCCAAGGCCAAACAGGGTTTCTCTCGCTGTTCGCAATTGACTCTCATAACGACCAGTATTTTCCAGTCACGTGAATATACACAAAGCGAGCGACCAGAGGCTCGTTGATGAGGGGTGCCGCTATCTACTGACTAACCCCCGAACTACGACGATTCAATAGCTGTCATAACACATCATGATTTCCGCGCATCTGCGCGATTTACCACAGAATTGCCGACTTCTAGTGCCCCCACGAAACTGTCCTTTTACAGGCTGGAGGAAAGTGACGTTTAATTTCACGTGATCACTGTTTCACTGACCTTGGGGAGGACAGTAAAGTCGTCAGCTTCAAGTTTAGAAGCGACCCATTAGAAAAAAAATTTGTGACTATTTTTTACATTATTTAATGATTGTTTATTTCATTTGGTAATATGTAATATTATACTGCCTGACAACAGCCGAGGCCGGGATATTTCAAAGTAAACAGCAAAAAAAATGTTCAAATGTTTGTTAAGCCTATGGGACTTAACTACGCGGTCATCAGTCCCTAAACTTACAAACTACTTATGAACTACCTTATACTAAAGACGGCACAAATATCCATGCCCGAGGGGGCATTCGAACCCCCGACCGTAGTGGCCGTGCAGACCGTGACTGAAGCGCCTCAGTCTCCTCGGCCACCGCGGCCGGCAGTAAACAGCACACAGAGAATTTTTAAACAGAATAGATCTCAATATTTTCGGCCATCTACAGAAGGTAGGTAACAAATGTTTCTGCCATCCGATCACGACAAGTAGACAGAACCATCCACTGTCAATAAAAATAAAATTGAGGTTTGTAAAGTGCAGTGAAATTCACCTAACAGGCGAGTGTGAACGCAGTAATCGTAGCTAACAGCGCCGTTACTAAGGTAGAACAGTTATTGTTTTGGAGTATAGCAAGTATAACGGTCTTCCAGAGCCGGCGCAAGGCACGTGCGGGACTTGCGGCCCTAAGGGGCGACTCATCAACTGGTCTGCGATAGACAAGGGCAGCGGAAGGACAACGTCAGGGAGAGGAGAGGAGGTGACGGGCATTCTGTGACAACTCATTTCTCTGTTTTGAGAGAAGCCATTCTGATGATTATGTGTTTACTGACTAAACCAACTACTTTTTTATATCTTGCCTTTATTTTCATAAGAATCATTCTAGACAATGCCTCGTTCTTTCCGACTGATAAATACATGTACAACCAATCTGGAATACAGCTTCTTGAAGAGACTAGCTCAAGAGACACCAGTGTTTCCAGCCATCGTCTCATCCGCACCCACCTCCTCCTCTTTTAACATTCATATCCTCTTTCCCTCTAATCACTGTGCGTAATTTCTTTCCCCCTCTCTATGTTTATTTGTGACTGAATATTTAGTAAAGTTCTTATTGTTATGGTCTTCAGCCGGAGACTGGTTTGATGTAGCTCTCCACCCTACTCTATCCTGAGCAAGCCTTCTCTTCGCCTCATTAGAAACGGCAACCCACATCCATTTGAATCTCCTTACTACATGCGTCTCTTGATACGATATTTTACCCACACACTTCCCTCTAATTCTAAATTTACGATACGTGGATGTCTAAGAATGTGTTCTACCAAACGATCCCTTCTTTTAGTCAATGTATGCCAAAAATTCCTTTTCTCCTTGATTATGTCCAGTACCTCTTCGTTAGCTATGTGATCTACCCACCTAACCTTCAGCATCTTTCTGTAGCACCACATTTCAAAAGCCTCTATTCTCTTCCGGTCCGCACTGTTTATCGTCCATGTTTCGCTCCCGTACAAGGCAACACTCCACACAAATGCATCCAGAAAAGACTTCCGTACCCTTAAATTAATATTCGATGGTATCAAATTTCTCTTTATCAAAAATGGGTTTCTTCCCATTGCCATCCTGCATTTTATATCCTCTGTACTGCGACCGTCATATTTTACTACCCAAATAACAAAACTCAGCTACCACCTTCATTGTTTCGTTACATAATGTAATTCCTTCAGCATCGCTTGATTTTCTAAGACTGCATTCCATTATCTTTGTTTTGCTCTTGTTAATGTCCATTTTATACGCTCTCTTCAACACACTGTCCATTCCATTCAACTGCCCTTCCTGGTCCTTTGATGTCTCTGACAGAATTACAATGTCATCAGAAAAACGCTATGTTTTTATTTCTTCACCCTAAACTTTAATCCGTATTCCAAATTTTTCCTTGCTTTTCTTCACCGCCTGCTCGATGTATAAATTGAATAACATCGGAGAAAAGATACAACCCTGTCTTACTCCCTTCCCAACTAATGCTTCCCTTTCATATCCTTCGAGTCTAATAACTGCGGTCTGCCTATTGTACAAGTTGTAAATAACTCTCCTTTCCCTCTATTTTACCCCTGCTGACTGCAGAATTTTAAAGAGTGTATTCCAGTGAACATTGTCAAAAGCTTTCTCCAAATCTACAAAAACTAAAATTGTAGGTTTGCCTTACTTTAATTATCTTCTAAGATAAGTCGTAAAGTGAGTATTGCCTCCCTGGTTCCTACGTTCCTCCTGAATCCAAACTGATCGTCCCCGAGGTCAGCTTCTACCAGCTTTTCCATTCTCCTGTAAATAATTCGTGTTAAGATTTTGCAACCGTGACTTATGCAGTAAAGTATCATGTAAAAATTCGGACTAGATCGATCAAGAACTTTTCCAGATTTCTGGCAACTACTCTTCCTTTATACAGGGATTTCGGAAATTCCTGTTACAAACTTTGACCACTTGTACAGGGTAACGAATTCATAATAGTTTGACAAGTATCCCATTTCCGGTAATATAATCCATTCACGCTATGAGCAGTTCTTTAATTTTTGACACTGTGAAACAAAGCTATACTACTGCAAGATCTTCGCTTTCCATATATCCGGAGGACGTAATATACACCAAAAGAACAGCAATATGTCTTGTAAGAAAGCGCTCTAAAATGCATACTTGAGTGGTTTGAGCACGTCTTCATATTAGGTAGTTTTATGTTTAGACGTCTGTTCTACAGGTCAAGTGTGCATAGCTTTTAAGCTTTTCATCATCTTTACTCGATTGTTTTGTCTTTCGTTGGTTCATGCTACCTGAACGCGATAGTGGGACGTGTATTCAGCCGTCCACTCTTCTCCTCATGAAGCTCAATTTAGCAGTTATTTATTGGATAATTAATGAACATATTATTTTCAATGTTATTAAGATTCTAGAACACATACTTGTGTGAATTTTATTTGTCTTTGTTTCATGTATTACGTCTGTGCTGCAGCGGTACGCAGTGACGAGTTCTGCGATGACGTCAGCGAGAAAATGCTGGTCGCCATGGTTGATTAGCCGAAGGACGGTGCGCTGAACATGAAGACACTGCCTGCTGTTGCGGAACGCGACTGACAACTTACTTAAACAACAACACTTATTATTATTAAAATGTAATAGAAAGATATTTAAAAATGATTAGTGTGTTTTGTAAGGAGTACTGACAGGATATCAAATTGCAATTGTGGCTAGTAATACTGAGTTTTGTGACTATAATTACGTCACATTTATATGAATAAAAAGTTTACAAATAAAGATAGTGATCTGTATACAAGATTACTAAATATCGAATCAAGATCTACAAATGATTTTCATAAGGTGATGAATTATTTTGATGTTAATTTTCAATCAGCACGACTCATGATGAACGTGTGTGTCACTAAAGTTGCACGAAAGTTGACACTGTTTTATACGAGTGGTATGAAACAAAAAACCTCTCGTAGAGACCTCAACTAAAATTTTGCTCAGGGTTTGCGAGCTTATAGGATCTGACTGTAGAAAGCAATCCTGAAATATCTCTGTACTTATAAGACGCATTTGTTGTCTGCCTGCCTGTTCTCTTATAAACCAAGATACACACAATCAAATAACGTGAAATTAGGTACACGTACACAAAATTACATGGGGAAGGTTCTTAAACAGGTTTCGTTCCATTTTTTAGGAAACCAACCGGAAAATTTGAGAAAAAGTGAAAGTGCGTTTTCAGGGTGTCCATCTAAATCTATATCTTCGCTCTGATCTTGATGAAATTTTGCACAATTAACTTTTAAAACAAGAGGAAGAGCACTGTTACATAAAATTTCGTTCAGTGCATGGTGGAGGGTAGTTATGGATTTCGCCAAAATCCGCTGTTTTGCTGCGATCTTGATGAAATTCTGTACACTTGACCTTGAAATCAAGATGAAGGTTACCTGGCAAAGCCGGGTACTTGCAGCTAGTTTTGAATATTCAAGTCAAGAAATTTCATATGAATAATTTGCAAGCTAATATTATCGTCAGTGATAAATATTGTGAATTGGTGCTAGTTAATTTCGGGTTCGAAGTCACGGTCATTTAAAGAATTGTTTTTTAATGAAATCAGAATTAATTAAATCTACTACCACTACAACACCTTTTATATTTGAAAAATTTACAGCAATCTCTTTTCGAATGATCATGACTGTGTGGTGTCAAAATTTGAAATAAATAGCTGATGAACTTTTGGATGTCTTTGGTAAAACCTTATACCCTTTATATATCAGACCTACATATATACTTACATATCTTTTATATAACAGTGAAGCGTACCTTTTTTGTGAAGACATGTTACAGCAGAAGTGTCAAACAAAATACATATAGATTTTTAATATTGCACAAGGATTTTGTCTCTTATTTTATTTTCAACGACGGGGCGGAAATGTTCAACTTCTTTATTTATTTATTATTATTACTATTATTATTATTTTAACTTTTCAACTTGCACGAGACGGCATTCACGCTTGCTCCGGCCCTGACTCTCCTTTCATATGCACTCTTATTTCAACGGCACGTATCAGGCCGTTGGCGTGACCATTGTCGCCAGCAACGTTGTGCACATAACGCAGCATAATGTGTGATAATCCTCCGAGATGATATTACAGCTACTAGGAAGCCCACAATTTTACCCCTTTTGAAACTCTCTGTGTCCGATGGAAGACGGACGACTGCCTCTCTGTGCCAAAACGCTGTTTTCATCACACACCTTTATGATACTGAGCATTGTGGCTGTAAACGTTCCCTATTAGAGGCTACACATACATGTGGTTCTGGCAGCTACATAAGTACGTTCCTCGCTGACGATGTGGGAAACATTACAAGTACGTCTGCTATCCTGTAGGTGGCGTTTGCTTTGCCTTCAGCACAGAAGACGAAACAAATACTCCAGAATTCATATCAAGAACAGTTGCCAGCATGCGTAATTTAGAAGTTGATACCCCTAAACTATTAAAACAACTTAAATTACTTAACAAAAGTAAGTCTCCCAGTTCCGACTGTATACCAGTTACGTTCCTTTCACACTGTGCTGATGCCATACCCGATACTTTGTTATCATACACAACCGCTCGCTCAGTAAAAGATCCGTAAACAAAATCTGGATATTTGCACAGGTCACTCCAATATTCAAGAAAGGCAATAGGAGTGATCAGCAAATTTACAGGCCTATATCATTGACGTCAGTTAGTACCAGAATCTACATCTACATGGGATACTCTGCAGATCACATTTAATTGCCTGGCAGAGGGTTCATCGAACTACCTTGAGACTATTCATCTCCCATTCCAGTCTCCAAAAGCGCGCGGGAAGAAAGAACACCTGAATCTCTCCGTCCGAGCTCTAATTTCTCCTATTTTATTCTGATGATCTTTTTTACCTATGTAAGTGGGAGTTTACAATATATTACCGATTCGGAGGAGAATGTTGGCCATTGGAGTTTCGTAAGTAGCCCACCCTGCAGCGATAAGGGCCGTCGTTGTAATGATTCCCATCCCAGATCCTGTAGCATTTCCGTAACGCTGTCTCCACTGTATCGTGACAATACCAAACGAGCTGCCCTTCTTTGTACTCTTTCGGTGTCCTCCGTCAAACCCACCTGATAAGGATTCCACACTGGGCAGCAATACTCCAAAAAAGGACGGACAAACGTAGTGTATGCAGTTTATTTAGTAGTTCTGTTGCATATTTTAAGGGTTCTGACAATAAAACGCAGTATCTGGTTTCCCACGATATTATCTGCGTGTTCTTTCTAGTTTACGTCTGAAGTAATAGTAATTCCAAGGTATTTAGTGGAGTTTACGGCCTTCACTTTTGACTGATTTATCTTGTAAACAAAGTTTTCTATTCGTACTCATGTGGACGACTTCATACTTCTCATTATTTAGAGTCAGTTGCCACTTTTTACAACATAGTGATATGTTATTTAGATTTTACAACATATACTTTTCTCAAATATTATGAACTACATCGAATAGAACGACCTTTGACCCATAGTCAACACGGATTCAGAAAGTAATGTTGTGCTGAAACATAGCAATCCCTTTACTCATATAATGTGTTAAGTACTATCGCCAAGGGATGTCAAATAGATTCCGTATTTCTAGATTTCCGGAATGGAATTGACACTGTACCTCACAACCAGGTTCTAATCAAACTGCGTACTTATGGAATACGCCTCAATTTTGCGATTGGATTCGTGATTTCCTTTTACCAACGACATAGTACGCTGTAAATGACGGGAAGGCATCGCGCAGAACAGAAGTGATATCTGGCGTTTCCCAGGGAAGTGTTATAGGGCCCCTACTGTTCCTTATTTTTATAAACAATTTTGGAGACAATCTGAGTAGCTCTCTTAGACTGTTCGCAGTTGATACTGTCATTCATCTGTTTGTCAGGTGAGCAAAAGCTCAGAAGCAACTGAAAAAGTGGTTTAGATAAGACACAGCATACTGAATAATTTGGCAACTGGCCCTTAATAATGATAAGTGTGAAGACATCCATGTGACCACGAAAAGAAATCCGTTAAACATTTACACGATAAACCAGTGAAAGTTACGGGCTGTAAATTCAACTAAGGAGTAACAGTTACAATAGAAACTGGCAATTGACTCTTAAAAATAATAAGTGTGAAGTCATACATATGGCTACTAAAAGAAATCCGTTAAACTACAGTTACACGATAAATCAATGAAATCCATGTGCAGTAAATACAATTAAATACGAAGGAAAAACAATTACGAACAAATAGAAAATGTAGACTAGGTTTCATTGGCAGTACACTTAGAACATGCAACAGTTCTACTAAAGAAACTGCCTACATTACACAAGTGCGTCCTATTTCGGAGTATTCCTGCGGATTGTGGGATCCACACCAGGTGGAACCGACGGACGATTTAGAGAAAATTCAGAGAAGGGGAGTTCGTTTTGATCGCGATATACGGGAGAGAGAGTCACGGAAACAATGCACGAGTTAGGATGGAAATCATTGAAGGAAAGGCGTTATTCGTTATAGGGAGTCATTTGTTTTACCAATATTATTGTCAGAATGCGAACATATGTTAGTACCCACCTAAAAAAACTGCCTATACTACACACATGTGTCCTATTTTGGAGTATTCCTGTGGATTGTGGGATCCACACCAGGTGGGACTGACGGACGATTTAGGGAAAATTCAGAGAAGGGGAGCACGTTTTGAATTATCGCGATATACGGGAGAGAGAGTCACGGAAACAATGCACGAGTTAAGATGGAAATCATTGAAGGAACGGCGTCATTCGTTATAGGGAGACATTTGTTTTACCAATATTATTGTCAGAATGCGAACATATGTTAGCACCCACCTACATAGGGAGACATGATCGTCGTAATAAAAGCAAAAGAATACTGAAATATCTAGGTGTTCTCTTCTCTATTGGAGTATGAAACGGTACAGATATGTCGTAAAAACCATGCACTTCAATCGGACTTGCGGAGTGTTTATGTAGATGCAGATGTCTTCTTTACGTGCAGGCTTTTTTCGCTACTGCAGGAACTATGAAAAAAATGAAGTTCTGGTGGGACACTATTACGGTAGATGAAACTGTTGTTTATCAAATTACGACTTATTTGCAGCTAAATGTGTAGCCGTTGCGAAATCGTTCATTCGTTCTGTTCATTCTGGACAATTAGAGGTGCAGTGTTTTCCCCCACTGGCGCAACCGAATTTCGTCCCGGCGATCCTTTCAGAGCGCAGGAGAGCGCCTTTCTGTTCGGCGGGCGTGAGTTATTGGAACTCAATGGAGGCGGATGCGAGAGGCAGTCGTTCCGGGCTTACAGCAGCGGGCGAAGGAGTGAGGGGGTGGTTGGGAGGGGGTAGGGGATAGGGGTAGGAGAGGAAAGGGGAATATGGCGGGGTGGAAAAGTGGCTGTAAGACTGGAAGGAACACGCTACCGAGGTGAGTACTCTGCCCAAAACTGGAGATATCCGCGATTTCTGTCACTGTTACTTTAATTATCTGCTATTCTGTGTTGTGACTTGTCACGTTTTACAATCGCAGTTTACAAACCGACAACACGTATCCCTCCGCGCTCAAACTGCCATTTCCGTGACTGCTATTTATATTCCAGAACGAAACTTTCACTCTGCAGCGGAGTGTGCGCTGATATGAAACTTCCTGGCAGATTAAAATTGTGTGCCGGTACCGGGACTCGAACTTGGGACCTTTGTCTTTCGCGTGAAAGCGCTTGCCCGCGAAAGGCAAAGGTCCCAGGTTCGAGTCCCGGTTCCGGCACACAATTTTAATCTGCCAGGAACTTGCTATTTATATCATTCCTGCTATGTGATTTCTGCTACTGATACCGCTACTTCTGTTATTTTCATGTCTTCTGCTACTTCCGTGATTTCTGCTAGATCAGTGAATTCTAGGATTTCGATTGAGAGATGCTAGACTGTGGTTACTGTAACTGACGGAGAATAATCTAGTAGAACTGAAGTGATATCTGGCGTTCTGGACCCTCTACTGCTCTTTATTTTTATAAACGACTAGCTGAAAACCCGGCGTTGCCCGGGTATTTATTTATTTATTAGAACCTTCAGTTAGTACTTTTCCTATCCACTACCTCTCTGTCCATTTTTCTCAAAACATGTTACATTTATCAGTGAATATATAAGAAATCACAGGTAAAAATGCTTCAGCTCTATCAATAAAAATGCACTCGTTTCGAAAAACCCAATCACGAAATTCAACAATAATGATTGTAATAATATTACAGGTGGATCACTTGATGTAATGCGCGAAACGTCAAATAGATTTTTTTAAAGAGATGTATAAGAGAAATTTCTTTTTTACTGCTTTATTTATTTATTCTTATATTTCCTTATTCGTATGCTTATCCATACAGAGAAAGACTGAAGACATTGTAGCACGCATAGACTAAAGATATGGTCTGTGACATCACATTTCGCTGTACGTAACCTCCTAGCTAAAGAGACGCAAACGTCATCGCTGGCCTTCAGTGCGATTTTTTTAATAGTTTGACGACTTTCAACCACCATATCTTCCATCCCCTTATAGCTGTCGGCATAGAACTTATATGGTGTACAACGGGAGACTTCAGACAACAATTACACACACACCATTCGTTTGTGTACTGTGGTTTTCGCTGCAGAGCGAAATATTAAAACACACACACGCGCGCTCGCGCGCGCGTAGAATGTTGTATACACCGATAACATTCCATCCCAATATACTCCACCCTTTTATCATTATCAACCCTCAAGAAACAATGCAACCAATAAAACCGCTTTCAAAGAGTAAATATAATTTTCAAAGAATCGTTATTGTTCCGCATTTCGTCTTATATTCATCAAATTAATAAATATCTATCAGATCGCTATAAAACAGTGCCTAAAACCTTCCTCAGATATAAATTAGTAACTGTACAAATATTTAAGTCTCTGCGTCTTTTCGTTTGGATGCGATAAGTGTACACCGAACAGATGTTCACATTGATATATATAGATAAATAGTTATCCGATCGCCATAAAACCGTGCCTAAACCCTTCCCCGGGTAGACATTAGTAACTGTACAAAGTTTTAGCTTCTGATGTCTTGTGGTTCAGACGTGATAAACGTACACCGAACAGACATTCACATTTATAGATATAGATTTACGAGACAATCAGAGTATCTATCTTAGACTGTTCGCGAATGATAAGTTAGCAGAAGATCAAAAACAATTGCAAAATTATTTAGATATCACCAAACTGCAAATAATTGTCATTTGTCCTCAACTATGAGAAGTGTGAAGTCAACCGTTAAACTTCAGTTACACGATTTTTCAGCCAAACCTACAGGCCTAAATTTTATGTTTCATAGACAGATCACTCAGAAGGCCGGCCGCGGTGGCCGAGGGGACTGAGGCGCTTCAGTCACGGTCTGCACGGCCACTACGGTCGGGGGTTCGAATCCCCCTCGGGCATGGATATTTGTGCCGTCCTTAGTATAAGGTAGTTGATAAGTAGTTTGTAAGTTTAGGGACTGATGACCCCGTAGTTACGTCCCATAAGCTTAACAAACATTTGAACATTTCACTCAGAAGATGCAACAGTTCTACTACAGAAATTGCTTCCACCACACTTGCGCGTCCTACATTGGACTCTTGCAGCGCGTTGTGGGTTTGACACCAAGTGGGAATGAGAGACGATTTAGAGAAAGTTCAGAGAAGGGCAGCTTGTTATGTACGAGGGTAAGTCAATTATTATCCGCGATTTAGTTATATTTTTGTTGATGTTGGTAGTACTGTCGTTTTACGTTGATGAGGCATGCTTTGCTTATTTGTTGTTATATCTTTGCAATTTTCAAGCTGCTACGTTAGTTTCGTTGTCGCTGCCGTGCTGTTAATCATGGCTGCTCCGCTGTCTGTTTGCACCAAAGAAGAGCAACGTCCAGTGATACGTTTTTTTCTGGTGTATCAGGGGCCGAAATTCATAGAAGAATTTCAGTACAGTACGGGAGCAGTGTTTTGCCACAACTAAGTGTGTACGAGTGGATTGAAAAATTCCTAAATGGTCGCACGACTGTTAAGCACGATGAAGGAGCCGGACGGACGTTTACCGCCACAAATGAAGGAACAATTGAGCGATCACGTGAAATGATTCTCTTAGACAGACGATCAACTATTAATGAAGTGGCTCATCGTCTGCAAATTAGTCATGGTTCTGCCTACGAAATTATTCACAATAGACTTGGGTTTCATAAAGTTTGTGCAAGATGGGTCCCAAAACAACTCACACAGTTGCATAAGTAAAACGCGCCTCGACATATGCAAAAAACATTTGGATCGCTATGGTAACGAAGGAGGCAACTTCTTAAACAGAATCATTACTGGTGACGAAACATGGATCCATCATTACTAGCCGGAGAGTAAACGACAGAGTATGGAATGGAAACCTCCAAATTCGCCGTGCAAGATAAAGTTCAAGACCCAACCGTCGGCAGGAAAACTGATGCTTACGGTTTTTCGGGATGCACGAGGTCCTGTACTGGAACATTATTGTGAAAGGGGCACAACAATAAACAGTGCACGTTACAGTGAGATCATTACTCAAATGTTCAAATGTTTGTATAGTCTATGGGACTTAACTACGGGGTCATCAGTCCCTAAACTTACAAACTACTTATGAACTACTTACGAACTAGGACGGCACAAATATCCATGCCCGAGGGGGAATCGAACCCCCGACCGTAGTGGCCGTGCAGACCGGGACTGGAGCGCCTCAGTCTCCTCGGCCACCACGGCCGGCGAGATCATTACTGACAGGCTAAAGCCTGCAATTCGAAGCAAACGCCGAGGATTGCTGTCAGAAGGTGTTCTGTTGTTGCACGACAATGCCCGTCCGCATACTGCTGTCCACACTGCTGAAACGCTCCAGAAACACAAATTCGAAGTACTGGATCAGCGTCTATATAGTCCCGATCTTGCTCCTTCTGACTATCACTTGTTTGGTCCACTCAAACAAGCTTTAAGGGGCCGTCGATTTGACTCGGAAGAAGCAGTAAAGGAAGCGGTGCATTCCTTCTTTTATGAGGGCATAAGGAAGCGTGTAGAGCGATGGACGAAGCGCATTGAAACGCAAGGAGACTATGTCGAAAAATGATGTTCTTGTAAGTTTCGTATTTTATTACAATAAAATTTTATAACTACTTTGCGGATAATAATTGACTTACCCTCGTATTATCGCGATATAGGGGAGAGAGTGTCACAGAAAAGATGCACGAATTAATGTGGAAATCGTTAAAAGGAAGGACTTATTCGTTCTGTTGAGATCTATTTGAGAAGTTTCTTTCACCAAGTTCCTCTTCCGAATGTGAACATATTTTCTTAGAACCCACCTACTAGGGAGGCACGGTCATCATAATGAACTAAGAGAAATCACATCGAAAACGAAACGATTTATCTGCCCTTTTTCCCGCGAGCTGTAGAGAAATATCGCAAAAGCGGCTCGATAAAAGCCCTGCCGTGCACTTCAGTGAGACTTGCAGAATACTTTTGTAGATGTAGATGTGGATGTAGATGCAGTATTGTGTGACATATCCGACAGAAACGCCAAATTTGGAGGCAGTGTGTTCCACAGTCCACTGGCGATCCTCCGTATCAAAACTTCTCCACTCGCTCGATCATGTTGTAGACCGGCTGATGCGAGTCCGAAAGTGTCTTGGTGATTTGTCACAAGACTTTCTGCATTCAGTGACCTGTTTATCCACGAACATAGATTGGACACGTCCCTGTCACCACATGTCTCATTCAACTGGCGGTGAATTTTAACCGGCAGCACACCAAGAAAATGGAGAAAACGAACGATTAGAGATGCTGTTCTTGTACTGAGAAAGTCGCTATTTTAAGTATCAAGAACAGTCCTATCTCCCACCATCGCCGATAGAGTTTTATGTGCCATACAGTAGTGCCATCACCAACATGCGTTCACAATGAGTGTTAGCGTAATTTAAAACAAACCTCATGTGACACAGCAAGATAATCCCTTCTAAGGCATATAAATAAATAGAAGATACTTAAATGGGCTATAAAATATCGTAATTGGCCATCGGAAGAATGGACAAAGGTGTTATTCACCGACGAATCGAAGTTCGAAATTTTTGGAACCAGAAGGAGAACATTTGTTCGCCGATTTGTAGGGGAAAGGGTAGACCAGCAGTGTGTTATACCTACAGTTGAAAACGGTGGTAGCTCCGTCATGATTTGAGGATGTTGTGCCGAAGATAGAGTTGGCGACATTGTGAAAGTAGAAGGATGTATGGATCAGAAGCAGTAGCATCGCATACCTAAAAAATTTTCAGTATCAAATGGATTGCGCTTAATAGGGAACGGGTTCAGTTTACAACAGGATAATGAGCCAAAACATCGGTCGGCATACTGTAGGAACTACATTGCATGAAACGAAAAACAGAAAGTACTGAAGGATATGGTATGGCCGTTCTAAAGCCTCTACGAAATCCTATTGAAATGGTGTGGGATGAAGTTGACAGACGTATCAGGGAAGTTAATATATCCAGCAAGGAACATCTCTGGAATATTGTTAACTATGTTAGCAGTCATATAAACCTACAATACCTACAAAAACTGATTGACTGCATGTCTCGAGTTTGTGAGGCAGTCATTAAATCCAAAGGTGGATACTTTGATGAAAGTATAATATAATGATTATGATTGTATTATATATGCGTAAGTTAAAATAATTATATTTTGTGTGAAATAACATTTGATTTGTATTGTAAATCTGAAACACCAGGGTGTACTGAAATTAATGAGCGGTAATGTAACTGTTATGGACCTGACACTTGGTTCAGTACGTGCAAAAAGTTCAAAATCTGATCGGAGAGAGGCTGATATATTACCGACTGACTCTGCCACAACAACACTTAAATTATGTGAAAGCAAGTTAGATCACAAACTAACAAATTTGAGAATCAACACCTGTCAGCAAGAAAACGGCATACGTGACACTAGTCTCTGTACTGCCAATCACAGAGAATTCCGGTCAAGCAGGCAACACCGCCAACACGATGCCTCGGCGGGACAACATACACTCTCGTCAGTAGGCGATTCAACGTCCACAAACACAGAGCAGGTAAATAAACAGAATGTATAAACCATTCTCGGACTTCCTGTAGCGTCAAATCTTGACAAATTTAAATCTTTCGGCGATTACCTCCATCGCCTTCTCCAGGAGCAACAGACTGCTTGCCTAGTGCTATGGTAGTCTTAAACAGCAAGTAGATGGCGTCGACGTCTGCGCTGGTGGCGCCACCGCCCCGTAGTATCGAGACGCTGTACGGAATGTCTCTGCCGCTTCTCTGTGCCGAGTGCTCGTTTCCATTCACCGCTAAAATTGTGCCCGCTGTCACGGTTTAAACTGTCATCGCACATTCTTATTTCTACAGCCTCTTAAATTACAGAATCCCAGTACGTGCTAGCCTGGAACAAAATTATTGTTTCATCGAATAAGATTTTATGTTTGTTTTATGTTTTGACACTGTACCCCACAAGCGGCTTCTAATGAAATTGCGTGCTTATGGAATATCTCCACAATTGTGCGATTGGATTGACGATTTCCTATCATAAAGGACAAAGTTCGTTGTAATTGATGCTAAGTCATCAAGTAAAACAGAAGTGATATTTGGTTTCCTTGTGTTTATAAACGATTCTGTCGTTTATCGGTTAGTGAAGTCAACAGAGGATCAAAAGCAACTGCAAAGCGATTTAGACAAAATATCTATATGGCGCGAAAATTGGCAATTTACACTAAATAAAGAAAAGTATGAAGTAATACTCAGGACCACTAAAAGAAATCCGCTGAACTTCAATTACGCGATAAATAAGTCAAACCTTAAGGTCGTAAATTCTACCAAATACATAGGAGTTACAACGTTGAACGACTTACATTGCAAAGAACATATAGAAAATATTGTGGGGAAGGCGCACCAAAGGTTACGTTTAATTGGCAGAACGGTTCGAAGATGCACCAGCTCAACCAAAGAGACTGCCAACATCACACTTGTGCGTCCTCTCCTGCAGTATTTTTGCCCAGTGTGGGACCCTCGCCAGGTGGGACTGACGGAAGACATTGAGAAGGTTCAGAGAAGGGCAGCTCGTTTTGTTTTATCACGTTACATGAGGGGTAAGCGTCACGGAAATGTTGCACGAATTGGGGTGGAAATCATTAAAAGAAAGACGTTATTCATTGCAATGTGATCTGTGTGCGAAGTTTCAATCACCGACTTTTACTTCTGAATGTGAAAATATTTTGTTAGCACCCACCTACTTAGGGAGACATGACCATCCCAACAAAATAAGAGAAATCAGATCGAAAACGGAACTATTTAGGTGTTCTTTCTTCCCGCGCGCTATTACAGAATGGAACGGTAGAGAAAACGTATGAAAGTGGTTAATGAACCCTCTGCTAATCACTTAAATATGATTTGCAGAGTATCTATGTAGATATAGATGTTGTGAGTCTGTGCTCAGCGACTGCCGATTTCTTCACAGAAATCGCTGGTGTGCTTTGCAAATCCACTAACAACACGAATACAAAATGTATCACTCTTTTTTGTTTAAAAAGATGAGATGGAGTTAGCAATGAATGATCAGCGAGACACAGTTTGAAGTTTTGGTGTTAAATAACTTCATATTTTCCTTATAAGAATGGTGAATGCGATATAAAGGCATTGGTGATTCTTTTTCTTGTACAACATTCAGCTCTTTTAATAGCACTTTCACCAGTACTGTAGTGTGCTGTCTAACTGTGACAGATTATTGATGAATATGAAGCATTGAATTAAAATTTGTGGTGCGGCCGGGAATCTGCTTACTAGGCAGCCTTGTGGGAGAAGTACCTGAGGAACCCACCTCGATTCCCCGCTATATTGTCCGGACCTCAACATGTCCGTCACCTTTTCATGGAACTGCATTAAAGACAAAGTGTACAGCAATAATAACAGCCTAGTAAGCATGAAGGTCCGGGTTCGATTCCCGGCCGCACCACAAATTTTAATTCAATGCTTCATATTTATCGATAATGTCTTTGACATATTTGAGACGAAAATCCGCCTCAGGGATTGTTTATTTGTATTAAATGTGACAGATTACGTCATCGAGAGTATTTCCTACAGAACAGGTAGGAGGCGTACCCTTCGGCTCACAAGTCTGATTCAAAGGCTGCTTAACTTGCAGTTCACGGATGGACCGGTAAATCCGCATGCCTCCTACACCGTTTTCTACGGACTCCTAACTACGCCTACAATTTAAAGATAGATTTAATAACTAGGAGTCGATTCTTGCAACATTTTGGATCATATTCTGACATTTGTGTCTAATGTAAACAATATTCGTCGCGACGTCGTGGTCGGCGGCTGCTGGACACAGTGCGAGGTGCCCATTTGCCAAGTAGCCCAGACAGTAGGCGGCCAGAGCAGGCGATCGAACGGAATCCACTCAGCAGGAGGTGGTGGGCGGGCAGCGCCATCTGTCGCGCCGTCCAGACGATCAATTGCCAGGGGGAGGGGGTGAGGTGGAGGCCGTAGGTGGCCACCATACAGGGCACCACCGCGTGGACTGGTGCCAGGCATCCAGGAGCTCTGCTGCAGGACTGTTCTTGGTGGGAAATACTTTCACTGAAGCAAAGAGCCTTTCAATTCCAATTAAAAGACAGGCTTTCTAACGCCATGGCCATTAAAATTGCTGCACCACGAAGATGACGCGAAATTTAACCGACACGAAGAATATGCTTTGACATGTAAATCATTAGCTTTTACGAGCATTCCCACAAGGTTGGCGCCGGTAGCGACACCTACGACGTACTGACACGAGGAAAGTTTACAACCGATTTGTCATACACAAACAGCACTTGACTGGCGTTGTCTAGTGGATCGTTGTTGGGATGCCTCGTGTAAGGAGGAGATATGCGTACCATCACGTTTCCGACTTTGATAAAGGTCGGATTGTAGCCTATCGCGGTTGCGGTTCATCGAATTGCGACATTGATGCTCGCGTTAGTCGCGATCCAATGACTGTTACCAGAACATGGAATCGGTGGCAATACGAAACGCCGTGCTGGATCCCAACGGCCTCGTATCACTAGCGGTAGAGATGACAGTCATCTTATCTGCAAGGCTGTAATGGATCGTGCAGTCACGTCTCGATCCCTGAGTCAACAGATGGGGACGTCTGCAAGACAACACCCATCTGCTCGAACAGTTCGATGACGTTTGCAGCAGCATGGACTATCAGCTCGGAGACCATGACTGCGGTTACCCTTGACGCTGCATCAAAGACAGGAGTGCCTGCGATGGTGTAGGCAACGACGAATCTGCGTGCACGAATGGCAAAACGTTATTTTTTCGGATGAATCCACGTTCTGTTTACAGCATCATGATGGTCGCATCCGCCGGCCGCGGTGGCCGAGCGTTCTGCGGCGCGCCAGTCACATTCTGCACCGCCACCACGGTCTGGGGTTCGAATCCCCCCTCGGGCATGGATATTTGTGCTGTCCTTAGTGTAAGCTAGTTCATAAGTACTTTGTAAGTACTTAAGTCCGATAAGCTTTACATACATTTAACAATTTAGTCTCACCCATGTTTGGCGACATCACGGTGAACGCACATTGGAAGCGTGTATTCCTAATCGCCATACTGGCGTATCACCCGGCGTGATGAGATGAGAATGCCATCGGTTACACGTCTCGGTGACCTCTTGTTCGCACCGACGGCTCTTTGAACAGTGGCCGTTACATTTCAGATGTGGTTCGACCAGTGACTCTAATATGTAGTTGATCCCTGAAAAAATCCCTACATTCTAACAGGATAATGCACTGCCGCATGTTGCAGGTCCTTTCTGGATACGGAAAATGTTCGACTGCTGTCCTGGCCAGAACATTCTCCAGATCTCTCACCAACTGAAAACTTCTGGTAATGGTGGGTGAGCAACTGGCTCGTCACAATACGCCAGTCATTACTCTAGATGAACTGTGGTATCGTGTTGAATCTGCGTGGGCATCTGTACCTGCACCAACAGAGAGCGTAGGGACGTATCTGCCAGAACTCCACGTATGTGTTTAGTAGTCTGCTGCAGGAATCGGAATCAGGATGCAGTAGGACAGCGATGGTCAATAATGTGAAATATGTCAACACTTATTACATGCTAAAAGTATATATAATGTAAATTCCTAGAAAATGAAGAAAGAACACCATGAATTCTTCGACCAAGATAATTTTGTTGACAGATTCCTGAGGATGCATACACGACACGATCATATTCGAAAAAAATTGTTCAAATGTTTGAATAGCTTATGGGACTTAACTACGGGGTCATCAGTCCCTAAACTTACAAACTAATTAAGTAGCTAATCCTAAGGACGGCACAAATATCCATGCCCGAGGGGTGATTCGAGCCCCCGACCGTAGTGGACGTGCAGACCGTGACTGGAGCGCCTCAGTCGCCTCGGCCACCGCGGCCGGCGACACGATCATAATAGACAGAGCGATACACACATGAGTACAGACAACATAACGTCCATAGTATGGACGTTAATGTGGGGTATACTTCCCTTTAGCAGCAACAAAAGCTGAGCTTCTCCCATGGAGACGATCGTATAGGTGCCGAACAGAGTCTTGCGCAATGGCCTGCGACGCAATTTCGAACTGGTACCTCAGACAGAAATTAAGTCCCAGGCCATGGAAAAGCGGTTGTGTTTCGGCGACACTATTGTCTACAGAATTGATGAAAAGGACTAGATGTGAATATGGTTTGATTCAACGACGAAACCTACTTTCCTCGAAGAATAATTTCGCTGAGGAAGTCCCTTCTCCCTCAACAGTTTACCGTCTGGTGTCCTGTGTCGGTGCGACATTTGTTGAAGACACAGTGTGGACCGAACACCACTTGAATGAGGGGGATGACGATTTCACACCCACTATCTGAAGTGACAAAGAATACAAGATGTTGTTCATGCAAAACACAACTCGACCTAATGGAAGAAGGACAGTGTTTGAGATCTGGGAGAAGTACTTTGAGAAAACCGCCTCGATTCGCCGCTATATTCTCCGGACCTGAACATGTACGTCTCCTTTTCGTAGAACTGCATTAAAGACAAAGTGTACAGCAATAATAACGGACAGTACCGTTGCTGAACTGAAAAGGGCCACTCAGGAGGTACATCGACATCAGCGATGTTCCGACACTTGAGCTGGTCATGACAGAATTCCGCTGTTTGTCTGCACCACATCACCACCACCGAAGACAAACATACCGAACGTTTCTTAACCTAAATGCCAATATCTGTAGTAAAGTTTACATGTTGGATAAAGTGTGTGCATGCAGTGGGTCTGTAACTAATTAATGTTTTGTTTTCTATAGTTTAGTAATTAACACCTTGTATTTATGTTACAACAAAAGTACACAAATTTCTAGCAATGAATTTGTCCATATTACCTCGGCGAGAGCCAACCACGACAAAACTATTTCACCTAGTGCGTAAGATGTATGAGACAAGGGAAATACCCTCAGACATTAAGAAAAACGTAATAATCCCTATTTCAAAGAAAGCGGCGCAGACAGGTGTGAAAATTACAGAAACATCAGTTTCATAAGGCGTACTTGCAAAATCTTAACACGAATATTTACAAAAGGATGGAAAAGCTGGTAGAAGCCGACCTCGGGGAAGATCAGTTAGGATTCAAGAGAAATGTAGGAACAGGGAGGCAATCTTCACTTTACGACTGATCTTAGAAGATAGATTAAGGAAAGACAAACCTACATTTTTAGCGCTTTACTAGATTGGGGAAAAGCTATTGACAATGTTGAATGGAATAGATTCTTTCCAATTCTGAAAGCAGCAGGAGTACATTATAGGGAACGGAAGGTTATGTATAACTTGTACAAAAACCAGTCAGTAGTTATCAGAGTTGAAGGGCGTGAAAGGGATGCAGAAAGTGGGAAGGGAGTAAGAGAGGGCTGTAGCCTTTCTACAATGTTATTGCATTTGAACAATGAGCAAGCTATAAAGGAAAGCAAGGAGAAATTTGGAGAAGGAATTAAAATTCAGGGTGAAGAAATGAAATTATCGCGTTTTGCCGATGACATTGTAATTATGTCAGAGACAACAAAGGACCTGGAAGAGCAATTGGACGGGATGGACAGTGTCTTGAAAGGTGCATATAAGATGAACATTAACAAGAGAAAAACTTGGGTAATGGAGCGCAGACTAAGAAAATCAGGCGACGCTGAATGAATTAAATTATGTAACGAAACAATAAAGGGGATAGATGAATTTTGTTACTTGGGCAGTAACATAACACACGATGGTCGCAGTACAGACGATATAAAATGCAGAATGGCAATGGGAATAAAAGCGTATCAGAAAAAGAGAAATTTGTTAACATCGAATATTAATTTAAGCGGAAGGGAATCCTTTCTGAAGCCATTTGCGTGGTGTGTTTCCTTGTATGGGAGTGAAACATGAACGATAAACAGTGCGGACGGGGCAATAGAGCCGGCCGCGGTGGCCGAGGAGACTAAGGCGCTCCAGTCACGGTCTGCACGGTCACTATGGTCGGGGGTTCGAATCCCCCCTCGGGCATGGATATTTGTGCCGTCCTAGTTCGTAAGTAGTTCATAAGTAGTTTGTAAGTTTAGGGACTGATGACCCCGTAGTTAAGTCCCATAGACTATACAAACATTTGAACATTTTTTTTTGGGGGGGGGGGGGGGCAATAGAGTCTTTTAAAATGTGGTGTTACAGAAAAATGCTGAAGATTAGGTGGGTGGATCGCGTAACTAATGAGGAGGTACTGAACAGAATTGGGAAGAAAAGGAATTTCTGGCATACGTTGACTAAAAGAAGGGATCGATTGGCAGGACACATCCTTAGACATCAACGAATTGAGAATTTAGCATTGGAGGGAAGTGTGTGGGGTAAAAATCGCAGAGAGAGACCAAGAGATGAATACAGTAAGCAGATTCAAATGGATGTAGGGTGCCATTCTTATGAGGAGGTGAAGAGGCTTGTTCAGGATAGAGCTGTATCAAACCAGTCCCCGGACTGAAGACAACAAATACAACATTGTATAAATAAACACTACACCAACCGAATAGTAATATGCGCTTCAACATTTCCACTTCTGCCTAGATATATTACTGCAATGAACCTACTGAAGTTAACAGGGGTAAGTAGTCTATTAAAACGTAATTGATGTATAAAGAAACACTAGGGAGCACGGACACGTTACAGCAAATCACTTGGAATACATCGCTCAACAAATGTTAAAAAGTTGTTTGCGGGAGAACAAGTTTGTCCTGTACATGAACGTTTGACAACTATGTGCCATCGAGAGTCGAAATTTTGGAAAATAATCGTTGAAGGAGCAGGTGCTAGCACGTTAAGAACTGTGCGGGTTCCTAAACGCTTCATGAAGATTATATGAGTGTTATAAATGCACTTTTTTGTCACGAGCAGCGCTTTATCCAAGTGCCTGTACGTTCTTTATCACAAACAGAAATAGCAGGGAGAGAACCCTGTCCCCACGTAGTTTTCCGCTCATTACTCTTACTTGTCAAGCGGCAGTTCATCTCGGGGAAGCGAAACAAGAGGCTGGTGAGGGAGCGGAGAAGTGGAGGCAATATTTCTCCGCGCTCCGCCTATAAGAGCCCAGCAGCGGTGGCAGACGGACGGACGAAAGACAAAGAAATGGCTGGTAAACATCGAGCTCTGTATTGAACACTGCTTCTGACCACAGAAGAAGTAACTCGCTTAAACTGAAAAACTTTATATTCAATCAGCGCGAGGGTTGCTTAGAATGGGGGACCGCATAATGCTGTGTTTAATGGTTGGATATATCTGAGGGAAGCTTTAATTTCAGTGTCTATAAAATTATTCTGGGCGTTGGACTGCATCATCAGCATATTAAAATCCACAGAGGTTTCAGCCACATTTAGAAACGGCCTTTTCCTGGTTGTCGATATTTCTTCTGAATGAAGTCCAGCATTATTTTATAGATCTGACAATAGCAGCGGAAGGCTTTGTTTACATTCATTTACACTGTACATTCAGGTTTTCCCTTTTCTTGATTCAATATAGGTCAAACAGTGATCATATTGAGACAAATACATCTCCATCTACATACATACTATGCAATCCAACGTAAGGTGCGTGGCGTAGGGTACACTGTACCAGTACTAAGCATTTCCTTTACTATTCCACTCCTAAATAGAACGAAGAAAACAAAGAACGTCTATATGCCTTCGTATGAGCCCTAATTTTTTTATCTTGTCAATGTGATCATTACGCGAAATGTGAGTAGGCGGCAGGAAGTTCATTCTACATTCAGATTCAAATTCCGTCCTACTAAATTCCCTTAACAGAATTTCTCTAAAAGATCGTCACCTTTCCTCCAACGATCCCCATTTGAGACCCCAGGGCATTTTCGTGACACTCGCGCATTGTTCGAACGTACCAGTATCGAACCTAGTTGCACGCCTCAGAACTGCTTCCATGCCTTTCCTTAAGCAGCTCTAATGCGGGTCCCAAACACTTGAGAAATACTCAATACGTGGTTGTACAAGCGTTATCTACGCGGTCTCCCATAATTCTCCCAATAAACCGAAGCCGGCTGTCCACCTGATTGACAACTGTCCTTACATGTTCGTTACATTTCTTGTTGCTCTGAAGTGTTACACTTAGATATTTGAACGAGGCGACTGCTTCAAGAGGCTTACTACTAATGCTGTATTCGAACATTATGGGATTTTTCTTCCTATTCATGTGCATCACCTTACACTTTCTACATTTAGAGGTAGCTGCCAGTCTTTGCATCAACTACAAATTTAGTGTAAATCATCCTGTATGCTATTACAGTCAGTTAAAGACGACACCCTCCCATACACCACAACATCAGCAGGAACAGCCGCAAATTATACGTTACTTTGTCCATCAGACCATTTATATAGATAGAAAATAATAGCGGTCCTAATACACTCCCTTGGGTCACGCCTGACGATACACTTGTCTCTGATGAACACTCGCCGTCGAGAACAACCTACTGCGTTCTATTACTTGGGAACTCACCCAGCCAGTCACAAATCTGTGAATCTATTCCACGCTCGTATCTTCATAGCAGTATGTAGTGTCACACCGCGCCAAACGCCTTTTTGAAATCGAGAAAAACACCATCTGCTGTTGCCCTTCATCCATGGCTCGCAAGACGTTATGTGAGAAAAGGGCAAGCTGAGTTTCACATGAGCGATGTTTCCTAAACCCGTGCTGATTCATAGAAAGAAGCTATTCCGCCTCAAGGAAAATTACTATATTCGAACTGAGAATTTGCTCCAAAATTCAACAGGAATATTCACAGAGCAAAAATGAAATGGTGGAATGTTTGCTCTTTTAAAACTGCGGAAAGGTATTAAAGATGAATTTTTAACAAACGTCTGGGAAGGTGAAATCTCTTAGATATTTCTGTAAGGAAACAATAATACTTTTGAGACCAGAAATGATACACGGACAACTTATTCAGATCGAAGGTAATAAGAGAAAGATCAGTACATCTTGAAAGAAGGGAAGTAAGAAGTTGATATTCACAGGACATGTTCACTATCATGTTTTGAAGAACTGACTGGTACTTTTAGTAGGCACAGGATCCACCATGAGCCTGATAACTTATATCAAGCCTAATGTCATCGAAGCGTGCAAGGCCAAAACTGAGTCCTTTGTTACAGCCATCGATGCTGTATTCCACTGCTCCCAATATTCGTCTGTGGTGGTTGGCGATGATTCCATGCAGCATTTGTGGTCATTAGACCAAAACTGGGGTCATATCCGGCTTACCTGCTGCAAGTCTTTTTAACTGACGCCACTTACGATGAGGACGACACAACACCCGGTTCCCGAGCAGACAAAATCTCCGACCCGACCTGGAATCGAACTCGGATCCCCTACATAGCAACCTACAACGCTGTTCACTAGACAAAGCAGGCGTTCAGAATGAAACTTTCTCTCTGCAGCGGAGGATTCCATTTATAGCGAGTTATATACTTCATTATAATAAGCGGTCCTTTTAATATCCCAACAACTAACTGTAAAAAGTTTACGAAAATATCAGTGACGGATAAGTTTACAGAAGAAGCCTTATTTGCTCCACCATTGCTGGTGGAAGCGGGACTGCGGTTGGTCAAGAGTATGTAGGAAGTGGGGTACCAGCAGCCGTAAGTTTAACAGAAACATGTATTCTTTCACTACCAGTTTCGGAATCTCATTATGCCGTCTTCGAGTCCCAACATCGGAGTATAAAATCCATTAAGTAGGGATATTGAAACAGGTTACGTGTACTTCTATCTCTCAATGGGAACTAACTATCAGTTGTTGTTGGTCCCTACCGAGAGATAGAAATCCACGAAACCAGTTTCGATATCCCTACTTAATGGATATTATACTCGGATGTAGGGACCGGAAGATGTCATAATGGAATGCCGAAAGTGGTAATGAAAGAATAAATGTTTCTATTAATTTTACGGCTGTTGGTATCCCACTTCCAACACCCATTTTTAAAGACGACCGTCTGTCGTCTACCATATATACTACCATATATTTTCTGTAGTTATAATTTATTTAATGTCGTTTGAAGCCCACTCTTTTCAAGGCTTGAGGAATAACATTTTTATTTCATGTGCTAGAATATTAGTTAATATTGCTAGGTTTTTCTTATTTTGTTACGTAATAATTTCTTATTATATTATGTAATGTGGCATAAGTACGGCTTCTCCGCTACGCCACTGCCCCTGTGAGAATGTGCAGTTTGTTTTACTTTTAAGTGGGTGCGAGAATCTATGGCTGTCTGAATGTGGGGAGTGATAGCTCGCTTTGCATCGTTCTCTCTGGCTCAGTATCGATAGCTGCTGATACTACCAAAGTGGTTTCTACACCCTTTGGTTACAGTCCATTCAGAGAGCTTTCTTTGGCGCGAGTCTCGCTGTCCGTCCTCACCACAGGTGCTTTCGTGGTTTTTCCGACTTCCGGTCGTTTTCCCACGGCCCGGTGGTCGCAAGGCGATTCATTCTGTTCGGGGCGTCTGGTGAGGTAAAGTTGGTTTTGATCTTGTTTCTGGAGATGGTAGCGTTTCATTGACTAGCACGTTTAACTTAGATTCGTGAACTAACAAACATTTTTGGAGTATTTTCTCCCATCGTGTGCGGAAATGTTTTCGTTTTTCATTTCAGTGATTTCCAATAGATAAACGCAGTTTGATAACGGCCTGATATGTAAAACCTTTTGTGATCATATGGCGGTGAATGAACTCTGTGTGAATAGTTTATAGCTTTGTGGGACCCGATTTCTAATAGGTGATATGTTCATTTTCGTACAGTGCGTGTAAAAATCTTCTCATCGTTTCCTTTCGTGAGTGATGTGTTCCACATGGTTGGTTCATAGAACAAAGGCTTCAGCTTCCACTCCTGTTTTTTCCATGTCCATCAGGCAAGTAACTATGCGGGTATCCTTCGGATTTCCACTGATATTTCGCGATCATCTCTCCCCGTCTATTTTAATGTTGCTGTTTCTTCTCCGACTTGTAGTGCGAATTCCGTCTGTAATTCTCTCTGAGCCTTGCACAACCTCCTTTAATAGCTGCCTTATGAAATTATAAACATTTCTATGGGTTGCTTGCTGTAATTCTTATTTTATTTTTCCGACTTTGTAATTATTTCACTTTTACGAGTTTTGGAGACTGGACTTAATTTGTCTCTGTAATCGCTCCCTACCGCGTGTAGCTGCATTTCTTTCTCTTCTTTGCGTAATTCTAAATATTTCTATGGGTTGCACACCGTAATTCTTATTTTATTTTTCCGACTGTGTAATTATTTCTTTTTGTACTTTTATTGAGACTGGACTTCATCCATCTCTTCTAATCGCCACCCCCCTTATCGCGTGTAACTGTATTTCATTCGCTTCCTTATATAATTCTAAGTTTTTCTGTGGGTTGCATGCTGTAGTAAATTTTCTTTATTTTCTGGAAACTGTATTTATTCAATTTTATCGGTTTTCGGAACCACGTGGGTCCGAGCTCCGACTTCCGGGGTTTGCAGCTAGTCGCCTGAATTCACACTACTTCTCATATAAAACCAGTATCTAGATCGATTTCTTACAGACTGCAACTTACGAATCAACCGTGATTTTGTATAACGAATCCGACTTTCAACCACTTCACCTTCAGTGGAGTGCGTTCATGTAACGTAGCCGTGTGTCGCCGTTAGCGTGTTTGCTCGCGTTTTCTGTTCAGATGTAATTTAACTTGCTATACACACGCACCATCTCAAAACAGGCACGATAGACCAGAGCCAGCTTCAAAGTGTTTGTATATTGTGTTATTTGCTACCTCCGACTTGCTGAATTTCGCCTACGATTGTGGCGCCTGCTTCCGCCTCCTCTCAGCACGCAGTTTTTTTGTGAGTTTCGCTGTTGCATAATTCGTAAGTTGCTTATAAATTGTAGTTTTAGAGCACCTTCCCTCTTTTATTTAATATCGTTCTTCACAAGTGCTGAGAACAATTATATCTAAATTCCGTTGCACCGTAAATGTTTTGTTAGCCAACTTTCTTAGACAGTTTTAAATGTGGTGGCATGCTTATTAATGTCTGTGTGTAATAACGTGTGAGCTACTATGTATATTGATACTGTAGTATTAACTTGCTGTTATTGAAGTGATATGAAACGAGTCAGTTCTCAGCTTAGGCCAGAGAACAAGGCTTTATACCAGGGAGTAAAACAGTTGTTCACACGGACCTTATTTACTAATTTTAGTGATAAGGCAAAGCCCTTGTTTCGCACAGTGGTCGACTTTTAAGTTTACAGAAGAGTTGTCAGTACGAGTTTAAGTCATAGTTGGTTGAGTCAGTACGTTACATATGATCTTTTTTTCCGTTAGCAGGGCTAAATTGCGTCTTCATGCTTCTGCTGATATTCTCTCTTAGCTTTTTTTCTATAATGAATAGCTGGTATATGAAAATTAATACCGTTCGTTAGTGATCTCTTCCAAATTTATTGTTCAAAGCACTCTGTAGACATTTACAAAGCATCAACATAACTGATGGGTGAGCAAAACTCGACTCACAACCTCGTTCGACAGACATCACTCGCAACAGCGTCCCTAGCTTGGTTTGTGTACAGCAGGTTGTTACCAATTAACCCTTACCCTTGTTATCTCTGTAAATGACTGTAATAACACCACACATACACCTGTCACAACTAAAGGTTGCAGAACTAAATGGTGTCAGAAATCGGAAGTATAAACGTAATTTACTGTGAAATGACACGAGTTCTTTAGTGGCGTAAAGTCAGCGGCAAGTCTAGCTTTCTGGCGACTGGAGATTAAATTTGGCTAGTAAAAAATTATTTGGCGACTTAATGGATATTTCATATCACTTCGAATAAAATGTATGCTGAGCAATACCTTTTGAGATGACTAAAAATCATTAGATCGGGTAATGTACCACAGAAGTTATCTACAGGTAGGCTATCTTTGATCTGTGGGAAAGTGTCACAGAGATGCAAAGACACTGAACATGCAGACTCTTGAAGACAGACGTAAATTACCTCAAGGAGCCTACTTACAACGGTTCAATAACAGGCTTTAAACGATGACTCCTGAAATATAGTACAATGTATTACTCCGACAGAGATGGCGAGGATAAGGTTATATTAATTACATCGTGCACAGAGGCATTTAAACTAATTTTTCCGCCCTCCATACGTCAATACAACAGAAATTCCTAATAACTGCTACTGTGAGACGAACCCTTTCCTACACATTTCACAGTGATTAACAATGGTTTGCAGTATATAGATATGTATGTAGAATACACGATAATTTCCCTGTCGTTCTAATGGCTGATTTTTCAATGTTTCATGACGAATTATTATGATTTAAAAGTCCATCTAATCTCAAGGTTCGAAAAGTTTAGTGCATTGTTATGAATTACAGTCCCCCTCACCTCTAAATGTTGTAATAAATTTGTATGTAGCAAAGATATGTTTGAACCATTCAATTATTCTATTTAACATCTGTAAATGTCAGTTTTGCAGAATATGAAAGTGGCTGGTAATCGAAGCTATGCATGAGTAAATCCCCTATTACCACAGATATTTTTCGCGAATGGAAGGTTTTAGGATGAATAAAGGGGAATTTTTCGGAAGGAGGCTTGTACACTGAAGTGATCACACAGTTGCTAAGTTCCAAGATGATGATCTCGATGTTATTGTTGTTTGTCCAGTAGGCACTCAAGACTTGTATTCCTGGTTTGACAAAAACAGCACTTCCATGTTTAGCATGCGGTATTTCTGCAGATAGCTGCAAGTCAGATAGTGTCGGTCCCATTTGATGGATATCTCTGTGAGTTTCTTGTATGCACAGTACATCACACGTCTGTTCTTGGCACACTTCTTGCAGCAGCTGTTGCTTGGATTGTGACATGCGTCCAATATTTACTGAAATAACTGTCAGAACAGGTTCTGAAAAGAAGCGTTTTTTAAACGTATCTCGTTTGAACTCATACGTGCTTCTGGAATGCTGACGTTCAGTTCAGTACTTATTTCAGGTAACTATGCAGGGGAACCACGTGCAGGAATCAGCTTCACCCCCTTAGATCTACTGCAAGATGGTTTACACCGTGTGAAAAACTACCACCCAGCTACACAGAGAAGTGGAGTACATGGATATCACTCAACAGACTACGTTCAGGTGTCACAAACTGTAAGAGTAATCTGGCTAAATGGGGCTTCCGAGTGGAGTCGCCACTCTGTGAATGTGGAGAAACGCAGACGACCTCCCACCTGCTCCGGTGTACCAAGTGTCGAGAAACACGCACACCAGAGGATCTACAACATGCAGCACCAAATGCAATATAGGCCGCTAACTTCTGGGCACCAAAAGTGTAAATAAGTGTCTTGTATATATGATGTATTCACATAATATGTAAATATTGTACTTTAGTTTATACATTGTAAATGCTTCTGACACGAATAAATAAAATGAGTAAATCCCTTATTTAATTTAGGTAAAATGTTCTTCAACAGTTTTATGTTATAATTTGTTCTGAGATTAATAAATATAATAGTTAAATTTAACCGTGCCTAAATTTAGTATCCACTGTATTTCTTGCCGGTCGCAGTGGCTGAGCGGTCTGAGGCGTGTCAGTCACGGTCTGCACGGCCGCTGCGGTCGTGGGTTCGAATCCCCCCCCGGTCGGACATGAATGTTTGTGCCGTCTTTAGTATAAGCTAGTTCATAAGTAGTTTGTAAGTTTAGGGACTGTTGACCACGTAGTTAAGTCCCATAAGCTCTACAAACATTTGAACACTGTGTCTCCACAGTCTCTCTATGTGACCAGAATTTTGACTGACCTTAGTATTCAGTGTCTGGGATCAATTCCTGGCTGAACTCAACTGAAGAACGAGGTTCCTTGGATTGTCCAGTCTGGTGTCTGCGAATGTGAGAGTGCCACAGTTTTTGTCAGTTGTTACTCAGTAACCAGCTTAAATACTGAATTTCAGGAATATTATTATCTAGTCACACGACATAATTTCAACAGCACAATGAAGTTAACTGATTAAAATTGCGATAAGCGGCTTTTTTACTGATGGGAAGATGGCTATATTTTGGCATTTTATAGATCAAAAGATGGCGATATTTTTGCATTTTAAAAAAAAAAAAAATTGACGACAGACCAATAGAAAAAACCTGGCAACCCTGCTCAGAGTACCTGGCCTGTTCTGTTGCTTTGTATCCTTCTTTAACTTCCGTTGTGAAACACGGTCCAAAGGCTGCTTTTAAGTAATCTTACTTACGTCATGTTTCCCCTGCCGTGGAACAAGTCTGCGGTCTCCCATCTTACTGTCTCTCTACTCCCCCTCCCACTGCTCTGTTTCTGGGTACTGGTGACACGGCATATTAAGCGCGGCTTCGATGGAGCTGCGGTGGCGGTTGCGGTGTACGTCCTGGGGGATTCCCGCCCCTTCGCGGAACGCGGCGGCTCGTCTTCCTAATGAAATATCCGCCCCGAGCAGGCTGGAGTCTTCCCTCACTGGATCGCAGTCTTCCTCTGTCCCGCGGGGATTCCCTCAACTCGACTGCACGGCCCGCAGAAATATTACTCGGCGGCGGTCTGCTCGCGTCTCCACGATCCCAGTCGACACCTGAGTACATGCTACGACTGCTGCACTACCCCTCCTCAGCAACTACACAGTTATCTAATAGATGGCTGCTTCAGAGTACTTTACGTTCTCCTACTAACCTGATATGAAGTGAATGGCATGTACCATTACCATCAGAGGGAAATTGAAGGGGTTTGCATGTACAGGGTGTACAGAAAAGGACTCCCTGATTTCAAAATTAAATATCTCGAAAACAAAGATCGATAAAGGAATGCAGTAAACGGTATGTTTATTGTGAAAGCTGTACGACGTTTATACAGCAGTTTGAAATAATAGTTACAAAAGCTGCTAACAGATGGCGCTGTAATCGCCATACGTAATGCCTAGTATAAATAGTGATCCGAATCCCAGAGCGATCAGTTCCACTGTTGAAACGTGAAAGGAGGTTAGCGTATCGAAGGAAGAGATTAAAACTGTATACTCCATTGAACAACTCGATTTTCTGGTGCTAGAATACCACAGGTTAGAAGAGAGTCCTACGGCAACAAGGCGAGGTTTTCAAGCACGGTTTAATGTTCCAAAATGACCCGATGCGAAAACCATTCGGGCGCTCTTCGCAAAATTTCAACGAACAGGCAGCGTAACTGATGATCTAGTGGGGCATATTGGCCGCAAGCAAACCACAGTTCAAAATCAAATGTTTGTTAAGCTAATGGGAGTTAACTACGGGGTCATTAGTCCCTAAACTTACAAACTACTTATGAACTACTTACGAACTAGGACGGCACAAATATCCATGCCCGAGGGGGAATTCGAACCCCCGACCGTAGTAGCCGTGCTGACCGTGACTGGAGCGCCTCAGTCACCTCGGCCACCGCGGCCGGCCCTAAACCACAGTTACGCCTGAAAATATCGCCACAGTTTCTGGAATTATTCAGCGAAATCCAATGTCATACGTTCGTAGAATTGCATCCGAGACTAGTTTGAAGCGTTCCAGCCTGCAGAAAATACTGTGAAAAAAGCCTACACATGTTTCCATTCAAAATTCAAGCGCACCAGGCCATACCTGTACGAGTTGTGCAACAAAGGGTTGCCTTTGCTAATCAGATGCTCACAATGATTGAGAGTGAAGGATTTGATATTGGCTGCATTTGTTTTACAGATGAAGCACTCTTCCACCTGAATGGATACGTGAATAAGCAGAACTGGCGATTTTGGAGTTCCGAAAAGTCATATTGGTGTGAAGCGAAACCCCTGTATTCTCCTAAAGTTGTTATTATTTAATATTCACAGAATATATGACATCAACTGCGATTGGGCAAAGCTGAAAATGTGTACCCAGCCGGGATTCGAACCCGGGTCTCCTGCTTTTGAGGCAGTTACGCTGAGCCCTACACCACTGGGGATACAGTGATCACCGCACCTGCAAGGACTACCTAAGCACGCCTCCCGTCAGATACAAATTCCCAGCTTCGCCCTGCCCATAGTACTCAAACTGGTAGTTATGAAACTAATTTCCGTAAGAGTAAGGGCTTCAAACTTGCCCACCCCTCCCCACTAACGATAGGATCATTGCCCGTCACCGGCAAATTATATATATACATGTGGTATCTGTTCCGAAAGAACAGACGTGGCTTCCAATCCTGCAGTTGTTATTATTTAATATTCACAGAATATATGACATCAACTGCGATTGGGCAAAGCTGAAAATGTGTACCCAGACGGTAGGCGTGCTTAGGTAGTCCTTGCAGGTGCGGTGACCACTGTGTCTCCAGTGGTGTAGGGGTCAGCGCAACTGCTTAGAAAGCAGACGGGTTATGGCGGCGCTATATACAGGCACCGATGTCACTATCCAGTGTACAATACTGGCATCATTTTTAAAAACACGTCTTGGACTCAAACGTTTTCTATGAAAGTGTTGCAGCAGCATGGACTATCAGCTCGGAGACCATGGCTGCGTTTACCGTTGACGCTTCATCATAGACAGGAGCTTCTGCGATGGCGTACGCAACGACGAACCTGTGTGCAACGAATGTAAGGTTCCTGAAGTATGTGTCATTCAGTGCTGGGGGAATTATTTTAGGAACTAGACATTGAAGGTAATCGACTTTTGTTATTTGGGCATTATAGTAAAGTCTGGCAGATGCTGTAGTGAAAATATAAAATGCAGAATTATAATGGGAAAAAATGAATTTCTGAACAAGGCAAAACTTCTGGCACCGAATATTACATTGAGACATGTTTCTGAATGCCTTTCTTTCGAGTTTTACCTTGCATGGAAGTTAAACGTGGAGGATAAACAGTTCACACAAGAAGCGGATACAAAACTTTTACATTAGTCGCTACAGAAGGTTGCTGCATATGAAATTGATAGATCCCGTAACTAACGACGATGTAGTGAACGGAATGGAGTGAAAGGAAATTTCTTGTAGATCTTGACTGAAATAAGGGACTGATGTTTGTGGGGGTGTGCAGAGGTTGGGGGGAGGGCTGGTTAAAATCGCAAATCGAGGAATGAAGACATTATTACCCGTTCACTTTACGATTGCAGACGGCAGGACGCAGAACTAAGTTTTGTTTCAGCTCAGATGGGGCCGAAGTCGGCCGACAATACCTGACACTGCAAGATCGACACACGTGTCGCGCGCATTGTACAGTCACATGATTATCGTAGTGCTACAGTATACTTAGCGGCTGGTGGAATGGACAGGCATCGCGAAAATATACGCTATCAAATAGTAAGTTCCGATGGAAAACTGCTAGTACATAATGCTGTTCACTTCTGTAAAGAAGAAAAATGCGAAAGGCTTGCTCATGCCATTGGAAATGATGTAGTAATATCAAATGCAGTGTTTGGTCACATTATAAACTGATGTTTGAAACCATATATTCGGTGGTTGACCATTCACTCGAGTAGGACTTCTTCCGCGACGGAACATCCGTTTTAGTAGCTAGCAGAACGCAGTGGATATCTTGTCTGCCTAATGTGCGAGAGGTGCATGGAACCCGACTCTAAATGTAATGAAATTGCAAAGACGTCGTCCCAGTACTGCTACCGCCGAGCATACATCGATAGGCGAATCGAATAGCTGATTGTTTCCACCACGGGGGCGCTCGCATGTCTTGGTCTTTGACGTCGACCAACATCTGTGACCCGCATGCACAGTGCCGCCGCATATAAGGGTCATATAAGGCCGCGCCTGGCACCTTGTCGGCAGTCTTGCGGCTCACCCTGAAGATGGCCGGACGTTACTCGGCCGAAATATTGGAGGAAATTGAAATCGCGCGGCTGCAAGCCCGAAACTTATTGGATTACCGAAATTGATATTTGATTTTAATTTATTACGCTTTACTGTAGAATAATGTATTTTATCAGTTACGCGACCGACTCTTTGTTCAGCGTAAAACAACAGTTTTAATTTCGTGCCATTTTTTGTTGAAGAATGTACTTTTCATTTCATACGCTTTCCTGCAGAAGAACACATTAAAAGCGAATGTAACGTCGTTTTGTTAAAGCACTGCTGTTTTGTCTGACCGTAAAAAAAGCACAGTTTTATTTACTTATTTTACATTTGTATTGTTTATCTGAATAAGAATGTGTTAACAGAATGTACATTTGTTTTATCTGCTTCAGCTGAGGAACCATGCTTCATTTCGAACAACCAGTACAAACAGTAGCAGAACCCGTCAACAGTTTGGAGCACCCTCAGCTCAAATCGGCAATTGCGAAGTGAGCGGTTAATAAGGAGATTCAACTGGAAGTGAATAGCCAGTCTTATTCCAAGTTGTATTGGCTCAAACAGGATAGAGCATCGTGAAGAGCTGCATCAAAACAGACTGAAGACCACAAAATCAGCAAGCAGAACTCGTAAGAAGTGTAACCGCACGTTGCATTAAAATTGGGTTATGCGGACGATAGTCACCCTGGACATACCGGGTTCCGCACGACATGCTACCGTTTCCTCTTATTATTACACTGACTATTGAAAGAAAGCGACCACCGCGGTCGCGTCCCGGCAGCAGCGTTAGGTTGGCGGCAGTGTGACTACTGTGCGCCCGGCTGGCCGGCCCGCCAGGATGCCGCGCTCGATGTCCATTGTGCGACTGTCGGCCATTACTCACGGCGCGCAGGGCTACCAACCCAAACCACCCCAGCAGCGGAAGTGCCTCGAGTCGCCGTGCTACACTGCTCTCTGATGTCAGCAGCCTCCGTCCCATCCAATCGCCTGAGCCAAGCCTCAGTATAGTGTGAGTGACGGAAGCGACCGGCAGATCCAGGCGACAAAAGACGACCACGGTGCAGTTGCGGAAGTATCCTAGGCGAGCGAAATCCGCCTGTCATCCGCTACAGGTGGCGGCGTTTGAATGCAAACCGGTGTGAATCTTCTTGCTCCGGTCGAATCGCACCGTATGGCGGCAGTTCAGAGACGTTTCAGCAAGGGGCTGGCACACACGAAACGAGAGCAGAGTCTCCTGCAGAGTCTTCCACTAGAGTTTAGCGATCATCTCCGTAACGCTTTCACGATTACCAAATGATCCTATAACGAAGCGCGCTGCTCTCCGCAGAAGTCGCATTACAGTCGCGATGGTATATCCATCGCTACCATCGTGGCTCGTAGGAAATCATGGCCGACTGCGTCAAAGGCTTTTTCCAATTCGACTGCCGGCATCACGCCCTGAATTCTGCAGGCTTGCGCGATTGCTATCAAATCACGATAGTCATAAAACGCCTTGTGGATTGTACGATCTTCTTGCTCGGGTCGAATCGCACCCTATGGCGGCAGCTGAGAGCCGTTTCAGCACACACAAAGCGAGAGCTATCAAATCCAGAGAGGATACAAGAGGAAATCAGAGGGCGGCTCCGTTGACCTATATTTGGAGACCGAAAATGTTAAATTGTTTGTCATTCTATGGGTCCAAACTACGTTGGTCATCTGAATCGAATTGACGCATGGTGCAGGGATTGGCAATTAAATCTCAATGTAGACAAGTGTAATGTGCTGCGAATACACAGAAAGAAAGATGCTTTATCATTTAACTACACTATAGCAGGTCAGCAACTGGAAGCAGTTAATTCCATAAAGTATCTGGGAGTAGTCATTAGGAGGGATTTAAACGACCCGCCGTGACCCCCGTGGTACACAAAACAGGTCAGATCACTGTTGCAGAAACAAAGAAAAATGCATGCAAAATTTAAAAAGACACAGAATCCACGAGACTGGCAATCTTTTACTGAAACTCGCAACCTAGCGCGGACTTCAATGCGAGAAGCCTATAGTAGTTACCACAACGAAATCCTGTCTCGTAATCTTGCAGAAAATCCTAAGAAATTCTGGTCATATGTGAAGTACACTAGCGGCAAAACACTAACAATACCTTCACTACGCGATAGCAATGGTAATACTACTGACGACAGTACTGCTAAGGCAGAATTACTAAACACAGCTTTCCGAAATTCGTTCACCAATGAAGACGAAGTGAACACTCCAGTATTCAATCCAACAACAGCTGCCAGCATGCGAAACTTAGAAGTAGATGTTCCTGGAGTAGTAAAACAACTTAAGTCACTAAACAAAAACAAATCTTCCGGGCCAGACTGTATACCTACTAGATTCCTCTCAGAGTATGCTGATGCAATAGCTCCGTACTTAGCTATAATTTACAACCGATCACTCAACGAAAGATCCGTACCCAAAGACTGGAAAGTTACCCAAGTTACTCCAATATTCAAGAAAGGCAATAGGAGTGATCCCCAAAATTACAGGCCAATCTCATTGACGTAGGATTTTTGAACATATACTTTGTTCGAATGTTATGAACTACCTCGAAAAGAACGACCTATTAGCCAATAGTCAACACGGATTCAGAAAGTATCGCTCTTGCGAAACACAGCTTGCCCTTTATTCACATGAAGTGTTAAGTCTCAAATCGATTCCATATTTCTGGATTTCCGGAAGGCTTTTGATACTGTACCCCACAAGCGGCCTCTAATGAAATTGCGTGCTTATGGAATATCTTCCCAATTGTGCGATTGGATTCACGATTTTCTATTAGAAAGGACCCAGTTCGTTGTAATTGACGGTAAGTCATCGAGTAAAACAGAAGTGATATCTGGCGTTCCACAGGGCAGAGTTATAGGTCCCCTACTCTTCCTCGTGTTTATAAACGATTTAGGAGACAATCTGAATAGCTCCCTTAGACTGTTCGCGGATGATGCTGTCGTTTATCGGTTAGTGAAGCCAACAGAGGATCAAAAGCAACTTCAAAGCGATTTAGACAAAATTTATACATGGTGCGAAAATCGGCAATTGACACTAAATAAAGAAAAGTGTGAAGTAATACACATGACTACCAAAAGAAATCCGCTGAACTTCCATAACGCAATAAATCAGTCAAACCTTAAGGTCGTAAATTCTACCAAATACCTAGGAGTTACAATTACGAACAACTTTGACTGAAGAGAACCCAGAAAATATTGTGAGGAAGGCGAATCAAAGGTTACGTTTCATTGGCAGAACGCTTCGAAGATGCACCAGCTCCACCAAAGTGACTGCCTACATCACACTTGTGCGTCCTCTCCTGGAGTACTGTTGCCCCTTGTGGGACCCTCACCAGGTGGGACTGACGGAAGATATTGAGAAGGTTCAGAGAAGGGCAGCTCGTTTTATCACGTTACGTGGGGGGGGGAAAGCGTCACGGAAATGTTGCACGAATTGGGGTGGAAATCATTAAAAGAAAGACGTTATTCAATCCGGCGTGATCTGTTTGCGAAGTTTCAATCACTGACTTTTACTTATGTATGTGAAAACTTGTTGCTAGCACCCACCTACTTAGGGAGACATGGCCATCCCAATAAAATAAGAGAAATCAGATCGAAACCGGAACGATTTAGGTGTTCTTTCTTCCCCCGCGCTATTAGAGAATGGAACGGTGGAGAAAAGTTATGAAAGTGGTTAATGAACCATCTGCCACGCACTTAAATGTGATTTACAGAGTATCTATGTAGATGTAGATATAAAATCAAACGTTAGTAAAGCAGATACCAGACTTAGATTCATTGGAAGAATACTAAGGAAATGGAGTCAGAAAACAAAGGAAGTAGGTTACAGTACACTTGTTAGCCCACAGCTTGAATACTGCTCACCGGTGTGGGATCCGTACCAGGTGGGATTGATAGAGGAAGTGGAGAAGATCCAACGGAGAGCAGCGCGCTTCGTTACAGGAAAATTTGGTAATCGTGAAAGCGTTACGGAGATGATCGCTAAACTCCAGTGGAAGACTCTTCAGGAGAGACGCTCTGTCGCTCGGTACGGGATTTTGTCGAAGTTCCGAGAACATACCTTTACAGAGGAGTCTAGCAGTATATTGCTCCCTCCTACATGTATCTCTCGAAGAGATCATGAAGATAAAATCAGAGAGATTAGAGCCCACACAGAGGCATACCGACAATCCTTCTTTCCGCGAACAATACGTGACTGGAATAGGAGGGAAATTCGATAGTGGTGCTTAGGGTACCCTCCGCCACACACCGTCAGGTGGTTTGCGGAGAATGGTTGTAGATGTAGATGAACAGTCTGAACCATCTTCTATCCATTGAATCCGGCCGCGGTGGCCGAGGAGACTGAGGCGCTCCAGTCACGGTCTGCACGGCCACTACGGTTGGGGGTTCGAATCCCCCCTCGGGCATGGATATTTGTGCCGTCTTTAGTATAAGGTAGTTGATAAGTAGTTTGTAAGTTTAGGGACTGATGACCCCGTAGTTAAGTCCCATAAGCTTAATGCACATTTGAACATTTATCCATTGAACTACTCATAGCATTTTGTCCGAATGCTTGCAGATTTTCCGATGAATTTCCTTTGGTTTAACTTTTTTAGAAAACGAATCACATTTTCTATTACGGCTGACATAATAAAGAAGCTCTAAAAATAAACACGTCGGTAGCAGCCATTTCGAAATGGCGTACATGTCTTCTCATTGAGTCAGAGTAACTGCCGGGAATGCTCAGAGCTGTGATCTTAGCTCTGCCGCGGATTGAAATAGAAACGGAACTTATTTTGTGGACGACCCACGTATATTCAGGGATATCGAGCCATAAAGGTTGTAAAAGACACTGACCTCAGGTTTATGATTAAATCGGCTCTAAGTTTTTATACAACATAATGTATTCGTGCTTTCTCGTCGTCAATTAGTTCCTATTATCGTTCTGGCGTGGATCGCTTACTGGCAATTTGAGGAAGTTGCAAGTGGATGGCAAGGGCGCTGGCTAAGAGACGATGTACTCAAGACAGAACACACTTTTATTTTACACAGAAATTCTTCCATACTGGAAACAAAAGAACATAACAGTACTTATCTTTTCACAGTTGCCGGCTGCGGTGGCCGATGGGACTGAGGCGCTTGAGTCACGGTCTGCACGGCCACTACGGTCGGGGGTTCGAATCCCCCCTCGGGCATGGATATTTGTGTCGTCCTAGTTCGTAAGCAGTTCATAAGTAGTTTGTAAGTTTAGGGACTGATAGCCCCGTAGTTTAGTCCCATAGGCTTTACAAACGTTTGAACATTTTCACAGTCACTGCTGTATCATGAAAACAGTAACAAAAATCAAACTTGGTACTATGTCCTGTTGATGTCTAACTGAACATTCAATAGTAGACAAGATCTCCGTGACTTGAGTATATACAATAAAACTTAAAACAGTCTGCAACGGCCCACATACTAATACAGGCAACCTTTCCCGTAGTCCACTCTTCCAGGGCACGTGTACCACACAACTCACTTTCCACTTCACAGAGCTCGCTTACCTAATGTCGGATGGCGGTGACGTTGCGAATTTCAGGAGGGCGTGTCGGCCACCTTGCGATCTCATTGGGGGCCGCTGGCAGCGAGAGTCTCTTACTTCTTCTTCCGTTGTGTGGTGCCAACTTTGCCAACACACGTACTAGTCAGTTCTTACAATCTGTCAACACGGAGAAACAGCTGTAAGACTGGTGTGTATTGGATTGCTACGTGGGCGTCTGAGGTTCGACCTGATCTCTAAGTTGTTGTTTTTGTTTTTTGTTTCTTTTTCTGTTTTTTGTTTTTTACTTTTGGATCTGCACTCTCGTAATCCATATCCCTCTCCCCCGTCTCTCTGCATCCACCTCTTTCCCTCCAATTTCTCTGTTCTTTTGCACCTTTCCCTCTCTCGTCAAAGTTACTGCAAGGGAGTACCCTTTGTCATGTACCATACAAACATTTATGTACCCAGTGATCTAAAGGCCATGTGTGCAAAAATTCATAAATATGCAAAACTATGCATTTTGTAAAATTCCGGAAGTACCCTCCATTTTGCACGGAAAAAAATTTATACAGACAGTGACATTCCTCTTGTTTTTAAAAGTATGCAAACTTTCATCAATATCAGAACAAAACTGTAGATTTTCATGCAACAGAAACGCAGGGTTACACTGAAATACGCACCTTGTCGTTCTCAAATATTTCTTTATTATTTCATTCAACTATTGTTCTGAGAGTAACAAAAAAGAAAAGAAAGTAATAAAAAAGAAAAAAAAAAGAAAGAAAAAGAAAAGAAAATTGGATCTGTGAAATCGGTTCAGCCGTTCTCAAGTTATGGTGCGACCAAGGTATTTAGAGATCAATTTTTATGTTGCAAAGTACCCTCCTCCAAGCACCGTATAAAACTTAAGGTAGACGGTGACCTACCTCCTGTTTTTAAGGTCAAGTGAGCGAAATTTCTTGAAGATCGAAATGAAAATTTTGATTTCGTGAGTCTGTAGAAGAAGTATGCTCCGCCTTGCACCTATCACGAAATACTTTCTTAGCTGACGTTTTCTACCTATAAACTACATTCCTGCCAAATTTCAGCTTCATAGGTGAAGTATTTTTCAGGATTTCGTTTTTAGTCAGTGAGTGAATGAGTGTCCATTCGCTATTATATAGATAGAGATAAGGAAAACAGATTGCTTAATTTTGGATGCAAGAGAAATAAGGGAGACTTGCATACAAAAATAAAACGTAACATGCAAATCTGAAATGCTAATTTCATTTGATACAAGGTCATGCCTGATGCGACTGTTTTACCGCATCTACAGCGAAACTGTTGGGAGCGGTAGACTTCGTTCCATCAGTAAGCGGTGAGTGGGGGTCAGTTAGAGAACTCTTCACAGACGCCCGAAATTATATGCAAACTTTGTTGCAGGTCCCTAACTACTCCCATTTTCTAATAATTGACCGATTTTATTTATTTATTTATGTAAATTTCAGTATTTTCTTTGATTAAATAAAATAAAATATGAGGTCCTTGTTCGAGCAGATCAGGAGAACTTATTTTAAACTGTTACTTAAGTTCACTTTCAAGATTAATCAAAGGCACTGTAAATTGCTATCGATCTTTTTAAAATCAAACTCCGATGTTCACTGCCTGCTAAACCCCAAGTTTCGTATTTATAGTTAACGTACTTTATCTTGCACAACTGATGATAAGTCAATGTTCAAAACAATGATCCATTCAACTGTCTTCTTGAATGAATTAAATGTTTTCAATAAATTAGATTCATCTTCTTACAATAATAATACATTCGATAAATAGAACTTTATAATAAGCTGAAAATGACTGCCAATATACCATATCCACATTTGTGGTCGTCTGATATAATATATTTCAGCTAAGGCAATGCTCGTATGAAACGTGAGCAGAACGACATGCCGTAATGAAGTAACAACATTTTATTTTTCTCTTTGCGAACGATCGATGCATGGCAATAGAGAAGGGGCAGCCGGATTCGTAACCCCCTAACCGTCGTTTGTTTATCGATAGTGACAAGATACAGCAACGTTGGCTGCGGCGGCGAAGACGCTGCCCTTGTTCATTGCCGCACCTTGATCGTACTGAAACAGAAAGAAAACAAAACAAAAAAATTTAAGTATCACATCATGACATTATAACATATCTACACAAATAAATATATAAAACTTCGCAGTATTTATATACAACAATGAAACTTTATCCGTATCCTGCAAAGCAGGGCCGATGTATGACAGTAAACTCGTCAATGTTTGTCCAACTACACATACCGTATCAGCTCATATCATATTTTAGTGTAGCGGCGCCACAACACTGTTCACTATTCGCCACGATGGAGAATGCTTATAAATCAATTTCACTGATTCGATATATTTACGCGATGCTTCCGTTTCGTACACTGAATGGTTTCAACGGCAAGACTGAGGATATTATGTTGGATTGGGATCATCAGTCTTTGTCCCTACGCTGCTGATCATGTTATAATATGAGTGTATAATTCTGCCTGAAAGAATTCGTTACTGAACTAAATCCTCAGATGTATTTTGATAGATCTTTAATTTCATCCGAAACTGAAGTACATCAGGAGCTGATACAAAATGTGTCAGTAATCTCTGCTACTTTTCATAATGCTTAAAAGATCCTGCAACTGCATTTTCTTAAAAATTAGATGTATCTAAAGATTCTTCTTCTGTTATACGTAAAACAGTGTCCGTGTGTTTGTTTGTGTGTACGTATTTGCACGCACATCTACAGATTTGTTACAATCTTTACGACATTTTGCACACGTAAGCTTCAATCCATGAGAAAGGTCGTCGTTAGTGTAAGGATCACATACAGCACATTGTTCATGAGATATAATTTTATAAACAATGAACAATGAGATGCGCAAAAATTGCAGCATCATACGACAACGTTCCACATTTCCCCCTAAACTACTGGACCTATTACAACCAAATTTGGTACACATATTCCTTACCGTGAGATAGCAATACTGTCGGGATAAGAACCACATACGACACACAGTTCAGAAGATATAATGTGATAAACAATAGGAGTAGCAAGCAACTGCCACGTTATTCGCACACTGTATGAGAATGACAGTGCTTAACGACTTGCAAACAACTTAAAACATAATTTCTACACTACAAATTGTAGTCGCAGGAAATGTTACAGATAGTATACACACACAAAGCTGAATGTACTTTCGAAATTGTGTCACAGTACGACACGTAGTTTATGACACATAAGGATATAAACAGTAAAGTAAATGGAAAACCGCCCCATCACGCATCAGGTATTAATCTAGTACTTCTTTACAACTATGTTCGCAACGGATTTCACCGTCATTCAGCACTTATACAAATGGATGTATAACCACAAAATTACACAATTCTATAAATAAGTGAAAATTAGATCATATATAATGCACATTTACACTTCTGGCCATCAAAATTGCCACACCACGAAGATGACGTGCTACAGACGCGAAATTCAACCGACAGGAAGAAGTTGCTGTTATATGCAAATGATTAGATTTTAAGAGCGTTCACACAAGGTTGGCACCGGTGGCGACACCTACAACGTGCTGACATGAGAAAAGTTTCCAACCGATTTCTCATACACAAACAGCAATCGACCGGCGTTGCCTGGTGAAAAATTGTTGGGATGCCTCGTGTAAGGAGAAGAAATGTGTACCATCACGTTTCCGACATTGATAAAGGTCGGATTGTAGCCTATTGCGATTGCGGCTCATCGTATCGCGACATTGCTGCTCGCGATGATCGCGATTCAATGACTGTTAGCAGAATATGGAATCGGTGGGCTGAGGAGGGCAATACGGAACGCCGTGCTGGATCCCAACGGCCTCGTATCACTAGCAGTCGAGATGACAGGCATCTTATTCGCATGACTGTAACGGATCGTGCTGCCACGTCTCAATACCTTAGTCAACAGATGGGGACGTTTGCAAGACAACAAACATCTGCACGAACAGTTCGACGATGTTTGCAGCAGCATGGACTATCAGCTCGGAGACCGTGGCTGCGGTTACCCTTGACGCTCCATCACAGACAGGAGCGCCTGCGTTGGTGTATGTAACGACGAACCTGGGTGCACAATGCTAAAACGTAATTTTTTCGTGGGAATTCAGGTTCTGTTTACAGCATCATGATTGTCGCATCCGTGTTTGGCGGTATCGCCGTTAACGAACATTGGAAGCGTGTATTAGTAATAGACATACTGGCGTATCATCCGGCGTATTGGTATGGGGTGCAATTGGTTACTCGTTTCGGGCACCTCTTATTCGCATCGACGGTACTTTGAACAGTGGCCGTTACATTTCAGATTTGTTACGACTTGTGGCTCTACCCTGCATTTGATCCGTGCGAAAACCTACATTTCAGCAGCATAATGCACAACCGCATGTTGGAGGTCCTGTACGGACCTTTCTGGATACGGAAAATGTTCGACTGCTGCCCTGGCCAGCACATTCTCCAGATCTCTCAACAATTGAAAACGTCTGGTCAATGGTGTCCGAGCAACTGGCTCGTCACAATACGCCAGTCTCTACTCTTCATGAACTGTGGTACCGTACTGAAGCTGCGTGTGCATTTGTACCTTTACACGCCATCCAAGCTCTGTTTGACTCAATGCCCTGGCGTATAAAGGACTTTATTAAGGTCAGAGGTGATTGTTCTGGGTACTGATTTCGCAGGATCTATGCACACAAATTGCGTGCAAATGTAATCACATGTCAGTTCTAGTTTAAAATAATTGTCCAATGAATACCCGATTATCATCTGCATTTCTTCTTGGTGTAGCAGCCTTATTGGCCAGTAGTGTACGTACTCACCACAAAAACATTCCTGGATTTCACTCAGCTTAAGGAAATTCTTAACAACTTTTAACCATTTTTGAACTGCGAAGCGTACACGACTGCAGGTGAAAGCAATAGACCTGTATAGAACTACAAGGAAAGAAAGAGAATGAAACAGTGCAAAACTAAATATTATCCTTTATTTCCTACTGATATAATTTTTAACTTCCGGAGGCTGCATTTTCCAGTGAGACTTGCATTTTCTATTACGATTAATAAATCACGGGGCAATTTATTCATGATGATGGAGTGGATTAGACATGTACATGTTTTTCAGATGGAAAATTCGTATTAGATCCAGAACATGTTACAGGAAATATAGTTCATAGTAACGTTGTGAATTAAATGAATGTGTGAAATTTACTTGTATTTTGATTAGTATCTTTCTTTATTTGGTACTACACTTATAATTTTGTGCATTATGCAAGACAGCCTTATTTCTTATATATTCTCTGATAAATATAACATGTTATTAGAAGAAAGGAGATGGTCATAGAGAGAAGGGATAGTTGTACAAACTGAAGGCTTGAATAAATAAATACCCGAGCGGCGTCGTGTTTTCAGCTAGTAAGGAATAAAAGTAACTGCTTTCATTGGAATACATCCGTGGTTGTGTGTTGTGGATGTCAGTCCGGGGACTGGTTTGAAACAGCTCTCCACCCTACACTATCCTGAACAAGCCTCAGTTTCAGCCTGTTTACTTTATTCGTCTTTTTGCGTCCCTCTGCAATATTTACTCCACCCACTCCTTGCCATTAGCTAAATGGAAGATTTCTTGATGTCAAGGAATGTGTCCTACCAATCGGTCCCTTTACTTACCCAAGATTTTCCACAGATTTTTTTATCCAATTTTGATCAGTACCTTCCACGTTAGTTAGACGATCAACCCACCTATCTTCAGCATTCCTGTGTACCACCGCGTTACAAATGCTTCTACGCTCTTCTTGTCTTAACCATTTATCGTTCATGTTTCGCCCTGTAGTGGGACGAACATAGACTATCTCCACTTCCCTATGTCAGCCCTGTTCTGAAGGCTATACACCAAAAGTTGTACAAAATTGAATATATTTGTTGTTTGTGTAAATATTACCATGTTCTAATGTGATTCTTAAAATGTTTTTATTTGTCTCTGTATGTTTCGTGTACGACCGAGGCGCCGCAATGAACAAGGGCAGCGTCTTCGCCGCTGCAGCCAACATTACAGTAGACGGCCACTATTAGAATTTAACCGACTACTACGGGGATACGGATCAAGCTGCGCCTTCTTTATTGCTGGGAGTCAATCGTTTCAAAGAAGAATATATATTGATGACTTTGTTAATAATCGTTCTTCGTTAGTCGTGCTGAATACAAGCGTTATTATAAGCGTTACTACTTTGAACTTGTACTATTTCAGAAGAAAATAAACTTGTATTATGTTGAAAAGCATTTTGAACGTTATGAAGATTTATTTAATGTGTGATTTATATTTTCTGGAACACTAATCTGATTTATAGAGAAGTTTTACTTTGTTTAAGAAGATATTTAATATAATAGTGCAGACTAACATTGACTTATATTTGACTGTGACAAGAAATTTATATTGAGTGTTAATGTGGAACGTTGAGTTAGCAGGCGGTGAATTTTAACATTCAAGTTGAAGCTATCAACAGCGAACCGTAGTGTCTGTGTTAGACTTTAGGTTAAATTTCAGTGACGGTTACAGATCAACTCTCCTACCCCTGCTCGTACAAGAACCATCTACCAACTTTATTGCGTCGTGACCTAATTTAATTCTTTCCTGACCTGCCTCATCAACCCTCCTTGACTACAACCCAAGTAACGATGTTCTGCGCATTCTTTATTTGTCGTTTTCATCCTGTAGTCCTTTGTTCGGAGATTCGTTAACAGGTGTTATTGTCTCGCAGGTTCCTTTACTCGTGCAGTTGGACATAGTGTCGCTACCCTTCCCGAGGCGCTCATAACTCGTTACAGAAGAGGAAGACTGACGTACTTTCCACAGACGGGCCCAGATCCCTCACTCTCACCGTCCCCACTGGTAATTCTCTTGGTGGTCCTGACGATAGACTCGAATATTAAGAAAATTACTGACGGTCGCATTAAGCGCACCGCTTAATATACAAGGGTATACTTAGATATACACTACCGGTCAAACGTTTTAAATCACCTATCACAACTATGGATTTGTGGTTACAATAGAGATGTATTTTAAATAATCAGAGTCCTGTTATGGTACTAACACAATCATAAACATGTAAAGGCTGAACAACTCTGGTGTATTTGACCGGTTCTCCTTATGGTGGGGCGCTGATACATAACGTGTTTTTACCCAAGACGTGTCCACTCGAATAGGCCTCATTCCTTCAGTTGTTTGCGTAGCAAGCAGTCCACATTACTTTTCAGTACCTCTATGTGCAGCTAGCAGTGTGTTTGTGCATCTGATCAGGTGCATACCATATTACTTCCAAATGGGACGGAAGCAGGAGACTGGAATTGAAAAACGTGCTGTAATTGTAGCTCTTCATCGCGAAGGTTGTTCTGGTAAGACAACTGCAACAAAATTTGGCGTAGCCTAATCTAAAGTGGTTTATACATTGCAGTGGTTCAAGCAGACCAGAGCTAATGCAAGTGTTTCGCGATCTGGATGATCCCTTGTGACATCATACAGGGAAGATCAGTTCATATGTGTACAGACTAAACGTCAGAGGACTCGTACGGCACCTCAAATTCGCGAGGAAGTAAAAGATTTGTGAGCTGCTCCAATCTCTGTCTCAACACTGCAACACCATCTTCGGGAACGAGCTTTAAAGGGGTGCGTAGTGGCCAAAAAACCTTTATTAAGTACACAAAATAAGACGTCACGTAAAACGATGGTTGAGTAGGTTAGCTGTTTGGAAAGCCATTAGAACAATCATAGCTATGGACATGATTTAAAAAATAAAACAAAGCAGTAGGCAGGGACGTAGATAAAACTTTCCTCTGAGGGGGGGGGGGGGGGTTAAAGCCATTGCTATATTGAGGTGACCTCATACAGTTGACATGTGCGACAGTTGTGACGCCACCCCCTTCCCACCATAAAACAAAGTTACGAAATTTTTCTATGAATTTGGAAACTTTTGTGAGTAGTTGATGAAAGAATGAAGCGTTATTGAAAAAGATTGTAGACGTGAAGAGCAGTCTTTTCTGTTATACCTTGAAAATGACGGGCGTTTACTTCCCGAAATACTGGCTGTTGTTACCTAACTATATTCTCGTAAATTATTTGAACATAACATACAGAATAAGCCCAATTTCAGAACAAAAGTAATCGATGTAGGGATTAGTAAATTAGAAACACCTTCCGCACTAGCTCATTTGGCTCAAGTCGTAAGTTGTCAACAATCGTACAAAATCGAAAGCCTTCAGACAAATAACATATATGGGAGACCAGGCAAATGGCGCCACCTTACGGGAAAACAGTTTTTTACCTTATTAAAAGTATGTATTTTCGTACAGAATAATACCACAACTTCGCCAGCTAATACTACTTTATTATAATTTTTTTTTTCAGCCAAGTTTTATTGTTAAAAAATATTGTGAAAGTATGCACAGTGGCGCCAGTACCCTGTATTCTGGGGTAATGACGCTATACATTTGAAAATCAAGGATATACCTAAACGATGAAGGAATATTAGTAAATAAGTATTACAACTGTTCTAATTTATACTTATCACTATACTGTATTAGACATTTAGAAGGCCTCAAGTAATTGTCGATGTAAAGTTATAATGAAAGTAGATTTTATAATTTAGACTTGATTAAGACACCGCAAAAGTCAGAATTACAGTTTTTGGCACTTCAAAACTACTACATCCTCTACGTTCGGCAAGTGCTCATTTCACAAAATGTATCTATCTGTATTACACTTCTTTTTCCCTAAATTCTCCACCATGGCGTCATTGCCCCAGTTGAAGACTATGGCTACGAACGTCAGTTTAAAGCCTAAGATTTTGCGAAACAATTAGGTTAGAGACACGAAATTGAAGCTATATATCTACATATTAAGTTGATACGGGTATTAAAAACCACTGAAATCCTGTAGAGGTACTTATTTCAATGCTATATATCTACATATTACGTTAATACGGGTATTAAAAAGCACTGTCATCCTGTAGAGGTACTTATTTCAATAAAATACAAACTCGAAAATTAGATCCATGACGTCGAAAATAGCAACTCCTTACACACGATTAATATCGGTCCAAAGAGGGGGAATTGTCTGTTACCCTACGCTGCCACTTTAGGCATCGTGCGTGCAGATGACCAGTATCTGTGGTGTAAATTATACACGGAAGTAATACGGTTGTGACGTCATACACTTCTTCCCGTTTAATCACACTCCTTAAAAATATATTTTTGTGTGTCATGTACAAGTTCGCCACCCTACTGTAGTAATAAAGTTAACAGATCACTGAAGTTGGTAGCAGTAATAAACATAACACACGGTGGCCTTCGTGACACACTAGGCAAGCCTCGCGCGGTACTTTAAACAGCCTGTGGAGCGGGTTTCTTGCTAGAATTCGACAATATTATTCTCCATTGTTACTGATATTTTTTTTTTTTTTTTTTTTTTTTTTGTAGTTGTCGAGATTTACAATGGTGGAAAAAGTTGTGCGCGACACTTGCCTAGGCCTCACGAAGGCCACCAATAAGACACTCAAGAGAAAGTGTCCCGACAACAAGTAAGAAGCCAAAGCTCAACTAAGCATCGATTACAACTTACAGACACCCTGGTACCTCTCTTTGTTGGCAAAGTTTTCAGTCTAACTCTCATATTTATTACACAAATTATTGTCAATTTTTAATTTTAGCACAAGTAACAAAAATCCCCTGATCTACGCCCTTGTAAACATGTAAAGACGGAACGACTCTGTTATGTATTTGACTGAGGGGCTGATAAGTAAGCACAATAACACTGACGTGTCTTTACGCCTAATTCCTTCGCTGTCTGTGTAGTTTTCAGTACACTGTCTGCAGATAGCAGTGTAGTAGTCTCTGATAAGGTGCGTACCATATTACCTCCAAATGGGACGGAGGTAGGAGATTGGAATTGAAAAACCTGCTGTAATTGTAGCTCTGCATCACGAAGGCTGTTCTAGTAAAACAGCATCAACAGCAAGAGTTACCCAGATTAAGGCCACTGTAACGTTGGCCGAAACGTTGGTTATTTAAGTAATAGCCTTACATCTTGACGCGGTACCATACCCAGAAAACTTTTATGTCAGCAACAAAATTTGTTGTACATATTGCAACGGTTCAAGCAGACCAGGGCTAATGCAGTGTTTCGCGATCTGGATGACCCCGTGTAACACCATAGAGGGAAGATCAGTTCATATGTGTACAGAGTAAACTTCAGAAGACTTGTAGGGCACTGAAATCCGCGAGAAAGTCAATAATATGCGAGCTGTTCAAATCTCTGTCTCAACATTTTAACGCCGTCTTCGGGAACGAGCTTTAATCGGGTGCATAGTGGCCAAAAAAACCTTTGTTAAGTACACAAAATAAGGTGAAAATGATGAAGTGGGCACAGCAACATAAAAACTGGAGGGGGGAGCAATGGTCCTAGGTGTTATTCAAGATGAATCGAAGTTTGAAGTATTTGGGAGCTATCGTGGATTACGTGGAGAACGTATGAAAAGTCAGTGAGTCACACCTACGGTGAAGTATAGTGGAGGGTCGGTTATGGTGTAGAGATGTTTTGCGGGTGATAAAGTTGGTGATCTTGTGCGAATTAACGGAATTTTAAAGAAGGAAGGATATCACAGGATGCTGGTCAACAATCTAGTTCCATCTGGAGGCTTATTGGTCGCGGGTTTGTTCTGCAGCCGGACAGTGACTCCAAACTTGGTTTTAAATTTTCCGTCCGAAGAGAAAACGAACCGAACGCCGCGGCGGAGCGCTTTGAGGCGCTAATCTGAGATGCGCGAGGCCTTCCCCGTCGGGGGTTCGAATGCCCCCTCGGGCATGGATGTTTGTGCTGTCTTTAGTATCAGCTAGTTTGTAAGTATAGGGACTGATGACCCCGCAGTACATCCCTTAAGCTTTACAAACAATAACTCTTGAACACGCCATATACAACTGATCATGGGAAAAACACGGCGATTCAAAGCTTATTCCACAAAGTTCCAACGATTGGGCTCTTTATTAACCGTCGTTGTGAATGCAAGGCGAACGGGAAAGTGGAAACGCTTAAATTGAAACGGCAAGTCGGTTGTAATCAGTGCTGTTCGTTGAATCCACAATGGAAGCAGCATTTAAAAAAAAAAAAAAAAAAAAAAAAAAAAAAAAAAAAAAAAAAAAAAAAAAAAAAAGACGATCTGTACTCAAATTGTTTGCAACACTCAAAAGGACGACGAACTGAACTGACATCAATTCTGTTTTTGTAACGCTCCAAAGATATATGCCGGCCGCGGTGGCCGCGGGGACTGAGGCGCTCCAGTCACGGTCTGCACGGCCACTACGGTCGCGGGTTCGAATCCCCCCTCGGGCATGCATGGGTATTTGTGCCGTCCTTAGTCTTAGTTAGTTCATAAGTAGTTTGTAAGTTTAGGTACTGATGACCCCGTAGTTGTCCCATAGACTATACAAATATTTGAACATTTTTTTCCAAAGATATCATCACCACCGAGACCACCTTGGAGGTAAGAATAATAATACGGAGGCACTTCTAAAGAGACAACGTTTCACGTACTGTAATAAAGAAGCACGCCAGCCGTCCCCTTGCCTGGACAGCTGATATCGGAAAGAATCGTAGAACATTTAGACGAAATGCCCCAATAGAAACAGAAGTGGTATCATATTTAATAAGGATAGTGTATCAAAACGACACTGAAATTCTCTATCTGCACAAAGACAAAAATTAAAGGAATAAAAAAAGTTGACCACATATTACCGCCACCTCACAGATTTTCCAAATATTTTCTTTAATACAAACCCTGTTCTGAGACTTACGAATATAACAAGAATAATAATACGGAGGCACTTCTAAAGAGACAACATTTCACGTACTGTAATAAAGAAGCACGCCAGCCGTCCCCTTGCCTGGACAGCTGATATCGGAAAGAATCGTAGAACATTTAGACGAAATGCCCCAATAGAAACAGAAGTGGTATCATATTTAATAAGGATAGTGTATCAAAACGACACTGAAATTCTCTATCTGCACAAAGACAAAAATTAAAGGAATAAAAAAAGTTGACCACATATTACCGCCACCTCACAGATTTTCCAAATATTTTCTTTAATACAAACCCTGTTCTGAGACTTACGAATATAACAATGAAACATCAGGCAAATCGTTGAAGCTGTACTCAAGTGATGCGCTTTCATACATTCGGCAATTCATTTTTATTAATACAGATAGATAATGCTGTTGGTTGTGTGGTGGTGTTGCATGCTTGCTCACTCGGTGCGTGTTGTATTTGTTTTGTCATTGAGTACCGAGGTTTTAAAAGTTATTGGACATTGCCACATCGTTGCAGTATTGCCTTGAGAATGGCTGTGTGTACTCGTGCCGAAATATCGACAGACGACGACTTTCATACTTGGCTCCATACCCGTAAGGGTTTTGGAGAGGTAAGCGTTACTTGTTTGACTATTACACCAATTCTTTTAATTGCAGTGTGGGGTTACAGACACGTGTCCGTGACGTACACGGAAGAAATTCCGACAACATACGTGGGTGGGACAGTCCCTTCAGAGCCCTGCAGTAACGCCGGCCGAGAAACGGCGAGTCGCTGCGTTTCCAGAGGCTTTACGACCTAGTGGGCGGTGGCACGCAGTAAAACAGACAGCCGCACCCAACCTCCCTGTCTCTCTCTCTCTGTCTCTTCCTCCCTCCTTCTCCCTCTTCAAATCTCTCTCTCTCTCTCTCTCTCTCTCTCACACACACACACACACACACCATACACCGCCCTTCCCCCTCCAGCCACAGACGCATCGCTACGCGTGAGAAGTTACTAGGTGGCAGAAAAACACCAACCCATGACACCAAAGGTACGACCGAAGGAAAAAAAAAGACAAAATAAATGAATACGTTCGTTCTACCAGCCACGGCGCTACGCATAACGAGCTCTACGGCATGACTTCCGCAAGCAGTCCCGTTTCTTGCAGGGGCACAAGCCTCGCAGAAGCAACAACGGGTTTTCTCTCCCATCGGATCTTCTTGCCGTTGTAGGATCTATGCATGGTGATGGCATTCAGTCAGAAAGAAACTTTTGCCAAGTCTGGGAATCATGATGGCATAGGTGGAACTTTGGAAGAAATAGTCAGGCACGACAGGTATGGGATGATGTAGCATCATATCATAGTCATTCTACAGGTTGAGGCACTTAAAACTATTTTTCACAATATTTGGTAAAAGTAGAAATCGGATTTAAAAATATAGCAATAAACGTCGTTCACCTCCAAGAGTGACATCCAGTAACACAAACTGGACCCTTGTGAGGGGAGGGAATGACTTTGAAAGCTTAAATACGAATCCCTAGTTTTTTAATTGCATATTTACAATTTCCTTTTAAAAATACGTAACTTTTATAAGCAAAATTTTTTTGTCTAATGATAAATGGCATTGTAATTGTCATAATTTAAAAGGAGTTGAAAATCGTAGAAAAGCGGTAAAACCTCAAACAAATTTAGATCAGATTAGAAAAATAAAATTACAGATATTGATGTTTTGGTAATACTATCATTTGTGAACTCCCACATTCGAATGAACCACAGACTGCTGTTAGTCTATTGTCAGACTGTTCATTCTGTTTCAGTACCGTGAACAGTACAACGTCCCTACGCAAATGTTCCACGAAGGTTAACGGTTGGTGAGAGGGAGTGGATATCATTTCCTCGTACTTTGAGGTTCATGTGTATGTTTAAGAAACTCGTCATACATATGGTAATGAATTCCCTGATACGAATATACCGTATACCATATCCAACTGTATGCTGAACCTGGAAGTATTGAACCTAGAGGAAGAGTCCGATGTTTATTTGTTTGAAATGTTACCGTTTAGGTATTTTCAACGAATTTATATTTTATATTTCTTCGCTCCCCCCCCCTCCCCCCCCCCCACACACACACACAGTTTCCCACCGTAGGGATGGTACAAGAGCGTCGATTTTTATGTTAATACAAATCACTTTTGGAGGTGAACAACTCTTTCTGACAGTTTTTATAATCTGAGTTGCCTTTTGCAAGTATTTCGAAAAACAGTTACAACTGCCTCTTCCTGCATAAACAATCCAACACGAAAATCACAGCAGTCATTTTTATCTTAATTATACTAGGAGGACAAAGAAAGTTATATATTTCTAAAGGGGTTTTGTCGTAGGTGTGACCTAAACAAACAAAAAGAAAAGTGTGATTACAGTCATTAAGAGTGTTTTAATGAAATTCAAGTCTTCTTTTGTAAACGGGGGTATGAGACAACGATCTGTCGTGAGAGGCACAGGTGTACCGTTAAAGCCATCTAAGAGATGAAATTTCTTGGTGTTGCTAAAATTTTAAGAAATTTTTGTTTGGTTAATTTGTGGAAACAACTGGTCAATTTTCGACTGCAGGCAATACTACCACTTATAATCGTGAGTTGGATTCTTAGACTGGAAATTCCATACAAAATTAATCAGTTGTGAGTACAGAAACATTCTGTAACCTATAGGCGAATGTCTTCAGGCTGTAATGTTGCTTTCGTATTTTGGTTTCGTGTTGTAAAGGTTTTGATTAAATACCGCTTACGGAATATCTGCAGGAATTAAATTTGTTATGATTTCTGACAAGAGCAAGGATCCTATCGCCGTTCAAAAATAGCGGTAGTCACTGTTGAAGTTAAGGCTTTTGTGTCCCAGGTTCGTCGCCGCTTTTGTGTCTCGTTTCCGTCGTAAGTATCGGTGGCCGAGTAGGAAGACCGACACAGGAAAAAAGGATGCACGCTTGTGCAGGTACGAAGGTGAGCAGCCAGTGGAACAGCAGAAACTAGAAACACTAGAGTAAATTAGAACGAGATATATATTGCACATAATTTACACAATACTTAACCTTCCTATTGTGAATGGATCTAATTGACCCAGTTTGTTTACTAAAATTAACGTAAACCCCTAAATGTTATTTATTTTGCAACATGGCATTATGTATTCCTCAAATACGTCATTATTTATGTTATCCTCAATTTCCGTTTCAAAAACTAAAATACTTTCGGAGATACGTAGCTTTGACACAAGTATTGTGAATGGGTCTTTTAGACCCAGGCGGAAATTTTTATTTAGTTTCTACGAATAAATTGTTAGAAATACTTGTTATTGGTCTAAAATGTCTCATAGGCATTACACATTGTTGTGGGACTCTGTATAACGACTGCATATACGCGTACAGTCTGATTTTGTTTGTTGGTTTCTAAGTGATGAACAGTTAGAAAGGCTTGTAAATGAGTCATAAGATGAGACAGAGGATTACACTGTCAATGGTAAAGATTCTGTTGACAGTTCAAGTGATGTTGTAATGTATCGATTAGAAGTGAGGAGAGTGATGTGATCGAAGGAGACGAAAGCATGGTTTTGTTGTCTAAAGAAATCAGCGCAACTGGAAATGTAACGTCCCGCAATGGTACCTAGTGGTCTACAAATCCTCCGTGAGCATAATAAACTTCTATTACAAATCAGGAAATGAAGGCTTATTTGGGACTTCTTATATTAGCTGGTGTATGGAGATCTCTCCAATAGCTATGGGACAACATGAATGGACGGCCAGTTTTTCGCATAACAGTGTCACTTCAGCGTTTCTGTACAATCAGAATTCTCAGATTTGACAATAAAGAAGATCGACCATCTAGACGACGCCTTGATAAACTGGCTGTCTTTGAAATGTTTGTTTCCTAAAATGTTCATTCCTTATGAAAATGTCACAGTGGACGAGTTACAGGTTCCAATCGGAGGAAGGTGTCCCTTCCGTCAGTACATGACTTCAAAACCAAGAGGAAAATATGACATAAATTATGGTTGTTATCTGATGTGTAAACAGCATATGTTTGTGCAGCAGAAGTCTATACAGGAAAACCGGAAAATATACCACAAAAAGTAAAGCAAGGTAGAAATGTTGTATTGAGGCTTGTGGAAAAAATTGAGAAAACTGGGCGAAACATTACCACTGATAATTTATTTACGGACTACACTCTGGCCAAACAACTTCTGCAGAAAATTCTAACATTAGCTGAATCCTCAGAAAGAACAAAGCTGAGATTCCGAAAGAAATTCTGACAAACAACAGTAGACAAGTGTTTTCAACCATCTTTGGATTTCAGAAGTATGTACCACTGGATTCGTACGTGCCATAAAAGAATAAAGCTGTCGTATTACTCTCTATTACGCACCATGACTGTAACGTGTCTGCAGAACAGCATAAGAAGCCGGAGGTTATACTGCATTACAAGAAAACGAAAGGAGGATTTGACATGACAGATACACTCGCCAGTACATATTCCTGTAAAAGGTGTACTAAGTGATGGCTTGTTTATTTTATAACATACTAGACATTGCTGCAATAAATGCTTATGTGTTGCATGTACACACTAACCCAGGCTACTATTGAAACAAATTGTACAAAATACGCCTTTTTCTAAGAGAACTAACAAGAACACTGCAAGAAAACAGAATGTCTAAAAATATCCCTTAAAAGATAAAAGTAAATTTGGAAAATATTGCAGTAACGAGTTCTGAAGCAAAGAACAGAAAAGGGGCCAGTACAAAGAGTGTGGATCGAAGAAAGACTAATAAGAAATGTAATATTTGTCAATCATTCCTATGCCAAGATCATGCAAATATTTACTGCAATAATTGTGTAAGCTAATACAACACGCATGTATTCAAGCTAAATATTGTTCTTCAAATTATCATATTTCATTGTAATTTTAGGTTAATTAGTGTTTGCAATAAGTGACAAAATTTAAGCTTTAGCTTGCACTTTTATGCAATAATTCACTTATAAAAACCTGTATAAACATTGTTTCACAATCTAAAATATAATTTTTTTTACACTAATTACGTTCAATAAATGTTGGAAAGCTTAAATATCTGTTTTTCCACATGAAAAAACTATATATAAAATATATTTTGAAGTAACATTGAAGAATATATATCTATCTATATATATATATATATATATATAAATTATGGGTCTAACTGACCGAAGGTTAACTTTTACATAGCTCAGTACTGCAGAATGCTGATACATAGTTGAGCTAGAGGCCTGCCTAGTGCCTGTCCGATAGCCTAGTCTTCACTGGTGCCTATCTGATTCCGAAGTGTTAACTGGTTCCTATCTCAGTCCCAAGTGAATGATGTCGTTCAGTGGTGGCCCGAGCAGAGTTGTAGCAGAGGGCGCTCGTGGCTGTCGTCGTAAGAACGCCGCGCCGTGCGTGCATGGCGGCGCGCGCCGAAAGTAGGTGGCGCGCACTTTAGACTTGTGCGACACCACAAAGGCAACAACTGTAAGCACCACTACAAACGTAAGTCGGCGAATAGTTACTTTTACATGCAGGATGAGGCGCGGAACAACTGCAGACAGTGTTTTGTGCTGGGATAGGGAATGAAATTAAACTATCCGCCGATCTTGGTTATCTTACGCTTCGCGCCACAAAGTCTCACGATAGCTTTAAGTTACTGACGCAATATGGAAATAAAATCATAAGATATCGGACTTACCAGAATAATAACATTAACTGCAGGTTCTGGAAATGAAATCAGCATAAATTGAACATAGGAGAGGGTTGAGTTTCAACCAAACTTATACAATCGCGATCCTTAATAATGACCAAGCATCTTTTTACGATTGATCGCAGCTCGCTGAAAGCAAAGAATAAAAAAATTATTGGCAGTAAGAGAAAGTCATTTGAATTTAAAAAAAAATGTTTGAAATCGAACTGGAGTATTGATTAAAATAAGAATAAATACAGCTCACACTTACGTATTCCTTGCAGAGATTAAGAAGACACGTCTAGTCGGTACAAGGGTGCAGAACACAAAGGCGAAGAGCACTCCAGGCCACTCAAAGAAGCTGATAATCGCAAAACAAAAAATCAGAGGTATATGTTGAAGTGAGAAAGGATATTCAAGCGAAAAGCGCCGCAGAAATAATTTTAGTAAATATATTTAATCTAGAAGGCCAACCAGGAATTGGTTTTGATAAGGGTTCATGCTTGATTCCAAGCCTCATCGCCACGTTACCGTCTCGTCTGACGCTAGCTGATCCCGTTGCCGAATCTGCCTCTGCTACTGAGTCTGTCGCTGACACTGAGTGCTCCGAGGCTTCCTCCTTCCTCCGCCGCGAAGTCTATCTCGGCCGAGTCTCCTGCAGCCGCCGAATCTTCTATCTGCCGCTGAATCTGCTGAGTCTACCACTGCCACTGAGCCAACGCCACCCAGAAGACAAGGCCTCACAGCTGACCGTGCCTACGTCACACGTAAAGGTCCGAGGTTAAGGAGAGAGACAGGATGCGGCACGCACGTCATGCGACATAGGCAGTTCTAAGCCGGCGCAATCGCTAGCTGATTGGCTGGCCACTGGGGCACAGCCCACTGCCTCATAGGTTGCAGCCACTCACCTGGTGATCGCGCCGGCTCAGGACTGCCTTGCTTAGTCACATGACATGCGCGCCGGGGCCTGTCTCGTTGGCCTCCTAAAGGCCCCGGCAGCCAGCTCACTGGCTGCCCGCTGGGGCACGTCCACTGCCTCGTAGCGGCCGGCCAATGAGCCGGCTGCCGAGGCCTTCACGTGTGACGTAGGCACGGCCAGCTGTGAGGCCTTGTCTTCTGGGTGGTGTTGACTGAGCCTGCTACTGCCGCCGAGTCCTCTACTTCTGCAGCCAAGTCCACCACTGCCACCACGTCTGTCGCTACCACTGAGCCTGTCGCAAACACCAAGTATGACGAGTCTACCTGTGCTGTCAACTCATCCGAGTCTGCTACTGCTGCAGAGTCTACCTGCATGTAGTCTACAAGGACTGTTGCTGCCTACGGGTTCGACAAGTCTGCCGCTGATGCCGAGTCTGTTGCTGCCACCAAGGCTGACACAGCCCTACCAGTCAGTCGACGTCGCGGCCCTTCGTTGCACCGCCTGCTGGTGTCAATCACTTCTCCTCAGCTCTCTGGTCACAGCCTTCAAATGGCCTTCTTCGTACGTCGCCAACATCTCTGCATCCTGCCGGGTCACTTCTGTAACCCACCACTGCAGCCCAGCTGCCATCTCTGCCTCAAGGGAAGACCATGCCACACCTGGCATCTTGCCAGGATTTCTCAACATCAACATCAGCATCTTATTCTTCCCCTTCACATCGCTCTTCTCCCCTTTTAACGCACTTTCTCTCTCCTTCTGCCCAGAATGGTGAGCCACCAGTGATCACCACCTCCACACTATCCACATTGCCCTCACAGGCCTCCATCATCACCACCACCGTCACCTGAAGGGTGGTTCCCCAACAGCCCTCCCAGATCTGCCCCCACTCCCCATCTTTCTCTCCAACTCTGCCTCCCCCCAAGTTGCATGATCTCTTCCCTGGCCACCTCTACCTACAACCTGTCTGGTTACAACTACTCCTTAATGACCATACTGAACACCTTATTCTAAGCATTTCTTCCATCCCTTACTGTCACTTGTTACATCATTTACATCTGCTCTACATTCCCATTCTACCAGGCGATCAAAAAGTCAGTATAAATTTAAAAAACATAATAAATCACGGAATAACGTAGATATAGAGGTACAAATTGACACAAATGCTTGGAATAACATGGGGTTTTATTGGAAAAGAAGAGTTCAAAAATGTTTGACAGATGGCGTTGGACAGCAAAACGTCAGTGACTGCGAATGAAAATCGTCTATAAAAGGAGATGTAATGAGAGAGAGAATCAGATACACTAGCAGTCGCAGGATGTTGACGTTACCTGAAAAGGTGCTTTTAGTGAATCTGTATTATCAGAATGGGAAATGTGCTAGTTCAGTGCTACGATCCTATGACCATAGGAAGGCGATTTGAACGGGTAAAGGTCCGTTGACAAATGCAGCTGTGGTGAGAATGATTTCGAAGTACGAAGCCACGGGTTGTTTAGACGATAGGCCCCGTAGTGGCCGACGGAGCACAAGGCGTAATGCTGCAGAGACAGTTCAGGAACAAATGGAGACCGTAGCGGGTTCGTCTATGCATGGGGAAGTCAGCGCTCGTGCAGTCATACGTCGCACTGGCATTCCATACACTACTGTTTGGTTGGCACTTAGGTGTAGCCTCCGATGCTATCCTTACAAAATCCATCGGCATCATGAACTGTTACCTGGCGATTTAGTGAAGCGGAGGGCATTTGCGTTTCAAAAGATGGCAGAAGATGACGATTGGTTGAGTAACGTGTTGTGGACCGACGTAGCTCATTTCACGCTCTGAGGATCTGTCAACGCCCGCAACTGCAGAATTTGGGCTATCGAAAATCCTAGAACTTTCGTGGAAATTCCATTGCACGACGAGAAAGTCACGGTATGGCTTGGATTTACCACATCTACCGTTATCGGGCCTTTTTTCTTCGAGCAACTGCGTGATTCTGATTTTGTAACTGCTACCGTGACGGGTGAGAGGTACGCCGATATGTTACAGAATCGCATCATCCCCAGCCTGGCTGATAAACACCTGCTGGTACTTACGATTTTCATGCAGGATGGCGCTCCACCCCCTATTTCTAGACGCGTGAAAGATATCTTGCGCGCGTCGTTTGGTGATGATCGTGTGCTCAGCCGCCACATTCGTCATGCTTGGCCTCCCAGGTCCCCAGACCTCAGTCCGTGCGATTATTGCCTTTGGGGTGACCTGAAGTCGCAAGTGTATCGTGATCGACAGACATCTCTAGGGATGCTGAAAGACAACATCCGACGCTACAGCCTCACCATAACTCCGGACATGCTTTACAGTGCTGTTCACAACACTATTCCTCGACTACAGCTATTGCTGAGGAATGATGGTGAACATATTGAACATTTCCTGTAAAGAACATGACATCATCTTTACTTTGTCTTACTTTGTTACGCTATTTATTGCTTTTCTGATCAGATGAAGCGCCATCTGTCGGATATTTTTGAACTTTTTCTTTGGTTCTAATAAAACCCTATGTCATCCAGGCATGTGTGTTAATTTTTATCTCTCTCTATCTACATTATTCCGTGATTTATTAAGTTTCCAAATGTATATTGACTTTTTTGATCACCCAGTACAACTACATAAATATTCTGCAAGTCATATTGAAGTGCATGGTAAACTTCCTTTCAGATACTGATTGATCCTTCATGACCTATGTGGTAGCTACCGACCTCCGCCTTTCTTCTTTTCCGCCTGCCAAGCTTCAGTGATAGCTTCACTTTTTCACCACTGTTCAGGATAACCTCCCAAAACGTACCTGCTCTGAAAGCAACACCACCGTTTATTCTATCCTTGCATCCCGCAATCTCCTGGCCTGGCACGTTGGAAGTCGTGGATATTATAGGCCCTAGTAAGCTTCGTCAACCTCGATTTGTTTCTCTCAAGCAGTGTAAGGTGTCGTCAATGCGCGGCAATGGTTAGACATATTTCTTTGTGATTTTTTCAAGCCGCAGATAATGACACAGAAACTCCATGTGCCGTCTTCTTCACGAGGACCACCGGAGACGACCATCGTGCAACGTCTTTTCCACTTCCTCCCGAATTATAAGTCTTTCACCTTCGACACTCTATACAAACGCTGTCTAATTGGTGTGGGATGCCCAGTTTTCTATCGTGTGCCGTTACATTTGCGTCTTATCCTACCTGGTCCTCAATCCAACTGAAAATTGGTGTATTATGGCTAAGAAATTTTGACGTTGTTTCTGGGTTAGGCCGTGCCCTTTATGCAAATCCATAGTAGTTTCCTCTAGTGCGTTGTCAGAAGTAATAGAAGAGCATGAGAGTTCGTCGATGCCTGTAATTATTTATGATAGCCGCTGATATCTAGATTTATTTCGTTGTACTGATTACCTTTTTGAGATCGACGCGCAACTCACAGTTCAGCTAAATATCTCGGCTGCTGACTGGAGCTCTTCTCATTGTTAAAGGCGCGATCTCCACATTCTCGACAGCAAATAACCCCTCAGAGGAGTGCGTGTTACGTGAACTCGACGGAAAGGAATCCTCTATTTGTAGCTCATATCTTTCAATGTCACTGACAGCCTGGGATACCCGAAGGAAGTTCCATCCGAGTATGCAATTACTGCTACATTCTAGTAAACTGACAAATTGAAATGGCTTCTTTCAGTTGCTGAAAGTTATTCTTGCTACACATGTTTCTTCCGGCCGGACGTATTTTCAAAGTGTAACCATCAGCACAATTGCTCTAGTTGTCAATGAGATTTCCCGACATCTTAGTGACTGTCGTGCATGGAGGATTTTTATCTGCAACGGACTCACCTTCGTAGTGGGTCGCCTTGCCTAGTTTTCCTGAACACGGCGGCTAGGCGAGCGGCTTGTATTTCTGAAAGCTACGGTGAACGGCGGCGGCGTGTTGGAGAGCGACCACGCCCAGGATACGGCCACAGTGTTCGCCAGGTCGATGGAGACCGCCACCCTCTTTATTGTCTTCGTTCTATCTCGCGCGGGAATCAGTAATGATGAGCTTAAGAGGGCATGGGCGATGGGGCGCCACAGCCTTAGCGTGCGGCTAGTGAAAGTTTAAAACGGCCAGGAGGCGAGCTCAGGTAGCCAAGTGGTCAAGGCGACCGTTGGCTGGAAGCGGAAGACCCGAGTGCGTTTAGCGTCCCGGATCACATTTTCACTTGTCGCCATTGTTTAATTTCAATGCCCTAAAGCAGCCACTATCAATCCTTTCCTTCGTAAACCTTCTTCCTTTCCCTCCTTTATTAATAATTTGCTAAAGACAAAAACTTCGGTTAAGAATTCAACGACTCATTGGGATTTTGAGTCTGACCATGGACACTTCTTCGGTAATTCAGGATTTGCCAGGTCTCTGTAAATTACTGCTGCTGGAATGGAATGTTTCCGGTTGTATGAACTAAGTACTGGGCATTGCGGTAATTGTACCATGAATTAGGGCAGGAGGGTCAAAGGATGTGTTCTCATTTCCATTTAATCGAAAATCTATTACCATGGAACCCAAGTCTCTTAAAAGAATTTTGTTTTGGCGTCATACTTTACTTTTTGAGAGATTTACCAATCTATTAGTCACCATTCCTCGGAAAAAAACGTTTCCACTTTAACATATAACGAATGTTTATTATATGGAACAATACGATACTCATTCGGACAGTCATACCAAAGAAACACATAATTTTACTTTTGTAACACAGGAACCAATATTTATGGATTTCCGGAAGGCTTTTGACACTATACCTGACAAGCGGCTTCTAATGAAATTGCATGCTTACGGAATATCGCCACAATTGTGCGACTGGATTCACGATTTCCTTTCAAAAAAGCCACAGTTTGTAGTAATTGACAGTAAGTCATCGAGTAAAAAGGAACTGGCGTTCCCCAGGGAAGCGTTATAGGTCCCCTGTTCTTTCTTGTGTTTATGAACGATTTAGGAGACAAACTGAACACCTCTCTTAAACTGTTCGCGGATGATCCTGTCGTTTATCGGTTAGTGAAGTCAATAGAGGACCAAAAGCAACTGCAAGGCGATTTAGACAAAATTAGCAATTGATACTGAATAAAGGAAAGTGTGAAGTAATACACATGACAACTAAAAGAAATCCGATGAACTTCGATTACACGATAAATCAGTCAAACCTGAAGGTCGTAAATTCTAGAAAATACCTAGGAGTTAAAATTACGAACAACTAATAGCCTGGAGAGAAAACACAGAAAATTTTGTGGGGAAGGCGAACCACAGGTTACGTTTCATTGGCAGAACGCTTCGAAGATGCAACAGCTCCACCAGCTGCCTACATCACACTTGTGCGTCCTCTCCTGGAGTACTGTTGCCCAGTGTGGGACCCTCACCAGGTAGGACTGACTGAGAAGGTTCGGAGAAGGGCAGCTCTCTTTCTTTTATCACGTTACAGGTGAAAAGTGTCACGGAAATGTTGCACGATTTGAGATGGAAATCATTAAAAGAAAGCCGTATTTGTGAAATTTCAATCAGCATCTTTCACTTTTGAATGTGAAAGTATTTTGATAAGACCCACCTACATAAGGAGACAAGACCATCCCAATAAAATAAGAGAAATCAGATCGAAAACGGAATGATTTAGGTGTTCTTTGTTCCCGTGCACTATCAGAAAATGGAACGGTACAGAAAGGTTATGAAAGTGGTTAATGAATCCTCTGCTAGGAACTTTGATTTGTAGGGTATCTATGCAGATGTAGATGAACCATCATTCAGACCACATTGCAACCGTTCGTTCACCAACAAGGCGATATGCTTTTCTGACAGGACAATGTACGTCCATATGTATCCTGCACTGCCCAACGTGTTATTTAAGGTGTACGTCAACTACCCTGGCCAGCACGATTTCCAGATGTGTCTTCCATTGAGCATGTTTGAGACCGAATGAAACGTCATTTTGAGAGATCTGCACGACCGACACGAAATATGGCCCCACTCAGGCAGTAGGTGGATATTTCATGTCAAGTTATTCCTAAAAACTACATTCGCCACCTCTAAGATCGTCTCCATTGCAAGAATTTCTGCTTGCATCGTTACAAAAAGGGGATATACACGGTACTGTCGTCGACATCCGCACTCTTTATTGACTGTATTCAAGAGCGTATGGCTCCGTCTGTGTGATCGTGAGTTGTATACATCCTAACGAAGAAGTCAATAAAATATCGCTCTGCTGAGTCGACGAATTTATGCTGTCCTGCTTTGTTTTTCCAGCAGAGTAGGTAATATGTTTTGTGTCCCGACTTCGTCGCCGCTTTTGTGTCCCAGCCTTGTCGTAGGTGTCGGTGGCCGAGTGGAATGTGACCGACACAGGAATAAAGAGAGCACGCTGGTGCAGGTACGGAGGGGAGCAGCCAGAAACTATAAACACTCGAGTAAATTAGAAAGAGATATATTGCACAGAATGTAACAATACTTAACTTTTACATAGTACTGCAGAATGTTGATACATAGTTGTTAGAGGCCTGCCTAGTGCCTGTACAATAGCAAAGTCTTCACTGGTGCCTATCTGATTACGAAGGTCCTAGCTCGTTGCTATCTCAGTCCGAAGTGACCGGTGTCTTTCCGTGGTGGCCACGAGCGGGGTTGCAGCAGAGGGCGCTCGTGGCTGTCGTCGTGAGAACGCCGCACCGTGCGTGCATGGCGGCGCGCGGCGAAAGTAGGTGGCGCGCACTTTGTACTTGTGCGACACCACACCCCTCCCCCCCAAACCGCCGCGCCGTCGTGGCGTAGGGCTGAGGGCCACGGCGACGGCACTGGGAGGAGGGCCTGGGCGGGGGCGTTACTGGTGGGACGGGCGTCGTAGCTGAGGCCGGGATCGAGACGCCGTCCGCGCCCCGGCATCCGCCTTGAGATCCTCCAGGGAACCCGCCGAAACCTGGGGAAGGGCGCCCGCCCCCGCCCAGAGGGAGCAGGTCATCTTCTTCTGAGGTGCGTGGCCCAGGCAGCGGCGGCACGCACGGTCCCGGAGTCCCTCTCGGTGACGCTGTCATCTGCGGCGGCGACAGCGGCGGCGTCGCGTCGATCTCCATCGGGACGATCTCGTAGTCCGGGGACGAACGATGTGGTTGTGCTCCCTGGCGGTGAACTGGGTCTGGAATCAAGAAACCGGAGACAGGATCGCGCGGCCTGTGCAAGCGCAATTGGTTTGCGTGGCGCCGCAGCTCCGACCCTGTGGAAGAACGTACAACATACATATTGCTACCGAGCACGCGCTGAATGGTGCCCGGCAGCCATGTCTTCTTGTTTCCAGCAAACACCCTGTACAGCACCGGCGTAGAAACCTGAAAACGCGTAGCGCCATACGAACCGACTCGGTGCGTGGGAGGCTGCAGCAGGTGAAGGAGAGTGCGGTGACGGCGGCCGTGTAGCAGCTCGGCAGGAGACGGTCCGTCACGTGGCATGCACCGATACGTAGACAGGAAAATTTGAAGAGCTTGCTGCCTGGAGTGCTGACCTTTCATCTTTCCCATGTGTGACTTGAATGTTCGAACGAAACGTTCTGCTTCACCATTGGACTGAGGGTGAAAAGGTGCGGTGGTTATATGCTGAATGCCATTGACACGACAAAACTGTTGAAATTCCGCACTAACAAACTGAGGTCCATTGTCACTGACGATAGTTTCAGGCAAGCCTTCGATGCAAAACACTGATGTTAAGGCACTGATTGTACTAGACGCCGTCGTTGAGTTCATGGCAATCACAAAAGGAAACTTGCTGAAAGCGTCTACAACAATTAACCAGCGCGTATTCCAGAATGGTCCGGCAAAGTCAATATGTAAACGTTGCCATGGTCCCTTGGGGCGTGGCCAGTCTGAGAAACGCTGTGGAGGAGCCGCCTGAAGCTCCGCACAAACTGTACACTGTGATGTCATGCTCTCTATCTGAGCGTCCATACCAACCCAGGTACAATGACGTCTGGCCAATTGCTTTGTCCTAACAATGCCCCAATGTCCTTGATGCAGGAGGCGTAACACTTCTCGTTGCAGGGAACGAGGAACAATCACTCTTGCTTGGTCGTTGTCGGTATGCAACAACAGTACACCCTGACTTAAAGATAATGCATGACGTTGTGCAAAATAACGTCGAACCAGAGGCCGATCAATGTCTTTGGCTCTGGCAGGCCACCCTGAGCGAACAAAACGTGCTACCACACTTAGGTCTGCATCCGCAGCTGTTTCCTGTGCAACCCGACGAGAGTTCAAAGGAAAGTCTGCGACAGCGGAAGCATCTCTGGAGTCTATCTGACAACATGCCATTTCTGAAGAATCAAATGATACATCCTGGCCAACCGGAAGTCGGGAAAGTGTGTCCGCGTTGGCATGTTTAGTGGTAGGTCGGTACAAAATCTCATACTGATAATTTGACAATATCAAGGACCATCTCTGAAGCTTTTGTGCCGTACGTGGCGGAATTGGCTTTGTGGGTGAGAACAACGACGTGAGAGGCTTGTGGTCTGTCAACAAATAGAATTTTCTGCCATAGAGATAATGATGAAACTTTGCGACGCCGTAAATGATTGCTAAGGCCTCCTTTTCTATCTGACTGTAATTCTGTTGCGTCGGCGTCAGTAGCTTGGATGCAAAGGCAATAGGACGATCGTGACATCCAATACGATGTGAGATTACAGCGCCCAGACCGTACGACGAGGCGTCAACTGCTAACACTACAGGCTTCTGTGGGTCAAAGGGAATCAAACATGCATCACTGAGTAGTGCAGACTTTAATTTGTCAAAGGCAACCTGACAATCTTTAGACCATACAAAAGGAACATTCTTCCTACGTAAGTGATGCAGTGGAGCTGCAATCTGAGAGGCATTGGGAATAAATCTGAAATAATAGTTCAGCTTCCCCATTACTGCTTGCAATTCGTGCACATTCTTAGGAGGAGGCAAGTCTTTGATTGCTCGAAGATGTGACTGTAAGGGATGGATTCCTTGGGCATTAATCACATGGCCTAGGTACTCTATTTCAGTTTGAAAAAACGAACACTTTGCTTTATTGCAACGTAGACCTGCTGCAGTCAACACTTTGAAAAGGCACTCCAGGTTTGCTAAATGTTCTTCAACTGTATGTCCGGACACCACAATGTCATCTAAATAGTTCGAACAACACGGTACGGAAACTGTCATCTGTTCCAAAAAACGCTGAAAAATAGCGGGAGCGGAAGAACTGCCAAAGGGTAGGCGTTGAAATTGAAAAAGGCCCATGTGAGTATTAATGACGAAAAACTTTTTTGACTCGTCATCAAGTGGAATCTGTAAGTATGCCTCTGCTAAATCAATCTTAGAAAAGAAACGAGACTGTCCTAATTTGTCCAACAGTTCCTCAGGTCTGGGCAGGGGATAAGTGTCGACAATTGTTTGACTGTTCACTGTTGATTTAAAGTCCGCACAGAGACGAAGTTTTCCTGACGGCTTGGGTATAATTACTATAGGCGAGGCCCACTGACTCGCAGAAACAGGAGAAATCACCCCACTATCTTGCCAACGTTTAAGTTCTTCGGCAACTGTATCACGCAATGCGATAGGCACTGGTCTAGCTTTACGAAATTTTGGAACTGCAGATTCTTTTAAAGTTACATGTGCCACGAAGTCGTGTGCACAACCTAGTTCCGGCGAAAACAAGTCACTATATTTGTCACACAATGCATTGATTTTATCCTGAGGCACTATTGACGAAATTTGAAGCACATCTCTTTGAATTGATAAACCAAACAAGTCAAAAGCATCTAGTCCAAAAATGTTCTGTGTCGATTTGGCCTGAAGAACTACAAAAGCAACTGTTTTTGTTACACCTTGAAAAGAGGCGGGCAGGCTACATGTTCCTAGCACGGGAATATTTTCACCTGTATAAGCTCTTAACACTTGCTGTGACGGCGACAATTTTGGCGAACCCAGAAGTTCATAAGTGTCTTTATTAATTAATGTAACAGCGGAACCAGTATCAAGCTGAAATTGCACAGTCTTATTTTCTATGGAGAGACTGACAAAAAGTTTGTGCTTCTGGCGCACGACAGGTGCGCGAATGTGGGCAACGTCTGCTACGGTTTGTTTACTGCGCTTGCGCGGGCCGCGTAGTGAGGTAAGCGGCGCAGACTCGGCACGCAGCGGATTAACAACACTGTCACTAGATGACACTACGGCCGGATCGGCGTCCGCGCAAGCCTGCGAAGCTACTCCAGATTTACTAACTACTGCACTATACTTTTGAGTAGCTACTTGATGTCTACTGTCACTAGCTACACAGTAATGGGCACTATTACAAGGAGCAGTTGCAGAAGGCACTAATTTAACTACAGGAATGCACTGTTCATAGTCATTTTGCTTGTCCCGAACCCGTTTCCGTTGCACTGTTTTAAGCGCTCGTCGGCGCTTGCGACGTGGCTCACTATATAGGTTTGCAGTAGGCGCAGAATAAATGTCTTGTATTTGAGAATCACGAGAAACACTGTCAAAGTTCACAGCGTGTATGACATTTACAGCCTGAATTGTTCTTGCACTGTTTCTAACGGCGCCGTTCTTTGAAATTTTGTTTTGCATACACACTGTCCGTACATGACCTATTTTGCCACATTGATAACAAGTTGCGTTGCGACTTGGGCACTGAGCACGTTTGTGGCGAGATACACACTGTGGGCAAGATTTACGAACATTTTTCTGAAATGAGCGTTGGCGCCCGTTATGCAAATTACTGTGTCTAACACTACGGGGCGACCTTTGCGTCGCACTTTTACTCTGGCTACTGTTCACTGTCTGTTCAGCACGGCCGGTACAAAAATAAGAATCACTAGTGCTATACTGAGAACTATGGCTAGGAAAGCGTCCGTTGCGGCGCACTGAATTTACACTGTGGCTTTGCATTTCTACATCTGCTAAGTCAAAAGTATCATGCGCTTCTATAAGCTGCAGTACACTGTCTAATGAGGGGTCAGACTGTTTCAGAATTGCTGCTCTAATTCTGGGGTCCTGAATGTTCTGCGTAATCGCATCTCTTAACATAACGTCACTATAAGAAAGTCCACAAGAGCAAGTAAATTTACATTGGCGGGTTAAGCCCTTCAATTCCGTAATCCACTCTTGGTGTGACTGCTGCGGAAATTTTTTAAGTCTGAAAAATCGGTATCGTGCAGCGGCTACAAGAACTTTTCTCTCATAATGAGCATTCAGTGCATCTACAATTTGTTCAAAGTCTACATCACGAGGAGATGCGAGAGGGAAAAGTTTTTGCAATAGTACGAAAGTCTGGGGGCCCACAATCGATAAGAAAAGGTTCTTCACTCTCTGACCTGTAATTTGATGAGCCGCGACGAGTTCTTGAAACTGTGCGAAATAGTCGCTCCATTCTTCCTCACGTTCGTTGTACTGGCGGAACGTCGGAAGCGGTGCGGCGGCAGGTGTGGGCTGCTGATGTGACGACTGTTGTTGTTGGTGAGCAGCCTGTGTCGTCAACTGCGACAGGGCCTGGAGAAGTTGTGTTATTTGCGCCGTCTGTAACTGAATAATTTCCATTAAGTTTGGGTTCGGGGTAGTGGCCATGCTGACCGATTAGGCGTCGCGTATACAAGTAACTTATAACAAAACACAAATGCAATATCAAAGAGGACTCGCTCTGCAACAAAAAAAAGTCCACAAAACACGTAACAAAATATCTTTCCCCAAAATTGTTATAATAAGGGTGGGTGGGGGGGGGGGGGGAGCAATTTTTGCGTGCTCCGACTGCTGCTGTCTGGCTGCTGCAAGCGGGCTGGTCCAAGGTTCTATCACTCCTCGTCGCCACTTTTGTGTCCCGACTTCGTCGCCGCTTTTGTGTCCCAGCCTTGTCGTAGGTGTCGGTGGCCGAGTGGAATGTGACCGACACAGGAATAAAGAGAGCACGCTGGTGCAGGTACGGAGGGGAGCAGCCAGAAACTATAAACACTCGAGTAAATTAGAAAGAGATATATTGCACAGAATGTAACAATACTTAACTTTTACATAGTACTGCAGAATGTTGATACATAGTTGTTAGAGGCCTGCCTAGTGCCTGTACAATAGCAAAGTCTTCACTGGTGCCTATCTGATTACGAAGGTCCTAACTCGTTGCTATCTCAGTCCGAAGTGACCGGTGTCTTTCCGTGGTGGCCACGAGCGGGGTTGCAGCAGAGGGCGCTCGTGGCTGTCGTCGTGAGAACGCCGCGCCGTGCGTGCATGGCGGCGCGCGGCGAAAGTAGGTGGCGCGCACTTTGTACTTGTGCGACACCACAATATGAATATACGATTTTTGTTTCCATGGACATATTTGAGAAAGCGCCTTCGAGTTATATGAATGTCAGTTTTGTAATTATATAATTAATACCAAACAGCAGTACTTCAATTTTCTCGTTCCTCTATTAATATTGTAATTTTTCAGATTGTAATTTCGTATTCTCTACGTGGTTTCTCATTTATTTTGTTGCTGTCGGAGCTATGCTATCGAGCCATGCTTACTGGGAAATGCAAATGCGTGGAGCTGACTGCTTTCGTCCTTCTTGCAATTACATGAATACAAAATAATCCTTGCAGTGAAAAGTAAGCACAGTTCTTCCGGCACTGTTATTAAGCAACTGACGAATTGCGGTGTGAAAAGCACCAATAGATAATTTTTTCGGATATCGGAACTTTATCTAAAACAATAAAACGTAATTCTGCAGCAGTATTTCTTCGCTCTGAAACATTTCAGACAGGGATGGGAAGTTTGTATGCAGACTGAACTGAAAATGAGCGAAGAAATTTGGGCGGTTTGGTGCCTTTGAGTATGATTACTAGATAGTAAGACTAAAATATCTGGAAAAAAAATTAAACTTGTCCCACTTTTTACTTCAAAGTTGCTTTGGGGAGAGATAAATGTTATAAATCATAATTTTAGCCTTTTGTTTTTAAATTAATTGCTACTGAAAATTCATAATATTGACAGATAATTAATTTAAATTTAATTTCAGCATATTTACATTGATTTGCTACTGGAGCCTGCAGAGCCTGCGTATAGGAGCAATTTAAAATTAAAACAATTTGCATCAATGTTTAGCCTAATTATTCTGTCTTTATTAAATCACGTGCGTACACAGCCGAGTGATCAGCGCCACAGACTTTCAATACAGGGGCAAGACCAAAGATGCATTTTTCTTGTTTGAGTTTCTTTGGGTCTGATTTACGAAAATTGTTCACAAATTTTGCTCTTGAAAAGTAATGTAAATGAATTTACTACAGTAATTTATTAAGAAAATAATGCCCATTCAAAACAGTTCGTGTCACTAACACGTGTCATTACATTAAAACAGATCTTTATATTACATATCTTCATACCATCTATTACCCTCCATATAATTTATTAAAGATTAACGTAATATCATCTGTTAGTGTGTGTGGTCAAGAAATATATATTATCTCTCTAACACAAGCTACTGGCCAATGCGTATTCCATGTCTGATGCAGACAGCAATGAATCACATTTTGTCGTCCAGAATGATCTTAAATTTTGGAAGACTTTTTTCCGTTTGACAAAGAGGCGAATGAAAGTGAGTGGCAAATTTTACATCTAAATACTTTGCAAATCACATTTAAGTGCCTGGCAGAGTGTTCATTGAGCCACATTTGTACTATTTATCTCCCATTCCATTCTCGAATAGCGCGCAGGAAGAAAGAACATTTGAATCTCTCCGTTCGAGCTCTGATTTCTGGTAATTTATTCTGATATCTTTTCTACCTATGTAAGTGGTGGTCAGCAATATATTTTGTAATTCGGAAGAGAATGTTGGTTATTTCAGTTTCGTAAGTAGCCCTAGCCGCAGCGATAACCGCCGTTGTTGTACTGATTCCCATCCCAGATCCTGTATCATTTCCGTAACGCTGTCTCCCCTGTATCGTGACAATACAAAACAAGCTGCCCTTCTTTGGACTCTTTCCATGTACTCCGTCAAACCCACCTGATAAAGATCCCACACTGGGCAGCAATACTCCAAAAATGGACGGACAATCGTAGTGTATGCTGTCTCTTTAGTAGTTCTGTTGCATCTTTCGCCTTTCCTACGTCGTTATCTAAGTGTTCTTTCCACTTTAAGTCTGAATTGATAGTAATTCCAAGGTAGTTTTACGGCCTTCACTTTTGATTGATCTATCTTGTAAATAAAGTTTAACGGATTTCTTTTCGTACTTATTTGGACGACATCACACTCCTTATTATCTAGAGTCAATTGCCAATTTTTACACCATAGTGATATCTTATTTAGATCGTTCTGCAGTTGGTTTTGATCTTCAGATAATTTTTCTAGGCGGTAAATGACGACGTCATCTGCTAACAGCCTAAGAGAGCTGCTTAGATTTTCTCCCAAATCGCTTATGTAATTAAGGAACAGCAGAGGACCTATAGCACTACCCTGTGGAACGCCTCTGTTTTAGTCGATGTCTTGTGAGATAGATACCGTCTTGAATATACCTCAAGTGTTTGAGATCTCCACCATATCGGTTTAAAGTAATATACAAAGCAATTCAGACGCGTGCGGCCAGGTATATTACTGGTAGGTTCAATTAATTTTTGAGATTCTTACGGAACACAAATGGAAGTCGCTGGAGGGGAGACGACGTTCTATCCGAAAAACACTGTTGAACATATTTAGAGGGCCGGAATTTGAAGCTAACAGCAGAAATATTCTACTGCCGCCAATCTACATTTCGCCTAAAGACAATAAAGATAAGATCGGAAAGATTAAGGCCCGCACACAGACAAAGAAGTATTAGTTTCTCTCTTGTTGTGTATGGGAGTGGAACACGAAAGAGCCGGCCGCGGTGGCCGAGGGGACTGAGGCGCTCCAGTCACGGTGTGCACGGCCACTACGGTCGGGAGTTAGAATTCCCCCCTCGGCCATGGATATTTGTGCCGTCCTTAGTATTAGTTAGTTCATAAGTAGTTTGTAAGTTTAGGGACTGATAACCCCGTAGTTAAGCCCCATAAGCTTAACAAACATTTGAACATTTTTTGAACACGAAAGCAAGTAACTCGTTGTGGTAATGAGTGCCCTTCACCGCGCACCTTAGGTGGACTGCAGAATTCGTGTGTAGAGTCGATGTATGTAGATGAAGTAAGATCTGACTTATTTTGAGCTGTGCAGAAAACTCAACACAGTCTTCTTCTTCTTCATCGTTAAGACTCTTCAGGATCATGTGTGGTTTGTTTTGCACATATAGTTTCGTCCCTCGCTTTGTCTGTTTCTTTTTTCTTCTATTAAGATAACTTTGATTTCGGTGTTCGGTCACCTGTGACTATCTGTGGTGTCGCACAAGTTTGAAGTGCGCGCCACGTACTTTCGCCGCAAGCACGGCGCGGCGTTCTTAGGACGTCAGCCACGAGCGCCCTCTGCTGCAATCCCGCTCGTGGCCACCACTGAACTGCATCGGCCAGTTGGCTATAGGACAGGCACTAGAACGGTCTGTCATCAGTAGGCAGGCGTCTACGTAGTTAAACTATGTATCTGCATTCCACTAGTCTTCTGTTAGCAAAGTAAGTATTGTCCGATCTCTACGAAATGTATCTTGTACTAATCTAGCTTTGTGTTTCAAGTTTTTGCTGTCCCACTGGTTGGTCACCTCAGACTCGCACACGCGTGCATCCTATTTCTCTGTGTCGGTCTCTTTCTACACGCCCACCGACACCTAGGACAATCTTAGATACTTCTCCTTGGGTTGTAATACTGCCTGCTGATTCCTTTCTTTTATTCCTTTAGCCTTTCAGTCATCTCTGACTTCCTTGACACTGTTTTAAAAATGTTGCATACCATATCTTCTTAGTCAACCTCTCATCCTCCATCCTCATGATGTGCCCAGTAAATCGTAACCTTGACTTCCGTATATCACTCCAAACCCGGTTCAGTATTTTCATACAGATTCTATTGTATCATCTTCGCTGCTATCTGTTTGAGTTCTCGTTCCTGTCTAATTGTCAGGAAAGGTACGGTGCAGGAATCGTAGACATCTAAACAAGTTTACAAGTTTTATTGACTGAAGAATATAATACTCAACTTTAGAACACATGTCTGTTTCTTCTCGCTCCTCGCGGCGTCGTCTTCTGTACGGTGCTAGCTGCGCTGAAGCCTAGTGACTGCGTAGTTCGTAGCCGAGTTCTAACGGGGCGTCCAGGTTCATGTCGGTCTAGATATAGCCACTTGTAGAGGGCGCGGCGCCGGCGTGTAATAGGCTGTCGGACATCATCTGCTGCCTTCTCTACGATCATTCTCTTGCATCTGGCGTGTGGCGCTGACGTTACGCCACAACAGTTCGTATTGTGTTCGGTGTATCCGGATACTCCGTTTTTCCCCTTGTCTATCTAAATTTTCTACTCTTCCTTCTCCAATTGTATATAAGCTCTCTTGACGAGTGGGATCATTTCAGATGCATACATTGCAGCCTTTTTACGGTTCTTGTGTAATGCAGCAATTTGGCAGTCCTTGGCAGATTTCCTTGCCATATGTTGATTTAAGAAAATACGAAAGATTCTGCAAAATCTGTGCCATGTCTACTGCGTTACTCTTTATGCCACCAGTTATCTTCTACCCCAAATAACGAAAATTGTTGACACTCTCAACCACTTCGTGATCTATCTTCCAGTTAGACCCTGTGTTCAATGTCTTAGTCTTATTATATGCAGTCTTCAGTCCGACATTTTCTGCTATTTCAGCTAGATTTTTTGTTGTCATCTTGAAGTCTGTAACAATTCTCCGAGGTTTCACTTCTGATATTTCTCTCTCAAGAGTTCTGAAACTGACAAATACGAAAATAAATACAGCCTCAAACACAAAATCTACAAGGGAAACACAGTAACTCCCATATACAAAAAACCTGGCATCCACAAAATTGCATGTAACACATGTCAGAATTTTTTTATAGGGCAGACTGGAGGAAACTTTGAAATTAGATGTAAAGAACACTCCAGAAACACCGAAAACAATCCATCTCCTTTTTATCATCACTTACAAACCGAAAAACACAAAATCGGGGGCATAAGTGAAACGTAAAAAATTCTTCACATCACGGAAAAGGGACCAATCATGATTATCCTTGAAGAAATCGAATTATATTCACATGCCTACATAAATCCTATAAATTTACTTAATGAACAGACAGAGGTAAAACACAAAAAATACATTGAAAATTTTATTCATATTTTCAGTCACGAAAATGGGTAGCCAAAAATATACCAAAGATATTCAGTCCATAGTAACAACACAAACATCAACCACCGAAGTTATAATATCAAGGAAAGTAAATTAGCTGATAACTACAGTGATCTCTGAGTAACCATGTAAACATATAATGTCGTTAAAACACTTTGAAAATAGCTGTTCTTTTTAATCAGGCAGAAAATAAAAAATCTGTTACAGGCATAAAAGCCAGTCATAATTTAAATAAAGTCAGTATCATCTTAAACAAAAAGGACAGGAACAAAAACGACATTAAATATAAGTAAATTAAATGTATTAGCCATAAAAATTGTATATGCCAGCTTATGTCATTGTTGTTATAAATTATCTCGTTTATATTACAGGAAACCTGATGATGGCAATATAAAGCCGAAATGAGCTCATAGTAAATAAATAAATCATTATAACAGCAGTATGAAAGGTATAAAAGTGATTTAGAATTTTTCACTCAACGACATATTACATACTGCGAGCCCCAAAGTAAAGAAAATGACAATGCCGCTGCATATATGCTTGCAGCATCTCTTTGCTGCAAGTGTTCATTCGTTGATGCTTGTGTAGCACATTGTATCAAACAAGTAGCAGAGCACTTAAAACTAGAATTCGCTAAGGTAAATAAATATCCAGGGCAAAAACGTTTGTAGTGAGGCACCGTTACGGTTCCTCTGATTGCAGCATGTCCGTCCAAGATAATATGCCGAAAGTGAAGTACGCCCCTGTAATGTATGAACTTCATACTCTACATATGAAGAAATAGTAACAGACGAGAGATATTGATTTTCTCTGGAAAAGTATAAAAATGTCTCATTTACTGTGAAACGAACTATAGTCAGTATGTTTGATACCACTCGTTTATTAAGCATTTCTTAACTAAATATTACTTGTACTTCAACATACGGCTTCTGATTTGCATTATATTTTCAATGAAATTTTCAAATGTTTGTACACTTAAGGGATGAAACTGCTGATGTCATCGGTCCCTAGACTTACAAACTACTTGAAGTAACATAAAGTAACTTACGCTAACCACAATACACACACACACACACACACACACACATACACAACTGCCAGAGGTGGGCCTCATTTTCTGACGGAAGCGGCATTATATTTTTATTTTCTAAAAAGATTAACATTAAAAAACTTCCTGGCAGATTAAAATTTTGTGCCGGAACCGGGACTCGAACCTGGGACCTTTGCCTTTCGCGGGGAAGCGCACTACCGACTGTGCTATCCCGACACGACTCACGATGCCGCCTCACAACTTCATTCTGGAGATTAACATTTTCTGTGAGTTTGAATGTTAATGTTGTGTGATGTTCGCTGTTTTGTGCAACAATGGACGTTTTCATTTTGCTTATTGCAAACGAATTATGCGCGTAATTCAACACTATATACTTTTCTTGTTTATTTCTTTTAATGAATGCTTTTTAGTGCATAATTTATATTATATTTGACCTTAATTAGATAATGAACGAGCCTATTTTAGGCACTTAAAATTCGCTTGTTAAGACCTAAAAATACGCGGTCTACTTGCCACGAGCAAGTTGCCTTTCCGTGAACCGAGTACGAGTATTGTATTAGACGTTCCTACCACGGTCAAAGGTACGCGGCGGAGAGATTTTGCAGGAGGTGCTATTCTGGTGCTGCACTTTGCACCTGTGGGACTTTAGCTGGGAGGCCTTGTCCAGGGTCGTGACACACAAAAGCGGCGCCTGCTTCTCCAGGACGGCGAGAACAATGTCTGGAGAGCGCTGGAGTGTCCCGCTGAGAGGCGGCGTGGGCGGCAGATAAGGCGGCAGTTCTGCGGGAGTTACGGGGGTCAGCCGCGCACCTGCTGGCAACCGCGCCGAGCCAGTAGCCACTGCTCACTGCCAAGCAACGGGGGCGCGAGACCACTACTGTACCTCACCACAAGTAGTAGCAGCAAAAAGGGGTGGCCAAAATACTACCAACACCTAACTAGGGCACTACATTCGTTTTTGGGGAAAAACGCCGAGACTTTGATGCGATTTATTTATTTTACTCACACGCGTCCCCCTCCCCTTGCCCCCTTGTAACGTACCGGGTCGTAGTTCATTACCTCTTGCGCCGGCCGCGGTGGCCGAGGTGACTGAGGCGCTCCAGTCACGGTCAGCACGGCCACTACGGTCAGGGGTTTGAATCCCTCCTCGGGCATGGATATTTGTGACGTCCTAGTTCGTAAGTAGTTCATAAGTAGTTTGTAAGTTTAGAGACTGATGACCCCGTAGTTAAGTCCCATAGAGTATATAAACATTTGAACATTTTTTTTACCTCTTTCAGTTCTCGTAGATCGGCGTTCTCGGTAACGGCTGGCTGATATGCCATGGTGCTAAACTAATCCAATACAAATAATTTAGGCGACACCTAGAACTGCAGTTCATTAACACTTTAATGATTCATTAGAGACCAATTAATATAATGTAATCTACGAAAATCAGGTGCTGCTGAAGGAATTAGATTTGGGAACGAAATAATAAAGGTGGTAGATGAGTTTTGTTACTTGGTCAGTAAAATAACACATGATGGTCGTAGTACAGAGTATATACACTCGTGTCCATTAAAATTGCTACAACACGAAGATGAAGTGCTACAGACGCCAAATTTAACCGACAGGAGGAAGATGCTTTGATATGTAAAAGATTAGCTATTCAGAGCACTCACATAAGGCTGGAGGCGGTGGCGACACCTACAATGTGCTGACATGAGGAAAGTTTCCAACCGATTCCTCATACACAAATAGCAGTTGACCGGCGTGTGTGGTGATAGGTTGTTGTGATGCCTCGTGTAACGAGCAGATATGCGTACCATCATGTTTCCGACTGTTTCGGATTGTAGCCTATCGCGATTGTGGTTTATCGTATCGCGACGGTGCTGGTCGCGTTGGTTGCGATCCAAATACTGTTAGCTGGGTAACGGCGTCCTATAAATAGCAGTCGACAGGCATCTTATCCGCATGGTAACGGATCGTGCAGCCACGTCTCGATCCCTGAGTCAACAGATGGGGACGTTTGCAAGACAACAACCATCTGCACGAGCAGTTCGACGATATCTGTAGCAGAATGGACTATCAGCTCGGAGACCATGGCTGCAGTTACCCTTGATGCTGCATCACAGACAGGAGCGCCTGCGATGGTGTACGTAACGACGAAACTGGGCTCACGAATGGCGAAACGTCATGTTTTCGGATGAATCCACGTTATGTTTACAGAACCATGATGCTCGCATCCGTTTTTGGCGACATCGCGGTGATCACACATTGGAATCGTGTATTCGTCATCGCCTACTGGCGTATCACCAGGCTTGGTGGTATGAGGTGCCATTGGTCACATGTCCCGGCCACCTCTTGTTCACATCGACGGCCCTGTGAACAGTGGCCGTTTCATTTCAGATGCGCCTACGATCCATGACTTTACCATTCATTCGATCCGGCGAAACCCTACATTTCAGGAGGATAATGCACGACCGCATGTTGGAGGTCCTGTACGGGCCTTGTTGGATACGGAAAATGTTCGACTGCTGCAGATTCTCCAGATCTCTCACCAACTGAAAACGTCTGGTCAAAGGTGACCGAACAATATGCCAGTCACTACTTTTGATGAATTGTGGTATCGTGTTAAAGATGCATGGGTATCTGCACCTCTACACGCCATCCAAGCTCTGTTCGACTCATTGACAAGACGTATCAAGGCCGTTATTACGACCAGAGTTGGTAGCTCTGAGTACTGATTTCTCAGGATCTATGCACCCAAATTGCTTGAAAATGTAATAACATGTCACTTGTAGAATAATATATTTGTCCAATGAACACCCGTTTAACATCTGCATTTCTTCTTGGTGTAGCAATTTTAATGGCGAAGTGTGTACAATGTACAATGGCAATGGGAAGAAAAGCGATTTAGAAAAAGAGATATGTACCTTGTAAGGGAGTGAAACTTGTACGATAAACAGTGCAGACAGGATGAGGATAGAGGCTTTTAAATGTGGTGCTACAGAAGAATGCTGAAGACTAGGTGGGTTTATCCTGTAACTAATGAGGAGGTACTGGACAGAATTGGGGACAAAAGGAAATTCTGGCATGCCTTGACTAAAAGAAGAGTTAGATTGTTAGGACACATTGTTTAACGACAAGGAATTGTGATTTTAGCATTGGAGGTCAGTGTGTGGGTTAAAAATCTTAGAGGGAGACCGAGAGATGAATATGGTAAGCAGATTAAAATGGATGTAGTTTGCCGTTCTTATGAGGTGATGAAGAGGCTTGCTTATGAGGCGGTTCAGAGACGAGCAGCTAGATTTGTTACCGGTAGGTTCAACCAATGCGCGAGTGTCACGGAAATGCTCCGGCAACTCAATTGGGGATCGCTGGAAGAAAGACGACGTTCTTTTCGTGAAATTCGGTTGCGGAAATTTAGAGGGCCAGAATTTGAAGCTGAGTGTAGTACGATTTTGCTGCCGCCTACTTACATTTCGCGTAAAGATCACAAAGACAAGATAAGAGAAATTAGGGATCGTACGGAGGCATATAGGCATTCTTTTCTTCCTCGTTCAATTTGGGAGTGGAATAGGAAAGGAAATGCCTAGTAGTGGTACAGTGTACCCTCCGCCCGCACCTTACGGTGAATTGCGGAGTATGTATGTAGATGTAGATGTAGATGATAGAGTAGGGTGGAGAGCTGCATCAAACAGCCTCTGGACAGCAACAACTAGTGCTTAATTATCCACAATTATGGCAATCGTAAAAGTCCCAGTGATCACAACCTAGTACGCACATTCCACACATAAGTAATACAAATTTTCACAGTTCATGTGTGGGTTACAAAAGTCCGAGCTGTGCGTTTGAGTGTGGGACAAATATGACGGATTAATCATCGTAGATACACTTTCTACACAAACTTTTGCGACGTGAAATAATAGAAAATAACTTCAGCTATTCACCTTAGAAAAAAGAATAACAAAGCTTCTTGAAGAGATTATAATAAAGACTTATTACGTTCGTACCTACTGTTATGGAACATTGGTATTGGGAGGTTCAGTAATGCAAGCATATCGAAATAAATACAAACATGTTTCGTTACAAAACATTTTTTATATATCAAGGTATTGGAGGCTTGGTTTATCGTCTTTCATGTTTGCGGTTTGCCTTCATGTGTGGTCACAAACTGATGTCACACAATGTGATTCCTCCCGGTGTATGGCGTATTCACGAAACGTACGGGTATGCGGCCAGGTATGAAATTTGGCGTTAGGCGATGTTTCGGCATCGGCCATTGTCAAGCCAATATTGTAGCGAAGGAGCATTGTTTACCGACGTTTAAAACCTCGGTTCTCAATGACTACAGAAAGACAACAGTCACCGAGTGAGCAAGCACAGAGTGCAATCAAACGACCAAAGATGAAAGCAAACAGCAATATCGATCATATAAAAAAAAGTTCAAATGTTTGTCAATCTATTGGAAGAAACTGCGTGGTCATCAGTCTGTAGCTTACAAACTACTTGAACGAAGGTAAATAAAAAATAGCAGATGATGAATTAGTGTATTTAAATTAAATCATGGGGTTCAGTAGGTTCACTGGTGAACTTAAATGGATAAGGCGGTACTGTAAAAGAGGTAGCGATTGTGTAATATACTAATGTTCGCAACGACCGTTGTATGCTCTTTGTAAAGTCAGTCACATGAAATGAGAGGAATAATATTTTGAGTTGTTTACAAAATAAACAATTAACACTGTTCCTAATCTACGGTTGACAGGATCTTGTATGAATCATTCTCTGGTCCGTAAATTAATTATTCTCGGAAAACAATAGTTCGTTGCGAGCAACAGTACATTATGCCGCCGTCGCCTTAAGTGAAATTTATCGGAAAAATGAATGATATATTCGTAATCAAGAAAATAGTAATTATTTATTTACTATATCTTGCGAACACAAGAAACCAGACTGTAGCATTTAATTCCGGCGCTTTAAACACATTCCAGGATTTCTCGCGTCTCATTGGTTATGTCAAAGTGACAAGCCATTGGTTACTCTCTGTGTAGTGCGTTGCCAACCTAAGCGTGTTACGGAAGAAGCGACGATATTTCGCCCACTGCTGATCTAGAGTTTTTATATATAAAGCATGCAATTTCAAAACAAATTTGCAGATGGCGTAATACATGTTCATAAAACAACAAGAACTTATACGGCATAAAGGACGACAGAATATTTAACCATGTTGAAACGCGATTCCATGTACAGGAATATCCGTTTGAGATCAGTTATTTCACTATTGCGTGGCGTGCTAATAAATGAAGAGGTAATTCTTCTGTTTTAATAATTCCTTAAAAATATCACCATAGGAAACTAAATTTAACGGGTGGGAACACGTTAATTTCACAAAGTTTAGCAGCCATATGAAATAGGACTTACTCTTTTATATTGAATATTTTCTTTGGTTTCGAAAAAAATAACGTTTATACGAGGAGTAAGTTCTTTGCATGGCACAGATAATGTTCACTGTTTTGTTTGATGTGAGTTTTAATTGATGTGGTTAGAAATTTGGAAATTCAACCATCAAGGGGGTTAAATTGGTGCAAATGTTGCTATTTAGGCAATTTTGAAGTTAGAACTACAAATTTCCGTATTTGGATTCGGGGTTCAAATTTAAAAGACACGTGTTTCGGTATTTTTGGAAATTCGACCAATAATGGGGTGAAGTACGAGATGAAAAACTTGATTTTTAAAAATATTGTGCTGTTAACTCAAATTTCAAGCTATAACTACGAAACTTAAGATATGGATTCTTCATCAGGATTAAGAAGAAACAACTGGTGCAGACCAACCAGCCTACGCATGCGAAGCAGCGGGGGGTTCAGCTAGTAACTTAATAAATAATGAACTTCAATACAGCAAAGCTGAATATCAGCGTGGGATATCCAGATCATGCAACGTGTCTCAAATTCGTCTACTAATGACAGAATTTCGCGAATATACTGTTTAAAAAATGCGACCTTGAGAGATATTTTTATGATCAGTGCAATATTTTGGGTGACAAAGGAAAGAGTATACGTAGGGTCCTGATTTTAATTTAATGTTATTTGTTACGATTTTTATCGCCTCACTGCCTTCAGAAAGACAAATATCACAACCCAAACCCTGCAAAATTTCGCTGCTGAGTAAAGTTCAAAGTGCAATACTTGAACAATATTGGCACTTTTATTTGCAATATGAACTAGCAGTCCACCATGGATTCGCAAGGATGCCATTTATTAATGAATAACATGAGAAGTGCACATAGCGAGAAATAATCAAGTATAATATTTCATAACACATCTATATTGGCCAGTAGTTATCTGTATTTTAGTCATCATTTCAGGAAAAACAGATTCATACATCCTAATGGTTCTTACAATTTGAAAGAAAACAGTTCAGTACAACCATCACTTTATTGAAACGAAATAAATCGAATTTCAAATTAGTGAGCAGCCTCTGTTGGAAACAAGGTTGCTTACTCATATGAATTATTCATAGTAGAATTAAATTACAATTTATGGTATTGACAGTCATTTGTTGATGTTTTTAATACATTCATGACTTCTTTCGGCTTTCCATTCGGGTATTTCTTTTAGTCATCTATTAATAAACCTTCAATTTTCTCCAGTCAGTACGACAGTACATGTAAAATACATGCAATGCACAATAACATTTCGTAAATTATGTATTAATCCCTTATTTTCTTCCATTTCCTCCTTACTCGTTTGTCAGTTTAACTACGCCCCCTCTCTGTCTATATGACATGCCGCGGCGGAGCGGCCGAGCGCATTGAGGCGCTATGCTACGCTGCGAGAGATAGTTCCCCGTCGGTGGTTCTAATCCCTCCCCTGGCATGGATATGTGTGCTGTCTTTAGTATAAGTTAGTTTGGAAGTAGTTCGTACGTAACAGGGACTGACGACCCCGCATTTAAGTCCTATAAGCTTTACAAACATTTGAACATTTTTGAATCTGTCTATCTGTTTCCTCTTGCCCCTATCTATATCCTAGACTCATCTCTTCTTCTCACCTGACTATACCACCTCCTCCCTCTCTCTGCCATAGTCATTATCCCCCTCCCCGTCTTAACCTATCACCTGCCACCCCGTCTACGTCAATCTCCTATTCTTTCCCTTCTCGCAGTACATCTGCTCTTTTCCCTTACCTATGTGAAATTACAAATTTTATATGCAAAATCAGCGCAGAACACGAGATTAGATGCTGATTAGCGACCAGTTTCAGTCCACTGTTGGGTCATCTTCTGGGAGTTTCTTTAAGATGGTCTGGAGCGGTACAGGAGCTGAGAGTCCTCAAGTGACAGCCTGAGGATGCCCCAAAAGTGGGATGAAACTACTTGATAATAAACAACCAATTTTGCGCGTACTCTGCTTCTTTAATATGTAAAATTAACATAAGCGCTATGTCATCACAAGGAATAAAATTGTTTCCAAAAATATGTTGTTGTTATGGTATTCAGTTCGGAGACTGGTTTGATGTAACTCCTATTCTATCCTGAAAAAGCCTGTTCATCTCCTCATAAGACTGGCAGCACAAATCTATTTGCATCTGCTTACTGTATTCGTCTCTAGGTCTCTCTCTCTGAGATTTATACCCCACTTAATAAATTGACGATTCCTTTATGTCTAAGGATGTGTCCTACCAATCGATCCCTTGTTTTAGTCAAGGTACGCCAAACATTCATTTTCTCCCCAATTCTGTTCAGTACTTCCTCTTAGTAATGCGGCTGTCCCACTTGATGCTCATAAACAAATACAGAACTCGCGCAACTTAATCCCTGTACCCACAGCAAACTCTGCCAACATTGCCACGCCCCTTCACGTTAAGTACAGTTCGTCGCTGCAGCTGATTAAACTTTTACCGAATGATTGTAATAACATTTCTGCTTAATTAAAGAAATTCTTATGATACTTATCTTCCCAAGCGGGAGTAAATCGTTAGGAGACATGAATCACCATGAATTAAGTCTAAAAAGCGGCAAATATCGCTGTCTCAATGACGTAAGCTACAACATATTTATTTGACCGATTGGAATTTTTTACAGAAAATTGCATTCTAACACAGGCATGTTTTCTTAAACCTATTTTTGCAAAAGTCTACCCGCATCTTTAATGGACGCATGTCGTATTTGAAAGGAAATCTGTAAAATACTTATGCACAACTATATGTGGTTTGCTCACGTACTCTTTAATTAAAAAAAAATGTAACCAAGAATCCATACACCAATGTATGTAGTTGTAGCTACAAAATTGCCTTAATAGCAACATTTTTTCAAATAATTATTCATCCCCTCTTTCACCCCCTTGATGTGTGAAATTCCAAAAATACCTAAATACTTTCTTTTTCGTTTTCAATTGGCCAACCGGCCAAATTTTAATTTCCGTAGTTCTAGCCTCAAACTCGTCCCAATAGTAACGTATTTTCAAAAAGAATTTGTGATCCTCTCTGACCCTCTTAGTTGTTGAATTTTTACATACACTGAAACACGCATTTTTTTAAAATTCTGACCAAGAGTCCACATCGGAATTTCCAAGCAAGTATGCAAATATCATTTTTTGTAATTCTGGGTTCAAAATTGGCTTAGTAGCAACGTATTTTCAAAAAATGTGTCATCCCCTATTTCACTCCCTAATTGATTAATTTTCTGAAAATACCGAAACACGTGTCTATTTAATTCTGACCAAGAAAACATATACCAATTTTTGTGGTTGTAGCTTCACAATTGCCTTATTAGCAAAATATTTTCGAAAAACATCCCCTCTCTAATTTAACCCCCTTGATGCTTGAATTTCCGAAAATACCGAAACACGTATTTTTTTTAATTCTAACGAACAAAAAAAATACCAATTTTTGTAGCTATAGCTTCAAAATTGTCTTGACAACAATGTGTTTTCGAAAAGAATTTTTGATCCCCTGTTTTACTCCCTTAGTTGTTGAATTTCCAAATACACCAAAACACTTTTTAATCCTGATCAAGAGTCCATATCCAACGTTTCGTAGATGTAACTTAAAATTTGAGTTAACAGCAACATATTTTTGAAAATCAGTTTTTTGCGTCACATATTTTATTTACCCCCTAATTTGTCGAATTTCAAAAAATGCCGAAACGCGTGTCTTCTAAATTCGAAACCTGAATTAAAATCCGAATTTTTGTAGTTCTAGGTTCAAAATTGCCTAAATAGCTACGTATTTTCAAAACACGTTTCATCCCCTATTGCACCCCCTTACGGCCGGAATATCGAAAAATCGCTTCTTAAATGACGCCCACAGAGTAAGATCAACACTCTCCACAAATTTCAAGTTTCTATCTTCAGTGGTTTGGGCTGGGCGATGATGAGTCAGTCAGTCAGACAATCGGGACACTTCCTTTTATATATAGAGATTATTATTTGAGTCACTCCAAAAAGTATTTGAAATACTGCACTTTGAAATATTGCACTTTGTATTTACAGCTTTTCCCCCTCGGAATTGGCTGGGTAGTGCGCAGTATCCCTTATGTTAGTGCTAACCCTTCAAGTGATACTAATTTACCCAGGTTTATCCTCAATGAATTACTCAGGTCGTGCTCTCCCCTAGATGGCGGAAACGAGATTCTGAAGTAAGGTGAAAGGGCTTGATCATGTTTGGTATACTGAGTGGATGAATATGAACTCTATCGAATGTTGCGATTCTGATCTCTTATTACTATAATTTTGAGTTTCCAACTAGGCCTTTATTGAAAAAACTGTGTTCCAAGGAATACTCTCTAGTCTGTGATAATCATTTTATACTCAGAACCCATAGAACTTGATGATTGGGATATGAGTAATTGTACCGTAGCGGAGTGGCAGAGCACATTAAGGCGCTATGCTCCGATGCGCTATACTCCCGTCGTCGGTTCGATTCCACCCTCGGGCATAGATGTTTTTGCTGCCTTTATGTTAAGTTACTTTATAAGTAGTTTGTAAGTTTGGGGACTGATGACCCCGCAGTTAAGTCCCATAAGCTTAACAAACATTTGACCTTTTTTTAAAGAAGTAATTTTACATCTCGTAAAAAAATTTCCTGGTTTAGAAATGTTTACATTGTAGATGAAAAGCTTCATGGCATTTTACTTATGAAGAATTCAAAAGTAGAATAAAATGATTCGCATTACTTGTAATAACTGGAGATGGTAGTTATCTATAGTACAAACACAGTTCAAGAAAAGAAGCAAATAGTTGAATGTGTTGTCTTACTACTCTGCTTTCTTCATTAACAACACCCACACATAGAGGAAATTCACTTCCAGTAGCTAACTCTCTCTCTTATAAGTTGATTGATGAAAAATTACAGGTTAAGTGGTGCAAGTTAGTGGCCTCACCCTTTGATGTGGTTGCAGGTGGTTCCTTTAATATGATTGGATAGGGACTTTGACAGCTCTATTCATAAAAGTGTTAATGAATTTCAGTGCCCCATTTAGGAACTCCTTAACTATTTTCGAGAAAATATGTTTGTTTAAACAGTTTGTGGTTTTTATGGTTGTATATATCCTGCGCCATTGTCAGTCGTAAGTCCAGCAAGAAAAATATGAAAATTCCATGGCGCAATTCTGAAAGTGAAAAACAATGCATGGATGAAAGAGAGCCTTACAAAACGACAAGTCACAAAATTCATCAGGTCACCCCACCGCTATCCAGTGCCATGAATGTATTTTTCTCTGTAAAGGTACATTTCAATAAGTCTTTATATTTTATGATGCAGACAATGTTCTTTACTATAATAGTCACATTTCACATTCCTCTCCTCATTGTTTAATAATGCACGCATCACAGGCTTAGGTACAAGCTTTCGCTCGATTACAGCAAGCCATGCATGGTCTACGGCACCTTGCAACGAAATGCGCAGCCGCTCCGCATCCGAGGTTCGAGTCCTATCTTTGGCATGGGAATGTATGTTGTTCATCAAATGAGTCTAGGCCGTAGGTTTGGTGACAGCCGATTCCAGTTGATGTAATGTCGGTATAGACGCGATGAATGACAGGAAGGCAGCTAATCAGGAGTGGCGTTTAGTGTGTTAACAATGTCCTTACTCTTTGAAAACAAGTCGGGATTGTGGTAGGATATATTTTTTTACGAGTAACATAGAAAAGTCGTGACGTAAGCGTTGAAAATATATTGTTTTGGAAGATTTACTTGTAAATGGTATTGCTGCTCGTTTCAGAGGTACAAATTAAGTCTTGATATTGGGTACTTGCTTAACAACGTACCCAAAAGTCATTGCGTTCGTTGAAACATTTTTTTAAAAATATAGAAATAGTCACTACTGGGCGTGACTTTAATTTGGCAGCTTTGCGTTGAAATCTTTTTTAAATTACTAATAAAAGTAAATGTGCTCAATTTCCATTTATTAAAAAATCTGTTACATGCATGTAATGGCTGGTTTTTGTGTGTAATATTTCTATTACGATCTGCGTTTAGAACAGAGTTCTACACACTTTGCAAAAACAGATAATTTGGCATTAATTCATCCTATGGGAGAAAAAGCAAAACATCGTTATTGTCTGTTTGAACGCCACTCCTGATTGGCTGCCCTCACTTTCCATCTTCATCGGGCCAGTGCCAACATGGGTAACCAAAAACTGGATGTCACTTGGATACTTCGATGTAACCAATGACAGGCGTGAAACGACTAAATGTGATTGTAGCGCGGGAACTAAAGCGACTGTTTGGTTTATTTTTGTAACTGTCTGTTATACTTTCGCGGCGTAATAACATTCGATTAAAATAATAGAACTGAGTGAAGTCACGAATATATTACATTTTATAGTACCTACACCGAACACCCATGTTTTAATTACAAAATACTAAGAATTTAAAATATCGATCGTTTGCAATGGATATTTTCCGCCATATCAGTGACGTCACGTCCAAGTAGGTATTAGTATCGCATTATTCAGTAATCGCCAAATATGCTAACCGACCCGCACAGAGATTCTGGAACTGTGGCCTCCGTGGCCTAGTAAATTGGAGACCCCTGGTCTAGAAATCATTGACCTCACCAATCTGTCCCCTCATGTTTACAAACATTTGAACATTTCATTCGATTTCTTGATTTGTTTGATGTTCTATGTGCGTCAACGGCGCGACAGAAAAGCTGGCGAGAATATCAGTGCGGTGTCACTGTGCGTATCGGCTGCTCCCGGCGCCAGAGCTTCGGCCTGAAGGCGGACGCAGCTGGCTGGCCGCATCGATAGTGGATTGTGAGGCAGCTGAGCACACACCGCCTCCCTCCCCCCACTGAATCTGCCTCCCCCCCCCTGAGTTAGCGGAAGTGGGTCACCAGCAGCTCTGGGGCTGCGCCAGGAAGCAGCACGGCTCCCGGAGCCCCGCGCTGCCTCAGTCGCTCTGGGGTGTAATCGCCTGGCACCCTGACGGCAGTTTCAACAACTGCTGTAGCGCAGTCGTAACCTAACAGCGGCAAAGGGACTCCAGTCGCAGATCAATGTGCAAAGTGTTCCGGCACAACAGCGGCGGCTTGATCCAAACAGAGACTTGTGAGTCGTGTTCAGTCATTGCAAAGGCGTGCTTCTCTCTTGCCGAGAGAAACCGCCATTATTGACTAACACCCAAACCTTCAGATGTCAGACATTCAGATCGGTACCAAACGTTGTATATCGATAGGGTATCAACCGAAACTTGTATATAGTTCGGGCTGTGCTGCCGTCCAGAAGAACGCGCATAAACTATAATGATAGGTAACAGCTAATATACGGAGTAAAGGAAAAGCATAACTGTGATATCTTACAACCGTACCGTGGGCTAGTTGGTAGAGCGTTAGTTTATTGAATAGAAGGTGCTGGGTTCAAACCCCTCCTAGAGCCCTTTCTTTTAAAACTGCAGTGCGATGGAAATTGTTAAAATGGGCAACGTATTACTCACATGTAAAAGCACTGTTTGTATTTCACAGCTGTGTGTTATCGGCAGTTTGCTCTTGCTTCTTTTATTTGAAAGTAGCAAATCTGTTGAGTGAAAGATTCATTCTGGAAACATCCCTTAGGCTGTGGCTAAGCCATGTCTTCACCATAGCCTTTCTTCCAGGAGTGCTAGTCTTGCATGGTTCGCAGGAGAGCTTCTGTGAAGTTTGGAAAGTAGGAGGCGAGGTACTGGCGGAAGTAAACTTGTGAGGCGGCATCGTGAGTCGTGTCGGGATAGCACAGTCGGTAGTGTGCTTGCCAGGCAAAGGCAAAGGTGCCAGGTTCGAGTCCCGGTTCCGGCACACAATTTTAATCTGCCAGGAAGTTTTAAATCTGTAGGGTTTATTCGTGGTTTCACAGACGAAGTAAACATATTTAGAACATACGAATAAAGTACCAACTGCAAGACACACACACAGCAGAATCAATAGAAATAATACTAATAACAATAAGAAAAATAATAGTAATGTTAAAAATAATAAGCGTAATTAAAGTAATCACAAAAGTAATAATGAAAATAATAAGTACATAAAGTTCAGGCATGAACACCAACACCACCAAAGACGCACAGTGTCGTTCATTCAACAACGAAGGTTCCACTTATTATGCATCTTTTTCTTTCTTCTACGAAGATACTCTACAGATTTGCTACTTTCAAATAAAACAAAGCAGAAGCAAACTGCCGATGACACAGTGCTATAAAACCCGAACAGTCCTTTTACTTTTACATGTCATCAACATATTTTCCCATGTAACACTCGGTGTGCGGTTGTCGATGTACAACAATTTGCAACGTTATACAAAAAAAAAAAAAAAAAAAAAAAAAAAAAAAAAAAAAAAAAAAGTACTAATTCACGCCAGCAGGGTTTGAACCGAGGACCTTCGTAACGAGAAACATTCGCTCTGTCAATTACAAAACGGGAGTTCAGTACGGAGATCCCTACAGATACGCTTTTCCTGTACTCCATAGGACAGGTGTTACATATTACATCCCGATACGCATTTTCTCCTGGATGACAGCATATAGCACGAATTATACACTACCGATATACAACGTTTAGTACCGATCTGAGAGTCTCCCATCTGAAGGTTTGGGTGTAAGAAGATGGAATAGAAGTTAGATAGGAAATTGCGTCTCAGTGTGATTACCAAACAAGGCACTTGAGGCTTACATACGCTCGTTACATCCGCCGTTGGAGACCTCTGGTCACAGCACGTTGAGATTTCAAGCAATTACATGTAAGTGTACGTACAGAAGTGTCTCGCTTAACTGACGTTTGCTTATCGAACATTTTATGCTATCCGACACATAAGACGATTCATATTAGTGGCGGTGTCTGATATTGTCGTGTTGTTGTTGTGGTCTTCCGTCTGGAGACTGGTTTGATGCAGCTCTCCACCGTACTCTATTCAGAGGCAAGCCTCTTCATCTCCTCATAAGAACGGCAACCTACATCCATTTCATTTTTATTACTATATTCATCTCTTGGTCTTCCTCTGCAATTTTTCCCCACACATTTCCCTCCAATGCTAAATTCACAATTCCTTGATGTCTACAAGTGTGTCCTACCAATCGATCCCTTCTTTTTGTCAAGGTATGCCACAAATTCCTTTTCTCCCCAATTCTGTTCAGTACCTCCTCATTAGTTACTCGATCTACCCACCTAATCTTCAGCATTTTCTGTAACACTACATTTCAAAAGCCTCTATTCTCTTCCTGGCCTCACTGTTTATCGTCCATGTTTCCCATACAATGCAACACTTCACACAAATGCCTTCAGAAACGGCTTCCTTATGCTTAAATTAATATTTTATATTAAAAAATTTCTCCTTTTCAAAAACGCTTTTCTTCCCTTTGCCATTCTGCATTTTATATCTTATGTACTGCGACCATCATATGTTATTTTACTGCACAAGGCGTACTTTTACCAGCTTTATTGATTCGTTACCTAATATAATTTCTTCGGCATCACCTGATTTTCTTAGACTGCACTCCATTACCCTTGTTTTGCTCTTGTTAATGTTCATCTTACATGCACCTTTCAGCACACTGTCCATTCCGTTCAGCTGTTCTTCCAGGTCCTTTGCTGTCTCTGACAGAATTACAATGTCATCAGCAAAACGCAACGGTTTTATTTCTTCGCCCTGAACTTTAATTCCTTCTTTAAATGTCTCCTTGCTTTCCTTTATAGCTTGCTCAATGTACAAATTGAATAACATTGGAAAAAGGCTACAATCCTGTCTTACACGCTTCCCAACCTCTGCATTCTTTTCATGCCCTTCAACTCTGATAACTGCTGTCTGGTTTTTGTACAACTTATAAATAACCTCCCATTCCCTATATTTTACTACTGCCGATTTCAGAATTTGAAAGAGTGTATTCCAATCAAAATTATCAAAAGCTTTCTGCAAATCTACAAAATCTAGAAATGTAGAAATCTATCTTCTAGGATAAGCCGTAAAGTAAGGATTGCCACCCGTTTTCCTACTTTTCTCCTGAATCCTAACTGGTCTTTCCCAAAGTCGGATTCAACCAGCTTTTCCATTCTCCTGTAGATAATTCGTGTTAAAATTTTGCAACCATGACTTATGAAACTGATGGTTCTGTAATTTTCACACCTGCACCTTATTTCTTTGGAATGGGGATTATTACATTTTTGTCAAAGTTTGAGGATATTTCCCCTGTCTCAGACATCCTACAAACCAAGTAAAGTAGTTTTGTCGTGGCTGGCGTTCTCAAAGGCTTCAGTAGTTCTGAGGGAATGTCATCCACTCCAGGAGCCTTGTTTCGACTTAGGTCTTTCTGTGTTCTGTCAAATTCTTCTCTCAGTATAGTATCTCCTATTTCATCTTCATCTACATCCTCTTCCTTTCCTAAAATATAGTCTCTAAGTTCATTTCCTTTGTAGAACCCCTCTATGTACTCTGTCACCTTTCAGCCTTACCTTCTCTTCTGAGAACTGGTTTTTCATCTTCTAACAAGGGTGTATCACTTATTTTTACCACCCTAAGTAACTGTTTGTCCAGAACGAAATTACATATTTTTTCTATCACATGTTATTCAGCCGTCAGGGGGGCATTAATCAGCATGAGTGCCTTATTTGTAGCTTTGTTTCTTACAAAGTTATGAAAAGCGGTATGACTCTTTTAAATGGTACCCTGCATTGTTCATTCAGTAATTCATTTCCTCACCTGCACACCTATTCAGAAATGTATCCACTGAAATACAACGTTATTAATTACATAACACAACAGTGACTTTTAGTCTGGGATCAAAAACTCGCCCATTTGCTGGAGTTGTCAGAAAACAAATGAAAAACAAGTACAAACACAGCAAAAATTTACTTTGACTCTCCTGTATCATTGCCCAAGAGTACAACATTGAAAGGTGCTCAAAGTGGTGACACTGGACACCGATACACTGGTGCACTCGTTGAAAGAAATAATTACTTAATACTTCTAGTGTTGCCTCCTGAAGAGACTTACAAGCAAGCCTTATACGTTGCTACATGTGTACAGGGGGTGTTGGAATATCACGATAGACAACGTTTTAATGCATCCCCAAAGAAAACAAAATTCAGATTTAAATCAGGAGACCTAGAAGCCATAATAACAGTTCTTCCTCGACCAATCCATCTGGCAGGATACCTTCCGTTCATAACTCGACGTGCACGCGAGGTATTGTGTGCTGGACATCCATCGTGTTGATACCAAATAAGTATTCTGGTTCTTAACGACAACTCATCCAGAAGAGGAAGTAGAATTCGTCTGAGGAAGTTGCATACACTGTGCCGTTTAGACTACCATTGCTGAAATAAAGGCTAATAATTGTAGTAGCAAGCATTCCACACCAGAAGTTAACTCTCCAATGACGCTGATGTTCCACCTGTCTAAGCCATAGTTGGTTGTAGCAGGACTAATAATGCACGTTTGTTGTATTTACCTGTCCCTTGTTTGAAGAAGGAATATTCATCGGTAAATAGAGCACTGAGAAGAAGTTCGGGTTGCCGAGGATTTGCTGCTATGCCCACTGACAGAACTGTACACGATTCTGGGAAACATTCCCATGCAATTCTTGATGTAGGTGTTGTGACCTTGTTGCCTTTTTGTTCTTTACTCGACCCGGTCTGGTTGTCAATAAAGGCATTGGTCCAGAAATCTTTTGACATCTAAAACATTCATATAGTTAGTATTACAAAATATTTATTGACTGACAAGTGTTATACACAACTCTAGAACATATGTCTGTATCTTTTCTCTTATTGCTTCTTGCGGCGGCGTCAGTATGATGGTAGCTGCACTGTGACGCAGTTACTGCTGAGTTCGTACCTGCGTTCTGATTTAGTACTGTTCTATTTCTCACTAGTAACTGTCCGCGTTCTCACTAGTAACTGCCGCATTCCCAAATACTAACTGACGGGCGTCCAGACGTAGCCGCTTGTAGAGGGCGCACATCTTCGGTTACTCACTCAAGGATGCGTGGCGCCTGCTTGCTATTGGCTTTCGGTCGATCGCTGCCTTCTACACGATCGTTCTCTTACGTCTGGCGTGTGGCGCTGACATTACGCCAAAACAGTAGGTGTACATGGAAAGGATGGAACCGGTGATGTGTAAGAATAGGATGTACACTGGTTCTAGGAACGCCAAGCTCGTGATCAAGCTGTCGTGTGCTCACTTCTGCATTCATAGCAGTGGAAGTGAAACACACTAACTTGGCCAGCTTAGTCTGTGCAAGTGATACGACGATTTCGTTGTCGTGGGTTGAAACTTCCAGTTTCCTGAAGTGTCGCAACAAGAGGAGAAAGCATCCGTCAGGAATGTGGGTTCTTGTGAGGATATCGCTCTCAGTACAGTCCCTCTGCCTGTGTAGAAACGTTATGTTGATGCAGTTTGTATGAAGGACAGCTTCTGCTGTATGTCTGCTTTACACAACAGTATTTGAAATCACTAAACTACTGTACGAAAATGCACCCGTATTGTAAATAGGAAAACAGTATTGCAATTGCTATTCTGCTAACATAATATCCAGTAGCTAAGTAGCATTTCTGCCTTCTCTTCGTTGGTGTGCATTCTACTAACACAACTCTTCAACTGACCATGGTTGCCGGAATGACGGGTGTGCAGTCTACTTACATTTAAATTTGTCCTCTGTCAAAGTCAGCACGTGGACGTGTTCCATTACCCCGAGTATCTGCGCTACGCGCTGGGAGCGTCAACGTCAATGTTATGTTACGTAATTAATAACGTTGTGTTTCGGTGAATGCAAGAATGTGATACATTTTTGAATAGCTCTTTAGGAGAGGAAAACTAGCTGACGCCATTTAAAGAAGACGTACCTCTTTTTATATCTTTGTAGAAAACAGAGCTACAAAGAAGGTTATCATGCTGATCGATGTCCCCCTGACGCCTAAAGAACATTTGTTTGAAATATTTCGTAATTTGCATCTGGACAAATAGTTAATTAGGGTTATCAAGATAAATGGGAGAACCTCTTCGTTTAGAAAACCTAACCTATACCATGAAATATGTTACAATATACTAATTATTTCGGTCAGACAAAATCGTGTTACACCGTAACGCGCCGAAAACCGCTGCCGACCTCGTGACCAGATGGGGGGTTTGCACTGCTGCTGCGGCTCCCTGCAGACACACCTCGGCCATTGTATCTGATCAAGGCAGCGTCGAGTCCAGGCCTGATGGTGGTTCCGCCCGGCCATCTGTCTTCTCGGGTATGTCATTGTCCACCCAGTACTGACATTTCAACAGCAGTCGCAATAATTTTGTTTCATTCACGAATTACCTAACTATTTTGGTCACTTTCTGGCGGTATTAGCCTAGCAGAGTTTATAATAATCAACAGCCTAAGGAAGACGTTCAATGAGTGCTCTAAACTGTTGAAGACAATTTTCATAATTCCCATGACGTCACCAAAACAGACACATCTTTTTCGACCTTAAAATAATGAAATCGTACTTATCAAACTTTATGGTCCAGAAACGATTGTCAGCCTTGGCAATATTTCCATTGAGAGAGAACTTGTCGTTTATTTCCAGTCTTTTCAATGCCTTATGAGTTTCATTTTGACTAGGAATGAAGCTCATAACGAAATGATTAGTGATAATTTCAGTTCTGATCATCGTGTATTCCTGGAGCCCCGTGCTGCGGTGTGCGCGCGATCGATCACACATTTAGACCACACTCAGATAAGTACAACATGTATCTTACCAAACGATCCTATGAATCTTAGATCAGGGTATAGAGGAAGAAATAGAGCTGATAAAATAGCATATAAACGCCTCTAGTTAGGGTCAGGACTATACTAACCACAGAATCGAACCAATCATCGACTGTATTTTCCAGACAGAAGGAGATGCAAACGTTAACTGCCACACAACATACCTCTGAGAACCTGGTAAAAACGCAAAATGGGTGCAGCGATTTCTCAGATTTGATATTATATTGGCGTTGCAATATTCACGGTGTATTACCGGAAAAACCACTCCTCACTTTTACCTCGGAGAAGCTGAAATCCAATACGCGTCGCACCGATTGTAAAACGGCGTTCAGACTCACTTAAATCGTGATAACATGCCATCGTAGCAAAGGTGACTGCTCTAACGTCTGTGGTGTTACAGGCGTTGCCGTCCGTCTTCTGAGTGTTAATTTATCTCAGAGTTTGCATAATCATACCTGTACCACTATCTTCACCTCCTAATGGTATTATTGTTATCATTATTATTATTACGACCAAGTATGGTAACATACAAAGCTAAAATAATTAGGTTATCTGGTGAGATATGATCTATATATAATAATTCTGTTCGTTAGTCTCGCTAAAACTCGAGATCGGCTGAACCGATTTGGCTAATTTTAGTCTTGAAATATTCCTGTAAGTCCAGGGAAGGTTTTGAACGGTTATAAAATATGGAAAAGTTGTCCGGAAAAGAGAAAAATCGGGAAAAACTGAAACAGCTTTTTCAAGTGAGGTTTCAATACCGTTCGTCCAATTGCGATAAAATTTTGTACATTTCATGATGAAAGCAAAAGGAAGGTTCGTATCGAATGAAAATTTGTAAAAGTCGTCCGGAAGTAGGAAAGTTTAGGAAAAACCGAAAGCTATTTTTTCTATGAATAAAAATCAATTCTCACATAATTGTAAGAGCATCAGTTGAGTACGGCTTGACAGGATTAAGATTGTCTGAAATAATTTTTTTATTTTTAATCTACCGGAAAATTGGAAAATTTGAGACAAACTGAAAGTGAGTTTTTCATTGTGGTTTTCATTGAATTCAGCACTATAACTGACTATTCGCACGGCGGCGACGGATAATTCTTTTTATTTTGGTTTGTTCGTTATAGTCAGGGAAAAGTTTTCAGCAATAAATCAAATAAATAAATAAATAGAGACAGTTAAGAAGGAAAGTCGTAAAATTCGAACTAAGTTCTTTTTTTAATGCATTTCTAAATGTAATCAACACTACAAGTTGAGAACCGTCCATCCGATTGCGAGAAAATTTTCAATATTTGACATTCAATGAAAGATGAACGTTCTTATGAACTAAAGTTACCCGGAAAATTTGGAAATTCGCGAGAAACTGAAAGAGCTTTTTTCAAAGGGATATCAATATCGTTCGTCTGATTGCGATAAAATTTTGCATATTTGACGTTCAAAGCAAGAGTAATGTTCTGATAAAATAAAAATTTGGAAAAGTTTTCCGGAAAATTGAAAATTTCAGAAAAAATAGAAAGCCATACTTTCAATGAAATATCAATGTCATTCATCTGGTTGCTTTAAAATTTTGCACATTCGACGTTCAAAACCAAAGGAAGGTTTGAAGTAAAAGTTTGGAATAGTTGGGCAGAAAATAGGAAAATTTGTGGAAAACTGACAAGTTCTTCTGTTGTTCTGCCGGGACAATGCATTTTTAAAAGTTAATTATAGCTTCTGAAAGATACTTAAAGAAGTCAGAGTAAACAGTTTTTCCAGAGAGTAACTATAATTCCATATTTCGCTTTCTATACCTCAAAAAATATCTTGAAATACACACTTTCTAAAGTATCTTATCCAGTACTTCAGCGCTCAAGCTATCTCCAATAGCCAAATCGGTTCAGCTGTTCTCGAGTTTTAGCGAGACGAAAGAACAGCAATTCAGTTTTATCTTTGTCAGTTCATATACGGTTCAGATCGTGTAAAGCGAACTTCAATCTTCCTTAGTATATTTCTGAAAGCACCCAACACAACAACCAAGTCATTATTTTACATGTTTTAATCTAAATTTTCCTCGCAATTTTTCCACATTTTATCACCGTTGAAACATTTCCTGAACTTCCACGAATGTGACACGAATATTATCCTCGACATGTGTGCGTGATTTGCCCACTCTTTCCACCTACTGTCGAGCCGATACTAAAATTAAGAGGTAAGTGCTACGAAGTTCACCGGGTCATCTAGTACACAATATTTATATGGTGACGTATTTTATTCAGACGTTGGTTATGTTTGTACTTTATATGTTGTCCTGTACAGTAATTTGCTGTGCAAACTCTTTAGTTGAGGTTTTCATTGCGTTTACTTACAGTGAGGCAACATAGGGTTACCTTAGTGGTGACCAAGTCATTCTCATTGCGCTCTAATATGATCACCTTGGACGGTCAATACAGTATCACACCTACAGTGTGAGGTTATTAATCAGCTGGGATATGCGGCTATTCTTCCTTTTGTCCAATATCCAACTCTGCACCGTTTCGGGACGTGCTGGTCTGCCGTCAATGCGTCTAACAAGTGCATCCCAGACACGCTGAAACGGGTTTTAGTCCGATGATCAAGCTGGCCACTCCATTCGTTCAGTTTCCTCAACCTCTAGCACGTTTTCTACCACTGCAACTGTTTGGGAACGAGCGTTATCGGTCACAACAAACGGTCACAAAACGGTTTCAGCCGTCAAAGCCCCTTTCTGAACGACATAGAGATCCGTATGCCCGCCAATAATGACTCATACCCACTCCATTCATTCATCACCATGATATGGTGATTTTTCCTGCAAATAGGCAGGATTGCTCTGAGTTCCTAGACAATTATCCGGCTCAACACAAAATCTTGACTCATCTATGAACGGAAACCGTCGCCATTCTTTACGATTACAATCCTCATGTGCCCTCGCTCAGTTTCTGCAAGTTAAACGGTTTCGTGGTTTTAATGGGGCACACATCATAGGCCTCCGCACGTAGATACCACCTTTCCGCAGGCGATTTCGGAAGGTTTGTGTTGATATTGGGCACCCTGTTGATAGCCTTTTGCCTTAAACAGTGGAATGGCAGTAGCTCGCTCAACTGTGGAAGTGTGTTGTTAAGTGAGAGGCAGTCAGAGTCTGCGAGAGGGTCTCGTCGTGTGCGGACGCCGTCCGTGGGTGTCTTTCGGCGCGTACGGTATGCCGCGTACAATCGCCGGCACCAAAATACCGAGAGGGAATAATAGTAAGGTGAAAGAAGTATTGATAGTGAAACCTTATTTTGAAAATGCGTGAGTGTCGTTTGTCACAGCAGTGTCTGCAGGAGTAGACTCGGTTATCGCATCGTACGTAATGCAATAGGCACATGTAACAAAGGAAAAGGATTCGTAACGTGTCTCTGTCGTGAGACAAATTCGCGTATCGCGGAATATACCCACTAGAATGGAATTGACACTTGATTACATTTGTATAAATTTGTATTGCCTCGCAAAGAGTACACATTCAAGAGAATTACTATGCGGATGCCTGTGATTGTTGGTCTGGAGTGCCACGTTACGGATCGTGCGGCCTCCCGCGTCGGAGGTTGGAATCCTTCCTCGGGGTAGTGTGTGTGTGTGTGTGTGTGTGTGTGTGTGTGTGTGTGTGTGTTGTCCTTAGATTAGTTTAACTTAGTTTATCTAGTTTGTAGGTCTAGGGATTGAAGACCAACGTAGTTTGGTCCCATAAGAATTACATCTGAAATTTTTTGTGATTGTTGGTGAAACCGTAATTGTACTGAAAGATATCGTGGAGGATTCTCACCTAAAGATGAGTACTAAACTGTTTTTGTAATGTGAACTGATATAGCATTTGTGTTAAATAATAAGAGTTAATCAGGAGTTATAAAGGTTTTTTCAAACGAAAATTCTTGATCAGCCTAAGTAACCTTTTGATAATAAATTGCAACAATAATTTAGAAGTGTACAGATAAGAAAATAACTTGAGACGTGAACTTCAAGTGGCTAAGATCTTTGTTCTTCTATTATTCAGTGCCGATTAAATTTGAACAGAGATAAATTAATCTTTATTCTGTTTTACAGAAATTTCAATAAATACAGTATACTCATTGTCATATTAAGATATTTAATCACAGACATATGTAATTCAATTGTCAGGGTATAACAAAACTTACAGCAAAGATTAAAAGTCAGTTACTTTCAAAACGATAATCAAGGGTGTACATTTTCAATCACGATAAAGCACACAGAATTTTTCCTCTTTTGTTAACACAATTGCAGCTAAATCCAGTTTGCATCACAATATAGCCACTAGATATATTTATGATGTGGGGTGGTAAGTAGAATCTGCAGTGAAGTAATCAGATGCATTTCAAATCAAAGTTATGAATCAACTTGTACAATTTAATAAATGAAGTAATTAAACTCTTCGAAAATTGCTTATATCTAGAAATGAACTGTATTTTGAACGTGCAGTTACGATTTACTATCAGTAAGTTTTCCGATTCTTAAAATAATAATAATAATAATAATAATAATAATAATAATAATAATACTAACGATGGTCAATTATCTTTATTTACAATCTTAAGTAATATTGAAACTCCTTCCCCACCTCATAATGTTACCGTGGAAGACGTTGGCCTTGCCTTATTTTAACGGTTAGTGTTATCTAAAATCGATTTCAGGTTCTGGAAATTCCGATTTGCGGCATTCCAATAACTGCAACCACCACCCGTTGTGTCTGTCCTGCTTCGGGCAAGTCACGTTGCTGTTACACTACACTACCTACTCATTCCACTATCTGAACCCAACTGCTTGCATAATTCGTTTTTACAGTAAACACAACGCCAAAACCCTCTGCAGAAATTATCTGTCGGTTGCATTAAAGTTGGTTTCTCAACTCCGTACAGCCGACAGAGAGACGTGAATCATGTTAGTTCATTCTGACGATGACAATACTTCACGACCTAGATGTCACAGCTGATCGTGTAATAGTTTTGACCAGTGTATTTCATAGCTTCAGGCCATTCCAATTCTAACGACGACGATGCCAGTCAGATTTATGAAGTGAGAGCGTCTCAGGATGGTTGCTACTTGTGCTGAAACTTGTAATAAGTTAAATAAAGTGTTTAAACGCCAGCGGTCTTGCCCGTCAATACAACAAGTTAAACCAGATGGCCCCAAGAGAATGTGTAAGTTATACTACGTGTGGTCTTAGTCTTTGTCGGGATACATACTCAAATTTGTTCCTCTTCATTTACCGTCTCATTACTCATACACCTTAAGATGATCCTGCTACTAAACGTTAGTTACTACACGACACTGCGAGGTTCTGCTAACTCCTCGCCGATTTCTCACCAATATATATGGTAGTAGGGAATACTCATTCTGAGGCCGTGTGGTGAAGAGACAAACAGTGAGATTCAATTCTGCCACTGGACTTGGTCTCCAGAGGGAAAATTTGGACTTCACTACACACTCATCTGTACATCTTCAGAGTATCTAGCCGGATAAGACACCACAGTCAAACGCCAGAAACTTCACAGTTTGCCGTATTTTGTGATTGCTTCGAAATATCATACGGACGTATGCTGTAGTCCAGAAACTACAAGGCTCCAACACATTTGTTTCTTTTGGCCTTCAGCAGAAACAGAATTACTCCTATCTAAAGGATGACGGTTTCCCAGCTTACGTTACTATGTACTCGACTTCGAAGGTGTTTTTGCCTATCATCTGAATTTAACATGGTGTCTATCACGTGGAGTGATTCCATGGTGACTTCAGGCTGGATTGGAAGCGGTGGGTAATTTTTCTTTGTAACTGAGGAACTGAGACTCTGAAGTCATCGAAATGGCAAAGCTACGTACAAAAACTAATTGAGTATATTTGCTGTCACTTGTAAAATCAGTGGAGGAGCTACAATTTTCCGTTACCTTAGAATGGGATTTCCTGTACAGATAAAATACGTGACACATTATCTCAACAAGGTAGCTCTGAAGATTTGCCTCCAAAATCATCTCAGATACATCAGAAATCTTTTTATATTAATGTACCTACGTGTAGAGCCAAATTCAATGGCCATAAATTATAATCAGCTAGACGCGGATGAAATTTAAAACTTCCCTAGTGTACTGAATGTTCCAGAAAATCAGACACACGTTCTATATTCTGAAAGTTTTTAGAACGATAAAGCGCAGTGCTTGGTTAGAAAACCAAAATACAAAACACTTCGCAGAGTTGATTGCATAATAAAAGTAAGCGGTTACCTGTAGGCTTCTCATTCATCAAAAACACTACCTTGTAGACAAACGCACAAACGTTTACACTAAATTAGGATTATTTGTATGAATGTCTGAACTGCTTAACGAAGGGTAGCAAACAATTGAAAAGATTATACATTCATCTCCCTTGCAAACTAACCAGAAGAGTCCGTGGATGTGGAATCAAACACAACGGATATAAGACACCGCGTGTAATTACTTATGGGTTTATTATCGTGTTGCATGGGAGCGCTAACAGATTGTACTAGTATAAATAAACAACAGATGTAATTGACTGCAGTTCAATAATTTATAACCTGGTTGAAATCGTCGATGCTTCTATTATTGATATTCCATTCCAGTAACAGCCATATGTGGTCTGCCCGTGTATTGAGCTCAGAATACGTGCAGAGTTTATTCAATATACATCTGCCAGAACAGAGCAGTGTACCGTTCCGTCGTACGCCGAGGTAATGCGATTGTGCGCTGCTCAACTGTATGTGTCGTGCCTGCGCTTACCTCCACTCGACTCGAGGGCGTGGAACAGACCGACGTCGTATTTTTTTTTTTTTTTTTTTTTTTTTACAATGCTGCAATAATGTGAACAATATTTAAGGCAAGTATTTGATCCACTTCTGAAAAAACTGTTGCAGGACCTTAATATTTTTACTGTATGTTACATGTTGCTAATAGAGTCAACTGTACTAAATTCTACTTTATCCATTTTATAGATTTTAAGAAATAACTTTTTAAATTTCTTAACAACTAATATTAAGTTTTTTCTGCAGATTTTTTTCTGTGTGAACTTCCTAATAGGGAATTAATTAATGAATGTAGTACCAAAGGTGGCTTTTTATGTTATGAAGAGTCTCTGAAAATTTCATTCATTTATCTATGATAGTTTCTGATATAATGGGGCATATGTACTGAAAATTTTAGTTTGTTAGAAATTACCTGCAAAGAAAAAACTTTTGAAATTTGTTACATACAGTTAATGAAAACTGTCTTGCTGCATATGATGGTCCTTCTTTTGTCTCTAGCATGTCTTCCAGCTTCTTCATCACCTTTCTGGATGTTTGTCTTGCTTTCTTGGCCGTATTAAATGCTGACCTGTCTGCATCGGCTATCCTCATTTGATCGAAATGTTGCGACCTAGTGATCCTATTTGCACCAGGATTAATTCCCAGTTTTTTTTCAGTATAAACACTTTCTAATATTACCACAACTGAATGTAATAACAGCATCATGATCTTCTAGATTCTTTGTAGGCATGCCTACAAATACAGTTTTAGGAAGGTGGTTCCTAATTATGCTTTTGAAACATTCATTTGGGGAGCGCTGGTGATAATAAGATTCTCCAGTTGCCTGAGCTCTATTGTGTTTGCACCACGAATTTTCTCCTGATGGACACAATGCATGACATGGCTTATCATCTGGAAGAATAAGGCCCAAACTTCTCTCTTCATTGCCTCCAGATTGAACAAACCTAATCGAATGTTTGAAAACGTGTTGTTTACAACCAAAAGAAACGAAACAATATCGACCGTTGCGTTCCAAGGATAGCGAACAAATTCTGAAAAAAAAGAAAAAGAAAAAAAATCCATAACGTCCGATGTAGGGGATATAAGGATCTAAAATGTAACCAGAAAAGTGGGTGACAGAATAGTGGGCGTGTCACATAAACACACGTGGTAGGAAAATGTTCTTTAAATGTTCGAAAAAATATTTTCAGCAAAATCCTTTTCAGAGCACTTAAATAAAACATTAATCTATCGAAGTATTATGAAAACCAAATATCTTTTTTTTTCTACCTCTACCACGGTGTGGTCCCCTTATAACCGTTTTTCGTAATTCTTTTCTTTTAAAGGGTCGTTAAGAAATGTCACTCATCATTGCAATTTTAAGCAATAGTTACTGTATTGTCAAATAAGAAAAAAATAAATTTATTTTTCTAATAATGTTTGTCTATTTTGTTTCGAATCTTTGTAATAATCACATTTCCAGTATAATAGCACGCCCATTTTCGCCAAAGTTAATTACTGAGTAATTAAATGCAGTTGGAAAAACGCACAAGTTGACGAGCCTATCGAGATATGGTTATGTAGGAACTACATCGAACCTAAAAACCATTTATAGTTCTTCGTGATCGCCAGCTGTACATCGCTTCACTGAAATGACGTATATTCTCTAGTCGTCCACTTATGTACGATCATCTTGTATATAGAACAAGTGAGCGGTTCGTCACCACAAGCTCTAAGCAGTGGAATTGTTATGTATAAGTGTCATAAGGGTCAGATACATTGTTTACCTACTATGTTTCCACTGAAACAATTTTCATTATTTGTCAGTTCCAAATGATAATATATTCTCTTAGAAAACATATTTAAATTTCTTGAAATATCTGCATATCAGAAGCCCAATAAAAACTGAATTAGTAGCCTGTCACGTTTTATAGGAAGTAGTTTCTACAATGTATGAAATTTACAGTAATAAATATGGTATATATATATCTAGAGGCTTATCTAATAGTTGGATGAACATATAACGCAAGCGAAACGGTCTTCGGGCGAAAGTACTAGGTTAACCTCTACATGTGTATACAAAGTACTAAAAATGTATATTCGTAGATAACGAATACGCTTCCAATGCAGCTATAAAATTTTATTGTGACATTTGTAAAGTTTTGGCGCACGGGTACTCTAACTCGGCATTCCCTTTTTTCCCGAACAATCGCTTCAAGCATTAAACTATCCATGCACGCTCCCCGAACCGACCAAAACTTCAATTTCACTACACATCGCTTGTCACCCAGAGGTCAGGCACGGATGCTCGGACAGACCATTCGCGAAAAGAGGAAAATCTGCTTTCGATTGGCGGCATGGCCAAAAGTTTGATAAGTCACCGTTACATTGTAAGACTCTCCTTGATTCATATTCGCAACTGCGAAAATATTTCCTTCAGATTTTCGCAATTGCTAATTTATTTCCTGTATTTCCTTCAGATCTGCATACATGTCTAAAGCGCTTCTGCATCGATTCCATCAACGATGACTGCACGTTGTATTTAATTCTCTTTACTATATATTTTATTCACTGAAATTTTATTTTCCTAGTTTTTCTTTTGTTTTAGGTCAAAGGATTACCCATGTGCTCGAAACATATTGTCAAACAGAAAATTTTTGCAGCTGAGATATATGTACAATAAATGAAAGTTGTTTTAAACAAGCCACCTGCTGCATCTGTCGATTGTCTACTACATTGAATGCCCACATCCTGTCAATTGTACCGCCTGTAAAAATCACACATGTGGTCATATTCATGAAAATTGTCGTAATCTGACAGAGAACGTTTCCCGAGGTACTAAATGTACGTCCATAAGTTGCTCAGATTCTTTCGCGAAATGCCAGGTGTAAAATGTATACGTTTTACTAATATGCATGAACGGATATAAATATATGGCCTCCATATCTTGCCTTTAGAAGCTGCACGGAACCGCTGAGTTTTTTTCCTATTACTCCCAGATTTCAGACGTCTGACAACTAGAGCAGAGTGAATGGCTTTCATAACCCTTTTAAGCCCTTCGTAGAAGAGAAGGAAGATTATATCGGCACACTTGGTGAATTGTGATAGACCTGGTGGCCTAGAAATACGAATGTAACGGACTGCAGCATTATGATGGAGGTCACATTAAAGTTCTCTTTACAACATTAGTAACTTTTACCCACTGATTCTCTCACTTTGATATCCTTGCATACGTGTCTTAAGATATGACCGGAATCATCAGAATAAAGAAAAGTTTCCAATTTTCCGTTATAAATATGAATCTGGCGTACAATGCTCACAAGTGTTGTGGTTCTTTATCAATATGAAAATAAAGATATTATTAAAGACAAAAAGAAACTGTTTGTCACATCGTGACTAAAGCTCTAACTGAAGTAGCTATACGTAATACAACGTGTAGATTTTGCAGGATTCAAATGTCATCGAAATCGTTTCGGTGTTTGTTGGCGTCTTGTGTAAGCATTGTATTCATTATGTTGACTCGTATTACGTTCCATTAAAAGTATTTTAGTGTTTGTGGTAAATTTCAGATTTGACAGAATAAATACGTTTTCCAAGAAGTCTTAAGCGTCTTAGAAGCTATAAGATTAAAGTTGATTCTCAGCTGTTCCACATTTCGAGTTATACACTGAAAATTAACAAGCGTCTTGATTTCTACAGTTTCTAAAGAAGCCTATGTTCTTCCGTATGTCATATCATGAGAACTCGTTAAGCGGTTTAGTCGTAAAAGCGTAACAGACAAATCTTTCGCTTTTGTAATTTTAGTATGGATAATATGAAGATTGAATGAAATAAGTGGAACGATATTTTAACAATCGTGTCGTATGTGGTTATGTGTAATATGTGATTGTCAATGATTCTGCACTTTAACTGAAAACTTCTCTAATCTATGACAGCTTTATAAAAGTGACATAACGTAACCTTGAAGAAAACCAAATATGTAGCATTACTCATAAAGTGCAAGCAGTTAAAAATGTCGTCACGTCCGACGCAAATAATTCTCTCATGTTCTACTCCAGGCGTGGACTGCTCAGGAGGATGTCGTCATCAAGAGAACCAAGGCAGGCATTCTACGGAATGTCCTACCCTCTTAATCAGGTACGCAAGTTGTAAAAGCTGAAATGAGTAAAGGATTGTCTGAAGTCAGGTATAGTGGAGATTCGTGTGGTTCGGTGTCAGGTTGCACAGGATTTCTTGTCAGGTGATAACAGAGTTATACAGTCCCTGGCCTATTTATTAGACGCGCTACAGTTTTTAAGCACATTCTGATTTATGTCTAGCAATGTTTTTTTAATATACAGAGTGTAACAAAAAAGTACGGCCAAACTTTCAGGAAACATTCCTCACACACAAAGAAAGAAAATATGTTGACATGTGTCCGGAAACGCCTAATTTCCATGTTAGAGCTCATTTTAGTATTTCTATTTAAATTTAAATTGAAATAATTCGTGCAGACAATTGTCAAAATATCCAATTGTTTCGTGTGTATGTACTATACTTCCTCGATTCACGTCATCAACAGAGATTCTCTGTGAACGTTTGGGCAGGAATTGTTGGTGATGTCTTTGTTGGGCCTCATGTTCTTCCACCTTCGCTCACTGAGAAGCACGTTATCATGATTTCATACGGGATACTTTACCTGTGCTGCTGGAACATGTGCCTTTACAAATGGTTCATGCACGATGGAGCTCCTGCACATTTCAGTCTACGTGTTCTTATGCTTCTCAACAACAGATTCGGTGGCCGATGGATTGGTAGAGGCGGACCAATTCCATGGCCTCCACGCTCTCCTGACCTCAACCCTCTTGACTTTCATTGATGGGGCATCTGAAAGCTCTCGTCTACGCAACCCCGGAACCAAATGTAGAGACTCTTCTTGCTCGTATTGTGGACGGCTGTGATACAACACGCTATTCTCCAGGGCTGCATCAGCGCATCATGGATTCCATGCGACGGAGGGTGGTTGCATGTATCTTCGCTAACGGAAAACAAATACGTTTTCCAAGAAGTCTGAATCGTCTTAGAAGCTATAAGATTAAAGTTGATTCTCAGCTGTTCCACGTTTGAAGCACGCTGGTATGTTCTGTTGCTGTGTGTTTCCATTTCATGATTAATGTGATTTGAAGAGAAGTAATAAAATGAGCTCTAACATGGAAATTAAGCGTTTCCGGTCACATGTCCACATGACATATTTTCTTTCTTTGTGTGTGAGGAATGTTTCCTGAAAGTTTGGCCGTACCGTTTTGTAACACCCTGTATAATTGTGATAAAATGATTACATGTGTAGTCTACTTCATAACTAAATAAATGAAACAGAGTATTTGTCATAAAAAATTATTTCAATAATTACAATAAAAACTAAAATATTGTGAAAGTGAAACGATTAGTTTTAATATATATCTTTTGCAGTTACGAGAGCCTTAGTACGACGTGGCATGCTGTCGATGCAGGACTGTACTGTACTTTGTCCTGCATTTGTGGATGATGATACCACACATCAACGATCTTCTCTAAGAGCTGTGTTTCTGTTGTGAGACATCTTTTGCCACCTCCCTCTTCGTTAGTTTCCATACATTTACTGTGTGGTTCATGTCGGGAGTACTACCTGGCCAGTCTAACAAAGGAACATTTTGTTGCTTCAGAAAGGATTTAACTGACGTTGCCGTGTGACAAAGAATTCCATCCTGCATAAAAAGAAATGGTTCCCCATTCGGGAACCACTCTCTGCGCTGTGGTATTAACCGTTTGTGTAGGACTTCCTTGTACTGGTCTTGCCTCACTATGCCTTTAACCACGTAAAGACGTCCTGTACCCTTAACAGAGATGACAGACAAAGAATTCCATCCTGCATAAAAAGAAATGGTTCCCCATTCGGGAACCACTCTCTGCGCTGTGGTATTAACCGTTTGTGTAGGACTTCCTTGCACTGGTCTTGCCTCACTATGCCCTTAACCACGTAAAGACGTCCTGTACCATTACCAGAGATGACAGACCACATCATCACCTTACTTGCGTGTTTAACGGTCTGAATACTGCAGTCGGGATGAAATTTTGCTCCTGTTCAACGGCGCACAAACTGAGATTTGTTAGTTAAAATTTCAAACGTGCTTTCATCGCTGAAGCATACCTGTAAAAATCAAGAAACATAATTAATTTACTATTAACAAATGTACAGAGGCTATATCATATCGCGAGTAATAATTTTGAAGTTAAATTACCTATCTCCAGAAGTCCACATCCTTATGACACCACTGTTTAGCGCACGTCAGACGGTTTGCTTTCATTGTGGCTGTTAACTTTGGTTTTAATTCTTTTGAGAAATCTTTCTGACATTGGGGTGAAAATTGGTTTTCTTCCACATTTATTCTTCCTTCTGGGGCTCATTTATTCAGCTGAATCAATTTTCTTCTTTATGCGCCTCACGCTTGCTTCTGACATTTCCAACCTTCCTGAAGTTTCCCGATTGGAATACATTTTCGTGTTAATGAGGGCTTTGACCTTAGCTTTTTTCGTGGTTAAATGTACCCTCTTTTACCCATTTTTAATGGTCATAATTGTGATGTAGATCTTACGAAATTGATAATCAAAGCGAAAAATGTGTTACATCAGTTAGATGCAAGAACGCCACTGAACAGGTCCTTCCCTATACGCTGCACTATGCACACTGATTCCTACAATACGTCAAAAATCCAATGCCACATAGCATTAATGGAATAAGTGCCCTGAATAATTATCATAAGTTTTCTGATTAATCGCATTAAATATAGTATCAACAAGTAGTTATTATACATAATATTAAAAATGTTGAGTGCGTCTAATAATTTGGCCAGAGACTGTAAATATGAATGAAATTATCGTATGACTTTTCGTGTCCTGGATATTGCATTGGTACCAGTTTAAATGAACTCTGATTTTATTAACAAACAACTCTTTAAATGACCCTGACTTCGTACCCGAAGATAACTAGTACCAACTTACAATAATTATCCATGACGATAATTTTAGCTTCCAAATTATTCATAATAAATTTCTTGTGTTGAATATTTAAAATATTTCAGGATTGCTTTCTACCATCAGATTCTTCAAGTACGTAATATTTTAGTTGATTTTAGTTGAGGACTCCACGAGCTCCATATATTTTTTTCACTTATTTCCGCCTATATCAAGGATCCAACGAGATATTGATTGTTTACTTGGAGAGGCAAGCTCTTTCAATTTTCGTTATGTCTGTTGGCGCTAAGCTCTCTACGACGGCGAGCTAGGAATTATTTTACCAAAGGATCCATTGAAAACGGTGTTCCAGTTCTTCCAATGATATGCGAAACTTTTCAGCTTGCTCGAAGCGCCGCATCAGTTGAATTTTCGTCGGCGTCTGCAATCTACAATAATTGCATAAAATTTGTGTAATAAACGACATAAATACATACAGAGCTTATATCATAAGGTTCCAGTACTTCGAACTATTTTAACCCAGTTCATAACTGTTTATCATTCATAGTTATTTATTAGTAATTTAATAAATGATGACTGGTTGATTTCTACCTGCTGACACTATTTTGACGAGTAGAATAGAATGTGAAATTTCTGAATCCAAACACATACAGTGCCAGGAAATTTATACAGATGTGGTTCAATCAGGGATTGTATGAAAAGTTGGAAAATACTTAATTACAAGAAAGAAATTAAAATTTTGAGACAATTTTTGGAAATATTTTATCAGCAGGAACAGAGCACAATATCTTGACGACTGTCGATGGGATCATTGATGTCGAAACGAGCTGTTTGAAGAAATATATGATAGGCGAGACAGTAATTGATGTGAAAATCAAGACACACATTATCCACTATCAAGATGATTCTCCAAAAAGCATTTTCCTACTAGGGAAAGGCGAACAGAGATTAAACCATGTATCAAAATCTCCTGTTATCAACGACGAGAATAAAAAATAAAAGAAAACGATATATAAAAATTTATACACCACGAAGATGACGATCTACAGTCGCGAAATTTATCCGACAGGAAGAAAATGCTGTGATATGCAAATGATTAGCTTTTCAGAGCATTCACACAAGTTTGGCGCCAGTGGCGACACCTACAACGTGCTGACAAGAGGAACGTTTCCAATCGGTTTCTCATACACAAACAGCAGTTGACTGGTGTTGCCTGGTGAAACGTTGTTGAGATGCCTCGTGTAAGGAGTAGAAGTGCGTACCGTCACGTTTCCGACTTTGATAAAGGTCGGATTGTAGCCTATCGCGATTGCGGTTTATCGTATCACGACACTGCTGCTCGCGTTGGTCGCGATCCAATGACTGTTAGCACAATATTGAATCGGTGGGTTCAGGAGGGCAATAAGGAACGCCGTGCTGGATCCCAACGGCCTCGTTTCACTAGCAGTTGAGATGACAGGCATCTTATCCGCATGACTGTAACGTATCGTGCAGCCACGTCTCGATCCCTGAATCAACAGATGGGGATGTTTGCAAGACATCAACCATCTGCATGAAAAATTCGACGACGTTTGCAGCAGCATGGACTATCAGCTCGGAGACCATGGCTGCGGTTACCCTTGACGCTGCATTACAGACAGAAGAGCCTGCGATGATGTACGCAACGATGAAGTTGGATGGACGAATGGTAAAACGTCATTTTTTCGGATGAATCCAGGTTCTGTTCAAGCATAATGATGGTCGCATAATGCACGATCTGCATTCGGTACTGTACGGGGCTTTCTGGACACGGAAAATGTTCTCCTGCTGCCCTGACCAGCACATTCTCCAGATCTCTCACCAATTGAAAACGTCTGGTCAATGGTGGACGAGCAACTGGCTCGTCATAATACGCCAGTGACTACTCTTGATGAACTGGGGTATCGTGTTGGAGCATCATGGGCACCTATACCTGTACACGTCATACAAGCTCTGATTGACTCAATGCCCAGGCGTATCAAGGCCGTTATTACGACCGGAGTGTATGTTCTGGGTACTGATTTCTCGGGGTCTATGCACTCAAATTGTGTGAAAATGTAATCACATGTCAGTTCTAGTATAATATATTTGTCCAATGTATATCCGTTTATCGTCTGCCTTTCTTCTATCTGTAGCAATTTTAAGGGCTAGTAGTGAAGTAAGCCTCAGATTTAGGGGGAAAAATGCAGATAAAATGAAATACTTCAAGTTTTCACTGAGACTATCAGCTTTCCATACAACGAACTTACTATCCCAGATCCGTTAGCGATTGTTTACAACAGCAGCCTGTTTTTGAAGAAAATGTTGTGAACACTGTTAGTGTAAATGAAACACATGTTGAATTCGTCTCTTCTTCAGGTGTAAATATTTTTCACTCAATGATTAGAAGTGTATTGTGAAGGAATAAAAAGAACTGTTTGAGGTCTATGTCAATGAAAACTAACGAAAATACAAGTCGGTCAATCGTCCCGGATTCTGCCGTTACGGCCGCGGTGGAGTAGCCGAGCGGTCTAAAGCGTCTCGCTGCGGACTCGCGGTTGCTCGCCGTGGAGGTTCGAGTCCTCCCTGGGGCATGGGTGTGTGTGTTTGTCCTTAGGTTAGTTTACCTAGGTTTAAGTAGTTTGTAAGCTACGGACTGATGGCCACGCAGTTTGGTCCGATAGAATTACAAACATTTGAACTTTTTTTTTCTGCCGTTACGTCTAACGCTGAAAGACTCAATGAAAGTTTGAATTTGTCCATCTTAATAATGGACCAGGGGCTTCAGCTGTACATCTTGTAATGAAGAATAATACCATCAGCATCGTTCAATACATTTAATTAGCAACCAGTTTCGACGGTCAATGCCGTCATTTTCAGTATCAATGAAAGTGACCCGCAAAACCCCTGATTCCTCCCGCATGTCCCGCAGGTCGGTAATTTTCACATTCCACCAACTACAGATTATTCCCTCGTATCGTAAGCACTACGAATCAGGATATGAACGTAGGATTTATTAGTGTGAATATGTGCTATAGCTTTCGTTGTCTAGTGTACATAAAAAGCAACATAGTATGACTAGGTGAATCACCACTTGCTGTTAGGTCGGGGTGACGAGAGAATTTGCGTGATTTACTTAGCAATGCTGCAGACTGTTAAAAATCTATGTTGTCAAGTCACGAAAGACTTGCAATAAGGACTTCCCTTCTGTACAGAAGATACGACACCTTCAGAAATGCGTTGCTCACGGCGGGAAACACGATATACGACGTCGTTTAACATCTGATAAACACCAAAGGGCGCGAAACGCTGAAGGTACATCAACACTCTCAGCTTCTTTCCGTCAGGAACACTTCGCTAACTGTGAAGATCTTGCAAGTGCCGAAGGTTTGTGGGCTTCCCACACGGTAAGTCACACTCCGAGTATTATTAGACCGAAGAAATGGATTTCCAAATTGATTCTAGAAGTGTTTCAAAGGACGTTTCGCTACGGAAAAACTAAGTGCGTATAAATAGTAAAGAATGTTATAGTGTTTTTCTTTAGATAGGCCTAAGCTACAGACGGAACTTGAATAAGTTCCATTTATCTGTATCTGGATAGATGTTTCATGCCACAAAGGCCTCAAAATATTTCCAATAGTGGTGCGGTACTTTCATCCGAAGACAGGAATTAATGTCGGAATATTAGATATTCTGAAAATACCTGGTGAAACTGCAGTTATTGTATATGATTCTTTAACGGACATTCTGAAGAAACAGAACTTAAGGAGAAAGTCGTGCGAATTTGTGCAGATAATGCCAATTAAAATTTTAGCGGAGTTCAACGTGAAGTATGCTGTAACGTTTTCTCAAAACTTGAAGAGAGCTTAAGGAGAAAAGTATTTGGCGTGGGGTGCGCAGCGCGTATTGGTCACAAAGTTGTACAAACTTCAGACTCTTTTTTAACAGTGGAATTCGAATATATTGTTACAAATATCTACTCGTACTTTTATATATATATATACAGTGCATGTAGAAGCTGTCAAAAGTTTTTTTCTAAGAAGCAGAAATGCAATACGTATCCTGGGATATAGTAAAACACAATGGATTGCACTTTGGCTGCAGTAGATCTCTCCTGCAAATGTATGTACCACTAAAATGTTCCTTTCAATGGGAAGAAAAATGCCCAGCTGTACTATACTCATTGATTTCTAATGAATATTCTGAGCTTTGGTTAAAAATTTGCACATATACAAGCCGCTTTATATTATGGCTCTTTGAAGATGACGAAAGTTTCACACTTGAGTATGGATCTCAAATACAAGTACACAAGCGCCTTAGAAAATGATTATATTCCGCTGAGCAAACGAAATGAATTGAGAAGTCTTGTGGAGAGTGCACAAATTGACAAAAAATATTGTGTGAGACATGTACCTAACATCTGTGACAGATACATCAAATACATGCAGAAGTATATGTTCAAATGTTTGTAAATCTATAGGACTCAACCGCGTGATTGTTAGTCCGTAGCTTACAAAGTACTTAAACTAAGGTAAACTAAGAACAAAACAAACACCCATGCCCGAGGGGGGATTCGAACCCCCGACGTCGAACGGCCGCGCGCACCGCAGCTCGGCGTCCCAGTGCGCACGGGTAATCCTCTGCGGCCAGAAATATATGCATTATTACAATGAATTCAAATCATACAACAGAACTGAGTTTAAAAGCAGTCTGAAATGGGCTGATGTGGAGTAGACGTAGCAACAATTAATGGCGCAGATAGCTGAAGATGACTTATTTGACGAAGTAAACTACATTTCAGATTACGCCAGTCACGGCGTTCTGAAGAGATGGGAAGTAATGAAGAGCAGCAAGGACGAGCCGTTGTTAGATGTGATCAGAAAACGTAATGAACAGCATATACCCCGTACAAATTGCCTGGTCATGGTCCAATATGTACTCGGCTTCCTAGGAAGGAACACAACTTCAGAACAATTTTCGTTGGTGAATACTATGTGCACATCGGAGAAACACTTGAAGCTGAAACTCTACGTGAAATGCTGATTGAGAATTCAGTATGAAAAACCAAGATTTAGTAAATAAATGTAACTCATGTCAGAAATACGATTTAAAAAATAAATGAAAAATAATCAATTATGTTTTATTTCTAATTTTAGCACAATCAGGATACATGGTCAGTTGTCCTCACCTCCTATCCATATGCACAAAACGTTCTTCATTGACCTCAGCGGTTTTAAGCAAGAATTTAAGACCCAAAAATTAATATATGTGATTGCTAAATTATTTATGAAAATGTAATAAAGATACTGAATGAAAAATAGAACATCACACGTGTTAGTTATATAAAAGTAAATGACTTCTTTTGCTGCCTATGCTTCTTTCCTGGTTTTAGAATGACACATTGCACACTTCAGTAATATATCTGTTTCCAACCTACATCTACATCTACATGGGATAGTCTGCAAAACATATTTAAGTGACTGGCAGAGGGTTAATAGATCCATCTCCTATTCCATTCTCGAATAGCGCGCGGGAAGAAAGAAGATCTGAATCTCTCAGTTGGAGCACTGATTTCTCGTATTTTATTCTAATGATCATATCTACCTATGTAGGTGGGAGTCAACAATATATTTTCGCATTTGAATGACAATGTTGGTGATTGCAGTTTCGAAAGTAGACCACGCCGCAGCGATAACCGCCGTTGTTGTAATTATTCCATTCCAGATCCTGTATCATTTCCGTGATACTGTCTCCCCTGTATCGTGACAATACAAAACTAGCTGCCGTTCTTTGGACTCTTTCGATGTCGTCGGTCAAACTCACCTAATAAGGCTCCCACACTGGGCAGCAATGTTCCAAAGGAGAACGGACTAGAGTAGTGTATGGAATCTCTTTAGTTGTTCTGTTGCATGTTTTAAGCGTTCAAACAATAAAACGCGGTCTCTGATTCGCCTTTCCTACGACATTATCTACGTGTTCTTTACAGTTTAAGTCTGATGTAATAGTAGTTCCTAGGTATTTAGTAGAGTTTACGGCCTTCACATTCAGTTGATTTATCTTGTAAACAAAGTGTAACGGATTTATTTTCGTATTCATGTGGATGACTTCACACTTCTCATTATTTAGAGTCAATTGCCAATTTTTACACCATACTGATATCTTATTTAAATCGTTCTGCAATAGGTTTTGATCTTCAAATGACTTTACTAGACGATAAATGACGGCGTCATCTGCAAACAAACTAAGACAGCTGCTCAGATTTTCTCCGAAATCGTTTATGTAGATAAGGATCAGCAGAGGACCAATAAAACTACCTTGTGGAGCACCGGATATGACCTATGTTTTAGTCAATGCCTTACCATCGACTACTACAAACTGTGTCCTCTCGGACAGGAAATTCCTTATCCAGTCATAAATCTGGGGGGATATTCCATAACGACGTAATTTGATTAAAAGCCGTTTGTGAGGTACGGTGTCAAAAGCCTTCTGTAAATTAGAAATACAGAATCAATTTGAGGACCCTTGTCGATAGCACTCATCTCTTCGTGTGAGTAAAAAGCTAGTTGTGGTTCTCATGAACGATATTTTCTAAATCTGTGTTGACCTTGGGTCAATAGATCATTCTGTTCGAGGTAATTCATAATATTTGAATACAGCATATGTTCCAAATCCGTGCTCCAAATTGATGTTAATGAAATAGGCCTGTAGTTTAGTGGGTTACCCCTACTGTCTTTCTTGAATGTAGGTGTGACCTGTGCAACTTCCCAATCTTTTGGTACAGATTCTTCTTTGAGAGAGTGGTTGTATATGGCTGTTAAGTAAGGAGTTTTCGCATCAGCATAATCACATAGGATTCTAGTGGTTATACAGCTCGGACCAGAAGACTTGTTCTTGTTATGTGATTTCAGTTGCTTCACTACTTCTATGTTATCTACTTCTATGTTATTCATTCTGCCTCTTTTCGTAATTCGAAATCCGGAATATTGGTTTCGTCTTCTTTGGTGAATCAATTTCGAGAAGCTGTGTTAGGAAGTCTTCTTTAGTAGCGCTATCATCGGCGGGATCGCTTAATGAGGGTATTGTTTGTGTTGACGAGATGCCTCATTTCGTTTCTACGCCCCGGGCCTCCGACAGCCTTAGTTCACCGCTAACACTGAGTGACGTGTTCATAGGCCCCATCCACATCCTGGCAACGTGCCGAATGGGCATTTTAAAAAGTTGGACACCTTACGGAAGTACATGTTATGTGAATTAGATTAACTAAAAAGGCGTATTGTCTAAAGGAACACAACAAACCGCATTTTGTTCATATGTTCAAATGTTTGTATAGTCTATGTGACTTAACTACGGGGTCATCAGTCCCTAAACTTACAAACTACTTATGAACTACTTTCGAACTAGGACGGCACAAATATCCATGCCCGAGGGGATTCGAACCCCCGACCGTAGCAGCCGTGCAAACTGTGACTGGAGCGCCTCAGTCCCCTCGGCCACGGCGGCCGGCCCTCATTTTGTCCACCACTAAAGTACCCATATTTTGGAAGAAGGAAAATTCATTTTGATCAACACCCCTTCCTCAGTAACTGATGTAAAATTCGTAAAAATTAATCAAATACTTTTTGCGGTACACGCTTTTCGCTTTTCCCGAAAAATTTATTGTGAAATTAATGAGTTTTGAAAAGTAGCTTCTCATATTTAGACCTAAATGTAGATGTAGGTGGTGAAATATATTTTTTTCGTGCCTGTGTATGAGAACGCTTCTCCTCCTTGTATTTTACAGGGTGTATCAAAAAGGAAAGCGCAAACTTACAAAGTTGAAAGTACACGAAAATAGAAGCAAAAACGTCCCAGTAAATATGGATCCGCAATCGAGCTGTGTGCGAGATAATTATTAATGTATGGTTCCAAGACGACACTGACGTCATTGTAAACACCGTCCTAATTCGTACAAATTAATTTGAAATCTAGACTTCACTGTTAGGTTTTACATCGCATTTCTTGTACGGGCTACCTGTTCAAGGAAGTGTTCGAAGTATTTTCCTTGCGTCTGGATGCAATGCTGTGATCGACTTTGAAGTGAACTTCGAATTCTTTCGAAACCCCTGGATAATTCCGGAATTTTTGACAAGCGTGTTCAGCTCTCCGCTGCAGTTCTCTGGCCGTATTAACTGGTGTGCTGTACACTTCGCTTTTGCGGTGGCCCCAGACAGAAAAGTCTAAAGGTTTTAGATCAGGTGATCTCGGAGGCCAAAGTACAGGTTCGCCTCTCGCTGTCCATCTTTGGCCGCATTTGCGTGTTAGATGCTGTCGCACAGCAGCAGCGGAAGGTGCCGGAGATCCACCCAACTAACTAGGACGGTGTTTACAATAAAGTCAGTGAAATATCAACTAAATACGACGTACATCTTAATAGTAAAGTCTAAATTTCAAAGTGGTGCAGTGGTAACACACTGGACTCGTATTCGGAAGGGTGGTGGTTCAAATTCACCTCCGGCCATCCAGATTTAGGTTTCCCGTGATTTCCCCAAATCACCCTAGGCAAATGCTGGGATAGTTCCTTTCAAAGGGCATGGCCGATTTCCTTCCACCATCCTTATCCAAACATCCGAGCGACGGGACGTTAAATTCTAAGATCCTAAACATCATTACTGTGTACTAACTAGGACGATGTTTACAATGACGTCAGCGGTGGCATGGAACCACACATTCTTAACTATCAAGCAAACAGCTCGTTTGTGAACCCATGTTGAATGGGACGTTCTTGCTTCAATTCCCGTGTACTTTCAAATGTTCAAATGTTTGTAAATCTATCGGACCACTGCGTGGTCATCAGTCCGTAGCTTACAAATTACTTAAACTAATGTAAACTAACCTAAGGACAAACACATACACCCATGCCCAAGGGAGGACTCGAACCTTCGACGGTGAGCAACTGCGCGCTTCGCGGCGAGGCGCCTTAGACCGCACGGCTACTCCACCGCGGCTATCGTGTACTTTGAACTGTGTAAGTTTGCGCTATCCTTTCTCGTACACCCTGTAGATTTAGACAAATTGTAGTGGAAACCACTGGCTCACTGTGCCGATTACTGTTCAGACAGACCGCGGAAGAAGGTGTCGCCTCCCGCCTCCCCCACTTTCTCCATTCACCGACTGTTAAGCCGGAGGTGAGAGGTAGCGAGGTAACGGCCTCCGTGAAGCAGCAGCAGCGGTAGGGGGACGCTTGGCGTTCGGTCCTGGGGGCGCCGTTCCGTTTATCTTTACGGGCTGCGCCGCTTTTCCCTCGGAGGGCGATACGACCAAGTGGCCTGTTCATCCAGACACTAGACTGTTTACAGCCTGACACTTGTTGCTAGGCAACTGTGACTGGCTGTGCGGCAATCAGCCGAGTGACGAGGCGCAGCACTGCGTCACTCATAGCAGAAGGCAAGTGTCTTAATCGTTTCAGATGTGTTGCCGCCACAATAATGCCTCTCTCAAAGTTTCAAGAGCAGCCCTAAACTCAAGAGTGTGTAGATGCAAGACAGCTGCCTATTGAAGTGTGGCGTTCGGGGTTTGCAGACGATAGCTAGGGGTGGGCACCAGGCTCGTATTCGAAATCACAGCGGTTCATTCCATCTGCGTGCTTCAATCATTTACGATGGTTCCTTTGAAGGGCATAACCTACTCAACCCAAGCATTTTCCACAATCTGAGCTTGTGGTGCGTGCTCGAGTCTGCGTATGAGTTTATGTTAATGCGACAGTGTTTAGCGTCGATAAGCTCTGTAAATATGAAAATTGTTCCGAATGTCTGTGTAGGATTAAAAATAGGTATTGTGAGTAATCGGCATGGCATTAACTGATAGCGTTATGTAGGGCCCTGTTAGAGCGGTAAATTGTCAGAACTCTGATTGATTGATCATCTAACTGGACGACAAGACCGGTTGTAGCACGAAGTGAATTAATTAACTTGACAATACAGTAATACTTACCGTAATTGTTCAAATGTTTTTAAATCTATCGGATCAAACTGCGTGGCCATTAAACTAAGGTAAACTAACCTAAGGACACATACCCATGCCCCAGGGACAACTCGAACCTCTGACGGCGAGCAACCGCGCTGACTGCAGCGAGACGCCTTAGACCGCTCGGCTACTCCACCGCGGCGCAATTGTTTAAAGTAAAGATCAATGTTTGGATTACAAATGCGTAAAGGAAAGGAGTATGGATTGTGTTGCGCCCTTCGGAATGATTGTTTGATGCTGAGATGAAGACGTAATTTCATTAACAAAGAAATTATTGCGATGTGATCAAGTGGTGCTATTAATTCTTAGTGTTTTGGGCACTTCCCACAATTGACAAGAAGTAGTTGTTAGTGGTAGCTGCTTGACAAGATAATGGGATTCGTTACGAATAGCAACACTGGAAGTCCAACAGTATGTAATTAGTCAAAACTTGTGCAAAACGAATAAATAAGCTCACAAGCGAGCGTTAATTACTATTCGTGATGTCCCATATAGATACAAGGTGTTTCAAGAAGAATATACGTATTTTAAAGTATTTTTTTGTCCAGACTATCAATCACTGTGCCACAGCTCATATATTGGTGAAGGAAATTCGTAGTCCAGTTTAGATTAATAGCCGCTAGATGTCACTTGTCATCTGTCTTGCTTGTCAACTATCATCTATTGAGAACGGCTACTCCGCAGCAGAAATAATTTTGTATTCTTAAGTTGCGAAGTAACATTCCGTGATTACAGTGCAAAGACGTTTCAGACCGAGGTATTAAATTGGTCCTCCATATGTGTGTAGCATTAGAAGATGGTATCGACCGTTTGCAGATTCAGGATTTGTATGTAAAGGAAAGAGTCCTGGCCACCCTTGTGTTCCTGAAGAAAATGTGGCACGAATTAAAACTTCTTTCCAACGTAGTCTTTCAAAATCAACTCGTCGTGCCAGTCGTCAGTTACAACTGCCTACAATAACAGTCTGGCGTGTTTTGAGAGGACATTTGGTTATGGCTTTTAAAAGGTCCTGATGACAAATGCAAACGTGTGGCATTTTGTAACGGGATTCTTGATGCTGCAGACAATGGTAATACTTGCGCACTACGCATCGTAGTCAGTGATGAAGCGACTTTTCATGGTTATGGTCAGGTAAACAAACACAATCTTTGAATTTGGGGCAAGCAGAACCCACATGCAGTCCTTCAACGTGTACCAGATTCGTCCAAAGTCATTTTGTTTTGACGATATGCCGATCATCTGTTTACGGCTATTCATCTTTGAAGGAAACACCTCTTCCGAGGCCACACGAAGACAGCTTCATTTTTAAACAAGATGGGGCGCCCCCTTACTGGGGTCGCTACGTGCATGAAAACCAGAATGAACCTCTACTGAACCGTTGAATTGGTCGTCAAGGTATTGGCCATTTAGGCCGTCCGCACAAGGGGTTGACTGTTTTGCAACGCGAATTCTAAACCGGTTGCACACCTGCCACAAGCGCAACGATTTTGCAACCAAACTGAAACCGTCGTCTGCACACGAGCGCAACTGATTCCCGATCAGTCGGCGATCTCTGCCCGCACAGTGTCTCTGCCCGCACAGATCATAAACACGGCAGTATTTGACGGTATGGCAATCAGTAGTAGTTCTGATGAAGATATGATTGCTTATCATCAATATCGCCGATTACGAAGAACAGGAAGAAGGCAGTAGTAGTTCTGATGAAGATATGATTGCTTATCATCAATATCGCCGATTACGAAGAACAGGAAGAAGGCAGTATTAGTGTCATTCTTATATACAGAGAAATACGAATTCCAGGCTGTTTATAGCAGTCGAAAAATTGAATGAAACAGAAAGCAATTTTATAGCATTGTACAGTATGTCAAAAGGTACTTACCTGGAACTCATAAGGATGGTTGCTCCTTCAAAATGTCCAAATGTTCGTTTAGCTTATGGGACGTAACTACGGGGTCATCAATCCCTAACTTACAAACTACTTACGAACTAACTAACACTAAGGACGGCAATTGCTGTGCCTCTGTTGGTACTGATAACTGAGGCAATGCTGTGTCCCGTGCTGCTTCTAATGCAGGGGAAAATCTAGTGTTACAATGTTCAGATCATGTGAATATGAAATGACTGACCCAACCGAATCTGGTGACAGCACTGTCACATAATTTGATTTCAGCAATAGCGCTATTACCTGCATCAGGTTTTTCCTCTTTCGACGGGGACACTGATACATCTGGGAATGCGAGGGGTTTCTCCTCGTGCATCTACCATGGCACTATCTTGTACAAATAAATAAATAATGAAAGTAAACAAGTATATAACTCTACGTATCGGACGTGTAGTTTCTGTGCCACCTCTTGCCACGGTTTCCCTGTTATTTCTTTCCTGGAGTATCCAGGATGTCTATAATTGTAGAGAATGTCATGCTTCTCAACCTGTCCAACGAATTTTATATTCATTTCTTGGTCGCCCATTTCCCCTCCAAATAAAAAACAACAGCCGATGAAAATATTGACCACGCAACCACGCAACTGCAACTATTCTGCGACCGACAAGGACGGTTGCACGCGACTGGTTGCAGACTGATTTTAAATCGATTTTGCTTCGGTCATCCCGTGTGCGGACTCCCATTCTTTAACACATGTACAGTCGCAAATCGATTACAGACTTGACCCGTTGTAGAGTCGCGTCGCAAAACGGTTTCCCGGTAGCACCACTCCCACAGAACCTTCAAGATTTGAAGAACCGGATCCGTACTGCCATGGTATGAGTGACGAAGGGCATAGCGAGTATGGGAGGAATTTGAGTATGGGAGTGGTATTGTTCGTTTCGATGATGGAGTACATACTGAGTATCTAGAATCTGAAATTGAGAGGTTCGTAAATATGTTTGGAAAGTTTCATATTCGTATGTCTTAATGTTTAATAAATATTTGTATTCAAAATACTTATATTCTTTTTTAAACAACCTGTACGTTGAATTTCAGCACTCACCTCTTTGCGTCAACAACCAGCACTTGCAGATTACGAACATTTACAGAACTGCGTATTTTGCGAGGAGAAGCTCAGTATTATGTTTCGAATGTGAAATAGGTATTAACTGTATTAACTAATATTTGAAATCAAGGAAAAACTTTGCCTAATTGTAATTGTCGAGTACCGTTTGTTGCATAGCACATGCATGTGATTAACTGCTTCTTGCATTAAATTGGTCCTAACAGTACTGTTCAAAAATCAAGATCAGCGGTGTCTTAGTTCATGTGCAAATTGGACACATTAATTCCAATGTTGATGAGATTCTTTGCGTAACGGAAAGAAAGGAGACAGAGAAAATATGTTGTTTTGATCTTCAGTCCTTAGCTGGCCTCTTCATCTCATCATAAGAAGGACTACGCACTTCTATTTTAACCTGCTTACTCTACTCTTCTCTTGGTCTCCATCTGCGATTTTTTCCATACACACTTCCCTCCAATGCTAAATTCTCGTTTCCTTGATGTCCAAGAATTTGTGATAGCAATCGATCCCTAATTTCAGTCAAAGTACGCCAGAAATTTCGCTTCTACCCAATTCCATTCAGTATCTCCTCATTAGGTACGCGATCTGCCCGCCTAATTTTCAACATTCACCTGTAGCATTACATGATTCGCGTTAGAATTTTGCAACCATGATTTACTGAACTATTAATTCTGTCCATAATCAGTGGGTTGGGACTACAGCTGATTAACATGAAGGTGGAAAAGAGTACCAGTTTATTCAATAATGCGACCGGTTTCGGTGTTAGAAGCACACCATCTTTAGGCCCCCGTGATTGTAACACCGAAACCGGTTGCATAATCGAATAAATAATATTTATACAGCTGCTGGTACTTTCTTCCACCTTCATATTAAACTATTGGTTCTGTTATTTTCACACCTTTCTGCGCTAACTATCTTTGGAATGTGAGTAATTACATTTTTCCTTGTGAATGGCTCGCCCGGAGACTTCAATAGCTCTAACGGAATGTCGTGTATACCAGCGGCTTTGATTCGCCTTAAGGCTTTCAATCCCCTGGCAATTTTTTTCCTTCATATAGTATGTCTTATCTTCATCTACTTCGTCTACTGTTCCTACAATATTTTCTTCAAGTTCATTTTCTTTGTGAAGAACCTCTCAGTCCTGATCAAAGTAATTTCACACCAGAATCCTGGATATTCACACAGCTGCTGTTCTGCTCTCCAAATGTCTCTTTTACTTCTCAGTAGGCGGTATCTTCCTCTCGTTATACATTCTATTACAGAGATGCATTTGACCTCTAGTCAGTCCTGCTTAGCCGTTTCACTTTTAGTCGCCTATAGTCCATTTTCATCGCTTCATTTACAGAATTTTTCTTAATATTTTCTCCTTTCATGAATTAAATTTGGTATTTGGTGTGATATCCAAGGGCTTTGTGTAGGTTCTGTCTTTCTATCTATTTGATCCTCAGCTGCCTTCACTATTTCATCGCTCTAAGTTATGCATTTCTACTGTGTTACTTCCCTCCGTTCCTGACAATTGTTGCCTAAAGCTCCCTCCGAAACTTTTAAGAGCCTCAGGTGCCGTCAATTTATCCGGTTCTCAACTTTTTATTTTTCTATCTCTCTGCAGTTTCTTCAATTTCAGACTACAGTTCACGACCAATAAGATATTAGCAAAGTCTGTATCTGATCCTGCATATGTCTAGCAGTTAAAAACCTGGTTCCGAGATCGATGTCTTAGCTTTATAAAATCTATCTGGTATCTTCCGGCGTGTCCTGGTCTTTTCCACGTACACCAATATTCTTTCATGGGGCTGAAACCAAGTGATTGTGATGATTCCATTATGCTCTGCGCAAAATTCTAGCACGCGACCTCTTCTTTCATTCCTTTTCCCCAGGCCATATTCACCTATTTCCTCTTCCTTTCCTACGACCGAATCCAGTCCGCCATCATAATTAAATTTTCCTCTCCCCATACCTACCCGAATAATTTCCTTTACCTCCTCATTAATTTGTTCTATCTTCTCATCATCGGCAGAGGTGGTTGGCATATAAACTTTGCTATGATAATGCGATCGCTGTGCTGTACATAGTAGTTTACCTGCAATCCTATTTTCTTATTTATTATTAGACCTACTCCCGTTATACCCAGAACTGATTTTGTATTCATAATTTTGTACTCGCCTGAGCATAAATCCTGTCCCTGTTTCAAGCGAAAATGACGAACCACCACTATATTATTTAACTTCAAATCTATCCGTTTCACTCTTTAAATTTTCTAATCTCCCTATCCGATTAAGGGCTCTAATATTCCCTGATGACAACATCGTCCTAATAAGTCTCCACCTGGAGATGCGAATGGGGGACTAGTTTACCTCCGTGGAAAGATACACTTAAAGAATCTGATTCCAAATTGTATTAGCTATTTACTCAAAAGGCAAATTTTTGAAGTCTGGGTTAACAACAACGAAATTGCTTTAATTATATGAGCAGATTATGTTAATACAATTCAACAATACCAAGGGCAGTAAACAAAGGGGAAATAAGACAGCCGGTTGCCGAGGAGACCGAGGCGCTCCAGTCACGGTCTGCACGGCCACTACGGTCGGGGGTTCGAATCCCCCCTCGGGCATGGATATTTGTGCCGTCCTTAGTATAAGGTAGTTGATAAGTAGTTTGTAAGTTTAGGGACTGATGACCCCGTAGTTAAGTCCCATAAGCTTAACAAACATTTGAACATTTTTGAAATAAGACATGCCTTGTTCGAGTGCAAGACAAATGGTAATCATCATGAATAATTACAAGTTAATTATATATCATACAGACCTTTCTTCATCCAAACAGTAAATGCATATACAACGCTACCACAATCTTGTTCCGTACCAGACTGTTCGCTCGGGTAGCGAACACTGCACTCATGGACGACTCAATGCAGACTCCACTGCTACATCTTTCTCGCACGGTAACCCGTGTCACCAATCGATTATAGCTCATCCTCACCTAAGACATTCTCTTTATAAAACAATTTGTTAGTAGTCGTAACCCTTCACCAAGTTTTCAGATTATTTCAATCAGTTCGGACTAAAATAATAAAAATATAAATAACAACAAAATTATGGACCATGCGATTACGACTGTACTATTGTGATAATATCTATGCACTCAACACGTAGTATTCTCTCTGGATAACAGCCGAACGAATTTGTATGAACAGACAAAATTACCGTATTTGCCGGCATATAAGACGCACCGGCGTATAAGACGCACCCCAATTTTAAGACACCTTTTTTTGGAGGAAAAAGGTAAATCACACCTGATACGTTAATTGCACTATAATTATAATACACTTGTTAAGGTAGATCAAATATCTAAGTCAGTGCCTTCAAGTAGTATTCATAAACTTTACGCAGTCGAGTTTCTTGACAGTTTGCGCTTATTCACACGGATATTTCGCCTATCACTGTTTACAGTGTCGACATTGACACCCAGGTGGCTCTGCTTACGATTGCTCCGATCAGACACCTCGCCGAGTATCAGTTCGGAAACTTCGCACGACGAATGGAGAAGGGGTGGGGGGCGGAGTTTCATGTTCAAAATGACGCGATTTCAGAATTTTTTGTAAAGTGCAAATATTTATGTAAGTAATTTTGTGATGTTCCACAAACTGTGAGAATGGTTTCGCGTCTGTGTATTGGTCGGCGCACTGTGTGGGGCACAGCATGCTATAACCTCAAAAATACAAGAACTGTGAGACGCAAAATCTGTGAAAACATCACAAAAATACTTGTGTACATATTTGCACTTAAAAATGCGAATAAATTCTCAAATATCGTCAGACGAGAAATGGACATATACGTGAGTAGCGTTTCATTCAAATAATGAATGACACCGTTACAGGTTTGCGGAAAAAATCAACTATGATGAATTAAATTTCTACTTCCCATTAAGTTACCAGTTTCAGTTACGCTTGATACTAAAAACAGTACAAAAATCAGAAAAAACTTTACTGCATAATAAAGCTGCTGTCAGGTATTTTGTTGCATATTATGTAGATATATCATATAAAGGTAGGATAATGTAAGAGAGAAACTTAAATTTTCCCACTTAAAACATTACTCCCCGTATTTTACACATTTTTTTAATGCCTTAAAAGAAATCTAACTTATAGGTATCTATTTTAACTGGCAACCGGCGTATAATACGTATCCAGTTTTTGGACCAATTTTTGTAGGATATAATAATAATGTTTTCTGTTCCGCAGGACATAATTGACGAGTATGACTCCATGGTCATGGAACAAGTCAATACATGAAGTTGAACACAAGAATGGTAATAGAAAATTTTTAAGTAGTCCCACGCACACGACACTCTCAAGAAGTGCGTCTTATTATGCCGACAAATGCGGTATTTGATATTTGAGTTTAGCCTCGACAAACATATTTTTTTAAACTTTTATCTCCTTTAACTATAATTTTAATATGTGTCCCATATTTTCATTTGCTTTTTCCGTTACAAAGTTATTACCTGTCTCGCCGTGGTAGCTTGTCCTATTTTTAGAGTTTTTTTCTTTGCCTGTAATGATTTAGATAAAATTGAGGGATAGTGGCAAATCACCGTTATTTTTGGAAATACATCTAAAATTGGCTATAACAGGTAATCTGTCTTATGCTGACTGCAATTAAAGACATTTGTCTTACTCCAGATTTCTCATTCACAAACAGCAGTTGACCGGCGTTGATTGGTGAAACGTATTTGTGATGCGTCCTTTAAGGAGGAGATATGAGTATTATCATGTTTCCCACTTTTATAAAGGTCAGATTGTAGTATATGGCTATTGCGGTTTATCGTATCGCGACATTGCTGCTCGCGTTTCTCGCGATTCGATGACAGCAGAATATGAAGATACGGAACGCCGTGCTGGATCCCAAAGACCTCGTATCACTAGCAGTCGAGATGACAGGCATCTTATCCGAATGGCTTTACAACGGATCGTGCAGTCACGTCTCGATCCCTGAGTCAACAGATGGGGACGTTTGCAAGACAACAACCATCTACACGAACAGTTCGACGACGTTTGAAGCAGCATGGAATATCAGCTCGGAGACCATGGCTGCGGTTACCCTTGACGCTGCATCACAAACAGGAGTGCCTGCGATGGTGTACGCAACGACGAACCTGGGTGCACGAATGTGCAAAACGTCATTTTTTTCTGTTTACAACATCATGATGGTCGCATTCGTGTTTCGCGGCATCGAGGAGAACGCACATTTGAAACGTGTATTCGTCATCACCATACTGGCGAATCACCAGGCGTGATGGTATGGGGTGCATGTGGTTAAACCTCTCTGCCACCTCTTGTTCGCATCGTCAGCACTTTGAACAGTGGCCGTTACGTTTTAAATGTGTTACAACCCATGGATCTACCCTTCATTCTATCCCTGCGAAATCCTACATTTCAGCAGGATAATGCACGACCGCATGTTGCAGGCCCTTTCTGGATACGGAAAACGTGCGGCCCTTTCTGGCCAGCAAATTCTCCTGATCTCTCATCAATGTTAATTTTGTATACCGATTTTAATTTTGTAAATGAAATAATATTTATATCGACGTAGTAGAAATGCTGGCCCAGTCAGGGATTTTGACACTATAAGAATAACACCATTTTTGATTGAGATCTTCGGCAGATGGACGCTAAAGAGCAGTAGTTGAGTTGTTCAGTAGTAGCGCAGCAGAGTGGTAGAGAGGTAGTAGTCGTTGGACTCGAGAGCTAGTGTGAAGTAGTTGTGGTGTCGGCACAGGGCAACAGGAATTTATTAGTCAAGCGTAATTAAATCGTTACGGGCACAGGACGAGCAATCAAGAAGAGGCGCTTAAGAAGAAAAGTACCTTGGGCCCAAAGTTCATTGCAAACATAACATTCCGCCTCCAAGAACAGCCTCTTATGCCGATTATTGAGTGCCAATAATGACCGACTGCGACGCACGCTCGCTTACAAAAGCCCTTTTTAGACGATGAACGAAAGTGGACGAGATAATAGTCTACTGAAGCGCTCCTGACGTATTAGTCCCAAACTACAAACTCAAGATCTTGCAGCAGCGTTTTTAGACGATATACTTAACTGAGAGCAAACGCTACTAGCGAATATGTCGCGAGTCTTGTTTGTTGTTGTTTCGCAGTGTGGTAAAAATAATGTTCAAATGTTTGTAAACCTATCTGCCAAACTGCGTGGTCCTCAGTCCGTAGCTTACAAACTACTTAAACTAAGGTACACTAAGCTAAGGACAACACACACACCCATGCGCCAGAGAGGACTGGAAACTCCGACGGCGAGCAATCGCGCGTTCCACAGCGGGGCGCCTTAGACCGCTCGGCTACTCCACCGCGCCGCAGTGTTGTACACCAGTGGTACATGATCTGGAAATGAGTTAAATACCGGTAAAATTAGCGACGGCTGCCTTTTCATTGACTTTCGTTACTAGAAGGCGAAGTTAAAATACGTGCTAGATATGACCGTGTCTTCAAAGAAGAAACCGCGACGCACACAGCATGGTAATGATAAAATTAATGACGGAGGATCCAAATGAATTCCAGAATTATGTCTCACAAACGTGATACTGCTAGAACGCCAAGCTTTATTAACGAATATTCTGTGACTATGAGCGAACAAATACGTTGTTTTTTTATCATATAGGTTATTCCCAACATCAAAATGTGCTGGCTCTTCTCTACACGCCACTATTAAAAGTAAAATAACAGCTTTGTCCATTCCATAACTACACCAGCAGTAGAGCGTGATTTCACTTTAGTGCATCATAAAATAATAATTAAATTTTCAAAGGTTTAAAAACTTTCAAAATATGTTTACGAGAAGTACAATACTGTCACTTTCTCAGAAGGTTCCTTACCACAATAAAACGACCATGAACTTTGACAAAAGTCAAAATACACGTAACAAGGAAGTTTAATGGCAAACTGATCGGAGCCGTGACTGCAGCAGTCAGCTAGCAGTTCACGCATGCGCAGTGAACCCACTAGTACCGAATTTAGAACTGGCTCTATTTCTTTATCGCTTGGATTAGAGGGCGGATGATCAGGTTGAGGTCTGGGCACCCTCTTGTCCTTCGGGTGGGAAGCTGTCCCTAAAGGCGGATGAGGCACTAATTGGCCAACGCCATAGGATGTGGAAGACAAGGGGAAACCACCACATTGAAGATTCTCTTGCATATCCCGAATATCAGCATTTTGCCAATGATGGAAACTGCTTCATTAAAATTTTACGGAGTTAAAATAGCACCTCAATCGGATCTCTTCGCAGGGGATGTTCAAGCACGATCAACGAATAAATTCAAAAAAGAATAGGAACACGGAATGTTCAAACATTACTTCAGACTGGGAAACTAGAAAATCTGAAGGTGGAATTGGAAATGATAAATGTGGATATTCCTGGAATCTCAGAAATGAGATGGCCTGATAATAGAGACTTCTAGAGTGGTGATTATAGAGTAATTCATGCAGGCACAATGCCAGATAGACCAGGTGAGGGAGGAGTGGAGATTAGAAAAGAAAAGGGATGTTGTGTGATGGGGTATGTACAATTTAGTGGTAGGATTATTTTCATACAATTGAAAAACAAACCAAAGAATACAGTGATTGTTCAAGTACACATGACAACATTAAGCTATGAAGATGAGAAAGTGGAAGAAGTATTTAGAGACTTAAATCAGATTATTTCTGGTACAAAAGGTGAAGAAAATTTGATAATTATGGGTGACTGGAACTCATTAGTTGGTGAAGGAAAGGAAGGATCAGTAGCTGAATATTACCAATTAGGAGATATAAATAACCGAGGAGGACGATTAATAGAATTCTGCGCTCCAAATAATCTGAAAGTAACCAAGACAATATTCCAGCACCATCCTCGCAGACAATATTCTTGAAAATCACCTCGAAAGAAGAGAAGATGGGCAAATAGATTACATACTGGTCAAACAGAGATTTAAGAATCAAATGATGATCCGTGGAAGCTATGCAAGTTCAGAAGTGAACAGTGATCACAATATGGTGCTAACAGAATACCTCATTAAGTTCGAAAAACTTAAGAAGACTAAAACTTCTGCGGGAATTCAGTAACAGAACGAAAATATCACCAGTGACTAATAATGCAGGAACAATACAGGATTGACAGGGTTAAATGAAGGAGGATATTACGACAGCAGCACAGGAAACCGTGAGTAAACATAAGAGACGTTGTAAAGAGTATTGGATTAACCAAGACCTGCTAAATAAGATAGGAAAAGAAAGGGAGTTCAAAAATTCAAATACTCCAGAAGGACAGCAACAATACAAGAAATTAAGAAATGAAGTAAATAAAGTAGCAAAGGAAGAGAAAGAAGAGTATTTGGGAAAAAAAAGGAGGAAGTAGAAGACCTTGTCAGCAGCGGTAAATTGTATGTAGCATACAAAATTTTCAATAGACTATTTGGGACGCAAAAGATTAAATGCCATGGTATTGTGACGGATGATAGAAAGTTAGCATATGAAGATAATGAATTGGTGCAAGTATGGAAGAAATATCTCTATAGACTTTATGAAACAGATTATGATGTTCTTGAAAACGAATCGGAATTAGAATTGCACGAATTTGGAGACAATATATTGAGAGATGAATTTGATCATGCGCTAAAGAAAGTGAAAGATAAAAGAAACATCGTGAATTGATGACTTGCCTTCAGAATTATTTAAAGCAACCTCATGTGAGATTAAAGATGCATTGTTTACATTCGTATGTGAAATATATGTAACAGGAACTTTACCTGCGTATTTAAACAAATGTTGTCTAAATAGTCATCATCCAAAAAATGTGAACACTATCGTACACTGAGTATTATTTCGCTTGCTTCAAAAATACTAACAAAAATAATATTGAATAGAATGAATGCAAATTAGAACCTTTCCTTAGTAATGATCCGTTTGGATTTAGAAGAGGAGGCGGAACTCGGGAAGCAATTTTAGCACTGACGCTAGTGTTGGGAAAAAGATTAAGGAAAGTCGAGACACCTTCATAGAATATGTGGGTTTAGAAAAGGCGTATGATAACGTGAGATGGGATAATCTGTTTAATATGTTGAAAGAATCACGTGTGAAATATAAAGATAGAGGAATAATTTGGAAGTTATATAGAGATGAAATAGCTGTAATTAGGTGCGGAGAGTGTGTACAGGAAGCAAAAATAGAGAAGGGAGTAAGACAAGGATGCTCACCTTTGCCTAATTTATTTAATGCATATATTCAAATAGGATTGAATGAAGTTAGAGGAAAGATGCAGAATAGGGAAGGAGGTGTGGTGATTAAGAAGAAAGAATTGACATGCTTCGATTTACCAACGATATTGCAGTGGTAGCGGCCTATGAAGATGAGTTAACGTGTATGCTCAGTGACATGAAATCAACCCTTAGCAAGTATGGAACCCATGAAAGTATTAAGTTCGATGGTGCACCTCTTGAAAACGTCAATCAAATGTTCAAATGTTTGTAGAGCTAATGGGATTTAACTACGGGGTCATCAGTACCTAAACTTACAAACTACTTATGAACTAGCTACTAATAAGGACGGCACAAATATCCATGCCCGAGGGGGGGATTCGAACCCCTGACCGTAGTGGCCGTGCAGAGGATGACTGGCGCGCCACAGTCCCCTCGGCCACCGCGGCCGGCGAGAACGTCAATGAATTTACATGCCTCATAGCATGATAACTTCAGACGCTCAATCTAAACGAGATATTCAAAGAAGAATATGTCAAACAAAAATTGCCTTAAATAAGAAACGTAAGCTTCTTACATCCAACAACATGCCAATCCTTTTGAGGAAGAAGCTGTTGAAGACTTATGTTGTATGTGCAATGGGAAAACCGGAACATCGAAAGATAGACGCGTTCAATATGTGTTACCGTAGATTGTTGAAGATAAGCTGCCGGCCGCGGTGGCCGAGGGGACTGAGGCGTTCCAGTCACGGTCTGCACGGCCACTACGGTCGGGGGTTCGAATCCCCCCTCGGGCATGGATATTTGTGCCGTCCTTAGTATTAGCTAGTTCATAAGTAGTTTGTAGGTTTGGGGACTGATGACCCCGTAGTTAAGTCCCATAGACTCTACAAACATTTGAACATTTTTGAAGATAAGCTGGGTTGATAAAGTAACAGGTTTTGCAAAGAATTGGGTTGTCTCTGAAAATAACTCTGCGAAAAAGGCGCAATATTTGGATTAGTCATGTCTTGAGGCATGAGGGATTGCTAAAAATAATTTTGGAGGGCTTGGTGGAGGATGTGGGCTGTAGAGGAAGACGCTGGGCTGAGTAAATGAGGCAATTGAAGCTATGAGCAGTAAAAGCTACCGCGACGTTTAAGAAATGGTACGCAACAGGATACTATGGAGAAATACTGGAAACCAACGTACAGATTGATAAACAAAGAAGACGAAGGATTTTCACGCGTCGATTCTAGCGCGATTGTACTAGCAACCCCTTTCAGACAACACATGGCCGCCATTAATGGAACTTATTGTCAATCTATTACAAATTTTTTATTGTTTAAAAAGGGCTTAAATGTAAGGAAAAAATAGCCAAATAACGCTTTTGTTAGTATGTACGATAAGCCAGCCTACTAGAAGTGTACTTCTCGGTATCGAACCAGAATTAGTGAAAACAGTGTTAACGATTTTTCACCTAAAACATGTACCACATAGGTTCCTATACTCATCATTGTTATTCTGAGGCCAAATCACAGAATGTTAAAACTGATAATGAGAAGTATATAATGTGTTAATTGTGAATGAGAATTTCAGTTATAAAAAGTCTAAATATACTTAACGCTGTGCAAATCAGTGACTTTTATTTGTGCAGCATTGAACTGCCTATATTTGACCGGGAACTCGCTTTGATTCAGACTGATCCGGTTATCACTGGGTGATCAAGGGCAGGTAATTAATTCAGTGCGTACAAACAAAACAACTAACAGCATTACTTAAAACATTACAGCTAATAAATGTTTTCAGTTGGTAATTATAAGTATGATATTTTTGAGAGTAATAGGTTTTCTCAAATAACAGTGTTCACTTATCAGTCGAGTCACTCGTTCATTTAATTTGCAAAAAATTCATAATATTCACCATTTACAAATTTTACAATTACTTAGACCGTAAACGAGAGTGTAATTTTCATTACGTAATTACCGGGTCATGAAAATTAAGCTGCCCACTTAATGAGTGCGATGTACTTACTGTGTTTTATTGCATGTAAAAAGCAATACGCATTACTACGAGATGCAACTTTAATTATAACACCAAAATGGATTTGCTGCTGACTGCTGCTTCTTAACATGCAACAGCAGCAAGAATGTTCGTTGTTTTACAGATGATTTAAATTTCAGGATATATTTGTGTGGTGTCGTTTGGCTTTGGTGCTTCGCCTAGCATAGCGTAGTGTGACTTCAGTGCCAGCCTACATACCTAATTAACCCGTAATTAATAATCTGTCATAATTAAATCATTTCGCAACATTTGTTCGCTCCTTCAACGGGCGTGGCGACGATAAACAATTTTATTTCAACAAATTCACTCAGTTTCACCCGTTTGTTCAATATTTTGTCTACTTAAACAACTTATAAATTATTTTTCCAAAATTATCCCCACCAAAATTCAGAACGTTGTCGATCAAAGGTACATTTGACAACGATCAAGTTATAACGTTCGCTGTAGTAATCGGCATTAAATTCTGAACGACTGCCTTTCCAGCTAATTACCGATTTAATCACACGTGATACATAATTCTAATTAACCGGTAAGTGTAGGGGTGGGAGGTTACAGCATCACTAATATCAATGCCACCTCTCCAGGAAAGGAAGTACTATACGTGGGTGTTGTGAAGAGGAATAAAAAGTTCATTGAGGTTTGCCTTTCATTTAAGTTTATTTGAATTCCATACTGACAACTGTAGCTCTGTAAGCTATAAAATTGGCCTTTTTTTATTGCATTTAATCTGTACTACCTACTGCTAAAATCAATCTTTGTATATAAAGCAGATTGTCCATATTTTTTGTGTCTACGTACTGCAATCAACCCTACAGTTTTGTTCCAATCTGTATGAAAAGTTGCCTCACTCCATGAGGACGGTCGCCGTAAGTAAAACGATCACGTACAACATATAGTTAACGAGATATGACGTCATAAAGAACGAGATGCGAGAAAAACTACTGCATTACGCGAAAATGTTGCATATTTCCTCCTAAACTACTTCATCTACATCTACATACATACTCTGCAATTCCCCGTAAGGTGCGTGGCGGAGGGTACACTCAACCAAATTTGGTGCATATCTTCCTTACCGTACGGTACCAATTCTGTAATGGTAAGAACCACATATGACACATGGTTCAGGAGGCATAACGTCATAAACAATAGGAGTTGTAAAAAACTGCAACATAATGCAATGAGACTTTATGAATGCAGTATAATACGAGAACGAGATTACTTAGCGACTTGCAACATAATTTCAAACCTTTATTGAACAATTTCTCGCAGACAAGCATAGCAAAATTATGAAAGGAAAAAAGTTTCTCGCTTACTTTTCCACTGCTTATGGATTATTACTACGGCATTCGGTATGACGTTATAATTTATAATTTCTACGTTACAAACTGTAGATGCAGGAAACTTTATGTACAGTACTTACCTTTTTGCTGTACTACCGATAGTTACACACAGAAAAAACGACGAAATTAAACAAGATTTTGGAACAGAGTTCCTTCTTTAAGTGGTGAGGAGGGAGAAAAGAAGGAAAAAGGAATGGGAAAGAAAGGGAAAGGTAATTCACGACCTAGGTCATGAGGCTGGTGTTAGAGGATTGTGTGCGTGTATTTCCATCTTTCCCTGTTAATCATAAACGTTTTAGACAATTGCCCCCCCCCCTACTGTTACACCCCTCAGCATCATTCAGTTCACTCATCTTTTCTTCTCGTCTCTTTACTGCTGGATTTTTTCCTCTGTGGTTATATGTAAATCCTCTTTGCCATGGCGCAGTACTACTATACAGTATCTGTGACTTCCACAATCCTCTAACACCAGCCTCATGATTTAGGTCGTGAATTACCTTTCCCATTCCTTTTTGCTTCTTTTTCTCCCTCCTCTCCACCTGAAGAAGGAACACAGTTACGAAAGCTTGTTTAATTTCGTCCTTTTTTTCTATGTGTAACTATCGGTGGTGCAACAAAATGGTTAGTACTGGCCAGACAATATATCTCTTTGGAAAACTAATCTATCATCTATGTGGAGAATTTACATCATTAATCGAAATTTTACAGACCTTATACACATATTACCTTGTAAATTGTACCACAGTACGACACGTAGTTCATGAGATATGAGCACATAAACAGTACTGTTCATGGGAAAAAAACCTATCACGCACCATGCTTTAGTCTATTACTTCTCTACTACAAACTGTATTACCTGAAAAATTATACTATTGTACTACGTCTAATTCGATTAATATGGGATCGTACGAATTTTATATATTCTTTGTATTTTGACTACTGTCTTTCTTTGTTTAGGTACCACACTTATAATTTTGTACATTATGCAAAACAGCCCTATTTCTTATATATTCTCCGATAAATATGACACGAATTTAGAGAAAAGAGGATGAACAGAGAAAGAAGGGATTCGAGAAGTACTAACTCATGGCAGGAATAAATAAATAAATACCCAGGCAACGCCGGGTTGTAAGCTAGTTCCTTTTAAAACACTCTGCGTCCGTTTAGACTTAAATGTTTAACACCACTTTAGTGGAAAAGTGATCGGCTTTTGTTTATACAGACAATTTATTTTATTCTGTCCAGAATTTCGGGTGTCGCTACTAACAGATCGGTTTTCGGCCTCCCTTTCGGTGCAGTAACCCCGCTCGCCTGCCGTGGTGGTGGTCGGTATGGCGCTCGCCCTCTAGCGCCCCCTCTCTGCGCCCGGCTGTTGACCCCGGCACCTCTATGACCGCCGGCAGCGGCAGAGGGTTAACTCGTTTCCGATAGCGGCCGCTAATGAAGCCTTCTGGCCGGGCGCTGCCTGTCTGCGGCCCTTTGCTGCACGGCGCAGCTCCCACACAGCACCCGTGTGTCGAAGGCCACTCCAGCAGCTGTTTGAGGGGCACAGCGCGCGGACCTGTTAACGCGGTAAAAGATTTCAAAACAACACTCTAATGCACCACGAGTTAAAAGAGAGAGAAGAGAAAAACAAGAACTCGTTCACATTCAGTACGGAAAAAAATCACCTTTTCAGGTTACTCAAATTAAAATTAAGAATTGTGACATCATAATGTGATGCTGCAGTTGTTGTAAATATAGATTTTTTTAATTTTTTTTATCAGTCTTAGCTGCTACGAGGCTGAAATAAGTATATCTGTTTGGGCCAGATTTATTCAATCACTAGATTTATCTTTCCGCAAAACTGCTGTCGTCAGATATCTTTCGTATTCAGAGGCTGCGCATTGTGTAACTGACTCATTATAGCAAATAGGCAAATTTTAACCTTCAAAACTATATATCTAATTTGTATCACATATAGAATGTTGGGATTCGTTTCAAAATTAAATATGTCACTAAATTTCGCATCAAAAGCAGATAGATCGCTGTGGGGACTTTCCATCTTCTGCCACAAAGCTAGTGTCGCAAGTTGCGCCCGACGTAGTTATTAGCATATTTAAAAAAATCTTAATTTCATTCCAACTTTAACTTAGTTCCAAATACCGCTAAGTCATAAATGCTGGTTACAAAACCAGCTGAATCAAAAGCTTTGGTTGCGAAACATGATAGATCACTTACTTTGATTGCAAAACCAGATAAATCTATTTTTTGTTGTTGTTGCTTAAAACGTAATATTTGTCCGAACATTACATTTATGTTGATAATTTAGACACCTCCTATCATCTCAGATAAAAAATACGGGTTTTGTAAGTGCATTATTTCTTTTAATATTTAGTTCTTCGTGGAAAATTAGGAAAGAAAGACTTGTCTGGTTTTGTGACTAGACGATTCAGTTATAGTCAGTTGTTGTTGTGGACTTCAGTCCAGAGACTGGTTTGATGCAGCTCTCCACGATACCCTATCCTGAGCAAGACTCTTCATCTCCATATAAGAACGGCAACCGACATCTGTCTGAATCTGCTTACTGTATCCATCTCTTGGTCTTCCTCTGCGATTTTTACCCAACACACTTCCCTCCAATGCTAAATTCACAATTCCTTGATGTCTAAGAATGTGTCCTACCAATCTATCCCTTCTTTTAGTCAAAGTATGCCAGAAATTTCTTTTCTCCCCAATTCTATTCAGTACCTCCTCATTAGTTACGTGATCCACCCACTTAATCTTCAGCATTCTTCTGTAGCACTATATTTCAAAAGCCTCTATCCTCTTCCTGTCCGCACTGTTTATCGTCCATGTCTCACTCCCGTACAAGGCAACACTCCATACAAATGCCTTCAGAAAGGACTTTCTTAGGCTTAAATCAATATTAGATGTTAACAAATTTCTCTTTTTCAAGAACGCTTTTCTACCCATTGCCATTCTGCATTTTATATCCTCTGTATTGCGTCCATCATTTGTTATTTTACTGCCCAAGTAACAAAACTCATCTACCTCCTTTATTGCATCGTTTCCCAATCTAATTCCTTCAGCATCACCTGATTTTCTTACACTGCACTACATTACCCTAGTTTTGCTCTTGTTAATGTTCATCCTATATTCACCTTTCAGCACACTGTCCATTCCGTTCAATTGCACTTCCAGGTCCTGTGCTGTATCTGACAGAATTACTATGTCGTGGGCAAAACGCAATGTTTTTAATTCTTCGTCTTGAAATTTAATTCCTTCTCCAAATTTCTCCTTGCTTTCCTTTATAGCTTGCTCAATGTACAAATTGAATAACAATGGAGAAAGACTACAACCCTGTCTTACTCCATTTCCAACCACTGCATCCCTTTCATGCCCTTCAACTCTGGCAACCGCTGTCTGATTTTTGCACAAGTTGTAAATAACCTTACGCTCCCTATATTTTACTCCTGCTTGCTTCAGAACTTGAAATAGTTTGTTCCAATCAACATTGTCAAAAGCCTTCTCCAAATCTACAAAAGCTAGAAATGTAGGTTTGCCTTTTCTTAATCTATCTTCTAGGATTAGCCGTAAAGTGTGTATTGCCTCTCGAGTTCCTACATTTCTCCTGAAGCCAAACTGATCTTCCCCGAGGTCGGCTTCTACCAGTTTCTCCATCCTTCTGTATATAATTCGTGTTAATATTTTGCAACCATGACTTATTAAACTGATGGTTCTGTAGTTTTCACACCTGTCTGCCCCTGCTTTCTTTGGAATGGGGATTATAACATTTTTCTTAAAGTCTGAGGGTACTTCGCCTGTCTCATACATCTTACACACCAGGTGAAACAGGTTTGTCATGGCTGGTTCTCCCAGACACTCCGTATCTCTGAGGGAATATCATATACTCCAGGGGCCTTGTTTCGACTTAGGTCTTTTAGGGCTCTGTCAAATTCTTCTCTCAGTACAGTATCTCCTATTTCATCTTCATCTACATCCTCTTCCCTTCCTACAATATTGTCTTGAATTTCATTTCCTTTGTAGAGCCCCTCTATATACTCTTTCCACCTTTCAGCTTTCCCTTCTTTGCTGAGAACTGATTTTCCATCAGTGTCCTTGATATTCATAGAGCTGTTTTTCTTATCTCCAAATGTTTCTTTTATTTTCCTGTAGGCTGTATCTATTTTTCTCCTATTTATACATTCTTCTACATCCTTGCATTTGCCTTCTAGCCACTCCTGCTTAGCCATTTTGCACTTCCTGTCAATCTCATTTCTTAGTCGTCTGTACTCCATTTTGCCTGTTTCATTTACTGCATTTTTATATTTTCTCCTTTCATCGATTAAATTTAGTATCTCCTGTGATATGCAAGGATTTTTTGTAGGTCTTGCCTTCCTACCTATTTTGTCCTCTGCTACCTTAACTATTTCATCTCTCAATTTTACCCATTCCTCCTCTAGTGTTTTATTTTCCCCTGTTTCTGTCAATTATTGCCTAAAATTCCCTCTATAATTCTTAAGAACCTCAGGTTCCTTCAATTTATCCAGGTCCCATCTCCTTATTTTCCTGCCTTTTTGTAGTTTCTTCAGTTTCAGCCTACAGTTCATAACCAACAAGTTACGGTCAGAGTCTATATCTGCCCCTGGGTATGTTTTACACTGTAAAACCTGGTTCCGAAATCTATGTCTTACCATTATAAAATCTATTTGGTATCTCCCGGTGTCTCCTGGTCTCTTCCACGTATACAACCTTCTTTTGTGATTCTTGAACCAGGTGTTCGTTATAACTAAATTATGTTCTGTGCAAAATTCTACCAGGCGGCTTCCTCTTTCATTCCTTTTGCCCAGACCATATTCACCTACTATCTTCCCTTCCCATCCTTGTCCTACTACCGAATTCCAGTCTCCCATAACAATTAAGTTTTCCTCTCCCTTTATTGTCTGAATAATTTCTTTTAGCTCCTCATATATTTCTTCGATTTCCTCATCATCGGCAGAGCTAGTTGGCATATAAACCTGTACTACTGTTGTCGGTGTTGGCTTCGTATCTATCTTGACAATGATAATGCGATCACTGTGCTGGTCATAGTAGTTTACCCGCATTCCTATTTTCTTATTCATTATCAATCCTACTCCTGTGATACCCCCAATTGATTTTGTATTTACAATCCTGTACTCACCTGACCAGAAATCCTGTTCATCCTGCCACCGAACTTCACTAATCCCCACTATATCTAACTTCAACCTATGCATTTCCCTTTTTAAATTGTCTAATTTTTCCTACTCGATTAAGGGATCTAACATCCCACGCTCCGACCCGTAGAATGCCAGTATTGTCTTTCCTGATGATCACATCCTCCTGAGTAGTCCTCGCCCGGAGATCCGAATGGGGGACTATTTTACCTCCGGAATATTTTACCCGAGAGGATGCCATCATCATATGTTCATACAGTAGAGCTGCATGTCCTCGGGAAAGGTAACGGCTGTAGTTTCCCCTTGCTTTCAGCCGTTCGCAGTAGCTGTGTGGCAAAGCCATATTAGCTGATGTTACAAGGCCAGCTCAGTCAATCATCCAGACTGTTGCCCCTGTAACTACTGAAAAGGCTGCTGCCCCTCTTCAGGAACCAAACGTTTGTCTAGCCTCTCCACAGATACCCCTCCGCTGTGGTTGCACTGTTTAATATAAGATTTTTGTGTTTAACAGTGGTTTGATCGTTTAATAAATTATTTGCGTCACTAGTTTCATGATTACATATTTCAATTTCTTCTAGAATGTTCATTTCGTATCCTTCTGCATTATTTGTAAATTTACGAGTGCATTTTCTATAGAGCTTAATATATGGTTTCCTGCTGCTCGTACAAAGTGGATGGGTTTTTCTCGCGCGAACTGTTAAATTACGTCTAGATGGGCCTTAATAATATTTATTACATTAATTATAACAGATTTTGTATATAACAGGATTAGGAATTTTTTCGTGTTTGTAATTCTAAAAAAAAAAAAAAAAAAAAAAAAAAAAAAAAAAAAAAAAAAAAAAAAATTCCTTTTATTTGTGATTTTCCTTAGATATGTTGTTCTGATATATACTAATTTTTCCTTGAGGTATGTTGTTGTTATGGTCTTCATTCCGGAGACTGGTTTGATGCAGCTCTCCACAACACCCTATCCTGAGCAAGCCTTTTCATCTCCTCATAAGAACGACAACCCACATCCACTTGAATCTGTTTACTATAGGCGTCTCTTGGCTTTGAGGTATATCTCTTTATAATGTGATTTCCGTGATTTTTATTGTATGGATTTAGTATGACTTTGGCGTCGTATACATTTATTTGTTCAATGTATTGAAGTATAACTTGCTCTTTTTGTTCGGCCGTGACATGTAGTGGTAGGCTGACAAGTCTGTTTATCATTGAATGGAAAAATGCTGGTGTGTGTGATCGGAGATAACATCAATAGACATGGAAATGTTGCTTGACAATCTGTACATTTGTACATTTTGTATGGACAGGTCCAGACAGTTTTTGTTATTGTATTCTAGTTCTACAGTAGAGTGTTGAGGAGATTATTAATATTATATTCTAGGTCGATTAATGTGCTGTTGAATGTTTCGGTAACAGTGTATGCATCGGTGCTGTAATACAGTTTTTTAAACAAGACTGGCATTCAAGTGAATCTTCCGATAGGAACTGGTGCCTCACAATAACTCCGGCTATGCTTTACAAAAATGTTCAAATGTTTGTATAGCTTATGGGACTCAACTACGGGGTCATCAGTCCCTAAACTTTGAATCTACTTACGAAGTAGCTAACACTAAGGACGCCACAAATATCCATGCCCGAGGGGGGATTCGCACCCCTGACCGTAGTGGCCGTGCAGACCGTGACTGTAGCGCCTCAGTCGCCTCGGCCACCGCGGCCGGCTATGCTTTACAGTGCTGTTCACAACATTATTACTCGACTACAGCTATTGTTGAGGAATGATGGTGAACATATTGAGCATTTCCTGTAAAGAACATCATCTTTGGCTTGTCTTAATTTGTTGCGCTAATTATAGCTTTTTTCATCTTTCGGACATTTTTGAACTTTTTTTTGTCTAAAAAAACCTCGTGTTATTCCAAACATGCGTGTAAATTTTTACCTCTGTATCTACATAATTCTGTGATTTATTATGTTTTCAAATTTATACTGACTTTTTGATTACCCGGTAGTCTCTATATCCATCTATGAGCGTACGAGTGTCATCCCCATATCGATAATAACAGATGATTGATGATTACAGGGGCAACAGTCTGGATGATTGACTGAGCTGACCTTGTAACATCAGCTAATGTGGCTTTGCCACACAGCTACTGCGAACGGCTGAAAGCAAGGGGAAACTACAGCCGTTACTTTTCCCGAGGACATGCAGCTCTATTGTATGGAAATATGATGATGGCATCCTCTCGGGTAAAATATTGCGGAGGTAAAATAGTCCCTCATTCGGATCTCCGGGCGGGGACTACTCAGGAGGATGTGATCATCAGGAAAGACAATACTGGCATTCTACGGGTCGGAGCGTGGAATGTTAGATCCCTTAATCGAGTAGGAAAAATTAGACAATTTAAAAAGGGAAATGCATAGGTTGAAGTTAGATGTAGAGAGGATTAGTGAAGTTCGGTGGCAGGATGAACAGGATTTCTGGTCAGGTGAGCACAGGATTATAAATACAAAATCAGTTGGGGGTATCACAGCAGTAGGACTGATAATGAATAAGAAAATAAGAATGCGGGTAAAGTACTATGAGCAGCACAGTGATCGCATTATCATTGTCAAGATAGATACGAAGCCAACACCGACAACAGTAGTACAGGTTTATATGCCAACTAGCTCTGTCGTTGATGAGGAGTTCGAAGAAATATATGACAAGCTAAAGGAAATTATTCAGACAGTTAAGGGAGAGGAAAACTTAATTGTCATGGGAGACTGGAATTCGGTAGCAGGAAAAGGAAGAGAAGGAAAAATAGTAGGTGTATATGGACTGGGCAGGAGTAATGAAAGAGGAAGTCGCCTGGTAGAATTTTGCACGGAACATGATTTAATCGTAACAAACACGTGGTTTAAAAATCACAAAAGAAGGTTGTATACGTGGAAGAGATCAGGAGACACCGGAAGGTATCAAATAGATTTTATAATGGTAAGACATAGATTCCGGAACCAGGTTTTAAACTGTAAAACATACCCTGGGGCAGATATAGACTCTGACCATAACTTATTAGTCATGAACTGTAGGCTGAAGCTGAAAAATCTGCAGAAAGGTAGAAAAATAAGGAGATGGGACTTAAATAAATTGAAGGAAAGTGAAGTTCTGGAGAATCTCAGAGGGAGATTTAGGCAACAATTGACACAAACATGGGGAAATAAAACAGTAGAGGAGGAATGGGTAGCATTGAGAGATGAAATAGTGAAGGCAGCAGAGGACAAAATCGGTAGAAAGGCAAGACCTACAAAAAATCCTTGGATATCACAGGAAATACTAAATTTAATTGATGAAAGGAGAAAATATAGAAATTCTATAAATTTAACAGGCAAAACGGAGCACAGACCACTAAAAAATGAGATTGACAGGAAGTGCAAAATGGCTAAGCAGGAGCGGCTAGAAGCCAAATGCAAATCTGTAGAAGAATGTATAACAAGGGGAAAAGTAGATACTGCCTACAGAAAAATAAAAGAGAGATTTGGGGACCATAAAAACAACTCTACGAGTATCAAGAACTCAGATGGGAAACCAGTTCTGAGCAGAGAAGGGAAAGAGTACATAGAGCAGCTCTACAAAGGAAATGAACTTAGAGACGATGTTGTAGGAAGGGAAGAGGAAGTAGATCAAGATGAAATAGGAGATACTATACTTAGAGATGAATTTGACAGAGCCTTGAAAGACCTAGATGGGAACAAGGCCCCAGGAGTGGATGACATACCCTCAGAGCTACTAAAGTCTCTGGGGGAGCCAGCCAGACAAGACTGTTTGAACTGTTGTGTAGGATGTATGAGACAGGCGAAATTCCCTCAGACTTTAAGAAAAATGTAATAAGCACCATGCCAAAGAAATCAGGCGCAGACAGGTGTGAAAATTACAGAACCATCAGTTTGATAAGTCATGGTTGCAAAATTTCAACACGAATTATTTACAGGAGAATGGAAAAGCTGGTAGAAGCTGACCTCGGGGAAGATCAGTTTGGATTCAGGAGGAACATAGGAACCCGGGAGGCAATACTCACTTTACGTCTTATCTTAGAAGATAGATTAAGGAAAGGCAAACCTACATTTTTAGCTTTTATAGATTTGGAGAAAGCGTTTGACAATGTTGACTGGAATACATTCATTCAAATTCTGAAGTCAGTAGGGGTAAAATATAGGGAAAGGGGAGTTATTTACAACTTGTACAAAAGCCAGACCGCAGTTATTGGACTCGAAGGGCATGAAAGGGAAGCATCAGTTGGGAAGGGAGTAAGACAGGATTGTAGCCTTTCTCGGATGTTATTCAATTTGTACATTTGTGAAAGAAAACAAGGAAAAATTTGGAATAGGGATTAAAATTCAGGGGGAAGAAATAAAAACATTGCGTTTTGCTGATGACATTGTAATTCTGTCAGAGACACCAAAGGACCTGGAAGAGCAGTTGAATGGAATGGACAGTGTATTGAAGAGAGCGTATAAAATGAACATTAACAAGAGCAAAACAAAAATAATGGAATGCGGTCTTAGAAAATCAGGCGATGCTGAAGGAATTAGATTAGGTAACGAAACAATGAAGGTGGTAGATGAGTTTTGTTACTTGGGTAGAAAAATAACATGCTATGGTCGCAGTACAGAGGATATAAAATGCAGAATGGCAATGGGAAGAAAAGCATTTTTGAAAAAGAGAAATTTGCTAACATCGAATATTAATTTAAGTGTAAGGAAATCTTTTCGGAAGGCATTTGTGTGGAGTGTTGCCTAGTACGGGAGTGAAACATGGCTGATAAGCAGTGCGGACAGGAAGAGAATAGAGGCTTTTGAAATGTGATGCTACAGAAGAATGCTGAAGATTAGGTGGGTAGATCGCATAACTAATGAAGAGGTACTGAAGAGAATTGGTGAGAAAAGGAATTTTTGTCATACCCTGACTAAAAGAAGGGATCGCTTGGTAGGACACATTCTTAGACATCGGGGAATCGTAAATTTAGCATTAGAGGGAAGTGTGTGGGGTAAAAATCGCAGAAGGAGACCAAGAGACGCGTATAGTAAGCAGATTCAAGTGGATGTGGGTTGCCGTTCTTATGAGTAGATGAAAAGGCTTTCTCAGGACAGAGTAGGGTGGAGAGCTGCATTAAACCAGTCTCCGGACTGAAGACCATAACAACAATCATACCTGACAACTGTTTCAAACTGTTTACTATTAATTTAGACATTTTACAATAGAGTATTAATGAAATTTTTTAAATTATTTTTCTTCATTTACCTTGAAGTAATATTTTGAATGTCTTGTTGTTTGTACCCTTAGACATTACGCAACAATACGTATTTTATCAATGTGTTGCAGTCTAATGCTCCCTTGTTTTCTCGAAGTAATGGTAGCCAAGTTACCCGAAATGAATTTTGAATAGTCCTGCAGTGTTCTTTATAATCTTTGGTCAAATGGTTGGGCTGAGAGTAACAGATAATGATGATGATGCCACGTGGCATCAATGGGCTGGAAAGGGTTAATAGACGTAGAAACGTGTGAGGATGGTGGAAGCGAAAAGCGAAACGTATCGTACGAACTGATGTTCCTTGAAAGAGAATTATAAATTAACAACGAAATGTAAGAATGTATTGTCTCGCGGCCCATCGAACACCGAATTAGCGCATGCCCATTCTCGAACGGAGAGATTTACGGTTCTTTCTTCCCGCGCGCTATTCGAGAATGGCAGGTAAATAGTATAACGTGATTCGATGACCCCTCTGCGAGGCACTTAAATGTGATCTGCAGAGTATCTCATGTAGAAGTAGATGCAGATGTAGATGGCGAAGTCGCGCGGCACCGGTGACGTCACAGCCGTGAGCTAGTGTACGAGGTATGTCCAGAAAGTAAGTTCCGTTTGGTTAAATAAAACAAACGTGTACAGATACAGAAAAATATTTATTGTACAAAAATCTACAACTGTGAAACAACATAGGCGCCGAAATTTTGTAGGCACTTGTCATAGCGTGCACAAGTTTCTGTATGCCTTCTTTATAGAAGATTGCCGCCTGTGTATTCCGCCATGTGGTAGTATGTTCTTTCAGCTCGTCATAATCGTTGAAATGTTGACCACCAAGGATAGATATTCAGGTGTAAGAAGAGGTGAAAGTGGCTAGGAGCGAGGCCCGGGCTGTACGGATGAAATTCCCGTAAGAGTTGTTTGGTCACATTCGCCACATGAGGTCGGGCACTATCGTAGAAACAAACACCACCTTTTGTTGGAAATCCTCTTCTTACACCTAAAATTCGTCCTGTCTACACTTCAACGATGACGAGATGAAAGAACATGCTACCACATGGCTGAATACACAGGCGGCAACCTTCTATGAAGAAGGCATACAGAAACTTGTGCCACGCTATGACAAGTGCCTAAAAAATTTCGGCAGCTACGTAGAAAAGTAGTTTAACAGTTGTAGATTTTTGTACAATAAATATTTTTTCTGTATCTGTACACGTTTGTTTTATATAACCAAGCGTAACTTGTTTTCTGGAAGTACCTCGCATATTAGCTCGTACTAGCAGCCACTAGGCAGTGTCCGAAGAGTGCTTGGCCGAAAGATCGTGGAGTTTTAACCACTTCATGCGGACGGAAACCCGAGAACTTTTTATTCGACAACGAAGTGTATTTGCCGGATGAGTTAACTGCTGTCAAATTCACGAAAGTCTTCCTCTGCAAGTTACAGCTGAATTATTAATGAGAGCCCGATACCAGAGTAGAGATAAAATTTTGCCCGCTTTGTAATTACGAGAATGTAATAATTATTCTGTCTCGTTATTTCTGCCACGCGCCGCGCCTCACAACAGAGGAGCATCGCGAAATATTTTGCAGCTCGGCGCTGGCGATAAGCGGCAGTTTTTTGCGCGCTTTTTTGCGGCTTTGCCGCTAGTCCCGGGGCAGCCATCATCCCCTGGAAAAATACAGCCGCCAAACCCGCCCCTCCCCTATCCCTCCCCTACCAACCCCAAATCCGCCGAAATCAAATTTCGCCGGCCGCAGAACTGTAGCCGCTCTGCCGGCACTGTTCCTGATGACGCTTTTTTTCGGCCTGCGGCATCGAACGAGACTCGCGAACCGCTCGTCATTTGAGCGCCCTGTTACGCTTCCCATAGGTGCAAATGAAATCATACCCAAAGGAGTTGCTCTTTTCATTGTGATGCAGTATTTACGGACTTCATTGGAAGTTTTTGCTCTCTGGTGCAAATGTTTCGATTTGGACTAGCGCGAGAAAACTGTCGAGTATTACGTTACCAGTGATCAACTCCAGCGGGTTTAGTGGTACGGTAACATACACAGAGAAACTGAGAGTCAAAATTAACGGCGCATTTGTTCATAAAGTTAAAGAGAAGCGATATAACAGCGTAAATTGTTATACAGGGTGTTACAAAAAGTTACGGCCAAACTTTCAGGAAACATTACTCACACACAAAGAAAGAAAATATGTTATGTGGACATGTGTCCGCAAACGCTTAATTTTCATGTTAGAGCTCATTTTATTACTTCTCTTCAAATCACATTAATCATGGAATGGAAACACACAGCAACAGAACGTACCAGCGTGAGTTCAAACACTTTGTTACAGGAAATGTTGAAAATGTCCTATGTTAGCGAGGATACATGCCTCCACCATCCGTTGCATGGAATCCCTGATGCGCTGATGCAGCTCTGGAGAATGGCGTATTGTATCACAGGCGTCCACAATACCAGCACGAAGAGTCTCTACATTTGGTACAGGGGTTGCGTAGACAAGAGTTTTCAAATGCCCCCATAAATGAAAGTCAAGAGGGTTGAGGTCAGGAGAACGTGGAGACCATGGAATTGGTCCGCCTCTACCAATCCATCGGTCACCGAATCTGTTGTTGAGAAGCGTGCGAACACGTCGACTGAAATGTGCAGGAGCTCCATCGTGCATGAACCACATGCTGTGTCGTACTTGTAAAGGCACATGTACTAGCAGCACAGGTAGAGTATCTCGTATGAAATCATGATAACGTGCTCCAGTGAGCGTAGGTGGAAGAACATCAGGCCCAATCAAGAAATCACCAACAATTACCAACATTACCTTCCTTCAATTGGGCCAACTGCCGGTGAATCGAGGAAGTACATTGCATACTAACGAAACAGTTGGGTATTTTGACAATTGTCTGCACGAATTATTTCAATTTACATTCACACTGAAATACTAAAATGAGCTCTAACATGGAAATTAAGCGTTTCCGGACACATGTCCACTTAACATATTTTCTTTCTTTGTGTGTGAGGAATGCTTCCTGAAAGTTTGGCCGTACGTTTTTGTAACACCCTGTATACTGTGGAACTCTTCATTGCTGTCGTACGCAGCATGATGCAACATCCAAACGTTAGCCGTATGATGTAATTATTGACCCATGGAGGAGAAGTAATGTAACAGTTGAAATATTACGTAAATGTGCAGTGAGGGTTCTCCTGATACAGAAATTTTAGTATTATTGCCATGTCCGAAAGAACAGACACCATATAAGTAATTGTAACAACAAACAGGCGACTGACAATTTCAGTGCGGACAAATTCTGTCGCTAGATCTCTTGCGGTAATCCCGTTTGTGCTGCAAGCAAGGGAAACCAATGGGCAGTGGGCTACAAGTTGAGAATTTGGCTTAGAAGGGAAACTTGTGTGGATAGTCTAACTGGTTATAATGACCCCTGGCCCTAAGCGGTCCAGCACAAATTTTTAACTCTGTCGTTGAATTTATTTAAGTCTGCCGAAAGGGTAGAAACGTGTCAATATTTCGATTTCGTAGATTACGTTTAGTTGAATCCAGAGTCGGCTGCTTCTTCAGATGAATGGGAGGTCACTTCTTCAGTGCCGGATTTCCGAAGCGGGGTCGAAACTTGATTGTGGTACCCCTCACCCCCCCCCCCCCGCCTCTGCTAGTGACGACGGGGAGAAACGACCCGTCTGCCTCCCACCCCACCCCCAACATAGATCCGGCGGTACTGATTTCTTTTACTGGATTTTGCAAATTACCTTACCAAATAATTAAATCCATTTTGCCACATATTCGCCAACTGAATTTTTAACTCTTAGTCCAAAAGAGCCAGCACTCTTACCTCTTGCGCTTTATAGGAAAGTTTTACATTTTTCATACCCTTTCGACCTATGCGCACCACTTTCGACCGTTGACGTTATAGGGTTCGTTCATACGTCGACCGATACTAACAGCCTGGAGAGAGAAGCTACAAATGTTTTAAATAATGACATCCCATGCTGATGTTCTGCACATATAAATACAAAATAACCTGCGCTGATGTTGTGGTCAATTCTGCCGTCAGTAGTGTACGCCATGTCAAAACAAAAAATGTTTGCTGCTGGGCAGAGTCGAAACCTTAACCCTTTTAATAGGAATCCACAATGGAGGAGCGTCCAAGGTGTTTATCGGTTTCGCTAAAAGGCTGCTCTACCAAACCTCTTTCCAAACAGTTCTATATTTGTTACAACGAAGAGTATAAATGTCACTTACCCTTAAGATCGCAAAAACGTCCAAAGCTTCCGTATCTGTTAAAAAGAAGAATGTGTTTTTAAAAAATTGCTTGGAGTTAGGCTCACACCGACTACCTCCAAAGAGTAATGCCGCTAACCAAAAATGTTCAATTGTTTGTATAGCTTATGGTACTTAACTACGGGGTCATCAGTCCCTAAGCTTACAAACTAATGAACTAGCTAAGACTAAGGACGGCACAAATATCCATGCCCGAGGGGGGATTCGAACCCCCGACCGTAGTGGCCGTGCAGACCGTGACTGGAGCGCCTCAGTCTCCTCGGCCACCGCGGCCGGCGCCGCTAACCATACGGCTATTTTTGCTAGATGGAGACGAATTATTTCATTACTATTCATAATCGAATATTCTGAAGACTTTTACAGTTGATTCGTCTTTAATTTATAGTTACAAAATATTTTACCAAATATGACGTATTTTTGATAAATCTTCAATACGCCAAAAACAAATACCTAGATAGCGCTGACGTGCTTCCAGAAGGACGAGAACGGCAGCTTACTTTTTTATTCTTTTCTGTAAGATATCGTGTATAGTGTCATATTTTATTTCTTTAAAATGCCAGCTCCCATTGCAGATCAGTTTTAGCTTGTATTGTCAATTGCAAAGTGGTTAGATACAGCCGCAATGTTGAGGTTCATATAGATGATACTGAAGACTTCCTCGTAGTTGGGTTTATATATATTTTTTTAAACTTTCTTCCATTTTTGAGACTTTTAAATGTATATATTTCATCTTAAATGTTGGTTTAATAATAATGATTAATGTGATTAAAATTATAAAACATTCTTTTTGACGTCATTCCAGGAAAGAAGGGTAGTATTGCAAAACTAATGGCGGGATTGGGGAAAAAATCACTTATAACGACCTTGTGCTGTCATATGAAGGTAATTAATATCTGCTGAGAAAATATTAAAGAAAAAAAACGCGCTATCTGGGTTAAGATGGAATGTTGCCTTCATGGAGGATTTGCCCATGCGCAAGGCGAGAAGCGCAGTAGCTCAATGTCTTGCTTCAGGACCATTCGTGCGTAACCGCCATAACTCGGGTAGCCAAGAGCTGGCGTCTCTACCAGCTCCAACCCCAATGTTAAAAGCGTCGTATTCACTAGCCCTTCTCTGCCGCTGGAGCGCCCATATGCTGCCGCCAAGGGGTTCAGAAGAAAAATTTGAACTGCAGCCGCGCATGCGCATTGCAACGCTGCGACCACTGCTGCCTATATTAGGTGGCCGTGCTACCACTCGTATATCTGCTGTCTCCACAACGTAAAACGTTTCTCATTTGATAAAAATACTTTGAATATGCATATAAAATGATCTGATGGAATAACGAAACGAAGAATGATAGTTTACAAACACTTTTCACGTTTATTATATACTTTTTTTCCTACGACGAACTTTTTTCGGGGGTTCGTTGAACCAGTGAACACATAGGACGAGTCGCCACTGGTTGAATCGTTTCGGAATTTATCGTGAACGAACATATATTTATATACACATATACTAATCCTGTCCTCTAATGCTTGTATCAGCTCCTGATGTACTTTCAGTTCCAATGATATCTAAATGCAACTGAGCATACAGCAAAAATTTCTCGCAGACACTATTACACGTCCACGTAATAAGTTAATCAGTTACTCCATTTAATGTTATTGGAAGCTTATTATTCAGCGCAAACTTTCGAGGTTGCTGTTGACCTCATCGTAATTTTGTCCCGCTATGTTTTTGAGAAATGTCATTTGGCCTGTAATCTTATTTTATTCTTTCCTTTTACGAGGGTTGGGACTCAGATAGTGGCAGCTATTTATCACAATCGATACAAAAATTACACGCTTGCACCTGTTACAGTCCTTCACAGCAGTCACCAGCGTTGTGTAGAACCCATTGCCTGCGATGTGGAAGGCGCAATATACCGCTTGCAGAGCCTGTTCTGTTGATGGTGTGAATGGAGTGGTCTACTGCCCGTCGAATCTCTGGAACAGTTCTGAAGCGAATGCCATGAAGCGGCTCCTTCATCTTCGGAATCAAATCATAGTCACAAGTACTACGTCCGGGTGTCATGGCGGATGGTGCAGTGCTTGCGCTGTATGCGCCCTCGCATTGTCGAGCAAAATGATGGGTAGATTGCGCAGAATGTGTTGCCGCTTCTTTCGCAAAGCTGGTCGCAGAGGATGCACTTCTTCTTCAGAGATTCTAGGATGATCTGCCCGATGCATGTCTGCCATGGTTTGCCGACCTTCATTTAAGACTTTTACCCAACGTACCACTGTTACGTATGGCAATGCCGCCAGGGCGGAAAAGCCGTGCGCACTGAGGCGCCATACTGCGGTGCGCGCGGCCGTTCGCCTTGGAGGTTCGAGTCCTCCCTCGCGCATGGGTGTGTGTGCTGTCCTTAGGTTTGCTTAACTTAGTTTAGGTAGTTTGTAGCCTAGGGCTAATAACCAAGCAGTTAAGTCCGATAGCTTTACAAACATTTGAATTTTACGGCAATGCCGATTTCTCGCAGCCTCTTGAAGACCTTTATGACACTGGCACATTCAATCTTCATCCAAATCTGTTGTTTCTATTTCGGGAACATAGTGACACCGTTACGTTTGACGGCTCGCTGACAAGTGACTGTTTCCTTCTATTGTGCGCAAGGCTGGGACGTGGGACGGGCGAGATAAGGTAGGTATGTCAACAACGTGTGCAAAAAATTGTTCAAATGTTTGTACAGCTTATGTGACTTAACTACGGGGTCATCAGTCCTTAAAGTTACAAACTACTTATGAACTACCTTATACTATGGACGGCACAAATATCCATACCCGAGGGGGGATTCTAACCCCCGACCGTAGTGACCGTGCAGACCGTGACTGGAGCGCCTCAGTCCCCTCGGCCACCGCGGCCGGCACAACGTGTGCCATCAGCGACAATACTGGATTATATTACATAATGTCTCCACTGCAATGTTGCCACTAAGTTCCAAGCCTATATACATATATTGAATGGCTTGCACCGCAAATATTGTGCAAACTGTAAGTGCGACTGGTGTGTGGTTTTCGCAGAAAGGATTTGTAGTCATGGACTCGTATTATTAGCCAATAAACAGATTGTAAAAATACTCAGAAAGTGTATTTTTTATGCAAACATACAATTTTTCAAATGGAACAATGGTTGTTTCTATTATTCACAGGAAGTTTTGACATCAGCTATATACAAAGAATTTTGAATGACCTTTTTATCATGTTTAGTTTCGCAACTACAACCATTCAAATTTTTGGGGTGGAGTCTACAACAGCGTAGCTCACTGGCTAGTGGTTATGAGACAGTGGGCCGTGTCCGAAGGGGCTAGCCACTCGGCCAGTCAGCTACCTATCGCAGCCTCCGCCCCCGAAACTATGAACGGTTGTATCTGCCAAACTAAACGTGATAAAAATGTTATTCAATATTCTTGGTACACAGCTAGTGCCAAAAATTCCAGTGCATGATAGAAACAACCATTGTTACATTTTAAATGCTGTATGTTTACATAAAAATATACTTTCTAAGTAATATATCAAATTGTTGGCTAAAAATACGATCCCATGACTACCAATCCATTCTGTGAAAACCGCACATCAATCGCACTTTCCGTTTCCGCAATATTTGCGGCGCAAGTGTTAGGTCATTCACCCTGTACAGTGTGTCCCACTCCACTCTTTCACCCCAGATATCTCTGAAACTACAAGAGATATTGAAAAACGACTTCCACTGTCATGAACGTACGGTTAGGGCTTTTGAAAGTAGATACTATGAGACAGTCTAAAATGTTGTATTATTTTCAACGCAAATTATGTTTATTTTTAATGATTACCCCATATTAATTTTTAAGCAATCAATAACATGAAAAATCACACAAAGAACGGCTTTGGTCACATCGCGATGCGTCAATTACATCCGGAATAACTGCGAAGCCAATTTGACGTTTGAAATACACGAGGCGCGCTGCTAGCGGGTATCCGAGGCTCAAGCGAGACTTCCGGTTGAGTCTCGGACATGGACTGGCAGCGCGCCTCGTGTATTTCAAACGTCAAATTGGCTTCGCAGTTATTCCGGATGTAATTGACGCATCGCGATGTGACCAAAGCCGCTCTTTTTGTGATTTTTTTATGCTAGTGATTGCTTGAGAAACAGTATGAGGTATTCATTTAAAAAAACGTTCATAGGCCCCAACCCTGAAAGTCGTTTTTTCAAAATCTTTTGTAGTTCGGGAGATATCTGGGGTGCAAGAGTTGAATAATGGGACACTATATATGAGTTTCTAAATCATACCGACAAATTTCGCGGGCTGCTGGAGGATGGATTGAGGAACAAAATAAGGTAGGGAACCCGTGTCCAAACGTTACTTGTTCCAGCATGGCAACAAGGAAAGTTATTAACGACACGTTATTCCGACGTGGAATCCTTTTGTGGCAGATGACGTAGGCGCAATATTTTGTTGTGACTTTCGTTCAAATGTTCAAATGTTTGTAAAGCTTATGGGACTTAACTACGGGGTCATCAGTCCCTAAACTTACAAACTACTTATGAACTACTTACGAACTAGGACGGCACAAATATCCATGCCCGAGGGGGGATTCGAACCCCCGACCGTAGTCCGTGCAGACCGTGACTGAAGCGCCTCAGTCTCCTCGGCCACCGCGGCCGGCATGACTTTCGTCTTTGTACTAAAATTTTGTCCACCGAAGTTAACAACCAAACCCTTCGGCTGCAATTTTACAAATTTGTGGACTTGATACGTTAAGTAAACACCGCATAAGCGTATACTAGACTTTATGAAAACAGTTGTTACAACAGATTAACAACAGGTACAAATCTATTATCATTATCGTTCGTCGTAATCATTATCGTTCACTGTAAGTATCGCAGCTCGTTTAGACCATGTACTTGCTTTATAACCAACAAAAATATTTTCACAGCAGCAATTCCGATGTTTTTGCAAACCTCAGATGACTGTTTTATTTCAGACTGGAACTGTATTATTGGCAGTTGTGAGAGATTTCATTGCCGCATTTATACGAAATATACTACCAGGCTCGTCAGTTCGCAGCTTCGATAAAGTCTGACGGAACTTGATGCAGATTCGTATTCAGTAGTCAATCTTTATTTAAGACGTGGAATTGTAAATTTGTAAAACTCTCGAGTGGGTGCGGCATACCAGCTGTCAGTTGATGCCCCAAATAACATGGCGGACGTCAATTCAGTGTCCTTCAGACATAGGTGACCTACCGCCACTCTATGAATATCAAGCTTTCTGGCAGCAACGCACAGTTTCTCTCACCACCGCTGGTCACAGCGCACTGCCGAAAGACTGTGGTCGAAAGTTAAGGTCTGTGAGTGTGAGTGTGTGTTCTATGTGCTGTGAGTTGCAACCTACCCTCATTAGATGTATATAATTGAAAATCAATTCCCGCATGTATGATTTAACCTTACCTGAGACTGGTCTGACAGAATTGGCTTGGTTAAACTTTCTCATGTTTATAATTGTCATTTGTATGGAGCAAGAAAATGTGGAAAACGTCGCAAAAATTTGAAATTTCTGTATAAAACAGACCGTTTTTATTCCATACTTATATACTGAAAGTCACACTAGGTAAATTAGCTTTTCGATTTAGACCTCCCCTAAGGTAAAGCAGTCAACAATCCGAAGATTGGTTTGAACACCACACTGCTTTACTAGGCATGGTCCTGTTTGGAGGTGGTATGCCATTGCCTTCCTCCGACCTGACTTACCCCGCCAGTTATAGGGGGACCTACAGTTTAACGTGGGTTCCGAACCACGTTGCTACTCAGTATTTTTCACATGAGCAATACTGCCAGAGGTAAAAGAAATGGAAAGTGGCAGATAAAAATCCCAGGACGAGGCGGGGATCGAACCCGCGTCCTCAGGATTTGTAGTCTGGCATTCTACCACTGTGCAACCGAGGCCCACAGACCTCCCCTTCCCCCAGAAAATTGGCTTGACTAATGAGAACCAAATATATAAACCTAGTAAAAAGGAACAAAATAAGTGTAGCTAAAATTTGGATCTGTCAGACAGTTAAATGCGTGAGAGACACAATAAAAGAGGAAAGAAGATAATGATAAATTCTATCCATCGGGTTACTTCACTGAGAGGGTTGGATTTAGAATAGTAATCAGAATGCTTAATGTACTGCTGTAAGTATGTTATTACTTCAGTATAACAACCTTGGCGTAAGCAATATTCGACTCCTGTTTGATCGAGCGAGGTGGCGCAGTGGTAGAACACTGGACTCGCATTCGCAAGGAAGGAGGTTCAAATCCATCTCCGACCATCCATATTTAGATTTTCGTGATGTACCTAAATCACTCCAGGCAAATGGGATGGATCCTTTAGAAAGGGTATGGCAGATTTCCCTCCCCATCCTTATCCAAAATCCGAACGTGAGCTCCGTCTCTAATGACCACGCTGTCGACAGGGCGTTAAACGCTAAACTTCCTTCCTCCCCTCCATCCAATTTGAGCTGAAAGTATGACACCACCCTTCTGACAGTGTATAGCTGACCGAGCAGGTAAAGCAAGGGTTCCCAAACGACAGGTCCGCTGTTTGAATGTTGTGTTCCTGCCTTTTGCTTTTGTTTTATCTAGTTTTTCTGTCCCTGTGCTTCCACAAAACTACTTGGACAAAAGACCAACAATGGACTATATAATTAGGAGTAACTTATATGTGCACCACTCTTCCCCAAGGCTAGCATTCAACAGATTACAATTTTATCTCCTTTTTGTATTCATTGTATACTACTCACCCTCCAGCACCTACACTATTGGCCATTAAAATTGCTACACCACGAAAAATTGCATATGATAAACGGATATTCATCGGGCAAATATGTTATACTAGAACTGACATGTGATTACATTTTCACACAATTTGGGTGCATAGATACTCAGAAATCAGTACCCAGAACAACCACCTTTGGCCGTAATATCGGCCTTTATACGCCTGGGCATTGAGTCCAACAGAGCTTGGATGGCGTGTACAGTTACAGATGCCCATGGAGCTTCAACACGATACCACAGTTCATCCAGAGTAGTGACTGGCGTATTGTGATAAACCAGTTGCTCGGCCACCATTGACCAGACGTTTTCAATTGGTGACAGATCTGGAGTATGTGCTGGCCAAGGCAGCCATCGAACATTTTCTGTATCCAGGAAGGCCCGTACAGGACCTGCAACATTTGGTCCTGCACTGTCCTGCTGAAATGTAGGGTTTCGCAGGGATCGAATGAAGGGTAGAGCTATAGGTGCCGGCCGCGGTGGCTGAGGGGACTGAGGCGTTCCAGTCACGGTCTGCACGGCCACTACGGTCGGGGTTTCTAATCCCCCCCTTGGGCATGGATTTTTGTGCCGTCCTTAGTATTAGCTAGTTCAGAAGTAGTTTGTAAGTTTAGGGATTGATGACCCCATAGTTGAGCTCCCCGCATCCCCACCCCCCCACCAAAAAGAAAAGAAAAAAAAGCTACGGATCGTAACACATCTCAGACCTAACGGCAATTGTTCAAAGTGCCGTCGATGCGAAGAAACGGTGACTGAGAGATGTAAGCAATGTCACCCCATACCATCACGCCGGGTGATATGGCAATATGTCAATGACGCGCTTCCAATGTGCGTTCACCGCGATGTCGCAAAACATGAATGCGTCCACCATGATGCTGTAAACAGAACCTCGATTCTTCCGAAAAATGACGTTTTGCCATTCGTGCACCCAGGGTCGTCGTTGTGTACACCATCGCAGGCACTCCTCTCTTTGATGCAGTGTCAAGTGTAACCGCAGTTATGGTCTCCGAGATGGTAGTCTATGCTGCTGCAAACGTCATCGAACTGTTCGTGCAGAAGGTTGTCGTGCAAACGTCTCCATCTGTTAACTCATGGATCAAGACGTGGCTGCACGACCCATTAAAGTCATGCGGATAAGATGCCTGTCATATTAACTGCTGTTGATAGAAGGCCTTAGCGAGATCATAAGAAAAATATCCTGTGAAAGGAATTAGGATGCGTTTAACGCCTTCGTCTGGTGGTTGTTCACGCAGGATAAATTGGCCGGTAGATGCGCAAACAGCTAGGCAAGCGTGGGGAGAGCGGTAGTGGTCGGAGTAGCGGCCGAGCAGTGAGCGAGCGCTGGAGGGAAGTGCCCAGCTCACTGGCCGGCAGGCGGAAGTGGACTGACGCGGCCTCCCCTTCCGAATGAAGGAATGGACTCGCCGAGCACTTTGGACGAAAACTCATCCCTGCCCATCGTCCACCTATCCCGCTCGGACACTACCGAATGAATATGGAGCACTCCCTAGGACGTTTTTCCTTGTATATGCGGTGAACTATGGTCAGTTTGTAACCATTTATTTCGACAGTGTATTCAAGGTTGTTGGCGTTTTTACTAACAAAAGGTTCGGAGAGGGGAATCTCATAAATTGTGCTTATCGTAGATTTAAAACAACCTCATTTTGTATTGCCATGGATGGCATGATGAAGCAACTATGAGTTCCTTGTGGTCGGTTTCCTACATATCTGTAAAGTAACTTTGTTGTCAAATAACTGTAGCTGTAGGTCCAGAAACTTCAAGACACTTGCGTAATGGGTAGTTTTTATTCTCCCCACACAATGACCAAACGAATACAAATACCTTACCCCAGGAGTCTATAAACAACAATATTCTAAGTGCTCAATCGAATATATAGGACAGACCGGTCGGAACTTTCAGCTATGTTTTTCAGAGCATCGTCTTACAAAAATGGGCCAGCTCAAATATTATATATATAATATATAATGAACAAACTTTTCCATTTTGCGGAACACACACACACAGATCATCGAACATCGGCAGAAGTTAAATGTACTAGAAGAGTATGAAATAGTGAAGAGCACATACTTTGGTCAGGCACACCTCTTAAATGATATTTTGGCAATCAAAGGTCGAAGTTTTTTTAGATATCAATAAGTCTGTTCAATTAAAATATTTTATATAATTTTATTTATAAGTACCTTCACAAAGATATCTGAACGAACAGATACCGCATATACAGGGTGTTCTGTTTGTCTTGACCATCTAAAATACCTCTGGTAGAAAAACGACTTTCAGCGGATTCAATATGACGCATACGCTCAAAAATATAAATATTGTGACATTCTAACACGAAAGGATATGTATTTTTAACATACGCTTATGTGTTTTAAATGCACACGTTATATTATTTCATCAGCAATCTATAGCATGACAAATCATATAAAAATTGCGATGATTGCGTCACGATACGCCAGTTACATCCTAAGATATCGAGAAGCGAAGTTGACGCTTGAAATGCGCGGCTAGCGCACGTCCTGAGATTCAGATGAGAACCGCATGCATCCCTTTGCAATATCTCAAGATGTAATTGTCCTGCTATAGATTGCTGACGAAATAATATAGGGTAACCATTTAAAAACACATAAGTTTGGGTAAGAAAAAATACACATTTTTCCGTTGTCGAATGTTTCGAAATATTTATATTCATAAGCTCCTACCTTACATTGACAATGATGAAGGGCGTTTTAGAATTCCTGTTGTTGTTCCAGAGATATTTTTGGTGGTATATTTAAATGGGAGATATCCTGTACATAACTATGGATATCTAGTCCACTGAATAATCTTCATGGCATTAAAGTTTTTATTCAAACAACTGAAGGCAGTCTGTCCTTGTGTCCCCTACACTGGCGTCCTCTGTCGATGATTACCCACAGACTTCACACATCGGCGGAGTAGCACATTACACCCGCCCACTGCCCTTGATTGTTATCTGCAAACATTAGCTTATCTAGCGTTTATAGGTAATTTATTACCTCTCCTTCTATTCAGTGTTATTGATATATCGAGACAAAATATGTCTCTTGAATTTCATTTATTATTTGAGATTTATATCACTTTTCCTGACTGGATTTTTCCCACATGCTTATTGCTCGTGTGCTATTTCGCTATTGGACAGCCTCGGGAACATTGATATTTGTAACATAGGGGAACATGAGGCAGAACTGAAGTTCGTGTCGTGGAGGAAAATGTGATTAAGGCAATGGCAATTACCGCAAGGCCACAGTGGCTGAGTGGTAAAAGTAGTTGCTTAGTAAACTGGAGGTCCCGTGTTCGAAACCAGACTGGACCGTGAAATTTAATTCAGTAGCTCTACCTCTATTCATTGTTATTAGGGTATTTCATTCTGGAATAGGATGTTATTTTCGTACATTTTAATTTTCCTTAAAAAATGTTCAAATGTTGTTACGCTTATGGGACTCGACTGCGGGGTCATCAGTGTCTGAACTTACAAACTACTTATAAACCAACACACAGTAAAGACGACAGAAACATCCCTGCCTGAGGGAGGATTCGAACCGCTGACGGGGAACGACCTCACGCATCGGACCGTAGCGCCACAATGCGCTCGGCTAATTTTTCTTGATGCGTCGTTCACGCTCTTCCTATGTAGGTTGGTGCTAACAAAATATATTCGCATTCAGAAGAGAAAGCTGGTGAAAGATATTTCGAAAATAAAACTCATTGCAACAAGTAACGTCTTCGTTTTGCCGCGGTGGAGCGGCCGAGCGCATGGAAGCGCTATGCTAAGATGCGCGAGGCCGTTCCCCATCAGGGGTTCGAATATCCCCTTGGGCATGGATGTCTATGCCGTCTTTAATATAAGCTAGTTCATAAGTAGTTTGTAAGTTTAGGGACTGACGACCCCGCAGTTAAGTCCCATGAGGTTTACAAACATGCACATTTGTTTTAATGATTTCAACCACAACTCATAAATTATTTCTGTTACACACTCTCCATTAAATAATAATAATACAAAACGTGTTGCCCTTCTCTGTACTTTCTCCATTGGTTTCACATTAATGTTCACATGCTTATATGTGCACTTGTCAGTGGTTTTCATGACTGTTTTACTCACCATTTTGGCTACAAGTATATACATCGTTGCTGCCATGTTTATGATGTCATGGTTCGAAGCTAACAGTCAGAATAGCGTCCTTCAATTATGCCAAATACACTACTGTTAAACACGTTTCCTTACTACCAATCCTCTAGCTTAGTCCTTAATATCTCTCCAACACCTTCTTTCCCTACATTTACTAGTAGACTACAATCTTATAGAAATTCTATATATTTTTGTAGTTGTCTAACCATGAGTAGTTTCCTTTCATTTCCCCATTATTAGGTATTTCCATTATGTTTGTCATTATGCCTGATAATATACTTACTACACTTTTGACATTTTTCGTATAATACCCTATACTTGGAGTAGTCATATGTTGTCTTTTGTATTGGAACGCGCACCTACCGTCTTCATTCATTGCAATTGTACTATCTGATATCATTACTTAAACTAATCCTATGTTGATTTTTGTATTGCATATCTATATTACTTGCTTTAGCCTTAATCTGCTCCACGGATGTGCACACTTCAGAATTTCGAAATTAAATAATAAACCGTAAATGTCTTTTTTACATATGTAAACGTGATATCTGATTTTGTCTTAGTTTCCTACGGGTACCGACACACCCTTGCTGCTGGTAAAACTTCATTCATGTTACCCGCATTTTCATTTCCCCGCTAGAGAAGTTTCCACTCTTCCCTCACAGCGGCGATCAAAAGTCGTGGCTTCGCTTCGCCAGATTGCCTTCACGCACAGCGTGCAGTGGAGTGCCGACCGCGGCTGCCAAGTGCGCCCTTTGTACTCGCCGCTGCCGCTGCCGCCAGCAGCCGTGTAATTGCGTCAAAACTGGCCGCGCGGTCCGGTGAGGGGCCCTCCAGTCGCCGGTGCGAGAGAGACAGTGATAAAGAACGAGAGAGAGTAGAGAGAGAGAGAGAGAGAGAGAGAGAGAGAGAGAGAGAGAGAGACAGAAGCAGTCTCTGGCGATCTCCAAAGCTCAGCCCGCCCGCTGCAATACCTGCGCTATCCCCTCTAACTTTGGCCAGTCTTGCGTGCACGCTGATCCGCGTCCGCCGGACGTCCATGCGGGAGGGTGATGGAGGGGAGAGGGTGGGAAGGGGTGGGTCCACCCGCACTGCGCCGGAAATGAAGCGGCTGCGGCGCCGGGAGCCCACTCTCCCCCTGTGGACGCTCCCTGCTATCTCCTGCTTTCGCTGCAGCCACCTGCCCGCCAACAGAGCTTCGACTATTGTTTACACTTTTAGCGGTCGCGGATCGAGATCACTTGAGCAGAGAGAAATCCGTGTCGGCTGCAGTGGTATGAGTGCAAAGCACTGCTTCTCATTAAATATGAGGCTGCATATAAATGTCAACTACCTTTACTTTAAAGTAGTTTAAAGTTTTAAAGGACTAAAGCAGAAACAGGAGTAGGAGCAACAATAGCATCTGGAAGTCACGAAGAAAAAGAAATTTGACCTCTCCTAGTTATAGCTGAAAAAACAATTAATAAAGTAATAATCCTCATCTCAAAAGAATCAAATATAAAACAATAATATTAAACACAATTTCAATTACCAAAATTTAATATTCAAGAGATATAAATTAAAATAGAAACATCACCAATACGATTAGATAAAGTGTTTAATATACCAGCATTATAAGACCTTACATTATGACAATAAATAACTAAATAATAAGATACTAAACCCAATCCATTCCAACCACATAAAATTCTAATAAAATTTGGAGTGATAATTAAAAGACCTATTGAAAAAATGAATATTAAAACAACTAAGATAAAACGATTAATATTCTTTTCATTATCCATGTAATCATTTCTATAATAGAGAAGTAAAGAAGAAATATACATAACGAAAAACGTAAAAATTGAAGACATACAATCAAAAATAAAAGTAATTACCACCATAGAACTATTTAAACTAAATGTCTCCCACTCAACAAATAATCTATAATCAATTATTAAATTATAATTACCCAAAACAAAAATAGAGTTCTAATTAAAAATAAAACAAAAAATCTTAATGAACAAATAGAAAAGAAATACATGACTTAAGATGAGATAATTCATATAATTGATTCCACTAAACAACATTTTAAATTAAAATACGTAAGTTTTAAAAATAAAAATATTCACCCTTTAAACACATTGAATTAAGAGGAAAACAATGTAAAAGTAAAAGATGATATACATGAATAGAACCCAAAAAACAAGTATAAACACCAGAATACTATAAACCAAGTTAGAATCAAAATATACATACAAGATAAAAAAAAAATAATAGTAAGATCATATAAGAAGATCAAGAAATAATTTCATTTAATAAGCTAAACTCACCTAAAAGATTTAAAGATGGAGGAGAAGCCATATTTGAAGATCTTAAAAGTAATCAGCAAATAGACATTCTTGGTATCAAATTAATTATACCCTTATAAATTAATAATCTTAGTCTACCTAAACGCTCATAAATAATATTTGACAAACAAAATAAACCAGAAGAAATTATACCATGACCAATCATTAATTAGACAAAACCTATGCATGTCCATCAATTTATAGTTATCAAACCACAAATTAATAATGTCATATGACCAACAGAAGAATAAGCAATTACAAACTTCAAATCAACCTTACAAAAACAAACAAATCTGATAATACACCCAAACAAGGAACAACCCTTATTAAACGAAAAATAACATAACCACCAAACTTTAACAAAATACCTGCCAAAATGATTCCATCATAAATAGGAGCTTAAACATGAGCCTTAGGAAATCGAAGATGAAACAAAGAGCTTGGCATAAATAAAAATAGCATAAAACAAAAAATAAAAAGAATCAAAATCAAATAATAAAGGAGAATAAAGAGTATTAAATACATCATTAATCCTAAATAAATCTAATAATAAAAGTAATCTAGAAAACTGAAGTATAAAAAATGAAATAAATACCAGCCTGCAAATGCTCAGGTTGATAACCTCAACCTAAAATCAGTAACAAAGTACGAATTAATGTAGATTCAAAGAAAATATAAAAATAAGATAAATTTAAACTGAAAAAGAACAAAATAACATAATTAATAATAACAAAATATTAATAATTGAAATATTAGAATGATAAGAAAAATTAATTGACCTTATTGCAGTAATTATTAAACAGCAAACCAAAAAACATAATAAAGTTGATATAAAAGACTAGAAACCAACACCATTATAATAACAAATCATTCTTAAATCAGAATAATAATATATCAAAACAATAAAAACGAAACTTAATAAATACATTAAAGAATGAATTAATCATCAATAATTAGTTAATAAACAGATAGGGGTCAAAAACAATTATGTATAAATACCTTAACATAGACAAAAAAAGAAAAATCATTACCATGGGAGCGAATTATTGAATCTAAAATAGAAAGACCCAACGCACCTTCATAAATAGAAAAAACAAAACTAAAACATGAAAAAATTTTGATTATCAAACTTAACAAAAAAAAATATCATTCAGTATAAATATTCTAATCTCAATAGAACTACCAGTAAGTGTTTACAGTTTGAACAAAAATGTTAACTCAAGGAAAATAAATTGATAAACAAGTAAGCAAGCGAAATATAGACATTAGTTTTACTAGTTTAAAAAATCATTGGTCTTGTAAACCAAAATTAAGAAAATACTTTTAAAATTTCAAGGGCAGTAAAATATTTCCATTTGATCCCCAAAATCAATACTTTTCTAAACTAACCCTTGAAATGATAAAAACAATAATTATAAGATATTTATATCACCTTCATAAAATAAACTACACTATATTAATCATAATAACCATTATTATTCAAACCCTATTTGTTAGAATAATAACAGGAACATTAACAGAAAGATTCTGGTGGATTCTTCAATTAATATTTCTTGGTGGTATAATAGTACTATCCATTTACATAACAAGAACTGCATCAAATTAAATATTTAAATTAAATTCAACACAATAATTTACATCTTGTATATAATAATTATCTTTTCGATTATTTTATACAATATTGATAAAATAACATTCACAGAAAGAATTAAATACACAGAAATCATAAACTTAAAATTCTCAATTAATTTTAAGGAAATATCAACTTCATTAATAGAACTATATAATAGTCCAACAATCATTATCACAATCACAGTAATAATCCATTGATTCATTGCATTAATAGCAGTAGTAAAAATTACCAACATCAATCCAGGACCTATACATAAAATAAATTAATAAACTAATGAATAAACCTATACAAATAAAAAATCCAGTAATTAAAATTATTAATAATTCATTAATTGATTTACCAGCACAAATAAACATTTCATTATGATGAAACCTTGGATCATTCTTAGGACTATGTTTATTAATTCTAATCATTACAGGATTATTTGTAACTATTCATTATACACCAAATATTGAAATAGCATTCTCAAGAGTCATTCACAATTGGCGAGATGTTAATAACGGATGAATAATCTGAACATTACATGCCAATGGAGCATCAATATTCTTTATCTGTACATAAACATGTAGGATGAATAAACTACTATTAATCACCACCTGCTAACACACAAAAGATCAGTAAGTTCTTCCTGTCTAAGAAGTTCTAAAACTCAAAGAGGAATTAAAGCTCATTTAATGAATAGGTTCTTGTGTACAAGAGCCTGGAGTCAAACTAATTTCATAAAGATTTTTCCCTCAAAAGATTCTGTTAGATAAATAAAAATTTCGTGAGGTACTGCAAGAGATTGTAAACTTGGTTATCCTTATTTTTAAACAACCAAACTATACGAACTCTTATAACTAGCAATCTCCATTAATGTTCCACCAAAGTCGTTTCACCTCCCAGAAAAATTTCGGGAAGTTCCTAACCATGGCAATAACTCCAACAAATCAATGTCAGTTCAATCTAAACTGTCTACACACTTCAGTAAGAATTCACACATTTTAATACAATTCCACAAATGTACACATTTAGTAATACAAAACTATAGATATAGCTTGATGAGACACTGACAACAACATTTTCAAGGAATTTTATCCGATAACTTATTAAGAAGAGAAAGTCAATTATCTTTCATGCATATGAATTCTTTGATCATGGCGCCACATGGCCGTCAATTCGTGATGGTTGATGGTCAACAATCACATCTTTGGTTCTGGCGTAGACGACTCTACTGACCGTGTTGTAACACTCCTGAAATGACATAAAGTAGGAGAAACGAATCAGAGCTTTAAATACACAATTTTTATAAATTAATAATACGATTACATGATATTTCATCAAACAAATTTGCTTCTGTCCATAGTAGATGGATTTTGATTCGATTGTATAGGGGATGAAAATACCAGCAGCTGTATTCTGTGCAGCCGGTTTCGGTGTTACACTAAACATCTAGAATTCAATAGTCGTCATTGTTAGTGTAATATGAACACAGCAAGAAATTTCTGGCTACTGGTTTTAATAACTACCCAATCCAAATGTGCTTTTAATAATAATCACACAACGGGAGCCTGAAGATGGTGTAGTTTAACACTGAAACCGGTCGCACAGAATTTAATAAACATTTTGAATACAGCTGCTGGTATTTTCATCCGTCTATATAATCAAACAAATATCAGAAGTTAACTCTTACCTCACAAACTGAGCTTATAAAGCGGCTTGTGATGAGGTGTAGGTCCTTGTACCACTACAAGGCATTAACCGATATCAATTGCCGCATGTTTGAAGCATCGTATCTTAACAAAGGCTGGATAGACAGTACTTTTTATTATTATTGCGGTCGTTATTATTAGGACACGGTTCGGCTGACGATAAAAATTGAAAAAAAAAGGGCTCGGAATATTTGAAAGATTCAGATAAAATAATACATTTTTTCCCTAGCATTACTGATACAGTGCTGTTCTTTGACATTACGTTAGATTAATTCATGTTCCATAGATCTTATATACGACATTTCATAATGATGTGGAACGTGTCAGTTTAGTAAATGGAGTCTATGCATGACAATACTTTAAGGATTTTTCCTTTTCTTTTCTTTTTTAATTTTCTTAATTTTTTTTTTTTTTACTTTTTAAAAATTTTATCTAAAAGTTCATCTAAAGCGTAGAAGGAGTTGCCATTCAGAAATTCCTTTAATTTCTTTTTAAGTACCAGTCGGCCATCTGTTAGACTTTTGATGATACTTGGTAAGTGACTGAAGACTTTTGTGGCAGCATAATTCACCCCTTTCTGTGTCAAAGTCAGATTCAACCTTGAATAGTGAATATCACCCTTTCTCCCAGTGTTGTAGCTATGAACACTCCTTTTACTTTTGAATTTGGTCATGAACGAATGCTTCCGAAGGGAACTCTTCCTTGTGTTTATAAACGATTTAGGAGACAAACTAAACACCTCTCTTAGACTGTTCGCGGATGATGCTGTCGATTATCGGTTGCTGAATCCTGGTAGCCTGCTCGTCCGTGTAATATAACAAAATGTCAAAATTCTAGGTATTCCGCCTAGTTGAGCCACGGCAGATGCCGAGTTCCCGTGAAGATCAAATGGAGTGACCTCCTCAGCGCTAAACTGATGGTGCTAGACCCGTAGCAGGCAGACAGACACAAACACCCATTGCAAAGCTTCTGCTTGCGGACTAGGCAGATAACGAGCGGATCGCGGAATACAGCTATCGGCCCAGTCGGTAGGAGATGCCCCAAACCCCATTTGAAGACAGCCGCGGATTCAAGGCTGACCGCCCGTACCTCGCCCCTGAGTAGTGGTCAGTGTCCCTTATGCCGTCTTCTCACGGGGCGTCGAAACGCACGTGGAGGAGGATGTGGTGCCGTTGAGGTGTTGAATGGAATGATGGATCCAGCATGTTAGACTTTTGCTTCCCAGAGTGGGACGTGGCTAATGATAAGCGACCTGGTTTTCACGGGACAGGCAGAAATTTTGATACGCCATATGGCAAACGGAACTCCGTATTTCGTGCCTTCTTCCGTTTTTAAAGCGACAGAAAATTGAAGAACTTTTTAAAGCGCAATATTTTTGGTATGATTTGTTACGATAAATTACCGGAAACTATATATTCATAGCTTTAAAGGATATCGTAGTTAACTTTAGTCAGTGTTATAATTTGTATGCCGTGAAAGAATATCGGTCTTATGCTACGGGTCAATGCCATTCTATCAAAGGAGCGTCTTTATGATACTTTGTCACAGATAAATAAGATAGTACAACATGTTTTACGTGGATAGTATATCATAAATATAGCACACCCTTCCTGTAGGAGAAATAGGGTAGTTGGTAGCGCATTGAATTGCGGAGCTGATGTTGTGAGAAACTCGGGTTTCCTTGATGTTTCTGGTTCTTTCTTATTAATTTATGTGTAATATCCGATATCAGTTGTTATTTCTTTTTAAGATTACGTATTAGCATGTTGGTTAGCGTTATGAGCTAAGGAGAAAAACATATGTAAATAACAGTTTTGCATCTACACTCTCGAAGATATTTTCTACCGATTTGGTTTAATTGCCGTTTATGTAATTTATTTGTTAATTTAATATAATTGTAATAACCATTATTCGACGTTCTTTACTACAAACATGAACGAACTCTGCCCACGAGAGAACATATTGAGTATTTCGTGCAAGGTCACATATACCAATAAATTTCGAGACAATACCATACGTCATTCGGTTTTCGGCTTGGTATTTGAATTCTGTTCCAGTTCAGTACAGTGCTGGAACAGTTCAGTTTCACAGTGCAGAGAGAGTGTGGTTATGGGAGCAGATGAAGTAAAGGAGAAAAAGTGTTGACGTACAATTACAAAAATTGCAAAAATTATCAAAACAAACATTGTCGAACTGGGGCGTCGTCCCGCGTGTATGAACAAGTATACTATATCAGGCAGAACTTATTATCTTCAAAGAAATGCCAAATTAAACATTTGGATATGCAGAATATGTACAGTACATCGTAAAAATAGCAATATAAGAGAGCAAGACAAGTGGAGCTGGCGCAGATGAAGGATATCACCGTTTACAGTTTTTTTAATGATATTTTGCCAAAAGTGATTTAGTCGTACATTTTGTTATCATTATCAAACGATTTGAGTTAATGTACCGTCTTTGTGTTTCTTGAAGAAAAAATTACAATTTCTGGAAGAGTATTGCATGCAACGTGCAAGCATAAGAAAGTTAATGTATTCAGTTGTTTTTTCGGCGTTCGCTAACAGATACCGTGTAATTTTACGCACATCCATCTTTGTAAGGACAATGACCTATGGGCCAGCCCGCAACGGGAGAGCGCTGCGGTCGCAAGTCAGAATGAGCAGCACGTTCCGTGGGATGTGGCAGGTCGTTTCAGAGCGTGCTGTAGCTACACTAGGTAGACAGCACGTCTGGCCTGCGCCATGTTGTGACAACACGTCCCATGTGAGGACGGCTTTATGCTCACAGCTAAGTTTAGGCAGCACGTTTGATAGTGGAATAAATGAAATGGAGTTTCTATAGGAACCGAATATAATACAATAAAACTATTCTAATACACACATTCCCCCTATCAGCGGTGAAAGGACAGGCAATAAGAAGACAGAACAGCTAAGAAATGAAATACCGGTAGATAGAATGATATACAATTAAGTACAAAACGTGATAGTAGAGAGAGGACAGACACAGGAAGTCAGTAAAATTACCAACACCTATTGAAAATACCATGAAAATTGAGTAAGTACATAAGAAACAAATCTGTCACGGCGGGATACGAATCACTGAGCCTGCGATTGTAAGATCAGAATGTTACCACCGGAGGTACCCTGACAATTGCTACAATTATTTTATTTATCTGTACTTACATGTACTGGAGATATTTCAAAGTCGATTTTCTCGAGAATTTTTACGATTTGTGGCGAATGAATTTGGCTGATTTTTATTTGAGTTCTGAACTTCATGTATCATGATTATCAAAAACTTCTAAAATCCGATACCCTTTCGGTCTCCTTGTTAATTTTACTCCATGAACAGCGAAAAAGTAGTAAGCGTGAAACTTCATTTCTTTCAGCATTCTGATGTCCTTGTCTGCAAGAAAACGTATTATAAAGCTTTGAAATGGTGTTTAACGTTTGCTGCTGCAAGTCGCTAAGTACTGTCATTCTCATACAATGTATGAATTAAGTCTCGTCGCACGATGAGTCAGTTTGTCCGACTCCTATTGTTTATGACGTCATATCTCCTGAATCATGTGCCGTTTGCAGTTCTTACTCACACAGTAATTGCTGCGTCACGGTAAGCAATATGTGTACAAAATTTGGTTAAAATCGGTCCTGTCGTTTAGGAGGAAATGCGCAGCATTGTAGTGTGATACAGTAGCTTTTCATTATTTCATTGTTTATGAAGTGTTGTACGTGAGTCTTACACTAACGATGATCGTCCGTTTGGTTTGGAGGTCATGTGTGTAAAATTTCATAAAGATTGGAACAAAACTGTAGATTTGTATGGAATACAAACACACAAACAGACGGACACTTTGCATTATACATAAGCATTTATGTTTCACGTGGTCTTAGCTTTAGGAACATGCTCACAGACTGATTGTCGCCATGTTTGCTGAACCATATCTCGGCAAGCAACTTCTCAGCCCTCCCTCCATCTATGATTGTGTGAACAATAACATCCTTTTAAGTAAATTGGAATTCTATGGTGTCAGGGCAATTGCTGCAAAATGGTTCAAATCGTACCTCGCTAACAACCAACAAAGGGTGTCAGTACACAGTACCAGTCAATTAAGCCATCAGTCAATTTCAGATTGGGAAGCAATTACATGTGGTTTCCCAAAAGGATCCTTTAATGACCTCTCAGCAGTTACACTGCCAGAAGCAGAGTTCGTTTTGTTTCCAGATGATACAAGTATAGAAATAAATAAGATGTCGAGCATAGTTCTAGAGAGGTCTGCGAATTATATTTTCATGAACTTTAATAGATGTTTTAAGGCCAACTCATTGACATTAAACTTTGAAAAGAGTCACTACATGGAGTTCAGAACATGTACGAGATTTCCATCCAGCATATAACGTAAGAAGAAGAGCAGACAGAAAAGATTCTCCTTCTCTTCTTTTTTTCTTGAGCCACGTTCCCGCACATGCGGGTTCGGCTTCGTTAAATCCGGATTTGGCTTGTGTTAATATTTATAGGGTGGCCGGATGCCCTTCCTCTCCCCAGAAGGTAGAAGACGTTGACAGTATTAAGTTCTTGGGATGATAAATTCAGTTGGGAGGAGCACACCACAGAACCACAGAGAAGACTTAAGAAATCTGTATTTGCAGTACGAGTGGCATCAGACATAGGAGTAACTCTTCGAGTCAAGTCAAGTGTTCACAGTCCAAAAGCGTGCAATATATATTATTTGTGGAGTAAATTCACGGACATCCTGTAGAAACCCTCTTAAATGAACTGGGTATATTAACTACTGCCTCTCAGTATATTTATTTTTCACTGAAATTTTTAATAAATAACATATCCATTTTCCCAACAAACACCTCACTTCATAAATTCGATACATCCTATAGAATATTTTACTTGACTCATTTTATTTATTACAGTTAATAAAATACGTATTTTTACAGGTCTTTCTGATATTACAATTCAGCAGCATGACAAATTAGTTTTTATTTTTGTTTTGTTACACGTATATTGTCAAAATGCATATGAATGTTAATTTGTCTAGTAACATCATATTTTAATGTAACATAATACTTTTACAGGAGTTTTCCACATAATGCCTTTACAAAATAATTTATTATTGTAGTATATTTTAACAAGACTTCACAAGAAAATGAAAGTAATATATATATATATATATATATATATATATATATATATATATATATATATATATATATATATATATACCGCTATGAAGTGCTAGCTGTAATGAATATTATTGAATTAAAATTCCAATGAAGAAGTCAGAGCTAAGATCGCAATTCATTTAAATGTCTTTTGTTTAACTGATTACCGGTTTCAGTGACCAAATCATCGTCTTGAGATCAGTGTAGTATATTTATAGAAGAGATACATTTGTAATCAACCAACGTTGTAAAAAATATAAAATAAAAGTATTGTACAATGAACTCAAGTGGTCATTCAAAACCAGTAATCAGTCAAATTAGAGACATTTAAATAAGTTACGATCTTATTCTGCAATGTCAGGTAATTGTGAATATCATTCAATCTTTGTGTTATCAGCGAACACACTCGGTGCAAATATGGCTCTTTGTTCATCTTAAATACGTTTCTTACCCATTTTGGAACATACTTTTTACCGCCGACACATTACGAATAACAGCCTGCACAGCTGCAATGATTGGGTCTTCGAATCCTCCCTCGATCATGGATATTTGTGTCAACTGAGTATAAGGTAGTTCATAAGTAGTTTGTCAGTTTAGTGACTGATGACCCCGCAGTTAAGTCCTTTAAGCTTCACAAACATTTGAACATTTTAAACATTACGAATACTTAACTTCACACAAAATATAAATACGTACTATCCGTATCGCAACATAGGCTTCCAAGAAATTGTAACCACCATACCCCGTGTAATGCACAGTTAAGAAGTATCGGATTTCCTTCATCACAAGTGTGTGTTGCGAGGGTTAACAATGATCATCATCACAATATGTCAAAATTTATATGTTTATTAAGTGCTGTCTGCAACTATCTTCTGTTGATAATACCCAGGATATCTACTGGTGCCATGGTTACAGCTGTTGATTTTCACCCACAAGATCCTGGGTTCGAATATTAGTGAAGTTGTAACTTTTTTGTCCCTTCGGTCTGAAAGTATGTGTGGTTCATATCGTTACTCAAACATCATTTGCCGATGTGGAGTTAAATTAGACTTGCACCAAACGATCGGACATTCCAGACTGGATCTCATGTTCATTAGAGCCATGCCATGATTCATTTCTTTTTACTGATTCGCGACCGAAACAGCGGGAACAGCTACTCGTTCATAAAAATGCATAACATCTCGTCCACTGCATAAAATCGCAAAATACTCAGGACGCGTGACTGCATGCAGAAAATGTGATCAGGCTCATTAAATTTCATAAGTTTCTGTGATAAAATACAAAAAAGGCTCTACCGAATACTGTGTAACGATCGATGAGTAAATATGGAAGAATGGAATAACTCGTGCCTCTTGTCAAGTTAGTGATTCAGTTGTTATGCTTTTCATATACATGACTAAAAATTTGTATTCTACATATTGTGTCTTGCCATCTCCTAATGGCCCTGATAACATGTTCGTTATTTAACTGTCCCTGTATGACGTTGCATAAGCTAATATGGAAATTCTCTTTGCTGAATTAATGGACAAAGTAATGATTATTAATTTTTGCTAATCGTTGTGATGTTTGTGTATCTTTTAGTATCAACTCCAACAATCAACATACAAGCATGCTGCTTCACAACTATAAATTTATGCAACAATTACTGACGGCCCCTTTCGGTCAAGCCGGCCACGGTGGCCGAGGGGACTGAGGCGCTCCAGTCACGGTCTGCACGGCCACTACAGTCGGGTATTCGAATTTCCCCTCGGGCATGGATATTTGTGCCGTCCTTAGTATTAGTTAGTTCATAAGTAGTTCGTAAGTTTAGGGACTGATGAACTTGTAGTTAAGTCCCATCAGCTATACAAACATTTGGAAATCCTTTCGGTCAACTAAGACGATTGGTTGTGTGTCATCTTGAAGGTGTTAAGCTTTAATCGAATAATGTCTGTCGTTTCAAGATATTTTTGTATATCTGCTATCAATGTTTTCTTTAAACGTGTATATGATGCTAAATTTAAACTGATATTTGCCTCATACTTGCTGATATTAATTGATCGACAGGAATTCGACATCAGTTATAATTATGTCCTCTAACTCATAATAACTTCATACCTCTGTCAGTTTTAGTTATGTCATCTTAGACATTTAAGAGGTACGTTGTTGTATGGGGAGATAAAATTGGCTCCAAGGCCAATGATAACAGCTGTGAGTTATTCTTCTGAAATGAGATAAAACAAACAGATATCTCAATATTTAAGTACTTTAAAATTGTAAATTTTAGGGTCATTTGCACTTCAGTTACTTTTTGTGAATCTTCGATGTGTTTCTGTAGAGCCTCTAGGGGACTATGATATATATCTAAACCAGTAGAGGAATAAAGTTGTGTTTCTACAGGTGACGAAATGCATTACATCAAGTATCAATCTACTGTCGAGAAAATGTTGCCACTACTAAGAGATACTTTAAATATTGCGTATTGGTTGTATAAAATAGCAGAAATTGAAGAATAAATTGTGTGCTCAGACAGTTATGGGAAAGATTGTATTTTCCCGTCTTTGACAGATATCACGGATGCCGAAAACTTTGAAAATGTCCCATGCCATGAGCATTTTCAGATTTATTAAGCAGTACACGTATTTTCAGAACTTTTGTTTGCATATCATTAACTTCATTGTAGTTTGGTGTTGTTTCATTATATTCCTACAAGTTTGTGTGGACAAATTTATCACATGGAGCTTTACTTACGTCGAAAGTGACTTTATTATTATTTGGATATAATGACAATCTCTCTTACAAAGTATTCTCACCACCATTGTAAAAGATCCGCTGATATATTTGATCTTCTGGATAATGTGTCTCATTACCACCTCATCACACACTTTGATCCCCCATTATGCAGGCCCCTACAATACGCGCTAATGCAACACGGCATCTGTGTACAGTGTACTATGCAACCCCGGGCCCTAACGTGCTCTTTCACACTGTCTATGCAGTGTACGCTTTCTCGTCCATCTCCGATGCTGCCATAAATCAATCATGTCACAGCGTCTGCTCCAGACAAGAAATCCAGTTTGTGCACCATACATCACCGCGCGGACGCTGAAAGCGACATGTTTGCACTGTCCTCACATCCAGAGGTCTTTGCAAGTCTAATATTACGTGCTCGATTCATGTGTGCTGACGTCGCAAAGCTCAGTAGAACGAGACAGTACGTGGCAAACGTGCTGTCGTCATCATCGGCGAACATCTGACGAAGATCAAAGCTCGTTTTCCTTTCCATCTTCTTTATTTTAATTTTATTATTTTTTATTTTTCGTTTATATATTTACTAGCAGTAAACCCGGCGTTGCCCAGGTGTATATTTACCCTACACTCTCGTAGTCCACATCCCCTTCTCTCCTCTCTCTGCATCCATCTCTTTCTCAACCATCTCTCCGTCCGTTTCTCGGCAAAGTTTTATGCAAGGTACCCTCTGTCATATACCATACTTTCCCTCTCTCGGCAAAGTTTTCTGCAAGGTCCCCTCTGCCATATACCATACAATCATTTATGTACCCAGTGATATTCCTCTTGGTTTAAAGGTCACGTGAGAAAAAATTCATAACGATTGGAGCAAAACTATGCATTTTGTAAAATTCCGTAAGGTAAGTACCCTCCACCGTGCACCGAACGAATATTTTACAGACAGTGACATTCCTCTTATTTTTAAGGTAGTGTGTACAAAATTTCATCAATATCGGAACAAAACTATAGATTTCTATACAATAGAAACGCAGGGACAGATTGAAAAACGCACTTTCTTGTTCTCAAATATTCCAGTTTTATTTCATACAACCCTTGTTCTGAGAATAACGGAAAATAAATAAACATATAAAAAGATCTTTGAAATCGGTCGAGCCGTTCTCATTTTATGGCGCGACCAAGGTATTTAGCGATCCATGTTTATGTTGCAAAGTACCCTCCCCATGCACCGTATTAAACTTAAGGGAGACGGTGACCTTCGTCTTGTTTTGAAAGTCAAGCGTGCGAAATTTCTCGAAGATCGGAATGAATATGTAGATTTCGTGAGTCTGTAGGAGAAGTATGCTCCGCCATGCACCTATCACGAAATACTTTCTTATCTGACATTTTCTACCTATAAACTACATCCCTGCCTAATTTCAGCTTCATAGGTGAAGTAGTTTTCCAAATTTCGTGTTTAGTCAGTGAGTTAGTGTCATCTCGCTTTGATATAGATAGAGATTAAGAAACAGATTGCATAATTTTGGATTAAAAGAATTAAAGGAGACTTGCAGATAAAAATAAATAGTAACATGCAAATCTGTAATGCTAACTTTATTTGATACAACGTCATGCCTGATGCGACGCTTTTGCTGCATATACAGCGAAACTGTTGTGGACGGTAGACTTCTTTTAGTTTCATAATTTTGTGGAGGGAGGGGGGGAGGGTCAGTTACAAAACGCTCCATGAACGTCTGAAATTACATGCAAACTTTGTTGCAGATACCTAACTGCTCCTATTTTCCAATAATTGACGCATAAATCTGGGTTTTCTCAAGCGGTGGCCTGTCATTATTTATGACGATTCTCCTGAGCTATGTGTCGCGCACTTTAGATTTTGTGTCAGGAACCTTCGTGTGCGTACGGTGAACGGTTCAACAAAGTTTCATTGCAATCGAATGAATGGTTTTAAATCAGTTCAGTCTTGTTTTCTGTTACAGAAAAGGTCAAATTTTTGTTTTCAGTTTGTTAACCCCGTTTGGATTCTTTAGGATCTCGTGTCCATAAAAATCAATTCTTCCTCTCCTCATTGTGTCCGATATTTCTTCGGTCGTTTGGTAGAGGGTTTCATTACTCATATGGATAAGCCGATTGTCATGGAATCTGGAAATAAATATTTTTCTTAATGTTTCGCTTTTTTTGATATCCGGCCTTTCAACTGGACATTGGTTGATGACGAACAGTGTTGCATTTGCATATAATTCTTATAAAGGCTAATTTTGGGATTCCGTGAGAGGGACTTCTTGTTACAAGTGTTTTCCTTGAGTGTGAAGGGCATTTCAATTTTAATTTTTCTACATTACGTTGATATTTTTCTCGACAGTATGCCACCTTTTCCATTCTCCAATATATTTACCTTGGCGATCTCTAATTTTCGTTCCGATACTCGAAGATGTTTTGGTGGGTTTTTATTTTGGTCTTCCCGGAGATTACGAGACGTACTTTATGCTTGTTTTCTTAGTTCCAGTTTTGCTTTTTGGATTCATCCCAGAAGTCTGCTAGAAGGACCACATCATATGCAAAGGCTAGGCAATTGACTCCGATGCATTTGTATTTTGTAAAAGATATTCATACTTTTTATTTGTATTTGAAATGATGTCGAAGTCTAATGTAAGTTACCGTCCGCCAGGCACCATACAGCGGCTTGGAGAGAGCAGTAAACTTCTCCATGAAAACACACCTAGATGTGCCGAGTTTCGTGGTTGATGAAATCTACAGATCGCTCAAATGGTGTGAAAGTGTATTTCAATGTACCCTCTGCAATGGGTTCCTATCCTCAGTTATGCGAGTTCATACGAAATTAAAAAGTTTTTGTGCTTTGTTGTAATCATTTTAGTATAAATAGTAACGGAGTAATGTATAGGTTTTTTTTTTTTTTTTTTTTTTTTTTTTTTTTTTTTTTTTTTTTTTTTTGTATTTCCATATACTATGAACAGGCAACAGTTATAATATGTACTGAGTAACTATAGGAATATGTCCCACATGAACCCTCCTTCCCAGCGACGAGCTTTCCAGCATTGCCCAAACAGAGCCTACATCGTCGTTGTTACATTTACCGCACATGGTCAGTCACTGATAAGTTGTTGTCTGTTTTCAGTATTGTATGCGTCAAAAAAAATTGCAAAGCTTACGGGACATTACTATGGAGTCATCAATCCCTAAACTTACAAACTACCTATGAACTAGGTTATACTAAATACAGAACAGAAATCCATGCCCGATGCGGGATTCACATCCCCGACGGGGAACGGCCTCTCGCATCGTAGCATAGCGCCTCAATGCCCTCGGCCGCTCCACCATGGCTTTACGCGTTCCTCCACTTGCGTAACCGCAATTATTTCAGGTTTTGCATATGACTAATGTGGATTTCGCAGTTTCAAGGCAAGTGACTCATTTTACATTTTCATAATATATGATAAAAATAACAGTCCAGTTCGCAAATTATTTTTGCAATATATTAATACAAGCGACCGGTTTCGATCTGAGTTCTAGATCATCTTCAGACCTCGCTACAGATGTTCAGGCGGTGAGCCTGAGCCTGAGCACTCGATGCTTCCGCGCCATGCGGTACCAGTGCTTCGTCCCAGCAGTTCAAATAATGTTCAGATGTTTGTAAATCTATGGGATTTAACGTATTTAGTTATTAATCCCTAGACTTATTCGAACCTTCGGCTGCGAGCAGCTGCGCGTTCGGCAACGAGGCGCTCGGCCAATCCACCGCGGCCTGCACGTTTCCTCGTCATGCGACAGAGACAGTGCTCGCTCTCACGTCTTCTTCTGTGCCTTGAAGTATACGTATTGAAACTTATCAAATGGAACACTGTTCATCTCTCTTTCGACGGTTAAGTATGAGCCGAAAAGGTTCGGATTTACCTTTGCCGTTTTTAATGCTCAAAGCAAAATATGTACTTTTTTTGTTTTTGTTTTGTGAAGTCGGATGGGAAAACACTGTGCTTAATATGACCGTAAACATTAAAGCATCGACAGTGCACCGTCTCTGCGAAAACAAACTTTCCACAACACACGAGAGGCTTGTTGAACGAAGAGAACTGGTTACTAATATAAAATCAGGTTGATCACAATCTGAAGAAGTCAGTTTTGTTTACACTGTTCACGTGGGCGCAATTTTTAAAAAAAATTGGAATCATACCTATATAAACCTGCATTATTTCTCTATAGGTATTTTATCTAAATTATGAGACTCTTTTCTCTGGTAAGATATTAGAGTTAATTATTGATGTTGTTGTCTCGCAGACATCTTAGCTGAACAGTACATCGGAAAGCGCAGTTTGAGCGAGCTACATTGCTGCCCTGATAACCCGAAAAATTTGAAGACGCTCCATGGTCAGTCAGTTTGTAAATAATTGTTTTGCAGAGTGTTCCGAGATAATATTTCCGTCTGCAGTAGCCCAGTTTGAGGCATCAAGCTTGTTTAAAAATACAATGCTTTAACGAGTGCAAGAAATTGTTGCGTAGTTAAAGGAGCAGTTGCGAAATACACGTCTTAACTTTATAGTGTACGTGATTGCCATCGATGACAGCATTGGCAATTGCGCCATAGCTCAACATGAAATTTTCGTAAGGAGCGTAGAAAATATCGCTCTGTTACCGAGAAACTGTCGGATGTTGTGTCTTTGAAAAATGCCACAAACAGAGAAGATATTTTACTGGCTGTGGACGAGGTTTTGAACAAGATACATTTGTTTCTGGAGCGTCTGTATAGTATTTCAGCAGATGGGGCCCCTGCAATGATACCTCAAGGCTTGGTTTTTGTAGGGCATCTAAAAATATAGTGAGCGTAGCTGGACGTTCCCCACTATTGGCAGTACATTGATATTTCAATCAAGAACATCTGTGTCCAAGGTTTCCCACAAGGTCAGATCCATCATGAATTCTGATTTGTTTTGGAAAGCAAGGCTTCAATCAGTCTAGAATTTAAAGGATTTTTTTAAGAATCTTGACTCAGTTCACAGACGTACACATTTTTATTGTACCGCACGATGACTGAGTTGCTCAAAATTTCTCTCTCCATATTTTTCGATATGAGACAAGAAGAAGCTCTGTTCACTGATGTGAAAGGTTCTCTACAGTCAGACTTGAATGATGATCAATACCTGACTGATCACTTAAATAAATCTTTGCAAGGTAAAAAGAGATTAATTTTCACTATATGTAACCATATTGAACGTTTCAAATTGCAGCTTTTGCTTTTCAGAAATCAGCTTCAGGAACGAAATTTTGACAAATTCTCCTCTCTAAAATCCTTGAATGTAAGTACTTATGACCACATCATTAACTACACAAAAGCTTTACAGTCATTGAGAAAAGAATTTGAAAATAGGTTTGAACAAATAAAACCTGCACTAAAGGTTTTTATGGTGCCTTTTTCGGCGAGCACAGATGGTGCTCCACCAGGTCTCCAAATTGTGCTTATAAAAATGCGTTCAGCGTGGTTACAAAATGCTCTCTTCAAACCTATAGGGCACAACTTATGTAGGCACCTAAAAATTATTCGTTTATATGAACTTAATAGTTTGTACAATTCCTTATTTTATCAATACGCCATAGTACAGCGTATTACTATTTCACATTTTGTCATTTTTAGAGAAAGCTTTATATACAGTGCACTTCTTGTCCCTTCAGTCATGTGATTGTACCGCAAATTTCATGTGATATTTGTAATTGTGTGTTACTCTTAACTCTTTCCTGTACAGATACCTGAAGATGGGCAATAATTGTTCGAAACCGGTTGTAAATGAATCTACAACCTTGCAACTTGTGGCTGTTCACTTTTCCAACCTAACTTAACACAGTTGCTGCAATGGACAAAACATTTATAAAACTACAGTGCCATTTAATTTCGACAGACCTTTGTTCTAGTACAATATTAATTGCGTTTCATTTTATACAGGCTGCGACCAACAAGAATTCCAGAGGATTCACGCCCTTGACCTGATATTGTTGCTATGTTCGGAATAACGTTCGTTTGTGTCCAATTAGGGAAATTATCGTTGTTATGGTCTTCAGTCCGGAGACTGATTTGATGCAGCTCTCCACACTACTCTATCCTGAGCAAGCCTTTTTATCTCCTCATAAGAACGGCAACCCACATCCATTTGAATCTGCTTACTATATGCGTCTCTTGGCCTCCCTCTGCAATTTTTATCACACACACTTCCCTCCAACGCTAAATTTACAATTCTTCGATGTCTGAGAATCTGTCCTACCAAGCGATCCCTTATTTTAGTTAAGGTATGCCAGAAATTCCTTTCCGCAACAATTCTGTTCAGTACCTCTTCATTAGTAACGCAATCTATCCACCTAATCTTCAGCATTCTTCTGTAGCACCACACTTCAAAAGCCTCTATTCTCTTCCTGTCCGCACTGTTTATCGTCCATATTTCAGTGCCATACAAGGCAACACTCCACACAAATGCCTTCAGAAAAGACGTCCTTACAGTTACATTTATATTTCATGTTAACATTTTTTTTTTTTCAAAAACGCTTCATTTTATGTCCACTGTACTGCGACCATCACATGTTATTTTACTGCCTAAGTAACGAAATTCATCTACCATCTTTATTTTTTCTTTACCTAATCTAATTTCATCAGGATCGCCCGATATTCTTAGACTGCACTCCATTACACTTGTTTTACTCTTGTTAATGTTTATTTTATACGCACCTTTCAACACACTGTGCCGCCTCTGTCGAAATAAGTGTTGACTTAAAAAGCTTGCTGCTGTTAATAGATGTAAATACGAAAATATACATTTATGATTCGTCTCCAACGTATTAATTTTCAACTTTACTTATATTGCTAAAAGAATATATTTTATGCTTAAATTTCATTTTACATGAAACAGGGATTCGCTCGACTTGTCTCTGGTGGCAGCGGCGCTTTGAATGACGGCAGGCGTAGGCAGCCAATTAGCCAACCAACTACAAATGGCTTTTCATTTTACGCTTTGTACAAAACATCTGAGTTGCGAATGACAGTCGTTTGTGTGTAACAACTGGTAAATGAGTGACGTGATCGATGAAAAATTATGCTTTGCACTTTTCGTCGCAGAAAGAATCGTTGGAGAAAATGTTAAAGAAAAGTTCAAATATTGGAATCTTTGTAAATGTAAGGCACTTAATTACTTTGGTCATCAGTCCTTAGGCTTACATACTACTGAACTTACGCTAATCACAACGCACACCCTAAACCATGTCCGCGGGGCGACTCGAACCTCCGACGGCGAGTATCGGTACATTCCGGAGCAAGGCACCTTAGAGCGCTCGGACATTCCACCACGGCTACAGAAAAGTACACCGAGAACCAGTAACTGCATGGTTGTGACCATATGTTGTAATTACGACGCTGTCGCTGAAAAGTATATTTTAACTGCCAATGAATAAAGGTGATTACTTAAAAAAATCAGTCAATTTCACATCGACAGTGAATACAATATGGTCTTCCTGTCTTCAGAACTTTCCTATAATGTTGTTCGTTGTCAGGTTCCATTTTGCACACGACACTCCCAGGCCTAGTGGGCGTAAACAACACTTGTAGTAATTACGGATACGAGACGCGAATAATACAGACTACTGCTGCCAGCTGCACTACAGGATGATACTTTGGATGCCCACCCAACTCAGAAACTGAGGATCTGACTGCTGTGTATCAGTAATATAGTGAAACGTGAAGAGAAGCACCCGGCTATGTTCCAGACCGCAATAAAGAGAAGCCAAGAATGCACTCGTGTATCGTTAAAACAAAACTTACTGCTTACAATTTTGATTGAGGGACACACATATGAAATATCATCAAAGTGAAAGCATATCGTGATTAAATTTAGAATTAAAACTGTTTCATTGGAACATAGGCGGATCCAAGAGGGTGGCAGCTCTAACATTTTTATTTTTAGAATGCGAAGCTAGAGTGCTATCACTGCACTGGCTCTTTAAAACTGTGAGACTTTTGTTTGATTGGGCGTGTGGGTAAAATGCTGTGGCCGGTACTAGTGTCTTTCTACTGAGCCAGAGTGTAGCTGACGACAAGAATTCTTTCACCCCTCCCACCCTGCAGGCCGTCCTGGACCCGCCCCTGCATTGGAGTACAAACCCCCTATTTTCCCCCAAATTCCCTGAAATGACCCTAAAAAATTCTCTGATCCGTTTTTTTTTTTCTAAGAGGATCTTTTAATTACAAACATACAAGAAAGGTTCGCATTTTGCCTCTCGACGATGAACTACAGTAAGTGCGGAAGCACGCTACACACTCCTGTACAAATGCTACATTACACGAAGGTGTCAACATCACGGTGGAATTGTTTAACGATTATGTTTCTTGTCAAGCTCAAAATGTTCAAATGTTGGTAGAGCTTATGGGACTTAACTACGGGATCATCAGTCCCTAAACTTCGAAACTACTTATGAACTAGCTAACACTAAGGACGGCACAAATATCCATGCCGAAGGGGGGATTCGAACCCCCGACCGTAGTGGTCGTGCAGACCGTGACTGGAGCGCCTCAGTCCCCTCGGCCACCGCGGCCGGCTGTTGTCAAGCGTTAGAAGTTAAACACGACAGTATTTACACTCACTTTGGTCAATACCCAGTGCTATGTTATCTGACACATGCATCAGTTAATGTGATTTCACGAATTTTATTTGAACAGATCAATACACTGTACACACTACCGACCTTTACAGTACAAAAATGCAGAAATCTTGGAGCGACAGGCAGCAAATCGAAACTAAAATGAAAACAAACACAAACTCAGATGCTCATTTCCAAAGAAATTGACAGATGTCGTCCATGCTTTAACTGAGAACTGTGTGCTGGGCAAGTTAAGAAACAGAGAAGCTAAGTTATAAGCACACACTACTACTTACTATGAGATAAACAGAGCATCCACATTTCATGAGTATCACCTTACGGTCTGAGAATTACTTTTGCAAACGTTGGTCAAACACAATTTTGTCACGTATGCAAATTTGTGACCGTAACTCAGTGACAATCAGTCAGCTAACATTAGCACGGAATGGTACAGTACTGATAATGCAGTAAAAACGTATTGCGAAACAGTTATATTACGATATTGTTTCATGCATGACTCTGATAATGTAGCCTTAAATCTCGCAATTTATTAATTATATGTGATATTCTTAGGATTTGTGTGTAAAGTCTGTGAAAGGGAACTATATATGGGTAAATTAATGGAGTGTATCGAAATAAATGCAAGTCTACACTTCTGTTGTCAGACATAAACCTGAGAAATTGCAGAGATTGTATTAATGATTGCTGCGGTTTTCGTAGAACATTTGTTGGAGTATTATTAATTGGGCTGCACAAACACCGTAATCTGTAGACTTTGAATCTTCTGCCTGTAATGATATTGTGATTCAAACGATCCCCTTAAGCGTAAGATATCGTAGCTAACAGGAATAAACTTCACAAATCACACGTTAGCTGCAAGAGGATGTATTCATCCAAGCGGAAAAAAAAAAAAAAAAAAAAAAAACAGTAGGCGGGTGAACAAATCAGGTTTTACACGTAATGTTTATGGATCATTTTACAGCTAATGAAATCCACAAATTGTATGGTATTAAACCTAAGCACAGTACTAGTGAAAATATTACCACAAGAGACTACTGGCACAAAACGCACAACTGCAGCTTAAGTTAAACATTCAGGAGTGCAACGTGGAATGTGCTGCAGCCGCAGTATCAAGATCAACGAGAACTTTCTCGAACGCCAGGAGGAAGAAAGATGAAAACAGAAATATGTTTCACCACTCACATGACACACACACACGTTAATTATTAGAAGATAGGTTTTACGTCCAGTAATATGCATGCGTATCTTTTAAAAGTTATTGCCAAAGAATGATACATCTCAACTAATTGTATTTAATGGTTGTCACGGTAGCTTAAAGGGAGAGAGTGTGTGAACAATAGTACTTCTGTCTAGAAGTCTGTCCATGATGTTCGTTTATCCTCTGACTTTGTTGCTTTTTCAGTATTGTTCCTTTGCAGTATCCAGATTTCTACTTGTTTGTGCGATCATTTCCTCTGTGTATCATACGGGTCTGGTCTCACTTAAATATTACTGTACGTGTGCCGCTTTGTCTTTAATCAGTATTAATTATGAAACGAATTAGGTCCAAACAGTCAATTAAATGTGCGAAACCAGTACTAACTGTCACGCGTATGATAAATAAGCTATATATATATTTGACATTTCAAAGAGAGGAATATTTGATAAATCCAACACAGAATAGTTATAAAAGGTATAGCAATATATGAGCTACTAATGATGTGAATTATTACTGAATGGGAGTTATTCTTTCTACTGTGTGACACTAGCGTAGATGAACAATTAGTTTTAGTTCCAGAAAGATAAATCTGCTAACCATTTAATTATGTATGATATTATTGATAATTTGTATATTTTAGAACGTAAACTATCGGATTACACTGAATTATCATAGCCATGAAAACTGTCGCGTATGACGAAGTTAAGGTCAGGTTTAAATAATGTGTGATACTACTACGGGAGGTGCCTACGATATTCTGTGACCACAGAGTTCGGCCAGTGACAGAGGTGTGTGTAAAATTTCTCAAAAAATACGCGATAAGGATGCGTAGTAATGCAAGTAACTTGATTCAACTGCAAATAATAGGCACATTATTACACACCAGAATGCGATTTGCATTACAAAATAATGAACGAATGTTCAGAGAAATTTTTAGTCTCAATATAAATCAAAGATTTTAAACTGAAGGAGAGGCATCGAATTAAAATTTATGCCGTGGCCAAGATTTGAACCTGGGATCTCCCACTTGCTAGGCAAACACTACAACCACTAAGCCACCATGAGGTAATGAATGTCATGACCCCACGGAATACCTTAAAAATTCTCTCTCCACAACATTAACTTCAATTATGCCTCATTTTCCCCTATATAAATACATATCAGTGTTACTGAGTCTCTTCAAAAGTGTAATAGCACCTAAGCAACGGATGTGAATGGCAATGAGCCTGCCTTGTACCTAAGGCACATGTGGTATAAATATCGAATATTATGTATACTGGGTGATCAAAAAGTCAGTATAAATTTGAAAACTTAATAAATCACGGAATAATGTAGATAGAGAGGTAAAATTTGACACACATACTTGGAATAACATGGGGTTTTAAAAGAATAAATAAATAAATAAATAAATTAATTAATTAATTAAAACAATGTCCGACAGATGGCGTTTCATCTGATCAGGAAACCAGCAATTACCATAACAAATTTAGACAAAGCAAAGGTAATGTTCTTTACAGGAAATGCTCAATATGTTCACCATCATTCCTCAACAACAGCTGTAGTCCAGGAATAATGTTGTGAACAGCACTGTAAAGCATGTCCGGAGTTATGGTGAGGCATTGGCGTCGGATGTCTTTCAGCATCCCTGGAGATGTCAGTCAATCACGATACACTTGTGACTTCAGGTAACCCCAAAGACAATAATCGTGCGGAATGACATCTAGGGAGATCTTTCACGTGTCTAACGACACTTTTTTTCTTTTTGTTCTTACCCCATGTAATTCCAAGCATGTGTGTCAATTTTTACCTTTCTATCTACATTATTCCGTGATTTATTGAGTTTTCAAATTTGTGCTCACTTTTTGATCACCCGGTATGAAGCCCTGGCTTCAAATCCTGATACGTATTCATATAGCTGCCACATGAGGCCACGTGGAGGGAGATGTATTTAAGACCGTGCAATCACCATACTCGTTAGGTCACGGTGGCTTAGTCGTTATAGTGCTTGCGTAAGAACTAGAGGATCCCGGGTTCGAATATCGACCGCGTTACAATGCCCCTCCTTCATTTAAATTTCTGCTATTTACTTTGACTAAGGAAATGTAACTGATGAAGTGTTAACATTGTAAAGGACATCAAATAGGTGGAGACTAACCGACGGAAATCTTCATAACGCGCAAAAAACGTTTTAGTAAACTAGAAATACAATGGTGAGCCACGAACGTTCATGTTTGGAACGGGTGTTAACCATTATCATGTTTTCATAAAGCAGAGCGCATTCTATTGTAAACTACCACTTGCTAAGATGTTTCAGGAAATCTTCAAATTTAGATCTCTTGTAAGTCGATCGGGAGTCATTGAGACTCAGTTTTTAAAAGGTTGGCAAGAGAACTGTGGCTTTCAAGAAGAGCTGTAACAGCATTACAAGAGGAAACAACCCACCCGACATGAAATACACAACCCAGGTTCAGTAGCTGCAAGGATAATTTTCCAAAACACCTTGAGGCTGTGATTTTTGGGACTGCGTGAAAATGCAGAATATAAAGAATCTAAAAAAAAGCCATTATATGGTATACATCACCTACATAATTTGTAACATCATGGAGAGCGAGATCTATTTTGTGGTTCATGCAATGCATGACACTTAAATAATTATATTGATGATTACAAAATAGCACATCTACGCCTTTGTAAGGTGCAAGAATTGTTGATGCACTATGTGTTGCGGTACCAGGAAGATGGTTTTTCAGTACATCATAATTAATGCCAAACGTTGAAGAAGCTACTGATAGTGCACTGAAAATGCACTCTCCAGTCCCGCTGTCTAATTCTGTATGACTCGGCCCAAGTCAGTCCCCAGCTGTAATGCTGCAGGTAGGGAATGCTTACGGATACTTAGAAGATAACCTTCCCAAACCTGTACACTAAGAGGCTCCATGATGACAGGAACCCTGCAGAATGTAGCCCACACTGCCCGCTATCTAAAAGGGGAAGCGATAAATTATCGAGTGTTTTCTAGAGAGTGCAGCCATCTCAAGTAAAACATCCCCCACAAACAAGTCGCCAGCGACCAGCCTCCCTCGACAAGCCAACCCAGCTCTGCCTTCCGCAGGCAGGAACAGCACCTAACAGCTAACGAATAAATTTCCCCAAGAACAACAAGTATATTGTCACCCAAGATACATACTGCAGATTCATCAAAAAATGCATTCTAAGGCACACCCTTATGCAAGAATAAATTTAAAAAATAGGACTAACGAATTACTCCCAAAACACGCAGCACACATAAAAGCACCAGAAAGGGAGAAAATAAATGTACAAATAACTGACCACCCTAAAATTCAATGATGTCTGAAAAATAATTACAAGCAACTTCGTCAAAGGACAAACATACATACATTACTAAACAGGTTTTATTCGAAGTTTTACTTTCATCCATAATTATACTAAACTTAGTATCTGATCCTATAAGAAAGTGAACAAGATCCTTTCTTCATTTCCGCTCCTATGAAAATAATGATATATCGGCATGTGTGATTACAATGAAGCCTATTACCAACTGATAAGTCATTAAACTTTTGTAGTTCAATTAATTCAGGATATACTTTAAGTAATAATTTCTGGTTTGCTACTATGAGGGTGAGTCAGTAAAAAAAGTCGCAAGCTGGGGTAGAAACGCCAGTACTGCGCACTGTATGGAGGTGTTTCTCTACCACTACGACACATCCGTCTTAATGGTTCTAGCATTTTAAGAAACCAAATAAAGGTACAGCTCAAGAGCGTCACTTATAGGATGCAAACGCTGCCACAAAAGTTCCAAGCTCCAGGCTTTTAAAGCCTTCTGGAATGATGGCACGAGTTCTTAAATTTACAGGTGGAGTGAGCTGAAAAGTGGAGCAATTTTCATGCTTGTAGAAGCAGCACTGGCGTGTCTACCTCTGTTTGCGACTTTTTTTACTGACTCACCCTCATATATATGAAGATCTAAAGAATGAAATATTCTGATTACTTTTTCTTCATTTTGATTTCCCCACAACTTTTCACTTTCATTCACTCATTTTCAGAATTTTGTGTATCTTTGCTGCATACGATTTCCAAGCATTTAATGTGGTATTTGCACCTTGCATGATCACCATTTTTCCATTAAGTTTTACGGCGTTATTAGCAGAAAGATCAGTCAGAAACGCTGTATCGATACGCACACATTACTTGCTTTACACTTTAGTTCACGACCTTCTGAACACACTGTGGGTATTACTCGGTGGTCGTCATTTACAGCCAACCACGACTTAGTTCTGTGCAAATTTTGAAAACGCGCTAAAGCACCACAATTTCCTACCACAATTTCAACACTTCTGTTTCCCATATTCCTACCTTGAGACTGCTCATAGTTCTCTTTTACCAAAGATTCACTGTCCTTATTTTTTTAACACCACCATTACCGTTTTGTATTTTAGATTCGCGTCTATTATAACTCTCTTAGCACCACTCATAATGTCCTTACTGTCGTCATTAGCAATAGCAACCGGTATTTCACTCCTCTTTAAGAATGACAAAATTTCGCACTGTTTGAAAGACATGCTGAAATTCTGTAGGTCTTACGGTCTTCGACGCATTCTACTCACTAACACTATTGAAGCAGAAATCACTGGAGATCCTTGCTGTCTCCATCAGAGATCTATGAGACGTGGTCATAGCGATGCACTTGCATAAGCTTTAAAGTCTTGACCACTAATTTAAATTTATTGAGGCTTTACGCGTTTCGACGTTGCGTCATTATCGAAGGCTACAGCAAGACAATGGAATTAATATTCATCACACATTTCGATATAACATAAATGAGAACACAATAATCACACTCACCATATCTTTTAAAACTTATTAAAAAGTGAAACTAAACATTCCTTTTAAAAATGACTGTCAAAGACATATGTCAAAAATAAAATAAATAAATTTAAAATTTAAAATTCCCCCAGAACATCCCTGTAGGATGGCCAAGTGCAAACTAAATTCAGCGTTGCGGTCAGTTATTAAGTGGCGAATCCGCCAGATGGCGATGTTGTCATTCTACTTCTCTCTCACTCACATATGCGCACTCACTCCCTCTGGTTTTTTTTAATCTACCTTAAACCTGCACAATATTTTGTTACTGTTATGTTATACAATTATAAACATACAACTAAAATTTACAATCACTGTGTACAAAACTTTCTTTTACATTATACATTTATATGAGTGGTGCACCAAATTTTCATACTATATTTTGAAATCGTTAGGAAAGATAGTGTTTAGTGACACATTGCTGGCAGTCACCAAAATCATGTTATCTACACAGTATTCTGGTGAGGAAAGTGTGTGGAGGGGAGGGGTGAAGGGGGCGGACACAAAAGTGCTGGGAAGGAAGAACAGCCATCAAGCACCATCTGCCCACAAAAACCACACGGTGGCCTCCACAACGTACAACCCCTCGTACAAACCACAATGCTGGCAACAACAGCGATGCAACATGTCAAAGCAGTGTCACACCCATTTAAATTTGATTACTTGTAACACGAGGAAGTACTATGTACAGTATTACAGTTTAGGCAATGCTGGTGTGAAACAATGTTTACAATATAAACTCTAGCGTAGTTAACTATCATCTTCCATAAATGTAATGCACATGTTAGCCCTCTATTATAAAACATGAAATAAAAGAGTCTTAAGCTATACTGATTAAATGCTTAACAATCAAGGCTCATAAAATGAATGAGTGTTGTAAGTAAAAAGGAGGGGGGGGGGGGAGGAGGTGGTTGATGGAGCAACTACAGGTTATAAAATATAATTTTGTGCACTCTTACAGTTTGTAGTAATATTAACCTAACAATGCAGCTCCATGAAAGAAAACTTAGATTTACTATAGTAGACTGTCAATGGAAAATGGACTTTAAGTAATACAGTATACTACGAGCTACGATGGGACTGTGTGGAATAACGATGTTCGTGGAGGGACATAATTTGTTAAGAGCAGGGTAGCTATACGGCTAGGAAACCTCTTAGTGAACGCTGTACTGTAGTGGAATGCAAAGTGTCGCCATCTATTGGCGTCTGTTGTTTCTATGGAAGTGCCTAACGGAGTTGATGAATAGATTGAAGCATCATCTATCAGCTACATTCGTTGTGTTCTCATTTATGTTTTATCGAAATGTGTGATGAATATTAATTCCATTGTCTTGCTATAGCCTTCGATAATGACGCAACGTCGAAACGCGTAAGGCCTCAATAAATTTAAATTAGTGGTCAAGACTTTAAAGTTTATTCAAGTGCATCGCTATGACCACGTCTCATAGATCTCTGATGGAGACAGCAAGGAATATCATGCCTAGTCGGGCACTTCGAGACGTCAACGAGTTGTACAAACTCAAAAGAGGCATCATGAAGAGCAACACCAGAATACACTTCAACAAGACCTGTTTATCACATGATGTCACGCCTTAGTACGCAAGACTGAAGACCTTCAACAGTTCCATCACAGTATTGAAGATAAAACAGCGCTACGAGAAAACCTGGGTAAGATGTGAGTTAAAAAATGCATACAGATTAGCAGACATATACAAAAGAGAACTTAGTAGGTTCCAGGTTTACTTTAAGAACAACTTTCAGTGTATGACAGTTTTTCAAGCGTGTGATGATTTAGTTAGACACGAATATCAAATGATCTCCCGAAGACAAGACAAGAAAATCTCCCATTTAACCAAACAGGACACACGCGAAAATAGGGTTGTTACTAACCATGTCTTTGCTGAGAGAGTGTCTAATTTAAGTAATATGGACTTAAATGACGAGGAGTTAGATTTGCTACAGAAAGGTCTGAAATACAACGTTCCACCTAAACTAAATGATAAAGTAATTAAAGAGACCATTGCGGAAGTAAAAACTATATGTGACACTATCAAATTAAATAGAGCTCAACAGGCCGACATAGCTGTAACCTTAAACAGAGCAATAATTAAATCTAAGCATGATGTGGGAAAACTTCCATCAACACAGAAAACAATAGAGCGTCTAAATAAGAAACTATTTGACAATAAGGTCGTTGTTACTAAAGCTGACAAGGGCAATTCTGTCGTCTTAATTAACGACTGTGATTATATAAGTAAAACATTAGCCTTTTCCGAAATTAATAACATTAGTGAAGTCAAGAAAAACCCAGTACAAAAGTTTAATGCTACCTTAAAAACCAAAATACGGTCCAGTTGCTTTTTGTATCCTACTGAAAAGGAGAGGAGGAGGATATTCATTATGAATCCGAGTCTACCAACACTTAAATCACAAGTCAAGCTACACAAGAATTTACACCCGATCCGTCCCTTAGTAAACAGTCGTGCAGCACCTACATGTAAGTTAAACAGAGATTTAAACAAAAAACTGAAGGAAGCTTACACGTTTGAAAAAACATTTTCTCTAAAAAGCACCTATCACTTTGTGGAGGAAACGAAAAACCTCAAATTATCAGAGGATGTACGTTTAGCCTCATTTGACGTAGTTAATCTGTACACCAGTATACCCGTTTCTGAAACTCTTGACATCATAAAACAAATTTTGTTGAAACATAACAAAATCTCCCAGGGCGAAATTGTAGAATTAATAGAAATGCTAGAATTTGCTTTATCCTTCAACTATTTATCATTTAATGGAAAAGTGTACCACCAACCAGAAGGCCTTGCAATGGGTAACAGGCACCCTAGCTGAAATTTTTATTAATAAGCTAGAAACAGACTTTATAGAGAAATATCCTGATATCTGGAATGATGTACTTATTTACCAGAGATACGTAGATGACACCTTTAATGTGATAAAAGGTAACGAGGGAGCAATCAATGATCTAGCTGAGAAATTGAACGCCATGCACCCAAACATAAAATTCACTGTGGAACATGAAGACAATAAAACACTAAATTTTCTAGATCTGTCGGTAAGCAGAGACAACGGAAAACTCTCATTTGGAATTTTCAGAAAACCAACTTATACAGACACAAATACCAGCTGACTCATGCCATCCAGAAGTACACAAATGGGCCGTTTTCCGTTCAATGTTGAATACACTAGTGAAGTTACCATTAAATGATAACGATAAAGCAAAAGAGCTGAATACATTGGAATACATTGCAACCTCTAACGGGTATAACAGTAAAGAAGTAAGGTATCTGTACAATAAGCTCTGTGAGAACACCGCCATTAAAACGCCGATAGAACAACAGAAACTAAAAATGAGTATTACATACAAAGGGACATTAACTGATCCCGTCGTAAATAAGTTCAAAAAATACAAGGTAGGTTTAGGGATGAAAACCACTAGCAAACTAGGTGATAGGTTACGACACACAGTGGGACCCAAACGAGACAAGTTTGATGGCACGGGTGTATACAAAATAACATGTAGAGATTGCGAGAAGCTTTACGTAGGACAAACGGGCAGGTCATTCAGGCAGCGATTCAAGGAACACACGCGAGACAGCAACGACGGATGTATCAAACGACACCTCACACGAAATAACCACGGATTAGGAGAAATAGAACAAAGCCTGAAAATACTACACAACGCACCAAAAGGCCTAATGCTTAACACACTTGAGGAAATAGAGATTTTTGTGGAAAAATCAAAATCTCCCTCTCACATAATAAATGAACAAATTGATTTTTCGAAAAACTGGTTCTTTAGTCTTTTCGCCGAACATTTGTAGACCATTCTATGGTAACGAATGTAGCTGATAGATGATGCTTCAATCTATTCATCAACTCCGTTAGGCACTTCCATAGAAACAACAGACGCCAATAGATGGCGACACTTTGCATTCCACTACAGTACAGCGTTCACTAAGAGGTTTCTAGCCATATAACTTCCCTGCTCTTAACAAATTATGTCCTTCCACGACATCGTTATTCCACACAGTCCCATCGTAGCTCGTAGTATACTGTATTACTTAAAGTCCATTTCCATTAACAGTCTACTATAGTAAATCTAAGTTTTCTTTCATGAATGCATTGTTAGGTTAATATTACTACAAACTGTAAGAGTGCACAAAATTATATTTTATAACCTGTAGTTGCTCCATCAACCATCTCCTCCCCCCCCCCTCCTTTTACTTATAACACTCATTCATTTTAGGAGCCTTGATTGTTAAGCATTTAATCAGTATAGCTTAAGACTCTTTTATTTCATGTTTTATAATAGAGGGCTAACATGTGCATTACATTTATGGAAGATGATAGTTAACTACCCTAGAGTTTATATTGTAGACATTGTTTCACACCAGCATTGCCTAAACTGTAATACTGTACATAGTACTTCCTCGTGTTACAAGTAATCAAATTTAAATGGATGTGACACTGCTTTGACATGTTGCATCGCTGTTGTTGCCAGCATTGTGGTTTGTACGAGGGGTTGTACGTTGTGGGAGGCCACCGTGTGGTTTTTGTGGGCAGATGGTGCTTGATGGCTGTTCTTCCTTCCCAGCACTTTTGTGTCCGTCCCCTTCACCCCTCCCCTCCACACACTTTCCTCACCAGAATACTGTGTAGATAACATGATTTTGGTGACTGCCAGCAATGTGTCACTAAACACTATCTTTCCTAACGATTTCAAAATATAGTATGAAAATTTGGTGCACCACTCATATAAATGTATAATGTAAAAGAAAGTTTTGTACACAGTGATTGTAAATTTTAGTTGTATGTTTATAATTGTATAACATAACAGTAACAAAATATTGTGCAGGTTTAAGGTAGATTAAAAAAAAAAAACCAGAGGGAGTGAGTGCGCATATGTGAGTGAGAGAGAAGTAGAATGACAACATCGCCATCTGGCGGATTCGCCACTTAATAACTGACCGCAACGCTGAATTTAGTTTGCACTTGGCCATCCTACAGGGATGTTCTGGGGGAATTTTAAATTTTAAATTTATTTATTTTATTTTTGATATATGTCTTTGACAGTCATTTTTAAAAGGAATGTTTAGTTTCACTTTTAAATAAGTTTTAAAAGATATGGTGAGTGTGATTATTGTGTTCTCATTTATGTTTTATCGAAATGTGTGATGAACATTAATTCAATTCCATTGTCTTGCTGTAGCCTTCGATAATGACGCAACGTCGAAACGCGTAAGGCCTCAATAAATTTAAATTAGTGGTCAAGACTTTAAAGTTTATTCAAGTGCATCACTGGAGATCGTAGTGACTGTTGCAAATGCAGGAGAACAACCGAACGGCGCCGAGTAATGTCGCTTTCGGCCGAACACGATACCGGGGAAACCGCGTTAACCTCGACGCACGTATTCCACGATTAGCAGAGTAGGACTGTCAGATCCAGTCCTCTGGGAACCACTGGTTAGTTCGCGCTGCTTTCGGTTTGTGTGCAATACGTTCGTCCGCACCCCACCAAAACGGGATGGGGTGCGGACATAACGGACTTAGCGGTAAACTAGCACGCAGGTGTTCTACCTGTGTCTGGGTCTGTACCAGCAAATGAGACGGCGCTATGGGGACTATTCGAAACACTCACGGCTACCACACTGCGTGCCTCACAAGTTCGCAAGTAATGGATGACGGGAATCCCATGAAAACAACGATTAAACAATGAATGAGCATACATGTTAATAGTATTAGTGGTCTATTAATACCAGGTGATCAAAAAGTCAGTATAAATTAGAAGACTTAATAAATCACGGAATAATGTAAATAGGTAAAATTGACACACATTCTTGGAATGACATGGGGTTTTATTAGGAAAAATTTTTTTTTCAAAAAACGTCCGAGACATGGCGCTTCATTTGATCAGAAAAGCAATGATTAGCATAACAAATTAAGATAAGGTAAAGATGATGTTCTTTACAGGAAAAGCTCACTACATTCGTCATCATTCCTCATCAATAGCTGTAATCGAGGAATAATGTTGTGAATATCACTGTAAAGCACGTCCGGAGTTATGGTGAGGCATTGGCGTCGGATGTTGTCTTTCAGCATCCCTAGAGATGTTGGTCGATCACGATACACTTGCGACTTCAGGTAACCCCAAAGCCAATAATCGCACGGACTGAGGTCTGGGAACCTGGGAGGCCAAGCATGACGAAAGCGGCGGCTGAGCACACGATCATCACCAAACGACGCGCGCAAGAGATCTTTCACGCGTCTAGCAATACATTTTTTGTTTTTATTTATTTATTTATTTTTGGTTCTAATAATACCCCATCTCATTCGAAGCATGTGTGTCAATTTTTATATCTCTATATACATTATTCCGTGATTTATTAAGTTTTCAATTTATACTGACTTTTTGATCATCCGGTGCTTTCTTTCTTTGGCTCCACAAACTTAAATTAATTGTCCTGTTTTACAAGGCCAGTGACATGGTTGGGGCTGGTAATTTAAAGCCAGAGAGGAAAATGGTATGATGAAGAGGGGAGAAAATGCCCCACATTCCCCTTGAAAATCGCACTCTGCATTTATATGAACGTTAAAACTGTGCATAAAATACGAACAATTTTAGAAACTTTCATTTTTGTATATTAGATAATGGAGAGCTCATTTCGTGCAAAAATGGTACATCGACGACGTTTCACTTTTTTAGATGGCAGCATGGTTCAACATTCCTACAGGAGATTTCGATCGACTTGCTAAGCCATTTGGAATTGACGCACTCTTCTGGGTAAGTACTTCCGGCGCGATATCATGAGGCATTCAATGACTTTTGTCACCTCGATGTAAATGAATATTGGAAAAATGTAAAACCATGTGTTAATTCTTTCTGGTCGACCATTGCTGCCAAAATACATGGAATATACAACGCTTGCATAAAGGAGTTTTTAAAACGCAAAATTGATGACGTGAATAAATTTGTTCTATGATGATGGAAGAGAAGTCATGAATAGCTGATAGTACAGGGTGTATATAAAATCTGGGAACACTTCCAATTATTTATGCACAAGAACCAAACATTGTACAGAGATCATATATACTAAAAGTCGACCACTGTACGAAACAAGAGCTATGTACCTACTATGAGGAACACATATCATTCACGGAAGGTAGCGATGGGAAGTTTTTTTTACATGCACTGTACAAAAATGAACATAGCACCTTTTAGAAATCGGGCCCCACAAAGCTAGAAAATATATACACAGAGTTCATACACCGCCACATGATCACAAAAGGATGTAACATACTAGGCCGTTATCAAACTGCAACTAGAATCACACACCTCCGCGTTTATCTATTGGAAATCACTGAATTAAAACAAGAGAGCACATTTTTGTAAAGGATCGGAGAAAATATTAAAAAAAATAATAATAATAATTTAAGTTTACGAGTCTAAGTTAAACTTGCTAGACAATGAGACGCTAGCATCTCCAAACACAAGAGCAGAATCAACCTTATCTTACCAGAAGACCAGCACAGAACGAACAGCGAAGCGGCCACGGGGGCGCGAAAAGCTACCGGAAGCCGGAAAGCCAAAGAAACAGTGGTGGTGGGGACGAAGAGTGAGTAGAGTCATGCTGAGGGAAGGCTCACCGACTAGATCGTAACCAAATGGTGTGGAAACCTCTGTGGTAGTATGAGCAGCTATCGACTCTGAGCCAGAGAGAACGATGCAAAGCGGGCTACTCGTACCCACATTCAGACAGCCATAGAGTCTGGCACACACTTAAAAGTAAAACAACTGCACATTCTGTGACAGTAGCAGTAGCGGAGAAGCAGTACTTATGCCACATTAATTAATGCAATAATAAATTATTAACATAACAAAATAAAAAACCCTAGTAATATTAACTAACGTTTTAACATATGAAATAAAAAATGCTATTCCTCAAGTCTTGAAAAGAGTGGGGTTTCAAGTTTGAACAAAATGAAAATCTAGCAACATTAAATAAATTATAACTTTACAGAAATATTCAAAAAAATATATGGAAGACGACAGTCGGTCGTGTTTCAATGTGTCGTTTTGAAAAGCAACCATGAATGTTTTTGTTTCGTGTATACGGCCGCAGCATAGTTGGCAATTTGCTGATAATTATCGCTAGTCGCAAACATGGCGAGTTCAGGCGCGTAGCGAGCTATCTGTGTGTGTTGGAGCTCGACAAAACCAAGTGAGCTACAGTTTTTCAGCGGATGTTGGGAACCACGTACGGTAAGGCGCCACCAATAAGGAAGGCCATTTACCACTGCCACAACACATTCGTTGCGACGGGTTGCTTGTGCTCGGCAAAGAGAAGCGGACGTCCCCAGCATGAGTGAAGTGAATGTGGAGCGCGTAAAACAGACATTAATGATGAGTGCAAAGAAATCGGTGAACTTTACATAACCTGCCTATGAAACCATTCAAATTGGAGCTAGTGCAGAACCTCAATGACGACAACAAAGACAAGCGTTTTGCGTTTACTTCGCGGGTGAAACAACTGAGTAAGGATGGGAATGCCATTGTTGATTGCTTAATTTTTTACGACGAAGCCACTTTTCACAGTACAGTAGAGTCCCGGAAACTCTTTCTAATGTGAACCGAAGGTTGGCTGAGTTTGTGAAAATGCTGGGTTATCAAGAGCGGTGTTAGAATAGATAAGATTTTTTTAAATATAAAATAGTTTCTATTGTTACTTTAGAATACAATACAAATGATGGAATACAGAAGCACAAAATAAATTTAAGGTAATATCTAACGAATAATATTCGTTACTTACATGGATTTCATAAAACACTGTTATGAAAACGCAAAATACTGCAGGCAGACAGCGGCAAAGCGCGCGCGGCCAGATCACATGAGTGTCATTGTCTGTTGTAACCAAGTTCATTATTGTCCACCACGCCTAAGCTGATTTTAAAGGACACCGTGAAAAAATGCAATCCCGTTATTTTGCTCAAGACTGTTTTTTGGTATGAAGAAACATCTACACACTGCATTAATGAAACTCAAAGGATTCTTAAAATCAAATCAAATGTTTGTAGAGTCTATGGGACTTAACTACGGGGTCAACAGTCCCTAAACTTACAAACTACTTATGAACTACTTACAACTAAGGACGGCACAAATATCCATGCCCGAGAGGGGATTCGAACCCCCGACCGTAGTGGCCGTGAGGACCGTGACTGGAGCGCCTCAATCCCGTCGGCCACTGCGGCCGGCAAGGATTCTTAATTAGAATGTAGGTGGCAAAAGAAAAGATGATTTCTACGGTCATAAATAGCTTGTAACTGCTACATGCTACCATTTTAGTTATATCCTGCATTATGGCTACACGGAATAATTCCAGGGAGTGTGTCGGGGTGTGGCCGAGTTATCCGGACTGCAGGGTTACCGATTGCTGACTGTTAAGGACTCCACTGGAATGGCAAAGTGAACAGGCATAATTTTCGAATAAGGGGTGCAAAGCATCCAAAGAAATACAATGAATTTGAGCGTGATTCTGAAAAGGTAAATGTTTATTGTGCCTTGTGATGTCGAAAACTGTACGGGCCATTCTTCTTCACCGAGAACACTGTCACTGGATATTCCTAACTGAACGTGTTGTAGCCACTTGAGTGTCTATTCCGGTAGATCACTGCGTCATGAGTCTTGCCTGCCGACAGGGGCCGCTCCGTGGATGGTGTAGAGCCTGAACCAGCCATGACTGCAACTAGCGTTATTGGCAAATTACCAAACTACGCTATCGCGTTACACACACACACACACACACACACACACACAAACACACACACACACACAAAAGGAAAAAAAAGTCGTTTCAGGTTTCCTCTTCAAAAAGACATGTGTATGATGTCTGTACAATGTTTGGTTTTATGTGTGTCGTCTATGTGTTCATAAACCATTCATTCGATTGCAATTGAACTTTGGTGAACTGTTCATCGTACGCCCACGATGGTTCCTGACTCAAAAACAAAAGAGCACGACGCACAGTTCAGGAGATATGAACTCATAAATAATGAGAGGCCACCGCGTGGAAATTCCCAGATGTATGCGTCAATGATTGCAAAATGGGATTAATTAAGAAACTGCAACAAAGTTTGTATGTAATTTCGAATGTTTATGAAGCGTTTTGTAACTGACCCCCCACCCCCTCCTTACTCACCAACAAAATGATGAAACGAAAACGAAATCAGTTGCGCTATAGATGTCGTAAAAGTATCGCATCAGGCATGACGTTGTATCAAATAAAGTTAGCATTACAGATTTTACATGTTACTATTTTCGTCTGCTAGTCTCCCTTGATGCTCTTGTATCCAAAATTAAGCGGTGCGTCCTTTTTTCTCGTCCTCCTCCGCTTGGGTTGGGGATTTGACGCTCGAGTGGGCTTCCCAGAAGGAGCGTCGGATGTCGACGCACATGGGGAGGCCCGGCTACCAGCGGATGCATGGCCCTTTACTCACTGGATGACATCTGGCTGCATCGAAACTGGAGCTGTGGAAAGGGTGGGCCCAAGAGATGCGGGAGTAGATCGACTGACATCCAGGGTGTAAGTCAGGGACAATGGGAACAGCAGGAGATGGCGGAAGGGGCTCGTTGGACCCTTTCCCTGAAGGAAGAGCAAGAGAATGGAGACATTTTTCCAGAGGAGAGACAGGGTTTACGGACCCTGTTAAAGGGTAAAGCAAAAGCCTCGCAGAGAAGAGGTGCCCCCAGGCGTCTGGGGAGCCGAGACTGACTGATGGCCCAAAGGGCCCACAGAAGGTGTGAGAGTGGGTTGGACAGCCGCCCCCAATGGAGGTGATGCCACTGTGGCTGCAGCATATGTGGACATCATGAGTTTCTCGTACTTGCGACGGGCCTCAGAATATGTGAGGCGATCGAGGGTCTTGTACTCTACAATCTTGCACTCCATTTGGAAGGCGAGACAGTCCGGTGAACAAGGCGAATGGTGGCCACTGCAGTTAACAGAGAAATGTGGTGGAGTACAAGGGGCATCAGGGTGTAAGGGACGGACACAGTCGCGACAATTTGGGGCAGCGTCGCAATGAGAAGACTTGTTTCCAAACTGCCAGCACTTGAAACAGCGCATTGGTGGAGGGATGTATGGTCGGACATCACATCTCTATATCATCACCTTGACTTCTCGGGCAAGTTATCGCTGTCTAAGGCCAAGATGAATGCCCTGGTAGCCATCCTATTTTCTTTCGGACCCCGAGCGTTTGTCGCTCTGCTCGCCACCTGCTGTGGGCAGATTAGACGCGCCTGACAGCAGGCAACCAGCGCAGCGGCGCGGCTAACGGCATCCATGGGCGACCGGCTGGAAGCGCACAGTGGCTGCGATGGCGCACTGATTTCTGCAAAAGCACTGCGTCATATACTGGGACACAGCCGTGCAATAATTTGTAAATGGTTTCACCGCTATTTGACTGTACGAGGTGCAGTCAAGTTCTAAGGCCTCCGATTTTTTTTTCTAATTAACTACTCACCCGAAATCGATGAAACTGGCGTTACTTCTCGACGTAATCGCATTGCAGACGTACATATCTTTCACGACCCTGAGGCCATGATACCATGGCAGCGGCGAAGGCTTCTTTAGGAGTCTGTTTTGACCACTAGAAAATCGCTGAGGCAATAGCAGCACGGCTGGTGAATGTGCGGCCATGGAGAGTGTCTTCCATTGATGGAAAAGCCAAAAGTCACTAGGAGCATGAGGAATCACTTCAAAGTTGTTAACACGAAGAAACTGTTAAGTAACGTTAGCTAGCTGAGTGGGTGCGTTGTCTTGGTGAAACAGCATATGCACAGCCCTTCCCGGACGTTTTCGTTGCAGTGCAGGACGGAAGTTGTTCTTCAAAACTGTTTCGTAGGATGCACCTGTTACCATAGTGCCCTTTGGAACGCAATGGGTAAGGATTACGCCCTCGCTGTCCCAGAACATGGACACCATCAATTTTTCAGCACTGGTGATTATCTGAAATTTTTTGGGTGGCGGTGAATCTGTGTGCTTCCATTGAGCTGACTGGCGCTTTGTTTCTGGATTGAAAAATTGCATCCACATCTCATCCATTGTCACAACCGACGAAAAGAAAGTCCCATTCATGCTGTCGTTGCGCGTCAACATTGCTTGGCAATATGCCACACGGGCAGCCTTGTGGTCGTCCGTCAGCATTCGTGGCACCCACCTGGATGAAACTTCTCGCATTTTCAGGTCGTTATGCAGCATTGTGTACACAGAACCCACAGAAATGCCAACTCTGGAGGCGATCTGTTCAACAGTCATTTGGGGATCCCCCAAAACAATTCTCTCCACTTTCTCGATCATGTCGTCAGACCGGCTTGAGCGAGTCCGTGCTTGTTTCGGTTTGTCACACGATGTTCTGCCTTCATTAATCTGTCGCACACAGGAACGCACTTTCGACACATCCATAACTCCATCACCACATGTCTGAAGACGACATTCACCGCGCGCCCTGGCGGTGAATGCCGCCACACTGTTCAGAACGTAATTGGTCACGCTCAACATAGTCACATGACCACACCCCTACGCCTGTATTCACTATCATCCCTCCAAAATCTAAACAATTTGTGGACATCATGTTCGCTGACTTGGTCTCATTTTCTCTCTCTCTCTCACACACACGCATACACACACACACACACGCACACACACACTCATGTTGAAAAATGATGTATACAGACGCAAAAACTACGTTACTAGTGGAAAACACGTGTCTTCAGTATTACTGCAAAAGGGAGGTGCAACGAAAACACTCAAATGCAAAGACAAAAGAACAAAAACTGTTCTAAATGTGACGACTGGAGCAAACAGGTGGCAGTATATCGCTATATGTGTATGTGATACTATGAATAAAACAAATTCTACGGAACCGCAGAAGATGGTTTATAAACAAAAGAGAAACGCGTGTGGGGTAACACTGTCTTACCTGACAGTCAGCTTGAGACAGGAAAAACGATAGACTAATAATTAACAGTTGATATTAGTTTATTTGTTATGCTTTACTAAATACTAATCCTGCGCAATATTTCCTTATTTTCTCTTTATATATAAAGAATGGAAAGTGAGAAACGGCTTGAATCTGTAATAACAAGCTTTAGAGGGCATATTTAATATATGTATATATAAATTGCATGTAACGATATTTGTCCGCGATGAACTCCGAAAGGATTCAATTAATTGTAATGTAACTTTGCACAGTATGTGTAGTTTGATCCAACATGAAAAATAGGATTGTTCTTATTTTGATAACAAACGCAATATTATTTTTGTTTCCAAATAAATGTTTTTATCTAGGTTGTTCAAGTACCTAATATTTGGATGTCTTTTTCAGCTTGAGCACATATCACCGTCTCTTGCCCATATTCGTACTTTTTTGTCTAATACGGTTATATACAAGTGGACCTAACAACTACTAGGACCACAGCAGCTCTCGATACATACTGCTTTCTGTTACGAGGACGAACATGCAACATGATACAGAGACGGCACCCAACAGTAACGTGGCCGTTGCTATGGCGTGCTATGCACCATGAGTGTGCACACATTGTAATACATTGGATAATGAAAAACGTCGCTTGACATGCGGCACTTGCGAAGAAATGTGGTGTTTGGCGCAACAAATTAAAGCTATTTCCTTCGAGCTGTTCCGCAAGATTTCGAATCACGGATATATTACACATCCCGGACGAGACATACAGTCCCCGAACAAAGACCTATGCAGTATCTTTGATTCGAGGCCCGACTGTCTCTACCGTTTCCGTGAAGGCCCCAACAACTTACTTGACTATTGGATATTTCTACAAGAACTTCAGTCCATGATCAAGAATCACCCGAAATACAAACTTTACTATGCTAACTTTTTAGGCAGTGCTATGATAGATCTCTCACACAGTTGGGATGTACGTGGTTCGAGAAGTTATCTTACGCATTCATGAACTTGGAACCAGAATGGATCAGGGCAGTGGAGCTTACTTCACAATCTGTCGAGAAGACGTCCCCGACACCAGCATGAGGTGCATTGGGAATCGGCGAGGTGCACTTTTAATATTAGTTTAGTAGCCAGTCACAATGAAATACCAGAAATACCTTCCAATATCGTTATTTCATTGCATTTCAACTACGTTTGTATCCTTTTTTTGTTTGAAGAAGAGATTTAACTTAAATTTCTGTGTTTATAGCAATAAAAACTTATTTTTATTATTGAGAGGTGCTAAGAGGCATTGAATCCAGGACGAGAAAGCAGAAAAAGGCGAACGAAAGGTGGAGTTGAAGGGAAGGAGGCTCAGTGAAGTAATAAATAAAGAAAATTAAAACAAAGATCAAATGCAAATAAAATAAAGAATTTTTTTTTTATAAAACCCTAGGCTAGCCGGAAAGTCCTCGCTTGGAGAGACAAAGGACGTGGATTCTACACTCACTGGAGTCACGAATTTTTAGCTTTGAGATTTAACCCAGCCTTAACATCTCAACGATATGAGGAGTTGCCAGAAACAACACGTGGTTCGGATGTCACGTTAAGGTGTAGGTGCCGAAATGGCGTCCAATAGAAAGACTTGCCCCCGGTAACTGAGCGACACAAAATTTTATTATATTCCATTCGGGACGTTTCCTTTATTCTTTTTGAAACGTATTTATCACTTTTAATGGTTGATATGTTGTACGTACGGTAATAGGATTCAATACAGTGAATGCAATGCTTACCCAAGATGTCAACGTCTTCAAACCCTCAAACCGACACAGTGGCCTATCTATTATTACGGCAGCTGTACCAGGCCACAAAAATATGGAGTGGAGTGATTTTAGTAAAATTTGTGAGCCTACAGAGCTTTTATAGGAATAAGTATTCCGAATAAAGACGGGTGAATTCTTTCACATGTATTAGGCGGATGAAAGTTTCTTGTCAGTAGGAGTTCAGTGCCCATTACATGAGTCTGCGTGTGGACACACACACACATTATTTTGTAGGTTTATCAGCTTCGGATCTCTTAACCCATTTTCGAATCAATTAAATTAAGTTCTACAACACTCACTTTGGCCACAATGTTTTTATGGGTTGACAGTAGATCTTTCGCAGTTATCCATGTATTACTTTGTAGAGCCAATGGTTCTATGAGCTTTTCATTGAGAGAAACAGACTTGTTTGTAGCTAGAGCAATGAGGCAATTAGTTGTGATGAAATATCCAATATCCTTCTCTACAGAATTATGGCAAGCCTTTAAGTATTTTTAGAGCTAGCAATGAAAACTGATTGACAGTTCTTTTGCCGATAGTGATGTAGCGAAGATTACGTAACGAAGCAGAGTGCGTCTAACTTCACCTGGAGCGCAGTGACGAGGACAACGGAATCTCGTGGATGTGGTGAAAACATGGGAATAAGCTTCACAACTTCACTACGTCCTAATCCTCGACATTAATGAATTACAGTGGTTGAAAGAATTAAAATCGAAAGTTTAGTCGCAATATTGAATTTCCAGCTCCTGTATTCGGTATAGATGACTACCTGTTAGAGACTTACGAAAGTTTGTGCCTAGCTGCGACTCGAACCTGTATTACCCGCTTTTCGTGATCAGTCACCTTTGTAACTTTCGGTTATACGAGCACGTTTCCAGGACCACAATGACCATATATTCAACAGTCATTACATTCTGGATTCGTTAGTCTCTAATGTCCTAGGTTTCTGTCAAATAGAAAGCAACGAAACCAAATCAACTTGCGCTATTGATATAAAATTAAAGAATACTTTGTCTATAAGTATGTAATAACAATGATTATTTGTAATCTCCACTTGCCTTATAGATACAATTTGTTTCGGCCGCCCAGATACGCCTCCGGTATTGCCGTATGCCTGCAATCGGTCACGCTTTGTCCACACACGAGAGATTTAGAAAGCAATTGTAACTATTATTCCGAAAATCTCTCTGTCACCAAATAATGGCATGAACTGATACGTTTAGCAGCGATTGCATTAATTTCCATATGTTGACTAATACGTGCAAAATACGGAATGAAATTGGTTTTGGAATGCCTTTATTCAGAAACAAAGCTACTGTACAAAATGTATTACATTTAAAATTGGCATCAAATGCGTCGTGACCATTTTTCCAATCTTTATTTGAGAAATAAAATTTTGGAAACCTCTTTCTTGTTTTTTAACCAAACTGAATAAATAACTGATGTGACCTCGGTGAATACTCCATGAAAATATATTCCTTTTTACACATTATTTTGGCCTAGTAATGAATATTGAAGCGAACTGATTTCAACTGGATTGACCAATTTAGCAGTAGTAAGTATTTTTCATAGCACAAATAAAATGTTGGGGGAACTTAACAATGTTTGCATATAACGTAACAAAGGCACGTTGTAATTTCCTGACAAATCTGTGTCTTTGCACTCTCCTTTATAGAGAGTAGATATCGCCGAGTAAGACGCAACTCGTCCACTCCCGGCCGCCCCCAAATATATGCCGCCCGGGGCCATGGCCCCCTCCCCCCCCCCGGCACCCCCTACGCTACTCCACTTCACCGGCATCGATCACATTTGAATCCTGCACACGCTGTAGCTGTTTAAATATGCGGTTTAGTCAAGACGCAACAAATAGTGTTTCTCTTCGTTTCTCCTTAAATAATTACAGTATTTACTATCATTCTGCACACGCACAGTATACTGGAACTTTTGATACTTCCTTCTCCTAATGCTCCTGGTCATAACTTAAGAACAAAGTTACCAGGACTTCAGCGCGAGTGAAGCAGATGGTTTTAGGCTGTATCGAAAAGGATGGCGCGAACTTACACGATAACAAAACAAAAAATGGGTCCGCAAACGAGCCGATTGCGAGATAATCACGAATGTATGGTTCCAAGCCGCCAATGACGTCATTAGCCACTGCAGAACAGCCGTTCACACGAAGGCGCCTTGCTGCGGCGTGCTTAGCCGTTCGCCGTCGGGTATTCGAGTCCACCCTTCGGCACGGGTGTTTGTGTTGTTCTTAGTGTAAGTTGCTCTAAGGTAATTTAAGTAGTTTGTAAGGCTAGAGACTGATGACCAACGTAGTTTAGCCCATTAGATTTATGAACATTTGAATATTTTAACTGACGCCATTGTAAACAACGTCCTAGTTAGTACACATTCATTTGAAATTTAGAGTTTACAATTACGATTTACGTCGCATTTAGTTCACTGACCGATACCACGGTTTCAATAATATTGGTTTAAAAATTTAGAGAGTGAATTACCTGAATCAAAAATATGACCAGTTCAACTATCAGTCATTGATCAAGATCATGTACGCAGTTTATTTCGGTGAAGAAGAATAGTGAGTACCAATTATGTTTTGATAACGCATAGGACACTTTGACTTTCAGTTATTTGAACCGATGTTCAGAAACATAATAGCTTAATTGAATGCAAAACTCGAACACTGTGACGGTGTATTTTCGTATGTCGACTTCCCTATCGCATAAATATACGAGCAGAAATGTTTCCTTCCTCTTTGATTTACAGCACCGAATAGTGCAATTCCTACGATTAGCTTCGTAGGTGAAGTAGTTTTCGTTATTTCGTGTTTAGTCAGTGAGTGAGTGAGTGTCCTTTCGCTTTTATATAGACATAAATTGAGAAAACATATTGTTTAATTTTGGATCCACGAGAATTAAGGAAGACTTGCAGACAAAAATAAATAGTAACATGCAGACCTGTAATGCTAACTTTATTTGAAACAAGGTCATGCCTGATGCTATAGTTTTACGGCATCTACAGAGAAGCTGTTGTGAGCGGTAGACTCTTTTCGTTTCATCATTTTGTGGCAGGGAAGGGGGGGTCAGTTTTAAAACGCGTCATAAATGTCCAAAATTACAATCAAACTCTATTGCAGGTCCCTAACTACTCCCAGTCACCAATAATGAATCTCGGTATTCTCACGCGGTGGCCTCTCATTATTTATAACGCCATATCTCCTGAACTATGTGTCGTGCTCTTTTGTTGTTGGGTCAGGAACCTTCGTGGGCAGACAGTGAACAGTTCACCAAAGTTTCATTGCGTTTGAATGAATGGTTTTTCAACACTTAGAGGACATACAGACATACATTCATTTTTATGTATAGATATATCCTGATTAAATAGCTATTAACAATAATCTCTAAACTGCGGATGATATGTTGGCAACACGGTTCAGAACATGCAATTAGCTGAAGCAGAATGTAATAACCCTATTTTTTTACAGTAAAGGATGAAATCACTATGTTGTTTTTACTGTTGTGGTCTTCAGTCCGGAGATTGGTTTGATGCAGCACTCCACAATACCCTATCCTGAGCAAGCCTCTTCAACTCCACATAAGAAGGGCAACCTACATCTGTTTGAATCTGGTTATTGTATCCATCTCTTGGTCTTCCTCTGTAGCTTTTACCCCACACACCTCCCTCCAACGCTAAATTCACAATTCATTTATGTCTAAGAATGTGTTCTACCAATCGATGCTTTCTTTTAGTCAAGGTATGCCACAAAATCCTTTTCTCCCCAATTATGTTCAGTACCTCCTCATTAGTAACGCGATTCACCCACCTAATCTTCAGCATTCTTCTGTAGCACCACATTTCAGAAGCCTCAATCCTCTTCCTGTCCGCACTGTTTATCGTCCACGTTTCACTTCCATAGCAGGCAACACTCCACACAAATGCCTTCAGAAAGGACTTTCTTAGGCTTAAATCAATATTCGATGTTAACAAATTTCTCTTTTTCAAGAACGCTTTCCTACCCATTGCCATTCTGCATTTTATATCCTCTGTACTGCGACCATCATTTGTTATTTTACTGCCCAAGTATGAAAACTCATCTACCTCCTTTATTGTTTCCTTACCTAATCTAATTCCTTCAGCATCGCCTGATTTTGTTAGACTGCACTCCATTACCTTAGTTTTGCTCTTGTTAATGTTCATCTTATATGCACCTTTCAGCACACTGTCCATTCCGTTCAGCTGCTCTTCCACGTCCTTTGCTGTCTCTGACAGTATTACTATTCGTCGCCCAAACGCAATGTTTTTAATTCTTTACCCTGAACTTTAATTTCTATTCCAAATTTCTTCTTGCTTTCCTTTATAGCTTGCTCAATGTACTAATTGAATGACATTGGAGAAAGGCTACAACCCTGTCTTACTCCCTTCCCAACCACTGCATCCCTTTCATGCCCTTCATCTCTGACAACCGCTGTTTGGTTTTTGTACAAGTTGTAAATAACCTTACGCTCCCTATATTTTACTCCTGCTTGCTTCAGAAATTGGAAGAGTTTATTCCAATCAACATTGTCAAACATTTCTACAAATGTTAGATATGTAGGTTTGTCTTTTCTTTATCTTCTAGGATAAGCCGTAAATTAAGGATTGCCTCCCGTGTTCCTACATTTCTCCTGAACCCAAACTGCTCATCACCGAGGTCGACTTGTACCAGCTTTTCCATCGTTCTGTAAATAATTCGTGATCCTGTACAGGTATAGCTAAGTGAGGTATCAGTTTGAATTCGTTTTGACAACACATCGGACTGCTTGTTGTAGCAGAACGTCTATACTATCTTGCCGATGTGCGTGCATTACTTTCAGATTAAGTGAAATTAGTTTGAACGCTCTTCTTCTCAACAGGTGAACTCAAGAGTGACATGTACCGACCGCGGGTTACTCCACTCGATCTATCAAAACTTACCACAGTCTTTTTAATTCTCTGTGAATATTATCGATGAATAGCGGTGGATTAAACAGTAACAGCCTATTCTAATAGCCCTATTTATTTTCAGATCCCAAGTAATTTTCAGGCAGTCATTGTGGACAGGACGGGTTTTAAACTCCTTGCGATATAAGGATTTATTGTAACCATTTATTCTGTTATAAAGTTATGTCTGAATTATCTGATTTTATCTGTAAAAAGACATTCCACGTCAGTGCCACATTTATTTAAAACATAATTTTTCAGTTCATCAAATGATCACTGTGTCAATAACTGTTGCTTCGTCTTATGCAAGACTTCTTCTCTATTTTTCGTCTCAGAAAAAAGCTATTTCTACACTGAGCCGTAGACGCCTGAAGAGTAGCCAGATTTCTCAGTGGGCTTCCATACGTTGTTTTGGCTAGTTGTTGTCGGTCCGCTTTCTGCTCCTTCCATCTTGGAATCCCTTCAATTTGTTTATGATTTTTCAGAATTCCTCTTCGTTGTATAATGCCTCCTGTGATATATCCTTTTCCTCCACATCCTCCTTCACCCCTTTACGTCAGCTAGTTTTAGTCTTAGTGTTCTCCTTGTAATACAGAATTCTCTTGGCTGTCCTCTCTACCGGCACTGTTTTATTGCGCCCGTAGAAGCAGTCTGAATTCTTGAAGGATTTTGCGATGTTTTCAGTCCTTTTGTCTAGTTCCTCATTTGGTCGCAGTCTTAATTCTTGATCCACTTTCCTGGGCCTAGATTCTCCTTTCTCTCTTTTAATGTTCTCTATTAAGACCTTCCTGTTCAGTGGAATACATTCGATCGCATACAAACTTCCTGGCTTTATAACAGTATGGTCATGTCTGAGTTTCGCGGTGGATGAAACATCTCTTATTATAGGCTTTCGACATAAATGTCATGCTGATTCTCCCTTTTCTGTAATGCTGTTTCTGTTAGTCTGTTGAGCTTGCCCATTACCCTAGATATTTAAACTTCTGTTTACTTTTAACTGTCCCATACTTGGTGTGTATACTGTGTATCGAATCATTTTTGCCTTGAATCATTAATTTCGTTTTTTTTCGAAGGATATCTGGAGTCCCACTCAACAGCAATCACTTGTAGTGTTTCAATTTGCACTATCGCTGTTTCTGTGACTTCTTCTTGAATTGCCATATCATCTGCAAACGCTAGACGGTCAATTTTGATTCCAGATCTTCCCATTGTTACTCCATTACCCACTCCCTAACCTGTGATGTAATGTCAATGATGATTTCCTTCACAACATTTTTTAGTCTTTTTATCTAGCCGAAACTCTTCTAACGTGCTTATCAAGGTTGTTCTGTCGATTGAATCATATGCTTTTTAAAGTCAACAAATACAATCATAAGAAGTTTGGTTGTGAGTGCCCGCAGCTGTATCATGGACTTTTGGTTGAAGATATGGTGGTTGCATGATCTCCCTTTCCGGAATCTACCTGATATTTACCGAGTCTCTTTCCTATTATTTCCACAGACCTGTTTGCAGCGCATGAGATAGAATTTTAGAGGGAACTGGTGCAATTCTATTCCTGTGTAATAGTTAATGTTTGGTCTGTCTTCAAATTTGTACAGCGGGTGAATTAATGATGCCTACCATTGTTTTTGCATGCTCTGTATTTGTCAAATCTCCTCAAACAGAGCTTCTAGCAGAGATAATTAGTGTTATCTGGCATATATCAATAACTCTGCAACTATTGAATCTTCACCTGAAGCGATTTGTTTACATGCCGTTTTGTTCAAATGTTCAAAATGTTCAAATGTTTGTATAGCTTATGGGTCTTAACTACGTGGTCGTCAGTCCCTAAACTTACAAACTACTTATGAACTACTTACACTAAGGACAGCACAAATATCCATGCCCGCGGGGGGATTCGAACCCCCCGACCGTAGTGGCCGTGCAGACCGTGACTTATGCGCCTCAGTCCCCTCGGCCACCGCGGCCGGCTGTCATTTTGTATTTTAGTCCTGAAGTTCAATGATTAAATTATATCAGCGTATAAGGAAAGTCACGTTCCACGAAATTCACACACCTGAATAGCGTCTATAACCTAACTAGTTCACCAAAATAACTTCATTACAGACAATGTGTACGTTTCTTATGTGGAGCTGGGCCACGCTTTGTGAATGCTTATTGTCTGCATTGCCTTAAATTTTAGCATTGTGTTGTGTGAAGAACTTATCAAAGGAACTAGCTGCATGCTTACTGTGCACGTTCAAAAACCTACAATGTTTGAACTACATGAGAAGAATAGAGGTCGATTTTGTCACAGCCAGTGACACGAAGTGTAAGTTTTCACCACACTTCATGTGTCTGCAACATTAAAACCCTTTTTATAAATGTGATGGTAGAGATGAAAATCAGTAAATGTAACGTAAACTCAGTAAATTGTAAACAAAAAATTTTATTATCTATCCTAGGGCAAAGAAACTATAACGAGGCTCCAGCTAGGAAGCATGTCAACCATCAGAAGTTGGATTTGTAAGAAAAGTAGTAAATTAACATTTTACATCATACTTGTGGCTGGTCGCTACTTGCAATTATGATCGTTGTAATATCATAGCCACTCGTCTTACAATGTAGTTTCTGATAAATCAGCTTATCAATTATGACTCTCGTCTCGTACTTTAGGCGGGGTAAACGCAGTGAACATAGAGTTGAGAGTGAAGGCATTAGATATCGGAATAGAACAGTGCTCTACCCACAGAGTTGGCACCTGGCCGGGTGTAGACACGTCCGTGGCTCGTGGCCAAACCACAGCACCCACCTGAGCACAGCTCGAGTTTGGGCGACGCGTCCCTGTAGAACAGGCGCTGTGTTCTAGCCGGCTTTGGCAGACAGCTCAGTTAACGGTTGATCGGGTCAGGTCATTCCTGGTGTCTAAACAGACAATACACGGGGTATCAGGAGAAATAGTACATATTTTATGAGGTGGTACTATTGACGAATTTCAATAAAAATGCCGTATAACACGTGTCTATTTTTTCTAAATACAGGCATTGAACCCAGTTCAGTGCATGTTCGTTTACAGTCCCTCGTGGCTTCATTCTGTTCCAGGACTTAGCTTGTCGTGATGGGGTGTTTTGATATATTTGGCAGCTGAAAGTACTGAGCCCTTGTTGACGTCCTTCATGAGAAGAAAAGAAACATTCCTTCGGCTTCAAAATACATTTATTTTGTCACAGCACCACCTTTTTAGCGTCAAACTGGTGCAAAGTGATTTACATTGACTGCTTCTCACTGACTTATCCGCCAGATAATTAATACAATAGTAAGCCAGTGTGCGATATTCACATTTATTCGCATCGGTTATGCTCTTGCGCCATTTAGCATATATTTATGTGTGTAAACTGCACTTTCAGACCTAAAGAAGCGCAACGAAAGGTGTATCCAATCAGATACGAATGTTAAAATGACTTCGATTATTATGATAGCAGAATGTTCCGTACGATTACTCATATTTTATGAATTTCTCGCGCCTTAGAGCATCTAGTAAGGTATATAAACTATGTTTTAGACCTACAGCAATTCGAATGAGAAATTAATTTGATTATTAACATTCTAAAACATTCCATGTAACTATACCTTTTTTTTTTTTTTTTTTTTTTTTTTTTTTTCTAGCTAGATATCAAAAAATGATGTATGTCATTTAGAAGCAGTTGAATTTAGCTTATTTTATTTCTCTCTCTTGCTCTCTCTCTCTCTCTCTCTCTCTCTCTCTCTCTCTCTCTCTCTCTCTCTCTCTCTCTCTGTTTGTGTGTGTGTGTTTCTGTGTGTACATTTTAACAGCCTTTGTTATCCTATCTGTATAGCTCATTTAATTGCATAAATAATGTAATTTTGCATAGTGTGGTATATTCGTTCATGTCAGATTTTCCTTGTGCTATTGCTTTTTAGTTTTCTTCCAATGTGACTTTGTGGTATAGCCTGTGGCTTGATTTTAACATTTTAAAGTCTGTTTCTATTTTGGTTGGTTAGTGGTTCTGGACTGTTAGATGGTCTACGAATGTGCTATGGGAATTACGACTTTTTAGTGCTTCGAGGTGTAAAACCAAAATTAAGACATATAACATTTTAGGCCTAAATTTACACACGGTATATTATAAAAATCGAGGTAATTTGTTTTTCACAACAATAAATAAATGCAAAATCCACTGATGATGTACTGAACCATGTTTGTGTGTAAAATAGTGTTTTGCGTTTCAGGCTCGACCTCACACCCACGAAAATGTACTTTAAATTATTAGGAAACCTAACACCTGAATGACTCGACATAGCGAAGCATACCAATTAAAAGAGTGGATAAGCGGAAGGACACTTCTGTACAATGGCACTATCGTTAAAGTTTCACATCATATCATAAACCAAGGAGAAAATACATGTACATTGTTGAACTATGAGGGTGGAAGGACAGAAATAACTAACTCAGATACGGTAAGAACCGTCTTTACCATATCAACAATATAGTTAGAAGGTCAGAAGGTTAATACAAACTTAATATACATCTTTAAGTAACTTATGTAAGCAGTGTCTCACTGACTGAAAGATGCACTAAGGCAGAAATTACAAATATATAAAAACGTATAAACTATGACTGGCGATCAATGGTTTGAGGTAAACATTCCAATATACTTAACGCATGCTGCAGCACAATGAAACTAGCCATTAAGACAGCGAACCCCTTTCTATACAAATCGAATTCTGTTCTATTACTTGTTTTATATCATAATTATAATTACGAGCAATTTCAGAATCCATTGTATTTCGATATGAGCTTAAGATGAATGTAACAAATCACGTTTTTATTTTTTTCCATTTGAACTAAATTATTGTAATATGTAGGGCTGCAATATATACTCTTTTTTATTTGATTTTGATTCCTTCCTATTTCTGTTTCTAATTGCTCCAAATATTGATGAACTACTTGCATTACATAACACGTAAAACACAGATGTACGTCCTGGTAGCAAGACATTAAATGAAAAATAAATAAAATGAAAAAAATATGTCAGAACTACATTTCATCCACGTTTCACTCTCGGACAATGCTAAACTCCAGAAAATTGCCTTCAGAGAGGTCTTTTGAACATGTAATTTAATTGTGGATCCAAAAAAATTTCGTTTCTTAAAAAATGCTTTTCTTCATATACGAATACTGTCTTTTATATCTTGTTTACTTGAGTCATCAGAAGCTATTTTGCTACTCAAGTAACAAAACTTATCTACTACTTATTTTGTATCATTACTTAATTCAATTCCGTTAGTATCGCCTAATTTTATTACCTACATCCCGTTACCCTGGCTTTACTCTTGTTAACGTTCATTCCTTTCAAGACACTCTCCACGTTGTTCAATTTCTCTTAGCCCTCTTTGCTGCCTCTGACAGAATGACGTCATCTGCATACCGCAAAGCTTTAATTTCTTCTCTCTGAATTATAAATCCTTCTCCAAATTTTTCCTTGCATTCCTTCACATCTCGCTCAATATACAGACAGACTGGATTACAGTGGGGAAACGCTACTTCCCTACCCCTTACTCTCTACCCTATCACTGCACCACTTTCATGGCTTGCACTGATATGGTTGGAAGGAATGAAGGAAGCTTGGAGTTTATTGTCCCGTCGATAGCGTGGTCATTAGAGACGGAGCTTACGCTAGGAAGGTTTGGGTATAAGGATGTGGAAAGGACCCATCCCGACATTTGCCCGGAGTGATTTAAGGAAATCACGAAAAACCTAAACATGGATGGCCAGAGGTGGATTTGAACCACCATCCTTCCGAATGCGAGTCCAGTGTGTTACCACTGCGCCACCTCGTTCAGTTCATATCATTGGAGTCTGACTTTTCGTTCTCTATATTTTAACCCTTCTGCCTTCAGAACCAGCTGTAAAATTATCTTTTTCGATCCCAAAAAGGCAAATATGTTCTTAGAGAAAAGAGCAGAACCGGTTGTCGCAGTCTTCATTTCTCCATCCTTCAAAAACATTCAAATGTTTGTTAAGCTTAAGGGACTTAACTGCGGGGCCATCAGTCCCTAAACTTACAAACCACTTATGAACTACCTGATACTAAAAACGGCACAAACATCCATGCCCGAGGGGGCATTCGAACCCTCGACCGTAGTGGCCATGCAGACTGTGACTGGAGCGCCTCAGTCCCCTCGGCCACCGCGGCCGGCCACTCGATCCTTACCAAACATTTTGTCGTACGAACATATTCGAATTTTTTGTGCTGAAATAAACTGGCAGAAGATGACGGTGCAAGAGAGGAGACAGTACCAGTGCGAGAGAAAATGAGAGCACAGAGTTATGATGGGAGAGGGAAACTAGCAGTACAAAACATAAACAGGTTGAGCAGTGGGGGTTAAAAGCAGAGTAGAATGAGGAAGACAGACGATTGGGGACCATTGACGTTTCCCATTCCCTGTAAACTCGTGTTAAAGTTGCTCGATATAGCCAAAGACAGCGGTAAGGAAGAAAGAGAAAATGGTCAAAGAGAGTGATGGAGAGGCTCTTAGGAGAAAGAGCCAATGGGAGAAAAAGGAGACAATAAGAGATTTAAAATGTTGTATGTTAAAAGAGCGCTATTATGTTCGCATGTCGAAAAGATTGGTGAGGAAGGGAGAGTTAGGATTGAGGCAGCTGGATTTCCAAATTCTTGTTGTAGTCGTCTAAAAAGAAAAATAATTGCTCAGAAATGTGCATTTTTTTCAGCTGGTCTGCATTTTCTTAAAAATGGCTGTCCTGCATTATTGGAAGACCATCCTCTGGCCACATGAATTCGTGTGTTCTCACTGCATGTCGGGGCTCTTGTGCAATCTAGTGATCAGGTAACCCATTGCTTCTACCAAACGCTCCTCAGAAGATGGATTGGGCACGTTTCTTGACCCCACATTTTACCCCTTTGGTAATTTCCCTGTGGGTGTGGTTGAAAATCGAAGTGTACAAAGAAACATTAAAACGAAGGGTTCCATGCCAACAACTATATAACTGTATTAAATAAATATTAGAAACATGGTATACTGCATCTGTATCGCAGTTTGTCTCTACTACCACCACCTCTTAAAATATTTAGTAGTCCTCCTAGAAGGATCGGTAATTTAGCTTCTGTATAACTCAACTTATCCAAGTTACATTCCTTTTTCCCGAGTTATATTCTCTAGGGTACCTGTGAATGAACACCTCATGGCAGTATAACGTAGAATGTAAGCCACTCAAAAATTGTGGAGTCCAAATTCAAATGTCTGTAAACGTAAGATCACCGGTCCGTTGACTTACAAACTATCTTTGCTAAGAACAACAGACTCACACACATGCCCGAGGGAACGGTTTCCAAAATTCCCTCACGGATTTTTGGCATACCACAAACTACAGTACAAGTGGGTACACTGGATGCATGAACACGGTTTATCGCGAAAAAAAGTAATATTAATCGTAATCGTATTACCAAGAGACTGTCTGTGATAACATGTCCCCTACCGGAACTCCGCATTTCCTGTTTTACTAGTGCGGTTGCCCACAATATTTCGACAGTCCGAAAATTCATCTCCTGATGCAGTGTCCCACCAGCCACGTCCACCAATGCTCACAGTGTCGAAACGGATCGAACGTCAATTGCACATTCGCAGAGAAATTACCTTTGCCAATCACTCTTAGTAGGTCTGCTGTTTCTTGTAAACAAAGGATTAAAGTTGAATGCTTTATGACAGGTCGTGTGTCTGAAATAAATCGCTTCCACTGCGAGCTCTTTCCTTCAAATATTTGGGAGTTGACATTACTGACCAATAGGAGAAAGAACGTCTAGTAAACGTGCGTTATAAAGTGAATATCTTAAACCTGTGGCACAAAGCGTCCATTGTTATTGGATGGCTGTTACTGGACTTGTTTGTTACTGTCGTCCTTTTTGAACTCGTAATGCATGGCGTACACTCAAGGAGACCCTTCGGCTAGGTGCGGTATTGTGGGTATCAACCAATGAACTGACAAGCGTCAGTTTTTCACACTAAGGAAGTTGCTTGTCAAGATGGCAAGCGATAAGTGGCAGCGGGCGGTTTCGAAATGCATTTCACAGAACAAGAGGCTAGAATAATATCCACTAAAGAGGATCCTTCACGTTCAAGTTTATTAGAAAATTTCAATAGAAGAAACGACACATCAGAAAAAAGGACTCTGGGGGGTCTCAGGTACCAAGTGTTCACTTTAGTAAATATCGCTGTATTTGTCCGGATAGATAGTACATTGAATTTTTTTTATTTGTATTTCATTATAGTAACTACTGGCCATTAAAATTGCAGATGCTAAACGGGTATTCACTAGACAAATATATTATACTAGAACTGACATGTGATTACATTTTCACGCCTGGGCATTGAGTCAAACAGAGCTTGGATTGCGTGTACAGGTACAGATGTCCATGCAGCTTCAACACGACACCACAGTTCATTGAGAGTAGTGACTGACGTATTGTGACGAGTCAGTTGCTCGGCCACCATTGATCAGACGTTTTCAATTCCTGAGAGATCTGGAGAAGTGCTGGCCGGGACAGCAGTCGAACATTTTCCGTATCCAGAAAGGCCCGTATAGGACATCCAACATGCAGTCGTGCATTATCCTGCTGAAATGTAGGGTTTCACATGAATAGAATAAAGGGTAGAGTCACGGGTCGTAACACATCTGAAATGTAACGGCCGCTGTTCAAAGTGCTGTCGATGCGAACAAGAGGTGACCGAGACGTGTGACCAATGGCACCCCATACCATCACGCCGAGTGATACTCCAGTATGACGATGACGAATACATACTTCCCATGTGCGTTCACCGTGTTGTCGCCAAACACGGATGCGACCATCATGATGCTGTAAACCTGTATGTATCCGAAAAATGACGTTTTGCCATTCGGGCAACCAGATGTGTCTTTGCGTACACCATCGGAGGCGCTCCTGTCTGTGATGCAGCGTCAAGGGTAACCGCAGCCATGGTCTCCTAGCTGACAGTCCATGCTGATGCAAAAGTCGAACTGTTCGTGCAGATGGTTGTCGTCTTGCAAGCATCCCCATCTATTGACTCAGGGATCGAGACGTGGCTGCACGATCCGTTACAACTGTGCGGATAAGATGCTTGTCATCTCGACTGCTAGTGATAGGAGGCCGTTGGGATCGAGCATGGCGTTCCGTATTGCCTTCCTGAACTCACTGATACCATATTTTGCTAACAGTCATTGGATCACGACCAACGCGACCAGAAATGACGCGATACGATAAACCGCAGTCGTGATAGGCTACAATTCGACCTTTATCAAAGTCGGAAACGTAATGGTACGCATTTCCCATCCTTACACGAGGCATCACAATAACGTTTTATCAGGCAACGCCAGTCAACTGCTGTTTCTGTATGAGAAATCGATTCAAATCTTTCCTGATGTCAACACGTTATAGGTGTCGCCACCGTCGTCAACCTTGTGTGAATGCTCTGAAAAGCTAATAATTTGTATATCACAGCATCTTGTTAATGTCGGTTAAAGTTCGCGTCTGTAGCAGGTCATCTTCGTGGTGTACCAATTTTAATGGCCAGGAGTGTTTGCATAATTTCAAACTTTTTTCCTCATTTGATAGTAATTCATGCATGACAGGATAAAGAGCTGTGGAATTTTGTTGATCCGCGATACATTGAAACACATCTCATCTATAGAAAAATCTCCTCATATCTTAGTGGGTGTTCATTATAGCGCCAAATTTAAGTAGACCCTTATTGTTCGCGTTATACCCAACAATTACATTCTCCTGAATATCCTCATAGGTCAAACTGTATACCGATAATCAGCTTCGACGAAAGATGTCGTGGTCTTCCGATCGAAGATTAGTCTGATGTAGCTCTCCGCCATACTTTATCCTGAGCAAGCCTCTTCACCTACTCATGAAAACGGCAGCCCACATCTATTGAAACCTGTCTACTGTATTCATCTCTTGGTCTCCTTCTGCTATTGTTACCCCACACACTTGCAAGCAATGCTGAATTCACAATTATTTGATGTCTAAGAATGGGTCCTACCAGTCATTTCATTATTTCTGTCGAGGTATGTCAGAAATTTCTTCTCTATCCAATTCTGTTCAGTACCTCCTCATTAGTACCTAAGCAATCTATCGATATAATCTTCAAAATTTCACCGTAAAACCTTATTTCAGAATCCTCTGTTCTTGTGCTGTCTGAACTGTTTATCGTCCTTATTTTACTGCCGTATAATCATGGCGATATTAAGAAATTTGTTTTCTTCAGATACGTTTTTCTTCCCATTGCCATTCTGAATTTTATGTCTCTGTACTGCTACCATCATCTGTTATTTTACTGTCCCAGTAATAATACTACCTCCTTTACTGTTTCTTTTACCTAATCGAATGTCTTCATCGTCACCTGATTGTCTCCGACTACGTTCCATTACACTTGGTTTGCTTTTTGTTAATGTTCCTCTTATACGATCCTTTCAAGACACTGCCTCTTCCAGGTCCTTTCTCTTATAGAATAATAATCTCATCAACAAAACGCAATGTTTTTATTTTTTCGCCTTGAACGTTTATTCCTCTTCGGGATTTAGTCTTGCTTTCCTTCACAGTTTGCTTATAGTACAAATAGAAAAACATTAGCGGAATGTTACAAACCTGTCTTAGTCCTTTCGAGCCAACGCTTCCTTTTCATGCCCTTCAACCCTAATAACCTCTGTCTGGTTTTTGTACAATGTGTAAATAACCCCTCATTACTTTTTGTGGTGTCGCACAAGTACAAAGTGCGCGCCACCTACTTTCGCCGCGCGCCGCCAGGCACGCACGGCGCGGCGTTCTCGCGACGACGGCCACGAGCGCCCTCTGCGACGACTCCGCTCGTGGCCACCACTGAAGGACATCGTTCACTTCGCACTTCGCACTTCGGACTGAGATAGCAACGAGTTAGGACCTTCGTAATCCGATAGGCACGAGTGAAGACTTTGCTATTGTACAGGCACTAGGCAGGCCTCTAATAACTATGTATCAACATTCTGCAGTACTGTGTAAAAGTTAAGTATTGTTACATTCTGTGCAATATATATCTTTCTAATTTATTCGAGTGTTTATAGTTTCTGGCTGCTCCCCTCCGTACCTGCACCAGCGTGTCGGTCTCATTCCACTCGGCCACCGACACCTACGACGAGGCTGGGACACAAAAGCGGCGACGAAGTTGGGACACAAAAGTGGCGACGAGGAGTGATAGACGAACCTTGGACCAGCCCTCTTGCAGCAGCCAGACAGCAGCAGTCGGAGCACGCAAAAATTGCTCCCGCCCACCCACCCTTATTATAAGAATTTTGGGGGAAGATATTTTGTTACGTGTTTTGTGGACTTTTTTGTTGCAGAGCGTCCTCATTTATCTTGCATTTGTGTTTTGTACTAATTTACTTGTATACGCGGCGCCTAATCGGTTAGCATGGCCACTACCCCGAACCCAAACTTAATGGAAATTATTCAGTTACAGACGGCGCAAATTACCCAGCTTCTCCAGGCCGTGTCACAGTTGACGACACAGGCTGCTCACCAACAACAACAGTCGTCACATCAGCAGCCCACACCTGCCGCCGCACCGCTTCCGACGTTCCGCCAGTACAACGAACGTGAGGAAGAATGGAGCGACTATTTCGCACAGTTTCAAGAACTCGTCGCGGCTCATCAAATTACAGGTCAGAGAGTGAAGAACCTTTTCTTATCGATTGTGGGCCCCCAGACTTTCGTACTATTGCAAAAACTTTTCCCTCTCGCATCTCCTCGTGATGTAGACTTTGAACAAATTGTAGATGCACTGAATGCTCATTATGAGAGAAAAGTTCTTGTAGCCGCTGCGCGGTACCGATTTTTCAGACTTAAAAAAATTACCGCAGCAGTCACACCAAGAGTGGATTACGGAATTGAAGGGCTTAACCCGCCAATGTAAATTTACTTGCTCTTGTGGACTTTCGTATAGTGACGTGATGTTGAGGGATGCGATTACGCAGAATATTCAGGACCCCAGAATTAGAGCAGCAATTCTGAAACAGTCTGACCCCTCCTTAGACAGTGTACTGCAGCTTATAGAAGCGCATGATACTTTTGACTTAGCTGATGTAGAAATGCAAAGCCATAGTGTAAATTCAGTGCGCCGCAACGGACGCTTTCCTAGCCGTAGTTCTCAGTATAGCACTTGTGATTCTTATTTTTCTACCGGCCGTGCTGAACAGACAGTGAACAGTAGCCAGTGTAAAAGTGCGACGCAAAGGTCGCCCCGTCGTGTTAGAAACAGTAATTTGAATAACGGGCGCCAACGCTCATTTCAGAAAAATGTACGTAAATCTTGCCCCCAGTGTGTATCTCGCCACAAACGTGCACAGTGCCCAAGTCGCAACGCAACCTGTTATCAATGTGGCAAATCAGGACATGTACAGTCTGTGTGTATGCAAATTAAAAACTCAAAGAACGGTACCGTTAGAAACAGTCTTTCTCAGAGTGCGAGAACAGTTCATTCTGTCAATGTAATACGGGCTGTGAAATTGAACAGTGCTTTAGTTGGTTCTCAATTTCAAGAAAGTAGTTCTGCGCCTATGGCACAACTATATAGTGCACCACGTAGCAAGCGCCGACGAGCGCGTGAAACAGTGCAACGGAAAAGGGTTCGGGACAAGCAAAATGACTATGAACAGTGCATTCCTGTAGTGAAAATAGTGCCTTCTGCAACTGCTCCTTGTAATAGTGCCCAGTACTGTGTAGCTAGTGACAGTAGACACCAAGTAGCTACTCAAAAGTGTAGTGCAGTAGTTAGTACATCTGGAGTAGCTTCGCATTGCGCGGACGCCGATCCGGCGGTAGTGTCATCTAGTGACAATGTGGTTAATCCGCTGCGTGCCGAGTCTGCGCCGCTTACTTCACTACGCGGCCCGCGCAGACGCAGCAAACAAACCGTAGCAGACGTTGCCCACATTCGCGCACCTGTCGAGCGCCGCAAGCAAAAACTGTTTGTGACTCTCTTCGTAGAAAATAAGACGGTGCAATTTCAGCTTGATACTGGTTCCGCTGTCACATTAATAAATAAAGATACTTATGAACTTCTGGGTTCGCCAAAATTGTCGCCGTCACAGCAAGTGTTAACAGCTTATACAGGTGAAAATATTCCCGTGCTAGGAACATGTAGCCTGTCCGCCTCTTTTCAAGGTGTTACGAAAACAGTTGCTTTTGTTGTTCTTCAGGCCAAATCTACGCAGAACATTTTTGGACTAGATGCTTTTGACTTGTTTGGTTTATCAATTCAAAGAGATGTGCTTCAAATTTCGTCAATAGTGCCTCAGGATAAAATCAATGCATTGTGTGACAAATATAGTGACTTGTTTTCGCCGGAACTAGGTTGTGCAAAAGACTTCATGGCACATGTAACTTTAAAAGAATCTGCAGTTCCAAAATTTCGTAAAGCTAGACCAGTGCCTATCGCATTGCGTGATACAGTTGCCGAAGAACTTAAACGTTGGCAAGATAGTGGGGTGATTTCTCCTGTTTCTGCGAGTCAGTGGGCCTCGCCTATTGTAATTATACCCAAGCCGTCAGGAAAACTCCGTCTCTGTGCGGACTTCAAATCAACAGTGAACAGTCAAACAATTGTCGACACTTATCCCCTGCCCAGACCTGAGGAACTGATGGACAAATTAGGACAGTCTCGCTTCTTTTCCAAGATTGATTTAGCAGAGGCATACTTACAGATTCCACTTGATGACGAGTCAAAAAAATTTTTCGTCATTAATACTCACATGGGCCTTTTTCAATTTCAACGCCTACCCTTTGGCAGTTCTTCCGCTCCCGCTATTTTTCAGCGTTTTTTGGAACAGCTGACAGTTTCTGTACCGTGTTGTTCGAACTATTTAGATGATATTGTGGTATCCGGACGTACAGTTGAAGAACATTTAGCAAACCTGGAGTGCCTTTTCAAAGTTTTGACTGCAGCAGGTCTACGTTGCAATAAAGCAAAGTGTTCGTTTTTTCAAACTGAAATAGAGTACCTAGGCCATGTGATTAATGCCCAAGGAATTCATCCCTTACAGTCACATCTTCGAGCAATCAAAGACTTGCCTCCTCCTAAGAATGTGCACGAATTGCAAGCAGTAATGGGAAAGCTTAACTACTATTTCAGGTTTATTCCCATTGCCTCTCAGATTGCAGCTCCACTGCATCACTTACATAGGAAGAATGTTCCTTTTGTATGGTCCAAAGATTGTCAGGTTGCCTTTGACAAACTAAAGTCTGCACTACTCAGTGATGCATGTTTGATTCCCTTTGACCCACAGAAGCCTGTAGTGCTAGCAGTTGACGCCTCGTCGTACGGTGTAGGCGCTGTAATCTCACATCGTATTGGATGTCACGATCGTCCTATTGCCTTTGCATCCAAGCTACTGACGCCGACGCAACAGAATTACAGTCAGATAGAAAAGGAGGCCTTAGCAATCATTTACGGCGTCGCAAAGTTTCATCATTATCTCTATGGCAGAAAATTCTATTTGTTGACAGACCACAAGCCTCTCACGTCGTTGTTCTCACCCACAAAGCCAATTCCGCCACGTACGGCACAAAAGCTTCAGAGATGGTCCTTGATATTGTCAAATTATCAGTATGAGATTTTGTACCGACCTACCACTAAACATGCCAACGCGGACACACTTTCCCGACTTCCGGTTGGCCAGGATGTATCATTTGATTCTTCAGAAATGGCATGTTGTCAGATAGACTCCAGAGATGCTTCCGCTGTCGCAGACTTTCCTTTGAACTCTCATCGGGTTGCACAGGAAACAGCTGCGGATGCAGACCTAAGTGTAGTAGCACGTTTTGTTCGCTCAGGGTGGCCTGCCAGAGCCAAAGACATTGATCGGCCTCTGGTTCGACGTTATTTTGCACAACGTCATGCATTATCTTTAAGTCAGGGTGTACTGTTGTTGCATACCGACAACGACCAAGCAAGAGTGATTGTTCCTCATTCCCTGCAACGGGAAGTGTTACGCCTCCTACATCAAGGACATTGGGGCATTGTTAGGACGAAGCAACTGGCCAGACGTCATTGTACCTGGGTTGGTATGGACGCTCAGATAGAGAGCATGACATCACAGTGTACAGTTTGTGCGGAGCATCAGGCGGCTCCTCCACAGCGTTTCTCAGACTGGCCACGCCCCAAGGGACCATGGCAACGTTTACATATTGACTTTGCCGGACCTTTCTGGAATACGCGATGGTTAATTGTTGTAGACGCTTTCAGCAAGTTTCCTTTTGTGATTGCAATGAACTCAACGACGGCGTCTAGTACAATCAGTGCCTTAACATCAGTGTTTTGCATCGAAGGCTTGCCTGAAACTATCGTCAGTGACAATGGACCTCAGTTTGTTAGTGCGGAATTTCAACAGTTTTGTCGTGTGAATGGCATTCAGCATATCACCACCGCACCTTTTCACCCTCAGTCCAATGGTGAAGCAGAACGTTTCGTTCGAACATTCAAGTCTCACATGGAGAAGATGAAAGGTCAGCACTCCAGGCAGCAAGCTCTTCAAATTTTCCTGTCTACGTATCGATGCATGCCACGTGACGGCCCGTCTCCTGCCGAGCTGCTACACGGCCGCCGTCACCGCACTCTCCTTCACCTGCTGCAGCCTCCCACGCACCGAGTCGGTTCGTATGGCGCTTCGCGTTTTCAGGTTTCTACGCCGGTGCTGTACAAGGTGTTTGCTGGCAACAAGACAAGATGGACGCCGGGCACCATTCAGCGCGTGCTCGGGCGCAATATGTTTGTTGTACGTTCTTCCACAGGGTCGGAGCTGCGGCGCCACGCAAACCAATTGCGCCTGCATAGGCCGCGCGATCCTGTCTCTGGTTTCTTGATTCCAGACCCAGTTCACCGCCAGGGAGCACAAACACATCGTTCGTCAACGGGTCCAGCGTCCCCGGACTACGAGATCGTCCCGATGGAGATCGACGCGACGGCGCCGCTGTCGCCGCCGCAGATGACAGCGTCACCGAGAGGGACTCCGGGACCGTGCGTGCCGCCGCCGCCTGGGCCACGCACCTCAGAAGATGACCTGCTCCCTCTGGGCGGGGGCGGGCGCCCTTCCCCAGGTTTCGGCGGGTTCCCTGGAGGATCGCAAGGCGGATGCCGGGGCGCGGACGGCGTCTCGATCCCGGCCTCAGCTATGACGCCCGTCCCACCAGTAACGCCCCCGCCCAGGCCCTCCTCCCAGTGCCGTCGCCGTGGCCCTCAGCCCTACGCCACGACGGCGCGGCGGTTTGGGGGGGAGGGGTGTGGTGTCGCACAAGTACAAAGTGCGCGCCACCTACTTTCGCCGCGCGCCGCCAGGCACGCACGGCGCGGCGTTCTCTCGACGACGGCCACGAGCGCCCTCTGCGACGACTCCGCTCGTGGCCACCACTGAAGGACATCGTTCACTTCGCACTTCGCACTTCGGACTGAGATAGCAACGAGTTAGGACCTTCGTAATCCGATAGGCACGAGTGAAGACTTTGCTATTGTACAGGCACTAGGCAGGCCTCTAATAACTATGTATCAACATTCTGCAGTACTGTGTAAAAGTTAAGTATTGTTACATTCTGTGCAATATATATCTTTCTAATTTATTCGAGTGTTTATAGTTTCTGGCTGCTCCCCTCCGTACCTGCACCAGCGTGTCGGTCTCATTCCACTCGGCCACCGACACCTACGACGAGGCTGGGACACAAAAGCGGCGACGAAGTTGGGACACAAAACTTTTTTTCTTTTTACTGCTGTTGACTTCAGAATTTGAAAGCATGTATTACACTCAACACTGGCTAAAGCTTTCTCCAAATCTACAAAAGCTAGAAATGTAAGTGTGCCTCGCTTTAACTTTGTGACATCACTTTATCTGCGAATTTAACTTAGAGCAGGAAGCATAGTCAGCCATTTCAATAGTACAGGTTATCAGCGCAACAGTCAGAGCTTAGCGATCGTTTATAGAGGCTGCGTCTGTACACGAATTTTGGAATAAAAACTACACTCTTAAGGTATGATTAAGTAATAGTCGATCTCCGTTTATACATTTGAATATCACTGACAGTAACACGGCAATAAACCTATCTTATACACACTAAATCGATGACGGTAACGTGTAGTCGATAGGGATCTCTCAAAAACCTCACTGTCTCACTTAACTTTCAGCACAGAAAATACCTCACAACGATTGTCTATTTCGAATTCTTTCAGAATAGGGACGTTTTGTAATATAATGACGAACTCTTCCGCAGGCGAATCGTTTTTTTTTTTTTTTTTTTTTTTTTTTTTTTTTTTTTTTTTTTTTTTTTTTTCAAGCCATTATTTCGTCGACTGGTCTATTAGGTAAATATTTCATAATATGTATCTACAAAAAATGATCCTGCCTCCAGCACAAAATCGAAAAATGTCATACAAGAAAAATAGGGTGTCCTTGCATCTATTCTTTTCAGGTTTGTTAATTTCGTCTTTACTATTTTTATTTCATAAATGAAATTTTGAAATGCAATATCTCAAAACACAGACATACGACATAACGAAAATACTAATAATTATTAATTTGTTTTACTTAGAAGAAAATGCTACAGTTCACGGTCTAACTAGTATGCTTTATGCAGGTTTTCTTTAACACCAAAGCAATTGAGACTGTTAGTAAAGTTCATCTTGGTTAGGGAGAGAACTACAGTGCCTATTTTCAAAGAAAATTTGTCTATAGTAGAATGGATCAGAGGACGTGACAAAGAAAATTTAGAGGAAGGTTGTCCAATAGCGTTAATTTCAGCTGGCCGAAGATAATGTAGACTGGCATATCTTCGTAGTTTCAAAAAATTTCTTTCGTGTCCGATGTTCCTCCATTTCTCGGGTAACTTCGGCAACTGTTGAAAATTTAATATAGGAAAGAAAATCTGTCAATAAAATTATCTTTCTTCTTTTATTGTATAGAACATACCACACAAAATGGAACCAAATTTAATCAAAATGTTTACATTTTGTCTTCAGATTAATGTGAAAACTTTTCGACTGCTATCATAACTTTGATTACAATGTTTGCTAACATAAATACCAGTGTTTCTTGGCGAAAATAGTCATATTTTTCTCAGTATTGCCTAATAAATCAGAGAACAGTTCGAAATAAGCAACACTTAGGAGACCAAACAGTTTACTTGAGTTGAATCTTAAAATTGTTTATTTCATTATAATCGCCTTTCCTTTTATTTCAAAGGATTGATGGATATTCCCGATCTGTGAACGAGACATACACACAGGCGTCATCAATCATTTACTTTAAAAAATTCTAATAACTTTTTCCTGTCTCCTTTACTTTTGTTGTATTTTGTCGGTTAGTAGAATTGTGATTTGTGCTCAATGCTGAAAATCATGAATGTTACCATTTCTGTAATACTTGCTCAAGTTAACCATGTATAACAGTTATTAGGTATCAGTCAGGAAAGAGTTATTTTTCAGTAAGTAGTCGTCTAGGATTCACAATCACATGGAACTATTTTACTTAATATGGCCTGAAATCAGATGTCAATTCACTTTTACAAAAAAGAAAAGAAAATAAATAACAAAATCACTCGTCGGCATAAGAAACATGAAAACAATGGAACTTTACGTACATAATGGAATTCATATGAGGCGTATATATAAACAGAACCAAGCTGCCTCTACGCCGTCTTACACAATTATATAAAACTCAGTAATAGGCTATAGTTTAACAGATTGTTTATCATTAACTTTATGTTTGAATCAGATGTTACTTCACAGATTTTTTTTCAACAATTACGTACTGCATACAGAATAACTTCTGCTTTTAATGTGAGATTTAATTTTGTTTACAAAAATTACAGACACTCTTTATGAAGTACACATTTCGTAGTGCAAGCGTCACTGTGAATGTGACTCCTTTAGCCTGGAAATGAAGTCATTCCATGTCAAATCTACATCTACATCTACATACATGCTCCGCAATTCACCGTAAGGTGCGTGGCGGAGGGTACACTGTACCACTATTAGGCTTTTCCTTTCCTATTCCACTTCCAAATTGAACGAGGAAAAGAAGAATGCCTATGTGCGTATATGCCTTGTTTCTTTCCGTTAAAGGTTAGTAAAGATGATTAATTCACGTCGCAAATCTTGTGTTGGAAGACAATTTGTTCCCTAATGCTTTTATTCCCCCTACGCATACGAGTTCTCTGTATTTACTTTGCTGCTATACTCTGTCTTCGAAATACACTGAACTGTATTGCTGGCGTACACCACACTACGCTCTTAGCAAGAGAATTAGATTTACGTTTCACTGTAAATTTTGATGTGTAGCAACTAACTTTTTAGTTTAATAGCTAATTGTCAGTCATGTAATAGTTGTTCAAACAAACAAAACACACACATTGCGAACATTCACATCTGTATATTCCATTTATTTACGTATGTATTTGTTATACAATATCCTTTCATAGGTTAAGCAACGAGTCATTGATTTCAGTTGACCTGGAAGAGACTCATCACTCAATAATACAGACACACTTGCAACATATCTTTCCTCCACAAAATACGGGACAGCCGCAAAGTTTACGGAACGCCCTGCGTTAGAAACAATATGCCTGTCGACTTTATTTGCCCCATTCGAGACTCCGCCATCATTTTCCGTCCTCTTCGTCTCTGCCTCTGAGTCTAAAGTAAACTTTCGTTTCAGCAGAGTAAAAATTCTTATTATTGAGAGGCTTCCGATCCACGGGGACGCAATAAGAGGGAACGGATCTTCTGCAGTATTTTCTCTTCTGCGACAACTCTGCAGGGATGAAAGAACTGGGAAGAAGCTCGCGTCTTTCAACGGAAGCAGCTGTGGCAGGGACCTAAGGTGGGGCGAGGGAGGACGGTAGAGAAACAAACAGTGAACTTAAAAATACGATGCGAAAATAAAAAGCTCTCTGCTGATTTCGGAAACTTTACTCTCGATATGACATGCGACGGCGTCTCAACAAGAGAGCGCCGTCGGTGATGTATTCGGTTTCTAGGACTCTGTTAGTACCTGTAGCTTAAGGAATGTAGGGACAAACTGATTACACAAAGATCTAATGAAATGTCTACATAAATTGACTTGTTTCAAATACTCAGTCATTCAGTTTAATGCGGTGTGTTAAATAAAGAAATGAATATATTAGCATTGTAAGTTTAGTTATAATACCTTGTGGTGTCGTCACATGTTAATCGATCATCTACATCTACATACATACTCCGCAATCCACAAATAGGTCCGTGGCGGATAGGGTTACCATATGTCGCGGATTTCGCGGACTGTCCGTGATTTTTTACAAGAAGTCGGGTGTCCTGGACGGAGAGATAAAAGTCCGCGAAAATAGTGAGAGGCTGCAATTTTCTTTTTAACTTCAGTTTTGCTTCCGCTCTTCGATCAAGAAGTCCACTACTCCTTGTTGTCTTGACGTTAGCCGTCGGAAACTGCTGATATGATGGTTCGGAATATTTCGGCTGTTTCAAACACTGATAACGAATCTGTTGCAATAATACGTAGATTGTCTGTGGATAATGTAGTTATCTGTTGTTGTTTATCAAAGTCTTTGCTGTACGTAACTTACGTTGTTTGGCTTTGTCTAACCTAAATATTCAGCTACCAGGACTTAGAGAGTAATGTTGCTGTCGTCTTTTACAACGAATTGTGAAGTAAAAATGAGGTCATGAGTCAAAGGTTGACGGGTGGTATGGGGTAGGTGCCACCTGGTTCTCCAGTATTGGGTGATTTCGGGTTCTCCAGTATTTGGCGGGTGGTATCGGGTTCTTCACTTTACGATGGTGGTATCGGGTTCTGCAGTATACGGCGGGTGCAATCGGGTTCTTTCGTATAGAACAGGTGGTACTGGGTTTTTTGTGTCCCAGTCTCGTCGCCGCTTTTTTTGTCTCGTTCCGTTGTAGGTGTCGGTGGCCGAGTGGAATGAGACCGACACAGAAATAGAGATAGCACGCTGGTACAGGTACGGAGGGGAGCAGCCAGAACTAGAAACACTAGAGTAAATTAGAATGAGATATATATTGCACATAATTTATACATTACTTAACTTTTACATAGTACTGCATAATGTTGATACATAGTTGAGCTAGAGTCCTGCCTAGTGCCTAACTGATAGCCAAGTCTTCACTGGTGCCCATCGGATTCCGAAGTCTTCACTGGTTCCTAACTCAGTCCCAAGTGAACGATGTCTTTCCGTGGTGGCCACGAGCGGGGTTGCAGCAGAGGGCGCTCGTGGCTGTCGTCGTAAGAACGCTGCGCCGTGCGTGCATGGCGGCGCGCGGCGAAAGTAGGTGGCGCGCACTTTGTACTTGTGCGACACCACAGGGTTCATCAGTATGACTTGGCAGAAATATCCTTAATTTTGATTCGTGGAGTATGGCAACACTAGGGGGAACCACTAGTTACTTACTTTTCTGTTACACTCCCATATACAATGAAGGAAAATCGAATGCTTGTATGCATCCCTACGAGTCCTAATCTCTCAGTTCTTATCACTGTAGTCTTTACGCGAAATGTAGATTGGCGGCAGTAGAATCGTTCTGCTGTCCGCCTCAAACTCCGGTCCTCTAAATTTCTTGAACAGTTATCCAGAAAAGAATGTGGCCTTCCGTACAGCGACTCCCATTTGAGTTCCCGAAGCATTTCAGTAACACTTGCGCATTGATCATATCTACCTGTTCCAAAACTAGCCGCCCGTCTCTGAACTGCCTCTCTGTCCTCCTTTAAACAGATCTGGTGGGGATCCCAAATACTTGAGCACTACTCAAGACGGAGTCGTACAATCGTTTTATATGTGGTATTCTTTACAGAGAAATCATACCTTACCAAAATTCTCCCAATAAACGAAGATGACCTTTCGCTTCCCTGACGACTGTCCTTACGAGCTCATTCCACTTCATACTGATGTACAGCGTTACCTCTAGATATTTAATTGATGCGACTCTGTCATGCAACACATCACTAATGCTATATTTGAACATTACTGGATTCTTTCTCCTACTCATCATTATCACCTTACATTTTTCTATATTTAGCGTAGATTGCCATTCCTCATGCAACCTAGAATTTTGTCCAAGTCATCATGCATCCTACTGCCTACTGTCATTCAATGACGACACCCTTTTGTACACCACAGCATCATAAGCAAACAGCCACAGATTGCAACTCTCTCTATCCGCCAGATCGTTTATGTACTTAGAAGATAATAATGGCCATAGCACACTTCCCTGGGCTACCCCTCACGACAACGTAGTCTCTGACGAACACTCCCCATCGAGGACAACGTATTGGATTCTATTACTTAAATAGACTTCGAGCCACTCACATATTTGGGTACCTATGAATTTCGTGGGTTCCTCCTTTCCCCCTTTTTATACCTGCGCCTTTTTTCCAGTAGCTTGGAACTTTGCACTGGATCAAAGATTCGCGATAAATGCAAGCTACTAAGGACCAATGCCGCTGAGTACTCTTTGTAAAACTGGATTGGCATCCATATGAACCTGGCGACTGTTTCTTTTAAACTTTGATGCTTCTCTACAATTGTGTAATCAACTGTGATCCTGATTCGTGTTTGGTGGCGTAATTAGTAGTAGACTGTTAATAAAATTTCCTAAGAACTCAATTGCAAGAGATTACATGAGATATGGTGTGCGTCTAGGAGACCGTACAATGGAGCCAAGTCGCCGGCCGCGGTGGCTGAGCGGTCTGCGGCGCGCCAGTCACGGTCTGCACGCCGCTACGTCGGGGGTTCGAATCCCCCCTCATGCATGGATGTTTGTGTCGTCTTTAGTATAAGGTAGTTCATAAGTAGTTTGTAAGTTTAGGTACTGATAACCACGCAGTTAAGTCCCATAGACTCTACAAACATTTGAACATTTTGGAGCAGGAGGAAACAGGGAAAAGAGCCCATCAATTGATCTCAAACTTAAAGGAGATGTCACAAATGAAATATTTTGAACCAAGTATAGGAATGCTTTACTTTCTAACAGGTCATTTCGGATCGGGAAGAAGACTACACCTACATGGGACTGTGGAGCTGAAGAGAGCTCTTCTGATCACGTCGTTTCCTTGTGCTCCAAATATTATAGTGAAGCTGCTGCTCTATATCTCCCGTGGCGAAATAGTAATACCTTCGCTCAGAAAGGAAGACATGTTCCTCACATTGAACAAGTTCACGGATGTAATCTCAAAAAGGAAAACCGATTACTTCATGGGCATAAATACCTGAAGAGGACATCAGAAACACTGAAGCTGACCTTCCAAACCAGTGGCAGAAATCTGCTGTGACCTGGATCTAAGGGTGGTTGTGGACACTACTGACAGAACAACAAGAAGCCCTTCAGGCTTTATAGGCTAGTTGTAATGTTAGAATAATGAAGGAAGGAAGGAAGGAACCATGGAGTATTACGTCCCATCGACTGCATGGTCATTAGAGACAGAGATAACGCTCGGAATGTGGAAGGAAATCGGCCATGCCCTTCCAAAGGAACCATACCGGCATTTGCCTGGAGTGATTTAGGGAAATCATGGAAAACCTAAATCTGGATGGTCGCACCTCCGGCCATCCAGATTTAGGTTTTGAACTACAATCCTTCCGAATGCGAGTCCAGTGTGTTACCACTGCGCCACCTCGCTCGGTATATGTTAGAATAAGAAACAAGAAGAACTATAGAAAGGTAGAAACGTAAAGTAATGAATGTAACACTGCATTGCAATCTAAATAAGAAAACGACCCTTTTAGTTACAGTGATTGTGTCATATGTATAATAAAACAAGTACACCCACTTCCTAAAACAGTGCTCTTACCTAGCCTCTTCCCCCACCTTTAATACATATGATGAGCCCGAACGCACCTGCTCCAATAAATACAAAACCCGCCCCCTCCCGTCTCTCCTGAACTCACTGTAACCATCTGTCCCCTTAAACCCCCCCCCCTCCCATACACTACACAAGCTCACTCTGTCTACCCTTTCGCTGTTGTGGACATCATCCGGTTTTTGACCAAAGTCCTCCAAAACACGCACCTCTTCCAGCGGCCCCACACTCCTTAACAGATTGCCCCCACTGCCCAAACCATGTTCCAATTGGAAACCTATGACACCTTCTACCACAATAGCTTCTGTTTCACATCCTCCTGGAACGTTGCTGTGGTTTACACCTTTCTCCCTATACCCCCCCCCCCCCCCAATCGCATGCCTTTCTCATTCTCCCCCCCCCCCCGCCCACAAGAACCTCTTTATGCACACCCTATCAACACCACATGAACACCTTCCTCCATCAGCCTCAGCTCAGTGCTCAATGATATGTACCAAACATGGGAATTGTTGTGGCTTCGCTATTCGCTGTCCACGCAAGTTGCAGCGCAAGCGATAAGTCACTGTACAATACTTCAGGCACTGTGGGAGCCCATTGTCTCGGTGCCCAGTGACTTGGATTTGGGGGGGGGGGGGGATAGATCTTCTTGACGAGCAAAATTTTAGTCAGTTTCCAGACAGACTACCATCTACCACTCCTGTTGAAGAAACTAATTCACTCCCATCCAATGAAAGATTATGGTAAAACACCCCAAGTTTTCAATCTTTACCTTTAGCAGATTGCTGTTATACGATTTATTTTCTTTCTTTATCTTTTTTTTTCGTTTTCTGGTAGAGGGGGGTTCTATCCCCCTCATCTCCCCCCCCCCATAGTTACGCCACTGCCGGTGCCTCTTTGCCTGCTTCGGGTTTCGGCTAATAGGAAGAAGGGACTCGTCTGGATATGCCGGCGCACCACAGCAACGACGGACAGTACAGGAATTCCAGTCAGCGTGCAGCAGATTCAAGAGTTCGACAGTTCCGGGTTGTTCATTAGACTAGATCCAGCAGTCTACAGTACTATTGACTGATGTCGTGATATACATAGCAAAACTGTATAATAACTAGGGTAATTTGTACCACCACAAGCACATCAAAGCTCAGTATTTGTTTCTTGTATTAAATAGTTCATGTGGACTGATCAACACTTTCAGTTACAGAACTATGACCACATCCCTGGTCTACGCGGTCTACCTCGTTCCACTGTCGCTTCGCAAAGCAAACTGGCCATCTTGACTCTAACAAGTGAACCCACCCATCGCAGCACCCTCAGATTTAGTTATAAGTTGGTGCAGTGGATAGGCTGTGAAAAACTAAACACAGATCAATCGAGAAAACTGGAAGAAGTTGTGTGGCACTATACAACAATAAGCAAAATGTAAAAATTGAATGGTCCATGCGAAAGCTATACAACGTCGAATAGATTGCGAGCGTAGTAGTGCTGTGGTCACACGGGTAGTGTGACGAGCGATGAAGTGAGAAGTTCAAGCCTTCCACAACCGAAAAGTTTTACTTTTTAATTTTTGCAAAATTATGATGTCCATCCGTTCATTGACGTCTCTGTTCACTGTAATAAGTTGAGTGCCTGTGTTTTGCGACCGCACCGCAATCCCGTGCGATTTACAGACGAAAGGAAGTGCCTCTCCTAAAACATTTGATCGCAGGGTGATAGGTCAAACGATTCCTCCACAGATAAACTTGTCTGATGTATTTCATACGACACTGGTGACGGTGTGTGCGTCATATGACAGGAATCTCTTGTCGACCCAAACCCACCTAACTTGTATACTTGCTGAGTGGGTAAAGTGATTATACCTTGCCCGATTTAGGTATCTTTTGGATGTGATAATCACTCCCAAGAAAGTGTTGAAAACATAAGAGTTTGTCACAAAAACTGCAACAAATCAATGAAGGAGTTTCGCAGCCGCAAGGTTTTCCCTGTGCTCTTTCAAAATATATGTTTTTAACTGCCTTCATCGTGCACTGTAGTCGACTGACGTCGTGCGTTTAGATATTTGTTTAGGCGTAGCGTCCCCATTCTGCAGCGCAGTTACCTCGCATCGGACGGACAGATAATAATTTTCTGAAAATGAAAACATTAAAATTTTCGTCTGTGGGAAGGTTCGAACCAAACGTCTGTGGCTCTGCAGATCCTCAGGCTAGCCACAGGGCTACGGCACTCCTGTGCTTATAATCTGCTCGGCGATGCTTATCTTTCGCATGACCTGCTAAGTTTTGTATTTTGCTTACTTTTTCATAGTTCCACACAACTTCTTCCTGTCTTCTTGATTGATCTGTGCTCAGTTTTTCACGGCCTATCCACTGCACCAGCTTATAACTAAATCTGAGGGGGTTGCGATTGGGAGTTACCCCTGTATGCAATTTTTTTAATAATCGAAAGGATAGTAGTGTGATATATCAAACATCAGAATTTTCGAACTAGTTCATTGCTGTAATAAGATTAGATGGAGCAGTTATGGATCAAAAGTTACAAAAATTTCTGTCTTTTGCACAAGGTTGCTTTTCATTGATAATGCAAACTTTCTATCAGTAGTGAATTCAACCACAACAACCACAAATACTATGCATACTGGATGGAACATTAAAAAAAATGTTCAAATGTTTGTAAAGCTTATGGGATTTAAATGCGAGGTCATGAGTCCCTAAACTTACTAACTGCTTATGAAGTAGCTTATACTAAAGACGGCACAAACATCCATGCCCGAGAGAGGATTCGAACCCACGACGGGGAACGGCCTCCCGTATCGTAGCAAAGCGGCTCAGTGCCCCTGCCACCTCACAAATTTACTTCCGCAGTACCTCGCCTCCTACTTTCATGTCAGCTCACAAGCCGCTGCAGAGTGAAAGTTTCATTCATTAAAAGGTAGTTCGTAACAAAAGTGTTATAGTGCGGAATATGAGGTACGAGGACATGCAGCGCAACGATGAAATGCCATATTTCGCACAAATATCTTCCTTCACACCCCTGTTCACTTCTAAGAGGCTTCTGCAAATTCTCGTCAGTAGATGCCGTAGCTTGCAGTCTAAAGTTTCGAATGAATTGTTACAGAGCTGATGTACCGACAAGTCTTTCTGAAAGGACCACACTGAAAACGTGGAGAGTTTCAGTGGGTTATGTCTGTTGGTATCGGTTGAAACGAGACATACAGAGCTCCCGAGGAACTGTTACTTATGTAATGTAGTAAAGTGTGGGGCATGCAACTGTAAAGGAAGACTGGTGCTTGGGTTTGGCCAGTAGGTGGAAACAGATGTAATTTGTACCATTTATGCTGAGGGCAAGAGGTCTGCATACGACAAGGTAGTACAGAGAACTCCATTGTGTCGAATTTTATAATTCCGACATGAACTAAGAAAAACACATAGTAAGTTATACGTACGTGGCACCAGTTATTGAGACAAAGGCTAACGTGAAACAGTGGCGACTCGTTATAACAATAGTTTGCGGCTTTATGGTAATTAGTTTTATAAGCGAAGGAAACTAAGACTTTCTATGTGACAGCTTTGCAGCTATAACAGGTTTTGTCATTTTAGCGGCTAACGAACGCGCGCTCTTACTCGGCACCCCTCCTGGAGAGAAAGCTCTTTTCTGCCGCGTGAAGAGCGCGGCCCGGAGTCTTTTAGCTCAGGAAAATGACTTTTACGCCCTCGGCCTTAACGAGCCATTACCACTAATGGATAACTGGCTGCGGGCTTTGCTTGTACAGCGTCGCGTTAATAACAATGGCGTCCTGGCGTCCTGCGAGCAGCGGAGTAGTTGGCACGGCTGAGAGCCGCCCTCATAAAGCACGGCCGGGCTGGCCGGATTAACGTCACAGTGAAACATTAAGTAGCGGGAAAACCGCCGGGGGCAGCGGGAAATCCCAGCATTCACGACAGCGCTGCTGCGCACTTTTCTAGCTTTTGGGAGGAAAATCGACGGGTTGATATAGTCTCAACAGGAAAGAACATATATCATGATTTAAAGATACGAGGGTAAGTCAATTATTATCCGCAAAGTCGTTATAAAATTCTATTGTAATAAATTTTTCTTACAAGAGCACCATTTTTCGACAAAGTCTCCTTGCTTTTCAATGCACTTCGTCCATCGCTCTACAAGCATCCTTATGCCCTCATGAAAGAAGGTTTTCGGTTGAGCTGCGAGCCATGAATGCACCGCTTTCTTCACTGCTTCGTCCGAGTCAAATCGACGGCCCTTTAAAGCCTGTTTGAGTGGACCAAACAAGTGATACTCAGAAGGGTCAAGATTGGGACTATATGGAGGATGATCCGGTACTTCGTATTTGAGTCTCTGGAGCGTTTCAGCAGTATGGACAGCAGTATATGTACGGGCATTGTCGTGCAATAACACAACACCTTCTGACAGCGTTTGCTTCGAATTGCAGGCTTTAGCCTGTCAGTAACCATCTCAGTGTAACGTACACTGTTTATTGTTGTGCCCCTTTCACCATAATGTTTCAGTACAGGACCTCGTGCATCCCAAAAAACCGTAAGCATCAGTTTTTCTGCGGACGTTTGGGTCTTGAACTTTTCCTTGCATGGCGAATTTGGATGTTTCCATTCCATACTCTGCTGTTTACTCTCCGGCTCGTAATGATGGATCCATGTTTCGTCACCAGTAATGATTCTGTCTAAGAAGTTATCCCCTTCGTTACCATAACGATCCAAATGTTTTTACAGATGTCGAGGCGCGTTTGCTTATGCAACTGTGTGAGTTGTTTTGGGACCCATCTTGCACAAACCTTACGAAACCCAAGTCTGTTGTGAATAATTTCGTAGGCAGAACCATGACTAATTTGAAGACGATGAGCCACTTCATCAATAGTTAATCGTCTGTCTAAGAGAACCATTTCACGTGATCGCTCAATGGTTTCTTCATTTGTGGCGGTAAACGGTCGTGCGGCTCCTTCATCGTGCTTAACACTCGTCTGACCATTTTGGAACTTTTCAATCCACTCGTACACACTGCTACCGTACTGAACTGAAAAAAAAACAACAACAAAAAAACATGTAACTGAACGGTGTTCTTTTTGGTACAAATAGACAGCGGAGCAGCCATGATTAACAGCACGGTAGCGACAACGGAACTAATGTAGCAGCTTGAAAATTGAAAAGATATAACAACAAATAAACAAAGTATGCGTCACCAACGTAAAACGACAGTATTACCAGCATAAACAAAAATGTAACTAAATTGCGGATAATAATTGACTTACCCTCGTATAAGAGTCCTTTCTGCTTACACCCAAATCTCCAGATGTCAGATAGCTTGTTCGGTACCAAATGTTGTATATCGATAATCAACCAGTTATTCTGAATCGTATAAAGGACTCAGTAGGAAGAAAGCGAGATTTCAGCAACATCACAGTTGTGTGGATCTCATAATTAAACTCAGAATTATCCTAGAGAAGAATGCGGAATGGTGGAATACCCTCTACCTCGCATATGTGGACTTCAAGAAAGCCTTTAATTCTGTAAATCAAAGAATCTCGTGGAAAACCCTACGGGAATATCGAATTCGTTAAGAATTTGTCAAGATCATGAAACAGATGTACGAAGGTATCAGTGTCAGTTTCTTCAACAAAGGAAACTAACAAAAAAGATAAATGTCAATTCTGGAGTGAGACAGGGATGTGTTCTTTCCCTAATGCTGTTCCTGTTAGTCCTGAACAGTGTGATGACGAGGGTAATGGAAGAAGGGGACAGGAATGTTCAATGCATGACAAGAGACGTAGAATGGAAGATTTTGATTTTGCAGACGGTTTTCGGCTTATGGTACAATGGCACTGGGATATAAAAGCAAACAACAGATTGCAGAAGAAAATGGAATGTGCAGGTCGCATAATCAACACAAACAAGAAGGAAGAGATGAGGATAAATCCTGATTCAGTGACCAGACTGGCAGTAAATGGGAAGGAAATAGAGAGTCCTACCTCTACCTTGAAAGTATAGTTAGAACAGATGGGTGAGCAGAGGAAGACGTTAAACCTGCACCTGGAAGGTAAATAGTGCGTTTGTCGTACTTTACCCTGTGTGGGAAAATAGAAACATCTTCAGGCAGAGTAAGATCCACCTCTTCAACAGCAATGTTTATCCGATTCTTTTATATGGCTGTGAGACATGGAAAGTTACAAAACAGATAATCAACCGGCGGCGGGTGTTCTTAAATAGATGTCTGCATGGAATAACAAATTTGAAGTGGCCGGAAAGAATCTCAAATGAAGATCTTTGGACCATTACCAATCAGTAGTCGATTGATTTCCAGATCAAGGAGAGGAAGTGGCTCTGTATCATGCGCACCCCAAGGAAGCCGAATGGAGCTTTCATGAGTTGGCGCTAGACTGGATCCCTCAAGGCACCAACAAGCGAGATCGACCAAAGACGACCTGGGGAAGGCCGATCGAAAACGAAATCTCCGAGATTGATAAGACCTGAAGTGAAGAGGATGGCTAGGATCCGTACTGTGTGGAGGAATTTCGTCAAGGCCCTATGCTACAGAGGGAAGAACAGGAAATATGTCAACTAAGTAAGTCATGTGCTATTGTCCAGGGAATCGTGCATAAATTATAAGTAAAATCTGACGGTTTTTATCGATGGTCCTCGGTTCAAGTCCTACTCCTAACATCTATTTTACTGCATTACGTTGACAATTATTATATGAGGCAACGTGATCATAGCGTGTGAAAAGACTATTTGGATTTTATAGCAGTGTGATATAAGTTTACATTTGCTTCGTAGGGTTTATTAGTAGTTTCACCAAATAAACAAATACAATCGCAACCTAAGAATAAAGAAACAATTGAATCATATATCCAGCAGTGTTGTTGTTGTTGTGGTCTTCAGTCCGCAGACTGGTTTTATGCAGCTCTCCACGCTAACCTGTTCTGTGCAAGTCTCTTGATCTGAGAATACTTTCGGCAACCTACATCCCTTTGAGTCTGCTTACTGTATTCGTCCCTCTGTCTTCCTCTACGATTTTTACCCCACACACTTCCTTTTAATGCTAAGTTGACGATTCCTTGATGTCTCAGAATGTGTCCAACCAATCTAACCCTTCTCTTAGTCAGAATACGTCAAAAATTCCTTTTCTGCCCAATTCTGTTGAGCACCTCATCATTAGTTACGTGATCTGCCCATCTAATTTTCATCATTCGTCTGTAGCAGCACATTTCAGAAGCTTATCTCATCCAGCAGTATTAATAGTAATAACAGTAACAATAATAATGATGGTAATAATAAATAGCATAATTAAAGTAATAATACTGGTAACAATGGAAAATAGTAATAAGTACAACAATTACAGACATGAACACAGAAACCACCAGAGGCACAGTGTCTTTCATTCATGAGCGAAGGTTTCACAATGGCGGTTGTATACAAAGAAGTGTGTGAAGAAAATAACATTAGAGCATCGAGTATGTCAGGAATACGTTGCCCCATATAACAAATGCCAACGTACGGTAGTAAAAATAAAAGCTACAAGGAAGTCTTAAAGCCTACACTCTGCTATCTTGCTCTACAGGAGTTCAACGGAAGGAAGAAAGCTTAGGGTTTTTACGTCCCGTCGACAGCTTGGTCATTAGAGACGGAGCTAATGCTCGGAGTTTTCGGTAAGAATGGGGAAGGAAATATGCCGTGCCCTTTGAAAGGAACCATCCCGGCATTTGCCTGGAGTAATTTAGTGAAATCACGGAAAACCTAAATTTGGATGGCCGGAGGTGGATTTGAACCACCATCCTTCCGAATACGAGGAGCTCAACGTTATATGCACTCGCAGTTAAGCTTTTCTTCTACTCCGCAGGTCAGGGGTTACTTTTTCAGTTTATCGACGTTCTCCGGGACGACAGCACATAGCGTGAATCATATTGAAGTACTGGTTGATATTCTACTGATATAAAGCGTTTGGTACAAATCTGACTGTCAGACATCTGGAGGTTTGGTTGTTAGTACACCAAAGAAACAAGGACTGGTTCTAATAAGTTCGAAGAGCACCAAAGAACCAATAGATGATGCTGTTATTTCTTTTTCTCGCAATCCTAGTTTCTAGCACGTTCGCTTTTGTCTGCGACAAAATTAGGCATCATAATATTGTCTTTACCCACTCTAACTAACACAGAATTTACTTGGCCAGGGCATACGGAATTGGTGATTTCAGTTTGTACGTTCCAGTGTTGACAAAACGACTGTACATCTTTCGATACTTTTCCTTTTACATTAGACTTCTTGTCAAAGAGAAACGAATTTCTTGACTAAATGATAATATAGGGTTTGCTTTAACCAGCTGACATACTAAACGACGAAACAAGACATTAAGCATCATGTTCTTTAAGTTTCATTGCAAAGCACGTGCGTAGAACTACAATGAAGGTCCAAATAGAATCGTAAATAGATATGAGTATGCAAACTCATTGATGTATAAGAAGAGGACAGCGCTGCAGTCTGAGACGCCTATATAAAACCGTAGGTGTCTGGTTCAAGTGTCACATCGGTTATTGTTGCTACAATGGCAAGTCACCATTATTTATGTGAATCTCAATTTGGAGTTGTAGTCGGTGCTCGAGAGATGGGACACAGCATCCCTGAGGTAGCGATGAGGTGGGCATTTTCCAGTACGACCATTCTACTAGTGCACCACGAATATCGGTAAAACATCAAAGCTCTGATATCGCTAGGGGACGGAAAGAAATCCTGCGAGAACGGGAACCAACGACTGAAGGGAATCGTTTATCAGAAGTGCAACCCTTTCGCAAATTGCTGCTGATTTCATTGCGGGGCCATCATCAAGTATCAGCTTGCGAACTATTAAACGAAACATCATCGATATGGGATTTCGGAACCGAAATCCCACTCTTGCTGACTTCATGATAAAAATCTTTAACCCCTCGCTAGGGCTTGTCGACCCTGACATTGGACTGTTGATGAGCGGAAACATATTGCCTCGTCTGACGAGTCTCGTTTCCAGTAGTATCGATCGGATGAACGTGTACAGGTATGGAGACTACCTCATCAATACATGGACCCTGCATATCAGAAGTTGTAGTAGTGTTGAGGCGTGTGTAGTTCAAATGATGTGGGACCCTTGTTACGTCTAGATGGACTCTGACAGTAGACACGTACGTACGGATCCTAGCTGATCACCTGAATTGTTTCATGTACCATGTGCATTCCGAAGAACTTTTTATTTATTTATTCCTGCTTTGAGTCAGTACTTCTCCTGTCCCTTCTCTCTTTGTCCATCTCCTTTTTTCTAAAAAGAAAAAAGTTATCTTTATTGGAGAATATAAAACAAATAAGACTCTTGCGTAATGTAGAAAATTATAATTGCAGTATGATTTAAGAAAACTGCACCAGTCACTTTTTCTTGAAATGATGTTTATTCAATGTACCGGTTTTCAAACCTTTTCAGGTTCATCAGCAGATGGACCATGTTACAATTTCATTTTAAGCGCCATGTTGGATGCTGGCTTGCGACTATATGGCCACCATGATGAACCTGTAAAGGTTTGAAAACCGGTTCATGGAATAAACACCATTTCAAGAAAAAGTGACTGGTGCAATTTTCTTAAATCATATTAAATTAACAGTCACGGTTTCTGATACATCGGAAATGGATAACATAAATAAATAACTGCAGTATCGAAACAAAGAAAGGTGTTCAAATGTTCAAATGTTTGTTAAGCTTATGGGTCTTAACTTCGGGGTCATCAATCCCTAAACTTACAAACTACTTATCAACCACCTTATACTAAAGACTGCACAAATATCCATGCCCGAGGGGGGATTCGAAACCCCGACCGTAGTGGCCGTGCAGACCGTGACTGGAGCGCCTCAGTCTCCTCGGCCACCGCGGCCGGCAAAGAAAGGTGCTAATCAAAATTAAGGACATATAAAATGCGTACAATATCATATTTCTTGAGTTGCACAGAAGGCTGATAGCGAAATGGACGTTTTATCTGTCTCTCACTATAATCATTCTGACGAAAGGTCTCCTCGAGATGAGACAACTCAGCTGACAAACTTTCAGGGTCTGAAATGACATGTGCCCTGTGAACCAAGGTACGAAGTACTCCTTCACGCTGAGCTGGATGGTGACAACTATCAGCTAGCAGATACAAATCAGCGTGAGTAGGCTTCCTATAAACAGAATGTCACAATGTACCATCAACCTTCCTTCTGACCAACACATCAAGGAAAGGAAGACAGCCATTCTTTTCCACCTCCATAATGAACTGAATATATTCGGGTGGATTGAATTCAGGAGTTCCAAAAAACATTTAAATTTTCACTACCATGAGGCCAAACGACAAAAGTGTCGTCTACATATCTGAAAAAAAAAGAACACGCAGGTTTCAGAGTCGCTGACGCTAAAGCACGTTCCTCGAAATACTCCATTAACAAATTGGCCACTATAGGTGACAACGGGCTTCCCATTGCAACTTCATCAGTTTCTTCATAGTACTGACCAATGAATAAAAAGTAAGTGGAAGTCAGCACATGTCGAAAAAGATTTGTTAACTCGACACCAAACTCCGTAAGTGCAGTTGTGCCTTGAGAATGGCAGGTTGTCCTCCTGCCGAAATCTACATGTACATCTACATACATACTCCGCAATTCACCGTAAGGTGCGTGGCGGGGGGTACACTGTACCACTACTAGGCATTTCCTTTCCTATTCCACTCCCAAATTGAACGAGGAAAAAAAGAATGCCTATATGCCTCCGTACGAGCCCAAATTGCTCTTATCTTGTCTTTGTGATCTTTACGCGAAATGTAAGTCGGCGGCAGAAAGATCGTACTACACTCAGCTTCAAATTCCGGCCCTCTAAATATACTTAACAGAAATTCACGAAAAGAACGTCGTCTTTCTTCCAGCGATCCCCAATTGAGTTGCCGGAGCATTTCCTTTACACTCGCACATTGTTCGAACCTCTATGTCTTCCTGTAAACTGATCTTCTGCGGGTCCCACACACTTGAGCAATACTCAAGACGTGATCGTACAAGCGTTTTATACGCGGGCTCCTTTACAGGAGTCGGCTGTCCGCCTTACTCACAACTGTCCTTATTTGTTCGTTCCATTTCATATCGCTCTGCAATGTTACGCCTAGATATTTGAACGACGCGATAGCATCAAGAAGCTCACTACTAATGCTGTATTCGAACATTATGGGATTGCTTTTTCTACTTATGCGCATCACCTTACACTTTTCTACATTGAGAGCTAGCTGCCATTCTTCGCACCAACTAGAAATTTTGTCTAAGTCACCCTGTATTCGATTACAGTCAGTTACAGACGACACCCTCCCATACACAACAGCATCATCAGCAAACAGCCGCAAATTACAACTTACTCTGTCCATCAGATCATTTATATAGATAGAAAATAATAGCGGTCCTATCACACTCCCCTGGGGCACGCCTGACGATACACTCGTTTCTGATGAACACTCGCCGTCGAGAACAATGTACTGCATTCTATTGCTTAGGAAGTCTTGCAGCCAGTCACAAATCTGTGAACCTATTCCGTAAGCTCGTATCTTCGTTAGCAGTCTGCAGTGTGGCACCGCGTCGAACGCCTTTTTGAAGTCGAGAAAACACAATCCGCCTGTTGCCCTTCATCTATGGTTCGGAAGATGTCATGTGAGAAAAGGGCAAGCTGAGTTTCACATGAACGACGTTTCCTAAACCCGTGCTGCTTCATGGAAAGAAGCTTTTCCGTTTCAAGAAAATTTACTATATTCGAACTGAGAATATGCTCTAAAATTCTACATGAAACTGATGTCAACAATATTGGCCTGTAATTGTGGGTCAATTCTCTTTCCTTTCTTATAAACGGGAGTCACCTGCGCTTTATTCCAATCACTAGGAAACTTGTGCTGAATTAAAGATTCGCTATAAATGCAAGCTAAGTAGGGGGCCAATGCCGCAGAATAGTCTTTGTAAAACCGAGCAGGTACTCCATCCGGACCAGCAGACTTTTTCGTATATGGCTCTCTCAGCTGCTTTTCTACACCGGAAATACCTATTGCTATGTCCCTCATTTCGGAATTAGTACGTTGATCAAATGATGGTACATTTGTGCGGTCCTCCTGCGTGACAGATTTCTTAAAGGTTAAATTAAGAACTACAGCTTTCCGTTTGCTTTCTTCTATTACTGCCCCAGAATGATCAATGAGTGACTGGACAGTGGGCTTTGACCCGCTTATCGATTTTACATAGGACCAGAATTTTTTGGGTTCTCGGATAGATCTTCTGCTAAGGTATGTCTGTGATAATTATTGTATGCTTCGCGCATCGATCTTTTTATAGACACACGAATCTCTACAAACTTTTGCCTGTCATCACTTGCGTGTTCTTTTTTGAATCGAGAGTGCAACAGCCTTTGCTTTCTCAGCAGCTTTCTAACATAATTATTATACCACGGTGGATGTTTTCGTTCCTTAATCGTCTTTACTGGCACATATTTCTCTAACCCTTTATTAACAATGCACTTAAATTTAGTCCACAGTTCCTCTACATCCATAGTCCCGGAATTAAACGATGCCCATTCATTTTCTAAGTGAGATCGTAACATTTTCTTATCAGCTCTTCCCAACAAAAACACGCTCCTAGCCTTCTTGATTGGTTTATGAACTTTGGTCACCACTGATGCCTTGACGATATCATGATCACTAATTCCTGTTTCTAGACAGACATCGTTAATAAGTCAGGCCTGTTTGTGGCTATAAGGTCTACAATATTTCCTTTGCGCGTGGGTTGCCGGTTTAACTGCTCAAGACTGTTTTCGGAGAATATGTCCAAAAGTAGCTCCTAAACTGCTTGTCTGTACTGCGTGAAATGTAACTAGCGAGGTCCCAATCTATACTCTTAAGGTTGAAGTCTCCTACGACTAATATTACATGGCCCGGATATCTATGCACTACCTGGTGTAGACTTTCTTTGAATGATTCTATAACTACTACAGCAGCACTGGGGGGTCGGTAAAGACACCCAACTATTAACCTTACTTCTTTTAGACAAGTTATACGTGCCCAGACACCTTCACAGTTACTTTAAACTTCGATGTCAGTAGAAACAATATCTTTGTCCACAGCGATGAACATTCCTCCTCCAGTTGTATCCGATCTATCTTTCCGATATACATTCCACGCTTCGCTAAATATTTCTGAACTTGCCACATCATGATTTAGCCAGCTTTCGGTGCCTAATACTATCTGAGCGCAATAACTTCCATGCAGTGCGGCAAATTCTGGAACTTTGTTTCTAATACTCTATAAGTTCGCGGCTAATATTTTTATGTTCGAATTTTTGTTCCGAACGTGGCCTGAATTCGCTGTTTGAATGCTGACAGGCGAGTGCTCATCAGAGTTAGCGCCTAGCCTAAAAAAAAACCATGTGCACTCCACGAGTACTCTGCTACCCGAGTAGCTGCTTCCTTAGTGCAGTGCACCCCTGATCTATCTAGGGGCACCCTACAATTCCCCACCCGATAACGCAGATCCAGAAATCTGCAGCCATGACTGTCACAGAGTCGGCGAAGCCTCTGGTTCAGAGGCGGTATACGAAATACTCAACTTTGCTGTCTGTCTGTTGCCGCGGCGGCGTCCTCTTGGCCGATGCTAGCTGCTCTCTCATAGTAACTCCATAGTTCGGAGTCGAGTTTGGAGTGCCCTTCCAGATACAGCTGCTTGTAGAGGGCGCAGGAGGCGCAGTGCCGGCGTGTGATTGGCTGCCGGTCGTCACTGCCTTCTTCAATATCGTTTTCGTGCGTCTGGCGTGTGGCGCTCTCTTCACCACAACACTCATGAGTTTAATCTTCCGTGTGCAAAACTTCATAAAGGTTGGTACAAAACTGTAGGTATGTACGCAATACGTACAATCAAACAAATATACGGACACTGTGCTTTATATTTGAAGTTATCTGTGATGCCTTGCAAAGCGCTGTTCAGAGTAGATCTCCAGTCGCTCCTACTCTCACGGATTTATGGACGGACCTGCAGGATGCGTGATGTCACTCCCCTCCAGCAGTATTTCAGATGATAGTCGAGTCCACTTCGTATTGGGGCATTTCTATGTGTTACCGGAAGCCTCACTCGATATTAGACAGGTGTACCATTATATTTTGTTCTTCAGTGTAGATTGAATAATTATATCATTTCTTTGTTGGTGTAAGCGAATGATAAAGGGCCTTGCGAATATAATCAAATGGAAGATTTAAAAAAATATATATATTGTGGTAGTAATGTTAAATTTTAGTATACTGAAAGATAGCGAACTGGAAGAAATAAATGCCGGCCGCGGTGGCCGACGGGACTGAGGCGCTCCAGTCACGGTCTGCACGGCCACTACGGTCGGGGGTTCGAATCCCCCCTCGGGCATGGATATCTGTGCCGTCCTTAGTTAGTTCATAAGTAGTTTGTAAGTTTAGGGACGGGTGACCCCGTAGTTAAGTCCCTTAAGCTTAACAAACATTTGAAGATTTGAAGAAATAAATATACCTTTTACCGACTACAGGTGTGGAAGAAAATAGTTTTTTATAGATAAACTGAAGGCTCAGAGCTGCGTCTTAAAGCGATTTAAACTTCGGAGCACAGTCGCTATTTAAGCGGTACTTTTAAATCGTTTGTTAATAGTACTATCCTTAACCTCAGACTTGAACGAATCATACGATTCGCTCCGTACAGATTGTCTGCGCGCCTCTACGCCTCTGTGAGGTAGGCATTTTATCGCAGGCGGCTCCATCTAGCGACTGGTAGCTTATAGGGGCTTGCGAACACCTTAGCGACGGTAATGCCTAGCTTACTGTAGCCCTGACGGACGATCCTTGACAACCTGGCAAAACATAGCACAGGCGTCTGTTGGCTGACTCACACAGCCCATGAATGCAGATGAATTGTTTCTTTAGATTTTCTCCACGGCAATATCAAAGCTAATAGATCTAATAGTAAAGTATAAATTTCAAATTTACAATAAATTTACGATTTTTACAATAAAGTCAGTGAAATGTACGCTAAATGCGATATAAAATCTTAATAGTAAAGTCTAAAATGCAAATTAATGTTTACTAACTAGAAAAATGTTTACAATTACGTCTGTGGCGGCTTTCAACCAAACGGCTCGTTTGCTGATCCATGTTTACTGGAACATTTTTGCCTCTACTGTCGTCACTGCAGTCTGTTTTGGGCAAACATTGAACAGATAAATCATTAATTAATCAGTTACGTAAAACGTTTTGCGCTGATGGAGCAACAGTCAAATTAAATGTGATGCTTCCTACGTACAGAAAAGTCACTGCCTGCAATAAAAATGAAAAAAATTGCTGTCCTGTTTGTTATGCTCAAAACTGTTCTAAGACAAGTGGAAGAAATGGGTGGGGACCTAGCTAAAAATAGTTACCACCTTTAAAATAGTTATTAAAATAATCATAAAGCACATCACAAAATTTAAACTATTTTTTAGAAAATTAATTAGTATAAAACTTAAACTTGACAATATGTGGGTGAGGCCTGTACAATAATTGCTAATTAAAATGCCAAAAACTGAAATGCAAGTACAAATTCTCAACAATTTTTTTAACACTGGTTACCAATTGAAATTGACCTTTGCCAGAAGGCCAATCTCAGAGTTTACAATCTACGGCTGAAGGCCATACTGTAATCTTTAGAAGTATTTGTGAGACAAACAACAACTTGAGATAAATTTTTAAAATCAATCATGAAATATAACTGATCATTGGGTGAAGCCAAATCCAAATCTCAACAGATAAAACAAAGAAATTGAGCTCAGGGTGAAACCCAATATGAAATTTAATAATCAACGGGTGAAGCCTGCGCCTTATAATTATAAACGGCAAGCAGCAAGAAGGAGCCACGGATCAGTTAAAATTTAGTCACAATGCATGTATGAGGCCACAATAGCCGGCCGCGGTGGCCGAGGGTACTGAGGCGCTTCAGCCATTTCGATCGGGGGTTCGAATCCCCCCTTCGGGCAAGGATATTTGTGCGGTCCTAGTTCGTAAGTAGTTCATAAGTAGTTTGTAAGTTTAGGGACTGATAGCCCCGTAGTTGAGTCCCACAGGCCTTACAAACATTTGAACATTTGAACGCCACAATACCGTAAACTGGCAGCGGTGTCCTGCACACACCACGCTAAGTATGATAAAGAGCCTAAAACAAGCCGTTGATACCAATCGTTAGACACCACAGTAAATCAGCTTCGTAAAGTAGTAGCCAGTGGGTGGAAACAAAATACTAAATAAACACCTTAACGCATAACCCCTAAACATTTTGACACAACGCGTGCAGGTGGTTCCCTAAATTTTCAAAAACTGACAAATACACCCACACTGTAATCTAAGAGGGGCAGGAAGAACACTACCGACAATTAAGTTGACGGCCATGGCAGGTAACTGAGCAGCAAAGGCTACAGAAGCAGGAAAAATGCTCTGTTTACAATTAATGAATAGTAATGAAAACAACAAGGCTTCGTGGACAATACGACACACCAAGGAACAATCAACAATGGCACAATGGCACTACAAGAAAGATGTTAGACCGTATAGTAGTGCATAACGAAAGGTAAAATTCTACTCAACATATTATTCCAGAATGGCATGAATACCGACACCATTGAACATGCGAGGTGGTTCTATGGGCACTCTGTGGCCAAGAGCGCCACTGTATTAGCCCAAAAAACGACCTAAACGTTCCGAAGAACTCAAAGATTCTAGCGCACTTCGAGCGTTACAGTTGTACTATGTAAACAAATCGGTGTACGATCAACAAGTTAGACTTCCTATCAGTAACTGACATATTTGTCGTTTGCAAGCGTTCATGCAAATTACCGTCAATAGGTTTTGAAAGAGCATGCACCTTTTCTGTTCACCGTTAAGTAAATCAGTCCCCGACATAACTCGACTCCTGATTGGCTTCTCTGCCGTTCCTAATCTAGCGAGTGCGGGCACTACCCGATCACGCATAAAATTGTTTTAGCCTGGCTGACTGTAGCGGCGTTCTTCCTCTTGCTGCTCGCCACTCGGCCGCATACGCCGCTGCGCAGAATGCGCGGGTCAGGGGCGCGGCAAAGGCGAGGGCAAGGACGCGGCGAGGGCGCCCGCGGTCGCGGGGCAGTGTTTGGCCGTTCCTGGGTTAGACCCACAGAATAGCAATAAATATGTCAGAAGCTTGCAAAGTTCACAACACGCCACCAAATTTCATCTAACCAACTACTGGAGGGAACTGTGAGACTGGTGTTAATCCACCAGAAGATGAAGAGCCTAGTTAACTTTTTGGTTCCACAGCAACGAAAGTAACGCCAACCTTGGCTGCAGGAACTGCTGCTCAATGATCTTAGCAACGTGTACAAATACTCCAGGGCTTAGAAACCCATCGTGTGTTGAGAAAAATGCGAAACTGTTCGCACATAAGGGCTGCAACAGGTACACATCAGCTAACACGACGAAGTTCGAAACTTCCTGGCAGATTAAAATTGTGTGCCGGAACCGGGACTCGAACCTGAGACCTTTGCCTTTCGCGGGCAAGCGCTCTCTTTGCCCCCGAAAGGCAAAGGTCCCAGGTTCGAGTCCCGGTTGGCAGTCTGCTTGCGGCAGCGGCGGTGTAAGGAGGTCGCGCGGTGCCTCGCTGCGGCAGCGGTTTGTTTACTTCCGCGTGGGGTAAGTCTGTTCGCTTACGCCAGCGTTTACTGTAGTGTGTACTGTGAAAATGAAAACGCAGTAATGGATAACATTAGTAGACGAGACACGTTGAAATTTACATTCGAACGAAGATTTGCCCGACCAACGTCCTTTGAATTTGAAGATTGGCTCATAGAAGTTGCTAAGATCCGACTCGAAGACATAATTGGATATCATATGTCGATTATCAATAGTGTCATGTATGTGAAACTGGCATCTGCCGAATTATGTGAAAAAGTAGTGCAGGACACAGGTGGTTCATTGAAATTTAATCATAGAGACGGCAATATAGGTAATGTCACTGTTGATCTTGTTGGTTTCGGAGTTAGAACTGTTCGGATTTTTGAGTTGCCATTCGAGGTTCCAGCTGAAGCAATAAACTCGGTAATTGCTCCATATGGTAGAGTACTCAGCAATTTTGCCGAGAGATGGTCCAGCGCACATAAATTGCCTGTTTTGAATGGTGTTAGGCAACTGAAGGTTGAACTGTGCCGACATATACCGTCATATATAAATGTTTGCGGTTTTAGAGGCATTGTTATGTATGACGGTCAACTGAAAACCTGTGCCATTTGTAATTTACCAGGGCACGTTCGCGCTGACTGTGTCAAACGACGAATTGCTCAGCTCCCAACCAGTGAAACACTTCAGCCCCCGAATATGACTATCTTGCCAGCTACGTATGTAGCTGTCGCACGTGGTCAGCTGACAGAGCCATTAATTACTGAGGTTCCTTTAGACAATATCCCACCTGATGACGTCGTGCAAGACATTGTAACTCAAATGGACATCCCGGAGAGCACGCCAGAACAGGCACCACAGAAAGAAGTCATTGACCAGTCTACTCCACAATCAGCGGAAGAGATTCCGGTATGTAAAGAGGATACGGGGAAGCAGGAAACAGCTGACAACCAGACACCAGTAAGTCAGCCTGAGACCTTCGCAGACGGACAGAGTAGCTCTCCAGCAAAGTCACCACGAACCCACAAGAAACGACGACTGGCCCGCGAGGGGGCAGAGGAGAAGGCAGCTCCTTTACGAGCAAAGGCAAAAGAAGTGAAGGAAAAAATATGTGGAAAGTCACCAGATGGTTCAGCTAAACAGAAGCAGTCAACCAAGCCCAGTAAGGAAACCCCAGATATGACGTCCGACAAACTTACTTCGGAGCATGCATACCCAACGCAGAACCAAGAACAGCAAAATACTTTGCCTTCCAAATTTATCACTGGCGTCGACTGGACAGGGGAGGTAGACATGGAGGACGCTTCCGGGGATTCTGGAAACGCAGCACATGATCTTCCAACTGCTGCTGCGGTGAAGAATAAAAATAGTACGGAAGCAATGGAAACACCAGAAGCGGAAAAAGAAGAGGACTCGGATTTCTATTAACTGTAGGCAATTTTCATTTCATAAGCCACATGTGTGATCGTCAAGCCTATAAAATTGCAACGTTAAACATCAATAAGAGTCGCAGCTCCATTAGGCTCCGTCATATTCAAGATTTCCTGTATTCTGCTGATATTGATATTCTTTTTCTACAGGAGGTTGCAGACATTAAGTTAGAAGAACTATTCGGATACAACGTCATAGCAAACCCAGGTCGTGGTGCAGATTTGGGGACTGCTATCTTATTAAGAGAGGGAATTGTGGCGCAAAACATAGAAATGCTTGTCAACAATCGAGGGATCGCCGCCACCATCAATAACGTTAGAATTGTAAACATCTATGCCCCCTCAGGATCCAATAACAGGCGACGTAGAGCGGAGTTTTACACGGAGGAGATTCTTCCGCTACTTACATCAACGTCTGATCAGCTTATCGTGGGGGGAGATTTTAACTGTGTTCTGCACCCTAAAGATCAGACACCTAATTTTAACAAATCCGTGGAACTGGAACGGATAGTAAAGGATTTACTTTTAACAGACAGTTGGGAGCATAAGTATGGAGTAACTCCTGGTTTTACGTATGTGACAACTCATTCGGCAAGTAGATTAGACAGGATATATGTATCAGACAACTTAAAACACCAAATTATACATTGCGAGGTATGGCGAACTATTTTCACGGACCATGCTGCATATATTTGTACTTTAAACTTGCAGAAACAGGGAACTTACCGTAGTAAAGGAACATGGAAACTTAATATCTCACATTTAAATGATCAAGGATGTAAGGATGCCTTCACACATGCGTGGAATGAAAGTCTCGCCAAGTATAGGACATATAATTCGGCAATCAAATGGTGGCTACAATGTGCTAAACCCAAATTAAGGAAAGCCATGCTACATTACTCAAGGGAGAAGAACTGGTGGCTTAAGCGAACCATGGAATTTCACTACTCAAGTCTAAGGGAACTATATAAACTGGACGCGACAGTAATCGAGAACTACGCCGAAATTAAAAAAGTGCAAGCTAAACTACTACTTCTTAAACGAAAACAGTTAGAAGGTTTGAAAGTCAGATCTCGCACCCAGGACTCGCTACACAATGATGGGACGTCAATCTACCATCTGGCACGTGAGAGTAAACGAGGACGACAGAAGATACTCACAGAACTAAAAACTAGAGATGGCGCAATCTTAACTCAACAGAAAGATATTAGAAATGAGATTCAGACTGTCTACACGGAATTGATGTCTGAGAAAACGATTGATGACAACGCCTTTGAAGAACTGACTAACAATTTAACGAACAGACTTACCCCTTCTGAATATGATGAACTTATAACACAAATAACAGAAGACGAGTTGGAAGATGTGGTGTTCCACAGTCCCAAGAATAAATCTCCAGGAAGTGACGGACTCCCGGTAGAGTTTTATCAAGCCTTTAGGTCGCAAATGAAGACACAACTGTTAGAGATATGTACAGAATTAATGAAACCGGATCTACAGGTTCCTCAAGAGTTCAGTGAAGGACTTGTCGTCTTAGTCCCAAAGCGCGCAAATAGTAATGCTATCTCGAATCTTAGACCGATCACTCTTTTGAATAGCGATTATAAACTTTTTGCACGTATTCTTGCAAAAAGGATGAAAATGTAATGAATACAATTACTGGACCTTATCAAACCAGTGTCGGGAGAGATAGAACCATCTATCAAACATTAGTTGATTACCGCGATCTAATATCGGTGGCAGACGCATGCAAAATTAAATGTGCAATGGTAAGCTTGGATTTTAATAAAGCTTTCGATAGAGTGAACCACCGATATTTGTTCAACGTCATGCGGTCGCTAGGTTTTCCCCTGAATTTCATCAGTGTAATAAGGAATCTATTACAAAATAGCATATCACGGGTGATTGTCAATGGACGACCAGGTGACATAATCCCGGTAAAAAGCTCCGTAAGACAGGGGTGCCCCATGTCGGCGACACTTTTTGCGATCGCTATAGAACCACTGCTATCCACACTGACGGCGCGTTTAAAAGGAATACAAATACACGGTCAGAAGTTAGCGTGTCGAGCTTATGTCGACGACGTGGGATTCCTGGTCAACGACGCGAATGAGGTAGACACCGCACTTCAGATAACTCGGATATATGAAAAGGCATCCGGTGCACTATTAAATTGGCAAAAATCGGGCATCATGAACATAGGCAAAGGAATAGGCTTGCCCAATCATCACAAGTTGACAGAGGTATCCAAGTTGCAATGTCTCGGTGTCGATTTTCGTAAAACAATTCGACAAACCGTTGCCGCGAATTACAAACAGCTATTAGCTAAGATACGGGCGTGTGTACAACTGCACAGTGTCAGGAAATTAGATGAGCTGCAAAAAGTGGCGCTGGCGAATACCTACATCATGGCCAAGGTGAACTACGTGGCTCAAGTCCTGCCGATACCTCACGACATAGCGCAAAGAATGCTGGCAGCTCTTGGACACTTCGTATGTCGTGCACATATTTTCAAAATCAAGTACGACACCCTGACTCTCCCTTTGCTACTAGGTGGCTTGATTCTCATTGATATACACAAGAAGGCGCAAGCACTCTACGTGTGCCAAACGTATAAACAATGGAAGCTGTCAACCAACACTTTGACTAGTCACCTGTTGGAAGAAATAGCCCCACTAGACCTACGACCGCCAATCAATGTCAGTCATTTATCACATGCCTTGCAGCACTTGAGGTGTTTTCTTATCGACTACAGCTACATACGAACGAGAATTCCTGAAAGAAAAATGACAACAGTTAAGGAAATATACCAGGCACTATTGTTAAACAAACAAAGAAATGCGATAGAATGGAAATTCCCGAATAACGACTGGAAAGCAACGTGGGAAAACATCCACAGTTCTGACTTACCTTCACAAGTAAAGGCAACGTGGTATATGACGGTTAATAGGAAAACTCCGACGATGTCCAGACTACATAAAATTCACATAAAAGACTCTCCCATGTGCCCCACATGTAATTTAGTCGACAGCGACGAACACCGTTTTGTCTGCAGTATCAATAAAGAAATATGGGAGTACACAAGGCAAAAGTTGGCGCAGGTCAGACGTACTTCGCCAAATACAATAACACCGGCCGATGGCCTCAACCCCGACACAATTCCATATCCAAAGACAAAACGAAATGCGGTAAATTGGATAATGGGCCATACCGTGTACTATATTTTTAGTACGGAACCAAAGAGAAAGGAGGACTTCATACACTACCTGATAATGCAACACGACCAGATACGAAGAAAGAAGAAATACAAGGAGCGTTATGCCAACTTCCTGATTAAAACTATAATGTAATACATACAGAACACTCAATCTGAGAAAGACTAAACAATAAGGAATATACATGGAAGATGTTCTTTTATTTTGGTAACGTTTTGATTTTTTGCCTTTTTACAATAACAAGAACAAAATAGAAAAAATTAAGGGGCATACTGTTTGCCGACGAAGGCATTTATGTTAATATAGCATTCAGTTATGATGTTATACTTACCTAATGTGTTTATATGTACAGGTACTATGTCCCTTTCAAAGAAGACCTATTTAGTTACTTTAAGTCAATTTCTGTGCCTGGAAGAAATCTTTATTTTTGCTCTCGATAAACACGAAAGGTAATGGAGAGAGATTTATTTTACAACATTTTATATTTATTTTACAACTATTTTAATGGAGTTCAGAACAGAACGGTATACAAACCGCAACAACAAACATGGCAACGGATAATATACAGAAGCAAGACTTTTACTTCATTTTCAAGAATTATTTCGTTTAAAGGCGCAGAAGTCGGGCCGAGAAATAAAAAAAAAAAAAAAAAAAAAAAAAAAAAAAAAAGTGGTAGAGCGCTTGCCCGCGAAAGGCAAAGGTCCCAGGTTCGAGTCCCGGTTCCCGCACACAATTTTAATCTGCCAGGAAGTTTCATATCAGCGCAAACTCCGCTGCAGAGTGAAAGTTTCATTCTGGAAACATCCCCTAGGCTGTGGCTAAGCCATGTCTCCACCATATCCTTTCTTCCAGGAGTGCTAGTCTTGCACGCAGGAGAACTTCTGTGAAGTTTGGAAAGTAGGAGGCGAGGTACTGGCGGAAGTAAAGTTGTGAGGCGGCATCGTGAGTCGTGTCGGGGTAGCTCAGTGGTGTCTCGTCGTGGCTACGGCGGTGTGCGGACCTCCGGCGGAGCAGCGCGCTGTGGCGAGTTTGTTTACTTCTACGCGGTGAGTCGCGTGCATACAGCGCAGTTTTAGCTGTGTAGAATACCATGGAACCATGGATCAAACTAAGAGAATAGATACACTGAAGTTCACCTTTGACACGACTCTCCCTAGACCGAGCTCTTTTGAAGTAGAAAACTGGTTAGAAGAAACCGCTAAGATATCTGCCGATGAAGTCATTGGAATTAATTTCTCTATCGTGACGAGTGTGGTCTTTCTTAAAGTGATAAATTCAGACGTATGTGATAGAGTAGTAGCAAGCAGTGGAGGGGCCTTGAAATTTAAATACAGGGACGGTGCTGTCGGAGATTTGACTGTCACGCACGCGGGACTTGGTATCCGAACAGTGCGGATATTTGAACTGCCCTTTGAAACAACAGCGGAACAAATTAATGCGGTCCTCGCGCCGTATGGCAGGGTGTTAAACAATTTTGCAGAAAAGTTTTCTCAGAGTCACAAATTCCCTGTGTTAAGCGGAGTGCGACAGGTTAAGATAGATTTAACAAAACACATCCCCTCTTACATCACTGTAGGCGGACACCGTGGAATTGTAATTTATGATGGGCAGCCGAAGACTTGCGCTGGCTGCGGCGCGACAGGCCACGTCAGAGCGCAATGTTTACAACGCCGCGTGGCGCAGATACCAGCCGGGGAGGCCGCGCGTCCTTCCGTGACAACGGCGCTGCCCCTGACTTACTCGTCGGCGCTAGCTGCAGTGCAAACCGCGACTCCACCTTTAGATGTCCCTCCACCAGAACGCAATGATCAACGTGCTGTTGCGCCGACAGTCACAGCAAGCGTACCTGCTAGCTCAAACGTTGATGTACGATCGACTGCGCAGATTCTTTCAGACACACACATGGAAATGAGTGATGAAGCAGCGCCGAGTGAACCAGACCGTGAACTAACAGATTTGGGTAAACCCGTCCCTACACCTGGACCTAATGAAATACGGGAGTTGATGGATCTTGGATCTATTGACGAGAACCACTCGACGGAAAAACGAACCTCTGATACTGATGGTTCGGAATCATCAACGGAGTCGTCTTCGACAAAGAAGACAAACAAAAGGAGACTGGCCCACCAGGGCGCTAATCAAGTCGCACCTTTACTGAGGGAGAAAGCAAAGAAGATTATTAACAAGATCCGTAATGAAAATTCTGTGACTGCTGATGTGAATAAGCCGGTCTCGGGAGAAATGGATGTCGAGATGTCTGCCTCTTCCGGATCGATTTCGCACCAAGAGTCCAGTGGTGACAAAACCTCTATCCCGTCTACACTGCTAGCACTGGATTCCTCTGCAGAGGTACAACAAACAGAGGATTTGCACCGGTCCACATGTCCAAAATCATGGGCAGAGGAAATGGAACAAGCAGAGGAGGACGCTGACACGGCTGTGGTCCAGGAATTGGGGACGGAATCCTCAACCACCTTGAAGGAGCAGCTCACAACTACAAAAGATGCCACTATGGTAGCCCCGATTGAGAAACATGAGGCCTCTATTCCCAGTCATCCTAACAGGACAAACTAACTAATAGCACCCCTAAAGCCATGAATCAGTCGCAAGCATATAAAATAGCCACCCTCAACATCAATAAGATCCGGTCGGGTATGCGGCTGTCCATGTTACAGGATCTGTTACGTGCTGCCGATATTGACATCATATTGCTACAGGAAGTGGCCGCCATAGAACTCGAAAACATTGTCGGATATACTGCTATCACCAATCCGGGAAGTGGAGAGGATCTCGGAACAGCTGTTTTGGCAAAAGAAGGCATCATAATGACTGATGTGGAAAAATTACCGAATAGCAGGGGAATTGCAGTTACAGTTTACCGAACTCGTATAATTAACGTGTATGCGCCATCCGGCAATAGCAATCGGCGACGCAGAGCAGAATTCTTTACTAGTGAAATAGTGCCGCTATTTGGTCGGAATTATGATCATCTAATACTTGCAGGTGACTTTAATTGTGTGCTGCACCGCAAAGACCAGACGCCCAGTTTCAATACATCGTTGGAGCTGAAACGTATCGTTAATGAACTACGTTTAATTGACACTTGGGAACACCTGCACGGCATGTTACAAGGTTTCACTTATGTCACGAGCCATTCTGCAAGTCGGCTGGACAGAATATATGTCACCGAACAACTCACTTCTTCCGTCCTACATTCCGAAATTTGGCCGACAATTTTATCAGACCATGCTGCATATATATGTACTGTTAACATGAGCAAACAGGGCACATACCGTGCCAGAGGCACGTGGAAACTGAACAACTCCATTCTCCATGATGCAGAATGCCAGCGTGCATTTAATGAAACATGGAGGGAATGTGAGCGTAAAGTATCACAGTACAATTCAGTGACGGAATGGTGGCTCAAACATGCCAAACCAAGGATACGGAGAATGTTTCAAACTTATGCAAGAAAAAAGTATTACTGGCAAAAGATGACTACAGAATTTTATTTCTCCTGCCTAAGAGAGTTACATAAATCGGACGCGACGATAATCGACAATTATGTACAAATAAAGCGAATTAAAGCTAAACTTCTAAAACTTAAACGGCAACAGTGTGATGGGTACAAAGTCCGGTCTAGGTCTGATAACCTGATAGAGCAGGAAGAACCTTCTATGTTCCATGTCATTCGAGAGAATAAGAGAGGAAAAAGAAAAATTATCACACAACTCCGGTTACGTGATGGGACCACCCTGGTGCAGCAACACGAAATAAAAATTGCAATCCATACTCACCTGGAAGAGCTGCTGGCAACGGGAAGCAACGATGCAATAATGCAACAGGAGTTGTTACACAACCTTCAAGGGACATTAAATGACGCACAAGCTGAGAATCTCCTTACAGAAATTGATGAGGAGGAACTAGAATATGCCATCCAACGAAGCCCCAAAAACAAGTCACCGGGCCCTGACGGTCTCACCGCGGAATTTTATTATATTTTTCGTGAACAACTGCAGCCAAAATTACTAGCTGTGTGTAATGAATTGTTCCAGCCACATTTTAATCTGCCTAAAGAGCTGGTAGAAGGAATAGCAGTTTTCGTCCCTAAACATCCGGGAAGCAGACTTATTGACGATTTTAGACCTCTGACGCTACTAAATTGTGACTACAAAATCGTGGCACGAGTAATTGCCCATAGATTGAAACTTCTGATGAATTCAGTAATAGGCAGATACCAGACGTGCGTGGGTCTTGACAGGAAAATCCAACAAAATTTATGCGAATACAGAGACGTGATTGCTACAGCAGAGGCTTGCAAAATTCAATGTGCCATAGTATCACTTGATTTTGCGAAGGCATTTGATAAAGTGAACCACCAGTACCTCTTGAGCACCATGCGTGCTATGGGCTTCCCGCAGCGCTTCACGAACTTCATCAGTGAAATCCTCAGTAAAGGTGTTACAAGAGCATTAGTGAATGGACAGCTCACAAAAGAAATTAAATTAAAGAGTTCGGTGAGACAGGGCTGCCCTTTGTCAATGGCTCTTTTTGCTATCGCCATAGAACCCCTGCTTGCTACACTGCACCAACGTCTACGAGGATTGACAATCCGTGGATTCAAGATTGCCTGCAATGCCTACGCGGATGACGTGGGTTTCTTAGTCATGGATGAACAGGAGTTAGGAGCAGCACTCCTCATCGTTAAGCAATACGAACTTGCCTCCGGGGCGAAGTTAAGTGAACGAAAGTGTGGTTTAATGAACATAGGAAGTGGGATTGCAGTGCAGCACCATGAATACTTAATTCCAGTCTCCAAACTGACATGCTTAGGCATCGAATACCGGAGTGACATAAGGCACACGATCGCTGTCAATTACCGCAATCTTCTCGCACGTCTGCGTGCATGCATACAGAGCCATTACATCAGGAAGCTTGATGACTTACAGAGGGTTACCCTCGCTAATGTTTACGTAACATCGCAGATGAACTATGTTGCACAAGTATTACCGATGCCACACGGGACAATGCAACGAATTATGTCCGCCCTGGGTCACTTCGTCACTCGAGGGTACATCTTTAAAGTGAAATACGACACGCTCACTTTGGCTGTTTGGGACGGCGGATTAAACCTTACACATGTTGAAACTAAGACACGGGCGCTGTACGTGTGTAATACATATAAGATATGGAAGAACTTACCTAACAGTTTAACAGCCCACCTGTTAAACGAGATAACGCCTACCAGTCTGCAGCCTCCAATTAACGTCCAACATATTCCGAGCGCTATGTTCCATTTCCAAACCTTTATAATTGAGTTGAGCTACCTGCAGATAAACATGCAAGATGATGAGCTTATGACGGTGCATAAAGTTTATAAGAAGCTAATGGAAACGAAGAACCGGAACATTATTGAACAAAAATATCCTAATCACAGATGGCCAATCATCTGGAAGAACATCCACTGCCGTGATTTGACAACTGCGGTCAGAGCCTCCTGGTATCGCTTAGTGAACCGGAAAGTGCACAACAACTCCAGGCTATATTCCATACACTTGGCGGACTCACCATTGTGCGCAACGTGCAACTTATTGGACAGCGACGAACATCTTTTTGTGTGCTCCAAGGTCCAGGACGTATGGAACTTTATTCAGAAGAAGCTTGCAATCATGACAAGAACATCGGCTCTTCGTATTACACCTGATGATTTCTTGAACCCAGATACTGTTCCGTACCCTCAAACCAAGAGGAACTCTGTTAACTGGCTGAAAGGACACTTCGTTCACTACTTAATGTCCAGTACTGCTAAAAGCAAAGAGGATATCTCCATGTATATAGTTCAGGAACTTCACAAGTTATCAAGAAAAAAACATTACAAGCGAAACTATGCAAACTTTCTAGAAGCAGTTTTCAGAGAAGAATTTCGAAACTACTGAGCACCCCAGACATTTAAGAACAGGAAACACGAAGATTGAATGTAATTTGATATCTTTGGAATAAGAGCAATTTTAATCCATTTATTTTTCATTTGTTTCCAATACTTTTATTCCATAAGTTCCACGTTTAAACGGCGAGAAGACGCCTTTCTTTTAATTATGCACTCAGCATTCCCTTATGTGTTAACATGTGTAATAATAAAAATACAGCACCTAGCAGCTCACGGTTCGCGAGTTAAGAGCAGATAAATAAAGAGAAGAGACAAAGAATTTAATTGAATTGTAAAACGATGGAAACTAAACGGTAACACTCAATTTTCGAGAAGACGAACTCGGAATCGTTCAGAGTGCTAGGAAAGAAAATGGCTTCGATGGAGAAACGAAGTTTTATTTTAGTCTTTTTATGGAAGAAAAATTTAATTTTCATCGTGGAAGAGATCCTTTAATTTTTACCTGCAGAAGAAAGGAAAAAAAAAAAAAAAAAAAAAAAAAAAAAAAAAAAAAAATTGGTAGAGCGCTTGCCCGCGAAAGGCAAAGGTCCCAGGTTCGAGTCCCGGTTCCGGCACACAATTTTAATCTGCCAGGAAGTTTCATATCAGCGCACACTCCGCTGCAGAGTGAAAGTTTCATTCTGGAAACATCCCCTAGGCTGTGGCTAAGCCATGTCTCCACCATATCCTTTCTTCCAGGAGTGCTAGTCTTGCAAGTTTCGCAGGAGAACTTCTGTGAAGTTTGGAAAGTAGGAGGCGAGGTACTGGCGGAAGTAAAGTTGTGAGGCGGCATCGTGAGTCGTGTCGGGGTAGCTCAGTGGTAGAGCGCTTGCCCGCGAAAGGCAAAGGTCCCAGGTTCGAGTCCCGGTTCCCGCACACAATTTTAATCTGCCAGGAAGTTTCATATCAGCGCACACTCCGCTGCAGAGTGAAAGTTTCATTCTGGAAACATCCCCTAGGCTGTGGCTAAGCCATGTCTCCACCATATCCTTTCTTCCAGGAGTGCTAGTCTTGCAAGTTTCGCAGGAGAACTTCTGTGAAGTTTGGAAAGTAGGAGGCGAGGTACTGGCGGAAGTAAAGTTGTGAGGCGGCATCGTGAGTCGTGTCGGGGTAGCTCATTGGTAGAGCCAGCGCCCGCGAAAGGCAAAGGTCCCAGGTTCGAGTCCCGGTTCCGGCACACAATTTTAATCTGCCAGGAAGTTTCATATCAGCGCACACTCCGCTGCAGAGTGAAAGTTTCATTCTGGAAACATCCCCTAGGCTGTGGCTAAGCCATGTCTCCACCATATCCTTTCTTCCAGGAGTGCTAGTCTTGCACGCAGGAGAACTTCTGTGAAGTTTGGAAAGTAGGAGGCGAGGTACTGGCGGAAGTAAAGTTGTGAGGCGGCATCGTGAGTCGTGTCGGGGTAGCTCAGTGGTAGAGCGCTTGCCCGCGAAAGGCAAAGGTCCCAGGTTCGAGTCCCGGTTCCCGCACACAATTTTAATCTGCCAGGAAGTTTCATATCAGCGCACACTACGCTGCAGAGTGAAAGTTTCATTCTGGAAGCATCCCCTAGGCTGTGGCTAAGCCATGTCTCCACCATATCCTTTCTTCCAGGAGTGCTAGTCTTGCAAGTTTCGCAGGAGAACTTCTGTGAAGTTTGGAAAGTAGGAGGCGAGGTACTGGCGGAAGTAAAGTTGTGAGGCGGCATCGTGAGTCGTGTCGGGGTAGCTCAGTGGTAGAGCGCTTGCCCGCGAAAGGCAAAGGTCCCAGGTTCGAGTCCCGGTTCCCGCACACAATTTTAATCTGCCAGGAAGTTTCATATCAGCGCACACTCCGCTGCAGAGTGAAAGTTTCATTCTGGAAACATCCCCTAGGCTGTGGCTAAGCCATGTCTCCACCATATCCTTTCTTCCAGGAGTGCTAGTCTTGCAAGTTTCGCAGGAGAACTTCTGTGAAGTTTGGAAAGTAAGAGGCGAGGTACTGGCGGAAGTAAAGTTGTGAGGCGGCATCGTGAGTCGTGTCGGGGTAGCTCATTGGTAGAGCCAGCGCCCGCGAATGGCAAAGGTCCCAGGTTCGAGTCCCGGTTCCGGCACACAATTTTAATCTGCCAGGAAGTTTCATATCAGCGCACACTCCGCTGCAGAGTGAAAGTTTCATTCTGGAAACATCCTCTAGGCTGTGGCTAAGCCATGTCTCCACCATATCCTTTCTTCCAGGAGTGCTAGTCTTGCAAGTTTCACAGGAGAACTTCTGTGAAGTATGGAAAGTAGGAGGCCAGGTACTGGCGGAAGTAAAGTTGTGAGGCGGCATCGTGAGTCGTGTCGGGGTAGCCCATTGGTAGAGCGCTTGCCCGCGAAAGGCAAAGGTCCCAGGTTCGATTCCCGGTTCCGGCACACATTTTTAATCTGCCAGGAAGTTGCATATCAGCGCACACTCCGCTACAGAGTGAAAGTTTCATTCTGGACGACGAAGTTCGTCACTGGTGGCATGCACATACACACTACGGGCCGGCCGCGGTGGCCCACCTGTATCAAATTCGGAAACGTGATGGTACGCCGGCCGCGGTGGGCGAGGGGACTGAGGCGCTTCAGTCACGGTCTGCACGGCCACTACGGTCGCAGGTTCGAATCCCCCCTCGGGCATGGAAATTTGTGCCGTCCTTAGTTGTAGGTAGTTCATAAGTTGTTTGTACGTTTAGGGACTGATAACCCCGTAGTTAAGTCCCATAAGCTCTACAAACATTTGAACATTTTGAACACACTACGGAGGCATGTTTCCCGCTCGGCTGGCACCACCCAACTCGTTACTGCTGCTGCCTTGTTGACCGGCCAAGCCGCCACCGTTATTCCACACACACTGCCGGGAAACCCCCTGGTTCCACTGACCGCCCAAGTGCAGACTGGGTCACTGCCTGCCGAACTGGTCTCTCCACTGCAAGAGTCCATGCTCACCACTGTGTGTGCGCAAAAGGAATTCATGTTGATAAGACATGCCCACAGATAGTGTGACAAGTGCGCCATCAGTGATAGGAAACGGAAGACTTACTGGCGCAAAAACAATGACGGAAGAAATAGTTCATGAGAGTAAGGCAATCTAAATTTTGAAAATTAGAAAAGGAACCCTTGTAAGCAAATCAAGATGCCAGAAATTAAAAACTAAGCGGTAGCGAGCGCTAGGAGAGGAGCCAGAAAATACTCATGCAATTGAATGCAAGGGCCACCACGGCTAAATCTGTATTTACTGATTAAATGTGTATATATATATATATATATTAGCAAATTCAGCATAACCAAGATATGTAATTCCAAAATCGGACAGATGGCTTAAGACAGTGCTGCCATGGTTGAAGGCCGGGATTGTTGGTATTGTGACCGGATTTTAACTTGAAAACGGACAACTCTTAAAGATGGAATGAATTTAATAAAATTGAAGACCTTGGGGGTAAATAATGATGTCCCTCAACTTTTGTAGTTTTAATTTATTTGGGGCTAGCAATCATATCCGACAAAATGTTTTCTTCAAGTAGAAGATGAAGCTGTAGAGAGATGGCAAATATGAGTATTAAAACAATTGTTAAAAAAAGTAATAGGAATTATTTTTAAACAAACAAATTGTCATATCTCAGCACTTTATAAATGAGGGTTATCATTATTTTCCCCCAAGGTCTTCAATTTGTCACTGATCTCAGGGTCGCTAAATAAACCTGGCTCAATTCATTTAATTAAATGAAGAGGAAGTTGCTCATTGTGAACATCAACGGTCACTTTCGGACACACAGACATTGTGGGAGTGAGGAGCTGAAAAGTTAATAACATTGTTCATTTATGTATTTATTTTATGATATGAAGGAGTAGGTGAAGGAATGACATCATTAGAATGAAAATAATGTGGAAATAACATCAATAAAGTCATCATTCAAGAAATCTAAGTAACGATCATCCTTTCAAATTTTACAGACGCTGCAACACTTAGTCCACATTCCATGTGAGCAGAACGGAGAGTGACCTAGCGGTTACCTTACTGTCGTTCGAAATAGTCACCTGCCATATTATGCACTGTTGTGCTCTGCGATACATATTCTGCAAACTTTGCAGAAGATCTTCCTTTGGAATGGTGTTCAAAAGCCACGAAACATTTTGTTGGATGTCAAGAATATTATAAAATCTTTTTAGTTTCAAAGTGAATTTGAGTCGTGGGAATAGGAAGAAGTGTAAAGGATTCGGTTCCGACGAGTATGGTGGATGTTCAGGTAGCACCACCCCCTTTTTTTTTGCCAGGGACTTTTTAACGGTATTGGCTGCGTGTGGGCGAGCGTTGTCGTGAACAAAACGCTAGGACCCTTGTTGTGCATACTTAGTGGTACGCTGTGTAGACGTTGCATGAAACTAGTCAAAATTTCAAAGTACTTTGCAGCCTTAAACATCATTTCCTGAAGTAGAAATTCATTGTCGATAATGTCTTGACTATTGAAAAAGATGATGAGAATCTTTTTGATGCTTGATTTTTCGGCCCTAACATTTTTCCGACAACGTGATGCCAGAGAAAGCCATTTAGTGCTTTTCCGTTTCGTTTAATTGTCTACAGCGGGCACCAAGTTTCATCCTCAGCGACAATACATTTGAAGACACTTCGGAAAAATGCTTTTAAATCTATAAACGTGCCACCCCATAAACATGCGTGTCTTTGATTGTCTAAGTGAAACAAAATATTAACATGATCCTTTGCACGTTCATTGTCCTGTTCTCAGTTCCGAACCAACGTACTAAACAAGCATTTCATGCAACGGATATAACCAACACCACTGAAAGAGAAGCCTGCAGTGCACTCATGCCACGTCAGACGGAGCAGGTGGCCGTCGCGTAGCTGAGTGCCTGGCCAGTGGGGCACAACCAAGGTCAGCGAGAACGACAGGCCGCGGCGCGCATGTCAGGCCCATAAGCAAGGTAGTCTTGAGCCGGCGCGATCGCTAGCTCATTGGCCGGCCGCTGGGGCACAGCCCACTGCCTCATAGCGCCCAGCTACTTAGCTAAATATCGCGCCGGCTCGGAACTACCTTGCTTACAGGACATGACATGCACGCCGCGGCCTGTCTTTCTCGTTTGCCTCAGGCACAACCCAGTAGGCTCCAATGGCCAGCTATTCAGGTATGCGAATGCGGCCTGCTTTGCGTCGTGTGGCACGAGCGCGACAGAGCCTTCTCTTACGGTGGTGTTGGTATAACAAAGAACACACACGATGTTCAGCTGAACTACTGTGGGGGTAGGTTTTCAACAGCGGCCGCTATGCAGATGCAGCCTTGTGATCCAACTGCGTTGCCCGATAGACTGTTCTCACTCCATTCACCGAACTTTGTTGTCATAGGTTGTTTGACGAAGGAATACATAGACTTATACTATGCGATCAGAAATGCTTGGAATATTACGGGAGATATGTTGAAAGTAGAATTTTAGAGATTTTTGCTAATTATTTATTTATTTACAGAGTTTACGCCCACATTGGAGAACGTAAATCAATCCATATACACTACAGTCTTTACAGTTCTAGTTTTTATCTTTTCTCAGCTTCGTCTTCTCTTCCTAAAACGTCTTCATTCTTTCTGACCTGGCAACTTGTATCACTATATCTCGAAATCCCCTTCTTTTTTCTCACTGCAATTAGTTTTGTTGTTATATTCAGCACTTCTGAATCGTTCTGGACCTCAACGAACCATTTGTTTTTGGTTTTACTTTTCCAAAAGAAATTGAATAATTGTTTCACCAATCTGGTCTCTGTTAGTCGTACTATGTGACTAAATAGGCAATTGTCCTCTTATGCATTGTGTCCACAACTGATTCATTTTCCAGGTAGACTGTTTCATTAGGCACCCATCTCCATTGTCCATCTACTTGATATTTTTTGTTGATGATTGTTCTTATGACCCTTCTGACTAGTTTTTGCATTATATCCGTTGTTGCTTTGGTATTCAACTTAAAAAGAGTTTCACTTGCGTTACGTAATTCAGGCTTAACTACTGATCCATAATGTTTGAATTCAGCGTTCGTCGACAGACATTAATTTCCTCATATATGTTGACCACGTGACATCTTGTGCTCGCCTCAATCTTGTTGTTATGTGTTCTATTGAGGCTTTTCTCATTTACGTACCAATTTGAACTTTTTTTACAACCTTAATTTGTTTGTAATTGTTTAGGTGAAAGAAAAGGGTGTCAACCTCGTAGGTTGGCATAATTTCTGCCTTTTCACATTAAATTTGTAATCCCACCTAGTCTGCAATATTTTCTAGTTGCTCAATTTGGTCTTTAGCCTATTTCACACAATAGGCCAGTAGTGCATAATCATCTGTAAATGCCGGGCAGTTTAGTTTTATATTTCTACCAGTCTTGAAGTTCGATTGGCATTTGTTTTTCCATTCTAGCATGACCTTCTCCAGTGGACAATTAAATAAAATAGGTGAGAGACCATCTACCCCCCAGCCGAAGTCCAGTTTAGATTGTAAACGGTTCTGACATTTCTCCTCGAAATTTAATTTTTGCTTTAGTGTTCTCGAGAGTGACTCCAATAAGGTTGATCAGTTTTCTGTGAACACCAATATCTCGAAGGATTTTCAGTAATGAAATAGTTTCTTTGTCTGTAGTTGAAAGCACTTTTATTACCAAACAGTGCCTTCTGAACTACCTTGTGTATCTGAAAGCCGTATGTGTTACAATAATAAAAAAAGGAACCAAGGAGATTCCCAGTGAACTCTGTTACCTCTCCGTCCTTGTAGTTCCGTATTTGTTTCAGCAGGCAGCCGGAGGTGATGTTTTGTTTCGAGTAGTCCCCATCCCCCTTTCACGTGCTGCCCCTGAGCATTCAAGCGATCGCTTGCCTTCTAAAAGATGAGAGAGATTTGTGAGCGTTCTCCGCGGTTCCACAACTTGGACTGCGGCCCTAAATTTCCCCTCCGGCCGTTAGCGCATTTCCATAAAGCCATTAGACGGCCGGGAGCGGCCGTGCATCCTGCGGGCCTACGTCCGGCAGTTTTAAGGGGCCGACCTGTTATTGACGACCCACAGGCCCGATCGTATGCGTCGCTACACGGATAATATTTTTCCGCTGTTGCTGTTTCCACCTCTTGATTATTGAGACATCTCGTGGAACTTACGTAAGCGAATGTCTGACGAATCCAGGCAACTTCAAAAAGTGAGTTATACGTCAGCAAGTCAGGTCAAGAAAATTCAGCTGAATGTCAGGTAGTGAAATTCGTAGATGGTACAGTATTTCAGTTATATTACGACTCTTTCTTAGAGGTGACAGTTGAAAGTAGCTTGTTATGTTTTCTAAGTATGATCTCGGGCAGTCGAGATCTGAAAATGCAAGTTAAAACTCCCATCGCTGCTCTAAATTTTTTTACGAGTTGCCACAGTTCTTGCGCAATGGAAATTCATCTAACAGCTCACTCCTTAAAGGCGCATCCAACGTTTTAACATACACAAATTAATGTTAAAAAGTAACAGATAAACATGGGGCGAGGGCGGGGATCATGCTATAAAGCAGACTTTTGTTACTTTAAATCATATCTGTTTAATAAAATGAACAAGGAAATAAATGTTTGGAGACCATATTAAGCACAATAAAGCACACACCTTGTACAAAAGTGAATTAAATTATAAAGTTATTGCCCAAAATGAAATTGTTTCTGCCCTTTATGAATATGAAGGTAACTTGCGAGGAAATATGCAAATACACAGTAGGTAAAGGAAAGCACATTCATTCACTCTCAGATGCGTGCGTCATGCTTGCGACACTTTACTCATGCGGCAACACTTGATAGCAGAGGCGAAACGAAGCGTCGACGGCGTTTTGACGAGAAGGCAGGTGTCTTGAACTATGCTCCAAACGAACTCATGTGCAGGGACGAAATGGCATACTTTCCGTAAGTACACATAGTGTGTGACCACAGTAAATTACATATGATTTACGATTTTAGATCAAGCTGATAAAGCACGTGTGAGAATTCATATAGACGAACGCTAGTATTAGTAAAAGCATGGCTGAAGGCTGCAGTAAAGACCTTTACAAAAGCACGTTGTGCACTCGATCATACCAAGACAGGAAAGACGGAATCAAGCCAGAAAATCTTAAAATTATTTAGCATATTCGCGGATACAGACACAATGTGGAAACATTAGTTAAAAAAAGAAAACAGCAAGGAAATTCAAACAGACTAAGTTTACACAAAGGCTGAAGGCCACACACTCGTATTCTAACTTGAGAAAAACCGGACACAAAATTATCACTGGAATGAGAATGCACATACTAAATATAAACTGAATATTCTTTTATGAATTTATCAATTGTTAAATAAAAATTGATTGTATGACTTTATATAGTAAAAGAAACTATTTTGAAATTGAGTTAAAAACGTCCTCTTATAAAACAAGCAATAAATTCTGCAGCCGCTTCAACTGTTTTTATTGAGATCCTTTTGTATACAGGTCCACTACCGGTTTCGCGTCAATAGAGACGCATCTTCAGGTGTTACTGTGTTATACAACAAAACAATAATTAAAATTACAGAAACAATAACTTAATAAACGTGATACATGAATTTAACAAGGTATTACTTACAATTTCTTTCTCTCGTCATAATTCACTACTGAGTCCCAACATTATAATTGCTTTCATCCGTCACTTGGTTAAAAATTCAATAGGGCCAAACACATGGGTCCAAGTTCAAAATCAAATCTTTGTCTTTCATAATTAAAAACATGGACGTTAAAATGTGGGACATGTAGTCGCGTGATTATGACTACCGCATTGTCGATAAAACCTGAAGGTAAAAAAAGACACGTGACAACTTTGAGTCTATCGTCATAAAATAAATCATAGGGTAAGGGTGTTTGAGGTGGGGGGTTGCACCTATGTCAGTTGACAAAATAAAGTAATCATTAGGATATGGGGAGCATTAAAACTTGTTAAGATGACTTACCCGTAGATCGCCAATGGAGTGAAGGTGGCCATTGTAAAAAATAAAACTGAAGGTCTTTAATTAGAAACATCAAGTTGTAGCAGACCTATGGAGGCGTAGAGGAGTGCGCTGCGAAGTGGCGAAGTAAACTGATCGCGGGCTGCGGTGTGGCGTGATGGAGGAAAACAAATTTGCGCATGCGCGCGTTGCTTAAGCAAGTGACGGATGAAAGCAATTATAATGTTGGGACTCGGTATCGAATTATGACGAGAGAAAGAAATTGTAAGTAATACCTTGTTCAATTCATGTATTACGTTTATTAAGTTATTGTTTCTGTAATTTTAATTATTGTTTTGTTGTATAACACAGTAACACCTGAAGATGCGTCTCTATTGACGCGAAACCGGTAGTGGAACTGTATATAAAAGGATCTCAATAAAAACAGCTGAAGCGGCTCCAGAATTTATTGATTGTTTTATAAGAGGACGTTTTTAACTCAATTTTCAAAATAGTTTCTTTTACTAAATAAAGTCATACAATCAATTTTTAAAACAATTGATAAATTCATAAAAGAAAATGTATTTACTCAGCTGCGGATGCCCCAATTATAAAATAACTTATAAACTGAATTACTCGAATTCTGTAAATTCAGAAATACTTTGCTTCTCATAACGAATGAATTATTCAAGACAACTATCACAGATAACCCAAGACTGCCTGATCACAAAGAAAGCAAAGTTCTAACAGCATGCCATTCCCTCAGCATGATTCCATGATATACTTACTTCAACGGTCGCAGCAAGAGTGAAACTCAAAGCAACGCTAGAAGTCTTCCCCACTACACCGGATGTAGAACGCGCTAAAAGCCGACCAGAGCGCTTTCAGACCGTAGTTTCCACCAAGCCCTTGCTACCTGAAGACAATAATACCCTCTTCTAGGGCTCCAGAGAGGTCTCTTTTGTCACGTCTTTCGACCATGATTACGTTGGTACTACACTAAGAACAGGCCACTTCGCCACATAAGCTTGTCTCTGGCCACCCAGCAGACGCCAATTCAGACGACTTATGAAGCCATGTGTTCTTAACTAAACGAGGCCTAAAGAGCGAGGCAGCGACTGTAAGCCATTGCACAGAAGTCAGTCAATATTAAAAGCAACCTTCCACATTCACATGAACAAAGTTCAATCACACGGGTGGAAACATATATAAATATGGGGCATTGATTATTAATAAAAAGAATAAAATAATTGACATACAAATAGAGATTATTAATGGCGGAGAAACACTTCAGAGCAATGAATAACTGAAAATGGAACACGACCACACATTCAGTGGACGGGTTTCACAGTCAAGCCTGGTGACAAATCGCAGTCTAAAAAAGAGGTCGCTCCATCTCAACTCCGCCATTTTCTCCCCACATCATTCTGACATACTGTTAAAAACTATTTTTCGAAAAGATATCAAGTAATATTGCGAACGTATTATATAAAAATTAATATTATTTACGACATTATGCAAAGAATTAATCAATGTGTGTGTGTGTGTGTGTGTGTGTGTGTGTGTGTGTGTGTGCGTGCGTGTGTGTTGATTCTCGGTCAACAAAGTGGTTGGAAGAAAAATTACATACGCAAACATTTAAGTCAAACTAGCCGCAGCAATTTTCATTAAGAACCTGTGTTGCCTTATTTCTCGTCAGTATACACGGTTGTGAGGAATGAATTTTACTGTTCTCAAAAGCCAGCAGATACAATAACTGAACTTCTTGTGGTCTTTAGTCCTGTGATTGATTTCAAATAGATCTCCACTCTAATGTATCCAAATCATTTCATCTGCTATTAACAATGGTAAATCACATCTATTTGTACCTGCTTACTCCATTATTCTCTTGCGTTTCCTCTGCTATTTTCCCGCACACTTCACTCCAATGGTGACATGCCGCTTTCTGAATGAATCACAAAGAGTCCTACCAAAAACTCTGTTCTTTTAATGAGGATACCCCAGAATTTTATTTTCTCCCCTATTTTGCGCAGTACCTCTCCATTAGTTATGCGACCAACTCATCAAATCTTCAGCTTTATTCTGTAACGCCAAATATCTAAAGCTTCTACTGTCTTCTTTCTGAACTGTTTATACACCACGTTTCACTCCTGTACATGGGACGTACTCCAATCAAATGTCTTCAGAAAAGACTGCCTATCACCCGTGGTGGAATGGCCGAACGTTGTCTCAATCGGTTAGAGATCTGGAGAATGTGCTGGCCAGGGCAGTAGTGGAACATTTTCGCGACCAACGCGAGCAGCAATGTCGCGATGCGATAAACCGCAATTACGATAGGCTACATTCCCACCTGTATCAAAGTCGGAAACGTGATGGTACGCCGGCCGCGGTGGCCGAGGGGACTGATGCGCTACAGTCACGGTCTGCACGGCCACTACGGTCGGGGGTTCCAATTCCCCCTCGGGCATGGATATTTGTGCCGTCATTAGTTGTAGGTAGTTCATAAGTAGTTTGTAAGTTTAGGGACTGATGACCCCGTAGTTAAGTCCCTTAAGCTTAACAAACATTTGAACATTTTTTCGTGATGGTACGCATTTCTCCTCCTTATACAAGGTATCATAACAACGTTTCATCAGGCAACGCCGGTCAACTGCTGTTTGTGTGTGAGAAATCGGTTGGAAACTTTACTCATATAGCACGTTGTAGGTGTCACCACCGGCGCGAAGCTTGTGTGAATGCTCTGAAAAGCTAATCATTTGCATATCTCAGCATCTTTTCCCCGTCTGTTAAATTTCGCGTCTGTAGCACGTCATCTTCGTGGTGTAGCAATTTTAATGTCCAGGAGTGTACCTTATACTATAGACAGCACACCCGATGGGGGCGGCGTCGCGCATGGAAGCATAGTGCCTCAATGCGCTCCGACGTTCCGCCACGGCGGTTCCTCGCTGTTGGGCTTTCGAGTCCTCCCTGGGTTCCTGTATTATCTTTACTTCAGTTTAAATAGTTTGTAAGGCTACGGACTGATAAGCAATGTAGTTGTCCCATAAATTTACGAATATCTCAACATTTGAACTTCATAGCACCTGAATTAATACTGAAATAAATCGCAATTTGCGATCAGCTATGGCTGCACTGTATTAGGTTTAGATGGAATACTAAAGTGTGGCGAATGAATATTTGTGACCGGACGGGATTCGAACCCGGTATCTTCTGCTTACTAGTCAGACCAGCGCGAATGCAGAGGGCTCTTCCCTGCACGTCTCCCGCCACACCCAAATCTCCATTCGCCACGCTGTCTCTTTCCTGTACCACAGCACATTTTTCTGTAATGCTCGCAGCCACAATACTGTATTCCCGCATCAGGGAGAAAAGACCATGAGGTATCGAGACACATTGATCGTCAGGAGCCCAGCCTCAGCTTGTATACAATTATATACATTTTTGACGTTACAGCGTTCAATGAATGAAATAAATAGCAATTTACGATCAGTTATGGCTGCACTGTACTAGGTTTAGATGGAATACCAAAGTGCGGCGAATGAAATTCGTGCCTGGCCGGGATTTCAACCCGGGATCTCCTGATTACTAGGCAGACGTGTTGACCACTACGCTACCGAGGACACTGTGAACGCACTTAGTTATTTCATCTAAACCTAGTACAGTGAAGCAATAACTGATCGCAAATTGCGATTTATTTGATTCATCGAACACTGTAACGTTGTCAAAAATATATAATTGTAAATTAGTACCGGATATTAACAGATATCTCTTCTTTATAAAAGATTTTCCAATCACTGGCCGACTATTCGTCAACGTTATCACGCTCACTAGAGTGAAACTTATGACAAAAACAAGTGACACATCTTATGTGCAGAAAAATAAGTTTTGCTTGATGCTGGACTCACGTGGACAGACCAATATGGCGCGCTTCGACAGAGAGTTTTGTCGATGACGATGTTCAACCGACCTGCCCTGTTTATGTGATACCACCGAAATGTGCACCTTTCTTTGTCAACCATGTATACTTGTTCAACAGGTTAAGAATTTTACCGGAGATTCTGAAGTCATGCCACAGTACACTATAGCATAGAAATCAAAGACAGAGCAGGTGGCATTAAAATCGTGCCTTGGTCCATAATTAGTGTGCGTGCCTGTCTTTTAAGACATACTTTTATACGCTTGGTACCGATCGAAATTAACGTCTGATAGTCCTGTCTATATACGTTTTGCACGAACGATATATCTGACATCATCTGAATGTGGCAATAGTCGTTCGTGTGTTGTGCATGATGTGAGAAATATTTCATCAAAATCGGTGACGCACATGTCAGACCCTCACCTTGTTAGTTCTGATGTGATTTTGACGATTTTGCTGAATTCACCTTCAGACCAAGAGAACCGTCACTTTTGGTGTAGGAATTATGTAAAATATTTCAGGAGATATGACACAGTAAATAATAGAATGTCAGAAAAAGCTATTTCATTACGTGACAATGAAGTATTTCTCCTAAACCATCGGAAAGATTTCAACCAAAGTTGATGCACGTATTCCTTACAGTAAGGTAATAATGCTGTATGGGTAACAACCACATACTATCCGCGATGGAGTGGCCGATCGGTCACGGAACTTCGGGCAGGGAGGGTTTTGTTGTCCTTAGCATAAGTTAGTTTAAGAAGTTTCAAAGCGGAGGGACTGATAACCGGAGCAGTTAAGTCCCTTAGATTTACGAACATTTGAATCTGAATCCACCTACGACATATTCAGCGCATATGACGTCCTAAACGACGACAACAACAACAATAATACGGATTTCTGTTCCGCAGGACCTAATTGAGGGGTAAGACTCCATGGCCATGGAACAAGTCAATGCATGAAGTTTAACCCAAGAATAATAATAGGAAAACTTTACTTAGTCCCATGCACATGATAATGTCCAGTCTAAGTGAAATAAATCTGTAACAAACAATAAAGGAATAGCCTAATTGCTTAACTTTTCTAGGAGTTCCTCGACAGAATAAAAGGAGTGAGCCATGAGGCAACTCTTCAATTTAGATTTGAAAGCGTGTGGGCTAGTGCTAAGATTCTTTAGTTCTTGTGGCAGCTTACTGAAAATGGATGCTGCAGAATACTGTACACCTACCCGCACAAGTGTCAAGGTGGTGTGATGCAAATGTAGTTTCGACCTCTTTCTTGTACCCACCGAGTAATAGCTGCTAACCCGTGGGAATAAGCTGATATTGTTAACAACAAAGGACATTAAAGAAAATACGTATTGTGATGCCAGTGTCAGAATTATCAGACTACTGGAAAGGGGTCAACATGATGTTCGTGAACTTACACCACATATTGCTCGAACCGCCAGTTTCTGAGCCGAAACATCCTTTTTGAATTAGTCGAGTTACCCCAACAAAATAACGGCGTACGTCATAAGTGAATGAAAGTAAACATAGTTGACTACTTTTCGAGTTGAAACATCACATGCTTCAGATATTGTTCTATTGGAAAATAAAGTAGAATTTAGTTTTGGAACAAGATCCTGAACATAAGCTTCCCACGACTGCTTACTGTCTATCTGAACATTTAGAAATTTAAAGTGTTCAGTATCATTTATCATATGCTCATTATGTGTAGTGAAAATGTCAGCTTTCGTTAAATAATGTATTAGAAATTGTAAAAACTGAGATTTACTGTGATTTAACATCAGTTTGTTTTTCTGCAAGCCATGAAATTATCCCTTGAACTGTATAATTTGATACTGTGTCAATGTTATAAAAAATATCCTTAATAACCAAGCTGGTATCATCAGAAAACAAAAATGTTTTGGAATCACCTGTTATACTCGAAGGCATATCATTTAAATAATTAAGAAACAGCAGTGGTCCCAAAACAGACCCGTGGGGCACCCCACAGTTACCTGTGTCCCATTGGGACTGCACGTCATAACCATTTTCAACACTGCGGAGAACTGCCTTCTGCTGTCTGTTATTAAAGCAAGAGGTGAACCTGTTGTGAGCTACTCCTCTTATTGTGTAATATTCCGACTTCTGCGACATTATCTCGTGATCAACACAACCAAAGGCCTTTGTTAAATCAAAGAAGATGCCTAACGCCCATAGCCATTTATTTATAACTCAAGCGCCTAATAGAGAAACGAAAATATTGCATTTTCACTCGTTAAACGACTTCTAAAACCAAACTGTACGTTTGAAAACAAATCATGAGAACTGAATTGAACAATGAGAGACATGACAAACTGCCTATCACGGAAGAGGTTTTAAGTATCTACTTCTTCACTACTAACTCTATTAGCAAAAGTTTTCTCTTGCAGTTTCCTACTATTCCACTCTACGACCGTGGAGAATGACATTGTCTCCATCATTGTTCTAGAAAAATGACGTCATAAGGACTGATCTTGTGGAAATAAAACTGCAGGCTGCAGTTTACAAAAAATAAAGATGTTCAGATGTTTGTTAAGCTTATAGGACTTAACTGCGGGGTCATCTGCCCCTAAACATACAAACTACGAATAAAGTACCTTATACTAAAGACGACACAAACATTCATGCATGAGAGAGGATGCGAACCCCCTTGTGCATCGGAGCCTTGCGCCTCAATGCGCTCGGCCACTCCGCCGCAGCCAACGGATAAAGGTGATGAAATAAATCGCAATTTGTGATCACTTATGGCTCCACTGTACTAGGTTTACATGGAATACCAATGTGCGGCGAATGAAAATTTGTGATCGGCCGGTATTCGAACCCGGCATCTCGTGCTTACTAGGCAGACGCGTTAAAAACTTCGCCACCGAGGACACAGTGACCAGTCCGACTACAAAGGACTCTTCCCTGCACGTCTCCCGCCACACACAAATCTCCATTCGCCACGCTGTCTCTTTCCTATACCACAGCCTATTTGATCTGTAATGCTCGCAGTCACAATACTGTATTCCTACATCAGGGAGAACAGACCATGAGGTATCGAGACACTTTTAATTGTCGTAATGAGCCCAGCCTCGGCTTGTATACAATTATATATTTTTCGACGACATTACAGCATTCAAAGAATGAAATAAATCGCAATTTGCGATCAGTTGTGGCTACACCGTACTAGGTTTAGATGGAATACCAATGTGCGGCGAATGAAAATTTGTGCGCGGCTGGGATTCGAACACGGGATCTCCTGCTTACTAGGAAGACACGTTGACCATTCCGCCATAGAGGACACAGTGACCAGTCCGACTACAGATGACTCATCCCTGCACGTCTCCCGCCACACCCGGGCACAAATTTTCATTCCCCGCACATTGGTATTCCATATAAACCTATTACAGTGAAGCAAATTGCGATTTATTTCATTCTTTCAACGCTGTAATGTCGCCGAAAAGTATATAATTAGATAAAGGTGAAATGGGCAGCCAGAAACGGTAGGCAATGAAAGAGGGGTAAGTAGGAGACGAACTACCATGAGTATGCAATAAATACGAGGCGCGTCCAGAGAGTAAGTTCCGTTTGGTAATAAAATGAAATTGTACACAGATACAGTATAATTTTTTTGTTGCAAAAAATTCTACAATTTTTAAACTACTTTTCCACATAACTGCCGAAATTTTGTAGGCACTTGTCATAGCGTGCCATAAGTTTTTGCATTCATCCTTCACAGAAGGTTGCCGCCTGTATATTCAGCCAGCTCTTTATCATCGCTGAAGTGTTGACCACCAAGGACAGATTTTAGGTGTAAGAAGAGATGAAAGTCACTAGGAGAGAGGTCTGAGCTGTATGGAGGATGATCAAACAGGTCCCATTGAAATTTCCGTAAGAAGTGTTTGGTCACATTCGGTGTGTGAGGTCAGGCATTATCGTGAAAAAAAAAAAAAAAAAAAAAAAAGCTTTGACAGTAATCCTCTTACACCTAAAATCTTCTCTTGGTGCCCAACACTTCAACGATGATGACGAGCTGAAAGAACATGTTACCACATAGTTGAATACACAGGCGGCAATATTCTATGAAAAAGGCACACAAAACCCTATTCCATGATATGACAAGTTTCTGAAGCTATGTAGAAAAGTTGTTCAACAGTTGTATATTTTTGTACAATCAATACTTTTTCTGTGTCTCTACCCGTTCGTTTTATATAACCAAACGGAACTTACTTTCTGGACGCGCCTCGTACATGACCGAGCAACGCCGCATATTCAGCTAGTATACAATAATTTTCGTGTAGCTTTTAGTTCAAAACTGGCGTCTGTGCAACTTTTCTACGATAACGACTCCATGTTTCTATGCTCCAAGTCCGGACGAACAGTTCGTCTAAATATGTAACTATTATAAGCCAATGAATGTCGTTCTATTATATGTCGCTGCTCCGCTCGCGTCTTGGTTGATAATGATAGATAAGCTACCTTTCAGTAGTTTGCTACTCGTATGCCTATCCCTACAGAGAAGGAGCTGAAGACATTGCAACACCCACAGACCAAAGATATCGTCTGTGGCATCACGTTTCGCTGTATGTAACCTCCTTGCTATAGAGTTGCAAACGTCATCGCTGGCCTTCAGTTCGAATTTTTTTATAATCTGACGACTTTCAACCACCATTTCTTCCACCCCTTCATTGATATCAGCATGGAACTGCTATGGTGTACAATGGGAGACTTCGGACAATTACACACTGACCATTCGTTTGCGTTCTGCAGAGCTAAATATTAACACACACACACGTAGAATTTTATATACACCGATAACTTTCCATCCCAATATACTCCACACTTTTATCATTATCAACCCTCAAGCAACAATGCAACCAACACAACCATTTTCAAAGAGTAAATATAATTTTCAAAGAGTAATTATTGTTCCGCATTTCGCGTTATATTCTTCAAATTACTAAATATCTATCAGACCGCTATAAAACCGTGCCTAAAACTTTCCTCAGGTATAAATTAGTGACTGTACAAATATTTAAGTCTCTGCGTCTTGTCGTTCGGACGTGATAAGCGTACACCGAACCGACATTCACATGTATAGATGTAGATTACAGATGTAGAAGTACGTAGGAGTTTGTCGACCCTTTTTTTTTTTTTTTTGGGGGGGGGGGGGCACATGCGGCATTTCTAAATTGGTATGTGAAAATGTCGTCTACAAACCCGTCAGATAATCTCTTCTTCTCTATATATAAAAGGAAGTGTCACGATTGACTGACTGACTCATCATCGCCCAGCCCAAACCACTGAAGATAGAAACTTGAAATTTGTGGAGGGTGTTGATATTACTCTGCAAGCATCATTTACGAAGCAATTTTTCGATATTCCGTCCGTAAGGGGGTGACATAGGGGACGAAACGTTTTTTGAAAATACGTATCTATTTAGGTAATTAACTGAAATTTTAAGCTACAACTACGAAACTTCGGATGTGGAATCTTGGTCAGGATTAAAAATCCATGATTTTTAGTATTTTTGGAAATTCAACAAGTAAGAGGGGTAATAGAGGATCAAAAATTCTTTTTTAAAACCCGTTGCTATTGATACAATTTTGAAGCTAGAGCTGCAAAAATTGATATTTGTATTGTTGGTTAGACGTTAAAAAATTTGTGTTTCGGTATTTTTGGAAATTCAACCATCAACGGGGTTAAATTGAAGAGGGGGTGTTTTGTGAAAATATGTTGTTATTTAGGCAATTTTGAAGTTAGAACTACAAATTTTCGAATTTGGATTCTGGGTTCGAATTTAAAAGACACAATTCAACGTTTCTCGCCTCTCGTTCGTTACGTCAAAGTGAAACGCTATTGGCCGCTCGAAATAATATTGCGTTGCCTACCTAAACGCGCTGCGGCAGAGTCGCCAACGCTTCCCCTGTCGCTGATGTAGACCATGGAGGTTACCTCGATATAGACGTTACACGGAAGATCATATTCTTACGTTTGGCTCTCTCTCAGCTCTTTTTGAAAATACGTTGCTATTGAGACAATTTTGAAACTAGAGCTGGAAAAATTGATATATCTATAGTTGGTTAGAATGGAAATTCAACCATCAAGGCGGTTAAATTGGAGAGGGGTTGTTTATCGGAAATATGTTGCTATTTAGGCAATTTTGAAGTTAGAACTACAAATTTTTGGGTTTTGAATTCGGGGTTCAAATTTAAAATACACGTGTTTCGGTATTTTTGAGAATTCGACCAATAAAGGGGTGAAATACGAGATGCAAAAATTGATTTTCAAAAATATGGTGCTGTTAATTCAAAATTCAAGTTATAACTACGAAACTTAAGATATGGATTCTTCACCAGCATTAAAAAGAAACAACTGCTTCAGACCAACCAGCCTACGCATGCGAAGCAGCGGGGGTTCAGCTAGTTGTTAATAACTTAGGAACGAGTCGATGTAAAACAAAAATCCTATCTACTTTCACGGATAATGTATTGTTAAATATATATTCATAATTTAAAGTAAATTGGTTGAAATCTACCTCGGGTATGTATTACAAAATCGCGAGTAAATGTGCAATATCTTTAATCTGCTATCCTTGCACAATAAACTGGATTTCCAGATTGTCGTCCTGCACTGGTTCTTCTTTGCTGCTTGATCTGCAAGCGATTCTCGTCATTTTTACTCGCCCAAACAGTGATCTCTCTGCAACCTTTACGCGTTATTTGTCTACCTCCAGGAAAAAAAAAAAAAAGAAAAAAAACGTTGAATGTTGGCGCATGGCTTTCTTCAGAATCAATCCAGGAAGTACTGAAAAGCGCAAATGGAAGAGCCTGATCCGCTGAGTGTTGTTAGGTTATAAGTAACTACGTACCTTAATTAGGACGGAAGATATCGTAAAACAAACCTACTAAAATATTCAGTGAAAGGACAGAAGGATACCGAGTTGGAATAAAAATAAAGGATGGAGAGACTTAATTTAATTTTGATACTTGGTGAAAAATCTGTGGATTAATACATTTCGTTTAAAACAAAAATGAAGGAAACCGGCCGGGTACTTTGGTCTGGCCGACTGTTTAGTTTTCGTAGATTCTTTTAATATGTAAGATATGAAGCGTCTCCCACACATTGCTACGTACCAGAGCGATCTTGGGGCAGTATTGTTTTGCTGCAGACACCTGGCACGATTTACGGATTTAGTATTTCTTTGTTTAAATTGACTGTGGTAGTTGTACTTTTACAAGTTTTATTTTCATTTTTATTTTATTTTATTTATTTATTTCATTTCTTTATTTATTTATTTTTTAAATTTGTATGGCGACTAGATTTGGCCAACATTTGCCATTTGCCAAGGACCCTTAGTCGTAACTGCTAAAACTAAAGGAGCCAGTCATCATTCCTCTGTCATTGACACTAAAATTGTCCCGCCTTCATACTTGAGCTGTGTTAATAATGTAAACTTGAGCAGACAGACCCGGTTTTCTAAATGATGACTGTAGCCTGTACCTTTACCACGTACAAATAAGGCTTGTGTGATAAATTGGCCGATAATGGGCGAATGAAACAACATTACAAAAGTGCTACTACAGGAGATTATTTGAATGACGAAATTAAACAATTGATAAAAATTCGCTGGTCTTTCCGCCGAGGCTGGATTTACGTAACGATTTACGGAGTTCCCTATTCAGTTGCAGTGTAGTTTGTGTCGCTAGAAACGTGCGAGGTTACAACCTTGTTATCACCGATACTACAAGATGCAGATAATTAGTAATTTGTCTCACATAATTAAATTATGAATGAAATTCTCTCCGAAAATCTATTTTTAATCGTGTGGACGAAGCTCCAGAGCCTGTTGGCTCATCAGAAGTAATTTTGTCTTGCAGCCTTTCGACGAAGTACGAAACTGATTTAACTCGTTACGAGATGAAACATTATGAGAATCTTAGGCGGATTATTAGATCTGAAAATTATTAACGTGATCTTACAACAAGATTAAGATCTTACGAGATTTCACGGAATAGGCAGGATACGACTTATCAGCCAGTGCAGCGTAAGTCAAAAGATTTACGAACACCGCAGCGCACGAGGAAAGATGGCGATACCGCCGTTTTACGTAACCACCTCTAACGTAATCGGATGAGTGAGCAGAGAAATAAATTACTACGATCACCAGAAGGTGCTGATAGGTGAAAGACATGTTTCCTAAACGGTAAAAGACGAGGCTGAGCTATTTCGCAAGCTGCTGTCTATTCAAAGTGTGACGTTACACTTACTTTTTTTTTTTATCTTTGATCAGCGAAGCTTATCGCCTCCGGTTCCCTCTGACTCGCAATGCAACTAATTTAATTTCGTTCGTCATTTTTTACTTTAAAACAAGCGAGAAGACGAAACCGTGATAGTAGTTTTTTACTCACTCTCTTGTCTATGTTGGTTATGTACGGACGTCTTCCATTCATGTATCTTTTCAATGTCAGGTATTAAGAAGCAAACTGTTATAAAAATAAATTACTTAAATTTAATATCCTCCCCTCTCTTTGGCTTTTATTTAAATGAATCCCTCCACGTCAAATACTTATTTTCTATTGTTTTCAGCTCCTCGACGTCCGTAATAATTTAATGTTCAGACGCCATTAGAATCGCTTCGCATTGTCTGCAAAATTCCAATCAATCCATCATCCTTATACTATACTTTGCTTGAATTTAGAACCTGCAGTCATTTCTTTTGTAATTTCACGAAGTCCGATAATTTTTTTAATTATTCTATCATTACCAGTAACTTCATGTTCCACCGACGGTCACACAACAATGTAAAGCGAAGTGAACAGTCTGAACATTGATCTACTACGGAAAGTATCTTCAACTTTCATATATTTAAAAAAAGGTTATTATTTCCAGCTTCTACAATACGAAGCGCAGGATCCAGTTAGATGCTTTCCGTAAGTCTTATAACGTGCTTTTGCTTGCCTGGTGCCCGACTTTAATATGCAACCCGCGGTTTATTTGCTTTAATGTTCATTTTTTGCTGTACCTTAACTAACTTATTTCAAAATTCAAAAAAAAAAAAAAAAAAAAAAAAATTCGGTACCATCAATTCCTTGTCCAAAAAATATAATCGCGTAATCTACTTTAACAATTATGGCATCATACGAAGCAAGGGCAACGTTATAAAACATTGGTTGTCACTTCCACGATTAGAATTCAGTTTAACACGCATATGACGTACATTTACTATCTAAGTATTACTTCTTCTACTATACCCTGCTCTAAATTTAGATGTATCGTTTTTAGGAGACTTAACCTTTAGCCCGTACACCGATCATTTGGACGAAGGCGACCCCCTTCTCCCCCCTCCCCTTCTCCCCCCCTCCCCTTCTCTCTGAGTGCGTGTCAGCACTCTGCCCTCCACAGCAGCCTCAAGGCAGTTTAAGAGGAAGTCCAAGTAAGTCTTTTCTTCGTTGTGCATCTGTCCGAAGTTCTGTAATTAACGAATTGCACTCTCCGCTCCCCGTCAAAAAAAGGACGATGTTTCAAATAGCTTATGGGACTTAACTACGGGGTCATCAGTCCCTAAACTTACAAACTACTTATGAACTATCTAATACTAAGGACGGCACAAATATCCATGCCAAAGGGGGGATTCGAACCCCCGACCGTAGTGGAAAAAAGGCCGATGTCTACACTGAATGTTTTTATTTTCTCCGGTCCAATGTACCCCACTTACCCTCAAGTTGTGTGTTTTTCCTTTCACAATCAACAGCAAGTCTATAAAATTGGATAAAATCTACATATCAAGTGTGTGAGAAAACTATTGGGCGGAGGGGGGGGGGGAGACTGGGGAAGGGGGAGACCGAATGGTGCACTACATGCATTTTAAGACAATTATATGCAAAAAATGCCGAAAGGAACTGAAAGAAACGGCACCGCGGTCTTAAAGACCAAGTGTACGCTCTGTGTGGCATAAAGGGGTGTACGGGCTGAAGGTTAAATATTTGTTATATCTTTGATGTAGGGTAGCAGTTACTAGCATAATACTGTAGTCCGGATGTACATTATCTTATATTTGAAATCAACTGTGGAAATTATGAAATAACACATCTGATCTGACCCTCGCATATCGTTCTCCATCGTGACCATTAATTCGCCCTATATTAATTGCTTTTATTGGAACTTTTTTAGCAATACTACTTACACATAGTTCACACCAGTCCGAGGTTTTCAAAGTGGAGCGTTATACAAACACTGTCATATCTTTCGTTATGGTTTCGCATAACTTATCTTTTCGACTCTTTTTGTACCTTTCCTGCACAATCCAATAATTTTATTACTTAAAAGGAGATTGTAAGTGTTGTGGCGTAAAGTTAGCGCCACACGGTAGACATACGAGAACGATCGTGAAAAAGGCAGCGGATGACCGGCAGCCAATCACACGCCGGCGCCGCGCATCCTGGTTGGAGTAACGGAGAAGCGCGTCCTCTACAAGCGGCTATATCTAGGCCGACATGCATTTGGAAGAGCCCGTCTGAACTAGGCTCCAAATAGGCAGTAACTAGGACTCAGTGCAGCAACCATCGCACACGAAGACGCCGCCTCAAGAAGAGACGTACTTTATAGAAGTTCAGTAACTTTGTCCATATTCGTAAATAAAACTTGCATTACTAACCCGTACAGCAGTTTCAGAAGTCGACGCATCCCATCGCGTCCTGATGGAACCTTTCGTGAAAGGCCAGGAAAGGCAAAACAGAGGCTGACCAGGACGAGAAAACAAATGGCAACGAGGATGGGATCGATGTTTGGTGCACTTAGATCCAGAAAAACCTGTTCTTTTGCAAGCTGACTCGTCATCGTGTGGTCTAGGTACAGTGCTGTCACATAGACATGGCGATACGGACTGTCCGATAGCATCTGCGTCAAACTTTCGACAGAAACACAATGCCGTTATTTTCAAATTGAGAAGGAAGCTTTAGCAACAGTGTATGGTGTCCTAAAATTCCATCACAATTTGTATGGGAGAAAATTCTATTTAATAATGACCACAAGCCTTTTCAGTCATTGTTTCATCCTGCCAATCCAATTCCTACTCGCACGGCAAACAAATTAAACGCTGGGCATTGTTCTTATCACAGTATTAGTACGAGATAGTGTACACACCCATAACTCGCCATGGAAATGCCGACTGACTTTTCTGTCTTCCGATTGGCCCTGATAAAGACTTTGACGCTTTTGAGACGTCTTGTTGTCGCAGAGATGCACAATAAGATGGTTTGTTGCAATCCATTCCGGCGGACTATAGGAAAATTATTTGGGCCACAGAAACAGACCCCGATTTACTAATTTTGCTGGGCTACATTCGCACAGAATGACCTCGCTCACAACGTTGACATTCCAAATTTGCTGGTGCGTCCCTAGTTTGCTAGAAGAAATAAACTTTCGATCCATAGAGGTGTCATTCTAGTTTCAAATGACAGTGGACAATCACGTGTGTTGATCCCGCGAAGTTTGCACTAAGGAACTGGCACGACGACACTGTACTTGGCAGGGTATGGACGCCCATATGGAACAGATGACGTCACAGTGTTCAGTCTGCGCTACCAGCCAGTCCTCCCCACCTCAGAATTTTTTTTCCATGGCCAAAAGCAGATTCACCATGGCAAACAGTGCATATTGACTATGCTGGTCCTTTCTGGAACACTAAGTGTCTTATTCTGTTTGATGCTTTTAGCGGTTGCCCGTTTGCAGGGCCAATATTTTCTACAACTTCTAGTAGCACGATTAGAGCGTTGTCTTCAGTTTTTTGTCAGGAAAGTTCCCCTGAAGGGATAGTCTCTGACAACGGCATTCAGTTCACATCACAAGAATTTCGCTCCTTTTGTGCACGGAATGGAATTAAGCATCTCACCAGGGCATCGTTTCACCCGCAGTCAAACGGCGCAGCGGAACGCTTTCGTCCGTACATTTAAGCAGCAGATGTCCAATCTCCGTTCAGCGTACTCACGGGAGGCACCTTTGCAACTGCTCCTCGCCTCCTACCGTTCGCTTCCACGAGAAGGGTCGTCACCGGCCGATCTTCTACAGGCCTAGGGGACTGAGGCGCTCCAGTCACGGTCTGCACGGTCACTATGGTCGGGGGGTTCGAATCCCCCCTCGGGCATGGATATTTGTGCCGTCCTAGTTCGTAAGTAGTTCATAAGTAGTTTATAAGTTTAGGGACTGATAACCCTGCAGTTAAGTCCCTTAAGCTTAACAAACATTTGAAAATTTTTGATTTTTGACCTTCTACACGGCCTCCGACACTGCACCCTGTTCCACTTGCTCCACCCACGGCGCCGGCCGGAGCAGCAGCCGACGACACGCAAGTATCGCTTCGCTCCACGTAACCCAGTCTTTTACACAGTTTTCAGCGGTCGCAGACGATGGGAGCGGGTCGAGACCATCATATGTTTCCGTGCTTCCATGTTTGAAGTTTCAGGACCTGACGGAGTTATTCGCAGGCAGTGTAACCAAATTCGCCCCTGTGATCCTTCTGCTTTTCTCTCGGCAGATTCACGCCACACGCAGACCGTGCGACCTCAGCAGCCGCCCCCAAAGTAGATCTCCACGGCACCGAGGCCCGACTTCATGGATACGGAGCCCTCGCCGCCTCCGCCTCCACTCGAAATACCAATCTACATCAGTATCTACATAGATACTCTACAAATCACATTTAAATGCCTGGCAGTGCGTTCATTAACCACTTTCATAACTTTCTCTACCGTTCCATTCTCTAACAACACACAGGAAGAAAGAACGCCTAAATCGTTCCGTTTTCGATCTTATTTCTCTTATTTTATTGGGATGGTCATGTCTCCCTAAGTAGGTGGGTACTAGCAAAATATTTTCACATTCAGAAGTAAAAGTCGGTGGACCTGGACCAGCACGCCACGAACCATCCGATGCCGACGTCGTCACCGACGTCACCGTCTACGTAATCATCTGGGCCCCAGGTCATGGACGTGGGGCGTTCAGAGGATTCCACGGAGGATGTTCCTTCGCGAGCTCACGCCGGATGGAGGGGCCCAGCCGGTAGTCTGACGTCTTCTACAGCTACAGACTCCGGTCCATCACTACGGCCACGACTCTGCCTCCTCCTCCGTTGTCGAGCTCCCTACATGGCAATGGTTCGGCGCTTTTTTTTGGGGGGGGGGGGGCGGGGAAGGAATTTGTGGTGTAAAGTCAGCGCCACATGCCAGATGCAAGAGAACGATCGCGAAGCTGGCACCGGACGACCGGCAGCAAATCACACGCCAGCGCCACGCATCCTGGAGGGAGAAACCTAGAAGCACGTCCTCTACAAATGGCCATATCTAGGCCGACATGCGTCTGGAAGAGCCCGTCTGAACTCGGCTCTGAAGTAGTCAGTCACTAGGACTCAGCCGCTGCCGCGAGAAGAGACATACTGTATAGAAGTTGAGTAAGTTTGTCCATTTTCGTAAATAAAACTTGTATTACCAACCTTCTGTTACAATGCATCCCATCGCGTTCTGATAGAACCTTTCCTGAAAGGCAAGGAACGACAAAACAGAGGCTGTCCAGGTCGACAAAACAGTATGGGAAGGTTTTATTCATTGCTTAGTTATTCTCTACACCCATTGACGTAGCTGTTGACTTTTGTTACTAGTGAGGTTCTTTAGCTCGGCTTCTTTCCCCTTCCCCATTTCACCAAGAAAATTAATTTGTTCTTCTGGGGTAAGGGCGGAGTGGCGTTTTTGATATACGTGGTTGAGTAAGAAAAGTATATAGCTAACCATTATGTGAACAGGTTTAACACGTGTTAACTAATTAGTAAAAGTACTATTATAAAGAAAATAGTTACAATGATTAATAATTGAAGCATTACCGACGTAATACAGTCTTGAATGGTTTATAGGAGTTATTTCATATTGCAATAAATGTACAGTACTTCAGCGACACAGCTGTTCGCTATCTTTCGTAGATGCTACCGCCGTAACTGCTCTGCTGGCTAAGACTTATACTGGCTGGGCAGGCGGGGAGAAAAATTGAGGGATCCCGTTTCTGTACGTCATGATTTGTCGAAATCAAGATGGCTTCTTGGACCACATCGAGCTGTACTTGCGAACTACGAGCTGTCATCACCAAATTCAACGCAGCGGTGTACTAGCAACACACGTACATAGGGCAAGAGCCATCTCAGATTCAGATTCTTTATCAGTAGAGCTGAGCCATCTTCACTCCGTTTTTGCCCAGAATAGCTACTTCTGGAAACAGATTCACGCTGAATTTGAATAAGCTCACTCCAAATCTCAAGAGAAATGTTCAAATATTTGTAGAGCTTATGAGACGTAACTACGGAGTCATCAGACCCTAAACATACAAAATACTTATGAACTAGCTTATACTAAAGACGGCACAAACATCCATGCCCGAGGGGGGGATTCGAACCCCCGACCGCAGCGGCCGTGCTGGCCGTGACTGGCACGCAGCAGACCGCTCGGCCACCGCGGACGGCAATCTCAAGAGAAATCAGAAAAAGCAGAGAACCCGTCCGTCGGTAGTGTGACATATAAGGTTGAAGGACTCTTTGAAAAACATCGTGTCAACGTGTGTCTTCCGTTTCTAGCCGGCCGCGGTGGCCAAGGAGACTGAGGCGCTCCAGTCACGGTCTGTCCGGCCACTACGGTCGGGGGTTTCGAATTCCTCATCGAGCATGCATATTCGTGCCTTCCTAGTTCGTAAGTAGTTCATAAGTAAATTGTAAGTTTAGGGACCGATGACCCCGTAGTTAAGTCCCATAGACTATACAGACATTTGATTTTGAAACCGCTTTCTAGCGAAATTGTAGACATTGCTGGGATCCGATGACATAAAAGTTTTCTGGGTATTGTACCGCGTCATGATGTAAGGCTATTAATTAAATAACCGACGTTTCGGCCAACGTTACAGTGGCCTTCATCTGGGTATACAGTATACCCAGATGAAGGTCTCTGACTCTGGCCGCGGAAGCCTACGTAATTATAATGCTGGGATCCGTTCAAAACACCTACGGGCTCAGAAGAGCAGAGTTATAAAAAATTCCGTACGAGTCTGTAAAGTCTTATATTGGTCACACATGTCCGACAGTGGAAGACAGATGCGTCAAACATGGGTATTGTCACTAGAGATTGGGTCAACGCAAAATCGGCAGTACCTGAACACAGTTTTGACTAGGGACACTGCACGGAATATGGAGAGGGCAACATCTTCTTCCACATATTGGCGCTCCATAATTAAAGAGGCTGTTAGCCATCAGTAAAAAAAAAAATAATGCGACGGAGCTCCAGTAAACTATTTAAGAAGCAAGGATCATATTAGTGATATGTGACTTCGGCATGTTGCTTAGTATTTCTTCCGACATTCCTGATGAATATTTTGAAACTGTATCATCAAAATTGAAAGCTTTAGGTACACTGCATCTAATTGAAGAAATGACATTGGTTGAGCTTTACTCATAGTAGACGACAGAGCAAGGTGCGGCTCTGTAGACATACCGAAATCACATTCGGTAGGTCAGTGGTTCAAACTAGTCTCCGGCCAATCGGATTGAAGTTCCCTGCGATTTCCCTAAATCACCCCAGACAAATGTCGGAACTGCTGTTCCGAAAGGGCACGGTCGATATTTTATCCTACCCTGTCTCAAAAATCAGAGCATTTGGCTGTAGACGGGACGTTAAACCGCAAACTTCCTTCCTGCCTTCCTTCGCGGTATACGTAAGATAATTCTTAATTAGTTCGAGGTTTGAAATACTCCAGTGACATGAAGCTAACAAAAGAATCGAAGTGAAGCAAGTTTAGTTGCTGCGTCAATGAGTTACAAAGTTCACTGCCGTTACTGCTAGTGAGCTCCGCAGAACTTGACAAAATTGTTTTTTATTTTCATGGTTACTTGCGTACTTCACTTAGCTTAGTCGTGGAACAAAAACGAGATTGAGAACTGATTCAGAAAATTAGCTGACGAACTGTTCTATTGAGAATGACAACTGATTCAGAAAATTAACTGACGAACTCTCCTACCAATATATTCATCTTTTGTGATTTAAGTAACTCGCAAAAATATTCTCAGATGCGAAATTTCTGAAAGGATATAATCTTCATAAATCTCATCATTACTGTGAATCATAGTTTGTACAGCACTGAGATGTTCTGGTTTTTCAGGTTTTAAAAGGACTGACGGCTACTAAATTAACAGTTAGGCGTTCCCTCCAACGCACTGCTGTAATACATTAATTTATAATATAAGATTTTTCTAAAGGAAAAAGTTGAAATGACTCCAGGAGGTCTCGGAAAAATGTGTATTGTTCTTTTTCTGGAAAAGTAAGTAATTCATTTTAATGGATTAAATATAATTTTTAAACTTGAAAGTGAAAACAAAGTAAAAGACACACCGAAGAAAAATGGAAGACATTTTCGATCCTAACAACTAGGAGGATCTTAAATGTTACGTAATAGCATAATAATACAGCACTTTATGAAGACAAAAATCTTAAAACACTAACTGTAAGTCAATTCCATACGAATGATAGGATTCCTGGAAACGGGTTTTTATAACATCTCGAAAAATAATCAATTAGTTTAAATTTTTTAAAACAAGTCATTTTATGTGTTACTGCGGGCTATGCTTCAGAAAACTGACAGTCAAAGAGGTGTGGAGGACCCGGTTTTAAGTGAAGTGGTTTTCAATTATAGACATAACTCGATATGAAAGAAAGCAATCGGTACTTTTAAAAATGCAATCCATATATTATTTTAAAAGCAGTCAAAACTTTCTCATTCAACTCTCTCGAAGCTATGGTGTTTTTCCTAATAGAAAAAAAAAATTGTTCAAATTTGTGACTGCGTTGCTCACGTTCGGCATCCTTGATTGAGTTTCACAAAACGAAATCTCCGATTTAGGCTTAATTACCTATCGCTTATATTTTGTGTCTATAGGTAGTAATTTTTTTTACTCGCATCTCCCTTAACGTTGGACTATTGCCTTTTAGTGCTCTGCAATTTTAGGTGTCACGAAATCTGAGCTTGATACACTGCCCCGCCTCTATGACGGCATATTAACGCACGAGCCTCGGAACGTCTACAAATATTTGCTCCCACGGAACGCCAAAGCGCCATAGCCTGACAGTTGACTGCAGTTGGGCTCCTCTCTCTCTCTCTCTCTCTCTCTCTCTCTCTCTCTCTCTCTCTCTCTATCTCTCCCTCTCAAACACACACACACAGACACACACACACACACACACACACACACACACACACACACACAGACAAACTTTTTGACAGTAAAGTGGTTTATCTTCCGTATATGTGGTGTATCGCATGTAGGAACACAATGTGTACGCTCCATAAGTAATCGCTGTGTTCCTGGAGACAACAAGTGTCATTTATCATTTTAATTGGGTTCAGTTACGGCATATTAACAAATTGACTCTGCGCAACAAGTTAGCGAGTACAGTATTCTCTATGTGGTTATAGACGTTTATTCCACATTAGTGAATGACACTGGAAGTGTAACCTTGTGCTGCCATATCGATACAAAACAGATGAGGTCTGCGAAGAGGTATGACCCATGAAAAACAATTTAACACTTATTTTTATATTGTGCAATGTCATTACATTTTCCGGTATCCCAACGATTATGAAGCATATTTAATTTTGAGATTTCAGAATTTGTGTGTCAGTCCAGAAGTATTCAATATTCCTTCTTCAAATTTATGCATGGACACCTTGTATTATTTTGTGCAGGTGCTTTCCTGTTTCTCTTTTCTCCCGGGGCTTTACATTGTAATCCCTTGTATTTTGTGCAGGTGCTCTCCTGTTTCTCTTTTCTCCAGGGGCTTTACTTTACATTGTAATCTATTCTTGTTCGTGCATACCGCAATAGCAGTTTCACTTCTAGAAGATCGATATTCAAACTTGCAACATTTTTAGTACCGTAATGCCTTCATTGCTCGCTTTTACTAACTGTAGATTGATGCAGACCTTCTCAAAAAGTGTATTTTTCTTCTCGCGCCTGTAGGACGTATTTGTAGGGCTAATTTAAAGCACGCGAATCATTGTAAACGGTGACTAAAACTTGCATTTATTTACGCGTTTTTCTATTATTTACTAGCTGCATATAGTAGTTAAGATTTATAAAATCTATAACCACAAATAAACGTAAAACAGTGTAGATTGAAATTTCGTGATTTAGCAAAAAGTGTGTAGTTATCCGTGTTTGTGGGCCTAATTTGTTTTCGTGAGCTAGTTTCTTTTAATCAGTGCCCTTTCCATTTATTCTAGTTATACTTTTCTGAACAGTTTTTTAAGTGCCTCTTGGTGTAACTTTTTCGTTTTAGTAAATACTTAATAAAGTTTTTACGATTTCTGTTTTTACCTTGGGTGAGAAATGTGTGACATGCTGTAGGATCGTTAGTTCCGGGGTGTAGTATGATATTTGAAACTAGCATTTTCAAATAACTTCAGGAACATGAGCCTGTCACTCACTTTGCCATGAGAAATAACTTCTACAATAAAATCTTTAACAACAAAGCGTTATAGTGGTTATGATGAAATATCAACAAAGTTAATTGCAGCGTGTTGTTGTGAATTTAACACAATTTTAAGTTATTTGTTTAACCAGTCTATTATAACTGGAACATTTCCTGATTGGTTAAAATATGCAGACATTAAACTTCTATTCAAGAATGGGGATAAAGAGATACCTTCAAACTCGAGACCGATTTCTCTTTTACCGGCATTCTCAAAACGTCTAGAAAAGGTAATGTACGAGCAGCTTCTTAACCACCTAACCTCAAATGAAATATTGTCTAAAACACAGTTTGGATTTATAAAAGGTTCCGATATCAAGAAGGCTACTTACATCTACAGTGAGAATGTTCTTAATTCATTAGATAATAAATTGCAAGCAGCAATTTTCTCTGATTTATCAAAGGCATTTGATTGTGTTAACCATAACATCCTTTTAAGTAAACTGGAATTCTATGGTGTCACGGGAATTGCTGCAAAATTGTTCAAGTCATACCTTGCTAACAGGAAGCAAAGGGTGTCAGTGCAAGGGAGTAGTGAATTAACCCAACAGTCATCATCAGGAAGAAGTTACATGTGGTGTCCCACAAGTATCCATCTTAGGGCCATTACGTTCTCTTCAGTACATTGATGACCTCTCATCAGTTACACTGCCGGAAGCAGAGTTCGTTTTGTTTGCAGATGATACAAGTATAGCAATAAATAGTATGTCGAGCATAGTTCTAGAAAGGTCTGCTAATGATATTTTCATTAACATTAATAAATGGTTTAAAGCCAACTCATTGACATTAATTTTGAAAAGACTTACTACATGCAGTTCAGAACGTTTAATAGTTTCCTAACCTGTATATTCGTAAAGTATGAAAAAGAGCAAATAGAAGAGGTTAACAGTATAAAATTCCTGAGATTACAGCTTGATATAAAAATTCTGTTGGGAGAATCACACCACAGAACTGCAGAAACGACTTAACAAATTTGTATTTGCAATACGAGTGGTATCAAACATAGGAGACACAAAAATAAAAAAAGCTTGCATAATTTGTTTACTTTCATTCCATAATGTCATATGGGATACTACTTTGTGGTAACTCCTCAAGTCAAGCACAAGTTTTCAGAATCCAAAAGCGTGTAATACGTATTATTTTTCGTGTAAATTCATGGCAATCCTGCAGAAGCCTCTTCAAAGACCTAGGTATTTTAACTACTTCCTCTCAGTATATTTATTCCTTAATTAAATTTGTCATAAATAATATATCCCTTTTCTCAACAAACAGCTCAGTTCATGCCTACAATACTAGAAACAAAAATGATCTACACAAGGACTTAGAAGCACTTACTTTAGTTCAAAAAGGGGTCCACTGCTAAGGAACACATATTTTCAATAATTTACAAAGAACCATCAAAATTTAGTTACAAATAAAAATCAGTTTAAGAGGAGCCTAAAAGACTTTCTAGTGGCCAACTCCTTCTACTGACGACTTCTTAAAAAGAACAAAATGATATCATGTATCTATAGTCATACTATTAGCATTATTAATAGTATCAGCTTGTAAAAATTGACATGTCCGACATCCAATGGAGAGCGTGACGAAGCCGAGTAAGATGCCAGACAACAACGTAGTGCACGAACATGTACGGAGTTCAGTCCAGACAGACCGCGCTGTGGCTCCGGGCCCTGTACAGCGCGGCTGGCTGCGCAGATGGCCTGCGCGGTGGTCACGTCACTGTGCGAAGCGCTGCAGTGCTGATGACAGCGCCCGCATGGTGTGCGGGCCGCCTAATGGCCGCTGTCCAAGTCCATGTAGGGATGGCCGTTATCGCTGAAACAACCGGTTTTCCGTGTTTACTGCTATTATTTCCAGTAGAGTTCGAACGAAACATATTTTACGGCCGAAACAGAAACCGTAATCGTCGGTTCTTCTAGCTTCGGCCGAAACTTACGAAATTTAGTTAAAATTTAGGTAAATTTACGTTATACGACAAATCACTAGTCTTTCCATATTTTGCAAGATCCCCTCCCAATACTACGCCTTCTTGAGTGTGTGTAAGCCTAGCCAGGAGTCCGTAGAAGACGATATACGAAGCATACAGATTTACTGGCCTAGTATTTACATCCGGCAGTTGCGAATATTGAGTCAACCACTCCGTAAGTTGGACTTGTGAGCCAGTGCATACGAATATCTCGTTATACACTCAACATATTTAAGTTACAGTCAGTAAATAAACTTCAATCAGTGCTGCAGAAGTAATTCGAAAAATTAAGACACAGTTCCGACTAACAGTATGATCGTTGTCAGTGTAAATTTACGCAAATTGAACTAGGAAAGTCCTGTACCACATGATGAAAGGATGTTAAAATGGGTTATGAGACCTAAATGCTTAGGCCATCGGTCCCTGGACTTACAAACTACTTAATCTAACTTAAACTAACTTACGCTAAGGACAACATATACGTCCATGACCAAGGGAGGAGGGGGGATTCTAACCTCCGACTGGAGCAGCCGCGCAGTCCGTGACATGGAGCCTCATACCGCACGGCTACCTCGCGACGCAGCACATGATCAATGTTACCTAAACCCATATTGGTTATTGAAAAAGCCCCTCGCTTTCAAGGAATCACATTAATAAAACTTGTTAGCATAACACTATGATAATACATTTAAAGTTATTATTCCAAGCTTACGTAATAGGTATATGAATCGAATTTACCTTCTCTTCCAAGAAACATTTTGGGTGCTTTCTCCTTAAATGACAGAGCATGTTTGTAGTACCTCCATCCGATTGCAGCGTTTTAAAACAAATGGAGCATTGTACCTCACTGCTACCGTACTTTGTGAAGTACTTCCACACTCGGGATGGTGTCATTTAAGACACAACCAATGTCTGGCGACGACAGCAAGGAATTGCCGCATGACCAGACGGGGGCAAGTCTTGTACACTGCCGCGCGTCGTCTAATAGGCCACGGCACACGGCAACAGGTGCATCGATGCCTCAATAGCTGTTTGTACAGTCTATGGGACTTAACTACGGGGTCATCAGTCCCTAAACTTACAAACTACTTATGAACTACTTACGAACTAGGACGGCACAAATATCCATGCCCGAGGGGGGATTCGAACCCCCGACCGCAGTGCCTCAATAGCTGCACCAGTTCTTAAGTTCTTATGCCACGCGTTTGTTGCGCGTTTGTGACTGTCGGGATTGTTCTTAAATTAACACTGATCGCTTTTCTTAGTTTCTACAATGACCTAATATTTCACAGCAGTGGAAATTTTAACAATAATCTTATGTATTAGTGTCTACTATTTTCAATTTTTTAAAATTATTTACAAAAACACATTTTGAACCACTGCTACAGGAAGTAGTCGTACCGGTTGTTTTACCAGGTCTTGGCAATACCTAAAATAAATCGGTTACAATCGACACCAAATAAATAAAAAACCGGTTATTCTAAACTAAAATACCGGTATCGGTTTCAACCGGTCGGTTTTTCCCATCCCTAAGTCCATGTGGTCTGGCGGGCTCTCGAACTCATCGTGCCGGGATACCAGAAAGAATTATACATTGCTATTGGATCTCAACTCTCACAAAGCGATGAAAGTCTATTACGTTCACAGAACTACAATGTTTTTATCGGGTTATAAGTGCGCAGTGCATAACACTTTGCAGTTTTTCCTAACGTGTAGTCCAGAGCTGTACTGGACATATTCGGAGGTCATCCTACTTCAGCTGAGTCTTGTCGACCGACCTCCGAAGATGTCCGCCGCAGCTCTGGACGAAACGTTAAGGCCAGTTCACACGACGACACTAGGTTTCATGAAACTGCGCTACTGGCCACTGCGCATGCGCAGCAGGCGTTCGCGCAACTCGTTGGCGAAACTAAACAGTTTCGGCACCGGCCAACTTTGGTGAAACTGGTTGCGCCTGTTTTTAGGTTAGGTTATAACCGATACAGAAGGAAATAGAACATAAAGGGGGGAAAGGAAGAAATAATTCGGTTTTTGAACATATATGCGATGCATAGGTGTTTTTGCGATTTTAAGCAGCGGCATGTTAGTGCTCTTGAAACAATTACTCTTGAATTAAATATTGATGGGTTGACGATGAGTGAATTGCAGACTAAAATACATTCTATTCCAAATACCTATACAAACGAACTATGGCAATTGTGGGTTTGGGAACACGGTACAGGTACTGTAGAGACGAATATCTACTTGACAAGAAACGCAATGCAATTTGAAATTTCAATTCTGGTAACGATGCTTGTTTCTTTATTGCATTACTAACTCTGTTAAAAAGGAACGTAAACTGCTCTGGTGACATTCTAAGTGATTAAAATAGCTTCTAGGGTCTTCAATTACAATTACAATTTATTTTAGCAAGTTCGCTGAGAAACCGTGCTGACGTCTTTTTTTTAATCCAGTCACGAATCCAAACACCTTTTTTTATTCTTTTTATGTTTAGTATTATGTAATGAATTCACACAGTGAAGCAATAGCTCCGTCACAACTCTTACAACTACCAAAACTTTCATTCTACGGCGACTACGACACTCACAAAACAACGAAACTGAAGTGTATAGTATCGGCGCCGTGTCTACAGACATACACGAAACCAGTTGCGAGCCATTCATTTCATGAAACGAATGTCGCAACCTAGTGTCGTCGTGTAGACTAACCTTTAGGAAAAATTGCAAAGTTTTATGCACCATGGCCTTATAACCCGGGAGTTCTACCAGCAGCTATGGCATCCGGTTGTGAAAGCCTTGCCGCGGTGGAGTAGCCGAGCGGTATAAAGGCGCCTCGCTGTAGAGCGCGCCGTTGCTCACCATCAGAGGTTCGAGTCCTCCTTGGGTCATGGGTGTGTGTGTTTGGCTAAAGGTTAGTTTACCTTAGTGTAAGTAGTTTGTTAGCTACGGACTGATGACCACGCAATTTGGTCCGATAGATTTACAAACATTTTAACATTTTGTGAAAAACTTCATTGCATAATGTTTACATCATCTACTCGTGAAAGCATTGTCGATACTGAGAAACACGCTGACGGTCAAATACTTCGGCTTTTAACGACAACTCGAAAGCTCATCAGTCGCCACCAGAATTACACAATTGTGGGAAGTTCAGTGTCTTGCTAAACGTCCCGGCTCACGTTTTCAGTACGCGGGCACACACGAAAGAGTAAAATTGTTCTCTTTCTCTCCCTCTCTACACGACTGTCACTATCTATATCGCTCTCTATACTTTCATGCCTCTGATTCACTCTCTAGATTTTCATATCACATTTCCTGTCACAAGGAAAATCTTCCATTCAGAATCAACACACAAAATCAATAAACAGTATGTGTTTACGAACTGACATTAAACAACTAAACTGCAGTTACACTTCCGTTATTATCAAAGTGATTTACATGAGTTATCCAAAGATATGAGTGTTGTACTTCATCTACAAAAATGAAGTGGACAAAAGAAATTTATTCGTGACGCTCTTCAAAAATATTAAGTAAGTGACCTATACGAGTATTGGTTCCTTTGTAGACATTAATATTTACCCGACATGTTTTTTTTTCTTTTTTATGGACAACACCACCTAGAGACAAGCCTCACAGCTGGCCGTGCTACATCACACTGACCAAGCCACAGCCACCAGCTTACTGGCTGGCCGCTACGAGGAAGTGGGCGTGCCCCAGCGGCCAGCCATTCACCTGGCGGGCCTGGACGTTGAGACGTAGAAAGGCCAATCAGCTAACGATCACGCCGGCTCAGGACTGCCTTGCTTACGTCGCATGACGTGCGTGCCGCGGCCTGTCTCTCTCGTTGGCCACGCTCACATCGTCCAGCCAATGAGCTGCGCGACAACGACCTACTCTGTGTGACTTGGCACGGCATCGCGCAGGCCTTCTCTCTAGACGGTGTTGCACAGATCCGCCCTGAGGTCAACAGCTGGAAGGTTCTGGACGAACTGCTAATAGAACTAGGGATGACTGATATTCATCGATCTAAAATTATAAAGCAGAGTGTTCGTATATTCGTGTGTTTGTGTGTACGTGTTGAACACAAATCACAGTTTTATCCCAAACTTTACGAAATTTTGTACACGTAAGATTCAATCCGTGATTACGGTTGCCGTAAGTGTAAGAATCACGCCCGATACATAGTTCACGAGATATGACGTCATGGACAATGAAATGCGCGGAAAACTGCTCCATTTAGCGACGATGCTGATCATTTTTTCCTAAACCATCGGAACGATTTTAACCAAATTTGGTACACACATTCCTTACCATGCTATAACGATTTCTGCAGGGTTAAGAGTCACATACGACTCATGCTTCACAAGATATGACGTCATAAACAACAGGAATCGCAAATAAACTCACACATAATGCGGCGATACTTTAAAAATAGGCTATATGAGAATTATAGTACTTAGCGACTTGCAACAAACTTTAAACATAATTCCAAACCATCATTAAACATTTTCTTGCTGACAACCATAGCAAAATGATGAAAAGAAAAACGTTTTTCGCTTATTACTTTTCCGCTGCTTCTGGGGTTAAACTTCAGCATTCGGTACGACATTACAATTTATAATTTGTAGACTACAAATTGCAGCCACAGGAAATTTTATTGGCAGTATACACGCATATAGTTGAGTGTACCTTCGAAATTGTATTAAAGTAAGACACATACTTACTGAGACATGAGAACATAAATTGTAACGTTCCGCTGTTCATGGACGAAAACTACGGCATTCGGTATGACGTTACAATTTATAATTTGTATACTATAAATTGTAGTCACAAGAAATTGTACAGTCAGTATACACACTTATAGGTAAACGTATCTTCTAAATTGTATCACAGTATGACACGTAGTTCATGAGATATGAGCACATAAAAAGGTAACGTTCCGCTGTTCATGGATTACAACTTTGAAATTCGGTGTAACATTACAGTTTATAATTTCTGCACTACAAATTGTAGCTGCAGGAAATTTGCAGACAGTATACACAAATAACGGTAAGCGTACCTTCTAAAGTGGGTAACAGTAATACATGTAGTTCATGAGATATGAGCACATAAACAGTAACATTCATGTAAAACAGCCCCATCTATAACTCATTTACTACTAGATTTTATAGAAATACAGTCCTTATACAAATGAATATATATGCCCGAAAAACGGCAGAAATAAATAAATAAATACCTGGGCAAAGCCGCGTTTTCGGCGAGTGTCCAATAAAATCTATGTTTAGACGGAGAACATCAATGTATTAACATCGTTGTTAAGTCCTATAAAACATTTTAACAGCTGCTGTAGAAGACGACCATATAACCATACAATATGGATGCCCTGACAGGCATTTCCATGTGGCCTATACATGCAATTTAAACGGTTTCATATCAACCTACATCAAACAGTATAACATATAAAGTTCAACAAACTATGCAGATCAAATAATATCATACTTAAATTAATTAATGTGCAGATTACAAATAGTTCAGTCAGTGCACGACAACGAAACAAATTGCTCAAAAACTTTGTCCACCTCTAGGCACCGACGCTCCCGCCACAATTGATGTCGGGCGTTTCGCCAAGAATATAAATAGAAAAATTCAAATGTTTGTATAGCTCATGAAGACGTAACTGCGGGGTCATTAGTTCCTAAACTTATGAACTAGCTTATACTAAAGACGTTACAAACATCCATGGTCGAGTGAGGATTCGAACCCCCGACGGAGAACGGCCTCGCGCATCGTAGCATAGCGCCTCAATGCGCTCGGCCGCTCCGCCGCTCTAGTCTCTTCATTCCGTAAATGCACATATGAGCACCTCTGTTTGTAAGCTTCTGTCTCTGTCTGGAGTATTTTGTACTCTGAGATCATAAGTGACTTGGGGCGCTCTTGTAGAAGTACCAGAGTCTAACATAACAAACTCCTACAGATTTTCTGCAACTTCGCAAGTGCCAAATCGACAAGCGGCTGGGTCCTAAAGAGTACCGCGATACGAGTGTCTGTTGAATGTGTATTTGGAGTGCAGCGGCACGTTCTATATACACTCGTATTTAAGAGCCTTTGTAACGCAAAAATTTGTGGCAGCTATCAATAATATGATATAGAAATCTCTCATTCGCTATGAAAGAAGAGAATAATGATATGAATAACAAGTGGTCAGTTATACTTTTAGGCGTGGAAGAAAACGCTGAACTACACATACCTATCAAAACTTCGGTTCTTAATGAGAAACACAGATGTTTAGTTTACTGGCAATTAAAATTGCTACACCAAGAAGAAATGCAGATGATAAATGGGTATTCATTGGCCAGATATACTATGCTAGAACTGACATGTGATTACACTTTCACGTAAATTTCGGTGCATAGATCCTGAGAAATCAGTACCCAGAACAACCACCTCTAGGCGTAATAACGGCCTTGATACGCCTGAGTAAAACTAAGCTTGGATGGCGTTTTCAGGTACAGATGCCCATGAAGCTTCAACACGATACCACAGTTCATCAAGAGTAGTGACTGGGTTATTGTGACGAGCCAGTTGCTCAGCCAACATAAACCAGACGTTTTCAGTTGGTGTGAGATCTGGAGAATGTGCTGGTCAGGGCAGCAGTCGAACATTTTCTGTATCCAGAAATACCCGTATAGGACCTGCAAAATGTGGTCGTCCATTATCCTGCTGAAATGTAGAGTTTCCTAAGGATCGAATGAAGGTTAGAGCCACGGGTCATAACACGTCTGAAATGTAACGGCCACTGGTCAAAGTGCTGTCGATGCGAACAAGAGGTGACCGAGACGTGTAATCAATGGCACCCTTTACCATCACGCCGGGTGATATGCCAGTATGGCGATGACGAATACACGCTTCCAATGTGCGTTTACCGCGATGTCGCCAAACACGGATGCGACCATCATGATGCTGTAAACAGAACCTGGATTCAACCGAAAAAATTACTTTTTGCCAATCGTGGACCCATGTTCGTCGTTGCATACACCATCGCAGGCGCTCCTGTCAGTGATGCAGAGTCGAGGGTTAACCGCAACGATGGTCTCCGAGCTGATAGTCCATGTTGCTGCAAACGCCGTCGAATTGTTCGTGCAGATAGTTGTTGTCTTGCAAACGTCCCCGTCTGTTGACTCAGGGATTGCGACGTGACTGCACGATCCGTTACAGCCATTCGCATAAGTTGGCTGTTAGTGATACGACGCCGTTGGGAGTCAGCACGGCGTACCGTATTGCCCTCCTGAACCACCCATTCCAAATTCTGCGAACAGTTATTGGATTGCGAACAACGTGATTAGCAATGTCGCGATACGATAAAATCGCAATAGCAATAGGATACAATCCGACCTTTATCATAGTCGGAAACGTGATAGTACGCATTTCTCCTCCTTACTCGAGGCATCACAACACTGTTTTACCAGGTAACGCAGGTCAACTGCTGTTTGTGTACGACAAATCGGTTGGAAACTTTCCTCATTTCACCACGTTCTAGGTGTCGCCACCGTCACCGACCTTGTGTGAATGCTCTGAAAAGCTAATCATTTGCATATCACAGCATCTTCTTCTTGTCGGTTAAATGTCACGTCTGTGGCACGTCATCTTCGTGGTGTAGCAATTTTAATGGCCAGGAGTGTACTTATTATTTCTCCTGTATAAAGGCCATGTCTGAATCGCAGTTAATCAATAATTTGAGTAGATCCTGCTTAGTTTCGTACTTCAGTTCCTCAAAAATCATAGGACTGTATACCAATATATGCTGCCCTAAACATTTAGGGGATCCGCAGAAATATCAAACACAATATAATTTTTGTAACGCATTTTATTCAGATAGGCCTACTAGTTACAATTGTAATTTATGTGCAATACGGTACGGTATTTTGCTGTCTCAACTCATTACTTCAAGGTTGCATGGTGTAGTGGGACAGGCGAACACAAGTCTTTATTGATTAAGAGTCTGCCAGAATAAGCAAATTACGGTTCTCACTATAACAGCATAAAATATTCGCGGACTGAATGACATTAACTGAGGTTGGGTGAAGTTGAAAATGTGTACGCAGCCGGGATTAGAATCCGTGACTCCTGCTTTCCAGGCAGTTGCGCTGACTTCTACACCACTGGGGACACAGCGACCATCACAGCTGCACGGAATTTTTCAAGCACGTCTCCCGTCAGATACAAATTTGCAACGTTACCCTACCCACAAGAACTCAAACTCTTAGTCGGTTAGTACTGATCCCGTAAGAGTAAGGGCCTAGTAGTTCCTCCGTACTGAAGAAAGTGTCATTGCCCGCCATCAGCAAATTGTATAAGTTATATATATATATATATATATATATATATATATATATATATATATATATATATATATAACTTAACTTAACACCATAGAAGATGTTTATGGCAAACCTACAAATTTTAACTTTGTTTAATCGTGAAGAGACTTCGTTTCCGATTTGCCGCCCACTAACACACGAAGAAATAATAATTATTCGTGTGTTAGTGGGAGGCAAATAAATATATAAAATAATAAATATTCTTCCCCTCTAAGAAGTTCTCACATTTAAAGTGTATTTTAGTTTCATTTAACATTTAGGTCCATGTGCACAAGATTTCATGATTTCATAAAGTTTCAAAATATTACACCAAGTAAAAATTCATGTAAGTTATTGCAAGAGTTTCAAAAGTTGGTTACCCTTCAATTTAAATAAACAACGATGACATCTAATTAAACTTTTATAACTTCGCCGTTCACATAAACGTAAAGTCAGAAATAACTGTAGTAAGTTACATTCATTTCCATTTAAAATTTTATACACTTCAATAAAATTCATATGTACTAACATATTTGAACAAACTTTCACATTTATTAATATAACATGATCTGTACAGCTTGACATGACAGTCGGAACTAACCCATTTTTAAAGACTTCCTCCATAACATTTTCACAAAGAGAAAACCTATTACGTTTAAAGTAAATGTCTTCTTCGATCACGACGTAACAACGGTCTGCAGTTTCAGCTTAGGCGGCATGGCCGTCGACTCCCGACGGTTGATGGTCAGCATGTCATATATTGACATTACTGTTGGAATTGTTGAGAGGCTGTGTGAGCCACAGTGACGCACTCCAGGCTGAGAAATAGAGACCATTGCAGATAACAGGCTAAAACAGACACGTATATCTTACGGAATGTAGGCACTAAAGAAATCTCCTAGTGAACTGCTGATGCCTTCGGCCACCGTCCCAGGGTGGAGGGTACCTTTCGGAGAAGATGGGCGTAACTTCATATAGCGTCTAGACGCTGTTGTAAGACGTTACATTAGTACTTGGTGGCCAACAAGCACGTTTTAATGTAGGTAGCAAAGTTGGTACCAGTCACTTTGGAACAGCAACGTCAGTGGTTCCACGAGGCTAGAGTGAGAGGGTAAAGAAGAAAAACTGCAAGTTAGCAGCTCCCCTGAGGCGTGGCCTAAGGCGGAGCCTAAAGTGTGGCCAACTGACGTAAAACATTGTTGTTGTTGCCCATATTGGGTAGCGTCGTGACTTTTTACTTTCAGCTGAACAATGTTGCTACCAAGTATAGATTTTGGTAGTGCACAAACAAGCCACCTCCCCACCCGGGGAAAGGCAGAAAGGACAGGGCTGAAACATGGTTCGCTAGAGGACTCAGAGAGAGGGCAAACTACAATTTAGATTGGTTGAACCAAGCAGCGGCCAATACGAAAGTGGGGAAAAGAGGTGCGCCCACACCAGCCGTTAAAACCCCCGGTTTTTGGATCAAGAGGGGAGTTCTCAGCCAGACGAGTCGGGCGCCAGCCCGTGACTATCACCGTCGGCCTCGGGGTGTTCCATGACAGTCTGTTTCTCGCGGGGAGTACATCTGTCTAGGGGATGCTGCTAGGGAACGTAATTACTGGGTTCTGTTGTGGCAAACGATTTATACTTCTTGTTTTTTTTTCTTTTTTTCTTTTTTTTTTTAAATAACTAACCCCAGTGTACTAGACTTAGTATGGGATGCAATAAAGTCAATACAAGGTACCTAGGAGTTCCATAAAGTTTCCAAAACAAGTATCCTCTCGAGTCCCTAAATCCGCATCTCTAGTAGATGCCTGTACTGTCTCTCTGCAATCACTCCTTTCCGCTCGGGATATGCAGACTGACCTACCTCTTCCCTCTTTCCTATGTAGGACACGACAAGCAATCACATCTTTGGGTCCGGCGTGGAGGGCTCTGCAGAGCGCGTTGTGACGCTCTCGAAGAGACATGAAGCAGAAAAATGAAATACAAACTTTTAATTACACAATTTATAAAAATTAATAACATTATTACAAAACATTTAATGAAACAAATTGTCGTTTTTAACGCTTATCTGACATACTGAGCTGATAATGGACTTGTGACGAGATGTAGGTCCTTGTCCCACTACAATGGAGTTTACTTACAGCGAGGCACAATGGGGCTACCATACTAGCAAAAACTCATTCTCGTTCTCTTCTAATATGGTGTCTGATCACCACGGATGGCCAGTACAGTTTCACATAAGCGTGGTATGGATAGTGTAATGCTATCAGTCAGCTCTTGGTGGATATTTGGCCATTTTTACACGAGTGAAATTTCCAGTTCTGCAGCCATTGAGGCAGTTGCTGGGCTGGCTGCAATGCGTCTGCCAAGTGATCCTAGAAATGCTCCATCGGTTTTACGTCCATTGAACAAGCTGGACACTCCATTCATTCAGTTCCCGCAGCTTTCAGGATATTCTCCGCCACTGCTGCTCTGAAGGGGACGAGCCATACCGTGCACCAGAAGGGTCCCAACTCTTAGGGTACAAGAAATGATCGAAAGATCTTGTCTGTATACCTTTGAGCAGTCAAAGCACCATTCTGAAAGACATAGAGGTCCACACGTCCGTCAACATCGACGCCACCACCACGAAATGGTGATATTTCCTGCATATACGTAGGATTCTTCCGAGTTCCACGTACTCTCCAAATGAGGCAAAGATGATTGTCCGACTGAACACCAACTCTTTGGTTAATCTGTGAACAGGACCTGAAACCATTCGTTTCTGTTTCTCCGTACATATTCTGCGGACTAAAAGATGTCGTATTTTTAGTACATCAGACACCATGGGCCTCCCTGCATAGAGGCCACATTCCCGAAGGCGATTTCGGACTGTTTATGTTCATATTGCGCGTCCTGTTGCTGTCTGGAGGCTGAAATGCTGATTAGTTGCTTTCAGCCACCTGTGTAGATGGACGGCCTTGGCCTTGCCTTCTTTTAATGCATCGTGTTTGTGCCTGTCCCATCCTTCACACCCGACTTACCGTGCACAACCAATGGCTATCTTCGTTGGATGTGGTCAAGTACCTGGGGATCAAGCTCGACAAAGAATTATTTACACGAACAATGTAAAGGAGAGAAAAATCATCAATGAAGATGTTCTAAGATGTTCTATGCTGTGTCACCATTCAGCAGCAGGCAACTCAATGTTAACACCAAACAGCGACTATTCAAAGCGGCAATGGAACCTTTGTTGTGGCGTAAAGTCAGCGCCACACGTCCGACGTAAGAGAATGATCGTGTGGAAGGCAGCGATCGACCGAAAGCCAATCGCAAGCAGGCACCGTGCTTCCTGGAGGGAGTAACCACAGATGCGAGCCCTCTACAAGCGGCTATATCTAGGCCGACATAGGTCTGGACGCCCGGCAGTTACTAGTCAGAACACAGGCAGTTACGAGGTCAGAATTCGGCTATGAACCAAGCAGTCACTATGTCCCAGCGCAGCTAGCATCTTATGCCAGACACCACAAGAAGCAAGACGAATATCATTGTAATTTTCAGTCAGTAAAACCTGTAATTCTAATGTCTATAGAAATGTTTCAGAGTAGCATTGATTCCCACACCAGTACCTTTCCTGGCAACTAGACCGGGACGAGTATGAAACAACAAAAGGCGACGAGGTCACAACCTTTAGTAGGGAAGGGCTCCCTGGGTAACCACAAACGAAACAAATGTAATGGCCCTCCAAGGAACTTTGTTGGTTAATTTTATGTTCTGCCTGTCCACAGTTTTTTTTAGATATTATAAAGTGGATATTTGTGTAGACCGTCTATGCAACTGAATTTTTACGGTTTGCCGCGGCGGAATGGCCAAGCGCATTGAGGCGCTCTGCTGCAATGCGCGAGGCCGTTCCCCATCGGGGGTTCGAATCCCCCCTCGGGCATGGATGTTTGTGTCGTCTTTAGTATAAGGTAGTTCATAATGAAGCGCGTTTTTTAAGTAAGTTTCATTTCAACCTATGTACACAACGAAAAGTTATTTCAAAAAAGTAAATTTATTTTCAGAAAGTACGTACTTTATTTTTCGACATATTTGATAAGTTTGTTCAAACACTTATCACACCTGTTAAGCAATTTTAAACCTCCTCTTCATAAAAGCTTACCGCCTGCTCGGATAACCAAGATTTCCATTTTCAGGTCATCCTCATCACTGTAACAGTTGCCACTGAGGTGTTGTTTGAGGTGGAGGTGGAGCGCTTGTTGCCACGAACCCTCGCTTCAACTGAAGCCAGCAAATCGTCTGTAATCGAAGAAGGGCAACAGGAACGGCCCGCATAAGGACGTTCTCACGGCCATCTATGAATTCTCGTACCCACTTACGCAATTTTGTTTTACTCAGAACAGTATCACCGTACACATTGCAAATCTGTCGAATTTCTGCAGCATATTCCTTGCTGACAAAAAACTTAAAAAAACACGCCTCCTAGTTTGTAAGTTTAGGGTCTGATGACCCGCAGTTACGTCCCTTAACCTTAACAAACATTTGAATATTTTTAGGGATAATATATATATATGCATTTCACCTATACTTGAAAGACATCATCACTGGCAATATTTGGTAGATTGTGGTTTACATTTAGTGCTGATTTGTGACATAAGGTTGTTTTCTTTCAAATTATATTTACTTGGACTTTTGTACCACTTCACCACTAGGCACATTCACCACTAGGCACATTCAATTTTTCATTTTAGAATATTCAAATTTTTTTAGCTGTTTGCATTGACGTGGGATTGAATTGGAAGAAACGTAATGAAGATCTCCTGAAACCTTGGAGTTCAGTTACTTATACTATCAGGGTCATTGCAAAATTTGCTGATATACGACTCAGAAAATTAGTTTACTATGTCTATTTCCATTCACGGCTTTCGTATGGGATCATATTCTGAGGCAATTCAACATTGAGTATAAAAGTATTCATTGTACGAAAGCGTGTAATCAGAATAATTGCTGGAGCCCACCCAAGAGCATTCTGCAGACATTTATTTAGGGATCTAGGGATCTTCACTGTAGCTTCTAGCTTCTCAATATATATAATCACTCATGAAATTTGTTATTAGGAATCCGACCCTATTCGAAAGTAATAGCAAGGTGCTTAGCTACAACACTAGGAGAAAGAGTGATATTCACTATTCAAAGTTAAATCTAACTTTGGCACAGAAGGGAGTAAATTATGCTGCCACAAACTTCTTCGGTCACTTACCAACTAGCATCAAAAGTCTGACAGATAGCCAACTAGAATTTAAAAAAATGAAGGAATTTCTCAATGGCAACGCCTTCTGCAATGTAGAAAAATTTTCAGATAAAACCTAAAAAAAAAAAAAAAATAAAAAAAAATGAAATATGAAAAAAAGCATTAAAAATGTAAAACCTTAACGTATTGATTGTCATGTATAGACAATATTTACTAAACTGACACCTTCCGCATCATTACGAAATGTCGTATATACGATCTATGGAACAAGTATTAATCTAATGTAATCTGAACTGTCTAACGTCACCCATGAGAAATGTCTCAGGCAAAAATTAAAGGAAAAGGCACAGCGAATGTTTCACAAGATAGATGATGATTTTCGCCGCACCATCCGGCAGTTACAGACGCAACGTTGCCATAAATATCGGGTTCCACCATCGATCGTAACAGAATGTGCAACTAGGCCCGCACTTAACTCCACTCTCGGCAAAGACAAACATGAGTAAAAAAAGAAATCCGTTGAACTTTGTTTACAATATAAATCAATCAAAAGTGAAGGCCGTAAACTCCACTTAATACCTAGCAACTATTATTACGTCAGACTTATACTGAAAAGAACACGTAGATAATGACGTAGGAAGGCGAACCAGACACAGCGTTTTATTGGCAAAACCCTTAAAAGATGCAACGGAACTACTAAAGAGACTGAATACACTACGCTTGTCCGTACTTTTTTGGAGTATTGCTTCCCAGTGTCGGATCCTTATCAGGTGGGTTTCACGGAGGACATCGAAAGAGTCCACAGAAAGGCATCTCGTTTTGTATTGTCACGATACAGGGGAGGCAGCATTACGGAAATTATATAGGATGTGGGATGGGAATCATTACAACAACAGCGGTTATCTCTGCGGCGTGAACTAGTTACGAAGCTTCAATCGCCAACATTCTCCACCGAATGCGAAAATATATTGTTGAATCCCACTTACATAGGTAGAATAGATCATGAGAGTAAAATAAGAGAAATCAGAGCTCGTACGGTGAGCTTCAGGTGCTCTTTCTTCCCGCGCGCTATTCAAGAATGGAATGGGTGATAAATAGTAGCCAGCCGCAGTGGCCGAGGTGACTAAGGCGCTCCAGTCACGGTCAGCACGGCCACTACGGTCGGGGGTTCGAATCCCCCCTCGGGCATTGCTATTTGTGCCGTCCTAGTTTGTAAGTAGTTCATAAGTAGTTTGTAAGTTTAGGGACTGATGACCCCGTAGTTAAGTCCCATAAGCTTAACAAACATTTGAACATTTGATAAATAGTATAAAGTTGGTTCGATGAACCCTTTGCCAGGCACTTAAATAAGATTTGCAGAGTAGCCCAAGTAGATTTTGATGTAGAAACGGCCCGAATGGAGGAGGCAAAAGGACCGAAATCCGCGACCAAGCCATGTGTCATGTGCGACGTGAATGAATGGAAACTCTTCCCCTAATCCTCAGATACAAGTCGTCAAATCGCCAAAGTCAATATTACTCCGGTCATACCAAACAAGTGGGTGGAAAATAAAACAATGATAATAATAATAATCTACATTAACATGGGATACTCTGAAAATCACATTTAAATGCCTGGCAGAGGGTTCGTCAAAACACCGTTATACTATTCCATTCTCGAATAGCGCGCGGGAAGAATAAACACCTGAATCTCTCCGTTCGGGCTCTGATTTCTCGTATTTTATTCTGATGATAATTTCTACCTATGTAAGTGGGACTCAACAATATATTTTCGCATTCGGAGGAGAATGTTGGCGATTGGTATTTCGTAACTAGCCCACGCTGCAGCCATAAGCGTCGTTGTTGTAATGATTCCAGATCCTGTATCATTTCCGTGACGATGTCTCCCCTGTATCGTGACAATACGAAACGAGCTGCCCTTCTTTGGACTCTTTAGATGTCCTCCGTGAAAACCACCTGACAAGCATCCTACAATGGGCTGCAATACTCCATAAAAGGACAGACAAGCGTAGTGTATGCAGTTTTTTGTAGTTCTGTTGCATCTTTTAAGAGTTCTGCCAGTAAAACGCAGTCTCTAGTTCGCCTTTCGCACGACATTATCTACGTGATCTTTCCAATTTAAGTCAGAATGTTGAAATGTTTGTAAATCTATCGGACCAAACTGCGTGGTCATCAGTTCGTAGCTTACAAACTACTTAATACTAGGTAAACTAATCTAAGGAAAAACACACACACCCATGCTCCAGGGAGGACTCGAACCTCCACGGCGAGCAACCGCGCTCTCCGCAGCGAGACGTTTTAGACCGGTCGGCTACTCCACCGCGGCTTTAAGTCAGAAGTAATTGTAATTACTATGTATTTTGTGGAGTTTACGGCCTTCATGTTTGATTGATTTATCATGTAAACAAAGTTTAACGGATTTCTTTTCGTACTCATGTGGACGACTACACACTTCTGATTACTTAGAGTCAACTGCCAATTTTTACACCATACTGATATCTTATTCAAATCGTTCTGCAGTTGGTTTTGATCTTTAGATGATTTGACTAGACTGTAAATGACGGCGTCATCTACAAACAACCTAAGAGAGCTACTTAGATTTTCACCTAAGTAGTTTATAGTCGACTGGGAGAAGAAAGTCAGTTGTATAAAAAGGGACTTACACTACTGAAGTGTGAAGTTCAGATAACATTACGGAAGGCTGAATAGGATCACTGCTGCATAATGAACTGTATCTACACAGCAGTTAGAAGGAAGTGTATCCATGGTAGCAGTGAAGTTAATTTCGTCGCGAGTACTGATTCCTCTTACAGCTCTTATAGACCCCCGCCGTCAGTAACGGCTGCGGACGCACAGTGGCAGCCGCTGTTGCAGCGGAAAGCAGGCAGCGGCAGAGCTTTCCGTTCACCTGGCAGCTCCTCCCCTGCGAGCTGAACGCGGCAGAAATGCGAGGGCGTGGGCGGATGTGAATGGGCCAACTCCCGGCGGCAAACGCTCCAGTTAATACCGCAGCCGAGTGGGGCTGGCTGCGTTCACGCCGGGCTGTTACCGTAATTACCGAGAGCGCGAGGCGGCGCAGGGGCCGAATACCTGCAGGATACCGACCGATACACTGGCGAGACTGCGAACGAGGTTGGCGTATGGACGTACGACATTAACAGGGAGTTCGGTTAAAAATGTACGCCTATTCACCACCTGCGGCGCCTCCTATGGGTGCACTGCTTAAGTGAAGTTAGCTGATGGTGGCAAAATTGTTTACCAGCTGGAAGTAGTCGGCTTTGTCCGGGTTTAAAATAAGGTTTTCTGTAGAAGCGTACAAAACCGTTTATTTGCATGTAATAAAAGGGTACATTTGTGTTAAAGCAAAGTGATAAACAACATTTTTGGCAGTTTTATTTAAGAACCTTCCCCATGTGATATTGTGTACGTGTATTGTGTACCAAATTTCACGCTACGGTGGAGTAGCCGAGCGGTCTAAAGCACCTCGCTGCGGAGCGCGCGGTTGCTCGCCGTGAAGGTTCGAGTCCTCCTTGGGGCATGGGTGTGTGTGTGTGTGTGAGTGTGTGTTGGTCCGTAGGTTAGTTTACCTAGGTTTAAGTAGTTTGTAAGTTACGGACTGATAACCACGCAGTTGATCCGATAGATTTACAGACATTTGAACGTTTGAACCAAATTTCACTTTATTTGGTTGTCTGGATCTTGAGTTATAAGGGAACAGACAAACAGACAACAAATGCGTCTTACATATATAGAGATTACAATTGAAGTGTGTAACTAAAGTACTCTCCCCCATACACTGAACGAAATATTATGTAGACAGTAAATTTCATCTTGTTTTCAAGGTCAAATGTACAAAATTTCATCAAAATTGGAGCAAAACTGTGGATATTGGCGAAATCCATAAGAACCCTCCACCATGCACTGAACAAAATTTATGTAAACAGAGCCCTTCCTCCTGTTCTGAAGGTCAATTGTGCAAAACTTCATCAAGATCAGTGCGAAGATATAGATTTACATGGACACATTGAAAACGCCCTTACACTTTTTCTCAAATTTTCTGGTTTGTTTCCAAAAAATGGAAGGAAACTTGTTTAAAAACCTCCCCCAGGTAATTTTGTGTTCGTGTACCAAATTTCACGTTATTTGGTTGTTGGGATCTTGAGTTATAAGAGAACAGACATACAGACAACAAATGCGTCTTATATGTATAGAAATATACTGTGTCCAATTTAACCTCTTCAGTTCTGAATTATTTAAAAAATAGGATAAAACAAATCCTTGCACTTTTCCTTGTCAATAAGGCCATATCTATTGTATATTTAAGCAAAAGTAAAAATTTAAACACGGTACTTTGTTTCCGAAATAAAAAAATGTCAAAGAAATTGGACACTTAGTGTGTCAGGCAGTTTAGTATATGTAATAACAAGACAACAATTATATATGTCACTCCATATTTACTGTGGAACTTATATCGTAAAGTGGAATTTGTGCAAAATTTATAAATTAATACATAAAATACTTAGAACTACTGATATCATGTCTGACGCACTCCACAATGGATCTGCAACGTTCACTGTTTCTCATTGTAGCACGCCATTCTGGTGACATATGGCAGAAAGAAGAACGAAACTGAAAGCGACAGATATCCAGTAAACAGGCCACTGTGTCTCAACATAAAGCGAAAAAGTATATTGTTTTAAAACTGATAAAAAGTCGGTGTCCATTATATAGGACGACAGGTGTGAAAGGGTTAATATACACCGGCCAATATTTGTCGATCGGAACAATTGTGCAAAAAAAGTTTCTAGTAAAAGTTGTAAGGGATCAAGGAAGAGAAGCTTGTGGATGTTGATGGAAGCAACTGTAGCGGCAGTCTCTCGCTTTACGAGTCAGAATTAGTAAAAGATGGAAGCATTAACTTTCAAGAAGCACTGACTAACACTGATCCCTAGCAGATCACTCATCTGCAGATCTTCTTTCCCAGAGGCCTTCAGCAGCTGTTTTGTTGCCTAGTAGACGATTAATACAAACAACGGAACAGGAAGGGAAGCCACAGACAAATTCGGGAATGTCGGTTGAAAAATACATTATGTGATAAAAAAGTATCCGGACACGCGCTCGGTTAGCCGTGTGGTCTAACAAAGTGTTTTTCGACGAGGGGAGGCATACCGGTCCCGGTTCGAATCCGCCCGGCGGATTAACGAAAGGTGTCGGAGTGCCGGCCAGCCTGGATGTGGTTTTTAGGCGGTTTTCCACATCACCCTCGGTGAACACCTGGCTGGTCCCCTAGTCCTACCTCATTTACACGACTCGCAAACATTTCGTAACACTTCACACTTTCACACACATATAACACATATAACACTAATACTAATTCCGAAATGGGGGACATAGCAATAGGTATTTCCGGTGTAGAGAAGCAGCTGAGAGAGCTAAATACGAAAAAGTCTGCTGGTCCGGATGGAATACCAGTTCGGTTTTACAAAGACTATTCTGCGGCATTGGCCCCCGACTTAGCTTGCATTTATAGCGAATCTTTAATTCAGCGCAAAGTTCCTAGTGATTGGAAAAATGCGCAGGTGACACCCGTGTATAAGAAAGGAAAGAGAACTGACCCATACAATTACAGGCCAATATCGTTGACATCGGTTTCATGTAGAATTTTGGAGCATATTCTCAGTTCGAATATAGTATATTTCCTTGAAACGGGAAAGCTTCTTTCCATGAATCAGCACGGGTTTAGGAAACATCGTTCATGTGAAACTCAGCTTGCCCTTTTCTCACATGACATCTTGCGAGCCATGGACGAAGGGCAACAGGCGGATTGTGTTTTTCTCGACTTCAAAAAGGCGTTCGACACGGTGCCACACTGCAGACTGCTAACGAAGATACGAGCTTATGGAATAGGTTCACAGATTTGTGACTGGCTGGAAGACTTCCTAAGTAATAGAACGCAGTACGTTGTTCTCGACGGCGAGTGTTCATCAGAGACGAGTGTATCGTCAGGCGTGCCCCAGGGGAGTGTGATAGGACCGCTATTATTTTCTATCTATATAAATGATCTGATGGACAGAGTAAGTTGTAATTTGCGGCTGTTTGCTGATGTTGCTGTGGTGTATGGGAGGGTGTCGTCTGTAACTGACTGTAATAGCATACAGGTTGACTTAGACAAAATTTCTAGTTGGTGCGAAGAATGGCAGCTAGCTCTCAATGTAGAAAAATGTAAGGTGATGCGCATGAGTAGAAAAAGCAATCCTATAATGTTCGAATACAGCATCAGTAGTGAGCTTCTTGATGCGGTCGCGTCGTTCAAATATCTAGGCGTAACATTGCAGAGCGATATGAAATGGAACGAGCATGTAAGGACAGTTGTGAGTAAGGCAGACAGCCGACTTCGGTTTATTGGGAGAATTTTGGGAAGATGTACTTCAACTGTAAAGGAGACCGCGTATAAAACGCTTGTACGACCACGTCTTGAGTATTGCTCAAGTATTTGGGACCCGCAGCAGATCGGTTTGAAGGAAGACATAGAGGCGGTTCAGAGGCGAGCAGCTAGATTTGTTACCGGTAGGTTCGACCAATGCGCGAGTGTCACGGAAATGCTCCGGCAACTCAATTGGGGATCGCTGGAAGAAAGACGACGTTCTTTTCGTGAATTTCTGTTAAGTAAATTTAGAGGGCCGGAATTTGAAGCTGAGTGTAGTACGATCTTGCTGCCGCCTACTTACATTTCGCGTAAAGATCACAAAGACAAGATAAGAGAAATTAGGGCTCGTACGGAGGCATATAGGCATTCTTTTTTTCCTCGTTCAATTTGGGAGTGGAATAGGAAAGGAAATGCCTAGTAGTGGTACAGTGTACCCTCCGCCACGCACCTTACGGTGAATTGCGGAGTATGTATGTAGATGTAGATGAGAACACTATACACAGACATTTGGCGTTCACATTTCCTCCTGGGGGGCATGGGGTGGCGGCAGGAAGGGCATCCGGCAACCGTGTAAATATTAACACATGCCAAATCCGGGTTTAACACAGTGCCGAAAGGCGGGAAAGGACCAAAGAAAGACAGACTGGTAAAAAGTATCCGGACACTCCCAAAAACATACGTTTCTGACATTAGGTGCGTTGTGCTGCTACCTGCTCTCAGATACTCCATATCAGCGACCACAGTGGTCGTTATACACTGTGAGAGAGCAGAATAGAGCACTCTGCAGAATTCACAGACTTTGAAAGTGGTCAAGTGATTGGGCGTCACTTGGGTCACAAGTCTGTATGTTAATATGTCACACTTCGAAACATCCCTAGGTCTACTGTTTGTGATGTGATAGTCCAGTGGAAACGTGAGAGGACACGTACAGAAAAAAAGCGTACAGGCCGACCTCGTCTGTTGACTGATAGAGACCGCCGATATCTGAAGAGGATAGTGTAGTGTAATAGGCAGGCATCTTGTCAGACCATCAGACAGGAATTATAGACTGCATCAGGATTCACTCCAAGTAATGTGGAAGTTAAGGGGGAGGTGAGAAAACTTGGTCTTCATAGTCGAGAGGCTGCACAATCGCACAGGCCTAAGTTGATGTTTGAAGCATCATCTTTTTTACCACTGTTGAAGAGCAATTCGGGAATGGCGATTGCATCTTTCAACAAGCTCCTGTTCAAGGAGTGGTTACACGAGAAAATGGACTGGCTTTCACAGGGTCCTGACTTCAATCCTGTACAACACATTTGGGATGTTTTCGTGCGCCGACTTCGTTCCAGGCCTCACCGACCTACATCGATAATAGATACCTCAGTTCAACACTTAGTGAAGAATGGGCTGCCTTTCTGTTAGAAAGCTTCCGGCACATGATTGAACGGATGCCTGCGAGGGTGAAGCAGTCATTAGGGCCAACACCATATTAAATTCCACCATTACCGATAGAGGACGCCATGAACGTCTCAGGACACATTTCATCCCACACTGTATTATATTTAAAATAAGGCAGGAGAATTAGAGGTAGCCTTGCCACAAGTGCTCAGGATCAGAACAATTTATCACTGAATATATCCGCTGAGCGAGGAAAAGATTTTTAGGACATGATGGTAATACAATGATTAATACAATGAATAATGTTCAGTCCTCAGAGAGAGCTCATAAATGACAAAAAAAAAAAAAAAAAAAAAAAAAAAAAAAAAAAAAAAAAAAAGAAAAAAAACGGGTATGGTGTACGGGAACGAGCACAGAAACTGGGGTCGGAAAACGGTAACTATCACGCTACATGTCGCTTTGTAGTAGAAGAAGCTTGTGGTGTAAATCGAGCGAAAGCACTACTGCAACCGTCGCAATAGCGGAGTACTTCGGTGCCCGATCCATCATGAGTCCGTCGCGGCTGGCTAACAAGGAGTTACTTATATGGGGTCGGGGATTTGTCCGAATTTTTGTTTGGTGAAAGAAGACCCTTAACACCTCACGTGGTTAAAATAGTAGGACGCACTACTATGAAAATCCAGAGAAAAATCAATACGAAGTTTCTTAGGTGCCTTATGAGTATTATCTGTTAGGCATATTGAATCATGTCTCCGAATATTGGTGACGGTAATTGATGATGAATTACAGAATGAATTTTTATACAATCTTCCCAGAAATTAATTTCACGATTCTCCTGTAAGAATGCGCTGCAGTTTTGCAACCGCTTTATGAAATTTTTAATTTGCCTGTAAACCTTGAAACCCCATAAAACGAATTAGAACAACGAGTGATTGAAAACCTTTACGTTCTTGAGCTAAAATAGTGTTTTAAAAATAATGTACGTTTGAGAAACTTTTTGAATAATTGATGGAATAACAGAAGAAAATGAAACAGAAGAAAAACAAGTTCCGGAGCAGGAATCGAACCCGAGACCTCTAGCGTAAGAGTCTGAGCCCTAACCACCTACCCCAGAAGGCTGCTTGGCAATGGACTAACATTTTATACTCATAAGGCACCTAAGAAACTTCGGATCGGTTTTTTTTTTCGGGATTTTCCGAGTAGAGCGTCATAATATTTTAACAACATGAGGTGTTGGGGGTCCTCTTTCACAGCACAAAATTCGGACAAATCCCCGACCTTATTGTCGTTGTTGTTGTTGTTGTTGGTTTTTGTTAAGCGTTCCGAAGTAGATGCGTTAACAAGTCAAAGTTTAAAAGGAACAGGTAAATATGAAGACGGGTTACAAGTTAAAACGAAGAAGAGATAAAAGGGCAAAAACAATAAGAGTGTTGTTACTGGGTGATCACAGAAGTATAAGTAACACATCCAGCCACTCTGGGACACATTAAAAACACCTACCTAGAAGACTTAGGCAGGTGGAGGATAGAGTATGACAAACACACAGAGACTTTAAACGGACTTGTAAAATCCACACTCACGGATAAAATTTAAAACAGAAGAAACCACGGAGGCATTGTCAGCTAAAGCAAGTTGCAAGACGTCAGGGATATGTTGTCGTTTTTGGCTAAATTGCGGCATTCAAGTAAGATGTGCGGAACTGTCAAAGGGGCACCACATCGACACTGAGGAGGGTCCTCGCGACGCAAAAGGTGACCATGCGTGAGCCAAGTATGGCCTATACGGAGACGGCAAAGGACAACGGACTCCCTGCGAGAATCCCTCAGGGAGGTCTTCCACACAGCGGTAGAGGGCTTGACAACACGGAGCTTATTGGGTTCAGTCGAGTCTGCCCATTCAGAATTCCAAACCCCAAGGACCTTGCGGGTCAACTGGGATCGGAGGTCTGAGTCTGGGAGACCCATGCCCAAAATACCGACCAGTCCTGTGGTGAAGATGCTGCTTCCACAAGGCAATGACCGCTGTTCGATGTGCTCACCATAGACAAAGGCATATGCGGCGTGACCATTGACCAAAGAACCGTCCGTGTAGATGATGGTTGCATCGTGATATGCGTCAAGCAGTGCTTGGTACAGGCGACGGAGAAGCAGTGGTGGAATAGAGACTTTCGAATCCCGGGACAAATCCAACCGAATCTCCAGGCGAGGAATTGTCCAGGGAGGATACGGGGGGGGGGGGGGGGGCGGCCGCGGTGGCCGAGGGGACTGAGGCGCTCCAGTCACGGTCCTCACGGCCACTACGGTCGGGGGTTCGAATCCCCCCTCGGGCATGGATATTTGTGCCGTCCTTAGTGTATGTTAGTTCATAAGTAGTTTGTTAGTTTAGGGACTGATGACCCCGTAATTAAATCCCATAAGCTTAACAAACATTTGAACATTTGGATACGGGGGGAGTAGGAGGAAAGGTGGAGGAAGGGGTAGGGAATCAAGTGAGGAGAGAAGGGAACGAACACGGACCGCAATCGGAAGACACGACCTGGGCCGACATCGAGGGGACGGGAGTGCAAAAAGTGGAAAGATAAGCTTGTGGTTCGGATGGCGGGGTGAAGCATGAACCCGGGCAATGTAACTCACCAACAACCGTTGCCAGGGATACCGCAGAGGAGGAACACCAGCTTCAGCGAGAAGGCTCGTTACGGGACTGGTGCGAAAAGCCGCTGTTGCAGGACTCACACCTGTGTGGTGAATGGGGTCTAGGGGCTGCTGAGTCGTAAACCAAGCTCCTGTAATCAAGCCGCGACAGAATAAGGGACTTGTAGAGCTGAAGAAGAGGGGAATGTGGGTGAGGCATCGAAGAATATTTAAATGCCGCCAACACTTCTGTCTCAGCTGACGTAGGTGTGGCACCCAAGTTAGCTGGGCATCGAAGACCATGCCCAGGAAGCGATGTGTTTCTTCGACCTGAAGTAGTTCACCACCCTGGTAGAGCTCTGGGTCAGCGTGAACTACCCGACGGCGACAGAAGTGCATCACGCGGGTTTTTCGTGCGGAGAACTGAAATCAGTGAGTAGAGGCCCATGAGTGGGCCTTTCGGATGCCACCCTGCAGCCGTCGTTCAGCTACGTCGATGCTAACGGAGCTGAAATACAGGCAGAAGTCATCGGCGAACAGGGAGCAACTGACTGATGACCCCACAGCCGCACTAAAAACAATGGGACGCTGAGGACGGAGCCCTGTGGGACACCGTTCTCTTGAATACGGAGGGAGCTAAAAGATGCCCCAACCCTCACCAAAAAGAGCAGTGGGAGAGGAAATTGCAAATAAAAATAGGAAGGGCGCCACATAAGCCCCAGTTATGCAGAGTCGTCAAAATGCGTTGGCGCCAGGTGGTGTCATACGCCTTTCGAAGGTCGAAAAATACAGCAACCAAATGCTCACGCCTAGCAAACGCCGTGCGAATGGCCGACTCCAGTGACACGAGGTTGCCTTCCTGTTGTGGAGCAAGTAGTCCACGCTCTTCAAGAATCCTCATAAGCCGCCGACTCACCATACGTTCGAAGAGCTTGCAGAGAACGTTGGTGAGGCTGACCGGACGGTAATTGTCAGCCACCAGGGCATCTGCACCAGGTTTCAGCACCAGGATGATAGTGCTTTCCCGCCATTGAGACGGGAAAGTGCCCTCTGCTCATAGATGGTTAAACAGGGCGAGAATGTGGCGTTGAAACTCTGGTGTAAGATGTCGGAGGAATTGGCCGTGAATCCTATCTGGTCCTGGAGTAGTATCAGGACACGCAGCAAGGGCAGTTCGGAACTGCCTCAACTGTTGATTAAGAGTAAGTACCGATACTGGTCATCTTCGGTTATGTTGACTCTATGGTTACCTGTATTGTGTGCGATATGTTTCATGTTAATCCTCTGCAAACCGAGGAATTGAATTCGCTTGCATTTTGCTTCTTTGAGTGCAGTTGTGCCTTGAGAATGGAATGGTGTGCTCCCGTCGAACTCTCGGCAGTGGGCGACGCCGGCACCCGGCAGCGTAACCGTAGGTTGTCTGAATATACGGTATGCCCAGAAAAGTTCATACTTTTTTTTTGCCTTAGATAGTATTGAAGTTATGTAGGTAGCTCTCAGAGGAGTAACTGTGTTGTCTAAGCACTATTTAGTATACAATGGGTGCTCACTCGGGAGAGAGCGGAGAAAGAAAGTGGTTCTATCGACAAGCGCGTCTGCTTTGTATGATGGGCCAAGACATATGCAACTCACACTGTCAATCAATCGCATGCACTGTGTAGAACGTAAGACAATGTGGCTATTTTAGTTCCAAAAGCTAAACTTGCGTATGCTCAAGACCTTGTTGAGGGCAACACACTCCCGTTACGGTTGTGTTAGAAGAACATAAGATTTCTAAATCAAATGTTTGTTGAGGTTAAGGGACTTAACTGCGGGGTCATCAGTTCTGAAACTTACAGACTACCTTATACTAGAAAAGACACAAACATCCATGCCAGAGGGGGGAATCGAAACTCCGACCGTAGCGGCCGTGTAGACTGGCGCGACGCAGACCGCTCGGCCACTGCAGCCAGCAAAGATTTCTAAGACATTCCATCTGTAATCCATGTGATGGGTGTGATGTTTAAGTGTGAAATGTGGATAACGGAATATATAAAATCATTCTAGAGTGCAAATTTGTTGTTTGATTAGAAACTACACTCCTGGACATTAAAATTGCTACACCACGAAGATGACGTGCTACAAACGAGAAATTTAACCGACAGGAAGAAGATATTGCGATATGCAAATGATTAGCTTTTCAGAGCATTCACACAAGGTTGGTGTCGGTGGCGAACCCTACAATGTGCTGACATGAGGAAAGTTTCCAAACCCATTTCTCATTCACAAACAGCAGATGACGGGCCTTGCCTTGTGAAACGTTATTGTGATGCCTCTTGTAAGGAGGAGAAATGCTTACCTTCACATTACCGACTTTGATAAATGTCGGATTTTAGCCTATCGCGATTGCGGTTTATCGTTTCGCGATATTGCTGCTTGCGTTGGTCGCGATCCATTCACTATTACCAGAATACGGAGTCGGTGGGTTCAGGAGAGCAATACGGAACGCTGTGCTGGATCCCAACGGCCTCGTATCACTAGCAGTCGAGATGACAGGCATCTTATCCGCATGGCTGCAACGGATCGTGAAGCCACGTCTTGATCTACATGGGATACATTTAAATGCTATCATTATCTCCCATTACATTCTCGAATAGTGCGTGGGAACAAAGAACACCTGAATCTCTCCGTTTTAGCTCTGATATCTCGTATTTTATTCTGATGATCATTTCTACCTATGTAAGTGGGAGTCAACAATATACTTTCGCATTCGGAGGAGAATGTTGGCGATTTTAGTTTCGTAAGTAGCCCACGCCGCAATGCTAATGATTCCCATCCCAGATCCTATATCTTGTATCATTTCCGTAACGCTGTCTCCCCTGTATCGTGACAGTACAAAACGAGCTGCCCTTCTTTGCACTCCTTCGTTGTCCTCCGATAAGGATCCCATACTGGGAAGCAATACTCCAAAAAAGGACTGACAAGCGTAGTGTATGCAGTTTCTTTAGTAGTCCTGTTGCATCTTTTAAGCGTTCTACCAATGAAACTCAGTCTCTCGTTCGCATTTCCCGCGACATTATCTACGTGTTCTTTCCAGTTTAAATCTAAAGCAATACTAATTCCTAGGTATTTTGTGGAGTTTACGGCCTTCACTCTTGATTGATTTATCTTGTAAACGAAGTTTGAAAGACAACAACTATCTGCTCGAACAGTTCGACGACGTATGCAGCAGCATGGACTATCAGCTTGGAGACCATGACTGCGGTTACTCTTGGCTCTGCATCACAGACAGGAGCGCCTGCTATGGTGTACGCAACGCCGAACCTGGGCACACGAAAGGCAAAACGTCATTTATTCGGATGAATCCAGGTTCTGTATACAGCATCATGATGGTCCCATCCGTGTTTTGCGATATCGCGGTGAACGCACATTGGAAGTGTGTATTCGTCATCGCCATACTGGCGTATCACCCGGCGTGATGGTATGGGTTGCCATTGGTTACACGGCTTGGTCATCTCTTGTTCGCATCGATGGTACTTTGAACAGTGGCCGTTAGATTTCACATTTACAACACGTGGCTCTACGCTTCATTCGATCCCTGCAAAACCCTACATTTCAGCAGGATAATGCACGATCACATGTTTCATGTCCTGTACGGGCCTTTCTGGATACGGAAAATGTTTGACTGCTGCCATGGACAGCACATTCTCAAGATCTCTCAACAATTGGAAACGTCTGTTCAATGGTGGTGAAGCAACTGGCTCGTCACAGTACGCCAGTCACTAATCTTGATGAACTGTGGTGTTCTGTTGAAGCTCCAGGTGCTTCTGTACCTGTGGTACCATGTCGATGGTGCATGGACATCTGTATCTGTACACGTCATCCAAGCTATTTTTCACTCAATGCCCAGGCGTATTAAGTCCGTTATTACGGTCAGAGGTGATTGTTATAGGTACTGATTTCTCAGGATCTATGCACCCAAATTGCGTGAAAATGTAGTCACATGTCAGTTCTAGTAATATATGTGTCCAATGAAAACCCGTTTGAGATTCTGCATTTCTTCATGGTGTAGCAATTTTAATGGCGAGTAGTGTAGTTTCGACGAAATGGTGGCCATCTTCACGATGTTGCTCTGTAATATACAGGTTTTACGTGTAAAGGATTTTTAACTACATTTGTATTCATAATAAATTGAAATAATTATTGCTGCCATTAATACTTGCGTGTAGTATTTCACAATAATCTATCTTCCCATAAAATATCTGTAAGAACTTGTTTCCAAGTCACTAGCAGCGTCAGCGATGTACAGGTCCTCCTGCAGAAGGCAGAGATGTACGACTTGGAAATCACGCCAGTTTTTGTTTTAATATTCCACGTTTCATTTTATATATGAGAACGACGACAGTAGTTACTTTTAATGCTAGTAGTGAAGGAGCAATTCATTAACTTCTAAGCATTTACACTGTTCACCAGTGAGGCATACCACACCCTGCTCGCTCCAACAGTGTCCGCGCATGAGGAACCTCGCAGGTCATGGTGCACTCCGCACTGTCTCGAGTTAAACATCATTCCATTGCCTTTTATTTTTATTTTACTTTAATGTAATTACAAATGTAGTTTATTCTCAGTAATCTTCTATATGTAAAAACTGTATCTTACACAGTAATATCCAGAAGATCGCTCACCAGTGGGTCGAAACTATCTGATAATAAAACAACAAACATGCGATCTAGAATATATATATATATATATATATATATATATATATATATATATATATATATATTGCCTTAAACGGTGGATGATTTCGTTACAGCACTGTTTGAGGAAAATGTAAACGGTTCCTTCCTCCCAGCTACGCCACTAGGAAAAGTATTTTGCCCCGGAGGTGATGCACCGTTCCGCGTGATTAATCCACCGCTGTGATAAATTGCAGGTGCCCGGATGTCTTTGGCGGATCCAGTGCCGCCACCGGCTAAAGCCCCGGACGCCCGGCGTCGCTCTACCGCCGCAGCGGCATTAATCAAGTTGGCCAGCCTGCGCCACAAGTAGCCTTGTCGATGGGGGGTCGTGACAGCAGACGCCGCCACAGCAACGCCGCCGCTGCTCCCGGACAAGGGGAGGCGCCCACAAGCGCACCTCCTGCGAGGTGATGGCTCGCTGCCACTCACTACACAACGCACTCGCGTTTCATGCAACTACACTCACTGATCAAAACGATTAGCGGATCAGATGTGGTGTCATACACAATATACACATGGTAATTTTATTCAGATATTGGTTAAGGATATATTACGCGGAGCGTATTTGGTCGCTAGTCGCTAGAGAATTTGGATGCATCTGCTAAATTAGCTCCGTCTAAACAAGGACAGCGAACAAAGTCGCTGCTCCGAAACGCGACCGTCTCCAGTTCAAGGGTGGGCTATTTTAGACGCTGGTCGCTGGCATCTTTGGTCGCTCCCAAATGTTGGTCGCCCCGTGTCATATACAGGAGTGTGTAAAGTAGCCAGCAGTCGAGTCAAACTGTCGAATGAAGTAATAAATGCTGGCATTATGTTTCTCGCAAAAGTCTTAAAAGAACAGTCTACCAAAATCGAAACGGAAAAGTAAGAAAAAATGAAAGAAAATGGATAAGAAGGCGGATTGGGAGGAGGGATGAATTAGGGCTTCTACAAATTTTTGAGAGAATTACTCTGTGGAGATCCTTCTGCCTACATAAATACAATGAAGATGGGATATTTTATTGTTTTGATTTTTGTTTTTACAGGTGTTTGGTATCCATATCCCCCAAGAGACCTTAAGTTTTCAATTTGTCATTCGCCAAACAGTTGGTTAAATTGAGTGTCTTTAGTATTTAAATAATCATCTTTAATGCCCTATAATACTATCCAACTTCGATAAATTTCCCGAAATTTGATTACATTTACACTTCATATTTTGTTTAACGGGAAACGGAACTGTTTGGTATAACCTAACCTCCAAAACAATGTCATATGCTACGTCACGTTTCAGTTGTTCTTCGAAGACGCTACGTCACGTTTAAATTGTTTTTACGTTATTCGTTATTCACCCAGACTCCGAGCGACAACAGACGTGACCGACTAGCGACCAAATACGCTCTTTGTAATATACCCTTTTCAACTGGAATTTGTGTGTGGTAGAGTACGATATTTTTCTGTTTCAATCTTTTCTTCAAATATGCATGGCGTTTACTTTGGGCGAGGTGCCATGGGGCTATCATAATAGCGAAAATATCATTCTCGTTGCCCTCTAATGTGGGCTGTGATCACATCTGACGGCCAGTATGAGGTTATCAATCAGCTCTTGGGGAAAATGTGGCCATTCTTCCATGAGTGCAATACCAAGTTCTGCAACCTTTCCGAGAGGTGCTGTTGCGTTTCACAAGTTCTTCCCAGGCATGCCGAAACGGTTGTAAGTCCAGTGAACAAGCTGGCGACTCCATTCGTTCAATCCCCTCGGCTTCAAAATGCTGTCCACCTGTGCAGCTCTATGGGGGCGAACGTTATCGTCCACTTCATTCTTATCTTAGTCCATCTCGTTTTTCCCTTTCTGTAAATCAGCTTCTACCTTACCATCTGTCCATTTAAGTTCCGTTTTCATGTAGCTCAATACTCATGACATCAAACATTCTTAAGTATGTGTCTTACGATCATATAATTTTCCAGATTTGTAGAGTGTTACATTAGAAATCAGTCTGGAATAAATAAATAGTGGATGCGATGGGAAAGATTTTTGTGAGTCACTGTTTAGGACGTCATATCTTCTGAACTATGTACCGTAAATAGAATTCTAACCCCGCAGCGATTGTTGTCTGATAGTATGCAATATGTGTAACAATTTTTTTTTGAAATTGGACCATTAGTTTAGGAGTAGATGTAGAAAAATAGCGCATTATTGAGCTGTCATTCGCGAAAATTTCCTTGTTTATGACGTCACATCTCCTGAAATATGTGCCGCATTATGATGTAAATTTGAAGGTACATTCAGTGTAATATTTCCCTAATGGCTTTAAAATATGTCGTGAATGGTGTTGGTAGTAATGACGCAATAAATCGGAAACTCATGGGTGATGATGCGGTTTTTCATGAACCATATTGTTTATGACTTCAGAACTCTTCAACTATGCGTCGAACTGTGATAGGATATCGAAGGAGTATTCAGTGTTCAGTCTGTGTAATGTCTCGCGAGTACAATTTACAGTGTGGAAGTAATAATGCCAAATGCCGTTGATATAAGATATATCTCATGAGCATCGGAAAAGTAGTAAGTGATAAACTTTTTTCTCTCATTTTTTGGGCTTCGTAAGGATCATGAATTATGTTCAAAATTTATTGCAAGTCGCTAAGTGCTCTCATTGTCAAATAGTAGACGAATAAAATAACACTATCATGCGCTGGAAGATAGGGCATTATTGTTTGTTTACGGCGTGATATCGTGTGAACTATCGTAGGTGGTTTTTGCCAACATAGCAAATGAATAAATGTACTAAATTTGGTTGAAATCGTCCATTCGTTTACGATCAGACGCACCGGTAGAATATTGTCAGATTATGCGGCCGTCTTTCACGGTTTCATGGTTTATGTCGTCATATCTCCTGCCTTATGTGTCTTAGGTTGTTGTCTTATAATAAGGAATATGGTACCACGTTTGGTTGAAATCGGTCGATTAGTTTTGGAGGAGATGTGGAACATACATACATACAGCCAATTTTATAAGATGAATAGATTACAGCTGTCGCCGTGCCAAACAATGCAGTGTAAGGCATCGAAATGTTAAATACTGCATAACACATACAAATCATCATCATCATTTGGTTGTCTGCCCTACGGCAGGTTTAGACTGCATAGCCCTCCATGCTTCTCTGTCTTTTGCGATCATCTTCGTCTTTGGTACCCTCCTAGTGGCTTGCTGACGTCACCCAGCATCTGGTACCTTCTTCTGCCTCTCCCTCTCTTTCCCGGAATGCAACCCACAGTTGCCTCTACGAGGAGGCAATCTCGTCTTAAACTGTAGCCTAGCCAGTTTAATTTCCTGTACTTTATCGTCAGCATTATCCTCCGTTCCTCTCCTACTCTACTCAGTACTTCTTCATTTCTGACTTTATCGATCCAGCTGATATTCTGCATCCTACGCCATATCCACATTTCACAAGCTTCAATTTTCTTCTCATCTTGCTTTATCAATGTCCACGTTTCTGCTGCATATAAGGCCACACTCCATATTAGACACTTAACCAGTCTCTTCCTTAATTCTTTGTTTAAACCACCGATTAGGAATCTTCTTTGCTTCTGGAATGCTTCTTTCGCCAGAGCCATTCTCACTTTGATGTCTTGTTGGCAATTCATATCTTACTTAATCCAACTTCCTAAACACTTGAATACTGTCACCTGTTCTATGACCTGTGACTCCAACTTGATTTTCACTTTTCTTTTCTTTAAACCTATGACCATGCTATTCGTTTTCTTTTTTATTAATTTTCATGCCATATACTGTACAGGCTTCACTCAGATCATTTAGCATTTGAGCCACTCCATCTTTATTTTCTGCAAGAATAACCATGTCGTCAGCAAATCTTATACAATCAATTTTCCTCCCCCCTATCCTTACTCCTCTTGTCCCAGCCAAACAGCTTTCCAGTACTTCTTCCAGACAAATATTAAATAAAATAGGAGAGAGACAACAGCCTTGTCTGACACCTCTCCCATTCTTGCTGTCTTCAGAGATCCCATTACCTATTTGTACTCGTGCCTTCTGTTTCTGGCAAAGATTAGCAATTAATCTTCTTTTCTTCCACTTTATTCCCTTCCTTTTGAAGATGACACACAGCTTATCTTAGTGCAGTCTATCAAATGCCTTTTCGAGATCTATGAAGACAGCGTACACTTCTTTACCCTTTTCAATATATCTTTCGCCGAGGGTTCTTAGGAGTCCAATTGCATCTCGCGTTCCCTTTCCCCTTCTGAAACCATATTGTTCCTCTCCAAGTCCTTCTTCCAGCGTTCCATAAAGCCTCTTCAGAACTCGAAGAAGTACCTTCGCTGCTTGCAATATTAGGCTGATTGTCCTGTGATCTTCACACTTTTTAGCATTATTAGTCTTTGGGATTGGAACTATTATACTTACGAGAAAGTCTTCTGGCCACTCCCTTTTGTCATATATGTGGTTGCAAAGAGAAGTCAACTTACTTTCGCCTGTTTATTTTAAGCTCTTCAAGATTTCGGCTGGAAGATCATTTACACCTCACATATAAATTAATAAGAAAATAAAAAATTCAGGTCCTGCCTCGCCTTTTGAATGACCACTGACAACCTGGCATACGGTTTCTGTTTTATTAGCAGGCAGGAATCTCAAAGCAGAGCTCGTGAAGCAAGAACAGCCCAGTGGGTCGATGGTGAGAACGGCCAGCCGAAAGAGGGGCTCAGACGGGCGATTAGGGGCGGGGGTGGGGTGAGGGGTGGTGGCGTTGAACTTGGGGGAGGATCAGCGCAGGCCTGCCGGCAAAAGGCGGCCCAGGGGGATGCCCACCCCTCCCAGACAGTGGTCAGCGGCGGGCGAGGTGCGTGGCTCCACAGTAGCAGGTAAGGGCCCACCAGGGGATCAGCAGCGCTGCGTGTCTGTGGTACTGGGGCCAGACGCGATATGAATGAAACACACGTGGGCTCTGGCGTTCCACAGGGTGGCGTTATTGTCAGCGGCTACTTCTTATCCGCAAAACGATCTGGTAGAAAATGTGACCACTCCTTTTGGGATTTTGGAGATAATGCTATAATTTATCTTCTAGTAAATTTATCTGAAGATAAAAAGCAACTGCAGAATTATTCCCATAATAGATAACCGTATTTATCCGGCTATAGTACTCCACCGCCTATAGTACCGTTTTCAATATTTGAGCTCATAAAAAAAACGAAAATTCGCGAATTTTTTAGTTATGTGAAATTTGTCCCAACTAATCTAAGCTGGCCGCAGTGGGCGAGCGGTTTGCGGCGCGCCAGTGTCAGTCTGCATGGCCGCTACGGTCGGGGGTTCGAATCCCCCATCGGGCATGGATGTTTGTGTCGTCTTTAGTATAAGGTAGTTCATAAGTAGTTTGTAAGTTTAGGGACTATTGACACCCTATGGCTGTTTTCATCTATTTCAATCCATATCCAGTGATAGGCACACAGTTACTGCGAGATAATAAGAGCAATAAGTTAATAACAGTAAAAATACATTTCTTCTAATCACAAAGGCTTCCGCGTTCAGTGCTATAGCGAGGAACATTCCTTACCAATATGTACCAGCTACTGACATATCTCTGTATGAATAGCATAACTATAAGTAGAAACTTCAGTATATAGTTAACACATTTGTTTTATATACTTTGGCTGTGAATTAACTATTTTACGGCGCTTTTTTTAAAAAAAGTGATCAATAAACAAACCGTTAATTTAAAACTTTACATTGTTGCATACTGTTCATTGTTGCGTAGAGTTCCATTTCACAAGTTGTAACCCACTTTGCTGGCAACAGCATTGCATCTAACTGTGGAAAAAAATGTATTACAGACCATCTATGAGGATGATACAACGCACATGCATAAAATACTAATATAAAAATGTATGGTATGTAAACTACATCTTATTGTGTCTTCTCTAATTTGTTATTTCATGTAATATAGACGGTGACTTCTTGTTAATTTAGCATTGATAATGGCAAGTCACTTGCCGAAATCTAGATCTGCAAAATAAAGCAGTTTCTTACATATAACGACTGATTGCTGCAAAACACCCATTTGGAAGTCATCGACAGTTCCCGTATATGTCTTCAAAGTTCGAAAAATATTACTTTGCTTCACTCAGATACATTTGAAAACTTCCGATGATTAGACACCCTCCTGAACCAAAGTAACAATACGACCAAACTTCGTAAATCACCGTCTCCATTAGGAGTTTACTTCCAAGCTGGTGTAATACCTGGAGCTGATCGGCCGTCTTGCCCACACTGTCGCGTTGATACTGCTCAAATATGTTATGTACACTGTTGTTCGATCTGAGTGACACGTTTCGGCAATGTAAGGGACTTTCAACATGATGCAATATGCGCCGGCCGCGGTGGCCGAGGGGACTAAGGCGCTGCAGTCACGGTCTGCACGGCCACTACGGTCGGGGATTCGAATCCCCCCTCTGGCATGGATATTTGTGCCGTCCTAGTTCGTAAGTAGTTCATAAGTAGTTTGTAAGTTTAGGGACGGATGACCCCGTACTTAAGTCCCATAGACTATGAAAACAGTAAATAAGCTGCAAACAGAGGTAAATACACCAGTACTGCGCGCTGTGTAGGGTATTTCTCTACCAGTGCAACGCAGCCGTCTTGTGGGTCGCAGCAGTAAAAGGAACCAAATATAGTTACAGCTCAAGAGCGTTACTTACAGGGTACAAACGTTGCAACAAAAAGTCCAAGTCCCAGGCTTTTAAAGTGTTTAAATTTATAGGCGGAGTCAGCTGAAAAGTAAAGCAATATATAGGGTTGTGAACGTAGCACAAGCGTGTATATTTGAACATTTTTTTGATGCAATATGCAGTTCAGTGTTCAAGAATTATATTCGTGTGGTGTCTTTTCTTTCGTACATGGCCCTAATAGCAGACATTTCACCAATCGTTAAATGGATGGAGGACGCACTTTGAGTTGTGATGTGGCCTGCTGGGTGTGGCGACTCCGGGCAGTGCATGCTCATGTTCGTAAACCCAACCGAATGTTCAAAACGAGTGAGATAAAGTAATTTCGATATGTACACTGAATACATGACTCTATCGAAGTTCCTATCGAAGGTGTCACCAGCTGAGGTATGCAGGGGGATGACGTTAGCCGAGGAATCCAGGCTGTTGTGTCGGTTTTGGAGACCGGAGCCGCTGCTCCTCAGTTGGCCTCACCAGGACTTAGTGCTCCCCTCTTGCAAACAGTGCTCCGCAGGCTCGTCTGGTTACCCATTCAAGTGCTATCCGAACTCAACTGTTGGGACCTAACAGGAAGTGTATTCACTGCGGCACCGCCTACAGATCCCAACCACATTAAATTCTTTAAACTGTGTATATGTGTCCCTATATTAAGCGGCATGTAAAGACTTATATGGTTACCAAATTACGTAAGTTTATCTGGAAGACTGTTTTCATTCCAGGGATGTTTTGTCCTGAAAGGATCAACCAGTATTCCAGAAAGAGCTTTATGCGGGGAACAAGTGTAACCACCGAACAGATGTATTCCCGGCTAAAAAAATTCAAATTTTTGTATAGCTTATGGGACTTAACTACGGGGTCATCAGATCCTAAACTTACAAACTACTTATGAACTAGCTAACACTAAGGACGGCACAAACATCCATGCCCGAGGGGGTTAGAACCCCCGACCGTAGTGGCCATGCAGACCGTGACTGGCCGCGCCGCAGTCCCCTCGGCCACCGTGGCCAACCCGGCTAAGAACATCACTGGTTGCCACCAGCAGAAAGTCTAGCTGCTGGTTCCACCGAGGAATGGCCTGTGTGGAGAACACTGAATCGGCTCAGAATGGATGTCTCAGGATCCAACCTGCAGATATGGGGTTACCCTGCACCATCAACCCTTTGTAACGGCGGACTTCAGCAGACTACAGTCGACTTATACCATTGTGCACAATGTCCATCAAGATGCAACACTCATGATCTGATGTCGGAAAGTCTCGCAGCTGTAGCGACTGTTGTCTACTGTTATTTTTCCTTGCTAGCCTTATCATTTCTTTCACTTCTAAATGTAATCCAAACTAATTAAGACTTAATACATTTAACATAGTTGTAACTTCAACAGCCGGCCGTGGTGGCCGAGGGGACTGAGGCGCGTCAGTCACGGTCTGCACGGCCACTACGGCCGGGGGTTCGAATCCCCCCTCGGGCATGGATATTTGTGCCGTCCTTAGTGTTAGCTAGTTCATAAGCAGTTTGTAACTTTAGGGACTGATGACCCCGTAGTTAAGTCCCATAACTATACAAACATTTTTTTTGTAACTTCAACTAATAGTGTTTATTATGCGTATATCTATATTCTTCTACCATTGTGCACTGAAGTTTGATGTTATGACACGAATAAATAAAATACGAAATTACTGAGTTTTTGTAGCTAAAGAGTATTAAATATTCTTATTGAGAAATATTAACCGGAGGGATGTAATGCCCTTCCGCAGTACTGATATGATTGACGCATTTTCTCGGCGTCTTGGAAGACTTATGTTGCGCAATTTTCCATTCACATTGTATTTGACTGAGCAAGTCAGAAAGATTGCCGAGTTTATCCTGTAAAACTGTACAGCTTGTAATGCCCCTCCTCATAACCCTTCCTGATGTCATAAAAACTCGTAGACGTGTGAAATGTGATGTATAAAATTTTTAGCTTTATAATCTATTGTACAATAATGAGAGAGATTAAGAAAGTGTTGTTATGGGCTTCCTGATCTTTTCTGAACACGGTTCAAATAAGACTGATTATAATGGCAATTATATATATATATATATATATATATATATATATATATATATATATATATATATATAACGCTTGAATTTATGCTGTTTCCTTTGATGTTGACATGATAATGGAAAAAGGTTTGTGTTTTATCAAGTGTGAATTACTCATTGTGTTATTATATACTGTTAAAATATGCGTATGTGTTATTATTTAATAGACTTTCGCTAAAACCATTTCCTAGGAAATTTTCAGCATTTTCTGTGCGCAAGGAAGAAGGAAGCGGCATTCTTAGTTTCGCGGCGACATGTAAACCACAGCGTCAAACACAGACAATAGAATAATAATCTTTATTTAATCATTCTGTGCCACTAGTTCAATAATGGTAGAACGGTTAATGGATTATGGACAAATCTTCACAAGTGCAAGGAACAGTTTTCTGATTATTCAAACAATTGCGTGTGTAATGGAAGTGTAACTTTATCAAAGACTGTTTATCCTTCATATGCAATATGCCCAATGTGAGACCACATAAATAGTAAGATCCCCCTGGCAGAACCTTGTAACAGATAAAAAATTGTCATATAAATTTAATGTACTCTCTTAAATACCACTACGGTGAGACAGTAAATAAGCTGCAAACATAGGTAGATAGGCCAGTACTGCGCGCTGTTGTAAGGGCGTTTCTCTACCACTGCGACACAGCCGTCTTGTGGGTCGCAGCAGTAAAAGGAACCAAATTCAGTTACGGCTCAAGGGCGTTACTTACAGGATACAAACGCTGCAACAAAAATTCCAAGCCCCAGGCTTTTAAAGTCTTCTGGAACGATGGGACGAGTGTTTATATTTACAGGCGGAGTCAGCTGAAAAGTAAAGCAATATATAGTGTTGTGAACGTAGCACAAGCGTGTCTACCCTTGTTCATGGTTGGTATTATTAGAATCTCATGATGGATAATTGTACTTGAGTACTGAACGATTACTCAACTGTCAAACTGTAACACAAACAGTTAAAGGCTAGCTGAAAATAACAAACTCTCTTATATTAATCCTGGTGCACCTTATGTGTGACTATGGGCAAACAATAAAGCTGACGTAAATTAGGAATGGTAAATAGTCGAAGTAGCCTTTAAGTAAAATTTTATCACTGAATGTACCGTACAACTAATTGAAATACCAACAGTGGGATCTCACAATTAAACGGTTCCCTGCACTGATAAGCCTTGATTGCATATGAGTAACGAAATCAAGCACTATGCACGAAAGACAGTTCAGAGGGGTATGATTGTTTCAACGAATCTCTCTCATAATTTTTCCTGGCTTTTCGATTCTGTTTCATGGATAGACAAGACAAGCATACAGACAAAGATTAACTTCCTTATTCATAATGAAATCCGTTCAGTGACTGTTACTAACGTTACATTGCATTAAACAATAGAACGACATTAAAATTTTTGGCTATAATGATGTCACATACTGAAAATTAAGTACTTGTTGCATCTACATCTACACCAACTTGGGATACTCTGCACATTCCGGTGCCTGGCAGAGGGTTCATCGAACCACCTTTATACAATTCACTTCTTATACTTCTTTAGACTATTCAATCTCGAATAGCGCGCGGGAAGAAAAACACCTGAATCTCTCCGTTCGAGCTCTGGTATTTTATTCTAATGGTCATTTCTACCTATGTAAGTGGGAGTCAACAATATATTTTCGCATTCGGAGGAGAATGTCGGCGATTAGAGTTTCGAAAGTAGCTAACGCCGCAGCAATAAGTGCCATTGTTGTAATGATTCCCATCCCAGATCCTGCATCATTTCCATAACGCTGTGTCCCCTGTATCGTGACAATACAAAACGAACTGACCTTTGGACTCTTTCGCTGTCCTCCGTCCAACCCACCTGATAAGGATCCCACACGAGACTGTAAACTCCAAAAAAAAAGGACGGATAAGCTTAGAGTATGCAGTAGTTCGTTAGTAGTTCTGTTGTATCTTTTAAGGATTCTGGTAATAAAACGCAGTCTCTGGTTCGCCTTTCCCACATTATCTATGTGACTTTTCCAGTTGAAGTCTGAAGTAATAATAATTCCTAGGTATTTTTTGGAGTTTACGACCTTCACTTTTGTTTGAATTATCTTGTGAACAAAGTTAAGGATTTCTTTTCGTACTCATGTGGTCGACTTCACACTTCGCATTAAGTTATTCAGAGTCAATTGCCAATATTTACACCATACTGATATCTTATTTAGATCGTTCTGCAGTTGGTTGTGATCTTCAGGTGATTTTATTAGACGCTAAATGACTGTGTCATCTGCAAACAACCGGAGAGAGCTACTTAGATTTCCTCCCAAATCGTTTATGTAAATAAGGAACAGCAGAACACCAATAACACTACCCTGTGGAACGCCAGATATTATCTCTGTTTTAGTCGATGCGTTACCATCGATTACTACGAACTCTCTGACAGGAAATCACTAATCCAGTCGCAAATTTGGGGCGATATACCATAAAACCCCTGGCTAGGGCATGATAACCATGTGACAGTTTCACCTATTACATTAAAATAGATATTGTCAAGGTGACTGTAGTACCGTGCACTATGACAAGTACTGTCGGACTAATACTTGCGGTAAAAAAAAAAAAAAAAAAAAAAAAAAAAAAAAAAAAAAAAAAAAAAAAAAAAAAAACGTCACCATGCACGTATTAACTTCGTAGTAACACGGTTAGTAAAGACAACGCTACGCTTTTTCTGTTCCTACTTGCCGGCCGCGGTGGCCGAGGGGACTAAGGCGCTCCAGTCACGGTCTGCACGGCCACTACGGTCGGGGGTTCGAATCCCCCCTCGGAAATGGATATTTGTGCCGTCTTAGTTCGTAAGTAGTTCATAATTAGTTTGTAAGTTTAGGGATGATGACCCCGTAGTTACGTCCCATAGACTATACAAACATTTGAACATTTGATTGTTCATTCTTGTTTTCATAGGTTAACCCAGAAATTTTAAGAAAATGTCATATGTTTATTGGATGTTTTCTATTCAGAATCACCAGTAGCGTCACCCGTCATAGCATACCCTTTCCTCCTGACTTCATCCTGTATAACAGATGTTTTGACAAAAGATTCTTACCATAAGACTAGTGAATTGCGCAGGTCATATGAATAATCAAGAAAGGAAAAAGGATTAATACACACAATTATGGACCCTTATCTCTGATATCGATCTGTAATAGGTTTCAGGAAAAAACTTACTGTGTTGGAACATTGTGAATTACCTTGAAGTAAAATATCTATTGACGCATAAATATCGTTCTTGTACAAAGCAGCAATCTCTTCATTCTCACTGACCACTGATGCCGTATTTCTAGCTTTGCAGAAAACTTTTAACCCATTCATCAGAAGGGTCTTCGAAACAAATTGCGTACCTAGGAGTATAGACGCAGTAGGGCGACAAAGTTCGTGATTTCCTGTCACAGAGGTCGCACTTTTAGTGATTCACAAAAAGTCATGAAGTAAAACAGAAGTGATGAAATCACATTGGCGTGTTTTCATGTCCATCTTATGTTGTCCTGCAGATTTATGATTTTTGCAAACACCTTGCACAAAGAAAATGTTCACTTTGTAGTGCGTCGTATTTTGTGAGTTTCTTGTTTGACATTTTTTGAGACATTGTGCTACATGATTTTTCTACCCTCTTATTTCTAGTTGACTCTGACCATATGTTTATTGGTCATAAACTATTAGACTGAATCTGAAAAAAAAAACTGCAGATAGGTAGGAAAATAGGGAGATGGGAGCTGGATAAATTGAAGGAACCTATGGTTCTTCAAAATTTGAGAGGCAGCTTGAGGCAACAATTGACAGAATCGAGAAAATAAAACAGTGGAAGAGGTATGTGTGGTGTCGCACAAGTCCAAAGTGCGCGCCACCTACTTTCGCCGCGCGCCGCCATGCACGCACTGCGCGGCGTTCTTACGACGACAGCCACGAGCGCCCTCTGCGGCAACTCCGCTCGTGGCCACCAGTGAACGACATCGTTCACTTGGGACTGAGATAACAACCAGTTAGGACCTTCGGAATCAGATAGGCACAAGTGAAGACTTTGCTATTGTATAGGCACTAGGCAGGCCTCTAGCTCCACTCTGTATCTGCAGTACTGATCTATGTAAAAGTTAAGTATTGTATAAATTCTGTTCAATATATATCTCGTTCTAATTTACCCTAGTGTTTCTAGTTTCTGGCTGCTCCCCTCCGTACCTGCACCAGCGTGCTATCTATAGTCCTGTGTCGGTCTCATTCCACTCGGCCACCGACACCTACGACGGAACGGGACGCAAAAGCGGAGACGAGGCTGGGACACAAAAGTATGGACAACTATGCGAGATGAAATAGTGAAGGCAGCAGAGGACCAATTAGGTTGAAAGACAATACTTACAGAAACGTATTGGATATCACAGGAAATACTACATGTAATTGATAAAAGGAGAAAATATAAAAATGGAGTAAATGAAGCAGTTAAATGGAGTACAGACGAGTAAGAAATTACTGACAGGAAGTGCAAAATGGTTAAGCAGGAATGGTTAGAAGCTAAATGCAGCTCTGTAGAAGGATGTGTAACTAGGTGGAAAAAACCACCTACAGAGTAATAAGAGAGACATTCTGGGAGAAGAAAAACTGCTCTATGAAAACGAATTCTCAGTAAAGAAAGGGAAAAGGTACAAAGGGTATATAGAGGGGCTCTACAAAGGAAATGAACTTACATACAATATTGTAGGAATGGAAGTGGAGGTAGATGAAGATGAAATAGGAGATACTGTACTGAGAGAAGAATTTGACAGAGCCCTGACAGACCGAAGTCGGAACAATGCACTTAGAGTAGACGACACTCCCTCAGAGCTACTGTCTCTGGGAGAACCAAACATACCAAAACTATTTCAATTGGTCCATAAGATGTATGAGACAGGCGAAATACCCTCTCACATTAAGGAATATATAATAATCCCTATTCCAAAGAAAGAAGGCACAGACAAATGTAAAACTTTTGCACCCATCAATGTAAAAAAGTAATGGCTGCAAAATTTTAACACGAATTATTTACTGAGGGTTGGGAAAGCTAGTAGAAGCTGACCTCAGAGAAGATCAGTTTGGATTCAGGGCAAACATAGGAACGCGGGAGGCAATACTCACTTTATGGCTTATCTTAGAAGATAGATTAAAGAAAGGCAAACCTACAATACTAACATTTGTAGACTTGGAGAAGGTTTTTGATAACGTTTGTTGGAATACACTCTTTCAAATTCTGAAGTCAGGAAGAGTACAATATATGGAACGGAAGATTATTTACAAAAGGAGAGGCTCTGTTTGGAAAGGTTTACTAAGTCAGCGTTGTAGCCTTTCTCCAGAGTTGTTCAATCTGTACATTGATCAAGCTGTGAAGGAATGAAAGGAGTGAGACGGAGAGGGAATTGTAGTTCAGGAAGTAGAAATAAAGACTTCGCGGTTTGCCGATGACATTTCAATTCTTTCAGATATGACAAAGGACCTGGAAGAGCAATTGAACGAAAAGGAGAGTTTGTGCAAAGGCGCGTATAAGTTAAACATTAAGAAGAGAAAAATAATGGTGATGGAATGTACTCTAATAAAATGTGGTGATGCTGAAACTATTAGGTTAGATAACGAAATAATAAAGGTGATAGATGCGTTATGTTGCTCGGGCAGAAAGTAACAGAGGAATGAGAATGGCTGTTAGAAAAAAAGCGTTTTTAAAAACCTTGGATTTGTTAACATCGAATATGTGTTTGAGTGTAAGAATGTCTTCTATGAATGCTTTTGTATGTAGTGTTGCCTTGTAAGGGAGTGAAACGTGGACGATAAATAGTTAGAAAGTGGATGGGGCTTTTGAAATGTGGTTCTGCAGAAGAATATGAAGATTAGGTGGGTAGAATGCAAAACTAATGAGGAGATACTGAATAGAATTGGGTAGAAACCGTACCTTGACTAGAAGAAGGGAGCAATTCGCTGGACACATTGTTAGCCATCAAGGAGTCGTGAGTTTAGCATTGGACGAAAGTTTATGCGGTAAAAATCGCGGGGCAAGACCAAGAGTAGAACACAGTAAACAGATTAAAATGGGTGTGTTGTCTTATGATGATATTTCTTAGGGTAGAGTAGGGTGGACAGTTGGATAAAACCTTTCTCCGGACTGAAGACGACGACAACAACAACAACAACAACTTTCTGATAATGAGTTTCCGGAAGCGCGTTGATAAAAGACATAATCACATCACGAAATCTGGCAGCTCTATTTAAATAAAAAATGTTCAAATGTTTGTAAACCTTATAAGTTATATATATGTGTGCGAAAGAACAGAGACCACTTTTGATCCTGCAGTTACTATCTATTCATATTCACGGAATGTATGACTTTAACTGCGAATGAGTAGTGTTGAAAATGTGTATCCAGCCGGGATTCGTGACACAGCGATCACCACACCTGCACGGAATAACTCAAGTAAGCCTCCCAAATTCGCAACCTTATCCTGCCCACTACAACTCAAACTCGTAGTCACTTTGTACTATTTCCCGTAAGTGTAAGGGCGTAGGGGTGCCTACAAATGTTCAAATGTTTGTATAGCTTATGGGACTTAACTAGGGGGTCATCAGTCCCTAAACTTACAAACTACTTATGAACTAGCTAATATTAAGTACGGCACAACTATCCATGCCCGGGAGGAGATCCTAACCCCCGACCGTAGTGGCCGTGCAGACTGTGACTGACGCGCCGCAGTACGTTCGGCCACCGCGGCCTCCAAACTGGAGAAAGGATCTTTGTTTGTCATCGGCAAATTGTATAAGTTATATACATATGTGGTGTCCTTTCTTTCTGACATGTCCGGAGGCACTCCTAGGCCCTTATTCTTATGGAAATTAGTACAAAGTGACTATGAATTTGAATTCTGTGGGCAGGGAAAAGTTCCGAATTTGTATCTGACGGGAAGCGTGCATGAGTTATTCCATCCGGGTTCGAATCCCGGCTGGGTAAACATTTTCAACTTTACCTATTCGCAGTTAATGTCATACATTCACTGAATATGAGTGTATAAATCCACCGGATTCACCTGCTAGGCTATGAATCCATAGCTTACAAACTGCTTAAACAAAGGTAAACTAACCTAAGGACAACGCAGGCACAGATGCCAGATGGGGGCTGAACCCCCTACAGCGAACGTCAGCGCGCACCGCAGCATGGCTCCCCAATGCGCATGGCTAATCCGCCGTGGCCTATTTTAATCACAGCGTTCTTATCAGGACTGATAAATTTATGAAATAAATCGCAATTTCCGATCAGTTATGGTTTCACTTTACGAGGTTTAGATGAGATACTAAATTGTGGCGAATAAAAATTTGTGCCCGGCCTGGATTCGAACCCGAGATCTCCTGCTTACTAGGCAGACGCGTTGACCACTCCGCCACCGAGCACACAGTGACCAACCCGACTGCAGAGGACTCTTCCCTGCACGTCTCTCACCACACCCAAATCTCCATTCGCCACGCTGTCTCTTTCCTATAACCGCAGACTATTTTTCATTCGCCGCAATTTGGTATTTCATCTAAACCTAGTACAGTGAAGCCATGTCTGATCACAAATTGCGATTTACTTCATTAATTTAAACGCTGTAATGTCTTCAAACTGATAAATGTTTTGACAGTTTAGAACTTAGTCGGTCGTCTCCCTATCTCGAATGCGCGCTACGGCGCCTGTCCGGCAGTTCCTCCTCGGTTCTCGGTTCTCGGTGCTCGGTTCTCGGTTCTCGGCAGGCGCGCCGAGTTTCGCCGGTGCGTCGCGCCGGCCCTGGCCAGCCACTCAGGGCGGGGCTAAGCAGGAGTAACGATGACGTCACGGACCGCTCCGGCGCTGTAAACAGAGTTTATTGCCCGGCGCCGGTATCGAGTTTTCCGCATTAACAGGATTCCGCACTCCGCCCCGCGTGTTATGTTGTCACTCCGGAAGATGAAGTGATAATGAGCACCCGAGTAGATTCTTCTTCACGTCTAAAGCGAAGCGTAGTCAGCACTCGAGGTTTTTTTTTTTTATGGTATATTCGTCATGATGGACACGAGAGTCAACATGGTAGCAATGAAACGTAAAATGAACATGAGTGGGTTAGTAGCGAAGGGGTAATAAGTAAACCTATTGTCGTTTAGTGTTTAAACTACTAAAGGTTTCACAATTTTCTCTGGATGAAAAGTTCTTCATTTCACTGTTGCATAACGATTAAATCTCTCTACTGAAATTACTCTACTAATAGAATTTTATTGCTTTTATGAATATGTGATATAAGATTCACTATTTAATTTGGTATAAATATGTAACGTATCGCATTTATGACTGTTTTTATTAATCCATAACTGAATTCGAAGTACTTGCAGGCTCATCAGCAGTGGAGATGTAACAGTAAAATTGTATTATTTTGTAGCAACTGTAGATAGACTGCGTGATGGTCGTTTGTGGTCTACATAACGTCTAGCTTCACTTGGTGCAAGAAACAATAACTGTACATGGTATTGATAGCAAAAAACATCCATAAAAGCAACTGGTTGCATATTTATACCATAATAAATCCCAAAATTCACACTACCGTTGGAGTTGGTAAACCGAGTGGATACACTCAGGAGAAACTCACACACACAACACACAAAATCCTTAACTAGGAGCTGCAGCTACAAATTAATAGATTGAAAATTATACATCGCAAAAAATTGGGAATTATTTGGAAATGTGACTAAGTACTAAATTGCTTTAGAGTTTAGAGTCTAGTACCAGTTTCAACTACAACCACTTTGGTACCTAATGTAGAAGAACCAAATTTTAATATCATGACACAGTATGGGCAAGTAATGGTACAAATAAGATTGTATCAACTTCTTCAATGGGAGAGAAGTAGAAATTATCACGATGCTGAATGTAGAAGGAACCCAATTTTAATATTATCTGACACAGTATGGGCAGTAATAGTATGATTGTATCAGCTTCTTCAGTGGGAGAGAAGTAGAAATTGCCACGATGCTGATTTCATCTAACATTCGTCACGTGCAAGTTCATATTCGTATTGGTGATAAGGTTTCTATTTAACCGACCTCTTTATGTTGACTTTTATTTTACTTTGTCTAATCGTTTTCAAACTGTAGTAAAAATTACTCTGGTGCACGAAGATTACCCTGATGGATGTGAAGACACAAACATTTATTTTAAAGTTTGAAAACAAATTGGGAAAATTCTTCTAATGTAATGTAACATTCATTTGTGGTCGTTAACTGTATGCAAAAAGTGCAGATGGTACGTCTGTTTCATACTGCAATAGAGAGAGTAACTGTCCGCGAATCTTGTGTGTGTTTCTTTTTTTCGCGAAAATTGTGATTTTCAGAAGCCCAGGGTCAGTAGTTTTATAATCCGCATGTTGCCAACAAGTCATTTTACGTTATCAATAGTTGTAACAATATATGGTTCTCAAAGTAAGCCCTCTGTCGTACAGGTATGGATTGGTAACTTCGATTTTAATTGGTGCGCGCTGTGACGTTTAAAAGTAGTATCTGCGCCAAGGATTCGGAGGAAATTCGTCAATTTTTCTGACTAAATCGAGAATCCTTGGCAACATTTTCAAGAGTAACTACAAACTCTCTGGGGCAAACAATTCCTACAACAAACAATGAGAACCAGGCTGCCTGTCCGTTAGGATCTAGCAAAGAGGCGCATTGGGAATAGTCTGCACTGCGGTTCAAACCCCTTCCTTCGGCCATACTGATTTGGTTTTCTGTGATTTTTCTAAGCCACACCAGGTAAATGCCCGGACGATGCTTTTCAAAGGGCGCGACCGATTTCCTTCGCTCATCCCTGACAAAAACTATTGGATCATCAGGTCCTTCGGTAGGGACTACGCTGCCTCTAAGATGCTACACCTTAAACTTGCTTCTTTTTCCTTTCTGACCGTTAGAAAACTGCTAGGAGCTTACTAATGCTTTTTTTAAATAGCATAAATACGTCTTGTTCAGAAACTACCCTTAGTACATTTAGCATTGTATTCAACGGCGGAACTCTTCGCTCTGCGTCTGTGCGTAGGCACTTTCATTGCCTTCAGAATTATTCCGAAATGTTTTCAAAAATTCACAACAAAATTTCTAATGCTTTCACAATCGTAATTTTCCTTCCTTTTCCTCCAGGTTTCACAATAAACATACCGCTTACCACAATAAAACTCTCCTGTCACTCCACAACGAATAGCCAATGTCCTGGCTAGAGTGAAAAAGACATATATCTCATAGCTTCAAAAGTAGTTGCATTAAATGGTTGCATTATATTCACGCATATTCACAGGCGATTTCTAGTGTCATGATTCCCTGGGACTTGGCACAATGCCTTTCACCATGGCATTTGCTATGCCGCGAAAAATAACGCAATGTGGCACAACAAAGGTAAGGTTGTTTGCACCCCGAAAGAAGATGTTCTTGCTGGCGCACACGAAAATTTTTGAAGCTTTTTGAGAAGTCGACAACCCGGTACTCCAGACATATCCGCTGAGGTACGAGTACATTTCAATCAGGCTAAAAACTTTGAAACACGTCTGTGAGGCGTGTTCCATTTGTATTTTTCAGGTCAGTTTTAATTATTGTATTTCGGACAATCTCCAGATGCCTGTAAAACATTAATGTCTTTTTTATACCATGTAAACTATCATTTCCGCTTTTATTGTGAAGTGTGAGCCCATGACTGATAGTGTGTTTCCTAATGTAATCTGATGATCCCTGCTTGCGCGGTAGAATAGAATTGATTTCTAGATTAGATCAGATTAGATTAATACTTGTTCCTCAGATCATGAATACGACACTTCGTAATGATGTGGAACGTTACATTGCACACAATATTAGATCACACAATTTTTTAAATTTAAATTAATTTTTTTTCCTGATTTACTAATTTATATCTAAAAACTCATCCAGTGAGTAAAAGAAGTTGTCACTCAGAAATTATTTTAATTTATTTTTAAATGCTAGTTGGCTATCTGTCAGGCTTCTGATGCTGCTTGGTAGGTAACCAACGACTTTTGTGGCAGCATAATTATTTACCCTTTCTGTGCCAAACTCAGATTTAGCCCTACATAGTGAAGATCATCCTTTCTCCTTGTGTTATAGTTGTGCACACTGCTATTACTTTTGAACTGGCTTGGATTATTAACAACAAATTCCATACGTAAATATATATACTGTGAAATTACTGCAAGGATACCTAAATCCTTAAATGTCTGCAGGATTATCTCTCTCTCTGTCTTTCTCTCTCGTGTCCACCCCTACCCCCACACATACAAACTCTGAAGTAGGGAACACTGCCCATAGTAGCCAAAATAGTTTCCATTACAAACAAACATTTAAAAAATAGGGCACTGAAAAAATAATTAATCTCGTTACTGTAGCAACAATCTATGAATTAAAGACATTACACTTACTCGTATGATGGCAGTAAAATGACCAATATATTTACATCTACTATGCAACAAACTATGAAATGGCAAGAAGTGTTTCCCATTTCACCGTAAATAAGGGTTCTTTCCATGTACATTCTTTGCATGTACAGTGATGCAAAACCTTTTCTTCGCGCCGCGCTGGAGCGTGTTGAGGGGCTATGCTACGATGCGCGAGACCGTTCCCCGTCGGGGGTTCGAGTCCCCCCTCGGGCATGAATGTTTTTGCCGTCTTTAGTATAACGTAATTTATAAGTAGTTTTTAAGTTTTAGGGACTGATGACCCCGCAGTTACGTCTCTTAAGCTTAATAAACATTTGAACCTTGTGTCCGCTCTCCATACTGGAGCAATACCTAGGGCTGAAGAAGACTATACCTGTATTCCTCACTTAATACTGATTCATGAAACTTAACAAGAAAAGTTTTACAGAATAGTGTCTATCCTGCATTCTTTAATTCAGAAAGTCTGCCAACTGATTTACATATGGCACAGTCTATGTGATCCATCCAGTTCTCATGCCAAAAAATTGTTACTCCAAAATGTTTTGGAAGTTGTGACTCATTAATATTGTAGCGTTGAAATGGAAGCAGGCTTGTCTTTGAAGGCAGGGTTGTCAACTTAGCACTTATACTGGAAGCAGATTTATTGCGAACTGAAACATACACGCAGCACTGACTGCCTCTCGGAGTTTTCCGCTATTTATATACAGACCGAATCTACCAGAAATTAGAAGAATAGTTAGCCAGAAGGAAGTAAGTACCAAGACTAATTTAGCAGTGCACCGTTCTATCTTTCGACCAACTTTGTTGTATGGGAGTGATACTTGGGTGGATACAGGTTACCTTATTCATAAGGTAGAGGTTACAGATATGAAAGTAGCAAGAATGATTGCAGGTACTAATAGATGGGAACAATGGTAGGAGGGTGTCCATAATGAGGAAATCAAAGAAAAACTGGGAATGAACACCATAGATGAAGCAGAGCGAACAGACTGACATCGTGGGGTCATGTTACACGCATGGGAGCTGCAAGGTTACCTAAGAGACTCATGAGCTCGGCAGTGGAGGGTAAGAGTCGAGGTAGACCAAGAAGAAAGTACTTAGATTCGGTGCAGAATGATTTTGAAGTAAAAGGCATAACATCAGACGAGGAATCAATGTTAGCATTGAATAGGGGATCATGGTGGAATTATATTAGAGATATTTTGCTCCAGACTGAACGCTGCGAAGGTATAATCAGTCTCTGATGATGATGATGATGATGGGGTAGAAGTTACAAGTGAACATAAGAAATATGTAGAACATTCTATAAATGATAATTACAAAGAAATAAATTTTTGCCGGTGTACGGGATTGAACCGGCGACCTTCAGCAAGGCAATCGTTGATGTGATAGGCTTGCTACAAGCTGCAAGGCTTCTTCTGCAATATATACCGTCTGATGTTTCCAGCAAACGTGGCTTGTCTGTAGGGTGCAGGTCCTGCGAATGTAACCGCTGTGGCAAAACCATTAGCAAAGATTAGTGCACCCTACTGGGACACAAGTTAGGTCCGCCTAGTGCCTCCGAGTTTCCCCGTCCCCTCCTGAGCCGGAGTCTGGTCTGAGCGAATAAGCAGATCCTCCCCCGGGGGCGCTGAGGTGAGTTGGTGGTTGCTCAGACAACTCTCTCCGTTTACGATGCGGTCAGGTCTTTAGTAAGGGTAGTTTTATGTGCTTATAACGTTCATTCGTATTTCTAGTTATGCTTCCACTATCTCCACAATGCGTAGTGCTGTTATTATCATTAAATTCACAACGGTTTGATAGTATTAAATGATTTTTGCCAAATTGTAACTTCACGCTCTGAATGGTGTTCGTTCAGTGGTTTCTTACCTTGCTAATGTTGTAGAATCACTCCTGCTCACTTTAAAACTATTCGCATTCATAATTTGAAGAAACTTTTAAATTTCATGTACTTTCTAGATCTTGAACTTTCGGTAGTCCCCGATCGTCTCATCTAGCACTCCTGGTCGTTGTTAGAAGAAAGCCTTCAGCTTATTCAATCACTGTTTTCTGTTCAAGCTGACAGTAATCGTGCAATATAGCAATAATATATAATAACACAGCAATAGTATAAATGGTTCTCTTATCGCGTGTAAAGCGAATATTTTGCGCGATTTCTGACATTTACAAATCTCTTGCTTTTGTACGTTGTGCTCCACTTTTCCTGCTAGTTCCCTTTAGTATCTTGTAACCCTTTTCATTAAGTAAATCTACTTCCCCGTGCAAAACTAACCGTTCCATTAAATGTTTCGCGAGCTTATTTTTCGTGGTTTGATTTTTTTTTTTAATCGCTTTGTAAAATGTTCATTATCCGAATCCATAGTGCGGTTTACCTTCTAACAGTTGTATTACGTACTTCGCGATGACGCAAATTCATTTTTCTCACTCTTTAGAGTTTTCATGGGCCAACCCCGTAGAATGTCCTACTAACCTTACTTATTAATTAATTCTCTTTCCTTTGTGCAGAACTGACCGTCCGATGACCTATCTCCCGATTTTAGGTTTTGGCCAATTTAATTTCTTTCAGTTGGCAAAATATTCATCGGCAGACTCTGTAGTGTGTCGTAGAATCCTGTGGTACCTTCAATTGAATATTTCTCTTTCCTGTGAGTGAAACTAACTGTTGTATTGTCGCCGCGGTGGAGTAGCCGACCGGTCTAAAGCGCCTCGCTGCGGAGGTTAGAGTCCTCCCTGGGGCATGGATGTGTGTGTTGTCCTTAGGTTAGTTTACCTAGGTTTAAGTATTTTGTAAGCTACGGACAGATGACCAAGCAGTTTGGTCCGATAGATTTACAAACATTTGAACATTTTGAAGTTGTATTGTCTGTATCCGGATTCTATTTTTCTGTAATCTTTTTTTCATACTTAGGAAAATTCTGTGACTTCTTCCCTAAGCGCGTCTTACCACATTGAAACCCTTCCCACTCGCTATAACTTTCTTTTACGTGCATAACCAACCCTTCAACCATATTTCTATTTAACTTCATTTCTGAGGATTGATTTTATTAAGATTTCGTGAAGTTAGACTCAGACCTGCTAACTTGACTATTCATTGTTGATAGCTTCACTCTATTCACTCCTATTCTTTCCCGCCCTTCTAAGGTAACACCAGCACGACCGTATTACTTCAATTACTTCGCACGTTACCACTATTAGATATTTTAGGATTTTCTTGCGTAAATTGTGTTACGCGAGCGTAAATTTCGCCAAGTACTTTTTCAACCAGGTAGTTGATACAGAAAGTCGAAGAGTTTTACTCCTGAGCACCATAAAGTCCTGCCACCAGCGGAAGTCAGTATTAATTTTACTGTGCGCGAGTTATTACTCTATGCTCTTCTGGCCATCGAATTCCTGTTGGTGCTTTCTGCATCTTTCAGGTTCCCTGTTGGTGAGTAGATGCTTGGCTTGGAGTTTGAATGAGTACGCGCATGCGACCTAATTCCTCCATTTTACCCCCTTGAATGTACGTTATCATAGATCACGAACTACCATTAGGAGGTGGGCGATATTTGGCTCATTTTATAATTCCCTTTCCATTATAAAGTATCCTTTAAGGAGGGTGTTTATAATTGTTTAAGAAACTGGTTTCTCAATTTATGTGTGTCGAATTAATAAACTACCGACGTGAGACTTGAATCCCTTTTCATAATCATTTTGCCCCTCATCGTCTTTTATTATTAATTTGTGTAAAATCAAGTAATCTTTCGTCAGATTGTGTTTTATAGAAATTCTTCAATGCAACTGGGGAGCGATCTCATTGATTCTTATAGTGAAAAAATGTGGCCAACATGGCTACTTATTTCATTTTTATTATGTCAGGTGACCAGTTTCAACAGATTTAACGCCCATCATCGCACCTGGAAATACATGTAAACATTGCATAAAACTTCCTGTAGAAATATCAGAGTGATATGTCCATTATAATACATAATAAAACTTGTCGACGCACCTGAATACTCATCTCAGTTTCATTAGACAATTTTAAAATTAAAATACCTCGCCAGTAACTTCACTTCATTTTAAAACAGTGATTAAATTCGATTAATATGTGGTTGTAGGTTAAAAACACGACTGACTTCACTGACTATCAGTGTTGCCACTTGTTAGGTGGCGCGCATATTCGTAATATTTGAATACGAACATAGTTTCGTCTTTACATTAAACTCTCGCATCTATTAATAGATATAGCCATATTTTATTATTGTAAAAATTTTGTTTTATCTTCTCCTTACTGGTGTGTGTAATAAGACGTACCCTTTACAAATTCCATTTCAATTCTTTCCCCAAGTAAAAGCGAATATCTTTCAACTTAAACAGACCGTTACTTTAAAATTATGTCACTGTATTTAAGAATTTACTGTAATTAACGTATAAAGAAAACAGGTATCACTAATCGAAACAATTATGTCAACTTCTTATTCCACCGTTTTTCAACCTCCAACGAGACGTACTTAGCGTGTTCTAAAGGTAGGTAGACACTAAACCAAAGTATCTCGACAACAGCCATTTTGTTCCTGTTGAGCATGACTGCTGACCTAGTAATACTAATACTGATAATGAAATTATTTTCGTTTCTGATTCTTTTTTTTCCTTATATCTCCGCAGATTTATGTATAACGAAGTAATGATTTTTCTCGACTGTTTGTACCATGTCTTTGCATAAGTATGCAGAGATTATTTTGTAAGGAAATATTGATGTAAATATTAATGTATGAATGTAAAGTGAAGAAGTGTTGCAAATTGAAACTTCCCAGCAGATTAAAATTGTGTGCCGCAATCGGAACTCGAACCCAGGACCTTTGACTTTCGCGGGCAAGCGTCCTGCCATATATTTATATTTCCGTCAGGCAGATCTATGCTTTGCGGTCGTTGGCTTAGTTCGTTGTTGATCGTCTATGGAATATCTGGCTCAGCGTTTTCATTACAGAGAGCGTTTAGCACCCTGGCCGAGCACTTCCAAGTTTTCTTTGAATAACTACTGACGCAGAAGTTTTTGTTCTCCTTTTTCCAGAAACGTACAGGTTATGTTATTTAGAACCGTTTTACGTAATAATTGTAAAAATAGAAATCCGATTAAAGAAACTTTGTAATAGAAGTTGTTCACCTCGAAGAGGGACATCAATTAACATCAGGCTCGACCCCTGCACATACCCCGGGGCGGGAGGGGAGGTGACTTGGCAATCTTACATGGTAACCCATATTTCTTATCGCAAATTTGGATTATACTTTGAAAATATTTAACTTTAACATAAAATATTTTTTCGGTTCATGAAAATGAGGTGAAAATTCTCTGCCGGCCGCGGTGGCCGAAGGGACTAAGGCGCTCCAGTCACGGTCTGCAGGGCCAGTACTGTCGGGGGTTCGAATCCCCCCTTCGGGCATGGATATTTGTGCAGTCCTTAGGATTAGCTAGTTAATAAGCAGTTTGTAAGTTTAGGGACTGATCACTCCGTAGTTAAGTCCCATAAACTATACAAACATTTGAACATTTGAAAATTCTTAAAAGGGGCAATATATCGAACAAGTACACATCAGACTAGGAAAATCAAAGTAGAACTTTTGATATTTTCCAGAATGCTATCGTGTGACACCTCCCATAATTCAATGAAGAACAAACCATGATCATGCTCTCAGTATATGGTAGGATTATTCATTCTACTTCAATAATTAGGACTGCACAGATCTTCACGCAATTGTCCTACGATGTTACCGGTTGCAGAGATAGAGTAGATATAATGTCCTTGTACTTTGAATCTAATAAATATTTTGAAAAAGCTTGTCACAAGTATGCCAATTTGTTCCATGATAGGAATGTTCCTTCTGCAACGACTTTCACAGTGTTGTCCAACTATTTTCTGAAACTGTGTGTGTTGAAACCTTGGTAAAAAGTCCGATGTCTGTTTGATTGAGATATTACGGTATTTCACCAGTTTTCATTAATCGAAAAGAAATATTCAGTACAAATATTGCATATTTTTTCACAAAGCATTCAAATCTACAATTACAAACAGGGGTTGCTATTTAAGCCCACCGGGGTGATGCAGGTCAATATTATTCGGTGTTTCCCTTCGATGAGAACAACATTTTCTTTTATTATATAGTCGTACATAAATGGTTGTGTGGTCAACAACGCCACGTTACGGAACACTCGGCCACTCCCGTCGGAGGTTCCTTCCTCAGGCAACGGTGTCTGTGTGTTGTCCTTAGTTCAGTTTCACGTAATGTAGTTTGTAAGTATATGGATTGATGATCAAAGTAGTATCACTCCCGTCGGAGGTTCGAGTCCTTCCTCTGACATTGTTGTCTGTGTGTTATCCTTAGGTTATTTTAACATAATTTACTTAGTTTATAAGTCAATGGACTGATGATCCAAGTATTTTGGTCCCATAGAATTACAAACATTTCAACGTTTTTAATCCGTTTTCTAATTTTTCATATACATGGCGAATAACTTATTCAACTAATTCAACTAGTAAAACTAAGGAAAAAAGTTTCATATAAACATAGGCCAGCAAATATTTAGTTATGGCTAGTAAAATATTTTTCCTGGTTCTTAGTAACACCCCTAATATGAAGGCATCGCAAAACTGTACGGGGTTACACTAAAGCACGATTTACATTTATTTTATTTTATTTGATCTGGTGAGTGAAATATATCAGGTCTCTGGCATTTTTCTGCAGTATTTTTTCAAGCATTCCAGAGAAGCAAAGAAATTTTTTTTTAAATTCATTAACTACTTGGCCTATTTCCTTCTTTTAAATTTTTCAACGGAATTTGTAAGGAATTTAATTTGCGAAAATGAAGGTAATATGGTTCACTAAAATTGTGCGAATGTATCAGATTTCATAGCAGACGTGAATTCATGTTAAACCGTATGAAAAAAGCTCAGAGTCAACGAAGTCCTACAATGTACATACAATTTCACAATCTACCATATCGACGCATTCCTCTGTCGTAAATATGTAAGTCATCCCTTTTTCATAAATAATGTAGAGGCTTCAACTGTTACTATATAGGTTTACTTATTGCACGATTTTGTATATAGGAAAGCAATTTGTGTCAAAGTTAGGAAACGACTGAAACCACTCATTAAAGGTTGTCTACAATTTTAATAGAAAGTAATGAAATTTGCTTGTATAATCTCTGGAGTTTACTTGAATAATGTCTGGAATTCATCGAAAATTACTGCAGATACCTCTCTAGAACATGGTTTACTAGATTCAACAGATCAAATAACCACAAAATAAATGGAAATCGTCTTTACGTAAACCTCTTCAAGTTTTGCGATAGCTTCATATTAGCGAAGTCGGTAAATATCACGCAATATGTTTTATTAGTCATAACACCGTAACTGAAAATGTGGGAACTATTTTTGTATGGACTTTTTTATTTGAGTTTCACTTGTAGAACAACGTAGAGAAATATATGCACATATTCGTGAATCACCCTGTATATTCCGAAAAACAGTTGGAATTGCCTGAACCAGTATAACGCTCTTACAGGTTCATCATTGGCTGATATCAGCATTTCCAGAAGCCAGTATTACATGAGAACTGAGTCCGATACAGCAATTCATGAAATTAGATTTGTATTAAGAGGAATTATAATGCCTTATAGCGAAAATGTTAAATTTAGTGACTTGGCTACCCTGTATTTCAGGAACCATTATAGACATTGACATGAAACTCTTACAGAACATTTAACTGTATGTTGTGACTCTACTGAATTTAAAAAATTGCATTTCAGCCATTGCTTTCGGAAATAGAATTTTTTAATCATACAGTGAAAATTTTGTATTTTTGTACTTTATCCTAAATAAATTTAACTATACATAACTTTATTTTCTAGGTTTTGTTCAGTAGACTCAGCATATGTACGTTATTACTCCCTGAAAATTTTAATACTATACTCAAAGTGACTTATGAGACTTAGGGAAAATGTAAAAGAAAACTTACATTTTCTGGTACACCTTCTAAACGTTCAAAAGACTGTTATTAATTTAATAAATGCTTAAATATTTATATTTAGTCACAAGTACCCAAAACCATACTGTATTTCATCCTCACGATCTTTTCTCAACTTTTTTCTTATTTTCTTCTGTCTCGACTCCTTACTGACCAACTTCATATTCTGTTTTATCAATTTTTCCACCGTTGAAAGCAAAATCAACATCATTGATCCCCCACTTTGGTGTCTTCATTCCAGCAAAAACATTTATTGATAAGCGAGTCCAAATACGATAACTGAATGACTCATTTGAGTCAGACCGCGCAGACACTTCTTCAGTAATTCAGGATTTTCCATGTTACTGTAAATGTGTTATATGACACCCATGACCGTTGCTAGAGTCGACTGTTTATGGCTGTATGAACTGAGCAGAGGTTTTGTACCGGTTTTCCTTTATGCAAAAATCTATTACCATGAAATCCAGGTTTGTTAAAAGACTTCGTTTTTCGGTCAAACGTCACTTTTTCAGGTCTTTACCAATCTATTCGTCACTTTTTCTCGGAAAACATTAGCACTTCGACATACAACGCGTATTTATATTATGAAACGACACGATAGTGTTTTTGACGGTGCTACCAATACGAATATGTAATTTAAACTTTAAAACACAGCAATCAACAACATTCTATATAAAAATGCGATATTATTAGATTTTAAAGTAATGCCAGTAACAATTTTATCACTTTCAACTGGTGTAAATTATATTAAATAAATAAAACGAAGTACTTCCCTTTTGCGTTTATAAGTGAAATATTTATCATTCTATTCGGAAATTTCAAATTTTGTTAATGGGATATAAATCCGAAAATGTGACAAAATATCCTTTCCAACTCCCCTTATTGGGTTAATGACAAGTTCAGTTGTAACCCTTTGAGGCTCACTAGCTACAATTGTGTATATAATTCTTACGGTGTCAATGTGGTTCCGAAATGTTCTTTTTCCTCAATGGAAATAACATTTATACGACCAGTGGGGTAACTATGGTGGGGGGGGGGGAGATGAGGGGGATACAACCCCCCCCCAGAACCCGAAAAGTAAAAAGAAAAAAAAAGAAGAAAAACATAAAAGAGAGAGAGAGAAGAAAAAGAAATCGTATAACAGCAATCTGGTGAAGGTGAAGATTTGAAACTTGGGGTATTTTACAATAAGCTTTCATTGGAAGGGAGTTAATTAGCTTCTGTCTGGAAACTGACTAAAATTTTGCTCGGCCAGCAGATCTATCCCCCCCCCCCCCCCAAAGCCACGTCCTAGTTAGGCCACTGTATACGACTATGAGTGCTCCAACGTTTCGTCACGCACACTTCCTGCCACATGCAGAAGATCGCTATAACGTGCCAACAAGAGTGTTGCACTGCACAGTAGTTTGTGAACTTCTAAGAACACGGAAGTTGTAACTAACCTGTATTCCACTCTATAACTTAAACTCTTAGTTGTTAGTTATGCTTGCTGGTTACTGAATATCGAAGGTGTGACTGTGGTGAAGGCTTTCAAACAATGCGACACATCACCTTTAGCTGCCCTAATAGAGCTTTCCGTGAAACTCTCGATGAACTTCTGACAGCTTCTGCACCTGCTATTCAATGGCCACAATAGCTGGACATTCTAGTCTAGTGTTCAACCTTTTACTTGACCATTTACGTACCTACTTACATTTTATGTTTCTTTGTACCTTATCGCTTTTGTAATTTATCTTCTTTTTTTTTGTCGTTCTATTTTTGTCTTTTTTATTTTGCAAATATCTCTATAGTTTTTCTACAGTCGTCTTTTCATATTTTCTACAGTCATCTTTTCATGACATTTTAGTCTCCCTGTTTTTAAAATAAATCTACGTCTTGCATTATATTACTAATTTTGTGTATTGCTTAAATTGTGCCACAAGCCCAGGAAATAAATAAATGGGCATAAAATGTTCAATATATTTAGTTTAACAGTTATTACCACAAAATTTAATGTTGTAGTCCATAATAAGAAGTCTTATTTTTCAGAAAATGCAGTTTTGTAGTATGAAAATGTGTACATTCAACTACATAAAGCTTCCTTCTGATGTTATTGAAAATGTTGTTTAAGAGGTTTGCAAAATAAAAAGAAATTTTTTTCTTCCATAAAAATAAGGTCTTAAAAATGTCAACCATCAACTTTTTATTATATTTGTAACTTTAGCGGTTTCGGATATCAACCATCATCAGAAAAGTAAATTAAAGAAATTGATTACGTTGGTATACTGTCTGTCACCTTAGCCACGTCAGTCGATAATAGATAAGTAAAAGTCACTTGACATTAGGTATCGATTTCTTTTATCATCAACACCTAATGTCGAGTGACATTTTATATAATTTTTATTGACTGACACGGATAAGGTGACAAACAATGTACCACCAGCATCAGTTTGTTGGTTCACAACCGAATCCGGTAAAAGTTATAAATATAATAAACAGCTGATGGTTGGCGAAATACATTTTTAAAAGTGTAATAGGCTGTTACCACACATATCAGTAAAAAATTTGAGGCCTTAAAGAATTAAATTAAGCAGACGTCCTTACTGACGTTTTCCCGATCCTGTGTTTACGTTGTGATGCAGATCGTGTGACTCAGGCAGTTACCGCAGCAGTCAGTGCAGTACGTGGCGTAGTTTGCCCTCTGCTCTACGTGACGCAGGCTGTTACAGCAGGTGGGAGGTAGATGGCTGGAGTTTGGGCGAGATCAGCTGCGGCACATCAGACCAGACCAGACCAGACAAGACCAGGCCAGGACACCCGCTGGTCCTCATTACTGGGGGCGCTGCGGCGCATTCAGGACACGTGTGCAATTTCCTACACGTGTGGCGCCGCAGCCCCGGCCTCAGCTCCTCAACGGAGAGGGGGAGGGGGGAGGAGGTAGCCGAGCAGGTGTCTAGGAGGGAAAGGTCGCGAGGACACCTTGCGCTGCAGTGACCTGAAGGCCACTGCCAAATGCACCACACTAGCCGTGCTCCACTGTTAACAGGGTCCCTTGTGTATATCTACATCTACATTACAGTGTCAAAAGTCTTCCGGAAATCCAGAAATATGGAATCGATATGCGATCCCTTGTCGATAGCACTAATAACTTCATGTGAATAAAGGGCAGGCTTTGTTTCCCAAGAGCGGCACTTTCTGAATTCGTGTTGACTATTGGTTAATAGGTCGTTCTCTTCGAGGAAGTTCATAATGATTGAACAAAGTATATGTTACAAAATCCTACTGCAAATCGACGTGAATGAGATGGGCCTGTAATTTTGGGGATTACGCCCATTGCTTTTCTTGAATGTTGGTGTGAGTTGGGCAACTTCCAGTCTTTGGGTACAGATCATTCGCTCAGTGATCGGTTGTATATGATAGCTACGTATGGAGCTATTGCATCAGCGCGGAAGAATGGCTTACTAACACAATCCTGGAAAATGGAAAAATAACATCACAAGTTCTTTGATACAGCAAAGGGAAGTTTTATTGACACATTCTTAAGTAGTTAGAAAACACACGACCACAGAGGTATACGCACGTGAGTACTGCGTGCGCAATATAGACGCTGGTGCAGTGTATACCCTACTTTTGCAGTAACGCAAGCTGTAATTCCCCCATGGAGACGATGGTAGGGCTGCTGACTGTAGTCGTGCGGAACGTCCGGCCCTGCAGTTTCCATCTGGTGCCTCAGTTGAGCCAGATTTCCTGTACCTCATTCAGACCGCGCAAGATGGCGTTTCACCCGGCCCCAAACGTGCTCAATGGGCGACAGATCTCGGGATAACGTTGGACAGGTTAGTTACGTACACCTAGAAGAGCACGTTGTGTGGTACGGGATACGAGTGGACTTGCATTGTCCTTATGGAAAAGCATATCGCCTTGTTGGTGAATAAACGGTGGCATGATTTCAATGTACCGTGCACTGCTCAATTTTATCTCCACGATCACGAGAGGAGAATACATGATTCCAGGTATAGGCCAAATTTCTCATTGTCGTCTGCGGAGAAAACCATAACGTCACGCATGATCGTGCATCATTGTGTGGGCAGCCACATCCTACACTGGCCGTTGCCGTCTAGAAATAGTGTAGAGAACAGTGGTCAGTGCACGATACAATGAAACCATCATTCAAGCCGTCTTGCTATCTCTCCTGCCCCAACAAGGTGATGTGCTTTTCCAACAATACAATGCACGTCCACACGTATTACCGTACTACCTCACATGCTCTGTATGGTGTACGGAACTACCCTGACCGGTAGGACCCCATTTAGCATGTTTTTACCTGATGAAACGTCATGTAGCTCGGTTAGCATGTGCGGCACATAATCTGGTCCAACTGAGGCAACAGGTCGAAAACGCATGGTAGCCATTCCAGAGGGCTACATTAGGCATCTCTACGATCGTCTCCATGGAAGAAATACAACTTGCATTGCTGCAAAAGGAGGGTACACACATTACTAACGCCGACATTGCGCAGTTCTGGTTACTGTGCTGACTTCCGTAAGGCCCTGTCTGCGTGATCGTGAGTTGTATACATCATCAGGAATATGTCAACAAGATTCCGCTCTGCTGAGTCGACGAATTTATAGCGTTATTTTTTCCTTTTTCCGTGAATGTAAATATGTGACACGTGTACTTCAACTTTCCGTGATCGTCCCTACGACACACACGTATAGAAATGTACCATGTATCTCTGTATTCCTCAGTCTCGTACATCAGCACCGTATTCCTATTATTTTTCTTCGTTGAAGTGTAGAAGCTACACCTTCTACCCTCAACCTACCATTCAGATTGAGTGTGGAGATTTTTCTGTGAGGAAACTGTGTTTCTGTCATTGGTAGTTTCCTTATTTAACTGACGAACGGTTTGTGAGACCGCGGAATAGGAGATGTGTAACCATTTTTAGTGTAACTTCCTGATTGTTGGCTCTGCAGTGCAGTACATCTCGTTGAAAAACATCGTAAGAAAAGTTCCAGGTTGACTACTTAAAATATAGTATTAATCGCTAAGGCTGTTTCAGACGTTAGTAATTCACATCTGACTTTACTGTTATAGTAATTGCTATGAATTATTCCCTTTTTGCTATAATAAACGATTTTGCTGCCTGGTTTTTAAGCTTGATCCGGCATGATGTTAAACTTTATAGAAAACTTTTTATACTTCAAATAATATTCTGCAGATCTGGTAAAGATGTCTTTCAATTTACACAATTTTCGGTGTATTGTATACCATACATATTTAAATCTATTTTATTTCTTACACTTCAGATTTGGCGTTATAAGACAACGTAGATCCATGTTAATTCATTACAGAATTGGCTTTAGCAAGACAGTCACACTCGAGGATTTTTGGGAAATGACTCTAAGTCTGGTGTGCGTTTCAGACTTCGCTAGTCAAGTGCCTAAAAAATTATAGGTACGTGGAAAACCCTTAGGTAATTAGTTGTAATTCAAAATTCTGAACACGAGTTTGGGTATATCCGGTAAAGAACGTACAAAATTTAGTTCCTTGAGGAGACTTTTGAAACATCGTTCACTCTCCCGAAATGAAGCAGAAGACTAATATGCTTGTATACAGTGTAGAAGTGCAATATATCTGACATGTGTACAAAAATGTATGAAATGGCTTTTAAAACGAAGAACTTGACTTTATTTTAACGCAGTTAAACACTTGTTTTAAAATTAAAATGAATATTTTATCCCAACAGCTGTTGTTTAGATCTTAGTAACAATTGCTTTTGGCATTAAAATAGGTTAGACAAAGATAACTCATTTGTAAAATAACTCCCGAGGCTCGACAAAACCGAAGCATGTTACTTATGTGAGTAATAAACGACATGTTGGTTGAGGAATAACTCTACCTCACACCAGTTCAAAAATGTTTTTATAGCTTATGGGACTTAACTACGGGGTCATCAGTCTGTAAACTTACAAACTACTTATGAACCAATTAAGATCATGGACGGCACAAATAACCACGCCCGAGGGGGGATTCGAACCTCCGACCGTAGCGGCCGTGCAAACCGTGACTTGAGCGTCTCAGTCCCCTCGGTCACCGTGGCCGGCCCTCACACCAGTACTTAATTTGTTTTCTTATTTAGGCTGACCAGATTAGTGTCTGTCACGAAAAATGCAATCATGGAGATTTTAAATGGATTACGAAAACCTTATTTTCGCATCAGATTCTTTATTCTTTGGGTAGTCGAAAAACACATATAAAGCAGTTAATTGATGTTAAAGATGCGAGATTTGTTGTTGTACTCGACGAAATAAGCTTCGATAGCCGAAATACATTAGACACTACCCTCCTGACATTAAGGTATTTGTGTAAATACTGCAGTATTTCGAATTTAAGACATTGTTGGTAGCGTTAACCAAAAGCTTCGAAGTGACGGCGTTTTACGATTAGTCGTCTGTCTCTCACTCACGACGAACGTCACTAGCTGGTTTCCGGTCAGAAGCGGCAGACTTCTACGCCGTGGGGTTGTAGACTCCCGTGCAGCGCTACAGAAAGCGTATAGACGCGAACGCGGTTATGTGGAAATGTGAATTACATATGACGGTTTTGCTGTAGAAATGGTGTAACACGAAGGTGTCCTGTTTTTATAAAAGAAGAGTGAAAGTTAAAGGAAGTCTATAAATTAACTATTACTGCTACTGTTGTATTTAGAGTCATATTATTAAACGCAAATATTTGCTGTCTACATTAACGTAAAAATTGAATTTATAGTGTCAAATTTATGGATTATATCAATTTTACCTCTAAGAAAAATTTGAAACGTTATTGGTGTAGTCCACATTGCTGTACTTTTATACGTCATTGTTTCTCTCCGTGAACAAACTACGTATTTACTGGAAGAATGAAGTAACATACGTTATAATAGTTTTATGAATAATGATGGAAATAACACTTTTTGAATTGAATTAACAGCATCTATTAAAGATAATGAACAACATTTATTTCACATTTTGCTAGAGACATGGATTGCAAAGTAAAACTTCTCCATAAATCAGCATTCTTTGTTCTCTTCCTATCCCTTTTTAAAAATGGCAGGATGGTGATCTTCATTATCAATAAAGTTTCCACTAGCATCCTGGTCAGCAACTTCATCTCCTTCAACTGCAGTAACATTTGTTTTAGTTGAATTACTTGACATTTGTAAATAATTTACAGGATTTGTGTAAGTAGGGTTAACTTTTACTTCGTGAATCATTTATAGGCGCTGACACGCTAGATGCTTGTACTCTTGCTGTTTTAGAAATGGTTTCTCATTTCAAATTTCATCTTTTTAACCTTCCTTTTAGGGATTTCATAACCAGAGTCATCTTCATAGCAAGAATCATGTGGAAGATATTCTCGGTCAGAATCAGAATCAATCATCTCTCTATATAAAAATGAATTGTAGTTCTTTAGTCTCGCTAAAATTCGAAAACGGCTAAACTGATTTGGCTAATTTTAGACTATAAATATTCGTGTAAATTCAGGAAAGGTTTAAACGCTGCTAAAATATGGAAAAGTGGAAAATTAGGAATAACTGAAACAGCTTTTTCCAGTGTTCTATCAATACCGTTCGTCCAAATGCGATAAAATCTTGTACATTTCATGTTGAAAGCAAGAGGAAGAGACGTATCAAATAAAAATTTGGAAATGTCACCCGGAAAGTAGGAAATTTTAGGAAAAACCGAAAGCTATTTTTTTCTTTGAATAACAGACAATTGCCATATGGTGGTAAGACCATCACTTGAGTATGGCTTGACACGACAAGCTTTGTAGGAAATAAACTTTTTGACAATCTACCGCAAAAGTGGAAAATTTGAGAAAAACTGAATGTGCGTTTTTCAATGTGTTGTTGATTAAATTCAGCACTATAACTGACCGCACGACAGAGGGGGACAATTCTTTTTTTTTTTTTTTTTTTTTTTTTTTTTTTTTTTTTTTTTTTTTTTGTTCATTATGGCTTTGGAAACTTTTTCAGTTATAAAAATAGAGAGAGTTAAAAAGGAAAGTTGCAATATTCGAACCAAGTTCCTTTTTCAATTTGTTTCTAAATGTACTCAAGACTATAAGTTGAAAATTGTTTATCCGATTGCGATAAAAGTTTGATCAACTGACGTTGTTCTTATGAACGAAAAATTTGGGAAGGTTACCCGTAAAATTTGCGAGAAACTGAAAGAGCTTTTTTGAGTGGGATTTCAATATCATTCGTCTGACTGCGATAAAATTTTCCACAATTGTCATTCAAAGAGAGAGGAACGTTTGAGTGAGGTAAAAGTTTGGAATAGTTGGCCGCCGGCCGCGGTAGCCGAGGGGCAGCGGCGCGTCAGGCACGGACTGCATGGCCACTACGGTCGGGGGTTCGAATCCCCCCTCGGGCATAGATATTTGTGCCGTCCTTAGTGTTAGCTAGTTCATAAGTAGTTTGTAAGTTTAGGGACTGATGACCCCGTAGTTAAGTCCCATAAGCTATACAAACATCTGAACATATTTTAGTTGGTCAGAAAACTGAAAGTGCTCTTTTATTTGTGATATCAATATCATTCGTACGATTGCGATAAAATTTTACACATTTGACGTTCAAAGGAAGAGTACATACGTATTAGCAATTGCGAAGCATTGTCGGGTCGACTAGATGACCCGGTGAACTTCGTATCACTTACCTCTTAATATAAACCACAATAATTTAAATCATACATATATTTTAGACCCAGTAGCTTTATAAAAGCATCATCAGATAGTCTAACTATCGGCTCGATAGTGGGCGGAAAGAGTAGGCTAATCACGCACACATATCCAGGACAATGTTCTTGTCACATTCGTGGATGTTCATGGGAGGTTTAAACGGTGATAAAATATGAAAAAATTGCGACGAACATTTAGATTTAACACATGTAAAATAATGACTTGGTTGTTGTGTTGGGTGCGTTCAGAGATATACTTGGAAAGAGTAAAGTTTGCTTTACACGATCTGAACCCTTATATGAACTGTCAAAGATAAAAATGAATTGCTGTTCGTTAGTCTCGCTAAAACTCGAGAACCTGGAAATAATGTGTTTATAGGACATATAGTTCTCGAAATATAACGCCATAAACAATGAGATGCGCGAAAACTGATCTATTAAGCAAAATGTTGCTCATTTTCTTCCTAAATTACAGAACCGATTTCAACCAAATTTGATAAAGATATTCCTTACAGTGAGGCAACAATTGCTGTAATAGTAAGAACCACATCCGACACATGCTTCAAGATGTATGAAGTCATAAACAATACGAATCGCAAGAAACTTCTATATCGTGTGAAGAGACTTTATTCACACACTTAGCGACTTGCAACACACATTAAACATAATTTCAAACCTTTATTATACTTTTTCTCGCTGACAACAACAGGAAAACGATGAAAGGAGAAACGTTTCTCGATTACTAATTTTTCGCTGTCCATGGACTAAATTACGGCATTGGATATGACGTTGCAATTCATAATTTCTACAGTATACACACATAAGCTGAATGTGCCTTCGAAATTGTATCACAGTACGACACGTAGTTTATAAGATATGAGGACATAACGTTCACTGAAAACCGCCCCACACGCACCAGGTTTTACTTCGATACTACTAACTGTATTCGTAACAGATTTTGCCGACATGGAGCACATGAATGTATAGGCCCACCTACAAAATTATACAATTTACATCATATAATTTAATAAATAACAGATCTTATATACTGCGATGAATAAAAACCTTTCACCTCATACACCGTGTCTTAATACATTTACGTATTTACTAATAAGACACTCCTGTACTCCAGTCAGAAATTCCTGAAAGTTGAGAGTGCTGTTAACAATTATGAATCGACCGTGAGTCGTACTCGGCTGTAGGCGAAGCAAAATAATTCTATAGAGCTACAAGGAAAGGAAGAGAATGAAACAGTGTACAACCAATGAATACTCATTATTTACGGCAAATTTTCCTTTTAACTTCAAGGGACTGAAGTTTCCCGTGAGACTTGCATTTTCTGTTACGATTAATAAATCACAGGGAAACTATTGAATACTGCAGAGTTGTTTTGACATCTCCATGTTTCTCATATGGACAACTACATGTCGCTTGCTCAGGGGTGGGTCCCTAAAGAATTTATTCATATTAGAGTTGGGACAAGTAACCAGAAATATAGTTTATAATCCAGTCTTGAATTAAACGAATGTATTAATTTTACATATCGTTTGCATCTTGATGCCCACACTTCTTTGTTTGGATACTGAAGTTTTTATTTTGTACATTATACAAAACGGCCTTTTTTCTTGAATACTCTGCCATATGTATGACATGTTATTAAACAAATGAGATGGACAGAGAGAGAAGGGATATGAGAAGTACTAACTCAACGCTTGAATAAATAAATAAATACCCGGGTTTTCAGCTAGTTCAAATTATAGATTCATAGCGGGTTACACCAGTTTTTCACTCAACTATTTTCAAAATAGTTGTCTCCAAGTTACATAACTACTATTTTCTTCGTGAATGGTAGCTGAAAAAGAAAACAAATGATAGGCTACAAAAACAAACCAATGAAGTAAGAAAAAAGAAATATGAAAAATGGGTATTTTTGGGATACACCGTTCCTGCACCAAACCCCTCTTATGTAGACACATATCACTGTCAACGACAACTGATGTCAACAAAGATGTTTTTATTGCGACAAAGGATCCTTTCTTTTAGATGGGGTTGATAACTAACACACGACTATAACCTAGACATTTTGAATTTGTGTTCCAAATTGCAGCATACCATGCAAAAGATGCAGTGATGCATGCTTGTATTCGTCCACTAGATGGACAAGGGATTGTTGGTCCAGATTTTCCAGTACTTGATCGGCGTACATCTCTTAAACTGGTTGGTGTACGATAGGGTTCATGTCTTGAGTAAGCGCTGGCCATTCTAATCTTGACACGTCATGAAGAAAGGCATACTCTTAGATATTTACGATAAGCGCGAGAATTTTTGTCCACTACGACGATTTTCTGACCGATATAGTGACGATACCATTGTACTATGATGCCCGACGATGTCATTCCTTTACCGTATAACTCGTATGATTGCCTTCTACGAACATCAATTCCGTATGGTGACCCCACATAATGCCATTCCAAATATCAGGGAACCATCACGTAGGTGAACTGGCTGAACAGTGTACCTAATACATTGAGGCTGCCTCCAGAAAAACCCCGACGACTGTCTGCCTGAAGGCAGCTGTGGGTCTTATCTGTCAGCAGCACATTATGCCAATTCTAACGAGTCCAATCTGGTTGCTGAAGGGCCAATTCGTATCGCGCTGCATGGTGTCTTGATATCAAAGCTAGACGTTGAATTGTTGTCGGGAGTGAAGGTGCTTGACATGCAGCCAATTATTTACAGCTGGACTCGAAACACGACATCCTGTGATTGCACGGAGGCGTTCATCCTTACCGGTCATTGCTTTGGTTGCCTTTGGGCGGCCAGAACAAGCAAGTCATCGAAGGATGCTGTATCTGTGAACCTAATCCACGTCTGAACAACATCGGTTTGCTTCTCTCCGAGGCGTCTAGGAACTGCCCTTCATGGAGTCTTTCCTGACTTTGAAATTGACGATCTAGTTATGACGGAACTACAGACATCACAAGCGTTGTGCTTCCTTCACGAAGCTATGACTGGAACTGATCGGCCGTGAGTTAATTTTCATCTTCAAGGGAGTAAATCGGTGAAAGTAAATTCTTATTAGATCTAGCCACAACGACTAACGTCGATGTTGTAATTATTCCGACTCATGAATAATTTCTGTGACAGACTGGATCGAGATACTAAACAACTATGATCATCTTGTGATGGTGCAGGTCTTGCGTCTTACGTGCTTGCTATATTAGATTCGTGATTAAATCCGCCTTATGGAAGACACCTTGCTTCTAACTGGGTTATTGTGAATCACAGTGCTGGTCATCTTGAGCTTCCTGTAGATTGTGAAATCGTGTTTGTTGTTTCTGTTATGTACAGTGAGATATAAGAAGTTTAGTTTTCTTTCTGGAGGTTTTGTTCTCCTTGATTATGAGTTTTTTCTGAAGAAAGCAGAACACAAGGACAGTTCAAGCAAAACCTACAGAAAAGTACAGCAGAAATTAAAACACAAAAAGTAATAATCAGGAAGTCTGACAAGGGAAATTAAGTTGTTCTAATGAAACAAAAGGAATACATTGACAAAACATTAGAATCATAGAAAACAACATCACAGAACTAACAAGTGTCCCAACAATCCGGTATCATAGAAACGTACAGAAAACACAGAAAAATATAGAAACAATTTTCACAGATGCGCAGATAAAAAGAATGACACAGAAATATCCTGAGCCCCTATTCTGAAATCATTACCCACACTTCACAATATCTCTGTATACCCACTGATTAGTTTCATCAGTAGGCCAACCTACTATGTAGCCAAACAGTCACACATATTATTACAAACAATACACAAATCCACAGTAAACAGAACCCTGAAGAACGCAAGTGACTTAACAGAAAAAAATATCATTTGACACAATTTCCATATACACAAACATCCTAACAGCAGAAACCATCACCATAATACAAAGGCACAGGCAATTACAAGGAAACATGTCCGAAACAAACATACAGGAAACAACAACTACAATGAAACTTATTACTGAGCAAAATTACTTCACTTCCAACAAAAAATTTTACTCCTGACAGAAATGATTTCCTATGGCATCTCCAGTCAGTGGCCTTCTAGCAGACATATTCATGAGCCACAAGAAAAACAAAATATTTGACAATATTGGCAATCCAAAACAGTACAAGATAAAATATTGGTACAAATAAGCCTGATAAATGAACCGCACTCCCGTATAAAAGATATTCATAATGACATAAACATTGTACACCCACAAATAAAATTCAGTATTGAAACACAAACAGACGGAAAACTAAATTTCTTAGATCTCGCCATACATAACAGAAACAACAAACACGATTCCATAATTTACAGGAAGCTCAAAATGGCTGGCACTGTGATTCACAACCATTCCATTCATCCAGTAACCCAGAAGGAAGCAAATTTCTGATTTCCACTACGCCGATTAATCGGAACACCAATGACCAAAGTAGACTGCACAGAAAAACTGGACACAATCAAACAAATTGCACAAGAAAATGCCTATGACACAAAAACAGTGGACAGAATAAACAGAAAATTACAAAATCAGACAATACACAGTCAAGGAAATTCCACACACAGAGGTGAAACACTGCACACAACAAACCAGCACACAGTTATCAACAAATGGCACATAATGACTTACAACAACAAAATCACACAAAGAGTGGGCAGCATACTAAAGAAACAAGGGCTGAACATAGGATACACAACCAACAACACAATGCAGAATAGCCTAGGGAAACTTTCCACCAACACTGACAAATACTGCCAATCGGGAATCTACCAGCTTACTTGCAATATCTGCAAACCTGTGTACGTGAGTTCGACATGTAGAAAAGATACACTGAACCCTTCAGAGCACTGAAAAGTAGCAGCTGTAACTCTACATTTGTTGAACATTTAATAAATCAGAATAAACTTAGAAACTGACCTAAAATTTCTCAAAATGAGCAATAGCTTATTCCAGAAACTGACATTAGAGGAAAACTATCACATCCAGTAAGCAATAGCCCGAGGTAAGAAAGTACTTAACGCATGTACATCACTATGCAACAACATCCTCTTTGAGACCATAAAAGAAGTATGTAAATAAATCCCACCACCACATTACGTCTGACAGCCCCTCCCCCCCCCTCCCGCACACACACACACACACACACACACACACACACACACACACACACACACACACACACTTGCAAGAAATAGATATGTCTCCACAAACACATACGCGCAACAAAAATAGTCAAAACATCGGCAGTATCACAACCATTCATAAATCGCGCGCCATGTCACAGACACGCCACACAAACAAAAGAACACGATAAAGCCACCACAACAAGACAAATGGCGACATAAACAGTGCAGTTCACAACAAAAAGCGCACTCAACATCATAAAACTTAGAAACACGCTTCAAACAAGCAACTAGCTAAACCACAGCTCGAATGTAATTAAGCCCCTGAACAACCACAAAGAACAATTTTCCAACGTAACTTCTAGACGAATGTACAAAAACTCAATTAGTTTTCGTAAATAAAAATATCTTATCGTTTGCAGATGACAAGCTGTAGGAACTTGTCATTCTTCAATTAAAGCAGATGCAAATCCTGCGGATGACATAATGTAAGTAACGTAAATAAATTATGCCTAATTTACCTAAGAAAACTGTCAAATAAAACAACACGTCCAAATGATTGTATAATCAAAATCTGTAACATGATATTCTAGAAAACAAAAGGTAAAGGTTCACGGAAGATGGCAAACTAAGTACCGAAACATGTTTGGATGTTAAAACAGAAAAAGGTGTCTTGCATAAGGCGGATTTAACCACAAATCTAATAAAAATATAGCTTCTCTCCTTTGTACCTCTTCGACGTTCGTTTTCAATCCCATCTAAAAAGGATCCCACACTGCGCAGTAATGCTCCCAAACACAACGTACAAGCGTCGTGTATGCAGTCTTTTTCTTTTTTTAGTCTTGTTGCATCCTCAGAGTGTTCTACCAACAAGAAATCTTTGGTTCCCATTCCGCACAAGATTTTCTACGTGTAACTTCTAATTTAAGTCTGTCATATTAATCATTTGGTTTGTAGTTGGTTTTAAGAAATTTAGATATTACTGATTTATGATATAAACCAAGTATAACACATTCATTTAGTAGTCATCTCAACGACTTACAGTTTTCATTAATCATGGTCAGTAAATCGTTCTGCACTTGCTTCTGATCTCTGATTGCTTCATTCGACGATAAATGAAAAAAAAAATCGCCAAACAAAGTAAAAGATCTTTCTCATATATCGCCTATGTAGATGAGGAACAACAGCGGGCCCAGTGACCTCTCCTACGGAAAATGTCCAAAAACATCCCATATCTGAGACAATGTATCACTGGAACGCAATTTGATCAAAAGCTGCTTTAGAGGTACCGTGACAAAAGAGTTCTGGAAATCTTAAAATATGGAATCTATTTCAGATCCGTTGTCTGTAGCATTTATCACTTCTTGTGGTAAAACAGGTAGTTGTGTTTCACAAAAACGATATATTTTAAATCCGTGTTGACCATTGGTCGTTAGATCGTACCGTTCACGAATTACATCAAATCCAAACTAGAATACCACCAATATTGAAATGATGTGCGGCCCACGACTATATAAATTTCAAAACTGGTTAGGTGGCAGAGAACCGACGTCTTTGATGTTTTAAATTCTTAGTTGTGCAGACGTAGAGTTCTGCTAGTAACTAGCCATTATATCAATGCAAGCATTTGGAAACAAGATGAGTGTTATGTTGTATGCCTCGGATATGTCTACAAACACTTGTGACAGTTCAGTTCCTCCTTTCAGCGCATTTAGATCTGCATAATTAAACATTTTAAAGATTTACGATGATTGATTTATGACAAGTAGCAAATTTTGAAAGTCTGTATTACCGCTTATGTATGAAAACTGATATATCATGTCAATTTCTTCTTATTAAGACAGAAGTGATGTCTTAATACTGCAGTTCACAGAAGGTAAATTGTCAGCCAAGACCAAAATATTTATATTTATTTAGAGTCGCAGATTTTCGGAATTAGAGGTGCGACGTGATATGTGAAACTTGTAGTTACATGCCAATGTAGTTCAGTTGATAACTATTCCACTGTGTAAATAAATAAACACATGTCTTTGAAATTCTTTGTTTCCTTGTAGCTGTAACAGTACTGCGGAAGGAACTTTGTACCACATCTGTAACACACACCAGTGCTTTGTTTGATATAATAAAGTGTTTTCAGAAAATTACTATAAATTACGCGTGTACAAGTAGTAACTTTAATTTTCAAACGAGGGAGGAAGGAGAACAAGTGACTACTGTTGTAGAATACATTTCTTTGTAGTTACTATGCTACGCAGGGAATAACGTCTACACGAGGTGGTATACATTTTACACCTGGCAAACCTAGCAGTGTACTCCAGATATGATGCAAACTACGCTTCAAAGCACTATTACAGCTCCAATTGAACTGTTATGTTATTTAATTGAGGTATAATGATGTATATGCTATTAACTGAATATAATATAATTTAAAGTTGTGTTCAAAGATGTACGCTAATTGTGCAGATCAAAAGATGGTAACCTTCATTGCCAATTCTGGCTATCATATATTTTCTCTAACAAGCTGTCTTCTCTTATAATGTTACGTATCATGAGTAATGAAGATACTCACACTTCCATAATATATTCCGCGTTGTCAGAGATCTCGACTGTCTTACTTGAGATGTACAGAAGAAGTGTTATTATTTCGTTTTAATGTCGTTCAGTTTCCAAACCTTTTTTTGTAGCGAAACCTTCTCTTAAAAGTCACACCTTTATTTATAGAGAACCTTAATTTGATGAGCGGTAAATATTTCCATAGAATTCTAAATATTTACTGAACAAATTTCATACATCAGTACGCAGAATATGAGCACTGATACTCCACACATATGCTGAGCACGTATTCCCTCAGACTGGGCAATACAACAGCGTGCATACTGCGTACCGCAACAGGTGATTGCTGGTTCTCTTCTTGCACAACAGATGTCTCACCCTTCAGATAACCCGCCTGATAAACGCCTTCCTTCGACGTAAATTAGAGGTGTAGCGCTAGGCATACTCCTAGTTGGCAAAACCATTTTTATATCCAATATTAGTCAGTTCTCTTCCGATTATAGCGAACTATTTTCTAAATAGACACACGTGTTCATTTATACTGTGAAACAACCTAAAACTCTATGCACTCTAACATTACATACCGACTGAAGTATTCACTCTTTGTTGACAGCGCTCACTGAAAATCGGAATGTTGTCACTATTTGGGTGGGTATGGTACGGTACTGCGTAGCACAAACCGTTTATCTGTTTAACTCTATCGACATATTCACACGGTTAAAGAACACTGACATAAGTTTAATGGCGAAGTTGAAAATTTGAGTGGACGCTTTCCTTCGAATACAGCATTACCTTTATTTTTATTTTTATTTTTATTTTATTTATTTATTTATTTATTTTTTTAATCCAGATACGTTTCAGTTTCTGTTCCTAGTGCATGCTGCCCATTACTTGCTCGCAGCTGAGACGGCGTTTCCCAAAGATTCGAACGTTTGTGCATCGGCACAGAGATTGACTTCTGCCTTTGGAGGCATTCACACGATGTTGGTTTAGAGTGTGTTATTTCGGACAAGTCCAAAGGAAGAGGCACGGTATCTAATATGTGCTTGAGATTTTGAAATTGAGAACGTCAATGAGTAAGAGTATTAAATGGTTAAAACTGCGTTGATATTCAACAGACTTGATATATTATTGAGCCGAAACAGAATTAAAACCAATGTATACTCAACAAAAGAGAAAGAAGGAAGTTATTTTCTGCGTCTCTTTGCAACGGATGAATACATTTAGACGTCATTTTATTAGCTCTTGTGATCACTTCGATCACCATTTAGCACAACCAAAAACGACGACGCATGATACCCTAATATGAGGATATTTTAGCAAACGGGACCCAGAACATTCCATATAACAAAGGAACGCTCTACCAACTTCCCCACAGGAGCTCAACTTGAAATGTTCCAGCAGTTATAGTTTTCAATTGTTCAATTGTTTGTAAAGTTTAAGGGACTTAAGTGCGGGGTCATCAGCCTCTCTGACATCTGAAGGTTTGGGTGTGCGACTCACTGGAAGGTTCCTAAGGAAGTGTATAGTACTCTGACAACAAAGGTATTGTTTACAAACTTTCATTCGGCCAGTGCTGAGTACTGCTCGTCAGGGTAGGTATCCGTACCAAGGTCGGGTTAATAGACGATGTAGAGAAGTTCCAATGAACAGCAGCACACTTAATTACGGGCTGATTTAGGCCGTGTATATAAACCGCTGTTCCTCCGCAGTGGAGCAACCGCTGTGATAGTGCGGAGGCTCCGCTCGTCACTCACAGAGCAGGTGTTTCGGTCGCAGTGACCTTTAGCACCCTGGTGGCCAGGCAAAGGAAGCACTGCAATATGGCGCGCGGTTCCGCCGTGCGCACCGAACACTCCCATTATAGCCGTCGTATAACCAGGCGCCGCCGCGGCACGCTCAACCGCGGCGGTTTGGAAGTGCAGCCTCTGGGATTTTCACTCCGCAGCGGAAGAGCGGAGGGGACGCTACCGCAGCCGCGCCTATAAACAGCTTCCACGCTGCCTTACGAGAAACAGCGCACTGCCAAACCGCCGAGATTCCTCCACCGCGGAGCAACCGCGGACGGAGCCCCAAAGCGTCACGAACATAATTAGATAACTCGAGTGGGAGACGCTACAAGTGAGGTGTTCTCTATCGCGGTACCGACTTCTGTCAACCGAATGCGCACGTTTCATGAAGATTCATCCAATTTACTACTTCCTCCTATGTAGAGCTAGCGAAGCGACTACAAGGATCAAAGAGATTCGACCCTGCTTGGAGGCACCCTGGCAATAGTTTATTCCGTGAACGATACGTGACTGGAATAGCAAGAAGTGACAATGGAGCACACAGCGGTGCAGGAGTAGTCTCGGACGGAGAAACGTCTAATGTTTCAGCTGTGACAGTGATTATATACCAAGTCAGAGCTCAGATGATTTAGATATATGTGTACAGGTTAAAAGAAGAGATGAAAATAAAAGCATTAATAACCCTTCCCCCTTTTTAGTTGTTGATGGAAAATCCTTACTAATTGACTGGTCTACTGTTCTCAGCACAGTGTCATTTGGAACACCAATGGCAAAAGGACTTCAGGTTTCAATTCAACAGTGTGTCATATTATTTTACTCTCCTGAAGGAACTGTACCAGGAAGCCAGAGTTATAATATTACGTTTCTTGACAAGTTTCAGTTACTGAAGAATGAAAGATCTGTAGGTAGTTTGGGTAGTAATCCAATCTCCTATGTAGGTATTAAACCTGGAAAATTAAAAAATATTAAAGATTTGCTAAGATTTGTAAGCACAGATGCACGTGCATTGTTTCAGAATATTTTACGGGTGGCTGAATCTGTGGGTGTAGGAAATTCTGGAGAAAGTGACTCTCTGACAAGGTGTGCCCTGTGAAATGTTATGACCTATAAAACGTGTCTACATGATTCTATGTAAATAAATGCAAATGTAAATAACACGAAATTTTAATGAGAATATTTCTTAAAAATGGAGTAAGGGCGTGATTCCAAGATAAAAAACTGACCTCAATGCTCAAATATTAAAAATGTTATTAACTGCATATTATGAAATAATCAAGATTATAGTTAAGTGTAATACCTCAAAATTTTATCTTTATGATGAATGTGTTTCGTATTGTGAGTCTTTGAACGTATTTATCTCAGAAGCGTATGTTTTGATTACGCCCTTCTTTCATCTATGTCTGCAATTAATTTCGTTTTGGAGAAGCGATCTGTTATGAACTGAATCGTTGAACTGGGTCTACGCACTACTTTAGAAGTTTCCTAAGAGGATCTTCGCTCACTGTGCAATCGAAAAATAAGTTTCCTTTTCGTCAGGGTCGTCTCACCAAGCCTATGGGCGATTACACTAACTGCCCTGTACGGACACCTTTCAGATCAAAACTAGGCAGTAAACGGAGACAGCAATCGGTTGACTCTAGTGCGTACCATTGGTCAGCATTATAGTTTAACTATTGGATGTAGAGTTTAGGCGTATAAAGATGGTGGACGAAAACTTCAAGAAGTGTCTCTTATTACGTTCTAAATCTGATTATAGATTAGAATGTATTATCCTTTGTTTTTAATAAAAACATTTACCGATATACTTTTGAAAGGATTGGCTGTTCAATCTTGTTTTCGTTTCGTTTCACATCACACAGATTTACTCTTTCAACCCAGGACAGCGAATTCTGTGTACATAAGATGCACCAAAATGCCGAGAAACAATTTTTCTCCTACGTCACTTCATTTTTAATACATAAATCAGACTGCAGACTGCTGATGAAGTGATTCAAGGCGATAAACCTTATTCAAATCTCGTTTCTAAGCACATCTTGGTATTGTGACATTCATCTGCCATCTCATGTTAACTGTACCTTTAAGTTTTTATTGTTTGTGGATCATCTTCCGTACGATTTAAGATTTATTAGTTTACGTTCACCGACACTCAAACGACAGAATAATGTATACTCGCAAACTCTGCTAGAGAAACTCTGAATAGAGAGTACAGACCTTGCACTGCTACATATCAATTAGCAACACTGTGCTGCTACCTCACAAAATTATTTGATTATTGGAGTGAACAATGCAATGGGCCCTTCTATCCATTTATAGGATTTTTTTCTTCTATCATTTTCCGAGCAAGACATTTATTTTCTCATAATAAGAATAGTCAATGTTGAAGTCCATTGAAGTCTATTGACGGCAATATGTGTCACACTGATCAGGAATCTGTAAAACTATCGATGACTCCCTTCTTTTTGTACATCCTTGATTTTAAGATTCTTAAAAAGCATCAAAATGACGCTCCCAGAAATGGAAATTAAAAAATAAAATGAAACAAACACTGCTGGTGAGTTTCAAGACACACCAAGGTTTTCCCGTGGTTTTATAATTGTCTGCAAATATTTCAGACACAATAATAAAAAATATAAATATTAAAATATTATGAATGATGCGATTACAAGTCTACCATTGTGATAATATCTTTGCACTCAAGAAGTAATTATCTGTGACCGTATTTTAACAAACAGGAAACATTTTTTTTATATTTGACTTTAGCTTTCGCAATCATAAATTTTTTTGACCTTTACTACCTTTTTGAACTATTATTTTAACATCTCTCCCATATTTTCATTATCTCTTTTCGTTAAGAAATCATTCCCTGCGTTGCCCTGGTAGTTTGTCCTCTTTTTCAAGTTTATTTTCTTTGCCTTTACTGCTTTACGTAAAATCAAGTGACCGTGTCAAATCGCTGTTATTTTCGTAAATATTTCTGAAACAATGCGAGATATGGTAACGCTACATAATTAAATTAATTTTTTAATCAATCAGCGACACTTGTCGCCGTGTTTCCCTCCTTATCGAAATATTTTATCTGTGGAAAGGTTTTTTCGCTCGTCTTTCGTTTCTTCCGCCGTGTAGAGAGGACAGAACCGCGATCATACACTTGTTTGAGTTTATTAAGTGTGGACATGTACGCAAACTGCTTAGTGATGTAAGTGTGGGTGCTGTTAAATTTTACCTTCAAATATACCCTCTATTGTTAAGAGCTACGTCTCCACCCTGTTTTTATTTAATAATGTCCTTTCCTTCCTTAATTATTTATTTCTTTTGAGATTTTCAGCTCCTCCTTATTACGTCGTAACATGATGTTCAGACGTCATCACTTTCGCTTCGTTTATTCCCTTGATTAAATCCCTATCAGTCACTTTAAATCATTACCTTTCTTCCTTTTAGAACCTGTATTCGTATTAACAGTTTCGCGAAGTGCTATAGATGTTTTTTCTGTTTGTTATTTGCGTAATCAAACTTTAGTACAAGATCCGTCATCAATGATTTAAGAGGCGAACAGTCTGAAAATTATTTTATTACGGAAAGTATGATAAAGTTTATCTAAATCATTCAACAGCTTAACAGTTTCAGCTGCTGTGATCAACAATTCCAGAAAGAAGCTACAATGGGTACTTGCCGTAAGTTTTCTCTGTAACGTTATTTTTGTGTTGCCTCAACCCCCATCTGTATTCCGACATTTCATCTATTCAATCATTTCGTGTATTAATTTCATCCACCCTTGTCAAAAGTATTTAATCAGATTTTTTTATCCGATTTTTCTGTGATGGAAATTTTAACAAAAATCCTTAATCTTTTAATCTCGGAGTTTAACATTAATGCGTACAGGCGACAACACTAAAGAAATGTTACAATATGAAAAAGCATAAGGGAGCAAAATTCTAGAGAATTTTCACCTGTACTAATTCGTTTATTCAATTTTTGTGTCAGATGACCGTTGAAGCCATTATTTTCATTTAATATCGAGCTGTCAGAAGGTGACCTCGAGAGCCCACTTTTAGAGTTTCTACCGAAACCTTAAGTGGGGCAAAAGCGGAGAAATGAAAGGTCTAGATGTAGAATATATTCGAAAGCACTTAAAATTAATTTGACTTGCTCTGTATAGAACATATATAAAATTTTATACAAATAACAGGTGAAAGGGTTGTAGTTACAGGAATTAAAATATAAGATGGAACGGAAATCGTACCAGCAACTGCAAAACTTACAATATAGGAGCCCAGAATGCTACCCCTGTAATACACCGACTGTAAGAGTATCACCGCAGTTATTTACGTAATTGTTTGTTGCTGTAAGACTCTCTTCGAAGTTGTTGATGGTTTGTACTCACAAAAGAAAAACTCATTGACGACATAGTCGAAAGTACCGGTACTCGTCGTCGTATTTTCGAAGAATTTGGCTGGAGATCTTCACAGTCTTTTAATTCTATTTGATGTTATGAATGAAATAGTCCACGAACATTTCTCGCTTTGTATATTTAATGGACGTTACTCTTTTGACGCCTTATTTCCTAAATTAAATAAAAATTTATTGCTTACTCTGGAGCTATCATTATTTTACTGTTTTTAGGGGTGCCAGGCTTTAGATACGCGTCACGTAAGACAACCGGTCTTGTCGCCGAATGTTGCTGCTTGTAGCTGCCGTATCGCGTCGCTGAATATCGCGCGCTGTCGCTCGCTTTTGTCGCTCACGTAGTACGCGGCATTAGTCCGCATGGCTATTTCGCTGCGGCAGTTCCACGTCCTGCATGGACTTCTCACGCTATTACGTTTCATTCAACTCGCTCAAGCTTGCAAACTACTCACTGTATAAATATGTAACTAGTATTATCTTATTCTGCAAGATATTATATTTTTTGAATGAAAGTATAAAAAGTAATAATTTTCTCTTTTTCCAATTATTTCAACTGCAAGATTATTTAAATTTAATTTTTAATGTAGGTGTAACTAACAAATTTTAATTCTCGATATTAGTAAGGACTTACAATAAAATTATTACTCTTCTTTTTTCTTTCACAATATGGCCAAATCAGAAAAGGGTATAGTGACAAAACAGCAATGTGTCATCGTTTTACGTTTTTTATCAATTGGTGAGTTGGTGAGTCATGAAAAAGATCTAGTTCATCCCAGTGAATGACTATTTCTGATCTGATCTCTGGAAAGATCACTTTTGCTCAACTCCAACTCATACACGGTTCTGGCATGGAGTCTTACCCCTAGCAGTTTGTATGTGTAACGTTGCATCGCCCTACGTATATACACGTATATAATCCCAGGAGTGTGGGCCGCGATTGCTTTGCAGCGCTCAGTCGCTGCCGTCGTCATTTGTCAGCGTGTCGCCACAGCGGGGTGTGTGTCGCGGGCTTGCAGACCCACCAGGCTGCAGGCGGGGTGTGCGTCGCGGGCCTGCAGACCCGGCAGGCCGCAGGCGCAGAGTGGCGAGTGGCGGCGGTGATTAACAGCTGCGCCGGCGCGCCGGCAGATAGCGCTGACGTACGCGGCCGGCGGTGCTCCCCAGGGCTCAGGGCTGGGGCCGCAGATAACGCCGCCGCAATATCCTGCGGCCGGCGCCGCTGACAGCCGCTGCCGCCCAGCCGAGCCGGCGCAGCGCGAGCACGGCGCCGCGCCAAACGTCCTCTTTACCAGCACTGCTGGACAGTGTACTACACGAGGAACAAGGTGTGTTGCGTCATCACAAACAACAAAAAGTGAAAAGAACCATCCAATTATCCTGTACTGTACTTGAAATTTACTGCATTCTGACTTATTGTATTGAATTCTGACATTCTTTCTCTAGAACTGACGTTATTAGAAAGAACATTTAGCATACTATGCTGTCGAAATTTCACACTGAAACATTAAATAAAACATGTGACATAAAAGTTTTCTGGGTGTTGTACCGTGTCATGATGTAAGGCTACTATGTAAATAACCGACGCTTCGGCCAACGTTACAGTGGCATTCATCTGGTTATACTGATGTGAGCTGGTAGTTACTACACTTTATATTGTAATCAGATATAAAAAAGCCAAGATCGCTGTCATCAATTTTTATTTACGATGACCAGTTTCGCTGAACTATGTCAGCATCATCTGGTCAAATAAAATATTTTACAAGGCCATAATCTTGTAATGACAATCAGTTGTTATATAACAATTTACAGTGCATAGGTGCACTATGTCATTATAATAAAACATAATTATTATTTGCTATTGTCACTGTGATATTTATTGTTATAACATAATTATTATTCGCTATTTTCACTCACTGTGATAATTATGTTTTATTATAATGACATAGTGCACCTTGCACTGTAAATTGTTATATAAGTACTGATTGACATTACAAGATTATGGCCTTGTAAAATATTTTATTTGACCAGATGATGCTGACATAGTTCAGCGAAACTGGTCATCGTAAATAAAAATTTATGACAGCGATCTTGGCTTTTTTATATCAGTTTACAATATTATAAGTGGATCGCCTACTAAAACGTAAACCAACTCTTTATATTACTTTCAATTAGACATTACGTCATAATTTTTAAAGTATAAGCCATTTTATTGGTGAATTTTTGGCGGAAGAATGGATCTTTATTATGACAGGTTGCTGAGGTGAAGGGATTGGGGGTTAGCCGTTGCTTCTTGCATAGCGAGACATGTTGAGTGTTCTTCTGTGAATGGGGTGAGGGCTTCCGTTTCTCTCCTGCTGGCTGTGGGCCACACGGCGGCAGTTGCTTACTAGTGACGCTCGCGTGTTGTGTTTTCAGTGCGGCGTATTTCGCTGTGATGGCTGGTAGCCAAGATGGGGTAAGCCTGAGTCCATCATCTCTATTCTTGTTATTAGGGTGTTTTACAATTTCGATGGCTTACCTTATCTTGCGTTTAACCATCCCTGGTTGATTGCCGAGTATTCTGGCATCGTTAAATTTTATCTTTTTGCTACAATCTTGCTGGTGTTCGGCTACTGCAGATTTATTGTGTTCGCCGAAACGTCGGTTATTTAAGTAATAGCCTTACATCATGACGCGGTACAACACCCAGAAAACTTTTATGTCATCTGACTCTGGCCGCGGAAGCCTACGTAATTATATTAAATAAAACAGTTCATTATAGATTGCACTGGCTAATCTCAGTCTGAGAATTGTATTAAGCATGGATAATATATTATAATTTCTTCGATTGTTCCATACCCAAGATAATCTGGGTGCCACATGTAACACAGTTCTAATACTTCCACACAAGAATTAAATAATTACAGAATTTAAATATTCATACACAATCAGTCGAAAGTTAGCTATTTCCAGATTGGTCCATGGATGTACCTACATACATCTCATTTAAATCAATGTTATGCAAATTAATTTCAACTCCATCCATATCCTCTGTCCGTGCTGAAAATTATATGCTTACTGTCCTATACTTTGGAAACCCCCGTCCCTGAAGTATTAAATAATAATTAGTATCAATTGGCTTTGAAATGGTGGCTGGCATCTGCTGTTCAGTGACTGTTGGAGATGTTGTTTCTAGAGCAATATATTCAAAAATTCTTAAAATATTCTATTGGGATACTGTGAAAAATGCGATATCAAAATCCATCATTCTTTTTTAAGAACAAAATGAGTCATATATGAATACAACAGATTTGAAAATAGTAATTATTACATTAAATCTTACGACAATTCTATATATTTACAATGCTTTCTTCCTCTCGTCCTCTTAGTGCAAGGGCCGACATCAGAAAGAGCAAGTAAAGATTACACCAAGCCTTTTACATTACTAAAATTGTGGCTAAGATTTATCATAATATTGTATGTTCTTAGTTATAATTGATTATAAGTATACCCAGTCTAAAACAGTCATCTCAGAAATCACTACTCGTAACACTCACATTCCATTAACATTCAAGCAACTGTATTGATATTTCAGCAGGGGCTATTACAGATGCCCTACCACCACTCTGAGCATGGAAATTAATTGAGTAAGTTGATTGATGGAAAAGAAAGATTTAACGACACCCTTACTAGAATGTTTTTAAGTTTCTTCTCTTTGTTAGTAGTGAAACCAATCTTAGACCATCAATCAGTACCTGCCCTGCCTACTTTTTCATAAATAATTTTTGACACTGCAACTTCATGAACAGGAAACTACCAAAACAAACTGGTTATTGTAATGAAAGAAAATTTTTCTTAAAATTCATTAATTTTTTTAAATGAGTCAAAATTCTCTAATGTTATATTAACAGTATACACGATCCTAATTATATAAAATGGACAGAAAACTGTATGGAGTTAAAGTAGGCTTCAAGAAAGATCATTTATTTAATCCTCAACTAACATTTATCATTTGTTTCATGTAACTTACATGCTACAATCTGTCAGACGTCAGGAGTTTATTTTAAATTAATGTGTACCATCTTTGTTCAAACTATTTTAAGGGCAAAAGGAGTCATTATTCAGGTAAAACGTAGTTACTGGGAAAAAGGGCACTAAGAACTATAGATTGAAACCTGTTTCTGTCTGAAGAAAATCTCTCATAACTTCGTTTCGAAGCACATTTTAAACATTTTCGTACACACTAAAAGCAAACTGGATGTCAACATTCTTGCCACAGATGAATCGTCTTCCTCTTCAGACTCTGCTTCTTCTAAATCATAAGATTGATATGCACACTGAAAACTATCCTAAATGTGTAATTTTTGTATTTTTGGGTGCAGTTACTATTACATAGGGAACTGAGTGAGATTAATACCAATCACTATGTCTTACTAAAAGGAAAGATCCCTTGAGAATTCAATAGACAGGTTTCTGCACCACAGGGGTAGTGATACACATCCTCAATTCCCCCCCCCCCCCCCCCCTCTCATCCGCCTGGGATAGCGAGTAAAGAATTCTGAAATATCTTAATTTAAGCTATGTGTTTTACTTGCAACTAAAAAAAAAAAAAAAAGAAATCTCGAAAGGGTAATGTCAGGGATGCGACTATCGACCTACCTTTTAGAAAATAGTCACAGAAAACATTCGTGAACTTCTAAAAGAAGGCAAAGAAATCATTACATTTATGTTCTGCACTTGTTATTGTTTCTCGGGATTCTGAAACACACAGTTAAACAAAACGTAATGACCCGTAGCGGTAGTTCAGAGATTGTGTCTTCGCAACGTGCTAAATTGAGTAAATGACCTTATGGTCTCCTTATAGATAGAATAGCTGAGAAACGAAATCCTGGGCTATTACACCCATCTTTGACCTTTCAAAGATGTGAGGAGTTCGGATTCCACGTTAAACTGTAGGTCCCTTTTCCCCGTTTGGATAACTTAGGTACGTTAGGAACACGCAAGACCCCAAAATGGCGTCAACTTGAAAGACGCACACGGCCACTGAACTACACAAATTAATATTATTAACGTAAAAGTCAATAGTGAGGAAGTTTATCGGTGTTTTGGTCTAAACTGAGACGAAAGAGCTACTTCAAAGCATACGATAACACAGGCCACAAATGAGTAGCGACAATTATGCAAAAGATAGCTAATATCTCAAATATTCATTAGAGAAAAATACCAAAAATATTGAGATTGACAATTGTTTTATTTTGAACTGATGTTGGCACACATAAACTGTGGCATAGAGTTGTGGTGAATATTTCCAGAAAATATGTAGAATAGAGTGCAAGTGAGACTCACGAAAGAATAAGTTACAGATTTTTATTACATCATATTCAACATTTTCAATACTATGTCGTCATTTTCAAATAATCAAGAAGTAACACTTCAGATTCATGACAGACATTTTACACACCTGAAGGATAAAACCAATAATTACACTGTAATGTAATGAATGTAGAAAACTTTCATTCATTAAATGATTAAAGATGTATTTTAATATTTGAAATGGGCGTATTCTTTTAGCCAGATCATACATCTAAATACATACTCCGCAATTCACCGTAAGGTGCGTGGCGGAGGGTACACTGTACCACTACTAGGCATTTCCTTTCCTATTCCACTCCCAAATTGAACGAGGAAAAAAAGAATGCCTATATGCCTCCGTACGAGCCCTAATTTCTCTTATCTGGTCTTTGTGATCTTTATGCGAAATGTAAGTAGGCGGCAGCAAGATCGTACTACACTCAGCTTCAAATTCCGGCCTTCTACATTTACTTAAAAGAAATTCACGAAAAGAACGTCGTCTTTCATCCAGCGATCCCCAATTGAGTTGCCGGAGCATTTCCGTGACACTCGCGCATTGGGCGAACGTACCGGTAACAAATCTAGTTGCTCCTCTCTGAACCGCCTGTATGTCTTCCCTCAAACTGATCTGCTGCGGGTCCCAAACACTTGAGCAATACTCAAGACGTGGTCGTACAAGCGTTTTATACGCGGTCTCCTTCACAGGTGAAGTACATCTTCCCAAAATTCCCCCAATAAACCGAAGTCGGCTGTCCGCCTTATTCACAACTGTCCTTACATGCTCGTTCCATTTCATATCGCTCTCCAATGTTACGCCTAGATATTTGAACGACGCGACAGCATCAAGAAGCTCACTACTAATGCTGTATTAGAATATTATGGGATTGTTTTTTCTACTCATGCGCATCACCTTACATTTTCCTACATTGAGAGCTAGCTGCCAATCTTCGCACCAACTAGAAATTTTGTCTAAGTCATCCTGTATGCTATTACAGTCAATTACAGACGACACCCTCCCGTACACCACAGCATCATCAGCAAACAGCCGCAAATTACAACTTACTCTGTCCATCAGATCATTTACATAGATAGAAAATAATAGCGGTCCTATCACACTCCCCTGGGGCACGCCTGACGATACACTCGTCTCTGATGAACACTCGCCGTCGAGAACAACGTACTGCGTTCTATTACTTAGGAAGTCTTCCAGCCAGTCACAAATCTGTGGTCCTATTCCATAAGCTCGTATCTTCGTTAGCAGTCTGCAGTGTGGCACTGCGTCGAACGCCTTTTTGAAGTCGAGAAAAACGCAATCCGCCTTTTGCCCTTCGTCCATGGCTCGCAAGATGTCATGTGAGAAAAGGGCAATCTGAGTTTCACATGAACGATGTTTCCTAAACCCGTGCTGATTCATGGGAAGAAGCTTTTCTGTTTCAAGGAAATTAACTATATTCGAACTGAGAATATGCTCCAAAATTCTACATGAAACTGATGTCAACGATATTGGCCTGTAATTGTGTGGGTCAGTTCTCTTTCCTTTCTTATAAACGGGAGTCACCTGCGCTTTTCTCCAATCACCAGGAACTTTACGCTGAATTAAAGATTCGCTGTAAATGCAAGCTAAGTAGTGGGTCAACGCCGCAGAATAGTCTTTGTAAAACCGAACTGGTATTTCATCCGGACCAGCAGACTTTTTCGTATTTAGTTCTCTCAGCTGCTTCTCTACACCGGAAATACCTATTGCTATGTCCCCCATTTCACAATTATTACGTTGACCAAATTATGGTACATTTGTGCGGTCCTCCTGCGTGAAACATTTCTTAAAGGTTAAATTTAGAACTTCAGATTTCCGGTTTCTTTCTTCTATTACTGCCCCGGAATGATCAACGAGTGACTGGACAGTGGGATTTGACCCACTTATCGATTTTACATAGGACCAGAATTTTTTCGGGTTCTCGGAAAGATCTTTTTGCTAAGGTATGGCTGTGATAATTATTGTATGCTTCGCGCATCGATCTTTTTATAGACGCACGAATCTCTACTAACTTTTGCCTGTCATCATTTGCGTGTTCTATTTTGAATAGAGAGTGCAACAGCCTTTCCTTTCTCAGCAGTTTTCTAACATTATTATACCACGGTGGATCTTTTCCATCCTTAATCGTCTTTAGTGGCACATATTTCTCTAACCCTTTATGAACAATGCACTTAAATTTAGACCACAATTCCTCTACATCCATAGTCCCGGAATTAAACGATGCCCATTCATTTTCTAAGTGCAATCGTAACATTTGCTTATCGGCTCTTCCCAACAAAAACACTCTGCTAGCCTTCTTGATTGGTTTATGAACTTTGGTCACCATCGACGCTATGACGACATCATGATCACTAATTCCTGTCTCTACAGAGACATCGTCAATAAGGTCAGGCCTGTTTGTGGCTATTAGGTCTAGAATATTTCCATTGCGCGTGGGTTGCCGGTTTAACTGCTCAAAACAGTTTTCGGAGAATGTGTCCAAAAGTAGCTCGCAAGACTGCTTGTCTGTACCGCCTGAAATGTAACTAGCGAGGTCCCAATCTGTACTCTTAAGATTGAAGTCTACTCCGACTAATATTACACGACCCGGATACCTATGCACTACCTGGTGTAGACATCCTTTGAATGATTCTAAAACTGCTACAGCAGCACTGGGGGGTTGGTAAAAGCACCGAGCTATTAACTTCTTCACAGTTAGTTTCAACATCGATCTCAGTAGAAACAATATCTTTATCCACAGCGATGAACACTTCTCCTCCAGTTGTGTCCGATCTGTCTTTCCAATATACATTCCACGCTTCTCTAAATATTTCTGAACTTGTCACATCATGATTTAGCCTAAAACTATCTGAGTGCAATAACTTCCATGCAGTGCGGCAAATTCGGGAACTTTGTTTCTAATACTCTGTTAGTTCGCGGCTAATATTTTTGTGTTCGAATTTTTGTTCCGAACGTGGCCTGAATTCGCTGTTTGAATGCTGACAGGCTAGTGCTCATCAGAGTTAGCGCCTAGCCTAAAAAACCCCCATGTACACTCCACAAGTACTCTGCTACCCGAGTAGCCGCTTCCTTAGTGTAGTGCACCCCTGATCTATCTAGGGGCACCCTACAATTCCCCACCCGATAACGCAGATCCAGAAATCTGCAGCCATGACTGTCACAGTGTCGGTGAAGCCTCCGGTTCAGACCCTCCACTCGGCTCCAAACCAAAAGATCCCGATCAACCTTGGGAACAATGCTGCAAATCGACAGCTCTGCTTGCACCCCGCGTGCGAAGGCAGCAGCCTTCACTAATTCCGCCAGCCGCTCGTAGGACCTGAGGATGTCCTCAGAACCCAAGCGACAAGCGTCATTGGTGCCGACGTGAGCCACAACTTGCAGTCGACTGCACCCCGCATCCTCGATAGCCGCCGGCAAGACCGCCTCCACATCTCGGATGGGGCCCCCCGGCAGACACACCGAGTGCACGTTGGAATTCCTTCCGGATCTGGACGCTATCTGCCTAAGGGGCTCCATCACGCGCCTAACATTGGAGCTCCCAATAACTAAGTCCCCTCCCCCCCGTGCACCTGCTCGGACCCGCTGAAGGAGTGGCCACACGCTCACTCACAGGACGAACGGGCGCGGATGGACGTCCAGCCTCCACATTGGCCTTCCGCCTCGAGCGACGCGAACGCCGTACAACCCGCCACTTCCCTTGCGAAGAAGGCGGCTCGACGACGTCCGGTATACCTGAAGGTGCCTCGGTAGCAGGAACAGAGAGCGAAGCGTGAGACACCTGAGGTGTCCCACTCGACGCACCAGACTCCCCACCATCGCTGCACCCCGAGACAGCAGCCTGAAGACGGCTGACCGTAGCCAACAGCACGCTCAGCTGTTCGCGAACCGCGGCCAACTCCTCCTGCGTCTGCCCACAGCTGGCACACATCCTATCCAGCCTATCGATACAATTAACTGCGGAAAGTAGAAAATTAAATAATCAACTTTTAAGAAGCGTAGTACTCTAATACAGGCGGCTGTCTGCTGCCTGAACTGTGGTCAGTGGTAACTACACTGTCAAATCAACAAAACTGAGTCCAGCAGCTTAGCGCTGTTTACGAAGCGGCACGGGTGACAGCCGGCACTGGACTGACTGATAACGATCTTTAGTAACGGTCTCTGACTTGTTTTGAAATACACCGGTCAAAGACGAAGACTAAACACAACGGTATTTATCAAATACGATAGAATAAACTATTAAAACAGTAGTACAAACGAAATCTGCAAGTACGCGGGAATAAACCTCTTAAAACAGAAGTACTAGCGAAAATGAAGTAGACTGGCAAATTAAATTTGACACAAATTAAATTCAGATACTTACTGGTGACAGCTGGCATAACATGCGTCTGCAGCCTTTCTTTCCCTGTAATCATATAGTTGCACATGTTATATACTCTATTACTAAAATACTTCTTGATTGTTTCATACAAATTTACATGTTCTCTTTGTATTTATTGCATGTTGAAAGACGACCGTCTTTCGTCTTCCATATATTTTACATAAAATTGTAATTTATTTGATGTCGCTAGATTAGCATTTTGTTAAAACTAGGACCCCACTCTTTTCAAGGAATGAGGAACAGCATTTTTCTTTCAAGTTTTAAAATATTAGTTTCTGAAATTTTAATTAATATTGCAAGGATTTTTTTATAATTTACTATTGTGATTATGAATGTGGCAATAAGTACGGCTTCTCTGCTATGCCACTATCCCTGTGAGAATGTGTACTTGTTTTGCTTTTAAGTTGATGTGCGAGGATCTAATGGCTGTCTGAATGTGGGTGGTAACAACTCGTTTTACATTGTTATATCTGCCTCATAGTCGATTAGTTAGTCATTACCAAACCCTGCTGCTGATGCGACCCTTTGGTTACAAGCCAGTCGACAAGCCTATTCCAGGGCGAGTCTCACGTCTCCACCACTGCTGTGTCTTGGGTTTCCCGGTTTCCGGTAGCTTTTTCGCGCCTCCTGGCCGCTAGGTCACTTGGTGCTGGGATCGTGGTGACGTAAGGTTGGTTGTGCTCTTTTGCCCGTGGTTGAATTTAGATTCATTTTTTGGAATATTTCTTCCGATCGTGCGCGGAAGTATGTTCTAGTTTTTCAATCCAGTGATTTCCAACAGATAAACGCGGTGTATATGTTACTAGTTGCAGTTTGGTAACGACCTGGTATATTCAAACCTTTTGTGACTATGTGGCGGTGTATGAACTCTGTGGAAATTCTTTCTAGCTTTGTGAGGCCTGATTTCTAACAGACGATATGTTCCTTTTTGCACAGTGCATGTAAAAATCTTTCTTATCGTTTCCTTCCGAGAGTGATATGTGTTCCACGTGGTCGGTTTTTAGAACAAAGCCTTCAGCTTCCACTATTGCTTGTTCCATGCTCATCAGGCAAGCGATTATGCGTGTATCCTTCTGATTTCCACTAATATTTCGTGATCTTCTCTTCCCGCCTATTTTAATTTTTCTGTTTCTTCTCCGAACTTGTAGTATGCACTCAGTCTTTGTCAGTAATTCTCACCGAGCCTTGTACAACCTCCTTCAGTGGCTTGCTTATGAAATGCTATGTATTTCTATGGGGCCATGGCGTAGTTTTTATTTTATTTTTTTTTTTTTTTTTTGACTTTGTAATTATTTCACTTTTCCCGGTTATGAGACTGGACCTCATTCGTCTATGTGAATGCTCCCAATCTCATTTTGCTGCATTGCAGTAGCTTCCTTATGAAATTCTACGCAGTGCTAGGGGTTGCATGCCGTAGTTAATTTTCTTTATTCTTCGAAAATTGAATTTATACATTTTTATCGGTTTTCGGAACCACGTGGGTCCGAACTACGACTTCAGGTGTTTGCAGCTATCACCTAATTCACGTCACTTATCATAAAACAAGTGCCTAGATAGTTTACTCTCAGATTGCAACGTAAGAGTCTGATGAGAATTTGTGTAATGAATCCAAATTTTAACCACTTCACATTCAGTGGAGTGCGATCACATAATGTGAGTCGCCGTTTGCATGTTTGCTTGCGGTCTAATCTAGATGCAACTTAACTTTGTTATACTCGCGCACCATCTCAAATCGGGCACGACAGAACAGAGCCATCTTCGCAGTTTTATTGTATATTTTGTTGTGCCGTACCTCCGAGTTTGCTGAATTTCACCTGCGATATCGGCGCCTACTTCCTTCTCGTTTTAGCAAGCTGACTTTGGTGAGTTTCGCTGTTGCATGTGTGTGTGTGTGTGTGTGTGTGTGTGTGTGTGTGTGTGTGTGTGTGTGAGCGAGTGAGTGTTGTTTGTAGACCCTCCCCCAGTAGCGTTAAGGTGTGTGTAATTTATGTTAATTTCAATGCTGGGTATCGTCAGTATTAAATAATGTAAGGGATTTATTGTATTAACAAAATTGTTTCCCCATTTTGCGTGCGTTTGACCTGTATAAACAAGTTCGTTTCAGTATAATTTTGACTTGCCTATAAAATGTAGTTTTCGAGCACATTCCACCTTTTCTATTTACTGTTGTTTTTCACCAGTTCTGAGAACAAAAAAATTCAAATAGTTGTAAATCTCTCGGACGAAACTGCGTGGTCATCAGTCCGTAGCTTACAAACTACTTAAACTAAGGTAAACTAACCTAAGGACAACACTCACACCCATGCCCCACGGTTGACTCGAACCTCCGACGGCGAGCAACCGCGCGATCCGCTGCGAGGCGCCTTAGACCGCTCGGCTACTCTACCGCGGCTGAGAACAAGCTCAGATGCTATTTTTTATGTTTAAGTTCCGTTGCGCCATTAATGTTTTCTTAGCCACCCTTATGATATATCTGTAATTCTAGGTGGTTTGTTTATTAATGTGTTTGTCTAATTTCTGTCTAATTTCTTGTGAGCTGCTACGTATATTGTTGGCCACTGTGTCGTTAACTTCTTGTTATTAGAGTACTTTGAACCAAGTCAGTTCTCAATCTGGGCCAGGAAACAATGTTTTGCAGCAGGGAGTAGCCGCTAGCTCACACGAATCTTTTGCTAATTTTATTGCTAAAATTAAGCATTTTTATAACAGTAAATCCTTATCTGGATGCCTCCTCCCAGAATTAAGCTTTTATTACGTACAGTGGTCTACGTTTAATGTAAAAGTAATCTGACTTATGTTATATTCATTCAATGACAGCAGAATGGCCAGTCAGTTTTAGCTAGAGATCCTTGTCTGTTATGAAACAACTACTTGAAGCCACTACTTTTTTGAACGTTGTTAATCATACAGATGTGTGAACACAGTGAGCTAATACAAAGTCTTGTATATTAATCTCTGTAGTGACTGAAAGTATAACCACTAGCAATCAGGTCAAGACTGACGAAACATGAACTTCATATTTTGTTACCAAATAGTAATTCATTGCATTACCCGTAAAAGTGTTGTCGTTTCTATGAACGGTATTTAGCAGTGAACTTTCTTGTATATACTGAAAGTAACAGACAGGTTTACCACAATAAATGTTTCAAATGTAATGCAGCTAATGAGGGTTATTAATTGCACAGAATATCTGAAATGTTACTTTTGTTGAACATTTCACCACTGGCGGAAATTAGCTGTTTGAATAGGGTACAATGATTAGTTAAATTAACTGATACCAAACCCACTACATTAATTTCACATTTATAAACTGAAATATTGAAATAAAATTTAATTGCACAATTAAAAGTTTAGCGGTGCAAGGAATGAAAATAAATGACAAAAATAAATAAATAAAAGTAGCGGGGTCCAAACACCGGCAGCAAAATTCGTATCCCACACAGGCGAGATATTTTATGAATTTTAAAAGACCATACGCCTGCATCAACCTACTCTCTTTTTTTCCAAATGTATGGATGACACACATCAGACGACCTAACTTTGTCAAATTTATACTAAAACTCAGTCACATTGAACTTATACCGTAGTGTGAAATCTTTCTAAACGCTTCTCTCTTTACCTACTACAAGCTCAGGCGAAGTATTTTAATAAAATGAAATGTTTATCTACTTGCTTGTTCTCATGCAGTTTGAGTTTGTTAGTAAGCTATGATTGGTAAATTATAAATATACCTGAATGTTCACCTTTCTTTAATTTTTGGGAAAATGAAAATCCATATGCCTTATTGTTACAATTGGACTATATTGGTAATTAGGTACCGAACGAACACCTTCTGCCGCACTTTCTATTTAGTACTGTCCTTATGTAAAAGTGCAGTAAATCTTTTGATATCTTACCATATTGTCCTTCATCTCTTTATCTGTTGGTAGTATCAGCAATTGAAATTTCAGTCCACAAGTTAAACATGTTGTCTCTCGTCCCTGAGTACACACATGCCTTGTATCATACTATAGGTACTCGAGAATTGGGAAAACAGTAACTCTAATCTTTAATTTCCTTCTGTTCATTTTAAAAGTAGCTATCTTACCCTCTCTTAATCAATAATAGCTGAAGATTGTATGTGATTTAACTGTACATGATATGTTCAAAACGTGAGGTGACTTCATATTTTAATGAAAAAAAAATTTATTTATCAATATTCGTGTTGGCCCATCAAAGTTATGGCGCTGAGATACAATACACTAGTGCCAAGGTTTCTTCCAGTCCTCGAAGCACTTCTCCTCATTAGCACTTTTGGTACAGCTTTCTGTACTTGCAAAGATGCAGTTTTAATTCCCTCATTTATCGCACATCTTAGACCTCCCATAGGTTCTTTCAGTTTTGGGAACAGGAAAAGTCGCAGGGGGCCAAATACGGTGAATATGGAGCCTTTGGATAGATTGTTCTGTTGTTCTTCCAGAAATTCTCTGACACGCAATGTTGAATGAGCAGGTAAATTGTCGTAATGGAAAAATCATGAATAGATTTTCCACAATTCTGGACGTTATTTGGTATTTCTTAGTGCAATCAGTGCACTACGTCTTTGACCGAAGAGAGAGGCCTTGAGAGAAAAATATATAAATCGATGAAAAGTGAAGGCCGTAAACTGCACAAAATACCTAGGAATTACTATTACTTAAGACTTAAACCGGAAAGAACACGTAGATAATGTTGTGGGAAAGGCGAACCAAAAACTGCGTTTTATTGGCAGAACCCTTAAAAGATGCAACAGAACTACTAAAGAGACTGCATACTCTACGCTTGTCCGTCCTCATTTGGAGTATTGCTGCCCAGTGTGGGATCCCTATCAGGTGGTTTTGACGGAGGACACCGAAAGAGCCCAAAGAAGGGCACCTCGGTTTGTATTGTCACGATACAGGTGAGACAGCGTCACGGAAATAATACAGGACCAGGGATGTGAATCATTACAACAACGGCGGTTATCGCTGCGACGTGGTCTACTTACGAAACTCCAATCGCCAACATTCTCCTCCGAATGCGATAACGCATTGTTCACTCCCACTTACATAGGTATAAATGATCATCAAAATAAAGTACGAGAAATCAGAGCTCGAACGGAGATATTCAGGTGTTCTTTCTTATCGCGCGCTATTCTGGAATGGAATGAGAGATAAACAGTATAACGGTGGTTCGATGAACCCTCTGCCAGGCACTTAAATGTGATTTGCAGAGTATCCCATGTAAATGAAGATGTAGAACTAAAGCAACGTAATTGATAAAAACAGTGAGCACAGCTTTAACATTTGGCAGAAATTGTAAATCTAATGGACTTAAATGCTGCGGTTATCGGTGCCTACGCTTACAAACTACTTGAATCAAACTATGGTGAAGACAAGATACACACACACCCATGTCCGACGGAGGACTCGTACCTCCGTCGGAGAACAACAGAGCATTTCGCAGCAAGGCGCCTTAGAGCGCTCGCCCACACCATTGTGGCCCGGTCATTTCTCTCCGTTATGCTCGCATCGGAACGATTGGGCTTTGGTTTGACGTCAGAACTTTTAACCACATTTCGTCAGCAGTCATGACCCATTTGAGCAAATCAGGATCGTAATTGACGTCATTCAAGAGGTCATAAAACAGTTCTTCGGACTGAAATTGAGATGCTATGGAACAAACTTCATCGAAACATGTCTCATGCCCAAAACATCATTAAAATTGCAGGACACGAACGACAGATAAACCAATAATTGCGGAAACTTTATTTCCGGTAACTCTATGATTTTCCAAAACTTTTTTTTTCAAATGTTCGACGTTATCGTCTGCTGTTGATGTGCTGGGTAGTCAAGAGCGCGATTCGTCATCGGCAACTTCTCGGCCATCTTCGAAAACCTCGTGCCACTTGTAAACAGATTTTTAGTTTATTATTCAGAGGAGTCTCACCGTAAGCCACTGTCGGCATTTCAAGTGTTTTAGAGCACTTTATTCACTTTTCACACAAATTTTATTGTGTATTCTTTGCTCCAATTTTATAATAATGGAAAATCACCGAGCACACTAAAACACGTCTTTACTTTCTATCAAAAACAAACGAAGCATGTCGTACACTTCATCCTGTGAACATATGTGACCAAGTAAATGATGGCTAACTGAATGTACGTTGCCGGCGTATTTTAAAAATTCATCTTACATTTTGAACAGCCTTCGTGTAAATCAAACCTATCGTGTCCCTCGTGTGTTGCGATGTATATTATACTTTATTTTTATTTATTTATTTTTTATTTTAGTCTGGTTCTGTATATTTTCATCGTGCATTAGGTAATTCATATTGTTTCGCTGCAGTGCTCAAGCGATGTTTTGTTTTTCTGTTTTATCACATGAATTATTCTTTACTGTTGTGTGCACTGGTAACTTTTCTCATGATTTATGTTAATAGATGAAAAGGACGTAGGTTACATTTAATTGCTCCACTATATGTTTATTTTTGAGACTCACTGAAGTACTCCTGTGAAAGGATTATTATCAGATTGCCTTCCATAAAGAAGGTTTCTTGCTCTCACGACTTTATATGATTTCCAAATGGATGATTTGCAGCAAACAGTCGTTATTTACTTTTTAACTACTTTAATGTGCAGATCCAGATTTCGACAAGTGACTTTCGATTGTCAATGCATACATTTCTTATACCAGTATGCAAGGCATGTGTATTCTTTAACCCTCATAAGCGCTATACAGTACACTCATCACAGTTTGGTTTAGATTTGTGATTCGTCTACTACATAGCGTTGATGGAGGGTTAAGGAAAGCTCATGAATAGCATTCTGGTCGAAATGTGGATCTGCATAATAAAGCAATTAAAAAACTACTTATTGCTGCAAATCACCTATTTGGAAAGGATTATTATAAATAACATCGATTTGTAATTATTTGTAAATCTCAAATGTGTGTAACTGTAATCCTTTCAAACAATTCTTCAGGATGCGTGATCCCATTATCAATTTATACATTGACCAGCATTTCGTGCGTTATTGCAGGTTGTCTTCCTCAGGGTGTTTTACTTCACTCCTCAGGCAGCTTTATAAACTGGCAGTTGCGTCATATACCATGGAAACGTTTATTAACACCAACTTTGAAGGAAGTGAAGCAATCGCTTTTCTTTAAAAATTTTAAGCTAAAGCTTCGGAATTTATGAATAAGATATTAAGCTAGAGCTACAGCGCCTGGAGACGAGGCGGAGAAATAAACTTTTCCTTCACTTTGAGGTCTGGCTTCGCCATTATAGGAACTGTACTACAAAAAAGAAACTCCATTCTGAAAACAGTAGTACAGGATATGGCTCAAATAGCAACAAGTATACGCCGCGAAAAATGCTACAGGACACGTCGATATCGACCTGGAGAAATCAAACAACTTTCTATCGTTTCAACGAAGTAAACGTTACGTGGATTGCGAATCATTTACAGTCACAAACAGGGGGAAGAAAAGGAAGGACAGTACCTACGGAACAGAGGATGAAGATTTTCCTTCGGCATGTAGATGGTACATGATTACATTCTTACCCAGCAGATGACATGGGGATTCTACAAAATACAGTGGGTAGAACACTGAATAGGAAGAAATGAAAATTGTCCGACATGCTGCAAAAGTTTTATTTTTTACAATTGCTGTTTGAGCTGATGCCACTGCCAAGTGATACTCGCAAAGTGCCTACGTTAGTATTTTGTACACCCGTCTCATGACTGCGAGTGTGAATTGATTTTCTTTGAAGCAGTCTACATCTACATCTACTTGGAATACTCTGCAAATCACATTTAAGTGGCTGGCAGAGGTTCATCGAACCACCTTTATACTATTTATCTCCCATTCCATTCTCGAATAGCACGCGCGAAGAAAGAACAACTAAATCTCTCAGTTCGAGTTCTGACTTCTCGTACTTTAGTCTGATGATCTTTTCTATCTACGTAAGTGGAAGTCAACAACATATTTTCGAATTCGAAGGAGAATGTTGGTGATTGGAGTTTCGTAAGTAGACTACGCCGCAGCGATAAGCGCCGTTGTTGTAATGACGCTGTCTCCCCTGTATCGTGACAATACAAACCGAGCCGCCCTTCTTTGGACTCTCTCGATGTCCTCCGTCAAACGCACCTGATAAGGATCCCACACTGGGCAGGAATACTCCAAACGAGGACGGACAAGCGCAGTGTATGCAGTCTCTTTAGTAGTTCTGTTGCATCTTTTACGCGTTCTGCCAATAAAACGCTGTCTCTGCTTCGTCTTTCCTACGACATTACCTATTTGTTCTTTCTAGTTTAATACTGATGAAATAGTAATTTCTAGGAATTTAGTGGAGTTTATGGTCTTCATATTCGATTTATTTATTTTGTAAACAGAAGTTTACGTATATATTTCCGTACTCATGTGGACCACTTCACTATTCTCATTATTTAGAGTTAATTGCCAAATTTTACACTTTACTGTAGTGATGGGACAACCGACTGTTTTTAACAACCGATTGGTCAATCGGTTGTTTTTTCGTTCAGTCGGTTTTTTCAGTCGAATGAAACAACCGAATGAAAATAGTCTCTGTGGCTGTATGAATGTTTTCACTCACTGGTGGGGTTTGAGTGGTTTCAGTCGATGCGAAACAATCGAATGAAACCAGTCTCTGTCGGTTGCAGCCGCTATATGAATGTTTTCACTCATTCTGTGGGTTTGAGTGGTTTCAGTCGATGCGGGAGCACCGAATGAGACAAGTCTCTGTCATTTATATGAATGTTCTCGGCATTGAGTGGTTTCACTTGATGCGATACAACCGACTGGAAAAAGTCTTTGTCGGTTTCTGCAGTTATATGGATGTTTTTATTAATTCATCGACTTTGTGTGACTTTATTTGCATACTCCTTCAGCCTTTTCGCGTATAAAATGAACCGTGATTCAGCATGAAACATTCTTAGAGACAAATCTTAAAAATATAGCGGTGTGTACGTGTGTGTGTTTCTATTGCATGCAAATCTGTAGTTTTGTTCCAATCTTGATGAAATTTTGCACACTTGACCTTCAAAGCAAGAGGAACGTCACTGTCTACATCAAATTTCCTTCGTTGCATGGCGGAGGGTACTTTACATACTAACTTCGACAAAAACCACAATTTGGCTGCGATCTTGATGAAATTTTGCACATTTGACCTTTAAAACAAGGCGAAGGTAACTGTGTACAATAAATTTCGTAGGTGCATGGCGGAGGGTACTTCGACAAATTCCGTTTGTATTCGAATTTTAATGATATATTTCACTTTTCACCTTCAAAGAAAGAGAATAGTCACCGTCTACATCTACTTTAGTTCGATGCATGAGAGAAGGTATTCCAGAATTCGACGCCAATACTGAGTTTATTCCGATCCTGATGAAATTTAGCACTCTTGACTTTCAAAACAAGTGGCATCTAAGATTTTGTATGGTACATGGCGCAGGGATGGAATAAACCTCCACACCGTTTCACCGATAATCACAGAAATATCTGTGACAAGAGTGAATAATTATGAAACTTGAGATGAATGTTTTCATACACCGTTGACGAATACAGGCGCGCTGAAGGAAATTTACAGCACTGATAAATGTTGTATGTCTTCTCGTACTCCTTCAAATTAGATGGAATTAACAAAAATATTTTTATAAGAAACATTTTTATACCAAATACTTTAATAAACTTTTTTTTTTACAATATCTAATGTTTTAGTGATCTTCGAATTTGGATCTAGCAAATATGCTCAAAGTTAAAATACTTAACTCTGTCCTACTAGTACCTTAGATATGTATGAACAATAAGCCGCAAACCGCACGTTTCTACCTGCTCCCACTTCGGAGATACAGTATGCGAGATTAAACTTGTAGCGATCATTTTGGAACACCCTGTAGTTTCGACGCTTCTTTATTGAGACAGTAAGTAACCGACAACAATCGGCGATGGCACGCCCTGCGACGCCGCCAGACACTGTTGTGTGGAGTTTGGCGCGCGCCTGCTGGCGCTGTCAGCAGTGAAAACGCAAGCGAGGCAGCACCCCCTCTCGAGTCCCCGCTCCCCGCGAAAAACGTACTGCCTCTTTTCACTTTAAAAGAAAGAATGATAATTCAGTCAATGTACAAAACTGCAAAAGTGTCGCATGTTTTCATTCGGTTGTTCCCACAGACTACTTTCATTCGAAAAAAAAAAAAAAAAAAGTAAAACTACGACCGACTGACTCTTTCATTCGGTTGGCCCCATCGACTGATTTAACTCAAAAGAAAAGGAATGAGTGGTCCAACCGACTGCGTCGATTTTTTCATTCGGTTGATACCACCGACTGGTTTAACTCAAAAGAAAAGGAATGAGTGGTCCAACCGACTGCGTCGATTTTTTCATTCGGTTGATACCACCGACTGGTTTAACTCAAAAGAACGAATGAATAGTCCAACCGACTGAATCGGTTGTTTCATTCGGTTGGTCCCACCGACTGGTTTCACTCAGAAGAACGAATGAATAGTCCAACCGACTGAATCGGTTGTTTCATTCGGTTGGTCCCACCGACTGGTTTCACTCAGAAGAACGAATGAATAATTCAACCGATACGAGAAACTACAACCGAATGATCGATTTTTTTCCAACAACCGAATGAATCGATTGTTTTCATTCGATTGTTCCCATCACTACTTTACTGATATCTTATTTAAATAGTTCTGTAGTTGATTTTGATCTACAGATGACTTTACTAGACGATAAATGACGGCGTCATCTGCATACAACCTAAGAGAACTGCTCAGATTTCTCCTAAGTCGTTTAGGTAGATAAGGAACAGCAGAGGACCAATAACTTTACTCTGTGTAACCCCGGGTATCACATCTGTTTTAGTCGATGCCTTACCATCGATTACTACAAACTGAGTCCTCACTGACAGGAAATATTTGACGATTTTCTACAACCGCGCAATGTGATTAAAAGCTGTTTGTGAAGTACGGTGTCAAAAGCCTTCTGGAAATCAAGAAATACTGAATCAGTTTGAGAACTCTTGTCGATAGCACTCATCACTTCATGTGAGTAAAGAGCTAGTTGTGTTTCGCATTAGCGATACTTTCTAAATCCGTGTTAACTTTGGGTCCATAGATCATTCTTCTCGAGATAATTCATAATATTTGAATATAGGTGTGACTTGTGCAACTTTTTGGTACAGATCCTTCTTTGAGCGAGCGGTTGTACATGGCTGTTATGTAAGAAGCTATTACATAAGCATAATCACATAGAAATCTAGTGAGTATACAGTCCGGACCAGAAGACTTGTTCTTGTTAATTGATTTCAGTTGCTTCACTACTTCTATGATATCTACTTCTACGTTACTCTTTCTTGCCTCGGTTCGTAATTGGAAATCTGGAATATTGGTTTCGTCTTCTTTGGTGAATGAGTTTCTAAAAGCTGTGTTTCGTTACTTTGCTTTAGGAGCGTTATCATCGACGGCCTCTAGTATATTTGACATATGACCAAAATCTCTTTGGGTACTAAGTCAGACTTCGAAAAGAAGTTTCGTTGTGGAAAGTGTTATAAGCATCTCGCATTGAATTCCTCGCTAAATTTTGAGTTCTGTGTCGGATCGTCAATCCAGGAGATTTTTCGTTCGTTTAAATTTTGCATGCCTTTTTCGTAGTTTTTGTAACAGTGTCCTGACCTAATGATTGTTCAGTTGGTGCGGTTTCCTGTTTTGAACTACGCGTATAGAGTTGCCTTATCAGGTGTCTCGATAACCATAGTTCCATCTTTGTTCTACAAGACGTTGCGAAACAACTACAGGATGAGGAGTTTGAAGGTACTGCACATGATTTCCATGACTATGGCGATAATGAAGACGTGTCCGTAACGTAGTGGGATATTCGTAGGATAGGATATGAAGAAATACAACAAATTGCTACTCGAATAGAAAATGCATGTTTTTGAATTATTTTATTTATAAAAAACATAAGAAAATGGTCGTTTTGACATGCTAGTGGTAACATTGTGTAAAATTGAAATTATCGCTTATTTAGTTTTCTTAATAAGGATTTATTTTTCAAATACATGTTTGCTCTACAGGCGATGCGTTGATGAAAAGGTCATTTAGTGTTTGTTGCAAAATCGAAGGCTTTTTGTAACTTTGCATAATAAGAAGAGCTGATGAAGAAAGTTGAAGAATGGCCTTCCTCGAAGTATCGTACTGCTGTATAACATCTACACTATCGACCAACCAATCAGCCCTGAAGTAAGAAAGTTTATTTATGCAGGTGACACAAAAACTGCAGCTCAAGGCAAAACCCTTTAGGAAGTGGAAATGCAGCTCACAGCAGCCCTCGAGGACCTCGGCAAGTATTGTGATGGTAACTAAGTAAAGCCAAACCCTGGAAAGACCAGGTCTGTGTCTTCCATCTGAGAAACATGGAAGCCAGAAAGAAGTGGAAAATTGCCTGGAGAGGGCAACAACTGCGTCACTATGATACTCCAAAATACTTGGTAGTAAAGTTAGACCGAAGTCTCACATTCAAAGATCATTGCCGGGAAACCAAGATGAAAGTATCTTCCCGGAACAGCATCATATGTCAACTCACTGGCTCCACCTGGGGATCAAAGCTAATTGTCTGCCCTGGCACTGTGTTTCTCTGCACCAGTCTGGAGAAACTCGACACTTGCCAGAGAGGTGGATACACCACTAAATGAGACTGAATGCATAGTGACTGGCTTTATGCGACGAACTCCTGTCTGAAAAATCTAAGAAATAATGGGCATAGCGCGTCCAGACATACACAGAAGAACAGCTGCAAAAACAGAGAAAAAGAAACAGGAAACCGAACCTAGAAACCCCGTCTTCGGACATGAGCCAAAAAAACCGAGGCATAAGTCAAGGAAGAGCTTTATGCGCACAACATCCCCTGCATTGAGACCTGAAACTCGAAGAACGGAATTACGGCAGAATTCGTGAAACGAAAGAGCCTGAAAGTAGAGGAACCTACCGAAGAACTTCATCTGCCGTATGCAACATGGAGGGCACTAAACAGACTGAGGACAGATTGCCACGCTGCGAGACGAATATCAGAAAGTGTGTCTTTCCAAAATAAGATTAGCTGTGTGACTGTGGCGATGTGCAGCACCCACGACACCTCCTGGTCTGCAGAAACCTGCCCAACCCCTGCACCATTGAGGACCTACACGCAACAAATGATGTGGCTATCAAGGCAGCAGAATTCTGGAACTTGCGGTCCATCTAGCAGAAATTAGCAGTCTCCTACAGAATTAGTCGCCTCTTTCCATATTTTGTGTTTCTAGATTTTTAATTTGTTTATTTTAATTGTATATTTATTTAATTTTGCATTTCTGGATTGAAATTTGTTCAGTGTAATTGTACATTGTAATCGCATATTTGTTGAATCTGGTGTCCCTAGATTGTAATTTGTATATTGTAATTGTACATTTATTAATCGAAAGCTATGTCTTAGTCCTGGACACGTAACTTAAATAAATAATACTCAAAAATAAGTAAAAACTATATGAGACTTTTACTTACCCCCACATTACCAGTAGTATATGACTGTGGTTTTATTGACTCAAAAATATATACAAAACTATTTATTCTGCAATCTTAACTAGATAGTTGAGTTGTAAAAATAATGTAAGAAGTGACACTTCAATCGCTTAGTTTACAGTATACACCCACAATTAAATACACTACTGGCCATTAAAATTGCTACACCTAGAAAAAATGCAGATGATAAACGGGTATTCATAGGACAGATATATTATACTAGAACATGTGATTACATTTTCACGCAATTTAGATACATAGATCCTGAGAAATCAATACGCAAAACAACCACCTCTGGCCGTAATTATGGCCTTGATACGCCTGGGCATTCACTCAAACAGAGCTTGAACGGCGTGTTTAGGTACAGATGCCCATGCAGCTTCACCACGATACCACAGTTCATCAAGATTAGTGACTGACGTATTATTACGAGCCAGTTGTTCGGCCACCATTGACCAGACGTTTTCAGTTGGTGAGAGATCTGAAGAATGTGTTGACCTGGACAGCAGTCGAACATTTTCCGTTTCCAGAAAGACACGTACAAGACCTGCAACATGCGGCCGTGTATTATCCTGCTGAAATGTAGGGTTTCACAGGGATCGAGTGATGGGTAGAGTCAGGGGTCGTAACACATCTGAAATGTAATGGCCACTGTTCAAAGTGCTGTCGATGCGAGTAAGAAGTGATCGAGACGTGTAACCAGTGGCATCCCATACCATCACGCCGGGTGATACGGCAGTATGGCGATGACGAATGCACGCTTCCAATGTGCATTCACCGCATTGTCGCCAAACATGGATGTGACCATCACGACGCTGTAAACAGAACCTGGATTCATCCGAGAAAATGACGTTTTGCCATTCGTGCACCGAGGTTCGTCGTTGCGTACACCATCGTAGGCGCTCCTGTCTGTGATGCAGCATCAAGCGTAACCGCAGGCATGGTCTCCAAGCTTATAGTCCATTCTGCTGCAAACGTCGTGGAACTGTTGGTGAAGATGGTTGTTGTCTTGCAACCGTCGACATCTGTTGACTCAGGGATTGAGACACGGATAAGATGCCTGCTAGTGATACGAGGCCGTTGGGATCCAGCACGGCGTTCCGTTCCGTAAACCACAATCGCGATAGGCTACAATGCGACCTTTATGAAAGTCGGAAACGTGATGGTACGCATTTCCCCTCCTTACACGAGGCATCACAACACCGTTACAAGGCAACGCAGGTCAACTGCTGTTTGTGTATGAGAAATCGGTTGGAAACTTTCCTCATGTCAGCACGTTGTAGATGCCGCCAACGGCGCCAACCTTGTGTGAATGTTCTGGAAAGCAATTCTTTTGCGTATCAGGGCATCGTCGTCCTGTTGGTTAAATATCACGTCTGTAGCACGTCATCTTCGTGTAGAAGTGCGACGTCTCGATTTTGGGTAGGAGGAAGCTTGTGGTTTAACGTCCCATTGACAGCGTGGTCATTAGAGAAGGAGCTGTCGCTCCGATGTGTGGGTGAATGATGGTGAAGGATATCAGCTGTGCCCTTTCAAAGGAACCATCCCAGCATATGTCTGGAGTTATTTAGGGAAATCGCGTGAAACCTAAATCTGGATGGCCGTAGGTGGATTTGAACCATATTCCTTCCGAATGCGAGTCTAGTGTGTTACCACTGCGCCACCTCGCTCGGCTTAACATTTATGTCACAATACAACCTAGTCTGCTACACCTGTACGTAACTTTGAAACTGTTTATCACTGCCGTATGCAGTACTCCTAGAACGAAGTTTCGTTTAATGAACTTCAGCTAAGTATTTAGTCGTTGGCCTTTCACAGTGTGCTTACCTCATCGGGGCGAAATTTATCTGTTTCCAGTCGAGTCAGCAACAGAAAAAAGGATAAAAATTAGTAACGTTAACAGTTCTATGTGCTACCAGTCCTGCTAAACTTTAAATGGAAGTCGTTTATTGAGAATTTTGGTATAGCAGCACACTAAACTACTGCATTTACTATTAACTAAATGCGCCGTGCGAATAATTCGCACAAGTAGTCGTCAGTTAAGTAAACTGGCAATAAGTGAATGTAAATATATTCGAAAATGTATTAATATATTTTAAATTTTAGCAGTATATACAGTGTTGCCTTTTAAAATACTTCCTTCAAGGCAATATTATTTGTTCGTCGACTATTACGTTCAATTTCTACTTTTACATGTTTTAATGTATAGCCTCAGGATAAGGCAACATACAATTGTTTGTGACTAAAAAATTGGATCAGGCAAGTAGATTCCAACTGGATCAAGTGTCTGACCCTTAATTCTGTTGATTGTAATACAAAACGCAAATCAAATTGTCTATTGCCTTCGTTTTAAAGAAAAGGTCGTTTTAATGTCAGATTCTGTTATGTATGTGCGAATTAACAGTATTCGCTCTCCAATACTCAGACCAGTAGCAAATATGAAATCTTTGATAGTGTTACACATTTTTATGATTACCCCTTAGTTGTACTCAAATTCCTGAAGAGCACTGAAGCAGCAACTTCTTTCGAAGTCAGCACGTGGGTAGGCAGAGCGCTCATCTCTAGGATGGTCAAAAAGTAAGTGAGAAACAGCAAAAGTTCACTTCCTTCTCCCGTTAACATCAAATGACTGAGAGATAGCCAGCCAGCATTTAGAAACAAATTGAAAAAAATTATGAATGACAGCTCATTCAATTCCTTCAGACATTAATAAAAATGTAATAATCCCCATTCCAAAGAAAGAAGGCGCAGACAGGTGTAAAAATTACAGAACCATTATTTTAATAAGTGACAGTTGCAAAATTTTAACACGAATTACTTACAGATGGAAAGGCTCATAAATGCTGACTTCGGGGAAGATAAGTTCGGAGTCAGTGGAAATGTAGGAACATGAGACTTTTTTTAGAATATAGACTCAAGAAATGCAAATCTCAATTTCTAGCTTTTGTAAATTGGGAGAGAGGTTTTGACAATTTTGATTGGAAATTCTTAATTCACCAGGGGTAAAATATAGGGAACGGAAGATTATTTACGACTTGTAAATTAACCAAAACGCTGTTATTAGAGTTGAAGGGCATGAAAGGAATTATTAGTTGGCAACGGAGTAAGACAGGGTTGCAGACTTTCTGCAATGTTATTCGATTTGTACGTTGAGATACTTGTGAAGTAAAGCACAGATAAATTTGGAGGAGAAATTAGATACCTGGGTGAAGAAATAAAAACATTGTGTTTTTCTGATGACATGGAAGATAAATTGCACGGAATTTTGAAAGGAGCGTATAAGGTGAACATTAACAAGAGAAAAACGAGGGTTATGGAATACAGTCTTAGAAATTCTGGCAATGCTAAGGGAATTATAAAACGTAACGTAACAATAAAGGTGGCAGATTAGTTTTGTTACTTCGGCAGTAAAATAACATGGTATTGTCGCAGTACAGAGGATTTAAAATGCAGAATGGCAATGGTAAGAAAAGCGTTCTCGAAGAACAGAAAATTGCTGACATGTAATACTAATTCAAGTGTAAGAAATTCTTTTCTGAACGCATTTGTGTGGAGTGTTACTTTGTACGGCAGTGAAACTTGGACGATAAATAGTTCAGATAGGTAATAGACACAGGCTTTTGAAATGTGGTGCTACAAAGGAATGCTTATAATTAGGTGCGTAGATTGCGTAACTAATGAAACGGAACTGAATAGAATTGCGGATAAAACTGATTTTTGGAATAACTTTACTAAAAGGAGAGATCGATTGGTAGGACACATTGTTAGACATCAAGGAATCGCAAATTTAGCATTGGCGGTAAGTGTGTGCAGGAAAAATCGCAGTGGAAGACCAGGACACTGATATAGAAAGCAGATTCAGATGTTTATAAATTAGTCTAGAAGGAGGAGATGAAGAGACTTGCTCAGGATAGAGTAGGGTGGATAGCTGCATCGAACCCATCTACGGACTGAAGACCACAACACTGTGCTACTAATGTAATTTGCGAAACATTTTTATAGACAGTGGCCTCATATACCACTGTATGTACCTCCGAAATTATTTAATCGTACACACACTGTTCTCGAGACATGTCATCCTAAATAAAACGGTTCATGAATTACTGCTCCATCAAGCTCGAGCTTACATTTAGTGACTCTTTACTATCAACTCTTATCCGGACTTACTTTGTATGCACATGTAGTCCTAACCTACCTTCCATACTACATCATGGTACAACACATATTTCAGGAGATATGAAGATATGAACAATGATATGCATGAAAAACCGCCCCATCACATTTGAGGGTGTAATTTGTTTCCATCTTCTACCAAGTGGTTTCGCAGCATATTTCGATAGCACTGCCGTGAAATTTGTACGCGGAATGGGGCATTCTGCCAGAGGTGAAGGAGGTACAAAGTGACAGATAAAAATCCTAGGACCTGGCGGGGATCGAACCCACGAACTTTGGATACATAGTCTGGCACTTTACCATTGTGCAACCGAGGCGCACATAGCGTAGCAAATATCATCACTATAATTTTCATCTATCAGTTGCTTAAAATAAATTTTGTGTACTTAGCTCACAACAGTTTACATCAATCTCCAAATAAATTTGAAAAACTGACTGTAATGCTGTATGTGAGGTCAGTGAGGAAAGCATTGGCAACTTTTTTCTACCAAAATTACTTTATTCATTTTTGACGGCTATTGGAAAGGTCTGGTTATTTCCTTGCATCGTTCGTCTATCATTAGTACTGTATGAGAGTATTATGTGCTAAAACACAATGAGTAGACACATATATACCAACCTTATCTCAGGAAATATCAAAGTGTACCTACAGTGATACTCTATATGAGATGTATTTTGTCCTTCAACTCAAATTATATTTCAAATGGATTTCATCTGCCTATAACTGCTATTAGGTGTGTAACACGTCTGAAAAAGCGCTTAAAACTTTTCCTATTTGTTTATAAATTAGTCTAGCAGATTACTTGACTCTACCACATTTCTATCTGATAAAAGACGAGTGATAATTCTGTCAAGCATTTGTCGGATAGAGAAAATCTAATCTAGTTCTCCATCGTCGCAGAACATTAATATCACGTCGGCCGACACGAATGGAAACTACAGAGAAGGAGATAAAGGAGTAATTACATAGACTAGATATCTGAAAGGAGTAAGCGACGTTTAGACTAAGAAGCAAAACTTGACAAATGGTACTCTGATGCTCGCAAAAGTCGTCGAATTCAGTATGATATACGTATCGTTTGAATAACATGTTTTTTTCCGAAAGGGGTGACAAATTTTTTACTGATTGACATCTGAGAGTGTATGTGTTGTATTTCTGACTATAGCGTCGGTTTACGGTTGTACTAGCGCCAGGAACCAACGAAGAAATTTTGTCGAAGGACTTGAGCGAGCTGTCAATTTGCAAGTCGAGCGACGGCAGAGGAAAATGAAGGCAATCACCATCTAACACGTACTAGTGGCTGCCACCTCTCTAACGAGATAGTGCTGGCAAAACGTGCTTTCCGAAGCGTTTTGACATACAAAACAAACCTACTCCGTTTTGTGAGGCATTAACTTCCAATCGTTTAAGCAAAACACTAAGTACTCTAAAGCTCAAGAGTAATTGTACACAACTATATTCTGTAAAATTCCGAGCTGTTCAAAGGTAACTGCGCTTTCTATGAAAAGGACATTTGTTCTATTTCGTGAACATGCCATGAAATACATACCAAAGAATTGCAAACATTGACTTCTTTGTCACATATACATAGCAACAGTTACAATAATTGTTGTAAATGGCATATGACTGTAGTAACTCTGTATATAGATTAAGTACTAGAGTTATGTGTTATTCTGTATTACCACACTTATTGAGTTTGTTAATTTAGTTGTAAAGGAAAACATAGTAACGGTCTGGAACAGAATATTTACTCTATATTTTAGTGCAGAACCAAGTAACATGAACAAAGCCATACCTGAACTGCAGAGAAGGTAGTAGAATCTGCATTAAAAGCGTCCATAGCAGCCATACCAAACACAAACATTTTAGTAGACGCAATAATAGAGACGAAGATTTGAGCTGTCAGAGATGTGCGTATTGGTTTCAATGTGACAATGTTTCAAAGAATAAATGTTATGCAAAGACTCTTCACGTTCAATGAGAATTAATTATAAATTAATTTAGTAACTGTAGATACAACTTTGTTACGAAATTTTGCCTAATGATGTTGAACATATTGTTGTGTACACAGGGACTGTGGTGAGGGGGTGGAAAATACGAACAAACGTTTAACCGCCATCATAATCAGTCTTTTGTTGTTTAATTAATTTAACAATTCTCTTTATATATAATCGAGCAGGTTGTGATAATGTGTTTTGTGTTTATATTGAGTTTACTTTTGGTATTTTATTATTTTATTATTTAAGGCAGCAATGTTTATTATGTAAATAAATAGCAGTATCATACACACTTGGCTGTTGTTTTTCTTAATTGTGGGGGTCAAGAAGTATTTGCTCACAGCCCCCGTCCGAAAATGGCTGTTTTTGACGAAATAACAAAACCACTGTGCTGTCTAAATCACGAGACGGGTGTGTTTGGACAATTAACCTTTTAATCGGAGTCTGTGACTGCATTACCATGTACTCATTTCGATTACTGTACCTGACTGTTCATCATGACATGAGTACCACGAGATTTTTCTATTACTATCACAGCTAATTAAGATGAATATCAATAAATAATACGTTTCCTTGAGACAACATTGTCTCAAGGAAATACCAAAGGTATTAAACATAAGGAGAGGCATTGAATTAAAATTTGTGCTGTGGCCGGGATTCGAGCCCGGGACCTCGTACTTACTAGGTATGCGCTTTACTCACTCAGCTAACACAGCTGAGGCGCTTTGGCTGCAAATCTTTTATCTGATTGGTCGAAAGAGCCTACATAGTAAGTAGGGGAAGGAGCACTGAATTAAAATTTGTGCCGTGGCTGGAATTCGAACGTGGGACCTCGTACTTACTAGGTAGGCGCATTAGACCACTCAGCTAACACAGCTGAGGCGATTTGGCTGCAACGATTTCTTAGCTGAGAGGTCTAAAGCGCCTACATAGTAAGTAGGAGAAGGAGCATTGTATTAAATTTTGTGCTGTGGCCGGGATTCGAGCCTGGGACCTCCTACATACTATGTAGACGCTTTAGAATACTCAACTAACACAGCTGAGGCGTTTTGGCTGCAACACTGTCTTAGCTGAGTGGTCTAAAGCGCCTACATAGTAAGTAGGAGAACGAGCATTGAATTAAATTTTGTGCTGTGGCTGGGATTCAAGCCTGGGACCTCCTACTTACTATGTAGACGCTTTAGCATACTCAACTACCACAGCTGAGGCGTTTTGGCTGCAACACTGTCTTAGCTGAGTGGTCTAAAGCGCCTACATAGTAAGTAGGAGAAGGAGCATTGAATTAAATTTTGTGCTGTGGCTGGGATTCGAGCCTGGGACCTCCTACTTACTATGTAGACGCTTTAGAAAACTCAACTAACACAGCCGAGGCGTTTTGGCTGCAACGCTGTCTTAGCTGAGTGGTCTAAAGCGCCTACATAGTAAGTAGGAGAAGGAGCATTGAATTAAATTTTGTGCTGTGGCTGGGATTCGAGCCTGGGACCTCCTACTTACTATGTAGACGCTTTAGAATACTCAACTAACACCGCTGAGGCGTTTTGGCTGCAACACTGTCTTATCTGAGTGGTCTAAAGCGCCTACATAGTAAGTAGGAGAAGGAGCATTGAATTAAATTTTGTGCTGTGGCTGGGATTCGAACTTGGGACCTCATACTTACTAGGTAGGCGCTCAGCTAACATAGCTGTAGCGCTTTAGCTGCAACGCTGTGTTAGCTGAGTGGTCTAAAGCGCCTACCTAGTAAGTAGGAGAAGGAGCATTGAATTAAATTTTGTGCTGTGGCTGGGATTCGAACTTGGGACCTCATACTTACTAGGTAGGCGCTTTAGAGCACTCAGCTAACATAGCTGTAGCGCTTTAGCTGCAACGCTGTGTTAGCTGAGTGGTCTAAAGCGCCTACCTAGTAAGTAGGAGAAGGAGCATTAAATTAAATTTTGTGCTGTGGCTGGGATTCGAACTTGGGACCTCATACTTACTAGGTAGGCGCTTTAGAGCACTCAGCTAACATAGCTGTAGCGCTTTAGCTGCAACGCTGTGTTAGCTGAGTGGTCTAAAGCGCCTGCATAGTAAGTAGGAAAAGGAGCATTGAATTAAATTTTGTGCTGTGGCTGGGATTCGAGCCTGGGACCTCCTACTTACTAGGTAGGCGCTTTTGAGCACTCAGCTAACATAGCTGTAGCGCTTTAGCTGCAACGCTGTGTTAGCTGAGTGGTCTAAAGCGCCTACCTAGTAAGTAGGAGAAGGAGCATTGAATTAATATTTCTGCTATGGCAGGGATTCGAATCTGGCACCTCCTACTTACTAGGTACGCACTTTAGACCACTCTGCTAACATGAGGCGCTTTGCCTTCCACGCTGTGTTAGCTGAGACGTCTAAAGCGCCTACATAGTAAGTAGGAGAAGGAGCATTGAATTAAATTTTGTGCTGTGGCTGGGATTCGAGCCTGGGACCTCCTACTTACTATGTAGACGCTTTAGAATACTCAACTAACACCGCTGAGGCGTTTTGGCTGCAACACTGTCTTAGCTGAGTGGTCTAAAGCGCCTACATAGTAAGTAGGAGAACGAGCATTGAATTAAATTTTGTGCTGTGGCTGGGATTCGAACTTGGGACCTCATACTTACTAGGTAGGCGCTTTAGAGCACTCAGCTAACATAGCTGTAGCGCTTTAGCTGCAACGCTGTCTTAGCTGAGTGGTCTAAAGCGCCTACCTAGTAAGTAGGAGAAGGAGCATTGAATTAAATTTTGTGCTGTGGCTGGGATTCAAGCCTGGGACCACCTACTTACTATGTAGACGCTTTAGAATACTCAACTAACACAGCTGAGGCGTTTTGGCTGCAACGCTGTCTTAGCTGAGTGGTCTAAAGTGCCTACATAGTAAGTAGGAGAAGGAACATTGAATTAAATTTTGTGCTGTGGCTGGGATTCAAGCCTGGGACCTCCTACTTACTATGTAGACGCTTTAGAATACTCAACTAACACAGATGAGGCGTTTTGGCTGCAACGCTGTCTTAGCAGAGTGGTCTAAAGCGCCTGCATAGTAAGTAGGAGAAGGAGCATTGAATTAAATTTTGTGCTGTGGCTGGGATTCGAGCCTGGGACCTCGTACTTACTAGGTAGGCGCTTTTGAGCACTCAGCTAACATAGCTGTAGCGCTTTAGCTGCAACGCTGTGTTAGCTGAGTGGTCTAAAGCGCCTACCTAGTAAGTAGGAGAAGGAGCATTGAATTAAAATTTCTGCTATGGCCGTGATTCGAATCTGGCACCTCCTACTTACTAGGTAGGCACTTTAGACCACTCTGCTAACATGAGGCGCTTTGCCTGCCACGCTGTGTTAGCTGAGACGTCTAAAGCGCCTACGCCGGGCGCCGTGGCTCAGCGTGCCCGGTCAGAGGGCTGAACGCCCTCTGCAATAAAAAAGCTGAGCCAAAGAACACATAGAACCAAAATGAAAGAACACGATCAGCGTCTGCAAGGACAAGAACTACCCATAGAGACAAAAAAATAAGTAAATAAAATAAAAAAAAAAAAAATAAAAAAAAGTAAAGCTAGTAGGTAGGAGGTCCCGGGTTCGAATCCCGAATCCCAGCCACAGCACAATTTTTAATTCATTGCCTCTTCTTATGTTTAATACCTAATGAAGATGAGTCATTTCGTCACTTAATTCACAACGTATTCCTTTAAAGTTAATCGCTCATCTCAGTCCTTGAGCCACTAGCACGGCACCGGCGGCCTTTATGCTGGGATTTGCCGGAAACAGCGGTACACTGCGTGTGATGGCGTGCCGCGCTGCGATTTGTCGTGGCGGGGCATCGCGTGATGCTGATTAATGCGTTGTCACTCGGCGCGATGCCCCGTAATGGCTGCGATTTATTCGGCTGCAGGATTCGCGCTACGCGAGACCGCAACACGAAATGCACCGCACTAATTATTTAGTAACCGAAGGACGCATCGCGCCCATATTTCTGGCTTGTCTTCGCCATCAGTTTTACAGCCCACTCACCGTCCTACTTGTACAACGCAGGTGAGATTGATGTCTGTATCAATTACTGTACTAAATGTGCTAATATATTTTAATCTTTCTTGTTTTCATTTGTATAGTTTTTTGCATTGTGAAAGTTTTTGCTCTAAGTTACGCATTGAACAGACGCTTTAGTATTGTACTGAATTAAAAATCATAATTTTCTGTTTGTTCCATGAGTTTATTTAACTTCGTTAATTGGTTTTCAGCTTATAAGGTTATCTGTGGACTTTACTCACTTATCGAGGAAGGTACAATGTTTATATCCAGACTTGAAAGATATGCTACACGTTTACACTTACTGTTAGATTCAAGCACAAAGGAAATGTCATCTTAGGATCCACTGTTGTAGAATAATTAAGATGGTAAAAATTAAACTCTTATTAATAAATATACAACAGGGGAGAGAAACCATGAATAAACTTAATTTTAAGCTGTAAAGTCTATGTCATACTATAACATTTTAAATTTTTAAATACTGACCCCTTACAGTTGCAGTTTGTCGGTAACGACATTTTAATGCGTCTACAGTCAGCAGTCCAGTTATGCCATTTCGCCAACGCCACACTTCATTGTTAAAAGCTTTCAACGGCATTGGAAGTTGTCAGGGATCAACTTACGCCGATACATCTATAGTAATTCTGTAGAATGCCTAGGAAAAGTATGTACCATTTCTACAAAGAACTCATGCTTCACAGATTACCTAAAACCATCAGACACTACATTCGCCAGCTGGAAAATACTCCGCTCGGGCCACAAAAATGCTGATATGTTCTGTTTAAATAACACTGAAATAAAAGTGGAGAACCATATGTCTCAGTACTCATACCACCAACGATCAGCATTGCAAAATATTTGCGCTGTTTTAACACAGAACGTCTTAAGTCTTTTTACGCAGTCCGTCATCGTAAAGGAGTTTCTAACATGCCTGGCTCATGGCCACAGGTAATGAGTTGCTAGGAAATTCCTTAGCTAGTAGATCACATCATAGGTGGAACTGGTGGGAAAATACGACATATGGTGTAACATGAGAAACTGGCCAATATTGCCGACACGTATTCTGATTATCTGCCTCCATCTCGGTGTAAGATCCTCTCTACGATTCTTTAATTATAAAATTAAAGTACAGTATAGAACTTAACATAATATTGACGTGTTTACATGAAGCTTTATTGTGGTACGTTTTGTTTATGCATTTATGCTCATAGTTTTAAGAAACAATTGAATGTAGATGTTCTAGAAATTGCGCTTCGCGCCAATCTCGCGGGACCAGCACTGCGAAGTTTCAGGCAATCCAACACAGACGGCTCTCGCGTTAAGATCCATGATAGTCGCGCTCTCAAAATAGCCTGTTTTTCAGTTCAAACGCTTTATTAATAACTACTACAATTATGATTCAAGTGTACTAAGATCATGGATAAGGGTACGTACACTACTGTCCATCGAAATTGCTACACCAAGAAGAAATGCAGATGATAAACGGCTATTCATTGAACAAATATAGTATACTAGAACTGACATGTGATTACATATTCACGCAATTTGGGTGCATAGATCCTGAGAAATCAGTACCCAGAACAACCATCTCTGGCCTTGATACGCCTGGGCATTGAGTCAAACAGAGCTTGGATGGCGTGTACAGGTACAGCTTCAACACGATACCACAGTTCATCAAGAATAGTGACTGGCGTATTGTGATGAGCCAGTTGCTCGGCCATCATTCACGAGACGTTTTCAATTGGTGAGAGGCCTGGAGAACTTGCTGGCCAGGACAGCAGTCGAACATTTTCCGTATCCAGAAAGGCCCGTACAGGACCTGCAACATGCTATCGTGCATTATCCTGCTGAAATGTAGGGTTTTGTAGGGATCGAATGAAGGGTAGAGCAACGCGTCGAAACACATCTGAAATGTAACGACCACTGTTAAAAGTGCCGTCAATGCGAAAAAGAGGTGACCGAGACGTGTAACCAATGGCACCCCATACCATCACTCCGGGTGATACGTCAGTATGGCGATGACGAACACACGCTTCCAATGTGCGTTCACCGCGATGTCGCCAAACACGGATGCGACTATCATGACGCTGTAAACAGAACCTGGATTCATCTGAAAATACGACTTTTGCTCTTTGTGTACCCAGGTTAGTCGTTGCGTATATCATCACAGGCGTTCCTGTTTGTGATGCAGAATCAAAGATAACCGCAGCCATGGTTATCCGAGCTGATAATCCATGCTGCCGCAAACGTCGTCGAACTCTTCGTGCAGTTGGTTGTTGTCTTGCAAAAGTCCCCATCTGTTGACTCAGGGATCGAGACGTGGCTGCACGATCGTTACAGCCATGCCGATAAGATATTTTTCATCTCGACTCCTAGCAATACGTAGCCGTTGTGATCCGGCATTGCGTTCCGTGTTTCCCTCCTGAAACCATCGACATCATATTCTGCTAACAGTCATTGGATGACGTCCAACGCGAGCAGCAATGTCGCGATACGATAAACCGCAATCGGGATAGGATGTAATCCGACCTTTAGGAAAGTTAGTGACGGGAGGGTACGCATTTGTCCTCCTTACACGAGGAATCAGAACAACGTTGCACCAGGCAATGCTGGTCAACTGCTGTTTGTGTATGAGAAATCGGTTGGGAACTTTCCTCATGTCAGCACGTTGTAGGTGTCACCACCGTCACCAACCTTGTGTCAATGGTCTGAAAAGGTAATCATTTGCAAATCCCAGCATCTTCTTCCTGTCGGTTAAATTTCGCGTCTGTAGCACGTCATCTTCGTGGTATAGTAATTTTATTGGCCAGGATTGTATGTCTTTTGTTGTTTCACGACAAATAGTTAAACATTATGAAACAATTGGCATCCCATATAATTGGAAAAATACTTCTGAGCCTTGCCACCAGTTTTGAAAGTTCCACAGCAGTTCACTTCGAGATCTTCGAGATAGGATGGTCAACGATCTTTGCGCTGCTTCTGCGTGGAAACAACAACGGAAAAGATGAAGCCAGGTTACTGCACAGGAACTTTAACTGCGCACACTGACGATGTATGTAGTTGTTCGGCCCTCACATGCAGTGCTACGAAATTAAACCTTCCGACTATGGCACGCTGCGGTGCTAACGTCGCCAAGGGAAATATGGAATAATGGAATAATACAATAATACACTATGGAATATGGAAAACAAAATCACAAGATTCTATCAATAATTCTGGAAGCAGAAAAAATGAAATAGAGGCAAACTGCCTACCTTTTGCGGAGGATTTCGCATTTCTTTCAGAAAATCTGACTGAAGCAGCTGCTCAAATATGTCTTCTAGGAAACAAAAAATCTGATCTCAAAATTTCAGCTTAAAATAAAATGGTTAAGGGAGATATTTATTTGTTTTCATGATCCAAACTGTCATTTTATGTAATGTTTACATAACACTCTGTATCAGTCGCCGTGACACCTCATCAAAGATATATCCTGTGATGGCGGACAAAGATATATATTATTTTCACACCATGAATACTTCGATCTCTGCTAAGTTTATCAGATCAGCTATGTAGTTCTCAATCAGTGTGTTTAATTTTGTAATTATGTTATGGATGTCACTGGGGTATGTCATATTTCATTGTAACTTCTGTATAATTCATGACTGTAAATTTTTTAACAGACTCTTCAGATGATGGATAATATCCGAAAACGGTAAAGTTCTGAAAACAATAAACAGCTGATGGTTGACTATGCATTTTTTTAAAATTATATTACGGCTGTTAACCAGCACCTAAGTAGAAATTTAAAATACCTATTTCATGACAAACGTAAAAGACGCGCCATTATACATAGAAACAAAACTAGGCAAAATAAAGTGAGTTAGTCAATTTAAATATCTTGGAGAGAGTGGGGAAAGAGAGAGAGAGACATAGCTTCCATGGACGCCAACTCATTTTTATCTAATTCTTTTATCCTTTTTCTCCGACCCGACCGTAAGGTTTCCTACACAACTTCTCCCTTATGCTGCCGCTGTTTTGATATGTCTCCTTCCCATTGTCTCTTTTTTCCCCTACTATCACATTCTTCAGTTGTGTCTCCCACTGCGACTGCCTTCATGGATTTCTCTCCATTTTGGCTGCATTCATCTGCTATTGCCTACGTTCCACCTTTTTTTCCTATTACATTTCTACTGCATCCTACTTTCTCGTAGTCTGCTTTCTGTTTCTTCAGTCACGATTATCTCCCTTTTTTGCCAATCTTGCGGATTCTTTACTCCGGCTTCTATATCTTTGCCTCAGATATAAACACATAATTGTGGGAAAGTGGGCAAAATTTCTGTTAATGAAATTCGCCAGTTTGGAGAATCCAGACACCCATGGCTTATGCTGCAGTCTACATTCATCTCTCTTTTTCTGTTTTACTGTTTCTTTTCTATTTTGTTCTCACTATTACTGTCTAGATCCATTTCTTGATTTACTACCACTGCCTCTATACCACAATCACTACCTGTTCTCTCTTTCTCTACTACTCACAGCACCTTTACTTTATTTCACAGCCACTATTCTTATCTCTTTCTGCACAAAAATGCGCGAACATTTTCGAATGCGAAATTTTTAGTGTGAAGGGGGAATGAGCACAAAGGCAGCTGGTTGCCCACTTTCTTGTCAGTGTTGTTTAAAAAATGGAAGTATTTCTCTTTTTTGTGCTCCGATAGAAGCATTTCTCATCTGGTTTCCTCCTTATCTCTTGAGAAGCGGTGTCTGCTGCTAATATTTTTTTAAAAATTATTTTGTGTGCCAGTTAAGATACGAGGGCATGCCAAAAGAAACGCACACTACTTTTTATTTTTTTGTTTAGTTGTTATTATACATGGTACGCACAGTGGTAGAGTGCCAGACTACAAATCTGAAAGTCCCGGGTTCGATCCCCACCAGGCCCTAGGATTTTTATCTGTCACTTTCCACTTCTTTCACCTCTGGCAGTATTGCTCATGTGAAAAATACCGAGTAGCACCGTGGTTCGGAACCCACGTTAAACTGTAGGTCCCCCTATAACTGGCTGGGTAAGTCAGTTCGAAGGTCGGAGGAAGGCAACGGCATACCACATCCAAACAGGACCATGCCTAGTAAAGCACTGTGGTGTTCAAACCAATCTTCGGATTGTTGACTGCTTTACCTTACTTATTATACATGTTTGAAAGTTTTATAATGTGTAGATACATCGTATAGGGACGATATTTTCATTTCTCCACATAATCCCCATCCCTCTTAACTGCCTTGCGCCATCTTGGAACCAGTACGAGGCTTTATTTTTATTTATTTATTTATTATTTAACATACCCCATTATATAGCAATATTACATATTTGATGGTTTGATTCAGGCGGTTACATCAAATGTTCTTAGAAACACAAGTACAGTATACAAGTTGGCAGGGTTTACAAAGGAACAAACAATTTTATACATTAGGCAATCTTAATTAATTACAAAAATTTAAAAGTTTTATACATTAGGAAATCTTATTGAATTACAAAAATTGTAAAAGTCAGTAGTGTATTTATGTACTAAGTCATATTTCAAATGTTCAAATGTTTGTTAAGCTTGAGGGACTTAACTACGGGCTCATCAGTCCCTAAACTTACAAACTACTTATCAACTACCTACAACTAAGGACGGCACAAATATCCATGCCCGAGGGGGGATTCGAACCCCCGATCGTAGTGGCCGTGCAGACCGTGACTGAAGCGCCTCAGTCCCCTCGGCCACCGCGGCCGGCTAAGTCATATTTACTGACGGGCCATCCTCCTCCTTTGACAGCTAGATTTGATTTGAGTTGATTTTCTCAGGGAAGCCAAACAGTCTTGGTCCAACCCGCCACTGGCAGCACCGAAACTAAGTTTATTGTGCGGCATCGCTCCCTGTATATCTAGTAAAGCCAACCAATGCCCTTGAACAGTGCAAGGAGTCCCTTTACCAGTTCTTTATTAGAAAAAATTTCTTTGGATCTCGTTGTCCCAAATAATCTGTGCTTTTACTCTCCAATTCAATGCATTCGAAGATTAGATGTGATGCAGTTTCATCACCGTCATCACAGATCCTACATTTAGGGTCCTCTTCTGTTATTCCCATTGTCTGTAGGTGTTTTTTAAAATTCCCATGGCCTGTCAGCAATCCAAAGATGAGTCTAATCTTTCCCCTGTTCAGGCCCAGGATTGCAGAGCTTCTTTTAAAACATGGCTTTGGCATCATTACTTGCCATATTTTTGTTAATAGACTTTGGTCCAATATTATACGTGCTGCCTTCTGAGCCAGTTAAGTAGCTCCAATTTGATCATTGCCTTGGTGATTGTCAGGACAGTTTCCGGTCCAATAAATGGAGACTCTGCCCCCATCCTGGCAAATCTGTCGGCATGTTCGTTGCCACTGATCCCCGAGTGGCCAGGGACCCTCAATAGGTTTACTCTATTGCTTTCCCTTAGCTCCACCAGAACCCTGTGGCATTCTGCAACAATTTTAGACCTTGTTTCAGGAGCTGCCAGTGATCTCAGGGCTACCTGGCTGTCTGAATAGATGTAGATGCTACGGTCTTTGTAGCACATACACAAATTCTCCTCCACATACGCCTTGATGGCACTGATTTCAGCCTGGAATACTGAGGCCAGTTTCCCTAGAGAGATGACGCCCTCCAGTCTTGGCTGCACCCCGTATACCCCAGCCCCAACACCTTGGTCTGATTTTGACCCGTCAGTGAACCATACAATATCCCCTGTATGGTGTCGAACTATTTTCTCCCACTGCTCTCTACTTCCAATTGTTTTATTGAAAGGCTTGTTGAAGGAGTATGGGGTTATAATATAGACGGCTGGCATTTCCCCAACTTTTCCTATATTTACCTCACTCACAATTTTAGTGTGTGATTCTGGATATCCCAAAGAGTTCCAGTTTTTGCTAGTTTTGAGTCTGTATGCACCAGTCGCTGCCTCCATCTTGACCAAAAGTGTAATGGGGGCATATCCAACATGGTTTCCATCCCATCGGTGTGCTGCTAATTCCACCTGTTATGGCTAAGCAGGCTAATCTCTGCACCTTATCAAGCTCCTTAGCAGCAACCTGCTGTTCTACTTTCTTCCACCACACGACCACCCCATAGGTGATCCTGGGTCTAATCACCGTGGTGTATATCCAGTGCATACCCTTGGTGCTCAGGCCCAAATTTTTGCCACACGCTCTCCTGGTACTTACCAGAGTACCTTTTGCCTCGGAGCAAATATTCCTAATGTGAGGGTTCCATGTCAGTTTCTCGTCTAAGGTAACCCCTAGATATTTCACTATCCTGTTCACAGGTAGCGCTTCATTGAAAAGATTTAGATTCCAACTTGAATGTCGGATATGATTCTTTGTGAATGGTAAAACAACAGGCTTCTTAGGACTAAACCTCAGATCCTGTTTTCTGCACCAGTATTGCACAATGTCCAACGGACCTTGTGCCATATTCTTGACTGTATCAGCAAATTTGCCAAATATTACTATGACAAGATCATCTGCATATCCTTGGCAAAAGTACTGCCTAGAGTTTAATTCTCCAATGAGATCATTCACCACTAGATTCCTTAATAAACGGGAAAGAACTCCTCCTTGCAGGCAACCCCTAGTGGTCTTGATTACCATTTTTTTCATTCATCATGGTAGCCTCTACCTTTCTTCCACTGAGCATGGCCCTAGTCCACTTACATATAGTGGTCCCTAGGTCATGCACCTCGGCTGCCCTAACCATGGAATCGAAGGTCGTGTTGCTAAAAGCCCACTCGATGTCCAAAAAGATACAGGGCCGGTTGCATAAAACTTAATCTACGTTCAACTACCCAAAACTGATCTCCAGTCAAGCTGAACTTAGAAACTGTGTTGTATAAACTTTAATCCAAGATCATTCCCCCTGATCTAAGTTCAAAATTGACTGGCGAATTTTCTCCGATTAACGTGGGTGAACTGAGATCAGTGGAAGGATTGTTAAAAACTGTTTCGGTGTCTGTGTCTGCAAGTTAATAATACGAAAAAGGATAAATAGGCTTACTATTGCTTCAAATAAAATGGTAACACTATTTGTAATTATTTGAATAATAATTCTACAAGTTGTTTGTTACCGACTGTTTTATACGCATGGTCTACAAGTTATGTTACCTTCAGCTTTCAGATTATTCTGATGTTTCATCCGAAGATGGACAATTTGAACGGCAAAGAACTCCTCGCGTGTCCAGAAGGAATCCATTGCTTGAGCTTAACGACCGGCAGTTTAAATTACGCTTTCGATTATCCAAACACGTAGTTATAGAGCTGGAACAAAGGTTGCATGTACAGTTGCAGCAACAAACGAAACGAAATCATGCACTAAATCCAATGTTCATGATCTTACTGACATTGCGATTTTACGCAACTGGAAGCTTCCAGATTGTAATTGGCGACTTGTTTAAAGTCAACAAAGCAACAGCAAGTAGGACTATACACAAACTGAGTAGAGAGATCGCAGCTATAAGACCTCATTTTATCAGGATGCCTACTGAGGAAGGTAAAGTAAGGTCAGTAATGAGAGACTTTTACAAAATCTGAAACTTTCCTGGAGTTTTCGGTGCTATAGACTGCACACATATACCAATTATATCACCTGGTGGAAATAACGCAGAAATCTACAGAAATCGTCATGGTTGGTTTTCAATAAATGTTCAAGCAGTGTGTGATTCGAAACTTCGGTTTCAAAATATTGTTGCCAGGTGGCCAGGATCTGTACATGACAGCTACATATTTAGAAATTCCAGACTTCATGCCCAGTGTGAAGCTGAAGAATTTCCCGGAGGTGTACTCTTGGGTGACAGTGCATGCCGCTGTTGTAACTATTTGTTAACACCCATAATGCAAGAAGAAACCCGTGCAGAACGAGCTTATAACAGAGCACACAGGCAGACCAGAACAGTAATCGAACGGACTTTCGGTGTTGTAAAAAGAAGATTTCCATGTTTACGAATGAAAATAGCTATAAAATTACTCTGAGTTCCACCAATCATAGTGGCAACATTTGTGTTGCATAATTTAGCAATAAATACAGACGATGAAACTCCAGATGTTGTTGATGCTGTTTTCGGAGGAAGGATGATTTACGAGGAACTTCCTGTACCTGCAGTAAATCAGGGAAACGGAAGAGAGATGACATCACTTGGAACTGAAATTGTTAACAACACTTTCAGGTATTTATGAACTTTAATTATAACCTGTTCTTGACATTTATTTTTTCTGACATTCAATCATTTGCATTTCTAGTTCCAAATTCAGTATCTTCATTTTCACTGCATGTTCTTCTTCTAAACACTCTAGCCTCCTCTTGTAGAATGTCTCCCTGATGTCTCCTTTCTTCTTCTTCTTTTCAGGCAGTGAAGCTGAAATTAAAAGTTCTGGATTGGAACTGCAGGCCGCCTCCTTTTCGTTTCGTCCTTCAAATTCCTGACCTTCAGTTATGAAAGTCGAACATTCCGGATTGACGACTGGCACTTCTTTGTCGTTCACGGTGATTACTTCCGTATGGAAGCCAACATCATCATCAAACTCGCACATGATTGGATGGAACTGTGGCCTAAGTGCAGCAATAAGTTTTTGACCACTATCGTCCAAGGAAGGCGGTACACACTTACCGCCCCCCCCCCCGTTTTGTATAACTGTACTTTGTCGTCCTCTTCTTAATATTTTCGTAGCACAATTTCAAAGACTTCCATTCCCGCTGCACCACATTTCTGGAATTGTAATCACACGCAATTTGCTTCCATGCTTCCTCCTTGGCGTTAGTAGTAGAGGCATCCGTCTTTTTATTTTCCACAACTGACTTGTATTGTAAAACGATGTCAATTAAAGTATCTTTTTCCTCTTTCTTGAAATTTGGTGTACGAGTTTTCTTCTCCATTTCCTTTTATTTGTTTACGTTCGCAAACAAAACTCGAATGACGTCGAGCATTGACAGTCGTTTCTATATAAATCGCAAGGTCGATGCAACTCGATTCGATACAATCGCAACTATCTCTGTTATTTAGCGGTGTTGTCAACTCTGTTTCGCTGACCTTAGTTCAATACTGAACCAAGTTCAGTGATCTGAGATTAGTGTTATACAACTCGCACAGAGAAAAGAACCAAGTTAATTTCTGATCTTCGATCAAAAGTGAACTACGATTAGCGATTTTTATGCAACCGGCCCACAGAGGGCTATTTCCTGAAAGTGTAGTGCTTTGTTCACCTTACGAACGAGTTGGTGGGGAGCTGTCTCACATGATTTACCTGGCTGAAATGCATGTTGGTTTGAATGTAGAGGAGCCCTACTTAACCTCCTTTCTCCAACATGCACATTAACCAGATTTTCCAATGTCTTTAGAGTGAGTGAGGACAGGCTGATTGGTCTCATATCCTTGGCCTTGGTATGATCAATTCTCCCTGGTTTTGGAATGAAGACAACCTTCACTGCCCTCCAGGCATTGGGAATGATTCCTGCTGCTAGGCTAACCCTGAATAATCTGGATAGGAATCTAATAAGATTTTCTCCTGCTTGTTGCAGGAGAGCTGGAAAGATTCCATATGGGCCAGGTGACTTGAACGGTTGAAATGTTCTCACCGCCCATTGGACCTTACTGAAATCTACACAGTCCTTGGCCAAATCACAGACCTCTTCGCGAATTCCCGAGAACCGTTGTCTCCCAGGAATCGCATTCTGGTCTGAGTTATCCACCAGAGTATATTGAGGAAAGTGAGTTTTGAGGAGCAGTTCCAGCGTTTCATGTGCTGTCTTTGTATACTCCCCATCCTCCTTCCTCAATATTCCCCCTGGACTGATTGGTATCGTAGTGAGGATTTTATGAAGTCTGCTTGAGCAGTCGTGCCCTCCACTTCCTATCAGAATACCTTCCAGAATGCCTCCTTTGCCCATCTGATGGCAAGGTTGTAATTGACAAGGGCCTCACGATACTTTGTCCATTGTCCTTTGCGCCTCGCAAGGTTAAAGAGACTTTGTAACTGTTTCCTTTGCATTTCCAGTTTATTATTCCACCAAGGCTCACTCCTATTTGTGCACTTCTTGGTGACTGAGCAATTGTCCTGGTATGAGGTCACTATAGTAGAGATTACGACCTCTGCTACTTCGTCAAACTCTGCTGGATTCCCTATCGAAGTTTTAATTTCCGATAGGCCGAAGCCAAGGTCTCTCCTATATGTCTTCCAGTCCGTTTTCCTGGGATCCCTATAGGCCATGGTCTGTCTGGTTCCCATTTCAACCTTGAATTTAATGTACATGTGATCTGATGAGGATGGTTCCAGGACCTCATGCCACTGTCTGACGTAACTGCCCATCTATCATGGAACCAAAAGTTATGTCAATTACTTCTTCTATTATTCTTGAATGTAGGTTCATCACCCCTATTCAGGATCTCCAAGTTGTTAGATAGGAGAAATTCAAGAAGGTGCTCACCTCTACTTTTGGTGTCCTTGCTGCCCCATGATAGATTGTGGGCATTGGCATCACAACCCACCAACAGTTCGTTACCTTGCCGATGCAGGCTTCCGTCAGTCTCCTCACTTCCAAAGAAGGAGGAGAACTGTCTTTTTAAGGAAGGTATACTGAGGACAAAACAATTTCCCTCATGATACCTTCCTCACGTTGCTGCATCCTGATGGTCACCAGGTCTGCAGAACAAAAATCAATCATTGGTATGAATGGGATTCCATTTATAACATAAATGCATGTTCTGGAGTTTCTTAGATTTCTAGCATAAATCAGCTTACCTCCAGTACGACCGAGGCCCGATACACCCCCTTCGTATAAGTAGGGTTCTTGTATCAGGGCCACGTCCACCTCCTGTCTCCCCAGGCGACGGCTCAGGGCAGCAGTGGCCGCTTTACTGTGCTGCAGGTTTATCTGCAGCACTTCCAGTCCCCTTTTGCTGCCATTATTGCATTTAAGGTCTTTGATTACCCTGACGGCGACCTGCAAGAATACTAAAAAGAGTTTCAGGCCTTGCTCTTGCATTGCCTTCAGGAACTTCTCTCCGACCTCCACCACCAGGGTTCGTCCTTCAGGAATGACCTTTTGGTTAATTATCCTCCAATCCTCTGTCGAGACTTTTGGGTTCTGGACCCTTATTTTCTCTAACAGAGTGTTTGGAGAGACATTCTTAAGGATCTTTGATACCTATATTGATACCTTTGCGGTATTCTGGAGTTCGGATGCTGTCTTGACCAGCAGCTTCGCATCCTCCCACAAGGATATCATGGGCACCTTGTCATTAAGCCATTATGCTGATTGCTCCCCCTCGCAGACAAAAATGAGGACATCCCGATCTAGATAGACCCTCCTGAAATTTTGTCCTGGACCAGCGTCCCCCCCTCCCAATCTCTTCAAAGAGGGCCCTCTGCACGAGCTCCTCCTGCTGTGAGGTGATGATCACCAGATGTCTGAGTATCTGAGGTCTCAGATTGCCCTTCAGATTCTTTTAAAATACTTTCTTTCTCTGTGTTCATCTTAGTCCCACGAGATTAGGGGATTTATATGGTCCACACCATGATAACCATGCGCGGTGCAAGGATACATACTCAGGGAGGTCGCCCGGTATCCCTGAGGCTCCGTTCGAAACACATCCACCCATGTGTCACGCACCCCTCGGCACGGATCGCATCACACCTTGCTTAGGGAAAGGAATTGGGAAAGAACTGGGAAAGGATAAGGAAGACGGGACGTTGTGGGACACTCTTAGTCTGATCCATCAGCTGAGGCCTTTCCGGCAGTAGGTTCTCTACCTTCGGTATAGCCCTCAGCTTCCCACGGATGCGCAAGCCCCTCCACCCACACGGCGAGTGCTTCGTCAAGGTGGTGTCCTCGGAGAGGAGTACGAGGCTTACTGCTGAGCGGTCAATCTTCAATATTGCCGTTCCTGCTTTCATCACGTAACCTGCTTGCCCACCGAATAACTGTACTGTGATCGACAGCAACATCTCCATACACCTTTTTCAAACTCTTGTGGGTGTTTTGCACTGTCTCATTTTCACAACACAAGAATTCGATGACCGCACGTTGCTTTTGACGAACGCCAAGTGTATCAGTCATCTTGAAGACATGCTGTGACAACGCCACTCACCAGTACTCGTTGAACTCAGTTTGAAAACAAGTGGAAGGAATGTATCTTCTCACTGTAAAACTTTCAAACATGAAGAATGAAAATTGTATTATTAAAGAAATAGTGTTCATTTCTTTTGGAGTGATCCTCGTATGACAATTTATTTAGTTGGCCAGATACAATTATATATCGGTTGTGGTAAATAACAAAAGGAAATTCAATCGCTCACCCAGAGGAGATGTCACATTGTACGATGTCTGAATAAACTTCCATACAGAATATTGTTCTTGATATGGAATGGTAAGTATTTCGCATTAGACAAAGGTTGGGCACACCACGAGGTTTCGTACGTCAGATATGAAACCAATATCTGGAGAATGAAATGAGATTTTAAATAAAATGTCAATATCTCGTCTGAATTTAATAAAAATAAACACATGTAAAATTTGCCTGTTCTGTTTTTACCTCTGTAAACTCTTTAAATTATGTTGCTATACATTATTTAATTCGATGCTCCACAGTAACTGTGGCGAATAACAAAAATAAAATCAAGCGTTCTGCGAGCAAATATTTCGAATAGTAAGTTGTGCAATATTTTTCGCAAATTAGATTTCTTAAATCGGAGAGTAGTTTTTATAGCAGTCGAAACATCGTCTCTAAACACTATTGAAATTTATAGTATCCTAGCATTATCATTTGTTGGGTGAATCTTGGTAAAGTATACGCATTTTCTAAAAGGAGTAAATGGCACTTCTAGATACACGTTTGTTTCTTCTACTAAAATACGGGGGTTAAACGATTTTCAGAACATAGTTCTTCACCATTGTAGTGCAAATGGCTCACGCGTTCCTGATGACGTAATTTCTGTCATGAAGGTAAATGAATATAAAAAATAATATGAAACTTGCATTAGAAGATGGGCTGTTCTATCTATTTGACGAATCTTTCATAGCTATGACAGTGTCTTTCTTTTCTGGTAATGCCAGTTTCAAAAATTTCATGGCCACGGCGGTATAGCCGTGCGCACTAAGGTGCCTTCCTACGATGCGCGCGGCCGTTCCATGTCGGAGGTTCATGTCTTGCCTCGGGCATGGGTCTGTGTGTTGTTATTAGGATACGTTATATTAAGTTGTGTGTCAGTTTAGCGACCTGTGACCACTGCAGGTAGGTCCCATAACGTTGGAAACATTTCATAATAATTTCTTGAAACATGGTAAGTTTATAACAATACATCTGCTGAAAGAAAAAATGGGCAGAATACCAATGTTCAGCTCGTTTAATGGAGACACTAAAAACTACATCAAATTGGTTGATCATATTATAAGTCGTTCTAGAATTATTTGAATACTCGTAGAAAGCATGTGTGGTACCGACGTTCACCTTATTTCTGAAGAAAGAAATTATCATGTATTTGGATGGGGAGTGGTCTCTCATCGCACAGATTTTTTTGATAGACAGAATTTACGTTAATATGTTATGGGCATACCCACAATCTAAAATGAAACATTTTTCAATACAGCCTCGATGAATGTCAATATGCAACGAGTTTCCCGTTTTAACGATAGAATATTTCCTCTCCGATGGAATCTACAGGTGAAGAATGTTAAATCTCCGTCACAGGCTCAATGTACGAAAATGTTTGTAAAACTTATGGGACTTAACTGCGGGATCAAATCTAATGTTCAAATGTTTGTAAATCTATCGGACCAAACTGCGTGGTCATCAGTCCGTAGCTTAGAAACTACTTAAACATAGGTAAACTAATCTAAGGACAAACACACACACCCATGCCCCAGAGAGGACTCGAACCTCCACGACGAGCAACCGCGCGCCCCGCAGCGAGGCGCTTTAGACCGCTCGGCTACTCCTCCGCGGCATTGCAGGATCATCAGTCCCGAAACTTACAAACTACTTATGAACTAACTTATACTAAAGTCAGTACAAACATCCATGCCCGAGGGGGGATTCGAACCCCCGACGGAAAACGGTGAAGCGCATCGTAGGGTAGCGCCTCATTGGTGACGAAATGGTGACTATAAACGTAGTTTCATGTCTCCTAGACTCAGAACCCTTGCTTTCCAATCTCAAAATTAGTTAAAACTACAGTTACACGTCAAACAGGATATTACGTGCAGTTGTACAGTAACTTGTAAAAAAGTTTCAAGGCTTTCAGAGATCATCATCTAAAGCACACACAGCAGGAACTGCGACGATTTACCATGGATAAAAAGAGTTGATGTGCCATACCACACAAGTATTACATTTGATACAAAAAATAATGAATTTTCTAGCGTATCGAGATAAATACAGATTTTCGACAAAGAGAAATAGATTTTCAAGATTAAAATCTAAACAACGTAGAGATTATATTTGAGGCATTTTAGAACATATTGTTATATTGTTCTATTGTGAACTGTTCAACATCTCTTGAAGCAAAAAAGCTATCAATGTGCTCTCAACATTAGATAAAATTTAGATACTTGAACAACTTTTCATACTCATATATGAACGACATAAATCTAGGTATTGTATTTCTGCAGACTATAAAATAACTTGCAATACTTGATTAAACTGGATGGTGCACATTGACTATAATGAAATTATATCTGCTATTCAATGAGAGAAGTTATCAATCTGTGAGATCTACAAGAATCTAAATTTTTTCGCCGGAGACGTTTCGAAGCTCCCTGAATACCATATTTCAGCACAATAAGCACTTTTAGTAGCGAAACATCAAGATTTTTCTGTTGTATCTTGAAAAAGAAGAAAGTTTTTCGAAAACGGAAAAATTCCATTTTTAGATAAAGGACTACAGGGTGTATTTTAAATACCTGAAAAATTTTCTATGGTTAGTTATTTAGATAATGGTGTCTCAAAGTGCAAAAACCGCTAAAATAATGTTTTTTTATTTACTATGGTCAGTTATTCAGGTAACTGCAACTCAAGGTGCTATACGGCTTGAAAACGTGTTTTATGATTTTGTACAATAGTAAGATAAGTTTGAAGCCCTGGATCCTGGTAACGGATAAATATAGCGGAAGAAATTAGAAACTCTTTTGAGGATACCATCTTAATAATATAAGATAAGAAATTCGACAGTTTGCAATGAACAGAAAATTTCGATGTTTCCAAACCACAAATCGTGATTTTAGTACCCACATAACAAAGTGTTTTCTTATTTTCTCTGAAACTGACGAGGAATGAATGGTGCTTTTGTATTGCGTATGAAGCCTACCATAGACCACACGAAATGTTCAAAATCAAACGTTCAAATGTTTGTGGAGCTTATGGGACTTAACTATGGGGTCATCAGTCCCTAAACTTACAAACTACTTATGAACTAGCTAACACTAAGGACGGCACAAATATCCATGCCCGAGGGGGGATTCGAGCCCCCGACCGTAGTGGCCGTGCAGACCGTGACTGGAGCGCCTCAGTCCCCTCGGCCAACACGGCCGGCCACACGAAATGTAAAAAGCCATTACTCAATTAGCAGAGCTGTACTGAACGGTATCCGCAGTATTTCTATCCCTTTAATGAGTATTCAAATCATCAATAGGCCAAGAACACTTTACCCCTTTACTCTGTGATCAATAGAACCCGATCTATGAGCCTCTGAAGAATCTTGAATTCGCATGGTCCTTGCGTGGTATGCTTAGCTTCACATTCTATTGAATTTCGTAATTTCACACAAAGCCGGTAACATACCCCTTAACAAATCGCCATGCGCTTCCTTCTTTTCATCAATTCGCGAAAAAAGGGCACAGAAAGTGTTTCATTCGATTTCACAGCGCACAGTAACGAAAAAGTCTTTATACATATCTGTCAGTAATTACGTTTCATGCATACGATTGTTTTAAAATCACTTCAGGCCATTTAATAATACATCAATGAATTGTGGAAATCGCACAATTTACATCTCTAAGCCTTTGTCTTTGTTATTGGCTCTCCTCCTCTTTCATCCGTCAAGTTTCAATCGCTTTGCCATTTTAGGTCGATAGCGGAAATTACTTCTCTATTACGTTGGATGCTACAATGCTTCGTAATTCTGTCATTTATTTCCTATTGTCATCCTGTTGTTTTATTTGAAATCTACTGTGGACTTCGACGTGATTTTGCTGATTTGCTGGCTACGTACCATGATAGTCGACGGTTACCAAATGCTTCTTCCAAACACAGGAATTGAAACTGTGTCCTTACGTTATAGCCTAATCACGAAATTATAAATCAGAACACATTCTGAAACAAACAGAAAAACTACGCAAGATTTTTTTGTTTTGTTTTTTTCACTTCTGATCATGTCGCGTCTGATCAGGAACACGTTTATTTATAAACTAGGCTTGTATTAATCCCTTTTTATTTTATATATCTTTAGCTTCGAATTGACTAACTATGATCAAGAAACGTTTCAGTTCCTATTTTTTCTTTGTTGTTTCCTATTCTTCCACTACTCCTTCATCTTCACACCTAGTTGTCTTTTCCTTCCTGTCTTCTGTCTTACTTTTGTGATCCAAGTTATTGTTGATTTCTTTGCCAGAACCAAAGTGAAATGCTTTAAGTCACTCTGTTCTCATTTATTTGCAAGAGATGGCCAAAGCAGATTAATCTTAGTTTGACATTACTTCTGATATTGTCACAAATCTTCTTACGCTTCTCAATTTCCAACCATCTGTAGTTTGTATCACATCAATTACTTTTCTAATAATCCGTCTTTCAAGTACCTCTCTTCTGTACAGCATATAGTTCATAGTGAAGCATTTACTTGCAGATAAACTTTCTGGTCTTACTACAGTAGTAAGGTGGTTTGGTTTTCTTGATATGCATTTATTATTGTAGATATTTCTTGACAAGTCATACGCTCTTTCCATTATACTGAGTCATACAGCTATTTCAAAGTTTTCTATTTCATTTTGTTGTATAACTTCTCCAAGATATTTAAATTGACTAACTCGTTCTATTTTACCTCGTTGTCTTCCTATATTATTGGTTCGGCTTTTATGTTTCTCAGGAATTAGGTATTTTTAGCTGAAATTTTGAGAACAGATTTTCTATGTTTTTCAGAAGATTTATTTGAGTAGCTGCTTCAGTCAAGTTTTCTGAAAGAATTTCTAAAATCTTCCGCAAAAAGCAATAGTTTGCTTTGATCCATTTCTTAATTATTGATTGAATCTTTTAATTTTGTGCTTCAAAATTCCGTATTATATTATTGGATTTTTTCTATCTCTTTTGTACTATAACATCTGCCAATCTGTTCATTTAACCTGTATGTGCACCGGAATTACGGCGTACAGCTTTTTTACACGGCAAAACACACCGGCAACGATCTCATTGCTTGTGAATCATATGGCGTGTACAATGTGGCCAACGGTAATATAGATATCCTGGAAAGGTTTGTGAAATGTTAGGGAAATCTGAACGAAGTGTGTTACAAATGTACGTTGACGGGCCAAAGAAAGTTGTACAAGCATGCGCATGCAATCACAGACGTACATAAACACTCAGAGGACGCCGATGATGTAGACAATGCCTGTATAAGACAACAGGTGTTTGATGTGGCGTAGGACTTAGATCGGTTATTGATGCTACGATGATAGGGTATTACCCTGTAAGTGACTTTTAATACTGTGTTGTGAACGGCTCACGAGAGACGGTACACAACATCCACGAGGTACCATCCACGAGTATACCGTAAAAATCGAGAATCGAGTAAAACATAAACTTTCCAGCATTATTATTATTTTCTGGAGTGTCCTTGATCTGTCGTTCCGGGCCTCCAAATCTCGAATATTATTCTTTTTCGACTGTCGCGTGCCTCTCGTCCTGGGGTGGGGGCTTCCAAATGTCAGAAGTTACTTTTTTATAGTAATACATGTATTTCCAAGTGTACGGGGAACCTCATTTTGTGTTGTCGCCGCCCCGGGCCTCTGACCGCCTTAGTCCGCCACTGCTAAAGAGAATCGTTCGTCGAGACAGAAGTGCAACACTGCGACACATTGCCGCGGATTTCCTTGCAGAGACATCAACAAGTGTTAGCGTGAGAATCATTCAACGAAACATCATCGATATGACTTTTTAGAGCTGATTGTCCATTAGTGTACACTTTCTGACTGCACGACACGAAGTTTTACGCCTCGCCTGGACCCACCAACTCTGAACTAGGCCAGTGGATGACTGGTTTTCTAGCTTCTGGAAATATATTCACAGTGACATACTGCTTCTTCATATCAACCTTCAAACTTTTCGTAAAACATTAAATGAATGAATAAATAAAATTCTTAAGTCGTAGTTACAATGCAGCAAGTTTGGTCTGTGAAATTAAGGCGAAACATCAGTTCCTAGGACAAAGATGCAGGATTGGCTATGATTTTTCTGTACGTCACATGGCACGCGGAGTAGGAAAGCTATTTTTACACGACAACAGGCGATTCTAGACCCAATGATTTTCAGCATTGGTATGTTTATCAAATTTTCCCTGGATGTTTTATCATTGATATTAACAAGCGCTATACCACTGTAATTGCCCTTTCAAAAGTTGTTTACTGCAGTTATGGAAAGTTTACGAATCCATTAAAAATACTTTCTTCAGTATTTCGTCCAATAAAAGAGTTATGCTTCATTGTCAGATATGAAACTACATGTTACTTGTGGACAATCATTTGTCAAAAGCCTCGTTTCGACTTCGGAAACTGTTCACGAAATAAGAGGGGTGTTAATAGTTGCACACTCGACACGTCGTAGTATGGCATAGTTATTCAGTAATATATATACATATTGACTGCTGAATCTCTCACAAAAATCGGAAACTGTAGGAGCCTTCAGAATGCCATAATTTTACTGTGTAGACAAGGGAAAAGCAGTAAGCGACACATTTTATTCGTTTCATCATTTTGTTGGGATTGGCAGAGAGCAGAATGTTTGTGAAGGTTTGATGTTATGTGTGCACATCGTTGCAACTCACTGAGTCATATTATTGTTGATTAGTTGACGAGCGAAGAATCGTTACTGACGCGCGAAACAATGCGGTAGTTAGTTTTCATCACATTGTTTATGACGTAATATTTTCTCAACTACGTGTCTGAGATGGTTCTTACCCCGATAGCGATTGCTGCCTGACTGTAAGTAACATGTATAGCAGCTTTATTTGAAATGGACCTTAAAGTTTTGTTCGACGTCTGGAAGGCGTACACAAACGCAAACTCACAAACAATCCAGTATTGTAACATCTATAAATACAAACAAATATTTCGGAACTTACGTCTATTAAATTAATAGATTTTCCAGAATCTTATAGAAATACAAAGATGAAAAAAATCACAATTTTGCAGGATGCATGTTTCCTTCTACTTCGTAGCTGCACACTTCAATTTTCTACACTATTGTAAACATCAAAAATTTTTGATGTCGCATTGATATAAAATAATAATAATTTCGTGTGGCTCATTGACCTGTGGAAGTCTTTCAACTGAACGCCACTTAGGCGACTTACGTGTCCCTAGCCTACCCCAGTTACACAACCGGGAAAAGGGGTCCTACAGCTTAACGTTGTATCCGAACCACATGCGGTTTCTGGCTACCCCTCACATCTTTGAGAGTTGAAGAATGGCTTAAAACGCAGACTGAAAAGATCCCAGATCCGACCTTGTTTCGAACCCCCGCCGCTTCGGTTTCCAGCCACCTGCTATACCTCAAGTCCACCGGCCCGACTAGGTAACGTTGGATCTTACAATATCATGAAGACCTTTACCAGCGATACGTCATTATCTGACATTTAACTATAGAATATGTTACCGAGAGTGATGTTCCCGTGAAGAAGCATCAGCGCGACATTGCCTTGAAACAGCATACTATTATGCCGCTGAAACTGTCTCATTAAAACTAGAAACAAGTAAATCCACGGTCGCATCTGTAAAGACTTCATTAATCAACTGCTATAGAGATTCGTGTCCGCATCGACTTTTATTGGAATCTGGTCTCTCTGACGCCTGTCACCTACAAGAATCGGCTGCAGGTTCCTGCCCCTCGCCGCTGTGCCCCTCATAACGGAGTGCACCGCTCGCCGCGCACGCCAGAGCGCGTCTGCGGATGAAGTGAAGGCCCTGGAGTCAGCCTGCCTTCTGCGGCTGGCCGCCGTTATCCCTGCGCTAACACGCCGTTCTCCTCCCCACCGAATCCGCACGATAAGCTTTTACGGCGGCGTCTGCTGCCGCCTAAACGGCCCGCCTTATCTGGAGAAGCACGGTCGGGTCGTGAAACCCACTTCTGGTCGTTATAAACGGCGAAAACATCATCTGCAGCCGCGATCCGACCAGCACTCTGAGAAATTCACACAGGGGACTCGCAAGGTTTGGATCTGAGTCGTTTAGTAGGAGATATTTGGGATTGTCATTGGATACATCTGTAAATTTTGATGTTAATACCACTAAGCCGGATCTTATTCAAGCATAAATATGGTGGTCACTCCCAAGACTAACATTCTTTCACCCTTTACTTTGACTCAACTTGTGAAACGTAGTATATTTTCTTGTCGATTTGGGATCAATTTGTTTTTCTTTTTCTTCCTTACTGTTATTGGTCTTCGATAAACTGTTGGCCGAGGGGACTGAGGCGCTCCAGTCACGGTCTGCACGGCCACTACGGTCGGGGTTTGAATCCCCCCTCGGGCATGGATATTTGTGCCGTCCTAGTTCGTAAGTAGTTCATAAGTAGTTTGTAAGTTTAGGGACTGATGACCCCGTAGTTAAGTCCCATAAACTATACAAACATTTGAACATTTTTGATAAACTGAATGGTTATTTCAATACTTTATGCATATCGTTGTTGTTGTGGTCTTCAGTCCAGAGTGGTTTGATGCAGCTCTCCACAATACCCTATCCTGAGCAAGCCTCTTCAACTCCACATAAGAACGGCAACCTACATCTGTCCGCATCTGCTTACTTTATCCATCTCTTGGTCTTCCTCTGCTGTTTTTACTCCGAACACTTCCCTTCAAAGCTAAATTCACGATTCCTTGATGTCTAAGAATGTGTCCTACCAACAGATCCCTTCTTTTAGTCAAGGTATGACAGAAATTCCTTTTCTCCCCAATTCTGTTCAGTACCTCACCATTAGTTACGCGATCCACCCACCTAATCTTCAGCATTCTTCTGTAGCACCACATTTCAAAAGCCTCTATCCTCTTCCTGTCCGCACTTTTTATCGTCCATGTTTCCCTCCCATACAAGGCAACACTCCACACAAATGTCTTCAGAAAGGACTGCGAGCATGCATATCAGTAAACTAGATTCTGAAACATACAGACACTGTCAGAAGAATGTTCGTAAACAGGAAAAGGTAACGCCAATTTTGATCTGTTAACTGCAGCGGCAATGGCAGAACTGACAGTGGTTTCAGCGTCGTCCGCCAATAGACGGCACAGTGGCGTGGCTGCCAGACCGCCCCCTCTACGTTTACTCCTTAACCCTTCCATTCCCAGTGTTGTTCATGGTCAACAACGTTTTAAAAGTTGATTCATACCGCATTTTGTGCATCAATCCTTAACCTTGCAGTTTTGCTGATACACAACATGCCTTTAGTACGACATTTGTCGGCTTGGTACGGCGTGTACCCACTTCTGAGGCATTAAACTGTCTATCCTGGAGGTTGTGTTGCGTTGCCGTCTGTACTTGGCTCAGATTGTGAGCGTGAATGTGGTTTCTGTTATTGTATTCCAGCAGTGAATTGTGTTTTCTTTGGCGCTGTCGCGAAGATTATGCTAACATTATTGATCTGGGAGTGTTAACTATCAACAAAATGACGACCAAGTAATGAAAAACCTCGATACAGACGTCTCTGTTGTGCATGAAATACATGATATAAAAATCAATAATTCGACCAAAAATATCAAAATATAAATTTTGATGTTTACTGCACTGTATTATTACAGAAAACACTGAATTTCAATTTTTCCAAAGCTGATTTCATAATGTGCGACTGAAAGGGTTAACAGGCAATGCTTACAACTATAAACCTCAGTTTGATATCGACGTGTGAAACTAACAGTCGCCATGCTACGGAGAAGCACTCGTGCTCCCTACAGCCATCTGAGATAGTTGAAAAAGCGTCAAAGTGTGACCTTCTGCATGGTGCTTTGATCCTTTTGGATTAATTCCGCACAAGTGGGACGTGCTGCTTCAGTCTTGGAACGATTCTGACTGCAACGGTGAAGTGAACATTCTCACACCTGTAGACAGTTTGTAGATGGTCAAGTTGCACAGATGTCTGAAAACAGCGTCATACTGTATGGGCATCACTATCACTTTTTCTCTGTTTCTTTCACCTATCAGTCACCATCTTCCCTCTCACTCTCTTCCTCTACCATCTCTATGTCCATGTCCTCCTCCACCTAACCCACTTCCTTCCCTATATGAAAACATATATATGCGCCGAATTGCATGGCGACTGATCAAAGGGTGTCAAAGTCGCAAGGTACCTTCCGCCATGCTAAATTCAATGACTTGAAGATTATAAAAAAACTCCTACATGAAAACATACATTTATGCAGTAACTTCCATGTTGACCAAGTATTAATTCGGAGTATGAACTATCTTTATTCCACATTTCATTCAATTCCGTCCAGTCGTCTCAGCGTGAAGATTAACAAACGTGTTAACACACTGTAAGGTACCCTCTGTCATGCACCGTGAAGAGATACAAATGTATTAACCCACTGTAAGGTACCTTCCACCACTCACCTACCCTACAGGTAGCCCATTTATTAATGTAGGGAATAAGCTACCCCCATTCCAAATTTCATTCAAATGTGTCCCTCCCTATCAGAATGAAGGTGTAGCAAACATGTTAACACATTGTAAGGCGCCCTCCGCCAAGCACTTTACGGTGGCTTACGAAAGGCAGCCCACATATTAATCAAGGCATATGCTGCCTCTGTTCCAAATTTCATTCATATCCTTCCAGCCATTTCAGCGTGATGGAGTAGCAAACATTTTAACCCATTGAAAAGCACGATTCTCCGTGCACCATATTTTGTGTCCTGGTCACCCATCTTTCATGAAAGGTTGTATCAGAACACCTGGGATGCGTTGACATCTAAAACAGCTATACACATTCGTAATACAAGTTTCATTTACTAAACTTTACACGAAATACTCAACTTCTACAAAGTATGTCTCTTCTCTTCTCACGGCGTCTTCTTCTTCCTCGATGCTAGCTGCGCTGAATCCTAGTGAGTGCCTATTTTGGAGCCGAGTTCAGATGGGGCTCTTCCAGACGCATGTCGGCCTAGATATAGCCGCTTGTAGAGGACGCACTTCCAGGTTACTCCCTCCAGGATGAGCGGCGCCGGCGTGTGATTGGCTGCCGGTCTTCCGCTGCCTTCTGCCCGGCCGGGCGTTGGATGGACCAAAGGAGCACGATGCAGTGGCGGCGGCCGTGCAGATTTCGGCCGGCGATGACAGTTCTCGTGGATGCTATCGGTAGGAGGCAAGGAACAGTTGCAAAGCTGCCTCCCGTGAGTGTTTCGAACGAAGTTTGGACATCTCTTGCTGGCCGCACAAGAAAATTTCTAAGGTGGGGCTGACTGGTTGGTAGCGCACACTGAACACTGTGACGTCATTTTTTCCTGTATGGGCGCCCATACTTTCCCACGTACAGTGTCTATGGACTGAAAGTTCATTTCTTCTAGCAAAATAGCGATGCTCCAGCGAATTTTGAATGTCACATTCTGATCGAGGCCATTCTGTGCAAATGTAGCGCAGCAAAATTTGTAATTCGGGGTCTGTTTCTGTGGCCCGAGCAATTTTCCTATAGTCCAACGGAAAGGATTGCTATAAACTATCTTCCTGTGCATCTGTCTGACAACAACACGTCTCAGAAGCGTCAAAACCATTATCAGGGCCAATCGGAAGACGGGAGAGTGGGTCGACATTTCAATGGCGAGTTGTGGGTTTGTACACAATCTCGTCTGATACTGTGTGGTAAGAGCAATGCCCAACGTTGCAATTTGTGTGCCGTGCGAGTAGGAATTGGCTTGGCTGAATGAAACAATCACTGCAAAGGCTTGTGGTCAGTTACCAAATCAAATTATCTCCCATACAAATAGTGATGGAATTTCGTGTCACCATACACAATGGCTAAAGCTTCCATCTCAATTTGTGAATAACGGCACTGTGTTTCTGTGAAAAGTTTGGACACAAACGCTATCGGACGGTCCGCGGCCCATGTCTATGTAACAGTACTGCACCTAGACCATCCAATGACGAGTCAACCTGCAAAAGAAACGGTTGTTCTTGATCGAAGTGCACCAAACATCGATCACTGAGCAATGTATCTTTTAACTGTTGAAATGCGCGTTGGCATTCTTCTGTCCAAAGAAAACGAACATTTCTACGGCGTAGCCGATGCAAAGGGGTTGCAATTTGTGCGGGGATCGCAATAAACCTAATATAATAAGTTAACATTTCCAAGACGGACTGTAATTCTTTCACGTCTTTCGGTGCTGGCAGGTCGCGAATGGCAAGCAACTTTGACTGTTTATCACGTGTCCTAGATACTGCAGTTCCGGACTGAGAAACTCACACTTATCCAAGCGACACTTGAGACCTGAATCTGACAAAACTTGAAATAATTTCCTCAAATATGCATGTGTTCTTCTGGGTTATAGCCTGACATGGCTATATCGTCCAAATAGTTTGAACAACAAGGCGCTCGTGCTGTAAGCTGTTCCAAATATCTTTGAAAAATTGCGGGCGCGGATTCACTGAAAAAACGGTAAACGCAAATATTTAAACAAGCCCAGATGAGTGTTGACAATAGAGATTTTCTGTGATTCTTCGTCGAGTGGCATCTTAAGGTGGGCTTTGCTCAAATCTGTTTTTGAGAAATATTTTGCTGCACCTAATCTGTCCATTAAATCTTCTGGTTTCAGCAAAGGATAGCTGTCTACAACTGTTTGTGGATTTACTGTGGCCTTGAAATCAACACAAATGCGGATGCTGCCTGACGGCTTCAGCAACATAACAAGTGGACTCGCCCAGACTAGCTTGTATTGGTTCAATTGCACCATTTTCTTGTAATTTGCGAAGTTATTTGGCTACTTCGTCGCGTAAAGCGAGTGGTACATCACTTGCAAACTTGGGGTTGACATTTTCCTTGAGAGTAATGTGTGCAGCAAAATCCTTAGCTTTTCCTACTCCTGCAGAAAATAAATATGGAAAGTCTAGACTAACCAGTGCACCGCTCCATCTTTCGACCAACTTTGTTGTATGGGAGTGAAAGTTGGGTAGATATAGGTTACGTTATTCATAAGGTAGAGGTTACAGATATGAAAGTAGCAAGAATGATTGCAGGTACTACGGTCGGGGGTTCGAATCCCCCCTCGGGCATGGATATTTGTGCCCTCCTAGTTCGTAAGTAGTTCATAAGTAGTTTGTAAGTTTAGGGACCGATGACTCCGTAGTTAAGTCCCATAAGCTTGACAAACATTTGAACATTTGAACATTTTGATTGCAGGTACTGATTAATGGGAACAATTGCAGGAGTGTGTATAATGAGGAAATCAAAGATAAACTTGGAATGAACACCATAGATGAAGCAGTTACAGCGAACAGACTGTGATGGTGGGGTCATGTTACACGCATGGGAGAGCAAGCTTACCTAAGAGACTCATGAGCTCGGCAGCGGAAGGTAAGAGGAGTCGAGGTAGACGAAGAAGAAAGAACTTACATTCGGTGCAGAATGATTTTGAAGTAAAAGGCATAATATCAGACGAGGCATCAATGTTAGTATTGAATAGAGGATCATGGAGAAATTTTATTAGAGGTACTATGCTCCAGACTGAACGCTGAAAGGCATAATAAGTTTCTAATGATGATGATGATGATGATGAGTCTTTCAGAAACTTTTCTACACAGTGTTTAACATCAGAAGTGTTCACAACTATAACACTGTCTTGCACAGTGAAACCGAAACGGTCAAAAGAATCTAGACCAAAAATATCTACTCCTTCTTAAGACTGAAGCACTTGAAATGTCACTGTGTGCATTTGTGATCGGTTTTCTGCAGGTAGTGAACACTGTCCTAGTACAGGAATGTCATTGCCGTTGTATGCTATTAACCTTGTTTTAGCGCGAGAAAGGCGCGGTGATCCCAACTGTTCATAAGTTATGTGATTGAGCAATATGACTTATGCACCTGTGTCTAGTTGAAATTTTACAGAAATGTGATTCACACGCAAATTGAAATACATTTTTCTGGCCTGGGGTTCAACTTGTTTATTTCCGTGTCTTTGATGTTACGAGGGGCAGCACGGTTTTGAAAATACTGCATTTATTGAATAAGTATTGTCTTGTCGCTTTTTGGGCTAGAAGGGCAAATTCCGTTTCTTTTGCTGTAAGCAGACTGATTGTTTATGACCTATCTTGCCGCATGCACAGCAATTCGCCCAACCGGGACCGACAGTTCTGCCTCTTGTGCTGTGGGAACCATTTTGGGCAAGACTTCTCTTCGTTTACGGGCAAGGCTCTATGTCTATCAAACTGTTTACCCTTAGCACGGGCAGGCGGAAGATGACGTCGTTAGACCTCGCGCTCGCTGGCGCGTGACGTCACTGTTGTACACAGTGGAATTGAATCAAAGTTTTCCGCTGCCACGGCACCTGAATCGTACTGTTCCACTTGATGGAGAGATGGATCTGACATTTTTAGAATCTGCTCTGTAAGTCTCACAATGTTATACACAATAGAATCACCTAAAATCACATCTGAATACAAAGCTCCTCATGAACATTTAAACTTACACTTACTAGTGAGACCTTGAACATTTGTTATACACTGCCGGTATGTTTGATTTTCTCATTTCCTACACCGGAAGAACTGATACCCAGCATCCACTGCATTGATTAGCTGTTCATAATATGACGTGCGGGCTCCTTTCAGAGATTCATAAGAAAGTTTAGAAGGCTCCACGGTGGGAAAAGGTTTTTGACTAGACAGAATGCTGGGGGGCCTAAACATGAGAGGAAAAAGTGGAGTTTGACAGTACCTTGTATCTTGTGAACTGTGGCGTAGGCATCAAACTGTTGCGATCATTCTGTCCAGTCCTCTTCTTTTTCATCATACTGGCGAAACGGCTGAATGACTGGAGGTGGTGGCTGCTGCAGTGTATTTTGTTGTACCTGTGTGGCCAGAAGATGTTGCACAGTTGACACCAATGATTCGATTTGTTGACTCTGCAACTGTAACATCTGCATTAATTGCTTTGCATCGAGCGCAGGAAGCTACGGGGCGGTGGCAGGGATGTTTGTGTCAGTGGAGACTTACATTTTGGAAAAACTACAACAAGAAACAATGCAAAAATATAGAAATTGACACGTATACCCGCAATAAAAGTTCCCAAAAGATTTACACTGACTCGCCGAGACCTGGAATAAAGCTGCAAGCAAAATAATGGCGCAGCATAATGTCAGCGATTTCTGCGTCCTCTGTAAGTTAACTTCTCGTCGCAATGTGGAAAGTCGTAGTCCTCATCGCCAGTTTTGAGTCCTGGTCAGCCTGGTCTATCTGACATGAAAGATTGTATCAGGACGCTTGGGATGCCTTGCCATCTAAAACAGCTATACAGATTGGTAATACAAGTTTTATTTACCGAACTTCCACAAAGTATGTCTCTTCTCTTCTCACGGCGTCGTCTTCTTCCTTGATGCTAGCTGCGCTGAGTCCTAGTGACTGCCTGTTTCAGAGGGGGCTCTTCCAGACGCATGTCGGCCTAGATATAGCCGCTTGTAGAGGGCGCGCTACTCGATTACTCCCTCCAGGATGCGCGGCGTCGGCGTGTGATTGGCTGCCGTTGGTCCGCTGCCTTCTATCATGATCGTTCTCCTGCGTCTGGCGTGCGGCGCTGTCTTTACGCTGGCTTTAGGCTTATAACCTTCACGAATGGGCAAGTAATGAATTGCCAAAGTTTTATCGCAATCGGATGTATGGTATGGCCGTGTATAAAATACGAACAAAATGACAAACTAACAAACATTAACTTTTTATATTAGATTTATGCATTAATTTTCAAATTTGCATTAAAACCATTCTTTGGTATCAACAAAATCCTTCTGCTAGTGGTTTTTACCCCAATGATAATGTACACTTGGTATGCTTCAAAGTTGAGAGCAAAAACGGTTATTTAAAAATCTGAATGATGTGTGCTTTCCACTGAAGCGTATTTTTTTTTTTTTTTAATTTACTTTAAATTGCTTACATGAAACTCACATTGGGTGAAAAATTTTTGTGTTTTAAATGTTTCCTTGATGATTATCACTTTGAAAAATGTAACGTAACTTCCAGAGAGAGCTGCTAGAATTCGAAACTTCGCCGAGATATGAAAATTAACTGTTTAATCACATTAATTAATTGAAATGATTGTAGGTAATCTGAATATAATAATACTGCACCGATAAACCGAATTGTTCAATCATATTTCAAAATTTCACCAGGATCGGAATACAACTGTAGAATCTGAAGAAAACCATATGTAACCACCATGCACCATCCAAAATTTTATTTGACAGAGACCTTCCTCTTGTTTTGAAGGTCAAGTGTCCAAAATGTCACGAAGATTTTAGGATGAATAAAGTGTCCTTATTCGCATGTCGCATGATGCCACACTTTTCCAACCACATAATTGTTTATGACGTCATATCTCCTGAACTACAAGTCGTATGCAGTTTCTTACCCCTAAATCAATTGTTACCTCATGGAAGGAATATGTGTAGCAAATTTGACTGAAATCGGTACAGTCGTATAGAAGCAGACGTCACATGATGCAGCACTTTTCCAAGCATTTCATTATTTATTACGTCATATCTCCTGAACTATTTGTCGTACAGTCATTGATGGCGCCTATGACCATCGCGAAAGTGCAAGCAACATGTTGAGAAAGTTTCATCACAATGAGTTGAACAGTATGGCCGCGCATAAAATACGAACACACAAATATCCATTTTTATATATTACATAATTATAACACAACTATTCTATGCCACACTAATTGCCTACAGAGTTTTAATTTTTGCTAAAACAAGTGTCCATTCCGCTCTAAATATGCATAACCAGCGTTATGTTCTCGTAGTAAAGCAAATCCTACGCTGGAATAATAGAAGTCAATTTCAACTAACGAAATATTCGTATGGAGATAGTTATAAATACAAATGAAGTGATAAATAAAACTCTTCCTTCCTGATACGAGTTTACGTACAGAAAACAGATCTTTGTACATACATTTAGACTCACAAAACAGTTCGTTCTTTATTTTTGTTTAGAGTAAGTTTAATAATGTTTAGCTTAGTTTTTAACTCGTAGCTTTGATCGACATTGGAATTTTCTACTTCTCTCCAGCCATTAATTCGACAGGTAGGTTTTCGAACTTCGCCTATTCCTGCACTGTTCCCTCCAGCACTGTTTCAGACACCAGTTGAGTCCATGCCACGCCTTGTTTCGGCACTTCTGTGTGCATCCGGACGCCCTACAGGATGTTACTCAGGTGTGCCATTACGTTTGGTACGTGGCTCACTACATAGTTTTGCAGTAGGTGTAGTACTGTCTTGCGTTTGAGAATCAAGAGAAGCACTGTCCAAGTCCAAAGCGTGTACAACATTTACAGTATGAATTGTTCTCTCACTCTGCAAAGCACTGTTCCTAACGGCACTGTTCTTTGAATTTACAGTTTGCATACACACTGACTGTACATGTCCTGATTTGCCACATTGATAACAAATGGCGTTGCGACGAGGGCACTGCGCACGCTTGTGGCGAGATACACACTGGGGGCAAGATTTACGAACATTTTTCTCATAAGAACGTCGGCAATCGTTTGTTAAATTACTTTGTCTAACACGATGAAACGACCTTTGTGTCGCACTTTTACACTGGCTACTGTTCAGTGTCTGTTTAGCACGGCCGGTAGAATTATAAGAACCACTAATGCTAGATTGAGAACTGCGGCTAGGAATGCGTCCGTTACGGCGCACTGGTTTAACACTGTGGCTTTGCATTTCTACATCTGCTAAGTCAAGGGTTTCATGCGCTTCTATAAGCTGCAGTACAGTACCTAATGAGGGGTCGCTGCCCTAATTCTGGGGTCCAGAATGTTCTGTATGATCGCATCTCTCAACATAACGTCACTATAAGAAAGTCCACAAGAGCAAGTAAATTTACATTTGCGCGTTAAGCTCTTCAACTCTTGATACGACTGAGTCGGTAATTTTTTCAGTCTAAAAAATCGGTACCGCGCCGCAGCTACAAGAACTTTTCTCTCACAATGAGCATTCAAGGCATTTACTAGTGCATCAAATTCGAGATCGCGAGTAATACGAAGACCTTGGTGCCCGCAACCGATAAAAAGGTGTTTCTCTGTCTGAGCTGTAAGTTGATGAGACGCGACGAGTTCTTCAAACTGCGCGAAATAGTCACTCCATTCTTCCTCACGTTCGTTGTACTGGCGGAACGTAGGGAGCGGTGCAGCGGCAGGTGTGGGCGGCTGATGCAACGGCTGTTGGTGCTGAGTTGCCTGTGCAGTCGACTGGGACATCGCTTGGAGTAGTTGCGTGATTTACGCCGTCTGTAACTGAATAATTTCCATTAAGTTTGGGTTCGGGGTAGTGGCCATGCTGACCGATTAGGCGCCGCACATACAAGAAAATTAGAACAAAACACAGATGCAAGGTAAATGAGGACACACTGCAACAAAAAAGTCCCCAAAATACGTAACTGAATGTTCCCCCAAAAATCTTATAATAAGGGTTGGGTGGGCGGGAGCAATTTCTGCGTGCTCCGACTGCTGCTGTCTGGCTGCTGCAAGTGGGCTGGTCCAAATTTCTTCTATTGCTGCCCATCGCCACTTTTGTATCCCATCCACGTCGCCACTTTTGTATCCCATCCACGTCGCCACATTTGTATCCCATCCTCGTCGCCACTTTTGTATCCCATCCTCGTCGCTACTTTTGTGTCTCGTTTCGCCGGTTGTCTTTGGTGTCGGTGGCCGAGTAGAGAGGGACCGACACTGGGAAATAGGAGGCACAATTTAAATTTTAACTTATCAGTGGCTCCTTCTCTTGTCGCATTTGTAAAGTTTCATGCCTACTTGGTGCTTGCCTTTTATAATTTTAAGGCGCAGGCGTCACCCGTTGACAATATAATTTGATAGTGGGTTTCACCCTGAGCTCAATTTCATTGTTTAATCTTTTGAGATTTTAATTTGGCTTCACCCAATGATCAATTATATTTTATGATTGATTTTAAAAATTTATATGAAGTTTTTGTTGGTTTTACAAATATTTCTAATGGTTAAGGTATGGACTTGACCCGTAGATTGAAAAATCTAAGAGTGGGCTTCAGTCAAAGCTCAATTTCATTTGGTAATCAGTGTTAAAAAATTATTGAGAATTTGTACTTGCATTTCAGATTTTGGCAGATTAGTTAGCAATTAATGTACAGGATTTTGTGTCTCGCTGCCGCCGGTTGTCCTAGGTGTTGGTGGCCGAGTAGAACGTGAGACCGACACAATGGAATAGGATGAACGCGTGTGCGGGTACGGAGTCTGAGGTGACCAGCCAGTGGGACAGCAGAAACTAGAAACACTAAGCTAGATTAGAACAAGTTGTATATTTCGTAGAAATATGATAATACTTATCTTTTACAAAGTTCATGACTGCCAACTAAGTGTACTGCTGAGACATCGGTTAACTAGGTAGAGGCCTGCCTACTGATGAGTCCTAGTGCCTGTCCTAATTCCAAGTGGCCGATGCAGTTCAATGATGGACACGAGCGGAGTTGCAGCAGAGGGCGCTCGTGGCTGACGTCGTAAGAACGACGCGCCGTGCGTGCATGGCGGCGCGCGGCGAAAATACGTGGCGCGCACTTCAGACTTGTGCGACACCACAAACACTACTTCAGTTTATTTCCGTTCTGGCACGCGTCGGCCCGCGACTGGGATAATTTTTCCCGCAGTGCCCTCACCCCTGCATCGCACACTGAAAAAGACGACCGCCTGCGGCAGCACGGTGTGATAAATTAGTGGCCTAGGGAATCGTAGATTAAGGCTGCAGCTTCTAGAATTATCGGCCGGCAGCGCCGCCACCTCCGCATCCAGACAGACCGCAGCCAAACAGCGCCGACCCAAGACTCCGCGAGCAGCGCCAAACAAACGGCCGCCTGCAGGAGTACGCACCTCCCTAAATCACGTCACCCCCTGCAGCGGCCGCGGCGCCAACCGTCGCGTGGCAGCACGCCAGGCATGTCCTTCGAAGGACAGAATTAGTGATTTCTAAACAACCTAGGAGGACGACTTCGGTCTCGGCTGAGAACTGCTACTATAGCCCACCACCATCGTGATCAGAAAATACACTCAACCCAATTGTCTTTTCTATGAGTATCGTAATAGGTTTCACTACACCCCACACATTCGTCTTCATACCATTTATCAACGCTATTTTTGTAATCTTCAACCAAGTCATCAATATTTCATCTTTCTACTTTTTGTGAACACTATGAGCTCTTTCGGCCCACTTTAGGTTACGGTAGTAACACTAAAGGTGGGCCTTTGCGATCGTCTTTTGACAGATCGAAATTTAAATGAAAATAACGGCTTAACTATTCATCTGACACGAAAACTGAATAACCTAATTTGTGGAGGAGAAAATTCTCTACAACTTTGCTCTGTTATGTTTTTATCTTATCTCCTAGCGTTTCAAAGATATTTGCAAAAATAACAGCGATTTTGGGATGTCTGTCTGTGTGTCTGTCTGTCTGTCCGTCCGTCCGTCTGCCTGTCTGTAATGTGTTCCCTGCTTTCAAGACGAACCGTTCAACCGATCAGCAACAAATTTTACAGACATGATTGTAGGCAGCCAGAGACCAATTTTTCAAATTTTTCGGACAAAAAATACGGTATTAATACCTAAAAAAGCCGTTTGTAATATAATTGTAATTGCAAACGAACCGTTCATCTGATACGAAAATTAAATAACCTAATTGGTAGAGGAGAAAATTCTCTACAACTTGGCTCCCTTATGTTTTTTTTTTCATATCTCGTATCGTTTGGGACATATTTGCAAAATAACGGAGATTTGACACCCTCCATTGAATGAACGAAATCCAGCCGTTACGAGATGTCACGTGACATTCCTCGCGCAGAACTCTCTGTGGCATACGCCATCTTGCGCGTTTTTGATGATTTTCTTATTGTAACTTACACGTTATCATTTCAAAGCAATGGCGCACTGAAGAATTAACAAAACCGCAACGTTCTTCGTACGATAAATGATAATCTAGTGTCTACAAATGCCATTATTTGCATCAGTTAACAACGGCCATCAATTGTATGAGATTATAGGACATACGTTCTGATTGATAGCCGTAGCGTAGTGGGCAAGGCTTTAGGTTATGATACCAAAGGTCGGTGGATCAGAACCCGCGGCTCCCTAAGATTTTTTCCTAAAAGTGTTTCAGACACTCTTATTAATTAATTTTTTATTATTTAGATTATTATTTTGGTCCAAAATGTTTGCAAAAACGTATAAAACTACAAATCTAAAGTGGGCCGTAAAACACGTCAGTGCGATTTTTCATTTGACACAGCTCGTATCTCTTTTTCTCTTCCCTAGCACTTTGATGTGGTGATATATCTTGCGCTCTTTTTTGTTGCCTGTATTTTTTTTCCATCATTCACTTTCTTGACACGTTAGATACTTCCTACAGGCTTTACCGCTTTGCACATATTTGTCTGTTGCTTTCCTATTAAGATTCGTTGATTTGACAATTGAAGGCGCCGCGGTGGAGTAGCCGAGCGGTCTAAAGCGTCTCGCTGCGGAGCTCGCGGTTGCTCGCCGTGGAGGTTCGAGTCCTCCCTGGGGCATGGGTGTATGTGTTGTCCTTAGGTTAGTTTAGTTTAAGTAGTTTGTAAGCTACGGACTGATGACCACGCAGTTTGGTCCGATAGAATTACAAACATTTGAACAATTGAAGGAACATGTGATATTTCTTTCAAACATTTTGTAAGTGTTCGCATAGGCGTCGGATTAGTTAGTGTAGAAGTCGTAAAGTGCAAAATTTCAGATTTCGTAGAAGTGGTGCTTGGCATTGAGTCGGCGAAGGATGTCAGTTCTTTTGATTTGCTTGCGGTCACTACTTATTGAAAAATCTTTTTTACAATATTTGTATTAAATTAGTGTGACACCAAACCTCATCTTATTGTTATATGGCAGCGTGACGTTGGCCAAGGATGTCATATTGCCCTAGGCCAAAATATTTTTAAATATAGACCTATCATTAAAATTATATGAACATAAAATCAAACGGTTAATATTATATATCATTTTTTGTATACTTTGCGTATTATCTGATGATGGCTATTAAGCTAAGATGGAGCCACCACAATATAATAAAAGAACTAATAAATATACCAATGTCTCTCAGAGAAATTTTTCTGCACTGCGTGCTAATTGGATGAAAAAAAAATTAATCCTGTTATGTAGAACGGTTAGACTGCATGACCTGACATAATACGGTGGCTGCGACTACAGCGTCACGGCTTCTCTTCGTTGGGTGGTCTCCACATTAAACGTTCAGCTCACTGCGTCCAGATAGCACGAAGATCGATGCCCAGGCGTACGGCACAGTTGGCTAAAAGATGTCGATAGTCCGCGACAGACAGGAGAATTCCACGTGGCACACGTACTAACACAAACACAATAACAAATTATTTACCAAAAATCTAAATATGTCTTCGATGATGTACAAAATTTTTACCTTACTGATGAAGACCACAATCAGAACAAAAGGCTTACCAGCCAACACCTATAAATAAAAAAATTTCCTCGAGCATACTGCTGACAATCTAAGGGACCAACACAAAACTTTACAGATGGTTTGTAATCTTTTGCGTCGGGCAGCATTGGACATGTCATTTAATGGCATAATATGAAATATATTTTACCAAATCGCTGCTGTAATTTTATATATTTATAAACAATGGACATTTCGCCTACGTTCTCCTCAACCGTATAATACAAATTTCGTTAGACATTGTTGTTGTTGTTGTTGTGGTCTTCAGTCCGCATACTAGTTTGATGCAGCTCTCCACGCTACCCTGTCCTGTGCAAGTCTCTTCATCTGAGAATACGTTGAATCTTCTTACTATATTCGTCCCTCGGTCTCCCTCTACGATTTTTACCCCACGCGCTCCTTCTAAAGCTAAGTTGACAATTCCTTGATGTCTCAGAATGTGTCCAACCAATCTATCTCTTCTCTTAGTTAGTATATGCCAGAAACTCTTTTTCTCCCCGATTCGTTTAAGCACCTCTCCATTAGTTACGTGATCTACCCATCTACTTTTCATCATTCGTCTGTAGCACCACATTTCAAACGCTTCTATCTCCTTTTCATCTTAACTCCTTATCGTCCACGTTTCACTCCCATACAATGTACACTCCAGACAAATGCTTTCAGAAAGGACTTCCTAACATTTAAATTAATATTGGATGTTAACAAGTTTCGCTTCTATAGAAAAGCTTTTCTCCTCATAGCAATTCTGCATTTTATATCTTCTTTACTTCGGCCATCAGAAGTTATATTGCTACCAAAATAACGAAATTCAGCTACTACTTTTATTGTCTCATTACCTAATCTAATTCCTTCAGCATCGCCTGATTTTCTGACATTCCATTCCATTACTTTCGTTTCCTCTTGTTACTGTTCATCTTGTTGTTGTTATGGTCTTCAGTCCGGAGACTGGTTTGATGCAGCTCTCCACCCTACTCTATCCTGAGCAAGCCTTTTCATCTCCTCATAAGAACAGCAACCCACATCCACTTGAATCTGCTTACTATACGCGTCTCTTGGTCTCCCTCTGCGATTTTTACCCCACGCACTTCCCTCCAATGCTAAATTTACGATTCCCCGATGTCTAAGAATGTGTCCTACCAAGCGATCCCTTCTTTTAGTGAGGGTATGCCAAAAATTCCTTCGCTCACCAATTCTGTTCAGTACCTCTTCATTAGTTATGTGTTCTACCCACCTAATATTCAGCATTCTTCTTTAGCACCACATTTCAAAAGCCTCTATTCTCTTCCTGTCAGCACTGCTTATCGTCCATGTTTCACTCCCGTACAAGGCAACACTCCACACAAATGCCTTCAGAAAAGACTTCCTTACACTTGAATTAATATTCGATGTTAGCAAATTTCTCTTTTTCAAGAATGCTTTTCTTCCCATTGCCATTCTGCATTTAATATCCTCTGTACTGCGACCATCGCATGTTATTTTACTACCCAAGTAACAAAACTCATCTACCACCTTCATTGTTTCGTTACCTAATCTAATTCCTTCAGCATCACCTGATTTTCTAAGACCGCATTTCATTATTTTTGTTTTGCTCTTGTTCATGTTCATTTTATACGCTCTCTTCAACACACTGTCCATTCCACTCAACTGCTCTTCCAGGTCCTTTGCTGTCTCTGACAGAATGACAATGTCATCAGCAAAACACAATGTTTTTATTTTTTCCCCCTGAACTTTAATCCCTATTCCAAATTTTTCCTTGCTTTCCTTCACCGCCTGCTCGATGTACAAATTGAATAACATTGGAGAAAGGCTACAACCCTGTCTTACTCCCTTCCCAACTGATGCTTCCCTTTCATGCCCTTCGAGTCTAATAACTACGGTCTGGCTTTTGTACAAGTTGTAAACAACTCTCTTTTCCCTGTATTTTACCCCTGCTGACTTCAGAATTTGAAAGAGTGTATTCCAGTCAACATTGTCAAAAGCTTTCTCCAAATCTACAAAAGCTAAAAATATTGGTTTGCCTTTCCTTAATCTGTCTTCTAAGATTAGACGTAAAGTGAGTATTGCCTCCCGGGTTCCTACGTTCCTCCTGAATCCAAACTGATCTTCCCCGAGGTCAGCTTCTACCAGCTTTTCCATTCTCCTGTAGACAATTCGTGTTAAAATTTTGCAACCATGACTTATCAAACTGATGGTTCTGTAATTTTCATACCTGCCTGCGCCTGATTTCTTTGGAATGGGGATTATTACATTTTTCTTAAAGTCTGAGGGCATTTCGCCTGTCTCATACATCCTACACACCAGTTCAAATAGTCTTGTCATGGCTGCCTCTCCCAGAGACTTTAGTAGCTCTGAGGGTATTTCATCTACTCCTGGGGCCTTGTTCCGACCTAGGTCTTTCAAGGCTCTGTCAAATTCATCTCTCAGTATAGTATCTCCTATTTCATCTTGATCGACTTCCTCTTCCCTTCCTACAACATCGTCTCTAAGTTCATTTCCTTTGTAGAGCTGCTCGATGTACTCTTTCCACCTTTCAGCTTTCGCTTCTTTACTGAGAACTGGTTTCCCATCTGAGTTCTTGATATTCGTAGAGTTGCTTTTCTTGTCCCCAAATGTCTCTTTTACTTTCCTGTAGGCAGTATCTACTTTTCCCCTTGCTATACATTCTTCTACAGATTTATATTTGGCTTCTACCCACTCCTGCTTAGCCATTTTGCACTTCCTGTCAATCTCATTTTTTAGACGTCTTTACTCCAATTTGCCTGTTTCATTTACTGCATTTTTATATTTTCTCTTTTCATCAATTAAATTTAGTATTTCCTGTGATATCCAAGGATTTTTTGTAGCTCTTGCCTTTCTACCTATTTTGTCCTCCGCTGCCTTCACTATTTCATCTCTCAATGCTACCCATTCCTCTTCTACATCTTATATCTTCCTTTCAAGATACTGTCCATCCCATTCAATTGCTCTTCCAAATCTTTTGTAGTCTCTGACAGAATTACTGTTTCATCGGCAAACCGCAATGTTAGACTTTATAATATAAAAATGACAAGTTATAATAATTCCTATATAAAATTATATTTTACATACCATACTTACTCATAGAATATTGTTGTTGTTACACCACCAGCTGTTCGACAGTTCAGATATCCTGTAATGTAGTGCTTTTATGAGATTTACTGGTGTTTATCAACGATATTTTATGGTTACATCAGCTTGCTTAGATATATACCAACGACATATTAAACAATGCAAATAGTACATCGTAGGTGTAATGTCAACATAGACCAAAGATAACATTGGCTGCGTGTGTCCCTATCTCTGCCGTGATGTGGTTTGAACCAGCATCTAAATTTGTCTCGAGTCACGTGACTGAGGTATCGTCATTATGAGCAACAGTTATATTCATTTACAGGTGACCTCAAGCGTTGATTTTAACACTAAAACGACTTCTTGTATTCGTATTACACATCCAGTAGTAAAAGCAATGTAATTTCATCGTATTATTAATATTAATGCAATGATTTTCTTGTTTACATATGACCAGGTGAATTGTACCATGCTGTCAGTTATTTTTAGAAGTAACAGGATTACATATCCTCGGCATTTGTGTCGCGCTATGAATTTTTAATTTTTTGAATCTTACGAATGTGATTAACGATGAGATGATTATTCAAACTGCTCATGATCGAGTTTATATGTCAGCAAGTAAGTCATTTCTGGTGAAAATTGCCTTTCAGTAACGTTATGCAATGCTAAAAATTCATACAGCATTATACGTATAAAATCACTTCTTTCCGAGTTTCATCAACACCTTATTATTTAATGTAAAGAGTCAATATTTCGCTTGTTTTACGTTTTGGCATCACGGCCCTTGGTAAAAGTCTTAACATATAAACGGTTGTATTTTGTTAAGATCGGACATTATGGATACAAACAGATGTCATTTCTTATAAAAACACAATGAAACATTTCACATGCATTATTTAGCTATCGTAAAGAAGTTGACGCTCTTTTCAAACTGATATTTGATCTTCTGTGTGAAATACAAAATAAAAGACTCATTGTACAACGACAACAATCTTTCGCATCAATCTGTAATTTTGTTGCTTGTAAAACAAACTGTCATTACATTTCATCTAGGCACATACCTAGCGCATTAATTCTTGCAATTGCGGAGCACTAACTCTAACTGTACTGTTCAAATCTACCCTTAATTTTAACTTCGAAGGATAACAACTGCAACTCTCAGCTACATTTCACATGACTCGTAATGATGAAAACGGTTTACTGCCTCTAGTCACGTGACTTAGATGTTGATTTTAGTATAATGACGTCATGCATAGTCTATGGTCTGTGAATGTCAATTACAAATTTTCTTTCTGATTGTTGTAGTCAAAGATATTGTATGCCTCCATTTCAATAAAAGTTTCGAGGAAACTGTTATGTTTGAAGTCTGTTTGTTCATTTATTACAAGATATGGTGCATTTCTGGCGTGCAAAAGTATTTCTAATTCTTGTAATGTGTTCATTATCGGCAGTTTTGGTATAATGTGTGATATTTTGATATCTTTTCAAGATCATATGCTGTCTGTTGTTCCGGTTTTAGATGATGGAAGAAACTGGATGGGTTGTTATCAGTTTGTCTTAGATGTTCACGAAATTGAGTTGCGAAATTTCTAGCAGTCTGTGCGATATAGTATTTCTCGCTATTTTTACTGTGACTTTTGTAAATAACTGGGTACGAGTAAAATACCTGTTCGTACTTTCGTTTTAATGTTGGGAAGTGTTTCGTATGCGAAGGTTATGCTGAATTTTCAGTATTTTGTTGAATTTGTCAGAAATGTTACCCAGGTATGGGGTAGGCAAATATGTAGTTTCATATGTTATCGATCGCCTCTTGTGAGCGTGATATTTTGTCGTGTGATAGGTAATGTGGGAGTGGTGATTTTGTTTTATAATTTACTGATTTGTGGGTTATATGCGTTTTGCTGCGCTACATGTTGTAGTGTCTGAATTTCTTTGGATGACGATTTGGTCTAGAGGAATGTTGATCATATTGTGGAAATAAGCGTATTTGTGTGAGTCTAGGTGACATGAATTTGCATTGATAATATTATCTGAAGTAGTTGGTTTTCAGTATATCTCGAATTTGCGTGTGGTATTGATGTAGCCAAGTCGAGGAAATTTATGGATTTGTTTCCAGGTCGTGTAGATGGGCGTAAGTACAGAGTAGTCTGATAAGGAATCTGATTCCGGAGTTGTCATCTAGTGACGTCATTAGAACTTGGAAATCTTCCTGAAAAAAACCTCTTGTGTGGTGTCGCACAAGTACAAAGTGCGCGCCACCTACTTTCGCCGCGCGCCGCCATGCATGCACGGCGCGGCGTTCTTCCGACGACAGCCACGAGCGCCCTCTGCGACAACTCCGCTCGTGGCCACCACTGAAGGACATCGTTCACTTCGCACTTCGGACTGAGATAGCAACCAGTTAGGACCTTCGTAATCAGATAGGCACCAGTGAAGACTTTGCTATTGTACAGGCGCTAGGCAGGCCTCTAACAACTATGTATCAACATTCTGCAGTACTATGTAAAAGTTAAGTATTGTTACATTCTGTGCAATATATATCTCTTTCTAATTTACTCTAGTGTTTGTAGTTTCTGGCTGCTCCCCTCCGTACCTGCACCGGCGTGCTGTCTTTGTTACTGTGTCGGTCTCGTTCCACTCGGCCACCGACACCTACGACGAGGCTGGGACACAAAAGCGGCGACGAAGTTGGGACACAAAATCTTGATCTACAAGCACGTGCTTTTCATATTTTGAGAGGAGGTAGTATGAAGCAAGCAACTGTCTTGTAATTCTGAGCTCTAAAATGCGTAATCGAAAAGTTATATACACATTTTCGAAACTGTGAACACAACTTTTCCACAGGTCAAGTACTGACAACTGTTAGTATGTATGTTACCGGCACCGTGTGAAATTCCGATATTCCATAGAATGTCTCGGTAATGTATAGAATGCCTGATGGTTTCAGCAACTTATATAACTTGGGTTGTTTGTATAAATGATTCACACCTTTCCTAAGCTTTATATCAGAGCAAATAAGTGCTCATAGCTACAGCGGATGACATTTCCGGCCAAAAATTCCTGTTCAAAATATTATGTTCTCACTCTATCTGCAAGCTGTCACAGTTTATACGTTTATAGAGCTTGTGGGACTAACTACGGGGTCATCAGTCCCTAAACTTAAAAACTACTTATGAACTAACTAAGACTAAGGACGTCACAAATATCCATGCCCGAGGGGGGATTCGAACCCCCGACCGCAGTGGCCGTGCAGACCGTGACTGGAGCGCCTCAGTCCCCTTGGCCACCGCGGCCAGCCCACCGTTTATAACGGAACATCCTGCAGAAGTTCAGTATTACACATTTTATTCCAGGATATAGAAATACTTGTTATAGTAAGTACGCAATTTTATTCTCAACACATAAAAAAGCAGCCCTTTACGTTTTAAAGTCATATTTTGGCATGTTATGTTGCACTTGAAGCTGACGATTCGTCGCCCAGCCGGCCGCGGTGGCCTAGGAGACTGAGGCGCTCCAGTCACGGTCTGCACGGCCACTACGGTAGGGAGTTCGAATCCCCTCGTCGGGCATGGATATTTGTGCCGTCCTAGTTCGTAAGTAGTTCATAAGTAGTTTGTAAGTTTAGGGACTGATGACCCCTTAGTTAAGTCCCATAAGCTGTACAATCAATTGAACATTTTTGTTTCGTCGCCCGATTCCGGAGAGAAATCTCGTGGTCAGTATTATCCTTGTTACTCATTCAGTTCTTTACCGAGCGAGGTGGCGCAGTGGTAACGCACTGGACTCGCATTCGGAAGGATGGTGGCTCAAATCCACCTCCGGCCATCCAGATTTAGGTTTTCCGTGATTTCCCTAAATCGCTCCAGGCATATGCCGGGATGGTTCCTTTCAAAGGGCACGGCCGATTTCCTTCCCCATCCTTACCCAAATACTCCGAGCGGAAGCTCCGTCTCTAATGACCACGCTGTCGACGGGACGTTAAACTCCAAGCTTCCTTCCTTCCTTCCTTTTCTTTAAGTTCTTTAAATGTAGGGCGAACTCTGATCGTGCGTAGAGTTGCTTCAGGATTGCTTCAGCAGTTCCAAGTTGGTAACAGCCATCTTCCATCACGTTCGTAACAGACAGCGGGAGTCATTCACCCTTTTGTCGAAGTCGCTTCTGAGTGTCGCCGCAGACTATGTTTGTGGGAAAGAAATGCAGGGTTTCGCTGTCTTATATACTTCGACAGGAAGATAATCGCGCAAGGCACTCAATGCCCATGGAAAATATGAATTATTAATCGTGTCATATGTGGACTAGGCAACCTATACGTTACCTAGACACTCAATGGACAGCCGGATTTGACACATTGCCAAGACTTTTTTTTGCTTGTTTTGGTCCACACTTCATCCTCCCAAAATATGAGATGCGTTTTACTCTGTCATCTACATCTGCATCTATATAGATACTCTGCAAGTCACGTTGAAGTGCATGGCAGAGGGTTCTTCGAACCACTTTAAGATATTTCTCCACAGTTTCAATCTCTAATAGCTCGCGGGAAAAAGGAACACATCAATCTTTCTGTTTTCAACCGGATTTATTATTTTATTATGATTATCATATCTGCCTTTGTAGGTGGGTACTAACAATAATATGTTCGCGTTCAGAAGAGAAAGTTGGTGAAAGAAATTTCGCAAACAGATCTCGCCGAGAACTCGTGCATTATTTCCGTGAAATTCTGTCCACTATATCAGAGCAAATAAGTGCTCATAGCTACACGCGATGACATTTACAGACATGGATTCCTGTTCAAAATATTATGCTCTCACTCCATCTGCAAGCAGACGTAGTTTGTAAAGGAAGTTTCTGATCATCCTGCAGAAGTACACTATTATACATTGTATTCCAGTAGTAGTCAGTTTTGGACATTTTTTATGCTCCTTATAGGTCACAAGCTGCATCTTTCTATCCGTAGCATCAATAAAGATTTATTATTACGATCGATCTTTATTCTTTCCACTCTTCAACAAATGGTTCGTTAATAAAAATGAATTTTGTAGCACTGATCAGTCAGTACACGTCGGCAGGTCCATTAAGTTCCTCGTACTGTCCTTCTGGAAATAGTTTTGATAATGTAAAACAATGTTACATCCACGTTCAATTGATCGCCGTTATCGCTACAGATAATTGTAATTTTTTTCATACCTGCTTATTTTGAAATTTGTCGTTGTTCTGCGTTTTTCAGTTTTTTCTGTATGTGTGTGTGTGTGTGTGTGTGTGTGTGTGTGTGTGTGTGTGTGTGTGTCTGTGTTTTTGTGTTTCTGTGTCATCGTATCTGCGCTCTGAGTGGATCAGAACTGCCGGGTGTTAAGCGATAATACTATGTGTCAGGAATTTGCATATGTACATTCACGCATGCTGGTCGCTGTACTGTATTAACCTTCACAATCTCTACATTTTTTTGTTAATGGAGGTACTTTATCCTGGCCATAAAAAATTTCTAAATTTTGATAATTGGTCTCGATTTATAGTTACAATATGCAAGCACTGAAAATAATGTTCGGCGATTTTTTCTGAAATATAAACGTAGATGAACTATGTATTACACTTAGCTTACTGCTCTTCGAAATGGTCACCTTCCACAACTGTGCACCACTGAGTTCTGCGATATATGCCGTGGCAACTTTGGACACAGTCTTCCTATGTGATTTAGTTCAAAATCCTCGTTACGTTTCGTGGGATGCCACGAAAATCATCAAATCTCTATCCTCTCTTTCCTTTTCAAGCGAATTCCAGTCGACGGAACAGGAAGAATGCGAGAGCATTGATATCCGGGAAATATGACGCATGTTTCAAATGTTTGTATAGCTTATGGGACCTAACTACGGGGTCATCAGTCCCTAAAGTTACAAACTACTTATGAACTAACTAATACTAAGGACGGCACAAATATCCATGCCCGAGGGGGGATTCCAACCCCGACCGTGGTGGCCGTGCAGAACGTGAATGGAGCGCCTCAGTCCACTCGGCCATCGCTGCCGGCTATGACGCATGTTCAGGCTGCACGCCCCCCCCCCCCCCCGCCTTTTTTTTTTTTTTTTTTTTTTTTTTTTTTTTTTTTTTTGCGGGAACTGTTTCTCGATTTTGCTTGTGTGGTCCGAACAAGAAACCAGGAATATTGTTGTAGAGTCTGAATAGACGTTTCATGAAACGGGTCAAAATTCCAACGTAACTTACAGCATTCAACTTTGTTCTGTCAATTAAAGAGTGCATAGAGACTTGGCTATCGAAAAAAGTGGTGGGTATCGTTTCAATGCGTGATTTTTCGGCCCTAGCCTTTTCCCGCCGAGGTGAAGTCGGAAAACGCCATTCCATGCTTTGTCTTTTCAAGATCGTGCCGGAGGTCCCAGGTTTAATCGTCAATGACAATACGGTTCAAGAAATTCAGTGTGGCATCTGTCGTTTTGAAAAAATCCGGTGAAGCATATAAAACTGTCTTCTTTTGATCCTCAGTCACGTGATGAAGCACAACACGACAACACGTTTTCCTCTTTCCTAAGTTCTGGGTAAGAATTGATTACAGAAATCCGGAGTCAATCTGCAATTCATCCAATATCATGCAACAGTTAATCGAGTATCGTTCGTGGCTTAAGTGCTCATTTTCTCAATCTTTTCGTCATTTACTGCCATCGCCGTTCGTACGCTACGGTCTCCTCGAAAACGGACGTACCGCTGGTACACTCAATTCATGGACAGTACTTGACCCTCATAAACACGTACAAACATCGCTTGCGTTTCTTTAGGTGTCCTGCCAAGCTTAAAACAAAGCTTTAAATTGATCCTCTGCAAGTTCACAACCAACACACTAAACATGTACTTCGTCCAACAGGTTTAACACGATACTAAACTAAACTGAACTACGGTGGCGTCACGTTGTGAACACCTGACGCTGCGCAGTTGCAGTATTGGGATCCACCTGTGTTGCAATATCGACAGTTTCCACTTGATACGCCGAATTATTGTGAGAGGGTATATATTTTTTTATGAGTGCTGATGCGGAAATATGGTCTACAACATGTAAAAAATCATTTACCACACTTGTAGCAGTACCAAAGCACTTTTGATTTTTTCTCCTACCAAAAGTGGGGATTCTTCGGACCACTATAGAAAACACAGTGTTCGTTGTTGAATTTTACTCTCAGTATTGTTTTTAAAGAGAAATTGACGTTATAATACGGTCCTATCTCTAGAAAAGTTGAATATGATGTCCACTGCGAAGAACACATATCGTAGAAAATCTTAGTGTTTGGGGTAAAGTTTAAGTGAAAAATTCGAAACATTCACGGAATATGGTAGACAAATAAACTAAAATATCTTCTTTTTTCATAATCTTTAAATATGATCTATGTGATGAGATTACATTACTTTCAGTGAGTGTGTATAGGGTAATCTTCAGTCCCTCATCTATATATACAGTGGGTCTCTCCTAAGAGCGGCCAGGCAAATTTTTTGTTTTCTTTGTTACTCATAACAAATGCTCTCCGTTTCGTCTTTTATGTGACGGCCAGAATCAACGGAAAAAAGGCTGTTCGTTAACCGTTAAATTAAAAAAAAAAGATTGCAATTTTACGTGCGTATTCAGTCGAGTGGTTTCAAATTAGTGTTGTACGATACGTTCAGATTATCGCTTTCTATTAACAGGCGCAGTAAATCAGGAGGAACAGCCAGTACCAAAGCAACAACCAAACAGCAAGCATTTCCTGCATCGCGGAGCAGTCAGTGCGGGTCGGTTCATTGTCGATACACTGATCGTGCCGCAATACATTAATTTGGAACCGCTATATAGCCTGCGCACTAATATTCCGATTTTAAAACCTTTTCCTTAATTGATACCAGACCGTTTTTCGTTGACAAAGACGAACAGGGCATTATTTGTTTGGGATACTTCTGCCACGCACAGCAATATCAGATTGGAATATATCTGCCGAAAATCCAGATATTGTTTATGACGGCTATGGAAATTTCATCCAGTGAGGCCATGTTCACTTACGAAATTTCGGTATTGTGTTACAGAACAGTTATACTGCAGGTCATTTACCTTCGACGTTTCGGAAGGAGGTACTACGAACAAAAACAAGGAGGAGATGATCGGTAAACTTTTTATTCCTTTTTTCTTCTTTTATCTTAGGGACACGAACCTCCGAAGGGAAGCAGAGGAGCACACCGCAGAAAGTCGTATTAGAGCCCGCAGACACTCCCATGAGGCGTTTCAGAGCTACGTCTCGATACAGTCTCTTCTACTATCTCTTCTAATTGTGACCTGCGAGTCCGCTTATATAGGCTCTGTAAACGTCATTATTTATTATATTTTACCGCCCCTACTAATGAATATTGCAAAGTGCGTGAACTGATTGTAAGCGGCAGGAAACTTCGGAGGACTATCTTTACCGGAGTCATGATAGTTATTCACCCTCGAAGAAGTAAGAGATAATGATTTTACCGTTTTACCCAGTGATCTCTATACTACCTGGATGTTGAACTTCAGGTGTCAGAGTGTGCCAGCCATAGATGTTCATATTTCGTTTCTTGCCAAATTCAAATATGGCTGGTATGAAGTATTCCAAGAAAACGAGAAGAAAGTACGTTTCGATTACTCTTTCATTATGGACTGTTACAACGTGTATTGACATAGATTTCAAATCAAAGGTATGAAAGCAATTCTTTGTCACATAATGACTGATAGAAATTCGTATGCCAAATTTGAACATGGTGGACAATGCGAAAACGTATGGAAAACATCTGAACGTGCAGGCACGCTGTAGTTCTATGCTCAGACACCAGAGTTGTACATCCAGTTTGTATAGAGATCAATGGTTTTACCCAGTCAAAACATGCAATGGCTAACCGTTAAGCAAAAAGTGCACCAAGCGACTTGTAGGCTAGTGCGCTACGCCACATGTCAGGGAAAGTCTAAGAGAAGTCAGGAGAATTATATATATATATATATATATATATATATATATATATATATATATATATATATATATATACTGGTTTTCCATAAGTCTGATCATCTTTCATGATTTACTACTCTGTAGGTAAAGTGACGGTTAAGGATTTACAGTTCATTTATTTATTTTATTCAGTCGAGAATTCGACGGCTAAAATTGGGTTCACCATCCTGCTGTGGTCGAATCTGTATATATCATGCGCTATTGTGCAAGGGTTTTGTTTCACATGTAAGGGTTGTATTTTAACTATTTAGTTGGATGGAAAAAGTCTTGTGTGGTAGTGTCTACGGTACTTGTGCCGGATGTATCTCCCGGTTTCAGCCTCACCAGGGGTCTCCTGGGTTCCAACGGAGGTTTTGGAGCGCTAGCATACTCCTGACGTTAATACCGCTGGTTGTACTCGAGGATGCTGAGCTGTAGAAAGTCATTGGTCTTACCGTTCCATCTTCGTCCTGGATTTTAGGTTCTTACTTTTCACGAAGGGTATCAGAGCTTCCAGAATTCCCATTTACCATTTGTGGTGAGTATACAAGATTTTCTTTTTCCAAATCATTAAATCTGATTTTCTTTGTTCACCGTTTTAAGTCATTAGACTACCGTTTTCGGTCAGTTAAGACCATCGTCAGTTCTCCTTTAGAAAATAAACACAAAAACCGATACTCCAGTTGGTAGTCTACATTCTAGACACTGCAAACCTCATCCCGAACTTCTGCAGTAATTCATATACAAAAATTCCCTTAATGTGTAATAAAGAGTACATGTTATACCAAACGTTCTCACTAATGTGGGGGCATAGGAAGGAGGAAAGTGGTAGAACACTTTGACAACAGGTCTGCGTTGTTGGAGAATAATCGCTTTGGACTTGTTGGCATTGAATTCAGATTCATTTACTAGGACCCATCGTTGTATCAGGTGTAGTTTACACTGTATTCGAGTTATGAATTGGACCATCCTCTGTGCTAATGTGAGGAAAGTGATGTCTGTCAGCGTACAAACAGTCGGAAATCTAAGACGCAGTGAGAGCGTCGGTTACGCATTCCACACCAAACCCGTACGCAATACGTACTCGCAAATACAACTGTTTGGACGGAGCCTGGCCGTTGCTTAGTTTCCCGCGCTATTTAATACGGCAAGACGTACGCTGTAGATTTCCTCTTTCATAATGGTTACTTTAGGCTACCTGTGGCGGAATGAAACCTTGGCTGTAGGTACTGTAATGAAAGAAATAATCGCCTTGCCGTATTTTACGGCACACTTTAGATTTGCCTGAGGTTTTATGAGTTTCTGACACAAATAATAAAAATAATAAACATTGATGAACGTTACGATTACGACTCTACTATTGTTATAATATCTATGCACAAAACACGTAATATTCATTCTGACAGTATTTCAACAAACAGCCAAAATTATTTGATGCCTGAGTTTAGCTTTGACTAATATACTCTTTCTTGAACTTTTACCTCTTTAAACTCTTTTTTAATATCTCTCATTATCACTAATTTACTCATCTTAGGGAACGATCTTTTTGTATAAATAGAATCGATGACAAGATCGGAATTTTTATTTTATTTATACAAGACGACCGGTTTGGACACTCTGTGGTGTTATCATCTGATCCCATTGACACTAAACTTCTGAAAATCTGGTACATGTACCGTATGAGAGTTACATAGGAATCAGCCAGATATAAAGTGTATGGCTGGTCAGAATTAAAGCAGTAAAATGTACATAAAATGATAACCACTGCAGTGCACATATCTGGTTGGTTTTATGGAGGTGCTCAACTTTTGACATTCGGAGATCAGTCAAGTGACATCTCTCGCCCGAAACCTAGTCCGAAACTGTCTTTTGTATACCCGGTCTTGCTTTCTTTATTTGATGATTTTCTTATTATAACTTAAACATTGTCATTTCAAAGCAGTGGCGCACTGAAAATAATCAAAAGCACGTCGTTGTTAGGACAATTAATGACAATCTAATTGTCTAAAAATGCCGTGTTAGCAGATATCACATGCCATCGATGGTATGAGAATTACGGATTACTCTCGCAGCTGTTCGGCGTAGCGTAATCGGCAGTGAATTAGTTTGTGATGCACGAACTTCTTAGACAGTGGTTCGAAACTTGCAGGGTGCAGTGGCGCAGAGCGCTCGGTGAGAGTGCTGACTGCTTGGTTCTTCAGCGTGCTCCGTCATAGTTCTCGATGCCCTCTGTAACGGAAGAACTGAGTCAACGACGAAACGATCGAAATTAAACAAAATAAACCAACGTCCACATAGGACCAATCAAACCGAAGAACCAATGAAAGGAGAGAAAAAGAAAGAGGGCTTAACGCCATCTGCATTAAAAAACTGAGCGAAATTCTGAACGAAGATGAACAATTGACCGCAAAGCATCGATCTACTTGAAGAACAAACAAATATAAATAAATAAAAAGAAATGAAAACCCGCCACTGGCATTTTTTTCATCTTTTTTCATAAACGGTTTTCACACACACTTGTTAATCGAACACAACTATATGCTGCAAGACTATGTTCAAAGGTAATATTGCTTTCTCTGAAAAGTGCATTTGTTCTATTTTGTGAACATATCATGAAATACTTACCAACGAATTGCGAACATGGACTTCTATATCACATGTACGCAAACTGTGGAGATACCTTGACAATGACTGTTGTAAATGATAACAGTAACTTTGCATGTATATTAAGTACTTGAGCTTAGTGGAATTCGGTATTACCACACTTATTCCAATTGTTATTTTATCTATTAAAAATATAGTCACGGTTTGAAACAGAATATCTGCTCTTGATTTTAGTGCAGAACAATGTAACATGAACAAATTCATATCAGAACTATGGAGAAAGTAATAAAATCTGTTAAAAGTGTCCATAGCAACCATGCCCAAGACAAACATCTACATCAACATCTACAACCATACTCCGCAAGCCACCTGACGATGTAGACGCATTGATTCTAATTAATGACTTTCAATATATTTTATATATTAGGAAAAAATTGTGTGGTTATAGTGGATCTCAGCAAAGGGTGGTCCATTTTATTTGCGGTTTTCGATTTCAGATAAATTGGCCGCTGGGAACACAGGAAAACGTACGAAAAAAGTGAAGTCGGTACGTTTCTAGGGGTAAATTCTAAATCAAAAAATTTTCAAAAGAACAAAAAATGAAAATGCGATTTTGAATAGTTTTGGAGCGTCAATAGGGCAATCCGAACCCCAGGAAGCGGAATCCGAAGAGTATTATTGGAAATATCCGAAAACAAACACAGTAAAACAAAAAAGGTCATTTTTGGCACATATATATATTTTTTTTTTTCAATGGAACCGATGGATTTTTCTCATTTTGAAATATATTGTGGAGAATTTTCTCCTCTATCGAATGGTGTATGCTAGATTCGTGGCAAACGGTAGATAGAGTTCGGCAAACCTTTACCTGTTAAAAAATGTTAGCAACTGACATGGAACTTCTATAAAATTCGTAGAATGTCCATTACTCCCGTTATCGGGCAAATTTAAATTCACTTATAAACCTGTAACTCTCGCCTATCATAAAGTAGACTCCCAAGCGATTTCCTTCTGTACATTTCTTATGCAAATGTCTTGCTGTAGATGGCATTTTAAACAATAGATTACCGAGCTGGTGCATCACTCATAACTATACAATTCACAGACTGTTTATGCTAACGTCGGCTTGAGTGAACGAGTGAAGGAAACCGGTTGCTTTCATGTAACAAAGAAATTGCTGATTGTCATCATTATGAATTTTGTTAATCATTTGACAGCTGTAATGCCAGATATTATGACAAACTTTTAATCGGCCAGCTAATTTGTCTCAGGTTTCGTCGGCACGACTGTCGAAAGTGTTGACATGCCGGCACCAGCAGCACTGTGTTAGCAATCCTCGCTGGCGCAGCACAACCGTCTTTCACTGTTGCTTTACGTTACTCGAAAGGAAAAGTAGTTACTTCACATTTACAGCTTGATCAATAATGTCACTTATAATTGTGCAAACGGCTTTTTACATGTCAGTGAAAAGTATGAAAAAAATCTGATCAACAAGTTTCGAGACCTTCTATAAAAATCAAAGAAAATAACAGCATTTCTTAAATAAATTACAATGTAGCTTTTACAGGGTTGAGGCGCGTTCTTCGATGTCACATAGAAACACAGAGAAAAATGCTTCTTTGGTTGTCTGTCGTCGGAGTGGAGAGGGTTTGTTATTCTTTTTTTATTATTATTTATAAGTTCTATGATATGCTTCATGACGCAAACTTGATTTTTAAAACATAATGTTTTTGTGTCAAAAAGGTGCTGTAGCGGAAAACATTCCCGAACTACAGCGACAAAAGATCGTTCGTCATATTAATGTCAATGAAATAAGTGCGTTATCGGCAGATAATGTTGTGAATGGTGATGGGATTTCCTTAATCATTGCATTCCTTGCAGCCGCTTTGAACGACAAGGTGCTCGTAGTGGACAGTTTATTCTGCGCCTATTTATATGGCACTAATCGAACCGTCTGAGGCAAGTGCTTATTCGATGCTTCTCGGCAACGAATATTGCGATGTTTGGCAGTGTCTTCTGATTCCTGTCATTGACTTTTCGAATCCTATGCTTACCGACTTTCGAATCGACATTGGTCATTGGATTATTGCTATTTATACCCGTGAGACTAATAGTGTTCATTATTTGGATCCCAGTGGCTCATTTACACAGTGTCTCATGTAAGAAACAACATGCTTCCTAACTTTGTCTTTTATCAGAGTCCTAATGAACACAGTATCCAAGGTGATGGTAAAAGCTGCGGTTTCTTTTGCATTTTATTTGCGTACAGTATTGAAATTTGCAATTCGAAACCTGTTCCTGCAAAACTTTGACATACAACGTTTCAAAAGGCATGTCGTTGAACTGGTGAAATCTCTTCTGCTCCAGATGTCGTCAGCTGATTTTGCTTTTACTACTCCTAAAAGATGAAGGCCATCGAAGAAACAAAACAACAAGCGTTCTAATTTGAAGCAAAATATTGTTTCCACAATGGGACCCAACATCTTTGCAACGGAAATGGAAGTTGATTTCGATAGTGTAGCAGTACCTCAACGTAAAAAAAGACGAAGACCTTCTCAAGTTGAAAGAGACAATCGCTTTACTTCTGGAAAGAACTACGGAAAATCAAGAGAATCGCTACAGAAAATGGCTATACATAACTCTTTAACGTCAATTACTGCATAAAAATGGTTGTGCTGATAGAAGTGTAAATCATGCTGTCAAATACTACGATGTTGGAGACTTTGCTAAAAGAAGTAAATACTGTGTTGCATTTCTATCATGCTGTCAAATACTTCTATGTTGGAGATTTTGCTAAAAGTGCTAAAAGATGTAAATACTGTGTTACGTTTCTGTTGAAACACAAAATCGATACTCCAAGTTTAGCAAATAAATAATGCAGCAACGGATTGCTCGTGACTGATGAAATTTTTCACACCGGAAAGGAACTGCAAAACAAAATTCCAGACCTATTGATGAATCTTTGCGATCCAGACCATCCTAATCACAAGAAGTTTATAAAAAAATCCTCATGGACACAACTTCATGGTTAGTTTTAGTTCAATTTCTACCGATCAGCTCCCTCCATTAACATCTCGAGGTCCTCGAGTTACATGACTTAACGGTAACAATTCGTAATGCAAGTGATTTATTTCCTCCTCAAGGAAAGAAAGCTACATTTGGTCAGATGTATTCCATTGTTTTAGAAAAAAAGCTGAAGAAATCGTCGAAGCAAATGTAGAACAAAAACGGCTGGATGAGAAAATTTGCATAGCTTTGTTGAAAATGGTCACGGATAAACATGTATACGCTCGTTTGCTGAAAACTGCTGCCGGAAAGTTTGTCGAATCCGTTGAGGAAGAAAAGGCTCAGAACAAAGATCTCCCAAAATTCCGATTGATCGTTGTTGATTCATCCGCATCGAGCAGAAAACCTGAGATACGAACGTATTGGAATTATTTGGTGTAACGATGATGGCAATCCACCGGGCTTTAAAGGTCTCTGGCTAAACGTGCGGAAAGGCGGAATTAAACATTACCTTTCTGGAGCCCTATCATTGATCCTTTGTACTACCCTCTTTTGTTTCCTCCTGGAACTCATGACGGAATTTGTCTAAATTACTCTGGAAAAGAAACAAAACATTGAAACAAAAGAAAAATCTTATCAAAGAGGATGTAAAAGTGTCAGCAGAGGATATTGAAAACCACTTCGACGAAAATGTTTATTATACAAGTTCTGCAAAACACACCGGTAGAATTTTTGCTTCCAGAAGACGGCTCTATCGATACCATACTTTCCCCAGAACCAAGAACCATTTCAAAGAACGCCATTGGCTTTGGAATAAACGTGATTCGGCTGATGTTTTTCTCATCGAACGCTGTGATTTAAATAATGCAAAGCTAAAAATCCAGCAAATGAGAAAGCGTTTCATCACAAAGGATGAGTTACGTAATGTTACTGAAAAGAAATATTTGAATGGCAAAAAACTTAACAATCTTTTTACCATCCCAAAGACTTTCAAAGGTGATCGCAGATACATACAGAATGCTTATGGTGATATTATGACTATTATCGACAATACAAAATTGCCTGCTTGGTTTATTAACTCCACCGATAATTCGAAGTGGCCAGGCATTTTAAAAAACACTGATAAGGGTGAAAATCGTTCCGGTGTAAAGTGCAGAGTTTTTTTAATTTTTTAATTTTTTTATTTTATTTTATTTATTTATTTATTTATTTTTTTTTTTTTTTTTTTTGGCGAAGACACACCAATTCTCGAATGATACACACAGAAGACTCTTCTCTGTGGAGATTACAGCTTATCATGTTGTCATGGAATTCCAAAAGCGTGGAATGCCTCATCTGCACGTAATTTTGATCATGAAAGGAGAAGTCACCGTAGAACACGTTGATGATTTCATTACTGTCAGAATTCCATCTCTTGCTGATCCGAATGACAAATCTGCAGAAGCAAATCAGGAAAGACATTACCATGAAATGGTCACTAAACATATGCTGTGTAACGAAAATTATGCATGCCAAGCCAACGGAGTCTTCACAAAAGAATATAAAAATCATTTTCAAATTCTACCATAATCCATCATCATAATCCTGCAGAATATGAACGACCACCTCTAAAAAAACGCAAGGCTGAAAAATTTGTTAATCCAAAAGCGATTGAAACGACGATGTTGATGCCAGACATCGAAGAAGAAGAAGAAGAACTGGCGTATTTTGATGAAATTCGAAAAGATTTCAGTGTTTCCAATTTGGTTTATACAAGACTTCCTCCTCCACCATCTTGAACAGAAGTTACTGAAACAAATTAACACATTTGGTATTACTTATGTGAAATCAATTGGCAAGAGTGCAGCAAAAATTATTGCTGACGACAGGAATGTCGTCCCTCATAATGCTTTCTTATCGCTCAACGTACAGTTGGACAGACTGGATGTCCAAAATACACTTGCAAGTATACCATAAAGCTTGGGGATATGCTTTGTGCCAATGTTCAAAAGATTGTGACGGATGGACATGAAAATGAATTTGTCGACTTTCACGAAGGCAAAAGACATGTTTGTGCCAAAGTTATGACAGGTCCAGAATCAGTAATGAGACTATTCAACAATTGGATCAACAATCGCATATTGTTAGTTCTCTCAAAGTTCACTTACGTGGAGAAAATACTGTAATTTTTCAACCTGGCAAAGAAAAAGAAGCTTTGCAAAGGCAGGATAAAAGCGAACTCTTGGCATTCTTTCAGTTGTGGAAAAGTAATCCAGAGTCAAGGAAGTTCACAAACGCAAGAATTGCTTATCATTACAGATACGGTAATGCAACTTCAATCAGAAGGAAATATAAACCAATGAATTTCTTCGTAAGAATCAATCATTTTTCACCAAGAAATGTCGAACTTCATGCACTTCGAATGCTTTTTATGCGTAATAAAGGTCCTACAAGCTTTGAAGATCTTCGAATTGTCGCTGGACAAATCCAGCCAACATTTGTAGAAGCAGCACAAAAGGTGGGATTTTGGGAAAGCGGTAACAATCACATTACAGCTTTCAAAGAAGCATTCAATGAGATGCGGAGCATGAAGCAAAAAAGATTTTTCTTCGAAATGGTCATTGCTAATAATCGGCCAGGAAATCCGGACACATTATTAAATGAATTCTTAGATGAAATCTTTGATTTACCTGGACAAGACATAGAACAGACACGTGCACGAAGACATCTAACATCTTTGAACTACTTGGAATTTGTTTCCCATTGAATAGGAACAAGTTGTCGCACTCTCGGTATCAGTGTTCCAAAAGATTTTGAAAATACGTTTTTTTCTCCAGAAGCTGAAGCTGACTTTTATCAAGCAGAAGACAATATGAAACAACATGGCAAACAACACTTCGATGGAATATGCCGAAAAGCAAAAGGGAAATCTCAACAATGACCAAAAGAATGCTTTCAAACGAGTTTGGAAATCTATAAGCAAAATAAATAAGTAAATAAATAAATAAACAAAAAATAAAAAGGGGGAACGAAGGAGTCTTTTATATGCTTCAAGGTTCAGGTGAAGTACGTGAAACCTTCCTGTACAACGTTTCGATCAACTACTGTCGAGCTCATGCCTTTAAAGTGTTGCCCTCTGCATCAACTGGAATTGTTTCCACGTTGCTTCTCTCCGGGCAAACTGCACACTCAACTTTTTGTATTCCAAAGGATTTTGATGTCGGCACTGAACCAAAAATTAAGGCACATACAGCAAAAGATTAAATGTTGTAAAATATCGATATCATTATTGTTGAGGAAGTCAGTATGCTTCACAAAAATGTTTTGAAGTACATCGATAGAATAGTGAGTTTTCTCAAAAACAACAACAAACTTTTTGGTGGTGCTACTCTTTTAATTGGAGGTGATTGGAAACAGTCGACTCCAGTCGTGCCAAAATCGAATGAAGCTGAAATCATTGATGCATCTGTCAAATACTGGTAAACATTACAACAATCAATCCAACATCATCACCATGAAAATATGAGAGTCAACAAAGATGAAATTGAATTCATAAATTATTTGAAACTTATCGGCACCGGAGATGAATCTTATCGCAACTATATTGGTAATTGTCTTATACAGGTTGACGCAGAAAATGTTATTCAAGATGAAACAGAATTGGTGGACTATTGTTATTAGCCCCAATGGTTACAGCAACCTCATAACTTTACTAAAGAATGTTCAAACAACTTACGGGTATGTTGCCGGGTGACGTCGTCGACAACCGCCGATATTTCGGCAGGAGGACACCCAGCAATTCTCAAGGCACAACTGCACTTAAGGAAGCAATGTGCAAGCGATTTTAATACCTCGGTTTGCAAAGGGTAAACAAGGAAGATAGCACACACAGTACAAGTCAGGTCTGTGGAAGACCGGTGTGTTGAACATAAACGTTACACGCGCTTACAACAGCCAAACAAATCCGCTCTTGCAGAACACTGTCTTGGCACCGGTCATCCTATGGAATACAGCAACACGGAGATTCTGGCATACACTTCCACCTATTGGGATAGTGTTATTAAGGAAGCCGTTGAAATTAAACTAGAAAGCGACCTTATAAACAGAGATGGTGGTTTTTGTTTAAATTATGTTTGGAATCCGGTACTATCTGTCGTCAAAAAACAGAGGAACAAAATTAATGCTGCCTCACATGTTGCTTAAGTCACTATCGATATTTTTGATGTTTGGTCATCATTGGTTGTGTTGACTCTGCAGTGACTTGTACTGTGTGTGTTATCTTCCTTGTTTACCCTTTGCAAACGGAGGTATTAAATACGCTTGCACATTGCTTCCTTGAGTGCAGTTGTGCCTTGAGAATTGCTGGGTGTCCTCCTGCCGAAATATCGGCGGTTGTCGACGACGTCAGCCGGCAGCATACCCGTAAGTTGTTTGAACATCCGGGAAAAGTTAAGGTTTCACATTTACTAAAGAACTTTGTGGAAGTTACCATTGTCCCACAAATGTAATTGTTCAAGATATGAACACAAGAATTATATCTAATTTAGCTAGCACAGAAGTATAGATACTCATTTGGGCGATAAAGAAATTGATCTCATGGAAGGAAGTTTCATGGATTAAAACACTGAAAATATGAATTGTATTGAAACAACAGGAATGTCGCCACATTTGTTGAAGCTCAAAAAAGGTGCAAGTGTAATGCTCATTTAAAATATCTCTGTTTCTACCGGAATTTTGCAGTGGAACTTGAATGCAAGTTATTCAACTTTGTAACAAATGCATCCAGTCTAAAGTGCTCACCAGTTCTCGATCAAAGAAAGCTGACGAAATTTTCCTCCCTCGATGTAAATTTGAATATGGTGGAACATTATCGGAGCCGGGGATTTGTTTTTCGCGGTTTCAATTTCCTGTCAAATTAGCTTTTGCCATGACCATTAATAATTCTCAGAGGCAAACACTCAATCAAGTTGGACTCTACTTTCGTCGAGAAGAATGCTTCTCTCATGGCCAACTTTCTTCTTTTTGTATGATGTATGTTCTTTAAGAGTTATTTAATTACTTTTATGTAAATTACTTATTTAGCGCAGTCTAATGGTTTAATATCACTGTTTGGCCATAACCAGAAACGCATCAGCCTTACCGGATTGCCCACAAAGCTGCCACTATCCAGTAAAAATATTCATTATGATTTGGGGTTTTGTTTCATACTGCTTACAAAAAGAAAAAGAAAATTCCTGTAGACTGACAACGATGGCGAGGTTAGGAACCTTACATTGAAACAACTTTGTTACCAAACTAATAATCAGCTAATTATAATAATTAGATATTCGTCAACAATGTTACCTTTGTAAAAAACATTCCCTTAATGTTTCATGCCCTAAGGGCTAGTAACAGTACTTAATCGTACGCAGGCGATTAAGCTTTCAAATCGCAATGCCCTGCGAATTGTTGATTGAAAATAGAATCCTTAAGACAAGTGTGAATCGATTTATAGTTTTTTAAATAAAATAAAAATGAAGAAAATATATTGCTCTTTTGGTTATCCTCCGGGCGAAAGTTGGACACGTTTTGTTATTCCTTCACTTTTCCATAGTGTAGTAATTCTGTTATTGCACAAGACACAAAATAAAATTTTAAAACATAATTTAGGTTACTGGAGCACATTCTGCACTGACGAAATATCGTTCGGTACATTAATGTCAACAAACTAAGTTTTCTTTTTTGGCAAATAATATTTTCAATGGCACTCTGATTTCCTTAATACTTTGATTACTAACAGCTTTGAAGCTATTACGATCACCTGGTTCCATTAATAGTGAATAATTGCTTAGGGGAAAAACAGGTATGCACTTTCCTTCCATTTCATTAAGAAATTACAGTTGCCTCAGCCACCTAGGACTTCATTTATATATGAAACTACCAGTATCTGCACGTTTTTAGAATATTAATTATCACGGTATCCTCCCTATTGTTGTGCAAATGCTTCAGAAGGCTACTTTTACGTATTTCACGGCATGTACACGAAATAGAACAAACTCACATTTTAGAGGGAGCACTCTTACATCACCACAACTCTAAACATTACAGAAAATTGCTCTATTTAATTAATAAGAGTGCGGGAAACCCTTTTAGGAGCTGGGCGAAAAAAAAATATTTCGGCGGGTTTCAGACATTCGACCACATGCATCACAACGGACTACCCACTAAACCAAGTAGAGCAACTACGACATTGTCCATTAATTCTCATACTATTTCTGGCAGTTGTTAACAGTTAAAATGTCATTTTAGACACTACATTATAATTTATCGTACTATGAACGACATGCTTTTGTTAATGTTCCAGTAGGCCACTGCTTTGAAATGTAATTTATAATAAGAAAATCATACAATACAGGAAGCAAGACGGTGTATGCCAGAGAGAATTCTGGGGGAGGTATGTCACTTGACATTCCCTAACGCCTGGCTTACGTAAAAACAAGAGACGGTCAAATCGCCGATATTTTTACATATATCTCTGTAACGGTGCGAGTTACGAAAAAAAAACCATAACAGAAGAAAGTTAAGGAGAATTTTCTCCTCTTCAAATTCGGTTAATTAATTTTCGTATAAGAGAATGCTTTTTTTGTATTGCAATTACAATTGCATTACAAACGGCTGTTTTTAGTATTACTAAGGTATTTTTGGCCGAAAAATTTGAAGCAGGGGATTCTGGTCTCTGGAGGCTAACAATTATATATGTAAAGTTTGGTGCCGATCGTTTGAACGGTGCGGCCTAAAGAGTAAGCACACGTTACAGACATACAGACATACAGACATCGTCAAATCACAATTATTTTTGTAAATATCTCTGAAACGATGCCAGATATGAAATAAAATAAGAGAGCACAGCTATAGAGAACTTGCTCCTCTACAAATTTGTTTATTCAATTATCGTGTCACATGTACGGTTAAGCTGTTATTTTCATTTACATTTCGAGCTGTTAAAAGGCGATCGCACTTTTAGTGGTACTACCGTAACACATAGTGGGCCAAAAAGGGTATTCGTAATGCATTCAAGACTGCGAAGCTTAGGAATGGAGTAACGTTTTGCATGAAGAAAAATTTAGTTGCAATGAAATTAAAATTAACCAGGGACGTACATTCAGTCTGACATCGAGCTACTTGTAACACTCGCCAGAAGCAAAGGATGACAAGTAGACAAAGATAAACCAGTTTTTTGAATGAGATCATAAAAGGCGTAAAACTGTAGTAGACAGGTTTGGCCAGCTGTCACGCGATTACCATATCTGTCGAAATACATCGAAATTGCGGAAGGAGATTTTCTTTCACTTGTTTCTTTTAGCAGTAGTAAATATCCGGGTTGTGTACAAATAAGTAACAAAGAAGACACCATTTCTGTTGTGCTTCATGTAGGCATCAGGTGAACAGAAACCTAGTCGTGGTGATGCGGAGGGGCTTCAGGATTCAACAGGTGGATCAAACCCGGACAGACTATTAGGCTGACAAAAACAATTCCAGCGGCATAATGTAAACAAGATGGTGCAAACCGCTGTATACAATGCGAAGATAAAGGGAATATTAAACTGGTAAATGTGTACGAAATGATACACATTGGTGGTGTAAACAGTGTCATGTGGGTCTCATTTTCCTATACTTTTTCGAAGAATACCTTACTAGAGTAAATTCTGCCTCATAATGCCAAGACAGCACTACTGTATTAAATTTTACTGATGTGTGTATATTTCATTCAGTAAAATATATTCCTTTGCATATACTTAATTCTTGCAAACAGTGAAAATGAAACAAATTTCAAAACTGTAGGTAAAGTATGAATTAAATTCAGGTAAAAATTGTATGACACTTCTGATAAATATTTTACTATCATAATATTTTCTTCACCTTGTATTTAAAATCCCACGAAATTTGATGAAAAATGGCAGTCCGTATGGACAAAATGGCTCACTGTTGTAAGTGTTAATGCAGAAGATGAAGAATAAAAGCAAGATCTGGTAGCCTCATCGGTTTCCTGCTTTGATAGTGAGTTGCGGTCATGAACATGTATGTAGATTCTTCGGGCATGTAGGAAACTGTACAGGACAAATCCCATCCACTCTGCAACTTGAAGATGGTGTATAGGAACGGTGAGGACGGACTTAGTTGCATTGTCATTATATTATAATGATGGGTGCGCAAAGTAATTTCCAGTGTTCTCATGCTATACTCCGTTCACCGAAACGGGAGACAAACTGTAAACATACCGAGGCGCGTGACCAGGGTGGACAAAATGTTGCTCAGTGTCGCCTCATCCGCTTCACTTGTAAGGCCGTTTTGTGTGTTGTAGTCGGTGATATTGGATGCTGACTGTAAAATTTGGATTTAGATCAGTTTGGATTTAGGAGAAATGTAGGAACAGGGGAGGCAATAGTCACATTACGACTTATCTTAGAAATAGCCTAAGGAAACGGAAAACTACGTTTTTAGCGTTTGTCGATTTTGAGAAAGCTTTTGACAATGTCGACTGGAATACGCTCTTCCAAATTCTGAAGGTAACAGGGGTGAAATATAGGGAGCTATGAGTTAACCAGACAGCGGTTATTAGAGTCGAAGGGCAAGAAAGGGACGCAGAGGGGAAGGGAATAAGACAGGGTTGTAGCCTTTCCCCACTGTTGTTCAATCTGTACATTGAGCAGGCAGTAAAGGAATGGAAAGAGAAATTTGGAGAGGGCATTAACGTGCAGTGAGAAGAAATAAAAACATTTCGGTTTGCCGATGATATAGTAATTCTGTCAGAGACCGCGAAAGATCTGGAAGAGCAATTGAGTGGGATGGACAGTGTCTTGAATGGAAGATATAAGATGAACATTAACAAGAGTAAAACGAAGGTAATGGAATGCAATGTCAGAAAATCAGGCGATGCTGAAGGAATTAGATTAGCTAATGAGACAAAAAAGTAGTAGATGAATTTTGGTATTTGTGTAGCACGATAACTTCTGATGGCCGAAGTAAAGAAGATATAAAATGCAGAATGGCTTTGGGAAGAAAAGCGTTCCTAAAGAAGCGAAACTTGTTAACATCCAATATTAATTTAAATGTTAGGATGTCCTTCCTTGAAAGCATTTGTCTGGGGTGTAGCATTGTGTGGGAGTGAAACGTGGACGATAAGGAGTTCAGATAAAAAGATGAGAGAAGCTTTTGAAATTTCGTGCTACAGACGAATGATGAAAATTGGATGGGTGGATCACGTAACTAATGAGAAGGTGCTTAACCGAACCGGGGAGAAAAGGAGTTCCTGGCATATCCTGACTAAGAGAAAGGATAGATTGGTTGGACACATTCTGAGACATCAAGGAATTGTCAACATAGCATTAGAAGGAAGTGTGTGGGTTAAAAATCGTAGAGGGACACGGAGGGACGAGTATAGTAAGCAGATACAAAAGGATGTAGGTTGCCGAACGTATTCTCAAATGAAGAGACTTGCACAGGACAGGGTAGCGTGGAGAGCTGCATCAAACCAGTCTGCGGACTGAAGACCACAACAACAACAACTACTGTAAAATTCATCTCGAAGGGCCAGTTGATGAATATAGGCGGAAGTATTAGAGTTTGTATTCGCATTCGGCAATCATAGTCACTGTGTCTCTTTTTCTCTCTCATTACTATCATACAAGAGTAAACTCAATGTGTCATCTTTCATTTTGAGTCTTCATAGAAGAAATCGCTTTTAAGAGAAACTTTAGTTCTTAGTGTATATAAATCGGAGCTATGGTGTCCAAAACAGACAGTGAACGATACTGTTGTGAAAATCAGCTGCATCTACCGGCATTGCACGATTCTCAGCGTATCGGTTGACAAATCAGCACAAAGCCATACCCTCATTGAAGTCTTCCAAAAAATAAATGTATAAATAATCACGACAGACGTTTCTAGGAAGTGATGACGACTTTGATATAAATGTGATGCGAAAAATGTACACAAATATTTCTTCCTTAACGAATTGTCACCAATTGAAGTGCTTGTTGTCGTAAAACAATACGGAGATTTGAGTAATTTTCAGAAGCCCACATTTATAGCTTATTAAAAAATTTAAAAAATCAGTTTTAAATATGATTGCCTTTCAATATCACCGCTATATAACAGCGACAAACAGATGAGGCGACACTTAGCGAGCGATCCCGTTTTGTCCACCCCTGATCACGCGCCTCGGTGTATTTACAGTCTGCCTCTCGTTTCGGTGAACGGAGCATAGGTTTTGTTTACTTGCCACTGAAATCGTAGGATGACTGGTGAGCATGCTTCCTTCGGCATAAGTAATTACCCTGCTCAACATACTACCGTAACTGTAAAATTCAAATCAGGGGTGATTCTAGCGTCACTTGGCACGTTCCGCAGCGTCAACCACTGCTCGGGGTGCAGAAGCGAAGAATAATGGCGCTTTTACAGCCGCCTTAAGCGCCAGTAAACAATCCCCGCAGGTCGTGGCCGCGCGGTTATGGGGCTGGCAGACAAAGCGGCCGCTGGAATGGACGCCCGGCCCGTGTCTCGAGGCGGGATATTGCCGCGGGTCGTAAAAAACTCGCCACAATAAACGTGATTGCCCTGTCGACAGGCGACGTACGAATTGCGGCTGTGGCTCGGTCGTTCATGTAGGTCAGTTAGCCCTGTCAAAGCGGTGTAACGGCCGGCGGGAGCCCACGCAGCCAGCAGGATACGACGGTGACGCATCAGAACTGACCGAGACCACGGCACAGTAGATTGTCAAATGATTCTGATCCTAAAGTGGGAACTTAACTATTTCCGTTACAGAAACTGAATTGATGTCTAATAGTTAGCTTGCAGAAGTTGAAGAATCTCTATATATTATGTATATAAAAGCGAAACGACACTCACTCACTCACTCACTCACTCACAGACTAAACACGAAATCTCGAAAACTACTTCACCTGAGAAACTGCAATTTTACAGAAATGCAGTTTGTAGGCAGAAGACGTCAGCCAAGAAAGGATTTTGCGATAGTACCTATAGTTGAAGAGATAAGACGTCATATACATTGAAAACTTCCCCGCCTTGCTGCACGTGATAGCGTGACCTTATATGTCTATTCAGAAGGAGAGCCCTTATCGACTTGCAAAAAACTTTAAACATAATATCGAACCTTTAGGAAACTTTTTTCTCGCTAACTACCACAGCAAAATTATGGACACAAACTGCGGTATTCGGCATGATATTAAAATTTATAACTTCTACACTACACATTGTAGCCGCAGGAAATTTTACAGACAGTATACACACATATAGCTGAATGTACCTTAGAAATTGTACCTTTGTACGAGACGTAGTTCATGAGATATGAGCACATAAACAGTAACGTTCATGGAAATCCGCCCCATGACGCACCAAGTTTTAATCAGTAGTAGTATTCCCAAGAGATTTACAGACATACAGTACTTATACAAATATATAACTGAAAAATTATATGATTGTAGAATATATAAGTCAATAAATGTGAGATCATATATAGTGCGATGGTTAAAATTTCACAGATGGTGCACCACGTTTATTACATTTCTTACTTCCTGGTAAGACACTCGTGTATTCCAGTCAGCTTAAGGGGATTCCTGAAAGATGAGAGTGCTGTTGATAAGTTTCAACCAACTTTGAACTGTGAACCGCACACGGCTGTAGGAGAAAGCAATAGCTATAGAGCTACATGGAGAGGAAGAGAATGAAACAGTGTACATCCGACGAATACCCAATACTTCCCTGTGATCTACCTTTTATCTTCAAGATACTACAATTTCTTACATTAAACAATACAGCCTTACTTTTATATTTTCCGATAAATAGAACGTATTATTAGAAAAAAGGGGATGGACAGAGGAAGAAAGTATAGGAGTACAAATTCAAGGTTTGAATAAATAAATAAATACCCGGACAACGCCGGGTTTTCAGCTAGTATATTATAAACTTAAAAATTAACTGCAGGTCCCTTTAACGTTAGGTAATGAACATGAATAAGTAATGGGGCCCACTAGTACAGTTTGAGCAACTCTGGGAAACATTTCTCACCTTCCTACTGAATTTTCCAGACATTTGTGCTACATACACAACTTATGTTATCTCAAATCAGTGACCACATTCATTGCTTCGTCGTATACACAGTGTAACTAAATATGTGGGATATCTCCAAGGATTCGATATAGGACACAAAAACAAGCAGAATGTTATAAGTAGAAGGATAGACGCCAAGATAGCAATTTAAAAAAAATGCTATCTTGGGATCTATTCTTCTATTTATACAATAAGAGCGCTCCCTAAGATGAGTAAATTGAGCAGAATGTTTCCTGTAAACATACACTACTGAAAAATGAAAGATGAACGGCTTGAATTCGTCGATCCAGCAAAGGGTCGTTAACTAACGTCCTTCCCATAGGCTAGGCGTCTGTCATATCTGCTGACACCATTCCTCTATGTTCATCTATGCGCTGATGCAGCAGTTCCGCGTTATATGTGTACTTGAGGTCCTTGCAAAGAGTCTACCTGAGTTTTTGAAAATCGTGCCCTAGGATTTTCGTGAGAGGACTTGGATGCAAGATGCCGGTGCACCGTCGAACTAAGTCTGAATATCCACAACCATCTCACCGCTGTATTTCCTGGACGCTTGATTGGAAGGGCAGCTCCTATTCCACAGCCATTTCCTAACCTGAATCCACTTGATTAACTCCTAAGGGGGTATAAAAAGTCACTTGTGGATATGAAGATGCACTTACTTGACAGAATTGTAACGGCTTGTGACGTCATTAGAAAAATGTTCAAATGTTTGTATAGTCTATGGGACTTAACTACGGGGTCATCAGTCCCTAAATTTACAAACTATTTATGAACTAACTAAGACTAAGGACGGCACAAATATCCATGCCCGAGGGGGGATCCGAACCCCCGACCGTAGTGGCCGTGGAGACCGTGACTGAAGCGCCTCAGTCCCCTCGGCCACCGCGGGCGGCGTCATTAGAAAGACGCCAGAGATATTTGTCAGGGCACTTCAGAGTCTTATCGTCATGCTTGTATTGTCGATAGACGACAGTTTCAACACATTTTGTACCAACAGTCAGAGAAAATTGTGCGTTCATGTGGTCAGAAATAATGAAATAATCGTATGGCATTTTTAACCAGATGATCCCTGGGCACTCTTCAGTCGCCTAGTGTAATTCTTTTTAATTGACACCACTTGGGCGACTTGCATGTTGATGACGATGAAAATGATGATGAGTACAGCGCCCACTCCCCTGCCGAGAATCGAAACCAGGGCCCCTGTGTCGAAATAAGCGATGCTGCCCTCTGAGCTACGACGGGTGGGCTGTCAGTGATGGTCTTCACAGTTAACCGTAACTAATATAAGTAGCCCTCTTCTTCGATCCCAAGTTCCCTTCTTCAAAACAAATTGTTTTCAGCCCACGATGAAACCAAAAACCTAAAGTGTTTGGGAAACGGAAAAGTATCCACGTTAATTTTTTTAAAGTAATAATGTTGGCCTTTTTCTTGTTACAGTACGAAAGTTGAAACTTAAGATCTGAACAATTTCGCCAAACTGAAATTCAAATGTTCAAATGTTTGTAGAGCTTATGGGACTTAACTACTGGGTCATCAGTCACTAAACTTACAAACCACTTATGAACTACCTAATACTAAGGACGGTACAAATATCCATGCCCGAGGGGGGACTCGAACCCCCGACCGTAGTGGCCATGCAGACCGTGACTGGCGCGCCGCAGACCGCTTGGTCACCACGGCCGGAGCCAAACTGAACCACGAAGCTTTTGCCTTTTTTTTTTTTTTTTTTCTTTTTTGTAACATATTCAGTTTTTATATTTTGAAGTCATCGCTAATGACTGAGGACCACATTTAACTCATTTGTAACAGTAGCATAACTTCAGCCGTAAACCAACGCGTAAGCTCCATTCTGCGCTGGAACAGCTCATAATTCATGGAGATATACTTTTCAAGAAATGAAGGTTATATATTTCACTTACAAGCGAATACAAAAGTTAACAAATGTGGTTAGAAATATGGAAAAGTTGTAGTAATACATTAATGAATTTTTTTAAATAACTTGTGCGATGCTTGTCGCTGACTTCTGCCTCTCTCTGCCAGCGTATCGATAAACATATGACATTTGTCACGTTCAAATCTTACTGTCTTCTCCTTGATGTGTTAGGACGAGTTCTAGTATTTTGCCTAATTATTGTAAGTGTGAGCTTCTTTTGTATTAATTTCAATAAACCCCCACAGTTAATTTGAAATATCTTACAATCCCTTCTCCATTCTTACTAATTTTAAAGTTGTTTATTTTCAGCAGATCGCGTACTTCATAAACTGATGCTCGGGTATTGTTGCGATTTGCTCGTGATTGTACTAGAACATTCTTTGTGCAATTTTTATTTATTTCGTATGTATGAATGGTTTATTACATTTTTATGCCTGCAGAAAACTCTTCGCGATGTTTTTGAAGTCCAATAATTTTGCAGTTTTTGGCGACTATCATGATTAATTTTCAACACGGTCATAGAACAATAGGAAACGAAACGCACAATCCCAGCAGCATTAATTTATCGAAGTAATATTCCAGTCATCTCAGCTAGAATCACTACAGAATATGACCGAAATATTAGTACCAGCACTCAATAAGGTAACATTTATATTCCGCCGACTTCTTCTGTAATGTTGCTTTTTGGTGTTGTATTTGCTACCGAAATTATGACCGCTACCATTTAATGGCGGCATCTAATAATTTTGTTTAAATTGTCCCTTCCTTGTCAAAATTGCTCCGTATTTTCATTTAAAAATATTTCACTGCCTGGTAAAATTTTGTGGTCCCCAACCTCAAACTTAGTACGCAACACCCATTTTCATACGAAAGCAGCATTATAATGTTAACGATACTGGTTACCGATGTAGTCAAATACTGCAAATGCCTTAAAAAAATGTTCAAATGTTTGTTAAGCTTAAGGGACTTAACTACGGGGTGATCAGTCCCTAAACTTACAAACTACTTATTAACTACCTTATTCCAAGGACGGCACAAATATCCATGCCCGAGGGGGGATTCGAACCCCCGACCATAGTGGCCGTGCAGACCGTGACTGAAGCGCCTCAGTCCCCTCGGCCACCGCGGCCGGCTGCAAATGCCTTACGTTGTCTGGTGGCAGAGGGAACACCCTCTACACTGTGTGTGCTGTATCACCCGGGATTGCCGACGTCAGTCGGTTGAGCGGAGGGCTTCCTTTGTGGTGGATCTGAAACGTGTCGCCGTCGTTCCAATTAGCCTCGGCCTGCCGGAGCTCGGGCGCAGCGCTCTCTGACCAGAGGATCAGCCATTCAGCAGGTAGACATGCCGCTGTCCCATGTCCCTGAGGCTAGCGAGAGGCTGCTGCGGCCAGCATTTGCAACCAGGCAAACGTCTTACATTACGAGTGCCGCGTCTTGTACATGAGTAACGGTACTTGCTTCGGGATCGTGCTTTGGGTACCTTTTTCAAATTTCATCCAAGCCTTTACGCAATGGAATTGCCTGAGACAGGGGGTCGGTAAAAAGAACCAGTTATTAATTTATTGCGGTTGCCAAGTATAACCTCTACCCGTTGTAACTCACAGTTAAAATTACTTTCCAAACTGAAAGGCGGAATTTTCTTTTCTAAGACAGACGTAGTGGATGCATACTTCCAAATTGCCCTGGATACAGTGTCTCAACAGGTCCTTACTCTTAGTACGCCACTTGGGTTATGCTGTTTGTAATGGTTAATTTTTGGTACAGAAAGTGTCCCCGTCATATTTCAGCTGTTTTTGGGACAATTAATACTGAAAGTAATCGCATGCATAATTGATATGGACGACAGCACAATACCAGGCAGAGCCACCGAGGAATACCTTCACAACCTGAATATTTTATTTGGTGTTTGAGGTGGCTGTCCTAAAATACAGGAGAGAAAGGTGTTCTCTCCACCTAGAGACTGAGTACCTTGGGAACATGATTTTCATGTCTGGTAGTCGTCTACTGAATAAACACGTTGAGGCCACCTCAAGCTCACCACACCAACAATGCATAAGCAACTTTGTTCCATTGTAGGGAAGATCTAGTATTACTGAAAAGAGAAGTGTCTTTCCAGTGGATGCCAGATTATGACCACGCTTTATACAGATTAAAGTCCAAATTCTAGAAGGCTTCATGCCTTCCACGTTTTGATGCAACGAAACCGACAGTTTCTGTACCAATGCTTCTGATACAGAAGTTAGAGCAGTTCTGCCGCACATGGAGACAGATGGCTGTCAGCATGTCGTGGCCTATGCATCAAATCACTGACACTCAATGCCGGTATTTCCAAACAGAAAAAGAGGCGCAAGCCGTCAACTTTCCATTGAAGAAAATTCATGTTTTTTAGTATGTCACAAACTTTCGCCTCATCACGGACCATAAACGATTTACCTCATCTTTATGAAGATTTTTTTAAAAACTGCTCCCCACCTTCAGCGCTGGATTTTATTTTTGTCACGCTACCAAAACTAGATTAACTTTGGCAACTTGACTGAGCATGCAAACGCTGATTTTCTCTCCCACCTTCCATGGGGACCTAATCCAGATTTCAACAAGGACGAAAATCTGTACTTCCACAATGACAAGGGTGCACAAGCCACTGTGGATTCCTTTCCCATCACCAGCTCCCAGATATTGACGACACCAGTAATGGCGAGGTCCTTCATCTAGTCCTTGGCCATGTCCTTCAAGGTTGTTCCAACCAACAACTTCCAAGTCTTCTTCGGCATTCTGTCGTTCTTCAATTCTGCCGTAAGCTTATTTTGGTTGATAGGGTACTTCTTATTTCGGAATCGGGATTTCCATGAGTACTCATGCCTCATTTTTTACGTCAGCACCACGGTCACTGGAAGTTTGCACAACCCAGACTTCCGGCTTCATTTACTGGCCGGACATGAACCAGGCGATTGATCAGCCGACCCAAACATTTCCCTCCAGCTAAAGCCAGGAGGCATCCCACAACAGTCATTTGCTTCTGGGACACCACATGGTGGCTCTTGGGAACAGGTACACATTGATTTTGCTGGACTGGTGTTTAATGTTCTTGATAGTGGTTGATGCTGACTCCAGGTTTCTGTACATTGGCAGATATACCGCCACATCCACCATCACCACCACACCACCACCACCAAAGCCTTTGAAAAAATAATTTCGATTATAGGTAAGCCAGATGTGCTTGCAACTGCAAATGGTCTACAGTTCCATAGCGAGGAGTTTCGCGTTTTCTGTGCCTAGCATGGCATTCGTCATGTTACAAAAACTCCCTTCCTTCCTCAATCCAATGGCAAAGCTGATAGGATAGTGCAAATGAATAAGTACCTCTAAGAACACCCCACAAACATCCTTAACTATTTTCTTGAGAAGTTAGAGATCCACACCCATTGGAGACCAAAGTACTGCGAAACGTCATCATGGACAGCAGGCCCTGGAGCCTCTTGAACTTATTGATGTCAACCCCAGGCTGGTCGTACAAATGTCTGCACCCGAGTGCTGTCTGGAACTTCAGGACGGGTGAAACGCTTCAGCCAACATTCAAACTGGATTCTAGCAACCATCAACAAATGCCAGGTCCTCAGGACACAGCTTCTTGAATGGGAGATTTTACAACATGCCCTCTCCACACCATTAGTCCCAGTAACCTAGTCTAGTCCATGAAGCAAAGGATTTCTGCATCTCGTCTGCCCACAGTCAGATGCTCAGTACGGCACCCCAGCAGGATGACAGTACAGTCTCAGATGCCCCCAGCCTACGAGCTGTCACCCAGTAACCACCCACGAGTATTTCCCACATAATGAGGAAGACATGATGCCGGCTTCTCCTGCCCCACCTGCTGCACTGCTAGAGTCAACATGAGGGGGACCTTCGCCATCACACTGAGCATTTTCGTCCATATGCTCTGGTCCTACACAGAAACCTCGGAGGAGGACCCGACGGATGTAGTGTTCATCCAAAGCAAATGCATCCAAGGTTCTCCTTTTCTCCAGCCACAATACTCCCCGTGCGACCACTGTAGTATCACAGGCCACCTTCATGGTGTACTCACCGTCACAATCAGGGATTGGGCATCCGGAACATTTAACTCTGCCGCGGCGTCTGCAAGCCAGTTCTTCTGACGCTGTTATGCTCTACAACAAGGAAGTACTATGCTACCTACTGCTGCCTGCTTGTTGCTGTTGACGCGTGTGCCCTGGACGTAGATTCTGCCCGATATTTACATGATCAGAACGTCAATAGACTGGTTACTTCACCCGGAGTTTATTATAATACTGGTACCGCTTGAATATTTGTATAATCTTCAGAAATTATAATATGTTCACATGTCGTTCGCCATACCATTGGCCCTTAGTAAGTATTTTATTAACCAAATTAATTTGATAGTGATATAATACTTGTGTAAGTCCTGGTTATAACAAACATTAAATAAGAAACTTTGAAAGAGGGCCCATATGGTCATGAAAGAGTGTGAGGCATCCATCCCGAAAAGTCTGTTACTGTGGGACGAAATAATCGGCGGAGCTATGGATTTGTGCAGAGTTCACAAAAGTCCGTAGAATACGCCCCGAGACGGTCGACACCTCCTTGGCTCTGGAGCAACAGTGAAATCCGTCTTAATCTGTCAGAGGTGACAGTCCATTGCCGTATGTTGTGGCATGGGTTATGAGTGCGTCGTCCACAGCCCCGCAGAAACATTAAAGAGGCAATGGTATATGGAACGACGTCACTTGGGATAGGAAAGTATCACGATGTGTTTTCTGCCAATTCCAGGTTCTATTCTATAGAAAATAATGGACACGTTTTGGTACGCTGCAGGCGAGTGGAGTGACAAGAGAGTGACTCATTCATACAAGACACACACTGGCAACGTAAGTCCGTATCGTGTTGTGATTGAATGGGTACGGCAACAAATCACTGCTGGTGCGTGTCCAGACGATTGTACTGAGTGTAACCTACGTGAATATCGTCGTGCGACGCATAACGATGCGCTTTGCACACGCAGCTTCAGATCCCAAGTTGCAGCACGACAGTGCTTGACCACATGTTTCTGCACAATCATGTGCGTTCACGGTGTCACAGAAAGTGAAGCTTTCACCCTGGACAGACTTCTCCACAATCGGAAACACGTGTGATAACACGGGTGCTTTGGTGTGACACGGCGTCGACTCCTAAACTTCAGAACCATTTTAATGTGGCATGGATGCCTGTACCTGTGGACACTAGTCGCGCCTTATACGCGTCGATGCCACCACGTCTGGATCAAGTTGTCAGCGCCTATGGTGAACCCTTTACCTACTACCCAACAGGAGACTTGCTAAACCGTTGTGACTGAAATTCTAAATATTTCTTCAAATCACTTCCAGAAACCGGTCCTATTGTAACGATGACGGCCGTAGCGGATTGGATGGGTGTGGCGTAGTGGCAGATTAAGACTCGTGGTGCCTGAGAGAAATACAATGTATTTCTTTATTAGTTACTTGTGGTTGAATGGCTCCTCTGCCTCTGGCACGGGCAGGCGTTGCGAGTCGCAGGCGGAAGCGCCAGATAAGGCATTAGGCCGGCCGGCAGACGCAGCTCGGATTCCGCTGAGTCGAGCTGACGGCGGAGCTCGCCCCACCACGCTACACGGCATGAAGTAGGAGATCCGCGCCGCTTGCTGTAAGCCCTGGGGGCGCCGACCCCGCCAAGATGTAGTCTGATGACGTCTCACTGCCTACCAGCGTCGTGGTGCCTGGCGGCGCTCTCTGTGGAAACCCCACCCCTAGCCTGACCCGCGTGATGACGTCGGAGGAGTGGCGGCCTTCTAGAGCCACGCCGCAATAGGTCCTCACTTCGATGCCCGCCGTCGGTGGCGTGCTGCCCTGTTGGGTCACGGCGGCGAAATCCACCTTAGTGACGTTCCGGTCGATTCATTCTGAGTCCCCCGAATGCCCACTGACCAGTACAGCGCCTATAAGTATTGCTTTTCTGCTTAAGTGTTGTCCGGCATGTCCCACTTGCGTACACTGAACTCCGAAGCTCTGCATCCCGTCGGTCTATGGTCTCAGGGCGACGACCACATCGTTCCAGTTTCCGGATTACTGTCATCAGCAGACTTGTTTCGACACCTTATGCTTCTGCCGCCTTCTGCTGCTAGAAAAGGTACTCACGAAAACCACAATATGACATCATTTGTTAACTGATAAAATTAACAAATATCTCGCGTCTTCTACATAAACTATGAATGTGAACTGTGTATGTCTAATTTTTCGAGTAACTGTTTACCTATGACCATGAGTGTATAAATGTCCGTCTAGAAATCTACGTAACATATCAGTTAAGCTGCAACCGACTCGCTATGTTTGCTCCGTCACTTCAAACAAGTTGTATGCTAGGGCAAGTGTACCCGAAACTTCCCTGCTCCCTCACTCGTATGCGGGTTATCACGTGTGGAGGCAGCCACTTTAACCGCGATAAAAGCAAGTTCCCAGCGCCGCGTGGCGCCGGTATCTGAGGCGGGAGATTAATGGGTTCTGGAGTCGGCCGCGCGTTCATAATGACGTTACGGCTGCAGCCAACTGCGTAATCCCGCGCCGCCTGGGGACTATCGCGATGGCACTAAATCAGAGGCGTGACGTCATGCCGAGCAATTTCCGCAGCCGCGTCGCTCACCGCCGCCTGCTGCTTCAGTCTCCACTCTACTCGGACCCTGCGTGTGTTGTCCGAAAGGGACTGCTCAGTAATCAGAGATAAGGATCTCACAGAAGTACCTAACAGTCCCGTAGTGGTTCAAGAAGACGTAAACGGTATGGTGGGGTCGGATAAGTGATATATACCGGGTGATCAAAAAGTCAGTATAAATTTGAAAATTTTATAAATCACTGAATACTGTAAATAGAGAGGTAAAATTTGAAACATATGATTACTGTAGAATCTTCCGGGTTATGTGGTCGTGGTCGAAGACGTTTCGTCCAGAGCAGCGCTGGACATCTTCAGAGGTGCTACCAGTCTTGCCGACTGAGTCGGTAAGACTCACCGCTACCAGTAGCACCTCTGAAGATGTCCAGCGCTGCTCAGGACGAAACGTCAGGACCAGATACGTTTCTTCGACCACGACCACATAACCCGGAAGATTCAACACCAATTATTTTAGCAGGTCGTGAAAGCCTTCACTGCATGATTGAAACATATGCTTGGAATGGCATGGGGTTTTATTAGAACAAAAAAAAAATTTAAAAAAATTGTCATAACAAATTGAGACAAAGCAAAGATGATGTTCTTTACAGGATATGCTCAATATGTTCACCATCATTCCTCAGCAACAGCTGTCGAGGAATAATGTTGTGAACAGCACTGTAAAGCATATCCGGAGTTATGGTGAGGCATTGGCGTCGGATGTTGTCTTTCAGCATCCCTAGAGATATCGGTCGATCACGATACACTTAAAACTTTATGTAACCTCAAAGCCAATAATCGCACGGACTGAGGTCTTTCACGCGTCTAGCAATATGGGGTGGAGTGCCATCCTGCATAAAAATCGTACGCTCCAGCAGGTGTTTATCAGCCAGGCTGGGGTTGATGCGATTCTGTAACATATCGGAGTGCCTCTCACCCGTCACGGTAGCAGTTACAAAACCGGAATCACGAAGTTCCTCGTAGAAAAAAGGCCCGATAACGGTAGATGTGGTTCTAATAAAACCCCATGTTATTCCAAGCATATGTGTTAATTTTTACCTCTCTATCTACATTATTCCGTAATTTATTGAATTTCCAAATTTATACTTACTTCTTGATCACCCGTTACGTATATAATAGCAATCCCGTCAATGCTTCGGTATTGCTAAATATGCAAGAGAATTGTTTATACATCTACAACACATTTGCTTAATCTCTCTCCCTATCGTTTCCCTCATTTTAAGTCTGTTCCTTACCTCTTCGGCGTCTCACTTTAAGATACCTTAAAACCCGGCATTGCCTGGTTATTTACTTATTCAATTATTCATTTACTTCATCTACTTCGCATTCATCTCTGTCCATATCCTTCTCCCTCGTCTTTCTCTCTACTTCCTCTGACTTCTCCTCCTCCTTCCACTCGACCCCTTACTCCCCCTCCTCTTTATCCATCTATACTTCTCCATACTTCTGTCATTACTTCCTCCGCTCTCTGCCAATCTCAATTTCTCACGTCTCTCTAATAATGCGGTCCGTCTCTGAATATGAAAAATTAAAATACTTGCCAAATTGATAGTGACCCGTCAAATGGTGACAACGTCTGTTCCACCCGTGAATTAAAATGAACAAAAAGAAAACACTATTCAAAACTTGCTTTCAAGGTCAAGTGCAGGAAATAGTAATAAAAGTATAGAATGAAGTCGACGTCTGTTGTCACGGACCCTCTGACATGCACCTTGCGAATTATTATGTAAGACTGTGGCATTCCTCTACGTTTGAAGCCCAAGTGTGTAAAATTTGATTACAGCAAATTAACGCAAGTGTTCCAATTGGAAAGCGCTTCTGCGTCCAACATGTCGCTAACTTACCCTAGTTATTCTACCAGCAAAACAAGACCTACAGTTTAATGTGGAACACAAATCACGTGTTGTTTTTAGCTACTCCTCACACCATTCAGAGCTGAAAGTAAGGTTACAAGAAAAACTGAGAAACTACTTCATCCCACCGAATTTCGAATCTGTGGCATTTCGCCCTCGTCCATCAAACACGTTGCCGCTAGACCAAAGTTCAATTTGGAAAACAACTTCAGTTAAATGATACTTACCCATCCTAGGTAGAAACATTTAATTTACACTAAAAAATACCTTGAGTGTTGATTGATTCTACTGTTGGTACTTGGTGAAAAATTTTCAAATAAATAAACTGAACTAAACTTGTTGGATTGTTTCACTAAAGGTTATTTTATTTTAATGACGTAGATTTCGGGTTATGAGCCCATATTCTAGTGATTTACTGATTCCAAAATAGAGACACTATTACAGTTCTCTGGTATTCGATTTCAACACCGGACGGTACTATTGTTTCATAATTAATTTATAAACAACTACATATGCAATTTGCCTTCATTGGATTTCGTTTTATAATTATTGATGTTAGTAACAAAATTATTGTTTGGTTAATATTATATACTTTGTTAGTGTTGATCACTTGCTGAAATTGTCTAGTGACAGTTAATGGTTTATTTTACCTTCAGAACTTGTCACTGATTCATAACCAATAACAGCCTCACATTTGCGACACTGTTTCCATCTTTTATGTATATGTTACTAGTGATCTAACAGAAGGGAATAACTGAATTCTGTCTGCGCGTGCAGTTGTGTATTTGGGGCAGTTGGCATCTTTTCTTTTTTTTTTTTCTTCTTTTTCCTTTTTTTTATTAATTTCCAATATTTATACCTCTTTACCTTGTGCTTCTGGTGTATGCAGTGTTCAGCAGAGGCAGAATCTAGCGTGTCCCTCAGCAGGCGCTGTCCGCCTGTTCAGAGCTGCGCGTGCCCTGTGCTGGCAGGAAAGGCGTCCACTGCGGGCCATGGCGCTGGAGACAGGCGCCCTGGTGCGGGCACTGGTGGTATCACACTCTCCCCTCCCACGAAATGCCTTACCGTGGAGGTTTACTGCGACGTGCCATGGTGGCGACGAGTTATCCTAGGCCGGATGTGGGGTGATGCTACGTCACCAGGATTTGGGTCCAGATATGGCTGATCCTACATTTAACTCCAAGGTACGTGCACCCCAATATAAACTGGAAGAAAAACCGGAAGCAGGATGTGACTCATGCCCAGAGAAGGGAGAGCATTCCGCAGGTGACATCATGGTCTCCATAGGCGACTCGGTAGCTAATGACAAGGAAGACCACATCTGTGGTTGCAACATCAGGGGCTGCGCTCTCTGCGGTGATGGCCGAGGTGAAGGCAATGGAAATGACCTCCCAGACGGCGACGTCAAAGATAATAGGACTCGGTGATGTGGTGACTGGAGCCGCGTTCTGGCAGGGTGCGACGGCTGTGACGCTGGCGACGCTGCTTGGCCTGGTGGAGGTGACCGTGCCTGCCCTATGGGAGGCCTCCCAGAGGTGCTGGGTTGCTGGAAGGAAACCCTCTGGACACGGTACCCAAGCGAGAAGCCGTCTACTGGAACTTGTCCTGGAACAGAAAGGTCTGAAGCAGAAATGTGCGGGAGCACTTCTGATGTTCTGTGTCCCAAACTGTCCTCCATAACAGTTTGCCCTACCCAAAAAAATCTGACAACAATACCCACATCCCATGAAAGGCTTCAGCTGAATACTATGAAGTACACTATCATTGCCACGGAATTTCGTGGGAAATGAAGGAGCTTCAGGAGATTGTGGAGGAAGGAGGAGGTGCAGAGTAGTTGGGTGCGACCTGCCACCCTTCAGCTGTTGGCTTACCTCCCTTAGGTGTCGAGCATTATGTTCATAAAAGTTAAAGGTACAAAATGAATAATAGAACCCATAAAACGAATATCCTGACAATCATTATGGAACCTGCATATATAAACAATAAAGCCTTAAATAAAACACGAGTTAATAAAGTCTTGGTTGGTGGGTGTTGACATGGTGTAACCCATATTCCTTGTTCATACCAGATGTAATTTACGGCATAGGTGGGCAACCTGTGGCCCCTCAATGGATATGATTGAGAGGAGAGGGAGAGAGCTATTTAATACTGCCATAAATAAAGGAATAATGTTCCACAAGCACAATTAAATGTAAACATATGAAGAGGGGTGTACATAAAATGAATTATCTTTCAAAAATGTGCGTTTTGAGGTATAATTTGTTGTGTTCATTGTCGGAAAAATGGTGTAATTCATATTGGTGTTTTACTCCATAATATGATGCAGCATGTGTGCTACGGTAAGCTATGTGAACCCCGCTAGTGGAAGGTTGCCCACACCTGATATATGGAATCCAAGAAAATTTCAACCATCCATGCTCTGAGGTCAAGGGTTATCTTCCAACAATAAATAGCAACTTGCAGCATCTGCACAAAGTCCCAAGATCTCGTCACTATGTCTGACAGGTTTAAACCTCACCAATTGACCTGTACAATTTCATTAAGAGGTGTCCAGTGGGCATGATAATCCCTGCCAAAACCATTAGGGATCCTCTTCAATACTGGTCTCTCTGCATAATGTATGGACTCTGAAACTGTGTTGCACGCTCCCTCCAGATGCAAATTCCACAAGAGTAACTCTCGAAACCAAATTGGAAGTCATTTGTGAAAAGAACATTGGTGCACTGTTAAACTGTCCAGGTGGCATGTTGACTACTACACTTGTGACATTCCCTACTGCAAATATGCATCTAGGATACACAAAAAGCTGGTCTCCAACCATAGGTGTCGTTCTTCCCGAGCCATCTGCACAGTGTTTGCCACATTACAACTCTTCCAGCGGGTGGTGCAAGGTCAAATTTCATTTGCTGTATAGTAATATGGCAGTATCGACGTGTGCTTACACTCAAATGAATGTCCTTAGAGTGAGATTGCTTGAGATTTGTAACCTTCACCTTAAATGTTAGCATAAAGCGATCTGTCTCGCAATTCGACTATGGCCTTCCCAAAAGAAATCTGATATAACCGTCCATATCTACGAGCCTACTGGATCTGCAGAACGAATCAGCAAAATCGATATCAACGCGTTGCCATGGAGTATCAGCTTGTGGCCAATGGAAGAACTTGTTGATGAATAAATTGTTGATATTCAGCGCATTCTCAGCAATTAGTGATCATATTTTTAATACCCCAGTTGATTAACAGCTATGTGCACTGCCGACTGACGAGCTATTTTGAGCTGACAATACGCCAATATCCTTTATGGCATAATGCCAGCATTTGCCACTGAAGCCATACTGGGACGAGCACTCTAGATTGTTAATTTGATGCGTGTAATATAGTAACTCCTATTTGGACTGAAAATGCGTTTCGCTCAGCAAACCAACGTCTATGACTCATTGGGCAGCTGCTCTCTATCTGTGGGCCAGGCCGTCAGGATGAATAACCAAAGGATCAAGAGGGTACTATCCTGCTCCGTCCTAATGGCAATATGATTGTGATGAACAGGAAAGTTTTCTACAGTAGCCTCCTCGATCCGGTCAGTATTAAAACTGGCGCAGTCAGAAGAGTCTAATGCCATGTCTGATACGACAGAAAGACGAGCCAAAGTATCTGTGTTCGTATGGCTGACTGTTGGGCTATAGAAAATATAATTAAATTTGGCCAGGATGAAAAACCATCGTTGGATATTTTGGGCTATTCGAGTAGGGGTAGGTTTTGTTAGGTGAAGTGGACAAGTGATTGGCTTATGACTCATCAGTATAAAAAAATTCCGTCTCTACAAATACTGGTAGTACATGGGGACGCCGTAAATGATAGCCACGCCTCCTTGTCAATTTTGTAGTTTGTAGTTTCTTGAGTTATGTTAAACAATTTTGACGCAAAGGCTATTGCGTGAATTGTGCAGCCAAACCTATGAAACAGCACCACTCCAATAAAGTATAACGATGCATCCACTGGCAGGATCAAAGATTTTTCTGCGTCGAAATAAACTAGGCATCTGTCACTATTCAAAATCTGGAATGCTGTGTCTTGTAAGGTAGACCAGTTGAAGGGAATATTCATCCGCCACAATGTAAAGTTACTTGTTGTTAGGTCAGAATGGGTGACTGAGAAGTGCAGATATGTGGAAAATGGAGAGCACAAAAAGGGGGATGCATTGGCAGACCCCTCCTAGCAATTACTGAAATTTGCTGTAAGAGAGGTCTGGTCTCTTAACAAATAAATACCTGATATATCTACTGTAGGAAAGTCACTTATGTAATGCGCCTCGGTTGCACAGTGGTAGAGTGTCAGACTACAAATCCAAAGGTCACGGGTTTGATCCCCGCCAGGTCCTAGGATTTTTATGTCACTTTCCACTTCTTTCACCTCTGGCAGTATTGCTCATGTTAAAAATACCGAGTAGCACCGTGGTTCGGAACCCACGTTAAACTGTAGGTCCCCCTATAAGTGGCTGGGTAAGTCAGTTCGAAGGTCGGAGGAAGGCAACGGCATACCACCTCCAAACAGGACCATGCCTAGTAAAGCACTATGGTGTTCAAACCAATCTTCGGATTGTTGACTGCTTTACCTTTTTTTTTTAACAAGACAGGTCAGTACTCCTCTGATGGTAAGCTACAGTTACACAAGAAACCAAAAACAGACACGAAATTAGAAATCCCCTGGTTTACACTCCCATAGGTTGCAAGAACATTTCCATCACTCTCGGACGTCAGTGAAGCGACCTATAGTGGGTCCGTCCCCACAGTCGGCGGCGAAGCTGCTGAACCCGAGGGCGTCCTGGGCGGAGCGGCTGGGCGGCGGCGCAGCGGCGGCGGCGACGGCCACGTCGGAGGGCGAAAGCGTTACAGGTCTCTAGGCTGGCGTCCGACTGCCGTGGCTAGGCAGTGCTCGTCCTTAAATAGGGACGCGGAAGGATATCTGCCGTCGTAACTCCGCGGTCACGTGTCCGGCGGACGCGAGTAGGTCCGGTTTTACTGCGCCATCTGGACATGCTGCTAGCGCCGTGTGCATACTCGTAGAAGGACAGGACAATACCCACCATGATATAACGAAAAATGGGGAATCTAATTACTGACTCAGATCCAGGTTAAGTTAAAAATGTACTTAATTCATTTCACAAAACAATCAGTATCAGGGTAAGATCCATTAATTAAAGAAAATAGGATAAGATTTCAGAACTTTGGAAATGTCAAACAATTTCAGATTAGAGTACAAGAATAAATACAAAAATTAGACTAATAAACGACTGTCAACTTTCTACTATAACTGTAGTTTTGGGCAGGGGCAAGCAACTCATGACACAAAGGACACCAAGAGAGCATGCTACAATTACAAGCGCTTTCCACACGATATGTAAGAAAACCGTCAAAAAGAAGAATCCTAACTCCCGCCCAGATGAGCAGTTTCAAGCAATACTGAACCTAATGATGCTGAAGCCGGTGTCGCTGGAACTGGGACGGCAGCGAAAGTGCATTGGAGTGCTGCAAATCGCCGTCCGATCGAATGTGAAAACTTCTCAGGACAGAAGCGTGAATGCCCCACTCTCAGCCTCTGTGTCCACGGGAAGCACACAATGTATTAGTGCTGTAAACGGAGCGGTTGTTCCGGAGACGTAGATTTCGCGCCATTTCATTCGAAGCCTCCGGCTACCTCCGGTTGGACATGTCGAATCAAGCAAATGTCATTTCGGCGATGAATCTTGCCGTATTTGTTTGATTTCACAGTGTATTTTGCTTAACATCAATTCTATGAATATAAACCTCGATTGAAGTTGTCTAATACGAGTTTGTTACAATAAAAGTTATGCAAAAGTACTATTATTGCTAAAAGTATCACGATGGCCTTATTATACTCATGAAGTCAAAAAAATTAGATTTATTCTAACGCACTGCACCATAGTTTAGTTAGTAGCGTTGTAGTATGTTGAGTGGAAGGTCCTGTGTTCGATTCTCAACAAATGCAGTCACTTTAGTTCTCCGCAGTTGTCAAAATTTCTTTTTCTTTCATACGTCTACTACGAAAGTTTATTGTTATTATTATACATTTGTACATGTCATATATTTTTATCAGGTTGTGTTCTTATAGCTTTTTGTCAAAAACTCTCGAATCTGTTAACGTAAACACGGTGTCCTTCCGTCTTCATATGAATTCATCACTTATTTTATGAAATCAATTAGAAGGTTAATGTGATGAGCGCGTAACTGAAGACAAGCGTCTGTACATAATAATATTGAAACCGAAAGTATCACATTGCAAGCTAGTGTAGACCTGTTACGTAGTGGAATAGTCTGTCCTCAATAATCATTCAAAAACAGTATAGAAACGGCAAAGAACGGAGAGATATTAGTGTTCTGTTATATCATCGTTTGTTGTCGCTTTTCTTGTGCTAGTTTTACAGTAAAAATTCGAAAGCAATCTTTGCAGTTATCTCTGCATGTCTTCCACAAATACGAATGGTTGCATTTTGGAGATCATGAAATGTGTCTGGGTTGAGGGTATCGTGTATTTTCTTTTTATTGACGATTTCTTTACCATTCTTAAACACTTCCATATTGTTTTGCCCTTGTTACTGTAGGAATCTTTATGAAATCTTTTACATAGTCTTGAACATCAGTTGCTCCTCTATCTGTTGCATATAGTCGTCGACATAGTTTAAATGTAGCGTAGTTTTAGCATCGTAATCCGCTGTCTCAAAGAACTACCATACTTACGATCTACGTTCTGACATATCTAGAGACATTATTTTACGATTAAAAATGAAATTGTTACCTAAATTAAGATTTGCTACACTTACAAGAAAATTTATCAAACATTATCTTCAAAATATCTGCTTTTATGTGGAATACAAAAATACGAAAAGTACACATTCCGGCAAGTTCAAAACAACCGCCTCATTTGCGTTGCCTCCGCGATAGTACCAGGAATACCCGTGTGGAACGCTCTCATCTGAAGCTCCCTCTAGCGAATGATATTCCGTCGCGCCTCCGTTTCCTCCGGCCACCCTCCAATTAGCCTGCCGCCTCCTTTGGTAATACCGGAGATCACCGGATGTGGCGCACTAGTCGCACCTTCGATTTACCCGCCAGTTAACCGCATCCGCATACCAGAGCTACTGCACTCCTGGCCATTAAAATTCCTACACCACAAAGATGACGTGCTAGAGAAGCGAAATTTATCCGACAGGAAGAAGATGGTGTGATATGCAAATTATTAGCTTTTCAGAGCAGGCGCACAAGGTTGGCGCCGATGGCGACACCTACAAAGTGCTGTAACGGATCGTGTAGCGACGTCTTGATCTCTCAGTCAACAGATGAGAACGTTTGCAAGACAACCATCATCTGCACGAACAGTTTGACGACGTTTGAAACAGCATGGACTATCAGCTCGGAGACCATGGCTGCGGTTACCCTTGACGCTGCATTACAGACAGGAGCGCCTGCGATGGTGTACGCAACGACGAACCTGGGTGCACGAATGGCAAAACGTCATTTTTTCGGATGAATCCAGATTCTGTTTATATCATCATAATGGCAGCATCCGTGTTTGGCGACATCGCAGTGAACGCACATTGGAAACTTCTATTCGTCATCGCCATACTGGCGTATCACCCGGCGTGACGGTATGGGGTGCCATTGGTTACACGTCTCGGTCACCTCTTGTTCGCATCGACAGCACTTTGAACAGTGGCAGTTACATTTCAGATGTGTTACGACCCGTGGCTCTACCCTTCATTCTTTCTCTGTGAAACCCTACATTTCTGCAGGATAACGCATGACCGCACGTTTCAGGTCATCTCCGGGCCTTTCTGGGTACGAAAAATGTTAGACTGCTGCCCTGGCCAGCACATTCTTCTGATCTCTCACCAACTGAAAACGTGGCCGAGTACTGGCTTGTCACAATACGCCAGTCAGTACTCTTGATGAACTGTGGTATCGTATTGAAGATGCATGGGCATTTGTACCAGTACACCCCATCCAAGCTCTGTTTGACTCATTTCCCAGGCGTATTAAGGCCATTATTACGGCCAGGGGTGGTTGTTACGTGTTCTGATTTCTCACGATCTATTCACCCAATTTGCGTGAAAATGTAATGTCAGTTCTATTATAAAATATTTATGCAATGAATACCCGTTTATCATTTGCATTTCTTCTTAGTGTAGCAATTTTAATTGCTTGTAGTGTATTTTACAGCCGGCCGCGCTGGCCGAGGTGACTAAGGCGCTCCAGTCACGGTCAGCACGGCCACTACGGTCGGGGGTTCGAATCCCCCCTCGGGCATGGATATTTGTGCCGTCCTAGTTAGTAAGTAGTTCATAAGTAGTTTGTAAGTTTAGGGACTGATGACCCCGTAGTTAAGTCCCATAAGCTTAACAAACATTTGAAACATTTGTATTTTACACAGAAAAAAATTCCTCCACATAAAGCGTACAGCCGGTTGTTTACGAAATCCAGAAAAGGAAAACGAACGTTCCTAGCAGATGATGAGACAAAGCAACGAGGAGCGTGACACCTTCGTCATAACAATACTGTTAAGGGTAGAAACCTGCCGATATGACAGCCACCCAGAGGGGCTTAATTGTTGTCTCCGAAGTTGGTGCACAACATTAACAAAAGCGTGGGTTGACCAGAAACAGTTTATTCCAATATAGTCATAGACACAAATCAGCCTTTACACCAACTTAGTGGGTGATAGGAGCAGCAGCAGGCAACAGTGACAGGTCCTTTGATATGAAATTTGAAATTTTCCCGGCGAATCAAATGTTCAAAAAGATTTCGGGTTTGCAGCCGGCTGCCAACCCGAAATCTTTTTGAACAGTTACAGCTCCGTTGGTGGATTTCTGAATCTATGTTCGATGGCCGGCAGTTAAACCCTACAGCGCCCAGTCAGTGTAGAGTTGGAGACTGTCGTGTCGATGGGGAGGGAGACGTCTTTTAACATCGAAGTCATAGACGAGCACGAGACTTACTGTTTTGGTCACACGTGCTCTTATAAGAGCAAGGTTGCGTAGGTCCGCCTTGACAGAGCCAGCTGTGGCGTGTAGCTGCGATTGCGAGGCGACGCGGATTCATTCTGTGTACCCGGCAGGCTGAGACGAGAGGCGGTGTGTGTGGAGCGTTTGCAATAGCACACATTTCCCCACTAAACAGGAGGCACAAATTTTAAATCTTAATAGCATCATTCTACAACAGAAAATTTCATTAACTTCTATCCTCGTCTTTTTTAACATTACATCGTCTTTGTTTCACTTCTGCAGAAGGCTGCGGTTCAGACAAAGGTCTCCAGGAGATACTTTGTGAGACACATATTCAATGTTAACAGATGTCTATTCTTTAAAAAGCTATTCTTCACATAGCCATTCTGAATTTTCTATCTAAACTATACCGCCCATCATATTTTACTCCCAAAAATAACAAAACTCCTTTACTTCTATAACTGACAAGTTGTCTAAACTAATTACCTCAGCATCGTCTGATTTAATTCGATTACATTCCATAATTCTTATTAATGTTCAGTTACACCCTTTCTTCACAACACTGTCTATTCCATTAAATTTCACTTCCACTACTTTTCTGTCTCCCACTGAATGAAAATATTATCGGTGTACCACAAAGTTTTTATCATATCTTCTGTCGGAACTTCATTTCCGTTTGCAAATATCTCTTTGCTTCCCTTCATTAATTACTTAATGTACATATTGAATAACATTTCGGGTAGGCTAGTACCCTGTCTAGTTCTTACCCACTCACCCACTGTGTCCCTCACATTGCCTTAGTGTTGAGAAAATACTTTTGCCTGTCTGTACTACAGGGAGTCAATTTTGAGGATTGGAATACTTTTAAGAGGAAGGCAGATTAATAATAATGGGAATGTTCTTAGCTTAACTACAGTACCAGCGATTGTTAAAATCAGCCGCGATGGAGTGGCCGAGCGGTCTAAGGCACCTAGCTGCGAAGGGCGCGGTTGTTCGCCGTCGGAGGTTCGAGTCTCCCAAGGGCATTGGTGTGTTTGTGTTGTCCCTAGATTAGTTTAACTTAGTTTATGTAGTTTGTACGTCTATCAACTTATAACCAAAGATGTTAAGTCCCATACATTAACAATCATTTGAACACATTTTAAAGTCACTCTAGTCCCTTAATATGAACAGTTCCTTAATTTCTTCGTCCTTCCCCGATTCCTGTAACGTCATTCGTAATATTACATGTCTGTAACCCTGTTGGTAGCGTAAGTGCACGATATGAGAGGGGCAAGTTATAATCTATATCGCCAGGGTCGGACAATGTAGTTCTAATGATTTACACTAAGCATTCTTCACACGTCGTTGTCCCAGCGCAAACCGAGATACCAGTACTGTGCCAAAACTAGTGTGAGATGCATCAGTGTTCTGGACCAGGTTCTGGCCTAGATGAAAAGCCGAAACCAGCTTGTTACGGGAAAAGAATTGCGAGGTAACACATGGAGGAGGTCGTAGCTCAGTACTTCTTGATATGATGCTGATAACAGTAGATAGCGGTGAGCAAGGCCACTAAAATTAGTAATCTTATAGTTATTAGATTTATTCAGGTATACAAGTAGACTCGCAGGAGACTGGATTAATAGCGAGAAATTTTGTATGAAACTTACTTTTTCGTGTATTTTATGCAGATAATTTTAGAATTTTAAAGAGTGTATTCCAGTCAAGATTGTTAAAAGCTTCCTCAAACTCTACAAAAGCTACAAGCTCAGATATTTATCCTTCCTTAACCTATGCATAAAATAACTCGTGAGTGTTGTTTCCGTGTTCTTAAATTTCTCCTGAAACCAAACTGATCTTCCCCAAGGTCGGGTTCTATCCATTTCACCAAATCAAAAATGTTCAAATGTTTATAAAGCTTATGGGACTTAACTACGTGGTAATCAGTCCCTCAACTTAAGAACTACTTATGAACTAGCTAATATTAAAGACAACACAAACATCCATGCCTGAGGGGGGATCCGAACCCCCGACGGGGAACGACCTCGCGCATTGTAGCATAGCCTCAATGCGTTCTGCCACTCAATTGCGGCTCAATTTCACCACTCTTCGGTAAGTATTTCATGTGAGTGTTTTACAACTATCACATAGCAGTGTGATTGTTTTGTAACATCCACACTTGGGTGCACCTGTTGTCTTTGGCATTGCAATTATTACAATTTTTGCTGCCTGTCAAAAAGTCTTGCGAACTAGGTGGAACAGTTTCGTTACGGCTGCCTGTCCCAAAGAGACCAGCTATGCAGACGGCCTTCGAAGCCGAGAATGCTCTTGAGTTCATAAATAATCTCTCGAATACTGATACAACTGCAGTAATTGACACCGACAGCAGGATTACTTTGGACTCTTTGCGAAATCCGAAGAACCACAACTTGTTGATTGAAGAAATAAGATGTAAAATCAGAAGGTTGCAGACACACAACTGGCTGGTGCATTTCGAATGGGTTAAGGAACATCAAGGGATATGGGGAAATGAACTAGCTGACAACCTTGCAAAAAGAGCAGCTCGATCACGACAATCAATACGCTACAACAAAATACCTACAAGTGCCGTAAAGAAGAAACTTCGAGAAGAGTTTAGGAACAAATGGGACATAGAGTGGCACAGAACAAAAAACGGGGGAAGCACTAAACCGTATTTTCCTACGATCCGACAACGTTTACTGATTAATCTTCCAATATCTCCGAATTTTACAGCTGTGTTAACAGGTCATGGGAACCTAAAAACCTACTATCAGCGGTTCAAAATAATTGAAGACGGAACGTGCACATGTAACAGTGCTGTCCAAACTATTGACCACGTGCTTTTTGACTGCTGCAATTTATTGAAAGAGAGGGACCATCTCAGGAAAAAAATAGCTGCCAAAGGAGGAGGATGGCCCGTCAGTAAATATGACTTAGTACATAAATACACTACTGACTTTTACAATTTTTGTAATTCAATAAGATTTCCTAATGCATAAAACTTTTACAATTTTTGTAATTCAATAAGATTTACTGATGTATAAAATTGTTTGTTCCTTTGTAAACCCTGTCAACTTATATACTGTACTTGTGTTTGCAAAAATATTTGATGTAATCGCCTGAATCTACATCTGCATCTACATCGATACTCTGCAAATCACATTCAAGTGCCTGGCAGAGGGTTCATTAACTACTTTCATAACTTTTCACTACTGTTCCATTCTCTAATAGCGCACGGGAAGAAAGAACACCTAAATCGTTTCGTTTTCGATCTGATTTCTCTTATTTTATTGGGATGGTCATGTCTCCCTAAGTAGGTGGGTGCTAGCAAAATATTTTCACATTCAGAACTAAAAGTCGGTGATTGGAACTTCGCAAACAGATCACGCCGCAATGAATAACGTCTTTCTTTTAATGATTTCCACCCCAATTCGTGCAACATTTCCGTGACGCTTTCCCCTCCGTAACGTGATAGAACAAAACGAGCTGCCCTTCTCTGAACCTTCTCAATGTCTTCCGTCAATCCCACCTGGTAAGGGTCCCACAAGGGGCAACAGTACTCCAGGAGAGGACGCACAAGTGTGATGTAGGCAGTCTCTTTGGTGGAGCTGGTGCATCTTCGAAGCGTTCTGCCGATGAAACGTAACCTTTGGTTCGCCTTCCCCACAATATTTTCTATGTGTTCTCTCCACTCAAAGTTGTTCGTAATTGTAACTCCTAGGTATTTGGTTGAATCTACGACTTTAAGGTTTGACTGATTTATCGCGTAATTGAAGTTCAGCGGATTTCTTTTAGTGGTCATGTGTATTACTTCACACTTTTCTTTATTTAGTGTCAATTGCCAATTTTCGCACCATGCAGAAATTTTGTCTAAATCGCTTTGCAGTTGCTTTTGATACTCTGTTGACTTCACTAACCGATAAACGACAGCATCATCCGCGAACAATCTAAATCGTTTATAAACACGAGGAAGAGTAGGGGACCTATAACGTTTCCCTGTGGAACGCCAGATATCACTTCTGTTTTACTCGATGACTTACCGTCAATTACAACGAACTGTGATCTTTCTGAAAGAAAATCGTGAATCCGACCGCATAATTGGGGAGATATTCCATAAGCACGCAATTTTATAAGAAACCTCTTGTGAGGTACAGTGTCAAAAACCTTCCTAAAATCAAAAAAATATGGAATCGAGTTGAGATCCCTTGTCGATGGCACTTAACACTTCATGTGAATAAAGGGCAAGCTGTGTTTCGCAAGAGTGATACTTTCTGAATCCGTGTTGACTACTGGTTAATAGGTCGTTCTCTTCTAACCATCAAACATGTAATATTACTGTGTAATGGGGAATGTTAAATAATAAATAAAAAATGGGTTAGAAGTTCACGACGCCACTCTCCTTTTCACGGTAGCAGCAGAGTATTTCCGGGCTGCCAGTAGATGTGCGAGATGAACCATCTGCTGGTGACTCCACTGCAGAGCGAACACGCGGGCGGCCACTGTGCGGGCGGTGACAAATGAACGGCGTTTCGGCGCCGCTGGTAACGATCCCGCGGCGAGATGCTGGGGCCTCCCAGCGATGGCTGCTGCGGCGTGTGCCACGGCGCTCCACCAGAGGGGGAGGGAAAGAAAGCGCGCCGCGGCTGCTGAGGCGGCGCCGGCGCCGGCGTCTGCCGCCTAAAGACCCATTAAAAGGGGCGGCCCCGTAAATCTGGGGGCGGGCACCCCCTCACACCCCCTCACACCCCGGCACACCCCCCAGCTGCCCGCGATACGCGGCCGCCCCGTTACAGACCGGCAGCCCCTAAAAGACTTCCCCCTCTGCAGCGTCCGCCGGCGCTGCTCACCGCCGTCTCTGCGCAACCCTCAGCCAGTTCACACACACACACACACACACACACACACACACACAAAAGAAACCAACGTGTGGCTACTATGGCCGTGAGGTAAACGGTGTAAAAAACGAGGCAAATTACTGTCCCTCTGGGGTAGCTGGTTCCGTACTGGCCATTCGGACCTCAGAGTGGGGAAGTAGCAGATGCGTATTTGGACCATCCTCCAACAGACAGTAGTGTGGTATCCTAACTTTTCTCTGTTATTCTCTAGCCATTTTATGTCTTTTACAGGAACAGTTCGTAATTTATTTACTTCTTGTTTCCTTTTTTACTTATTTCAAATAACTGGTGCACCGGAACTTGTTACATTTCTTTATTCAAGCCCTATTTAAAAGAAAAAAGAAAATAAATAAAAATAGAAATGAAATAAAAATATCAGTGTATAGCGCAAGAGATTTTTAAAAAATATATTTTTATTACATAACCGGTTTCAGCGTGTTTGTAAGATCATTGCAGTGCAATACAATTACAATTTAGTCTATGGGACTTAACTACGGTGTCATCAGTCCCTAAACTTACAAACTACTTATGAACTACTTACGGCACAAATATCCATGCCCGATGGGGATTCGAACCCTCGACCGTAGTGGCCGTGCAGACCGTGACTAGAGCGCCTCAGTCTCCTCGGCCACCGCGGCCGGCTAAAAGGGATATACAAATGTTTGTAGATCTATCTGACCAAACTGCATGGTCATCAGTCCGTAGCTTACAAACGACTTAAAACTAAGTAAACTAACCTAAGGACAACACACACACCCATGCCCCAGGGAGGACTCCAACCTCCACGGCGAGCAACCGCGCACTCCGCAGCGAGACGCTTTAGACCGCTCGGCTACTCCTACGCGGCACACAAATTTTAACAGGATATACAGAAGATAATCTATGCTAACTAATATAATAGTACAATAATAACAAAGTCAAATGTTACACCAATCTCAGCCGACTGTGGGCAGGTCAGATACTGCTGAACATGGAAATCGATTGCATCAACGCTCGAGCAGAAGTCACTAGAAATTTGAAAACTTAATAAATCACGGAATAATGTAGATATAGAGGTAAAAATTGACTAACATGCTTCGAATGACATAGGGTTTTATTAGAACCACATCTACCGGTATCGGACCTTTTTTCTTCGAGGAACTGCGTGATTCTGCTTTTGTAACTGCTACCGTGACGGGTGAGAGGTACACCGATATGTTAACAGAATCGCATCACCCCCAGCCTGGCTGATAAACACATGCTGGAACGTACGATTTTTATGCAGGATGGCGCTCTACCCCATATTGCTAGACGCGTGAAAGATTTCTTGCGCGCGTCGTTTGGTGATATCGTGTGCTCAGCCGCCACTTTTGTCATGCTTGGCCTCCCAGGTCCCCAGACCTCAGTCCGTGCAATTATTGGCTTTGGGGTTACCTGATGTCGCAAGTGTATCGTGATCGACCGACATTTCGAGGGATGATCAAAGACAACATCCGACTCCAATGCCTCACCATAACTCCGGACATGCTTTACAGTGCTGTTCACAACAGTATTCCTCGACTACAGCTATTGTTGAGGAATGATTGCGAACGTATTGAGTATTTACTGTAAAGAACATCATGTTTGCGTAGTCTTAATTTGTTGTGCTAATATTGCTTTTCTGATCAGATGAAGTTCCATCTGTCGGACATTTTTGAACTTTTTTTTGTTCTAATAGAACCACATGTCTTTTCAAGCATGTGTGTCAATTTTTACCTATCTACATTATTTCGTGATTTATTACGTTTTGAAATTTATATTGACTTTTTGATCATCCGGTATATGGTAAGCTCCGTCCCCCATATGCGGAATTACATCATTGGGAGCCAATCATGTACATGTTAATAATACGTTGTTACCTTACAGGCAACAGTTACGATATAAAAAAGGAAATATATGAATATATATGATATACATGAACACACAGAAACTACATTCGTCAAAATTGAGAAAATGTTTTAAATAAAAACACATGGTTTTCTCAATTTGGTTAGTTAACTATCCTTTAAGGTTATTTGAAGAAACTTTGCAAGAGATGGTCATACTTCGTTGCTGCTGAAAATACTTGCGAGTGTCGATGGTTGCACGCCAACAATGCTCGTCGTAGCGCTCGTAGCAACAGACGACGCGTTAATCTTCTCTGGAGAATCGCCGTATTCCAGCTGTGATTCAAAATAATGTACATTGACTGCCACAGTTTGGTTTTCGAACCGACACATTTCCATCGTCCCTCGTAAAGACCTTTTCACAGGGATGATTGCCTTTGAATAGTTAGTAAAATAAGCGTCAAACTGCCATCCTACTTGACTGCTCACATTAACTAATACAATATGCGTTAATTTACGTAAAACAACAAAATAGGTAACTGTTATTGAGAGCAGGTTGTCGAAAAGTACAAATCGTTACTAAAATTTAAAAATTGCTGATTAAAAATTCTTAAAACGCAACATAAAACGTTCATTATTGCGAGATCTATTGAAGGACACACGACCAGTTTCGCGGTTTAAAATTGCATCCTCAGATTCTACCTGTTTACAAATGAATAAAAACTGTCAGAATTTAGGTATTGTTAAAAATTGACGTCATGTCGTGATGGTCTTTGTCTATGTCAGATCATTAATATATCTGATGGAGCTCATTCCCTCTCATTTAGTTCCAGGCTCTTAACAATGTATATTTCTTTAAAATCTGTATAAAGGAAAAGTGTCCATATTCCCTTGTAATACACAGTTTTTAAAGATATGTATAATATCAGAAGTCAGCAATTAAATAAGAGGAAATGATCTCCACCGCGCGCACTAAATCGCCTTACTGCAGTGACAGGCCGCGGTGGAGTAGCCGAGCGGTCTAAAGCGTCTCGCTGCTGAGCGCGCGGTTGCTCGCCGTGGAGGTTCGAGTCCTCCCTGGGGCATGGGTGTGTGCGTTTGTCCGTAGGTTAGTTTACCTAGGTGTAAGTAGTTTGTAAGCTACGGACTGATGACCACGCAGTTTGATCCGATAGATTTACAAACATTATATTACATTGCAGTGAGAGCTGCCGTTGCCGTCGGAGGTTCGAGACCTCCCTCGGCCATAGGTGTGTGTGCTATTCTTAGGATAAGTTAGTTTGTAAGGTTACGGACCACTGCAGTGAGGTCAGATAACTTTTCAAACATTAGAACATTTGAATGAGCTCCAACAGATTTCGTATATCTTTCCAATGAATTGACGTAACTAGACAAAGAACATCACGACTTTACATCAATGTTAACAATGCGTATATTCTGACAGTTCTTATTCACTTTAAACAGATAAGAGCTGAGTCGCTGTAGGCGACTGTTGTTCCTCGGTGGACCTACGAAACATTATCGAAACATAATTGCTGTAGGTCGATGAGGAATCTATTTCCTCGTTATACGGCACTTCTGGCGACCGTGACATGTGTTTATGTTGGAATGCTAATCATGCGAATCTCTAATACTGCAATCACATTGCTCCAAAGTTCACCTGGCCGTCAGTATGTTAATAAATCTTCAAATGCTTGATAAGCAAATGGGACTTTACTGCTGGGTCATCAGTCCCTGAACTTACAAATTACTTATAAACTAACTAATACTAAAGCCATCACAAACATGCACGGCCAAGGGAGGATTCGAACGCCTGACTGGGAGCGACCTCGCGCATCGGAGCACAGTGTGTTAATAAAAGGTATTTGTTACCTCTTATTGTGTCTGGCGCATCGGATTATAGTTTGTCAATAAAATGTATTGGTTACCTCTTATTGTGTCTGGTGTAGTGTGCCCCTACTATCTAAGTAGGTGTCCCTATTGTGCCAACAATAAAATTTTAAAACAACTATAGTGTATTACAGATATTCTGCTATTGTGGCTAACTGAGCTGAATTAATATATGTACCCAGTTACTGCATCCTCAACACTACTGATACTGCGATGCACTTGCGGAAGTTTGGTGTCGTACCCACAAAAATGATAGTTACATATTTCCTTACCTTGACCTGCCGCATTTAAAGTTTGTAATAAAAAAATGTTCAAATGTTTGTAAAGTTTAAGGGACTTAACTGCGGGGTCATCAGTCCCTAAACTTACAAACTACTTATGAACTACCTTATACTAAAGACGGCACAAACATCAATGCCCGTGAGGGCATTCGAACCTCCAACGGTGTACGGCCTCGCACATCTTAGCATAGCAGCTCAATGCGCTCGGCCGCTCTGCCGCAGCCTGCACAGCTTTTTGAAGCTTATAAAGCAGTATGAAAAATGTCTCAATGTACTTGGAAATTATGTAGAAAAATAAAGATATGTCTTATCGTTAATGTCTGATTCTATATTTTCCTTTTTTTTCCTTTCATACGTAACTCTGACCATAGTTGATAGGGAAAACTTATTGTCCAACTCTCCGTCGTTTATCTAGATACAGCATTGGATCTCAGTAATTCGCAAAAATGTAAAACAATCCCTTCCACGTCTGTCCAGTCAGATAATAAAAATATATTTCGATAGTTCTTGTGGATCTGTTGATATAGGTGGACTCGAAACAGCGCCTACCATTATCTGGGTGTCATGTACAATCGTGTAATATGTAGCTGTAGCGACTTGGTTCCAACTTCCGATTATTAACTTTAATTTTGTCTGATGGAATAGTCCGTTTCTGTAGCGGCTTCTCTTTCACCTTCGGGATTTACTTCTGTCTCTCTTAATTTATAAGGGAGGTTGTGCTCAGTTGTTTCTGATACATTCAAATCTCCAATATTGCCTTTTCTACAAGTGTTGGTGTGCATATGACACATTATATGACGAAAGAAAAGCCTTGGATATACGGAACATCAGAGGTCTGCCCCGGACAGTCGCGAAAACTAAGCGCCATCTTTTGGTATTCGGTGAAGCGGTAGATTAACGGCCATGGATGTGGTTTTGGGACGGTTTTTTACATCCGTCTATCTGAATATACGACTGCTGGCCCATTTAGAGCATCCGTTGCAAGATTCTCTGACGTTTGTCGTGGCATAACGCAAGTGTAGGCAAACCAGTCCACAATCTCGGTCGTGTTGGAGAACAATGGACGACGGGGAGGGAATCTTGCCACCCCGTCTCTCTCATTAAGCAGCCTCAGCCGATAAACTAGCACGCCGACTTCATGTTGTTTCGAAGTGAAGGCCAAGTAAGAGGAAGACGATTATGGGACATTTCGGAAATACTTGTAGGGAAAGACTGAGGATAGTATTGGAAAGAAAGTATATACACTATTGGAAATAAAAAACTATGACGCCCACTTAGAGCTATCAACTTCACTAACTATTGACAGGTGAAACAGTGAATATTAAATGATTACATTTATAGATCAACAGCTCAAGCCGTACAGCTATCGACCTATTATGTTGTTCTTGTTGTTTTAAGGGGACTACCCATTATTTCGTTACCTAATTACGTGTGCTAATGGGACGCCAACAAATCATTAAAAGTATCAACGTAAACAAATTCGTCGAATGACTGGTCTGATAAGCAGTGAAATGGTAAATAGTGATAAGAATCTTTATAAAGAGGTGGAATAAATGTGTGTTAAAGAGTATTAATCGACACATTTTGATAAAGGAGATTTGTAGATAAGTACATATAAAAATACGAGAAGCTGATACCTACTCACTCTGATCATTTCAATCCTGGTTTTATGATGTAACTATGTTGTGGAGAAAATCTGAAATAGATAACAATTCTTTCGCCATTAACAACTTAGACACCAGTCTCAACAATACCTGGTCTATGACTTTGACCATGCATTACTTAATTACTTAACAAATTAATTCCGTGTGTATCGGCATTTACGTAAGAATGAAAACAATAAGAAAAATGAAATTGCATGTTCTAACTATCGTGCCAAATTTATGAATGATAACGTATTGCGTTAATATTGGCGGCATAAGATCCAGAGGAAACAGAATTACTGACAAAAATGAAACTAAAATTCTATTAAATGATGTTTCAGGCGGAAAAAATCTTTGAGAAATTTAATTAAGTGAACTATGTCCGACTCACATAATTTTCTGCAGCGAAAAAGAAGAACGGCATCAAGACGTCCGAGTCCAACGGCGGTTGACTTACAAAAAGTGACAAAAGGTGTTCTGTTGTTCTCATCCGCACAGATCAGAGATTAATAGACTGGCGGTGAAATAAACATCCCTGATCAGAGGCGAGCAGCAAAGAGGGAAAATGGGACTCAATGCTGAAACACTGAAGTCATTGCGTGGTGCAGCCTCCAAAGGTGGCAATGTAAGTGCTGTTTTGGGCATCTGTTGGATCGTCCAGATAGCGAATACTGTGGTAGAATACATTTTTCCACGCATGCTCCACCTGTTGACGTACTTCTGAAAGAGGCGAGGGTTGACTAGTAAGACATGTCAGCTGTCATCCAATCATATCCCACGTGCTCGATTGGATACAACTACGATCGTCTTGCAGAAGAGGGAACTTTTTGATCGTCTTGTAGAAGGTGTTGAGCTTCACGTGTAGTGTGTGGGCGACTATTATCCTGTTGAAACAAAAACTGACTTTCCTGTAGTAAGAATGACAAACGAAGGCAGTCACAGTGTACTTCACGAACCGCTCGCTGGTCAGCCTTCTCTCCACAGGCATCAAATTTGAATAAGTCTCGTAGCTTATTACCCCCTAGACCATCATGCATGCAGTATGTCACTGACGAATGCACGATACGAGACAGAGTTCGTCAGGTCTACGCCGTACCCGCAAACGACCATCACTTGCGTGAAGACAGAGTCTGCTTTCATCGCTGAAGAATACGACGCCTATTCCATATTGCAAAGGATCTTCCACACATGCAGCACATGCACACATTCAGCTGAATGTACTTTTGTTCTTTTATTACACAGCACGACACATAGATCGTGAGATATAAGTACATTAACAGTAACGTTAAGTGAACACCGCCCCACCACGCATAAGGTTTTAATTTAATTCTTCTTTACAACTAATTCTGTTCGCAAGAGATTTAACCTATTTACAGCACATACACAAAGGAATATATAACTGCAAAATTATACAATTAAACAACACATTATTTAATGAATATGAGGTCATATACAGGGTGAATCATTTAACACTTGCACTGCAATTATTGCGGAAACGGAAAATGAGATTGATGTGCAGTTTTCACAGAATGGATTAGTAGTCAAGGACAATAAATAAATTGTAAAAATACCTATAATGTGTATTTTGTATGCAGACATGAAATTTTTCAAACGGAAAATGGTTGTTTCTATCGTGCATTGGAATTACTGACACCAGCTGTGTAAGAAGAATTTTGAATAACATTTTTATCTCGTTTAGTTTGGCAGCTACAACCATTCAAAGTTTCGGGGGCGGAGGCTACGACAGCGTAGCTCACTGGCTGGAGGTAATGAGACAGTGGGCCGTCTCTAGGGGATAGCCAGGCGGCCAGTCAGCTATGATATCGCAGCCTCCACCCCCGAAACTTGGAACTATTGTAGCTGCCAAACTAAACGTGATTAAAATGTCATTCAAAATTCTTTGTACACAGCTGGTGTAAAAAATTCCAGTACATGATAGAAACAACCATTGTTCCATTTAAGAAACTCTATGTTTGCATTAAGATACACTTGCCAAGTAATATTACAATCTATTTGTTGGCTAAAAATACGAGCCCCTGACTACCAATCCATTCTGTGAAAACCGCACATCAATCACACTTTCCGTTTCCGCAATATCTGCGGTGCAAGTTTAGGTAACTCACCCTGTGTATTGCGATAGGTAAAAACGTGTCACACCATGTATCACATGTTAATATATTTACGTATTTACCACTAAGACACTCCTGTATTCCAGTCAGCTTAAAGCAATTCCTGAAATGTGACTGCTCCTGATAACTTTGCACCAACATTGAAATGTGAAGCGCACACGGCTGCAGTTGAACGACTTCTATAGAGCTACAAGGAAAAGAAGTGAATGAAACAGTGTACATCCAAAGAATACGCACTATTTCCTACTGATGTAGTTTTTAATTGCCAAAGACTTGCATTTTATATTACAATTAAGAAATCAAAGGGCAATCTATTGAATACTGTAGAGTGGATTTGATATGTCCATGCTTCTCACATAGACAACTTTATGTCACTTGCTCAGGGGTGGGTTTACCAAATACATTATTCATATTAAATCCTGTACAAGTCACAAGAAATATTGTTTATAGCAAAGTTATGAATTAAATAAATGTTATATATCATATGTATTTTCGTTACTATCTTTCTTTGTTTGGATACTGTACTCAAAATTTTGTACATTATGCTAGAGAATCTTATTAGAAAATAGGAGATGTAAATGTAGAGAGAGAGAGATAGAGAGAAGTGATAGGACAAGTACTAACTAAAGGCTTGAATAAATAAATAAATAAATACCTGCGCAATGGCGGGTTTTCAGCTAGATTTTTTAATAACTCACTAATGCCTCAAGGGACGAATTGGCTCAATACTTCTCCTCGGAACTTTCAGTGACTGACCCTATTCCACGACCAGTTGTCGACAATCACGGAGTAATTTTGGTTCCACACGGTATTAGGTGGGAACCCATGTCTATTGGATCTTCATCTACATCTACATGGATACTCTGCAAATTACATAGAAGTGCATAGCAGAGGATTCATAGAACCACTTTTATTATATTTCGCTATATTTCCATTTTCTAATAGCTCGAGTGAAATGGAACACCTTAATCTCTCTGGTTTCGATCTTATTTCTGTTATTTTATTATGATAGTTCCATCTTCCTATGTAGGTGGGTGATAACAATATATGTTCGCATTCTGAGGAGAAAATTGGTGAAGAAAATTTCGCACACAGATCTCGCCGCAACGAATAACGCCTTTCTTTTAATGATTTCTATCCCAACTCGTGCATCATTTCCGTGACACACTCTCCCATATATCGCGATAATACAAAACGAGCTGCTCTTCGCTGAATTTTCTTTAAATAGTCCGTCAGTCCGACCTGGTGTGGATCTCACAATGTGCAACAAGAATCCAAAATAGCACGCACAAGTGTAACGTAAGTTGTTTCCTTAGTAGAACTAACGCCAGATATCACTTCTGTTCTAGTTGATGAATTACCTTCCAACGTGCTGTATCCTTTCTGATGGGAAATCACGTGTAGAGTCGCACAAGTGTGGCGATATTCCATAAGCACGCAATTTGATAAGAAGACGCTTCTGAGGTAGAGTGTGAAAAGCCTTTCGGAAATCTAGAAATACAACAATAAGGTTATGGTGCATCGCCCCAAATTTACGACTGGATAGGGGATTTCCTGTAAGGTAGCACGCAGTTTGTAGTAATCGATGGTAAAGCATCGACTAAACCAGAGGTGATATCGGGCGTTCCACAGCGTAGTGTTATTGGTCCTCTGCTGTTCCTTAATTACATAAACGATCTGGGAGAAAATCTAAGTAGCTCTTTTAGGTTGTTTGCAGATGACGCCGTCATTTACCGTCGAGTAAAGTCATCTGAAGATCAAAACCAGCTGCAGAACGACCTGAATATGATATCACTATGGTGTAAAAATTGGCAATTGACTGTAAACTTTGTTGGCCGTAAACTCCACAAAATATCTAGGAACTACTATTACTTCAGATTTACACTGGAAAGAACACGTAGATAATATCGTGGGAAGGGCGAACCAGAGACTGCGTTTTATTGGCAGAACCCTTAAAAGATGCAACGGAACTACTAAGGAAACTGCATACAGTACGCTTGTCCGTCCATTTTTGGATTACTGCTGCCCAGTGTGGGATCCTTATCAGGTGGGTTTGACGGAGGACACCGAAAGAGTCCAAAGAAGGGCAGTTCGTTTTGTACAGTCACGATACAGGGAAAATAGCGTTACGGAAATGATACACGATCTGGGATGGGAATCATTACAACAACGACGCTTATCGCTGCGGCGTGGGCTGCTTACTCCAATCGCCAACATTCTGCTCCATATGCGAAAATATGTTGTTGACTCACTTACATAGGTAGAAATGATCATTAGAATAAAATACGAGAAATCAGAGCTCCAACGGAGAGATTCAGGTGTTCTTTCTTCCCGCGCACCATTCGAGAATGGAATTGGAGGTAAAATAGTATAAGGGTGGTTCGATGAACCCTCTGCCAGGCACTTAAATGTGATCTGCAGAGTATCCGATGTAGATGTAGGGGCACTATAACACTTCCCTGGGGAACGCCAGATATCACTTCTATAAAATGATTTCCAATCCATCGTCTACAGCAGCAATCAATTAGAATAAGTATTCCTTCAAACCGTCTTGATTGCAAATTTTTTATTAGTTAATGACGCGTCTCGCGCTTTAGCAGGGCATCTTCAGTCTATCTGCGTGACAGAATTTACACAAAATTACAAGGCGGAATTACAAACGGTTACAATGGTACATTTGTAGGGCCACAAGGGAGAAAAAAAAAAAAAAAAAAAAAAAAAAAAAAAAAAAAAAAAAAAAAAAAAAACACATTCCAGAAAAATAGAAACACCGCAATAACAACGTACGGTGTCACACCACGGAGAGCGCGTTGTAAGCTTTGTTTACCATTTATACTGTCTCCTTAACACAAAATAATCCCATGTACCATTATAACCGTTTGTAATTCCGCCTTGTAATTTTGTGTAAATTCTGTCACGCAGATAATCTGAAGATGCCCTGCTAAAAGGCGACACGCGTCATTAACTAATGAAAAATTTGCAATCAAACGGTTTGAAGGAATAGATATCACTTCTGTTCTACTCGATGACTTACAGCCAATCACAACGTACTGTATATTCTCTGACGGAAAATTAGGTGTAGAGTCGCACAAGTATGGCGATATTCCATAAGCACGTAATTTGATTAGAAGACGCTTATGAGGTAGAGTGTGAAAAGCCTTTCGGAAATCTAGAAATACAACAATAAGGTAATTGTGTCTAGCAGTACTCACTTTGCCTACGAACAGCATACTGACCACTTGGAGCTGAAATGGAGAACTTTGAGCCGTAAACAATACACCGCGACGCAATGTGTTGGAAGACACTTGCAGGTGTAGGCAGAGTGCCCCGATGCCAGCGTTTAGCGGGGCGTCCGTGCTGCCCCTCGCTCTCTGACCGGTGGAAGCGTTTGTGCAGCCCATTTGCGCCGGCGGCGGCAGTTTAATCAGCGGGAGCGATGGCGCGCCTCCTCCGCGGCTTGTCCGTTATTGAACAGGTGAGTTAATTCCGGCCGCGGGCGGCCGTGTAATCCCGGAGATCCGTCAAGCTTTGCACAGCGCGCGCCGCGAAACAAGAGCGGCGCACACACGGGGGGAGATTAAGTCGGGCGCGCTGACAGCTGTTTGTTCCGGCGACGCTACACACGCCGGGAGATGGATCGTGGCTGGAGGGGTACACAGGGGGACGGGGGCTTTCATTCCGGCATCGACGAACCTCGCAGCGAAAGCTCAAAGTCGCCCAAGTTCATTTTCCCTGAGAGCACCCAGCGCAGGTGCGAGATGGGTTTGCGTCTAGCCGGCAGATCTAGCAGTTTGCTGTATACAGTCCCGTGTGTCATATGGAACAGCAATAACGATTATTCAGTTCGTCCGTAACGTAGAAAGTGATGTCTCCACACCTGCGATACAAATTTCACCAGGTGTACAGATCATCTCATACTACCTACTGTGCACTCTTGTTCAAAGGTACACAACCCTTTCAATGAGTAGAGGCGAAAATTCATATTCACAGGACCTGTACGTTAGAAATTAGTGACATTTGAATTATTCCCAACCGGCCGCGGTGGCCGAGCGGTCTGCGGCGTGTCAGTCACGGTCTGTACGGCCACTGCGGTCGCAGGTTCGAACCCCCCTCGGGCATGTATGTTAGTGCCGTCTTTAGTATAAACGAGTTCGTAAGTAGTTTGTAGGTTTAGGGACTAATGACCCCTTAGTTAAGTCCCATAAGCTCTACAAACATGCGAGCATTTTAGTTAATCCTTTCAGTCCCACATTATGGAATCAGCTCTGGAAAAATTAAAATTCATAGTTTTTTGTATTAACACAGTGCAGTAAACATCGAAATATGTCTTTTGAAACTTTTGATCGAACGGCATCATTGCCTTAGTGCCCGCTGCATTTTAAAAACGGAAGGCGCCACAGCGGTATCAGGCGGACAGCCACAAATGCATATTATAAAACTTCCGCTGGCAGTCGAGGCAGGTAACGAGCGGAGCGCGGCATACGGGGACTGACCCGACCGGCAATGTGAGGACCTCCCACAACCTCTCTCTGTAGAGAGCCGCGGACTTAAGGCTGACCGCTCGTCCCTCGCCCCCTAGTAACGGAAACGTGGACAACCAAGTTTCGCCAGCAAGCCAGGCAGCAGAATAAATGAAATGCATCGAAAAACTTACGGGTGTGCTGCCAGGTATCAAAATCGACGACGGCCGATATTTCGGCAGGAGACAACCCTGCAATTTTCAAGGCGAAACTGCAGTAAGAAAGCAATATGCAACGATCTTTAAAGAACGTACCCGTAAGTTTTTCGAAGTTGGTATTCACCAGGAGAAATTATGGAATCAAATGAAATGCAGTTTCTAGAAGAACTGAATTTAATAAAATAAAGCTAAAACACCAAGAAAATAGAGCAGCAATAAAAATAGATATATTGATAAGCAATGACGTGTAGAACATGATAGTAGAGAAATAGAGAAAGGACAGACACAGGAAGTAGCAAAAAAAAAAAAAAAAAAAAAAAAAAAAAACGCGCACCACACTATATGACGACACGGCAATTCCGATGCCGCTTGTGATATAAATTGGTGTGAGCAGGGTTATTTGACTCAACTGCTCGCAACCAAATGTGGAGTTAAAACAACGCCTCTATAACACATCCAAAATCTGTTAGCAATGTAAATGTATAAAAAAAACTCACTGACGTGTTTTACGGCACACTTTAGATTCGTAGTTTTGTACGTTTTTGAAAACAGTTTGAACCAAAATAATAATCTAAATAATAAAAAATTAATTCATAAGATTTTCTGAAACCCTTTTAGGAAAATAAATGTAGGTAGTGGCGGGTACCGAACCGCCGATCTTAAACGTCACAGCCCAACGCCTTGCCCATTACGCTACGGCTATCAATCGAAAGATAAGTCCGTTAAACTCATACTATTGATGGCCGTTGTTAACTGATGGTAATATGGCATTTCTAGACACAAGATTATCATTTATCGTACGAAGAACGATGTGTTTTTGTTAATTCTTCAATGCGCTATTGCATTGAAATGACAACGTGTATGTTACAATAATAAAATCATGAAATACGCAACGCAAGATGGCGTATGCCTGAGAGAGTTCTTGGCGAGGAATGTCACGTGACATCTCCGAACGGCTGGTTTTCGTTAATTCAATGGAGAGTGTAAAATCTCCGTAATTTTTGCTAATATGTCTCAAACGATACGAGATATGAAACAAAACATAAATGAGCTATGTTGTAGAGAATTTTCTCCTCTACCAATGAGGTTATTCAATTTTCGTCTCAGATGAACGGTTCGTTTGCAATTACAATTTTATTACAAACGGCTTTTTTTGGTATTACTACCGTATTTTTTGTTCGAAAAAATTTGAAAAAGGGAGGTTCTGGTCTCTGGACGCCTACAATCATGTATGTAAAATTTGGTGCTGATCGGTTGAACGGTTCGTCTTAAAACAGGGAACACTTTACGGACAGACAGACAGACATCCCAAAATCTCCGTTATTTTTGCAAATATCTTTGAAACGCTACGAGATATGAAATAAACATAACAGAGCAAAGTTGTACAGAATTTTCTTCTCTACAAATTCGGTTATTCACTTTTCGTGTCAGTGTTAAGCCGTCAGTGTTAAGCCGTTATTTTCATTTAAATTTCGAGCTGTCAAAAGACGAACGTAAAGGCCCACTTTTAGTGTTACTACCGTAACCTAAAGTGGGCCAATAGCCATAGCGCCCATTTAGTGGAGAACAACCGTAAGAAACCCTACTCCACAATAAAAGGTGTATGGAGATAGCAGCAATGACCTTTTAACAGTTTACAAAATTTAAATCAATCACACACAGGTATTCAACCAAACGCGGAGCTAAAATAATGCCTCTATAAAACACCCCAAAATCAGTTACCAATGATAATGTATAAAAAATAGCGATAGGGTCCATTTAGTGGAGAACGACCGTAAAAAACCCTACTCCAAAATAAAAGACGCATGGAAATAGTAGCAATGACTATTTAACAATTTACAAAATTTAAATCAATCACACACAGGTATTCAAGTGAAACATTAACAACCTGGAAGATATGACGCCTACGAAATATCTTCTCTTTGTTCATTCACGGCACTCTGACACAACCGCAGCGAAACTCAATTAAGAACCGAAGCTGCTTGAGATCAGCACCGCAGTGTATACGATTCTACTATTACTCCGCTGCCACGAATCGGGACGCACCTGAATCAGCAGAGACGGTAAAGGGAACCTCAAACGTTCACATTGCGGCAGTACGAGTTACTGGCAAATGCCGAAGTTAATCACCGTTAATTGCAATTCCTTTCGTAACGTGAAACCAGTCGACTGCGCCAGCCAGCGCCCACGCTTCCAGGAGACGTACTCGCCTGGTACCAGCACCAGGGGCCCCTCGAACAGCAACCAGCCGAAGACCGACCGCGGAGTCCTCCAGTTCCATGTCAGCCTGGCTGCACGCTGGTACACGCGCGACGTCCACGCGCCGCTGCCCCCTTCCTTCTTCCCGGGGCTCGGGGCTCACGTCAACACCACCGAAAGAAAGCCGCTAGGGCCTGCTGGGCTGTGCCCCTCCAGCCAGCCACTCAATGCGCGATCGCGACCTGCTTTGCGTGACGTGGCACCACCGCGCCGAGGCCTTCTCTTTAGGCTACTTCTGCGTGGGCTACACATTCTAGCAACAGCGCGCGACAGCTTCACGCGACAAAAGACGGGCACACGTACTGCTACGGGAGCGTCCTGCATGAGCGCCGACTGTGGCGCTGCCTGTCGCTGCGTGTCGCGCGCTACAACCAGCCACGTTTGAGATTCAAGCCTGTTTGAATCTTGTCGCTGTCGCACGCGCTACAAAGTGTCGAGTTTCGTTGAGAATTGACTGCTTGTAGACAGTGGCGTAGCTAACATAGGCCTAGGCGGGGCCGCACCCAGGGGCCCCCGAGCTCTAGGGGACCCATTGGGCCTCCGTGAGCGACCTTTGTAAAAAGGACAGTAGACTATCGATTTTTTGAATTTGCTCTCCATTATCTCCATCTGCCCTCAAACCAAGTTTCCCACAGTAGCCGCACTGGGCCACCGGGTGGCGGAACATTGCTTTTAGTGTGGCCCTCACTAGACGCCGCTCGGTGGTGCTGCTGATCTTCCAAGCCACCAGTTGCTGTGTACAATAATCGGCACACTTCAGTCGGCGTTGCAGAAGAAGCAGAGGCAGCATCAAAGCTGCTCACAGCAACAACTGTGCCTTCGCAGTATAGCGCCGTGTAGCTTGGCACTGCGCGAAGGATCGAGCATCTCCAAATACTGAATAAATACATTTACTCCACATTACTTCTTTTTGGCAAATAGAAATGTATATTTTGATTATTCGAATAAACGGTTTTCCGAACATCCATGTCTCCCAATTACTTCCGATAATCGATGATCTACTGTATATAATATTTTAGTTGAATGAAGGATTTTCTATTTCTATTAACTTTTTGAACCTTGAGCAACAAACCTCAAACGCATGAACCTCACAATATAAACATAACAATGTCTATTACTTGTCCGCTATGACGCGATCCTGCTACCGTTAGAGTGTTGTCGGTTGAAGTCGGAGTTGCCATGGCTGACAATTTTTGCGATATAACAATAAATGACGGCTAATTACTAGCAGTGTGTTTGACACGGTGTGACCACACGGTATTATTATGGTAACTAAATTGTTTGTATAGTGAATTGCCCCAAGGGAGTACTCTTTAATCATAGATCTCAATGCTGTAACCAACTGCACTCTGAAATGCATGCAAGAAGAAAATATGGTTACTTTGTCACAATAGTGAATTGTGCATTCTAGACGCTGCCCTCTACCCCAGTCATAATAAGCGAAGATGTCGATTTAAGTTATTTTACTTATTTCTTCATACAGCCTGGTAGCGGCACGATTCAATACAAAGTGTTTCATCATACAAAATCCCGCAACTTCGTTTTGCTGAAACCATCATACACGAATATTTCCCCTATTTTCTTTCTTTGACTGGGCTTTAAACGAAATAAGTCTGATCGGTATGGAGCATGGGGTCGTTTTATCTGCATGTCCTACCCAGGTCCAACTCTATCTCTCGGCAAAATTTCATGCAAATGCACCCAGTAATTTTCACGTAAAAGCATACCAAACAAACAAACTTTTACAGTTATAACTATACTATCTGCTGCGTGACACATAATTTTCTTAGCAGTATTTAGGTTTGCCTTATTTTTTCTTACAGTGGGCGGTAAGGAACTGAAGAAATACTTTTGCATTCGTATACAGTTTTAGTTTAAAGAGGGCCCCAATGTAATTTTTGCCCCGGGGCCTTGGTGACGTAGCTACGCCACTGCTTGTAGAGGTTATGAAGGTTGTATGCGAGCGAATAATCCCTGAAGTTTATCAACGGTAACTATTTGTGAAAGAACAGAAAATAAAATTCACCTTGCACATATAATGAAGTATTTTGCTTTGGATAACTAGCTCGTAGATTTTCTTTTGGCTTTTATAGGCGACTGAATTTAAATTTTTAAATTGTTTCCCATATATTAGTCTTCTGTATTTTTATTGTAAGTGATAGTTTCATTAACACCACTATGAACGTGATTTGAATTACTTGCATTTGTGTGCTTTGTGCATTTGCAGTACTGCTAACAACAAAGTTAATCCTGAGACAGAGAGACAGATAACTCTGGGATGTCAAACGAGATACGTGTAAATTACGTTTCTGAGTAAAATTTCAGGCTATAATATTTCAGTAGGAATTTAATGTGTTTGGTAGATGTACATTTGGGTACGTGTGTTTACAATGAAGATTAATTAGGGGTAAAAACTTAAAAAAAAATTGTGGTGCTTTGTAAAGGTAAAACATAAGACTTTGGACAAATAACAGCTGAAAGGGTTGTAATTGCACTAATTAAAATATAAGATGGAACGGTAAGCGAACCAGCGACAGCAGAAATTAACTGCGTTACAAGTTGGTATCCCACGTCGCAACACTTTTTTTTTTTTTTTTTTTTTTTTTTTTTTTTTTTTTTTTTTTTTTTTTTTTACCCATGAGCTACGCCGACTACTGATGGAATCGAACGGGCTAATTGATTTGCTATCGTCTTCCACTAAGACATTTTGAACTTATTGAGTTGTTGATGGTTTGTAATCACAAAAACTCATTGAGAACATAGTCGAAAATAGCTGTATCCGTCGTTGTACTTTCGAAGAATCTGGCCGATGATATTCATAGTCTGCGTTCGTATTTGAAGTTTCGAATGAAATAGTACACGAACATTCCTCCCTTTGTAAATGTAGTGCACAACATTCCCTTTACGCCATATTTCCTAAAGATAATAAAAGTTTATTGCCTTACTCTGGAGCTATCTTTATTCTACCGTTTACGGATGCTAAACTTTAGAACCAGCTGATCGGTTGTAGCGGCCATCTTGTAGAGAGGAGTTGCGCTCACGTCGGACACCCGGCCATGTCACCGAATGTCGCCACCTGTAACAGCAGTGTCGCGTCGCTAGTTCGCTTACCGTTCCATCTTATATTTCAATTACTGCAATTACAACCCTTTCAGCTGTTATTTGTCCAAAGTCTTATGTTTTACCTTTACAAATCACCACATTTTTTAAAAGTTTTTACCCCTAATTAATCTTCATTGTAAACACACGTACCCAAATGTCGCTAGAACGTGCAGCCCACGCATGCCGCGGCCTTAGGTGGTGTTGCTCACAACGGAGTGCCCCTTACATCACGGCAACCCCGCAACGCAACTAAACTTCGACCAGCCAGACGGACCTTGCGTTGCACACTTTACTGCCTCGCTGCCCGCTCGCGTCTCTATCGCTGTCGGCACGCCCTCTTTTAACACGTGACCAGCCAACCACAGCATATCCTGTATACAGTTTAGCTGACGAGATCAGAGTCGTCGTGGCTCACCTACGATTTACAATTACAAACAACTGAAGGGGAGTTGGAACACCCTGTCCCGACTATGTTAAATTTAGTGACTTGTCTTCCATACACACTACTGGCCACTAAAATTGCTACAGCAGGAACAAATGAAGATGATAAACGGGTATTCATTGGACAAATATATTATACTATAACCGCTATGTAATTACATTTTCACGCAATTTGGGTGCATAGATCTTGAGAAATCAGTACCCATAATAACCACCTCTAGCCGTAATAACGGCCGTGATACGCCTGAACATTGAGTCAAACAGAGCTTGGATGGCGTGTGCAGGTACAAACGCGCATGCAGATTCAACACGATACCACAGTTCATCACGTGTAGTGACTGGTGTATTGTGAAGAGCCAATTGCTCGGCCACCATTGACCAGACTTTATCAGTTGGTGAGAGATCTGGAGAATGTGCTGGCCAGAGCAGCAGTCGAACATTTTCCGTGTCCAGAAAGGCCCGTACATGACCTGCAACATACGGTCGTGCATTATAATGCTGAAATGTACAGTTTCGCACGGATCCGATGAAAGGTAGAGCCACGGTTCATAACACATCTGCAATGTAACAGCCACTGTTCAAAGTGCCGTCGATGCGAACAAGAGGTGACCAAGACGTGTAACCAATGGCACCCCATTCCATCACGCCGTATGATACGCTAGTATGGCGATGTCGAATACACGCGTCCAATGTGCGTTCATCGCGATGTCGCCAGATATGGATGCGACTATCATGATGCTGTAAACAGAACCTGGATTCATCCGAAAAAATGACGTTTTGCCATTCGTGCACCAATATTCGTCGATGCGTACACCCTCACAAGCGCTCCTGTCTGTGATGCAGCGTCAAGGGTAACCGCAGCCATGGCCTCCGAGCTGATAGTGCAAGCTGCAGCAAACGTCGTCGAACTATTCGTGCAGATGGTAATTGTCTTGCAAACGTCCCCATCTGTTGACTCAGGGATCGAGATATGGCTGCACAATCCGTTACAGCCATGCGGATAAGATGCCTGTCATCTTGACTGTTAGTGATATGAGGCGGTTTGGATCCAGCACGGCTTCCGTATTGCCGTCCTAAACCCACCGATTCCATCTTCTGCTAACAGGCATTGTATCGCGACCAGTGCGAGCAGCAATGTCGCGATACGATAAACCGCAATCGCGGGCGGCTACAATTCGAGATTTATCAAAGTCGGAAACGTGATGGTACGCGTCTCTCCTCCTTACACGAGGCATCACAACAACATTTCACAAGGCAACGTCGGTTAACTGCTGTTTGCGTATGAGAAATCAGTTGGAAACTTTCTTCTTGTAAGCACGTTGTTGCGGTCCCCACCGGTGATAACTATGTGTGAAGCCTCTGAAAAGGTAATAACTTGAATATCACAGCATCTTCTACCTGCTCGGTAACTTTCGCGTCTTTAGCACGTCATTCTCGTGGTGTAGCAATTGTAATGGCCAGGAGCGTATTTCATAAACTAATGTCACGATTCAAATTAAACTATTACAGGACATTAACCATACTGCAATAGTTGCATATGAACCACTGCTTTCGAAAATACAAATTTTTAATTGCACGGTTAAAATTGTTGGTATATTTTACACGTTACCGTAAATAATTTTCTTTATACAGAACATTCTGTTCTTCATTTAGTTCAGTAGACTCAGGATATGGATGTTATTACTCCCTGAAAATTGGAATATTCTACTCAAAGTGGTTTTTGAGATTTAGGGAAAAATGCAACAGAAAATGTAAAATTTCAGCATCTAGCCTTTTTAGTGGCCAACAGTGCTGTATACTCTGCCTTATCAATGCGAACCTTGCCCATCCGTTCAAGTTCTCTGATGCAGTTCGCTCCGCGATTAAGTCCCATATGCTGTAGCAGTTTCACCCTATCAATGTTTCCACCATTAAAAGCAATAACAGCATCACTGATCCCCCACTTTAGTGTCTTCACTCCAAGAAAAACATTTTCTTTTAGGCGAGGCCATATAAAATTATTGGGCAACTCATTGAGATTTTGAGTAGTCTGACAATGCAGACACTTGTTCAGTAAATCAGGATTTGTCAGGTCCCTGTAAACAGGTGACTGCTGCTGGGATGGAATGTTTATGGCTGTATGAAATGTTTGAGTACTGGGCATTGCCGTAGTTGCACCATAAATTAGGTCCAGGAGTGCAAAGGTTGTGTACTGGTTTTCATCAGTTGCCAGTCTGCGGAAGAAGATAGTCCATTCTGCCTGTTTCGCTTTCTACAAATTCTCAGTATTATTAATAATGATACTGTAGTTCGTCAACCATTTTGACTGTCAGCCTGTCTCTTATGGTTTTAACATGAGCAAGTTTCTTGTTTCTCGAACTTTCTTTCTACTTCCTCAACCTGATGCAGTGCTACCAATACAAACATGTAATGTAACTTTTACAAAACAGCAATTCACAGCCTTCTATATTAAAAATAACTAACTATTAGATCTTGGAGTAGTGCACGTAAGCATTTCAACATTTTATTATATTAAAAAACTATTCTTCGCATTTGAGTGTTCAAGTGATGCACGCACACGGCTACTCCCCGATCCACGTCAAGTCAAATGGGCACTGAGAGGTTTTTGTTTTTCAGATCTTTTACTAAATAAAAAGAAATTTCACATGGTATTCATCTGTGTAAACGGGTCCGTTGTGAAATCAATCCTTGAATCTAATTTCCATAGCAGCCTAGTTCCGTAATTTATAGGTATATTTTTTATTTTAAATTTACTGCAGTGTGGGAGTTATCAGAGAGAAGTTTGATTTACCGTAAGTTCTAATAAGGTCGATGCCTACACTACACTTAGTGTTACTGTGCAGTGTTGGATCTCCACCAAGTGGGACTGACGAAGGATATAGAGAAAGTTCGAAAAAGGGCAGCTGATTTTGTATTACCGCAATATAGGACAGAGTGTCGCGCAAATGATGTACTAGTTGCGTTGGAAATCATTAAAAGAAAGGCTTTATTCGTTGCGGCAAGATCCACTTAAGAAATTTCTTGCACCTACTCTCTCATCCGTATGTGAACGTTATTTATTTATTTTTTATTAGCATTCACTCACAAAAGGAGACATAATATTCGTAATCGAATAAGTGAAATCAGATCGAAAACGGAAATATTTGAGTGATCTTTTATCCCACAAGCTATTAAAGTATGGAACGGTAGACAAATATTGTAAAAGCGGTTTAATGAATACTTTGCCACGCACGTAAATGTGATTTACAGTGTCCTTTTGTAGGTGTGGTCGGTGTCATTGGCACGCAAATCTTGAACACTATCAATATTGACGTTCCGTAAGTGAGAAACGAAGTTTAAAAGGATTGGTGTCGTAGGAGAGCTATTATAAGATAATGAAGTACCTGAATAATTATATTTTCAATCAACAGTTACGAAAATACGTCCGTTTCGGTAATTGTGGTAGTGTAAAACAACTACATTCTGCACATTTGCACTTATACTGGTTATCAATGTGAAGTTTCGGGATTTCTATGACGTGGCTACAAGAAAGTGGCACACACATTTCAACATCATTCTCATTTAGGTTTGAACTGCTACAATGACAAAACGTTTTTAACACGAGAGGGACCATATGGGTCAATCTGACCGGTGAGCGTTGTTTAGCATCTAATAAACTGCGTATGTTTTATTTTAGCAAGCTTACATTTCATGACTTTTAAAGTATTTCGGTGGTCTACAATTTGCGTAAAATACAAATATCTACTACAAAAACTGAATTAGTTATAATTTTTCCCGCATTTTATTTGCCCTAAAGGATCACAGCCAGTCATTTTGACCGATGAGATTTTCTTAACTTCTTTATTTATTTTTTGTTCGAGTCCTCCCTGGGGCATGGGTGTGTGTGTTGTCCTTAGGTTAGTTTACCTAGGTTTAAGTAGTTTGTAAGCTACGTACTGATGACCACGCAGTTTGGTCCGATAGATTTACAACATTTCAACATCCCTTTTTTTACCCTTTCTACTTTATTTCGAAGCTGAGTGGGTATACTGTGTTGCTGTACTCCGTCAGTATGTCGTTGTGTTCTGCAGAGCTTTAGTTCTCCTCATTATTATGACACGACAGTATCTTCATTCAGATAAGGAATTACTCAACTATTTCAATGGTTTACCAAAAGAAGATTCTGGAGGAGGAGATATTTTTGAATTCGATGAGTTAGATGATAATGAAGATTCTGGAGGAGAAGATATTTTTGAATTCGATGAGTTAGATGATAATGAAGATATAGATACGAACCTGACGGCTCACAACAAGGCGAATCATCAAATTCGGAGAATGAAGATTGAGAACCTGCACAAAAACATGCAAATAACCCACCACAAACTCGAACTTGCAGCAGAGGAAGAAATCGAAAAGAATCACATCCAGTAGTTGGTAGTGAAGATATTATTTACATTTGTAAATTGAATTCCAAATAAACGTATACTTTACCTTGATCAATTTGTTAATTAAGTAAAACTCCTATAAATTTTATGAATAGCACATTGGTAGGGTAAGCATAATACCCAAGCGACATTAAAAAAAAGGTTCTAAATTAATTCAACATGTAAAACTGGAAGAAAAAGAAAAACGTCACTGGTCAAAATGACCAGTAGCGGCCCTTCTTGGTAGTTCGGTAATGCTGGTCCTCCTAGTGTTAGAAGTTAAAATGTGACCTCATCCACGTGTGGACATGGTTTCCTTCCAGCTTATTTTAAGCACTACGTCTACAAACCCACCTATACTCTGAGTAATACTAGCACTATGAAGTATGTCCGAAGTAATGGTTCGCGTTACTGTAATTTCTTGAAGTAAAGGCTTTTTGGCAGTGTCGTTTGAAAATGTAATTGTACACTGACTGAAGTACGTATAATGTCCGTCTACGGTATTGATAAGTCGTTGGGATTTTCATCTCTTTTAAATGGTCGGGTCTGTAACGAAGCAAAATTTTGTTTGGAAATAACACAGATTTTTTTTCCTATTCTTTTTACTCATGGTTTCGTATGGCTGCGAGGTTTCATGGTGTAAGGTGTCCTTCGTTAGTCCAGGCAGGCTAGTGGCGTATATAAGGGGGAGGAGGGCCGGGGGCCTGCCAATCTCTCGCACCCAGAAATAAAGAATATGAAGAAAAATAGAGATTGTATCAGAATTATTGTAATGAATGTGATGTGAATGCATCGCCCTGGGGTACGGTCACACTTTCTTGTATTGGGAGTGGGGTATTAGTGATGTGAAGGTCGTTCCAGTTTTTTTTAATAGCTCCATTTTTTTAATAATTTAGTGTCAACAACAAAAAACGTGACTTCAATAAAGTAAAGGTGCTCCAGCGCAAATTATTGTCTGAATATGAACAGCAAAACTGGTATAAAATATCATGGGATATTCGTCACTGAAGCAGGCTCTTTAGAGAATTCGTTGCACCTACCAAGTCTTCGACCAACAAAGGAAAGTTTATGGTTCGCCTTTATGACGTTATAAGTGTACTTTCCAGTTACAGTTGCTCGTAATTTTAAAACCTTGCTACTTATATGAACTGATATGCTGCTACCGGAATTTAATGGACATTTTTTTGAGTGCGCAAGAGGTTGAGTCATATTTTCCTTTAACTAATTATTTTCACTAGACAGGTTTCTGGTCTAGATCATTTGAGATTGAGATTCATGACTTAAGTAAACGCTATCAAACAGAATCATCTGAATACAATCTGAAAGGTCTTTCTGAAGATCTGCTACACGATTGACATAGAATACGAAGAGCAGCTTTCCTCAATGAGTTACTGTTTGTTACTACAAACTGTGAAGTATGTGACAGTAAATAACGAATTTTAGGTAAATAACACGTACGTATCATATGTTGAAAAGAATACACTGGCTGGGTAAGATAAAACAGGTGTAAACAAAATAGGCAGTGTAGCATATGCGGAAGACAGTTGTGATGGCAGATTCGATTGAAAGGCTGAAATGTAATGTTTCAGAGCTAGATGAGAAGTGTTAAGGTTATGGTATGAAGATTAGCATCTACAAAACGAAAGTAATGTCTGTGCGGAGGAGAGTTAAACAGAGAGAGTACCAAATAGGAGCAACAAATTTACAAGAGGTGGGCAGTTTCAAGTACATAGGATGTATTTTGGCCGGCCGCTGTGGCCGAGGGGACTGAGGCGCTCCAGTCACGGTCTGCACGGCCACTACGGTCGGGGGTTCGAATCCCTCCTCGGGCATGGATATTTGTGCCGTCCTAGTTCGTAAGTAGTTCATAAGCAGTTTGTAAGTTTAGGGACTTAACTACGGGTTCATCAGTCCCTAAGCTTATGAACTACCTTATATTAAAGACGACACATACATCCAAGGGGGGATTCGAACCCCCGGCGGGGAACGGCCTCGCGCATTGTAGCACTGCGCCTTAATGTGCTCGGCCGCTGCGTCACCGCTACATCTGAATGAATCGAATAATTATATTATCACTAATTTTAATGGTCTTGTGTAGTGGAACGGCCACAGCATAACTGCGATGTTTAATATTGTTATTCATGTTCTTTAGTCTGTAATCATGATATTTTTCTGACACTCGAAAAACTTTTATCAGTTGCTAGGACGTTGTTGATTAGTTACTTACAGTTCCTTAGCAACACCGACTGTCATAAGCTAACCGTGTAAATTCTCTAGACTTCGTCCGAAGTGTCCCGCATCACAAATTGGTAGGAATAATTCCTTTTGAATAGTTCATCAAAATTAAATAAGGTTATTGTACGAGCGGGGTATTTAAAATAGTCTATAGCCGTTACTAAAATTTCATCAAAGTTGAACACGGGCACTTTTATTTGCTGTTCTCAATTCATACTGAAAAAATATTAACATTCCACAGCCTTCTAAACACTGTTGTTACACATTCTCATTCGATACTCATATAATGTCACATTCGAAGATAATCAGTAGTGATTGAATCAGAATTAAATCGTTTTCTGAAATAAGTCGATATTCTTCACAACGATTAAATTTCTCTTGCTATAAAATATTCCTGATCATAAAAAAATCTTCATAAATGCAAGATATCTTTCAACATTAACAAATATTTATTCTTCTTCATGTTAATGCAGCGTCAGTTTAGCAAGAAACGTGAACATGGACAACTTGCTTGGTTTGAGGTTTAAAAGGTAAGGTAAAGCAGTCAACAATCCGAATATTGGTTTGAACACCACAGTGCTTTACTAGGCATGGTCCTGTTTGGAGGTGGTATGTCGTTGCCTTCCTCCGACCTGACATACAGGGACCTACACTTCAACGTGGGTTCCGAACCACGGTGTTACTCGGTATTTTTCACATGAGCAATACTGCCAGAGGTGAAAGAAGTGGAGAGTAACAGATAAAAATCCTAGGGCCTGGCGGGGATCGAACCCGCAATCTTCGGATTTGTAGTCCGGCACTCTAACACTGTGCAACCGAGACGCACAGATGAGTGCAGTGGCGGGAGGGAGTCTATATTGAGGAGAGCCGCGGTGGAGTAGCCGAGCGGTCTAAAGCACCTCGCTGCGGAGCGCGCGGTTGCACGCCGTGGAGGTTCGAGTCCACCTTGGGACAGGGGTGTGTGTATGTTTGTCATTAGGTTAGTTTACCAAGGTTGAAGTAGTTTGTAAGCTACGTACTGACGACCATGCAGTTTGGTCCGGTAGACCTACAAACATTTGAACATTTTATTGAGGAGAAACTGGGAATGAACACCATACTGAAGCAGTGACAGCGAACAGTCTTATTGGTGCGGCCATGTTACACCCATAGGAGAAAAAAGGTTACCTAGGAGACACGTGGTTTCAACTGTAAAGAGGAATCGAAGTAGACCATGGACAAAATACTTTGATTCTGTCATCAATGATTATAAGGTAAGAGACGTAAACATAAGAAGAGGCACCAATGTTAACATTGAATAAGCGATCATGGACGTTGACGCTGAAAGGCATAATGATGATGACAGGTACGTCGCCCTAGTCTCGGAGAATAAAATCTCGAAACGGACAAATGTGAGAGGTAAAAATATTTCGAATGCTGTGAGCAAGCACGAATGGAGCGGCGACGTGAATGCGAATGAAGAGCGCGAGGTGCGGCGTTTAAGTGGGATCCGCCATAGAAAAGCGCCGGTTTCCAGGCCAGGGCGCGTCAATTGCGTTCGTTAGGCGGAGGCGGCTGCAGCTGTGCAGGGAACCTCGCACAGTGGCGGAGCGCATGCGCACTGCGGGCTGCCGCGCGGCAGGGGCATTCCGGCCGAGGCGGTGAATACCTGCTGCGTTTACAACGCGACGCTTCTCTGCGCAAAAGCGGCAAAAGTTTCGGCTTTTCAATATCGATGTGGACACCGGTCTCCAACCAATTTGCTCCCGAATTTCGACACTTCTTTTGTTCCTGTAGGGGCGTGTTGGCAGCAGCAGCTTACCTCTAGCCAGTCGACAGTGACAATAACACACTAAAGAGCCAAAAAAATACAACTGCTAAATATCATGTTGGGCCCACGCGAGCAGAAATTGCCCAAAACAAGTTGGCTTCTACTCGCATATTGTCTGAAGTAATGGCCGAGGGACTGGATTTTCCTGCAAGACTGTTCGTAAATCTGTAAGAGTACGTGAAGTGGAAGTCTCTTCTCAATAGCCCGTTGCACGGAATCCCAGATATGTCAACAATGGTCCTTTCTGAGGGGTTTTGTGGACAGCAGAGGTGCTTAAACTGACAAGAGCTTTCCTGCAGACACTCTGTAGCAATTCCTGATCTATGTGGTTTCACATTGTCCTACTGGAATTAAGCAATGAATCCATCAAATTTCACGTGGTAAAGAGGTTTCTTTTTATTTATTTTTTATTTTTTATGGGACTTAACAACGGGGTCATCACTCCCAAAACTTACAAGCTGCCGGCCGCGGTGGCCGAGGAGACTGAGGCGCTCCAGTCACGGTCTGCACGGCCACTACGGTCGGGGGTTCGACTCCCCCCTCGGGCATGGATATTTGTGCCGTCCTAGTTTGTAAGTAGTTTATAAGTAGTTTGTAAGTTTAGGGACTGATGACCCCGTAGTTAAGTCCCATAAGCTTAACAAACATTTGAACTTACAAGCTACTTATGAACTAGCTACTACTAAGGATGGCACAAATATCCATGCCCGAGGGGGTATTCGAATCCCCGACCGTAGTGGCCGTGCAGACTATGACTGACGCGGCGCAGTACGCTCGGTCACCGCGGCCGACTGGTAAAGAGAGGGCTCGGCAAACCTCACATAATTTTTTTTTCCGTAAGAAACAGTGTAAAACTGGGTTACATTAAGTAAAACATGTTTCAGGTCTATAATATGGCTAAATCCTACACAATAATATTTATCGCGGCTATGTATATCACATAGTAACACAGTAGCCGCTCGATTGTTTCTCTAAGGATACACGACCTTTTTTTTCCCATCCGGAACTGGAGCGCAACACTCACGGCAGTACCAGTGCCCCGCGGTGGAGTAGCCGAGCGCTGTAACGCGCCTCGCTGATCAGCGCGCGGTTGCTCGCCGTCGGAGGTTCGAGTCCTCCCTGGGGCAGGTGTGTGTGTGTGTGTGTGTGTATGTATGTATATATGTGTGTGTGTGTTGTCCTTGGGTTATTTTACCTTAGTTTAAGTAGTTTGTAAGCTACGGACTGATGACCACGCAGTTTGGTCCGATAGATAAAAAAAAAAAAAAAAAAAGTAGCAGTGCTGGCCATCCGAGCGCGTCTCTCACGCTGCGTGAAGCCCAGAACAGTCCGCTCGGATACAGCCATACAAGCGTTCATTTCATGCATGTTTCTATTTTATTATTACTATTAATTTTTTACTATAGCACTACTTCAAGGATTGGAGAAGTCTTTCAGAATATTCTACACCTTCTTCACCTGTATTCCTAAAATATTATGAATAAAAGTATTACAGACGTACTGCTTAGAAATGATATTTTTATAGGCTTTTTATATGAAATAATTTTTCTACACCTAGTCAAGATTTTGCAGTAGTTATACGAGGCGCGTCCAGAAAGTAAGTTCCGTTTGGTTATATAAAACGAACGGGTACAGATACAGAAAATTATTGATTGTACAAAAATCTACAGCTGTTAAACTACTTTTCTACATAGCTTCTGAAATTTTGTAGGCAATTGTCATAGCATGACACAAGGTTTTGTGTGCCTTTTTCATAGAATGTTACTACCCGTGTATTCAACCATGTGATAACATTTTCTTTCAGCTCGTCATCATCGTTGAAGTGTTGGCCACCAAGGACAGATTTTAGGTGTAAGAAGAGGTTTACTGTCGAAAGATTTTTTTTTCACGATAATGCCTGACCTCACACACCGAATGTGACCAAACAATTTTACGGAAATTTCAATGGGACCTGTTTGATCATCCTCCATACAGGAGAGAGCTCCTAGCGAGTTTTATCTCTTCTTACACCTAAAATCTGTCCTTCGTTGTCAACACTTCAACGATGATAAAGAGCTGTTACCACATGGTTGAATACACAGGCGGCAATCTTCTGTGAAGGATGCATGCAAAAACTTGTGGCACAATATCACAAGTGCCTACAAAATTTCGGCAGTTATGTGGAAAAGTAGTTTAAAAGTTGTAGAATTTTGTGCAATAAAAATTTGTTCTCTATCTGTGTAAAATTTCATTTTATTAACAAACGGAATTTACTTTCTGGACGCGCCTTGTATTTTACACGATAGATTTGAAAGACTGGTTCCCTCTTTGAAGTGCGGTTACTGTGTTCTGTGCCATATTCACGATATTTTCCAGGTATCTGGTGCGGCATTGTATTAATTACTGTAACGTATAAAACCACGCGCAAGTTTCATATTATAAATCATATTTACACACGTAGACAAAGCTTGCGTGAAACATGCCAATAGGAAGATTGCATTCGGCACGTTTTGTCTTCTTACATGCTGAATTTAGCGCGTTTATGGGATTAACGACGTACGTTGAATAAGATTGAATGATATTTTATTTGCGCAAGATGGATGATTGTAAATTGTAATATTCATGGTACAGTACGGTGAACATCCGTTGTCGTTTCCGACGCCCCTGGCCCTCGGCGACCCGGCTGACCGCCGGCTCGCCCCACCCTAAAGCCGGCGCTGAACATACCTGTCACCTATCAGACTCGTATCTAGACGTGTCAGAGTTCCCAAATCACTCCATCTGCTGGCGACCTACACCATTACAGGTCCAGCACTAGGTTCAAAATTCCTTTACCGGCATGCAATGCCCACACGTTGTTCAGGTTGTCTTCTTACATATTCTAGTCAATCAGCTGAGGCCGTTGTGCAGTGGCCATGCGGTCTAAGGCGCCTTTCTGTGGAGTTTGGCACTGCTGGCCATCGGAGTTTCGATCCTCTCTCTGGCATGGGTGTGTGTTGTCCTTAACATAAGTTAATTTAAGCACTGTGTAAACAAGGCACTGAATATCAAATTAGTAAAGTCTCATAGATTTACAAAGATCTGATTTGTTTTTAACATCAGCTCGGTACAATTGGAACCGAGACTCGTTATATCAGGCAACATGTTTCAAGTCATCAACGGATCAATGTCAGTATTAACGGGTCCAAGCGAGGCGTAAAGTTTTGTGTCTTTTCGTCAGCAAGGGTAAAATAGTAGGCCTTGGTATCCTAAAGCCCATATCAATGATATTTTCTTGAATGTTCCAGACTCCGACACCTGTTGTTGGCCTAGCATTGAAATCAGCAGCAATTTGCGGAAGGGTTGCACTTCTGTCACATTTAAAAATCCTCATCAGTCAACGTTGCTCCTGTTTTTGCAGCTTCTTTCCCGGGCCACAGAGAGGTCTGAGATGTGTTACTGGAATCTACATATTCAGGATGCGCTCGTGAAATGGTCGCAAAGGAACCTCCCCACCTCATCCTTATCTCGGAGGCACAGTGCCCCATATCACATGCGCCTGACTATAACATCACGTTGAAACTTACATAAATCATGATGACCTGCCTTTGAAGCAGCAGTAATCAATATGACGCCTGCGCCAGACACCTTTTGTCATATATACGTGTGGCAGACCAGATTGATTACATTCCTCTTTGTTTTGCATACGTATGAATATACCAGTCTCCTTGGCGCTTGGGTATATAATAGAAGTAACTTTAGGCTGACAACGGTGACGATATTCTTTGATATGACTTGAAAATGGAACGTGTTGATGTCGTATTATGCTTGATGACCATCTCTACGTAAGGGGGGCGATAATTAGTGATGGAGGGTGCATAAAAGATGAGGAAAGAGAGCTGCGTTTGCAATGTGGAGAAGGAGAAAGTTGTGAAGACGGTTGTGGTGGTGGGAAACAGCTGCCTCCGATGTGTCGTGGAGTGGGGTACGCTGCTCAGGCCGGAGTGGGGAAGTATTGGCGAGAGAAACAATGAGTGATTTTAAGAGTATGTAGAATTGGTACTCAAATGGAAAATTGCACAATCAGCTACGTTGGCGTCATATACAGCATAATGTGTGGATGCTGAAAAGGATGCATCTTTTGGAGGAGAGTGGTGATGAAACGAACGACCCAACGAGGTGGCGCAGTGGTAACACACTAGACTCGCATTCGGAAGGACGGTGGTTCAAATCCGCCTCCGGCCATCCAGATTTAGGTTTCCCGTGATTTTCCTAAATCACTCAAGGAGAATGCCAAAGATTGCCCCTTTGAAAGGGCACGGATGATTTCCTTCCACACCTTTACCGCCGCGGCAGAGCAGCCGAGCGCATTGAGGCGCTATTCTCCGATGCACGAGGCCGTTCCCCGTCGAGGGTTCGAATACCCGCTCGGTTATGGATGTTTGTGTCGTCTTTAGTATAAGGTAGTTCATAAGTAGTTTGTACGTTTAGGGACTGATGACCCCGCAGTTAAGTCCCTTAATCTTAACAAACATTTGATTTGAACACATCTTTAAACAAACACTCCGTTCGTAAGCTCTGTAGACCACGCTGTCGACGGGACGTTAAACTCCAAACTTCCTTCCGTCCTTCCTTCAGCTGTGGGAGCAGGACGCAGAGTGTTGTTTGGATGAAGTTGGGTGCCAATTAGGAGTATCTATTCTGATGGCAGGAACTCTGGCATTGCACTTGTAGGAGTAAGGGGGTTGTATCTGGTTCCACATTTTACATACGGGTGGGAACTCAAGGTGAGGACCATATTTTTACAGGGTAGGGTTTTGCAACGCAGGGTGAAGGTGGAAAGAGTATGGTCCATTCTCTAATAAGTGGTGTACGGCGGATACATCTTCTGCAAACGTGAGGCGATATTGTTGCTAAATATGGGTCACTTTTTGAATTTGGGAGTCAGGGTACCAATTGACCACATCATTGATAATCGGCGGACGCTGGTTACGTTGGGGTTGTTTGCGTCATGGTGGGCTGCGGGACCAGTAGGATGGTGGACGGAAATCTATGATAGGCAGTTTGTGAAGGAGATGCATTCGGAATACGGGATCAGAGGACTTAATGATTACTGAGTCTTTTCATGGTATTAGTTCTTGTATGTTCAGTTTGGGAAGATACTTTGTGATTTCGAGCGACAGTGTTTAAGGACTGAAGAATTTGTCATCTGAATATCTAGGTGGAGATCTGGAGGATGGGATGCGAGTGGAATCAACAGGTTCTAATATGTGGGTCTAGCGTGAGGGCATTTGAGTGTCAGAGAGAGATAACGTGTACGTACTTGGAGGATTCAAGGGATAATTTGAGAGCGAGATAACAGAGAACGTTGTCTGTGGGGAGGGGCGGGATTTCATACGGTTTTTATGCAGCTGCTGTAGATGCCGTCACCGTGGATGCAGATGAAGTTGACTGTTGGTTATTGGCGGTGATTTCAAATGTTCAAATGTTTGTAAATGTATCGGACCAAACTGCGCGTTCAAGAGTCCGTAGCTTACAAACTGCTTAAACTAAGGCAAACGTACCTAGAAAAACACACATACGCGCGCACACACACACACACACACACACACATGCCCCAGGGAGGACTCGTACCTCCGACGGCGAGCAACCGCGCGCTCCACAGCGAGGCGCCTTAGACCGCTTGGCTACTCCACCGCGTCGGTGATTACACTACTTGTCTCAGTTGCGATAAAAAGAGTGGTACTGCATTGTTGATGGCAGTGATGTTGGTAGTGGTAGTAGTAACGGTGTTTGTAGAAGCGGCTAAAGCGGTGCTGGTAATGAAGCTGACAGTATGCTATATGGAAAAGAAGATCAGGTGAGTTTGACGGGGCTGTGTGTGCAAGTGTGGACAAGGATTGAGTCATCAGACCAGTAGAATAGATAGGAAAGGTAGGAAGCCTAGGAGGTGACAGGGAGTAACCTATAAGGGAGTGGGTGAAAGCAGCGGTGCGTGTGGAGAAGACGTGTGAATAGATGATCGTCGCTGTCCTTATAGTGGGGCGGTACATTGTGGATTTGTGGGCAGGGTTAGGCAGTCATCTACAGGAGACAGTGATGGCTGGCTGAAGCATGCGAAGACAGGCGCTAAAAACGTGGATCATCAACGACTGGCAGCCAGAGAGAGGGCAAGATGCGAAGGGAATACTGTGCAGTAGTGCCAGGCAGTAATAAGGGGCAGGGGCGAGATTCCAACACTGATAGCACTCCAGGAAGTTTACAGAGTTGAGGCAGCAGAAGCGTTTCTATAACAAGGGAGTATCTCATGCGAGTCTAGCACAATGGTCCTGGAGAAGGATGTGAGATAAGACTTTTGGGCTTTGTTGATAATTCCCATCCCTTCCCCCTTTTGGGGGCGGGGACTGGTAGCAGTGTACAAGCTGCTTTCCAGACAAACTCTATACACACTGTATAGACGAGTAGTATTGTATCCCATCCTCGTCGCCACTTTTGTGTCTCGTTTCCGCCGGTTGTCCTGGGTGTCGGTGGCCGAGTAGAGAGAGACCGACACAGGAATAAAGGATGCAAGCGTGTGCAGGTACTGAGGTGACCAGCTAGTGGGACAGCGGAAACTAGAAACACTAGGCTAAATTAGAACAAGATATATATATATAGAGCTGGTATAATACTTAACTTGGAGAGCAGCAGACTAGTGTAATGTTGATACATAGTTTAGATAGAGGCCTGCCTACTGATGATTCCTAGTGCCTATCCGATAGCCAAGTCTTAAATGGTGCCTCTCTGATTCCCAAGTGGCAGATGCAGCAGTTTTGGCCACGAGCGGAGATGCAGCAGAGGGTGCTCGTGGCTGACGTCGTAAGAACGCCGCGCCGTTCGTGCATGGCGGTGCGCGGCGAAAATACGTGGCGCGCACTTCAGACTTGTGCGACACGACAAGTAGATACGTCCAATACAAAACATGGAGATAAAATGAGAGTAAATAGCAATAAAACAGTAAGTGTAATAATATATACATCAATAATTAAAATCGTATGTGGCACTTAAAAAGTAACTAGTATGAACACATTGTGTAGACATTTGGGATATACAATAAAAACAAGTTGGCCGTAGGAGAAAACACAGAGATGAAATGGAGACTATACAAGGAGGTTTAATATATAAAGCTTTAAAATAGCATGCGGTCTTGTGTACTTGCAGTGTGCATGCATTTTCTATATATATTTATTTTACTTTATTTTATTTTATTTTCTCTCCTCACCCGCCTCCCCACTCCATCTCGTTATTCCCATCTAACCCATCCCCACCACCATGACGTAATCTTCCTACACCTTCTCCCCTCCCCACCCCTCCCCTCCCGTCCCCGATTGGCTGCAGAGCGTGATTCGAAGTTCGGCAGTCGGAGGTGATGGTTTTATGACTGTGTTGTGTGCCTGTGTGATTGCGTGAGTATTCTATTTTCTGAAGAAGGCCATGGCCTATTCTTGAATGTGATGTATTTGTGTGTCTTTTGTATGTGCTTGTCGCAGCTCGTCGCCACGTCTTAGCGGTGAGTTGTAAACTGTCCTCACTATGTTATTAATTCCAACCTGGACTTTTCATTATTATATTTTGCCTACCGGTCTCCCTTCCATCCGATAACCTTTTCCTTTGTTACTACTTTCTAACACATCCCTCTATCAATATTTCTTTCTCTCTTGTATTTTCCTATTTTCCTTCTCAATCCTTTGTAACTGTCACATTCTGACTTCCGAGCCAACAATCCCGCCAACTTTCTACGGAGGCTTTTGGAGGAATCCTTCCTAACATCCCAAAACCTCAAACCTCTGGCCTCGTTCAGGTTCATTGATGATATTTTCATGATCTGGACTCAGGGCCAGGACACCCTATCCTCCTTTCTTCAGAACCTCAATTCCTTCCCTCCCATCCACTTCACCAGGTCTTCCTCAACCTACCATGCTACATTCCTGGATGTCAACCTCCACCTCACTGATGGCTCCATCCACACTTCCGTCCAATTTAAACCAACCAACCACAAACAGTACCTACATTTTGACAGTTTCCATCCCTTCTACGTCAAAAAATCCCTCCCTTACAGCCTGGCCACCTGTGGACGGCATATCGGCAGTGACAAGAATTCCCTTTCTGAATATGCTGAAGGTCTCACAAAGGCTTTCACAAACAGAAACTACCCCACAGACCTAGTCCGCAAACAAATCCTCTCCCTAACACCAGTAACCATCCACAAAAGAGCGCTCCCCACCCTCGTGCCCAGAAATGAGAGACATCCTGCCCAAGATCCTTCCCACACCTCCTAATCTGGTGTTCTGTCGCCCTCCGAATCTTCACAACATCCTAGTTCGTCCTTATGCCACCCCGAAACCCAGCTCACTGCCACAGGGATAATATCCTTTTGGAATACCCTGCTGCAAGACCTGTCCAATCCATCCACCCAGCACTTCCTATGCCAGTCCTGTCACAGGCTTATCCTACCCTATCAGAGGCCAGGCCACTTGTGAAAGCAGCCACGTAATTTACCAACTGTGCTGCAAAGACTGTACAGCTTTCTATATTGGCATGACCACCATCCAGCTGTCCATTAGGATGAATGGCCACCGCCAAACTGTGGCCAAAAACAAGGAGGACCACCCTGTGGCACAGCATGTAAACGGAGCACATGCTTGATTTCAATGGCTGCTTCACATCCCGGGCCATCTGGATCCTCCTATCCACCACCAGCTTTTCTGAACTGCACAATGGGAGTTATGTCTACAATACATTCTCCGATCCCGAAATCAACCAGGCCTCAACCTACGATAGTTTCCCTATATTTTTTCTCCATACCTTACAGTCCCTACCTCTCTATCCCAAACCTCGCCTATTTTGAGTGGTGTGTGAATGTCCGATCGTGTGTGTGTGTGTGTGTGTGTGTGTGTGTGTGTGTGTGTGTGCGTGCGTGCGTGTATGCGGTCTTGTGTACTTGCAGTGTGCATGCGTTTTCTATATATATTTGTTTTACTTTTTTTCTCCCCTCTCCCGCCTCCCCACTCCATTCCTAAGCTGCATCTCGTTATTCCCATCTAACCCATCCCCACGACCGTGACGTAACCTTCCTATCCCCTCTCCTCTCCATCCGCTCCCGTCCCCGATTCGCTGCAGAGCTTGATTCGAAGTGCGGCAGTCGGAGGTGATGGTTTCATGACTGTGTTGTGTGCATGTGTGATTGCGTGAGTGTTCTGTTTTCTGAAGAAGGCCATGGCCGATAGCTGAAAGTGTTTTACGTGTGTGTCTTTTGTATGTGCCTGTCCCATCTCGTCGCCACGTCTTTCCGGTGAGTTGTAAACTGTCCTCACTTTATTATTAAGTGCACAAGTTGTTTGATCACATAACACCTCTTGCTATCAGCTCTTTTATGCCAGTAGTCTCCTTATTACAAGTGAGAATTACAAATGACAGGGCTTTGTGACAGGCGACCAGTGCCGGGCAGTTGATTAAAATCACAAACGTCAGGTTACAATTTATGGGCCCAACAGTATGGGGTTATAAACATTCACAATGTAGACGCGCACTGCGGCTCTGACAACACCCCAAAGACCGGGTCCTGTTCAAACAACACCAGAGGCGTAAATCAATCAACAACATTGCATAAAACCGATTCGCACTTTAGAAACACGGGTGATTATTGAAGAGAGAGTGGTGTCTCGGTAGAAAGTCACCTACTGCTTGTAAAGCGTGTGCCCGTGCTGGCCCGGAAGTGTGTGACGTAGTGCAGCATGTGAGCTGACGGAATAAAAAAAGGAGTTACGACCCACCCAATAACTGAACTTAACGCATTATGACAATATCAGAATTAATAAAACAAAGTACAAAAGTTCCCCTCTTAGACCTCCCCACACGAAACGATCGGGGGGAGGGAGGAGGAAGGAAATGAGGACGGAGAAAGAAAGGTTTATGTTAGAATAAACCATAAACTGGCATGTCTTACACAGCAGCGCGAGTGGCCAAAAGACAGAAGAAAACGCTGGTTTACTTAAATGCTAAAATGGCCAGCTACAGTATGCAATTAACACTAAAAACTGCAATAGCTCTACAAGTAACAAGACGGAATGTAAGATGCTGAATACGTGAAAAATCACCACTTAACCCGCTAACAGAAGTACTTGCAACTCCGGAGGACTACGATACCAGGTGGGAAGCACCATCGCCAAAATCTCTACACGTCTCGTGAGACCAGAAGGGGCAATACTTAACTCCGGTACTGGTGCCGATCCTGTCAGCATCCCGGACAAGTACTACTCGTTCGTGGCGAAGTCACTCTCGCACCTCTAACAAGCATTAAACCAGACCGTCCGGGTCTCGATCCGGCACGCCAACCACACCGCTTGGTGCTCTTTTCGAAGTTCCAGAGCTCGCAGCTCACGCAAGCCTCCAGTAGATGTTCAAATAGGCACAGTAACCCTTTACATGCATGACCTCAAGCCCTTTCTATACGGGACGTGCGACACGCACAAGAGGGTAGTTGTCAGCTGCAGCGCTACAAAAATGCGACGCACTGTACGCGTTTGTCGATTCGTCTGCTTGACGAATCTACTTCGTATGTTTTCAACTGATTGAATCGCCGAGTTAAGGTCACTTTTCGAGACTCTCAGATGTTCGTGAGTATTGTAATGAATGAAAAATTTATTTGTGATTTCTACTGCCACAGTGAAACTGTATTTGTTTCCGTGCAGTTCATTTGAAACTACGTCGTTCACATGTATAAACGTCCTCATTATAAAAGGCGATTAAATACTTCCAGGCTGCGCGGTTTCAGGCGCATATCTACACTACTGGCCATTAAAATGCAGATGATAAACAGGTATTCATTGGACAAATGTATTATACTAAAACTGACATGTGTTTACATTTTAACACTATTTGGGTGCATAGATCATCAGATATCAGTACTCAGAACAACCACCTCTGGCCGTAATAACGTTCCTCATACACCTGGGAATTGAGTGAAACAGAGCTTGGATGGCGTGTACAGGTACAGATGCCCATGCAGCTTCAACACGATACCACAGTTCATCAAGATTAGTGACAGGCGTATTCTGATGAGCCAGTTGCTCGGGCACCATTGATCAGATGTTTTCAAATGGTGAGAGATCTGGAGAATGTGCTGACCAGGACAGCAGTCGAGCATTTTCCGTATCCAGGAAGGCCCGTACAAGACCTGCAACTTGCGGTCGTGTATTATCCTGCCAAAATGTAGGGTTTGGCGGAGATCGAATCAAGGATAGATCCACGAGTCGTAACACATTTGAAATGTAACGGCAACTGTTTAAAGTGCCTTCTATGCGAACAAAAGGTGAGTGAGACATGTAACCAAAGATACGTCAGTATGGCGATGACGAATACACGCTTCCAACGTTCGTATACCCCAATGTCGCCAAACAGGGATGCGACCATCAGGATGCTGTAAACAAAACCTGGATTCATGCGAAAAAATAACGTTTCGCTATACGTGCACCCAGGTTTGTCGTTGCGTACACCATCACAGGCGCTCCTGTCTGTGATGCAGCGTCAAGCGTAACCGCAGCCATGGTATCAGAGCTGATAGTCAGTGCTCCTGCAAACGTTGTCGAACTGTTCGTGCAGATGGTTGTTGTCTTGCAAAAGTCCCCATCTGTTGACACCGGGATCGAGACGTGGCTGCACGATCCGTTACAGCTATGCGGATGGTTTTCATCTCGATTGCTAGTGGTACGAGGCCTTTGGGCCTCCTGAACTAACCGATTTCATATGCTGCTAACAGTCATTGGATCGCGACCAACGCGAGCAGCAATGTCGCGCTACGCATTTCTTCTCATTACACAAGGCATCACAACAACGTTTCACCAGGCAACACCGGTCAGCTGCTGTTTGTGTATGAGAAATTGGTTAGGAACTTTCCTCATGTCAGCACGTTGTAGGTGTCGCCACCGACGCCAACCTTGTGTGAATGCTCTGATAAACTAATAATTTGCGTATCACACCATGTTGTTCCTGTCGGTTAACAAACTCAAAGCATTTTAGCGTCCTGATAGTTGGGCCTGCTGAGTGGTAAATGTCGTTGAAGGACCTTGTAATAAAAGATTACAGCTTACAGTTTATTATTTATCGCTACAGCCGGCCGTGGTGGCCGAGGGGACTGAGGCGCTCCAGTCACGGTCTGCACGTCCACTACGGTCAGGGGTTCGAATCCCCTCTCGGGCATGGATATTTGTGCCGTCCTAGTTCGTAAGTAGTTCATAAGTAGTTTGTAAGTTTAGGGACTGATGACCCCGTAGTTAAGTCCCATAAGCTTAACAAACATTTAAACATTTCTACAGCTGTTTCAGGTTTTTTCCATTATCATGCGTCTGCTTGTAAAGGAAATGAAAATTTAAATATTTTTACTGATACTTTCATCGGTTCTTGGTAAATCATCATATTGAATTTTATTTAAATAACCGGTTTTCGACGTACTTTACCGTTAAAAAGACCTTCTTAGCCGAAAACCAGTGAACTAGATGGAAATTAATTTAGACACACAATTGTACTTTGAAGTCAGTATGACGTTGTTCTCCCAACAAGCACCGGAAAAATCAATGAAAATGTCTTCATTTACATTTACATTTGCTCTAAGTTTGTTTGAATTTCATATTAACTTATGTATCTCTGTTCTGAATAAAAATTGGACATATTTTATATGTAACTTTTATCTACTGTGTTGTAACCTGCGACTGTTTCTTGAAATGAGTTTCAGAAATTACTGCAACCAGTCGCCTTGCAGTAATTTCTGAAACCAGTCGCCTTGCAGTAATTTCTGAAACCTTTTTTTTTTTTATATGGAAGCACACAAATTCACGACTTAGCTCTGTTTGTCAGCTTGATTCCGCACTCGGTATCTGCGCATGCGCGAAGCACTTCCATACCCATGAGACCAGGATCGATGCTATTCCTTATACTAGCAATCGTATGCGTGCATCTTGTGCAAGTGAACTCGACTAGACGGTACACGGCCGATGCATCACGGGTAATCAGTTCTCGTGTAGAGCGGGCTTTACATGCGTCCGGTTAAACTCCGGACACCCTTCTACAAGGCACTCAGACGTCACAGCCAATACAGTAGCCTGGCACGACACGTACTGTCTTAATGCACGATGCCCCGTCAGAGATCCTGCCTATCGGTATAGCACAGCGTCACCGATGGGGAGAGCGGCAACTAAATATCTAAATTGCGAAAGAATGTCTGGGCGCTAAATAAATTACTAACAAAGAAAGATACAAGCAGCCATCAGTATGGAAATCAAATGTTCAAATGTTTGTATAGCTTATGGGACTTAACTACGGGGTCATCAGTCCCTAAACTTACAAACCACTTACGAAATAGCTAACACTAAGGACGGCACAAATGCCCGAGGGGGGATTCGAACCCCCGACTGTAGTGGCCGTGCAGACCGTGACTGGAGCGCCTCAGTCCCCACGGCCACCGCGGCCGGCCCATCAGTATGGAGCCACTGGTTACACTGGAAAACTGGGCGAGGTGGGTTTGGAAGAGCATTGAAAAGTGGGAGCGATAGCAAGAGAGGTGGTATGGTCAGTGTACTGGTGGAGATGGCCAGGTGATGGCAGTTGGGGCATATAGGCATTGTAGAGAAGATAGAGGACAGGGGAAAGGATGAAGCACTTGGTTACTCTGGCACAGGGGTAGGAGGAGTCGCGGTCGACTGTGACATACGAGCTCGGTGGGAGAATAGGATGCGATAAGACGGACGTAATTTATAGGAATGTCTTCTACATCTACATCTACATATACTCTGCAAATCACATTTAAGTGCCTGGCAGATGGTTCATCGAACCACCTTTATACTATTCATCTCCCATTCCACCTGAATCTCTCTGTTAGAGCTCTGATTTCTCGTGTTTTATTTTGATGATCATTTCTACCTATGTAAGTGGCAGTGAACAATACATTTTCCATTTCAGAGGAGAATATTAGCGATTGGAGTATTACAACTAGCCCACGCCGCAGCGATAATGATTCCCATCCCAGATCGTGTATCATTTCCGTAACATTGTCTCCCCTGTATCGTGACAATACGAAACGAGCTGCCCTTCTTTGGACTCTTTAGATGTCCTCCGTTAAACCCACATGATAAGGATCCCACACTTGACTGCAATATTCCAAAAATGGACGGACTCGAGTAGTGTATGCAGTTTCTGTAGTAGTTCTGCTGCATGTTTTAATGGTTCTGCCAATCTCTGGATCGCCTTCCCACGACATTGTCTGCCTGTTGTTTCCAATTTAAGTCTGAAGTAATAGTAATTCCTAGGTATTTTGAGGAGTTTACGACCTTCAATTTAGATTGTTTTATCTTGTAAACAATGTTTAAGGGATTTCTTTTCGTACTCATGTGGACGACTTCACACTTCTCATTATTTAGAGTCAATTGCCATTTTTTACATCATAGTGATATCTTATTAAGATCGTTCTGCAGTTGGTTTTGATCTTCATATGATTTTACTAGATGGTAATGCGTCATCTGCAAACAACATAAGAGAGCTACTTAGATTTTCCCCTAAATCGTTTATGTAAATAAGGAACAGCAGATGACCAATAACACTACCCTGTGGAATGTCCGATATCACCTCTGTTTCAGTCGATGTCTTACCATCGATTATTACGAACCGTGTCCTCTCTGACAAGGAATCTCCTATTCAATCGCAAATTTGGGGCGATATACCATAACCACGCAATTTGATTAAAAGCCGCTTGTTAGGTACGGTGTCAAAAGCTTTCTGGAAATCAAGAAATACGGAATCGACTTGCGAACCCTTGTCGATAGCACCCATAACTTCGTGTGAATAAAGAGCTAGTTGTGTTTCGCATGAACGACATTTTCTAAATCCGTGTTGACCTTGTGTCAATAGATCGTTCTGTTCGAGATAATTCTTAATATTTGAATACAGGATATGTTCCAAAACGCTGCTGCAAATTGACGTCAATGAAATAGGCCTGTAGTTTAGTGGGTTACTCCTACTGCCTTTTTTGAATATAGGTGTGACCTGTGCAACTATCCAATCTTTTGGTACAGATCCTTCTATGAGAGAACAGTTGTATATGGCTGTTAAGTAAGGGGCTATCGTTTCAGCATAATCAGATAGAAATCTAATGGGTATACAATCCGGACCAGAAGACTTGTTCTTGTTAAGTGATTTTAGTTGCTGCACTACTCCGATGATATCTAATTCTACGTTACTCATTACGGCAACTGTTCGTATTTCGTCTTCTTTGATGAATGAGTTTCTAAAAGCTATGTTTAGTAACTCTGCTGTAGTAGCGCTGTCATCGGCAGAATCGCCATTACTATCACGTAGTGAGGGTATTGTTTGTGTTTTGCCCCTGGTATATTTAACATATGACCAAAATCTCTTTGGGTTTTCAGTCAAATTTCGAGGAAGAGTTTCGTTGTGATAAGTGTTGTAGGCATCTCGCATTGAAATCCTCGCTAAATTTCGAGCTTCTGAATACGATCGCCAATCCTGGGGATTTTGTGTTCGTTTAAATTTATTATGCCTTTTCCTTTGTTTTTACAATAGTGTCCTGACCTGTTTTGTGTACCAAGGGACATTTGGCATAAAACTGTCAATTGCTGTCGACACCACTTCTTTCAATTTGAGCCACATCTGGTCTACACCTACATTTAGTGTTAGAAACGAGTGGAAGCTGTCTTTCAAGAAGCAATGTATTTTATTTCTATCTGATTTCCTGAACAAATATACTTTTCGTTAATTTTTGGTAACTTTGGGACTTTCGATATTCAATTTCGCTACGACAGCTCTGTGTTCACTATCCTGTATCCGTCTTGATGCTCGTTATGAGCTCAGGATTATTTGTTGCTAAGAGATCAAGTGTGTTTTCACATCCATTTACAGTTGTAGTTGGCTCATGAACTAATTGTTCGAAGTACTTCTCAGAGAATGCGTTGAGGACAATATCGAACGATGTTTTATGCGTACCTCCTGATTTGAAAATATAATTTCGCCAACAGATTGAGGGTAAATAAAATCACGCCTACTATTATCGTGTGCGTCGGATACGTTTTTGTAATTTGACTGAGGTTTTCTTTAACCTTTACGCTATTCTATATTCAGAGTCGGGAGGTCTTTAATAGTAACTGATTATTAACTTCTTACGATTTTCAGGTACAACCTCTACCCATAAAAGCTCGCAGGAACTATCAACTACATCTTCACTACACGAAATACTACTTTTGACGGCGACAAACACGCCTCCCCCTGTTTAGTTTAATCTATCCTTTCTGAACACAGATCGTTTGCAAATACTTCTTCTGAACTTATTTCCGGCTTGACCCGACTTTCACTGCCTATAATGATGTGTGTTTCGGTGCTTTCTATTAACGCTTGGAGTTCTGGTACTTTCCCGACACAGCTACGACAATTTACAACTGTTATACCGATAGTTCCCAGTGATCCACCTGCACCCTTTGAGATTGCCCATTTTCTTTTTCTCCGAAGCTCTTTGTCCTAAAAAACCGCCCAGTCCACGCCACACAGGCCCCGCTACCCGTGTAGCCGCTTCCTGCGTATAGTGGACTCCTGACCTATTCAGCGGAACCCGGAAACCCAGCACCCGATGGCGCAAGTCAAGGAATCTGCAGCTTACACCGTCGCAGAAACGTCTGAGCCTCTGATTCAGACCCTCCACTCGGCTCTGTACCAGAGGACCACAGTCGGTCCTGTCAACTAAGCTGCAGATGGTGAGCTCTGTTTTCATCTTGCAAGCAAGACTAGCTGTCTTTACCACTTCAGATAGCCGCTCAAAACCTGAGAGGATCTCATCAGATCCGAAGCGACACACAGAGGCCTCACGATCGGTCCCCCGGAATGTCTTGTGCTTCCTGCCACGCACTGGAGCAACCTCCCACGCAACCACGGGTGGGGTGTCTGCCTCACTGCTATCAGTATCAGGGCATGTCGCTGCCGCAGGCTGATCGGTGGAGACGACGGGAGTCCGTTCGGTCCCCACTACCGGCCAACAACAACGACGCCCCTCGATCGCAGCTTTCAACTATGCAACCGAGATTAACATTGCTTCAAGCTGGGAGCGAAGTGTCACCATCTCAGACTGCATCCGCACACGGCAGTCACAGTTTATTAATGATTACAAACAGTCGCGATGCGTGAAAGGAAGACTCCACTGTTTGTTGAAACGCGGATTTGGATCTAATATGCACGAGAGCATAGTATAAATTTACAGATTGAAACGAAAACGCGCAGACGAAAATCAAAATACTATATGTCGCTTCTAATCAGAAAATAAAGGCAGACGACTGTCGCGACGCAATTCACACGGCAGAATAATACACTAACCAGATTTTTAACGCTAATATGAATCAAATAAAAACGCGAGCACACAATAGCTTTAATGTATTGAAGGGAAAGCGCACTGAAAAGTCAAAATATGTAGCTTCTAGAGAGAAGCCGGTTACACTTACAACTGAGACTTTGCTGTCACTGGACGGGTGTGCACTAGAGGACCTCCACTAGGTATGGAGTTTGAAGCGGAGATCAAAATGCCATACACAACAATATGGATTCTCGAAATTGAGGGACACAAATATGCCGAAGTGAAAAGAGTTTGGAGAGAAGGTGGGCGAGGCGTAGTAGTTGATCGTTACCAGAGGAAGACGGTCTGAAGCCATATTGGGTGATGGGCTGTAGTCGGCGTTTCTTAGTTTGTGGTTCGGCGGCAGAAGGCGCGTTGGACAACCTTTCTGAATAAGAAGGTAGGGTCGGTGGATTGGTAGGAAGTGATAGTGGAGAGGTGCTTGTGTGATTCAGGCATCATATGAATACGCGATGTCTTCCACAGGCCTTGAGATGGTAGTAAGTGAATCAAAGAGGACAGGTCTAAAGTGATTTGCCTTACTGTCTACAATCGAACTTCCGTCACTTCTGATCAGTACATTTGTCGAAATTGTGGGAAACTTGTAGTAGATCTACATCGTTTACATCAAAAGCATATATCGTAAAGACGAAACATGCCATGATAAGAGAAAATGGCACGATAAAGATAAAAGAGAACACGTTGCAAAATAACATAACACACAAAAGAAACAATAAAACTAAAAAATGACATAAAAACAATAAATACATCAAATGACATGGTAAAACTGATCTACCAAGTTAAGAGGGGCAAATTATAAACTAAATTAATTTACAATCCATTTGAATAATGTTAAATCTTCAAAACTACTCTTACGGTGTTAATACCAAATATATAGTGTTCCAGCTCAAGTGCATAATATAGTTCATGATGATTTAGTCTCTTTTGTACCTCTTCACAGGGTCCAAAACACCTTCCAATAAAAAATACGAGGATGGTTTGATAAGCCTGGTAAATTTATATTACAGAGAGGGAAATTCTCGAATCCTGCTCTCTTGTTGGTAAGCCTGATATTTCAACGGATATTACAGCAAGTCTCGAACGGCAGCTGTTATTAGTAGATTGTTGGCTGACAGCTGAAGTGCTAAATGCATAGTTAATGCCTTAGGATGGAAATAAATGAATTTAGTGCGATCATTAAACATTTTCATTTAAAGGGTTGTTATAGCTGCACAGATCATATACGAATTGGACGAGGTCCATGTGTGTTTTAGTTTTGGATCAATGAGTTTAAACGTGGTCGGAGAATCACGAAGGTGGAACTCGCTCCGGTCGGTCCCTTGAAGTCACCACACAAGAAACCATCGATAAGGTGTGTGATATGGTAAGGAAAGATCGAAGATTAAAAGTTCGCGAAATAGCTAACATTGTAGGCATAACTGAATGAGTGCCTTACACCCTCCATAAAAAACTTGCCACGAAGAAGCTCTGTGCGCGATGGGTGCCGCACCTGCTCACTTTGTGTCAAGAACGGAAATGAAACAACATTTCTGCTCTGAATGTCACACTGTTCAGGCGCAATCCACAGGACGTTGAGCGAAGACTCATAATTGTGGATGAATCGTGGATCAACCATTACACTCCCAGAGACCAAACAACAGTCCAAACAACGGACGAAGAGTGGGAACAGTGCACCAAAGAAGGCGAAGACTGTTTTGTCAGTTAGAAAGGTGATGGCCATTGTCTTTTGGGATTTCAAGGGTATAATCCTGATAGATTATTTAACAAAAGGCAAATCCAAAACTAGGCCCTAATATGCTGCTCTGCTGATCGTTTCAAACCGGAACTAAATGAAAAACGTCCAAAACTGGCACAGAAGATAGTGCTGTTTCATCAGGACAATGTTCCAGCCCACACAGCAACTATGGCAATGGCAAAAGTTCACGACTTGGGATTCGAATTGCATCCTCACGTACCCTATTCGCCAGTCGTGCCTCTGAGTGACTCCTACTTATTCGCAAACTTAAAAATTTGGCTTTGTGGGAAGAAATTTTCATTGAATGACGAAGTGTCCGTCGCTATGACCGACTATGTTACGGAGTATGACAAAGCCTACTTTGCCGATGGGTTTAAAAACATTTAAACACTCTGGAACAAGTGTTTAGCCTTGCTAGGAAACTATGTCGAAAAATAAAGTGAGTTTTTGCCTTTAAAACAATTTTATTCCATTTTTACCATACTTGTCAAAACGCCCTCGGAGTTAATTATATCTACACTTCTGCTGAACTGGGGGGATCAGTTATTACTATTACATATCAACCCAAATGAGGCAGTATCATCACAAGAGATGCCATTGCAGCCTTCACTCATTCAGTTTTCTTGGCGGCTATCCATCTCTTTGCGGAGGCGCCTCGTTATGGGGCAGTGTGGCCTGTCTGTAGGTTCCAGCTGCTCTCCAAACGAAAGCGGATTGTGAAGTGCTGCGTCGCTTAAGGCTGCATCGAGGCTACTCTGCTGCCGCGCCTCCTCCCATGTGGTCGGGTGAGAGGGACAAGTGCGGGCCACGTGCCATTGACAGCGGGTCTCAGACCAGCCACATGTTCGCCGTTGTAATCCTGATGTCTGACACGTGTAAGCTGCTTTTTTGATGGCCAGGGATCCGCCTGATAAGTCCATTGTCCTTGGCCTGTCTGTGGCTGGAGCGGCTGCGAGTGGGGGTGAGATCTTCCTTCTGCTGCAACTGGTGACGTCAAGGTTTTGTCGTCACGTCAGAGACTCGCCTGATACGTCACGCTCGACTTCATAGCCAGCCGAGATCTCCCTCGTTTTCTATCCCTGCACATCGTGCGGTGTAGAATGCGCCATTCAACAGCGGCGGCACCTCAGGTTTCCAGACTCGGGATCACGGGCCTGCCATTCTGTGTGCACACCTTTTGAGGGTTCCTAAAGGTAGATAAATTTTTTATTTCATTTTGTTGCAAGAATTTAATAGTATATTTTGTGCGCAGGCTCATTTTAGTTAGCAACAGCTAGGCAGTTCACCGACAGCGAGATCCGTTATAGTTCCCATGGCAGAAAAGCACCATATGGCGTTGCCAGAGGAGGTGGGATAGCGAAAGCTACAGACGCCGTATCCGTGAGATTGTTTGTGCGGCCGCTGCGACTATAAATAGGGGAATTGCGACGAATATGGCGCGAATCTAACATGTTTAATTTATATTTATTTAACAATGCTATGTCGGCCGCGGTGGCCGAGGGGACTGCGGCGCTCCAGTCACGTTCTGCACGGCCACTACGGTCGGAGGTTCGAATCCCCCCTAGGGCATAGATATTTGTGCCCTCCTTATTAGTAGTTAGATCATAAGTAGTTTGTAAGTTTAGGAACTGATGACCCCGTAGTTAAGTCCCACAAGCTGTACAAACATTTAGTTAAGTCCCGTAAGTTCTACAAACATTTGAACATATTTGAACAAATTTCGAAGCACGGGTTCCGTAGCGGATGCACCGAGAAGTGGTCGTTTAGCGTTTTGTCTGAGAATATACTAGTCGATTTTTTAGATAAAATGTCACTAAGTCCGAACAACTCAGATTGAAAACTAGTCCAGGAAACCGATGTCTGAACGGCCCACACAGCTGTAAGGAAAAAAATTTGAACTTTTCCCTTACAAAGGGACAGTCGTTCAAGAATAGAAAAATACTCATCACGGCCAGAAACTGCATTATTGTCAATGGTTCAAAAATTTTGTCCTATAAAATGGAATGGATAATCTTAATGGAACGTTTTTCGCTGATGAGGCGTGATTTGATTTATCCAGGAACATGAACTCGCAAAATTCTCGTGTATGGAGTACTGCAAATGTATTGTCTGTTCATGAGGTACCACTTCATTCTGTATAAATAGGAGTTTGGATTGCAATTTCTAGGCGTCGGATTGTGGGTCTCATATTTTTCAACGAAAGAATAAACGCACAACCATACTACAGTGATATTCTGTATCCATTCAAAGGAGAACTTAAGTGAAGCACTGAACGGTTATTTTCGACAAGATGGTGCAACCGGGCATACATCTCGCGTTTCGGTGTCGCTGCTTGAGGATGTTTTTGATGATCGCATAATTTCTCAGAGACTGTGGACTCCACGATCGCCTGAACAAACACCACCTATTTTTTTCTTCCGGGGTGCAGCGAACTAAACGGTCTATAAACACCGTCCAAAATCCTGGAATTGAAAACTCCAATATCCACAATCACTGCTTCCATTATAGTAGAAATTCTACAGCTTGTGGTTGGAAACGATTAGGCGAACTGAATTATGTATTGAAACATGTCCACTGAATGTGTGGTCTTGTTCCATTTTGAGTTTTGAACTGTAAAAAGGTCTAATTTCATTACTCTAAAGGGCTTCTGCACCATTAACTTTGTTTATCTGTACATCAATTATTTTATTCCTTTATTAATAATGAATGCCCCATGTTTATATGTGTTTCCACTCGTGTGATTGAACTTGTGTGTTCGTATGAATGTGGAAGGTTGCTTTTAATGCCGACTGACTACCACGCAATGGCTTACAGTCGCCGCTTCGCACTTTAGGCCTCGTTTGCTGTAATTAAAACTCGTGGTTTCGTATGTCGTCTGCGCTGTCGCCTGTTATGTAGCCATAGACACCCTTATTTCACAAGATGGCGAGATGGCTTGCTCTTAGTGTGGAACTAACATAATCATGGACCAAAGAGGTAACAAAAGAGACCTCTCTGGAACAGTAGTAGAGGGTACTACCTCCCTCAGGTAGCGAGGGTTTGTACACAGTAGGCTTTGAACGCACCCTAACATCCGATACGGCAAGGAAACGCTCTGCGCGTGGCCTGAGGACTCACTCTTGCTGCGACCGCCGATGTATTTCGCCGAATCATGCTGAGGAGATGGCATGCTGTTAGCACTTTACTTGTGATCAGGCATTCCTGGGTTAATACTGAGAGTTTTTCTGAAGTAATTCTTTGGCTATGTGAGGCGAAGTGTGTCTTATTTTTCAGAACTGGAGTAATTTAATGTAAATTTAGTATTTCTATTTTGAATCTGGTAATCATTTTTGTGTCTTGCTTTCTCAAGTTAGAATATACGTGTGTGGCCTTGTTCAAATGTACTAATGTTTGTTAAGCTTAAGGGACTTAACTACGGGGTCATCAGTCCCTAAACTTACAAACTACCTACAACTAAGAACGGAACAAATATCCATGCCCGAGGGGGGATTCGAATCCCCGACCGTAGTGGCCGTGCAGACCGTGACTGAAGCGCATCAGTCCCCTCAGCCAACGCGGCCGGCGTGTAGCCTTCAGCCTTTGCTTAAACTCAGTATGTTTGAATTCCTTTCTGTTTTTAACTAACTTTTTCGTGTGGTGTGTTTTTCCGCGAGCATGCTTAATTCTCTCTCGAAATTTCTGTACTGATTCCGTCTTTTCTGTCTTGGTATGACCTATTGCACAACGTGCTTTCGTAACGGTCAATTCTTCGGCCTTCAGCCACGATCTTTATAGATACCAGCTTTCTTCTGTTGAATTCTCGCGTGTGTTTAACATGTTTATTTTAAATTAATTTCTTTTTGTAAATTCTATGTAATTTACCATGTTTGTACACCACATGGTACTTAGTATACTATGCCTGCACATGAGTTTTTTCGTACAAAGTATATTTTTAAATTGTGGTTGAAGACATGCGCCATCTCGTCAAAACGCATCGTTTTGCAACTACTATGATTAGTTCCCGATTGACTAAGTGTCGTAGCGATTATGCGTGTGTTTGTGATGAATGAGTGTGCTTTCTTTATCCTCTGTGTATTTGCAAATACCCTCTCACGTTCCCACCATATTCAGAAAGGGCAGAAACCATTTTATTACGGGCAGTAACATAATAATTTAATTCACTGTTGTACAAGGTGTGTGCTTCATTGTGCTTATTTCGTCTCCCCGCGTTTTTGCTTGTTTATATTTTTGAATAGATAATAATCTGAAGCATGAAACTCCTGCTTTATAAATTGATGCTCCCCGTCCCATGATTATTTATCTATTCCTTCTTGTATATTATTTTTGTGTTTGTTAAAACGTTGGCTGCTCCCTTAAGGAGTAAGCAGTTACATAAATTTCCGTTTCGCAAAAACTGTGGCCATTCGCAAAGTAATTTGGAGCAGCAGTGAGTGTTTTAACTTGCCTTTTTTGATCTCTACTGTCGGATATCTTTCAATAAAAAATTTAACAAGCAACTTTCAGTATTCAAGAAAAGGGAGGGCAGTTCAAACATTTAATGTGAAAAATTTATGAGTAAAAATGAAAAGTCAGTAAATTAATAAACTGTATCTCACTGGAGTTTCATTTCAGTATATTCACTGCGGCATACGGAACACGCGGCTAATAATCATACGGCACTGCGGAGAGGCTTTTTAACGCTCTGCGATTGTATGTTCTTCACTAAATCGGTTGTCTGATCGAACGCGTCCCATATCCTTCTATACCCTATAGCACTTTACGTGTCAGCTGTCTGCCGACGTATTCTCCTGAAATTTGTTTCATATCGACGCACAGACACAACCTACCCGCAGTGGCAGGAAACAGACGGAGACGCCTGCATTAGCCAGTGCTACAAACGTCTTTCCCCTACATTAAGCACCGTTCCCAGAAACATTGCTTCCGACTTCTGGCAGTGGTTGTCTTTATATGACCCATTACGAAGGAAAGCTCGTCTGTCTCTCTCTTTAATTCTTTCCTTCTTTTTTAGCTAAAGCGATGGCATCGAGTAGGATCGAGAATCCCGCCTTCTCTTTGTGCCGCTGTGACCGGATTTCTGGCGCCGCTATAAAATTGTTCACGCCCTCAGACTTCCCTTCCATTACAAGATGTTTGAGTTGAGGCAGTCAGTGCTATGTTAAAATAACGTTATCTGGTTTAATTTTACTAATTTTGAATAGAGAGTACGGAAATTTTGGAACAATTTTTGTCAAATAATTGTACTGCTTACCTGATGATCGCGTAAAAGCAGAAAACCAGATTATAAAAGGAATAACTTTGCAGAGTATCTCACAGTTATCTTGTACGTTTCATTCTTAATGTATAAAATATTGTGCCAAGAATTGATTGAACAGTCAGTAAATACAATATTTATTTACTTACTGTTACCATTTTTCTGGCAGAAGACAATTTAGTACCTGGCAAAATTGTCTACATAAACGTTATTAAAACTTCTTGTTTGAGTGTGACTTCTCGCATCATTTCATCACCACGTTTGTAAAGGCTCCTGACCCTTTACTTAGAAATGGAACAGAAATATAAAAGACAGTTTTTTATCTCTTTAATGCTCATGAAAACAGAATTTGGAATGTACGAAAACAACATAGCCATTCTCGCTCTGATGCATGCCTGTATTTGTCGTCGCATACTGTCCACCAGATCAGTGTTCCTCAAGCTGTGGGTTGCGGCCCCCACATGACAGATTGATTTACAATAGAGTGTGTTAATGATGAATAAATGAAAAGTCTGAAAGTTGTTTTCAGGAATCAATCGAGAGGTAAAAGAACTTGATACAATAAGTAATTCTGAAAAGTACACAAAAAAGATCTATAGTACTAGCCATTAAAATTGCTACACCAAGAAGAATTGCAGATGATAAACGGGTATGCATTGGACAAATATATTATACCAGAACTAATATGTGATTAAATTTCCACGCAATTTGGGTGCATAGATCCTGAGAAATCAGTACCCAGAACAACCACCTCTGGCCGTAATGACGACCTTGATACGCCTGGGCAATGAGTCAAACAGAGCTTGGATGGCGTGTACAGGTACAGATGCCTATGCAGCTTCAACATGATACCACAGTTCATCAATAGTAGTGACTGGCGTATTGTGATGGCCAGTTGCTCGGCCACCAGTGACCAGGCGTTTTCAGTTGGTGAGAGATCTGGAGAATGTGCTGGTTAGGAAAGCAGTCGAACATTTTCCGTATCCAGAAGGGCCCGAACAGGACCTGCAAGATGCAGTCGTGCGTTATCCTGCTGAAATGTAGGGTTTCGCAAGGCTCGAATGAAGGGTAGAGACACGGGTCGTAACACATCTGAAATGTAACGGCCACTGTTCAAAGTGTCGTCGATGCGAACAAGAGGTGACTTAGACGTGTAACCTATGGCAGTCCATACCATCACGCTGGGTGATACGCCAGTATGGAGATGACGAATACACACTTCCAATGTTGCGTTCACCGCGATATCGCCAAACACGGATGCGCCCATCATGATGCTGTAAACAGAACCTGAATTCATCCGAAAAAAATGTTTTGCCATTCTTGCACCCAGGGTCGTCGTTGCGTACACCATCGCAGATGCTCCTGTCAGTGATGCAGCGTCAAAGGCAACCGGAGCCATGGTCTGCGAGCTGACAATTCCTGCTGCTGCAGAATCGTCGAACTGTTCGTGGAGGTGGTTCTTGTCTTGCAAACGACCCCATCTGTTGACTCAGGGATCGAGACGTGGCTGCCACAGCCTTGCGGATGAGATGCCTCTCATCTCGACTGCTAGTGATACGAGGCCGTTGGGATCCAGTACGACCCTCCTTAGCCCACCGATTCCATATTCTACTAATAGTCAATGGATCTCGACCACCGCGTGTAGCAATCTCACGATACGATCAACCGCAATCGCGATAGGCTACAGTTCGACCTTCATCAAAGTCAGAAACGTGATGGTACGCATTTCTCCTCCTTACACGAAGCATCACAACAACGTGAATTGGTTGGATACTTTGATCATGTCAGCACGATGTAGGTGTCGCTACCGTCGGCAACGTTGTGTGAATGCTCTTAAAAGCTAATTATTTGCATATCACAGAATCTTCTTCCTGTCGTTTAAATTTCGTGTCTGTAGGACGTCATCTTCGTGGTGTAGCAATTTTAATGGCAAGGAGTGTATATTAATTGCAAATATTATCTTTTACCTATGATTCTGTAGTTAAAAAAAACGTTATGCATAGTCTGTAGTTTGCGAAAGAAATAAGAACTATTACACAAATTAACTTTTTCATTAATAAAAAATGTCGTAGGAAAGGTGAGAGATTTAGTTGAATAGGGCTTATTAATTCAAATTGGCTCGTTATTGGAAGTGGTCAGATGAATTAATAATTACAAATATAATTAGGTGGTTAAACAGTTTTATTGTCTGCGATAAGTACTTTCCCCCAAATAAGTAATCATAACTTTAAGAAACACTGTATATTTCGCGAGCATTCAATATGAAATTGTTAACAGTGCAAAATAGTTTAAAATTCCGAAACGCCATTTATACACTCTTAAGTCCTTGTTTAAAAACATAAACACATATCAGCTGCATTGACGTACAGTTGTTATAGCCAACATTAAAGTCCAGAAAGAAACCGTTCGCTGCGCAATTCTTAACACACTGCTTTATTCAAACCGTTCTATCATCCAGCGGGATCCTTTTTCTGCCAAGACTATACATGGAGTTTTTTTCTACGTACCCCTTCACTCACGTCCTCCCTCTCAAACCCCTACACCTCACCACTTTTGCTCCTTGGCCGCTTGCTCATTGGCCGGTAGCCATCCCTTCCATAAACGTATATATCTAAACGTGAGAAACTTCTTTAAGTAAAAACTGACCGTCTGAAACCCCTTTCTTGCTAATGTAACTTTATTTAAGTATACAGATAGGTCGTTAATTAGTATTACATAAACTATGAAATAAATAAAACGACGAATCAGCTTCCATTTCTTAGACCGCTCATGGCACACAATATTTATATAAATTACTGCCAAATTGTACAATAAATCGACACATTAAATTAAATATACTTCAGATGAATCATGCCGCTTCAATTTTTTCTGTTACTGTGGAGAATATATCTGTTAATACTTCCATTATCAATTTACGAGACGAGTCCAGAATGTAAGTTCCGTTTCATTTTATCTCCGCTGCAGCGCTGCTATTGCAGTTCCGCTCATGCGCTGCAGACGATGTGTATCAAGGAGAAAAACGTGCCCCATTTGGAGATGGCTGTCATTTACGTACGCTTTGTTGTTCTTGTTTGAAATGTCGGCGTTGATTGAAAATCCCACCGCCTGCGAAATCAGGTCGGTGATTCGGTTTCTAAATGCGAGAAAAGTGAAACCAAGTGAAATTTATCGGCAAATTTGCGATATTTGCGGACCAAATGTGATGAGTCATTCGATGGTGAGAAAATGGGTCCGATAGTTCAATGGCGGGCGTAGTGATGTGTACGATGAAGAAGGAAGTGGGCGTCCACCTTTGGTTACAGAAGAACTGGTTCACGCGGTTGATGACAAGATCCAGGAAAACCGTAGGTGTACAATTAGTGCTCTCGCTATGGACTTCCCCCAAATTTCACTGATTTCAACTGGTTGAAGACACAGGCGGCAGATTTCTATGAAGAAGGTATACAGAACCTGGTGCCACGCTATGACAAATACCTGCAAAATTTTGGCAGTTATGTGGATAAGCAGTTTAAGAGTTGTAAAATTTTGTGCAATAAAAATTTCTTCTGTATCTGTGCACAAATTCATTTTATTACCAAACGGAACTTACTTTCTGTTCGCGCCTCGTATATCAATTGAAATGAGTCATGAAATAAGTATCTACAAGATACTTTCAAGATGATAAGCTGAGACAATAAGCTATTATCTAACCCAGAGTTTGTTGGAATTGCATGACGCATTCAAAAGTTGGTTCCATTCCGATTCATTTTTCTAAATTTTTATTTAGTAGTCATAAAAGTTTGTAGTTTTTAGATATTGAAATTATGTTTAGAACCATGAGATGTGTGTAATTATTCCGACATCTTAGACGTCTTAAAAGTTTACGGTAAATAATTGTATACATTATTTTTATTGTATTCTGAATTACTGGAGTGTGTAAGTCACAGATGTCCTCCAGACACCTTTACGAAACGCCCGGCTAACAGCCCTCATTAGATTTGAACACAAAGCATTGGCCTCACCCTGATTTCCACCGATTTGGACAAAAGCAAGTCCGGTTGGTTGGTTTAACTCGATACCTGTCCTGTGTGGCAGCTGTTCCAACCGGTTGCTGCGGCCCACTCTCGGTCCTTTATCTTTCCACTCAATACCATTACTTATGCTAATTGTCTAACTCTACAGACATTACTTACGTCAAATCACAACACGCACCGTCTCTGATTTGTGACTTTGCGAATGCAGCCCATTGCCGCTTCATTATCGGATGCAGTTCAGTCCGCCAGTGACGTAGTTGCATTCACAACAGCTAACTACAAGTTAGTCAAAGGTGGAAGCGGACGACGTGCAGATGCTCATCCAGTTATAAGCACCGACGTACTGTCACCCCTGATAGTGTCCGCTGAGCTACATTTTTCCAGGAGGATGCAGACATGTTCTGCAGTGCCAGTCGGATGAAGATGAAAGTTGATCATGATAAAATTATTGTAATGCTTGTTATTTATCCAAATAAATCTATGTGGATTGGTATTGTAATGAAAATAGTACTGTTTAGTATTATACCCGCAAGGTTGTCGAAAATTGCTTGACTGTATTTTCAAATGTTCAAATGTTTGTAATCCTATAGGACAAAGCTACGTTGGTTCCTCAGTCCCTAGTCTTACAAACTACTTAAACTAAGTTAAAGTAACCTAAGGACGACACACAAATCCATGGCCGAGTGAGGATTCGAACCTCCGACGCGGGAGGCCGTGCCATCGTTAACGTGGTGCTCCAGACCGCTCGGCTACTCCCGCGCGGCGACTGTACTTTAGTGACTCCTGAAACAGATGTATCTTGTGTAGTTGTGTGTATGTATGGATAGCTGTAAAATGAATCTGCACAGTAACTCAAACTTGCTAATATGACTGAACACTTTATCCAATTAGTTGAGCATGACTTTGAACAAAAACCAAATATGTAATAAAAACCAACTGTGACCCTGTGAGCCAGCCGCGGTGGCCGAGCTTTCTGCGGCGCGTCTGTCACACTTTTCACGGTCGGGGGTTCGAATCCCCCCTCGGGCATGGATATTTATGCCGTCCTTAATATTAGCTAGTTCATAAGTAGTTTGTAATTTTACGGACTGATGACCCCGTTGTTAAGTCCCATAAGCTCTACAAACATTTGTACATTTTTTTTGACCCTGTGACTTTGTTAACAGATTGGGTAATTTGATCTCCGGTAGAATAGACTGTAATAGTTTGAACAATAGTACATCAGCTTGCTGCAGAAGTGACTTATTATGTCACTCAATGATTATACTGATTTTATGACCCCGCAAGGAAACATGTGCAACTGGCCAAGTACTGAAAAAAAAAAATGCTACTGCTGCAAGTTCAAATACTAACTACAGAATTCTCAGTAGTACAATGCGACAATGCGAATCCACTAACTACACAAATACTAATTTTGGCCGTCAAATAATTTATTGGGTTTCCGGATGAATGACTAACACGAAACTTACCTGAGATTGAATTTTAAACTTAAACTTACTTTTTCCAAAAAAAAAAAAAAAAAAAAAAAAAAAAAAGAACCTAAACAATATAAGCCCCTACACAAAAGGGGTAATTACATCTTTCCAGGAAATCATTTACTTCTACTGTGATTTTCAAGAAAAGAATAAAACCAGCTAGTACTCTACATAAAGTAAATAAAAAAAATCGAAATTGTGTACATCACACTTCGTTTTTTGTACCCTAAAACATACTACATTCCTGCACTATACTTTAGTTATTTTAAACAATGGACATAAAAGACGAAAATTAAACCTTTCATGTTGAATGTCTGTTAGAGATCGACTACAATTACGCGAAGCGCCTAATAATCTCAAACGCGGGACAGCGCACACTAAAGATTGCCCTCGCGGAACCAAATATGATTTTACAGACATCCAACGTTATTATAATTACGCACTCACGTTTCAGTGATTGGTCCAGAGACAAAAATTCTAGAGTGCAACGAAAGTCAACAAAAGAAAGGACGTACATGACTAAAGTATAGAAGGTGTTGAAAATGTTGAAAATAACCATTACTGATGTGTTAACTATTTATGGCTATGGTCAGCCAGTTTCTGGACGGCTGTAATATCTGTAATGTCATACTGAGTTTCTTCTGCAGTTCTTGACAACTACAAGCCTGCTGTGAGGCACCTTAGATTTGAGGGCTCCACACACAAAGCCTTCAATAAATGCAGCTGAACGTATCGGATGAGATGGCAGCAATACCAGGAGTCTACATCCGATCCTCCACCATCAGTCTGCTGCATAGAACCAAAAAGTGACAAGTTAAGACTGATGGTTCCTTCCAACATTTGTGTTTGATTCCATCTGCTGCGTTCGTTTGTATCCTGGATGTTTCTTTTCCGGGCCAATTTTATTTAACCCATCGTGCATAAGTAAGTTTCATAGGCATTTGGAAGTGATATGGAGAGGCGGAGACGGAGGAGGAGTTGGGAGAGGACGGACAGGAGCTGGAGGAGGTGAGGTTAAATGAGGGCGATGTGAAGATTACGAAAGAAAGAGGAGATAAGGAAAAAAGTAGAGAGATGGTGGAGGATGCGCAAGTAAGAGAAGCAGAAGAACAGAGGGGGATCCAGAGGAGTGGACTGAGAGCGAATTCCGAATAACACGTTCCTTTTTTTACACTACTGACCTTTAAATTGCTACACCAAGAAGAAATGCAGAAGATAAATGGGTAAATTAAAAAAAAAAAAGGAAATAAACTTAATTTTCTTCATTTCATTTCGAACGCAAAGACCTCACGCAATACATCGCAAGTACAAATAATTTATATAGATCATGGTGATTGTTAAATTATCCATACCTGTACGGTATGACTCCCAATTTGCACGCTGCCCTATCTTTCTACCTATAGAAATCAAAACGCCGATTATTGCCATAATTTCACATCTCTCCGTCAATTCACAATCTTTTGTGGGTTTGTAGACTGGTCAGAGTTTGTCAAAGTATTCTGTAGTCTGTGATACTTTTATGTCTATCATATCCGGTTCAAAACGCTTGAAAACCGCATCAATTTTGCTAGAAATATTGTTCCAAAAAGTTGAGTTATCGTTTGAAACATTCATAGTTTTTTGCTTAGTTTTCTTTCATTTCGAGGCCGGCATCTAATTACATTTTGATAGAGTGTCTTTTCCAACGCAAATTCAATTTAAGAACTCCCTTCTTTACACTACAGTTTCCTCTCCCTGTTAGTTAATAAAACGAAGTTCATCAACCATATCACTGTCGATTTCAGCTAACTCTACAAGATTAATTTCTAGTCTTTCTGTTTCGTCCACTTCTTGAAGCTAAGTTCTCAGTTTTTGTAAAATCTTTTGACCTATATACAATTAGACAAGGAACACAATTTTTTTGCCATTGACTATTAAATTGCGAAAAATATACAAAAAATGAATTACGTACATAGTTTTTATCCTTGTAGTATACGCTGTCGCAAAGATATTCTTATACAAGCTTACGAGGAGCATTTGAAAAGTCCGTGCAAAAATGAAAACTACTAACGTGTTTAGGGAAAACAATATTTATTTTTCGACATAGACTCCTTGTAGACTTATAATTTCATCCAACGCTGTTCTAATTTGTTGATACCTTCAGAATAATAGGAATTACCTTAGCCTGCAAAAGAGTTATTAGGTTTTGCAACCACCTCCTCGTTTGAATGAAATCTTCGTCCCGAGAAGTCTGGAGAATAGGTAGGATGTGAAACCATTTGGAATCCTATTTCCAATAATTTTGCGATCACAACTGCTGAGGTGTGTGGTTGTGCATTGTCGTGATGGAAAGGACTTTTTTGAGGGCCAATAGTCGGTGTTTTTCTTGCAACTCGGATTTGAAAACGGTCCAATAACGATGAATAATATGCTCCTGTAATAGTTTTACCCTGTTCCAGGTAGTCGATGTGGATTATTCGTTGCGAATCCCAAAATTCCGTCGCCATAAGCTTCCGGCCGATGTACCGATCTTGGACTTTTTTTGGTACAGATTCTCTTTTGGAAACTCACTGTTTAGATTGATCTTTGTTCTCGGGAGTATAGTAATGTATCCGTGTTTCATCCACGGATTGTTCCTGAACATCTGCAAACATTCTTTGCAACACTTCACACGATTCCAGTTTTTGTCAAGCTTGAGCAATCGCGGCACTCATATTGCTGATGGCTTTCTCATGTCCAGATTTTTATGCAAAATATTGTGTACCCGTTCGTTGGAGATGCCCACAGCACTAGCAATCTACGCGCCTTAACTCTTCTGTCGTCTATCACCATATCATGGATTTTATCAATGATTTCCGGAGTCGTAAACACCAGAAGGTGTCCAGAACGTTCAGCGTCACTTGTGCCCATATGACCACTACGAAAATTTTGATGCCAGTTATAAACAGTTCTAATGGAAGCTGAAGAGTCACTATAATGTTAATCAAGTTTCTCTTTAGTTTCCAGATGCGTTTTGCCTTTAATAAGGTAATGTTTAATCACCACACAAAATTCCTTTTCGTCTTTTCCTTGAATCATACGAATGCTATACACAATGAAAAAGATCAATATGGCTGACAATTTGTGTGCGTACGTTCCAAAGATGCTACTAACTAGTGACACGAACTTTCAAAATTGTCGGCGAGAAACTATTATAACTAGCAGGCGCGCATGATACGGAGTGTCCCACCTCCGAACTCCATGAGAGATCTCGTAAGGGCTCTGAGTCGTGGAGGGACGGAGACAGTATAAAAGGAGAGCCAAGACTGACAGATTAACACGTACCTAGTGCTGCAAAGTCTCTTACGCTATGCTGCAGCAGCACAAAGTTCTTGAATGGGGTACTAAGCACTTAGACCCTAGCGCGCCCACTCGCAGGTAAAATCTGGCTGAGAGGTACAGGTTAACCGGTACTGTAAACGGCCACTCCAAGTGCGGTCCTCTCCCGGCGCCGCGCGAGGTGCCGAAATTCGCGGCAGCAGTGGCGGCGGCGGCGCATCCGAGCATTAATTTGCAGTTGGCTGGCGCCAGCGCGCGGCTAATTGCCGGCCGTATCTGGCGCCAGTAGCGCCCACGCCAGCGACGCAGCGCGCAGTGCGCGGCGCGGTCGATACCCCGCGGCCGGCCGCTGCCGCTGAGCACTGTGCGGTCGCCGGACACCTGCTGGCGGCGAGGACAGTGGCCGGAGGGACAGCCGCAGCGCGTGAGAAGCGACAAAGCGGGGGATTCTGTCCGCATCGGCACAGGTGGAAAATCTAAACAAGTATCAGGTTTCTGGTTTCTAGGAAAATGGAAGCCCACACGGAATAACTACTATGAATGTTTTGCGATCACTGTATCTTCTTTCTTTGTATATGGTTGTCAGTTTTCAAGCGAGGGGTCGATCTAAATTACACTACTGGCCATTAAAATTGCTACGCCAAGAAGAAATGCTGATGATAAACGAGTATCCATTGGACAAATATATTATACTAGAACTGACATGTGATTACATTTTCACGCAATTTGGGTGCATAGATCCTGAGACATCAGTACCCACAACAACCACCTCTGGCCGTAATAACGGCCTTGATAAGCCTGGGCATTTAGTCAAACAGAGCTTGGATGGCTTGTACAGGTACAGATGCCTATGCGGCTTCAACAGTTCGTGAAGAGTAGTGACTGGCGTATTGTGACGAGCCAGTTGCGCTACCACCATTGACCAGACGTTTTCAGTTGGTGAGAGATCTGGATAATGTGCTGGCCAGGGCAGCAGTCGAACACTTTCCGTATCCAGACAGGCCAGTACAGCACGTGGAACATCCGATCGTGCATTATCCTGCTGGAATGTATGGTTTCGCAGGGGTCGAATGGAGGGTAGAGCCACGGGTCGTAACACATCTTAAATGTAACGGCCACTATTCAAAATGCCGTCGATGCGAATAAGACGTGACCGAGACATTTTAGCGTTGCTCACGCTTGGGCAGTCTTATGCTGTCTAATGTCTTACCTCGCCTTTCGGCGCAACAGTAGCGCTTGTCGGGTATATCTTTTTGTTGTAGCCCCTGAGCCAATACAAGTCCCCCAAAATCGTTGCTAGCTGAATTCTTATGCTGAACGGGTACCACTTTAGCCCCCCAAACCCCCAAAATCTTATTCTAATTGGTCCTGCTTCGTCACGAGTGGCTTTATTGATGGTCTAAGTGATACGAGATTTTTTTGTAAAACAAAATTACGATTTTATTGTTTATGAAAAATTTAGAAAATGAATGAATATAAAGATTAGGAACATATACACGAATTTCAGAGGCTTGTAGGCACAGAGTAACAGTATAAGGTGAAGGATAGTGTTACATGTACTTAAGAAAACGTCTGATCTCGTGTACCTGTCGCGAATTAACCAGTAAATTACAAGTCTGATCACAGAACGCGGGTGTCGCAAACGAGTGAAACTGCGCGAAAAACACGTCAAACGTAAGCTGAGTTCAGTGAAAGGAAGAAAGCCCTGAGCAATTATCTCACTGTACCGTGTTTAGTCTCACTCACTCACTCACTGAAAACAAGATCTCGAAAACTACCTCACCTATGAAGCTTAAATTTGGCAGGAATGTAGTTCATAGGTTGAAGACATCAGCTAAGAAAGTATTGTGTGATAGGTGCATGGCGGAGCACACTTCTCCTACAGCCTCACGAAATCTATAGTTTCGTTCCGATCTTCGAGAAATTTCGCACGCTTGACCTTGAAAACAAGAGCAAGGTCACCGTCTACCTTAAGTTTCATACGTTGCATGGGGGAGGGTACTTCGCAACATAAAAATTGATCCCTAAAAACCTTGGTTGTGCCTTAAGTTAAGAACGGCTTAACCGATTCCATTCCTTATTTTATTTTATTTATTTTTTTTATTTTTTTCTCAGAACAAGGTGTTGTATGAAATAAAACTGGAATCTTTGAGGACAACAAAGTGCGTTTTTCAATGTGACCCTGCGTCTCTGTTGCATAGAAATCTATAGTATTGTTCCAATATTTGTGAAATTTTGTTCACTCTACCTTCAAAAAATGAAAGAGAGGAATCTCACTGACTGTATAAAATTTCGTTCTATGCATGGTGGAGGGTACTTAACTTACGGAATTTTACAAAATGCACTGTTTTGCTCCAATCTTAATGAATTTTTGCACACATGACCTTCAAACCAAGAGGAAGATTACTGGGTACATAAATGTTTATTTGGTACATGACAGAGGGTACCTTGCAGAAAACAATGCCGAGAGAGGGAAAGGTGGAAACGGAGAGATGGGAGAGAAAGAGATGTATGCAGAGGGGGGAGGGGGGGAGGGGATGTGGACTACGAGAGTGTAGGATAAATAAATAACCAGGCAACGCCGGGTTTACGGCTAGTATTTTCATACAGTAGAGCCACATGTCGTCGGGAAAAGTAACGGCTGTAGTTTCCCCTTGGTTTCAGCCGTTTGCAGTAACTGTGTGCAAAGCCGGATTAGCTGACGTTAAAAGGCCAGTTCAGTAAATCATCCAGACTGTTGCCCCTGCGACTACTGAAAAGGCTACTGCCCTCTGCAGCAACCGCACGTTTGTCCAGCTTCTCCACATATATCCCTCCACTGTGGTTGCATCTACGGTACGGCTATCTGAATCGTTGAGGCACGCAAGCTACCCCATCTCGCTAACGTCTGTGATTCATGGGGGTGGATATTACCAAAATGTCGATGCCGGAATATTGTTGCCTCCACTCCATAGAACCGACAGAAAGACGTCGAATCATTTCAGTTAATTCTGGTGATGGCAGAGCTTCACTACGATGGTATTGCAAGTGAACTCATAATGGTTTAGACCTGTGTATATCCATGTTTTCCGTGTTTCTTTGATTGATATTGATAAAGATTCTAGTGATCGAAGGTGATTAACTGACTTTACATTCAGCATTTGGCCATCGATGGTTCTAATTGCATTATGTATTCATCTACATCTACATCCGTACTCCGAAGGCCACCTGACGATGTGTGTTGGAGGGTACCTTGAATACTACTATCAGTTCTCCCTCCAAATGCAGTCTCGTTCAGTTCGCGTCAAGAAAGATTGTCGGTATGCCTTTGTGTGGGCTCTAATCTTTCTGATTTTATTCTCATTATCTCTTCGCAAGAATACGCAGGAGGGAACAATATACTGCTTTACTCCTCTGTAAAGGTATTTTCTTGAAACTTCGACAAAAGCCCATACCGAGCTACAGAGCGTCTCGGTTGCAGAGTTTTACACTGAATTTATCGATCATCTCCGTAACTCTTTCACGATTACTAAATGATCCTGTAACAAAACGCGTTGCTCTCCGTTGGATGTTCTCTACCTCGTCTATCAGTCTCACCTGGTACGTATCCTACACTGGTGAGCAGTATTCAAGCAATGAGCGAACAAGTGTAATGTAGCATACTTCCTTTGTTTCCGGGCTGCATTACCTTAGGAATGTTCCAAAGAATCTTAATATGACATCAGGTTTACAGACGATTTATATTATATCGTCGTTCCTTTTAAAATCACTTCTAATGTCTACTCCCAGATAATTGATGGGATAAACTGCTTCAAGTTGTTGATGCGATACAGTTTCTTTGTATATATATATAGTAAATAACAACGGTCCCACGATACTCCCCTGTGGCACACTGACATCACTCTTACTTCAGAAGACTTCTCTCCATTGAGAATGATATTCTGCGTTCTGTTATCTAGGAACTCCTCAATCCAATCACACAATTGGTCTGATAGAACATATGCTCTTACCTTCTTCTCTAAACAACTGTGGGGAACTGTATCAAACGCCTTGGAGAAGTCAAGAAACACGACATCTACATGGGATCCCGTGTCTATGGCGCTCTGAGTCTCGTGGAGGAATAGCGACAGCTGGGTATCACATGATCGACTTTTTCGGATGCTGATTCCTACAGAGCAGATTTCTAGTCTCCAGAAAAGTCATAGAAGTTGCCACTTAAAAAAAAAAGTGAATTGTGAGTGGTTTGATTCAGTGCTAATTCCCTTTCCAGACACTGACTCTCACCGGTCCTTCCGACACTTATCTCTATATTTAGAAAGGGAATGAATACGACTGGCTGGTGGCCAGTGAGATCTGAGGGACCTGCAATTCCTTTAGTTTACATTAAAAATATCTACAAAAAAATTCTGTAACCCTCCAAAAGGAATGACAAGGAAGCATGACATGAATTGTAGCAATTAAAAAGAATAATTACAATTTATTACAAACAGGACAAGAAAAGTGAACAAATCGGGGGTTTTACACACTGCTTTGAAATGAACTTGAACAACATAAAATTGTGGGGACGCCACCTCTTTGTGACCCAGTGGTCATAAATAACTGCATTAAAAACAGTAATGTACAAAGACTTCGTGACAATGCTGCTGATGCCCTGGCAAGGCGGGGTGTTGAGGAGTGTACGAATTTAATCTGTTGTCTGCCCAGAAGGGGACCTTCACAATCACATTACATAATGTAGGTGCATTAAAGTATGTGAAAAAGAAGCAAAAACAACCAATGGAATTTACAGGGCCAATGTACAGTACCGAACTCGTTGCGCTGCAGACAGATGAGCAAGTGACGACTGAAAGCGCGAAAATGTGGAGGAAAGTCTAGAAAGCCGCTGATAGCGAACCATTGCATATATGATCCAGAAGCTAGTTGCCTTTTATAAAAAGCTTGTGTCGACTTTCCCCAGGGCGACTATCAGGTAGATCATGACGTTTGGACGACCCAGATCATAATGCCCTTGCTCACTACGGAGTATGTAGCAAATAAACAAGAATCCACTGCCGGCACAATTGTAACTGTGATTTATTCTCCACTCAGACAACAAATGCACGAAATCGAATGTGAAAATCAGTGTTCCTATGAACATGATGAAAAACGTGATTCTAAATCTGGCTAAGTGTCAGCTTAGCGCAAACTACTATGTAATTGGAAATTGTTATTCGCGAGCCGGTGCCGAGTTTAGACCAGAATGTGCTCCCGTCTCGTAATGAAGACCGAAAGAGCTTCGAAAAAGTTCCAAAACACCTTCGAAATCCACATATAGAACAGCACCACATACAAGCTTAAAACGACGAGCAAGCAGAGCTTCCAGTTAAACACGTCTCTGCTGGACGGCTCCTATCCGAAGATTCTCTAGTCTCTCTCCTGGTTCTTGCACCCAGAGAAATGGCCTATGAGTGGACAACCTCTGCAAATCCCAGGATCCAGACTTCGAAAATCGCCGATAGCTTTGAACGTTCTCTTCCTCCACAAGAGCTCCGCAGGGATATCTCGTCCAGAGCTATCTCCGCCAATGACGCTCACAGAGCGATGGAAGGCGCCAAACGTTTCTTTGCGCGTGCGCCGTTCAGGTCAGTCATCTCCGAAAAAAATACGCAAGTGCCTCCTCGACCAGCGCGGTAATGGTGGACAAGGGCGCTAGCCAGGCGGGTCACCTCACTCCAGTGTTACGGGATTTCAAACGGACGCCGCTTTTGTTTGCGCCCCGGCTCATTGCCTCTCCAGTTGTGTGATTGGGTTGGGTTTTTTCGTTGGGATAGGGGGACTAAACTACTGAGGTTATTAGTCTCCCGGTGGGAGGGGAAGGAGTGAGGACAGGAAAGGAGGGGTTGGGGAAAGGAAATGCAGTCCGGGAAGTAAAGAAGGAAGGAAGACTGCATTATCTCAGGGCCCCGTTCTCGCCACACACGTACTCAAGAACCATGCGCCCCCTTGGGGGTCCAGGTGTGTGGTCCTTCTCCAAAAGTCGCCAACGGCCTGCGGCTAGCTGCCACCGGCGAAGACGCATCGTTTCTGCTGTACCTGCAGCGCAGTGCCGGCACCAACTGAACCTTATCTCAGTAAATAATTCCACCTGAAAATGCCTCCTTTAATGTACCTTATCACTAATCACAAGGGTGGTACCGAGCAGAGACTTGTAGTATATCTGAAGTCGCTATTGGAGGTGCCGAGGGATATACGAAAGAGTGCCCGGAATTATTGGGCACCTTCAGTCAGTATACTCATACATAATACGTGTTCCATAATTCTACAACTGGTCGACGTTACATGTATAGGCCTAAAGTTCTGCACATCTGTTCGACGCCGCTTCTTGAAAACGGGTGTGATATGCGGCATTTCCCAATCTTTTGGAATGCTACGCTCTTCTAGAGTCCTACAGAAGATGATATCTTCGGGTGATCAAAAAGTCAGTATAAATTTGAAAACTTAATAAATCACGGAATAATATAGATAGAGGGATAAAAATTGACACACATGCTTGGAATGACATGAGGTTTTATTAGAACAATAAAAAAATTAAAAAACTGTCCGACAGATGGCGCTGGACAGCAAAAGTCACTGATTGCTGCCGTGACGGGTGAGAGGCACGCCGATATGTTACATAATGGCATCATCCCCAGCCTGGCTGATAAACACCTACTGGGGCGTACGATGTTTATGCAGGATGGCGCTCCACCCCGTATTACTAGACGCGTGAAAGATCTCTTACGCGCGTTGTTTGGTGATGATCGTGTGCTCAGCCGCCACTTTCGTCATGCTTGGCCTCCCAGGTCCCCAGACCTCAGCCCATGCGATTATTGGCTTTGGGGTTACCTGAAGTCGCCAAGTGCATCTTGATCGATCGACATCTCTAGGGGTGCTGAAAGACAACATCCGATGCCAATGCCTCACCATAACTCCGGAAATGCTTTATTACAGTGCTGTTCACAACATTATTTCTGGACTTCAGCTACTGTTGAGGAATGATGGTGAACATATTGAGCATATCCTGTAAAGAACATAATTTTTGTCTTAATTTGTTATGCTAATTATTGCTTTTCTGATCAGATGAAATGTGATCTGTCAAACATTTTTTGAACTTTTGTGTGTTTTAATAAAGCCCCATGTCATTCTAACCATGTGTGTCAATTTCCACCTCTCTATCTACAGTATTCCGCGATTTACTAAGTTTCCAAATTTATACTGACTTTGTGATCACCCGGTACTTCCGGCTGATGGTGTATGATACAAGTGAACATTTTTTTTAATGAAATACATTTATTGGTACGTTTCTTCTGAATACATTTATCATACACATTTAAAGTTTAGATTCGTCAAAACACCTAGTGTCCATAAATGTCGTTGATACAGACCAGCTACCTTTAGGTATATAGCTGGTCGTAATTAGACGAAGTATGGGTGGTTTGTGTTGCCTTTTACATTTTAAGAGCGTTAAGTTTAAATAAATAATGATAGTTACAATTAGATAAGTTAATTGTGAAATTCACGGCGTTACATATTCGGTTACTAGCTGAAAACCCGGCGCTGCCCGGGTATTTATTTATTTATTCCTGCCATTTTTCAGGTATATATTCATTTGTATACGGGCTGTATGTCTGTAAAATCTCTTAGAAATACAATAAATAGTAATGAAATAATAGATTAAAATTGGTGCTTGATGGGGCGGTTTTCTATGAATGTTACTGTTTACGTGCTCATATCTCATGAATTACGTGTCCTATTGTGATATAATTTAGAAGGTACATTCAACTACATGCGAGTATACTGTCTGTAAAATATTCTACGGATACAATTTGTAGTGTACAAATTATAAATTGCAACGTCATACCGAAAGCCGTAGTTTTAGTCCATGAACAGCGGAACGTTACTGCTTATGTCCTCATATCTTATGAACTACGTGTCGTACTGTGATTCAATTTAGGAGGTACATCCAACTATATGTGTGCATACTCTCTGTAAAATTTCCTACGGCTTCTATTTGTAGTCTTCAAATTATAAATTGTAACGTCATATAGAGAGTCGTAGTTTTACTCCATAAACAGTGGAAAAGTAGTAAGCGAGAAACTTTTTTGCTTTCAACATTTTGCTATGGTTGTCAGCGAGAAAAAGTTTAATAAAGGTTTGAAATTATGTTTAAAGTTGGTTTCAAGTCGTTAAGTACTATCATTCTCATATAGCGTATTTATAAAGTATCGCCGCATTATATGGCATTTTGTGCGATTTCTATTGGTTATGACGTAATATCTTTTGAACCATGTGCCGTATGTGATTCTTAACCATGCAGCAATTGTTACCTCACGGTAAGGAATGTGTCTACGAAATCGGTCCAATGGTTTAGGAGAAAATGAGCAGCATTGTCGCAAAATGCAGCATTTTTTCGCGCATCTCATTGTTTATGACGTCATATCTCGTGAACTATATATCGTATGTGATTCTTACACTTACGGCGACTGTCCTCATGAATTTCATGTCACAGATTTGTATGCAACACGTACAAATATACGGACACTCTACTTTATATATTAGATTTACACAATTTTAAATTTACACAATTTTAAATTTAATTCGATTACTATTTACAAATAATGGATATAACAAATTGTAAGGAAAAGGAAGGGCAACTCAAAAATCGTTATTATTAAGAAGGATAAATAAAAGAAGATAGGAAAGGGTAGGTAAAGTAAAAACTGTTGGGGAGAGTCTACCAAGGTGGAAGGACTCGGAACACCAGTGAACAGTGTGATCGGCACATAAATCTAGTAGTCCAGTCAATGAATGCATTCTAGAGTGCATGGAATATGCGATAATTTTTGACTTCAGGACTTTGTTAGAGATAGTTAGGAGGTGAACATACTAAAAGTCCCCGCCCCTGGGGGGTGAGCTGAAGTGGGGTGGGGAGTGGAAAGGTACCATTTTTTGGTTTTCCGCTTATATCTTGGAAATGGTTGGCTTTCGGGAAAAATTGTTCCAAATAAAAATGGAAGGTAATTGAATTTGCTATAAAATTGTTTCCATACATATACGTCGAATTCCCAACGGTTTTCGAGATATACGTTATTGAAAATCGACAATTTCGGAAAATATCATCTTTACCTCACTAATTTTGTCAAACATTTATTTCTAGTGACTCACTCGATCGTTTTACAGAAAATTTGTCTGAAAGAAAGTTGTAGAGCATTACATTTCCTTCAATTTGATGTCCACATTTCCTACCTTATCTTCAGCCTATCAGAAGTTACATCATTTATAAGATGTGCGCTCAGTTTCGACGTCCCTCCATAAATGAGTGTTTTGAGGGGGTGTAACGTTTTTACCTTCTGCAACGTGCTAGCATGGTAAATAACAACAGTTTAACAATGAGAAGAAGGTACTTGCAATTGAAACAGAAGACCTTTTTATAAATGTAGCGTTTGTGATAATATTATGAATCATACATTCAAGTATTTACAAGCACTGAAAGTGGTTCAGGATGAAAAAAAATTGCATTCAAGCAATATCTTCGTTTTTCTGAGGCGGAGGAGTTGAGACACTTTTATTGTCGCCTGCAGTGGATATGTCGTCAAGGTCGTCAGTACTTAACGCCCGGGAGAGGGTTAACGATGGGGAAGCCCACGACGAACATCCAAGGCCTGTCAATGACTCGGGGGGTGGAATGGAGTGTTCTCACTCGCTTCTTATTTTCCGTTCACTTCATAAGTTCGCCAACTGCAGATAAAATTTGTGTGTCGGTATTGTGTGTCAGCTTTTCGAGATATTTGTTATTTATTTATAAAAATGTTGACTGTGTAGTGAGCGCAATGGCTACTCGGTGTTTTATATGTGATGAATCAATATATGGACCAAATGTTTCCACAGTGACAAAAAAAGAAAAAAAAATACTATCACTCATCAAAGCTAGAATAGAAAGGGGTGATAGCAATGGCTCATCTTTAGGTTTGGACATCTTTCTGATTCATACTGAATATCGAAAAAAATACATCAGGTTGCAATGATTATGTTAGATTTTTGAAGTCCAATTGTCTTGGGAGAGGTTGTACAGTGGTTTTTAAAGGGTATTCTGACATATCAGCGAGGATAAAAGCAGTTGAACAGTCGACGATATCGGTTCAGGAAGTGTGGGGAAATGAATGTCAGTCTAGAAACTAAAATTACAGTGAAGAAATAGGATTTCCTCTTCAAATTTAACAATAAGAATCAGATGATAAACCTGTTGATGATGCAACTGCAGAAAAATGGAAAAAATGGCCTTCAAGCTTCAGGTAATGCCTACATTGATATTGTGGAGACAGCTATCAACAGATAACATAATTCCTCGATTGCCATTATTGGTGGGATGTCGACTTAGGTGTTCTCTTAACAGCAAAATCTCTTAACTGATCGTAACATTCTGCTTGTAGAACCAGGAAGAGGAAAGGTTAAGACGTGTTTATATTCTTCACAACAGCTGCATCATGAGTTGAAAATGAAGGACAATGCCCATTTGTTATTCTTACAAACGTTTACAGGCTCTGACATAAAATCCGTAGCGTATTTCAAAAGTAAAGTGGGTTTTGTCAAAATGCACCAGAAGTCTAAAATCATACAACATGCTGCTGAGATACTGCCAATAGTTCTTCTTTCGCCGACTCCGTTGAGACAGTGGGAATCACGAGTATTCTATAATGGTATGCAGGTCCAGCCGTCACAGAATCCCTCATCATCTATAAAAGCAGCTGGGAACATAAAGCCTAATCTCTAAACTCTCCCACCAGCTGAAGGAGCTGTTAATTAGCATGTATTCCGAACTTACCACCAAGTACACCTTTGGTTAGGAGAGGAACCTAAAGGTGGAGCGCCGAATTGGTGTTCGAATGGCCAACTAGTTCCGAATCTCGCAGTTAGATTCTGCCCCTGACGAAATCTTGAAGATGATTTTTTTGTCGACGCACGGAAGAATCTGACAGTGGCAGATGTGGTTACAGAATAGCGTTGTTATACTGTTCTGTTACATGCCTGAACTGCAAGGGCAACTGCAATAACGGAGTCGGAATATTAATTCAGGATGAAGATGACTACAGTGACATCGAGACTCTACCAATCACGTTGAACTACGTCTCCACTACTGACGAAGATGAATGAACTTGACCATACCTCCTCAGAAAAACGAAGATGTAGCTTTGAATGCACTTATTTTTCATTCTGAATCACTATCAGTATTTTTAAAAACTTTCATTATAGCCGGCCGCGGTGGCCGGGGAGACTGAGGCGCTTCACTCACAGTCTGCACGGCCACTACGGTCGGGGGTTCGATTCCCCCTCGGGCATGGATATTTGTGCCGTTCTAGTTCGTAGGTAGTTCATAAGTAGTTTGTAAGTTTAGGGACTGATGACCCCGTAGTTAAGTCCCATAAGCTTAACAAACATTTGAACATTTGAACTTTCATTATATGATTCATAATATTGTAATAAAACTTACAATTATGAAAAGATTTCAATTGCAAGTACCTTCTTGTCATTGTTAAACTGTTGTTATTTACCATGCTAGCACGTTTCATAAGTTAAAAACGTTACAGCCCCTCAAAACACTCATTTATGGATGGATATCGAAACTGAGCGCGCATCTTATAAATGATGTAACTTCTGATTGGCTGAAGAAAAGGTAGCAAATGTCAACATCAAACTGAAGGAAATGTAATGCTCTACAACATTCTTTCAGACAATTGTTCTGTGAAACGATCGAGTGAGTCACTAGAAATAGATGTTTGACAAAATTAGTGAGGTAAAGGTGATATTTTCCGAAATTGTCGATTTTCAATAACGTATATCTCGAAAACCGTTGGGAGTTCGACGTATATGTATCGAAACAATTTTATAGCGAATTCAATTATCTTTCTTTTTTATTTGGAATAATTTTTTCCCGAAAGCCAACCGTTTCCGAGATATAAGAGGAAAACCAAAAAAAGGACCTTTCCACCCCCCTCCCCGCTTTAGCTCACCCCCAGGGGCGGTGACTTTTAGTATGTACACCTCCTAACTATCCCTAACAAAGTCCTGAAGTCAAAAATTATCGCATATTCCATGCACTGTACACCGCTATTTTGAGCACTCGTTGACTGGACTATAGTGAGGCGGCGCTAATGAGCCCCCGTTGCCGGGCAACCGCGCCTCGCAGCTGCCACTGTGCGCCCCGCCTCGCCCCGGCAGCCTGCCCGCTAGCAGCATACTCTGCGCTAGCAGCCGGCGCGCGGCTGTGAGTTACGGGGCCCCGCGTGATTCATATTTCCCGTGGTGCAGCGCGCGCGCATTTCGGCCCCGGGGATTCGCCGGCCGCCTGCCGATAAATCAGCGCAATATTTGCACGTTCGGCTGTTCGCGGACCAGTCACCTCGCAATTTCCGTACTTTTGCAGGCCGGTACAATGCGCGGGGCTCGCTCATCGCGAAAAATACACGCAATTTTCCAGTCTCGTTTTTCGGCGGTTCCTTTTCCGCTCCTTACAGTCTGTCAGTGTCCGACAGAAATGATGTACGGTGCGAGTGTTAGGCAAATGGAAAATTTTCGGGTCCGCTATCGGCGCTCGAGTTCTAAATTGCATAAAATGAAACTCTGTTTACAGCGATCTCTCATGAGTATCGTGTGACTGCGATGTCAGACTCTCGTAATTTCGTTTGTCAATTGGGTTAAAAATTCCGCTTGAAGTTAATACTGCCAATAACAAAGTATTTTTCGCAAAGCGTATTATAACTGGAAGAGGTGCTTTATGTCCAATCTAAAATAATTGCAAAAATACAATTTCCGAATCATTTAATCGTATTACAACAACGAGAGGTACATTATGCCCACCCAAAAATCATTGTTAAGATACAATTTTTATAACCATTTCATCACTCGCAACAACCTGCTTTTGTAACTGTACTGGTGTGTCTATTATCTGAAAATATCTTTTAGTACACTCGCAGCAACATCAACAAAAATGCAAAAACATGTATTTACCAAGAAATTGACACCTATAAGTTTATTTATTTATTTATTTATTTATTTTACTTTCGCGCACACAGCACTTTTTTTTAGAAAGATTTAAGGATCTAGGTTCTAACATGTACCTAAAGATAATGAAGATGACTGCAATTGCGAAGTTCGAATATAAGGGCGTCGAGTTCCAGGATTAAGTCTAACAGAAAAATTACAAACATCTATGAAATCCACATTATTAAAAGCAATAAGCGGCACGGAATGGCCACTTGGTCTAATGCGCCTTGCTCTGGACTCGCAGGTCGACCCCCCGGATGTTCGAGTTCTCCTTCAGTAAAGTTTGTGAGATAAACTAGGAAACGAATGTCAAAACCCTTAGCGTTATTCATTTGTCAGGCAATGTTTGATCCCACCACTGACTATGGCTGCAATATTATTATTACTGTACAACATACAGCTCAGGAGACGAGGCGTCGATAACATTGATCTACATGAAAACGAAATTGACAACGAAGGTCTCCATCAGTGTGAGAGGTGCCACAACTTTCGCACCCTCTGATTTACATCTACATCTACATGGGATACTCTGCAAATCACATTTAAGTGCCTGGCAGAGGGTTCATAGAACCACCGTTATACTATTTTATCTCTCATTCCATTCTCGAATTGCGCGCTGAAAGAATGAACGCCTGAATCTCTCCGTTCGGGCTCTGATTTCTCGTATTTTATTGTGATGATCATTTCTACCTATGTAAGTGGGAGTCAACAATATATTTTCGCATTCGGAGGAGAATGTTGGCGATTGGAGTTTCGTAAGCAGCCCACGCCGCAGCGATAAGCGCCGTTGTTGTAATGATTCACATGCCAGATCCTGTATCATTTCCGTAACACTGTCTCCCCTGTTTCGTGACAATACGAAACGAGCTGCCCTTCATTGCACTCTTTCGATGTCCTCCATCAAACCCACCTGAGAAGGATCCCACACTGGGTAGCAATACTCCAAAAAAGGTGGGACAAACGTAGTGTATGCAGCCTCTTTAGCAGTTTTGTTGCATCTTTTAAGGGTTCTGCCAATAACATGCAGTCTTTGATTCGCCTTTCGCACGACATTATCTACGTGTTCTTTCCAGTTTAAGTCTTAAGTAATAATAATTGCTAAGTATTTTGTGGATTTTACGGCCTTCACTTTTGATTGATTTATCTTGTAAACAAAGCTTAACGGATTTCTTTTCGTACTCATGTGGACGACTTCACACTTCTCATTATTTAGAGTAAATTGCCAATTTTTACACCATAGTGATATCTTATTCAGATCGTTCTTAAGATTATTTCACTTGGCGGTTAATGACGGCGTTATCTACAGAGAACCTAAGAGAACTACTTATATTTTCCCCTAAATCGTGTGTGTAAATAAGAAACAGCAGAGGGCCAATAACACTACCCTGTGGAACGCCCGATATCACATCTGTTTTAGTCGATGCTTTACCATCGATTGCTACGAACTGTATCCTCTCTGACAGGAAATCCCCTATCCAGTCGCAAATACATTCATATCTCAGTCCACACGCTCGCGACATCCAAATTAATTTCAAGGTTTATTTTGAGAGATTTATGCAATTGACAATCGTAGTCATCTTGGTGTTGGGAAATTTTGGTGTGAGGAGACAGCCTCCTGGTGAGTGGTGGTCTAAGGCTGTCGGAGGCCCGAGTTGGCAGCAAAATAATATGAGGCCCCGCCCACTTCAAAAGTCATGTATTATTATGTAAAAAGGTAACTTTTGAGATTTATATCCGCCCCCCCACCAGGTCGAGAGGCACGGTACAGTATAACAAAATAGCTTGCGATATTTGGAAGCCCCAGAACGAAAGCCAAGGGCGACCCAGAAAGTGCCGACCTGGTGATCGGCTGCTCCAAATGTGGGGGCGACTGCCACGGACCCTCCTGGACAGTATGTGAAGAAGTTCTGGTCAGCGTCCAGACTTCAAGTGGAAGGCTGGACTGGGGAGTTCCAATTTACATTCTGGAGAGCAAACTTGTCTTTACCTTGTAGGAAGCAAGTCTAAACATCGAAGTTCTCCCTTGTCTCCATTGCGGCACACAGTCGTGCTTGTCGGTATTAATTTTGCTGTTGCGCATCCATCATCACGACACGAGAGAATCCGCAGTAGCAGCGTCACGACACGACGAGCTGGCACCTCGGTGACGTATCAGCAGCCACGGCACGTAATTACAGTCTGTGGACCGCAGTTCGTTACCAAGTACCTAGTAAATGCATGTTCAAATCGGTGTACTGTCGTCACATCTCTCATAACTTGATATAGACAGTTGCCTGATTGCTAAAACGTGAACGCTTTACATCGCCCTTATTTCACAATTTTGCCATTTACGGCTTTCTCACACAACAATTCTCGATTAAAGTTTATCGTTTGGTAACAATCTACATTCCCAAGCCCTAGGGGGCAATCGAACCCCCGACGGCAAACGGCCGCGCGCACCGCTACACTGCAGCCCAGTACGCACGGCTAATCCGCCGCGACCCTACAGTCATGTTTCTTTAGCGTTAATAAATGTGTTATACAGTGCTTTTAAGATACACTTTAATTTCAAGACCCAATTATTAATTTAGTTAGTTTGTAAGTTTTTGAATAGGGTTTATTAATTTTTTCCTGAGCACAAATGTGTCCATTTCCGTCTTTGTATTCGAATTAGGACAGCTGTATATTCATTTACACATTCCATTCCATTATTTTATTTCTTCTAGTCACATGCGAATCCGCTGTCAAAGTCAGTTTTAACAATTACATACGCTACTTATCCTGACGTGACACAAGTTAACATATATTCCCATTTTTGTTTAAAATTCCCCCTTGCAAGAGAGTACAATTGAATAACACTGGATTCGTGCGATATGAGACAATCTCTGCCGTATATGTTGCATAAGCATATGTTCAGTACATCGTTCTACATTTTTAATCAATTTCAATAAAAAATCAACATATCTTACTTATTATCTAGAAAGAACAGTGTTTGGTGTGAGTGACGATAGGGAAATGGACAGAGAAGGTGGGAGGAGACAACTGAGAGATGGGATAAGGGCATGAACAGTATGAGGGTAACGGGTAGGAAAAAGAGAGGGACAGGTGGAAGAAGACATATATTAGTAGAGACGAACAAAGGTAGGAGGGAAGAGAAGGTGAATAGAGAAGACAACGCGACAAAGAGGTGTACAGGCATATGAGGAAGATGTTCTAACCGTGGAATTAACATATATCCAAGGGATTATAGATATTTAGCAACATATAACTGACCTTTTTCAACAAACGTTCTCAAGACACAAAGGGATTTATGATGTTAGCTGCCAGTGGCATTTGAATTAAATCAATGTGTAAAGCTGAAAAATTGTGGTAAGCCGGGATTCGAACCTGAGTCTCTTGATTACAATGGCCGAACCTAGGGGGCAGGGGGTCACAAGAGAGCCAAGCGATTACCAGCCAATGGCACTTGTGTAGTTTTATGATTTTCCAAAAATAATAAAAATGTTAACAATACAAGATTAAATACATATTTAGTATATAATATAAAATGAAATATACCCACATTTATATTTTAAATTTGTAATATTTATATTAGTTATGATTTTTTGTCCGATATATTTGTGAAAGTGGGCCGAAAAAGAGACCAGTGCGAATTTGTTTTTATATTTCCTTTTACTTTTCGACCGTTTTCCAAGATCTTTTCAAAACATTGCAATTACGGACAAAAATTATCCTCTTTTTTTTTGGGGGGGGGGGGTTAGTGTGACCTTTTTCGAATAACGTAACCAATATCAATGATAATATTTCAAGTTTATTTATTAGGAATTTATTTTCCTGCGCTGAATATCAACCTATCTTGAAACCTTCATTAAATTACTTACAGTAAATGACTGTGACGCAGAACCATGTGATGAATTATATATGAGACGTGTGTTCCCACTTTCAGAACAAAAATATAGAAAATATTTTCAAACAAAAGTTACTCGATAATGAAATCTGAACAACTTTTACTTGAAATATTTTTCCGATCCGACGTATAATAGTGGATATAGGCCACAGTACCGCCCTGTAGCGACGTCGAGTTATGCCGCCAGAAAACGTTACTGCTCGCTAGTGGACCACAAATACGTCTCTCAAGTTTTGGCGGCGATCGGTTGAACGCCGCAACGTAAGTACTGAGAACACGTTGCAGACCGTCATACCGACAGTGTCAAATCGCCTTTACTTTTTCCAATATGTCTGTAACGCTGCGAGATTAGTAAAAAAGGAGAGCGAAATTACAGAGAATGTTCAGCTCTACAAATCCGTTTATTTGATTTCCATCTCAGCTGAAAGGTTAAGGTGTTATTTGCAATTAAAGTTTGAGCTTTCAAATTGCCATCGCAGACGGCAGACATTTAGAGTTATTAACCGAAATTGTGTGCGCTAACAATTTGACGGCAGAAAAAGGGTGACGCTGGGGGAGGATGGGGGACTAAGCTCCATTAAGTAACATCCGGCGCGTCCACCATTTTGTTGCCCTCAGTCCTCAAGTATAAATCTGATACGGGTTACAGAATCTGCGTCATGGCACTTTATGACGAAATTGTGGATGGTTGTGCTGTCATAAACTGTTCTAATCATTCTGGAAGTAAATTTAGAATGGCTCGTTTCCCGAAAGACTGGGGAAGAAGAATAAAAGTGGACTGTTAACTGTCGTCGTTAAAACTTGGAACCCGGACTGAACGCGACGTTAAATATTATAAGTAAACCATATCTATAATGCCCTGAAGCAATATTTAATAGTAAAAATCTTGTGCGATTTTGGAACGTACAATTTTGATTAGCAGATTTTAGAAGTACTACCTCTTAACATACATTTCGCCTGTAGGGAGTTAGTAACCCTAAAATATCATAACACTCTAAATCCTTCCAAGACATACAGTACTTACCGTACAAGTGTGTGTCTTATAGTATATTGACAAAAGCACCACGTGAAGGAGTTTTGTACTGATGTTACACAAATTGCTGAACTTGTTATGTTATTTAGAAAGTTTCAGAATGTATTACTAACAGCTAAACAAAAACTTATATAAGTCTACTGGGTAAAATATTACTTACGGTGGTGACAAGATACTATGCTGATGTTGGCAACAATCGTAGGATGCAACTTGTGATACTTTGAATGTTTTGGCGATTAAAAGTTGCAGAGTGCAATCTGAATGTATTGTCACCAAACACGTGCTCAGTTCAATTTCTTATAAGTAAATGTCAATATTGACGTATATCAATAAGAGACTATAATATAACTAACACAATTCCGGGTAAAGTACTTACGGCTACGGTGGCGATTGTGCTAATGTTATCGTTGGTAAAGGAATGGTTGCATTACAAGAATGATTACGTTGATGGTGAGATACTGGTAACCTACATACAAAAACATGTCATTCTCAAAAATGGAAAAGCATTATTTATTTATTTCATGATCAAAAGAAAGGATTATTGCCCTCAGTCTATGTGAATGCGTTTTAAATACCACTCAAAGCTTGTCGCCAATATGACCAGTGCACGTCTCCATGGCAGTAAGTATTCATTTATCCTGTCTACTAATATTGTTTTTCGTTTTAGTCAGAGTAATACATTCTGAGATATCTCAATAACGTAATAGAAGTATATTCAGCAATGTGAGAGCAAATCTCCGATGTGGAGTACGGCAGACGACAAACACTTATTCCAAGAGGGCGAACAAATATCGCAAATGTCGCGTGTTGACAGTTATTATTAAAATAGAAGCCAAAATAGCTTAACGCGTTAACTTTGCTGACCGGTTTCGGCAGTATTATACATTGTACGGAATTCGACCTCACACACACACACACACACACACACACACACACATACATACACACTGATATATATATATATATATATATATATATATATATATATATATATATATATATATATATATATATATATATACAGGGTGAATCAGCTAACAGTTGCACGGCAAATATTGCGGAAATGGAAAGTGCGAATGATGTCCAGTTTTCACAGAATGATTTGCTTCTCAGAGACTATTTTGCCAATAGACAGATTGTAAAAATACCCAGAAAGTATAAACATAAAATTTTTCAACTGTAACAATGGTTGTTTCTATCATGCACTGGAATTTTTGACACCAGTTGAGTACAAAAAATTTTAAATGACATTTTTATAACGTTGAGTTTGACAGCTACATTCAAAGTTTCGGGGGCGGAGGCTACGACTGCGTAGCTGACTGGCTGGTGGCCGTGCCCCAGGGGCTAGCCACTCGGCCAGTTAGCTACGCTACCGCAGTCTCCGCTCCCGAAACTTAGAACGGTTGTAGCTGTCAAACTAAAAGTGATAAAAATGTCATTCAAAATTCTTTGTACACAGCTGGTGCCAAAACTGCCAGTGCGTGATAGAAGCAACCATTGTTACATCTGAAAAATTATGTGTTTGCATAAAATATACACTTTCTATGAATTTATTACAATCTGTTTGTTGGATAAAAATACTAACCCTTGACTACCAATCCAGTCTGTGAAAACCGCACATCAATCACACTTTCCATTTCCGCAACATTTGCGGTGCAAGTGTTAGGTGATTCAGCCTATGTGTATTGGTTACAGTCCTTTTCTTTACAGCTATAGACACTCTGTTATCTAGTTAGTTGAAAATTGTGGGCTTCATTAAGAGAAGAATATAGATAATATGAGGGAAAGTTCCGCAATGAATTTTGCCCGATTTTTTATAGAGCTATGAAGAGTGAGAAACAGATAATTCTTCCAGCGTCTGGTGCAGTTTTTTGAAAATTCATTTGATGGATTGAATGTAGTCAGGCAAACTAGGAAAAAATTTATTAATGAAACTCTTCACAAGCACCGCCGGGTGCTACACAAATAATATGAAGATATATATATATATATATATATATATATATATATATATATATATATATATATACCTTAGATTCAGCTAACAAATTTAAGATACTTGGAGACCACCAGACAATGTTAACCGAATATGCGGAAAAGATATTGCCGTGAACAAATTTTAAAGTTAAACAAATTGATGAATTATTAATGTAATATTCTATGATTAACATGGCAAGATTCGAATTTTAAGAAATACTGTAGGATTTTTATCTTGTTTATTATGTAGGCCGTGCAGTCTGCTATACTTTTACATTCTGTAGCTCATAGGGTAAAGATATTAAACACTTACTTGTGTGGCTTCCATATTCTTTTATATTCTGTATGTCATAGGGTAAAGATATTAAACACTTACATCGTCTCAAATTATACCAATATGGAATTCTTCAGGTCTCGGGTAAGATAGAATGCGCATTCGCAAACAGTGTATCATTTCTGTACATGATACGAGGCGCAATTCGAAAGCACGCATACGTCTATCTCTATTCACTTTCATTACTTACGTTTAGGAAAAGCATATCACATAATACATTCCTCTTTTTTTAATTTTTTCGAAGTTTATTCTGCGATATTTCTGCAATTACTTTAAGACGGAAATCCACGTGCCGTTGTCCTCAAGAGTAAACCATTCCTCGCCTCTCATTTCTCACTCTTTCTCCCTCCTTTTCTCTCCGTCGCTCTCTCTCTCTCTCTCTTTTTCTTCTCTCTGCCCCTCACACATTCTGCATCTGTTTCATTAATTATATATGAGATACCAAATACGATTACTGAGCCGATTGGCTCGCAATGAGATTTTACATAATGCTCAATTTTCTGTGTTTATACGTCTCGCTTGTCTCGAAATCCCACAATTAGATCGTAACTCCCTAATAAACGATAATGGCGACAATTCACTTGCTACCTATGGCTTTTGTTCACACATTTGACATATAATGTTTCCTTAGATTGTGCCATTAACGTCGGAGTCCATTGATCTTTACATTTTTTTTTCTTCGTCGAAATAAGCAGTTTGTAATGAAAAGAAACTCTGCAAATCTCGGTCTCCAGTAAAAAGCATAAATGTGAAATTGTGTGCCAAGAGAAATTCCACAATGTAATTTGTGGGTTAAATATGCATTCGGACTGACCTACAAACAAAGGAAATTTTGCATCACCATTGTATGCCATAAACACCTTCCTTACGGACATATGTCGGCAAGATTCCAAAAAATTGGTCCTTCAAAATATCAAAAAAATGTTCAAATGTTTGTAAATCTATTGGACTCAACTGCCTGGTCATTAGCCCGAAACTTTCAAACTACGTAACCCGCGAGGACTAGCGCGTGAGCATTTTGCTCACAGTAATTTTAAAACAATCGGCATTTTACCAATTTTAAATAGTCAAATATTTGCGCTTTCTTATAAACGCAACTAGAAATAATTATTTAGACATATAAAGTACATTACAAACTTTTCTTTGACTGTCAGAAAAATGCTATACACGTGATCGATCCCGAAACTTTTAAAGGCCTTACCGTTATACACTCACCTTCCAGCGGTTGCTGGTCTTATCCAAGTATACACCTTCTGTCATGAAAATTAAATCAAGTGTCTGTGGTGATTAAATTGCGCCCTGTACAAAATTCTACCCGGGATCGCCTCTTTAATTTCTTTTCTCCTGTCCATATTCACCTTCTACATTTCCTTCTCTTCTCTTTCCTACTACCGAGATCCTGTCCGAAACACAATCATGGTTTCCTTACTCATTTCTTCGGCCTCCTCGTCATTGGCACAGCTCGTAGTCATACAAACTTCTACTACTATGATCGGTATTGGCTTCGTGTCTATCTTTGCTGCGATTAAGAGTTCACTATGCTGTTCATACTATCTTACCTGCATTCATATTTTCTGTTTCATTATAAGACCTACTCCTGCGTTGCCACTAACCGATTTTGTATTTATAACCATGTACTCACCTGATCAGAAATCCTTTTCATCATGCCACCGTTCTTCACTAATCCCCACAGCATCTAAAATTAACCTATCCATTTCTCTTTTCAATGTTGTCATGTGATGAGTGCTATACAGAAGGGATGTCAAATAGGTGTGATGAGTGTTAGAAAGGATGTCAAAAAGATCCCTTATTTCTAGATATCCAGAAGGCTTTCGACACTATACCTCACAAGCGTCTTCTAATCAAACTTCGTGTTTATGGAATACCGTCACAATAGTGATTTTCTGTCAGACAGGACACAGTACGATGTAATTGACGGAAAGTCATCGCGTAGAACTGAAGTGTCATCTGGCATTCCCCAAGAGAAGTGTTATGGGGCCCTTCTGTTCCTTATTTTCATGAAAGATTTAGGAGACAATCTGAGTACCGTAGTTCTCTTAAGTCGTTCGCGGATGGTGTTGTCGCTTATGTGTTATTCAATTCACCAGAAAATCAAAAGAAACTGCAAAATGATTTCTGCATGGTGCAAAAAAATGACAATTAATCCTTCATAATGAAAAGTGTGAAGTCATCCAAATGAAGCCCGTTAAACTTCATTTACACGATAAATTAGTAAATATACTGGCCGTCAATTCAACTAAATACCTAGGAGTAACAATTACAAACATCTTAAATTGAAAAGAACATAGAGAAAATGTTGTAGGGTAAGCGAACAAAAGACTATGTTTCGTTGGAAGAACACTTAGAAGATGCAAATGCTCTACTAAGGAAACTGCCTACAATACACTTGGGCGTACTATTTTGGACTATTGCTGCGGATTGTGGGATCCACACCAAGTGGGACTATACAGACGATTTTGAGAAAGTTCAGAGAAGGGCAGTTTGTTTTGTACTATCGCGTTATAGGGGAGAGAATGTCACAGAAATGATGCAGGAGTTGGGGTGGAAGTCATCAAAAAAGGCGTTATTTGTTGCGACGAGATCTTTTTGAGAAATTTCTTTCGCCAACTTTCTCTTCCGAATGCGAACATATTTTGTTGGCACCCACCTACATAGAGATAAATCAGAAAACGGAAAGATTTAGGTGTTCTTTTACCCCCCCCCCCCTCCCCACGAGCTATTAGAGAATTGAACCGTAGAGAAACATCATAAAAGCGTTTAGATGAACCCTCCGCCATGAACTTCAATCTGGCTTGCAGAGTATTTATGTAGATGCAGATAAACAATATTATAACTTACCTAGCCGACAAAGGGTTACAACATTACACGTTCCGATCCATAGAATGCCTGTTCTGTTTTTCTTGACAACGATATCCTCCTGAGTAGTCCCTGCCCTGAGATCCGAATGGGGAACTATTTTAACTCTGAAATATTTTCCCCAGAAGAAGCCAGCATACTAGAATCAGACAGAAGGGCAGGATGTCCTCGGCGAAAGTACGACTGTAGTTTCCCCTAGTTTTGAGCTCTGCATTAACTGCGTGGCAAAGCCACATTAGCTGATGTTACAAGGTCATCTCAGTCAATCATCCAGACTGTTGCCCCTGTAGCTACTGAAAAGGCTGCTGCCCCTCTTCAGGAACCACACGTTTGTCTGGCCTCTCCACGGATACCCCACCGATGTGGTTGCACCTACGGTACGGCTATCTGCATCGTTGAGGCACGCAAGCCACCCCACCTCGCAAGTCTGTAGTTCATTGATGTGGGTTAGAAGACGCGCGAAAGTGACATATTGTAGGCCACGGTGATTTATTTCAAATTTGTCGCCGACAGATTCTCGCATGCATACAAATGCAATGAGCTATCCATATCCACTAAATTACGTACCTGTGACTCGTACCCATAGCTTATTATTGTTGCGTTATTTCCTTACTCTATTGAATTGGATTTTTAAAATTTCAGAAATGTTTACGGGACATGAAGAAATAAAAAACATAGCTAAAAAGAAAATATGATCAAATTTCAGCAAACTGTATGGCATAACAAGGATAAAAACGTTCTTATTTAGGTGTATGTGATGTATATTTGTTAAATAAAGATCAACAATTTATAATTCTTACTACTTATATTAGCTGTATGGTTGTTATCAACAAATAAAAATCTTTATTTGATCACTATATATGTATTTTTTTCTATAAATTGCACTTTTATATTTGAATGTTCGAAACAAGTTGTCTTAATGTTCATAGAAACTGTTGAGAAACATAAGTTCATCAACGTATTCAGGATCACATACTTAACGATCACGTTGAGCTAGAAAACGGGACAATTGTACAGATTTTAATGCTTTTTTACGAAAAAAGCCCTAAAATCACATAACCTTGCATGAAGATATTTTTGTAAATATTAAAAATACTACTAAACAATAATACGGCCGTTTCAAGGCTATTAATAAAAAGACCTTTCAAGTTACCTGTGCACCTATAATGTATCAGAAATAGAAACGTGACTTCATAATTGAGTTCTTTGACGAAAGCCAATCCTTAAATGCAAACAGCCTGGATGTTGTGATATCTGCTATTCGGAATACGTAAAGTGGCAGAATTTTAAAGTGTTAACATGCAAGTATGAAATTATGCAAGATCGACAAGTAAGAAACCTGTATAATTGAAGCATTTATTAAAAGGAAGTGATAAATGCATATTATAACAATGGATACTTCTCGTATATGTAACTATATTACTGTTTGCAATACGTTTTACTTTACCATATGGAATTTTATTACAGGTAGATACCAAAAGCGTACCACATAATTTCTACATCTACATAGATACTCTGTAAGTCTTACTGTAGTGCATGGCATAAGGGGTATCGAACATCTTTTGTGAAATTGCTCTACAGTTTGATTCTTTAATATCGTGCGGGATAATGGAACACCTAAATCTTTCCGTTTTATATCTGGGTGCTCTTATTTCATGATGATGATTATCATGTCTCCATAGATAGGTGTATACTAACAAAATATGTTCGCATTTGGAAGATAAAATTGGTTAAAGAAATTTCGCAAATACATCTCGCCGTCAAGAGTAATGCCTTTCTTGTAAAGATTTATACCCCAACTCGTGCAACATTTCCATGATATTGACTCAGCTATATTGGGATAATACTCAACGACCTGTCCTTCTCTTATCTTTCTCTAAATCTTTCGTTAGTCCCATCTGGTGCGGATCCCACAATGTGCACCAATAGTCCGAAATACGAAGGACAAGTGTTGTGTAGGCAGTTATGTTTAGTAGAACTGTTGCACCTTCTAAGTGTTCCGCCAATGAAAAGTATCTTTTGGATCGCCTTCCCAACATTATTTTCTATGTGTTCTTCCCAGTTTATGATGCTCCTAATTGTTAGTCCTATGTATTTAGCTGAAATGACTGGCTGTAGATTTTACTGATATATCGTTAGATTAGATTATATTAGATTAGATTAATAATTGTTCCATAGATCATATATACGACATTTCGTAATGATGTGGAACATGTTAGTTTTGTAAATGTGGCCTACACTTGATAATCAATATTTTAAGGATTTTTTATTACATTTTTGTTGTTTATTTATTTATTTTTAAGTTTTATCTAAAAATTTATCTACATTGTAGAAAGAGTTGCCATTCAGAATTTCCTTTAATTTCTTTTTAAATACTAGTTGTCTATCTGTCAGACGTTAGATGCTACTTGGTAAGTGACCAAATACTTTTGTGGAAGCATAATTCACCGCTTTTTGAGCCAAAGTTAGATTTAACCTTGAATAGTGAATATAATCCTTTCTCCTAGTGGTGTAGCCATGCACACTGCTATTACTTTTGAATTGGGTCGGATTGTTCATATCGTGTAAATGAAATTTAATGTATGTATTTAAGTGATCATATGGATGGCTTCACACTTCTCATTATTCAAGTTCAATGCTAAATTTTGTACCATATATATCTAAATCATTTAGCAGTTGCTTTTGATCTTCTGTTTCCATGTAAACAATGCACTTCAGCAGCTAGACATGTAAATGAATATATACAACCTGAAGATGGGCACAGCCCGAAACCAGTCGTGGAATAAATAAAACCATTTTATCTGTAAGTGGTAGAAGAGAGTACTCCATATCCCATAAAAAGAAGTCATTCAGTCCTTTTGCACTAATAATGGATAAAATTCACTCAACGTTAGTATTGTATCGAAAATTTTTATCAGCGTTAGTAAATATCCTTTCAAATACAACACTGGCATCAACAATAGGAAAAATAAAATTCGCTACTTGTTTCGTAATTTTGTTTCCATCAAACAAGAAGTGTGATGGCCACACTTTGCCGCAGCTTTAGCAGCCGCCGCCATCTTGACGCCGGGTTTCGTTATCACTTCTGGTGCTGTCGCATTCTCCATTCTTTTCCTCCTGCAGGTGGTGCTTTTGTGTCTTACTTTATGGAATTCAGCTGCAGACCTCTCTGGAAGCTGATATTACCTCTTCCTTTTCTGTTCCAGAGGAAAGCATTCTCATATTTCGGAAAGGTGGTGTGAGGTAGCGATCGGCTGATTCATTCCAAGATGAACTTCCTGAGGCGTGTACTGCGAAGCGCTTGCTTACATTTGTATAGTATTTCACAGCGATACTGTGGAGAATGCCAGACAAGAGTTATATTACTCTCACGTAAGGCTGAAGACAATACCATATTTTATGATTCTGAACATAGCTTGTCTCAAAGCAGCAACAGTAACAGTTTATTTACTATAAATGCAAATAAGCATCACAACAAGTTTCGTTGTAATTAAATACCGTTTACCCGGATTTAGACGCCATCTAAGAGTGTCTTGATCAGAAATATGAATGATATAATGAATCACAATATATTAGAAATTATTACAAGAAATATTTTATTTGTAAAGAAAAGTTAACGATTATAAGAGTCAAATTACGAGGCTCGAATTTTTTGTACGTTTCATATTAGTACGTAATTTGACCGTTGACACCATTAATTTTTCTTTCCCATTACAATATTTTATGTAAAGTCTTCTAAAATACTACTTGTGATTCATTGTACGTCATAATATTAATACTTCTCATTAAGACACGCTCAGCTGGTGCAGAAATCTGTAAATAGTTTATATAATTACAAAGCATTAGAGGAATGAGCTACACATTTGTAGAGTTAGCAAAAGCTACCGATACAGTCCCTTGATCTAACCAGTGAGAAGCTATGTAAGATATAGGTATGTATGATCACCTTTTACAAATTATTATTAAAATGTACAGAGATAATGTGGTATAGATTAAACGACGTTCAAAGTTATCAGAATCTATGAATGTCACTATAGGTTTGCGACAAGATTGCAGTACGTCACACATATTGTTCATATATGTAGAAGTGGCTCTCCGAATACGGAAGAACAGCTGCAGAGGTATGGGAATCAGTGTCAAAGATGTAGAAATATTTTCACTAAGTTTTGCTGACGACCAAGCTATTGTAGCACAATATGATTATGACCTTGAGTTCATGATACGACGATTATATCACGAGTACAACAGATGGTGAACACAATGAGTCTAACAAAAACAGAGTATCTGGTGGTGAGCCGCGGCAGAGCGGCGGGGCGGCCGAGGCACTGAGGCGCTATGCTACTATACGCGACGCCGTTCCCGACGGGGGTTCGAATCCCCCCTCGGGCATGGATGTTTGTGCCGTCTTTAGTATAATGTAGTTCATAAGTGGTTTGTAAGTTTAGGGACTGATGACCACGCAGTTAAATCCCTTAAGCTTAACACACAGTTGAACATTTGATTTTTATCTGATAATGAATAGTGATGCTAAATTGAAAGTACACATCAAAGACAATGCAGTTATAAGACATGTAGAGAAATTTAAATATCTAGGGGCAGGTATTAATAAAAACGGATAGAGCCATATAGAATTAAATACAGAATACAGCAAAGCTGAAATATGTTAGGGTGTGGGATAAGACTATTTCCAACAACAACAAGAAAATATTAGGTAAGATAATGGTTGAATCAGTGCTACGGAATGGATCAGAACTATGGATATTAAATGCGAATCTCAGAAGAAGTCCAATAGCTGTAGAAATGGAATATTTGTGTAGGAGTGGCAGAATATAAAGAATCTTAAAAAAGAAAAAAAAAAGATAATGATGAGTAAGAGCTAGAATGAAGGCAAATGATATAGTTATAGACAGAAGAAAACAACGTTCTGGGACAGACCAAATTAATGGAGCGATGGAAAATCGCAGCATCGACAAGGAAGATGCGCTGCATAAAGAGGCTTGGCAGAGGAAAGCAGGAATATGACAAGCTGTTGTTGTTAATTAATCTTGTATTGATTAATCCTGTAATAATAATAGTTATTATTATAACAAAGCAGCTTCTTGGGCTGCTTATTAGCATTTACACTAAATAACATATTTCAGAATCTATCTTCTCCTACAATTTGTCTGTCGACTCTTTGTCGATTTAAGATGCTTTTAGGACTTTCTTACTTTTCTGCAATATCTCCTTTATCTGGTCCAGATGAGACACTACTGGATAAAGCACGGTTACTTTTCATTTCCAACGTTCCTCCTCCACTGCTATCGCTAACTTTCACGTCAGTTACGTTCTTTTCCTGACAGCTACTGCTTTTATAATTTTTTTGCATACCTGTTTGTTCAATCAGGGCACAAAACCTATGTGCTGATCGGTAACATCTGTCAAAATCGTGGCGTCAAGCTGTTTCCAGCATGTGATGAAAACATAATTGCGTTTCGTACTCTATAAACACTTATTACATGGTGTGATTGGAAAGTTATAAGAATGGATTCGATAGTGTTTAATGTTTTGGCGGGCAGGTATCTGTCAAATTCATAGCGTCAGGCTGTTTTCAGCATGTGTTTAAAACATCATTGCCTTTCTTATCCTATGAATCACTTATTACGGGGTGTGATTGGAAAGGTTTTAAGAATGAATCCGCTACTGCTTACTGTTTTGGCGGGTTGGTACACGGAGAGTGGGGAGTGAGTCATTGCCTTGCCCTTGAACGTCCTCTGACAGGAAACTGCGTTTACTTCATCAGTTTGTTGTTGCAGCAGGCTGAGTTCGGGTCTGTAAGCGTTTGTTTCCGGATTCTGTCCGCGTGAAAATGGACAAGTAGAAAACGGAGCAACTAGATTGTAAGAAAAATTTTGTTTTAAAACCGATAAATTAGTTTTGAGACTTACGAACTATTAAAAGTAGTTTTAGGAGTCAATTGTATGAATCAGTCAAACGTTTCTTCTGGTTCAACAGATTTAAAAATCGCCCCGAATCATTTGAAGAGGAACCGTGGTCCGACCGTCCTTGCACCTCAAAAACTAATGAAAACGCTGTGAAAGTTCTCGACTTCGTGCGCTCTGATCGTAGACTTACAATTAAGGAGATGGCTGATAAACTTAGCAGCGGAGGATTAGCCGTGCGCTCTGGAGCGCCATGTTGTGGTGCGCGAGCCTGTTCGCCGTCGGGGATTCGAGTCCTCCCTAGGAAATGGGTGTTTGTGTTGCCATTAGGTTAGTTTACATTAGTTTAAGTAGTTGGTAAGTTACGAACTAATGACCAAGCAGTTGAGTCCGATTGATTTACAAACATTTGAACATGTTTTGATGAACTTAAGTTTCTATGCAGTTCAGTCAAAATTCATTACACAAGTTTTGTCAAGAGACGAGAGACAATACCGACTTGAAGTGTGCCTAGAATTGATTAATCGGACTAAATTGAGCCAGATTTGTTATATAGGGTAATTACAGGTAGGGGAAGGTCGGGTAAGTTGACGAGGGGTCGAACATGATGAATTTTCAATTTCTCCAATAAATCTACAGATTGTGCAACGCGCACTATGGTATTGCTTCCTTAGCACGCTCTGAAAAGTTGTGTCTTGAAATAGAACCGCTTCCTCATAATTTTTTGTTGACAATAGAGGCTCAGAAGTTGATGCTGTTTTTGTAACAATTTTCCTGCGGTTTAAAATTTAAGCTTTTTTAATAAGCTTCATGCAAGTAATACTTCTGCATGAATGAATACGAGTTGATTCCTCATAAGCCTTGTGCATTTAATGATGTTTAAATAACTGTTTAATGTATTTATTGTGTAAGACTGTGTACATGGGTAAGTTTGAATAATAAATGTCGACTGCGGTTACATCTAAACTCTGCAAATCTTATTGAAGGGCGTGGCAGAGGGTTCATTAAGCACTTTCATAACCTTTCTCTACCGTTTCATTCTCTAATAGCGCGCGGGAAGAAAGAACACATAAATTGTTCTGTTTTCGACCTGATTTCTCTTATTTTATTTGGATGCTCATGTCTCCCTATATAGGCGGGTGCTAGCAAAATCTTACACCATTCAGAAGTAAAAGTCAGTGATTGAAGTTTCGCAAATATATCTCGCCGCAACGAATAACGTCTTTCATTTAATGATTTCCACCTCAAATCGTGCAACATTTCAGTGACGCCCCCCTTCTCACCTTGTGATGAAACAAAACGGCCGGCTGCAGTGGCCGAGGAGACTGCGGCGCGCCAGTCATGGTCTGCACGACCACTACGGTCGGGGGTTCGAATCCCCCCCTCGGGCATGGATATTTGTGCCGTCCTTAGTGTTAGCTAGTTCATGAGTAGATTGTAAGTTTAGGGACTGATGACCCAGTAGTTAAGTCCCATAAGCTCTACAAGCATTTGAACATTTTGAAAACAAAACGAGCTGGCCTTCTCTGAACCTTCTCAATGTCTTCCGTCAGTCCCACCTGAAGAGTGTCTCACAATGGGCAACAGTACTCCAGAAGAGGACGCACAAGTGTGATGTAGGCAGTCTCTTTGGTGGAGCTGATCCCGTGTGGCATTTATGTACGTCCTGCCTGGTACAAGTCTTTTTATTTGACGATACTTCGACTGGCGTGTTAATGATGACGATATGATGGCGAGGACGAGAATACATCCAGTTGCCGAACAGAGATAATGTCCGACCTGATCATGAATCGAACCCGGGTCCCCTGCGTGGCAGCCCATCACTCTGTCAACTAGACTACAGAGGCGGACATTCTTTTCTCTCGAAATTCTAGTTGGCTATCTGACAGACTTCTGATGCTACTTGGTAAGTGATCAAAGACATTTGTGGCAACATAATTCAACCCTTTCTGTGCCGAAATTAGATTTAAACCTTGAATAGTGAAGCTTCTTTGTTTATCATTTATCTGTGCTGGCTGAACACCTTCTCAAATTGCTGCAATAAATTCCGCAGAGACCACAATTCTTGCTCTTTCTGCAGTGTTAGAGAGTGCTCGAGCAACCTTCGTAGTGCGTGTTATCTGGGCGTAGACAAAACCGGCGATTGCAAATGAAACGAGCATATCAAATAAGTCGTGGGTCTGGCAAATTGCAGACTGAGATTGATCAGAAGAATCGTCAGTAGGTGTAGTCCGTCGACAAAGGATGTTGGTTACACAACTCTCTTTCAGCCGTCGCTTGAGTATTGCTCATCATTGTAGGGTCCGTAGCAGGTAGGGTTAATACAAGACATAGAGAAGATCCAAAGGAGAGCATCACGCTTCGTTGAGTTCTCATTTATTAAGCGTGAAAGTGGTGGAGTATCCGCGTGGGGGACGGGAGGCGAATACGGTAAGCGAGGCGGAGGGCGTGGCGTTCTAGGATCTGGAGGGATGCGTAGTGGGCAGAGGGAGCGAAGACCCAAGCAGGATGGAGGCAGCAGAGGATAGGGCGCATGATGGATCGATAAGTGAAGAGGATGGTGGAGGGATTGAGGCACCATGTCTGGCCGGACAGAAGCTTGAGGAGGTTGGGGTGGGAGGGGTCTTTTTCACGGACGGATTGGAGGTGCGGTTTCCTGGAGAGGAAGCGGTCAAGGGTGAGGCCAAGGTACTTGAGGGTTTTGGTTTGGGATGGAGCGGCCATGGAGTGTGAGGTAGAGGTCGCGGAAGGAAGAGGTGGTGTGACCTATGATGATTGCCTGGATGTTCTGGGGTTAACAGTAAGGACCCACTGGTTGCACCAGGAAGAGAATTCGGAGATATGGGAAAGAAGGAGATATTGGGAGCGGGCGAGGGAGGGGGCGATGACAAGGAAAGAGGTGTCGTCAGCGTATTGGAGGAGATGGACAGGAGGCTGTGGTTGTGGCATATCAGCCGAATAGATAAGGTAGAGGAGGAGCCCTGGGGCAACCCGGCAGAGGGGCAGACTCGGTTTGAAAGGAAAGTGATCTGACGATATTCTTGACGTTCTACCAAATGAGACGAGGCTTTGGAATACCATGCCAAGGGAATATTTCGTGCAAAGTTTCCAGGATACCTATCGCACAGCTCAGTGGTACATACTTATGGGAGGTGACTATTTTAGAGAATAGTAAGGTGTATGTAGTTCATAGTTCTCCAACGTTAAAGGACAATTCACCTAACTTTACCGTCATAGTTTGTACTACAAAACGCACCTGACAACTGGTCGCTGGTACTGCAACTATCCTCTTCAACTCCTATATCATCTGGTCTGTGTCTTGATAATATTTTCTTCATTGTTAACAATATACAAGGCTACACAAGTTTAATAAGTCATAGTTGCAAAATACTAACACGAATTATTTACAGACGAATGGATAACCTGGTGGAATCCGACGTCGGTGAAGCTCAGTTTGGATTTAGGAGAAATTCAGGAACATGGGAGGGAATACTCACATTACGACTTACCTTGGAGGATAGGCTAAGAAAAGGGAAATCTACGTTTTTAGAGTTTATCGATTTGGAGAAAGCTTTTGACAATGTCGACTGGAATACACTCTTACAAATACAGAGGTTATCAGGGGTAAAATATATGGAGCGAAGAGCTATATTCAACCTATACAAAAACCAGACAGCGGTTATTAGAGTCGAAGGGCACGAAAGGGACGCAGAGGTTGGGAAGGGAGTAAGACAGGGTTGTAACCTTTCCCGAATGTTGTTCAATCTGTACACTGAGCAGGCAGTGAAGGAATGGAATGAGAAATTTGGAGAGGGAGAAGAAATAAAAACATTACGGTTTGCTGATGATATAGTAATTCTGTCAGAAACTGCAAAAGATCTGGATGAGCAATTGAGTGGGATGGACAGTGACTTGAAAGGAAGATATAAGATGAACATTAACAAGAGTAAAACGAAGGTATTGGAATGCAATGGCAGAAAATCGCGCGATGCTGAAGGAATTAGATTAGGTAATGAGACAATAAAAGTAGTAGATGAATTTTGTTATTTGGGCAGCAAGATAACTTCTGACGGCCGAAGTAAAGAAGATATAAAATGCAGAATGGCTATGGGAAGAAAAGCGTTTCTAAAGAAGCGAAACTTGTTAACATCCAATATTAATTTAAATGTTAGGAAGTCCTTTTTGAAAGCATTTGTCTGGAGTGTAGCATTGAACGGGAGTGAAACGTGTACGTTATGGAATTCAGATAAAAAGTTGATAGAAGCTTTACAAATGTGGTGCTACAGACGAATGATGAAAAATAGATGGGTAGATCACGTAACTACTGACGAGGGGCTTAACCGAATCGGGGAGAAAAGGAGTTTCTGCCACATCCTAAGAGAAGGGCTAGATTGGTTGGACACATTCTGAGACATCAAGGAATTGTCAGCTTAGCATTGGAAGGAAGCATGTGAGGTAAAAATCGTAGAGGGAGACCGAGGGACGAATACAGTAAGCAGATTCAAAAGGCTGTAGTTTGCCGAACGTATTCTCAGATGAAGAGACTTGCACAGGATAGGGTAGCGTGATGAGCTGCATCTAACCAGTCTGCGGGCTGAAGACCACAACAACAACAACACAAGTAATTCACAGCTGGATAAACTCGCGTTTTATTCCGTATGGGTTACCGACATCTGTCATTTGTGCATCAAATTTGAGTTGAAGCCGAATGTACTCATTCGATACTGCGCTGATCTCGGTTTTAAATCATCTGGGATTATAATCTATGAATCGTCTGGAAAGAGCTAAAGAAATGTGGTTTCAAAAGGTATTCACTTCCAAATTCTAGATATTCCACTCTCTCAAACCACGCAATACAAATCCCATCACAAAAACCTGTCGTTTTGTAGAGATTTTCCCTTATTCCAGGACCGGTTATCGACGCCCGCCACGGCCGTTAGACGTATTTCGCGTGTCTTCTGCACCGCATTCGGTGAGCCCTGTGGTTGCGGCAAACACATGGCACGTCTCTCTCTTTCCGCAGCCGCAGTTCTCGCAAATGTCGCTTCACTTCTCTGGGAATTTCCAGCGCCGGTGAATGCGTAACGGCCGCCGGGAAATGGCTCACTATTCACGTCCTTCACTCCAGCATCGCACTCAGATATTTTATTCTGCAGGCTACGAGCACGAAAATTGTCATGTTTTATTTCGCAAGCTACATGCACGAAAAATACAGATATTACCTCTGTCGTCCATTAATATTCGTGTGATTCGTTATAATTCTACCGTAATAAATGAAAAACCTTCAGCATATATATATCAGCGGCTGCTATAGTGGAACGGATGCTTGTCAGTCTTTTATTCTCATCAAGAATAGTTAGTTTTTCCGATAAAAATAATGCGTTTTTCCGGAAATCAAAAACAGATAAAAATTTACATTACTAATCAATTACGGAATGAAATGACACCAAAATTGTACATCAGCCTCTGTATTTCGATACGTGATTAAAGCAGTTACTCGCGAACTCGTTTCAATAAAACGAAACTGTTTCAATTTCGTGCCAACAACACTCTTAATCTCTGTAGCAGGACAGGAATATGTACTCTTGATCAGAGGAACAGATTACCTTTATAGACAAAGGAAGATTACGTTCACAGGACGTGTTCAATACTGGAAGGCAAAAAAAAAAAAAAAAAAAAAAAAAAAAAAAAAAAAAAAAAAAAAAAAAAAAAAACCTGCTACGGTCATTAGATCAATAGCATTATCAAGCGCCAGCCTAAGATAAAGACAAAAGTTAAAACTGTACTGCAATACAGTTTGTATAAAAGCAATCGGAATCACGATATAGAAGTAAAAATATATAAAATACATACAGGACATAAATATATGGCTACGGTAACATATCACATTGTTCAAAATATAAGACTAACAGAAAATGTACAGCTTGCAATTTTACTAAATTAAATAGGAAGTTCGCAAAGTAGTGACTGGTAGACACAATGGTGAACTCATATGCATTGTTCTAGACAAGGTGTTACTAGTATTATTCCATTAATTATTATAGGCAAGGAACATAAGGGAAATTCTATAGATGTTATCGTAAGTGACAATATTTCGTATGTTTTGTAGTAAATAGAAATTTTGTAATTTAAATAGAGGAGTAAGTGAAATAATTAATACGTCCAACAAAACACCAAACTGTGACAATAATACAGATATGTACATTACAGTGACATCTCTGACATTATAAAAGTTTGAAGTTTGTAGATAGTAATTAAAAATTATTGAAATGTGAAATAAAAACATGGCATGAAACATCATTTAGGTTATGTTGTTGACTAAAGACTGTTTCAGAACTTACTAACATTTGAGATATCAGAAAATAAAGTAATTACAAATCGATAAATTCGTGGATGACCATCATTTAGGTTATGTGTCAGGTATAAAAATGGAATGGTAAGTAGTACTTGTACTCTCTATGTATTTGCTGAACTAAGGATGTTTGTAGTAAAACAGTACATTCGTTGTCAAAAATAACAAATTTGCATCAGTGTGTGAACTAGTCGGATCTTTCCTTTACAAAGACATTTTAACAATAGGGCAGCCTATTAAAACAAGTTCATATGGCCTTCGTTAGATTTCTAATTTCATAAATGAAAACGTTAAAAATGTTTAAAACTAAAATGATCTTAGAAGATATATAGTCGTCTATCGTATAAATACGAAACTAAAGTAACAAAAAATTAACATGAATGTACTATACACATTAGGTAACAGAGTGTGGGTCAATGAGATGTTTTTGTGGTCAATAGTGTCTACAGTTGGGAGGGAAGATAATGAGGGGGAGATGAGTTCGTAGCAGGTTGGTGTTTAGGTGGCAAGGTTATTGGATTGTGGTGGGGAGGTTACTGAAAGGGAAAATAGGAAGCAAGGGTAGATGGAAAAGGGTGTATATTAGTTAAGATTTGGGAATAAGGGGTATTGGTGGATAGAGTTTTTATAATAAGGAGTAAATTTAAGCAGCATAAATAAGGTATCAATACAGTTTCATACGCATAAGAGTAGATGCTCAGTAATACTTTCTAATGAGCGTAGTAGAACACACACGGATGTCACTGTAATGTACATATATATATATATTACCTCATACTGTAAGACATTCTGATGTACACATTATTTATTTCAGTTACTCCACTGTTTAAATTATAAAATTTCTAGGTACTACAAAACCTTCCAAAGATTGTCACTTACAATAACAACTATAGAAACTCCCTTATGTTCATTGCCTATAATATTCATTGGAATGATATCTACCGAGCGAGGTGGCGCAGTGGTAGCACACTGGACTCGTGTTCGGAAGGATAGTGGTTCAAATCCACCTCCGGCCATCCAGAATTAGGTTTCCCGTGATTTCCCTAAATCACTCCAGGCAAATGCCGGAATGGTTCCTTTCAAAGGGCACGGCCGATTTACTCCCCCAACCTTCCCCAAAAATCGGAGTGTAAGCTCCGTCTGTAATGACCACGCTGTCGACGGGACGCTAAACCCTAAGATTCCTTCCTTTCTTCCTTCCAATGATACCTACAATCTTTGGTCTAAAACATTGCATATAAGTTCACCAATATGTCTACGAGTCAGTAATCTGCAGTCAATTTGGGTACATATTGGTTAATTTTGTAAAAATGCATGCTGTACATTTGCTTTTGGTCTTATATTTTCGACCATCTGTTTATGATCTGTACGTATATTATATATTTTTACTTTTGTATCATGATTCCGATTGCATTTACACGAACTGTAATTCAGTACTTTTTTTTAGCTTGGGTCGTTGTCGTAAGGCTGGCGCTTGATAGTAGTCTAATTACCGAAACCAGTAGCAAATTAACTAACAGCTTTGGTCAAACACAGCGGATTTTCAAAACTGCTTAAGTAACTTATTCTAAGGGCATAATACAGACCGATGACCGAAGGAAAATTCGAAATTCCGACGGGAACGCCGGCGCAACGTGATGGCATCGACGAATGTAAGACGCGAATGGCGACCTGTGGTGTAGGCATCCATCACCTGGTTCTGAAGCTCATCTCTAGTGGTCGACACTGGGACATAGCTCTTAACTCGTTGTTTCACTACATCAGACACCGATAAGGCTGGTGATCTTACGAGCCAGCTGTTGCACAAAAAAGTACGTGTTCCTCTAACAAATGTCGTGGTGCATTATGTGCTTAAAGCCGGCCGCGGTGGCCGAGGGGACTGAGGCGCTCCAGTCACAGTCTGCACGGCCACTACGGTCGGGGGTTCGAATCCCCCCTCGGGCATGGATATTTGTGCCGTTCTAGTTCGTAAGTAGTTAATAAGTAGTTTGTAAGTTTAGGGACTGATGACCCCGTAGTTAAGTCCCATAAGCTCTACAAACATTGTGTGCTTAAAATGGCGTCTGAGATGCCGTACAGAAAAAGAATGGATACAAGCCGCAGGATTTCATTCATATAGGTCAAACGAGTCAAAATAAGCAGGACCCGCACGAGCCGTGGTCTGGGGTTGTACCCAACAGCAATATCAACAGTTGGTGGTCTACGTCTTGTGCGACTGCAGTGATGCAGCTCCCTTCCTATATTCGGCCACCATTTTCAAACAAACAGCACCTGGACTAGTCTGAACGCTACCTCATGCCATTCCTTTTTCTAGTGAAGTCGCTTTATACACCATTTCTGTCCAGTATGTTGGAGCACAGTAGTCCGCCAGACAAAGGTAGGCGGAGAAGTGGATGGCGTGCACCCGATCTGTATCGACTGCTTCAAACGCCTTCCGTAAACCAATTTGCATACATGTGCTGCACTACCGAAACACGTCGTCCCACACCAGCAGCAGTTTCACGCATGGTTGTATCAAATTCTCTCTTGGCCATACGGCGCACTCTTTGCGTCGCGATATCGATGTTGACGTTGATATTTGAAATACCAGAAAATTTTGCAGAACATACTAACTAAGACGTCCTGTGAATGTGAACATCACATCTTTAGTGTTAGAGGATGATCTTTTCTTTCTGTCTCTCTTTTACAGTTTTATTTATTTATTTATTTTTACACATGTGTGTTGTCGTGGTTCTCAGTTCAAAGACTGCCCTATGCAACCCCTTTCATCTCTTAATGAAAAGCCGGCCGCGGTGGCCGAGGGGACTGCGGCGCGTCAGTCACGGTCTGCACGGCCACTGCGGTCGAGGGTTCGAATCCCTCCTCGGGCATGGATATTTGTGCCGTCCTTAGTGTAAGTTAGTTCATAAGTAGTTTGTAAGTTTATGGACTGATGACCCCGTAGTTAAGTCCCATAAGCTATACAAACACTTGAACATTTCAATGAAAAGGGTATCCTTCATACATTTATATCTGCTTTATGAATTCGTCTCTCCGTCTCCTTCCGCCACTTTTACCCTAGCCCACTTTGCTCCAGTGCTCAACAGCTGACACCTTGATGTCTCACAATTTGTCTCACCAATTGATACCTTATCTTACAAGGAGAGGACGCCTACTCGTCATCGCCTAATTCGTCCAAATTTATGGTACATGTGGTGAGATATGAAAGTGCACCAAGTAGGAACTCCAAGTGACTAATCGTTTAGTCAATGAAAGGAATTATGATATGGATCTATCACCATATGCACCTTATCAACTGCCCCTGAGAGTGTCTGTTTAGAAAGCGATGTTTGGGTCAGCGGTAAAAAATGGAATTTTTATTGAAAGGTTCGTGCGTCGATTCCGCCCGACGGTAAATATTTTTTTGCTCCTTCGCAATTCCTACTCTACTGACTTCACAATTAACCGCAACATCATATATGTCATTTTGCATTTATATGTGCACATCAGCGTGGGGCGTCACTATTTATAACAATAATATCATCTTACAAACTTGGGGTTGTTTATCTATGGAGACATTAAAGAAACCATCTACCTCCAAAATAGCGGCGTTCATAAGGTGCACAAGATGCGGTCTAAATTATTGCTTCCCCCGTTCCTTCGATGAATATCACCCCGGTACATGTAATTGATCAATTGCAAAAGAATGGAAGTATCGATTCATACAGGACGTCCCCAAGTATGCATTAACTACAGTCCATTTTTGAATGTTTGTAGTCCCGAACTTCATGCAATGCCCTTTCTATTTTTGCTTCTATAAATTAATAAAATAACTTATATGATGTTGCGACTAATTGTGACGTCATTTTACATTACATACACATCAGTACTCTGCATGGCATTGTGAAGTGCATGGCAGAGGGTACGACCCTCTGTACCTGTTATTAGGGTTTTCTCCCATTCCATTCACGTATTGAGCGTGTGAAGAATGATTCTTGAAATGCCTCCGTGCGTGCTGTAATTAATCTAATCTTGTCTTCACGATCCCTACGGCAATAAGATGTAGGTATACGGATTGCCAAGGAGCAGAAAAAAAGTTTGTCGCCGGGTAGAGTTGAACCGACGACCTTCTCAATACTAATCCGACCTTTTACCGGTTGCTAAACACGCCGTCACAGGGACAATTGATAAGATGCATATGGTAACAGATCTGTATCAAACTTCCTTTTATTTCCTAAACGCTTGGCCATCTGGAGTTCACACTTGCGGCGCTTTCGTGCCTCACCACATGTACCATAAATTTCGACGATTTCGGCGATGACGACTAGGCGTCCTCTCCTTATTAGCCACAATGCTGGAAAAAAAGTTGTCTACATGTTCCAAATCAAAACTAATCTTCCCCGAGGTCAGATTCTAACAATTTTTCCTTTCGTCTATAAATAGTTCGTGTTAGTATTTTGTATCCATGACTTATTAAACTAACGGCTCACACTTACCTGCACTTGCTTCCCTTCCAATTCAGTACTGAATCTCAAATTATTATAGGTAGCAGTAACTGGCTAAAGCCTGAGATAAGTTCAGCTGAAATTTATACTAAGGGGCAAATTGAGTTCAGAAAGGATAGATTAACACAACATCTGATGGGGTATTTATTCCTGTCAGAATCGATTAATCTTGTATCGAAATTGAAGTAGATAGTTCCTGTGAGTTGGTATGGGTAGAGATTACACCTGACAGCCTGAATAAATTCATAATTATTACTTTTTACCGACCCCCTGACTCATACGATTCGATAGCAGAAATATTCAACAAAAGCTTGGACCAAATTGCGAAAACGTTCCCAGAGCATAGAATTTTAAATGGTGGCGACTTTAACATACTCTCGATTTGTTGAAAACAATACATCTTTAAGACCGGAGGCAAGAGTAAAGCATCGTATGAAATCGTACTGAACATATTCTCCGAAAATTATCTCGAGCAGTTAGTTAATGACACCACTAGTATAATAATTCGTTGTGAAAATGTAGTTGATCTCTTAGCAACATATAATCCGAAGCTAAAAAAGAGCATGAAAAAAGACACATGGATTAGTGAACACAGAGTTGTTGTAACGAATATGAATAGCGGATTTCCCAAATGTACCAGAAAAAGAACGAAAAATACGCTCCTGACCATTAAAATTGCTACACCACGAAGATGACAGCTAGAGACGCGATAAATTGTCATATACAAATAATGAAATTTTCAGAGCATTCACAGAAGTTTGGCGCCGGTGGCGACACCTACAACGTGCTGGCAGGAGGAAAGTTTCCTACATATTTTTCATTCACAAAAAGCAGTTCACCGTCGTTGCCTAGTTAAAAGTTGTTGTGATGCCTCGTGTAAGGAGGAGAAATGCGTACCATAACGTTTCCGAATTTGATAACGGTCGGATTGTAGCCTATCGCGATTGCGGCTTATCGTATCGCGACATTGCTGCTCTCGTTGGTCGCGACCCAATGACTGTTAGCAGAATATTGAATCGTTGGGTCCAGGAGGGCAATACGGAACGCCATGCTGGATCACAACGGCCTCTTATCACTAGCAGTCGAGATGACAAGCATGACTGTAACGGATGGTGCAGCCACGTCTCTATCCCTGAGTCAACAGATGGGGACGTTTTCAAGACAACAACCTTTTGCAGTTCGACGATGTTTGCAGCAGCATTGACTATCAGTTCGGAGACCATGGCTGCGGTTACCTTGACGCTGCGTCACAGACAGGAGTGCCTGCGATGGTGTACGCAAAGACGAACGTGGGTGCACGAATGGCCAAACGTCATGTTTTCGGATGAACCGAGGTTCTGTTTACAGCATCATGATGGTCGCATCCGTGACTGGCAACATCGCGGTGAACGCACATTGGAAGCGCGTATTCGTCATCGCCATACTGGCGTATCACCCGGCGTGATGGTACGGGGTGCAAGTGGTTCCACGTCTCGGTCACCTCTTGTTCGCATCGACGGCACTTTGAACAGTGGCCGTTACATTCCAGATGTGTTACGACTCGTGGCTGTACCCATCATTCGATCCCTGCGAAACCTTACATTTCAGCAGGATAATGCACGACTGCAGGTTCAGTTCCTGTACGGGAGTTTCTGGCTACGGAAAATGTTCGACTGCTGCCCTGGCCAGCACATTCTCCAGATCTCTCACCAACTGAAAACGTCTGGTCAATGGTGGCCGAGCAAATGGGTCGTCATAATATGCCAGTCATTAGTCTTGATGAACTGTGGAATCGTGTTCTTCATGGGGATCTGTACCTGTAAACGCCGTCCACGCTGTGTTTGACTAAATGTCCAGGCGTATCAAGGCCATTATTACGGCCAGAGGTGGTTTTTCCGGGCACAGATTTCTCAGGATCTATGACCTCAAATTGCGTGAAAATGTAATCACATGTCAGTTCTAGTACAATATATTTGTCCAATGAATACCCGTTTATCATCTGCATTTCTTCTTGGTGTAGCAATTTTAATGGCCAGTAGTGTATATCTATTAAAAAAGCAGATAAATTCGATTAACGCTTTCTTGAGTGAGAATCTCGAGGCTTTCGAAACTGAGAATGTTACTGTAGATCAGGGGTGGCTTGCGTTCAGAGTAATAATATCGACAACCATTGACAGATTTATACCAAATTAACAGATGACGGATCTTACCCGCCGTAGTACACAAAACATCTAACATCTCGCTTGCAAAAGCAAAGAAAAAAGCATGCCAAATTTAAAAGTATACTAGCGGTAAAATAAAATCAATACCTCCACTACGTGATAATAATGGTGATGCTACTGGTACTGCTAAACCATAATTTCTTAACGCAGCTTTCCCAAATACCTTCACGAAAGAAGACGAAGCAAACACTCCAGAATTCTTATCAATAACAGCTGCCAGCATGCGTAATTTAGAAATAGATACTCCTATTAAGGCAACTTAAATCACATAATAGAAGTAAGTCTCCCGGTCCCCATTGTATACTAATTACGTTCCTTTCAGTGTATGCTGATGTAGTAGACCCATACCTAGCCACTATAAACAACCGCTCGCTTAACGAACTTTCCGTACCCAAAGACTGGAAAGTTGTACAGGTCACTCCCAATACTCAAAAAAGCCAATAAGAGTGATCTGCATAATTCCAGGCCTACATCATTGACATTCGTTTAGTAGCAAGATTTTAGAACATATACTTTGCTCAAATATTATGAACTGCCTCGGATTCAAGAAGTATCGTTCTTTACTCATGTGATGCGTGCTATCGACAAGGAATGTCAAACAGATTCCGTATTTATAGATTTCCAGAAGGTTTTTGACACGGTACCTTACAAGCGTCTTCTAATCAAACTGCGTGTTTGTAGAATATCGCCATAGTTGTGCGATTGGATTCGTGGTTTCCTGTCAGATAGGACACAGTACGTTGTAATCGACGGTAAGTCATCGAGCGGAACAGAAGTGATATCTGGCGTTCCAGTGTGAAGTATTATCGGGCCCCTACTGTTACTTATTTTTATAAACGATTTAAGAGAAAATCAGAGTAACTTTTTCAGAATATTCGAGGATAATGCTGTCATTCATCGGTTAGTAAAGTCATAGATGATCAAAAGTAACTGCAAAATTATTTCGGTAAGACCTCTGCATGGTGCAAAAAATTAACAATTGACCCTTAATAGTGAGCAGTGTGTAGTCATCCATATGAGTACTAAAAGAAATCCGTTAAACTTCATTTACACGATAAATCAGTCAAATCTGCAGGCCGTCAATTCAACAGAATACCTAGGACTAACTACGAAAAACTTAAATTGGAAAGAACACATAGAAAATATTGTAGGAAAAGCGATCCAAAGACTACGTTTCGTTGGTTGAACACTTAGAAGATGTAACTGCTCTACAAAAGAAACTGCCTACACTACACTTGTGCCACGTATTTTGGAGTATTGTTGCGCATTGTGGGATCCACAACAGTGGGACAAAGAGACGATTTAGAGGAAGTTCAGAGAAGGGCAGCTCGTTTTGTATTATCAAGATATAGGAGGTGGAGTGTTATGGCAATGATAACAGTAGTAGGAACGGAAATCATTAAAAGAGAGACGCTATTCGCCTCGACGAGATCTATTAGCGAAATTTCTTTCACCAACTTTCTCTTCCGAAAGCGAAAATATTTTGTTAGCACCCACTTACATAGGAAGACTTGATCATCGAAATAAAATTAGAGAAATCATAACCAAAACTGAAAGATTTAGGATTTCATTTTTCCCGCGAGGTATTAGAGAATGGAACTGTAGGGAAATATCATAAAAGCGGTTCGATGAACCCTTTGCCATGCACTTGAATGTGACTTGCAGGGTATTTATGTAGATGTAGAACCTAACAGCCGTATGTGGGTAATTTTTGGTTAGAAAATCAACGGCAACCAGATTATCCATCACGAGAGTATCTACATCTACATCTACATGGGATACTCTGCAAATCACATTTAAGTGCCTGGCAGAGGGTTCATCGAACCATCTTTATACTATTCATCTCCTATTCCATCCTCGAATAGCGCGCGGGAAGAAAGAACACCTGAATCTGTTCAAACTCTGATTTCTTGTATTTTATTCTGATGATCATTTCTACCTAAGCAAGTGGGAGTCAACAATATATTTTCGCATTCGGAGGAGAATGTTGGCGATTGGAGTTTCGTAAGTGGACCACGCCGCAGCGAGAACAGCCATTGTTGTAATGATTTCCATCCCAGGTCCAGTATAATTTTCGTGACGCTATCCCCCCTGTATCGTGACAATACAAAACGAGCTGCCGTTCTTTGGACTCTTTCGATGTCCTCCGTCAAACCAACCTGATAAGGATTCCAAACTGGGCACCAATACTCCAAAAAAGGACGGACAAGCGTAGTGTAAGCAGTCTGTTTAGTAGTTCTGTTGCATCTCCTAAGCGTTCTGCCAATAAAACACACTCGGTGATTCGCCTCTACCACGACATTACCTACGTGTTCTTTCCAGTTAAGTCTAAAGTAATAGTAACTCCTAGGTATTTTGTGGAATTTTGGCTTTTAGTTTTGATTGATTTATCTTGTAAACAAAGATTAACGTATTTCTTTTCGTACTTATGTGAACGACTTCACACTTCTCGTTGTTTAGAGTCAATTGCCAATTTTTACACCATACTGATATCTTATTTAAATCGTTCTGCAGTTGGTTTTGATCTTCAGATCACTTTACTAGACAATAAATGACGGCGTCATATGCAAACAACCCAAGAGAGCTGCTCAGATTTTCTCCTAAATCGTTCATGTAGATAAGACAATATTAATGGTGCTTTCATTTTTATTAATATTTTTCTAGTCGCTCACAGTGCAACTTGTGTTAAAATTTCAAACTGCTTGTTATTTCATTTGCAGTTAATAGGGATACTAATCTCATTGGACTTCTGCTACTTAACACGTTAACCACGCCGCCACACTTCTCCACGAAATCTACCCTCCATCCACTCAGAATACAACTTCTCTCCCACACCCTAAAGAAGAAGAAATTATGTACGCCTTACAAGCCAACGGACCAATGACGCCCTGATAGATGGAATCATGGAGCAAACACCACACCTGCACACGCAAGACTCACAGTAGCACAACCATTTCATCTCGCCAGTGTGTTCCTCGAACCGCTCCATCACACTCCTGGACTTGTTACACGGTGCCTTATGTTTTGCAAAATCGCCTGCCTTGAGAAACATGATCGTCATGTAGAGCTGTTCGTGATCTGGACCCAGTTTTCGATACTTCTTGTCCGCCACGGTACACGATGTACATTGCGCCATTGGATGGCAATTCGAATGTTCCCCAGAGCATTAATGAGGCACAGCCAGCTGTGTCTTCTTCGTAGCCCTTAAATACCCTGGCGAATGTAGGTAACTCTCATACCCTGGTGGGGCCTTTTTTGACCCCAAATTTTTTGGTGGTAAATAATTGTAAATGACTGTTTATATATATATATATATATATATATATATATATATATATATATATATATATATATATATATATTTTCAAGTTAATACAAGTATAATGATCAGATTTTAAGATAAACAATTTAATTTACGGTAGAAGTAAGGAAAAGAAGTTACTTAATAAGACGTGAACTTTTCTGACAATTTTTGTTTTTAATTCACACAAACATTTGTTTTCATTAGAAAGATGTTATTTTCCATGTTTTACACTTCCTAAGGCATAGTTATTGCCATAAGAAAAAAAAGATGATTTTCTAACCACATTTGTTTAAATTCCTATGCTTATGTTGATTTATATTGTTTTCATATTTTGTAAATGTTTACAAAAAATATTTTTTGATTACCTATTCTAGATATGGCAGCATTCGCATACGATTTCTTGCTTGTAGTGGACCTTAAAATCTCCATTCTAGCACTTGGAGCATGAAGTCGAGTGTTTTGGTTCACGATTTCTTCGACACAGTTGGCCAGTCCTCTTCGGCAGGGCATAGCCCGGGTAGGGCATGTCACAGGTTAGTGCGTGGATCAGACAGATTTCTGTTAACATACATTTATTCCTATAACTTAATACACACATTCCAGCTGCTCTAACCACATGACCATCTACACTGTCTACTGGTTGATCATTATCGCCCTTTGTCGATTGTGCATCATTTCCACAACTATAATGCGCATTATCAGGATCGTTAGTGGGATTATCACCAAATATTTCTGATGCACTATCATGATCTGTTTCTTCCAAATCATTGTCATCACCATCATCAACTAGAAAGTCATCATTACCGTGAAAACTTTCTTTCAAAATATTCGTTATTTCTTCAGGCGATAAAGCATGTGATTTGCCAACCATGTTATATCGTTCTATAAAACATAAGTACGATACTTGCAAAATAATGTACCGAACATGCGCTGTCGGAGCTGGGAACCAGTTTAATTTCCGATGACTGAGTGCAAATACGTCCCAACTCCCACGTCTATCGATTCAGTCAGTGCATTTATTGTATCACGTAGAAGAAAACAGACTAGCCTGAACAGATCAGGCACCTTATCTTGTGTAACTGCTCCTTGCAGTACTGCAAATTACCAAATTAATGTAAGCTTTGGCCCTGTATCATGACATACTAGATGATTTTAAGCAAGGATAACATAAATATGAAAGGAGGCGCCATAAAATAAGGGGCGGGTATCGGATGATCTGATAGACAACAGCAAAATTAGAGCTAAATGTATTTCTAGGGAACAACTGGTCAATTAAAAATTTTCATAATTTTGAGTGGGGTAGTGCAGGTGTAAATTTAAACAGAAGGCTCCCATTTGACATTATTTATTGCTAACTAAAACACGAAGCAGAATAACAACATATTAAACATACATAGAATTAACAGCAACTTTGGCTTGTCTGCCACAGTTTAACATTGGGTTCCAAAGATAAGAATTACTGACCGAAACAGTAGCAAATCGTAACACTGTCTGATCTCTTACACGTGAAAGACTTGCAGCCATACTAAAAGGACAGAAAGGACGCTTAAATGGTTTACCACCTTGAAACTACTGACATGCACAACCTACCATCGTTGTTACATCAAAATAGGAGCACAGGCAAGTTGTATGAGATACAGCTTCGTATCGAATAGCTACAACACCATAATTAAACTATATTTTGCGCCGAGGACACAATAACTATATCTGCTTATTGCGTTACTGACGAGGTTGTTTGTGACAAATTCTCGTTCTTTAGGAACGTACTTTAGTTATTAGAAAAAAGATTGTTATTTGTTACAAAATAAATAAGCAAGGTTCTGCACTGCTTAACACTTGGATGAAAGTTTCTAAGTGTGAACCAATTTAAAAATACTGATAAAATCACCGGTCTTTCCTGTCACAACCTACTTAAATGAATAAATATTAGTATTTTCTCCAAAATATATGAGCAAAGTGGCCAATTTATAGAACTTCATCTACGCTTCTCAACACGTGGATGAAATTTTGTAAGTTTAAACCCACTTACAGAAATAATAACAAAATCACCGGTCTTTCCGGTCACACCCAAGTTAAATGAATTAATATTAGTATTGCCCCCAAAATATGTGAACAAAATGGCCAAATAACAGTACTTCATCTACGATTCTCAACACGTAGGTGAAATTTTCCACTGAAATAATAATAAAATCACAGTCTTTCCGGTCACACCCTAGTTAAATGAATTAATATTAATATTGCCCCCAAAACATGTGAACAAAATGGCCAAATAACAGTACTTCATCTATGCTGCTCAACACTTGGATGACACCATGACACAAAGAGGCACAGTTAAATCACAGATAAATAAATTCCGACCGACTGTCCATTACATTAATCCATAGACATATAGTAATTATGTAGAGCACTATTTCACTGAAAAGCATAGACAAGAGGAGACAAGAACAAGTTTGTAAGGGAAAACCGTTATGGCTAAGTAATTACCTCAAGAGAATTACAGTTAATGTTGAGGCACCGAGAAGTGCGTGGGCAGCAAAAAATGAAACTGGACTGTCGAGGTTAATGATTCTCAAAATTCCATCCTTTACCAACTAAGACTCCTACATGTATCTCGACTGCCTTTCCACTGCTCCCACGCTCTCCTGGCGACCGTAAACATTCTCTTCAACTGACTTCCTGCCACTGACCTCCCCTTTAACTCATCTCCCTTGTCCTCACTCGAAACGGAACCAGATTTCGCGCCAAGCGACGCCATTGGCTGAGGGCCTCCCTGCCAAAGTCGGCGCCCAAGATGCACCTGATGAACCAGCTACAGTCGGTCACCGACTTTAGCTGCCCGTATCCTCATACAACCTATCTCTGCAAGCTCCACTCCAGTTCTTTGCAACTTACCATCACCTCAGTATACAGCATGCTCTCCTCTCGCCCTAAGAAAGGATGGGAAGGGAAAGGAAGTATGGAGCAAGTAAAAAAAAATAATAATAATACTCTGGGAAATAAACAAAACAAAACCCATTTTTGTATTCTAGGATGATTGACCAACCGACAGATCACCTGAATAGGCGCCACTTGAACGGCAAGTGAACTAATTTGGATTTTAGGCTCTTTTTAAAACAAATAAAAGTCGTGAAGCGGAACGACGGTTCCGTTTCAATAAGTGTAATAAAGAACAAATATCACTCAAAATCTGAAGTACTGCAACACAGTTGATGGCCCACACCGCTAACCTTGTGGGGTCAAATAAGACCCCACACGCCACTGGACAGTAAACGACACACGGGAACGGGCAGCCGAAATGTGTACTACCACTGTCTGTCGGGAACTCAGATTACGTGCGTGTGTAGCTCCCCACCATGTCACTTAGCGGCGAAATATTAAAAGGAAAACTCTTGGGGGCAAATACGACCCCACGAAGGAAGTTAAGGCCTGGTAACAGGTGTCAAAGGAATGTTCCTCTGGAAAACCACAGATTCGCAACCTCCTATCGGTATTCTGGAAAAGGTACTGGGATTTATCAAACCATGCCACAATCTGCAATTGCGCCAAAGTGTGGCAGTGACGATGATCACGTGGTCATTTGCCGATGCCGTGGTTAACTTTTCAAATGTTCAAATGTTTGTAAATATATCGGACCAAACTGCGTGGTCATCAGTCCGTAGCTTACAAACTACTTAATCCTAGGTAAACTAAACTAAGGACAAACACACACACACACATGCCCCAGGGAGGACTCGAACCTCCACGGCGAGCAACCGCGCGCTCCGCAGCAAGACGCTTTAGACCGCTCTGGGTTAACTTTCGCACGTGCATTGTTCATCGGCTGCGTACACTTGTATTGTGCCCAGCGTTAAAGTTGACGTTAGTTCAAACACAGTTTGTCGCCTGACGTGTCTTATCAGTGTAACTGGTCAACGGCTTCGAATCTGGTCGCCCAATCCTCTGCCTTATGGACGTTGTTTCAACTTTGTTCCGCCACTTTTTGAAGACAAAAAGGTAACTTTTCGATTTTCCAATACGTTGGGAATTAATTGAAATGCTTCTGCCATCACCAGTACGATAGCAGTCAAAAGTGTACCAGAAACAACAGTTGTTGGTACCCCTCAATGTGGTGCCGGTATACTTCGGAGGTGAGGTCAGTGCTGGCCAGCCCTCCACGCGCAGGTCCCCTCCGCTTCGCTTCGGTGTTTACAGCTGGTCGCAGGCGGGACGTGTCCTGATTAACAAGGCCTCTGCTGGACTGGGCTAGGCGCGACTACACCCGCCACCTGCAGAGGCACAGTGGCGGACGCACGCGCGGCGCCTCGTGTTATTCTGGGCGCCGCGGCGCTGCCAACAATTGGCCCATTGTGCGCGCGGCCATTGTCCGCAGGTGTCGGCACCGGCATTGGGGTCGCCTCCACCGGGACCCCGCGCCATTGTTACAGTGCGCACTGACGCGCGAATTTTTATCCACCAACTCCCCTCTGCCCAAACTGTTATGGAAAAACATGAATATTTTTTTTTTTCCGAATGTTCCTCGGCAACTTGATCACCGCTTTATACCTACTCTTCGTTACCTAAGCCGGTTGAAATGCAATCATTACGTCATCACTTTGTGGTCCAACTGTCAGTATGAATGTTTAGGCGCCTTTTTCTCAGTAATGGCCAGACCAGAGGCGGTGCGTACTATGTGTTCGCTGCTTCAGTGAGCCCCCGAATAAAAAAGCTCGTCGTAAAAAAAAACTAAATAAATAAGTAATTAAAGGTATTTGTAAACGATCAGTCTTCGTTTCGTTCTTCTATCACATGATTTTGTATGTACTGTCAAAGTATTTTTATCGCATGAGAAACTACTTCGCAGAAACGGCACGTATACGAGTCTTAGCGCCGCCGTTTAAAATAGGCCACAGCATTGCAATGCACATGCGCAAATGATGTTCAAATTCTCTTTTGAACCCCCTGGAGGCAGCATATGGGCGTCGTGGTGGAGTAGCCGAGCGGGCTAAAGCGTCTCGCTGCGGAGCCCGCGGTTGCTCGCCGTGGAGGTTCGAGTCCTTCCTGGGGCATGGATGTGTGTGTTTGTCCTTAGTTTACCTAGGTTTAAGTAGTTTGTAAGCTACGGACTGATGATCACGCAGTTTGGTCCGATAGATTTACAGACATTTGAACATTTGCAGCATATGGGCGCTCCCAAGGCAGGGAGCAGCGAGGGGAAACGCCGCTTTTAACATTGGCGGTGGAGCTGGAAGAGACGCCAGCTCCTGGCTACTCGAGCTCTGTCGGTTACGCACGAATGGTCCCGAAGCTAGACAAAGCCGTGTGGTTAGCAGCATCGCTTTGTGCCGTAGAAGGTAGTGGGTTCGACAGCGAACGTAAGCAACTTTTCTTAAACACTCATCTTCTTTTTAACAGATACAGGAACTACAGTGACTTTTGTATTATTACTTGCCACAAATATTTGTACGTTTTAGCAAATGTGTCGCGATTTTGAGGGTAAATGACATTTATCCACCTTTGTAGCGTACAGTCAGCGCCACACGCCAGATGCAAGAGAACGATCGAAACGAAGGCAGAGGTCGAACGAAATCCAATCCCATACTGGCGCCGCCAGTAACTGTAGACGCGCGCCCTCTATAAGCTGCTATATCTAGGTGACATGCGTCTGGATGGCCCGTCAGAACTCGGTCAGAACTCGGCTACGTACTAGGCAGTAACTATGTCACAGCACAACTAGCATCGTATGGTAGAAGCCGCGAGGAGAGAGAAGAAACAGATATATGTACTAAAGTTGAGCAATGTATTCTTCAGTCAATAAAACTTGTAATAGTAATCTCTATAGAACTGTTTTAGCTGACACGATCCTGCACCATTATCTTTCCTGACAACTAAACCAGGACGAGAACTCAACAAATGGCAGGGGGGATAATACAACAACCACTTCGTTGTAACACATATTTAACAGTTTGAAAAGATGTTGGGGAGAGCAGCCTTAGTGCATGTGTAAGGTTAGGAGGGAGGTGCTGCTTACAGTGTCACGTGACCCGGAAGTAGCTTGTCTCTTCATCGTAACAGATTCAGTTTGTTTTCCAGTCGGTTAATAGTGTAATCAGTTACTTACTGTGTGTTAGTGTTGATGTGCATATTCATATGTTCTTGGTTTTTATTATCAAAGAAAAATGGACAATGTTCAGTATCTTTTCGAATCAAATTACATAGCTTTAAGAGTGGAAGAAAAGTGTGACATAAAGAATCTTGTTAGACCGACGCCTCAGCTCGAGTTGAAGCTAGCGCAAACAAGCCGAGGTAAGACATTCTGCAGATCTTGTAACGAAAATCTATCTAAAGGGGACGGAGGAGGGTCTAACCGTGCGCTATCCCAAGGCGCCACTCGAAGAGGTGCGCCAAATTGTCTCTTTGGACGCCGTCGGAGGGAGGGGGCGGAGCCACTATCAAGATCCAGCACTCAAAGAAGTGAGCCCCAAGTGTTTTGAAGCGCCAGCCGCCACTGGTGCATACTAAGGTCGACAGTCCTTACGCGCTGTTAAACTTTGAAGCTTAAAAGTCGTTGGCATAAAAAATAATGTCATTTATCTACACGACCTAAACACGGTCACGCTACTCTATGACTCAATTGATATTAAATGTTGGGGAAATTAAGTGACGGAATAGTCGAAAATATAAATGTTCCGAGGAAATAAATCAATCCTATCGTGATTTCCATTTGCGCCTTTGCGTTGCTGTGGCTCTGTGAAATAAACGAAAAACCTGAAATTTTCTTCAGGGAAACAATTTCTTTAAAGTCAGTCTACATAAAGGCTTTTGGTTCCGCCTTTCACGGCATAATCTTAGTTATATCGTGTCTGGAGCATGTAACGTGTCAGATTCCTAGACGTAAGAAACCGTCAGCTACCTTCTGAACTACAACACATTTTCTGCCCATTCCCTCCTGCCCCTATACCTCCTCGTCTTCCTGTTATTTGTCCTCTTCTTCCTCCTTTTATCCATCCCCTATATTTGTCCACCTTTATCTCCTACCCACTACTTTCCTTGTCATAACTCTTCACAATTAAGAAATCACAAATTTAAAACTGTCTTAAAATCCTCTACTAACGGCGCCAACGTTAAAATAAAAGTAATCGAAATAATTAACCTGATGAACGACTGTTTTAGAGACATCATTATCACGATATTTTGATTTCCACTGTGGTGTTAATAGAAGTGAACCATTTATACATGAACGTCCCTAAATTGCGATTTCACGAAGTGTATTATTTCAACCATAATAATTATGTGGTTGGAGTACTGGCATTAGTTTCTGTCACCTGACTTTCCGATGTTCACGTATTGTTACTGGAAATTCAATGGTGGTGTGTTTTATACTGCACTGAGTAGTGAAACATTTAAGGACTCGAGGCTTCTGCACCACTCCACACCAACTTAGAAAAAAAAATCCCTGAAGATGACCCAACGTTGAGTTGAAACCGCTTGTCAGTAAAGAACCAATATTGCGTTGTGAACTGCTTTTTTTATAAATAAATTATCATAAGAGCGATGTTACCCAAACGAAGCAAAATGTTTCCAAGAGTATATAATAACTGCATTGCTTCTTCTTCCTCAGTGCTCAACCATGCGATTGGTTTGCACCAGAGCACCATTCCTCTCTTCTGTCTGCCTTCCTCTTCATTTCCACATATGTGTTACATCCAGCATCATTCATGATCTGTTGAATGTGTGACATTCTTGGTCGCCTCCTTCAGTTTCGTCCCTCAATAGCTCCTTCTGCTATTGTTTAAATGATGTTTTTGTGACTTAGGATGTGTCCTATAAGTTTGTCTCCTATTATTTGGATGTGCCTCCACAGAGTTCTGTTTTCCTGTACTCTTCTAAGTACCTCTTAATTTGTCACTTTCTCTTTCCGGGTGATCTTCATCATCCTTCTGTAACACCACATCTCCAGGGTCTCTAACCGTCTTCTCTCTTCTCTTCCCATTGTCCAAGTTTCGAAACCGTATAGAGCCACACTCCAAACAAAAGCTTTCATAATACGTTTTCTTACCTCCATACTGAAGTCCTTGCTGGTGAGTAAGTTCTTCTTCAGATTGAATGAAATTTTGGGCTGTTGTACTCTGCTCACAGTTTCTTTCCGGCTTCTACCATCCCTTGTGATTTTGCTTCCCAAGTAAGTAAACTCCTCTATCACTTCCAGTTCCTCTCTTCCAATTCTTATTCTTGGAGGTTCATATTCTGCTTCTCTGCTGCATATCATCACTTTAGTCTTTTTCTTATTTATTATCATACCATACTGGTTGTAGAAAATCTTTTCCATTGTTTTGAGAACATCTTCTAGGTCTTCTTTTGTCTCCGTGTCTATAGAAATATCGTCTCCATAGTGTAGCATGTCTATCCTTTGCTCATTAATCTTGATCCCAACCTCAGTAGTAACACGAACTTGGGCTATAGCTTGCTGGATATAGACGTTGAATATAAGAGAAGAGAAAGCACATTCCTGTCTTACCCCTTTTTTGATATTTGCTTATTGACCCTGGTGACAGTTCCTAATCACTGCCTCATCCTTATAGAGACTGAGTATCAGACGCATGTCTTTGTATTTCTTTCCACTTTTCCTCAGCACTCTGAACATCTCTTACCAGATAACATTATCAAATGTCTTTTAAGGTCTACAAAGGGAATATAAGTTGGTTTATTTTTCTGCAATTGCTTTTCGATAAGGAGTCTCAGTGCCAGAATCGCTTCTCTTGTTCTCAATTCCCTTCTGAATCTAAACTGATCTCCACTTAGCATATCCTCCACCTTCTTTGCAATTCTTCTCAGAATTATTTTTATGAGAATTTCTGATACATGTGATATTAGACTGTCGATAATTTTCCTGTGTTTAAACAGCATTTTTTTCATGTTGTCACCAGCATTCTTTATTAGTTCTGCAGGAATGTCATCAATGCCCGTAGGTTTGTTGTCCTCTGGGTCTTTTAGAGCTCTGTCAAATTTTTCTTGTAGAATATCTCCCTTGTCATCTTCATCTACTTGCTCTTCTTTTCCTATTACTTCCTCTGAAATAGGTGTTCCAGCATACAGCTCCTCACTGTATTCTTTCCATCTCTTCATAACATCCTCACTAAACAGATCATTTCCTCTTTTTTGTTGTATCTGAGAGTGTTGTTTTATGTTAGCTAAAATATTTGTTTGTTCTTTTGTGGGCTAAATCAGTTCTTTCGTTTTGCATATTTTCTTCCACTTCCCTGAACATTCCCTCGAGAAAGTTTACTTTTGCTTTTCTAGCTTGTCTGTTGACCAGATTCTTTAGTCTTCTATATTCAGCTTTTCCTTGTTCATCATTTACGTTTTTGTATAATCTTCTGTTTTCTATTAACTCAATAACATCTGTTGTAATCCATTTCCTCTTGTTTTTGGGTTTAGTTTTTCCAACTGTATTTTCTGCTGCTTTGTATATATCAGATTTAGTTTGATCCCAAACTTCATGTACTCCACCATGTTAAAAAATTTTAGTTAAGTTATCTGTTTCATGAGCGTAATGCTTTGCCAGTGCCTCAGTTTCTAGTTTTTCTAATTCCCATTCGAGTTTTACTGTCTTCTTCTTCTTCAGATATTTGAATCTGATCGAACTTTTGATCATGACCAGGTTATGGTCACTGTCTATGTCTGGAGATGGATAGCTCTTGCTATCTTTTACCTGGTTGCTAAAACGTGAATTCTCTAGGATGTAATTAATCTGCCAACAGTGGCATACACCAGCCCCCCTCACACACACACATGCGGCTAAAATTGCTGAGTGCGTTGCTTTATTATCACATCTCCAGCCTCAAATGTATGGCTTGCGCTGGCTCCAAAAGTTCCGAAGCATGCATCCCTATTAGCAAGCATCGTAATCTGAATTTTCTTAGTTATTGCTTCAAAATTCTCTGAGTAGCAGCCTATTTACATAATAAATAAAAATTAAAAATAAAAAGTTCTTTCAGTTTCACCCCTTGACTGGATTCCAAAAATACTGAAACACGTTATTTTCAAATTCCCATCAGTAATCAAAACCATAATTTTTAAAGCCTAGCTTCAAAATTGTTTGAATAGCAACGTATTATAAGTTGGATATCGCAAAGTTGTTTCTTAAACGACTCCTTCAGTATGGGATCAACATCGTCTACAAATTTCCAACTCGCGACTTGCAAAGCACGCAGGAAAACTTGGACCTGAATGAAGGCTGCCCTTTTTTATAGCTACAGAAAATATTTTCCACCCATACGAAATGGGTGGGTCCCTAGTAAGAGATATTATGAAAACGAAATGAAGACAGTCGTGCAAATATCTAGGAATAATATGCACGGTATCCATATAGTACACAATTTCAGCAAACAGCCGTGCGTGAGTAGCTGAGCGGTCTGGAGGGCCACGTTGCGGTTCGCGCGGCCTCGCGCGTCGGAGGTTCGAATCCTCCCTCGGGCATGGATGTTTGTGTCATCTTTAGTATAAGTTAGTTCATAAGTGGTTTATAAGTTTAGGGACTGATGACCCGGCAGTTAAGACCCATAAGCTTTAGAAACATTTGATTTGATTCAGTCAAAAAACAAAACACAAACACTAAACAAACAAAAAACATACAGTGCGTCCGTGATGATGCAAAACTTAAAATAACGGAATTTTAAACACACACACGCACGCACACAATGACAACAGCACAGCAAACAACAAATGACATGGTGCACTTTGACTTACACACGCAAACTAACAGGTAGAATGACAAACATAGTTACGGTACATGGTTTAAATATATCATATAAAACGTAGATAAAACGAAATTGAGTGTATGTAATCACCTTGTAAAATAAATAAGCAGCTTCTATGTTACTAGCCAAAGAGAAAGGTCTTTGTACTTTAATTAACATGAGACTCTAAGTGTAAAACTTGAACTCCAAGAAAATTATTGTTGTTCGTAAGATTCCACTCGGTGACTCAGCTGACCTGCTAAGCAGCGGGTCGCCGCATTATGAGCAAATGGCTTGTAACTTCAGCATAACAGTGACAATAGCGGCAGCATTAAAACCGCTCTGAGTAACAACAGCACACGTTCTCAGTGGCGGTATCACGATGGCGACCCATTGTCACGTTCACTTGTGCTTGGCAAATTATAGTCACGTTGTGATTTATTACATGTGTACTGTTTCAAATTTCCTGTGCCAACCTGTTTAAAAAAATAAAAAATAAAACCAATAAAAAATAATAAAATAAAAAGCCTGAGTTGTGCCGGGGGGAAGGGGCTGTGCCACTGCAGGAATGTATAAGGGTGAATGTCAATTTCGTGATGTAGTACACATAGGCATTACATGGTGGAAAAGTGGCACATTCATACCAAATTTGTAGAACACCTAAACCACCAAAAGCGTTAGCCTACTAATATGAAATAGAGACATGAAATTAATTAAGACAAAAAGGAAAAAAGTTATAACAACACTTACAACAACAACAGGAGATTAACGTCTAGAAAGTCATAGCAGAAGACAAACATGTTCTACATCAACACACACAGTAATGAAAATTATCTCTTATATTTATTAAAAGAAATGTAAAATTGAAAACACGTATAAAAAGGGAGGAGAGTAAACGATATCACAGGGACACACTCAACAGTTGGTTACAAATTCGATACTTGTCACCAGAAGAGAGAATAACATCAAAATAAATAATTCAGTTATTTCCTACTGCTGGAATAATGCTACTTTATGTGGGAGAAATTAGCAACAGGCTTGGTACAAGTTTCACATGAAATTTGAGTCTAATACCATTACTGAGCTGTGTATGTCTACATCTACATACATACTGCTCAATCCACCGCTAGTTGCGTAGCGGAGGGTACACTGTACTACTACTAGGCATTTCCTTACCTATTCCACTCAAATAAAACGAAGAAGAAAAGAATGCCTATATGCCTCTGTACGACCCAAATTTATTTATTTATTTATTTTTATGTGTGAGGAGATTGTAGGAGGTAGAGGAGATAGCCAAAGAGTGGGAGTGAGGAGGACGTGTACAGAGATCGGAGAAGGGATAGAAGGGAGAGGGAAGAACGGATGTGAGAGACAGATTAAAAAAATACCTGGAAAACACGGGATTATCAACTAGTTCAATAAAAATTGTTCTAGACCCCATTGCAGACTACGTAACATCTTTCTGAGTGTGTAAACTCGGATCAAAGTATCCACCAAGTTGTCTTACTCACAAAGAATTGGAGCCCCACTTTAGTTCGCCCTTTTCTTCTTCCGAGAAGTTGTCTTTCTTTTTTATGTTTCACTTACTGTTAGGAGTGTTCATTTCGTTATATGGACGCTCGCCTACCACAAGTAAGGAGGATTTCCATTTATTTAGCATAGGAATGCTTTCTTGCCGGCCGCGGTGGCCGAGGAGACTGAGGCGCTCCAGTCACGGTCTGCACGACCACTCCGGTCGGGGGTTCGAATCCCCCCTCGGGCATGGATATTTGTGCCGTCCTAGTTCGTAAGTAGTTCATAGGTAGTTTGTAAGTTTAGGGACTGATGTCCCCGTAGTTAAGTCCGATAGACTGTACAAACATTTGAACTTTTTTTTTTTTTTTTTTTTTTTTTTTTTGAATGCTTTCTTCTCCTTATTGGGTCTTGAGAAGTTCCATATGTACCCATACTATTTCTTTTCCAGCCATTTAACTATCACTAGCCGAATGAAATCCGTAATGTTTCACTTCTTACGAACAGATGCTTTATTCCCTTAATTTTCACAACGGAGTAATTTTTAATTTCTAAGAAAGTTCTGTTTTGTTACGTTGTCATGGTGTGCGACAAGAAGAGTTGAAGGGGTGCTAGGAGACCCAGACAAACAAACAATAAATAAATAAATAAATAACATTATGCCAAGCAAGGGAATGCAATCGATTCATTGCCGAGATATTTGCGGATGGCTTGTTATCAGATGCCACTGAGCGAAATTTTAAATTTTCTGTTTAGTCCAGTCATAATCTGGCTCACATTTCACGTATCTTAAGAAGAAAGGCAGATGTTATTGTTTACCTAACATTAGTACTTGTCGAAGTATGTGTATCACGATTTAAGTGTCACACTTGCACTGTTGCACTCGTCTTATTATTTGTGACGAATTCATTCAAACACCCCCGTATAACGTCTTAATGCTTGACCACACTGACCGAGCGAGGTGGCGCAGTGGTAACATACTGGACTCGCATTCGGGAGGACGGTGGTTCAAATCCACCTCCGGCCATCCAGATTTAGGTTTTCCGTGATTTCCCTAAATCATTCCAGGCAAATGCCGGGATGGTTCCTTTCGAAGGGCACGGCCGATTTCCTTCAATATCCTTACCCTAAACGCCGAGCGTGAGCTTCGTCTCTAATGACCAAGCTGTCGACGGGTCGTTAAACTCTAAACTTACTTCCTTCCTTCCTTGACCACCCTGTACAATTAAAACAGCATAAGTGTTGTAAATTTCACAACTGGAAGTCAGACAGGATACTCTCTATGTCTGACATAGAATGCTCTTGGAAGTCAACCTGCGGACACTTCTCTACTTATCCATACTGTACGATATTATTGAGTACTACGACTGTAGCGAAATGTGCCTGTGTTCCATTCTAAAACTACGACATTCAAAATAAATAGCCGTGAGTCAAATTTGATTCAAGTAAACGGGACCTTTGTGGAAGACTTCACTTGGTTTGTATTTAAAATAGTAACGGAAGATCTTTTGCATTTTAGTACTCGACGAGCATACTCTAAATACTTTTAGAAAGAAGTCTTTTGTAGAAGTTATGTTACACCACAAATGTTCTACGTCATAGACCAAAGATAACATAGACTGCTCGTGACATCATTATACTGAAACCAACATCTAACTCACGTGAATCGGGGCAGGAACCGTTTCCATCATTACGAGTAATTTGAAGTGAGGCTGAGATTCATCGTTCTTATCCTGTGTAATGGAGACTAAGCTTAGATTACAACAATAAAAGTCGTATGGTATTGTTTTTACAGCTTTAGTAGTACATTAAGCGTTAATTCTCCGCAATTGCGAATATTAAAGCGATGGCTACTGGCTTTACATGCCCGTACATGACCAGTATTAAAAGTTCTTTTTGCAATATATAGAACTAAAGACGTTAATCGAAAGAAATTTTTCGTTGTATTGTGTCTTTTAGTTTGTAGGTTACACAGGAGTACAAGTCCAAATATGTAATATGTAGGCCTACAACATCAGTTTTCTTACGATTCCTCAACAATACATCTGAAATGTTTTGTTGTTCTTCGATAAGAAATGAAATGTGCTTTTGTCCGATTCTGACACACTACAACTGTTTATATTTTAGGACTTGCCACAGACGGTGATGGCGAAACATAAGAAACAAGCAAAATAATGGCTGATTGCATTAAATAAAAATGTGGGGATGAAACATCATCGATGCACTCTGCGAGAAGTGGTTTTATATGTATAATTAATAGTCTGTACGTATTTTTAGGTTTGTATAACGTTATTGAAAGCACATTTGCACTAGCAATGACTTACGGTATTGGCTGACAAGTTGCAAAAAGCAAAAGATTCATAGTGCAAGACAATCACTGACGATATGTAGTTCTGTTGCTTGTATAAATAACTGACCCTAACTTTTCCCAGGGCACATATGAAAACGATAATAACCGCATTAATACTATTCATATGGAGTAATTACGTTCCCTTCATTGCTGAAAGTGTAATAGGAACGCCATGAGTCGTTTTATTATTCAAATAAAGGCTTGACTTCATTTGTAAATGAGAAAAGCCGTTGCTCGTAATGACGAAAACTCAGTTACGTGACTCGGGACTATTTTAGATGATGATTTCAAACCATAACATGGCAAAGATAGGGACACGCGCAGTCTATGTTATCTTTGGTCTATGTTCTACGTATATGCAATATGATCTTTGGTTGTGAATGGCTTTGTCCTATCATTTGCAGTATTCGGTCAAGGTGGCGGTGATTCGGTGCCTTTATTATTAACTGACAGTTCTCTGTTGTCGTTCGTGTTCACATGAGCAATCTGGAGAAAACTAGTAGAAAGTGTATGGAGAAGCAGCTGCTTGCTGGAATCATCATTTAAGAGGATACATTATATGAAGGTAATGTTACTACAGCTTTGCTTGATCGCTCCTGACATGTCGGCCTATTGTTTCAAGAAGTATATTTCCAGTATTATTTTCTTCAGTAATTCATATAGATCGATTTGTCCTAGAGATTAAATGTAATTACCTATTCACCTGGCTTGAATTAGAAGTTGTATATTCACCAATCCAATATAATTAAAGTAAATCACTTTATTTGGCAACGTCAGATATTTTATTACAGGTACTTCTGTAAAGATGAGAAAGATTATTTTCGAAATGTAATGCACTTAAAGGTAAGCTCTTTCTCATTATTGTAGTCAGTTTCATTTAGCACACTAATATGAAGTGTGTATTTAATGACCAGTTTATGTCCGTATTGTGCATATGTTAACACATTACTAAAATTGATTTTAAAGAAAATTGTTTGCTGTGAGTTGCATTTGATCTCCTATCATTTTTAGCATTACCGTATTGTCTAAACTATCTGTAGTGCCGGAGTTTTACTTCACAGTTTGAACTTAGCAAGATCATTGTCGGTCATGCCAAGAGTTCCAGGTCATCATGATGGCCAGATTAGTTCAAATATAGTTCCGATGCATTATCTTTATGGAACACTTCTATGACTAACAGTGCAGTGCTACGTAATCGTGTGTGTCGTGTAACGGGTTATATTTTACTTACCGCCTCGACGGCGTAGTGTGCTAATGTTGCCAAAGACCTTCGAATGCTCTTTTGAAAACTTTTTCACATTGAATGAGAGAGAATAATTTTTCAGGTTGGCCATGATACAAGTAAATAATACTGTTCCTTTAGTGTGGTTATCAGCTTCTTTTATGTACCCTCGGCTGGTCCGTATATGAATTACCGTCGAAAAATGAACGTTTTTGTTGCCAACATTAGCACACCACGGGGCCTACGCATAAGTAAAATTTAACGGTATAACTTTTGTAATAGTATTTAGTGATTTTGAATATGAACACTTCCTGTGCAGTTAACAAAGGTATTTAGGCCTCACTTCTTTGGTAGTTCATTTTCTAATTTTCACAGAATTTCTACTTTCATAATTCAACGTACTGCAACCGCTTTGCAATACACGAACTTGAACGTCACGGATTGTAGGACTGTTCACTGCAGTAAACAATACAGTTTCACGAGTTCAGTCGTTGCCTACGAATTTGTATCTCGTAGGCAGTGGTTCAGTACAAGATTTTGAAATATGTTTCAATAATATTTAATCTCACCAAACTTAACTGTTTTGCGTTATTTTGTGCGAGTCATTGTTATCACAAAGTGTTTACGTAACAACATAACATGCATTATTTGATTGAATGGAAGTTCAGTGAAGTTTCCTGAATACCCCATACAGTAGCTGTTGATAACGTGGCAGTGTTGACTTTTTAGGTTATTTATCAGCTTCGTTGTATTTCCCTGACTATTTCACGGTTTTAAAACAAGATTATACGTGGTCCTCTGTCGTCCTTTTGTAAATATTTCCCTACAACGCTGCGTTTCTTTGATGGCACGATTTCAACTTGGCGCATAATGGTGTCTAAACACACAGTATATTAAGTGGGAAAATCAACACAATAAAGGAATCTAACAGTCACAAACGTCATAGTATGATCATTACTTGAGGTCGGGGGGAACTTGAATTACAGAAAGCGTGATGTGAGGGGTGTTGGGGGTCGAGGGAGACCATCCTGCACATCATTGAAAATTTTTGTTCCGATTATCTGCAGCTACAGAAATGGTATGCACGATTAGAGCAAAGTTTCACGAAAACATATTTTAAAAATAATGACATTCAAATGTGGTACAATATGTATGGCAGATAGAACAATGTAAACGGACATAGTACAGTACTTACAAGGTAACCTTCCCATCGCAACCCTCTCAGATAAGTCGGCGCAGTGGATATGCCTTGAAAAACTGAACACAATCAAGGAAACAGGAAGACGTTGTGTGGAACTATGAAAAAATAAGCAAAATTTAAAAACTGAACGGTCCATGTGAAACATGGGCAACGTCGAGGAGATGCTGAGCATAGGAACGCTGTGATCCTGTGGCTAGCATGACGAGCTACGGAGCGAGATGTCCTTCGTTCAGTCCTTCCCTCGATCGATTATTTTCACAAAATTATGATCTGTCCGTCCGTTTAATGACTTCTCTGTTCGCTGTAATCAGTTTAGTGTCTGTGTTTTACGATCGTTCCCGCAAAACCGTGCGATTAGCAGACGAAAGGAAGTGCCTCTCCAATGGGAACTTTGATCGAAAGGTGATAGGTCAATCGATTCCGCCACAGGAAAACACCTCTAATGTATTACATACGATATTGGTGACGATACGTTACATTAATCTATCTGCGCCTTGTACTGTAGTCGCCTGACGTCGTGTGTTAAGATGTTTGTCTAGGTGTAGCGTCCCCATACTACGGCGCAGTTACCTCGCATCGGACGGACGGACAGGTAAATAATAATTTTTTGAAATTGAAAAAAATAAATTTTCGCCTCTTGGAAGGCTCCCACCTACAACCCCTCGCTACGCGGTTCCTCACGCTAGCCACAGGACCACGGTTATTATTATTATTTTTTTTTTTTTTTTGTGCTCATAACATGCTTGATGTTGCTAATCTTTCGAATAGACTGCTAAGTTTTTATTTTGCTTTTTTCCCATAGTTCCACACAACTTTTTCCTGTTTTCTCGATTGATCTGTGTTCAATTTTAAGGCCTATCCACTGGGCTAACGTATAACTAAATCTGAGATGGGTGAGATTGGGGGGGGGGGGGGGGGGCTTGTTACTACCAAAAATTTTGTATCGCATGGATTAACAAAAATGTAGATAGGCAACAAAAATGTCGACTTCCACCGAGCTGAACTAAACCTACTCACTAGTTATACATCCATAAAAACCAAAAAACTGTTATAAATAACGGAAAATATAATGGTAATTAAAATGAATCAAATCCATTACCAGAGTAATTACAATTAATTGATTTATTGCAATTGAACGCCCATCCCTAAATTTCCTACTACCTCTGTTACCGAATCAATCCAGTTATTTTAAGCGCCATCCCTATCAAATGACCGTGAATTATTCCTAGCAATTTAGAGTAAAACTTCAGAAAGCTATAGTTGGATGACTGGAAGTCAATTTCAGAGACTGGTCTCCCGAATGTATGCCAGTATATTAGTGTCGTGCCATGTTTCTCATCGATGGCAAATAGTAGTATTATTCACTGTTGTGAGATATAGCGTTCCTAAAGAAATCCACAAATATAAGGTTAATATATATGATATATTCGGAACGAGAACGTCTTATGCACGAGCTGCACTTTATTACGCAGTTAATCTCGAAGCCGGATAGGAACCTAGAAGAGCTTACACAGAAAAGAGTGTCGACAGACGTCTCATATTTTGTTAAGAAGCCTGCCTTCAGCTTTTGACTTACTTTCGTTTCACAAGCAGCTAATTAATTACGAGTCAACCGGATGCTGCAGCTCATAACATCAGATGGAGTTCCGGCAAACTTTGGCCTCCGTAGAAGTCAATGATTAACGCGTTTCCATTAAAATTTGTGAGATTACTTGTGTAAATAGTCGGCTGTTAATTAATTGCCTAATTAAATCTCGTCCCGAACTGCTACGGCGTTGCTAACAGAGGAAGCAAGTATGGGTGATTTAATTAACTCCCTGAAAAACGCTCTGCGATAAAGCAACCAGGCGCATCCTCCAGCAGAGGATGTTTTTAATTTCATTGTCGCCATTTTTTGCTTTCCTCCGAAGAACGTACTTACCTCAAGCAGCGAACTGAGATACGGCCAGATCTGCTAAATTTGTTGCTCTTCATCTCTCAGCTTTCACGAACGCCGCTGAACCATACTAGGTTGAATTTCTCTACAGCACTTTTGTAAGACGTATCCTTCGATAAGATCTCACTTCATAATCTTTTTGTGATAATATTTGATAGGGACCGTCTGAACACACACGAGTGATCTCATTTTCGTATATGAGGAAGAGACATATAAGGTGCCTTGAAATATAGAATAATCAGAGAAAATAAATAAGAGATAAAAACATAACATCTCTACAGATGTGTCAGTTAATCAATATTAGCTGACACCGTTCGAACCAGATTTCTCTCGAAATATCTCAAATCTCTGTTGTCATACTACGTTGCGTACGTGCCATGTCTGTGATTTTTCGTAAACATTAGTGAGTTCACTTTATTTTATAATCTTTAACAATTCTACCCCTTCAAACAACTTGCGGCAATCGTCCACAAGCATCCGTCGCACGCGCTGGAAGTTTTCTGAAATTTTACTCATCACCCTGAATGCGTTCCGTACTTGATAGCGTCTTTTCCGTCTCTAAGAAACTCAGTTTGCACTCACTGCAACAACACTGTAAACATGCACTAATGTCAGCTAATTCTTGTGCCATGCCCTCTTTTTCCGCTGTTGCATTGATAAAAATAGTTTGATAATTACCATCTCTTAAGAGTGTAACAAAAAACTCATGATCGCCAACCGCACTTTGTTTTGTCTGGAAGTATCTTCCATGTACGTTTTTATTTATTTATTTATTATTATCTCGATCTGCACATTTTTATTTTTCTATGTTGTATATTACATTGTATTTCACTGCACATACACTGGCACTAAATGCCACAAAATACACGAAGTGGCTAGTGGCTAATTTTTATGGCAATGGAATGTCACGCATTTCTAGTTGCAGTACAATTATTCTGTACCAAAGTGCACCACCCATGTTAGAAGAACGTGAATAAGGACGTAATTTAAACAAAACACTGACGACTGAAGATCCTTTGAAATAAAGACAAAATGGTTTGGTCGTAATAAGACTTTTATTATAATCGAAAATCATGGTATTAACCATAAATATATAACCTTTCCTTAAGAGTTCGTCGTATATTCATTGATTTTCAACAAAACTTCAAGGAAACGCTTGGCTTCATTCTGTCCTCTGTGTCGCAGTGACACGAGTACAGCGTATCTTTGTCTTAGATAATCAGATTTGAATCTAAACACAGCACAACGACTCTTGGTCGCAAATGGTGAACGTTACTGATATCCAGTAACAAGGGGAATAAGGTGTTTCGAGCGACTGAAAAAAAAAAAATTCAATATTAAGTAGCATTCTATCTTTTGGCAGGTCCGTATCTTGTTCTGGAGATTTCTTATGTTAATGTTATTTTGTGTGCTGTCTCTTCTTTCATATTTCATGTCAGCCAGACATTGCATTGTTATTCTTCCTGGTACTGCAATTACTTTGATCTTCACTTCTATTACATCGTACATGAGTCTCTCTTGTGTAAGCATGTGACCGATCCAGTTGGCCAAGAATTGTGCTCAGAATATTTTTCTTCTCTCCTACTCCTCGCATTAAACCGTCATTTGTCACCCGATCTGTTCACCTGAACTTCTTTACTCCTCTCCAGCACCATATTTCAACATTTACCAAGCATTCTTTCTCCGTGCAGTGCTACTGATGTGACACTTCATCAGCTCAACGTGTAGGTCAGCAGAGTCCTCTTCCCCCCCAGGGGGCCGACTGTTCTTTTGTGGGTACGTGTGTGGCGCGCACGGGGCCCCGAGCCGGAGCAGCCTATCTTCTGCCCCAGGCTGCTTCACTTTCCCTCCCGGTTTATGCCTTCGCCCGGTGACGGGAATATTTCGTGAGCTACGGTGGTTCTTGTTGTGGTTTTTCTTCCTTCCTTTCTTACCCTTTGTTTCTGTCTTTCTCTCCTTGTACTCTCCTAGCCTTCTTCTGCTCCTCATTAGTCTCCGCCTCGGCGTTTGAGACACTTCCTTCCTTCTTTCTCTTCACTTCCTCTATTCTTCTTCTTTCCTCCCTGTGCGTGTCTGAAGGCCGACCCACGCATTATCATGCGTAGCAGGTGACGGGGTAACGCGTAATTTCCCGCCCCGGCTAGACAAGTAGGGCACGTACGTACCCTCTGGTAAAGGCCAGGCCCAGGGATGGGTGATTACCCGAGCTGGTACCTTCCGAACATGCCGATTGGTCCCTCCGTCAGTTCTCGGGAGGTGTGACCTGAGGTGTGAACAATCACCTAAGGCGGATAAGCCCTCGGAGAGGGCCCCCACTAGGAAGGAGCGCGCTATCGGAGACGCCGGTAATCACGGGGGACACTTCCGCGATGACTTCCTTCTCTTTTTCTGTGACGTTGACCCAGAAACGGAAGATAGATTCGCCTCAGCAAAAGAAGACTCTGCCTAATTTACCGAAATTTCTTGTTGTGTCTCGCACTGACGGAAAATACTTCAATTCTGTCAATCCTTTCGTTATACAGAAAGGTGTAGATGCAATTGCTGGCCCTGTTGAAACCTGTTCACGTCAGCGCAATGTCACAATGTTGCTGGAAGTGGACAGTGCCTTCCAAGCTCAGAAACTAATCCGGACTACATTGTTACACACGTTTCCTGTCAAGGTGGAAGCACATCGCACACTCAACTCGTCACGGGGGGTAGTCTTCACGAGATCCCTTGACGGGTTGTCTGATGAAGACATCCAATCCTATATGTCCGACCAGGGTGTGACAGCCGTCCATAGGGTAATGAAAAAGGTCGATAACCAGCTGACACCGACTCGTACTGTGTTTTTGACGTTCGACAGAGTTGACCTCCCGTCGAAGGTCAAAGCAGGGTATGAAGTCATCTCCGTCCGCCCTTGTGTACCTAACCTAACGCGCTGTTTTCAGTGCCACAGGTACAACCATACCCGTGAACATTGCCCAAATGCAGCAAAATGTGTCACTTGTGGTAGGGACGCCCATGAGTGGGATTGCCCACCTCCGTCCCCTCACTGCCTTAACTGCAACGGTGACCATGTGGCTTCCTCTCGCGACTGCCCTGTATACAAGGATGAGAAGGTAATCCAGCAAATTCGGGTTACGGAAAAGGTATCGACATCTGCCGCTCGAAAGTTGTTGGCGAGTAGAAAGCCCGCTGTCCTCCCAGCGGGCACATACAGTAAGGTCCTTACCTCCACTCGACCTACTAAGGATTCAAGTACCCAGACGTGTGATTTTACCTTCGCTGACACAGTTGTGCGATCCGCCAGCCCGAAGATTGCCCGTTCCACGTCCCCGCTTCCTCCTGCTGCTCCTAAAGTACAGTCTTCGTCAACCTCTAGTAAACCGCGGGCACCTAAACAAGATGCACCTAAACAAGGAACCCGTCCGTGAGGATTTTCTGCGTTCTCAGGCTTCCCAACTGTCGAGTGCCTCTTCTCACCGTCACTCTTCGAGAAGAGCCAACAAGATAAAGAGTTCCTCTCCTTCCCCGCCGAGGCGTGACCCATCCGTCACGCCGTCCAACAGTTGCCGGCCTCGGCCGTCTTCTGTTTCACAGGGACGCACCGTCTGCCTGGCACCCGGCCCTTTACCGGCGGTGGAAACTGCCCCTCCTGATCAACTCAGGGAGGTGGCAGGCGCGTCGGTCGAACCTATGGACCACGACCCTTTGCCCCTAGACAGCGATAGCAGTGCTCCCTCGAAATCCGGTCCTCAGCGGCCGTCGAGGTGACCCCGCTTGCTAGTTGGTTTTTATCCTTATTTCTTATCTCATTTTTATCATGGCGCTCCCTCAATGGAATATTCGTGGCATTCGTTCCAATCGGGAGGAGTTAAAGCTACTCCTTCGGTTGCACTGCCCGCTTCTAGTCTGTCTCCAAGAAACTAAGTTGCGTCCAAGTGATCGTGCAGACTTTACACACTACACCTCTGTGCGGTTCGACCTGCCACCCGTGGAAGTTGTCCCAGCCCATGGAGGGGTTCTGATGCTCCTTCGAGACGATGTCTATTTCCATCCCATTTCCTTGCATACTCACCTACAGGCAGTTGCCGTCCGCATCACTTTATCCACATTTACCTTCTCCCTCTGTAATATCTATTCGCCATCGTCATCTGCCCTTACTAGGGCAGATGTGCTACACCTTGTTGATCAGCTCCCTTCATCTTTCGTGTTGGTAGGCGACTTTCATGCCCACCACTCCCTATGGGGCTCTCCGGCACCTTGTCCGAGAGGCTCCCTTTCGGTGGACCTTCTCCACCCCCTCGATCTTGTCTGCCTCAACACTGGTGCACCGACCTTCCTTTCAGACACAACACACACCTATTCCCATATAGACCTCGCAATATGCACTCCTCAGCTTGCCGGTCGGTGTGAGTGGTATGCACTTTCTGACACGTACTCAAGTGACCATTTCCCTTGTATCATCCACTTCCTGCATCATTACCCATCTCCTCGTCCCACCAGTTGGAACATTTCTAAAGCCCACTGGGGGCTTTATTCTTCCATGACTGTTTTTCACGATCAGAATTTTCCCAACTGTGACAGTCAGGTCGACTACCTCACAGAGGTTATTCTCACCGCTGCTGAACGTTCCATACCTCGTACATACTCTTCTCCACGTCGTGTCCAGGTCCCTTGGTGGACTGCAGCCTGCCGCGACGCGCTTAGAGCCCGGCGCCGTGCCTTACGCACCTTCCGCCGCCACCCAACTTTGGAGAATTGCATCAATTATAAACGTATGAGAGCGCAATGTCGTCGTATCATAAACGACAGCAAGAAAGCTTGCTGGACTGCTTTTACTAGTTCTTTTAACCGTTTTACTCCCTCCACGGTTGTTTGGGGTGGCCTACGCCGTTTATCCGGCATCAAGGTCCACTCCCCGATTACTGGCCTTACCGTGGAGAACGCAGTCCTCGTGGACCCCGCTGCGGTTTCCAACGCATTGGGCCGTTTCTTTGCGGAGGTTTCGAGCTCTGCCCATTACCACCCTGCCTTTCTCCCTCGCAAACAGGTAGAGGAGGCACGGCCGCCTTCTTTCCACTCTTTTAATCGTGAAAATTATAACGTCGCCTTCACCATGCAGGAGCTAGACCGTGCTCTCGCCCTGTCCCGATCTTCTGCTCCCGGGCCCGATTCCATTCATATTGAGATGTTGAAGAACCTCTCTTCTGCGAGCAAGTGCTTTCTTCTTAGTACCTACAATTGCATATGGACTGAAGGTCATGTTCCCACAAGTTGGCGTGAAGCCATAGTTGTCCCCATCCCCAAACCAGGGAAGGACAAACACCTTCCAGTTATCGCCCCATTTCTCTGACGAGCTGCGTCTGTAAGGTGATGGAACGCATGGTTAACGCTCGGTTGGTCTGGCTCCTCGAATCTCGCCGCCTCCTGACTACTATCCAATGCGGTTTTCGTCGACACCGCTCTGCTGCTGATCACCTCGTTACGTTGTCGACCTTCATTATGAACAACTTTCTAAAGAAGCGTCAAACAGTAGCAGTGTTCTTTGACTTGGAGAAGGCATACGATACCTGTTGGAGAGCGGGCATTCTCCGCACATTGCACACATGGGGCCTTCGGGGCCGCCTTCCTCTTTTCATTCAAGCGTTTTTGGCGGATCGCAAGTTCCGGGTACGGGTGGGCTCTGTTTTGTCAGATACCTTTTGTCAGGAGAATGGGGTACCACAGGGCTCCGTCTTGAATGTGGCGCTCTTTGCCATTGCAATCAATCCAATCGTAGATTGCCTTTCAGCCGACGTCTCCGGATCTCTTTTTGTTGACGATTTCGCAATTTATTGTAGCGCCCAGCGGACGTGTCTCTTAGAGCGTTCTCTTCAACGCTGTCTTGACCGTCTATATTCCTGGAGCAGCGCAAACGGCTTCCGATTCTCCACTGAGAAAACTGTGTGTATAAACTTCTGGAGATACAAGGAATTTCTTCCACCTTCTCTACATCTCGGCCCTGTTGCTCTCCCTTTCGGGGAGACTACGAAATTCTTGGGACTCATGTTGGATCGGAAACTTTGCTGGTCCACACACGTGTCCTACCTGGCTGCCCGTTGTGCCCGATCCCTTAATGTTCTTCGTGTCCTCAGTGGCACGTCATGGGGAGCGGATCGTACCGTCCTGCTTCACCTTTACCAGGCCATTGTTCAGTCGAAGCTCGACTACGGAAGCCTTGTATACTCTTCTGCACGACCGTCGATTCTCCGCCGTCTCAACTCTATCCACCATCGGGGTTTACGTCTTGCGACCGGTGCATTTTATACTAGCCCTGTTGAAAGTCTGTATGCCGAGGCTGCTGTATTACCCTTGACCACTCGGCGTGACATACTCTTGTGTCGGTACGCATGCCGCCTGCGGTCGATGCCCAACCATCCATCTTATCGATTATTTTTTGACGACTCACTCGATCGCCAATATCAGTTGTCTGCGATTGCCTTGCTTCAACCTGGAGTTCGGTTTCGCCGCCTACTACAGCGGCTCGATTTTACCCTTCCTTCCACCTTTCGGTTGAGCGAAAGCCCATTGCCACCGTGGCATCAGGCCCAGGTTCACACTCACGTTGAACTTAGTTCGCTCCCCAAGGAGAGCACTCCGGATTTGGCATACCGCTCGAGGCAGGTCGAACTCCGTTCGCGGTTCGATAACGCCATATTTATTTACACTGATGGTTCCAAGAGCACTGCCGGTGTCGGATCTGCCTTCGTCGTCGGGGACAACCGGTTCCAATATAAGCTCCCTGACCGGTGTTCGAACTTCACGGCTGAGCTTTTTGCCCTCCATCAGGCAGTTTTGTACACCTGCCGCCACCGCCAACCTTTCTATGCCATATGTTCGGACTCCCTTAGTGCCCTGCAGAGTCTTAAGGACCCTTTCTCGAACCATCCTCTCGTGTATCGGATCCAACTCTCCCTCCAGTTGCTAGCACATGACAGCTGTCACGTTTCTTTCCTGTGGGTCGCTGGCCACGTGGGAGTGCCCGGCGCTTCAGTCACGGTCTGCACGGCCACTGTGGTCGGGGGTTCGAATCCCCCCTCGGGCATGGATATTTGTGCCGTCCTTATCTTAGTTAGTTCATAAGTAGTTTGTAAGTTTAGGGACTGATAACCCCGTAGTTAAGTCCCATAGACTTTACAAACATTTGAACATTTGGAGTGCCCGGGAATGAGACCGCCGACATAGCAGCCAAGTCCGCAGCTATTTTGCATCGCATGGCTACCTTTTGCGTCCCATCGGACGACGTTCAACGGGCTCTTCGCCGGAGTATCGTGTCGCAATGGCACAGTGCGTGGTTTTCAATGTACAACAATAAATTGAGAACTGTAAAACCGATCCCGACCGCTTGGAGGACCTCCTCACGCCCCTCTCGGCGGGAGGAGGTCATCCTGGCCCGGTTGCGGATCTGTCACTGACGTTTCAGCCACCGTCACTTGCTCTCCGCCGACCCTGCACCGCTGTGCTCATGCGGTGAACTGTTGACAGTGCGACATGTTTTACTGACTTGTGTTAATTTTAATCATCTCCGTGTAGCCCTTCACTTTCCGTCTACTCTGGAGGAAATTTTAGCTGATGACACACGAGCAGCTGCTCGAGTTTTGCGTTTTATCAACTTGGCCAACTTATCCAAGGATATTTAACCCTTTTGTCTTTTATCTTTCGTTTTCAGCCTCTTGTTGATGTTCTGACAGTCACCTTTTTTCTTTGAGATCATAGCGAATCTATGTTCTTGGCTGGGCGCTAATAACCATAGATGTTGTGCGCCCTAAAACCACAAAAAAAGTCCTCTTCTTGTTAGTGGCGAGTCTACCAATTTCCCCAACCGGGGAAGAACTTGACCTTCCCCTTCCCTCCCACCTTCACCGCTCGTCTTCGAAGAAAATCACTTCTTTGGCCCACCCACTTTAAGATAGTTACAATAAAACAGGACCGTTTGCGATGACCTTTTGAACAAGTTGAATTTTAATTTAAAATGAAGCTTTAACCGTTCATCTACGATAGAAATTACTTTAACTGGTTAGTAGAGAGGAAAAGTCTCTACAATTTAGCTCTTATGTGTTTTTCTCCATCTCGCTCTGTTTCTGAGATGTTACCAAAAAAATAACAGAGATTTGGCATTGCTTGTTTTTCTGTTTGTAACGTGTTCGCACCTTTCAGGTCACGCTGTTTAACCGATCGCCACAAAATTTCGCAGACGTGATTGTTGGCCGTCAGCAACCAGATCCTCCCTCTGGCGGCATAACTGAACACCGCTACAGACCAGCATTATGTCCTATCTCCGCTGTTAAGCGTCGGATTGGAAAAAAATTCAAGTAAATGTTTTTCAGAATTTAATATCAGGTAACATTTATTTGAAGTTTTTTCGATTTTGGGAGTCTGAAATTTTTAAGTGATCTACCCACATATTGCAGATTCAATTTTGAGTAATGTGTGTTTTATTTGGTTGCTCCTTTAATTTATACTGGAAATCGGTGCTTCAGTTTTCGTGTTTCCACCCCTCTCCTTCCGTCTCTCGCCATCTCCTCTTCCTCGTCCTCTTTATTTCATATTTTATCCGTGAATCTCCTACTTAACCCAGTCTTTTCCCATACTATCCTCCACCTGCACGCGCACCTATGTCATTGTATTCCCCCTCCACCACCATCACCTCACACATCCACTCTATACATCCCTCTGCTCTGTGAATGTCCTCCTGTTCACCTATTTTAAGTGGTGGTATCTCCGGTTTACGGTATCGTTTACTGTGTTATGTATTTATTACAGTGTTCCATTGACCCATATACTCCTTCCCCATTTCCCGTTTCATCTCGCCCTACCGTTTCTTTGTCGGTTCCCTCTCCCCTTTCAGTCAGTCTCCTCGTCTCCATATCAAGGTCCAGTTTTATTAATTAAATAACACTTATAATGGTATATTCAATTAAATCTTATAAATTTAAATAAAGAAATTTTATCAAATAATAAAATAAATAAATAAAAAGTTAAATTTTAAGCAACATTTATTTTAAACAAAAGCAAATGCCCACATTGTATTTCAAAAAAAGAATTTTTAATATATACATCTCCTCCTCAGCCTCTTTCAGTTCAACTCCTTCTCCCTACATCTGTGAAGAGTATGACAACAGTCATGACGATCGGAGAAACGGTGTCGGACTGCAATGTACCTTACACCATAAACGGTACTGTATCATCCGAAACATAAAAATCTTCTCAACGGAAACAAACAAGCTTGTGATAACTTTTACAGTGATCCGTCAAACATAGGCGATTTGTAACACACTATTTGCCTTGCACCTTACGAAATATTATGTACAAAGTGGCCTTCCTCTTGGTTTGAAGGTAATAAGGGAATAAATGTGTCAAATGTTTCAGGTACCTACGCTCTTTAATGCTGCATATGGATTTTACGTAAACAGCGACCTTGAAAAATTTAATTTAAATCGGAATATAAGATTGTTATGAAATAAAAACAAACAAACAAACGCCAATTCTTCTTACTCTTCTTCGCGACATTTTATTGACAACAATGCAGCATAACAGGAGGTAAATGAAGTGGACGAATTTAAAAAGCACAGTTATGTCTTAAATAATGTTGAAAGACAGATGTAGTGTTAAGTAAATTGTAGCATCAAGTAAATTAAGGAAATTGTAGAATTTCAACGTTTGAAATCGACATTAGTAGTGGTTTCTTGTGGCTCAGTCGGGTGCTGCGAGTCTTTCGACTGGGCTCCACTTCGGCGACTTGCCTGTCGGTAACCTACCCGCGTTATCAATCCGGGAAAACAAGGGCGTACAGTTTATCACGGAATCCAGAGCACTTGTAGTTTGTGTCGACTACTCACATGGTTAAAAGGTGAAGGCTAGGTTAAAACTCAAAGTGAAAAAATCTGTGAACGCAGCAAGTTTCCAAACAGTGACCTTCCGTTCTGCGACGCAGCACTTTGCTGCTAGTCTAGGCTTCTTGCTGAAGAACAGTGCCAATTCCTGACTAGTTACCCAACCTAGATAAAAACATTGCATTTGCAAAAAAATAATATTGAGCTTTTAAATCGTGATAAGAACTATACTGTATTGTAAGTTGGACCACTTTAAAGTACACACCGTGCAAAATTTCATTAAGATCAGCTGAGTAGTTTCCGGGTTCATCGTGGACAAACATCGTGACCCGTTTTTTTAAAATTCTGGGTTGTTCTAAAAGATATGAAAAATATGAAAAAAGGGGACCAAAATACGCAGGTTTCTTATAGGAACGTGTGCTCGATAATGACACATTACAATGCTGGCGTTTCCAGAAGTATGGAAGGAAGGAAACTGAAAAGGGAAATAAAGAGAAAAAATTATCTAGTTTACAAGAGATTTCGTTAAGAGCGGTCAGCTACAGCGATACAATATTCACAGCTACTGAGCATGGATCGGCCTTCATTAAAAAAAGACCTAAGGCATGTCGAGCACATGTCCAGCAGCAACAGACACGCAGGAAAATAGATCTCTTTCAGGTGTGACAGGAATATCGTACACAGGTTTATAATATGACAGCTAACGAAGAAATCCACGCAGGTTAAATCAGGTGAAGGGGTGGCCAGAGAAGTGGTCCGAACTGTCCTATCCACACTGCTGGCCGTAGACAGCGTCCAGGTGATTTGTGGCGTTCCAGCTAAAGAGACCACTGGTGCTCCGTTGTGCTGGAATCACATTCGTCTGCCGAAAGCTAGTGGAACATCGTCGAGAAGTTCAGTTAAGACCGCCAGTAGGAATATTTTGAACGTGCGCCCAGTTAAATCACTAGGGAGGAAGTACAGCCCTGATACGTACACAATGCCTACCCAAATATTAACCGTTCTTGGTAGGCATGTGTCGTTGTGCCATGTCGGTTACCATCACAACAATGGGTGACCATTATGGATGTTAAAAACAACCGATCGCGTAAAGGCAGCATCATCAGTAAATAAAACATCGGCAGGGAAGGTGTGATTGGCTGCAGTCTGCTGTAGGAACCATCAAACAAAGTTGAGACGTGGAAGGCAACCGTCAGTTGTTAGTGCTTGCACTCTGTGTTAATTGAACGGATTTATTCCGTCTTTACGCAAAGTTATCAAAACACTTCGATGATTCGAACCCAACACACGTCCTACAAGTATCGAATTTGTCCCAGGAGTGTCCTCTACTGGGTCTAATATTCTTTCTTGTACTGCAGGAGTTTTGCGGTATTTTCAGATGCCAGATCCATGCCTGGAAGCATAAAACAAGCAACTCAACCGTAATTCCAATATAAGACGCACGAATGTACGACGTCCGAGGCGCAACAACCGTGCGCACTAAGGCGCCTTCCTCACACATGACACTGTTCTAAGGCACCTTGCTGCGGAGCGCGCGATTGCTCGCCGTCGGAAGTTCGAGTTCTCTTTCGGGCATAGTTTTGTGTGAGTATCCTCCTTATTTGATTAACTTAGTTAAATTAGTTTTTAAGCCTAGTGACTAATAACCAAAGACATTAAGTCCCATACATTTACAAACATATTTTGAATTTGAAGATGACGCTGTGAACACTGGTACAGCAGCACAAAATGTAATGTCATGAAGCTGATTGAGGATCTTGCAGAGACGTTTTCACTGTAGATGTTTTAAAGCGCATGATTCAAACATGTATTTCATCATCAAAACTTTTTACAGCATTTAATAAAATGCTCACCTCGAAAGTGGTGCTGAAGCCTCGAAGAACCCGCCGTAAATGAAATCCCCAATCATGTGAGTTTACCCCAATCCTACTCAGACAGCTTTGCGCATCCGCGCATCTGTATGATTCGAAGCGTCACGAGCCTGCTAGTCTGGTTGCTTATACAGAAAGCAGCTGCGCTCTAAGTAGTCAGAAGCAGGAGAACGCGGTGCTTATTCACACTTCCGCCTCTGCCCATGCGTGTGAGCGCGCTCACAGCTGTTTGAACAAACCGTAAAGTGCTATTTAGGAGGTACGGTAGCCGTAATGTCGAAATAAAAGAGATGTTCTTGAGATTTCTTATTTGCCCTAATACAGAGAGAGGATGTTAATAAATTAAAAATGACAGAATTACTTGTTGGCCTGCTCTAATCATCAGTGTAATTACCACTTACCACTTCAAACCTGGATGTACAATTTCTAAAGTTGTTCTAATAGTTTTGGAAACTAATATTTATACGTAAGAGCTGAAATTTTCGGTCGCCGATGGCAAGCTGGCAACCATAAATTTCCCACCCCGACATAGAGTCATAAACTACTCTTGGAAACCTGAATTCTCACATTCAATTATGACACTAGTGAAAAATTGAACTGCGGCGGAGTGGCCGAGAGTACTGAGGCGCTATGCTCCGATGCACAAAGCCGTCTCCCGTCGGGGTTTTTAATCCTCCCTCAGGCATAGATGTTTGTGTCGTCTTTAGTATAAGTCAGTTTGTAAGTTTTCACAGGGCTCAGGTAGCGTCTGATGCTGACAGCTTGCAGGATCAACTCCTACACCTGGAGTAGCTTTCAAGAAAATTTGCTATCAGATTAAGAAAGCGTTGCAAATAAAAACACCAGAAAAATCACAGGAGAATGATGAAGAGGAAAGGAAAGTGAAATCTACAGTCTTTCTCCCATACGTGCGTAATGTTTCTTCAAAATTAGAATCTTGAAGAAGCCTACCAGCTAAGACTTCAGCTCTTTTAGGATCCGTCAAAGATGATCTGTTATTGCGAAAAGCGGGGGTTTATGAAATCACTTGTGAGTGTGGCAAAAGTTGAATAGGTCAAACCACGTGCACTGTACACGATTAATTGAACACCAGCGGTATACACGCCTTCTTCAGTCCAACAAGTCTGCAGTAGCCGAACATTGCATTTCTACTGGTCATTCCATAGATTACAAAGAAGTAAAAATTTTAGCCACAGCTTCTACTTTCTGGGAGTCAGTTGTAAAGGAAGCTGTACACATAAAACTGGCGGACAACCTGTTAAATCGTAACCATATTGACAATGCATGAAAGCCACTTATATCACGCCTTCGTTCGGAAAGAATGTCTGAGTTTTCACTTCCGATTAATGTTACCACTTTCAATGATTGATTATTCATTTGTAAGCACTGTGGATACATAACAGCTCTGTTTATGTTTGCACTCAGCGCTCACAGCTTTGTGAGCTTCGAGTATGCGCACTCTAATCCTCAATAGCTTTGCATCACGTGATTTACCGTATAAATAGGCAAGCGCAGACGCTGAGAACTCATAGGAAAGTTCATGGGCTCGATCAAAAATATCTGTATGAACGTTTGCCGGCCGCGGTGGCCGACGGGACTGCGGCGCTCGAGTCACGGTCTGCAGGCCACTACGGTCGAGGGTTCGAATCCCCCCTCGGGCATGGATATTTGTGCTGTCTTTAGTGTTAGCTATTTCGTAAGTAGAAGTTTAGGGACTGATGACCCCGTAGTTGAGTTCCGTAAGCTATACAATCATTTGAACATTTTGTATGAACGTTTGGTTACAGGATCTCTACGTACACCTCAATGTGCTGGAGGGTGTCGTTTTTCTGCAAAGCTCTGCAACAATGCTCTAGATAGCACTGTAGGTGTAATTGTAGACGTCATACGTAATGCAGATATCTTAACTATAACTTATGTAATAATCATCGTACATGTTCTGTAGCGAATTGCCAACAAAAGCCGTGATGATAGTTGCAACTTTAACCTTCTTCCCGAAAGATTGTTGGTATTCACTGCCACTTATTGCATCGCCTCTTCTCGCACTTACCGTAGCACTACCGCATTATCATCCCTATTAACATTATTATGAATTTGTAACAATAGTATCTAAGTTACTCTCATATTTCTGTACCATAACAGATGCGAGAAAGCATGCAAATGATTCATCTACTACCCTAATACTATCTTCATGAAGAAGGGTTCTTCGTAACTTCATCGCCGCGGTGGTGTAGCCGAGCCGTCTATAGCGTCTCGCTGCGGAGCGCGTGGTTGCTCGCCGTGGAGGTTCGAGTCCTCCCTGGGGCATGGGTGTGTGTGTTCGTCCTTAGCTTAGTTTATCTAGGTTTAAGTAGTTTGTAAGCTACGGACTGATGACCACGCAGTTTGGTCCGATAGATTTTAGATTTACAAACATTTGAACATTTCGTAACTTCATCTCAACCAATCGCAATACATTAGCAAGATTGATTACCAATCGCAGCCCCATCTGACGCTTGAGCACACAAATAACGTCACAAAACGCAACTTCGGACGCACACTGCACCGTCCATACTGGCGAACCGACAGGTCAAAGAGCAATGTGGCGTGGCACACGCAGAGGCCTCTAACGGACGACTGCAGAGTTTTGCAGATGCGGGAGTATCACTACTGCAATAAGGGATCTTTACATTATCTCTCATACGATTTTGGTGTATATGTGTTTGCTTGAGTCCAAGTACTTTCCTTGTTAGCCTTGGACTCGCTTTGAAGATGGCTGTAAGGTTTGCCGCCGAAATACCGGACGAAGAATTGTCGCTGTCCCGGGTGCACTCCCGGAAGGTGATGCAATGATAGTTTGTAAGTAGTTTATATTCTTAGAGACTGATTACACCACAGTTAAGTCCCATAAGCTTAACAAACATTTGAACGTTTTCCGAAAACTGAGCAAATGCGTACAACTGCCTCAGAATAATTTGAACGGAATCGAGTGCACCGTTTACGTAGGACGCGGGTGCAGCTCTAGAGCCAGGAGCCGTATGTGCGTATTCCATGAGCGCTGACGGGCCATCTGGCGCGGTCCCTGTTGGGGCGCTGAGAGGTTTGCGCTGGGCGCTGGGGGCGGGAAGCCATTACAAGTTGTGGCGGCGGCTGCGGCGGCTGGCTCAACTGCGCGGTCTGCGGGGGCGGCGACACCCGCCCCGCTCTGTAGCCGTCACCGCCCGGTCGTTTATCACCCTACTGACGAATACACTCCGCGACACGAACGAATGAGGAAGGACTTAATACGCGGAAGGTTCCCAAAAAAGGTACCAGAACCTGCGTAATTTCGCTCCAACGGAAAGGGCGATGTGATGCTGCAGTTTCGTTAAGACTATTTATTACATTCAAGTTGCCAAAGATGTTAATCAGAATGACCGTGTCTCAACGGTCTTGAAACCGATAACAAGCACGTATGATAGCGGACAAGTCTGATGTTGTTGTTGTGGTCTTCAGTCCGGAGACTGATTTGATGCAGCTCTCCACAATACCCTATCCTGAGCAAGCCTTTTCATCTCCACATAAGAACGGCAACCTATATCTGTCTGAATCTGCTTACTGTATCCATCTCTTGGTCTTCCTCTGCGGTTTTTAACCCATACACTTCCCTCCAAAGCTAAATTCACAATTCCTTGATGTCTAAGAATGTGTCCGACCAATCTATCCCTTCTTTTATTCAAGGTATGCCAGAAATTTCTTTTCTCCCCAATTCTGTTAGTACCTCCTCATTAGTTACGCGATCCACCCACCTAATCTTCAGCATTCTTCTGTAGCACCACATTTCAAAAGTCTCAATCCTCTTCCTGTCCGCACGTTTATCGTCCATGTCTCACTCCCATACAAGGCCACACTCCATACAAATGCCTTCAGAAAGGAATTCCTTAAGCTTAAATCAATATTCGATGTTAACAAATTTCTCTTTTTCAAGAACGCTTTTCTACCCATTGCCATTCTGCATTTTATACCCTCTGTACTGCGACCATCATTTGTTATTTTACTGCCCAAGTAACAAAACTCATATACCTCCTTTATTGCTTCGTTAGCTAATCTAATTTCTTCAGCATCACCTGATTTTCTGAGACTGCAGTCCATTAACCTAGTTTTGCTCTTGTTAATGTTCATCTTATATGCTCCTTTCAGCACACTGTCCATTCTGTTCAAGTGCTCTTCCAGATCCTTTGCTGTATCTGACAGAATTACTATGGCGTCGGCAAAACGCAATGTTTTTAATTCTTCATCCTGAACTTTAATTCCTTCTCCACATTTCTCCTTGCTTTCCTTTATAGCTTGCTCAATGTACAAATTGAATAACAATGGAGAAAGACTACAACCCTGTCTTACTCCCTGTCTAACCACTGCATCCCTTTCATGCCCTTCAACTCTGACAACCTCTGTTTGGATTTGTACAAGTTGTAAATAATCTTACGCTCCCTATATTTTACCCCTGCTTGCTTCAGAACTTGAAAGAGTTTATTCCAATCAACATTGTCAAAAGCCTTCTCCAAATCTACAAAAGCTAGAAATGTAGGTTTACCTTTTCTTAATCTATCTTCTAGGATAAGCCGTAAAGTGAGTATTGCCTCCCGGGTTCCTACATTTCTTCTGAACCCAAACTGATCTTCCCCGAGGTCGGCTTCTACCAGCTTTTCCATCCTTCTGTATATAATTCGTGTTAATATTTTGCTACCATGACTTACTAAACTGATGGTTCTGTAGTTTTCACACCTGTCTGCACCTGCTTTCTTTGGAATGGGCATTATAACTTTTCTCGTAAAGTCTGAGGGTACTTCTCCTGTCTCATACATCTTACACACCAGGTGAAACAATTTTGTCGTGGCTGGCTCTCCCAGAGACTTCAGTAGCTCTGAGGGAATATCATCTACTCCAGGGGCCTTGTTTCGACTTAGGTCTTTCAGGGCTCTGTTAAATTCTTCTCTCAGTACAGAATCTCCTATTTCATCTTCATCTACATCCTCTGCCCTTCCTCCAATATTGTCTCGAAATTCATTTCCTTTGTAGAGCCCTTCTATATACTCTTTCCACCTTTCAGCTTTCCCTTCTTTGCTGAGAACTGGTTTTCCATCAGTGTCCTTGATATTCATAGAGCTGTTTTTCTTATCTCCTAATGTTTCTTTTATTTTCCTGTAGGCTGTATCTATTTTTCCCCTATTTATACATTCTTCTACACCCTTGCATTTGCCTTCTAGCCACTCCTGCTTAGCCACTTTGCACTTCCTGTCAATCTCATTTCTTAGTCGTCTGTACTCCTTTTTGCCTGTTTCATTTACTGTATTTTTATATTTTCTCCTTTCATCGATTAAATTTAGTATGTCCTGTGATATCCAAGGATTTTTTGTAGGTCTTGCATTCCTACCTATTTTGTCCGCTGCTGCCTTCACTATTTCATCTCTCAATTTTACCCATTCCTCCTCTACTGTTTTATTTTCCCCTGTTTCTGTCAATTGTTGCTTAAAGCTCCCTCTGAAAATCTTAAGAACTTCAGGTTCCTTCAATTTATCCAGGTCCCATCTCCTTATTTTCCTACCTTTTTGTATTTTTTTCAGTTTCAGCCTACAGTTCATTAGCAACAAGTTATGGTCAGAGTCTATATCTGCCCCTTGGTATGTCTTACACCTTAAAACCTGGTTCCGAAATCTATGTCTCACCATTATAAAATCTATCTGGTATCTTCCGGTGTCTCCTGGTCTCTTCCACGTATACAACCTCCTTTTGTGATTCTTAAACCAGGTGTTTGTTATAACTAAATTATGTTCTGTGCAAAATTCTACCAGGCGGCTTTCTCTTTCGTTCCTTTTGCCCAGACCATATTCACCTACTATCTTCCCTTCCGTTCCTTGTCCTACTACCGAATTCCTGTCTCCCATAACAATTAAGTTTTCCTCTCCTCTCACAAATGTGATAAGTATCCAATATTATTTTACGATTTCGGATACTTGGCACGCTACCTTATATGAGAATACTAGCTAGAACCTGCGGCTCCGCTTGCGCGTTGGTTGATTATGATAGATAACCTATCTTTCACTACTTTGCTATGATACTGGTTTTGAAGGATGAAATGAAATACAATACCTTCTTTAGAAACAAACATTTTAATAAACATTTAAATAAAAAAATAAAATTATGTGAAGTTCTTAATGATTTACAATAAATAATACACACATTATTCTTTATAGCCTGTGTTGTAATATCTCAACACGTATGGTGAGAGTAATGTCCAAATTCATTTTAATTTCATTATAGGGCATTCTGTTAAACTACGTTATTTGTACTAAACGAAATTTATTTTTCTGCTTTATTTTTTTGATCTTATATTTCCTTGTGCGCCTCCGTAGCACACTGGCACGTTGGTTAGATCCCCGCCAGGTCCTATGATTTTTCGCTGTCACTCTCCACTTCTTTCACCACTGGCAGTGTTGCTGATGAGAAAATTACGGAGCAGCACCGTGTTTCGGGACCCACGTTAAACTGTAGGGCCACCTATTACTGGCTGGGTAAGTCAGTTCGTAGGTCGGAGGAAAGCAACGGCATACCACCTCCAAACAGGACCATGCCTAGTAAAGCACTGTGGTCTTCAAACCAATCTTCGGATTGTTGACTGCTTTTTTTTTTATATTTCCTTATCCGCATGCTTATCCTTACAGAGAAAGAGCTGAAGAGATTGTAGCACGCATAGACCAGATATGGTCTGTGGCCTCTCGTTTCGCTGTGTGTAATCCCCTTGCTATAGGTCGCAAACGTCATCGCTGGCCTTCAGTCCGATTTATTTTTATAATTTGACGACTTTCAACCGCCATATCTTCCACCCACTTATAGCTATCGGCATGGAACTGCTATGGTGTACAACGCGAGACGTCGGACAAGAATTACACACAGACCATATGTTTGCGTTTTGTAGTTTTCGCTGCAGAGCGGTATATTAACACAAACACACACGTAGAATTTTATATACACCGATAACTTTCCATCCCAATATACTCCACCCTTTTATCATTATCAACCCTCAAGCAACAATGCAACCAATAAAACCATTTTCAAAGTGTAAATATAATTTTCAAAGAGTAATTATTGTTCCGCATTTCGCGTTATACTCTTCAAATTACTAAATATTTATCAGATCGCTATAAAACCGTGCCTGAAACCTTTCTCAGGTATAAATTAGTAACTGTACAAGTATTTAACTCTCTGCGTCTTGTCATTCGGACGTGATAAGCGAACACCGAACAGACATTCACATTAGCTATCCGATCGCCATAAAACCGTGCCTAAAGCCTTCCCCGGGTAGACATTAGTAACTGTACAAATTTTTATCTCTTTACGTTTTGTGGTTCATACGTGATAAACGTACACCGAACAGACATTCACATATATAGATATAGATTTAAATAGAAGATGACGAGTAAAAAACTTGCTAATAATCACTGAATAAGATACTTAATGACTTTCCGTAATGTCAGTTGCATGTCTACTTTGAGGTAGCTACTAGGTGGGAACCATACATTTTCGTAACATTTTCACGTAACACAAGTACACTGTAACTGGTTATCATACAGAACCCTCAGAAAATATTAACAAATTTATACTTCATTATATAAAATACCGCACTGACATATTTAAACGTCCACTTCAGATTTTCGTACACTTTCTTGATTTCCTAGAAACATTTCCGAAAAAATTAATAAAAATCTAACTAATATTCACAATTGCACCCCCCCCCAAATTGCTTTAAACAATTACAAAATTTTGTCTAGATTTCGACAAAATATAACCAATAAAAAGATGTACGACACCATTACGACTCTACTATTGTGATAATGTCTATGCGCACTCCACGTAATATTCTTTCAGACCGTTTTTTAACAAACAGCCAAAAGTACTAGATATTTCATTTGAGCTTTGACAAACATACTCTTTATTGAACTTTTACTTGTTTAAACTGTTATTTTATTAAATATTTTGTTATGTTGAGCCACAGTCATACAGTACTGATTAAATCATTGGATCGCCATTCGACTGTAATGTTATATTAGTTATTATCACAATACGAATTTCGATCTTTAGGTCATTATCAAGCGTACACTATAATTACAATAGTCATTATAAGCATGAGAATACTGGGTGAAAAGATAAGGCATTGAAATTATCTAATGTAAAATGCAATAAAAGTTGTTACACTTACAATAGTCCATTTACTCGGTATATGTAGATAACCAAAATGTTTTACGATATAGGTTTGCATATATGTTAAGATGCAAGTTGTCATTCAGTAAAAAGTCAAAATAACAGAACTTATACATATTGAAGCTAAATGAAGCATTGTTCTAGTGATATTGTAACTTTCCTTAAGATAACTAAAGTACTGCTTTTACTGCAGCGACATATAACATAAACAAATCAAAGACTACGTAGATCGAGGTAGAGTCAAAGCACAAAACTCAAAGATGTTATGGAGGTGATTGTAAGTTCCTGTTTACATGGATATCTGAGTATCTTTGGAGGTAGATCTCTGTGTGATGTAAACATAGTCAACATTACGTGTGAATGACTTACAAATCACAATTCACACATCAAACAAAATACAAAATATTGCGTTAACAGTGTGTATAATTATTTGTATACACAATATTCTATTCCCACTGGTGGCACAACCTAATTAACATTACAATTGATGGATTTCTAGATCTTAATGTACATTTTAAACAAAATATAAAAAAGGATGCCAGTCAGTCATACAACTCGCCATATATATAGTATTACACTCAACATTATTGTATGTTGTACGCAACTTTGATTCAAAGGTGGTAGTGCAAAGGGTAGTGATATAGACATTTCATTTATGAAAATTATTTTATTATCACGCCCACATTTTCATGATCTTTTCCCATTAAAATAGTATCAACTATGTAAGTCTGTTCTAAGTTTATTCTCTTTGCCTGCACTGGTTACGAATGACTATTGCCTGGAAGGAACTCAGCGTACATTTCGCGTTCGGAAATCAGTCACATGACATCCCTCGTCCGAAACCTTGCCCGAAAGTTTCTCTTGGAAGCTCCATCGTGCTTTCTGTATTTCATAATTGTCTTATTATAACTCGAGCTTTGTCATTACAAAGCAATGTCGCACTGTAATTTATCTTAGGACAATGAAATAAAATCTAACGTCTAAAATGCCATGTTAGCAGTTAACACGGATTACTCTCGCAGCTGTTCGCCGTAGCGTAATGGGCGGCGAATTAGATTGTGATGTCCGAACATGTCAGACGCTGGTTCGAAACTTGCCGGGCGCGGTGGCTCAGAGCACTCGGTCAGAGGGTTCGACGCCGTCTGTGACGAAAAAAACTGAGTGAACGACGAAACGATCAAAATGAAATAAAACAAGCCAAAGTCCGCAAAGAACCGATCAATCCGAAGAACCAATGTAAATAGAGAAAAAGAAAGAGGGCTCAGCGCCATCTGTAATAAAAAAATAAAAGAAATAATTAAAAAACGGGGCAAAATTCACAGCGAACAACGCGTAACCTATAAACAAGAAAATCATAAAATACAGAAAACAAGATGGCGTATGCCAGAGACTGCTCTGGTCGTGGAATGTCACTTGACTTTTCCGACGCCTGGTTAATGTAAAACGATGTAAGTTATGAGAAAAACATAAGAGAGCAAATCTGTAGAGAATATTCTTCTCTGGAAATTGGCTTTTTCAATTTAATAGTACGATTATCGGTTTATTTGCAATTAAATTTCTTGCTCTCAAAAGGCTATCACAAACGGCATTTTTGTTTAATGTTACTAAACTATTTTTGGTCCGGAATATTTGAAAAAGGGAGGTTCTGGTTGCTGGCGGCCAACAATTACATCTGTAAAATATGGTGCCCTTCGTTTGAACGGGTTGATCTAAAAAGTGGGAACACGTTATTTATAAACAGACAGACGGACAGACAGACAGGCATCGTCTAGTCGCCGTTATTTTTATTAATTTTGCAAATATCTCTGAAACTATGTGAGATTAGAAAAAACCATAACAAAGAAAAATTGTAGAGAATGTTCTTCTCTACAGATTCATTTAATCAGTTTTCGTGTCAAGTGAACGGTTAAGCCTTTATATTCAGTTAAATTTCGAGCTGTCAAAAGGCGATCGCAAAGGCTACCGTAGTAACACTAAAAGTGGGCCAAAATAAAAAATTAAAAAAAATCACAAAAACTATGGGGGTTCAGTGGCGAATCCTAGTGCTGGGGAATGCTATGGGGTTGCAGCCTCTCCCCCCCCCCCCCCCTCCAGAGCGTGAGGAAAACCTCCCAGTACGTGTAACATGAGCATTTTGTTTTTGTTAGACATCAGCGCGACCTCCTGCAAACGGCACGGTGCCACAAAATTTACATGAACTCAGCCCTCCCCAAACCACAGTCCAAAATTCTGCATTTGCTCAAGTTAAAACACATCATTAAAATGATTAGGAGATTTGACCTTATTTCAACTGTAACTATTAATTATGAGAGAGTAGTTATTCTGTAATTGGCAACACTATACGCCCAAACGACTGTTTCATGGCTTAGCCCGCGTTGAAATCATTAACCATAGTACTGATTGCCATGATTAGTGAAAGTGTTACTTTTAGTCATGGTGATCTACTATAACGTTGGTCTATACATTTAACAAGCATATTTGAAAATATATTCCTTGTATATTACAAACAGCAAATATTTACGTTCTTTCTGGTTTTGTGAATTTAGAGATTTTTCACGACTGATTTACATTTTACAAGGTTTCTGCTGTGGTTTACGAACATTAAAATGTGGCATGGATATGTTCAAATGGTCAAATCTTTGTAAATCTATGGGTCTTAACTGCCTGGTTAGTTTCTAGCTTACAAACTACTTAAACTAAGTTATACTAACATAAGGACAGCAAAATCACCCATGGCGGAGGGGGGACTCGAACCCCCGACGGGGAACGACCGCGCGCACCGTAGCACGGCGACTCAGTGCGCATGGCTATTCCACCGTGGCCATGAATATATTAAGTGCAATATGCGACAATTTCAGGTTATTTAAAATTGTTGTCACGATCATAATTTAATGTAATACTTTTTTTCTACAAAGGATAAATATTACTTACTTTAATTAATTACGCCAACTGAAATTTCGTGAAAACAAAAACGTGTCTTGGCTCAATGAAACATATTAAAAAGTGGCTAGTAAGTGAATTTATGAAACTAAAATAATAAAATATAATCCACTCCCAAGGAGATCAACAATCCAGTTGTAAAATATAGATAGATTATTATTAGCATTCACTTGTAAATGTATGTCATTATAAAACGAAGATAGTTTATGTTTTAATGTCGTTGACGACGTGGTCGTTAGAGACGGAGCTCACGTTGGGAATTTTTAATAAGGATCGGGTAACAAATCGGCGGTGCTCTTTCGAAGGACCATACCAGCGTTTACCAGCAGTTTTTTAGGAAAAACGCTGCGGCGTTCATCAGCTCCCTGCGGAGGTGTATGTCAACCACCGTTGTCCATTGCGCTATATCGCTCTGATTCCTCGATAAGTATGTTCAAATGTCCAAATCTTTGTTAAGCCCAAGGGACTTACCTCAGGGGTCATCCGTCCCTAAACATACAAACTACTTATAAACTAACTTATACTAAAGACAACACAAATACCCATGTCCGAGGGAGGATTCGACCCACCGACGCGGCAGGCCGCGCGATTCGCAATGTGGCGCTCCAGACCGCTCGTATACTTCCGCGCGCCCAGTAAGTAGGTTAATGTTTTTCTAAAAAAGTTACGAGAGGGTTTCCTAGTAATTACCAAATAGAAGCTTGCTTTCATCAAATACCAGGTGTCACACAAATTAGACTGGAAATAGATTTGAAGGAAACTTTGTTCTTTAAAAGATATTCCAGGCAGAATAGAATCTCTAAAGCTTGTGGAAAAGGTCTTTTTATAGTTACTGTGACGCACCGTATATAAACTATTCCGAGACACAGTGGAGTGGCCGAGCGTTCTAAGGCGCGTTGCTGCAGAACGCGCATTTGCTTGCCCCGTGGGAGGTTCAAGTCCTCCAACGAGCATGTGTGTGTGTGTGTGTGAGTGTGTGTGTGTGTGTGTGTGTGTGTGTGTGTGTGTTGTCCTTAGAATAAGTTAATTTAAAACGGCAGCACTGAAGTCCCTTAGATTTACACACACACACACAGACACACCCTATATATATATATCTCAAAGACCCTAAGATTTACAAACATTTGCATATATCATTGTCAGACCCTATGCTTAGGAACTACTTAAATTGAACTACGTTGGTCATCAGTCTATCAGTCTCTAGGACTATACTACTTACACTAACTTAAAGTAACTTATGCTAAGGACAACACAAACACCAATGCCCGAAGGACGACTCGAACCCCCGATAGCGAACGGCCGCAAGCACCGCAGCTGGGCGCCTTAGTGCTAACGGAAATTCTGCCGCGACTTTGAACTATCCCGCTTTCTTCAAATTTGTTCACTATTTATCTGACGGTATTTACTACACACAGTACCTAAATATATCAACATAAAACATAAGGCGTGTTTACAATACTATGTAAAATTTTTCTATAATTTCCTGCTTCCTTTTCTTTTCTCTTTTTTGTTACTTACTTTTTTTCTTTTTTGTAACTGAAAAATTCGCCTCGTACGAAATATCATTCCTGTCTGCTCAAAACAGAACAAATAGTTACCGGATCACTGGCAAAAACGATTTGGCTGAAGCTTACAACTGTAAAGCCCGTTTGCAACGAAGGTAACACAAGTGAACGTGCAACAGCAAATCAGATTCTTCTTTCCTGCAAACGCTGGGCACGGGTACGCAAATGGCATTCAGTCATTCGCGGTTTGTATTTGTCTTTGTTTGTTCTCATTTTGCTAGTTTTCAGATAATTATCAAAAGGAAGTTCGTTTCCTCCCTACTTTCGGTGCTAATAATATAGAAAGCTTTCTTTTCCTATTACAACGTCGTAGGCATGCAAGTATTGAAATCTAGGCCTATATGCAAACTCCATTAAAATGTTGCATTATATTTCAGGGTGATGTAGTAATAATTTACGCATCATTTATTGTAGAATGAAAGGAGACATATTTGAAGACTCTCGTCAGATTAAAAAGGTGAAGGTCGTAATTATTGAGATAAACATTGTATTCAATCGCTCTGAAACAGTTGATGTTAACATGGCAGAATCGAGCTTGGAGTGATATAAAAGAAGATGCAGGTTTAGTAAACATAATGTTGAGTTCCATGTAGTAATATTCGTGTACTTTCCGGATATTTTTGGCTGTAACCTAATTATTCTCAACAATGGAATCTACCTAACATTAAGAACAAATGGAGGAATATTAAGTAGCATGCTGAATGAGCTTCTGGGAGCTGAATGTGATATGTGTTACGTTGGAAAGATTTGTAAAAAAGGAAAAAAAAAATGAAATACTACCAGAATTTTAAGCGAATGAACGACGGGAAAATCTGCTTTCGTGAAATATAAGACATTTGCATCACATGTACAAAAAATAAATAAATCGAATGTTGGTAATCTCGTCAATGGATCATAATAATTCGGTCAATGGAAACAGTGGAAAATTTGAGGTAATTGAATTTTGTATCAGAACAAAAGGTATTGTTCAGACATTAGGTAAGAACAGCACCGATTATTTAGCTTGTAGAAGAACTCTCAATGTTGGCGATATGTAATTTTTTGGCAATTTTGAATACTGCGAATGGAAATAGATTCGTCTTATGGTAGGCGTCAAAGAGTGGAAAACGTATAAAACGTAAAGATTGCATACAAAATTGGATTATGTTTCATAAAACGATTTATCACAGAAAGATTTGGAGCATGCTTCATTTTCAATAATTTGTAAAATAGGATCGATAATTTTGTATGTGCAGCTGATGAATCACAAAATGATCTAGATAAGATCTTTCACCTTGTAATCAAAGTAGAGCACTAAACACAGGAAGATATTATTTACATGGTCCTAAAACTGGCAGCATACTATCATAAAAATGTGACAGATGTTTTAAATTCATCTGTAAACGACATGCATAAAAAACTTGTGGTCTACCAAAGGCCATTGGGCACTCATAAGTCTTTCTCATTATTTTTGTTACTCACTGATGGCATAGAGTGTTTCTTGCGGTAAGGAGTTATTTTTTTTTTTGGGGGGGGGGGTTCGTATATTTTATTTATTGTAAGCCTTCTTGTAATCATTTAGCATGCTAGTAAAAATTCTTCTTAATTATGACACATAGGAATCAAACTTAAAAAAATAATAATTAATTTAAAGTTTTTTGTCAATAGATGTAAACTTTAGAAGTAAAATTTATTTTTATTCATTCTTTAAGCATACTTTTGTAAATTCTTACGCATTCTTTTATACATTCCTTACAAGTCCCCTATAGTAGACGAGATTCCCTTAGAGATACTGATATGTCTAGGAGAGCCAATGTTTCACCTGGTGTGTAAGACGTTTGAGACAGGCGATATACCCTCAGACTTCAAGAAAAATGTAATAATTCCTGTACCAAAGAAAGAAGGCCAAGACAGGTCTGGCCACGCGGGAGTAGCCGAGCGGTCTGGAGCGTCATGTTGAGGATCGCGCGGCCTCCCGCGAGGTTCGAATCCTCCCTCGGGCATGGATGTGTGTGTTGTCCTTAGCTTAGTTTAACTTAGTATAAGTAGTTTGTAAGCTACTGACTAATAACCACGTAGTTGAGTCCGATAGGTTTACAAACATTTGAACATTTTGAACAAGACAGGTCTGACAATTACAGTACCATCAGTTTAATAAGTCATGCTTGCAAGTTTTAATATGAAATGTTTACAGAAGAATAGAAAAACTGCTGAAATATGACCTAGGGGAAGATCAGTTTGGTTTTAGTAGAAAAGTGGGAACACATGAGGCAACACTCACTTTACGACTTATATTAAGGAAAGGAAAAGCTACATTTCTAGCTTTTGTATATTTCGAGAAAGCTTTTCACAATGCTAGTTGGAATAATCTTTCAAATTATGAAGTCAGCAGGTATAAAATATAGGGTGTGCAAGGTTATTTACTATTTGTACAAAAATCTGAAAGTAGTTATTAGAGTCTAAGGGTATGAAAGGGAAGCATTGGTTGGGAATGATGTTAAGTCAGGGTTGTATCTGTTCCCCAATATTATTAAATCTGTACATCAAGAAATCTGTGAAGGAAAGCAACAAGAAATTTTGATATGGCGTTAAATTTCAAGTTGAAACAATTAAAATTTTGCGTTTGCTGATGACATTGTAATTCTGTCAGAGACTGCCAAGGACCTGCGAGAGCAGTTAAACGAAGTGGACACTGTGTTGAAAGGAGCGTATAAGATGAACATGAATAAGAGAAAAACAATGGTAACGGAACGTAGTCTAAGAAAAGCAAGCGATGCTGAAGAAATTAGATGAAGTAACGAAACATTGAACGTGGAACATACGTTTTGTTCTTTGGGCAGTAAAACTTTTGTATCCCAGCCTCGTCGCCGCTTTTGTGTCTCGTTTCCGTCGTAGGTGTCGGTGGCCGAGTGGAATGAGACCGACACAGGAATAAAGATAGCACGCTGGTGCAGGTACGGAGGGGAGCAGCCAGAAACTAGAAACACTAGAGTAAATTAGAACGAGATATATATTGCACAGAATTTATACAATACTTAACTTTAACATAGATCTGTACTGCAGAATGCTGATACATAGTTGAGTTAGAGAGCCTGCCTAGTGCCTATTCGATAGCCAAGTCTTCAATGGTGCCTATCTGATTCCGAAGTGTTAACTGGTGCCTATCTCAGTCCTAAGTGAACGATCTCGTTCAGTGGTGGCCACGAGCGGAGTTGTAGCAGAGGGCGCTCGTGGCTGACGTCGTTAGAACGCCGCGCCGTGCGTGCATGGCGGCGCGCGGCGAAAGTTGGTGGCGTGCACTTTGGACTTGTGCGACACCACAAGAATAACATACGATGGTTGCAGTAAAGAGGATATAAAACGCAGAGTTGCATTTTGAAGCCGCGGCGGATTAGCCGTGCGCACTGGGACGCCGTGCTGCTGTGCGAGCGGCCATTCGCCGTCGGGGATTCAAGTCGCCCCTAGGGAATGGATGCGTGTATTGTCCTTAGGTTAGTTTACCTTAGTTTAAGTAGTTTGTAAGCTACCCACTAATGACCAAGCAGTTGATTGAGTCCGATAGATTTACAAATATTTGAAGATTTGGCAACTGGAATAAAAGAGTTTCTGAAAAGGAGAAATTCGTTATGATGGTCTCATTATAGAACGATGCAACTGTGGGTACTCCTTAGGCGAATACAAACAACAGTTTACCTGTTTTAACTTCAAAAGTTCAAATGTTTGTCAGCTTAAGTGACTTAACTGCGGGGATATCAGTCACTAAAACTTACAAAATACTTATAAACTAACTTATACTAAAGACAACACAAACATCCATTCCCGAGGGAGGATTCGAACCCCCGAAGGCGAACAGCCTTGCGCATCGGGGCATAGCACCTCAATGCACTCAGCCAACCGCCGCGGCTCTGTTTTAACTACTGCCTTAAAACTGTAACGATGACATCGTAAATTTAATGTTACCTTCTTTCACAAATATATCTATACAATCGGAAGCAAAGTTTCACATTGACATTGTTCTGCCAACAGTGATATGGAGTAACTGGACAGATCCTATTAGTGGTATGCGCCGCGCTGGCCGAGGGGACTGAGGCGCTCCAGTCACGGTCTGCACGGCCACTACGGTCGGGGGTTCGAATCCCCCCTTGGGCATGGATATTTGTGCCGTCCTTAGTATTAGCTAGTTCATAAGTATTTTGTAAGCTTAGGGACTGATGACCCCGTAGTTAAGTCCCATAAGTTTTACGAACATTTGAACATTAGTGGTATGACGCTTCTCCAAGCAGAGTTTTGATATCACATTAATTAATTATATCAACTTGCCTCATTAAATTTATTTATTTAGCGTATGGCACGTCTACAGAATCAATTTTACAGATATTAATTACAGTTAGTTACAGATTTGTAAGTTGTGTAGGTATACATTCCAACTAGTTGTTTAATATTTGGAAAACATTACATTTTTCTGTCAAATATAATATCTAGTAAATTACAATAAAGTTACATTACACTATAAACATACATAGTTATTATATTACAGAGCAATCAAAGGATAAAGCAGATTAATTATTTACACTAAGTCGTTTAAGCTTGTCAATAGAGATGAATGTCTAGTGACCTTAACCAGTTTATTGCATCGGGTGTATCATCGATGAAAGTCGTGTGGTTTCTCCGAACTTTCTCGTTGGGCATTCATACACTATGTGATTTAGAGTCTGTTCTTGTACTCTTGTACAGTCTCACTGGGGATCTTCGGCCATTTTCCACTTATAAATTCTTTGGTCGGGTTAGTGATGCGATTTAGAGCAATCCATACGTTCCTCGAGAGGCTCACTCCTGGAAGGGGTGCTGTGGGATCCCTTTGCCCCATTTTCTCATGCTGTTGATAGCTGCTCCATTATTTTCTCCATTGGTCTTGGAGGTTGAAGGTTGCCCGCTGTGATCCAGATGTATCTGTCCACACTGGTTTCCGTGATATTAAACGAGTTTACGGTGTGTTATGTAATATTTCATGGATTGGAAAGGTTTTTTTTTTTTTTTTTTTTTTTTTGAATGGTTGATAGTTTAATTTGTCCAGTTTATGAAATGTAGTCTGTTGACGTCAGAGTAATGGAGGTACTATGATTGTGAGAACTGGGAGCCAAGGTAAGAGTGTTGATTTTAGAGTCACAGATACCAGTCTTTTTGTGTCGTTCAAGAGAACGTCGATCGCCTTTACGTTGTTGCTCCTTCCCCATACAGGATGGCAGTACTCAGCAACTGGGTAAACAAGTCGGGTGTCAGGTGCAGACAACTTCCAAGATGGTACACCCTGGGCAACGCTCTATCCGGCAAAAAGTCTACACAAAAGGCAACTGCACTAAATGCGTGATTACTTGCTGTCAAGAAAGGCTACAGAATCGACGTAAGCAAAAGTCATTAAATTCAAGTTGGTGGAATTGACGTTATCCAAGATGGCGTCACTCCTGGTTTCGCCAGCCAGGCGGGAATTTCGGTAACCATCTTAGTCGGCTTCCTGTCACCCAAAGTCGGCCGCCCCTGCCCCCCACTTTGGCGTAGGCCACAGACGATGGCATCTCACCCTGCCAGACCCCCCCCCCCAGGTATACTTTGGCTCCAATTCATATTTTCACCAACAGACAGCGCTTTCCCGCTCCCTCCCCTTCTTCCTTCCGAGTGCTTCAGTTCAAATTTCTAACAACCGGAAAGCGCACATGAAAATGGCGATAGCCAAGGCAAGAGTAGGATTTAGTCACGTGGTCAAACCATGGGTGATGTAAGGCCAGTGCAACAGCTGCTCAGTACCATACAGTCAATGAGTCAGAAAGCGTCAGCAGTGGATGTCATCCACCGTTACAACACAGCTGCAGCAGAAGAAGAAGAACAAGCAGTCAATTAAGTACGTCCAGCTTATTACTATTATTGCTATTACTGTTAATGTGACCACGCTATGATTCATATATTGTATGATCCCACGCACTATTCTCGCATGTACCTGAATATCGCTCTTATTTTGTGCAGCACCAGCTGCTTCAGGTTGCGAGGTACAGGTACCTGCTTTCACCGTGTCGAAGCCTATAAGCATCAATCAAGTCGAGTGAGCCGACAAGCAACCAAATGAAGTAGGATAAAGAGATACTACAGTCAAATACACGGGTCAAATGATGAGAATTCACAGGATGCAAAGATTTAAAATAAATGTTATACCCCCATTCCAAAGGAAGCATGCACAAAAAAATGTTCAAATGTTTGTTAAGCTTATGGGACTTAACTACGGGGTCATCAGTCCCTAAACTTACAAACTACTTATGAACCACTTACGAACTAGGACGGCACAAATATCCATGCCCGAGGGGGGATTCGAATCCCCGACCGCAGTGGCCGTGAGCCGGAGCGCCTCAGTCACCTCGGCCACCGCGGCCGGCAAGCATGCACAGACAGGTGCGAGAATTACAGAACCATCAGTTTAATAAGTCATGGTTGCAAAATTTTAACACGATTTATTTACAGAACGATGGAAATACTGATGCTGATCTCAGGGAAGATCATTTCGGATTTAGGTGAAATGTAGGAAAACGGGAGGCAATACTCTCCTTACGACGTATCTTAGAAGATAAATTAAGGGAAAGCAAACCTACATTTCTAGCTTATGTAGATTTGGTGAAGGCTTTTGACAATGCAGCAAGGGTAAAATGTAGGGAAAGGATGGTTATTTACACCTTGTACATCAACCAAACAGCAGTTATTGGAGTTGAAGCGCATAAAGGGAGGCATAGTTTGGGAAAGGAGTAAGACAGAAAAGGCTTGTAGACTTTCTCACTTGATATAAAATTTGTTCATTGAGCATGCTGTGAAGGAAAGTAAAGTGGAATTTTAAGGAGGAATTAGAGTTCCGGGTGAAGCTATAAAACCATTCCGTTTCGCTGATGACATTGTAATTCCGTCAGAGACAGCAAAGGATCTGTAAGAGCAGTTGAACAGATTGAACAGTGTGTTGAAAACAGCGTAAAAGATTAACATTAACAGGAACAAAATAAGGGCAATGGACTACAGCCTCAAAAAATCAGTTGATGTTGAAGGAATTACATTAGGTAACGAAACGATAAAGATAGTAGATGCGTCTTATTACCTGGGCAGTAAAATAACATATGATGGGCACATTACAGATGTTATAAAATGTAGAATGGCAGTGGGAAGAAAAGGGTTTTTGAAAAAGAGATGTTTGCTAACATGGAATATTAATGTAAACGCAAGAAAGTGTTTTCTGAAGGCATATGTGTTGAGCATTGCCTTGTATGGAAGTGAAACATAGGCGATAAATATTTCAGGCAGGAAGAGTAAAGAAGCTTTTGAAATGTGGTGCTACAGAAGAATCAGTCATGACAAAACTATTTCACGTGATGCCTAAGATGTATGAGGCAGGCGAAATACTCTCAAACTTTAAGAAAAATATTAAACCCCAATTCCAAAGGGTAGATCGTGTATCTAATGAACTGGTACTGAATTGGGGAGCAATTTCGAGTTTTTGGCATACAGTGACTAAAAGAAGGGATAGACTGGTCCGACACATTCATAGACATCAAGGAATCATAAATTTAGCATTGGAGGGAAGTGCGGGGGAATCGCAGATGGAGACCAATAGGCGAATATAGTATGCAGATTCAAGCCGATGTGGGTTGCCGTTCGTATGAGGAGATGAAGAGGCTTGCTCAGGGCAGAGTAGGGTAGAGAGCTGCATCAAACCAGACTAAAGACTAACACAATAACAGTTGAAAGTTGTTGAAAAAAGGTAATATATCAAGCAAACGCACCATATTGGGAAATTATAGTTTCTGATAGTTTTGATAATCGAATGAAGATCAGGCTGTTAATATGCCTTCAGTCTATGATCAGACAGTTCATTGTACTTAAATTATTCGGTGTGTACCCATCTCTACACAGTTCTCCACAATGACAACGGTTGCAGAGTCTGCCGCGGTGGCCGAGGGGACTGAGGCGCTCCAGTCACGGTCTGCACGACCACTACGGGCGGGGGTTCGAATCCCTCCTCGGGCATGGATATATGTGCCGTCCTTAGTATAAGGTAGTAAATAAGTGGTTTGTAAGTTTAGGGACTGATGACCCTGTAGTTAAGTCCCATAAGCTTAACAAACGTTTGAACATTTGAATAACGGTTGCAGAGAGTGTGGATATCATTTCCTTGTAAGTACTTTGAGGGTCATAGAAATGTCGAACAATCTCGTCAAAGGTATACTAATTTGTCCGATGGTACAACTGTTTGTCCGAGATATCACAATTTTTCAACTTTTTTTTCCAGTTACAGCACCATCTGTTATGGAAAGAGAAAAAGTTTCATACACAGGTTATACATTTTTTCAAAGAGAAAAATAGGGTTTCCTATTTAAGACTTTGTCTCCTCTGCCCCCACCCCCACCCCACGAGAATGGTGCACGGGTCGAGCTTTATGTAAATGAATGGCTCTCTTGAAGCGAACAACTTTGATTATAATATTTTTTACTTCGGTTTCTATTTTTGTAATACCAAAAATCACTTTCAGATGCCTCACGCTGTACATGTTAAGTAGCTTAAAATGAGGTGTACAACACTATAATTGAGATCTCTCTTCATCGTAACATCTGTACAAAATATAGGAGTACAATACATTCATACTATCGGTTCACTGCACGTGTTCAGAGAAACAAATTTAAATTGCTTTTTGAAACGTAACAAGGATCACTGTGATAATGTCATTTTCCCACAGAAGTGTTGTGAGATAACGAGGCATTGGCGTTTACAGCTGCAGCTTTACGAACTATGATTTCTCCCGAAACGTGCCGGCAGACGCCAGGTTTACGACTATTGTCTTGATGGAAGAGTCGGGAGCGACAAGAAGTCTTTGTTTTGTCGCGCGATGATGAACTGCCAGCGTGAGACTCTTGTGGTGGCGTTTACCACCAGTAAACCAGGGGCTGTGGTCAGTTTACGTTTTGGCTTTTAGAATAGCTGCATTCTAGTTTACTGCGTTCATAAAATGTGAATGTGAGCAATGCTGGCCGATTCCACGCCATAGACCGACGACGCAGTCCATAACTCAGCTGCTATAAACACGCCATTCCCTCATTCACACAAAATAATATCGTCGGCACCCTCTAAATGGCTAGCGCTTATCGATTTGAGTCTAATGTGGTTCCCAATGCAGATGAAAATTTTGGTAAAGGGTATGGAGAGAAGATTGGAAGTGTCAGTTTACGTGAAAAGGTATAAGGTACCACCGATCATTAGTTATATTCATCGTCTCCCAAAAGAATGTTTCATTTGTCAGACGAGTCCAGTTTCCTAATGGAAGTGTCAAACCTCTAGTGACTACAGAAGTGGATAATATTGTTACGATTAGCCTTTGTTAATTCCAAAATGTTAGTGGCTGTAAAATCGCATTAATCCCATACTCTTGAGATATTTTGTTCTAAAAAAGCAAAAATTATTCGGGAACAATCCGAAAATCGCCATTTTCCACCTAATGATATTTTCCATGAATTATTTACGTGAAAAAGGATTGCCTGCTTGAATACAAATCGAGGAATCAGGTGAAAGTAACTGATGATACGTGTATAGCTTTCAGCAACAGCATTAGCCCTAGAGTTGGCAAAATAGGAATAAAACATGATGCAATTAAATCTCATTCCTCCAAACCGAATTTGAATTTCTATTAAAATATTGTATTATAATAATTCTCAATAATCGTTGTAAGGTAACCCTTAAGGTAAGCCTTACATTATAACGAGGAATGAGCTTCATTTTGAACATATTATTCGTTTAAACCTGTTTATAGTGAATATGTAGTAATTAACTTCTTATGTGACTTAATTAATTATCGTGATGCACAATGTATGTAGGGAACTTAACTGTGAACATTTTGTGTCATTCATTTATTATCTGTATTGTAACTGTTTATGTATATATTATTTTATTTTATTTGTACTTTGTATGTTTTCTATATTACTGTGATTACTTGTTATGTTTCATTTGTCAATGTAAAATATTTCTCTGTGAACAGTTATCGATATGGCTCCTCAGGTCAGAGACTCTATCGTATAGCAGCGCTCCCCTGTGGGTGAGCAGGCAAGCAGCAGTATCTGCCGTCCCGTGACGTAGATCAGACGTTCGTAGCGGTCCGCGGAGTGCTCAAACAATATAAGTAATAAAATTAAAACAAAGTGAAAGTTCTAATTTTTTATAAGTGCAACGATATGAAAGTTTATGTGAAACCAGTGAACATAAGTGAAGTAAGAATTGATTTTAATGAAACATTTATTCGTTCGTTCTGCTGAGGCAGAAATTCGTTACGTGTTCGGTAACCGTCCCCGACGTCCTAAACGCGGTAGCATCATCGCGGACGCTAACGGTCGTGATTAATTACGCGATTCGCGAAGCATCACGGCGAACTGCTAGCAAGCTGCCAAAGGAGGAGCCACCATCAAAATGATTTTGTATGAATTTATGTACCATTTATATGACTGCAGAGTACCACGTCGCTGGACTGATAAATAAGATACGTGAAATGCTATTGGTTGTAATTTACTGTGAATGCATGTTTAATTTTGTTTGAATAGAGGAACATTAGACAGTATTTTTGCTACCTTATTTGAACAACTAATTAACCACACATTATTAGAATGACAATCCTCAATAATGAATGAATAATATTACTACACAATTTTACAATCAAGTGAGTGTCATTAATTATTAAAGACTGTGACAATAATTTCAGTTGAGACAATTTTGCTAAAATTGATGGTAGAAGATAACAGACAGTTGAATTAATGAATAATTTTTCTATTTCGTTTTGCACTGAGTTCAACAATAATAGCCACCGCCCCATCTATCCTATAAAGAACCAAACTCGTTCTAATGTCGTATGCATATCATTAATTAAGACTGATTTACTTAAATTTCCTATTTGCTTGAGTGAATTGATTTTATCAGATACTGACTTTAGTGGTTGGACTGCACCCACTTGCCAATCACTTGATGTTAAAAAATCCTAATATTCATAATTTTCTAAATTATCAGTACCAATAGCGTACTAATTGAGTTATACATATTGCACAGACGGAGTAAGTTAATTTGTGCTATCTGTGTGTGTACAGTCTCTGTAGGAGATTTTGTAAGGAAAGGAAAGGTGAGTGACCTTTTAAAAAGTTTCTCAGATAGAGCTATAGTATTTGTTAATTACACTAATTGTCTTGCTTAATATTTTCAAAATTTAACTATACCACTTGCATAAATCACGAGTTTAACGTAACCAACTACGAAATTAAGGTCAGTTTTGTTATGTTGCTCAAACATTACAACAACAGCCACCACAGTTAATAACACGTAAATAAAATTTATATATATATATATATATATATATATATATATATATATATATATATATATATATACCCCCACTCACACTTTTCTTCATTAAAATAAACACCTTTCACCCAATATCCCCACAAATATTTTCTTTCCTTACAACGTTAATTTTGCTGTTAGCGAATATGTTAGGAGTTTACTTTTAGATTGATACAATTTCGTTTTCTTAAATATTGTGGTCCTCCCGGCCCCCAGAGTGCCGTGCATGCGGTCATCACATAAAGGCATCATCCTGTGTACCATCAATATAATGCTCATCTGCAAATGGTGAGAGTATAAATTACTTGTCTACGTTCCTGCCAAACCATACCTTGGCTAGCCAGGTCGCCTGATTCCTTCTCAATTGAGAAGAGTTGTGGCATCAAAGCACGTCGCAATTGCGACTATCCAACGCTCTAATTGCAAATGTTTGTAAACTTACAGGACCGAAATTCTAAGATCATTGCAATCTAGACTTACAAAGTGGTTAAACTAATGACTAACAGTCACGCATGCCAGAGGGAGGACTCGAATCCCTGGCTGGAAAGGTCATGCAATCCGCAGTCTGGGTCGGCACTGTGTTAAACGCGGATTTGGCATGTTTTAATATTTTTATCTGTCACTTTCCACTTCTTTGACCTCTGGCAGTATTGCTCATGTGAAAAACACCGAGTAGCACCGTGGTACGGAACCCACGTTAAACTGTAGGTCCCCCTATAACTGGCTGGGTAAGTCAGTTCGAAGGTCGGAGGAAGGCAACGGCCTTTCGGAGAGGCCTGAGTTGTTTGAGAGTGGCCGTCCGAATATACAACACTTCGTGTCCGTATTAAAATCGCCGCAGTTGTAATGAGAACGAAACTTTAATTAGAAACACTTTAACTTCTTTATTAGAGCAATGTGAAAGGAGTAGATTGCAGAACAATGCATAATCGAGAGGTTTTACAAGCAGTAATACGAATCTCGACACAAACAACAACATAAGAACTGCGTAACTCTAAACAAACAAAACAAAAACAAAAACATTCAAAGAGAATTGCGAAAGAGAATCAGCGCCCCTAGCGGCAGGAGCGGAAGCACTTTGACAGTAATACCAACATAAAGCGCGAAAACACACAACTCTCCCTGCACTGTTTCTTCGCTGTGTGCTACAGGCATACCACCTCCAAACAGGACCATGCCTGGTAAATCACTGTGGTGTTCAAATCAATCTTTGGATTGTTGACTGCTTTATCTTTACCTCAATATTTACAGGTTGGCCGGATGCCCTTCTTGCCGCCTACCCATTCCCCCAAGAATGAAATGTGTACCCCAAATGCCTGCGTATAGTGTTATAGGTGTGTGATATGTAAAGTGTTACGAAATGTTTGTGAGTCGTTTAACTGAGGCGGGACTTGGGGACCAGCCCAGTATTCACCTAGGGGGATGTGGAAAACCACCTAAAAACCACATCCAGGCTGGCCGGCACTCCGACCCCATATGTTAATCTACCTGGCGGATTCGAACCGGGGCCGGTACGCCTCCCCGTCTCGGAAAGCGTTGTGTTAGACCACACGGCTAACTGAGTGGGTAGGTCATGCAGTCCGTAGCATGACGCCTTATTGCAAGCGGGCATTCCCACGCGGCAGTTCGAAATAATGTGACACGATATCAGTCAGGAGAAGATGCAACAACTCAGTCAGTGTCAATCCGAATAAGATGGTTTCTTTCGTTCTTTGGGGCCCGCAGTGTAAAATATGTCTTGTAATGACATGATTATTATAATGATACACTAACAACACTGCTTTATACTTGCTGTTATTACTTATAAATCACAATGAGCTCAGTTGACATTCAGGTGTAAAAAATAAAGGCAGCATAGACACAAACGAGGCAGCAATCGACATCTAGGTGAAAAATAAAGACAGCAGTGACACATACGATATTCCATGTAAGAGCTATGAAATTGTAAACCACTTCCATCTATAGTTACAATACACATATGTATATTCAGACCATTACAAATGTATTTACAGAGCACCTGATGATGGGTTAATGGCCCAAATGAGCTCATTGTGATTTATAAATAATAACAGCATGTATAAAGCAGTGTTGTTAGTGTATCGTTATAATAATCGAGTAACATGGGGTTGGAAGTGAGAAACGCGTTATTGACTTGTTCAGTTTGTAAATTTCTTTTTCTTTAGTAAATACACCATTTTTTGGAAATTGTATTCATTTGTTGGTGTGTACACGTACACCACATCTTCTTATTTTCGTAGCATTTGGCTAATTTCAGCATGGTGCAGGATTTTTTTTTCTTTCTTTCTAAGAGTGCACTTTCGTGTAAAACGATAATTCATCATAATGAAACGCCATTTCTCTCGTGACATCTTCACAATCTCTACGGACAATTTGGCGCGCAACTCAAGCTAGAGAACAAAGTAAATGCTGTAAGGCTGCCAGCGAACAATAAAGATGAGGAATAATTGCCGGGCGGCCCGCCGCCAGTAAACTGGCGCCGTAAAACTGCTTACGGCCCGCCGACTGCTGGCGCCAGTGCTGCGCTCCGCAAAAGTTGGCCCGCCTGCGCCGGCCTCAGATTAGTTGCGCTAATGGCCGCCAGGCGCGCGCTCAGCGGCCGACGCGCCGCATTATTGCGCTCCTTGCCGTTAAATAAAACTAAATAACGCGCCGCTTTACAAATGTCTGCCGCGCTCTGGCTGCAGCAGCTGTGACGACGCTAAATTAAAACTACCGCAGCGCGGCGCCGACGCTGAAATGGCTTGTTTCTTGCACTTCTCCGGCTGGTCAATGGAAAAGAAACTGCGTAACTCGGTCTGGTGCGTGTTCGAATTAAATGCAGTGGCTAAAAACAGATGGTTATCGTAAATGTACTATAACTTGATGTCACTGTATGGGACACATTTCTCAGAACTGAACTGAAATTGCAGAAATTCGCTTTCCTTACCATGCATTTTTCTGACGCTATAACAGTTAAATGGAGACAATCCAACTTTTGTATACTGACTGAAAATCGCTGCAACTGGATTATTTATTCCCCAGCAAAAACGTCGGTGAAATCTAAAATATATCCTTGGGTGACGATTATCCGAAAAAGAAATTGGAATCAAATGTTCAAAATGTTCAAATGTTGTAAATCTATCGGACCAAACTGCGTGGTCATCAGTCCGTAGCTTACAAACTATTTAAACATAGGTAAACTAACCTAAGGATAAACACACACACCCATGCCCCAGGAAGGACTCGAACCTCCACGGCGAGCAGCCGCGCGCTCCGCAGCGAGACGCTTTAGACCACTCGGCTACTCCACTGCGGCAGGAATCAAAATTACTTAAAATGTAAACATGTGGATATATACAGACAATGAAATAAGTAATTGACCGATGTGTGTACGTAGGACATATTTAAGAAAAAGTAATGAATATTATTTTTGAGAGTTTTTCTGGAAACAATTATACCATTAACAAAATTTTTGGCAAGCGTGAGGTGTCCATGAAAATGTGTGAAATGCGTAATTTTTATGTGCATCAATTCAATTTCGTGCAAACATCAATTAAGTATATCGCAAGAAAATAATCGGGACACCAGAGATTTTATGAATTTTGGTATCCCATCCTCGTCGCCACACAGGAAAATAAGATGCACACGTGTGTGGGTACAGAGTCTGAGGTAACCAGCCAGTGGGACAGCAGAAACTAGAAACACTAAGCTAGATTAGAACAAGATATATATTTCGTAGAAATAATACAATACTTAACTCGGGGGGCAGGAGACTAGTGGAATGCAGATGCATAGTTTAACTAGGTAGAAGTCTGACTACTGATGAAAGTGTTCTGGTGCCTGTCCTATTCCCAAGTGACCGATCCAGTTCTGTGGTGGCCACGACGGTAGTTGCAGCAGAGATCGCTCGTGGCTGACGTCGTAAGAACGCCGCGCCGTGCCTGCATGGCGGCGCGCGGCGAAAGTACGTGGCGCGCACTTCAAACTTGTGCGACACCACAATGAAACCAAACAAAAGAAACCACGACAGAAATGACGGTATCCGTAAAAAGTACTGTTTCAGACAGGCGCCAACTACGGGTATGCTCGTTCGCTCAAGCATATCTCAATATTTCAGCGGGTATGCTCGGCATTTCACTGAAAATTTTGGTATTATTTTTTTCTTTACGATATATTTCTTCACTCACTTTGTAGAGAACTTTCATGCCGTGTAGCATCTGATGCTGACGTACAAATACAAAATTTGACAAATACGGCGTGAGAGCTTTGCGAAGTGTGAAATCGAAGTTACACTGTGTGATGTGCAGAAGGCAGAGTTCGAGTACATCATATTAGCTCTAGTTAGCTGATCAGAACACAGCAGCAGTGAAATTTAAATATATTTTCGTCACGAATGTTCGGTTGAGAAATTTCAACCTTACTCTTCTGTTCCAACCTAACAGTGACCTCAGAATTTGCGATATAATAGGGAAAATTATTTAATGCTTTTCCTGAAAAGCTGTCCTATGTTTGACATATTATTGTATGTAATCTTGTCCGTTCAATAAAGTAATTATCCTCGTAAACTGCATCCTTTAAATTCATGACATTATATCTACTTTTGACGAGCAAGACAGTAAATAAGATTTCTGATGTAACTCTTCAGGCTTTCCCGGCGATCTAGTGACATGACGGAGAGTCGGGTGTTCTGCCGGCTGTCAGTGTCTACTCTGCACAATATTTCGCCTACGTAACTCGTGACCTTCATCAGGTGCGACCTCAGACTGTCTCAGGTCGCACCTGATGAAGGTCACGAGTTACGTAGCCGAAATATTGTGCAGAGTAGACACTGACAGCCGGCAGAACACCCGACTACCCATCATGTCAATATGATTCCTCCTCATTTGACTGGTAGCAATTTAAACTGTACTCTCAGATCCCTGCCTACACAGATACCCTAAAATAATGTCACATTCGCATAAAAACTCCCACGTATATGTGCCGGCATAGCATGTGAGGGCATACCTGTGCTTCTTACTATACGACATGCATAACCCTCAGTTACTACCTTGGGGTCATTTGCAAGCCCAGCATGTACATTATCTAATTTATGTCTGAAATAGCCCGCTCTTATTCACAACGGTTTATGTATTCTCTTAAAAGTCAATTGTCTTCAAGGAATCGAGTTAGTGTAAATAGTGACATTTTTCATCCCGTTTACTGAATTGGTGTCTGATGTAACAATGAGTTGTATGTCTATTGGTATCGACAGACATAATATGACACCAGAAGTATTTCTGGACTATTTTGGTAATACTGTATAGAAAATCTGCAGAAGAATGTAATCAGGAAGACGATCCGATATAAGTGATCGCCATAGTGAAAGAATTCACAATACAGGCAAATCATTATCTGATATCCTTGTGTCAGAAGACGAAAACACTGAAAATAATGTCCGCCTCCGTAGCTCAGCGGTAGCGTCGCTGACTACCGCGCAAGAGGCCCGGCTTCGATTCCCGGTAGGGGACTGGGTGTTGTGTGTTGTCCTAATCGTCATCATCTCATCATCAGTGGCACGTAAGTCGCCCACGCGGTGTCAAATAGAAAGACTTACATTCAGGCCTCCGAACAATTTCGCAAGGGGTCAAGAGATCCATACGCTCATTTCATTTCATTGTAAAAGATTAGGAAAAATGTTGACGTTCATATAAAAAAATTTTAGTGATACCTGTCGGGGGAAGGGAAGCAGCAAGCGGGGAAAGGCCCCCCACCCCGTCCAATGGAAACGCCAAACCCATATAGTTTCAGAGCATTTTCTCATCACAATAAAAATTTTAACACTTTATCCCGTTATCCACAGACATTCAACAATTCATTATTGGATGCGTGTAACGTTAAAAAGTTTGTTGATTTGGTGCTATTATGAAGATAGACCACCGCGAAGGAGTACCGATCTGCGAACGTATAAAAGCTGGGTGCTCAAAGAGCCCATCCCGTATGTAGTCAACTGCAACAATTTGAGAGGCGGCCATTATGGTGGTAATCTAGCACCATCGTTAGCGCAAATCGTCCTTTCTGTTACGCTAGAAACGTGATATTGAACTGAAGTATGCGCCTACATCAGATGTATTTTATATATGAACAAACAGCAATCACACCGAAGTTAACAACTGCTGTACTTGCCACAAGAAATTTGCATTAACTTCTTGATCACACTAAACTGCAGCTTTTCACGTTTAGATGAACGCGAACTGTCTCTTGAACTTCAAATTGGTTAGTAGTGAAAATTTGTAAAATGAAACGTTTTTAGAGGCTTGTGTGCGCAATGATTGCAAAATATAGCAAATAGGTTCCCTTTTGAAACGTAAGTGGTATGTCTTTAAGTCCCTAATATTAAACAGTTTAATGTATCCACGAATCTGTGAAGGGAGTAAGTGGTTCCTTCTCTCCATTTATTTATGCATTACACTCTGCACAATTCTTCACCATTTCTTCGCATATACTGGAACGTGTGGTTAGCATAGCTAAGAATAATTAATATTATAGGTTTTGTGTCCCAACTTCATCGCCGCTTTTGTGTCCCAGCCTCGTCGTAGGTGTCGGTGGCCGAGCGGAATGAGACCGACACGCTGGTGCAGGTACGGAGGGGAGCAGCCAGAAACTATAAACACTCGAGTAAATTAGAAAGTGATATATTGCACAGAATGTAACAATACTTAACTTTTACATAGCACTGCAGAATGTTGATACATAGTTGTTAGAGGCCTGCCTAGTGCCTGTACATTAGCAAAGTCTCCACTGGTGCCTATCTGATGGCGAAGGTCCTAACTCGTTGCTATCTCAGTCCGAAGTCCGAAGTGCCAAGTGCGAAGTGGCCTATGTCCTTCAGTGGTGGCCACGAGCGGCGTTGTACCAGAGGGCGCTCGTGGCTGTCGTCGGAAGAACGCCGCGCCGTGCGTGCATGACGGCGCGCGGCGAAAGTAAGTGGCGCGCACTTTGTACTTGTGCGACACCACACCCCTCCCCCCCAAACCGCCGCGCCGTCGTGGCGTAGGGCTGAGGGCCACGGCGACGGCACTGGGAGGAGGGCCTGGGCGGGGGCGTTACTGGTGGGACGGGCGTCGTAGCGGAGGCCGGGATCGAGGCGCCGTCCGCGCCCCGGCATCCGCCTTGCGATCCTCCAGGGAACCCGCCGAAACCTGGGGAAGGGCGCCCGCCCCCGCCCAGAGGGAGCAGGTCATCTTCTTCTGAGGTGCGTGGCCCAAGCTGGGGGGGCCCGCACGGTCCCGGAGTCCCTCTCGGTGACGCTGTCGTCTGCGGCGGCGACAGCGGCGGCGACGACTGCGTCGGATGTACGTCGACGTCCATAGGGATCTCGTAGTCCGGGGACGAACGATGTGGTTGTGCTCCCTGGCGGTGAACTGGGTCTGGAATCAAGAAACCGGAGACAGGATCGCGCGGTCTGTGCAGGCGCAATTGGTTTGCGTGGCGCCGCAGCTCCGACCCTGTGGAAGAACGTACAATAAACAAATTGCGACCAAGCACGCGCTGAATGGTGCCCGGCAACCATGTCTTCTTGTTTCCAGCAAACACCCTGTACAGCACCGGCGTGGAAACCTGAAAACGCGTAGCGCCATACGAACCGACTCGGTGCGTGGGAGGCTGCAGCAGGTGAAGGAGAGTGCGGTGACGGCGGCCGTGTAGCAGCTCGGCAGGAGACGGGCCGTCACGTGGCATGCACCGATACGTAGACAGGAAAATTTGAAGAGCTTGCTGCCTGGAGTGCTGACCTTTCATCTTCTCCATGTGAGACTTGAATGTTCGAACGAAACGTTCTGCTTCACCATTGGACTGAGGGTGAAAAGGTGCAGTGGTAATATGCTGAATGCCATTCACACGACAAAACTGTTGAAATTCCGCACTAACAAACTGAGGTCCATTGTCACTGACGATAGCTTCAGGCAAGCCTTCGATGCAAAACACTGATGTTAAGGCACTGATTGTACTAGACGCCGTCGTTGAGTTCATGGCAATCACAAAAGGAAACTTGCTGAAAGCGTCTACAACAATTAACCAGCGCGTATTCCAGAAAGGTCCGGCAAAGTCAATATGTAAACGTTGCCATGGTCCCTTGGGGCGTGGCCAGTCTGAGAAACGTTGCGGTGGAGCCGCCTGATGCTCCGCACAAACAGTACACTGTGACGTCATGTCCTCTATCTGAGCGTCCATACCAACCCAGGTACAATGACGTCTGGCCAGTTGCTTTGTCCTAACAATGCCCCAATGTCCTTGATGCAGGAGGCGTAACACTTCTCGTTGCAGGGAACGCGGAACAATCACTCTTGCTTGGTCGTTGTCGGTATGCAACAACAGTACACCCTGACTTAAAGATAATGCATGACGTTGTGCAAAATAACGTCGAACCAGAGGCCGATCAATGTCTTTGGCTCTGGCAGGCCAACCAAAGCGAACAAAACGTGCTACCACACTTAAGTCTGCATCCGCAGCTGTTTCCTGTGCGACCCGACGAGAGTTCAAAGGGAAATCTGCGACAGTGGTAGCATCTCTGGAGTCTATCTGACAACATGCCATTTCTGAAGAATCAAATGATACATCCTGGCCAACCGGAAGTCGGGAAAGTGTGTCCGCGTTGGCATGTTTAGTGGTAGGTCGGTACAAAATCTCATACTGATAATTTGACAATATCAAGGACCATCTCTGAAGCTTTTGTGCCGTTCGTGGCGGAATTGGCTTTGTGGGTGAGAACAACGACGTGAGAGGCTTGTGGTCTGTCAACAAATAGAATTTTCTGCCATACAGATAATGATGAAACTTTGTGACGCCGTAAATGATTGATAAGGCCTCCTTTTCTATCTGACTGTAATTCTGTTGCGTCGGCGTCAGTAGCTTGGATGCAAAGGCAATAGGACGATCGTGACATCCAATACGATGCGACAGAACAACACCCAGACCGTACGACGAGGCGTCAACTGCTAACACTACAGGCTTCTGTGGGTCAAAGGGAATCAAACATGCATCACTGAGTAGTGCAGACTTTAATTTGTCAAAGGCAACCTGACAATCTTTAGACCATACAAAAGGAACATTCTTCCTACGTAAGTGATGCAGTGGAGCTGCAATCTGAGAGGCATTGGGAATAAATCTGAAATAATAGTTAAGCTTTCCCATCACTGCTTGCAATTCATGCACATTCTTAGGAGGAGGCAAGTCTTTGATTGCTCGAAGATGTGACTGTAAGGGATGAATTCCTTGGGCATTAATCACATGGCCTAGGTACTCTATTTCAGTTTGAAAAAACGAACACTTTGCTTTATTGCAACGTAGACCTGCTGCAGTCAAAACTTTGAAAAGGCACTCCAGGTTTGCTAAATGTTCTTCAACTGTACGTCCGGATACCACAATATCATCTAAATAGTTCGAACAACACGGTACAGAAACTGTCAGCTGTTCCAAAAAACGCTGAAAAATAGCGGGAGCGGAAGAACTGCCAAAGGGTAGGCGTTGAAATTGAAAAAGGCCCATGTGAGTATTAATGACGAAAAACTTTTTTGACTCGTCATCAAGTGGAATCTGTAAGTATGCCTCTGCTAAATCAATCTTAGAAAAGAAACGAGACTGTCCTAATTTGTCCATTAGTTCGTCAGGTCTGGGCAGGGGATAAGTGTCGACAATTGTTTGACTGTTCACTGTTGATTTGAAGTCCGCACAGAGACGAAGTTTTCCTGACGGCTTGGGTATAATTACTATAGGCGAGGCCCACTGACTCGCAGAAACAGGAGAAATCACCCCACTATCTTGCCAACGTTTAAGTTCTTCGGCAACTGTATCACGCAAGGCGATAGGCACTGGTCTAGCTTTACGAAATTTTGGAACTGCAGATTCTTTTAAAGTTACATGTGCCACGAAGTCTTTTGCACAACCTAGTTCCGGCGAAAACAAGTCACTATATTTGTCACACAATGCATTGATTTTATCCTGAGGCACTATTGACGAAATTTGAAGCACATCTCTTTGAATTGATAAACCAAACAAGTCAAAAGCATCTAGTCCAAAAATGTTCTGCGTAGATTTGGCCTGAAGAACAACAAAAGCAACTGTTTTTGTTACACCTTGAAAAGAGGCAGGCAGGCTACACGTTCCTAGCACGGGAATATCTTCACCTGTATAAGCTGTTAACACTTGCTGTGACGGCGACAATTTTGGCGAACCCAGAAGTTCATAAGTATCGTTATTTATTAATGTAACAGCGGAACCAGTATCAAGCTGAAATTGCACAGTCTTATTTTCTATAGAGAGAGTAACAAACAGCTTGTGCTTCTGGCGCACGACCGGTGCGCGAATGTGGGCAACGTCTAATACATATTGTTTTCTGCGCTTGCGCGGGTTGCGTGCGGTAGGAAGCGGCGCATACTCGGCACACAGGGGAGTAACCACACTGTCACTAGATGACACTACCGCCGGATCGGCGTCCGCGCAATGCGAGGCTACTGCACTAAAATTACTTTGAGTAGCTACACCAATTCTACTGTCACTAGCTACACAGTACTGGGCACTATTACAAGGAGCAGTTGCAGAAGGCACTATTTTCACTACAGGAATGCACTGTTCATAGTCATTTTGCTGGTCCCGAACCCTTTTCCGTTGCACTGTTTTACGCGCTCGTCGGCGCTTGCTACGTGGTGCACTATATAGATTTGCCATAGGCGCAGAACTACTTTCTTGCAATTGAGATCCAAGGAAAGCAGTGTTCAATTCCACAGCCCGTATAACATTTACAGAATGAACCGTTCTCGCACTCTGCGAAGCACTGTTTCTAACGGTACCGTTCTTTGAGTTTTTAATTTGCATACACACAGACTGCACATGTCCCAATTTGCCACATTGATAACAGGTTGCGTTGCGACTAGGGCAATGAGCACGCTTGTGGCGAGACACACACTGGGGGCAAGATTTACGTACATTTTTCTGAAATGAGCGTTGGCGCCCGTTATGCAAATTACTGTGTCTAACACTACGGGGCGACCTTTGCGTCGCACTTTTACTCTGGCTACTGTTCACTGTCTGTTCAGCACGGCCGGTAGAAAAATAAGAATCACTAGTGCTATACTGAGAACTACGGCTAGGAAAGCGTCCGTTGCGGCGCACTGAATTTACACTATGGCTTTGCATTTCTACATCAGCTAAGTCAAAAGTATCATGCGCTTCTATAAGCTGCAGTACACTGTCTAATGAGGGGTCAGACTGTTTCAGAATTGCTGCTCTAATTCTGGGGTCCTGAATGTTCTGCGTAATCGCATCCCTCAACATAACGTCACTATACGAAAGTCCACAAGAGCAAGTAAATTTACATTGGCGGGTTAAGCCCTTTAATTCCGTAATCCACTCTTGGTGTGACTGCTGCGGTAATTTTTAAAGTCTGAAAAATCGGTATCGTGCAGCGGCTACAAGAACTTTTCTTTCATAATGAGCATTCAGTGCATCTACAATTTGTTCAAAGTCTACATCACGAGGAGATGCGAGAGGGAAAAGTTTTTGCAATAGTACGAACGTCTGGGGGCCCACAATCGATAAGAAAAGGTTCTTCACTCTCTGACCTGTAATTTGATGAGCCGCGACGAGTTCTTGAAACTGCGCGAAATAGTCACTCCATTCTTCCTCACGTTCGTTGTACTGGCGGAACGTCGGAAGCGGTGCGGCGGCAGGTGTGGGCTGCTGATGCGACGGCTGTTGTTGAGTTGCCGTCAACTGCGCCACTGCGTTGAGAAGTTGTGAGATTTGCGCCGTCTGTAACTGAATAATTTCCATTAAGTTTGGGTTCGGGGTAGTGGCCATGCTGACCGATTAGGCACCGCGTATACAAGAAAATTAGTACAAAACACAAATGCAATATGAAAGAGGACGCTCTGCAACAAAAAAGTCCACAAAATACGTAACTGAATGTTCCCCCAAAAATCTTATAATAAGGGTGGGTGGGCGGGAGCAATTTTTGCGTGCTCCGACTGCTGCTGTCTGGCTGTTGTAAGCGGGCTGGTCCAAGGTTCTATCCCATCCTCGTCGCCACTCTTGTGTCCCAACTTCATCGCCGCTTTTGTGTCCCAGCCTCGTCGTAGGTGTCGGTGGCCGAGCGGAATGAGACCGACACGCTGGTGCAGGTACGGAGGGGAGCAGCCAGAAACTATAAACACTCGAGTAAATTAGAAAGTGATATATTGCACAGAATGTAACAATACTTAACTTTTACATAGCACTGCAGAATGTTGATACATAGTTGTTAGAGGCCTGCCTAGTGCCTGTACATTAGCAAAGTCTCCACTGGTGCCTATCTGATGGCGAAGGTCCTAACTCGTTGCTATCTCAGTCCGAAGTCCGAAGTGCCAAGTGCGAAGTGGCCTATGTCCTTCAGTGGTGGCCACGAGCGGCGTTGTACCAGAGGGCGCTCGTGGCTGTCGTCGGAAGAACGCCGCGCCGTGCGTGCATGACGGCGCGCGGCGAAAGTAAGTGGCGCGCACTTTGTACTTGTGCGACACCACAATAGGTATGCACCAGACTCATTCAATGCCGTCAAACCGAAAGTGGAAATGTTCTCGCGCCTTCAAAGCCGTCGGTAAGAGTAGTTAGTTTTGAATATCTTTGAGCCTCATATCTATATACACAGGGTGTCTCACCTAAGAGTCGTCAGGTGCATTATCGCCGGTGTTTGAGCAGATATTTGCAATTTCGTTTTCGCAATGTGTAGCTGGACTCAGGCCAAACAATTCTGCTGATCACGCCACTCTTGCGACTCCCGGTTTAGATATGTAAGGCGTCGGTTTGTTTCCCGTCTCGAACAAAAATGTTTTTAAAGCAAAATTTTTGTGTTTCCAATCGATAGAGCAGTCCCAAATTAGTCTAGTATTATATTTGCTTTATCGAAATGTATTAACAGAGACAGTACAACACGACAGTTAATAATTTTATTTTAGTTATTTATTTAATTTTTTTTTATTTTTTTATTTTATTTTATTTATTTATTTTTTTTTTTTTTTTGTCAAGTGGTGCCGCAAGACTGACTCCCTTTGGGAGTTTTTTCTTGGTGTGTGAAAGGTAAGCATAGGAATGCCGCTTTATTTATTATTTATTTGCACTTTGAGAGGAAACTGCGGCGCACTTTGGGTCCTTAAGTTCCTCAATGGGGATGATTTATTGCATTTCTCAGGTGGTGGCTTGTAGGCTTTATGTGACATATTGTTCGTTCATTGTGTTTCGGAGACCGATGGTGTGTTGTTTAAAGCATTAACAAATACTGCGGAAGCGGCTGTGTAGCGCTTTCATAAGGCAGCAGCAGACGGCGCGAGGCGTGGCGTTATATGCGACGGGCAACTCGGGCTACAAAGGCGGTACAAACACATGTTTACCGATACAAGTACTACAGTGTAGCTGGCAGCGGTTGTATATGTTTTCTTTCGGCGCACTGCACAATACAACATGTACACACCTTCAGACATGACTATGGTAATGGGTAAGCGCTGCTAGCTAGCGTTATGCACACACAAACCACCAAGGAATAGACGCAGTGTTTCCATGTGTTGGATTAAAGCACGCAACAACGTTCTGGGGAACGAGATCGCTGACACACTTGCCAAGGAAGCGGTTACCACTGCTACGGAAGAATATACTCGTTCCAGCGGAAGACCTTCTACCAGTTTAAAGAAGGAAAATTCGGACTGAATGGGACAAGGAATGGCAAGCTTCCCAGTCAACTAAAGGGAAATACGATGCACAAATAACACCAGTGCTACCAACCAGACCTTGGTACAATGTACTGAGGTGTGCTCGGAAACTTTCAGTATTCCATGTGTTGGATTAAATCACACTACAACGTTCTGGCGAACGAGATCGCTGACACACTTGCCAAGAAAACGGTTACCACTGGTACGGAAACATATACTCAGGTTCCAGCGGAAGATCTTTTACACGTTTACAGAAGAAAAAATCGGACTGAATGGGACAAAGAATGGCAAGCTTCACAGTCAACTAAAGGGAAATACGATGCACAAATAACACCATTGCTACCAACCAGACCTTGGTACAATTGACTGAGGAGTGCTCGGAAGCTTTCAGTCACCATAGCGAGGCTGAAGTTCAACCACTGTCGAACTGCGCATCGGTAAAGTGACATCTCCACTTTGTGACTGCGGAGAAGCAGAAGACACAAATCACTTTTTTTTAACAGTTACCAATATCTGTGTCAACATTAATGGCAACCAAAGACTTTGGAGTGTACAAAGAACTTATTTCCTTTCTAACGGTGGCGAAGAAAGATTTATGATATGTTATGAAAAAGATAAAGTTCTGTGTCTCGTTTTCGTCGATTGTCCAGGGTGTCAGTGGCCGAGTAGAGAGAGACCGACACAGTAAAGTAGGATGCACGCGTGTGCGGGTACGGAGGTGACCAGGCAGTGGGACATCAGAAACTAGAAACACTAAGCTGGATTAGTACAAGATATATATTTCGCCACTCCCATGAACCACAGACATTGCCGAGGTGGGGTGGCTTGCGTGCCTCAACGATACAGATAGCCGTACCGTAGGTGCAACCACAGCGGAGGGGTATCTGTGGAGAGGCCAGGCAAATGTGTGGTTCCTGAAGAGAGGGAACAGCCTTTTCAGTAGTTACAGGGGCAACAGTCTGGATGATTGACTGACCTGGCCTTGTAACATCAGCTAATGTGGCTTTGCCACACAGTTACTACGAACGGCTGAAAGCAAGGGGAAACTACAGCTGCTAATTTTCCCGAGGACATGCAGCTCTACTGTATGAAAATATGATGATGGCATCCTCTCGGGTAAAATATTCCGGAGGTAAAATAGTCCCCCATTCGGATCTCCTGGCGGGAACTACTCAGGGGGATGTGATCATCAGGAAAGACAACACTGGCATTCTATGGATCGGAGCGTGGAATGTTAGATCCCTTAATCGGGTAGGAAAATTAGAAAATTTAAAAAGGGAAATGGATAGGTTGAAGTTAGATATGGTGGGGATTAGTGAAGTTCGATGGAAAGAGAAACAGGATTTCTGGTCAGGTGAGTACAGGATTATAAATACAAAATCAGTTGGGGGTATTACAGGAGTAGGTCTGAAAATAAGAAAATAGGAATGCGGGTAAACTACTACGAGCAACACAGTGATCGCATTCGTAGTCAAGATAGATACGAAGCCAACACCGACCACAATAGTACAGGTTTATATGCCAACTAGCTCTGCCGATGATGAGGAGATTGAATAAATATATAAGTAGCTAAAGGAAATTATTCAGACAATTAAGGGAGAGGAAAACTTAATTGTTATGGGAGAATGGAATTCGGTAGTTGGACTCGGAAGGGAAGGGAAGATACTAGGTGAATATGGTCTGGGCAAAAGGAATGAAAGAGGAAGCCACCTGGTAGAATTTTGCACGGAACATAATTTGGTTATAACAAACACCTGGTTTAAGAATCACAAAAGGAGGTTGTATACGTGGAAGAGACCAGGGGACACCGGGAGATACAAGATAGATTTTATAATGGTAAGAAATAGATTTCGGAACCAGGTTTTAAACTGTAAAACATACCCAGAGGCAGATATAGCCTCTGACCATAACTTGTTGGTTATGAACTGTAGGCTGAAACTGAGAAACTACAAAAAGGTAGGAAAATAAGGAGATGGGACCTGCATAAATTGTCGGAACCTGAAGTTCTTAAGAATTTCAGAGGGAGCTTTAGGCATCAATTGACAGAAACAGGAGAAAATAAAACAGTAGAAGAGGAATGGGTAGCATTGAGAGATGAAATAGTGAAGGCAGCAGAGGACAAAATAGGTAGAAAGACAAGACCTACAAAAGATCCTTGGATATCACAGGAGATACTAAATTTAATCGATGAAAGGAGAAAATATAAAAATGCAGTAAATGAAACTGACTAAATGAAGTACAGACGATTAAGAAATGAGATTGACAGGAAGTGCAAAATGGCTAAGCAGGAGTGGCTAGAAGGCAAATGCAAGGATGTAGAAGAAGGTATAAATAGAGCAAAAATAGATACAGCCTACAGGAAAATAAAATAAACATTTGGAGAAAAGAAAAACAGCTCTATGACTCAGCAAAGAAGGGAAAGTTGAAAGGTGGAAAGAGTACATAGAGAGGCTCTATGAAGAAAATGAACTTAGCGACAATATTGTAGAAAGAGGAGAAGAAGTAGATGAGGATGAAACCTGAGAGATGAATTTGACAGAGCACTGAAAGACCTAAGTCGAAACAAGGCCCCTGGAGTAGATGATATTCCCTCAGAACTACTGAAGTCTCTGGGAGAACCAGCCATGACAAAATTGTTTCATCTGGTGTGTAAGATGTATGAGACAGGTGAAGTACCCTCAGACTTTAAGAAAAATGTTATAATCCCCATACCAAAGAAAGCAGGTGCAGACAGGTGTGAAAACTACAGAACCATCAGTTTAATAAGTCATGGTTGCAAAATATTAACACAATTATTTACAGAAGGATGGAAAAGCTGTTAGAAGCCGACCTCGGGGAAGATCAGTTTGGGTTCAGGAGAAATGTAGGAACACGGGAGGCAATACTCACTTTACGGCTTATCCTAGAAGATGGATTAAGAAAAGGCAAACCAACATTTCTAGCTTTTGTAGATTTGGAGAAGGCTTTTGACAATGTTGATTGGAATAAACACTTGCAATTCTGAAGCAAGCAGGAGTGAAATATAGGGAGCGTAAGGTAATTTACAACATGTACAAAAACCAGACAGCGGTTGTCAGAGTTGAAGGGCATGAAAGGGATGCAGTGGTTGGAAAGGGAGTAAGACAGGGTTGTAGCCTTTCTCCAATGTTATTCAAGTTGTACATTGAGCAAGCTATAAAGGAAAGCAAGGAGAAATTTGGTGAAGGAATTAAAGTTCAGGGGGAAGAATTAAAAACATTACGTTTTGCCGACGATATAGTAATTCTGGCAGAGACAGCAAAGGACCTGGAAGAGCAGTTGAACGGAATGGACAGTGTGCTGAAAGGTGCATATAAGATGAACATTAACAAGAACAAAACTAGGGTAATGGAGTGCAGTTTAAGAAAATCAGGTGATGCTGAAGTAATTAGATTAGGTAACGAAGCAATAAAGGAGGTAGATGAGTTTTGTTACTTGGGCAGTAAAATATCAAATGATTATCGCAGTACAGAGGATATAAAATGCAGAATGGCAATGGGTAGAAAAGCGTTCTTGAAAAAGAGAAATTTGTTAACATCAAATATTGATTTAAGCCTAAGGAAGTCCTTTCTCAAGGCATTTGTATGGAGTGTTGCCTTGTATGGGAGTGAAACATGGACGATAAACAGTGCGGACAGGAAGAGGATTGAGGCTTTTGAAATATGGTGCTACAGAAGAATGCTGAAGATTAGGTGGGTGGATCGCGTAACTAATGAGGAGGTACTGAACAGAATTGGGGAGAAAAGAAATTTCTGGCATACCTTGACTAAAAGAAGGGATAGATTGGTAGGGACGTTCTTAGACATCAAGGGATTGTAAATTTAGCGTTGAAGGGAAGTGTGTGGGGTAAAAACCGCAGAGGAAGACCAGGAGATTGATACAGTAAGCATATTCAGACAGATGTAGGTTGCCGTTCTTATGTGGAGATGAAGAGGCTTGCTCAGGATAGGGTATTGTGGAGAGCTGCATCAAACCAGTCTCCGGACTGTAGACCACAACAACGACACATATATTTCGAAGAAATAGTACAATACTTTGTTAACTGAAGACTAGTGGAATGCAAATACATATTTTAACTAGGTAGAGGCCTGCCTACTGAGGAGAGTGTTTTCTAATGCCCGTCCTATTGCCAAATGCTCGATCTAGTTTAGTGGTGGCCTCGAGCGTGGTTGCAGCAGAGGGCGCTCGTGTCTGACGTCGAAAGAACGCCTCGCAATGCTTGCATGGCGGTGCGCGGCGTAAGTACGTGGCGCGCATTTCAGATTTGTGCGACACCACAAAAACCATGTATAATCACTGCATGCTATTTCAAATTGCTCTTGTCTTTGTATCATATTTTCAATGTTTGTTATGTTACTTCAAATTGATCCTTCTGTTTTTCTTTTCTGTCACATCTTTGATGTTTGTTTGGTTGCTTTTTCCAACTTGGTTACATAACTGTACCAGAAGATGTCCTTATAATTACTTATGTGGATGGCTGTAAGGGGACTACTCAAAGGCCTGTTTAATTGTTGTTACTATAGTATACAGTATCTTTCTGGCGAATTGAAGGGATGTGTAGTAAAGTCGCTAGGGAGGCAGTACGGATGTAAGCTGAAAAGTATCCAGAACGAGAACGGAGTCATACCTGTGCAGACACGTTGCAGGCTGTAGTAAAACGAGCTCGACACAACTGGCGATTTGCGACGGGCGCCGGGCGAAACCGTAACAATTCCATTATATTGGATATGGTACATGAAAAATCCACACAGCAAAACGAGGACTTTACGGTCCATCGCATGTTGAAAGAAGCACGTGTACCAAAGGCCTTTAGTGGATAACAACGCCTGCAGGCTAATATTTTGGGAATGGGCGTTAAACCAACCACCAGTGTTTTTTAAACAGACTCTATTCACCGACGAGTCAACGTTTAGCAGCACAGGCGTGCCATATCAAACTGCCCATTATTTTTGGGCATTCCTGAATCCCCATTGATTGCGTGAGGCAGATCGTCAATACCTATGGACCGTCAGTTGCTGGGATGATATCATCGGTAAGCGCGTTGTTGGGCCTCATTTCTTTGAAGGCAGGCTGAACGGGGCAATGTACACCAATTTCCTTCAGAACGAACTGTCTGTTCTGCTCGACGATATTGATTTAAGAACGAAGCGAATGATGTGGATGAAACAGGATGGTGCACCCAGCCACAGCACTGCTTCTGCGCGCGAAGCTGCACGGATCTTTTTCCCAATAAGACAGTAGGCAGAAATATGGATGTACAGTGGCCAGCTACGTGTTCCCATCTGTGGGTCCTCCACTTCTATTTCTGGGGTACCATGAAGGATATGGTGGACGTAGAAGAATGTGAAGACAGCGACCAGATGAATAGTTGCGTCAGGCAGCCCTTCTCTGCACTTCATGGGCTATACGACGTACTGCGCACTACAGCTAACATTCGTTCAAGATTGGAACGATGTAGAGAACAAGAGCTGGTTTGCTCGAAAACCTGCAGTAACGTACGGCCCCAATGAATTGCTGATAAAGTTTTGATTTCTCTTTCTTTGTTTTCCTTTGTTGTGCTCTAAAAGTTTGAAGACTACTTCACTTTGAACCGATTTCATCATTTTATTTATTGTATGTGGACTGTTAATGGATTACATGTCCAGATTGAAGAATCAATACGTTCTATGTTAATTATGGAATCAGTTGCAGGAAATTGCTTTGATAGCGAGTAAGTAATGTATTAACGGTCCAGTTTCTTAGGAATTGCTTCGTAACTGTTCAGTATAGTGTTGTCACTAATAAGTGCGAGAACTAAGCTAAATTAAAACAATTTTGTCTATTTGTTTTATGTCATATAAATCTCAGACCTTCGTAAAATTCGATAGATATTATGGTGTTATACAGAAGCAGAAACATGTGGTGGTTGCGTGAAATCGTCTTGAACATGATACTGTTACTGCTGTGCCTACTAACATTGATCTCAGCCCGTGTGCAACGCATTTGATACCCACGACCAGTGTTGCCAGACGTAGGGAATTTTCCCTACACGTAGGTACTTTTAAGTATTAAAATCATGTAGGGAATTTTCATCCAAAAGTCCCCAACGTGTAGGTACTTTCGTAAAATTTTACAATCCCCGACACATGCCTACAGGGTAATGTTGGCAACAGATCAGTTGTCAGCACACGTGAATGAATCCGACCAATTGTGGCAAAGTTTGAAGTAGCCAATGATATTTTCGATGGTATAGTTGTTTTCTGTTCATAGTAAGCAATATTAATTTGAAAACTTTGTTTCAGACACATTAAAATTGTTGCGAAATCTGATAATTTCATTGTATATCAGTGGATTGGAGAGTCGATTTGGAAATAGTGTTAGAAAATGTCAGTACTCGGAAAATTTATTGTTTCCATGGACGAAAGACGTTTTATTACCTTAACTAGACTGTTATTTATTCACGTCATGACGATATTCTAGTTAGTACTTCTAAAATAGAAGCTGCTGACAAGATTCAAATGTTCAAATGTTTGTATAGCTTATGGGACTTAACTACGGGGTCATCAGTCCCTAAACTTACAAACTACTTATGAACTAGTTAATCCTAAGGTCGGCACAAATATCCATGCCCGAGGGTGGATTAGAACCCCCGACCGTAGTGGCCGTGCAGACCGTGACTGGAGCGCCTCAGTCCCCTCGGCCACCGCGGCCGGCTGCTGACAAGAAAACGCTAAAAAATTTGCGACAGCTAATGTTATAATAAGCAAAGCGCTAGATATTGTTTGTATTTGCTAGATATTCATTGTCAACATAGCATTACTCTTTGAAAATATGAATCATGCAGAGTGATGGACTTCCTTTTTAGCGCTGACTGTGAACTAAATAATTACTGCTGTTCCTACTCTATGGTTGATAGTGTCTCGATGTATCCTAACGTGGTCAATAAATCAGTTATCCTCGTGTAACAGTGCACTCGGCATTAGCGGCATATTTGGGGAAACTAATTAATGCTGTTTCTCTCTATGGTTGACAGGTTGTTGATGTACCCTTGTCCGATCGATAAATCGGTAATCCTCTTGTAAGAGAGCACTTGGAATTCGCAGCATAATCTACACTTTACTCCATCAATCAGTAATGATAAGTCAAGGGAAAAAAACATATCTGGCACGTGAAGTATGATGCCAAATATTAATTTTAAAGTTTTTCAAAATTGTAACATGTCACATTAATGAATTGATTAACCTCTGCTGGCTGGTCTCCTGGATTCAGCCCCTTCCAGACCCAAATCCTGGCTACGATCCTGATGTAGGGGCATTAATGAGGTGGTAGGGAGAAAGTAGGGAAAATGTAGGTACATTTTTGTGAGACTGTAAGTATTTTCTCTTTGTGTCATCTGGCAACAATGCCCACGACAGACATCGACGTAATGACTCACTCGTGCTGGCCACTTCGTCCTCGCCCATCGTGCCCCATCTGACGTGTGCCGCCTCGCCGCGCAGCGTCTGCTACTGCCTTACGGAAGCGCTACACACCAACTTTCAAAGTACTGGTTAATTGTCGTCTTTTACTGTATCTGTTAATACATTTAGAAAAACCTAATATCACACTAGACTAATTTGGCGCTGCTCTATCTATTGAGCACAAAAAGTTTCGCTTTAAAAATCTTTTTGGTCGTGACGGGAAACAAACCAACACTTTACGTCTACACCAGGCATGGCGTGATCAGCATAATTTGTGAGGCCTGAGTCCGGCTACATACTGCAAAAAGGAAATTGCAAATATCTGCTCAAACACCGAAGGAAATGCGCCTTACGAGTCGTAGGAGACACACCCTGTATATAGAGGAAAGTAACTCCATGTACAGGTCATTTTGCTGAGCCATGTGCAAAAAGTCCACAAGAAATTGACGTATGAATGTGCTCATCATTTTAACAATTTTGAAACATGTATGGAAATAGTTAACAGCATGGAACTATTTGGAAAACTGACAACAATCTCATAGTTCTTCACAAACTAACAAAATAAATTTTCAACGCGAAATTAAAATAAATTAATTTCTTGAAAATGTACAGTTGAAGAGTTAACAGCGACTGCTGTGTCACTTAATAACTGCATCTATGAGAAAGTATGTAAAATACCAAACATATACTTGTGGTGAATATATAGTGAATGAATCAATACTGTTATTTCTTGTGTCATGGATAGAGATGTGATTCTCACTTTCACTGTTTATACACTGTTCGTTTACATCGCCTTTATGAATCTATTTATTCATCTAGCCCTAAGGAAACAATATATTTATATATTTAGTAATAATGAATTATTTTTTATTTGTTTTCTATCCGGGAATAGTTGAGACTGATGTCTGAGTGGCAAAGTGGTCGGACGTTGATGACTTGAATTATCTACGAAGGGGAATATATTCATAGTCAAGCAAACTAGTAATGAATACGTGTCCTTGAAATCGTACTGATCAATGCATGAAGAGTAAAATACTGAGAAGTATTTGATTCCTTTCAGTATGCAAAGGTAAAGCCTCCAGAGTATCCAAATACCTGGTGGAGATGATCCAGCTGATGGCAGGTCGCTTGAACAGAATCTGGTGTTCGACAGCAACTTGTCAGGTGCGAAATCCGCAAAACACCTCGCAGCTGATGGCGACTGGCAGTAGGTGTTGCAAAATAGGTTGAGACGCTTGCACGGAGTAGGGAGGGGACTGTGAGGTGCGGCGACTCGAGCGCACAGAGGATTCCTCGAGCTCTCGGCACTCGAGCAGTTCTCGAGAATAGTCTTGTGTAGTTTGCGAACTAACTAGTTCGGAAGAGCTGTCCCACAGGCGAACTACGCGAACTGGTTCGCAGATCCCTCGCCTCTTAGTTCGTCGGCTCCTTTTCCGAAGACTGGCGGGGAACAGCGAGAGGACGCGAGAGCGCACAGAATCGCGTGATTCCCTTCTGTCAGTTACCGTCATTTCGAGCTGACATGCAGCTCAGCTGTAGTTTCATAGCTCAGTGCCACAAATTTTCTTTTCTAAGGTATCCGGCAGTGCCTGAATATAACCCTCATTAAATGAGGCTCATTCCATAGTAAAGAGAACTCAAAACATAATATTGTTTGCATTTATATGCGAGAGCTAGCGGTCGCGAAGTAAAATATGCGCGATCGGTCGCGAGTTAAAACATGTGCGATCGGTCGCGAACGAACGTGTGCGCGATCGGTCGCGAACTATTTGTGCTAAACGTATCTCGCTTCTTAGTTCCTTGGATTCTTTTCCGAAGACCGACGGGGAATATCGATAAGGCGGGCAGCAGAATTAAAAGTCACGTGTTTGCCTTCTGCTGATGAGAGGTGAGCGTCTGCCTGCAAGATTACATAGTTCAGTGCTACAAAATTTCTGTTTTGAAGTATACTGCACTCTGCAATATCTGATTAAATTCCATAATGCCAAGATACAGAGATAACTCTAAACTTAAACGCAAGAATTATCCACAAACTGTTTCTTTTGGTTTGCGTGATATCGTTAGCGGCTCAAGAAGCAAGTGCATGAAGCAGCTAGGTGGGGGAACTTCTCCCTCCACCTGCACGCGCAGACCACGCCGTTCAGCCGTCACTGCGAGCGGACGAACTAAAAGAACGAACTAGTTCGCGGCTCTGCCGCGAACTAAAGTGAGCGCTCCCGATCACGAACTATTATGCGGAAGTCTACTCGAGAAGCTCACGAGAAGCGGCGCTGTGCGGTGGTTGTCTGGGACAGCACCTAGGGCAGCGCGACAAGCCACGCGCTGCGGTTAGGCCCGACGCTCGCAGCTCGCTGTGATAATCGTCAAAATACGGGCTAGCTGTGACGTGTTCCCACTTTTTAGGTCGAACTGTTCAACCGATCGGCACCAAATTTTTCAGACATAATTGTTAGCTACCAGAGACCAGAAGCTCGCTTTTTGAAATATTTCGGACAAGAAATACGTTAGTAATAACAAAAATGTAATTTTAATTGCAAATAAAACGTTCATATGACGCGAAAATTAAATGAACGAATTTGTAGAGGAGATGATTCTCTATAATTTTGCTCTCTTAGATTTTTTTTTCGTATCTCGTATCGTTTGAGAGATATTTGCAAAAATAACGGAGTTTTGACACCCTCCATTAAAATAACGTAAACCAGCCGTTCTAAGATGTCACGCGACATTCCTCGCACAGAACTCTCTCTGGCATACGCCATCTTGCGTTGCGTATTTGATGAGTTTCTTATTGTAACTTACACGTTGTCATTTCAAAGCAATGGCGCACTGAAGAATAACAAAGACGTCGTTCTTCGTACGATAAATGATAATCTAGTGTGTACAAATGCCATATTAGCATCAGTTAACCACGGCCATCAACAGTACGAGATTTAAGAACGCAATACCTAACTGTTAGCTGTAGCGTGGTGGGCAATGGGTTGGACTGTAACGCTGAAGGTCAGTGGTTTGGAGCCCGCCAGTACCTAAGTTTCTTTTTCCTACAATGGTTTAAGAGACTCTTATTACTTAATTTTGTATTATTTAGATTATTATTTGGTCCAAAATGTTAGCAAGAACTTATAAAACTACAAATCTAAAGTGGGCCGTATAACACGCCAGTGCGAATTTTTTTCTACAATTAGTAAATGTATGCAATGAGTTTTTCGAACTATCACATTGTAGCACTTTTCTCTTGTGTAAGTCTAAATACATGCGGAATGCATATTTCTTTTTCGTAACAATGATGTTCTTTTTCGTGTGAGATAATAGTCCTATGATTTTTTCCTTCTGTGTAACATTCTACTACTACTACTACTACTAATAATAATAATAATAATAATAATAATAATTCAGTTTCTTCCTTGCACGTATGGAAGACATGCATTACGACTGTTCTGTCGCATTACTTCATTCTATAGTAGTTTCGCTGAGCCTCCAGAGAGCGCAGCACTGTCGACACCTTCTCGAGAGTACTCCAGAATTTCTAGAGAACTTGCCTTAGCGTCGCGCATTTCTCAAGAGCGCTCACAGCCCATCGCTAGCCCGCAGACCGGGGCTCTTGGAGGCCTAACCGGCTTTTCGCAGGTACAGACGCACTAACAAGTGCAGCGGCTCAGCACAGTCGCTCCTGCCAGCTGGCTGGCGCTCACACCGCAGCAGGAAGCAACCCCGTAGCACTTCAAGGGGGCTCATTAACGTGGTAAATTTAACACTGTTGTGATAATGAAAACTGACAATGAAATGTAACATACTGAGAACGGAGGATGAAATTCATAATCACCTCTAATATGTTGATGATGGGAAGATCGGGTAGTAGCCAAGTACGAAACATTGCGATTCTAAGGACTGTTACAGCCTTATTGCCGTTTTAGGACAAAATTTCAATTTACAAACATATATATCATTAGCATTTGATTTAAATATTAAACAAAAAAGCATAGAATGTCAAATAATATTATTTATTTTCCTTTACACTAAAGAAACAATTTTTTCAGAAAGGCTAATTAGAAGAAAAGCTCTTCAGTTGAAATCTGCCAGTGAGTTTCAATGGTTGGATTTCGTCTCTTCTTAAAAAAGCAGCATGTACAAGGAAGTCTAAACACGTAGCTACAAATTTGCATTGAGAAAAGAGAAGTCTACGACATTAATTCTGCTATGAAACTAATCACGCAAACTTCATTCTGGATTAATTCGATGAGTGTCCCTCCTGTAACCAAATGAGTATTTTCATACTGAAAATGTTTGGAACGTTATTGTGACGTTTATATCTCTGAACAAGTATGACGACTTTTTCAGTCATTCCTCTTAAAGGCATTGTATTTAGAACAATAATCATAGAATAAAGACATTAGGCATCGTGCCGAGATATGTTGATGTAACTAACCCTAACGTGATGCTACTTTCATTGTTTCAAAAGCAATTGCTCTTCATTTTACCCAGATTGTTTCACATATTTGGACTGTTTACCCTTAGATCACAAATCGATTTGGATGTATTCGAAATTTTTCAAATCCGGACTGTGTAAGGGACTGTGGCATACTGAAAGATGTCAAACAAATTTTCTGATCGGTCACCATCAAACAACAATTTTTACTCCTAACTTGGTGTAAACTGAAACAGGGAGAAACAAGTTGGATGATTCCCACGAAAACTGAAGCGAAACAATTGACAGCCAATTTTATGCATATCAATTACGTTGCCTTTGACTGTGTAAATATAAATTAGTGAATACACTGAACTTCAGTACAATCAAAGAATTCTATGGAAATAGGCAGAGGTTTACTATCAGATATCGGTACCATGCTCCTCCTCAAAAAGTCATGGAGTAGACTTTTTTTCAGAAAATTCAGGAAAAAGGCAACCGTGTGTTAGAAATTACGAGAACTAGCCTCATGTAAGGAAGGTGGTCGAGAGTCATGGTGACGGTAAATTTTAACGGGTTTATGTCTTGCAGTTGCGTATTTTATGAAAATATCCATTTTATCAGATTTTTTTTAACTCGGTGCAAACTTTCTTATCACCTGTATTAACAGATCTAAATGAAATTTTTGCATTCAATACTCTTGATGACTTTGCAAACTTCTATGCATGAATATTGTAGAAAACGTAACTTATTTATTTTATGATCAGATTGAAGTACCAATAATTAAAGAAAATTTAAAGCTGATATTTGAAATAAACACTGAAATCATTATCAATACATTTCATTAAATGAATCCACAGAACTGTTGAACTATGTCTTGTGAACGTACATGCAAAATCTATCATTTAAAAGTATCAAAAGTTGGTTTTCTAGAATAGAATTGAAGCAAAATAAATATTCTGAACTCGAAAACGAATGATGTTACTGCCTTAAAAAGTTTATACTGCTCCATCTCTGCACAACAGAAACGTTTTTAAAATTCTGTTGCTATCGGCAAAGTGGAAGAAAAGTTAAATTTTTGGGTGTAGTCTGTTGTATCATTCTCTATGCCATTCATTGAGTTCTCGTCCCGGTCTAGTTGTCAGGAAACGTACGCTGCAGGATGATGATGATGATGATGATGATGATTGGCGTTTTAGGGCGCTTAACAGCGAGGTCATCAGCGCCCGACGCTGCAGGATGCGTAGCTAGAACAGTTCCGTAGATTATTAATACAATTTTTAAGGACTGATGAATACAATACTCAACTTTTGTTTTTTTCTTCTCTCTTCTCGCGGCGTCGTCTTCTGTGCGATGCTAGCTGTGCTGAGGCCTTGTCCTGCATGGTTCGTAGCCGAGTTCTGACGGGCGTCCAGACGCATGTCGGCCTTGCTTGTAGAGGGCGCGCGTCTACGGTTACTCCCTCCAAGAGGCGCGGAACTGGCGTGTGATTGGCTGCCGGTTGTCTGATGCCTTCTCCACGATCGTTCTCTTGCGTCTGGCGTGTGGCGCTGACTTTACGCCACAACAGAGTCACCCCTTAAACACTTCATTGCATATAGGGGAAGGTTGCTGATATTGGACCACTTTTTCATTTTGGGATCCAAATTCTACAGTATCCATCTAATCGAAACAAAATATACTTTAAAAGAAGCTATATGCTGTACACTTTCATCCGCTAGTTTTGTACTGTGAATAAATACAAAACAAATATGGTTATTATTTAAAATTTAAAAATGTATAAACGGTCCAAATTAGGAAACCGGTTGCCTAATTTGGGCCTTCAGTTGCTTAAATTGAACCGCATGGTAAAACAATGACTAAAAAGGAAATAAGACCCGTGATATTATGAAAAGATTCATTTCAACATCTTGGCATTGACATTTCTTCTGGCTCACGGAAGGAAAGCTGTGTATTTCGTCTCATAAGTGAAGAAAACCACTTTTTACCAGCCATTTTCTTTTCTATGTTGAAATAATGAGGCAGTTCATATTTCTGTGCTATGGCGAATGCAAGTTTACGAACATCTTTGATTGTGAATACAAAAAGAAGAAGAAGAAGGAAAAAAAATTCCATCCATAAAGGTTGATTGTCTTCCGAATAACTGAACTTCATTTGAGAACATGCTTTTACCATCAGCATATCTCTTTAATTGTAGCATTTGGTACTCGGTATATACGAGCACATTCGTTAGGCTCATGGTTACCGTTTCTGTATGCTTCCACAGCTACGTTCAGTTCATCTTCTGTCCATTTGCCATACAGTTCCCTTATTGAATCTTCCAAATCTAAAAAGATTACCATACTTACTCCTAATTTTTTTAATTGATTTTCAGTCTAGAAAAATAGACCTAAAACGTAAAATCTACCTATTACCTATTGTTAAATGACATTAAGTATTATTTGTTCGATTGATCCCTAAATGGGAACCGTCCAAATTAGAAAACAGCCTTTGGTCCAACTTCGGCAACTCTACACCACATAAGTAAAGACAACTTTTTAGGAACAAAAAACGCTAAACTCTAGTTTTACGATATTATATTATTAGCTAATGAATGGCACTTTGAACTATAGTGGTGATGATATTTTTACTTCCTTTTAAAGGAGAGGAAAGCTTATGATATTTAGCAGAAAACTTACAGCGACATCGAAGAAAACGCAATAATGGAAACTGTTCTCACTCCAACGATTATAGTCGACTCGCGACTGAGCCACGTGACTTCGACAATGTTTCTCACCAGTTGAGCGAACTTAGAACTTTAAGTTACCAACACACAGTGAAATACGTAGGTGGTCCAACTTAGGCAACGGTCCATCTTCGGCAACTCTCCCCAACAGTATGTTAGTTTATAAGTCTCCGCCTTGCCTAATTATGATAATTCCTCTGAGCGGAGCACATTGTATGCACTTTACCTGCGCTTCCGGTCGGTCGTGCTGTGCTACGGGACAGACAAATAAATACAGAAGGGAGACCTCCGTAAGGGCCCGGTCCTACGCTCAGGGGTGCAGGGAGGGAGGGTTTTCAGCAGTTCCGTAAGATGCCCATGATGGCACTGCGGTCAGAAGCAGCTCTTTAAACTGGCCAGAGCAGGCGGCAGGTAGTGGCTGCCCCCACAACCACCTCCCCTCACACGCAAGCAAGCCGGACACAGCCGTGGCCTCTCCCCTCACCCTCCCCTCCACGCTATCCTCTGACGTTCGAGAGGCACCCTGAACCAGGTAACCGCCTGACACATGCTAGCAAATTACAGAACTACGAGGGGAGCGTAGGACATTGGTTTAGGGAGGGCTTCTCCTCTGTATATGTTACTCTGTGGCTACGGAACGACGTCGGATCGTTCCATTTTACAGCGAGCGAGCGAGCCCATAGGTACCTGCAGCGGACAGGCCGGTGTGCCCTACTTGTGAAACACCCAGTCCACTACCTGCAATGTCCCGTGCTCCATGCAAGTGTCACAAACTCGTTGCAAAATGCCCCATCATCGTCCTTAGTCGCACTGACCTAAGAATTATACCTCCGGCCTGTTCACACTCGGAGTAATCTCTGTGGAAATTGATCACGCCGCCGCTGTTAAAGCCCTTTAGCCATTGGAGGTGCGGGCTACAGTGGGCCGGGCGGACAGGCGAAGTACGCGCTGTGATATACGCGCCGCGGATGGCGATTACGCCCGGCCTAGCCGTGCGCCATTCTGCGGAGCGCCATTACTGGCGAGAAATGGCACGATCCCCCACCTGGGGGAGGCTAGGGTAGGTGGGGGCACTTTATGGCCTGCGATTGTCAGCGTCAGACGTCGCAGAGCCTGCCGCCGTCCCGTTAATTCTCCGTGTGCGGAGGCTGCCGCGTGGCGAAACCGTCACCACCTGCCAATATATCCTTACCTTAAGGAATAACTGCGGCAAAATCATTACAACATTACTGGCTACATAGTCACAATGTGCTCTTTCTTTGCCGCGTTCTAAGGCGCTTATCTGCGGACCGCGCCGCTGCTCGCCGTCGGGGTTTCGAGTCCTCGTTGCCGTAGCATAAGGTAGTTTCAGTAGTTTGTAAGTCCAGACACAGGTAACCAGAGCAGTTACGTTCCATAGTTCAGTGCTTTCCAAATTTTCCCTCATGGCGACATCCTTCTATAGCTTACAGTTTTGTGCGACACCCTTTCACTAATCTAAATACAAAATGTTCAAATGTTTGTTAAGCTTATGGGACTTAACTACGGGGTCATCAGCCCCTAAACTTACAAACTACTTATGAACTACCTTATACTAAAGACGGCACAAATATCCATGCCCGAGGGGGGATTCGAACCCCCGACCGTAGTGGCCGTGCAGACCGTGACGGAAGCGCCGCAGTCTCCTCGGCCACCGCGGCCGGCATCTAAAAACATATGGTACAATTTAGATGGTTCTAGCGCGGGGGGGGGGGGGCGAAGTAAAGTATCGCTTAAATGTAGTTTGTAAACGAAACTGAAATCCTCGTATGCAGTGACATGTTTCATGTTGATCCTGACTGCAGCAATTACGTACACTAATCGCAAGAAAAGGAAACATTACGAACTATGGAGATGTACAACAGAGTAACACCGCAGACAAAAGTGCCTAACTCACACAGTAATACTTGCTTCTTCTACATGCGACCCAACTTCCGAAACAGGAAAACTGAATTTTTGAAACCGTTTTTCGCTGTCGTGTATACATATCAGGGCCAGATACGGTTTTGCTGGATCGATTGAAAACGGCATCTGGAAATTAGCTGCTCGGATTTCCGATTTAGACAGCACAGTGGCTTTCCCTCTCAGTTTAATATTATCACATTATTTTCAGAAATAAAGAGGATGTATTAATGACAAGTGATGAATTATTATTTAAGTTCACCACGATCTCGGAAGTCCCGACGTATTCGGAAAACATGGATAAATATTTGTGACAAGTAGGAATATTAATATCATCTCTGGTCCCAGAGAATCTGTTACATACAGAAAACAAAGAGAAAAAAATATTAACGGGTACCAGGGTTCGAACCAACGATCACTGCCGCCTACCGACTGACCGCGCAATTGATGTGCACCCTCATTCCTTGAATACGTGATCTGTGGTACACAGAATGAAGAGAACGATGATCAGCTGCAGGCGAGTCTTCAGGGTAGTATGAAGAGATGGATTTTTTTTTTTTTTTTTTTTTTTTTTTTTTTTTTTTTTAGTCTAAATTTGTTAGTCACGCGACACTTTTGATACCATTACGCGACACCCCAGGGTGTCTCGACACCCAGTTTGGAAAGCTCTGCCACAGATTTACAAACATTTTTGTGCTCTTCTCTGCTTTCACTGGTGTAAATAAGTGGGAGGGGGATGGAATTCCAACACCCCCGCCGCTCTCAGAGAGATATACCATTTAGTGTTCCTACTCCAAACGTTGAAACATGGGCCGGTTCCCGCATTCGTCTCTGTGACCCCTGCACAGTTCATCAATCAACTGTCGCCGACATCGAAGGGTCGCGGTTTCGAAACCCGGTCAGACCACGTTTTTTTTTTTTTTTTTTTTTTTTTTTTTTTTTTTTTTTTTTTTTTTTTTCATAATGCCCTTTAACCTATCGTTCAACTCTCAACGCTGTGAGGAGTCGCCAGAAATGACACATGGTTAGGATTTCACGTTAAGCTGTAGGTCCCACTTTCCTTTCCCCGGTTGGATAACTGGGGTAGGCTAGGGACACGCAAGTCGCCGAAGTGGCGTCCAATTGAAAGACTTGCACCAGGCCAATGAGCCACACGAAATTATTATTATTATTGGAGATCCTAAGGTGTGACCCTGGCGAAAACTGGCGCTAGACTGTCTGCATAACTTGATGTAACAACGACCCCTGATTTGTTTTGAAATATAGAAATCACAAGCGGAATCTCTGTGCAACTCTATTTCCCAAATGCGCCTTTAAGAAAACAGAAACATTGACGAAATTTAAGAAACTGACGAGTAATGAAAGCGTAGAAAAGTTAAAATTTAGATACACGGCACTCTTTTTAGGGTGTGACACTTGTGGCATGACTGGTTCCTATGCGTCTCTTGCAGACACAGTACATCCCACTCGCGAATTTTCAATCGTTGCCGAATTATGCCTTGCTTGTTCTTTGTTATTCCCTCGATGTTCAGCCTAGAAACAGTAAGAGATAGCTCTCAGAAGTGCGATTTATTTGGGTTTCTATTTGATGTTCTCCGGCGGTAGAAGGACTGACCGATGTCCCCTTGTGCATCGTTTCCAGGGAGCACTGGAGTGTACTAACCTTACGACGGCATCGAGTGTGAAAATGCACACTTGCAGGATCCTTCCGTTCTATCACTCATGCACACTGTTCAAATGTTGAAATGCTTGTAATTTTTATGGGACCAAACTACGTTGGTCATCAGTTCCTAGACTTGCAAACTACGTAAACGAAGTTAAACTAATCTAAGGACAACACACACATCCATGCCCGAGGGAGATTTCGAACCTCCGACGTGGGAAGCCACGCGATCGTAACGTGTCGCTCCAGACCGCTCAACTACTCCCGCATGTACACTGTACTGAGTGAACATCCACCCTCATTGGATACAATAATCCTTTTTTGTTCATTAACTGGTTAGTTAAAATTATTCTTACGATGTACCAAGATGTATGGCTTTATGTAACGTCAACTGGACTATGTTTAACCAGAAAATAGATGTAAAGCAACGATAAGAGGCGCCGCTATTTTAACACTGTATTATTAAATGCATTCAACCCGTAAACCACTCCTGGGCTTCATCTAAATTAATTTCAAGGTTTGTTAGCGAAACAGGAAAGCCTGGAGGCAATGTCAGTACAACTTTGCGCAGCTTCACCTTCAGCCACCAAAGACATTCTTAGTACGAGGGAATCTAATGGGGAGTGTCCGTTCAGTATTTTGGACTGTCCATCCTTCGCGAGCGACAGTCTGGCCCCACAGCCACTTGAAACAGGCGCCCCACTATGCCTAGAGGCATAGGAGTAGGGAGTGGTGGGGTGGGGTAGTGCGGCCGACAGCGCGCCAAGGCTTCGGAATACCTCGTCGTAACACAAGCACGAGTGCTTCCGAAATGAGCCGAACGGACACGACTCGCACTTGTCGAGCTCCTCATCAGTTTAAAGCAACAAAGAGCGTGTTTATGTCGTTGTTACGTTTCACAACAGCTGTATTGGTGTAATTTGTACTTTGACATTTCTTAGTGCTAATTCTTCAAAATGGATGGCCAATGTGTAATTAAACAGTTATTTGGATTCTCCAGGCACAAATATGTAACTTCTGTATAAAACAATTTTTTCGTTTCATGACAGATAGCGTTGTAATGGGCAAAACTGAAAATGTGTAAATAGTTGAAAACGGTAAAATACACATGTTTCTGTTAATGCGATCTCGTGTCTTCTCCCACAATCGAATGAACCACAAACTGTGATCATGCTATCAGTCCGCGACAGTTTGTTGTATTTCACTGATTCGGACTGTACCCACCTCAACGCAATTGTTCCCCGATGTTAATGATTACAAAGAGAGAGTACATATCATTTCCTGGTACTATGAGGTGCACAGAAATTATGAAGAAGCTCGTCACAGGTATGCTACAGTTTCATTTTAGCCGATGACAGCGCCATTTATCATGAAACGAAAAGAAATGATGCATACCAAAGTTACACATTTTTTTCACGAAGAATCAAAATCTGCAATAAAAAGTAATCATTCCTATAAAAGATTTCAAAGTTGCATCCCACCACCCATTATGGGTTTTGGTAGGGGATGGGAAAGAGCGAGGGTAGTGTCATTGGATGTCCCCCTCAACGCTTTGACATTTGCTGGTAGCCGTTTCTCAAAAAAATGTTCAAATGTTCGTATAGCTTATGGGACTTAACTACGGGGTCATCAGTCCCTAAACTTACAAACTACTTATGAACTAGCTAACACTAAGGACGGCACATATATCAATGCCCGAGGGAGGTTTCGAACCCCCGACCGTAGTGGCCATGCAGACCGTGACTGGAACGCCTCAGTCCCCTAGCCGTTTCTCCGTTTGCTGATAATTTCTTGAGATATTTTGCACGGTCACTATCAATATCTCGGGAACAGCGCAAGTTATCGATTTTTTTCATTTTTAGCATTTCTTTCTCGGTAAAATCTTAGAAAGTGGGATAGTAGTGATAGCCCATGTTACAAAACCAGCATACGCCACTGTTGGGTACCATAGCGATAACTGCCGGTGGAAACCGCCAGCGGCATACTTCTGATCCTAGGTAATAAACAGGCTTTTTTTAACTCCTGTTGGAAAAGTAGGCGTAAACACTTGCTTCTCAGGCATAACCGCGAGGCAGAAATTTCATTTGCTAAAACGTCGTAGAAACGGTATTACTCAGCGCGGAACAGAAGGGAACGAAGTTACGAGTCGGGATGGACCGGTTTTTAGCGCCAACCTAATGATTGGCCGCTCCTAATGTGGGGAAGACAGCCACGAATCCTCGTGGAGGGTATGCAGAAGGAAGTCAGCGTCTGGACTTCAGTTTGGAAGCTGGACTTAGGAGTTCCAATTGAGTTTCTGGAGAGCAAACTTGTCTTTACCTTTGGGAAAGCAAGTCTTGACTCTTCTGGTCTCCATAGCGGGAGCTTCCATAGTATTCAGCTCCGACGATCTGTAACTTTACATTCCCCGCGAGGAGTGCTCGTCGGTTTCAACTTTGCTGCCGCGCAACGATCGTCACGATCACGGAACAGCCAGCAGTAACAGAGTCACAATGTGCTGCCGAGACGACGGGTAGCCACCCCCGGTAACGTACCAGCAGCCAAGGCTCGTAATTACAGTACCTAGTGAATGCATGTTGAAATCAGTGTACTGTCGGCACATCTCTCATAACTTTTGAAAGACGACTGTCTGTCCTCTTCCATATATTTCTTGTATATTTCTGTAAAGTTATAATTTATTTAATGTCGCTAGATTTTCATTTTGTTAAAAATTTAACCCCACTCTTATCAAGGCTTGAGGAATAGTATTTTTTATTTCATGTGTTAAAATATCAGTTAATTTTGCTAGGTTTTTCTTATTTTGTTATGTTAATAATTTATTATTATATTAATTAATGTCGCATAAGTACGGCTTCTCCGCTACGCCACTGTCCCTGTGAGAATGTGCAGTTGTTTCAATTTTAAGTGGGTGCGACAATCTATGGCGTCTGAATGTGAGGAGTGATAGCTCGCTTTGCATCGTTCTCTCTGGCTCAGTATCGATAGCTGCTGATACTACCAAAGAGGTTTCTACATCCTGTGGCTACAGTCCAGTCAGCGAGCCTTCTATAGCGCGAGTCTTGTTGTCCACCACACCACCGCTGTTTCTTGGATTTTCCGGCCTCCCGTCGTTTTCCGCGTCCGGTGGCCGCTCGGTCTGATCATTCTGGGCTGGTTGTCTGGTGAGGTAAGGTTGATTTTGTTTTTGGAGATGGTAGCATTTCATTGACTAGCACATTTAATTTAGCTTTGTGAATTTAGAATCTTTTTTTTTTTTTTTAATATTTTCTCCGATCGCCTGCAGATATGTGTTCTCGTTTTTCAATTCAGTGATTTCCAATAGATAAACGCGGTGTATGTGATTCTAGTTGCAGTTTGATAACGACCTGGTATGTTGAAACCTTTTGTGATCATGTGGCAGTGTATGAACTCCGTAAATACTTTTTAGCTTTGTGGGGCCCGATTTCTAATAGGTGATATGTTCATTTTTGTACAGTGCATGTAAAAATCTTCTCATCGTTTCCATCCGTGAGTGATATGTGTTCCATGTGGATGGTTAATAGAACAAAGCCTTCAGCGTCCACTCTTGTTTGTTCCATGCCCATCAGGCAAGTAACTATGCGGGTATCCTTTTGATTTCCACTAATACTTCGTGATATCTTCCCGCCTGTTATAATGTTGCGGTTTCTTCTCTGACTTGCAGTACGAACTCTGTCTGTAATTCTCTCTGAGCCTTGTACAACCTCCTTCAATATTTTACTTGTGTAATTCTAAACATTTCTATGGGTTGCATGCCATAATTCGTATTTTTATTTGTCCGACTTTGTAATTATTTCACTTTTACGAGTTTTGGAGACTGGACTTCATCCGTCTCTGTAATCGCTCCCTATCGCGTGTATCTGCATTTCTTTCGCTTCTTCATGTAATTCTAAACATTTCTATAGGCTGCATGCCGCATGCCGCGTTTCCAACTTTGTAAGTATTTCACTTTTGTGGTTTTTCTGAGACTGGACTTCATCCGTCCCTGTAATTGCCCCCTACCGCGTGTCGCTGTATCTCATACGCTTCCTTATATAATTCTAAGCATTTCTATGGGTTACATGCAGTAGTTAATTTTCTTTATTTTTCGGAAACTGAATTTATTCAATTTTACCGGTTTTCGGAACGACGTGGGTCCGAGTTCCGACTTACGGGGTTTGCAGCTACTCACCTACTTCTCATATAAAACCAGTACCTAAATCGATTTCTAACAGACTGCAACTTGACAATCCATCGTATAATTCGATTTTCAACCACTTCACCTTCGGTGGAGTGCGTTTATGTAACGTAGCCGTGTGTCGCCGTTAGCGTGTTTGCTCGCAGTCCAGTAATTTAATTTGCTATACACACGCACCATCTCAAAACAGGCGCGAAAGACCATATGTGATCAAGTGTTTTTGTATATTGTGTTTTGTGCTACCTCCGACTTGCTGAATTTTGTCTACGATAGCGGCGCCTGCTTCCGCCTCGTCTCAGCACGCTGATTTTGGTGAGTTTCGCTGTGACATTGCGGGTGTGTGAGAGAGTGAGTGTTGTTTGTGATTCCTTCCCCGTAGTAGCGTGAAATCATGTATAATTTAGGCTGCGCTCCGTCCTCATTAATCCATGTAAGAGATGCATTTTTATTGTGTTAACGAAATGGATTCTCTTATCTTGCTTGTTTTCTATCTGAATAAACACGTTTATGTTCAGAATAATCCGTAAGTTGCCTATAAATTGTAGTTTTAGAGCACCTTCCCTCTTTTATTTAATCTTGTTCTTCACAAGTGCTGAGAACCAGCTCAGATACAAATTTTGTTAAGTGTAAGTTCCATAAATGTTTTCTTAGCCACCTTTCTAAGATAACTTTAATTGTGGTGGCTTGCTTGTTAACGTCTGTGTGTAATATTGTGTAAGCTGCTATGTATATTGACCACTGTAGTATTAACTTCCTGTTATTGTAGTAATTTGAAACGAGTCAGTTCTCAGTTTGGGCCAGGGAACAAGGCATTATAGCAGGGAGTAACCAGTAGTTCACACGGACCTCATTTGCTAATTTTAATGATAAAACAAGGCTCTTTACGTACAATGGTCGACTTTTACTTTGTATAGCCAGTTGCTTGATTGCTAAACGTGAACGCTTCATATCGTCCTTAGTAACTCACTTTGCCATTTACAGGTTTATCACATAACAAATCTATGTCAAAGCTTATTGTTTGGTTATAATTTACATTCATGTCGCTATACTTTTAATAAACATGCGTTTTATAGTCCCTTTAATATACACTCTCATTTCAAGATCCAATCATCAATTCAGTAGTTTATAAGTCTTTGAATAGGGGGTTTAATTATTTGATGAGCGCCATTGTGGCCACCATTAGAATAGCTCTATTTATTCATTTCCACATTAGATTCCATTATTTTATTTAATCTCTCGTAGACAGAGGCGCATCCGTTGCGAACGTCGGTTTCAACATTACAAATGCCATTTGACCTTAAGTGACACCACTTGCTCTACTTTCATATATTTTTTTAAATACCCTCTTCCAACCCCTAGAGCTCAAAATGCATCGTGCCTATAAAGAAAAAACGCGATTGGTAATTGATGGTGGTTTGTTTTTTATTATGTTGTTAGGAACCTCGTCCTACTGCTCATCGCAATTCGAACTATCATTTCCGGCTGACAAATGTCTGGGAATCGACGACAAATGGACAGGGAAGTTCCTTTCAAGACAGTTTTACCGGACCTTGTGGCCTATGAAAAAGAATTCGCACCCTTTCACATCTATAACTATATACGTAGACGGTTAGGTTGTCCGTATTTCTTCCCGAGAGGATATGGGGTGGGGGCAGAAAGGAGATACGGCCATTCCTTAAACGAGCCATACCAAATTCGATTAACTACGTCGACCTTCCACATGCGGGAGAATGCCGAAGAAGAAAGGGGAGGAAACCATCTGATAATGGGCCAATATGTATTCCATGTTTCTAAAAGATGGGACGTATTGGCTGTAAATTAAACTGCTGTGGACGCTGTCAGGCCGACAAAGAATAAGGGCGGAAAGGAGAAGGGGACTCCAACTGAAAGCTATCTCTTTAGATTATTCTGGCCTCTGTTGCTAGCCGCGGCGTTCACATTGCTTCCAGAGTGTCCTGTATTGTCATTAAATCCAAACGACTCTTGTTGTAAGGCAACGATATAAATATTACTAGGAACAACCTGGGGAACACATTCGCATATCTTAAGAACATCAGATGTAGCCCTTTGTTATTCAGTCGCAGAATATGCATGCCCTGTATGGTGCAGATGTAGTCACGCCAATGAATTGGATGTCGCCTTGAATAGACCTACAGATTTATAACTGGATGTTTGAAGTCCAAACCACTTGATAAATTTTACTTTTAGCAGTTATCCCACCTCCAGATATCCATCGTGAGTGCGCATCCAGAGTGGAAAGAACTAAAACACTAAACCCTTTGGACCCACACAGTACATGGCTACTAACCAGCACACCGGAGGCTCAGTTCACAGGAAAAGCTTTCTACATTCAACAGAAAGCCTCAATGAACGATCATCAGACTTCAGAGTGAACCCATGGCGCTCTAGATCTACTCACCTCGCAGGATGGATGGTGCCCTCAGAAAGCCTACCCCCAGGACACGAGGAAAGCTGGCAACATGGAAATCGCTTAACAGACTGCACTCAGGAGTTGGAAGAACGAAAGTGAACAAGAGAAGATGGGGGTTGCCCTGCGACTCGACCGTATGTGCATGTGGCGAAGAATGGACAATAAATCATTTTTTTGAATGCGAATGGTGCCCAACTAGATGCTCTCCCCAAAATGTCATTGACGCTACCAAGGGGGCATGTGAAGTGGCCGCAGACTGGTCGCGGCACATTTAAATGCGTTTGTGTTCGCATGTCCAGAAATGATAATGCTTACAATACCAATGTTTGGAGTTTTAATTCTGTACTCTTACTGCCTCGTTTTCTTGTTGTAATTAACTCTAAAAGTATGTTTTTTGTTTTTGTTTTTGTGTCACTGTTAGTTGGGTGTGGACTCCCATCGTCCATGCGATCTTCGTACGTAGTGTCAGGAATTTTAAAGGATAAGGTTAATTTTTCTCATTTTCTTAATAGCTTTGAAGGGCCAGGCCTTTTGGGCCTTGGGGGGCCGTGGCCCACCTTCACTAGTGGCCCGTCGATATGAAAGTATGTTTCTGACACGATTAAATAAAATAAATATAGGATAAAGCGGTACAATTTCGATCATTTCGGGCAAATGTTATTGTAACTGCAAATATATTGAGAAAAGAAATAATTTTAACTATGGCATTTGTTCTTGAATGCTTAATGAATGTGTAACATAAATGTTAGAAAATTGCGAATGTTGGTAGGACCACAAGAAAAGGTTACAGAAATGAGAAAAATCGATCTAAAATGTACCACTCTAGGTACAATTATGATCACTTCCTCGTACAATTATGATCACTGACTTTTTCCACATGAAAATAACTTTTTCCTTTGGGCACCAACGCATACTTCGTGGTACCAAACGTTGCAGAATAATGAATTTACAAGCGCGCGGAAACTAGGAAATTTATAAGAGCGCGTTCGACGAAGTAGCTCCACGTACATCTTAACAGGAAAAAATTTATATCTCCGTAGCACAAAGTGGTGTATTCTTGGAAACGTCGGAGAAGCTGTACAAAACCTGCTACACTACAATACCACACAAAGACAAGTGCTACCAACACTACGAGACTGAAAACTTATGTTGATCGGAATTGTAGCTATATCGAATTTGTACCACCTTACCCTAAATATTCACGTGTGTGTGGCCATTGTACGTATTATTGTGTCCGCAATTCCTCAGTCCCTTGTGACACCCAGCGCTTTAACCGAGAAAGTGCTTCACTTGTCGCTGGTGATGAACGCCATCGGTATACGATCAAGAGCCACGCGCCTTCATCTTTAATCGGCGGACGCGTTCCGCCGCCTGACGCCAATACCGCGCGATCGCTGACAATAGGTGGTCTCCTCCGCGCGGCGTCCCACACAAAGAGTGCGTGCGCACAAAAGGAGTGGAGCTCCCCTTACATTAAGCCCTCTTGGTGGTGGGGGAAGAGCAGATTTCACCGTCTAGAACCGATCGCCCAGCAGTGTCTTGAGTAGTGTCCACATGGCTAGCTGGAGATCTTGTTGATACTTGGTAGCAGTGACACTGATGACACTGATGTGGCGTGTGGAGCAGCAGTCTGTATATCGTTGTTACTGGCATACGTGCCATTGATAGTAGGAACAAAAGTAAGAGTAAACGTGAACTTTACTGTATGGGACAACGGCGGCTCTTGTTTGTGTTGTGCCTTCTGTCTTAGGTGATGACGAGGCGAGGGTGATGAAAATTTTAAAATTTTGTGGATAGTCCGAACTCTGGCCTAAGCTTTTACGCGGGATCTGTTAGTTTTTTCCAGAGTGGCTGGCTCACGCTTTTCATTCTGGTGATCAGCCAGCCTGATTCTTTAATATTCTGTTTAAATACTTGTACAACTGTCTCCTCTTGAGGGCATACTTCCACTGTCGATATGAAAAACCATTTTTAGCTTTCGTTCAGATGCACAAAAAGTTTGGCTCCTTATCTTTATCTTGCCAGTTTATAATTAATTCATCTGTAATGGATTCACACTCGCCTCCTGTTGGATTTGTAAGGACGCTTAAGACCTAAATGTCATGATTAGGATAGATTAGATTAATACTTGTTCCGTAGATCATATGTACGACATTTCGTAATGTGGAAAGTGTCAGTTTTGTAAATATTGTCTATTCTTGACAATCAATATTTTAAGGATTTTTTTTTATTTTTATTTTTAAAATTTTTTAAAGTGTTATCTAAAAATTTATCTACATTGTAGAAGGAGTTGCCATTCAGAAATTCCTTTAATTTCTTTTTAAATAGTAGTTGGCTACCTGTCAGACTTTTAATGCTACTTGATAAGTGACCAAAGACTTTTGTGGCAGCATAATTCACCCCTTTCTGAGCCAAAGTTAGATTTAACCTTGAATAGTGAATATGATCCTTTTTCCTAGTGTTGTAGCTACACACACTGCTATTACTTTTGAATTGGGTCGGATTGTTAATAACAAATTTCATGAGTGAATATATATATTGTGAAACTACCGTGAGGATCCATAGATCCCTAAATAAATGTTTGCAGTATGCACTTGGGTGGGCTCCAGCAATTGTTCTGATTACACGCTTTTGTGCAATGAATACTTTTTTACTCAATGTTGAATTGCCCCAGAATATGATCCCATATGAAAGCAGTGAATGAAAATAGGCGTAGTAAGCTAATTTACTGAGATGTATATCACCAAATTTTGCAACGACTCTGATAGCGTAAGTAGCTGAACTCAAACGTTTCAGGAGATCTTCAATATGTTTCTTCCAATTCAGTCCCTCGTCAATGCAAACACCTAAAAATTTTCAATATTCTATCTTAGCTACAGATTTATGTTCAAAGTCTAAATTTATTAATGGTGTCTTGCCATTTATTGTATGAAACTGTATATAGTGGGTTTTATCAAAGTTTAATAAGAGTCCATTTGTGGAGAACCACTTAATTACTTTCTGGAAGATATCATTTACAATTTTATCAGTTAAGTCCTGTTTGTCAGGTGTGATAGCTATACTTGTATCATCAGCAAAAAGTACTAGCTTAGCATCTTCGTGACTGTAGAATGGCAAGTCAAGAACAGCAAAGGACCCAAGACCGAATCTTGTGGGAGCCCATTTTTGATAATTCCCCAGTTAGAAGAATTAATTGTTTCATCTATATCATGACAACTGCTTATTTCAACTTTCTTCACTCATCCAGTTAAGTATGATTTAAACCATTTGTACACTGTCCCACTCATACCACAACACTTAATCTTATCTAGAAGAATCCCATGATATACACAATCAAAAGTCTTTGAGAGTTCACAAAAATTCCCAACTGGTGATGTCCGGTTACTCAAAGCATGTAATATTTTATTAGTGAAGGTATATATAGCATTTTTAGTTAAAAGCTTTTTCGAAAACCAAACTGACATATTGTTACAACCTTACTTTTACTAATATGTGAAGCAACTCGAAAATACATAACTTTTTCAAAAAATTTGGATAAAGCTGTCAATAGTGAGATGGGGCGGTAGTTGTTGACATCTTATGTATCCCCTTTTATATGCAAAGGTTTAACGATAGCATATTTCAGTCTATCCAGGAAAATACCCTGCTTTAATAAACTATTACAAATATGACTGAAAATCTTACTTAGATCCTGGGAACAAGTTTTTAATTCCCTGCTGGATATGCCATCAACTCCGTATGACCGTTTACTGTTGAGAGAGTTTATTATTTTCCTAATTTCTGAAGGAGAGGTTGGTGGAATTTCAATTGTATCAAATTGTGTGGGTATGGCCTCTTCCATTAATTGCCTTGCTCCTTCTAATGAACATTTAGATCCTATTTTCTCTACAACATTTAAATAGTAATCATTAAAAATGTTTTCATCTTCTGACTTTTTGTTAATAAAGTTTTCATTTGTTGGTAATACCCTTTTCCTATGCTCTTGGTTGCCCTGTTTCCCTTTTAATAATATTCCAAATTGTTTTAATTTCATTATCGGAGGAGCTAATCTCAGACATGATGCACATGCTTCTTGATTTTTTAATAATTTAATTTTTATAATATTTTATTGTTTCTGGGTTATTACTCTTTCTTGCGTACAGATCTAGTTCCCTTTTTCGGTTACACGATATTTTTATTCCTTTAGTAAGCCATGGTTTTTTGCATGATTTCATACAATTAAATTTTACTAATTTCTTAGGGAAATTGTTACCAAATACCCTTACAAATGTATCGTGAAATAAGTTATATTTTAAATTAACATCATGTTCCTTTTAAACCTCATCCCAGTTTAACTGCTGTAGACTTTCTTTGAAATTTCTAGTTGTTAAGTCATTACTCGAGCGCACAATTCTGGTGGACTGTTTCGAATTACTGAACGGAGCTATGTCATATACTGTTACTAGCTGTGCACCATGATCAGAAAGACCATTCTCAACGCGACAAGCATTTATGTTGTTAAACTTATCTTGGTCTATGAAAAAGTTATCTATCAATATACTGCTGTCCTTTATTACCCGAGTAGGAAAATCAATAACGGATGTTATATTGAATGAGGCAAGTAAGACTTCCAGGTCGTTCTTCCTATTACACTCTTTCAGTGAATCTACATTGAAATCACCACAAATAATAATTTGCTTCCCGATATCTGACAGATAGCACAAGGCATCCACGTTTTCCAGAAATAATTGAAAGTTCCCTGAAGGGGACCTATATACTGTTACATGATAATCATCATTGAGTTTAAACTGCTTCAATATGCTGCTCTGAACAAAACTTTTTTTCTTTCTAAATTTTTTTAAACTGTGATAGCTTTTGACATATATGGCAACTCCTTCTCTTATCTTATTATCTCTACTTACATTTGAAACTAATTTACATCCACGGACATTCCCATTTTCCATACCAGTGACAATGTGATTCTCAGACAGGCATAGCATATCTATTACATTATCAGTTTCTATATCATCTAAACAAACTAAAAGCTCATCTATTTTATTCTTTAGTCCCCCAATATTCTGGTGAAAAATGGTAACATTAGTTTTTACTTTAATTTTCAGAGAAACAATTGATTTTTCAACATTTTTAGCACCTGCCTGCCTGAGCTTCTCACTGGACAGTGATCTTAGCCTAAAACAGAGGTACTTCCATGAACTGCAGTGTCCCCCCTTCAGAATTTTGCTATCAACCCAGCTAGTTTCCCCTTCTCTTTCCTATTGAGATGCAGGCCATGCCTAGTGAAATCCTACCTATCAATAGCATCAACAGGAACCAAATCTATGTCCGGCAGAGTAGCCAACCTAAGCAGTTGATCAATCTCCATTTTGACCCTCCTGACGGAGCGGTTCAATTGGGGTCGATCATACCGCATGAAAGCAGGCAACAGTCCAACATTTGTGTTGGTCGTTGCAGAAGCTATTTTAACCAGGTCACACTCAATATTGTAGCCCTGATCCCTATCAATACTGTTTCCCACTCCACCCAATATCACAAAATGATTCTCTTTTGTAAAACCCTTACACAAGGAGCCTATATCCTCTACCACCTGGCTAAGACCTGCACTGGGCTTGAAAATTTTTGTGACCTGGTACCTGTCACCTAGTTTTTTCTGCAAAATCTGGCCCATACCTCCTCCATGGCTACTTCCTAACAACAGAACTTTCCTCCTACTATCTACTTCTTTTGAATCCGTTGGCTTCCTTTTGAAAGTCTGTTGTTTCCCAACTCCACCTACTTCTAAAGGTGCCTCTTCCTCAGTTAACTGTGGTAGCAAGACAAATCTGCAGGTTGTGCCAATTGTGAACTGTCAGGAACTATGCTGTCTCTGTGGCCCCTGTTCCCTGCTACCACTTCCAACCCCTGCTCACCCTTCTCTCCCCAAAACGTCATTAGTTCCTCCCTAGCACTATCCAGTTCAGCCTGAAGGGCTCTAATCTTCCCTTCCTACTCAACCATTTTTCTTTCCCTTGAAGACACTTTGCAAAACAAAGGAAGAGACTCGTTTGCCTCCCTCTTTCCCACACCGCTACATAACCCCCCCCCCCCCCCCCAATGAAAACACTTGTCACAACAGGTACATTGAAACCCAAAACGAACAAACCTACTGCAGCTCAAACACATTCACATTGCTTAAATGATTGTTATTTTTTTTATTTTTGTTTGTTTTTTCTGTTCCATAGGACCCACTTCAGGAGTAAGACTCCATGGTCGTGGAACAAGCCAATACATTAATTGTTACACAATAATGGTAATAGAAAAATTTTAAGTAGTCCTTTGCACACGACAATCTTAAGACAAAGTGAAAAGAATCAACAAAGAAAAAATAAATTAGCTTAATTGTTTAACTTTTCTAGGAGTTCCTCGACAGAATAAAAGGAGTGAGCCACGAGGTAACTCTTCAATTTAGATTTGAAAGCATGTGGATTAGTGCTAAGATTCTTAAGTTCTTGTGGCAGCTTATTGAAAATGGATGCCGCAGAATACTGCACCCCTTTCTGCACAAGTGTTAAGGTTGTGTGGTGCAAATGTAGATTAGACATCTGTCTAGTATTCACCGAGTGAAAGCTACTAACTCGTGGGAATAAGCTGATATTATTAACAACAAACGACATTAAAGAAAAAACGTATTGTGACGCCAGAGTCAAAATTCCCAGACTACTGAAAAGGGGTCGACATGACGTTCGCGAAATTACACCAGATATTGCTCGAACCGCCCGTTTTTGAGCCAGAAATATCCTTTTTGCAACAGGCGAGTTACCCCAAAAAACAATGCCGTACGTCATAAGTGAGTGAAAGTAAGCGAAATAGACTACTTTTCATGTTGAAAAATCACTTATCTCAGATATTGTTCTAATGGTAAATATAGCAGAATTTAGTTTTGGGACAAGATCCTGAACATGGGCTTTCCATGACAGCTTACTGTCTATATGAACACCTAGAAATTTGAACTGTTCAGTCTCACTTATCACATGCCCATTATGTGTAATCATAATGTCAGATTTCGTCAAATTATGTGTTAGAAATTGTAAAAACTGAGTTTTACTGTGATTTAACATCAACTTGTTTTCTATTAGCCATGAACTTATCTCTTGAACTGCATTATTTGATACTGTGTCAATATTACGAGCAACATCCTTCACTACCAAGCTGGTATCATCAGCAAACAAAAATATTTTACAATCACCTGTTATACTCGAAGGCATATCATTTATATAAATAAGAAACAGCAATGGTCCCAAAACAGACCCCTGGGGCACCCCATACTTAACTGTGCCCCATTGGGATTGCACGTCATAGCCATTTTCTACACTGCGGAGAATTACCTTCTGTTGTCTATTATTAAAGTAAGAGGTGAACCAGTTGTGGGCTACTCCCCGTATTCCATAATGTTCCAACTTCTGCAACAATATTTTGTGATCAACACAATCAAACGCTTTTGTTAAATCAAAGAAGACGCCTAATGTCCGTAGCCTCTTATTTAACCCATCAAGTGCCTCACAGAGAAACGAAAATATAGCGTTTTCGGTCGTTAAACCACTTCTAAAACAAAACTGTACATTTGACAGGAAATTATGTGAACTGAAATGATCAATTAATCTTGAATATACAGCCTTTTCAATAACTTTGGAAAAAACCGATGGCATAGAAATAGGTCTATAGTTGTCTACATTATCCCTTTCTCCTTTTTTATAAAGCGGTTTCACTACTGAGTACTTTAATCTGTTAGGAAACTGACCATTCTGAAAGGAAAAATTACAAATATGGCTTAGTACTGGGCTAACATATGGAGAACAGTACTTTAGAATTCTGCTAGATACCCCTTCATATTCACAAGAGTCCTTAGTCTTTAGTGATTTAATTATTGACTCAATCTCACCTATGGAAGTATCATGAAGGATCATTTCAGGCAACAGCCTCGGAAACGCATTTTCTAAAAACGTTATATGATTACCTGTAGAAACTAGAGTTTTGTTTAGTTCCTCTACTATATTCAGAAAGTGATTATTGAATATTGCACATATATCTAACTTGTCAGTAACAGAAACATTCCTACTACGCACTGACGTTATATCTTCTACCTGCTGCTCCTGACCAGACACTTCCTTCACGACTGACCAGATAGTTTTAATTTTATCCCGAGAGTTTGCTATTCTTTTTGCGTACCACATACTTTTTGCATTCTTAATGACATTTTTCAGAACCTTACAGTACTGTTTGTAATGAGCTACTGCATCTTCATTCTGACTACTTCTAACATTTTGATACAACTCCTGCTTAGTTCTACATGATACTCTTATCCCCTTTGTCATCCACCCTGGCTGTCTGTTACTGAAAGTACCCTGTTTTGAGCGTTCTAGCGGAAAGCAACTTTCAAACAGCATAATAAATGTGTTCAGAAAAGCATTATATTTATCATCTGCATTATCAGCACTATAAACATCCTGCCATTCTTGTTCCTTAATTAGGCTTAAAAAGGTCTCAATTGCAACTGGATTAACTTTTCTGATTAGTTGATATTTACGTTTAACATTTGTTTGAGAACAAATACTTTTTAGAATTAAAAGTTGGGCATCGTGGTCTGATAGGCCATTTACTATTCTGCTGACAGAGTGCCCCTCTAATAATGAAGAATGAACAAAAATATTGTCAATGGTAGAACTGCTATTTCCTTGCACTCTCGTTGGAAAAAATACTGTTTGCATCATGTTATAGGAATTAAATAGATCTAACAGCTGACTTTTCCTTGAGCTATCACCTACACAATTAATGTTGAAATCTCCACACACAATTAAATTTTTATACTTCCTATACAGTGAACCCAGAACCAATTCCAGCTTGGGCAGAAACATTTTAAAATCTGAGTCAGGGGCTCTATAAATAACAACTATTACTAGTTTAGTTCCATTAACATTAACAACTCCTGCACAACATTCAAATATCTGTTCTGTGCAGTGTTTAGAAAAATTGATTGACTCCGATGAAAAATAGTTTTTTACATACATGGCCACTCCCCCACACTGCAAAGAACTCCTAGAGTAGAAGGCAGCTAACCTGTATCCTGGCAAAGGAAGTCTCTTAATTGTCACACCACTTAAAAAGTGCTCTGAAATTCCAATAATGTCAGAATCAGTATCAATAAGCATTTCATTAACTTTATCTCTGATACCCTGTATATTTTGATGAAAAACAGTAATTCCCTTATTACTTATATTCTTAGACTTTGTCAAAGGTGGTTCATTTCTTAGAGGGACTTCCTTTAAGCAGGAATATCTATCAGCTGTCTTCAGTCTAAAAAAGGTGCAGCCCTAACACCAACTACTACAGGAATTTTTCCATGAGTGAAACACCCACCCCCTACTACACTGTCACCTATGAGCTTTGCCAACCTCCCCTTCCCATACCTATTGAGGTGCAGACCGTGCCTAGTAAAATCCGACCTTTGGATAGTTTCAACTGGCACCACTGCAATGTGATCCATGCCCTCCGTCATCAGCGCCTTCTCAAGCCCCATGTTAAGACGGCTGACAGCCGTATTAAGGCAAGGCCTATCATGACGCTGAAACAGCTGCACGAAATGCACATTCGTGCCACCAGTTTCAGTTGCTATCCTTTCCAGATCACCACCTATATCATATTCCCCGTCCCTATCAAGACTGTTCCCGGCCCCACCCACTATAACTACCTGATCCTCTTTTGAAAAATTCCTACATAAGTCCCCTATGTTACAAGTGACCTGATCTAACCCTGCACTAGGCTTCACTATGCTGGTGACCTGGTACTCACTCCCAAGTACTTCCTGCAACTGTTGGCCAACACCTCTGCCATGAGAACTACCTAGCAGCAGAACCTTCTTCTTCCTAAGAGACCTCTCTACAGATTTCGGCTTACCAAAAGCTGAGGTCTGCTGCGTACTTCCTACACCTACAGCTACAGGAGGTTCATCTCCACTCAACTCTGACAGTTGGTCAAACCTATTTGCAACTTGCAATGTAAAGCTATCTGAATACCTTCTCCTAGCTACCTTCTTGCCAACTGCCAGTTCCCATTCCCCAGCCCCCCTTCCCCTCCTCAACCTACCTAGTTCCTCTTCAGCGTTTTTCAACTGCACCTGAAGGGCGCAGATCAAACGCTCCTGCTCCTCTATCAACTTATTCCTGCTGCAAATCCTACAGTTCCAGGAGAGAACCTCACCACAATGCCCACTGTCTTCCCCACTGCACTCCCCCCCATGAAAATACTTACTACAAATCCCACACTGCAGCCCACTACGCACGACCCTACGACAGAGCCCACACTTTTCACTCATGGTAAAATTTTAAATAATTTGTTAAGAAAAACTAGACGTCTACGTTATGAAGTTAAGTTTCTACAAAATAAGTAGGAAGTACCTCTTAACTACAGCAATCAACAAACCTCAGACTCTACAAATCAAGTAACAACAACTAATAGTATCAGAAAAGAGCAAATAACACTACCACAGAAACTTTACACTGTTGCTTGCATAAACAAGTTCAAATTCAAGCGTCACTAATAAAACAACTAAACACTGTGAGAGTACAAGAGTTATCAAATACCGTAACTTAAAGTTTCCCAACCTCAACTACGTTAAAAACAGCAAGTCACCTGTTGAAAAGTACTAAAGTTAATAAACAACTAGCGCGATAACACCTCCTGAAATCTAAAACTTTAATAATTTAACTACATTACACAAACACTTATTAGAACTTAGCTTTCGGAGACCGCTACGGCTGGAACCACTCGCCACAAGATGTAAACAAAGCAGTCTATTACTTACGTGATATCGACAATATATATTAACTACAGATACAAAGGGTTACTACATTTGTTTAGGACACTAAAATACGTGTAAGCTGTTAGTAAATGCACTTAAAATTGCGGTATTACGCTAAATTTGCACACTTGCGAATTCGGCCTATGAATGTACACAAAACAACTTTTCGCGATTACTGAGACAATGCGCGAAAAAATAAAATGAACCTTCAATGGTGAGCTTTAAGACGACACTAATAAACGTATTCAGTTAGTTAACTGTGTTATATGCACTTAAAATTACCGAGAAACGCTAAATATGCACACTCGGAATTTAGGCCTAACAAGGACGTATGTAAACAAACCGAACTTTTAGTGATTACTAGATCAATACGTGAATAAAAGAAAAAAAAAAACACCTTTAGTGGTAAGCTTTAAGAGCACACTAATAAATGTGTTTAGCTACTTATAGTGTTAAACTACGTTTTATTTCTACTTAAATTACTTATCTTTTACGATCGCACTGACACCGCACGTCTGGCCTTGTGCAGGGCTACCAACAGTCCGACATCTTATCCATCCACACAGCTTCACTTAAAACATTACCGACGAGAGGCTACGTACGCAGATTGGAACAAATGAATCCTTCATCTTCTAAATCCGGAGAAGATTCTTTGATTGCCTATGTAGAGCTACGCGAAATATATCCTAAGCCAACTTTACTTTTGACACTTTCCATTCAAACTACTACTACCGTTGTCTACACCTTTTATATAGCAGATCTTCTACATGGTGTCATTCTACCAGTACAGTTTTAGGGCTTATGGTCTGTTCTGGCCTTACCCTCACTTCCTCGGTTCTTCCACACTTCTCCATCCCATTAATTGGATTGTGTTTCAGCGCTTGCCGCAGGATTCTCTGAGCTGCGAAGAAGCCGTGTCCAATCGTTCAAAATAACGGTTGAAATTGCACTTGTTGCTATTCACCATTTTGCGAATTTATAACAGTAATTAATTCGGGATCTGGCAAAACTACTCCGACACGAGATGATGCTCCTCATTCGAGTGGTTATTTTGTGTAGCGTTTGTATACATAATCAGAAAGTTAATAACTATTTCATTAATGCACACTCTCTGTGTGGTAAATACTTGACAAGGTGGTACACTAGCACCTTCATTCGGTTGTGAAAAGTTTCAGCTCCACAAAGTGTTTGCGTTGTTTACCATCCGTATTTACCACTTCTGCGACAATCGCTGTGGAGTGTGGGGACGCCCGGTTACGAAAGGTCTGCTTTAAACAGTCCATCGTACTGAGGTGACTCGAACGTCTTCCAAAATGTGCCAGCAGCTAACATCCCGCTGCTAGCGATGAAACGTTAGTCACAAGGAGATTATAATATGGGGAGATGGCCTTAACACCTCAGAAGTGAAGCCATTGTCGTCATATTGCGGACTGAATGACATTTTTGGTGCCGAGTGTGTGTTTATTGTATTTTGATTTGGAAGAAGAAGATTACCTGTAAGCAGAACAAGAAAGTCATCTGTTATTTTAGTAAGGCGCCTCGCTGCAGAGCGCGCGGTTGCTCGCCGTCGGAGGTTTGAGTCCTCCCTAGGGCATGGGTGTGTGTGTTGTCCTTAGGTTAGTTTACCTTAGTTTAAGTAGTTTGTAAGCTACGGACAGATGACCACGCAGTTTGGTCCGATACTTATACAAACATTTGAAAATTTGTTATTTTTTACAGAAAAATATTGTTGCTCATTTTGTAATTTCTACCTGCTTCAATGTTTTCCCGTCAGTGGCTTCTGATTTTCACTGTTACGAGGTATGGGTTTCCTCGAAACTCGTGGTACAGAATTCTAGTATGAGTACGTAATGACGTGGAACCAGTAGAGAGAATTTTCGTATGTATTCAACATAAAAATCGTGTCTTCAGCACTGAACGTACGAAATTGATTCAGCTTTCTTCTGCGATTGTTGGGAAAATCTTATTCTGCATATCCCGTGAACTATATAGCTGACAATTTCAGTTCTTGTAAAGCATCTGGGTGTTATCCGGATACGTAAGTCATACTTACCGAATGAGATGTTGGGTTAATAAATCAGAGTTTATCCATCTGGGGCAACGGCCGTGCTGCAATGGCTACGCCGATTTTCGTTAGATTACCGTAGTTAAGGGCTGTCGGGCTTGGCCAGCTCTTGGATGGGTTATCGTCCCGGTCTGCCGAGTACTGTTGGCAAGTGGAGTGCACTCTGACATTGTGTGGCCAAACTGAGCAGTTACTTGATGGAGAAGTAGCGCCTCCGGTCACGAAGACTGACATAACGGCCGGGAGTGCGGAGGGCTGACCACGAATCCCTCCATACAGTATCCGCTGACGCCTTCTAACAGAGGATGACAAAATGTTCAAATGTTTGTAGATCTATCGGACCAAACTGCGTGGTCATCAGTCCGTAGCTTGCAAACTACGTAAACTAAGGTAAACTAACCTAAGGACAACACACACACCCATGCCCCAGGGAGGACTCGAACCTCCACGGCGAGCAACCGCGCACTCCGCAGCGAGACGCTTTAGACCATTCGGCTACTCCACCGCGGCCAGAGGATGACACGGCGGCCCAGTGGGCCTATTGAGACCTGTCGGACGGAGTTTGATTATTAGTTTAGTTCTTAGCTATCTGGAAGGCCTGTATTTGTCCACATAAGTATACTCTATCAAATATGTCCTCCGAAAATTACAGTCATTTAAATGTATGAAAGTCATCATGGCAAGAACCAGACAGTGCTTTAATCTGGCTCCACAAGATAGCGGACTGGTTTCAATCGGCAGCTAAGCCATAGCGAGTAGATGAGCGAGTGTGGTGACTCCCGTAGTTCATCGGTTTCGCCGCCAGAATCTTAGTGGCTCCGCTTGTGTCCCACGGAGGTATGTGTTACCATACGTCAAACGCAGCACAAAAATTTATATATCTATTAATGTATGTAATGAAGTGAAAAGTACGTGGACATCAGTTGTGTGCTAGTTTTGATAGTTTATGGGCAGTCTTGAAGAATCCAAGTCCTTCCGAATCTGTTTAATTACCCAGAAATCTGGCATTTCATGTAATGGAAAATCAGATTAAGAATAATGCCCATCACAGCATTTACGTTCGTAATTCCACGAATAATGTGATCTAACACTATTTACACAGTCATAACGAAATTTCGGCCCATAATCTGTCGTCCTACATAAGGACTTTAAAGACACTCTTTGATGGGTAAGTCTTTCCTGTATAAGATCCAAATGTCTCATAGATGCAGCAGAGGAACAAATTTAAACCTTGATTTCCAAGTTTACACTCATAATCGTCTTGATTATATTCTCCTAAATTGACGAAACAATGAACGTTCAAATTAGTGTTGTTGAAATTCAGTTCTTTTTCGAGCTTAACTTCACTTAAATTCAGCAAAGCAAAGGGGTTGTTCTTATCTTGTTTATCCCAAAAGTAATTTGAACTGCTTCCAAAGCGTCTGTATTTGAGACACTTTACAACTTTTCGGAGATGTGTTCAGGAGGAAGAGTCAAGAATCCAAGTTTCAAACAATGTTTTTATCCTTTGGGCGATTTAATCTCTAAGAATACTCTGTCCAAAAGAAACCCGTCATCATATCACATTGCGTATGTCAACTATGATTGTTTCTTACCGAGATTACAATAATATGGACGATATGATTGAGTCACCTTACGCTAGTCTTCTCAGACCTGCTTTCGCCATATACTGATTTCGGCACTATTTGTTCTTAATTTAATCCAAAATGTTATATCTTCCAGTTTTTTACACTTTGACGCTCTCTTTGATGAAATATTTGACTGGGGATTTTATTTTGTGTAACACTTTCGATAGATATTTCGACAAACTGAGAAGTAAATAAGGAACCGCTCCTGACTTGGAATTTTGAGTAATTAGCCGTCGACAATAAACAAGGTAGCCTTCGTAATAAGTTCTTTAACGCAATGTGAACCACTCACAATATTTAGACACATACATTGTGTTTTCTGGAGGTCTACAAATATTTTCTTTCTTTCTTTTGCCACGATGTAACTGAACAGGTGAGGATATTTTGTTCCTCTTCTTCTTTAAAATGCAGGTAAATATAATCCGGAACACAGTTTATTCCCACTCAGCCTTCATCTCCTCAAAATTAACTCACAACATCTTAACTGAACTCTCAAAGTAAGCACAAAAAATCGCAACGTACACCTTCAGCTACAGCAAAATTACGCCAACTTCAGTCTCAAGCGATAGTGTTGCTCTTATTTCGCGTGCGCGCCACCGCTCCTATGTTGCCTGCAGTGTTGCCAACTCAGCCGATTTTCGGCTGATGCTGGCATATTTGTGTATTTTAAAGCCGGAAAATATTCTTGTCAACTGACAGTCGAAAATCTGGCAGATTTCTGGATTGCTGTCTTTTAATTAAAACATTAAAAATAACATAAAAAATAAATGGTTTCTGAAAGCCTACACTTTTTATAGACTGTAGAACTGATCAAGATCAGCTACATTGCACCACAGATCTTTTTGCTTCCTTTCTCTAACGCATTGTAAGTGAGCTCCAGTGCCGTCTCCTGAAATATGTTGAATTGTTACGCATAGTGTCATCTATAGCTCCAGAAAACTGCTTCAGAAGAATTAAATCCAATATTACATAATTAGCTATGGAAATATATCAGACGTTCTATCTGATATAGACGCGAAGTGACAGAAAATCAACTGCATGGAGTGGGAGAATGTGACAAACACGGTACAGAAATGCCAAAATATGAAGACGCAAGTAAACATAAGCCTTCTAGTGAACTGTGCTATTTGGATAAGATACTTTTAGTGCACAGGATGGGAAACGCCATGCTCAATTCCATTTTGGCTATTCGTGACGCCTCAAAAAGTCCTGTCACAACTCTCAATTTGAAAATGCAGCCCTTAAAAACATAGGTAAGATGAAAAATAATTGAATAGCCACATGATTTTATAACTGTTTAAGGTTTTCTTCATTATAATACTATGAAAATAAATATTGTTTGTTTTAAACTGGAAATAACACGTAGATAATGTAGGAAAGGCGAACCAGAGACTGCATTTTATTGGCAAAACAACTACTAAAGAGACTGCATACACCACGATTGTCCGTCCTCATTTGGAGTATTGCTGCCCTGTGTGGGACCCTTATCAAGTGGGTTTGACGACAGCCATCGACAGAGTTCAAAGAAGGGCACTCCGTTTTGTAGTGTCACGAAACAGGGAAGACAGCGTCGCGGAAATGATACAGGATCTGGAATAGGAATCACTATAACAACGGCGTTTCTTCGCTGCGGCGTGGTGTACTTACGAAACTCTAATCGCCAACATTCTCGTCCGAATGCGAGAATATATTGTTGACTACTGCCAACATAAGTAGAAATGATCATCAGAATAAAATACGAGAAATCAGCAGTGACAGCACTAGAAAATGAGGCTCCCCCTTACCCAGTCCACTTGAGATTTGTAGGACCCCCTAGGACGAGAGGCACAGGACAGTCTAAAAGAGAAAAACGTGCTTACGATCTATTTAGAGGCCCCCCAAGGCAAGAGGGCCGGAGCGGTCTGCTCCCTCCGCCCCCCCCCCCCTTAGTCCGCCACTGGAAATCAGAGTTCGAATGGAGAGATTCTGATTTTCTTTCTTCCCACGCACTATTCGAGAATGGAATGGTATATGAATAATATGAAGGTGGTTCAATGAACCCTCTGCCGGCACTTGGAGAGAGATGTGGAAAATGATTCGGAGAGTAACCGATGTAGATGTACTGGGTGATCAAAAAGTCAGTATGAATTTGAAAACTTAATAAATCACGGAATAATGTAATAAGAGAGGTAAAAATTGACACACTTGGTTGGAATGACATAGGGTTTTATTACAACAAAAGAAAAGAAAAGAAAAAAGGTCAAAAAATGTCTTCGAGGAACTGATTGTGGTTTTGTAACTGCTACTGTGATGGGTGAGAGGTACGCCGATATGTTAGAGAATCGCATGATCCCCAGCCTGGCTGATAAACACCTGCTGGAACGTACAATTTTTATGCAGGATGGCGCTCCACCCCATATTGCTAGACGCTTGAAACATCTCTTCGGTGCATCGTTTGGTGATGATCGTGTGCTCAGCCGCCACATTCGACATGCTTGCCCCCCCCCCCCCCCCCCCAGGTCCTCAGACTTCAGTCCGTGCGATTATTGGCTTTGAGGTTACCTGAAGTCGCAAGTGTATCGTGATCGACCGACATCTCTAGGGATGCTGAAAGAAAACATCTGACGCCAATTCCTCACCATAACTCCGGACATGCTTTACAGTGCTGTTCACAATATTATTCCTCGACTACAGCTATTGTTGAGGAATGATGGTGAACATCTTGAGAATTTACTGAAAAGGACATCACCTTTGCTTTGTCTTAATTTGTTATGCTAATTATTGCTTTTCTGATCAGATGAAGCGCCATCTGTCGGCATTTTTTGAACTTTTTTTTTCTAATAAAACGTAGGCACGGCGATTGTGAGGCCTTGTCTTCAAGGTGATGTTCGCCGAGTTGGCACCAAGAGCCTCCCACGCCATAGCCGAGAAACGAACCAACTGTCCCCGAATTGAAGCAGCTAATCGCATCCATTTGCAGGGATGAATCCCAGTACTGGGGTGGTGATTTGAAGTATATGAGACGCAACAAGAGCAAAATGAAGCACAAACCAAATGCATGATATTTTGAAAAAAGTACTGACTATTGGAGTTAATTGCATAATATGATTCCATGAAACTTGTAAAGTAGCAGAGTGTTCAATTATTAATTAATTTATGAAATTTTCTGCCAGGTCTTGTTTACTTTTTGCTGACTACTCTGCAGATTTTGCATGCTTCTTTTTGAACAGCACAATTTTGTCTACATTCGTTTCCATATTACGTAGAATTCTACTTTAAACGTCCTTGAATTTTGGTATAAACAATTGTAATAACCCACAAAACCTTAAAACGGTATTTCATTCGCACATTACTTTTTCCATCAGATATGGTATCGCTTAAAACCATTTACGAAGTAGAATCACCACCTCTGAAGTGTCTATATGTAACTATTTGAGGTACTTCTGCATCATACTTAAATACATGTTTAAAAATCGAAATACGTCTTATATGCCTAGTTCTTCATTCAGCTCAACTTAGTACATTAATTGTGTTTGAATTTTTAGTAATTTACTTGCAAATATAAGTACTTGACATGCAACAAAGTTCTCAGTTTTAGACAATCATTTGTAAGAGGAACCCTAGACAAAAACAAAAGCTCATTTATTATTTATGCATGAAAATCCTGTGTGGCATACAAGCAATGACTGACATGTGTGCCGGCCGGGGTGGCCAAGGTGACTGAGGCGCTCCAGTCATGGTCAGCACGGCCACTACAGTCGGGGGTTCGAATCCCCCATCGGGCATAGATATTTGTGCCGTCCTAGTTCGTAAGTAGTTCATAAGTAGTGTGTAAGTTTAGGGACTCATGACCCCATAGTTACATTTGAACATTTTTTGAACATTTGAACATTTTTTGAACTGACATGTGAAATGTTAAATTGTTTCCGTCCTCGTCTTTGCTTCCTTTCTTACTGTTACAATTGAATGCAGCACACGAGCGACTGTTTACGCACCGTTTCCCTGCAAATGGCGGCTTCCATCGCGTTCAATGTCACGACGTCTAGCATTTATTTAGTAAGTCTATGGTGTGGCACACTTTTTCCTTTATTCGCGCTGGCTACGCTTTGCACAGTAGCGCCATCTCTCTTTATCTTAACCTCCTCGGTTAGTCAACAGCTCTGTGTGTCGCCGACGCCCCCTGCTGCAGAAAGTTTTAACTGCAGTAAACACCGCCAGTGAAAGCCTTCGCGGAGAAAGAGAAGGAAGTTTAATTTCCTGCAGCGCCAGCCGGCGCGGCAGAATGTAATCACTCAGACAGGCGCAGCGCGAGCCACGGCAGCGGCCACTCGGCCGCGTTTGCACCCTCGGCGGTCGTCGGTCGTCACGCGGTGCCACTTGCGCCACTCGGCGCGTCGCTTTCACACTACTGTGTCACGCGTGCGGGCGGGCACGGGCGCGGCACACACACGGGCGGCCAGCCGGCACCAATCAATACGCCCTCTGCCACCGCCGCGCGCTGGGTTTTTCCGCCCCACCCCCTACGCCACTGTGAGGCTTCTGAAGCTCGGCGGCCTTTCTCCGGAGGCCTGTCTGTGTGCCGCCGCCGCCGCGCCGGGACAAAGGAGCACAAAAGGAACTGCGCGCCCCGCCGTGTGTCGCATTGTCCCGCCGACTTCGCCGCGTTTTGTTTCGCAATCCAACAGTCGTTACAAGACCGATACTTGTTTGCCGGGTCGTTAACGGCGCGGCCGAGCTTCAGTGGCAGCCGGCACGAAGTTCGCCGTGAGGCGCTTCAGCAATGCAAACAGAATTTCCCTCTCAGCCGAGCTTTTTTTTTGTTGCTTTACTTTTTTTTTTTGCTGACTGTTGGCCAAACTTCTGTACAGTTGCAACATTTGTGAGCTGCTGCGACCGACGGGAATTATTCGTGGTTAAACAACGAACTCTGTATACGACTTTCTGCCTCAGTCGTTACAGGTAGCAATATTTCTTATTACGAACTTTGCGACAACCCTCGTTAATTGCTAATTTATTTATTCCTGTTTGCTTCTACCTCCTCTCCTTCAAAAACCTCCTCTCCCTCTCCTTTTCCTCTGCCATAAATCAATCGGGTCTCTGAAACTTCCTGCCAAATTGACATGTGTCCATTTAAACCTGGGACACTTTGCGACACTTGCCCTTGCTTTTGCCCGCGAACGGCCAACGTTCCATATTCGAATCCTGGTTCCAGCGCAAAGAGCACACACCGCTGCAGAGTGAATGTTTCATTCTGGAACCGTGTCTCTATCCATTCCAGACAGGATATCCTGGTCAAAATTACCGTAAGTGGCATAGAAACTATTTCTTTAAATGGGGGGTTAGGGGGGTGGCAAGTGGGACCTTTCATTTAGCTGAGTTTTAGTTTCAGTTTCTAAAATAAATAAAAAATAAAAGAATAAATTAAAAGAAAGAAAAAAAAGAAGAGAGATGACTCATCAACTTGCGATTAAGTCTCATCAGTACGGATGTTATCCCCTATTAGCAGTCTGAAAAATAGGACGAAAAGAGAGGAAAGAATGTTGTTACAAGATGCTTCAATCAAAGGCAAAAATGTCTGCCACCAAAAGTACTGGGGAGGGAGGCTACCAGAAGTTATATCTTGTCCCTCCATTATTTCAAGTGGGCGGTCTGCTCCTCCTGCCCCCCTCCCCCCAGTTGACAGGCCATTGATTGCCAAACGATAATTTCCCTACTTCCGGTAGTCCCCAGTTGATACGCCATTGAATGCCATATGATAATTTCATTTCTACCTTACCTCCTTCGATAGTAACAACGGTATGTGTCACTAACCGTGTCATGTACTGATTCCAATCTTATAACAGTCCGTCCCTTGTGCGTGTCAGGTTCTCCTGCCTCCCTCCTGCTCTCCTTCTGACAGTCTCCATTCTCTCATGCAGCGAGGTGGCACAGTGTTATCTGTCATTGACGCCAGGTACCATTCCCCCACCCTCGGCCACTTGCCCGAACGCCGATGTACCGTTACACCCCCCCCCCCAAACACACACACGGCTCTGCACTCGCACAATAGTGCAGTTAAGGATAATTGACAGATTACATGTGATTGCACTTCACACTGGCGCACTTGCAGGACACGTAAACACCTACCTGTATACCACCTCCAACGGCGCCACACCCAGACTGTCGCCACCCCCTCCCTCAGCCACTCACCTGATCGCTAATCAAAGGACGCCACCACCATTCTTTCCGGAAGGACAGAAAAAACAATAGCACACTTAAGGACGATTGCCATCGAACATGTAATTGCACTTAGTAAAAGAATGACGCTCTTAAGGACAAATAACAAGTAACGTACTCATAAACATGACTGTCTCCGACAGCTGTAGATTCAGCTGTGGTCTGCACTCACCTCCATCCCCCCCCGCCCCCCGCACCTCACAACTGGTCCCTTATGCGAATGCTGCCCCCACTGCCCCGATTAATTTTATTAAATTTTCACATCAATTTAACTGTGAAAATCCATATTTTTTAAGCGTAACAAGGGCAACCACCTCCACAGTCCTAAAGATTGCCATCTCTGCGTGATCTGGTCCGTGACTCAGCGCCGCGCCCCCCAAAAAACAATTATTATTATTTTTTAACGAATGCTATTAGTTATCGACATACACCAACATTGGAAAAAAGAGCCAATTATTACGTGCTTCAGACAGTACTATTACCTGGAAAAACACGTGAGTTTCGTAAACAATAGAACAATCAGAATCGATACACACTGTTTAATACATCGAACCTTAAGTACAACTCGCAATTTTGCAGGTATATAAAGAAATTCGGTGTAATGCTATGGGTAGGTGCTGTACAAACAAAATGTTCAAATTTTTGTTAAGCTTATGGGACTTAACTACGGGATTATCAGTCCCTAAACTTACAAACTACTTATGAACTACTTACGAACTAGGACGGCACAAATATCCATGCCCGAGGGGGGATTCGAACCCCCGACCGTAGTGGCCGTGCTGACCGTGACTGGAGCGCCTCAGTCACCTCGGCCACCGCGGCCGGCCGCTGTACAAACAATTAGGACTAATGTTCCATCTGTTCGCTCCCTAAAGTGCCTGTACAAAAGAAATGCAGCTGACGAACATGCTTAAATAAATATTGCAAGTTAGCATGTAACAGTAAACGATCGCCACTAACTTGTGTGTCAAACACTTCAAGGGTGTAACACATAAACCTTAACAATTTCTCTGGCTAGACACCACGGAAATAGTACCAACGATCTCAGATTAAAAAATAAAAATGCCTAACAGTAACGTAGTTCCATCTCCAGTGCGATCACAAACACACATCGTTCTCTCGGATGCCGGCAGACAGAAGGCAAAAGTGCGTGAATCACCGCATAGCCATCCATAGACGACCGAAACAGACGAGGCGTAGAGTCAGCGCTGTGTGAGTGCAGGGCAGCAGAGCCTCCAGCCAGCCAAATGTTAACGCCCGCCCGCCCCAGGCCGCATGTTTAAAAGACGTGTGTGTCTCTAACTGAACTTTGCCTGACGAGGTATCAATTCTCACATTACATCGCGTATTTATCATATGCAATGCCAGTATCTGTTTATTAAAAAGAGTAAGTAATAAATTTTTAGTACAGTAGATACTTACAGGCAAAAATTTCTTACTTCAAATACAAATCAAGGTCTTTTCCTGTGATTTCACTTTTCATTCCACTAAACCTAGCTTGGATATTTTTTTTAAAAATCGATAATTACAAGTAGGTGTCTAATGTGAACAAAAATGCCTAGAACGTTAACCTACACACCACTATACCTGTTCATTAAAAGCACATGGTAGGGCTACACTTTTTTGGTTACAGTACATATGCGTACATGCAATGTAATGGTCACAAACACGTATATCGCACCCCAACGCCCGCATACATCGATCATCATATATCCACACGTTTTCTGATTACCATGCAATCCCAATGTACCAATCAACTAATCTTTGAGACCGCAAACGTCCAAGAGTTCGCTAGATTTAGGAATTTCGTTAGCCGAGGCCACATGGATGGGATTGCCACACAGTACAGGGTTGCACTTTGCAAATAGCGGCTACTCTTGTTTCCCATCTAGTCCGTAAGTGCATATTATAGCCTCCAGTTTGAAACGCCTGTTATAAAACCGATAAGGTGAATACCGGTAGTTTTATTGACACCAAATCTCTTGATTCGACAAATAAATATATTCGTCGTGAATCACATTAAACAATCAATTCCAACTGCCCTATTGCATTGCGGTTCCACGTACAGCCTCCATCCAGGCGAAAACAATGGTTGGATATTAGGAACTCGCACATTCCAGTTTCTTAAAAAAATCCCTGCGACATCTCATGGGGTGCCCAAATCCAGGAGATGAAAGCCACCTACACGAAGCTGGAGATGGGAGCTCCTCTATTACAACATCTAGTTTAACATCGGCTAGCCCCACTTTATAAGGTACAGCCAAATGATTTGCTGGATGTTTTCGAGTGTTTCCGGACGAGATTCACCACTATTCAGAGTGCTCTCATAACGCAGGCGCCAGGTAGGAGAAATGGTATCATCGCCTTGTCTCCATGGCTTGCAATGATGAACTTATCGAATTTACTACGCATGTATATGTTAAAAGATCGGCAATAATTTACTACCACAAACATCTGGCTTCAGTCATAAATTGTTTAAATTGTGGCTGAACACTTCCTATCTCTTTAAATGACGTAACTATCTGTCGAAAGATCCGGGCACTTGGTTGATGTCTTCCAGGATAACGATGAACATACATAGCACAGGCCCCTTGGTCATTTTGATCACAATAGCCATACATAAATACCATATTGACTTTCTCTGCAATTAGTAAGCGGTCCATTTTAACACGAGTAATGTATCACGAAGCAAATACCGTCCGCACTGGCGAAATGTTACGCGATACAACATACTTATACGTTTGTGATTATTACAGCGCCATCTATTACAAAGCAAAAAAAGTGTTTCAAGTAAAACATTCATATTTATTTACACACTAGACGAATATGTAATAAAAATTTGGGTACCTATTTTAAAAAATGCAGTTGATATCCGTTTGACCTATGGCAGCACCTTCTAGCGGGCCAACCATAGCGTCATTTGTTTTTCCCCTTCAAACTAGAAAAGTTTTGTTCTTTGCAGTTTTTTTTTTTTGTTTGATGCTTATTTCGTAAGACATTTGGCTCAATAACTATCAATGACCACCCTGTATACTGACCGTGTGAGGTCGAATACTAACAGTTTGACAATATTCGCCTTTCAGATGTTGACACAGCTTCATGAAACAGCAACAAGGAACTAGTGTGCTCTGCATGTGTGTTCATTCTCTCGCCAATGTTTGTTTTCATTTCGTCCACGTTTGTGTAGCGTTTTGTTCTGCTTGTCTTTGTGCTGCTTTTATGGGTTTTAAAAATGAGTATACTTAAGATGATAGATTTTATTGATTGCTACTAATGTATTGAAGCCCTATGGACTCGGTCTTTGAAAGAATATATGGACAGAAAAAATAATACAGAATCCAAATAGCTTCTTGCAATATATCGTTCGTATTCCGCAGGAGACAAATTGGAAGGCTTTAAGAAATCAATGCGGGTGGATTTCTTCAAATTTAGCATTTCAGAGTTGTCTCACTGTTCTTGCCGGCGAACGACGTCTCGCCAAATTACATACAAACAAAACTTATTGTACAGAATTTATTACCTGAATATATTACTGCAGGTCACATACAATGGATTTACAGGTCTACATTACAAATTTGCTGATAGTATTTGCAGACATTACGGTACTATAATTCAGACATTCAAACGATCTGCTTGTCGCAATGAATCCTAATTCAGTCTCTCGTTAGAGTATTTTGTTTCCCTCTTTTATCCCGTATCATCGTCGTAAGATGCAAGACTTAAAGTAATTAATGAAATATCCTTTCTTCTCAACCGTTCTCGGACCTATTCCTTTTGTTTCTGTGGTTTGCAAGCAATAGCTATTATGATCGCATCTTACGCTTTCTACTGGTAGATAGAGATGTTAACACGAAGCAACCACGTTTCCAACTGGAAAAATTTGTCAGTATTATTGATGGTGTGAGGACGCTTCAGTATATTAGAGGATTGACAGACTAGTAGGTAAATACTGAAAATACTGAACGTGTGGGAACCCCTTTACGGCGTTACCTGCTCTCTTTAGCGTCTGGAAACGACAGAGAACTGTACAGTTCACCGGTCGTGGGCAGGTCCATTAGCTCAGTGTTTACCTTCCGGGGCTTTCCGCTGCTCTTGCAAAGAGTCGAGTGCGTTAACGCGTTGAATAGCGATTCTAAAACTTTTCGTTGACAATCCTGAGCTGCGGCCTGGGTGTTGACATTATTGTTCAAAGCGTCCGCAAGGACCATTTTTCTCAGCTATAGAAAAATACTGCGGCCGACTCACCGGCTCTTTCATGGCGTAAAATGGGCCAAGCACACTGGTCAAAGAAGTAGGGAATCAGTTTAGGTATCTAGGTTCTGAAGTACTGTCATCACCATAATTATCTAAAAGTGTGATTTCCACGATGGGGAGAGGCGTTTGGTAATGTATCGCCTCTCACCATCACGGAAATCACACCTAACGTGTGCGATCACTGGGGACGTAGGCAAGTGTGACAACTGAAGTTTCTGTCTGGCCGGGGACCGTGTTCCTGTGGCCGAGTGGTGCCAGGCGCTATGGCTCAGCCCGCCAGAGGGCTCAACTCTCTCTGTAATAAGAAATCTGCGCCAAAAACACATAGAACAAAAGTAGAAAAGAAAGAGAGAGTTGTGACTTCTGAAGCTTTCACGGTGTACTTTTTTATTTAATAACGAATTTTTGTTCTAACGGACGGCGTCGCTATGGGGAGCCCTTTGTAGCCTGTGGTGGCTAACCTTTTTATGGATGATTTCGAGGAGAAGGCACTTGAGTCTGCTGTTCTAAAGCCCGTAGTGCCCTGGCGCTACGTAGATGACACCTGTGTCATATGGCCTCATGGGAAAGAAGAGCTTGAGAAATTCCACTCTCATTTAAATTCACTGCATGACCAAGTTTTTGATGGAGATTGAAAAATACGGTACATTACCCTTTTTAGATGTATTACTACAAAGGAAAAATGATGAATCACTGGGTCACTCTGTGTATAGAAAACCGACGCACACTGATCTATACTTACCGGCGTCTAGCTGCCATCACCCCTCGCAAACTGCTGGTGTTTTCAGCACTTCAATTCATTGAGCGCATATAATATCTGGCGATGATAACCTCCACGCAGAATTATAACACCTGGAGAAGGGTTTTAAAGATAACGGATATACTTCTCGGCAAATAAAGAAGGCCATGTACAACTATAATAACAAGAAGCAAAGCACAGAGGACACTGATGACAATTACAAATCAATTGCCTTCCTTCCTTTTGCCGGAAATGTGTCCTACAAAATAGACAGGTTGCTTAGAAGAAATAAAATAAAGGTTATCATCCGTTTACCTGTGTAGAGTTTGTCCTTAGTAGCATCCGCCAAAGATGATCTGTAACTGAGAAAATCGGGTGTTTACAAAGTTTCCCTATGAGAGTGGCTCTGCATATATACGCCAGACAATACGTTCTGTACTGGAACGATGTGTGGAACACGAAAGACACACCCGTCTACTCTAACCATCAAAATGGGCAGTAGCAGAGCACTGCATTTCCATGGGACACACTGTGGAATATAGTAAAACTAAAATTTTAACTCCAGTCTCCAGTTTCTGGGATTCACTTACTAAAGAATCGGTGGAAATTCGTCTTTCCGACAGTCTTATAAATCGTAACAACGGCTTTCAGCTCGACAAAAATTGGAATCCTGTGATTAATATCATCCAGTCACAGCGTAATCGACACCATCAATCGATTATCAATCATTAGAAGACTATTGCTCTTCCAGCATCGAGGGCAGCCCATACAATTCGGCTGCATCGCGCATGACACCAGCTAACGCGTGTGCAAAGTGATACCAGCACTTTTAGCATGCGCAAGAACCACTATAAATACCGCGACCGCACCTGAGCTCCTCAGCACTCGCTACTCACCTGAAGATGGCCGGACGTTTCCAGGCCAAAATATCGTGTCAGAACGACGACGGGATTCGGCCGCACGCCCGATAGTAACTGGATGAAAGAGAGAGTTGTTACGGCGACCACTCATGAGAAGCGGGTGACTTTTTATTTGTCACCTAACAATAGACAATGAGAAATGTAAAAAATGCAGATAATGTCGGCAGAATTTCCAATTTCGCGAATGTGTAATTGATTATTTTGTTTGGAAATAGGTGGTTCACCTTTAAAGACACTTCGTGTGTAACACCAATTCCGCTCATAGTTCGGTGCCGCTCAAGAGTTTTGGGTATCCACCAAGTTAGTTTATAGCAAGAATGAGGAACTATTCACAGATTTGTTGCTTGTAAGTTAGATGTATACGCGAGTGTTATAGATATTAGTTCGGTGATGAAAATGGGAATTTCTCAAGGTAAGGAGACATTTGTTACTTTATTTTTTTTTCCATGGACTTTACTGTGGAAGTTTGGAGGGCTAGGTTTCGAAGCTGAGTGCAGGGCGAGTCTGCTGCCGCAAGCATGATTCGAGCTTGCTCCACCAGGAATGATACAGGTTAAAGGTGGCTGTCTGTGCTCTGCCAGAGAGTAAAAATTAGTAGACCCAGAAAGCCACGTTTTATGGTTACAGTTCTCAGGTAATCATTCTCACGCCAACAGACGAGCTTCTGGACGTCCACGTGCCCATATTTTGTCCTACGTTTTTTACTGGTTTCCTAAACTAACTTTCTTTATGGCCAGCTGTTAGCATACCAAATCATGAATCGGTGCACAAGGGCTGGACAAGTGAGGTGGCGACAGACGGTCGGCTAAACCGTTGGAAAAGTCTGCCGCTCTCTGCGTAGCGTATGCTGTACGGGATGCAAATTCCTTTCTATATGGCGGGAACAGTGGCGGATTAGGGGCGGACCGCCCTGGGCCATCCGTCTTGGGGAGAGTGGGAGGGGCTCAAAATACCCCGAAAGCAGTTTTACTTATTTATTGACTTTTTTTTTTTTTTTTTTTTTTTTTTTTTTTTTTTTTTTTTTTTTAATTGAGCACCGTTGGTATGTCATTCTGGGGGCCTCCAAATATGAAATATACAAAGCAATTTCTTTGGACTGCCCCGTACCTCTCGTTTTGTGGGGGTGGAGGGGAGGGGCTCCAAATTTCAGAAGTAACTTTTTTATAGTAATACATATATTTCCAATGGGAGGGGAGGGGGGTTCATCCTGTTTTTGCTGCCGTCCCGGACCTCTGACATACTTAGTCCACCACTGGGTGGGAACCAACGCTTTATATATGCAAAGTTTAGCTATTTATTAATCTATTTACTAAATCAAGCATGACTGTAGATTATAGTAATGATTGTAGAAGGCCGGCCGCGGTGGCCGAGGGGACTGAGGCGCTCCAGTCACGGTCTGCACGGCCACTACGGTCGGGGGTTCGAATCCCCCCTCGGGCATGGATATTTGTGACGTCCTTAGCATAAGGTAGTTGATAAGTAGTTTGTAAGTTTAGGGACTGATGACCTCGTAGTTAAGTCCCATAAGCTCAACGAACATTTGAACATTTGATTGTAGAAGTCATATAAAATTTTACAATTATTTACAAAGAAACATTTAGTAAAATTTAATTGAATACAAAATACGTTCTTTTTAGACACTTAGATTCAGCCAGTGGCGTGCTGGCATCTCAACCCTTTAATGCATGCATTTTTATTTGAATCTATAAAAACTACCACGATTAATGTATAGTGCCTATATACAGAGAAAAATATTGAAAGAAAAATTCCTTAAAATTATTATGCACTACTAGCAACAAAACGTTCATAACTGGTGAGCTCTGCACGATGTACCCAATGAAATAAATGTCACTATTATGCCTCTGATCTTTCCAGAAAGTAACCCATTATGCAACAGTAGTATGTGACTGACTACTGTTAAGTGGCAAAGGCGAAATACTAAAGTAAACGAACGCCATGTTAGGAGTAACTCACTACAGCTAACTGTCTGATTCAGTAGCACTCTGCAATTTATAATTTCTAGGACGAGCTACTTGCATTTGTAACACTATGTATAGAAGCAGCTACAAATGAATTTGTGGTAAAATGTTGATCATATTGAAAGATAATCGAAAAAATATGGTATGTAGCTGATCAGCTACACTATGCATTAAAGGGTTAATTCAGCCGCCAAGACGTGACGGTGAGTCAGGTACCTGTCGGGGTTGGACTTTGGTGGAGGTGCTACAGAACTCTGTCATGTTTCTCGCAAGTGTTAAAGAAGTGATATGTGGAAGAACTGTTTTGTGATGGTGAATAGTGGGCGGCAGTAGCTCTGGTTAATTGTCGGTTTTGTTTGTGAACATATACCGCTGATTTTAATAAACTGTGCGCGCTATAGTTTGTTGGTTATTGTCCAAGAAAAGACGCTCAGCTAGAGTTATTATTTGATATCGCGATATGAAGACATACTATGTCCATATGGCTTCATATCCAACTGCCACGCTTATAAAACTTCAGAAGAGGCTTTTACTCCCAGTATGTACAACTAGTTCCTCCTTGTGCCACATTCTGGCAACGCGTACTGTGAGCTGCACAGTATTAAATTGACAGGAGGTAAGACGTCCTGAACTATGGTGCTGAATGAGTGAGTGGGAGAGGGTACACGAAACGATGAGCTGGAAGGAATTAATGACTTTGATATTTGTACGGTGTCTGTCTGTAACACAGCAAAATGCGTTGTAGGTATAGCCGGCATCCCTTTATTTTACTGACATCTTGAGTAGCATGTCATACAATGGGACTCTAAATTTAATTAATTAAAATTCGTTGCAATCCCACTTCAAGAAAGCCGCACATTCTTTATACACGCAGCACATACGTCCGCCAAGACTGTGGTGCTACACACGAGCAGCAGTGGCAGATCGAACAACTAACACAGGAAAAAGCCTGTGTGTCCATAACTGCCAACACGAATTGTTCCAAGCGCTTAATAGCAGTGACAGTACAGCCACATACGATTCTAGCAGACTTCCACTGAGGCGACCTCAGCGAACTGCAAGGGTAAACGCGTGCAGAGTCAGGGGATCATTTGCAAAGAGCGGCCTGCCATCAACAATGAGAGCAGATACTCGAAGTCGAAGTATTGTAACATTTCGAACGTTTCGGGGGATTGAAATAAATTCAACGATAAAGTGGAAAATTAGTGCTGAATCACGATTAGAACCCTGATTTCCCGCTTCGGGCCGGCGGTCGCCGTAACCAATTAGGCTATCCCGGTTCGCTTTAAAATGTTCAAATGTTTGTACAGCTTATGGGAGTTAACTACGTGGCCATCAGTCCCTAAACTTACAAACTACTTATGAACTACTTACTAACTAGGACGGCACAAATATCCATGCCCGAGGGGGGGTTCGAAACCCTGACCGTAGTGGCCGTGCAGACCGTGACTGAAGCGCCTCAGTCCCCTCGGCCACCGCGGCCAGCCCGGTTCGCTTCCCTTCCAACCAAAATTCTCAACCTATATCCCCTGCCCATTGATTCCTCTTGCTGGCAGCCTATACTGGATTCCCGCAATGGATCGAACGTATGAATGTATCCACATTGAAACTGTCAATGCCTGTCCGATGAGAACAGACACCGTATCAATAAAGAAGATTCTGCCTGATGTTAGTATGCACGAGGAATGTAGACATGGTGAGTGCTGGTTCGTACAGTGAATTCTTGCTAGTCACACTGGCCCCTCTCTAGAAATAAGGGTCGAGGACCTGATTATCTATAACTTCGGTAGGCGCAGAAAGTTGTATGACCCGTTTGTTGCAACTTGAAAGTGGTGCTCTGTTCCAATAGGATAATGCTCGCCCACACACTGAGCATGAAACGAAATGTGCTGAGCAAAGACGTTTAAAAACCCTCCTAGCCACTACGATTTGCGGAAGCGTCTCCAATGGAAGACATGGAATACACTGGAGGAAACTATAGGGGATCAAATGAGATATCAAGGTTCTAAAGTATTTTCATCGATAGATTGAACTTAAATGGTTCCACGTTTTTCTGTCTGATCTACAGAGGGGAGACAAAAACACCGAGATGGTGGTACTAACAGAAAGTTGCTGTGGAGGGGGTTGTTTACTAAACGAATTACACAAGCAGTTGGGTCAAATAGCAAGTGACCAGGCGGTGAAACGCAATAACAACTTGAAGTACCCGAAGCTTTGGCATGGAGAGCCGTAAGAACGTTCGAAGCGGGACTGACACAGCAGGAGGTTGCTGCAGCTATTGGAGTGTCCCAGATAAGCAAGAGATCACCGTTATCTCCAGTTAACACCCAATCTAGAGTAGAGGCTGACAAACTCAGCGCACCCTACAGGCAGAAACAGGATGGACAATCTACATATAATGTGGCCGCTACGCATAGAGTCCTGTGGTGTGTTTCCCATTAAAACAACTATCTCGTTTAGCCCGCTGAAACAGTGCAGAGGAACATTAGGATTGGAGTCGTAACAAATAGCTCAGGGTTCTGTTCACAGATAAGTGAACATTTGTGTTCAGCCGGGCAAAGTTGTTCCTTCATTTTGAGACAATGGGGAACTCTGAACAATCTAGCTTTTACGCGGAAACATCGGCTTAGCATGTTGGTGGACGAAAGGTGTGGGCAGGAGTCATTATCGACGGACGTAGGACCTCTATGTAGTTTAGAATAGCACTTTGACTGTTCAGAGGTATAGAGATGAGATCCTTCGACTTTTTGTTGTGCTCTACGCTGGTGCCATAGAAGATGGGTTCCATCTGGTGGACGATAACGCTTATCCAAACAGAGCTGCACTGGTGGAAACCATTTTCGAAGCGAAGGGAACTGAACGAATGGCGTGTCCAGCTTGTTCAGCGGATGTACGCCTGATTGAGCATGCCTGAAATGAATTTGGCAGACGCATTGCAGGCAGACCAGCACCTCCCACAACAGTTGCAGAGCTGGATGTTGCCCTCATGAAAGGATGGCCAAACATCCCTCAGCAGCTGCTTGATAACCTCATGCTCTCCATGCCACGCAAGTGTCGAAACTGTACTGTCCGCCGGAGGTGATCACACACACCATATTAGAGGGCAACGAGAATGGCTTTTACACAAACATAGTAGCCCTATGGCACCACGTTCTAAGTAAACGCTATGTAAATCTCGATTAAATAGTGGAAACAGTAAAAGAACTTAAATAAAAAATGTTCAAATGTTAGTATACCTTATGGCAGTTAACTACGGGGTCATCAGTCCCTAAACTTACAAACTACATATGAACTAGCTAACACTAAGGACGACACAAATATCCATACCTGACGGGGGATTTGAAACACCGCCCGTAGTGGTCGTGCAGACAGTAACTGGCGCGCCGCAGTCCCCTCGGCCACCGCAGCCGGCGAAAAGATATTACTCTACCACAAACACATTACAGTTGTAACCAACACCTGAATAAAATACGTTACGTATCTACAGGGTGTTACAAAAAGGTACAGCCAAACTTTCAAGAAACATTTCTCACGCACAAAGAAAGAAAATATGTTCGGTGGACATGTGTCCGGAAACGCTTAATTTCCATGTTAGAGCTCATTTTATTACTTTTCTTCAAATCACATTAATCTTGAAATGGAAACACACAGCAACAGAACGTACCAGCGTGACTTCCTCCGTTAGGGAGGATACATGCATCCACCCTCCGTCACATGGAATGCCTGTTGCACTGATGCAGCCCTGAAGAATGGGGTACTGTATCACAGCCGTCCACAATACGAGCACGAAGAGTCTCTACATTTGGTACCGAGGTTGCGTAGACAAGACCTTTAAAATGCCCCCATAAATGAAAGTCAAGAGGGTTGATGTCAGGAGAGCGTGGAGGCCATGGAATTGGTCCGCCCCTACAAATCCATTGGTCACCGAATCTGTTGTTGAGAAGCATACGAACACGTCGACTGAAATGTGCAGGAGCTCCATCGTGCTTGAACCACATGTGTTTCGTAATTGTAAAGGCACATGTTCTAGTAGCACAGGTAGAGTATCCCATATGAAATCATGACAACGTCCTCCAGTGAGCGTAGGTGGAAGTACATGAGGCTCAATCAAGACATCACCAACAATTCCTGCCCAAACATTCCTTCAATTGGGTCAACTGGCGGTGAATCGAGGAAGTACAGTACATATTAACGAAACAATTGGTTATTTTGACCATTGTCTGCACGCATTATTTCAATTAACATTTAAAGAGAAACACTATAATGAGCTGTAACATGGAAATTAAGCGTTTCCGGACACATGTCCACATAATCTTTTTTTCTTTGTGTGTGAGGAATGTTACCTGAAAGTTCGGCTGTACCTTTTTGTAACACCCAGTATATCGTGAATCTGATGCCCCATCTGTTTTGAGGAATGTATTATTCGGTGACGGATGACACGTGTGACCCGCCAACCCACAACTGCTGCAGAACTGTGTGAGCACATTTAGCAATCGCCATCTGCATACCAGAAAGGATTTCAGAATTAACGACCATGGGGGCTAAACCACGTACTAATATGGGTGTTACAGTGTTGATCGACGCCTATTTATCTGCAACTGTATTCATTTCATTTAGTCAATTAGCTCTCTTTACACAAATATCTCGAGTGAACTGGTAATCTCTAAAAGGGTGTAGTAATTTCGATTTTTGGTATTGTATATACAAAGACGACGACTTGGAAAAACTTAACATGTATTATTGCGAGGACACTAACGACAGTAACCGTCGCCTGGTAGACTCTTGCTTCTGACGAGTTCACTGTATGTGGTCCGCGCCTGCATAAAAATGTTGCAGTTCTGCTTAGCCAATCGTGGTGCCCCATCATCATCATTTTGCAACTCCAGTCTCCCGGGTGTGGTGTTCAAGCGCTCGCCATCTTCTCCTGTCATCATACATCTTCTGTTCCAGAATATCTCCCCACTTGTGTCCTTTCTCATCCACATCTGATTTTACAGTCTATATCCAGCGTTTCCTTGGTCTTTCCCGAGGTCTCTTCCTATGAGGTTGCGGTTGAAATACCTTTTAGCAGGTCGTTCACTATTCATTCTCATTAAGTGCCCAGACCACTGAGGTCTACGTTTCCTTATGATGCTGGTGACAGGAACCTCAATACCAGCTACTTTTCTATTCACCTTATTCCCAATTTTATCCTGTCTGGTTGTTTGATTCACAGTTCTAATGAATCTCATTTCCGTTGCCTGGATTCTACTGAGATCTCTGGTTCGTAGGGCACGTGTTTCTAAGCCGTATGTAAGGATTGGAACGAAATAGGTATGGTACATGGTTGCTTTTGTTTTTTGTGGCATTTTATCATCCAAGGGAAGATTTCTTATTTGACTGTAAAAGCTGGATGCTTTTTGTGTTCTGCTGATTATTTCCTGCTTAATGGTGTTGTCTTTAGAGATCATTCTTCCTAGGTATTTGAAATGAGAAACAGATTCTACTTTGGATCCATCTAGAAAAATATTTGATGTTGTTCCTTGCCAGTTGATGGTCATTTCTACTGTCTTTGTTTTACTTTAGTCCGAAAATTTTGAATGTGTTGTTCCAGTCTGCCTCCATAGCTCAGTGGTAGCGTCGCTGACTACCACGCATGGAGCCCGGGTTCGATTACTGGCAGGGGACTGGGTGTTGTGTGTTGTCCTAATCATCATCATCTTATCATCATTGGCATGTAAGTCGCCCAGGAGGCGTCAAATAAAAAGACTTACACTAAGGCGGCCGAACAAACCCGCAAGTGTTCTCCCGGCCAAGAAAGCCATACGCTCACTTCACACACATCATTCAGTTTCCTCTGTGCTTCAGCTTCGGTCTCTCCACATACCATGAAATCATAAGCAAAAACACGGGCATTAGGTTCGCTATTTTCTTCATAGATTTTATAATTTTGTCCATTACTATTACAAATAGGAGTGGTGATAGGGCACTTCCTTGCTGGACACCTCTCTTTGTATCGAACCATTCTGATCATCCATTTCTTATCTGGACACAGCTATAACACTTTTGGTATAGCATTTTAACTTTATTAATCAGATTCTTTGGCACCTTTAGGTTTTCCAGACATTCCCATATCTTGCTTCGAGGAACAGTGTCATGTGGTTTTTCGATGTCTACAAATACAATAACAAGATTCCTTCCATATTCCCAGTACTTTTCTGTTAACATATTTATTGCAAAAGTAAGATCCATAGTACCTCGGTCTTTCCTGAATTCTTGTTGTTCTGCCTCAAGAAAGGGTTCAACTACCTTTATAAGTCTTCCTTCTACGATCTTTTATAACAGCTTCAGTGGCTGGGACAGCAGCGTGATGCCTCTGTAGTTTCCACATTTTCGCCGATTGCCCTTTTTAAACAAAGGATTATGACTTCTTTAGTCCAATCTTCTGGGATTTTGTTTTCTTCCCAAATCACTGATAACACTCTGTGCAGCCAATTTAAGCCTGTTGTTCTACATTTACATCGACATCTACATGGGATACTCTGCAAATCACATTTAAATGCCTGGCAGAGGGTTCATTGAACCACTGTTATACTATTTTATCTCCCATTCCATTCTCGAAGAATATGCGCGCGGAACGAATGAACATCTGAATCTCTCCGCTCGGGCTCTGATTTCTCGTATTTTATTCTGATGATCATTTCTACCTATGTAAGTGGGAGTTAACAATATATTTTCGCATTCGGAGGAGAATTTTGGCGATTGAAGTTCCGTAAACAGCCCACGCCGCAGCGATAAGCGTTGTTGTTGTAATGATTCTCATCCCAGATCCTGTATCATTTCCGTAACGCTGTCTCCCGTGTATCGTGACAATATGAAACGAGCTGCCCTTCTTTGGACTCTTTCGATGTCCTCCGTCAAACCCACCTGACAAGGATCCCACACTGGGCAGCAATATTCCATAAAAGGACGGACAAGCGTAGTGTACGCAGTTTCTTTAGTAGTTCTGTTGTATCTTTTAAGGGTTCTGCCAATAAAACGCAGTCTCTGGTTCGCCTTTCCCACGTCAATATCTACGTGTTCTTTCCAATTTACGTCAGAAGTAATTGTAATTCCTAGGTATTTTGTGGAGTTTACAGCCTTTGCATTTGATTGATTTATCATGTAAACAAAGTTTAAAGGATTTCTTTTCGTAATCATGTGGACGACTTCACACTTCTCATTATTTAGAGTCAATTGCCAATTTCTACACCATACAGATATCTTATTCAGATCGTTCTGCAGTTGGTTTTGATCTTCAGATGATTTTACTAGACGGTAAATGACGGCGTCATATGCAAACAACCTTAGAGAGCTACTTAGATTTTTCTCCTAAATCGTTTATGTAAATAAGGAACAGCAGAGGACCAATAACACTACCCTGTGGAACGCCCGATATCACCTCCGTTTTAGTCGATGCCATACCATCGATTACTACAAACTGTGTCCTCTCTGAGGCGAAATCCCCTATCCAGTTGCAAATTTGGGGCGAAATACCGTAACCACACAACTTGATTAAAAGCCTTTTGTGAGGTACGGTGTGAAAAGCCTTCTGGAAATCAAAGAATACGGGAACTGTGGTGTCGCACAAGTACAAAGTGTGCGACACATACTTCTGCCACGCGCCGCCATGCACGCACGGCGCAGCGTTCTTACGACAGCCACGAGCGCCCCTGCTGAAGCTCCACTCGTGGCCATGACTGCTGCATCGTTCACTTGGGGACTGTGATAGGAACCAGTTAACACTTGGGGATCAGATAGGGACCAGTTAAGACTTGGCTATCGGATAGGCACTAGGAATCATCAGTAGGCAGGCCTCTAGATAATCTATGTATCAGCATTCTGCAGTCAAGATGTACAGTGTTACGAAGTCTCAATGAAATATATATTTCTTGTTCTAATTTACTCTAGTGTTTGTAGTTTCTGCTGTCGCACTGGCTGTTCATCTCCGTACCTGCACAAGCGTGCATCCTTTATTCCTGTTGGTCTCTTTCTACTCAGCCACCGACACCAGGACCACCGGCGGAAACGAGAGGAAAAAGCGGTGACATCGATGGGACACAAAAGAATCAATTTGTCGATAGCACACATCAGTTCATGTGAATAAAGAGCTAGTTGTGTTACGCATGAACGATATTTTCTAAATCCATGTTGACCTTCCTGTTCTTGCTGCCTTTAACTTGGTGCCCCAAGCAGCCGATTTTGTCACCCAGCAGTATAAAGGGTCACTTCGTGATTTGGTCGCGACTGTCGCGGTTGCTGCTAAGTGCCGCAGCTGCTGCTGTTGTGACGCACTGGCTGCAGCCGTGTGGTGGGGCCCCCTGCCGGCGCCCCCCTGCAAATTGCCGGCGGTCCGCCCGCCGCAGCGGCCAAGTGTCCACTTTGTCGCCCACCGCCACCCCTGCAGAGGCGGCCTTTGTCGGCCGCTGGTGGCGAGGTAAAGGGTCCGGCCGCCCCACCCCTCCCCAGGCCGCACAGTGGCGACAGGACAGGCCTGGCCAGGCCTGGCCGCTTTGTGCCGCCGCGCCGGACGTCGCCGTGTTTGGCCGGCCTGCCTGCCGCCTGCGATAGACGACCCATTAGTCAGCCGGCCGCCCGCTGCTCCCACCAGTCGAGTCACCACTCCACTGCTCTACCAATAAAGCAGCCGAATGGAAACAGTCACTGTGCCCACCTTAACACTTATGCGGACATAGACGCACTTTCTAGATTTAACGTGGCGTCCACATACAGGCTGTTTCACTAAGTGTGTTTGCCTCTGTAACTTATAAAATAATAGGTGACGGGGAATTTTAATGCAGTAGGTCAACACAAGAAATGTTACACTTTCTGCGGAGTTATGAACATAATTTATTGTATGATTTTCCAAAGAGTGACAGCACAAAAATGTAATTTTTAAATGGAAAAATAATGTTTTTTCTCTCCTACATTGGATTCCTTGAAACCAGCTGCATCAAAATCAATTTAAACTACATTCCTGTCCCTGTTTGTTTGGGAGCTACAACCCTTCAAAGTTTCAAGGGCAGATACCACATGCTGTACATAATACATGGCTGTTTGGTGGGTAATGGATGTTATGGTGGTGGGAAGTTGATTTACATGAGATGTTCTGTGGTGTCCCACAAGTGTAAAGTGCGTGCCACCTACTTTCGCCGCGCGCCACCATGCACGCACGGCGCAGCATTCTTACGACGTCAGCTACGAGCGCCCTCTCCAGCAATTCCGCTCGTGGCCACCACTGAACGACATCGTTCACTTGGGACTGAGATAGGAACCAGTTAAAACTTGGGAATCAGATAGGCACCAGTAAAGACTTGGCTATCGGATAGGCACTAGGAATCATCAGTAGGCAGGCCTCTATCTAATCTATGTATCAGCATTCTGCAGTCAAGAACTATGTAAGAGTTAAGTATTACCAAGACTCTGTGAAATTTATATCTTGTTCTAATTTAGCCTAGTGGTCTAGATTCTGCTGTCCCACTGGCTGGTCACCTCTGTACCTGCAAAAGCGTGCATCCTTTATTCCTGTGTTGGTCTCTCTATACTCGGCTACCGACACCTTCAACCAGCGGAAACGAGATACAAAAGTGGCGACGAGGATGGGATACAAAATGTTCAAATGTGTGTCCATATTACTCAATGCATAATGCAATGCGCCGTCAAAAGGAAGGTGGTTGCGGCACCATGGTCCTCATTCATGGCCCGCAATGTCTCCTGATTTAACACCAGTAGATTTCTTTTTGTGGGGATATCTAAAGGATAATGTTTATGTCACTCAGCCCACATTCCCAGATGATCTAAAACGTCGCATCGAGGACGCATGTCGCTCCGTCACACCGGCGATGTTACATCTCCTCCACAGATCCTTTCGACGGCGCATTGCATTATGCATTGAGGAACATGGACACACATTTGAATATCTCATGTAAATCAACTTCCCACCACCATAACATCCATCATTCACCACACAGCCATGTATTATGTACAGTGTGTGGTATCTGCCCCTGAAACTTTGAAGGGTTGTAGCTCCCAAACTAACAGTGATACGAATGTAGTTTAAATTGATTTGGACACAGCTGGTTTCAACGATTACAATGAACGATACAAAAAACTATTGTTCAATTAAAAATGTATATATCTTTGTGCTGTAACTCTTTGGAAAATTATATAATAAACTATGTTCATAGCTCCGCAGAAAGTGTAACATTTCTTGTGTTTTCCCATCACCTATTATTTTACAAGTTACATAGGAAAACACACTTAGTGAAATACCCTGTACATCTTTATGTATACAACTGTTTTATTCATTATTGATTACACGACTTCTTTGGTTGAACAAAGGCGTGTTATTGTGTTGGTCACATAATATTGTTGCAGAAGCTGGAACATTATGGAATACGAAGAGTAGCGCAACAAATCATAGAAGGTAGTAGAACTGCCTTCAGGCGCGTGAGGTGTGTCAAGCTTCCCCCACTCCCTGACTACCAGTGCCTGGGGATATATACACGTGGGATCACAATGTACGAGGTGCGTCCAGAAAATAAGTTCCGATTAGTAATAAAACGAAATTTTACACAGATACAGAATAAATTTTTATTGTACAAAATTCTTAACTTCTTAAACTACTTTTCCACATTACTCCCGAAATGTTGCAGACATGTGGCATGTGGCACCAGGTTTTGTATACCTTCTTCATAGCAATCTGCCACCTGTGTTTTCAACCAGTTGGAAACAGTGAAATTTGGGGGAAGTCCATAGTGAGAGCACTAATTGTAAACCTACGGTTTTCTTGGATCTTGTCATCAATCGCGTGAACCAGTTCTTCTGTAACCAAAGGTCGGCGCCTACTTTGTTCTTCATCGTGCACATCACTACACCCGCCATTGAACTGTTGGACCCCATCTTCTCACCATCGAATCACTCATTGCATTGCATTTGCTGATAAATTTCACTTGGTTTCACTTTCCTCGCAGTCAAAAATCGAATCACGGACCTGACTTCATAGGCGGCGGGATTTTCAACCAACGCCGGCATTTCAAACAAGCACAACAAAGCGTACGTAACTGTCAGCGATCTCTAAATTGCGCACGTTCTTCTCCTTGATACACATCGTCTAAAGCGCATGTGCGGACCTGGAACTGCAGCGCTGCAGCGGAGATAAATTGAAACGGATCTTACTTTCTGGACACGCCTCGTATTGGGATAGGGGGAATAAACTACGGAGGTTATTTTTGTGTCACAGCCTCGTCGCCGCTTTTGTGTCTCGTTTCCGTCGTAGGTGTCGGTGGCCGAGTGGAATGAGACCGACACAGGAATAAAGATAGCACGCTGGTGCAGGTACGGAGGGGAGCAGCCAGAAACTAGAAACACTAGAGTAAATTAGAACGAGATATATATTGCACAGAATTTATACAATACTTAACTTTTACATAGATCAGTACTGCTGAATGCTGATACATAGTTGAGGCCTGCCTAGTGCCTATACGATAGCCAAGTCTTCACTGGTGCCTAACTGGTTGCTATCTCAATCCCAAGTGAACGATGTCGTTCAGAGGTTGCCACGAGCGGAGTTGCAGCAGAGGGCACTCGTGGCTGTCGTCGTAAGAACGCCGCGCCGTGCGTGCATGGCGGCACGCGGCGAAAGTAGGTGGCGCGCACTTTGGACTTGTGCGACACCACACCCCTCCCCACCAAACCGCCGCGCCGTCGTGGCGTAGGGCTGAGGGCCACAGCGACGGCACTGGGAGGAGGGCCTGGGCGGGCGCGTTACTGGTGGGACGGGCGTCGCACCTGAGGCTGGGATCGAGATGCCGTCCGCGCCCCGGCATCCGCCTTGCGATACTCTAGAAAACCCGCCGAAACCTGGGGAAGGGCGCACACCCCCGCCCAGAGGGAGCAGGTCATCTTCTTCTGAGGTGCGTGGCCCAAGCTGGGGAAGCCTGCACGGTCCCGGAGTCCCTCTCGGTGACACTGTCATCTGCGGCGACGACAGCGGCGGCGACGACTGCGTCGGAGGTGCTTCGACGTCCATAGGGATCTCGTAGTCCGGGGACGAACGATGTGGCTGTGCTCCCTGGCGGTGAACTGGGTCTGGAATCAAGAAACCCGAGACAGGATCGTGCGGCCTGTGCAGGCGCAATTGGTTTGCGTGGCGTCGCAGCTCCGACCCTGTGGAAGAACGTACAGCATACATATTGCGACCGAGCACGCGCTGAATGATGCCTGGCAACCATGTCCTCTTGTTGCCAGCAAACACCCTGTACAGCACCGGCGTGGAAACCTGAAAACGCGTAGCGCCATACGAGCCGACTCGGTGCGTGAGAGGCTCCAGCAGGTGAAGGAGAGTGCGGTGACGGCGGCCGTGTAGCAGCTCGGCAGGAGACAGCCGTTACGTGGCATGCACCGATACGCAGACAGGAAAATTTGAAGAACTTGCTGCCTGGAGTGCTGAACTTTCATCTTTTCCATGTGAGACTTGAATGTTCGAACGAAACGTTCTGCTTCACCATTGGACTGAGGGTGAAAAGGTGCGGTGGTGATATGCTGAATGCCATTCACACGACAAAACTGTTGAAATTCCGCACTAACAAACTGAGGTCCATTGCACTGACGATAGTTTCAGGCAGACCTTCGATGCAAAACACTGATGTTAAGGCACTGATTGTACTAGACGCAGTCGTTGAGTTCATGGAAATCACGAAAGGAAACTTGCTGAAAGCGTCTACAATAATTAACCAGCGCGTATTCCAGAAAGGTCCGGCAAAGTCAATGTGTAAACGTTGCCATGGTCCCTTGGGGCGTGGCCAGTCTGAGAAACGTTGCGGAGGAGCCGCCTGATGCTCCGCACAAACTGTACACTGTGACGTCATGCTCTCTATCTGGGCGTCCATACCAACCCAGGTACAATGACGTCTGGCCAATTGATTTGTCCTAACAATACCCCAATGTCCTTGATGCAGGAGGCGTAACACTTCACGTTGCAGGGAACGAGGAACAATCACTCGTGTTTGGTCGTTGTCCGTATGTAACAACAGAACACCCTGACTTAAAAACAATGCATGACGTTGTGCAAAGTAACGTCGAACCAGAGGCCGCTCAATGTCTTTGGCCCTGGCAGTCCAACCAAAGCTAACAAAACGTGCTACCACACTTAGGTCTGCATCCGCCGCTGTTTCCTGTGAAACCCGACGAGAGTTCAAAGGAAAGTCTGCGATAGCGGAAGCATCTCTGGAGTCTATCTGACAACATGCCATTTCCGAAGAATCAAATGACACATCCTGGCCAACCGGAAGTCGGGAAAGTGTGTCCGCGTTGGCGTGTTTAGTGGTAGGTCGGTACAAAATCTCATACTGATAATTAGACAGTATCAAGGACCATCTCTGAAGCTTTTGTGCCGTACGTGGCGGAATTGGCTTTGTGGGTGAGAACAACGACGTGAGAGGCTTGTGGTCTGTCAACAAATAGAATTTTCTGCCATAGAGATAATGATGAAACTTTGTGACGCCGTAAATGATTGCTAAGGCCTCCTTTTCTATCTGACTAATTCTGTTGCGTCGGTGTCAGTAGCTTGGATGCAAAAGCAATAGGACAATCGTGAGATCCAATACGATGCGACAAAACTGCACCCAGACCGTACGACTAGGCATCAACTGCTAGCACTACAGGCTTCTGTGGATCAAAGGGAATCAAACATGCATCACTGAGTAGTGCAGACTTTAGTCTGTCGAAGGCAACTTGGCAATCTTTAGACCATACAAAAGGAACATTCTTCCTATGTAAGTGTTGCAGTGGAGCTGCAATATGATAGGCATTGGGAATAAATCTGTAATAATAGTTATGCTTTCCCATTACTGCTTGCAATTCATGCACATTCTTAGGAGGAGGCAAGTCTTTGATTGCTCGAAGATGTGACTGTAAGGGATGGATTCCTTGGGCATTAATCACATGGCCTAGATACTCTATTTCAGTTTGAAAAAACGAACACTTTGCTTTATTGCAACGTAGACCTGCTGCAGTCAACACTTTGAAAAGGCACTCCAGGTTTGCTAAATGTTCTTCAACTGTACGTCCGGATACCACAATATCATCTAAATAGTTCGAGCAACACGGTGCAGAAACTGTCAGCTGTTCCAAGAAACGCTGAAAAATAGCAGGGGCGGAGTAACTGCCAAAGGTTAGGTGTTGAAATTGAAAAAGGCCCAAGTGAGTATTAATGACGAAAAACTTTTTTGACTCGTCATCAAGCGGAATCTGTAAGTATGCCTCTGCTAAATCAATCTTAGAAAAGAAGCGAGACTGTCCTAATTTGTCCATAAGTTCCTCAGGTCTGGGCAGGGGATAAGTGTCTACAATTGTTTGACTGTTCAATGTTGATTTAAAGTCCGCACAGAGACGAAGTTTTCCTGACAGCTTGGGTATAATTACTATAGGCGAGGCCCACTTACTCGCAGAAACAGGAGAAATCACACCACTATCTTGCCAACGTTTAAATTCTGCAGCAACATTATCACGAATTGCGATAGGCACTGGTCTAGCTTTACGAAATTTTGGAACTGCAGATTCTTTTAAAGTTACATGTGCCACGATGTCTTTAGCACAACCTAGTTCCGGCGAAAACAAGTCACTATATTTGTCACACAATGCATTGATTTTATCCTGAGGCAGTATTGACGAAATTTGAAGCACATCTCTTTGAATTGATAAACCAAATAAATCGAATGCATCTAGTCCAAAAATATTCTGCGTAGATTTGACCTGCAGAACTACAAAAGCAACTGTTTTTGTTACACCTTGAAAAGAGGCAGGCAGGCTACACGTTCCTAGCACGGGAATATTTTGACCTGTATATGCCGTTAGCACATGTTGAGACGTCGACAATTTTGGCGAACCCAGTAGTTCATAAGTGTCTTTATTCATTAAAGTAATAGCGGAACCAGTATCAAGCTGAAATTGCACAGTCTTATTTTCTATGCAAAGATTCACAAAAAGCTTTTGCTTGTGGCGTTCGACAGGTGCGCGAATGTGGGCAACGTCTGATTGATCTTGTTTACTACGCTTGCGCATGCGCGGGCTGCGTAGTGAAGTAAGCGGCGCAGACTCGGCAAACAGATTAATATCACTGTCACTAGATGGCACTACCGCCGGATCGGCGTCCGCGCAATGCGAGGCTACTATAGAGTCACTAACTACTTCACTACACTCTTGAGCAGCTATTTGATGTCTACTGTCACTAGCTACACAGTACTGGGCACTTTTACAATAAGTTGCAGAAGGCACTAGGTTCACTACAGGATTGCACTCTACATTGTCACTTTGCTTGTCCCGAACCCTTTTCCATTGCACAGATGTACGCGCTTGCAGCCTGGCTCACTACATAGTTTTGCCGTAGGCGCAGAGTAACTGTCTTGTATTTGAGAACCAAGTAAAGCACTGTTCAAGTTTACAGCGTGTATGACATTTACAGAATTAACTGTTCTCACACTCCGCGAAGCACTGTTCCTAACGGCACCGTTCTTTGAAAGTTTGTTTTGCATACACACTGTCTGTACACGTCCTGTTTTCCCACATTGATAACAGGTTGCGTTGCAACTAGGGCACTGTGCACGTTTGTGGCGCGATGCACACTGGGGGCAAGACTTACGAACATTTTTCTGAAATGAGCGTTGGTGCCCGTTATTCAAATTACTGTTTCTAACACGACGGGGCGACCTTTGTGTCGCACTTTTACACTAGCTACTGTTCACTGTAGGTTCAGCATGGCTGGTAGAATTTAAAGAATCGCTAGTGCTATACTGAGAACTACGGCTAGGAAAGCGCCCGTTGGGGCGCACTGAATTAACACTGAGGCTTTGCATTTCTACATCTGCTAAGTCAAAAGCATCATGCGCTTCAATAACCTGCAGTACACTGTCTAATGAGGGGTCAGACTGTTTTAGAATTGCTGCCCTAATTCTGGGGTCCTGAATGTTCTGCGTAAACGCATCTCTTAAAATCACATCACTATATGAAAGTCTAGAAGAACAAGTAAATTTACATTTGCGGGTTAAGCCCTTCAGTTCCGTAATCCATTGCGTGTGGCTCTGTTCCGGTGATTTCTTCAGTCTGAAAAATCGGTACCGTGCAGCGGCTACGAGAACTTTTCTCTCGTAATGAGCATTCAGTGCATCTGTAATTTGTTCAAAGTCTACATCACGAGGAGATGCGTGAGGGAAAAGTTTTTGCAATAATACGAAGGTCTGGGGGCCCACAATCGATATGAAAAGGTTCTTCACTCTCTGACCTGTAATTTGATGAGCCGCGATGAGTTCTTGAAACTGTGCGAAATAGTCGCTCCATTCTTCCTCACGTTCGTTGTACTGGCGAAATGTAGGAAGCGGTGCAGCGGCAGGTGTGGGCTGCTCATGTGACGGCTGTTGTTGTTGGTGAGCAGCCTGTGCCGTTAACTGCGACACTGCCCGCAGTAGTTGAGTGATTTGCGCCGTCTGTAACTGAATAATTTCCATTAAGTTTGGGTTCGGGGTAGTGGCCATGCTGACCGAATAGGCGCCGCACATACAAGTAAATTATAACAAAACAAATGCAATATGAAAGGAGGGCTCGCTCTGTAACAAAAAAGTCCACAAAACACGGAACAAAACATCTTCCCCCAAAATTCTTATAATAAGGGTGGGTGGGCAGGAGCAATTTTTGCTTGCTCCGACTGCTGCTGTCTGGCTGCTGCAAGCGGGCTGGTCCAAGGTTCGTCTATCACTCCTCGTCGACACTTCTGTGTCCCAGCCTTGTCGCCGCTTTTGTGTCTCGTTTCCGTCGTAGGTGTCGGTGGCCGAGTGGAATGAGACTGACACAGGAATCAAGATAGCACGCTGGTGCAGGTACGAAGGGGAGCAGCCAGAAACTAGAAACACTAGAGTAAATTAGAACGAGATGTATATTGCACAGAATTTATACAATACTTAACTTTTACATAGATTAGTACTGCAGAATGCTGATACATAGTTGAGGCCTGCCTAGTGCCTATACGATAGCCAAGTCTTCACTGGTGCCTATCTGATTCCGAAGGTCCTAACTGGTTGCTATCTCAGTCCCAAGTGAACGATGTCGTTCAGAGGTTGCCACGAGCGGAGTTGCAGCAGAGGGCACTCGTGGCTGTCGTCGTAAGAACGCCACGCCGTGCGTGCATGGCGGTGCGCGGCGAAAGTAGGTGGCGTGCACTTTGGACTTGTGCGACACCACAGTTATCAGTCCCCCGGCGGGGAGGGGAAGGAGTGAGGATAGGAAAGGAAGGGGGGCGGAATAAGGAAATGCAGTTTGGGAAGTAAAATGGGGGGGGGGCGTATTTTCCGCTGTTCATTAGTACTTTCACGTGGAGCGATAATCAATCTGGTGCGTTTCGTTGACTGCTCGAGATACATTTTATTGATACTCCAAAAACTAACTGGAACAAAGAATACATTGAGGAATAAAGCAAACAAATTTGTAACATGTAATAATATTAAAATGTAAAAAAATAAATGCTATGTAATTCTTACGTTAGTGTATGTCACCTTCTGCCAAATTCTCTGCTCCCCTCAGCTGTATCCATAGCGAATTTCAAACTTAAGTTTTGTTTTCACGAATCTCAATCGTTATGACGTCTTATATCCCGAACTGCGAGTAGCATTAAGTTGTAATTTCGAAGGTAAGTTTAGTAATACATTTTGATACTGTCTGAAAAACTTACACATATACAAATATTAATCCAGACGTAATAAATTTCAATGTCAAGCCAAATGCAGTACTTTTACAGGATGAACAGTGAAAACTTAGTAAGCGAGGAACGTCTTTCAGTACATTATTTTCCTAAAGGTTCTCAGATATGAGCCATGGTTATTGTACTTCGGTAAGTGTCGTCATTCTGAGGTAGTGGATGAATTAAGTCTTATTACTCACATGTCGCAAGATGCGGCAGTTTTATAGGCAACTCATTGTTTATGATTTAACGTCTCCTGAAAAAAAAAAAAAAAGTTCAAATGTTTGTAAATCTATCGGACCAAACTGCTGGACATCAGTCCGTACCTTACAAACTACTTAAACCTAGGTAAACTAACCAAAGGACAACACGCACACCCATGCCACAGGGAGGACTCGACCTCCACGGCGAGCACGCGCGCGCTCCGCAGCGAGACGCTTTAGACTGCTCGACTACTCCACCGCGGTAACGTCTCCTGAACTACGAGTCAAACTGTGGTATGATTTCTTAAGTACCTGCAGTAGCATATGTGCATAACATCTGTAAAATAACTACCGAATTCAGTTAATAGTGTAGAATTCAAAAATTGTAACTAATTTCCGTAGTTTTACTGCATGAAAAGCGGAAAACAAGCCGGGTACGTTTTTCTCTCATCATTTTCGAGAGGTTGTCAGTGACAAAACCATTCATGAATGTTTGAAATTGTGTATAAAGCTAAGTGTGCTCGTTCTCAAATAGTGTGTGAATAAAGTGTGTTTATCCACACGTCACAAGCTACTCTAATATTTCAACCCCACCCTTCCCCCTTGGAAGGTAGGTGAATTTTACTCCCACGGTGATTGTTGTCTGACACTAAGGAACATGCGTACCAAGCTTGATTGAAATCGGTTCAGTAGTTTAGGATGAAATGTGGAAAATACACAAACTTACATCCTCTTTTGTAATATGTACGGATTTATCGACACATTTATGCAATTAACTTGTCAACTAACAAACATACAGGAAATTTGTTACAAAGGCGAGATAAGGTAGTGAGTAAACAAGCAGAATTAGAGAAAACAAGAGCGAGATTGGTAGTGCGCTAGGCGCGGTTGGTACACAAAGGGTGGGGCGGCTGAGCACATCCTGCCGGTCCCTCGACACGGGGAAACCACCTCTACTACCTTCTATGCTCTGTGAGTAGTTCACAACTAGTTCACCTCTTACTTTAATAACAGACCACAGAAGGTAATTCTCTGCAGTGTTTAAATGGCTATGATGACAATCAAAATAGGTCACAGTTAAGTGTGCGGTGCCCCAGCGGTCTCTTTTGGGACCACTGCTGTATCTTATATATATAAATATTATGTCTTCGAGTATAACAGGTAACTGTAATATATTTTTGTTTGCTGATGATACCAGCTTCGTACTGAAGGATGTTGTTTGTAATACTGGCAGAGTATTAAATAATGCAGTTCAAGAGTAAGTTCATGGCTTGTAGAAAATAAGTTGATGCTAAATCTCAGTAAAACTCTAATTTTAAAATTTCTAACACATAATTTAGCGAAAGGTGACATTTTGATCACAAATAATGAGCATTTGATAAGTGAGACTGGACAGTTCAAATTTGTAGGTGTTCGCGTAGACAGTAAGTAGTCTTGGAAAGCCCGTGTTCATGATCTCGTTCCAAAGTAAATTCTGCTTTATTTCCCATTAGAACAATATCTGAAATAAGTGATTTTTCAACACGAAAAGTAGTGTATTAGGTTTACTTTCATTTACCTATGACGTACGGCGTTATTTTTTGAGGTAACTCGACTGATACTAAAATGATATTTTTGGCTCAGAAACGGGCAGTTCGAGCAATATGTGGTGTAAGTTCACGAACGTCATGTCGACCCCTTTACAGTAGTCTGGGAATTCTGACACTGGCGTCACAATACGTATTTTCTTTCATGTCGTTTGTTGTTAATAATATCAGGTTATTCCCACGAGTTAGCAGCTATCAGTCGGTGAGTACTAGACTGCAGTCGAATCTACATTTGCATCACACCACCTCGACACTTGTGCAGAAACGTGTGCAGTATTCTGCAGTATACATTTTCAATAAGCTGCCACACGAACTCAAGAATCTTAGTACTAACCTACGCACTTTCAAATCTAAATTGAAGAGTTATCTCATGGCTCACTCCTTTTATTCTGTCGAGGAACTCCTAGAAAAGTTAAGCAATTAAGATAATTCCTTTTTTTCCGTTATTGATTTTTTTCACTTAATCTTAAGATTGTCGTGTGCAAAGGACTGCTTTAAGTTTTTCTATTACCGTTCTTGTGTTAAACTTCATGTATTGACTTGTTCCATGCTCATGGAGTCTTACTCCTCAATTAGGTCCTATGGAAAAGAAAACCATATTATTATTATTATTATTATTATTATTATTATAACAAAGTATGTGATAAAGTAAGACACAAGCAACTAACAGAACCATTGAAGCGAAAGAACCATGACATAAGACATTTACGAGTAATAGTAAAACTGTATCAAAACCAAACCACGACTCTTCGCGTTCACTCAGAACAAACGAAAGCAGTAGAAATGCAGAGGGGAATCAGACAGGGGTGTGTTCTTTAACTACTCCTCTAAAACGTCTACTCAGAAGAACTCTTCACCGACACCCTCGGAAATGAGTCTGGTGGAATACGAGTCTACGGTGTTCAACTGAACAATTTGCGTTTTGCGACGATACAGTACTTCTGGCTGAAAAATGCAGGACCTACAGCATGTTGAATAATTTCATCACAACTAGTCAAGAATATGGTCTGACACTCAATGTTAAGAAGACCCAATACATGATTGTCACCAAAACTGACGTGCAAATGAACATATTTATGTGGAAGGCGAAAGGATGGGAAGAGTCGAGAGATATAACTACCCAGGTACGAGTGTCGACTGTTCCATAGATTACTGTTCAGAAATGAAGATTCGTATTTAGAAGGCCTGTGCGTCCTTTATGAAGATCAGGAAGCTGCTGTGTAGTCGCGATTTCTGCTTGGACCTAAGAACTGGGATGCTGAAATGTTATGTGTTCCCAGTCGTATTGTATGTAGTAGAAGCTTGGACCCTCAACATATAATGCGGACGGAAAATAAAAGCTTTTGAGATGTGTACCGTAGGGTATTGCGAATATCGTGTACAGAACATGTTACCAACTTGGAGGTTCTGAGAAGAATGGGGAAATGCGTACAGATCCTACAGCAAGTGATAAACAGAAAACTACAGTATCTCGGCTACATCATGAGATGTCCAAAGTATGAGACTCTGCAACTCATAATACAAGGGAAGATAAAAGGAATGAGATCATTTGAAAGGAGAAGAATGTCCTGATTTGGGAACCTAGAAAATTGTTTTATGTCTCGACATCTGATCTATTTAAGGCCGCGGCTTCCAAAACTAAAATAGTTATGATGATAACAAACCTCCGAAATGGAGACGGTACATGAGAAGAAGAAGAATATTTGAAACAGATTATAAAGAACACGAATGATCATGGAAATATGGCACTAGCCATTCGACATTTGCACATCCCCTTAGGTAATAAAACCACTTTGCTTCCACCATAGAAACAGAATGGAAACAGATTTAGCAATAAGAAACCTCTCCTAGTCCTTCAAGAGAATTTCTAAGTTAAAAAGCCTTTAATACAAAAGAAACACATATTAAATTGTGAAGTAAACATCAGCAACCCAACACTATTGAAACTAATAAAACTTATAGTACACAAAGACAAATGCCCGCACCGCGGTGGAGTGGCCGATCGCTCTAGGGCGCATTGCTGCGAAGCGCGGGATTGCTCGCCGATGGAGGTTCGAGTCCTCCTTCGAGCATTGGTGTGTGTGTGTGTGTGTGTGTGTGTGTGTGTGTGTGTGTGTGTGTGTGTATGTGTGTGTGTGTGTGTTTGTGTGTTTGTATTGGCCTTATGTAAGTTTAAGTTAGTTTAACTAGTTTGCAAGCCTATGGACTGATGACTACAGTAATTTATTCCCATAGGTTTACAAACATTTGAACATTGTAAAAACCTCCCACAACCCTCAAACCTACTACGTAATATGACTACATAAGAAAAAAACAATCTCTCTTCACACACACACACACACACACACACAGACACAGAAAGACCTTCGCTAGTTGAACTAAAATCATGTTTATCACTAGAACGGCGGAACGGGTGAAAATGACCCCTGTCGTACTTTTTTCCTTCATTGTAATTTCAGTTTATTTACTTTCCTTATGAAATCATATGACTTTTCCTAATTTTTCTCCTCTTTATTATGATGTATTAGAATTTAGTAAGTATTTATATTTTCTTTGATATTTCTATCGATATACCTAGAACGGCGGATGGGGTCAATTTGACCCCAATGTAAATTCCTTCTGAATATATGTAAGTAATCCACCAATGTAGCGGCAACAGTCAGCAGTATTGCAGAGTAGTTGCCTGTCATTGTTGCAACTTGGCACGTGTTCGTTCCAGTTCGTTCACAGTTTATATCGTGTCATTCTGGTGATAGGTTTTGAACATGTATCGTCAGCATGGACTTTCTGATGAAGTGTTACTGCTCCTAGAGACTTCAGAAGTTGAATCGGAAACGTACTTCGCTGATGAAGATAATTATGTACCTGAGACAAGTGAAGATGATGACATAGTGAATGAGGAACGATTAGTGGAAGAGGATTCACGTGCTGATCTACATCAGTCATCACATCTTTCATCACAGCAGGCACAGTTGGCAGCGTCTACAACGATGGTTGCTAGGTATGGAACCATGTGGGAGACGACCAATTTTTCATCTTCTGGAAGGAGGTCGGCTGTGAACTTTCTGAAGGAGAAAGGAAGACCCACTGTTTATGCTTGTCAACGAATAGACGACTCTGTCACCAGTGCCTTCCGTCTTTTTTTTTTTTTTTTTTTTTTTTTTTTTTTTTTTTTTGACGAAGCAATGCTACCTCTCATGAAGAAATACAGAGTCAAATGCACGAAAAGTACTGAAAGACAACAAATAGACTGTTTCGCTTGAGGATCTGGAGAAACATAGCCATCATGTATACTCGGGGCGTTATTTGTACAAAAGGTATGTCTGTGGATGATATCTGGTCGCACTCTTGGGGGCCTACTTTTATCAAGGACATTATGCCGAGGGACAGATTTCATGAGCTTCTCACATTCCTCCGTTTCGATGAAAACTCAACCCGAGTTGAACGCCTGGCAGCCAACAAAATGCTCTTGTATCTGAAATTTGGGGAAAGATCATTGAAAACATTATTCCTGCTTACCGTCCTGGAAAAAATATAACCATAGATGAGCAACTATTACCAGGCAAAACAAGAAGCAGGTTCACTCAGTTCATGTCCAACAAACCAGACAAATATGGCCTCAAATTCAGGTTGGCTGTCGATGTGACGAGAAATTATGTGTGTAATGCTTTTCCATACCTCGGCAAAGAGGACATGCATAGAGAGAAGCAACCACTTGGAGAGTACGTCGTTCTGCGTCTCATGGAGCCATTTGTAAATCAAGGAAGAAATGTGACGACAGACAGCTTCTTTACTTCCCTTCAACTTGCTAAGAAAGTCAAAGAGAAGAAAACTGTATTAGTCGGTACAATGAACAAGATCCGTCGTGAAATCCCTGATGCAGTAAGGAACTCCAATGCTGAAATACACTCCACCAGCATCCTGCACCATAGCGGCAACCCAGAATGCACCGTGACTGTATACCAAGGAAACAGAATAAAAACGTTATTCTTCTGAGTACACTACATTCTGAAGTAGCAATAAGCAAGGAAGGAAAGAAGAAACCTGAAACAGTAACATTCTGCAATGCAACAAAGTATGGGGTGGACCTGGTAGATCAAATGACGCGTAAATATACTACAACTCAAGGGAATGAAAGAGCAAGAACATCAGGCAAAGGAAGAGGATACTGGACCGAAATCAACTAGAAAGAGGAGGAAGTGCCAAATCAGCCTCTGCAAAGGCAACAAGACCAGCGAAAACTGTGTAAAGTGCCTCAAAGCCGTGTGTAGAAAATGTGCGCGTAAAAAAGAAATCATATGTGGTAAGTGCGTCTAGCAGATTCCAGTAACTTGAGAGAAAAGTGATACAAAGGTATCTGTAGACCACGTACGAGAGTAATATGGACCAAGTATACTAAATGCGTCTACAAGTGTATACAAATAGGAAACTTGTTAGCAGCAGCAATAAATTTGTAAGATAATTTGCTTTTTGCTGTTGAAATAAATAATTATTGATTATTATTAATTATGGTGATTAATAATTATTGTCCCTGATAGAGAAAAGGCGTGGATTAACAAAAAACCATTTATTTAAGTCAATATGAAAATATTTTATGTGGGGGTCAAAATGACCCCTTTCCGCCGTTTTAGGAGTGTCAGAAACTCCGCCGTTCTAGTGTCATAATGTCACACACAATACAGTGAGATCATCACACACAGAGTCCTAGCAGATGACTATTTTGACAGAAAATAAACGAGAATACATCTCACAATTAGAGCCAAATAACTCATAGCCAAGTGTGCATACTTTAATGCTTCCCTTATTGAATTACATAGTTTGTTATTTGCTTCTAACAAGTCTGTTATGCTTTGACATTTGCAACCTTACAAGGACACGCAGCCCGCCAGGCTACAGAAATAAAGTGTGCTATCGACAACAGATCTCAGTTTAATTCCATTTTTCTAGTTTCCAGTAGGCTTTAGAACGATTCCTCATAAGTAGCATCTTCTAAGTGTTCTGCCAATGAAACGTTGTCTTTTGTTCACCTTCGCTACAGTATTTTCTGTGTGTTCTTTCCAACTGAAGTTGTTCATAATTGTTACTCCTAGGTACTAAATTGAACTGATGGCCTGTAGATATGATTTATCGTCTAACTAAGGTTTAACGATTATCTTTTAGTGGACATATGGATGACCTCACATTACCTTTACTCAGGATCAATTGCCAATGAAACAGTTCTACTAAAGACACTGCCTACACTACACTTGTGCATCCTATTTTGGAGATAACTCCGTCAATTCGTGTTGACTATGGGCCAGCAGATCGTTTTGTTCGAGGTAATTCATAAAGTTTGAACTCAGTATATGTTAAAAAAACGCTACTGTAAATCGATGGTAGTGATGTAGCTTTGTAATTCAATGGATTACTCTATTGACTTTCTGGAATATCAGTATGACCTTTCTTACTTTCCAGGCTTTCATACACATCTTCAGTTAAGTAACCAGTTGCAAGCCTAAATGACCTTTAGTGTAGAGTTATTGAACCAGGCATATTCAGATGGTTCCCTCATCGGTATACACTCAGGACTGGCAAACTTATTTTTATGCATTTTTACTCCTCCGATGATAGCTACTTTTACGAAAATCTTAAATCGAAATCTGGAATATTCTTTGGTGAAGGAACTGCGAAATGCTGCGTCTAGTAACTCTGCTTTAACATCCCTGTTATCAGTAGGTTTACCATTATTATCGCACCGTGAAAGATAATTCATATCTTACCCCAGTCATACTTTACATATGACCAGAATTATTTTGGGGTTTCAGCCAAATTTCATCAGAGTCCCGTTGTTGAAACTATCGCATTTATCTTACGATGAAGTACTCGCTAAATTATGAGCTTCTGTTGTAGAATCACCAATGTTGTTTAAAAGGTTTCTAAATCTATTGGACTCTGAGTTATTAGTCCGTAACTTTTTGAATACGTATGTTTTTGTTTATTTTTATGGGAAATATAATTTTCGATAACTTTGCGTTCACTAATCCTTGTATCCGTTTTGATGCTGCTCTTGACCTTAGGTTTCAGTTGTTCAAATGTTTGTAAATCAAGGGAACAATCTGTTTAGATCATCGGTCTTTGCACATAGGAACTAGTTAATGTAACGGAAACTGGCTTCAGGTAAGGACAACACACTCACATGCACGTCTGAGCGAGGGATCTGAAACGATACGGCGAATCGGTGCAAAACCGAGGATATTTATATATACACACAGGGTGAATCTAAATTCGCGCACTCGGTCTTCGCAGCGCGATTCCTCACATGCTATCAATAAAAAAATGTCTGTAAAAATTTCGTCCTGCGCATATTTCCGGCAGTAAATGGACGTCGAAGATTGAGATGGGTGTGTGTCTCATACGTCAGTGCGTTTCAGAATTACACTACACTGGTGCCTGTAAATTGGACTCTCCGTAGCGTCGTTAAATGGCGTTTTCGGGCTTGGCTTTCTATGCTCATTTTGTTCCTCAAGACACCTCCCACATCCAAAAAATGTTCAAATGTTTGTATAGTTTATGGGACTCAACTCCGGGGCCATCAGTCCCTAAATTTACAAACTACTTATGAACTACTTACGAACTAGGACGGCACAAATATCCATGCCCGAGGGGTATTCAAACCCCCGACCGTAGTGGCTGTGCAGACCGTGACTGGAGCGCCTCAGTCCCTTAGGCCACCGCTGCCGGCCTCCCATATCCCCTAGAAGTTTGTTGGTATGATAGTGTAATTATGAAACACTGACGTATGGAACACACACCCATCTCATTCTTCGACGTCTATTTACTGCCGGAAATATGCGCAAGACGAAATTTTGTGAGAGGCTTTTTTTTATTGCTAGCATGTGGGGAATCGCGCTGCGAAGCCTCAGTGCGTGAATTTAGATTCACCCTAAAGGATAGCTTTTCTCTCCCACGTACATCTCTATCTTGTATCAACCTTACTTTATTTATTTATTTTCTGAACCAGAGAGTGATAAACCCGTTCAACTTCTTCAGTTTAATCTTATACTCCGTTCGAGACAGACATATTTGTGTCCGCCCAGTTTTCTTACTTTACATTCATGTAACTATAGAGTTGCGACACTCACTGCTGTGAAAGTTGTTACGAACTGTTGCAACGACACTATGCTTCTAGCGGTGGGCAAGCTTCGAAAGGAATAATGTTTGTTTATATCTAGTTTGGTATTTAATTAACAAAATAGTTACTATTATCTCTGACCATAACTGATTGTTCACGAATTGTAGGCTGAGACTGAATAAACTGCAGAAAAGTAGGAAAATAAGGAGAGGGACCTGGATAAATTGAAGGAACCTGAAGTTCTGGAGATTTTCAGAGGGTGCTTTAGATAACAATTGACATAAACTGGGGGAAATAAAACAGTTGAGGAGGAATGGGTAGCACTGAGAGATGAAATAGTGAAGGCAGCAGAGGACAAAATAGGTAGGAAGGCAACACCTACAAAAAATCCTTGGATATCACAGGACATACTGTATTTGATCGATGAAAGGAGAAAATATAAAAACGCAGTAAATGAAACGGGCAGAATGGAGTACAGGAGACTATGAAATGAGATTGACAGGAAGTGCAAAATGGCTAAGTAGGAGTGGCTAGAATGCAAATGCAAGGATGTAGAAGAATGTATAAATAGGGGAAAAATAGATACAGCTTACAGGAAAATAAAAGAGATTTTTGGAGATAAGAAAAACAACTCTACGAATATCAAGAAAACAAATGGAAAACCAGTTCTCAGCAAAGAAGGGAAAGCTGAAAGGTGGAAAGAGTGTATAGAGAAGCTCTACGAAGGAAATGAACTTAGAGACAATGTTGTAGGAAGGGAGGAAGAAGTAGATGAGGATGAAATAGGAGATACTATACTGAGAGATGAATTTGACAGAGCACTGAAAGACCTAAGTCGAAACAAGGCCCCTGACGTAGATGACATTCCCTCAGAGCTACTTAAGTCTCTGGAAGAACCAGCCATGACAAAACTGTTTAACCTGGTGTGTAAGATGTATGAGGCAGGTGAAGTACCCTCAGACTTTAAGAAAAATGTAGTAATCCCCATTCCAAACAAAGCAGGCGCAGACAGGTGTGAAAATTACAGAACCATCAGTTTAGTAAGTCATGGTTGCAAAATATTAACACGATTTATTTACAAAAGGATGGAAAACCTGGTAGAAGCCGACCTCGGGGAGGATCAGTTTGGGTTCAGGAGAAATGTAGGAACATGGGAGGCAATACTCACTTTACGGCTTATACTAGAAGATAGATTAAGAAAAGACAAACCTACATATCTAGCTTTTGTAGATTTGGAGAAAGCGTTTGACAATGTTGATTGGAATAAACTCTTTCAAGTTCTGAAGAAAGCAGGAGTAAAATATAGGTAGCGTAAGGTTATTTACAACTTGTACAAAAACCAGACAGCGGTTGTCAGAATTAAAGAGCATGAAAAGCATGCAGTGATTGGGAAGGGAGTAAGACAGGGTTGTAGCCTTTCTCCAATGTTATTCAATTTGTACATTGAGCAAGCTATAAAGAAAAGCAAGGAGAAATTTGGAGAAGGAATTAAAGTTCAAGGTGAAGAATTAAAAACATTGCGTTTTGCCGACGACATAGTAATTCTGTCAGAGACAGCAAAGGACCTGGAAGAGTACTTGAACGGAATGGACAGTGTGCTGAAAGGTGCATATAAGATGAACATTAACAAGAGTAAAACAAGGGTAATGAAGTGCAGTCTAAGAAAATCAGGTGATGCTGGAGGAATTAGATTAGGTAACGAAACAATAAAGGAGGTAGATGAGTTTTGTTACTTGGGCAGTAAAATAACAAATGATGGTTGCAGTACAGAGGATATAAAATTCAGAATGGCTATGGGTAGAAAAGCGTTCTTCAAAAAGAGAAATTTATTAACCTCGAATATTGATTTAAGCCTTAGGAAGTCCTTTCTGAAGGCATTTGTATGAAGTGTTGCCTTGTATGGGAGTGAAACATGGACAGGAAGAGGATAGGGGCTTTTGAAATGTAGTGGTACTGAAGAATGCTGAAGATTAGGTGGGTGGATCACATAACTAATGAGGAGATACTGAAAAGAATTGGGGAGGAAAGGAATTTCTGGCATATCTCGACTAAAAGAATGGATCGATTTGTAGGACACATTCTTAGACATCAAGGAATCGTGAATTGGAGGGAATTGTGTGTTGTAAAACCGCAGAGGAAGACCAAGAGGTGGATACAGTAAACAGATTCAGACAGATGTAGGTTGCCGTTCTTATTTGGAGTTAAAGAGTCTTGCTCAGGATAGAGTATTGTGGAGAGCTGCATCAAACCAGTCTCCGGACTGAAGATCACAACAACAACATATACGCGATTTAGGCATTACTAAAATATCAAGAGACTTATATATGCGGTATATTAATCCAAAAACAGTCGCATTTCACTGAATCAGTGATATAAAGAAGAACTTTGTTATGTAAAATACTTAAGAATATGTGTTGATTCGCAGGTGATTCCGCTGGAAGTAAATAGAATATAAACATAAAGGAATCAAAAGTCTCTCTTCTTGCTTGAATGCCAGTCATTTTACACATATACTTCCTTACTTAGTCTAATGATTCGCACATTTTTTTACACTGCAGTCGTCTATTTTATGCACCCGTGTTCTTTTGAATGTTTTTTTTATTTTATTTTTTTTTTTTTTATTCACACGACTGTGACGTTTTTCATGAAGCTAACGTAGTGGTCACTGATTTGGTACGTTAAATACAGTATTCATTGCATTCTATATACGTTTCCTACGTTATATCCTCCCTGATTGTAATGGAATTGTAGTGAAGAAACCTTAACCTTCCCAAGTAGGGAGACGATGTCTTTCTGGCAAAGGACAGGTCTTTTGGTGTTTCTTAGCCATTTTTTAATTTTCAATAGAAAATGAGATTCTTCGATAAGAATCTGTAGGTTACAAGACCATACCGTCAGGTATGTTAGAAAACCTAAGATGGCAAATGTAGAGATATTACTAAGTTATTACCTATTTTTATGGCAGTACATACGTTTCGTAATGTAAAATGTATGTCAAAATCAATATAAACGATATTGACTCCCACTTACATAGGTAGAAATGATCATCAGAATAAAATACGAGAAATCAGAGCTCGAACGGAGAGATTCAGGTGCTCTTTCCTCCAGCGCGCTATTCGAGAATAGAGTTGGAGATAAATAGTGTAACGGTGGTTCGATGAACCCTCTGACAGGCACTTAAATGTGATTTGCAGACTATCCCATGTAGTTGTAGATGTAGATGTAGATTCACATTCATCCAATATCGTTTCCAGAAATGTTATCTTGCCGGCCGCTTGGAGCGCTGCTGTCGCAGTGTATAACAAAAGTCAGTGAAAGTGTCGTGACTTTATTTGTTAATCTTTGGTCTTACTGTTTTCAGTGACGCTGACTGAATGTACAGTTCGGTCAAGTAATACTACAGCGAGTGGCGTTTGGTTATGGGAGGAGTGCCTGCATCCGGCAAGAAAAAAAAAAAGAACTTCACTCGAGTTTCACTGGAAAAGGAATAATGCATAATTCATGCAATATGCAAAGCTGCAGAGGACTTCGTCTGCTGTTTTCGTTCGGTTACTGCATCTGACTGGTTTCACTGGAACGAAATGAATCAATGTATGAATGAATATTAAAACAACCTATATGTTAAACTACAACCGACGGAATCGATTACTTTTACTCAGTTTCTTTCATAGACTGGTATCACAAATGAAGGATGAGTAAATAATTCTCAGCAGTTAACTGAATCGACTGTTTGCAGTGTTGCCAATTTAGTTTTTTGAGTAGCTAAGTCTAGTGTTTTTAGAAGATTAAATGCAAGATAATTTTAGATTCAGATATTTTCTAACTGCGAAAAAACAGAGTTAATCTTTTTCGTAGCTTCTCCGTTGTTTGAACAATAACAAATGTCTGTAATAATTAACTCAGGAATTTAATTAGAGTTTATAGGAGTGTGAAAGAGGAAAGGATAGATTTACGTGTGGATTGTACGGTAGTTCCTCGTCTAAACTGTTGAACGAAGTGACCGATATTGAAATAAGTGACAGGTAAGTTAGAAAATAAATGAAACCGCTGAAGAGAGAAAATTGCCACTGGACTTGGTGGTATACCAGCTCGATTTCACAAGTAGTTCTGTTTTACAACCAGTTCATTTCCGTTTACAGGAATGGTCGTCGATGACATGCACAAAACAATACGCCTGCACCTCTGACATCAATCTGTTACAACATCTCAGTCCACATTTTATGTTCGAAAATTATATCATTGCTGCATACCGGATATCGTCTTTGTAGAAATTCACGTTGTTTACGAAAGCAATGATGCTGTGAAACACTTTTCGTGCTGCGGTGGAGTAGCCGAGCGGTCTAAAGCGCCTCGCTGCGGAGCGCGCGGTTGCTCGCCGTGGAGGTTCGAGTTCTCCCTGGGGCATGGGTGTGTGTGTTGTCCATAGTTAGTTTACCTAGGTTTAAGTAGTTTGTAAGGTACGGACTGATGACCACGCAGTTTGGTTCGACAGATTTACAAACATTTGATTTTGAACACTTTTCGTGCTATTCATCCACGAGATACTCAGGGCAACTGATACAGCATCGAAAGGAGATGCCGTGTTTCTTGACTTCTGCAAGGCGTCTGATACCGTTACCTGATGAATAAAAGTGCGAGCATATGAATATCAAATCAGTTGTGTGACTGGGTTGAGGGTTTCTTACGTAGTAGAAAGCAGCATGACATTCTAAACGGAGTAAAGTCTTCTGACGCTAAAGTGACCACACACGTGTCCCAGGTGAGTGCAATAGGGCCGTTGTTTTCACATTGATCACAATGAAAGTTAAATGGCGATTTTTGCGAATGAAACTGTAGTTTATCGATAATTCCCAAACTGGAAAAGGGTAGTGTAATGCAAGGGCATCTGAAGTGTATAATAAATTGACGCATGATGCAAGGAATGGAAATTGAGCCTCAACATAAACAAGTGTAAAGTTCTGCGTTTACATATAAAGAAAGATGCTTCATTATATAGCTACTAGCTTAATTCCCGATGCTTCGCACGCGTAAGCTGGATGGTCTGCATTCGTTGTTTCTACTTCTAAATATACATTGTGATAGATTTATCTTCGAAAATGCTTTCCTAATCAAATATTGTGATACAACTTGCGACCCCCTATTGCACCATGATGGCAGAATTCAAAACATTCCGAAACAATTTTTTTTTAATTATAACCATTGTTCCAAATCCAAATTTTCGCATTTGTAGCATCAAAATAGTCTTAGTAGCACCCTTATTTCACCCGCTTAATGGTTGAATTTCCAACAATATCGAAAAACGTGTTTTTTTTAAAATTCCAATCAAAAATCTAAATTCAAAGTTTTGTAGTTCTTCGTTCAAAATTGCGTTAATAGCATCGTATTTTCAAATATCCGTCCACCCCCTTAGGTATGGCAACATCGAAAAATCACTGATGCTTACAGTGTAAGATAAACAACGTCTACAAATTTCAAGTTTCTATCGTCATTAGATTTACTTTTCAGCGCCGTTTTCTGTTTTTTAGAAACGGATCGACATCGCGAAATGTTTTTTCTTACGCTTTGGCATCTTTCTTGGTGGTTTTACTTTTGAAACTGCAATATGCACTTATTTTTGTTTATTCGTACGCTTTTTTCAGAAAAACAACAGAAGAATGTGCACCACGTTGCGTTGTATGTTACTTCTTTGCTATTATAGTGTCGAAAGTCATCGCTACTCTTCAATCCGAATTTTATATAAGCTGACGACTTTCCACCACTGTATCTTCCACCCTCTTATAATTATCGACTCGGAACTGATATAGTGTACAACGGGAGACTTTCTATTCCAACAGCACAGAGATCTTTCGTCTCCATTGTGTAGTTTTTGATGAAGAGCAAAATATTGACACCCACGCGTAGAACTTTACATAGGTCCGTAACTTTCAAGTGCCATATACTTCACCCCGTTATCGTTATCAACCCTATACCACAATGGTGCCAAATGGGAGACTGATACCTACTACCCTATTCAAACGCTATTCGATTTCGCTGTGTGGTTTTGGCTACAGAGTGAAATACAGGCACAAAACCTTAAGTTTTATATAAATACTAGCTGTAAATCAGGCGTTGCCCGGATATTTTTTTATCCTACACTCTCGTAATCCACATCTCCTTCCCCCCTCTCTCTGGATCCACCTCTTTCTCTCCCATCTCTGTTTGTTTACACCTTTCCCTCTCTCGACACAGTTTTCAGCAAGGCAATTGGAAAATGAACTCGTAACACCAACGTACACTTACTTTACTCCTGGCGGAATGCAGAGGAAATGTTACCATCCGAATGTACCAAGGCATTCTGATGATCCAGTTACCACAAACAAAACAAATAACTCCCAATTATTGACTGAAAAGAGTAGCTTTGCCGTTAGGACTAAGTCGCACTCGACCAGTAATTTAGTCTAGTGGCGAGGGAGTCAGTAACGAAGGGCATCTGATCGAATCTGTTTCATAAACTGTAAATAAATTGGTGCAGTCGGCATCGTCCATGGAGATAAAGAGTAGTTGGGCGAAGTGAATACAGTTTATTTCGTGGCGGGTGTTATCATCTGCCTTCGTTTGAGTATCTCTATTGTGAGTCATTTGCTTGTAAATCAACGACATGGGTCGTGGATCACAAAAAGTTTTAACATCCCACGCAGTTATCAACCTACAACTAGAATTACACACACCGCGCTTATCTACTGGAAATTACTGAATTGAAAAATGAGAACACATTTCCGCACACGATCGGAGTAAATTTTCCAAAAAATGATTCTAAGTTCACGAATCTAAGTTAAACGTGCTAGTCAATGAAACGCTACCATCTCCAAAAACAAGAGCAGAACCAACCTTACCTCACCAGACGACCAGCCCAGAATGACCTGACCGGTCGATGGGACTGCGAAGTACTATACGACTGTACTGCCCGGACTTAAGGCCTTGTCAGTGGCGTACCCAACGGAGGGAGGGGGGGGGGGGGCTGTCGGGCTGCAGCCTCCCCTACACAGAGAGCGGGAGGGGCGGGGAAAAGAAAAAAAAAAGAGCGGCCACAAGACGCGGGAAGTACCGGAAGCGGGAAGAACGAAGCTCAGCGGTGGTGGGGTGGAGGGACTCGCCCTAGAGTAGGTTCGACGACTGGACTGTAACGAAAGGGTGTAGAAACCTCTTTGGTAGCCTCAGCAGCTATCTACTCTGAGTCAGAGAGAAAGATGCAAAGCGAGCTATCACTCCCCACATTAAGACAGCCATTGATTTTCGCACCCACTATAGCATGAGTGTTTGTGTTGTCCTTAGCATGAGTTACTTGAAGTTAATTTAATTAGTTTGTAAGCCTGGACACTGATGACCAGCGTAGTTATGTCCCTTAGAGTTAAAAACGTTTGAACATTTGTAAAATTCCTCTTCATATTTTTGTTAATAACTCTAATAAAAAGAGATCTTTCCGTGCAGTTACAAGGCAGCTTATCGATAGGACTTCAAAAACAGCGACCAGATTGAGCCATAATTGAAATGAAATTTACGCAATATTTCAAAACTGAAATAAGTGACAGGGCAAGAAAAGAATAAATATATTATTTAGTCGAAAACGTTATGTTGGTAGATAAAAGCTATGAGCGAAGTGTGTTCGAACGTAAATGACTCAAACGTTCAAGAAAAAGAATCAGGTACGTAGGAAGGAATTCAGTGGTGAGTTCAGTGAATAACAGGTACAATAACGTTTATCCAGGATCTTTGTGTTTTACCTCATGTCATCAAGAGCTTTGACTGGATTCATAACATTCCTACATATCTTCTTTTACTACTCCTTTAAAGCGAATAACATTACAGTAATGTAAGTATTATTAAAAGTAGGGAACAAATAACTCTGTAGCCATGTGATTACGTAATCTTAAGATGAATCTGGTACTGATGGTACTTTGTTCAAAATAATACACTATTTTCCTGCAGAAAGTATAATGAAGTTTTATTGAAAGCAGTAGAATGTTGAAAGATATACTATTTCCAAACACTGGCGTCTACTAACACACACACACACACACACACACAATTACCAAACCTTTCATCTCTGTAATTACTGGGCTGTGTCATGTGTGCACGAAAGTTCAAAGAATGTTATATCATTCTGACCATCATGCAGGGGCGGCGCCACCCAAAAGTTTCTTGGCCCATCCAAAACAAGTCACACAAATTTCAGAATCAAAGTCAAATTTTATACTACAAAATTAAGTAACTAGTTAAAGACAGATACGATAATCTACTCTATTAATTTGTTCTATAATGAAATCGTTAAATAAAACAAACACATTTGAAGCGAATCTTATGACGACGAAGTTAACACACAATTATCGATTGATCCGCACAAAAAACTAACTGGTCGATCGAATATACTGTTCTTCCCCGTTTCTATTTGGTATTTAGCGTTTGCGCGGAACGGTAAACAATGAAAGCATACCTGATATCGTGTTCCTTGTGTATTTGTGTGAATTGTGCATGGTTTTATATATATATATATATATATATATATATATATATAAAGTGTGAATATCATGGCATAACGGTCTAGCATATCAGACTACTTCGGTCGGCAACAAAAAAATATTAAATCAAATGAGGAAATTACAACCTCTCCGTGTGTAAGTGCAGAAACTGCGGGAGTTAGCTTCCACGAACCAGAAAGTGAAGTGGAAGAAATTGTGTTTGTTGATGATGAAATGGACGTAGAGAGAGGATTAAAAGAGATGGAACTGAAAATCTCTGTGAAAATGAAGGTAAAGATTTATGTTCTATTCCTAGCAGTAGCAGCAGCCATAACTGCAGCAGTGCTAATCCATCTGCTTTAGTGTGTGATATATCTACGAAAGCTACTGACGAACCAAAACAATCTCTCTTAAAGCATTTTCCTCTTCGTTTGTTTGGAGACAGAAAAAGGAATTTCCAGCCAGGTTGGTACAAAATTCATTCATGGCTGGAATATAGTATTTTAAATGATGCTGCATTTTGTTTCGTCTGTCGATTTTTCCGTCCCCAGATTCAAGGTACAAAGACCGAATTTATTAGTTTTGTAAGTGAGGGTTTCACTAATTGGAAAAGAGCAACAGTGTCTAATATCGGCTTTAAACAGCTTGCGAATAGTTTCACACCCAAAAGCGCTGTAGTGGCTTGGGAGTCTTTTAAAAATTTGAAAAGTAAGTTCGGAGAGAATGCACCAGTCATTGCTCTGGTAGGCGCAACATATGCTCTGGAAGTGCAAGAAAACAGAGGATACATAGAAACTATTGGCGATGTACTTAGGTACACAGCTCTTCAAGGAATAGCTCAAAGAGGTCGTGATGAATCGAAAGATAGTGCAAATTAGGGAAATTTTTTTAGAGTTAAAGGAACTTATAGGGGAAAAAAGTCCAAGTGTTAAGAAAAAACTTGAATCTAAAAGGGAAAAGTATACACATCATGAGCAATATCGTGCTAGAAAATATCTCAGATGAAGTGAAAGAAGACCAATATTTCGCTCTAATGATTGATGAGTCCAAAGATTGTTCAAAAACTGAGCAACTATCAATTGTCATCCGGTACTATTTAGATGGTAACATATACGAAAGGTTTCTGGGCTTTGAACCTTCAAAATAATTGGATGCTTCTTCTTTGTTACTCTGCATTAAAAAGAAACTAGCCAACTGTGGAGTTAATCTAAATTACTGTTGCGCAGACGTATGATGAAGCTGCAGTTATGAGTGGTTCTTGTGCAAGTGTTCAAGCTCTTTTAAGCAGGGAAGTTCCACAAGACATCTACACACACTGTATGAATCATAAGTTAAATCTTGTCATAGTAGCTACATGTAGAGGTATCAAATCAGCTGCAGATTCTTTTATGACACTGCAGGGACTCTATGTTTTTATGAATGGGTCAGTAGTCCGTCAAATGTTTATTGACACACAAATAAAAATGAAGATACGCAAAGTGGAATTAAAAAAGTTAAGTGACACTAGATGGGCATGTCAGAATGCTTCATGTTTGGCTGTGAAGAAGACAACTGAAGCTATCATTGTAACTCTAGTAAAAATTCAGGCAGAAAATTCAGAAAGAGCTGCAAAGGCATCAGTTAAACTTTAATTTTAATTTTTTATTTGTGCCTGTTCACATATTTTTTAGAAAAGTGCAAGTCACTTTCTGATTTTCTTCAGCGCAAAGACTGTGTTATTGTTGCAGCAATAAACTTAGTAGAAGCTACAAGGGATCATTTCAAACAAATATGTGCATCAGACTCGGGTTTCACTTATGTATGGAAAGAATGTGTAGACGTTGCAACAAAAATAGGTGCTGATATTCCCACAGATTCCTCCTCTCTTGGGAGAATTCGAAAATTGCCAAAACATCTTGGGGAATATGTTTGTGATTTGGTGAATAAAAACAGTCCTGAACCTGTACAACCAACTGATTTCAAATCTTTAGTTTGTGATAATGTTTTGCATATAGTAGACAGGAACTTCAGAGACGTTTTATTCCAAACTCTGGAATAATTAGAGAAGTCACTTGTCTAAACGCAAAAATTGAAAATTTTTTAGATTAAAAAATGTTACTGCCGTTGGCACAAAACTACTCGTGCAATACTGAATCGTTAGAGGCAGAAATTAGGTTATAAAAAATTCTTATCATATGACATGAACAGCAAACCTCAGTGTAGACTGACAGTTTATTCTCACTGCTCAAGTTGTTAGAGCAATATAAACTTGCGTTACACGATTTGTACAAATTAAGTCAAATAGCAGTGACTATTCCAGCCTCCTCTGCATCATGGGAACGAACATTTTCGTGCATGCGACGGCTGAAAAGCTATTTAAGCAATTCAATGTCTGATGAACGCCTAAGATATTTGTCTATTCTTGCAATAGAAAGGAACGTTACGAAGTCGATTGACCTGCAAAGAGTGGTTGATGATTTCGCCATCTGTCACAACAACAGACGGATTAATGTTTTGAAAGTAAGTATACACCTGTTTTTTAATTTTGTATTTCACAGTTCTTGGTTTTCTTCTTAGTGGTATCAATTTTGCTGTTTTCCAAATGAACATAAATGAATGCACTGTCGAAACATGTGTTTCAAGGAATAATTTGTTTTTGTTATATTTCAGGAAACAGCTGTCATTCGTATTGGTATGTTACCTGTAAACATTTTTCTGTCAGTAGGGTATACTCATACCGGTATCGGAAAAGATAGCTTTTGTATACAGGTATAGGCCTACTTCAGTTTACAGTAAAAGAGTGGAAATTTTTTATAACTATTTTCTGGTTACTAGCGTGTGTGTATTGGAAAATATAATTTATGTATGTATATATCTTGATGTTTCTGATTCAGGAATGTTAATGGTTTTCAGTATTTTACTGTTTTAGAGATAGCATGTATGTCTATCAGAAAATATATTTGTGTATATAGGTGTTCTGTGGCTTTTGATACGGAATTTGTTTCTTCCTTGTTATTTTGTACTGTTTATGTTGTTCCATTTTAAAGCCCTATATTTTCGCTGTTTTCCCAATAGTTTGAAACGGTGTTCCTTTTTTCTGGTGCTCGGATGCACGGCATATTAGATGTCGGCAGGCGAACGCTCGTTGCCCGGCGGCCGCGGTGGAGTAGCCGAGCGGTCTAAAGCAACTCGCTGCGGAGCGCGCGGTTGCTGGTGTGTTAAGCTTATGGGACTTAACTACGGGGTCATCAGTCCCTAAACTTACAAACTACTACGAACTACCTTATACTAAAGACGGCACAAACATCCATGCCCAAGGGGGCATTCGAACTCCCGACCGTAGTGGCCGTGCAGACCGTGACTGGAGCACCGCGGTTGCTGGCCGTGGAGGTTAGAGTCCTCCCTGAGGCATGGGTGTGTGTGTTTGTCCTTGCGTTAGTTTACCTAGGTTTAAGTAGTTTGTAGGCTACGGACTAATGACCACGCAGTTTGGTCCGATAGATTTACAAACATTTGAACATCAGATGCCGCGTCGCCCGTCACGTGCAAGGAAATGCTGTAACTGCCTGCCGTTGTTTTCCACGCATTTCTGGCATGTAATCAAGAAATTATCACACGATGTAATTCTCTTTTAGAAATTGCATTAATTGTCTGGCGGATTTCATCCTTGAGTTCCTGTAACGTTGTGAACACTTTATGCTTTAGTGCTCCCCACAGCTAGAAATCATACGGGGTTAAATCGAGACTTCGAACGCGCCACATACTGTTCCTAATGACATCGCAAACTGAGTGACCATATGAGCTCTTTCCGAATACTATTGAAAAAACGCAAAGCTTCGATCTTTTTCACTACGTTCGTTAAAAAAAGTTTGCAAAATGTTCTGCACACATCATTCACTGTTCACTATGTAATAAAAAGAAAACGGGCCTACTATTATTATGTCACCACTACTGCCACACTGGCCTTTCATGGCGCGCAGTGCGGCAGTACCGTATAAAGTAGCTGGCAGACAGCCCATGCCATGCGTGCAGTCAACAAATCAACAAATACATAGACACGCTTTAGAGTTAGGGCTGCGTGGTACAGTAAGTGATGATAGGTATCACTAAAGATCCTCATATATAAACGTTGCCCATATTATGTTACACGTAACTTGTTACAGTGACTGTATAATGAACTAATTCTAGAGAGAAAAAATAACGCTGGTGTATAGTATTTCAAGTTAGACAAAGGCAACGACATAAAATTTTCAGAAGGAAAAGAAGGCAGATCAAAGTTAAATTCCCTGCACATATCACTCTGTGAAAATTTAGGCCGGCCGCGGTGGCCGAGGGGACTGAGGCGCTCCAGTCACGGTCTGCATGGCCACTACGGTCGGGGGTTCGAATCCCCCCTCGGGAATGGATATTTTTGCCGTCCTTAGGATTAGCTACTTCATAAGTAGTTTGTAAGTTTAGGGACTGATGACCCCGTAGTTAAGTCCCATAGACTCTACAAACATTTGAAATTTACCTCTCTGATGCTGATACATAAGTGAACAGAATTAATATACAGTAACTATAAATACTCAGTACAGAGACAAAATTTAATGTGAATTACAAAACATATATGGCCCTTATTTATTACAATGAAATAGCTGAAAGCACGATGTTGCCCGGATATTTATTTATTTATTCGAGCCTTAAGTTAGTAATTCTCCTATATCTCCTCTCGATCTATCTGTCCATCCCCCCCTTTTTGTGGGAGAAAATTTAAGAAATAAGGCTGTCTTGCATAATATACAAAATAATAACTGAAATATCCAAACAAAGAAAGACTGTCATCAACATACATACAAAACGTAATCTACATACATTTATTTAATTTAAAACTTGACTATAAACAATACTTCTGATTACTTCTCCAGGAATTAGTATGAATAAATTCTTTGGTGAGACAACCCTAGATCAAACGACAAAAAGTTGTTTGTGCAAGAAACATGGAGTAGTGAAATCCACTCTGCAGAATTTAATAGATTTCCCTATGATTTATTAATCAGAATAGAAAATACGTCTCAGTGGAAACTGCAGTCGCTTGAAGTCAAAATTTAGATCTGCAAGGATAATGGGTACTAGAAAGACACTGTTCTATTCTCTTCCTTTCCTTGTAGCTCTATAGAAATTAGTTGCTTTCGTATGTGCTTCACAGTTCAGAGTTACCAACGTGGCGTTCAGTTTTTAGGATTGTCCTTAAGCTGTTTGCAATATGGGATTGTCTCAGTAGTAAATATGAAGTGGATCAATACGGGGTGCATGATGTGACGGGATTTTACCCATCGCAGTACATAATATGTCATATTTATTGAGTTATATGTTTTACAATTTTTCAGGTATATATACGTTTCTATAACTGCCTTATGTCTAAAAATCTCTTCCAAATACAGATAGTAGTAAATATTTTAAGCTGCACTATATCCATATTTATCCACGTGAGCTCGAGTTTGGGCCCACCCATTTTATAATCTGGCCCATCCTTGGTCCACCCATGTGACTCATGCAAGAGCCACCACTGCCATCGTGATAATAAAAGAACCTCATGTATCTCAGAGCGGTGCGCGAAGTTACCTGTGGGCACCTGCGGGTATGACCGTCGCCATGTGGTACGATGCGTGTGCAGCTCGTATACTCGTACGAACCCTGTAGTAGACTGTCAATAACGCAGATTCAACAGGTGACTTTCGAGTTTGTGGTAACGTTAAACTGAATTTTAATTATAATGGTTCGGAGTTGCAATGAATACTAACGACGAAATAGCTATAACTTATGCATAACATCGAGGAAATGTTGTGTGTAGAAGTACTCTCCCATGAAAATGTAATAACAGGTTATAACCGTTATGAAATACGTTGAATACTTTTAAGCGCTATCTCTTCACAGAATGCTTTGCATGTCATTTATTAAACTACAATATTGCTTTCAAATTATTGGCAACGAATGACATTTCGTTTATAATAATTTTGCCTGTACTAAAAGTACATACATCTTGTTACATATCTCTCTGGGCACTATTATACCGTTACCGATTGTTTAAATGTTCAAATGTTTGTAAAGCTATAGGGACGAACTACTAAGGTCACCGATTAGTATTCTTACAAACTACCGAAATTAACTCATGCTAAGGATTACTCACATAGCCATGGTCGAGGGAGGACGCGAACATCCAACTGGAGCGGCCGCACCGTCCGGGAGATGGAGGTTCATATTATTATTATTGTGTTATTATCAGTATATTATATATTATTAAACTGCCTGGCCATTTCTGCGCGGCCGTTGGAGATTGTTTCAAACAACTGAAATCAGGCACACGCGTTCATATCACGTCCGTATAAGATCGTAAAGTAGCTGTCGTCTGCAATCAAATTGTTACACTTGTATTTCATTTTTTTCCAAAAGCTTCACAGTGGTTTCATTGATACTTACCACCCGGCGCACACTATGTAATTACCAGAAAAGTCGGTTTAGACATTAATATGCCACACAGTCGTCTAGTGGCGAGTACTTTATAGTGAATAACATTGACTTTACATTTTTAACTAACAGTATTTATTTATTCATCAATATTAATGTTGCCCCCTTAAAACTAATAACCCTCAAACAACATTCTTCTGCTAACGCTTCTTCCCTTGCCGGCCGCGGTGGCCGAGGGGTCTGAGGCGCTCCAGTCACGGTCTGCACGGCTACTACGGTCGGGGGTTCGAATCCCCCCTCGGGCATGGGTATTTTTGCGGTGCTTTGTGCTTTTTTTGTACAGACTTGCGTACTTCCAGAGAGGCAAACATTATTTCCTACGTCGTTGCAAATCTTCGTCCTCCCATAGATCGTTTCAGATCTGGGGGCATGAAAAAGTCGCATGGTGCCAAATCCGGTGAATATGGTGACAAAGGCGCGATTGTCGTGTTGGTTTGGCCAAGAAATCTCCCACAAGCAACGATACAGGAGCAGGTGATTGTCGTGATGCAAAAGCCATGAAACCTTTTTTCACAAATTCGGACGATTTTTGTGTATTGCTTCTCGCAAACAGCGCACATCGACAACGTAATTCTCCTTATTAATGCACAATGCCATGGTAATGAAAAAAAAGTAAAAGAAAACAGTGAGCAAAACGTGGACATTTGATCAATCATAACGTGCTTGTTTCGATCTTGCATCTCCGGCATGCTTGCAATGGGACGATTGCGCTTTGGTTTCGACGTCAAACCGTAAACCCAAATTTATTCACAAGTTATGACCCATTGGAGCAAATCAGGATGATCATTCACGTCATTTAAGAGCTGCTAATTCATGATTACGTGACGGTTCTTCTAATCAAAATTGAGAAACTTCACTGATACACGTCTCATACCCAGAACATAAGGAAATAAATGTCAAGATACGACCCGAACGATATGCCAAGATCCTCAGCAACTTATCTTACGATAGATCCACAATGTTACAAAACAATTTTCTTTACGGTTCCGATGTTATCAATTGTTGTTGAAGTGCTCAGGCGTCCAAGTTCGTCGTTGACATCTTCATAGCCATTTTGGAAGAGTAGTAGTTCTTTAATAATGATTAATTGTGGAAAAGTAATCTCGCCCATTATTTCACACCTTTACACTCTAAATATCCAAAGTAATGACATTTATTGGCATTTCGTACAGTCTCTTTCTAAACAATGCCTATAGTTTGAGGCCTTTCCAAATCTTAATTTTCAATCGTTGTTGGTTGTGCTCGTCGATGACGAGTCCTGACATTTTCAATGTTATGAGAAGTGTACTTTACTACATAGGATATTTGTTTCATATCTCGACACCGGAATTTGTTTAAGATGTTCTTCAAACTCACGGGTTTAGATGTGAATATTCTTTCGAATGCAACTTTCCCTATATAATTTTGAAACCGCCACGACAGGTATCCCGTGCCTGCTCTCTACCTGGAACCGGACTTGCTCGCTATTAGAAACGGGCACTGTTGTTCCGCCTGTGTCCTCGACAACTTGCGGTCTCCCAGTTGTCGCCGCCGCACCAGTGGTGGCATCTGAGCGGACAGTTGCTGGCGGCAGCTGCGCTGGGGCTCGCAGGCCATTTGCAATGCTGAATACCGAGGCCAAGGTTGGCAGGCCTGCTGGCAGGTCGAGCCGCCTGCAGTGGTAACAGTTACCAGGAGAAGGCCACACCGTGTTTGTTACTGTGGTCGGCGTAGCAAGCGGCGGTCACTGTGACACGAGACACATCCAACGATCACATTACCTGCCCCTCGGCAGTGTCTTGATTTTATTTTCGTAATGACAATGTGTCGGAGGGAGGTGTCCTGTATCCCCAAATTTCCGAAAATGTTTTGCAATCGATGTCAATAATAATATTTTTAAAACGTTGAAAACACTATTATCCTTTAGCGAAGAGTCCGCAAATAATTAAATTAATTGTTGTAGCCAAATATTTGTCTCATGGTAAATGCGACACTCACCATGAATGTGACAGTCAGTATTTAGAGGTTTGGGATCGATTTACATACCAGAACCTTTCAAAAAACTATTTTGTCAACAAATGTCAACACAAAGGTTGTAGACCCTTCATTAAAAGCAGTCCTTCGTTTAAAATGCATGTTATTACAAAAATGAATAACTATTGATAATTTCCTTAGGCTTTTATGAATTACAGACGAGGAACATTGCGACTATGGTCAATATAGGTATTTTGAATAAACGGCAACTAGTCGCCTATTATCTAAATAGTTGTTATTAATATTTTATATTGCTGGTTTCGATATGCCCGACATTTCGAAACCGCAGGGGAAAACGATTAATAAGAACATTCTATATAAAAAGGGAATCGTTGCTGTTACTTCAACATACCTATTTTACGTTTCCAATGATTTTGCAGTCTGGGCTCGCAGTCGGGAGGAAGGTGTTTGAAACCCTCTTCCCACTATCCTGCTATAGGTTTTCCCTCCTTTCACTTTCTCACTGTATCTTTATCCCCTCCCCCCATCTATATATACATGTTATGCAGTGGCAATCATTAGCGAGACCGCAATTAGCTTCCGAAATGCCCTAAAGTGCTTTATATATATATATAAAGGCAGGAAACAAAATGTACACAATAACCAATGTAAATGCACCTACAATGGATCAGAACAGGAAAAACCCACTAATGGTAGAAAAAATCTGGGAAGACCTTGAAGAGACCAGGAATAAAATTCTTGCAAAACATGTAAAAATTCTTCTAGGTGATTTTAACGCCCAGTTGGGCAAGGAAACGAAATACAGTAACATCACAGGACAACATACCACCCACAAAGACACAAACAAAAACGGCGAAAGGCTGATAAATCTCTGTAAAAATTTCAACCTTATAATCATGTCCACCCAATTTGAGAAACTCCGCCGAAAATTGACAACATGGAAATCACCCAACAATTCCCTGGGTGAATTTCAGATAGACCATGTCGCTATATCTAAGAGAAATTCACAGGAAATACTAAATGTGAAAACAAGAAAAGTTTTTTTTTTACTCGGATCATTATCTGCTTCAGATCAAAACACGATTTACCCAGACAGAAAACTTCATAAAACGCAAACAGTCTTCAGAACAGACCCAGAATATCTGAAAATTAACAAAGAACAAATAACACAAGAAATCTCCAAGATAGCAGAAACTAACTGGACGGAACTTTCATATAAAATGAAAGATCTAATAAAACTAGGCCAACTTCCACGCAAACGGAAACACAGGTGGTGGAACGCATTGTGCGACCAAGCGATCCATCAGAGGACCTTGGCCTGGAAGAACTTTAACAGTCACAAATCACCTGAAAATTGGGAAAGATTTAAGTCAGTGAGAAAACTTTCTTCAAAAACTATTCGCAAGGAGAAACGTATCTACGAAAACAGCCGTCTCAGAGAGATCCAAGAAGATTTCACCAGAAACAACACGAGAAATTTTTTACAGATCCTTCAGGGAAAAACATGACCGGATACCAATCGCCCAATCTCTGTTTTAAAAAACCTGATGGATCTTTGGAGACTAACACGAAGAAGAACTGTGAAATTCTCGCTCAATACTTTAACAAATTGCTCAACTGCACTTTGAATCTCCTGAGCCCAATCCAAACTCACAGCCACCGACCCTACCTGAAATCATTGAAATAACGAAAGCACGGAAAAACAACAGAGCACCCGTTGAAGACGGTCTGATCGCAGAAATTTGGATATTGGATCAAGCACAAATCACACCCAAAATCCACAAAATTATTGAAAAGTATTGGCTCACAGAAAAAATCCCGGAAGAGTGGAAGTCGGCTCTCATTCACCCACTTCACAAAAAAGGAGACAAAGCTGATCCAAACAACTACAGAGGTATCTCCCTGCTCCCAGTCACCGACAACATTCTCTCCAAAGCCCTGTTAAACCACAGATTGACCCTCAAATTGGCGAATATCAAGTGGGCTTCAGAAAAATCCGTTCCTGCAGCGAACAGATTTCGAATCTCCGCACAATCCTATGCGTAAGACACTACAGGAATATTACAGTAACGTTTGTGGACTTCAAAAAAGCCTATGACTCCATTGACCGAGACACACTCTTCCAGACTCTAAGAGAGATGAAGGTTGACCTTAAAACCCGGAATCTAATTCAAGAGACCCTAACCAACACCAAATCCAAAGTCAAATTTATGGGTGAATTATCAGAGCCCTTCGAAATCAAAACCGGCGCCCGCAAGACGATGGTCCCTACTCATCCTATTCAATGCAGTCTTAGAAAAAATTATTCGTACATGGGAAGGAGAAGTCAAAGGAACTGCCTCGCTGTTGCAGACATCGCCATACTCTCGAATACCAGAACGGAAGCACAACATGCACTAGAAAAACTCCACGAGATAGCCATGAAAACCGGTCTAAAATTTCTTATGAAAAAACACAATTTTTTGATACAAAATCATCAGATAAACTCCCACTAAAAACAAAGTATGGAAAAATCCTACAAGTCAGTGAGTTTAAATATTTAGGCGAATCATGCAAAAATCTGGGCTAAACACAAAAGCAAACGAAGAAAGAGTCTCAAAATTACAGAGCACCTATAAACTCACCTGGTCCGACTACAATATAAAATGTATTTCCACGGCCGCAAAATTACGACACTATAACACAGTACTCTTACCAGAAGCTCTCTACGCGTCAGAAACTACGAGCACCAAAGGAATGGCAAAAATCAAGGAGATTGGAAAACAACAAAGGAAAATTCTCAGAAAAATCTAGGTGCAGTTTTTAGAGAAAATATCTGGCAAAAAAGACCCACGGAAAAACTATACAGTCACTCTGAAACAATCACGACACATATCAGAGCAAAATTTTTCATGCATTTCGCCAGAATGAATGACACCAGACTAACTAAAAGAATATTCAACATAATTTCTACATCGAAACTGGGCACATCTTGGTACAAAGACACCATAGAAGACCAGAAAACATTAAACATCTATATATAAGACATATAAGACCGCAAAACCTGTAAGGGAAGTAATCAGAAACCAAAAAGTTGAACCGGTCGCGGTGGCCGAGGGGACTGAGGCGCTCCAGTCACGGTCTGCACGGCCACAACGGTCGGGGGTTCGAATCCCCCCTCTGACATGGATATTTGTGCCGTCCTTAGTCTTAGCTAGTTCATAAGTAGTTTGTAAGCTTAGGGACTGATGACCCCGTAGTTAAGTCCCACAAGTTCTACAAACATTTGAACATTTTGAACAAAATTTTGACTTTAAATCACAACACAAAAACAACAGACGAAAATGGACAGATGAACAAAAGAAGGCACAAAGTGAAAAAATGAAATGTTTTTGGGAAGAAAAAAAGAAGAAGAAGGACGGGAATAAAAGCTAGATTTTTGTGTTTTTAGCGCTCTCCCTAAGGGGAATGTAAGCAAATAATAATAATAATATAAATATATACATCTTAAAAACACTTTTGGGCATATATATATAGTCGTGGCCAATAGCCGGCCGCGGTGGCTGAGGTGACTAAGGCGCTCCAGTCACGGTCAGCACGGCCACTACGGTCGGGGGTTCGAATCCTCCCTCAGGCATGGATATTTGTGCCGTCCTAGTTCGTAAGTAGTTCACAAGTACTTTGTAAGTGTAGGGACTGATGACCCCGTAGTTAAGTCCCATAAGCTTACCAAACATTTGAACATTTTCGTGGCAAATAAAATTTCTACACCACGAAGATGACGTGCATCAGACGCTAAATTTAACCAACAGGAAAAAGATTCTGTGATATGCAAATGATTAGCTTTTCATAGCAATCTTACAAGATTGGCGCCGCTGGCGACATCTACAACATGATGATATGAGGAAAGTATCCAAGCGATTTCTCATACACAAACAGCAGTTGACCAGCGTTGCCTGGTGAAACGATGTTGTGACTTTAATAAAGGTCTTATTGTAGCCTATCGCGATTGCGGTTTATCGTATGGCGACATTGCTGCTCGTGTTGGTCGCGATCCAATGACTGGAAGCAGAATATGGAGTCGGTGGTTTCTGGAGAGCAATACGGAACGCCGTGCCCGGATCCTAACGGCCTCCTATCACTAGCAGTCGATATGGCAGGCATCTTATTCGCATGGCTGTATTGGATCGTGCAGCCATGTCTCGATCCCAAAGGCAACAGATGGGGATAGTTACAAAACAACAACCATCTGAACAAACAGTTCGACGACGACGTTTGCAGCAGCATGGACTATCGGCTCGGAGACGTTGTCTGTGGTTACCCTTGACGCTGCATCACAGCGCCGGCTACGGTGTACGCATCTACGATCCTGGGTGCACGAAAGGCAAAACCTCGTTTATTCGGATGAATCCACGTTCTGACCACAAAGGTTTTCCCGGCTTATCACCTGGCGTGATGGTATGGGGTGCCATTGGTTACACGTCTCGGTCACCTCTTGTTCGCATCGACGGCATTTTGAACAGTAGCCATTACATTTCAGATGTGTTACGACCCGTGCCTCTACCCTTCATTGGATCCATGCGAAACCCTACATTTCAGCAGGATAATGCACAACCGCATGTTCCAGGTCCTGTACGGGCCTATCTGGATACGGAACATGTTGGACTTCCGTCCTGGCCAGGACATTCTCCAGATCTCTGACCAACTGAAAACGTCTGGTCAATGGTGGTCGGGCAACTGGATCGTCACAATACGCCAGTCACTACTCTTGATGAACTCTGGTATCGTGTTGAATCTGCATGGGCATCTGTGCACGTTATCCAAGCTCTGTTTGACTCTCAATATATATATATATATATATATATATATATATATATATATATATATATATACAGGGTGTCCTAACTATCTTGTCCACCCAAAATATCTCTGGAACAAACAATGTTTCCAAATATGTACATTCATGGGCCCCAGCCGTACATTGATACCGGTGAAAGTCGTTTTCCAATAGCTATTATTGTTCCAGAAATATTTTCGGTGGACAAGATAGCTGCTGGGATGAAAACTCGTTACTCGGTAATCCGGCAGTCCGTATAACTCGGCCACACTCCCTGGAATTATTCCGTTCTTGCATAATGCAAGAAACAAGTGAAATTGTAGCGTATGGCAGTTACAGGCTACGCTATGTATGGGCCAACACATTTCTTGTGCCAACTGCACTCTATTTAATAATCTTTTGAGTTTCATTAATGCAGTATGTACATGCGTTTTCATTATAAAAACAGTCGTGATCACAACTACGGGGATGCATTTTTATAGTGTCGTTTGAAATTAGGCGTGACGTACAAATAATGAACTTGGTTACAGCAGACAACAGTGACACTCATATCACGCGGCTGCGCGTCCTCTGCCGCCTCAGTCTGCCTACAGCCTTTTCCTTTTCGTAACCATAGTTTGTAAAGTCCATGTGAGTGTAAGTAACGAATATAGTTTGCAAGATATTGTCTTACATTTATTTCGTGTTACTGTATTCCATCATTGTATTGTATTCTAAAGTAACAATAGAAAGTATTTTATAACAAAAAAATCTTACCTATTCTTTTTTAACACTCTTTTCCGATAACCGGGCATTTTATAAACTCGGCCATCCTTCGGTCCACATTAGACCGAGTTTTCGGTACTCTACTGTATATATAGATATACAAGTAGCTTATTATCGAAGGCGGACATCTGTCGTTTGCAAATAACGGAGATAAACGCCATTTTCTATTACGAAACGTGGAGTTAATACGTATGCATGCTATTTTGGTCATCATTTAGTTGCAAATGATCACCAAACTATCATGAATACGTATTAACTCCACGTTTCGTAAAAAAAAAATTTGCAAATGACAGATGTCCGCCTTTGACAACAAGCTACTCATATGTAATATAAAACACTTTAGGGCATTTCGGAAGCTAATTGGCGTCACGCTAATGATTGCCACTGCATGACATACTTTGTTCCATTGTGTATCTCCGTTCTGTTAGCTCTCGGTAATACAAAGGTGAGGTTGTATTACACCATATCCCTCATCAATACAGGTGCTTAAAATGTGTGCAGTATAACGGCATCACAGAGTGTGAGGCACGTGGAGTAATGCGCAAAACAAATCGTGTGGCATTTTCATAAAGAAAACTCATCGCATCTGTCTGTTGAAACATGAAAGCTGTGGTGGGTTTCATGGAACCGATGAACAATGAGTGCTTAGATATGCTGTGACGTCTAATCAAAGCCATGCGGGAATAGCCATGTGCTCACACTGCCGGCCGGGCCGAGCTGAGCTGGGATGTGCCGATTTTCACGTTGTAAAAAATTTTGACGGTACCACCCTACATCGTTTTGTCAACTTATTTTTTCCTTGCAAGTTTAGTCTTGCCTATAAAAAAGATAATGTCTATTTTTCATTCCTCGCGAGTTTGAAGTTCCGTAACGCTGTTCACTCGATTTTGATCGAAGTATACGATTAAAGAATCTGATTTGTGGTAACATGCTAGAACAAAATCTTAGCTTTCGAATAAACCATTCACTTTTTCATAATTTGTAACAGTCGTGTTGAAATGACGCTACTTGTCAAGTACGTGCACTTCATTTACAAAACGTTCCATAGCGAGTAACTTACTGTTTCGATGAATTTACGACCACGTACTAATATCTACCTCCCTTCACAAGTAGTTCACTGTTTGATGATAAAAGTCCTCGCATATAAGGGTTTTCTGAATAAGATATATCTGAACTTCCTTCCCAAATCGCCCTCGTACGGTAGTCTTACCTGGATTAAACGACATACTCGTGTTTTCCATGTTATTCGAAAAGCGTTGCTCGGAATCATTACTTTTAAGAATAAAGTCGGTTCCGGTGGATTTCTAATATACGTGGGAGGCACCTAACGCTGTTCTTTGGAATATTCCGAAAAATACAAATTTTATTAAGAATTTGCAATAAGAGTTGTTCACCCACGACAAGGACATCCGTTAATATACAGATTGACCCCTCTGCTCCACCTGGTGCGGGACGAGGAAGGAAATGTGACTGAAATCTTAACTAGGAACCTGTATTTTTTTATTGCAGATTTGGATTACCAGACAAAAAATACGTAACTTCTGTAGGTAACAGTTTTTAATAGCGAGCAAGTCCGGTTCCAGGTAGAGAGCAGGCACGGGATACCTGTCGTGGCGGGTTGAAAATTATATAGGGAAAGTTGCATTCGAAAGAATATTCACATCTAAACCCATGAGTCTGAAGAACATCTTAAACAAATTCCGGTGTCGAGATATGAAACAAACGTCCTATGTACTAAACTACACTTCTCATAACATTGAAAATGTCAGGACTCATCATCGACGAGCACAACCAATAACGATTGAAAATTAAGGTTTGAAAAGGCCACAAACTATAGGCATTGTTTAGAAAGAGACTGTACGATATGCCAATAAATGTCATTACTTTGGATATTTAGAGTGTAAAGGTGTGAAATAATGGGCGAGATTACTTTTCCACAATTAATCCTTATTATGATAGATGGCTATGTAAGGGGTATAATGTAAGCGATTTCAATTTTTTTGAAGACCACCAGCGCAGCCAGCCAATCAGAAACTGACCAATCACAAGCCATCTGCTAGCTATTTAAGGTCACCCTAGTACTGCACAACCAGTCAGTTGCTCCTGACGAAGGCGATGGAGGTAACTGCCGAAAGCTTGAGGTTTCATCAAGATTTTAGGCGGCGAGAATTCCGAGAATGTTTTGCACATGTTTGGCAATGGATGAAAAATAGCTGAAGACCGGAAATATCTCAAGTAAATGCACATTACATTACGAAAATCAAACTAAGCTTTTGGTAATACTGTCGTGTGACACCTTCCACAATCAATTGAATCACACACTGTGATTTTGCTCTCAGTTCGTGGTCAGACTGTTCACTGTACTTCAGTGATTAAGACTGTATATATCTCTATGCATTTGTTCCAGAATGTTAATAATTGCAGAGAGAGTACGCATCATTTCCTCGTACTTACTAGAAATGTTGGAGCTCGTAAAATGTACGCTCATCGGTTCACTGATAGGAATGGTCCATCTGCAAAGAATTTGCTCCGTATTTTCTTTTGTGTCCCAACTTCGTCGCCGCTTTTGTGTCCCAGCCTCGTCGTAGGTGTCGGTGGCCGAGTGGAACGAGACCGACACAGTAACAAGACAGCACGCCGGTGCAGGTACGGAGGGGAGCAGCCAGAAACTACAAACACTAGAGTAAATTAGAAAGAGATATATTTTGCACAGAATGTAACAATACTTAACTTTTACATAGTACTGCAGAATGTTGATACATAGTTGTTAGAGGCCTGCCTAGTGCCTGTACAATAGCAAAGTCTTCACTCGTGCCTATCTGATTACGAAGGTCCTAACTCGTTGCTATCTCAGTCCGAAGTCGCCAGTCCTTCAGTGGTGGCCACGAGCGGCGTTGTCGCAGAGGGCGCTCGTGGCTGTCGTCGTGAGAACGCCGCGCCGTGCGTGCATGGCGGCGCGCGGCGAAAGTAAGTGGCGCGCACTTTGTACTTGTGCGACACCACACCCCTCCCCCCCCAAACCGCCGCGCCGTCGTGGCGTAGGGCTGAGGGCCACGGCGACGGCACTGGGTGGAGGGCCTGGGCGGGGGCGTTACTGGTGGGACGGGCGTCGTAGCTGAGCCCGGGATCGAGACGCCGTCCGCGCCCCGGCATCTGCCTTGAGATCCTCCAGGGAACCCGCCGAAACCTGGGGAAGGGCGCCCGCCCCCGCCCAGAGGGAGCAGGTCATCTTCTTCTGAGGTGCGTGGCCCAAGCTGGGGGGGCCCGCACGGTCCCGGAGTCCCTCTCGGTGACGCTGTCATCTGCGGCGGCGACAGCGGCGGCGACGACTGCGTCGGATGTGTGTCGACGTCCATAGGGATCTCGTAGTCCGGGAACGAACGATGTGGCTGTGCTCCCTGGCGGTGAACTGGGTCTGGAATCAAGAAACCGGAGACAGGATCGCGCGGCCTATGCAGGCGCAATTGGTTTGCGTGGCGCCGCAGCTCCGACCCTGTGGAAGAATGTACGACATACATATTGCGCCCGAGCACGCGCTGAATGGTGCCCGGCATCCATGTCTTCTTGTTGCCAGCAAACACCCTGTACAGCACCGGCGTAGAAACCTGAAAACGCGTAGCGCCATACGAACCGACTCGGTGCGTGGGAGGCTGCAGCAGGTGAAGGAGAGTGCGGTGACGGCGGCCGTGTAGCAGCTCGGCAGGAGACGGGCCGTCACGTGGCATGCACCGATACGTAGACAGGAAAATTTGAAGAGCTTGCTGCCTGGAGTGCTGACCTTTCATCTTCTCCATGTGAGACTTGAATGTTCGAACGAAACGTTCTGCTTCACCATTGGACTGAGGGTGAAAAGGTGCGGTGGTGATATGCTGAATGCCATTCACACGACAAAACTGTTGAAATTCCGCACTAACAAACTGAGGTCCATTGTCACTGACTATAGTTTCAGGCAAGCCTTCGATGCAAAACACTGATGTTAAGGCACTGATTGTACTAGACGCTGTCGTTGAGTTCATGGCAATCACAAAAGGAAACTTGCTGAAAGCGTCTACAACAATTAACCAGCGCGTATTCCAGAATGGTCCGGCAAAGTCAATATGTAAACGTTGCCATGGTCCCTTGGGGCGTGGCCAGTCTGAGAAACGCTGTGGAGGAGCCGCCTGATGCTCCGCACAAACTGTACACTGTGATGTCATGCTCTCTATCTGAGCGTCCATACCAACCCAGGTACAATGACGTCTGGCCAATTGCTTGGTCCTAACAATGCCCCAATGTCCTTGATGCAGGAGGCGTAACACTTCTCGTTGCAGGGAACGAGGAACAATCACTCTTGCTTGGTCGTTGTCGGTATGCAACAACAGTACACCCTGACTTAAAGATAATGCATGACGTTGTGCAAAATAACGTCGAACCAGAGGCCGATCAATGTCTTTGGCTCTGGCAGGCCACCCTGAGCGAACAAAACGTGCTACCACACTTAGGTCTGCATCCGCAGCTGTTTCCTGTGCAACCCGACGAGAGTTCAAAGGAAAGTCTGCGACAGCGGAAGCATCTCTGGAGTCTATCTGACAACATGCCATTTCTGAAGAATCAAATGATACATCCTGGCCAACCGGAAGTCGGGAAAGTGTGTCCGCGTTGGCATGTTTAGTGGTAGGTCGGTACAAAATCTCATACTGATAATTTAATAATATCAAGGACCATCTCTGAAGCTTTTGTGCCGTACGTGGCGGAATTGGCTTTGTGGGTGAGAACAACGACGTGAGAGGCTTGTGGTCTGTCAACAAATAGAATTTTCTGCCATAGAGATAATGATGAAACTTTGCGACGCCGTAAATGATTGCTAAGGCCTCCTTTTCTATCTGACTGTAATTCTGTTGCGTCGGCGTCAGTAGCTTGGATGCAAAGGCAATAGGACGATCGTGACATCCAATACGATGCGAGATTACAGCGCCCAGACCGTACGACGAGGCGTCAACTGCTAACACTACAGGCTTCTGTGGGTCAAAGGGAATCAAACATGCATCACTGAGTAGTGCAGACTTTAATTTGTCAAAGGCAACCTGACAATCTTTGGACCATACAAAAGGAACATTCTTCCTACGTAAGTGATGCAGTGTAGCTGCAATCTGAGAAGCATTGGGAATAAACCTGAAATAATAGTTAAGCTTTCCCATTACTGCTTGCAATTCGTGCACATTCTTAGGAGGAGGCAAGTCTTTGATTGCTCGAAGATGTGACTGTAAGGGATGGATTCCTTGGGCATTAATCACATGGCCTAGGTACTCTATTTCAGTTTGAAAAAACGAACACTTTGCTTTATTGCAACGTAGACCTGCTGCAGTCAACACTTTGAAAAGGCACTCCAGGTTTGCTAAATGTTCTTCAACTGTACGTCCGGATACCACAATATCATCTAAGTAGTTCGAGCAACACGGTACAGAAACTGTCAGCTGTCCCAAAAAACGCTGAAAAATAGCGGGAGCGGAAGAACTGCCAAAGGGTAGGCGTTGAAATTGAAAAAGGCCCATGTGAGTATTAATGACGAAAAACTTTTTGGACTCGTCATCAAGTGGAATCTGTAAGTATGCCTCTGCTAAATCAATCTTAGAAAAGAAGCGAGACTGTCCTAATTTGTCCATCAGTTCCTCAGGTCTGGGCAGGGGATAAGTGTCTACAATTGTTTGACTGTTCACTGTAGATTTGAAGTCCGCACAGAGACGAAGTTTTCCTGTCGGCTTGGGTATAATTACTATAGGCGAGGCCCACTGACTCGCAGAAACAGGAGAAATCACCCCACTATCTTGCCAACGTTTAAGTTCTTCGGCAACTGAATCACGCAATGCGATAGGCACTGGTCTAGCTTTATGAAATTTTGGAACTGCAGATTCTTTTAAAGTTACATGTGCCACGAAGTCTTTTGCACAACCTAGTTCCGGCGAAAACAAGTCACACAATGCATTGATTTTATCCTGAGGCACTATTGACGAAATTTGTAGCACATCTCTTTGAATCGATAAACCAAACAAGTCAAAAGCATCTAGTCCAAAAATGTTCTGTGTAGATTTGGCCTGAAGAACAACAAAAGCAACTGTTTTCGTAACACCTTGAAAAGAGGCAGGCAGGCTACACGTTCCTAGCACGGGAATATTTTGACCTGTATAAGCTGTTAACACTTGTTGACACAGCGATAATTTTGGCGAACCCAGAAGTTCATAAGTATCTTTATTAATTAATGTAACAGCGGAACCAGTATCAAGCTGAAATTGCACAGTCTTATTTTCTATGGAGAGAGTCACAAACAGTTTTTGCTTGCGGCGCTCGACAGGTGCGCGAATGTGGGCAACGTCTGCTACGGTTTGTTTACTGCGCTCGCGCGGGCCGCGTAGTGAAGTAAGCGGCGCAGACTCGGCACGCAGCGGATGAACAACACTGTCACTAGAGGGCACTACCGCCGGATCGGCGTCCGCGCAATGCGAGGCTACTGCACTAAAATTACTTTCAGTATCTACAACAAGTCTACTGTCACTAGCTACACAGTACTGGGCACTATTACAAGGAGCAGTTGCAGAAGGCACTATTTTCACTACAGGAATGCACTGTTCATAGTCATTTTGCTTGTCCCGAACCCGTTTCCGTTGCACTGTTTTACGCGCTCGTTGGCGCTTGCGACGTGGTGCACTATATAGTTTTGCCAAAGGCGCAGAACTACTTTGTTGTAATTGAGAACCAACTAAAGCACTGTTCATCTTCACAGCCCGTATAACATTTACAGTATGAACCGCCCTCGCACCCTGCGAAGCACCGTTTCTAACGTTACTGTTCTTTGAGTTTTTAATTTGCATACACACAGACTGTACATGTCCTGATTTGCCACATTGATAACAGGTTGCGTTGCGACTAGGGCAATGAGCACGCTTGTGGCGAGACACACACTGGGGGCAAGATTTAAGTACATTTTTCTGAAATGAGCGTTGGCGCCCGTTATTCAAATTACTGTTTCGAACACGACGGGGCGACCTTTGTGTCGAACTTTTACACTGGCTACTGTTCACTGTCTGTTCAGCACGGCCGGTAGAAAAATAAGAATCACTAGTGCTATACTGAGAACTACGGCTAGGAAAGCGTCCGTTGCGGCGCACTGAATTTACACTATGGCTTTGCATTTCTACATCAGCTAAGTCAAAAGTATCATGCGCTTCTATAAGCTGCAGTACACTGTCTAAGGAGGGGTCAGACTGTTTCAGAATTGCTGCTCTAATTCTGGGGTCCTGAATATTCTGCGTAATCGCATCCCTCAACATCACGTCACTATACGAAAGTCCACAAGAGCAAGTAAATTTACATTTGCGGGTTAAGCCCTTCAATTCCGTAATCCACTCTTGGTGTGACTGTTCCGGAAATTTTTTCAGTCTGAAAAATCGGTACCGTGCAGCGGCTACAAGAACTTTTCTCTCATAATGAGCATTTAGTGCATCTACAATTTGTTCAAAGTCCATATCACGAGGAGATGCGTGGGGAAATAGTTTCTGCAGTAATACAAAGGTTTTGGGGCCCACCACGGACAACAAAAGATGCTTAACAGTCTGACCTGTAAGTTGATGAGCCGCGACGAGTTCTTGAAACTGTGCGAAATAGTCGCTCCATTCTTCCTCACGTTCGTTGTACTGGCGAAATGTAGGAAGTGTTGCGGCGGCAGGTGTGGGCTGCTGAAGCGGCGGCTGTTGTTGTTGGTGAGCAGCCTGTGTCGTCAGCTGCGACACGGCCTGCAGTAGTTGAGTAATTTGCGCCGTCTGTAACTGAATAATTTCCATTAAGTTTGGGTTCGGGGTAGTGGCCATGCTGACCGATTAGGCGCCGCGTATACAAGTAACTTATAACAAAACACAAATGCAATATGAAAGAGGACGCTCTGCAACAAAAAAGTCCACAAAATACGTAACAGAATATGTTCCCCCAAAAATCTTATAATAAGGGTGGGTGGGCGGGAGCAATTTTTGCGTGCTCCGACTGCTGCTGTCTGGCTGCTGCAAGCGGGCTGGTCCAAGGTTCTATCACTCCTCGTCGCCACTTTTGTGTCCCAACTTCGTCGCCGCTTTTGTGTCCCAGCCTCGTCGTAGGTGTCGGTGGCCGAGTGGAACGAGACCGACACAGTAACAAGACAGCACGCCGGTGCAGGTACGGAGGGGAGCAGCCAGAAACTACAAACACTAGAGTAAATTAGAAAGAGATATATTTTGCACAGAATGTAACAATACTTAACTTTTACATAGTACTGCAGAATGTTGATACATAGTTGTTAGAGGCCTGCCTAGTGCCTGTACAATAGCAAAGTCTTCACTCGTGCCTATCTAATTACGAAGGTCCTAACTCGTTGCTATCTCAGTCCGAAGTCGCCAGTCCTTCAGTGGTGGCCACGAGCGGCGTTGTCGCAGAGGGCGCTCGTGGCTGTCGTCGTGAGAACGCCGCGCCGTGCGTGCATGGCGGCGCGCGGCGAAAGTAAGTGGCGCGCACTTTGTACTTGTGCGACACCACATTTTCCAACTGTTTCCTGAAATTGGAAGCGTTAAACCTACAGAAAGGTTCAAGTGTGTATTAATTGGAGACGATTTCTCAACCTCGTTCTTAAGTTATGGTCAAGATCATCAGGATGAAACTTGAGACTTTTATTGTTTTGCGATTTAAATATAAAACGTGCGTAGAATGAGGGTAAATACTGTCCCTTTTTAGCGAGATTAAACTAAAGGCATTATTAAATACTAAAGAACCTCTGTTACATCTTGAGTGACCTTCTGAGCGAAGAAGCTATACGTCTTACAACGTGTAAATTATGAAGGATTCAAATGTTATAGAAACCGGTTCCTTGTTTCGAGACGTAGACGTCTTGTTTAAGCATTGTATACATTATGTTGAATTGTATTACGTACAACATAGCAACCATTAAAACTGGCAATAAATGTGATAAATTTCAAACTTCAAAGCATAAGTAGTTTTTCCAAGGAATATTCAAGCATTTCAGAAGATATAAGAGAAACATTGATGTTTAACTGTTCCATATTTCGAGATTTATAATTAAAATCAACAAATATCTTGAATGACACACTTTATAAAATAGCCTATGTTCTTCCTCGGCGTTCAGGCTGTTTCCATACCCAATGTAATCGAAATCGGTTAAGCGATTTAGTCGCGATTACGTGTCAGAGATTCTATCACATTTACAATAACAGTATAAATGTCCTCTGTACTCACAATACTCATCTACATGGGTATATAAGATAAATTTTAAATACTGAAGAGAAAGTGTTGTTGTTAAAGACATACTCCATGTTTTATTGACCGATTAGCGATGTGAGAGCGTTTTGTAATCATTTATTCTATCATGATTGTAACTTGTGCCCACTGATTACTGTCACTGATTGTCACGTACCATCCAGGAAACTGAAATAAACGCATCTACAAAGAGTTATAAAATTACGCCAGAATTCTAAAATAAAATGAAATAAAACTATGTACGCTTCCAGTAAAACGAAATACCGATACTAATAATATCTTTCAAAAATCTGTCATCTTAACCCATTGCTTACCCAACTTTTAAAATTGTCTTCAGCGGTGAAAATACTTTGTGGCTTGGCAGAAACAGATATTGTTCTGGAATTGCTGAAAGGAAACGTCTGTTTTCTCAGAAAGAAATTAATATGCGGAACTCGCTTTGAATTCCAATGCCAGTGTTTTTCCACAATAAACAGTAAAAAGCTTTTCACAAAATATTTGAATAAAAGTGTACGGTATTTCCTTTAAATGCTAAAGCAACATACTTCAATAAATTCTGAATTCATTATGTTAGTCAAGCAAGTATAATTACGTTTACATAGTCAATTAATTATCAAAAAATTTCTGAAAACTTTCCAACATTCTCCCATCCAATGAGAAATAAAATTTATTTCACCTTTTAAAACTGAAACTTGTATTACCAATTTATCCTTCGAAAGAAATCTTACAAAATAACTTTCTCACACAATACCTCCTATTGGTGATAGAGCTGGATTATTATAGTTGCAAAAATTAATCGAATAATTTCCTATGTGTACGATTTAGTCATTAGAATCTTCATTTGAACTAATATGCTTCTACATACGTTGCTTCGCTATCACATATTTAATCCTTCATCTCGTTACTGCTCACTGAACCATACAAGAAAACAAAATCTCTCACTGAGTCCTAGCACCAAAACGTAAACTGCAACTTGAAGGAATTCTAATTCCACCTTTCAGCTTTCCTCACTTTGCTTAGTACTGGTTTTCCGTCTGAGTTCTTGATGTTCATACAACTACTTTTCTGGTTCCTAAATATATTTTATTTTCCTGTTGGCGGTATCTATCTTTCCTCTAGTTATACATTCCTCTACGGTTCTGCATTTGCCCTCTAGCCACTGCTACTTAGCCAGTGTGCACATCTTGTCAACCTCATTTTTCATACGTGTGTACCCCCTTTTGCCTGCATTAGTTGCTGAATTTTTATATTTTCACCTCTCATTAATTAAGTTGAGTATATCCTGTGTTATCCAGGGATTTCTATTAGGCCTTGTCCTTCTGCCTATATGATACACTGCGGTCTTAATTACCCTATCTTTGACAGCTACCCATTCATTTTCTACTGTATTACTTTCCCCCTTTACAGATATTCCTTGCCTAATGCTCCCTCTGAAACTCTCAACCTCCTCATGTTCCTTCAATTTGTCCAGGCTCCATCTCATAACTTTTCTACAATGTCTTAAGTTTTAATCTGTAGTTCAAAACCAATGAGTTATGGTCAGAGTCAATAACTGCCCCTGTATATGTCTTACACTTTAAAACCTTGCTTCTAAATCTATTCCTTACCATTAAAATGTCAATCTGGTACCTTCCAATGTCTCCTGGTTTCTTCCACGTATACACAAATCGAAGATTAGAAAATGCTTAAAACATGGAAAAATCCAGAAAATGCTGGGAAAATATGCCAAAACGGTTACCTTAATTTCAGAGCCAAAAACACAAAAAAATCAACTGTATTAGAATAAATTAATGAGCCATACTACAATTTTATCGCTCCGTTAATTTTCTTGAACTCTAATCTCTAATACATCACGATTACGTATTTATTAGTTGCAACGAACAAAAAAGACAACATAATTTTTTTCTCTACAGCATTGAGTTGTGGCGTGGTGATCTGTAGATGTTCCTGCTACCTGTGCAAGTCTGTTTGCGTTGTTGTCTGGTACGTCACTGTTCTGTGCTATCAGTTTCTGCGTTGTGCCATTTCAGTTACGATTTATTTGGATAGTATAGGCAATGTCACGCTTGCTGGGTCATCAAGAGAGTTACCATCTACCCCAGTTTGGAAAAAGGATGCAGGTTAACAGAAGCATGTGGGGGCTGTAAGTGCAGGTTTGTGTGTATTGCACTCCCTACAGAGGTGGAGTTACCTCCTCCAAGACTCCCCCCCCCCTCACAAATACACACATGGCCCCACTCACCACTGCGAACACCATCTATCTGTCCTTCCCCACAGCAACAGCCCCCCTTCTCCCGTTGCCAAGTTGTGGTTCTATAGCAGAGCGACCGACTAACATTTACACGGTTTCTCCCGTACTTTAGCACTTTTGTGATAATTTTCCGCCGGCCGCGGTGGCCGAGGAGACTGAGGCGCTTCAGTCACGGTCTGCACGGCCACTGCGGTCGGGGGTTGTTTGTACCGTCCTATTTCGTAGGTAGTTCATAAGTAGTTTGTAAGTTTAGTTGGGTCCCATAAGCTTTACAAACATTTGAACATTTGAACATTTTGATAATTTTCCCGTCTCAGTTACTGTCAGCCTGTTACTCCAGTATATTTCGTCAGTGATCGCTGTTAAAAACCTAAACCCGAGCTGTACTATCCAAAGTGGAAATACTGTCATCGAGATATCTCAGATATTTTCTCACAATAATCGGTACTTTTCTGGATTACTATTCGTACTTTTACGGCCATTAGAATGCATGAGGCTGTGAGGGAAAGGTTTACTTGTTTCTGCCATTTAAAGATGCGCTTAAATCGTACGATCAGCAGTTAACATTGAAAGTTACCCATTATTCTTGCAGCTAATGTACTTGTGGTATCTGAAGGCTCCTGTCGCGAGCGGAGACACTATCGGATGAAAGTTACTTAATTCTCAGATAAAGTACATTAACTCAAGTGAATAAGCTTTATGTGGAGGAGACTTAAATAGTAAAATGGCAACGAGACCCGATATACTGCTCGCTCCTGAGGGGAATGTCTCAAAAATCACACAATGTGACGAAATTATTGGAAAATACCCACAAAATTAATTACAATAAAATGGTGAAGGGAAATTAATTAAAAATTAGTATTCTAGTGTAACGGGCGTAAATTTATTACGTACGACACAAATGGAGAGGAGTTAACAGTAACTGTAATACAAAAGACCCAATACAGTGCCACCTGCCTTTAATATTACGCTTTTCATATAAACTGTAATTATAAGAATTCGAAATAGTTAAACATTCCGACACGTTCAGGGCATTGAAGTATATTCAAAGGCAAAGCTGAAAAATTTGTCCAGGACTGCAATTCGAACCCGGATTTCCCGCTTCGGGCGAGCTGTCGCCTTAGGCTTTCTACAAAAGTCTGCCTAGGTGTGTTTGCGTGTATATATATGTGTGTGGGTGTGTATTTGTTTACCTTCATTCTTTCCCCTAAGGTAAGTCCTTCTACTCCCGGGATTAGAATGACCCCTCTTCCACTCCCTTGAAACCCTCACCCTTCCCTTTTTCCCCTCCTTCCTTCCTCTTCTCCTGACAAAGCGGCCAACGGTTGGGAAAGCTTCATTGTTTGTTTGTGTGTGTTCTTATTTGTGTTTTTGTGTCTATCGGCGAGCCTGTACTTTGGATAATTTAAAAGATCTTATTCCTCTATGGCTACTTCAATTCTCTGCGGTCGCTGATCGAGTTTGTCCGTTGTGAAACAATACTACATTAACTGGTACTTGTTCTCTAGGAAGCCACAAAGTTATGTACGTATTTCTTTCAATTTCATTTAGAGATGTGCCTTTCGTGTTACTTTATTATTTCTTTCAAAAATGTTCAAATGTTTGTATAGCTTATGGGAATTAACTACGGGGTTATCAGTCCCTAAACTTACAAACTACTTATGAACTAGCTAACACTAAGGACGGCACAAATAGCCATGCCCGAGGGGGGCATTCGAACCCCCGACCGTAGTGGCCGTGCAGACCGTGACTGGCGCGCCGCAGTCCCCTCGGCCACCGCGGCCGGCTATTATTCCTTTCAGGGCGAGTAGTGAGAATATTGGAGACAGGAATGCTCACTTTTGTATTATTATTAATTGTGGGTATAATAAGTGAGCCTCGCCAACATAAGGAGCTTTCGCTGCGCAACTCCCATCTCCTCCATTCTCCAGAGTGTGAAACTGTGTGTGAGACTTCGTTTGTGTGTGGATCTGGCTACAAAGCAGAGATGCTTAGGAAGGTGAAGGATAGCCATCGTAGAAACTCTGTATTGGACAGAGAGGTCCCCTGGAAGGTTTGATCGGCAGATGCCTATGTCTTACGATTGGCAAGTTGGTATTGGAGTCGATTAGGTCATCAGCCAATGGGAGCGTGCCTCCTCCCAAGATGAAACGGAAAGACGGAAAGGCGAGCGATCGGCATGCTCGAAAGAGTGGATTCTGGCCCGGCAGCGAGCGGAAAAATGGGTAAAATGGGTAAAATATTTGCTAAAGTGTAAATTTTGTGAAATTTTGGGTCAGCCTAACTGGTAAATGTTTCAGTTATAATCGAGCGTTAGGAGAAGTCATTTTTATAAATTTTTCTAGAGCGTTGCATTCGTTTCGAACGTTTCAGACTAGATCTTGTAACTTGCAACGGTTCGCTTGGTGCGAGAGCCATCAGCCTTGCGTCAGCCTGTGACAATATTCGGCCAATTACAGAGTGTAAATGTTTCTGTGAAGCGCGGAGATGCTTCCCTGGTTATTTTCTTTTTGCTTCAGATTCAGTCCATGATGGCGCCATTGCTGTGTGTTCTTGTTACATATTAATTAATACGTTATCTACAAGTCAATCCTCTCAGTGATCTTTGAATATTTTTACTTGACCACCACCGGGTATCGTAGGTTAATTCTTGCATGGGAGTTGTTTGAGAGTAGAGTCCTTGCAGTAGGCCAGTAATGTGTGTGAACAGGAACAGAATGAAATCATATCGTCTCCTTTTTAATCCCTCCAATGAATTACGGTAATTTAAGGTGGGAGAGAATAGGATTGTTAATGATATTATATGATGCAATGTTCCTGTTTTGATGCAGTATGGAAAAACGATTATCATTGGATTTGTCATAGTAAAAGGTTATACTCTTTCCTTTATGCAGAAAAAGGCCCGTCCTGATTTGTTTGTCACTATTCAGATGAAAATTTACGATAGGTACACCATTAAAGATGAGCGACTGCTACCGTTATCTTCCTAGTTGGCATGGTTTCCGGAGCAAGGCGGTTTTCCATTGCGCGATATTTTATTAGCTTATCAGGAAAGGTAAGTTTCAATTTCAAATATGCTCGGAACAGAATGGCCACTGGTAAGATAAACGAGTTGTTGTTCGATATGTTCTTGGTTCAGCTTTTTTACTACAGAATGCGTTGAGCACTATCGAGGCACGGTTTTCTTCCGACCCAGGCATTCAACTTGTAACTTGTACGTGATAGTAATGGCGATCCTGCCGATGACAGCGCTACTAAGGCAGAGTTACTAAACATAGCTTTTAGAAACTCATTCACCAAAGAATACGAAATGAACATCCCAGATTTCAAATTACGAACAGAGGGCGTAATGAGTAACGTAGAAGTAGATATCATCGGAGTAGTGAAGCAGCTAAAATCAATTAACAAGAACAAGTCTTCTGGTCCGGATTGTTTACCCATTAGATTTCTATATGATTATGCTGATGCGATTGCTCCTTACTTAACAGCCATATATAACCGCTCTCTCAAAGTAGGATCTGTACCAAAAGATTGGAAAGTTGTGTGGTGTCGCACACGTCCAAAGTGCGCCCTCTGCTACAACTCCGCTCGTGGCCACAACTGAACGGCATCGTTCACTTGAGACTGAGATAGGAACCAGCTACCACTTCGGAATGAGATAGGCAAGAGTGAAGACTTGGCTGTCGGATAGGGACTAGGCAGACCTCTACCTCAACTATGTATCAACATTCTGCAGTACTGAGCTATGTAAAAGTTAAGTATTGTATAAATTCTGTGCAACATATATTTCGTTCTAATTTACTCTAGTGTTTCTAGTTTCTGCTGTCCCACTGGCTGCTCACCTCCTACCTGCACAAGCGTGCATCCATTATTCCTGTGTCGGTCATCCTACTCGGCCACCGACACCTACGTCGTAAACGAGACACAAAAGCAGCGACGAGGCAGGGACACAAAAGTGGCGACGAGGATAGGACACAAAAAGTTGCACAGGTCATACCTACATTCAAGAAAGGCAGTAGGAGTAACCCATTAAACTACAGGCCTATTTCATTGACTTCAATTTGCAGCAGAGTTTTGGAACGTATCCTGTATTCAAATATTATGAATTATATCGAACAGAATGATCTATTGGCCCAAGGTCAACATGGATTTAGAAAATAATCCTTCATGCGAAACACAACTAGCTCTTAACTCACACGAAGTGATGCATGCTATCGACAGGGGTTCGCAAATAGATTCCGTATTTCTTGATTTCCAGAAGGTTTTTGACACCTCACAAACGGCTTTTAATCAAATTGCGTGGTTACGGTATATCGCCCCAAATTCGCGACTGGATAGGGGATTTATTCTCAGAGAGGACACAGTTCGTAGTAATCGATGTTAAGGCATCGACAAAAACAGAGGTGATTTCGGGCGTTCCACAGGGTAGTGTTATTGGTCCTCTGCTATTTCTTATTTACATAAACGATTTAGGGGAAAATCTAAGTAGCTCTCTTAGGTTGTTTGCAGATGACGCCGTCTTTTACCGTCTAGTAAAATCATCTGAAGATCAAAACCAACTGCAGAACGATCTGAATAAGATATCAGTATGGTGTAAGTATTTGCAGTTGACTCTAAATAATGAGAAGTGTGAAGTCGTCCAGATGAGTACGAAAAGAAATCCGTTAAACTTTGTTTACATGATAAATAAATCAAATGTGAAGGCCGTAAACTCCACAAAATACCTAGGATTTATAATTACTTCTGACTTAAATTGGAAACAACAAGTAGATAATGTAGTGGGAAAAGCGAACCAGAGACTGCGTTTTATTGGCAGAACCCTGCAACAGAATTACTAAAGGAACTGCATAGACTACGCTTGTCAGACCTTTTATGGAGTATTGCTGCCCATTGTGGGATCCTTATCAGATGGGTTGATGGAGCACATCGAAAGAGTCCAAAGAAGGGCAGCCCGTTTTGCGTTGTCTCGATACAGGGGATACAACGTTACGGAAATGATACAGGATCTGGGATGGGAATCTTTACAACAACGGCGCTTATCTACATCTACATACATACTCCGCAATTCACCGTAAGGTGCGTGGCGGAGGGTACACTGTACCACTACTAGGCATTTCCTTTCCTATTCCACTCCCAAATTGAACGAGGAAAAAAAGAATGCCTATATGCCTCCGTACGAGCCCTAATTTCTCTTATCTTGTCTTTGTGATCTTTACGCGAAATGTAAGTAGGCGGCAGCAAGACCGTACTACACTCAGCTTCAAATTCCGGCCCTCTAAATTTACTTAACAGAAATTCACGAAAAGAACGTCGTCTTTCTTCCAGCGATCCCCAATTGAGTTGCCGGAGCATTTCCGTGACACTCGCGCGTTGGTCGAACCTACCGGTAACAAATCTAGCTGCTCGCCTCCGAACCGCCTCTATGTCTTCCTTCAAACCGATCTGCTGCGGGTCCCAAATACTTGAGCAATACTCAAGACGTGGTCGTATAAGCGTTTTATACGCGGTCTCCTTTACAGGTGAAGTACATCTTCCCAAAATTCTCCCAATAAACCGAAATCGGCTGTCTGCCTTACTCACAACTGTCCTTACATGCTCGTTCCATTTCATATCGCTCTGCAATGTTACGCCTAGATATTTGAACGACGCGACCGCATCAAGAAGCTCACTACTGATGCTGTATTCGAACATTATAGGATTGTTTTTTCTACTCATGCGCATCACCTTACATTTTTCTACATTGAGAGCCAGCTGCCATTCTTCGCACCAACTAGAAATTTTGTCTAAGTCAACCTGTATGCTATTACAGTCAGTTACAGACGACACCCTCCCATACACCACAGCATCATCAGCAAACAGCCGCAAATTACAACTTACTCTGTCCATCAGATCATTTATATAGATAGAAAATAATAGCGGTCCTATCACACTCCCCTGGGGCACGCCTGACGATACACTCGTCTCTGATGAACACTCGCCGTCGAGAACATCGTACTGCGTTCTATTACTTAGGAAGTCTTCCAGCCAGTCACAAATCTGTGAACCTATTCCATAAGCTCGTATCTTTGTTAGCAGTCTGCAGTGTGGCACCGTGTCGAACACCTTTTTGAAGTCGAGAAAAACACAATCCGCCTGTTGACCTTCGTCCATGGCTCGCAAGATGTCATGTGAGAAAAGGGCAAGCTGAGTTTCACATGAACGATGTTTCCTAAACCCGTGCTGATTCATGGAAAGAAGCTTTTCCGTTTCAAGGAAATTTACTATATTCGAACTGAGAATATGCTCCAAAATTCTACATGAAACTGATGTTAACGTATTGGCCTGTAATTGTATGGGTCAGTTCTCTTTCCTTTCTTATACACGGGAGTCACCTGCGCTTTTTTCCAATCACTAGGAACTTTGCGCTGAATTAAAGATTCGCTATAAATGCAAGCTAAGTAGGGGGCCAATGCCGCAGAATAGTCTTTGTAAAACCGAACTGGTATTCCATCCGGACCAGCAGACGTTTTCGTATTTAGCTCTCTCAGCTGCTTCTCTACACCGGAAATACCTATTGCTATGTCCCCCATTTCGGAATTAGTTCGTTGATCAAATGATGGTATATTTGTGCGGTCCTCCTGCGTGAAAGATTTCTTAAAGGTTAAATTTAGAACTTCAGCTTTCCGTTTGCTTTCTTCTATTACTGCCCCGGAATGATCAACTAGTGACTGGACAGTGGGCTTTGATCCGCTTATCGATTTTATATAGGACCAGAATTTTTTCGGATTGTCGGAAAGATCTTTTGCTAAGGCATGGCATGGCTGTGATAGAACGCAGTACGATGTTCTCGACGGCGAGTGTTCATCAGAGACGAGTGTATCGTCAGGCGTACCCCAGGGGAGTGTGATAGGACCGCTATTATTTTCTATCTATATAAATGATCTGATGGACAGAGTAAGTTGTAATTTGCGGCTGTTTGCTGATGATGCTGTGGTGTATGGGAGGGTGTCGTCTGTAACTGACTGTAATAGCATACAGGTTGACTTAGACAAAATTTCTAGTTGGTGCGAAGAATGGCAGCTGGCTCTCAATGTAGAAAAATGTAAGGTGATGCGCATGAGTAGAAAAAACAATCCTATAATGTTCGAATACAGCATCAGTAGTGAGCTTCTTGATGCGGTCGCGTCGTTCAAATATCTAGGCGTAACATTGCAGAGCGATATGAAATGGAACGAGCATGTAAGGACAGTTGTGAGTAAGGCAGACAGCCGATTTCGGTTTATTGGGAGAATTTTGGGAAGATGTACTTCACCTGTAAAGGAGACCGCGTATAAAACGCTTATACGACCACGTCTTGAGTATTGCTCAAGTATTTGGGACCCGCAGCAGATCGGTTTGAAGGAAGACATAGAGGCGGTTCGGAGGCGAGCAGCTAGATTTGTTACCGGTAGGTTCGACCAACGCGCGAGTGTCACGGAAATGCTCCGGCAACTCAATTGGGGATCGCTGGAAGAAAGCATAATTATTGTATGCATCGATCTTTTTCTATGCTGCGTGGGCTACTTACGAAACTACAATCGCCAACATTCTCCTACGAATGCGAAAAATATATTGTTGACTCCCACTTACATAGGTAGAAATAATCATCAGATTAAAATACGAGAAATCAGAGCCCGAACGGAGAGATTCATGTGTTCATTCTTCCCTCGCGCTATTCGAGAATGGAATGTGAGGTAAACTAGTATAACGGTGTTTCGATGAACCCTCTGCCAGGCACTTAAATGTGATTTGCAGAGTATCCCATGTAGATGTAGATGTAACACACTACGATTGTAACGCCCTCTGCCCAATACTTTACTCACGCCTCCCGGACCAAGACAGACCTCCATACGCGTCACACAGTCTACCGACCCTGAATACTCGTACATTCTATGACGTGATTCCCGCTCAGGGAGAGACACTTTACTAGTTTTGTCGCAAGCCTTGCTGTCACTGATTTTATTGGGATGCGAAGTGTCCCATCAACTGTCCTCAGATAAGACATAGGCCACAGGCGAGGCTTGCGACAAATCTAGTTGATTAATAAAATTGCTACTGGGGAGCAATGTACATCCAGTACATTGAATACGTTCAGACATACGTTTTTGACAGTATTCTCTCAGGTGGTTTTTCGTGTAATGGAAACGAATAACGTATGATGTCCAAAAATTAGCACATTGCACGTGTATGTCGATAAAGCAAGACAGTGACATGGAGGAAATTAAAATGTTTCTGATAACGCAAATTATTTTTAACAATAAAATACGATTTTATTCAGCAAGGAAAATTGAAAATAATTATACCATATGCAAAACTGAATTTCTTATGCCAAATCACTTGCAAACAAGCTAAATTAGGGTACATAAATACAAAATTGTCAGTAGTGACAAATGCGACGTGTACGATATGATGAAGCCATGAAAACAAGGCAGTCCGCCAAAAGAAATCCCTTGTCAATGTGAGACAAATGTGTCGTCGAAATGCCACAAACCTTGTTAAAGATCCCAACACGAATGTCAACAATACATACGTCAACAAGTGATCACATCATAGTCGCAAAATATTTTTAAAGAAGACGGGCTCACGTTTTGCAAAACTATGACAAAAATCTTGTGAAACGTAGGTGAATTTTTAGTGGTCCTTGACAGGTGTAGGTCGACAGTTTTTATTATATCTGAAAGGACTACGATTATGAAGTACCACCCTCTGTTTGTGGAGCTTGTGGTTGTGTGTGCATATGAAGAAGGGCACAATAATACTATTACGGCCCCACAGTGATGGTAAAATGATCAAGGGCAGTGTCACCAAAGTTTCTAAAAAGCGCTATTGAAGCTGTTTCACTAATGAAAACGAAGTAAATATTCTACAATTCGAAACGAGTACGAGAGCTGACATGAATAACTTTCAAGCAGATAACCTCATTATAATTAACCCTAGAACCGTCGGGCTGGGTCTGTGAGAACCGCTAGTTTCTATTTCAATGAATTTATATGCTTGTAGTCGCTGATCTGACTCGAGCGCTCTGATAGCAACCAAGAGAAAGCGTTAACGTCATGAATAAGGTTTTAAATTGTATAGACATTGTTCGGCTGTCCTTCAAAAAGCGGGCGGGTCTGTCAGACACAGCCCGACCGTGTACGTTATTAATTTCTACCAGTGCGAGCCGATTTTTATTTGGTGTTTCATCCAGTTTCAAGACACTTTGTGAACTTTTTTTGATGTCGTATCACAACATTATCATTGTCAATAATTTAAAATATAAAATTTCAGGAGAAAATGTTTCATACCGTGAAATTTGCAACATTTTATACGATGATGAGAATGAAATTGACGATTCTGACGCGAACCCAGACTACCAATCAACAGTGATCATGACAGCAATAGTGAAATAAGTGGGGATGAAGGGGAAGATGCTATAAGTGCAAGGACAGCAAAACTAAATATTTATGCAAAATTTGAAAAATATAATTATGCTTGTTGCATGCAGAAATGTTTTGCGTCGGCTGTTACGAAAAGTGACGATTTTAGAGGACGATATCACACAAACTATTAATTATATTCACAATTTCGATTTATATAAGAAATATTCAGCAAGTCTGCTTCTAAGTTCTACAAATTATTCTCATTTATATTTCTATTTCAATCCAATTGTACTTCCAGTGTGCTTAAATTTATTACTACAAAGAAGTATGTTTTCTACTTTATTTTTTCAGTAATTGTGAAATTCAGAACGTTGACATAATGTCCTCAGAGCATTTAGTAGGACCTAAACAAAATAAAAACTCATCATTTGATGTAAATACAGTGTTTGGTACCTGTAATAAGTGTTTTAATTATTGGGTCCCACAGACCCAGCCCGACCGTTCCCGAAACTAGTTTTCGGCCGACCGTTCTAAGGTTAAGCAAGTCATATAATTTAATAAACGCACTCCTTTTGGTCAAGACCTATATTAACAGGTTCAAAAAACGAGACTGGCTCGCCGATGGATCTGTAGTTAAAAACTGGATAATTTACAAGCTGGCAATAATAACAATGATGACAATAATAATAAAGAAAATAAAGTAGGGAACCACTCCTCTGTCTTACACACACATACGGCTCACGTCATTTAGCACAACGATTTTTGAGCATGAATTATGTTGTATGAATATGAATTACTTTTCTTTAGTTACGTCTATGATCACTCATTTTAGTCATTAAACAACCGGTTTCAGTCAGGCTTTCCTGAAGTATTAAAGCTACAGCCTCTACCCACTGTTTACCTCCCACAGACTCCTTATATTCCTTATAAAATCCTTATTTGTGAAAACATTCCCAAGAAGCGCTTAGAACTTCTTAAATGAACATAGTACACTTTATACGCTCTAAACATACTACGATTCAAGAACTACGCAGCTTAAAGGACAGGTATTATCTTTGCAGAGTTTTTCTTTCTTTATTTTCTAATTTCTTTTCGTCGTGCTGCAATCGCAAAATGAAGGGCAATGCTCTTTTCATATCATTCAGATCAAACATAGAGGTGGTTGTCTCAGATAACCCGCCAGACAAAAACATGTACAGGTCAAACTGTGTAGGTTGCCTGCTACCTGGCGTCTCTGCCGAGTAGAAATAGAATTATTTCTTCTCCTCCATGGAACCTTGAATATGCCGTGGAGGAATTTCTAAGCGCATGCGAAGAAAGCATTATTCCAGCGAACTTTCTGCTTGTTATGGTTTTTCAGCTGAGGTCAGCGTAGGAAATACATATGCGCTTCTGTGTGCTCTTTCGGCTACTGTGCAAGGTATTCGACGCATGTTTCAGAGACTAATTGGTTTTGCAAAGACAGTGGTAAATAATCTGCTCATTGTGTTTCAGAGACCAATAGGTACAGATTCCTCTTACGTCAACAGTCTTCTCCAGATCAAAAATTTCGGGATGTTCTTAATCTAGTATATGCAGTATGGATAACCTATCCCTTACACAGAATCTGAACTGTGACTATCTATGACCGACACTTTTGGTCCATACTTAATGGTTACTTATCTGATGAAACGAGTTATTAATCTACTGTATCGGAAGTAGAGTCGGAATCATAAACTTTCCTTTTTCAGTGTTCTTCCTTATGTCCTTCTCATCCATTCCATCTACACTAATTGTAACTTCTAGATATTCACATCACCCATATGTTTTATCATCCCTCTCTTCACTTGTACAGCTTCTTCTTTACCTCCCATTAACATATGATTTGTTTTCTAAGTATTAATTTCCAAACGCTATTCACTATATTCTTCAGTATACTTCTCAAGCATATAAGTAATATCCTGCTCATCCTCTACTATTACTATTAGGTCATTTGCAAAGAGAATTGTGCGTAGATGTCTATCTCCGAGATATGTTCCCTTCGGTCTAAATTTACTAATCCATTGTTCCAGAGCCACGATCAAATAAATTTGAATACAGTGGGTGAAAGACAGCATCCTTGCTTCACCCCCTTTGTTGTTAAAATGGGTCATGGGCACAGTTTCCGATTTGTACTACGGCCTTTTTATCTCTATACAGGGTTTTTATTGTATTTATGTATCTTTTACTTATTCCAAATGTCTCTAAAACGGGAGTAGGACAGAGTCGAAACACTTTCGTGGATATACAAAAGTTATATGTAGTCCGCTCCCTTTGACAAACTTTTTTCTGTTATCATTTTCAAAGTGAATGTAATAACTGTACAATACCTCCTGCTCTAAAATAATTCTTCTCTTCCGTATGATTAATCTCTTGCTCTGTTTTAGCTTTCAAAACCTTTGCGTACAATCTCCGCATAGTAATAGTTATATCTCTGTAGTTACTGCAAAATTTTCTATGCCCTTTCTTGTAGATAGAAAGAATATAGGAAACTTTCCAGTCTTTTGATGCATCGTCTCCTTTTAAACATTTATTCTGAATTACACAAATTATTTCTAAAGTTATCGGCGTAGTATATTTTAGTAACACTGTAGGCAGATCTCCTGCTCCTGGTGCTTCATCATGTTCTATTTTTTGTTGTTCTTCCATCGCCTCCTTCACATTAATATCTTCTGTTACAAACCGTTACGCAACTTTTTCTCACTGGCGTTCTTCACATACTGATAAAAATAAAATAAAATTTATCCGTTGGAACATTTTTGCTGCGGCTAGACTCCGGCATCTGCGTTGTACTTATCATTTATTAATTTTTGACAACAAACTCGTTTGACAACACGCGTTGCTCACGGTATCTAAATATGCCACTTGCAAAATTGTAGTATTGTACGGTATATAGTTCCGGGGATATGACATGATAAGCACAGAGTCGTACATTAGCGAGCACCCTTCATCAGGCATGACGTTATAACATATTAGTTCTTTGCATTTTGCAAACAATATCCACATACATCACTGAATTTACCGGCAATATTATGTCAATTTAACGCAGTATATATGAAATGATTTCCAATCCATGGTGTAGAACAGCAATCAGAATAAATATTCCTTCAAACCGTTTTGATTGCAAGTTTTTTATTAGTTAATGACGCGTTTCGCCCTTTAGCAGGGCATCTTCAGATTATCTGCGTGACAGAATTTACACAACATTACAAGGCGGAATTACAAACGGTTATAATGGTACATGGGCTTATTTTGTGTTAAGAAGACAGTATAAATGGTAAACAAAGCTTACAATGCGCTCTCCGTGGTGTGACACCGTAAGTAGTTAATGCGGTGTTTCTATTTTCCTGGAATGTTTTTTGGTTTTCCTTGTGGCCCTACAAATCTTCGGGTAACAACGAATTACAATTGGAACATACTCGGTAAAGATGTGAGAAACATAAAACCGATTTTTAAGATTACCTTTATAGAAGCGGTGGTCTCTGGTGATACAAGATAAGCCCATGTTTACAATTGCGCTCACGGGCGGTGGGCGGGCGTGGTGTGCTGCTCCGCAGACTTGTACAGAGTAAGGGAATGTGGGTAGGGACTGACATAGGAAGCCGATGTTAAGACGGGACGGGTGAAATCTAGCTATCAGAATACAAATTTAACGAAAAGGGGGGGGGGGGGCACCCACACCTCCTAAACGATCAGTTGGCATGCAAAGATCAAACATTCCTAGATATTATGATGCCTCTGTTCAAATAAAATTCCTGTCATTTACAAATACCAACATAAGTTAATGCCTGCTTAATAACCCCCCTTTCGTTAAATTTGTATTCAGATAGCTAGATTTCACCCGTCCCGTCTTATATATCGGCTTCCTATGTCACTTCCTACCCACATTCCCTTAGTCTGTACAAGTCGGCGGAGCAGCACACCACGACCGCCCACCGCCCGTGATTGTAAATGTAAACATGGGCTTATCTTGTGTCATCAGAGGCCACCGCTTCGATTAAGATAATCTTAATAATCGGTTTTATGTTTCTCACATCTTTACCGAGTATGTTCCAATTGTAATTCGTTGTTGCCCGAACATTTGTAGGGCCACAAGGAAAACCAAAAAACATTCCAGGCAAATAGAAACACCGCAATAACAACTTACGGTGTCACACCACGAAGAGCGCATTGTAAGCTTTGTTTACCATTTATACTGTCTTCTTAACACAAAATAAACCCATGTACCATTATAACCGTTTGTAATTCCGCCTTGTAATGTTGTGTAAATTCTGTCACGCAGATAATCTGAAGATGCCCTTCTAAAGGTCGAAACGCGTCATTAACTAATAAAAACTTGCAATCAAGACGGTTTGAAGGAACAGTATATATGACGTCTAAAGATTAGGGGTGTGGAATTGTAACAATTACCGAAAACGGAGTGCAACATTAACTGCATTCAATCTGTGTTTGATAATGAGGGGACTTCCCGCAAACTTCAAACACAATTTGTAATAATTTCTAACCTTTTTCACAATTACAGGTTTGATATGAAGTATTTTGTACATTACCTCATTTGGGAGCTGATCAGATACCTGAAACAGTTATAAACATGGGGTTTTGATTCCTTATGGAAATGGCGTATTTTACTAGTATAAATAACGTTTAAACGATTTTTCCTGTTTTACACACACCCTCGAACGTTACCATAAATTTGGGATTCAATAAGTAAGAATTGTGTGGTATGCTTCCGTATAAATTGTCTGCTCGGCGGTTCCAACGACCGTGCAGTAACTATTTCACTCTTCGTTTTTATTTCGTGTTACGAGATGCGGTATTGGAAATATTTCAACTCAACAAGAGCATTGACTGACAAAGGATTTAATTTCCGCCCGACGCAGAAACATTTACGTTCTTCAAATCGTAAAACTAAAGCGGTAAAGTGGAGAGCGGAACAGTTGTCACAGACAGACAAGTGCCAATATTTCGAGAAGTGGAACGTTACGTGCGACACAACAAACATTTAAATTATTGGTTATCTAATAATGTGTCACTCAGATACCCACATCGGTGTGAGTCCAGTTTCATTGGTACTCTTCAGAATGTAATATTATTGTCTGTAGCTCGGAACAGTAATGAAAACTTTCTTCGACTACAGAAGGGTTACTATATATATGGCCACCGAAGGTTGCTCGTCATGATTTTGTCTATATTCAATGATTCAGATATCCACCCAACTATAAAGAAGGAAAAAAGAATAGGAAACGGCTTGCGGGATTCCTACACACGTTGAGACACCTTACGTAGGATTGTCATAAGAAAGATTAGGGAAGTATACATGACATTATACTTTTGGCATGTTATTAACAACAGACTCAACAAAAACTCCATGAAGCCTATTATATGTACTGACGTGATCTGTTATACATAAATTAAAGATGAAATGCATTACTTAAATAAAAGGAGATGTAAAATTTTGACAACGGAAACATAGTAGGATGTATACTCTCTACTAAAATTGCGATCAAAGGGCTAAGAATTCATTCCGAGCTTTCATTATGAATATATTAAACAAGTATTTTTGAATCATTATATTTACGATGGTCGCTTAATTTAACACGAAATGTTATTCGTGCCTTGATATATTCCTAATGTGCTAAAAACACAGAATTTAATATCTTGCCTGGAGGTAAAGAAGAAAACTACAGGTATCTAAAGACTAAGAGTACTCTTTACACTCCATTTGTCGCTACTTACAAAAATTAGTCTACGTGTTGCAATGTGACAGGAGTTCTAGAAATAATTCGGGCTAAACGACTGATGCAAAGTTAAATAAAGCAAACTATTGATTCTGATGGAGATTCGAACATAACCACGTGGCCCAAGTAATACAAGGCCACGTCATGCTAAATTATTAATTTTCCAAAATACTTGTCAATTGGTAAACCGCTCATATCTAAAGTCTAATTATAGTTAATGTGACAACATTTTAACATAATAGAAATTTATGAGTACCCGCACAACAAACCTGTTACTAACCACGTCATGCAGAAACATCAAGCCATACATATCAAGTAGCCATGAAATACAGAACAGGAGGCTAACTTAACTAAAAGTAACTTAAAGTAAAAATATATTAGAATCACATAAGAACGCACATTCATACTAAGAAAAACGAACCCTTATTCATCAAACATAATTGTTATACCACGTTCTTGTAACTAAGTTCTGAGCGAACAAACTTATTATACGAAGAACTGAGTTATTACTAAAAGGTTATTCTTTAAGCCGCGTAAAGTACCCTACAACGTCATATGATCACAAAGTAAAAGAGGAACGGAATAATCTTCGTCCTACCCAAAATCTACAAACTCGCCACACAAACAACTACCACGAGTTCTCACAGACAACAAATTCCCTCAGGATTTCAGGACCAAAGCACGCGCACCTTCCACAAAGTCAGAGTCTTCTCTCTGTTTGCGGAACTAGACCAAAGACAGTTATGCACAGTAGCGCTCTCACCAGAGGGAAATGAAACTTCTTGGCCCGTATCTAAGCTAATAGAATGTTGTCTAAACTTTCACAGTAGCAGATATAAAGCATGTTTCTATCAGACACTGAGAGACTCTAATTTACATTCGCCTTCATTCACTCTCTCATTGTAAGAGGCTAGGATTAGCAATGGAGGGTATTTGCATAATAACTACTTTACAAACATAAAACATGAATATCAAAATGTAGGTGTCAGAGAGACACAGACTAATTATGAATATTTTTAACGTGTTGAATTGTGTCTGATTAGAATACTCATCTGTTCACACTTCTTCCAGTCACGTTCCAAGTATGGACTGAGCAATCGAGCTACGATAGTACGAATAAAAGTACTACAAAAACTTCAGAAATCTTTTGAAGGGGTCTTTATGCAGACCTTTCACTAGACGCACATACATGCATATAGCATTTCAATTATTGTTCAACACCGAAATGTATTTACGTTGACTTATTTGACATATACAGGATGATTCAAGAAGGTATGCAATTCTTGTAAAATCTTACTCTACAAGTAAAATGAAAGAAAAAAAGTTCAGATACACATAGGTCCGCAAATGTTTAGTTACGGGGTTACGGCTAATAAAAGATTTTGCCTGAAATTTAGCAACGTCGCTAATGTGAAGGCATTGCAAATTATACGGGGTTAAAGTAAAACACGAATTCCATTTATTTTGTTGTTTGTGATCTGCTGTATAAAGTAAAACATATTTCCGACGTGTATCTGTAGTAGTTGTCCAGAAATTCCTGAGATTATATTAGGATGCCCTGTGGCATTTACAGTTTTACGATCGTAAAAATTCTGTTCTCTCCCGATGTATATAAAGTCAGAAATTTTAAAATAGTTTAGAGCAATCTAACTTACGATATAACAAATTGTTAGGACCCATTTGTGTAGTGACCTCTTCGACCAACGACTTCAACTTTCCTCTAAGACCCATCACCTGAAAATTTAATATAGCCTCTGCCCCAACTATACTTTCAACAGCTACTCACAGTGCCAACAACAATTTAACAATACCTACGAAATGCAGGGCCGAAAATGATTCTCAATGAAGAACTTGAAATTTTTACTCACAGCACAACACACTTGCATATCACTGTCATTGACTAAGCTGAGACAGTTGCAATGAGCGTCTGCAGGAATTTTTGGAAGTCGACTAGTTGATTAATTTAAATAAAAACATTTTGCGTTAGGCTTCACTGAGACTGTTGTTTGAAACTGATTAAAACACAATGCATTTCTGTTACCAGTCACATTGTTTATTTTACCTACCACGCGTACAAGGGTTTAAACTCGCATCGTCAGGTGGAATAACATTATGCTGTGTACAAGTAGTTAAGGGTGTCTAGTTGCAGTGTCTACAAGAGAAAATACAAAACACTACCTAAGAATGTGACTTTGTACAATCGTTTAGTGAAGTTAAATGTAAACAATTAAAATATCGTACCTCCAGTGGTTACAGGTCGCTTGAACTGTCATAACCTCTCTTATGTGTAATAAATTACAGATACTATCTTTCTTTACTGTTAACAGATGCAAAGAACTTACACTAAAGACATAATGCACCAAAGATGGACTATAACATTTTATGCTTTAAATGATAATAAACTGAAGACGAGTACACAATACAAATACTCAATTTTGGTGCCAGTGATTGTCATTCACTCAGTAAGAACTTTAAAAAACATAATAATGTGTAGTCCAACGTCCGCAGACGACCGATCGAACCAGAGAAGATAAAGAAAAGATTAGTTAAGATGACCGCTGGCCCTAAGCAGGAAATCCGGGTTCGAATCCCGGTCAGCACAAATTTTATTCTCAACTTTTTCGTTTACTTCAACGGCCCTACAAAGTCGATATGTTTGAAAATTTCGTATTTATATATTTGTCTGAGTCGCAGTGCAAGTTAGTAATGACTGCTCTTTGTGTTAGATCGTACTTTATTTTCTATCTGCGCAACTTCAGGTTGATGTTGTTGTTTTGTATTTGTGTGATATCTAAATATTAAAAACGTCTTCAGACGAAACAAAGGTTTATTTCTGCTGTATAACACAGTAAGTAGTTTTATAATTTTTTTTAAATTGTAATTCTTGTGCCGTATTATCTCAAGAAGTGCTGATTGCACCTTAGTTTCACCGAATTGAAAATCAAAGCAGGAAACCGGCTACTTCCAAACCAATGGTGGATTTAACAGTACGTTGAGTAGGCTACAGGCTAGGGCGGCAGATTTTAGGGTCGGCAAATTTGGGGCCAAAATTTTTAAACTGTGCATAAGTGTAATAAAAGACATTTAATTACGTTTACCGAATGTACATTACTGTGGAAGAAGTATTAAGGTATACCTTACCCACATTCTTAGTAGTATATAACTGTGCTTCCTTGAGCTCAGAAATATACACAAAAACTATTTCTTGTGCAATCTTAACCAAACAGTTAGGTTGCAAAAATTGTCTAGGAAGTGACACTTTTATCCCCTAGTTCACAGTCATACTAATTACGGAAAGGATGTGGCATAATGCACAATAAATAAAGCTACAGTTTCACTAACAAAATATTATAATTAGTATGATTGTGAAATAGTGTATCAAATTCTAGAGGTCAGTAGGAGCGGCAAAATTTGAATAGACTGCTGGTGGAAATGTGAAAATTCGCCACTGAGACAATCAAGAAATTGTAGTGTAATGCACTGATACAACGACCCACTTGTGTACGTAATCGAAACGCGTCGAGGAAGAAATGAAACAGCAACTGATACTAAGAATTATTTCTATTTACATTGTACCCTGACACTAATTAATTTATTTGAAATTTAGTTCATTTTACAAGCGAAGTTTTCTTAGGTATACCCTCACGTTGGATCGTTAGAGTAGTAACACACCACTGTACAGAGACACATTTGCGCCGATGTCTTGCTCTCTCGCGGCTGAAGAAGTGTTCTGTCGTTAGCTGCGCTGTCGGGATGAAGCGCTGTTCCGCCGAGCGTATGAAATTTTCAACAGGCTTCAATATTTCACGATCCACTGTGCGACACAACTGGCTAATTTACGTGGCAAATGAGGAACGACAATCGCTGCGAGTACCGCCCATGCTCATCGACAGAAATCAGGTCACCAACTACGCACATATTCGGAGTCATTATGCATGTCATCCTATAAATCGTTGTACAGAGCATCTAACTTAACATGTATGGGTACATCACTTTTGAAATGACTTTTAATAATACCACTTCCTTCTCTTGTTCGATAATGGTTGTCGACAGTAAAGTTTTACGAACCCAGAAACTTACTTCATATGCGAAATCATATTTTAGTAAATTCTGCCTCTTTCAATACTTTCTTACAATAATTTCGTGTTTCACTGAGGCTACTACTTTTCATTGCGAGGCTTCAACTGAAATAATGTTTGTCGTTGCGAAACGTATGAAGGCGTGCTGTAACGTAACTATTCTAAAATATTTATTCTGTTCTCGACATCCGATGAGGTATGATGTGGGATGCCCTATGACTCGAATAACTGCTCCATTTCAATTACGCAAATATTAGCTGCGTACCAAAAGCCGCGGTGGAGTAGCCGTGTGCACTGGGACGCCGTACTGCGGTGCGCACGGCCGTTCGCCGTCGGGGGTTCGAGTCCCTCCTCGGGCTTGGATGTATGTGTTGTCTTTAGGTTACTTTAACTTAGTTTAAGTAGTTTGTAATCTGGGGACTAATAAGCAACCAGTTAAGTCCCATAGATTTGCAAACATTCGAACATTTTCGCCTACCAATAGAGGTGTCCGAATTATTGTGTGTGTCAAGTGTAGAGACTAGTTCAGAAACGGCGGACATTTTTGGGCCATGCGGCTGGTGTACTCTCATACGTACCACACGCACGCTACATTTCAACTAATTTACAATTATTTTAGGACGAAAATTTAAGTTCAAAATATGATAGCGAAGTAATAGAATTATACACCGACAAATAATTTTGCATCAATGAATGTTACAAAAACGAACAGTCTAGACGATTCCTTCAGTAGAAAACCGTCTTGATTGCAAATTATTTTATTAATTTATGACGCGTTTCGCCATTTAGCAGATTATCTGCGTGACAGAATTAACACAAAATTACAAAGCGGAATTACAAACGGGTATAATGGTACATGGGCTTATTTTGTGTTAAGAAGTCAGTATAAAAGATAAACTAAGCTCACAATGCGCTCTCCGTGGTGTGACACCGTAAGTTGTTTTGCGGTGTTTCTATTTTTCTGAACCTTTCGTCAATAAAGAACTCAATAGTCTTGAATGCATCGCCGAAATGAATGGTTACAACCCGTCCTTGGTTCGCAAAATGTACAATAAAAAACGTTCTAAAGATGTACCACAGCTTCACTTGGTAACACCTAACGATGAAGTTAAACGTATCCACATTCCTTTAATGGGATATTTTTCTTATGAACAGGCTAAACTCTTTCGTGGCACAAACGTTCAAGACGTATTTAGTAGCCCTTTGAGCATCCAGCAAATTTTCCCACACAACGAACAAGCCAATAAGGACAGATACCTTTTCTCGGGAGTTTGCAAAATACAATGTCCGGAATGCCCGGCTGAATATATAGGACAGACAATCTGGATCTTTACAGTACGTTTTACTGAGCATCTTCTTACAAAAAAATCCAACTCAAAAAACTTTCCCCTTTTGCGGAACACACTAAAGCATCCGATCATCAACAACCTACCATTGACAACATGCAAATTTTAAATATTGCGCAGAAGGGGCGTCAGATAAATTTGCTGGACGAGTTTGAGATAGCGAAGCGCGGATACTTTGGACACCCACACCTCCTAAATAATCAGTTGGCATGGAAAGATCAAACATTCCTAAATATTATGATCTCTCTGTTCAAATAAAATTCCTCTCATTTATAAGTACCAACATAAATTATAAACTTCTGTCCTGCTAAATAACCTCCCTTTCGTTAAATTTGTATTCAGATAGCTAGATTTCACCCGTCCCATCTTATACATCGGCTTCCTATGTCACTCGCTACCCACATTCCCTTAGTCAGTCTGTACAAGTCGGCGGAGCAGCACACCACGCCCGCCCACCGCCCGTGAGCGCAATTGTAAACATGGGCTTATCTTGTATCACCAGAGACCACCGCTTCTATAAAAGTAATCTTAAAAATCGGTTTTATGTTTCTCACATCTTTACCGAGTATGTTGCAACTGTAATTCCTAGTTACCCGTTGATTTGTAGGGCGACAAGAAAATCAAAAAATTGCAGAAAAATCGAAACACCGCAAAACAACTTACGGTGTCACACCACGGAGAGCGCATTGTAAGCTTTGTTTACCTACTATACTGTCTTCTTAACACAAAATAGGCCCATGTACCATTATACCCGTTTGTAATTCCGCTTTGTAATTTTGTGTAAATTCTGTCACGCAGATAATCTGAAGATGCGCTGCTAAAGGGCGAAACGCGTCATTAATTAATAAAATAATTTGAATCAAGGCTTTTTTTTACTGAAGGAATATTTATTCTCACTGATTGCTATACACCATGGACTGGAAATTTTACAGTCTAGATGATGGAAAAAGTAATCCGTATGCCAGAGGAGTTCTTCACGTAGACTATGATTATCACTTTAAATTTAGCGCAAATGAACATTTTATAGCTTCCATAAATATTGTCGAGAATTTTTATAACTAGCATTTATACAATGCAGAGCCAAAGAAACTAAAATCGGCATTCGAATGCAAACACATAAATATACTTGGCAACGTGGCAGGTGCGGATGGAGCGTTCTGTATGTTCGAGTTCGGCAAAAACAAGTGAGCTACAGCTGTTCACCAGATTTTTGCAACCAAGTACTGCAAGAAGCCACCAACAGGGATGGAAATTTTTCGCTGGCACAACAAATTCGTTACCCCTGCCTCCCTCTGGAATGGGCATGGGTCTTGTCTTTAGGGTAGTTTAGCTTTGTTTAAGTAGTTTGTAACTCTAGGGACTGATGACCACAATATTTTAGTTCCATAAAATTACAAACATATTGCCGTGGCGCGCTCCACTGCGAAGCGAAGCCGGGACCACGCACCCGACACCACAGCGCTGTTCACCGGCCATCCACGGCCGCGCAATGAACTCCGGCGACAAGAAGCCGCCACGATATGCGCGCGCACTATGACGGCAGCTCATTGCGCACGCATACGAACCTATTTGCGTGCGCAGATGCCGTCGCGTTCCGCGGAAGGGTCCGGTGTGCAGCTCGCCTCACGTCACCGCCGGCCAATAAGAAGATGCGCGTGACCAGACCTGCGGGCCAATACCGGGACTCCACCGCGGTCGGATTCCAGCCACCGGCGGCGGTAAACAGGCCAACGCCACGGCGGGTCGTCGTCTTCGACCTCCAGTAACCGGACATCGCAGAACTACGGACCACGGAGCAGCCTCAGCCACCACGTCATTGCCACGCTGCCTGACTGACCTCTGCCCTGGCATATCCGGGACTGCGGCGACTATCGGCCACTAACGAAGACATAGACAAGGAACGTAATCTTCACTTACAGCAACTTACATATTCCATCGTACATATCATTCATTCAAAAGTTCTTTTTAGTTTGTTTAATCCCGAATAATTACTTAATTTTTGGAGTAACCTCAGGAGGAGGATTTTTTTTTTTTTTTTTTTTTTTTTTTTTTTTTTTTTTTTTTTTTTTTTTTTTTTTTGTGAAACTTAATGTATTGTAAATGTAGTGGACTTGCCCCACAATAAAGTTTGTGTAATACTCAACGAGTTGTGCTTGATTACAGAACATATGAAGTTGTTTTCTGTTGTCGGGAGCTTCAGAGGTGGCTGCACCGCCCAACCACTTCACCCGTCAAATCTTTGGTTCTGAAAATTTGCGGCATAATATTCACTGTTTCTCTTAGCATGTTAGTAAGTCATGTAATTATTGGGAGTGGGGGAGACGTCACACCCATTAAAATGTATGATTTCAATGCATTTGGTATGTACTGTAGTAGAACACTACTACATTCCGAATCTTTGTTCAAAGTAGCTGAAAAGTTCAGTAATATTATGCAGCGTTGTCCAACAGTACACTGAGGTGGGGCTAGATCTTTTCGTAGTCTAAACATAGAACATTTTGGCGCCCCCTCCCTTCTCATATTAATTTTACTAAATATGTGTTATCTGGCCAAAAAGTAAAAACAAACACACACACACAGTTAAAAAGAGATAACAGCTAAAACTATAATTTAAAAAAGTAATAATCAGTAGTGACGCATTACAATGTGTTTCGAAAACCACTGAGGTGTTCGTACATGCTTTTAATAGCAACATCCTCTTCCGCATGAATATAGATACGTCTCTAGGTTATGATGATATTGTTTAGTCCTGGTCAGCCTCGTCGCCATTTGTTGTGTCCTTCCTGGCCTGTATTTCAGGAAAGGCTCTATTCAGGACGCTTGGGATGTGTTGATATCTAAATCAGCTATACTGATTAGTAATAAACGTTTTATTTACTGTTATTGACAAAGTTAAACACCTCTCTGTCACTCTCTTATCAAGGCGGCGTCTTCTTGAACAATTATAGCTGTGCTGAGTCCTAGTGACTGCCTATTTCGGAGCCGAGTTCAAATCGGGTCTTCCAGAGTCATGCCGGCCTAAATATAGCCACTTTGTAGAGGGCGCATTCTAGGTTACTCCCTCCAGGCTGCGCGGCGCCAGCGTGTGATTGGCTGCCGGTAATCCGCTGCCTTCTCCACTATCGTTCTCGTGCATCTGGCATGTGGCGCTAACTTCACACCACAACATCCCTTCCCTAAACCCCCCTCCCTTCCTAGGCGCATACCAACGTCGTGTAGGGAGTTCGACAATACGGGAGGAGGCATGCTCGTGCACATAGTAATGGACCGAGTCTGTAGCTTCGGAGGACGTCAGACTACCGGCCAGGCCCCGCCATCCGGCCTGAGCTCACGAGGGAACGTCCTCTGGGGAAAGCTCCCAAGGGTCCACGTCCACGACCTGGGGCGCAGATGATGACGTAGACGGTGACGTCGGTGGCGACGCTGGCGTCGGATGCTGTGTGGCGTGCAGGTAAAAAAATCCATCGTGATCTCAGGCGGAGGCGGAAGGCTCCGTCTCCATGACGTCAGTCCGCGGTGCCATGGAGATCCAGTGTTGCCAGATGTCAGAGAGAGAAAATACCTACAGTCTCACAAAAATGTACATATGTTTTCCCTACTTTCTCCCTACCAGCTCAATAATGCCCCTACGTCAGGGTCATAAACGGGATTTGGGTCTGGGAAGGGATGAATCCAGTCAGCAGAGGTTAACCAACTGATTAATGTGACATGTTACAATTTTGAAAAACTTTAAAATGATTGTGGGAGTCAAGTGTAGATTATGCCGCGAATTCCAAGTGCTCTGTTACAAGAGAATTACTGATTTATCGATCGGACAAGGGTACACCAAGAACCTTTTAACCATAAGAGGAACAGCATTAATTAATTTCCCCAAATAAGCCGCTAATTCCCAGTGCACTCTTACACTAGGATAACTGATTTATTGATAGCAGAAGGATAAAATGTTCAAATGTTTGTTAAGCTTAAGGGACTTAACTACGGGGTCATCAGTCCCTAAACTTACAAAGTACTTATGAACTACTTACGAACTAGGACGGCACAAATACCCATGCCCGAGGGGGGATTCGAACCCCCAACCGTAGTGGCCGTGCTGACCGTGACTGGAGCGCCTCAGTCACCTCGGCCACCGCGGCCGGCGCAGAAGGATACATCGATACACTATCGACCATAGAGTAGGAACAGCTGTAATTATTTACTTCACAGTCAACACAAAAAAGGAAGTCCGTCACTCTACATGATTCGATTTTCAAAGAGTGATGGTATGTTGACAACGAATATCTAGCGCTTTGTTCATTATAATGTTGTCAGTCGTAAATGTTTTAGCGTTTTTTGTCAGCATCTTCTCATTTACAAATACTAATTTGTATATCGTTCTGACGTAAATAAATAACAGTCTAGTCAAGGTAATAAAACGTCTTTCGTTAATGGAAACAATGAATTTTCCTTGTGCTCACATTTTCTAACACTATTTCCAAACCGACTCTCCTTTCCACTCATATGCATTGAAATCATCATATTTCGCATCAATTGTAATGTGTCTGAAATTAAGTTTCCAAATTAATATTGTTTACTATGAATAGAAAACAACTATACCGTCTAAAATATCATTGGCTACTTCAAACTTTGCCACAATTGGTCGGCTTCATTCCCGCGTATTAACAACTGTTCTGTTGCCAGGATTACCCGCTAGGCCTGGGTCGGCTAAAATTTTACCAAAGTACCTTCGCGTTGGGGACTGATGGATGACAATTCGCTACATGATTTTAATGCTTAAAAGTACCTACGTGTAGGGAAAATTCCCTACGTCTGGCAACACTGTGTAGATCTGCTGCGGGGGCGGCTGCCGAGGCCGCGCGGTCTGCGTGTTGCGCGAATCTGCCGAGAGAAACGCAGAAGGATCGCAGGGTACATAACAAGGGCGAATTTGGTTGCGGTGCCTGCGAACAACTACGTCAGCTCCTGAAATTTCAAACATGGAAGCATCGAAACATTTGATTATCTTCCCCCTCCCATCGTCTCCGACGGCTAAGAACTCTGTAAAAGAGTGGGTTACGCGGGGCGAAGCGATTCTTGCGTGTCTTTTGCTGCTGCTCCGGGCGGCGCGGCGGGTGGAGCAGTTGGACCAGTGTGCGGTGGTGACAGCCGTGCAGAAGCTCGGCCGGCAAAGACCGTTCTCGTGGATGCGAGCGGTAGGAGGCGTGGAACAGTTGCAGAGGTGCCTTCCATGAGTGCACTGATAGGAGTTTGGACATCTGCTGCTTAAATGTCCGGATGAAGCGTTCCGCAGCGCCATTTGACTGGGGGTAAACGGTACACTGGTGATATGCCATTGAGGATACAAAAGGAGTGAAGTCTTGTGAAATGAACTAGTCAGAGACTATCAGTCAGGGAGACCTTACAGACAAAAAAATTGAAGACAATGCCCTAACCGTGCTACTAGTAGTCGTAGAAGACATTGGCACTGCAAATGAGTAACCACTAAAAGCATCAACTACACTAAGCAACATAGTGTTCCAGAAGGCGCCAGCATAGGAAATATGCACTCGTTGCCATGGTGAATCTGCTTTGGGCCACGCAAAAATTTCTGAGGTAGTGCGGACTGGTTGGTAGCGCACACTGAACACTGTGACGTCATCTGTTTATATGGTTGTCCTTACGCTGCCAAGTACAGTGCCGTCATGCCAATTGCTTAGTGAGAACCAGTCCCCAATGTTGTTGGTGAACTATGGTCAATACTTCTTTTTGCAAGCGTCACGGGATCAATACACGCGATTGTCCAGTGTCACGTGAAACTAGAATGGCACTTGTATGAATTGAAAGTTCACCTCTTCTAGCAAAATAGCGAAGCACCAGTAAATTTTGAATGTCATTTTGTGAACGAGGCCATTGTGTGCGAATATAGTGCAGCAAAATTTGTAAATCGCGGTCTGTTTCCCTGGCCCAAGCATTTTCCTATAGTCCATATGGAAGGATTGGAACAAACTATCTTCCTGTGCATCTTTCTGACAACAAGATGTCTCAGAAGTGTCAGAGTCACTATTAGGGCCAATCAGAAGACGGGAAAGTGCGTCGGCATTTCCATGGTGAGTTGTGGGTCTGTACATAATCTCGTACTGATACTGTGAAAAGCGTTGAAATTTGTGTGCCGTGCGAGTAGGAATTGGCTTATCTGGATGAAACAATGACTGCAAGGGTTTGTGGTCAGTTACTAAATGAAATTTTCTCCCATACAAATACTGATGCAATTTCCTGACCCCATACACTATTGGTAGGGCTTCCTTCTCAATTTGAGAGTAACGACACTGTGTGTCTGTCAAACGTTTGGACGCAAACGCTATTGGAGGTCTGTGTGACAGCATTGCACCTAGACTATACGATGGCGAGTCAACTCAACTTGCAAAAGAACTGGTTTATCTGGATCGAAGTGCACCAAACATCGATCACTGAGCAATGCATTTTTAACTGTTCCAAACAAAACGACCATTTTTATGGCGTAGCCGATGAAAATGGACTGCAATTTGTGCTGCGATGGGAATAAACCTAATATAGTAAGTTAACTTTCCCAATCACCCCCATGAACCACAGACATTGCCGAGGTGGGGTGGCTTGCGTGCCTCAACGATGCAGATAGCCGTACCGTAGGTGCAACCACAGCGGAGGGGTATCTGTGGAGAGGCCAGACAAACGTGTGGTTCCTGAAGAGGGGCAGCAGCCTTTTCAGTAGTTACAGGGGCAACAGTCTGGATGATTGACTGAGCTGGCCTTGTAACATCAGCTAATGTGGCTTGCCACACAGCTACTGCGAACAGCTGAAAGCAAGGGGAAACTACAGCCGTTACTTTTCCCGAGGACATGCAGCTCTACTGTATGAACATATGATGATGGCATCCTCTCGGGTAAAATATTCCGGAGGTAAAATAGTCCCCCATTCGGATCTCCGGGCGGGGACTACTCAGGAAGATGTGATCATCAGGAAAGACAATACTGGCATTCTACGGGTCGGAGCGTGGAATGTTAGATCCCTTAATCGAGTAGGAAAATTAGAAAATTTAAAAAGGGGAATGGATAGGTTGAAGTTAGATATAGTGGGGATTAGTGAGGTTCGGTGGCAGGATGAACAGGATTTCTGGTCAGGTGAGTACAGGATTATAAATACAAAATCAGTTGGGGGTATCACAGGAGTAGGACTGATAATAAATAAGAAAATAGGAATGCGGGTAAACTACTATGAGCAGCACAGTGATCGCGTTATCATTGTCAAGATAGATACGAAGCCAACACCGACAACAGTAGTACAGGTTTATATGCCAACTAGCTCTGCCGATGATGAGGAGATCGAAGAAATATATGAGGAGCTAGAGGAAATTATTCAGACAGTTAAGGGAGAGGAAAACTTAATTGTGACGGGAGACTGGAATTCGGTAGTAGGAAAAGGAAGAGAAGGAAAAATAGTAGGTGAATATGGACTGGGCAGGAGGAATGAAAGAGGAAGCCGCCTGGTAGAATTTTGCACGGAACATGATTTAATCGTAACAAACACGTGGTTTAAGAATCACAAAAGAAGGTTGTATACGTGGAAGAGACCAGGAGACACCGGAAGGTATCAGATAGATATTATAATGGTAAGACATAGATTCCGGAACCAGGTTCTAAACTGCAAGACATACCCAATTGACAGAAACAGGGGGAAATAAAACAGTAGAAGAGGAATGGGTAGCATTGAGAGATGAAATAGTGAAGGCAGCAGAGGACAAAATAGGTAGGAAGGCAAGACCAATAAAAAAACCTTGGATATCACAGGAAATACTAAATTTAATAGATGAAAGGAGAAAATATAAAAATGCAGTAAATGAAACAGGCAAAATGGAGTACAGACGACTAAAAAATGAGATTGACAGGAAGTGCAAAATGGCTAAGCAGGAGTGGCTAGAAGCCAAATGCAAATCTGTAGAAGAATGTATAAGAAGGGGAGAAGTAGATATGGCCTACAGGAGAATAAAAGTGACATTTGGGGAAAAGAAAAACAACTCTACAAATATCAAGAACTCGGATGGGAAACCAGTTCTCAGCAAAGAAGGAAAATCTGAAAGGTGGAAAGAGTACATAGCGCAGCTCTACAAAGGAAATGAACTTAGAGACGATGTTGTAGGAAGGGAAGAGGAAGTAGATCAAGATGAAATAGGAGATACTATAATGAGAGATGAATTTGACAGATCCTTGAAAGACCTAGGTCGGAACAAGGCCCCAGGAGTAGATGACATACCCGCAGAGCTATTAAAGTCTCTGGGAAAGCCAGCCATGACAAGACTATTTGAACTGGTGTGTAGGATGTATGAGACAGGCGAAATACCCTCAGACTTTAAGAAAAATGTAATAATCCCCATTCCAAAGAAATCAGGCGCAGACAGATGTGAAAATTACAGTACCATCAGTTTGATAAGTCATGGTTGCAAAACTTTAACACGAATTATCTACAGGAGAATGGAAAAGCTGGTAGAAGCTTACCTCGGGGAAGATCAGTTTGGATTCAGGAGGAACGTAGGAACCCGGGAGGCAATACTCACTTTACTTCTTATCTTAGAAGATAGATTAAGGAAAGGCAAACCTACATTTTTAGCTTTTGTAGATTTGGAGAAGGCTTTTGACAATATTGACTGGAATACACTCTTTCAAATTCTGAAGTCAGCAGGGGTAAAATATAGGGAAAGGAGAGTTATTTACAACTTGTACAAAAGCCAGACCGCAGTTATTAGACTCGAAGGGCATGAAAGGGAAGCATCAGTTGGGAAGGGAGTAAGACAGGGTTGTAGCCTTTCTCCGATGTTATTCAGTTTGTACATCGAGCAGGCGGTGAAGGAAAGCAAGGAAAAATTTGGAATAGGGATTAAAGTTCAGGGGGAAGAAATAAAAACATTGCGTTTTGCTGATGACATTGTAATTCTATCAGAGACAGCAAAGGACCTGGAAGAGCAGTTGAATGGAATGGACAGTGTGTTGAAGAGAGCATGTAAAATGAACATTAACAAGAGCAAAACAAAAATAATGGAATGCGGTCTTAGAAAATCAGGCGATGCTGAAGGAATTAGATTAGGTAACGAAACAATGAAGGTGGTAGATGAGTTTTGTTACTTGGGTAGTAAAATAACATGTGATGGTCGCAGTACAGAGGATACAAAGTGCAGAATGGCAATGGGAAGAAAAGCATTTTTGAAAAAGAGAAATTTGATAACATCGAATATTAATGCAAGTGTAAGGAAGTCTTTTCTGAAGGCATTTGTGTGGAGTGTTGCCTTGTACGGGAGTGAAACATGGACGATAAGCAGTGCGGACAGGAAGAGAATAGAGGCTTTTGAAATGTGGTGTTACAGAAGAATGCTGAAGATTAGGTGGGTGGATCGCATAACTAATGAAGAGGTACTGAACAGAATTGGTGAGAAAAGGAATTTTTTGCATACCCTGACTAAAAGAAGGGATCGCTTGGTAGGACACATTCTTAGACATCAGGGAATCGTAAATTTAGCATTGGAGGGAAGTGTGTGGGGTAAAAATCGCAGAGGGAAACCAAGAGACGCGTATAGTAAGCAGATTCAAATAGATGTAGGTTGTCGTTCTTATGAGGAGATGAAAAGGCTTGCTCAGGATAGAGTAGGGTGGAGAGCTGCATCAAACCAGTCTCCGGACTGAAGACCATAACAACAACAACTTTTCCAAGACGGACTGTAATTCTTTCACATCTTTTGGTACTGGCAGGTCGTGGATGGCAAGAAAATGTGATTAATGGGGTGCACACCTTCACTGTTTATCACGTGTTCTAGATACTGCAGTTCCGGTTCTAAGAGACACTTGAGACCTACTTCTGACAAAACTTTAAATAATTTTCTCAAATTTGCAATATGTTCTTGTGGGGTACGACCTGACACCACTATGTCGTCCAAGTAGTTTGAACAACAACGCACCCGAATTCTAAGCTGTTTCATATATTTTTGAAAAATTGCGGTCGCGGATGCACTGCCAAATGGTAGACGCGAACATTTAAACAAGCCCAGATGAGTATTTACAACACAAATATTCTGTGATTCTTCGTCGAATGGCAGCTGAAGGTAGGCACTACGCAAATCTATTTTGAGGAATATTTTCTTGCATCTAGTCTGTCCATTAAATCTTCTGGTCTCGGTAAAGGGTAACTGTCTGCAACTCGTTTGTGGATTTACTGTGGCCTTGAAATCAACACAAATGCGGAGGCTACCTGACGGATTCGGCCAAATAACAAGTGTACTCGCCCACTGGCTAGCTTGTATCTGTTCAATTGCACCATTTTCTTACAAAGTGCGAAGTTCTTGTGTCGCTTTGTCGCTTAAAGCGAGCGGTACATTACGAGCTTTGCAAAATTTTGGTGTGGCATAATGTGTGTAGCAAAATCCTTAGCTTTTCCTAGTCCTGCAGAAAATAAATCTGGAAAGTCTTTCAGCAACTTGTCTATACTGTCTTTATCATCAGAATTGTTCACAACAAAAATACTGTTTTGCCCAGTAAAACCAGAAATATCAAAAGAATCTAGACGAAAAATATTCGCCGGCCGCGGTGGCCGAAGAGACTAAGGCGCTCCAGTCAGGGTCTGCACGGCCACTGCGGTCGGGGGTTCGAATCCCCCGTCGGGCATGGTTATTTGTGCCGTCCTAGTTCGTAATTTGCACGTTTAGAGACTGATGACCCCGTAGTTAAGTCCCATAGACTATACAAACATTTGAACATTTTTGAAAAATATTCTCTCCTTCATAAGCCTGAAGCACTTGAAATGTCACTGTGCGCATTTGCGAATGGTATTATGTTTTGTCCTTCCCGGCCTGTCTTTCAGGTAAGGTTCTATTCAGGACGCTTGGGATGCGTTGACATCTAAAACAGCTATACAGATTAGTAATAAAAGTTTTATTTACTATTATTGACAAAGTTACTCAACTTATAACCTGTCTGCCGGTCTATTCTCGTGGCGGCGTCTTCTTGTACGATGATAGCTGCGCTTAGTCCTAGTGACTGCCTAGTTCAGAGCCGAGTAGAGATAGGGTCTTCCAGATTCATGTCGGCGTAAATATAGGCGCTTGTAGAGGGCGCACTTCTTGGTTACTCCCTCCAGGAGGCGCGGTGCCGGCGTGTGATTGGCTGCCGGTCATCCGCTGCCTTCTTCGCGATCGTTCTCGTGCGTCTGGCGTACCGCGATGACTTTACGCCACAACAGATATCAATTGTGGCAATTGTGGCAGATATCAATTCCATGTGAGAGGATAGGAATCGATATCGTATATCACGATGTCCTTCACGATAAATATATTTTACTAGCTGGTACCTGGCGCGTTGAATATTGAAAATGTCATTTTAAATTTTAAATTTATAGCACATCGGTGCAATGGTCTTTAAATACATTTTCGAGTATGACACGCGTGGCAGCTTCCGTAAATTAACTGTCCATAACCTTCGTGTAAGAGCAAGAAGTAAGTTGACGAAGTTTTATCGCAATCAGATGAACAGTGCATATATCTAACGTTTCCAATCTTCCATTTGTACATCACTTCCTTTCCTTACCGTTCACCTGCCCTCCCACCCTCCTCCCCATCAAGCGTCTCCTCCTGTCCCTTTCTCTGACTATTTCCTCCTCCCCTCCCTCTGTTCTTTCCCCTCTTTGTCACCATCTCCCCTCTCTCATTCTCTTCTTCTCCCATCTCTCTGTCCGTATCCTCCTCTACTCTCTCTGACAGTCTCCCCCTCCCCTTTCTGTCCGTCTCCTCCTTCACCTACTACTCCCCCACCTATGTATGACAACATACAGATAAGCGCCAAGTTTCATGGTGACTGCTCAAAAGGTGTCAAAGTCGCATGGTACCCTCCGCCATGATAAATTCACTGGCTTGCAGATTATAAAAATGTATTTATTAGCCGACTGTCATGGTGACCAATCAAACAATTTGGATGTTTCTTTGTAACGTAGTTTCCGCGATGAACCTACGGAGGCTTACGAAAGGTATGCCATGCATTAATTCTGCGTATAAGCTACCTTCATTCCACATATCATACAATTGACTACAGCAATTTAAGTGTGAAGAGTAACGTTAATTCACTGGTAGGTGCCCTTCGCCATACACCATAAGGTAGCTTCCTAATGGTAGCTGATGTTGGGTATAAGCTATCTAAATTCCAAATTGAAAAAAAGTACATGTTTGCGAAGCTTAAGGGACTTAACTGCGGGGTCATGAGTCCCTAACCTTATACTAAACATCTATGCCCGAGGGGGGATTCGAACCCCCGAGGGATGACCTCGCGCATCGGAGCAATGCGCTTGGCCACTCCGCCGCAGCTTCCAAATTTCATTCGAATCCGTCCTGCTGTTTCAGCGTGAAGAGAAACAGAGGTATTAACCCATTTTAAGGTACCCTCCGCCAAGCACCACGCAGTGGCTTATGAAAGGTAGCACGTGAATTAATCAGGGTATAAACTACCTCTGTCACAAATTGTATTCATATATGTCCAGCCATTTCAGCGTGAAGGGGCGAGAAACGAAATAACTAATTGTAATTAGTGCAGGCAATCGTATACACGGTATGGCTGCGCATATAATACGAACAAAAAGACAAACAAACAGACAGTAATTTATATACTGTATATTAGATTGGAACTCCAATCTCTTTGAAAGTATAATTTTTAGCAATCTCGCACATTAGTGAGGTTAGTAGTTACATTTGGCCTGCAGATGTAAGCTTGTTCTGGAGCAGTGTATCCGCTTTGCAGCTATACAGAGTGAACTTCAATAGAAAGAAACCTTCAGGGGCTCAGCATTAATTTGCTGAGTACGGAATTCGCGAATCCGGGGTGCCGAGCTGTGGACTGTGTCGCGCCATCAGTCCGCTAGACCGTAAGCTCTGAGCGTGCCTCAACGACCATCATTCGGCGCGACGTTGGAGCGTTGTACGTTTCAGACACCGGGGATCTCGGCTTAATCGATGTGATGCATGGCTGTTGAGGTTGAACAGCTAGCGGGCAACCTCTGGGGAACCTGCCGCACCTCAGTTGTATAAGGCTTACCCAGGCTCTACCTGGGCGGACGTACAATTCCCTAGCTGCTCGTGGGACGGAATTGAACGAGCGTTTGACAGTGACGACGCACGGAAAAATGCCGTCTCAATTCGTGAAAGAAGTGAATACAATGATGTACAGTATAATCCAAATCGTTCGCTTCCATGACCACGCCATGGGAGGAACGTAGAAATAAAGATGAGCCGTACTCTCCTAAATTACTTGTGTGTAGCGGTACGGATGGTGAGTCCTTTACATCTACGAAGCCTCTTTTCTTCGTTGAACATCTAGAGGACAAGTACGGCGATTTTCACGTATTTCGGAGATACGAAGCGGCGCAGTGGTCATAGAAGCAGCATCCCCGGTCCATTCGCGGGTGTTACTTGCTGGGACACGCTAGGTGATGTCCTTGTGAGCATAACACCATACAAGTCGCTAAATATGGTCCATGGCATAATTTTTCACAAAATTCTGTTGTTACAGTCCGACGACGACTTGCGCGCCAGCTTAGAGCGAAGAGGAGTCCCCGTCGTCCAGCGTGTCCATAGAGGACCTAAAGATGAACAAGTTTGCCACCAGTACTTTCATCCTGGCCTTCGAAGGCGATAACCTGTCTGAGTACGTCACCGTCACGTTTTAGCTGTGCGGCGTAAAACCTTATATTCCTCTCCCTATGAAGTACTTCAAATGCTGGAAATTCGGCCCGATGTCCTATGGATGTAATTCCATCGCTACTTAGCACGTTGGGCGCTCAAAACATGAACCGATATGATACTGTATGTCGTCGTTCGTTTCATGAGCGCCCACCGTCGATTACCCACGGGGCCCCCAGGGTCCAAAGGCCACTATGGCGGCGTCACTATGGCGCTGCGATAATTGTCCGGTTAGGACATTATCTGGGCAAGAACTCACGCCAGCAAAAGGTTGGCGAAGTGAAAACTTTTAATTTGAGAGAGCCATGCTGTGACGGAGTTTTCTTTTGTAAAGTACCGGGACGTTAAAAAGTAAGTATAAATTTGAAATCTTAATAAATCAAGGAATAATATAGATAGAGAGGTAAAAATTAACACATATGCTTAGAATATCATGGGGTTTTATTATAACAAAAAAAATTGCTAGACGCGTGAAAGATATCTTGCGCTCATCGTTTGGTGACGATCGTGTGCTCAACCGCCACTTTCGTCATGCTTGGCCTCCCAGGTCCCCAGACCTCATTCCGTGCGATTACTGGCTTTGGGGTTACCCGAAGTCACAAGTGTATCGTGATCGACCGACATCTCTAGGGATGCTGCAAGACATCCGAAGTCAATGCCTCACCATAACTCCGGACACGCTTTACATTATTCCTCAACTACAGCTATTGTTGAGGAATGATAGTGAACATATTGAGCATTTCCTGTAAAGAACATCAAAGTTGCTTTGTCTTAATTTCTTATGGTAATTATTGCTTTTCTGATCAGATAAAGCGCCATATGTCGAACATTGTTTGAATTCTTTTTGTGGTGTCGCACAAGTACAAAGTGCGCGCCACCTACTTTCGCCGCGCGCAGCCATGCACGCACGGCGCGGCGTTCTCACGACGACAGCCACGAGCGCCCTCTGCGACAACTCCGCTCGTCGCCACCACTGAAGGACATCGTTCACTTCGCACTTGGGACTTAGTTAGCAACCAGTTAGGACCTTCGTAATCAGATAGGCACCAGTGATGACTTTGCTATCGTACAGGCACTAGGCAGGCCTCTAACAACTATGTATCAACATTCTGCAGTACTATGTAAAAGTTAAGTATTGTTACATTCTGTGCAATATATATCTCTTTCTAATTTACTCGAGTGTTTATAGTTTCTGGCTGCTCCCCTCCGTACCTGCACCAGCGTGCTATCCTTATTCCTGTGTCGGTCTCATTCCTCTCGGCCACCGACACCTACGACGAGGCTGGGACACAAAAGCGGCGACGAAGTTGGGACACAAAACTTTTTCTTTTTTGTTTTGTTTTTAGCTTCTATTAAAACTCCATGTCATTCCAAGCATATGTGTCACTTTTTACCTCTCTGTGTACATTACTCCGTCATTTATTAAGTTTTCAAATTTATACTTTTTTATCACACGGTACATAAAGGCAGATACGCGTAAAACTTATTTAGTCAGCAGAATGTCGTGGGTAAATCAGTATTTAAGCACGAGACAACATGGTTCATTACAGTACCACGGAGCAACGTTGTATCCAGGACCAGAGGACGATATTAAAATGGTGGAAAGAGGAAACACATTTGATATGAATAGGAGCAACAGTATACGGACCGTTGATGCTGCAATGCAAATTATGTACGGAGAAAATCCAGCATACGATGATTTAGACGAAGAAGTCGTTGAATTCGAACTGGACCCAATTCAGACAGAAGAAGTCAAGACTGGCTTGCGCCGGCGGCGTCCACATGGATACCAGAGGCAAGGGCATGACCCCACACGCGCCGCCGCATCAAACACGATGCCCTTGCTACCAGAAACTATTACGCAAACTGTTACTGATGGCATTGCCACCAATCTCGGGCAGATAGCGATAGCCGTGACTCAACAGCGGCGGCAGGTGCAGCTGTTGCTTACGGCGTGAAAGAAGTTCAATGTTCAAATGTTTGTTAAGCTTATGGGACTTAATTACGAGGTCATCAGTCCCTAAACGTACAAACTACTTACCTACTACCTTATACTAAGGACGGCACAAATATCCATGCCCGAAGGGGGATTCGAACCCCCGACCGTAGTGGACGTGCAGACCGTGACTGGAGCCACCGCGGCCGGCGTGAAAGAAGTAGTAGACAGAATAAATACCGAAGGTTTAACGTTACCAGGTAGCGATTATGTTGGGCCTGGGAACCCTATAAATATAGCCGCACCACGAAGCGGAGCAGATATCACTGATAAAGAACACGACGTCGGGTACGACCGCTTATTAAAGGAAGCTCGAAGACGTGTGTTTACGGAAGAAGAATTTATGCAGCGAGTAAAACTATTGGATGCTAAAGGAATTATTGATTTTGCTATTGATTGGAGTCATACACGAAATCGGCATTCTTTTTCTGGAAAGTACAGATTGAAATTGAAAACATTTGTTGAACAGAAACTTAGCAAAGCATTATATCCGAAAAACCCTGATCCCAAACCATTACATATGTATGTTTATGTATGTGGTATTTTATATGGTATGTTCCGATAATAATATTAACATTATTGATAGAGCTGAAGCATTGAATTAAAATTTGTGGTGCGACCGGGAATCGAACCCGGACCTCCATGCTTACTAGGCAGACGTCTTAACCGTTTTTTTTTCTATTCTTCTTTTTTTTTTAACAGAAATATTTCTTCCATGGTATTTCCAAGAACTCAGTGTTGCATTTCCTTTTGCATTGGATAAAAGAGGACTGAAAGATGTACTTCTGTCCAATGAGCTTCTTTGTTGAATAGTACATGTTATAAATTATTTCGGATTTTCTACACCGAAAATTCAAAGAAAACTTAAATCTGTTTATAAACACAAAACTTTTCCTTATAATTATATATGAGCCACTTAAGAGGCTGTCACTTTAGTAAACAAAAACAAAAAAACGAAAGTAATGAAATAAAATTGTGTAGACATTTACTTATACGTCAGTGTTTTCTTTAGAAAATTCGCATATAATATTCGATAATCTTTTATTTGTTCTAACTGGTGGTGTTGTATTGTCAAACACATCAAAAAGTCTTCTTTGCTTTTTTCTTCATTTCTAAGAATGTAGAACACTGCATGTCCCATGATCCAGTTCACAACATTCCTTTTGGCATTTGGGTATGGCACTTCTTCGGGGTGTAATAGTTTCGTTGGTGTTATAGAATTATCTGATGTTCGTAGTATAAGCGAGAGTACATGCCGAACATAACCCCAAATATCCTTGATTTTGTCACATGTAAATTTGTGCTCGTCTGTGTCTATCAAGTCACACGTGCTGCAATTTGGTGATTCCGCCAAGCGTATGGTATGTAGCCGTAAAGTCGTCGGTATATTCCTGTTGACTGCTAAATACCAAGTAGATCTTACGTTTGTGGGTAAATTGCGGTCGTGAATATTCTCCCATACCTTCTTCCAGTTAAAATGATTGTACTTCTGTTCTATCACGTTTCTCGGTTTTCTGTCTATCAAGTTGTTGTATACTGCTCTTACTTGTTGAATGTTTTTCTGGGGAACTGCCCTGCGAATGTAGCTGTATTCAATGAGAAAATGTTTGAGGTGATACAGCTCGTTCGGGATGTGGCGCACATCTACTGGCGGGTCCATGCTGATTGGGACTATCTCATCCAGAAGATGAGCTACCAAGTTGTTGGCAGAAACTTTCCATTGTCGGTAGGTCTTGCAGATGTAAAGCGCCTGTGCCTTACTGTAAACATCTATGAGATTAAGGCCGCCATCTTTGTGCATTAGAGTAAGGGTTTCATATTTCACTTTGAAAATCTGATCTTTACTAACGAAGTGGCCGAGCGCTGCGAGCATTCTCTTTCCCATCTCTTTGGGTAATGGCAGAACTTGAGCTACATAGTTCACTTTGGCCGTTATGTATGTATTAACAAGCCGAACTTTTTGTATTTCATCGAGGTTTCGCAGGCTGTGAACTTGTATTCCGGCTCTCATACTCGTCAATATTCTTTTGTAATTGAGGGCAGCCGTTTGTCGTATATTCCGTGTGTAAACTATACCTAGACATTTCAATCTGTCCGTTTCCGTCAGTTGTCCTTCCGATCTGATGTTATTGCCACTTCCAATGGTCATAATTCGTGACTTTACGTTGCTCAGTTTGGCCGCCGATGCAAGTTCATACTTCTTAATAATGTCAAGAGCGGTTTGGAGCTGTTCACTTCTTACTACTAGTCCTACGTCGTCAGCGTATGATTTGCAGACAATATTTTGCCCATGTATCTGTAATCCCTGCAACCCTTGTGTTGGTGTACGTAAGAGAGGCTCGATGGCTATAGCAAGTAATAACACGGACAAGGGGCATCCTTGCCTAACAGAGCTATTGATCTTTATTGGACTGCTTAATAGTCCATTTATATTAATTTTTGATGTGCCATTCTTTAATAAATGCCCGATCATCTCGATGAAATGTGAAGGGAAATTCATCGCTCTCATGGTGTTGTAAAGATAATTGTGATTCACTCTGTCAAATGCTTGTTCAAAATCAAGGGACACTATTGCACATCTAATTTTACATGTCTCAGCTATCGCTATTATGTCCCTGTAATCACTTAGCGCGTGAAAAATTCTTCTGTCTTTGCCTACACTTGTTTGATACGGTCCTATGACAGTGTTTATAACTGCACGGAGACGTTGCATCAGAATTCGCGTGAAGATCTTGTAGTCGCTGTTCAAAAGCGTTATAGGCCTGAGATTGCTGATGGATTTGCCTGCTGTGGTTTTGGGAACGAGAACCACGTTCCCCTCGCAGAATTCTTTGGGAATATGTGTACTGTGTTTCATAAGTTCATTACATATGCTCGTTAGTTTACTGAGCAGTTTTTGTCTGAACGTTTGATACAATTCTGCCAGGATACCGTCAGGTCTGGGTGATCTATTTTTTGGACTTCTGAGTATCGCGTCTTCTACTTCGTCTTCTGTGATTTCGGCAGTGAGGCTGTTTGCTTCTTCCGGACTGAGTCTTCCTGGTACCCGTGTCGTGAAGTCCTTTTGTGCCGTCTCGTCTGTAGGTTTCGTGGCTAGGAGCTCTGAAAAATGCTTCTGTATCTCTTCCTTTATGTCGCGTTGATTGGTCAATAATCGTCCATCACTGGCCCTCAGCTCGGTAAGAATTTTTCTGCTTTTCCTTTTATGTTCCTGTATGAAATGGTATACAGAAGTTGTTTCGTCTTGGACGGTATTGTGCTGCCGTGACCGTATTTTGCATCCTTCTAGTTGTTTCCTCTTTAAATTGATTATTTTAGCTTGAATTCTCTTAATCTGTACATAATTATTAATTATTGCTGCATCCCGTTTATACAATTCTCGCAGACACTGAAAATAAAATTCTACTGTTTTCTTCTGCCACTCATTCTTCTCGCGTGAGTAATTTTTCATGGTTCCCGTTATTGCAGGTTTAGCGCATTTAATCCACCAACTTATCGGTGAGTTGAACTGAGTGAACCGTTTTTCGCATGCTTCCCACGTAGTGTCAAATGCTGCACGACATCCTGGATCCGACAAGTGGCTTACGTTAAGTTTCCACTTACCTCGGGCCTTATAGGTCCCATGTTTCTCCAAATTAATGGTACACATAAAAGCTGCGTGGTCTGAGAAGACGGTGGGCCATATTTCCGAATGTAGGATACATTCCTTAAGATCAGCTGATGCGTACATCCGATCTAAACGACTTGCCGAGTGATTCGTGACGTGCGTGAAGCCAGGCATGTCACCATGCGTATACTCCCAGGTGTCAACAAGTCCTAACTGATTGACAATGCTTTCAAGCTCAACTGATTTATTATAATTTGGCGTCTGATCCTTTGGGTGTATGACACAATTAAAGTCCCCGTCAAATATTACATGATCATGTCCGGTCCCAAAGAGTGGTACTATTCCGTCTTTGAAAAATTCTTCTCGTTGCCGTCGTTTTCCAGTTCCTGAAGGCGCGTAGACATTGACTATTCTGGTGTTGTTTGTCGTACATGCTATTCCTCTGCTGTTAGGTAGTTTCTCTATTCGTCTGACTATAATACCTTCTTTTGTTAAAATGGCTGTTCCGAGTTCAGTAGTATAGCCAGGGTTAGCTATAACATTATATCCTGTTATTTGATCCAGATCAATTACATCTGTCACTTCTTGTAACATAACGATGTCTATATCTGCGGCATATATCACGTCCTGGAGAAGTCGCAGTTTGAGTGCGCTCCTTATCTTGTTGATGTTTATTGTGGCTAACCGATATGCTTGTAGTTCGGTCATATTATATTGGTAATGATTTATATTTGTTTTAAATTCTAAACTGTCTGTAATTATATCATTCTTTCTATGTTTCCTTCTATCTTACTACTAACAATTTCGGTTTAATAAAAGTCTGGGTCATCAGTTACTGCTGTGTCTTTCGCCGGTGAAGGTCTATTGTCGTTGGTTCTGTGTTCTTCAGTCTTCGGTGTCATGTCATCATTCGTCTCCATCAATTCTTGATCTTGGTTGGCATCTTCATGATCGTCAGCCCAGTTTTGAGGTAGGTTACCTTTCCGTTTTTCCTTTTTCCACTCGGTGAAGTCAGGAGATTGTTCTTCACAGTCCGCTTTAGTTTTTGTCGTCGTTTTCATCTTCACGGAGATTCCAGACGTTTCCGTGATGCCGCCGTAAGAGTCTTCCGTTCGTGACTTTTTGACGGTTTTTTGGCTGCTGTCACGCGTTTTCCCCGTTGTGTCATTCGACTTGTGTCGCAACTGTTTTGCTTTCTCTCGCAGTGCAGGTGCAGTTTTTTCAGCTCCCTGGTGGGCAATCCGACGTTTTTTATTGTCCGTAGATTGTTTATCCGTAGACGATTCACCGGACGTAACTGTTTGGAAGTCGTGCTCCGTCTCCTGCTCATTGTTTAATCCCTCATTCGGGGCGTCTGTATTTGTACTGTCATGCTCAAGAGCCGCAGACTGACGTTCTTCGTTTTCTGCTGACAGTTCTACAGCAATTTGCCCATCATTATATTCTGGGGCGTCGGTTTCCATTCCGATTTCCTCAATGTGTTCTTCGATATTAGGTACCTCCATCTCTGCGGTCGTAGCCTCAGGTGCGGACGCACGAGCTGCCGCAACGTAAGTCAGCGGTAGCTGCGACATCGTGTTCTGAACCACTGCTTCTCCTGTTGGCAGCTGCGCCACTCTCCTTTGCATACATTCAGCACGAACGTGTCCTGTACCACCACATCCTGCACACGTTCTAGGTTGTCCGTCATATATCACAATAGCTCTATGGCCACGGACATTAATATAAGAAGGTATGTGTTTGATCATATCGATTTTGACCTGCCTCACACCATTAAGGACCTTAAATTTGTGAACACCTGTTCATCTCTCTGCGACATTACTGATAACGGTTCCATAGGGTTTCAGAACAGCATTTATATCGTCAGCGGTAATTTCGAATGGCAGTTCGAAAATGCGTAGTGTTCTAATGCCAAACCCAGCATGACTCACTCTAACTTCGCCGATATTACCGTCTGAGTGTTTAAATTTCAATTTACCTCCACATCTAACAACAATATCATCACACATCTTGGCGTTTTTCAACTTAATGAAGACTGTGCTACTACAGATCGATGGGCAAATTCCAATCATGTCATCCTCTGCTATCTGTACAACCTCCTCCATGAAATTCTCTACTTCAAACGAACTTTTTTTTTTAATGTGTACCCAGCCGGGATTCGAACCCGGGTCTCCTGCTTTCTAGGCAGTTGCGCTGACCCCTACACCACTTTTTTTTTTTTTTTTTTTTTTTTTTTTTTTTGCAGCACTGACTGCCTCTCGAGTTGTGTTGTCCTGGCAGGCAATAAGGTAGACAGGATGCTATGACCAAGTCAGGCTGACACCTGATGTCACTTAACGTGTCTGGCTGTGAGACTCCTGCAGAGACAGAGGAAGATCCGCTGGCACGAGTTCTGGCCGCTTTACTAGAAACTCAGCACCAGGGTTTTTTTTTTTTTTTTTTTTTTTTTTTTTTTTTTTTTTTTTTTTGCACAGTGTACCTTTTTTTTCTTTATTTTGATTAATTTAAAACAAAAGAAATGTCCTCTTCTAGACTTTGAAATGGCCAACTGAATTTACTTCTTTTGTTGGAGCATGAGAGTATTCTTGTAACAACTGAAACAATTATCTCTCTTGGGAAAAAAAATAAAATAAAAATGAATGGGATGCGGTTCTTCATCATTCCAGTATCCTGGAAAACTTAAACAAAACACCAGGTGATCAATTGCGAAAACAGATGGCACGCATACTACCTTCTCTCACATCATCCTCGGACGGACATATTTGTATTTGCTGCATCTTCCTGTTTACTGAACTTTTTCGTAATTGTGAACATAGAGTTCTTCTTTTTTTAACTCACATACATTTTGTGAATATTCAATTTGCGATGCCAAGCAAAAGTAGTGTCGCTGTTGCTGGTATCCTTAGGAGATCCCGATGTCTGCAGTATGGGCTTAGTTCATGTTTGTAACTGTTAGCCAACTCCTAACCTCTCAAAAGTAATTTTTAGCATGTTTCCAAATTGTTTTTTGTGTTCCGTGTATTTTTTACTTTTATAATATTCACACATCATGTATGCGGTAAATTCTGTATTGTTATCCGTACCTAAATTGTTTATGACATAAATGACGAACTTGCCCATCAACCAATGTATGGCGTTGTTTTTTGCAGCCGGATAGTGAATTTTTTGTGGCCTGTAAATTGCCTCCGGGTAAATGTAATCGGGCGAAGACCTCGACAGGAAAGTGATGCTCTGTCTGATCCATTTCCAGTTTTCAAAATGATCCGCACAAGTGAATCTGTGTGTTATTGTGTCCACCAGTTGGCATTTGGGGCAAAGATTGGTGTCACTTATATCCACTGCATGTAATCTTTCATTTGTTCTGCAGATGTTGTGCACTACCTTATACCATGCAGAGACGACATCAGATGACAAATATTTCAGGTTTACGTTTTTCCAGACAGCTGACCAGTTAATATTTGGGAACTTAGTTGCTATTTTGTTTCTTCCCTCATTTTCCTTCTTTTTGCGTATAATATCTCTTGTCGTCACATCCCTCGAGCTGTTGACAATATCAGTGTGGTAACTCGCTTCGATATAAAAGGTCCTTATGTGTCGGAGACGGGGGTTTATTGCTTGTACATCCACCGGAGACTGCAGGCTAACGGGTTTAACACATTGAAATATCTTAGCTGTAATGCTATCTGGGTGTGTCCTGAGTATGTTAACAGTTCTTCTTATATATAATGCAGAAGCCTTGTTCTTCATGTCCATAAGACCGAGACCTCCGTTTTTAGGGTCTAACACTGCTGTTAGAACGTCTACCCTGAAGGTTTCCCCTCTCCATAGGAAGTTTGTTGCAATAGACATTATCTTTTTTGTAACCATTACGGGGGCTGGGAACACTTGTGCCGTATAATAAGCTTTCGAAAAAATGCAGGAGTTTATGAATTTTACTCTTTGGATCTGGTTCATACGTCGATCTCTATTCCCGATGATGGATCCTTGTATTTCCCCCAAAGTGTTTTTCCAGTTCACCGCAGACATTTTTAATGGGCATTTAGTTAGGAGTACGCCAAGAGTTTTAATCTTCTCTACTTCTTCCGCCCATGGTATTCGGAATTGAGGAATGCCCCGTAAATTTAGGAATTTGCTTTTGGAAGCATTGATTGAAGCGCCGGACGCAAGGCAGTAGTTTTTTACAATCCGGTCTAGGTTCATTACATCATCGTTACCTCTTAATATGACGGCCACATCGTCCGCATACGCTCGGATAGCTGCCTTATGCCCAGATAACAAAATGCCTGTTAGATTGGCATGGACGTGTTGCAGAAAGGGCTCTAAGGATATAATAAATAAGGACATCGACAACGGGCTGCCCTGTGGAAACCCTCTGCTAATATTTAGTTGCCTGGTGTTTTGGCCGTTAACAGTTATGTTTGCCTTTATTCCTGTGGCGGTATTTTAATCATATCGATATATCTGGGTAGGAAGCCCATTTTCTTCGTTGTTCCGAAGAGATACCTGTGGTTTACTAAGTCAAAGGCTTTGTGGAAATCGAGAAAGAGCAGGGCACACTTGATGTTGGTAACGGCCGTTAGAGCTATTACGTCCCGGTATTCTGAAATATTGCGAAATATGGTCCGATTGGCAACACCTGAGTGGTAAGGACTAATGATTTTCGTGGAAATGCTTAGAAGTTTGCCGTTGATCATCCTGCATATAATTTTATAGTCGGAATTCAGTAAAGAAATAGGACGGAAATTTTGCAGGTCCTTCCTCCCTGTATTTTTCGGAATCAAATAATTTTGCACACTTTGAATTCTGGTGGTACCATTTTACCAGCAAGAACTTCATTTGCCATTTGCGTAATTTTGTCACCTATGAGAAACCAAAACCGCTTGTAAAATTCTACTGGCAGACCGTCAAGTCCGGGAGATTTCTTGGGCGGAGAGTTGCATATTATGTCATACATGTCTTCTTTGGTGACAGGGGACAACAGTTCGTCATTGTCTTCCTCTGATATGTGCGACTCAACGATGTTTAGAAAATCTGCGGGAGAATTTTCATCAGTTCGGTTATCTGAATATAAATCCTGGTAATATCTATAGATCTCATTGACGATGTCTTTTTGAACAGAGAGTTTCGTCCCATCTTCCGTCTGTATCTCCTCTTCTATTTCTGGCGTGTCGCAGAAGGTGATAAAGCGAAGTGGTTTCGTCTTCAGATACAGATTTTGCCTTAGATTTTATTTTCAGACCTTCTAATTGACTTCTTTTCAGATTCAGGAGCTTCGCTTCGACTTTCCGGATGTCTTCAATGCGAGGAGGTGACACACTTGCCCGTTCGTACAGTTCCCTCAAAACGGTATAATAATGCTCCATGGTGTCCTTCAGCTCTCTATTCCTCCGTGCACTGAATTGCATTAGAACTGTCCTCATCTTCGGCTTCGCCCTTTTGGTCCACCAGTCTAACACTGACGGATATCTCTCGATTGACCGAAGACGCAAATCCCACGCTGCTAACATTTCCTCCTCGAGATCATCCTCATTTAAAAGGGAGATATTGAGGCCCCACTGATTTTTGAAACGTCTTGTTGGTTGAGGACTGAGACTAAGACAAGAGACGACTGTACTATGATCACTAAAATAAGCAGGTATGGTCTCTACTTTCAGGACAAATTGTCTCAGATTCTCAGATACATAAAGCCTGTCTATTCTACTTCGTGAAGTGCTGGTCACGAAAGTGAACTCAACGGCCGTTGGGTTAAAAATTTCCCACGCATCTTTAAGCTTTAAGTCGTTTATTAAATGTTTCAGTTCAACAGAGCCATTAAAATTAGGTGTCTGGTCCTTGCGGTTAATAACACAGTTAAAATCTCCGCCCAATACCAAATTGCTTGGATTTCTCCGCAATAAATACACAATGTCTTCTGTAAAAAATGTGGCTCTGTCGGATCTGTTGGTATTCCCTGACGGAGCATATACATTAATAAAAGTGATATTGAAAATCTGTACAGATAATGCCCTCCCGGATTCAAGTCTTTTGATGGTCGTCACAGGTATCCCTTCGCGTATTAAAAAGGCTGTTCCTACATGCGTTACAGGTCACACATTTAAAATTTCTACATAGCCTGAAACCTTGAGGTCAGTTGTCCATACCTCTTGCAATAACGCAATGTCTGTCCCAGACTGATATAAATATTCCTTTAGTGCAGCTATTTTTAAATCTGAAGTTATTTTATTTATGTTGATAGTGGCTATAGTGTATGCTTGCATTTCTTAACCTTAATTTAAAATAAAAAAATCAGTTGCAGTGAGCAGAGAAGTAACGGTTCTCAGTAATAAATCAAATAATGATCAGACTTACAAGAAATTCGTTGAACAATTGACAAAATTCCTGCTATCCATACTAAGTCGTGAGGCAACCTAACTGAAATCTTTGGTATGGTCATCATCATGACATTCTTGCACTATTTCATAACTGATATTTTTTTGCGTCTTCTCCGGTCCCCCTGGTTTCGTTTTTCCTACATTTCGAGGAACAGTGAGATTAGGCTGAGGTTTGAGTTTGCGACGTCTTCCTTCCTGAGTGCCCGCGGTGGTTGTAACGTAGCCGCTGGTTTGTATGGGAGTTGCGGCTACTGTAGCGTACGTCACGGGTTGTTTTGCAGTTAACGTGGTTGGAGGGCATGACTAGTCTGCGTTGTAATTGCAACGTGACTAGCACTTATGACAGGTTCTTTTGTTGTCGAGGTTGTGGTAATGCAGCCACCAGACTGGGTGGTCGTAAGAAGCACACTAGCCGGCGTAACTGTTGGCACGGTTGGCCCTACGTCATGCATGCCTCTTGCTGCTACCTGTGGTAAGGCTTTGCTCAGAGGCCGCTGTGTACTGCTGTTTACTTCCTGCTTACAGCCGGTTTTTACCTCGGGCTGCCCGCTCTGAGGCGGAAGTTGCGCGTCACTCGCGGCGGCACTGGTCGCAGCTACCCTTTCCTGCTCTACCTCTTCTGCCTCCGAGACTACCGGAGATTCGAGTTTTTCTTCCGGTATTACGGGATCGATCTGCATTCCATCGTCATCTATTAATTGTTCCTCACCAGAGGCTCTTGGTTTACGATTTGCAGGGGACTTGCATGAAATTTCTTCGTCCGAGTGATCCTCACTTTGTTCGTGCGGCCTTTTTTTTATTCTGTATTTCATTGTCATGAAGGACAGGATCAAAACCCTGTTGAACTTTCAGAACTGGAAACACATTGATTTCTTCAGCACGGTTCTCGGGACCGTTGGTATTAACCTTTTCAATTTCCGATTGTGCAGACTTGTCACTCGATAAAACTTCATTCAACGTTAATTTTCGTCGCAGTGTTAAATTGGTTTTCAACACCGTTACGCGACGGGGACAGTCTGACCTAAAGTGACCCAACTCGTTACATACGTGGCAGGTTGGCGTTTGTCCATTATATATGACGTGTGCTTTGCAACCGTCAACTGTTATATGAGATGGAATGTTAGTCTTAACTTCCATGTCTACGGATCTCACACCACTAAAACATTGCAGTTTATACTGCGGACCCCACCTCTCATTAATGATTTCTTTCACTTCCCCGTATTTACACAGGACCTCCCTGATTTTCTCGTTATCAGTTTCAATCGGCAGATTGAGCACGCGAACAGTCCTATAAGTTGTATCTGCCCTTTTTATAGCGACTCTAGTTTTGGCGCCGTTTCTATGTAGAAATTCTGCACTTCTACCAACCGTGGACAGGATTTTATCGACAGTTACCGGGTCATAAAACTTCACAAATACACAATATTCGTCTTGGTCTAACTGAATGGTATGAAGAGAATCAATGCTGATGCCGATTACCTCGGTAAGCCAGTCGTCCAGTTCAACTCGTGACGGTTGGATTCGCCGGGTCTCTTTGTCGAAGTTAAAGGCCAGGGTGTTCTTCCTCTTGGATGCAGACATGTTTTGCAGGTGCTGTGGGATTTCGGTTACAACCGAAATTCCGTAGATCGACGACGAATCGCCGAACACAAGGAAAACACGCACAAAAGAAAAAAGTAGACGGCGTAAAACGGCACAGAAACAAACACTCAGAACAGAGAACTAGAATCACGACTCAATACAGCACTGGCGTAAACACTGGCGAGGCGGAGCGGTAGCGTGTACTTCCGTTCGCAGCGACGGCTGAAGCCAGAATGACTAGGTCTATCAAAGCTTTTGTCAAACATAAACTTCAACGTGTCAACTCTTACGGGTTCTGCCATGGTTAGTCTAAGTTGAATACATGAGGAAACGCTCTACGGCGTTAAACTCACCAACACAGCGCTCGGCCAGCCGCAGCTGCGCCGTAAACACAACACGTCCTTACCGCTCGCCCGCCGACAGTGGAATAACCGTTAGACTACCACACCACTAACGATTAAGGCGCCTCGGAATAGTCTATGTACGATTTCCCTCCACAACATAAACTTTAATTCAGCTTCTTTGTTCCAAAGATAATTGCCACTACTGCCAAGGCTCTCCATGCAGCGGAATAGCACCTCAGCAATGGGCATGGTGGAACAATCCTGTTATGGTGATATAAATATCAATTAAATACAATGAAAGAATCCCTGAGACGGATTTACGTCTCAAATATGTCAAAGACATTATTGATAGAGCTGAAGCATTGAATTAAAGTTTGTTGTGCGGCCGGGAATCGAACCCGGACCTCCATGCTTACTAGGCAGATGTCTTAACCGTGAGACTACCACACCACTAACGATTAAGGCGCCTCGGAATAGTCTCAGGGATTCTTTCATTGTATTTAATTGATATTTATATCACCATAACAGGATTGTTCCACCATGCCCAAGATACAGGAAAGTTCATAGATTTTTTTTCATATGGCTTAGCATTTAAAGCAATTAATCATCAAAATGCTGTATGAGTACTCCTTTAGCTATATGTCGCCATCAGAATTTGATTTATTGCGAGACAGTAGTATAATTGTTCATTGTTCTGTAAAAGTAATTGCACGAAATCCTAGAATTGCTTTAAATCAAAATAAGAATATGATTACCAGTATGGGTATTAATATGAAAATTCCAGGCGTTAATGTAAAGCCAACAGTATTTGGTACTTCATCTCCTATGGAAACAACTGCTATAGACCGTAAACGTATCATCCCATTTGGAAATCATGGTATGCATGTAGAAATAATAGTACCTGCACATCAATTTGGACAACCTATTAATTTGAAAAACTGTTAGGCATGCGTGTCAAGTACAAAAGAATATAAGGTACATAATTGGGGATGAAAGACTGTGCAATCATGTGTTCATGAAGTAGACGCAGATGCTCGTACTGGAAGTGTTGTGCTCAACTATGAATATAAACCTACTTGAGGTTCCCTTAAAATTCCAAAAGTAACAAATGTTGCCATCTTTCCCATTGCAGATAATAATCAGGGTGTACCACAACGGTACACAGTTAATAGTGATGAGCACTGCACTCCATTTATAACATGTGATACTTTTTCTAAATCACACTTTGAAGTTCAGGAACAATTAGTAGGAGCTATTATTCCCGTGACTGATGCACAGTCATCTGGATATAATGATTTAATAGAAAAAGCTGATATTACGTCTGCTGGGTACAATATTAGACATCACGATACAAATTTCCAGCCAAGTCTTCATGTAGTCATCAATCCTACATATGCTTTAAGTAATAGTAGTTTAAACAATGTTGTTACGAAATATACAGATACTCAAATATGTTTGAAGTTATTGCTGAATATACTGTATATTCAGGTGCTTTAGAAACTCATTATTCTAGAGCAAATGTACGCAATGTTCAAATATCAAATTCAAATGTTTCTAGAGCTTATGGGACTTAACTACTGGGTCATCAGTCCCTAAGCTTACAAACTAGTTGTGAACTAGCTTATACAAAAGACGACAGAAACATCCATGACGCGGTGGAGTAGCCGAGCGGTATAAGGTGCCTCGCTTCGGAGCGCGCGTTTGCTCGCCGTGGAGGTTCGAGTCCCCCTGTGGAATGGGTGAGTGTGTGTTGGTGTGTTGTCCTTAGGTTAGTTTACCTAGGTTTAAGTAGTTTGTAAGCTGCGGACTGGTGACCACGCAGTTTGGTCCGACAGATTTACAAACATTTGAACATTTGAAAAATCATTCATATCCTCAGGGGGATTCGAACCCCCGACCGCAGCGACCGTGCAGACCGTAACTGGCACGCCGCAGACCGCTCAGCCACCGCGCCCGGCTCATTTTATTGTTTTATATTTTGTAAAACCATTCGTATTGTACAATATAACATTTACTTTGTACAAACTGATTTCTGTAAACAATATTGAATACAGCTGTCGTGTTTAATTTAGTACGGAATGTTATACATTTGAAGTAAATTGAAAAAAAAAAAAAAAAAAAAAAAAAAAAAAGCAAGTGGATAAGGCTTTTCGGATGCATTTTTGCGTTCATCTAACTTTTTCCAGCGTATAGTTCGTACACGAATATTATTAAAGTCTGGGTAGGAACATACAATGGGCTGATAATTAAAAATTAAGACTAATGGTGTACGTCTTAAAATGGCGTCTCCTTTATGTTTTACACAAATGTTACATGCTATTCCTTCACAAACTTCTTAAAAATCTTCTATTGCCGCTTTTTCCATTTAAATTTCATTGCCAAGAATAACACGTCTATTAATTGCATCTTGAAGGGCAAATTGATTTGTTTTATTGTTATATCTACCAATATGACCAACATTCGATGCTAAAGAAATGAAACAATAAAAAAATTTTTTTACCTGTATTTGGTGGTCTAACAATACATAATGCGTTCAATTTTCTATTGGGAACATAACATTCTGTACTATTAACAACTTGCAACTGAAATAAGACATTACGATTAAACCAAGATACCAGCTTTGTTAAAAATTTTGTAGCTTCATCGGTATCATCATTACATTGAAATAAAAGTAATTTATTGAACCAACATAAAGAATCTTGGAACGTATAGAAATATCCCCATACATCTGTACTATGAGAGTAAAAAATATTATCATCAGAACCCGAACTAAGGAGATTTTTCCAAACCTTTTAGGTCTAATTCATTAACAGTTTTTTTATATAGTTCCATTCCCATATCGGAGAATCGTTTAAATTTTGGTTCAATTAAATTAATAACATATGGATGAGCAGATGGTATAACATTGACAATGTTCTCCGGTGGGATACACTTTTAGGACATCAAAAGGGATAGAACCTTTTTCGCTGTTGTTTCAGCGATGCACCCTTTTCTTGTAACGATCGGCTGCCGCTTGCTATCATGCCATTTACGTGTTCCATAACTGTCAACCCCTGTTCCGCACTGATCGATAGTTCCACAGTTTTCCCCTTCCAATTCATTGAGGAATCCTTTGAGGAAACTTTCCCATTGCACAACTTCAAATGTACTAGGTAGACACCTATTCGATCCTCTAAGACAAACTTGTCCCTGACTTGGCCGTTTCTGCAGGAAGAGATATAACAAAATATTGAGCCAGTCGATGTCGGACACGGCTGCGATGGCGCGGGTTCTTCTGCTGCAGATCGTGTGATCGAAGCAGCGTGCTGTCGGAAGCAGAATGGTCCTGTATTCGTGTCCGGAACAAGCCTAGAAACTAGAGGGTGTTTGTGTATAGCCGAGCCGATGGAAACGGTAGGCAGGTGGCATGGCTGTACCAAAACAAGTAATCTCACAGACGCCAGCTTCATCAAACGTTGTTTTGGGCGTTTATGTGATCATAGGTCCTTTCAGACAGCCGAACGTGCAAGGAGGCGGCGGACGGTGAGTACACCAGATCCGGAGGAGCAGGTCCTACAGGACATTGGAACGAACCCTAGTACATTCTCCAGGTAAATGGGCTGCAAACTTGGTATAAGCCAGACTACAATTATACGTATGTATCGTACATTGGAAACATATCACAAGCAAAGAGTGCAAAGATTATCAGCAGGGAATATCCCCCCCCCCCCCAGGAATCTGGTGTTCCACAGGGAAGCGTTATAGGTCCTCTACTCTTCCTCGTGATTTAGGAGACAATTTGAATTGCTCCCTTAGATCGTTCGCGGATGATGCTGTCGTTTATCGGTTAGTGAAGTCAACAGAGGATCAAAAGCAACTGCAAAGCGATTTAGACAAAATTTCTGCATGGCGCGAAAATTGGCAATTGACACTAAATAAAGAAAAGTGTGAAGTAATACACATGACCACTAAAAGAAATCCGCTGAACTTCAAGCACGCGATAAATCAGTCAAACAATAAGGTCGTAGCTTCTACCAAATACCTAGGAGTTACGATTATGAACAACTTTGACTGGAGAGAACACATAGAAAATATTGAGGGGAAAGCGAACCAAAGGATACGATTCATCGGCAGAACGCTTCGAAGATGCACCAGCTCCACCAAAGAGACTGGCTACATCACATTTGTGCGTCCTCTTCTGCAGTACTGTTGCCCCTTGTGGGACCCTCACCAGGTGGGATTGACGGAAGACATTGAGAAGGTTCAGAGAAGGGCAGCTCGTTTTGTTTTATCACGTTACGTGGGGGAAAGCTTCACGGAAATGTTGCACGAATTGGGGTGGATATCATTAAAAGAAAGACGTCATTCATTGCGGCGTGGTCTGTTTGCTAAGTTTCAATCACCGACTTTTAGTTCTGAATGTGAAAATATTTTGCTAGCACCCACCTACTTAGGGAGACATAATCATCCCAATAAAATAAGAGAAATCAGATCGAAAAAGGAACGATTTAGGTGTTCTTTCTTCCCGCGCGCTATGGAACGGTTGAGAAAAGTTATGAAAGTGGTTAATGAACCCTCTGCCAGGCACCTGAATGTGATTTTCAGAGTATCTATGTAGATGTAGATCTATGTAGGAAGAATTTTGTCGATGGTTTTTGCATCAGGCCATCTCAGTTATGGGATTTCTGTCGTCAGTCCTCTTTATGTTGACGCAACCTTTACCAGATATGGCTTCGTCAACCTGCACACGGCTACAGAAAATCCCTGGCGAATGGCTGAAGTATCGGTTCATCATCAGTTCATCATCAGTGCAAGGGCAGTGATTCTTGACGACCATGTGCATGGACCAGTTTTTACTCCACAACGCCTCAACAGAGGAACGTACCTGGACTTACTGCTGAATACTTTGCCTGGATTGCTTGAGAATGTACATTTGACAATAAGACACGTTTTTAAGCACCACTTCACTTGGGGGTTAAAGTTCTCCAACAACCAAGCAACTTCTGCCCCAGGAAATGCCATGGCCTCCACTGGATTTAAACTCCATGGATGTTTACCTGTGGGGACGTCTGAAAAACGTTGTGTATGCTGAACCAGCTTCCGATTTGCAGACCTTCAACAGCGCGTAAACGACGCCTGTGACGCTATTCGGCCAGAGGGCGGAACGCACAAAATAGTGAAGCAATCCATGATACGACGTCTAAACGCGCGCTTTGCAGTCCATGGAGGCTACTTTGAGCATCTGCTGTGACGTGGATGCGATTCAACAATATACTGCGTTCCGGGACTGTTTGTTGTCGTGGCATGCACATCGTCCATTTCTGGACACATTTTTCATCCATTTCCAATCGGGAATCAGTCGCTGAAACGTGTCAGTTTTATTGAAGTTCACCCTGAAGAAGGATTTCAATACTCGCACAGCTTGCAGCTAGTTAAGTGATTAAAGTAGTTTTCTTATTGAAAGAAGTGTTTCTTACAGATAAAAGCTGCACACGCTGTCAGCTTTTATACAACTCAACCAATAGTTAGTTCTTTCATTGATATACAAATAATCTCATGAAAATAAGGTAAATGAAACTAATTACAATCTACAACAGATCAGTGCGTCTGCAGACAGTGACACTCGTAAATTTATACCTTTTACTTGTTAAAATACAAAGGTCAAAGTTTGGCGCTTATTGAAAGTACGGTAGAAAATACCGCTTTATCCATACTGCGTGTAAGGGTATAGAACTTTCTATAGAATTTTCACGAAGTATTTTGTTTTGGTAAATTTCCAGGGAAACACTGCTATTATTCTGAAAAACAAAGACAGTTTTAAAGCACAGATATCAGTCACCTCGATAATATATATATTGTAACATCACTTCGACAATTAATATCAGATACTTACTGGAGTGCTTCGAGATGTTGGTTCCAGTAGAAACTTTTGTGACTACTCATGACTTCTCCTGGACTGAGTTTCAATGAATAATGTTATACAAATCTAATAGTTCATTTTATTTAAGTATTTAATTGTACGATTAGTGATTGAAACTCTGCAGAGAGATGAAAAATTATTCTTCAAAGGAGATAGATTGGCTGGCCAGTTCCCTATGTGCTGTACCGCAGACAATGACACAAAAAAGGAACAAGACGAAAAAGAAGGACAAGTCTTCGGAACAGAGTTCCTTCATCAGGTAGGAGAGAACGGTAGAAAAAAGGAATGGGAAAAGAAGTACTCACATACAGTATCTCTGACTTAAAAAATCCTCAAATATCATCCTCATGACGAAGGTCCTCAGTTACCATCCCCTTCTGGTCCCATTTCTTTTTTTCTTCTCTTCTCTCCTACATGAAGAGGGAAACCTGTTCCGAAAGCTTGTCCCATTTCTTCGTCATTTTTCTTTGTTTGTGTGACTATCGGTGGTACAGTCAATGTATCTCTTATAAAGAATATTTTAAGAAGAAAATCCCATAGGAATATCAATAATGGATGGTAGATTACAACTCAACATAAAGAGGCTCAATGAGCTGCTGACAGACACGACAATAGCTAAACACATTCACACATCTTAAATTTTCGGCCATGGCCTTCACCAGGAAAAGAAACACATAAATTCACACAATCACTCAGACAACAATACACACACAACTATCATGTCCAGCCGCTCCATCAACACAAGCTAGGCTGTGAGTGAGATGGAGAGTGGAGGGAGAAGGATGCTGGGAAAAGGTGGGGATGGAAAGTTCCGCATTGCATGATGGAATTTAAAACCACTGAATGCGGCAATTTGAATTGAGGAAGTTTATACAGTTAAGAGAAGGGGAAGAAAAGATAAAAGGGGGGTGTATAAGAATGTGGAGTGTGGGGAGTGAGTGCGCGGATTTCAAATGATAAGAATAATAAGGAAAAATAGAAATAGGAAAAAAGGAAAAACATAGGAAAAAAGGAAAAAAATAGGAATAAAGGAAAAATAAAGTTAGGAAAAAAGGAAAAAAATAATAAAGGTAGGAAGAAAGGAAAATAATAATAAAGTTAGAAAAAAATAAAATTGGGAACAGGGAAGAAATAAAACTTCCTGGCAGATTAAAATTGTGTGCCAGAATCAGGACTCGAACCTGGGACCTTCCTGGCAAATTAAAATTGTGTGCCGGAATCAGGACTCGAACCTGGGACGTTCCTGGCAGATTAAAATTGTGTGCCGGAACCGGGGCTCGAACCTCGGACCTTTGCCTTTCGCGGGCAAGCGCATTACTGACTGTGCTACCACTACACGACTCACGATGCCGCCTCACAACTTTCCTTCCGGTTCCGGCACACAATTTTAATCTGCCAGGAAGTTTCAGATCAGCGCACACACCGCTGCAGAGTGAAAGTTTCATTCTGGAAATATCCCTTAGGCTGTGGCTAAGCCATGTCTCCACCATATCGCCTCGGTGGAGTAACCGAGCAGTCTAAAGCACCTCGCTGCGGTACGCTCGCCGTGGAGGTTCGAGTCCTCCCTGGGTCATGGGTGTGTGTTTTGTCCTTAGGTTAGTTTACCTAGGTTTAAGTAGTTTTTAACCTACGGACGGGATGGATTGGTCCGATAGATTTACAGACACTTGAACACTCCACCATATCCTTTCTTCCAGGAGTGCTAGTCTTGCATGGTTCGCAGGAGAGCTTCTGTGAAGTTTGGAAAGTAGGAGGTGAGGTACTGGCGGAAGTAAAGTTGTGAGGCGGCATCGTGAGTCGTGTCGGGGTAGCACAGTCGGTAGTGCGCTTGCTCGCGAGATGCAAAGGTCCCAGGTTCGAGCCCCAGTTCCGGTACACAATTTTAATCTGCCAGGAAGTTTCATATCAGCGCACACTCCGCTGCAGAGTGAAAGATTCATTCGGGAAGAAATAAAATTAGGAAAAATGAAAAAAATAAAGTTAGGAAAATTGGAAAAACGAAGTTAGGAAAAAATAGGAAAAATAAAAAATAAGTAAAAATAAAAGTAATAAATTAAGGGGATTAAGTAGTGATACACAGTTGTAAGGAAGAAATGGATACAGGATAATGGGTGGGGAAGGAAAAAGGGAGGGGAGATGATGGGTATAGGGTGCAGTGATGGGAAGTTATCTTAGTTTAAGGGCACCCTGTGCACACTATGCCTAACATCTCCCCTCCCCCTCCCTTCTTCCTTCTCCACGCATTAGGGTGTATCACCACTTACAATATCCCCTTCATTTATTACTTTTAGTTTTACTCTTTATTTTTATTTTTCTTAACTTTTTTTCCTTGTTTCCCAGCTTTATTTTTTTTTCTTTTTTCCTAACATTATTTTTTCCTTTCATCCTAACGTTATTAGTTTTTCCTTTTTACCTAACTTAATTTTTTTTCCTTTTTTCTCCTTTTCTCCTAACTTTACTTTTCCTTTTTTCTTATTCTTTCCTTTTTTCAATTTTTTTTTATTTTTCGTTATTATTCATATCCTTTCAAATCGTCCCACTCTCTCCCAAAACTACTATACACCTCTGTTTTATCCATTCGGCCCCTTCACTGTATTCATTGCCACAATTCAAATTCCCGCCTATCGGAGCCGTTAAATTCCATCATGCAATGCAGAATTTTCACACTCCACCTATACCCACCTATACCCTTCAACTCCCCACCTCGCTCACAGTCTAGTTTGTGTTGCTGGAGTGACTAGACATGATAGTTGTGTGTGTATAGTTGTCTGAGTGATTGTGTGAATGTGTGTGTTTCCTTTTCTGACGAAGGCCATGGCCGAAAATTTAAGTTGAGTGAATGTAATTACCTATTTTCGTGTCTGTCAGCAGCTTAGTGAGCCTCTTTATGGTGAGTTATTACCTATCATCCATTATTGATATTTGTAAAGAACATTTAGTTGTTCGATTTTTACTGTGTTTTTATACGTTCTATCTTACAGACAATTGACAAACAGTCTAAAATTTAAAAAGAAGCGAAGAAATTCAACAACATAATGAAACACAGATTAACGTAGTTTGGCACGAATGCACGAATTTTGAAAATTGTGACGTGAGACTGGGCGGGTGGTCTAGCAGTATCTCACATCATCTCAGCAGGAGGGGGGAGGGGGGCAGTCGAAGAATCGCCAAAGTCAACTCACGTAGTTAATGGATTCCTATTTAGCGCGGATTGTGTTTTGCTGAGGCGAGCGACAGAGCCGGGAGCGTTTGCAGTGGCTGCTGGCGACTGGCAGCAAATGGCCGCCCGTCTAGACGGGCCACCGTGCGTGCCAGACAAGAGAAGGTCGCGTCCTGCACTGCCCTGCCCAGGGCTGCCCGGCCTCCATTTGGCTGATGGCCCCGCGCGCCCCAGATGCGCGGCTGCGCGAACCGCTGAGCAGCCCCGCGCTGAGGCTCGCCTTCCCTTCCCGTTCCTCTCCAGCTGTCTGACGTCTCGGCAGACGAATTCCACGTCGCGGTCTCTTTGTTTACGAATGCAGGCAACAAAGACACACACAGTTTCAAATTCCTAGGAATGAGGAGGTAAATTCTCTCAGCAAGATGGTAAAGACGAGCGTGCTTTCTTGCAGATAAGCTTTTGGTGTCAATGACCGTGCCAGAAATCACAGCGTGCAGCGGCGACGGGAACCACAGTCTAACACATACAGTCGCGACACTCATTGCTGCGAAAGTTCTTACCACCTGACTGTTGCAACGACACTAGCGTTCCTAGAGGTGTGCAAGTCGCCAAAGGAGTAATGTTTGTTTATAATTATTTTTGTACGTAATTAACGAAATAGTATAATTTTTATTGTAACCTTACCGGCCAACGCTGCAGATAATCGTGAGTAATTAGACTTCAGTTTGATCCGTGTGCCTAATGAATTAATTACCCGGATAAGGCTGTCAGAGGCGAAACCAATAACGTAGTGGAGGTTTTACACGCAATAGCGATCGTTTGGTGAGCGAAATCATGAACAATTGTCTGAAACTTAAGAGTCCGGGACAAAACTGTACCAAGAGAACCATTTTGAATAAGTAAATATATACGATCGCCAGCTCGATGTACGAGCATCAGATTTAATTTAAAAAAATGTACTGTCTAATAGCGATAGTCATTGGTTAATTTGGAACGACGCGGTCACAGAATCCAGGTTAAGCGCTCACGCCACAGCAGAAGGAAACAGAGTAATATAAAAAATAAACAAAGATTACTTCTGCCGTGGAAACAATTATCACAAATCCCTGTATTGAATATGAACTATTTTAACAATGAGCATGCATGCAACAATTCTACGTAAAGTCCAACTAACACCGTAATGCTTACTAAGCTACTTTACTATGTCTTGATTAGCAACAATAATTAAAATTGTTGTTTCTGCAATGATTAGTTGACTCATTAAGTGAGTCGTTTACTGAGACTTATGCAATTAACTTTCTTTAACAAACTGGATCAAATACTAATTTTGTGATGTAATATTTTGGCATGGACTATTGTCCCATATAATATCAACAACCTGATCTACTATCAAACATTTTTTGGCATCATAATTGAATTGTTCACTTTAATTCATTAACCGAATATTGCAGTGTGTCTTTTAGTACACGTAAATAGAATACTAAACACAAAATTAATATTCACTGCTTAGTAGTATTGAATGATTACACTACATGTTCAAAGTCAATGGTTTACAGTTGTTATTAACTGTGCTTCGAGTTTTTGAAACACTACTAATTATTCTTCGAGCACTGAAATCTTTTGAAATACAACTGATTTTAGTTAGATTTACGTAATGTCTTTTATTGTTCGGGTTTAACCTCGGAGTATTAAAGATAATGGAATAGGCACGGAATGAGTGTGTGTTGTCTTTAGCATAGTTTACGTAGTTTGAAAGCCTAAGAACTGATAAGCGCAGTAGTTAAGTCCCACAGATTCACAAACATTTGAATTTGAAGAGCTCTATGTCGAAGCGTCTTTTGTTGTGTTCTTTCGTTTCTCGCATTTACAGCCAATGCTTATATATGCATCACTTTTTCTTGTTAGGCAGTGTATAAAGCGCTACGACCAGTTCTCAATTGTCGCCAGATCTAACATATGTGAATGTTTTCTTGTGATAAACTGTGACGGATAACGACTGTCGACGTAAGCCACGCGCGCTGGGGCAACTTCGCCAGGAGATGACAGTAACAAGTGCAGCGGTCTCCATTGAAACATTGACTTACGTAGTTGCGGCGACCGCCCGTCGTTCCGCTATGTGTATAGGCGCAACGGTCAACACATTTAACGTTTGATGTAACCATATTCCAAAGTGAAAGTGGTACAACGTGTGTGATCAATTGATGTTGTTGTTGTTGTAGTCTTCAGTCCGCAAACTGTTTTCTACAGCTCTCCACGTTACGCAGTCCCGTGAAAGTCTCTTCATCTGAAAGTAAGTTCGGCAACCTACATCCTTCTGAATCTGCTTACTGTATGCGTCCCTCGGGCCCCATCTACGAATTTTACCCCACACACTTTCCTCTAATACTAAGTTGAAGATTCCTTGATGTCTAAGAATGTGTCCCACAAATCTATCGCTTCTCTTAGTCAGGATATACCAGAAACTCCTTTTCTCCCCAATTCGGTTAAGCACCTCCACATTAGTTACGTGATCTACCCATGTAATTTTCATCATTCGTAGGTAGCACCACATTTCAAAAGCTTCTATCTTCTTTTTGTCTCAACTCCTTATCGTCCACGTTTCGTTCCCATATAATGCTACACTCCAGATAAATGCTTTCTTCCTAATATTTAAATTAATACTGGATGTCAACAAATTTCGCTTCTTCAGAAACGCTTGTCTTACCATAGCCATTCTGCATTTTATATCTTCTTTACTTCGTCCATCAGAAGTTATTTTGCTACCCAAATAACAAAACTCATCTACTACTTTTATTGTCTCATTAACTAATCTAATTCCTTCAGCAACGCCTGAATTTCTGACGCTACATTCCATTATCCTACTTTTACTCTTGTTGATGTTAATCTTATACCCTCTTTCCAAGACAATGACCATTCCATTCAATAGCTCTTCTAAATCATTTGCGGTCTATGACAGAATTACTGTGTCATCGGCAAACCCCAAAGCTTTGATTTCTTTTCCCTGAACTTTAATTCGCTCTCCAAATTTCTCCTTGCATTCCTTCAGTGCTTGATCAATGTACAGATTGAACAACATTGGGGAAAGGCTACAACCCTGTCTTCCTCCCTTCCCAACCTCTGCGTCCCTTTCGTGCCTTTCGACTCTAATAACCGCTGTCTAATTTTTGTACAAGTTGAATATAACTCTTCGCTCCCTATATTTTACCCCTGCTACCTTCACAATTTGAAAGAGTTTATTCCAGTCTACATTGTCAAAAGCTTTCTCCAAAGCTACAAATGCTAAAAACGTAGATTTGCCTTTCCTTAGCCTATATTCTAAGATAAGTTGTAATGTGACTATTGCCTCCCTTGTTCCTACATTTCTCCTAAATCCCAACTGATCTTCCCCAAGGTTGGCTTCCACACTTTTTCCATTCGTCTGTAGATAATTCGTGTTAGTAATTTGCAACTATGACTGTTCAATTATTAAATATAAGATAAACAGATACGTAATAATTTTCGTTCCTTAAATGTGTATACACGTTTTTGGCGGTTTCTGTATAATTAATGTATAGTGTGACACTTACCTGCAGAAGAAGATCTGAAATGTGATTAAGTGGATAGAAAGACCACAATTTTATCAAAAAGAAAACGTAAAAATATACAGGAATAGACACATTTGAAGATACATCTTAACGAAATGCCATGACCACGTAACGATGACACCATGACATTGGTCACGAGTATGATGTTGCAAATCTTTAGCAGGCACTGTTCGCTGTTTCTATTTTACTTCTTTATTCACACATGCATACAAATTCTTCTGCTTGATCTTCTTTATATTTATACGGGTTATCCGCTGCACCTACCCACCACTGAATCCGATCCGTGTAAGTGGGAGACAAGACGCCTGACAGCCGCATTATTGAGGTTATGGTGCGTTCACTGTCTTATTCGCCAACCGTCTTTCAGCGGTCATGAAATACAACACCTTACAGTAAAGTGCTGTGAATGAAGTCAGACTGCAGATCGAGCAACAGAGGCGAATCAGAACACGGCACCTGCGTAGCGGCCGGTGTTGACAACCGGGCGAAGTGCTTGTTTGGTGCATTGGTTCTGGACTGAGAACAAGACAGTTAACAAGCTAAGAATCAATTTAAAGTTTTGTTTTAATCTTGGCAAAACATCTAAGGAAACGCATGTGGTGCTGCTACATGTTTGTGGGGGTAAGGCACTGTGTGTACGAGTGGTTCACCCCTTTTCGAATAATCCAGGAAAGTGTTTGTGACAAATCCTGTAGCATACGACCGAAGACCGCTGTCAATGATGAAAACATTGAGAAAGTAAAGACATTAATCACGAATGATGGTCGATTAACTTGGGGCAAGACAGCGGCCGAACCTTGAATACTTGCGACAATCCTTACCCAGGAATTGGGAATGAGAAAAATTTGTTCTCGGCTTGTGCTACAGCACTTCGCTGACGATCAGAAGTAGTCTAGTCACGTTTAAAGACTTCACTGGATTTTGTCGAAACGGCGGAGGCAACTCCCAGTTTGCTGTATCGTCACTGAGGATGAAACCTAGTGTATCCGGTACGACACTGAAACGAAATTTCGAAGCACGGGATGGCGTTCTCCGAGATCACTTCGTTGGAAAAAGTTCAGTGCTGAAAAATCTTGCATCAAAACGACGCTGATCAGTTTTTTCCATAGTGCTTGATTCACAAAGAATTTTTGTCGCAGGGAACGACGTTGAACGCTGCGAAGTAAGTTGAAATTCTGACTCGTTTCAAAAACTACACAGGGGACGACCTCACTACGCACAAGGTTCCTGGTTTTCGTTCACGACAACGGTGGCCCACACACAACCAATATCTTCAAACAATTCCTGTAAAAATTGGGAAGTTCAACATAACCGTTCACTATACACGCCGGGTTGTATCGTCCGGACTTCTCCCTGTCCCATCGACTCAAACTCGCTCTTAAAGGAAAGAAATTTGACGATATGTCTGACATCGAACGAAACGTGACAAGGCTTTTGAATAGCATTCCAAATGAAGACTCGTGCAAACTTCCCAGGACTTGTATCGCAGAGCGGTGCATAGTTATAGGACAGTAAGGTAACTGTAGGACATAGTTCATTTATGTTAATGTTGCAGCAGTATTCACCGGTCTTTATTTTCATCTACGTTAATGTTTAAGCAGTATTCACCGAACTTTATTGTCATCTACGTTAATGTTGCAGGAGTATTCTCCGAACTTTACTGACAGAGAAAGTGATTGTATGAGAAACAAGAGGTACATATACGGGGTTTACATTAAGTCCTGAATACTCTCAAATATTTATTACTCAACAACCAAACTATTTTCTTCATGTACACCGTCACAGCGTAGTTTGGTAATTGGAAGCTAGTCGGCACTAATCGCAAACATGTCGAGTTCAGGTGCGGAGCGAACTTTCTGTATGTCGTATTTCAAAATACATGTTTGCAGAACCAAGTACAGTAAGAAGCCACCAACAAGGCACTGGCACAACAAATTAGCTACTACGGATTGCTTGTGCCCAGCAAAGGGAAGCGGAGTTCCTTGTGTGAGTGAAGAGAATGTGCAGCGCGTACGAGAGATACTCATAAAGAGTCCAAAGAAATCGGTGCGTTGTACATCTCGGGAACTCGAAATGACTCCATTGACAATGACAGTGTGGAAAGTCCTGCGACAGAAGCTTTCTACGAAACCATTCAAACTGGAGCTAGTGAAGAACCTCAATATCGACGACAAAGAGACACGTTTAGAGTTCTGTTCTCTGTTGCAACAAGTGAATGAGGACAGTGATGGCACTGTTGTTTACCGTCAAAGCATTCTCCACACTAATGGGAAAGTGAAATTGTATACTTGTCGAATCTACGGTACAAAGCATCCACACAAATGCATTGTATTTGAGGGTGATTCCCTTAAGGTAAATGTTTCTTGTGTCTTGACACGTCGGAAAGGGTATGGGCCATTCTACGCCAACAGCACTGTCAATGGATAACCTACACTCCTGGCCATTAAAATTGATGCACCACGAAGATGACGTGCTACAGACGCGAGATTTAACAGAGAGAAAGATGCTGAGATATGCAAATGATTGCCTTTGCAGAGCATTCACACAATGTTGGTGCTGGTGGCGACACAAACAACGTCCTGACAAGAGGAAAGTTTCTAACCGATTTCTCATACACAAACAGCAGTTGACCAGCGTTGCATGGTGAAATGTTGTTGTGAAATCTCACGTAAGGCGGAGATATGCGTACCATCACGTTTCCGACTTTGATAAAGGTCGGATTGTAGCCTACCGCGATTGCGGTTTATCGTATCGCGACATTTCTGCTCACATTGTTCGCGATCCAATGACTGTTAGCACAATATGAAATCGGTGGGTTCAGGAGGGCAATACGGAACGCCGTGCTGAATCCCAACGGCGCATGGCTGTAACAAATCGTGCAGCCATGTCTCGATCGCTGAGTCAACTGATGGGGATGTTTGCAGGACAACAACCATCTGCACGAACAGTTCGACGACGTTTGCAGCACCATGGACTATCGGCTTGGAGACCATGGCTGCGGTTACCCTTGACGCTGCATCACAGACAGGAGCGCCTGCGATGGTGTACACAACGACGAACCTGGGTGTACGAATGGCAAAACGTCATTTTTTCGGATCAATCCAAGTTCTGTTTACAGCATCATGATGGTCACATACGTGTTGGGCGACATCGCGGTGAACGCACGTGGGAAGCGTGTATTCCTCATCGCCATACTGGCGTATCAGCCGGCGTGATAGTATGGGGTGCCATTGGTTACACTTCTCGGTCACCTCTCATGGACGGCACTTTGAACTTTGGCAGTTACATTTCAGATGTGTTACGGCCCGTGGGTCTACCCTTCATCCCTGCGAAACCCTACTTTTGAGCAGTATAATGCACTACCGCATGTTGCAGGTCCTATACGGGCCTTTCTGGACACGGAAAATGTTTGATTGCTGCTCTGGCCAGCACATTCTCCAGATCTTTCTCCAATTGAAAATGTCTGGTCATTGGTGGCCGTTCAACTCGCTCGTCACTATACGCCAGTCACTACTCTTGAGGAACTGTTGTATCATGTTGAAGCTGTATGGGCATCTGTATCTGTACATGCCATCAAAGCTCAGTTTGACTCAATACCCAGACGTATCAAGGTCGTTATTATGGCCAGAAGTGATTGTTCTAGGTACTGATTTCTCAGGATCTATGCACCCAAATTGCGTGAAAGTGGATCACATGTCAGTTCTAGTATAATATATTTGTCTAATGGATACCCATTTACCATCTGCATTTTTTCTGGGTGTAGCACTTTCTTTTGGCCAGTAGTGTATTTACACGTGTTGGTGCCTGTTGAATGTGTTTCCTGGCACACCACTGTGCCATAAGTGTTGCCTACGGACAGGAGACGCTCCATGGCCGGTATAGCACCTGAACTCGCCGTTTTTGCCATTAGAGCTGACTATCGGCTAACTGCTGAACTACGATGTACTAGTTTTCAAAGTGATTCTAAAGTCACCGTACACTTCAATGATATAGTAACGGAATATTTGTTTCTTGCAGGTCATACGACAGATTACATTTCAGTGGCATAGTAACCTAATGTTTGTTTCGTTTTTTGCAGGTCGTACGACATAATAGCTCACCAAGGAAGAACGAATCGCTGTTGTTGCTGCTCGTCTACGTATACTGACGTATGAATAGGTGCGGACAGGCTTTGCCCGTCGATTTCGAAAAACAGGTTCCATCAGGTTTGCTATCAAGACCCTAGTCAATACTTTCTAGCATATAAGTAGTGTTGCAGATAAAGAATGTCCAGGGGTTCCGGCCATAATGCCAGACACCGTGCAAAGTGTGCAGGATTGTGATCACACGAAGTCACTCCACATCTACCGGAAGACTTAGTAGGGTGCTTGGTACTCCTCAAACCACTGTATGGAGAGTTCTTCATTACAAGCTGCACAAACGTGCGTACCACATCCAGGTCGTAAATAAGGTTTAAGTGGTGAACTATGAAGCCAGACAAGCTATGTGTCATGACCTGCTACAAGCTGTTGAAAATGATAATTTGATGCAAAATTTCTTGTTCAGTGGAGAAGCTACATGTGATATCTGTGGACATGAGAACAGACACAACTGCAGGATCTGGGCAGACGAACAAACAAGTATGCTGCAGTAGTGGCAAAGGGACACAGCAAAGTGAATGTGTGGTTAGGGATAACGAGGTCAACAGTGTATGGGCCCTTCTTCTTTGCAGAACAAACCGTTACTGGAGCCACAAACCTATATATGTTGGAACAGTTTCTGAGGCCCAGTTGATATCAGATGGGATTATGCATACTGTTGTTTTTCAACAAGATGGTTCATCACCGCATTTTACCCTCGTTGCTCGGGATCATCTGAATCAAGCATTTTCCGGCAGATGGATTGGTTGTGCCTCTCCACGGATGTGGTCACCCCTCTCTCCTGACTTGACAGCCTTAGACTTTTTTTGCATGAGAGTTTATCATGTTTAACGTATACCAGGTGAAGATCCGCAGCGGCAGCTTGTTAAATTCTTTATTGAAAACTGTATGGCGGTAGACATCAGAAAAGGCAAGTTTAAACGCGCACTGCTGCTCCAATTTTCTTTGAGAATGGCCACAGTTCTTACGCAACGGAAATTTGTCTAACTGTTCACTCCTTAAGGGAGCAGCCAACGTTTTAACAAACACAAAAATAATATACAAGAAAGAAAAGATAAATAAACATGGGACGGGGAGCATGGAATTATAAGACAAAAGTTTGATACTTTAGATTATTATCTTATGATCTATAAAAATTTAAAAAATGAAGAAGAAACACACAAGCAAAAATGTGGGGAGACCAAATAAGCACAATGAGGCATACACTTTGTAGAACAGTGAATTATATTATTACGTTACTGCCAGTAATAAAATGGTTTATGTCCTTTCTGAATATGGAGGGAACGTGGGAGGATATTTGCAAATACACAGGGGCTAACGAAAGTACAATCATTCACTCACAGACATGCGCACAATGCTTGCAACCTTCCTGAATCGGGAACAGTTAATGTTAGTTGTAGAACGAAGCGTCGGCAGCGTTTTGGCGAGATGGCGGATATCTTCAAGCACAATTTAAAAGTATACTGTGCACAAACGAACCTAATGTGTGGGGTGGCACCAGAATACTATCCTAACGTGGTGTATGAACATGGTGAATTACGAAGGCTGAAGTAATGACCATTACGAAAGCACGTTGTGCAATCGGTCGTACCAAGTTGGGAGAGACGGAATCAATCCACAAATTCTGATAGAGATTTTTGCATGCTCACGGAAACAGACACCACACGAAAACGTCACTTAAAAAGAGCAAGGTATTCAAACATACTAAGTTTATGTAAAAGCTGAAGGCCACAAGCAAGTATTCTATCATGAAAAAACAAGGCACAAAAATGAATACCAGACTGAAAATACAAATGCTAAATATACACTACATTACTCGTGTTCTGAAAAAATAAGGAAAACTTTGACCCGCATAGCGAAAGAATTACTTAAGAAAAACTCTCAGTATTATCCCACTAAGACCTGATCACAAATAAGGTAAAGTTCTAACAGTATGGCATCCCCTCAGCATGATTCGGCGAAATATTCACATCGGCAGTCACAGCAAGAGTGAGTCATCAGACCACGTGCAGAGCGTTCCCTGGCCGTACAGGATGTTACGGTGCGTTCGAAGAAAACTGTCTACCAACCCTCGCTACCTGAGGGAGATAATACCCTTTACTACTGTTCCAGAGAGGTCTCTTTTGTTACCTCTTTGGTCCACGATTATGTTGGTACCACACTAAGAACAAGACACCTCGCCATCTTGTTACATTAGGGTGTCTCTGGCTATGTAACCGACGGTAGTGCAGTCGACATACGAAACAATGCGTTTTTAACTGTAGTAAATAAGGCCTAATGCGCGAAGTGGCTACTGTAAGCCAATGTGTGGCAGTCAATCAATATCAAAAGGAACCTTCCACATTTATACGAACACACAAGTTCAATCACAAGCGTGGAATCATATATAAACCTGGGGCATTGATCATTAATAAAGGAATAAAATAATCGATGTACAGATAAACAAAAGTAATGATGGAGAAGAACTTTAGAGTAATGTAAGTAGACCTTTTTGCAGTTCAAAACTCAAAATGGAACACGACACACATTCATTGGACGTGTTTCAAGGTGGTCACATTGAAATGTACTGAAATTATCTCCTATTGTAACATTAATTGCAGCATCATTACATATTGGTTAATAAAAATTGTTTAAGTAAAAAATGTATAGTGTCTTCAGAATCACCATGTATATGGGTGTTACCCACTATTCTCTTGATGTAAAGTTATTAGCAATGCATCTTCTAATGGTCCTCACCATCCATTTATCATATTATTATATCCTTTTATTAAATTGTGAACCAAAATAGTTGGACACTGGTGTACTGTGGTTATAGCTGTGACTTAAATTCCACCAAGTAATTTCATTAACGTTATCTATTCTTAGAACATTTTTTTATCTTTCACTGATGACTATTCATATATTAATTAAAAATATGTGCATCTTATGTATCAATTTCATCCTTATATCATTTATATTTACATCTTGATTAATCTAGACATTAAATTGTATCAGCAACTCAGAAATTGTGTTCTTTGTATAGCTGTGACCTTAGCAATCATTTTGAACTTAATACAGCTTAAACATGAGTCACATTACAGCTAAAACATTGGATCAGCTTCAACATAAACATTGAGTCATTCCTACACCTAGACCTTAGCAATTATGGGTAGCTTATATGAACCTAGATATTGAGTTACAGTGCACCTAGACCTTGGATGATACCTACGTCAATCTAAACATTTCCAATAAATTTGCAACCAATATTGAGTGTGACCTGGTGAAAATAGCTACTGCAGCAAACCATACTAATGTTCGGATGGTGCCTGCCTTCATGCGGTATGATCAGCCTCGGTTGAATAGCTCTGTAAGGAGGGTCAACATGGAGTTAGATCAGCTGCGCAGGGCGGACACTCTGTCGGACATTGGTTTGGTACCTGTTGATGCTATTGATAGGTGGGACTTTACTAGGCATGGCCTGCACCTCAATAGGAAAGGGAAGGGAAAACTGGCTGGGTTGATAGGAAAATCTATAAGGGGGGACACTGCAACTCTTGGGAGTACCTCTTTTTTAGGATAAGTTCAGTGTCCAATGAGAAGCCCAGACAGGCAGGTAATAAAGCTGTTAAAATATCACAAGATTCTAACAATAGTAAATTAAAAAATAATGTTTGTATTTTTCATCAAAATATTGGGGGTTTAAAGAATAAAGTAGATGAGCTCCTGATTTGTTTAGAAACTATAGAAGCTGACAATGTAATAGATATACTATGCCTGTCTGAGCATCACATTATCACTGATATGAATAAAGTAAATATTAGTGGGTATAAACTAGCAGCACATGCAAGTAGAGAAAAGAAGGTGTGGGGAGGAGTTGCCATTTATGTCAAAAATTGTCACAGTGTAAAAAATTTAGAAACAAAAAAATTTTGTATAGAGCAACACATAGAAGCATGTGCCTGTGAGCTTAAACTGAAGGGTGGTTCTTTTATAATTGTCACAGTGTATAGGCCTCCCTCAGGAAACTTTCATTTATTCCTGGAATACTTGGATGCCTTGTTGTGCTATCTGTCAGATAGGGGGAAGCAAATTATTGTATGTGGGGATTTCAATGTTGATTCACTGCAAGAGTGTAATAAGAAGACTGACCTGGAAGTCTTACTTGGTTCTTTCAATTTGAGATCTGTTATTGATTTTCCTACTAGGGTAGTAAAGAACAGCAGCACATTGATGGACAATTTTTTTATAGATCAAGATAGGTTTAACAACATTAGTGCATGTCCTGTTGAGAATGGTCTTTCTGATCATGGTGCACAGCTAGTTACATTATATGATATATCTCCTTTCTGTAATTTGAATCAGTCCTCCAAAGTTGTTCGTACAATTAATGAATTGACAATTAGAAATTTCACGGAAAGTCTTCAGCAGTTAGATTGGGATGAAGTCTACAAGGAACCTGATGCTAATTTAAAATACAATTTATTTCATGATACTTTTGTAAGGGTATTTGATAACTGTTTCCCCAAGAAATTAGTCAAATTTAATTGTAAGGAACCAAGCAAAAAACCATGACTTACCAAAGGTATAAAACTATCTTGTAACCGGAAAAGGGAACTGTATCTGACAGCAAGAGAGAGTAGTGACCCAGTAATACTCAACTATTATAAAAACTACTGTTCTGTATTAAGGAAAGTTATTAAAAAATCCAAAAGCATGTGCATCATGTCTGAGATTAGTACATCAAATAATAAAATTAAAACAATCTGGAATATTATAACAAGGGAGACAGGGCAACCAAGAACACAGGAAGACAGCATTACCATCAAAGTGAATGAAAAAATTACAAACAAAAAGTCAGAAGTCGAAAACAGTTTTAATAATTATTTTTTAAATGTTGTGGAGAATATAGGATCCAAATGTTCATTAGAAGAAGCTAGGCAGTTAATGGAACAGGGCGTACCTAGACAGTTTGATGCAATGGAAATCCCACCCACCTCTCAATCTGAAATTAGGAAATTAATAAACTCCCTCAAGAGTAAAAGCTCTCATGGCATTGATGGCATATCCAGCAGGGTATTAAAAGCGTGTTCCCAAGAAATATGTAGGATTCTTAGCCACATTTGTAATAGCTCACTGGAGCAGGGTATTTTCCCTGATAGACTGAAATATGCTATTGTCAAACCACTTCATAAAAAAGGTGATACATTGGATGTCAACAACTACCGCCCAATCTCACTTCTGACTGCTCTATCAAAAATTCTTGAAAAAGTAATGTATTCCAGAGTAACTTCATATATTAATAAAAATAAAGTTCTAACTAAATGTCAGTTTGGTTTCCAGAAAGGCTTTTCAACAGAAAATGCAATACACAATTTCACTAATGAAATATTAAATGCTTTGGATAACCGTAAATCACCCGTTAGGATTTTTTGTGATCTATCAAAGGCCTTTGATTGTGTTAACCATGGAATTCTTCTAGATAAGCTTAACTACTGTGGTATGGGTGGAAAAGTGCACAAATGGTTTAAATCATACCTAACTGGAAGAGTTCAGAATGTTGATATAAGTAATTCACATAATATACAAAAAACTGCCAAGTCCTCAAACTGGGGAACTATCAAGCATGGGGTGCCACAGGGTTCGGTACTGGGACCTTTGCTGTTCTTAATATATATTAATGATTTGCCTTTCTATATTCATAAAGATGCCAAGCTAGTTCTCTTTGCTGATGATACAAGTATCGCTATCACACCCGAATCACAGGAATTAACTGATGAAATTGTCAATGAAGTATTTCAGAGAATTATTAGATGGTTCTCTGTAAATGGACTCTCTTTAAATTTTGAAAAAACACAGTATATTCAGTTTCACACAATAAATGGCATCACACCATTAATTAATATTGACTTCAACCAAAAATCTATAGCTAAGGTAGAATATTCAAAATTTTTAGGTTTATGCATTGATGAGGGGTTGAATTGGAAGAAACACATTGAAGATCTGCTGAAACGTTTGAGCTCAGCTACTTATGCTATTAGGGTGATTGCAAACTTTGGTGATATACAACTCAGTAAACTAGCATACTATGCCTATTTTCATTCTCTGCTTTCTTATGGCATCATATTCTGGGGCAATTCATCATTTAGTAAGAAAGTATTCATTGCCCAAAAGCGGGTCATCAGAATAATTGCTGGAGCCCACCCAAGATCATCCTGCAGACATTTGTTTAAGGATCTAGGAATCTTCACAGTAGCTTCACAATATATATATTCACTTATGAAATTTGTTATTAACAATCCAACTGAATTCAAATGTAACAGCAGTGTGCATAGCTACAACACTAGGAGAAAGGGTGACATACACTATTCAAGGTTAAATTTAGCTCTGTCACAAAAAGGGGTTAAATTTTCTGCCACAAAAGTCTTTGGTCACTTACCTAGTAGTATCAAAATTCTGACAGATAGCCAACTAGCATTTAAAAATGAATTAAGAGAATTTCTGAATGGCAATTCCTTCTACACATTAGATGAATTTCTAGATAAAAGTTAGTACTTTAGGAAAAACTTTAAAAAAATAAAAAAATAAAATAAAAAAAAATAAAAAAAATATATAAAAAAATATTCAAATATTGAGTGTCATGTAATATTATGTATAGACACACTTCATTTAACTGACACGTTCCACATCATTACGAAGTGTCGTATTCATGATCTATGGAACAAGTATTAATCTAATCTAATCTAAGACATTTTATTAGCCTCATAACTTAGGCATTGGCAATTCCAAATAATTAAACCTTCATTATAAGAACACTTTTCTTTATTATAAATGTAAATGCTTAATCTGTGATGCCTTCATCTAATTTTATTGATTGACACAAATTTTAACTCTTTTAAATGCAAAAATTACATATATTTTTTTAAGGATTGTCATCTTAGGAGGTGTGTTGTGTCCCATCCAGTACCCCTCTGTTCTTTCTAGTAGGTCATCAGCACTGCAACTTCTATTGGTTTGCACCATCCGTCTTATTATACCCTTTCAGCGAATTGTAAACTTTAACTAAAAACTGAACACCTATATAAGGTATACCATATGTATTATTATTAATTAAAAGAAATTATATATATATATATATATATATATATATATATATATATATATATATATATAATAATTGACTTCTGTGAAACCAGCTACGGTGCTGCCACCTTGCAACAAAAGGTAATTTTCAGAGCTGTCAGTATTTTGTAAGCTCTCACGTTTTTAACTTAGGTATTTTTTATATAGTGACTAAGTGCAATGTTGCACTTGTTATTTTATACCAAATTATTAACAAAGTAGGTTAAGTGCATCTTAACCCCAAATGTATGTTATTTTTTATGATTTTACGTTAATTCTTTCATGTCTTATATTTTTGACAGATGACCAGATTATATAATATATATGACCAGATGATGGTGACACAGTGCACCGAAACCGGTCGTCACTTAATAAATCGTTAGTTTGCGATCTTGGTTTGTCATTTTGAAAACAAATAATTGAAAGGTTTCCAGGACGTCAGGTACACTCTGAATATAGGAGGAGGCAGTTTGACGACGTATGTAAATCGAAAGCCACATAACGAAACGCGATGACTGAAGCCACGTGCATGATATCGCAACTAATAGCAGAGGTGTCCCAGTGGACTACGGTATCGGTTGTTAGCGCGACGCCCTGGCAGCAGAGTGCCAGCTAGACCGCCCGCTACCTCGCTACGCGGTGGCGCGATTGGAGCTGCTTTGCCATGTAGATGGCGCGCCTGCCACGGGAGGTTGGCCGCCGGTGAGGTCGCCTACCGCCCTGCCACATCGGTCCGCCTCGCGCCCCAGCGCGCATTTCCATGCGAATAGCGACCGACGCCAGCGGGCAAACGCGATGGAAATGGCGGCGGACATGTTTTAGTTGTGGGGCGGGAAGGGGGGGAGGGGGCGGGTGACCGCGACCGGCACCGCCAAAAAGACCAGCCAGAGGGTGACTGAGGCGCCGGCGTGCACGCGGCGACCTGCTGCCGAAATACCAGCGAACTTGTGCGGCACGGTGATTCTGCGTTACAGGTCGGGACCGAGTTAGGAACTTTGCGCAGATAGAGTTCCGTAGGGGACTTGGTCTGAATATGTCGTTACGTGACGTGTACTGTTAACTGCAGCAGAGTTCCAAAGTTCCTAAGCCAACTCTCTGCATTTTCTTAAAATTAATTGTATTATTTTCCATTCTGTTGTCCATCAGAATAAACAAACTAAAGCTGGCCGCACGTAACTCAGTACAATATACTATGTGGCAGGTCAAGATGGGATATCAGTCTGATTTTACAAAGAATAGGGCCACTCTACGGCATCGACCCCTTACTTAGCTCCCGAATCTTTGATCCACTGTGAAATTCCAAGCGACTACAAAAAGAGGCGCAACTTATTCCAGTGTCTAAGAACGGACACACATAATGACAGACCAATATCATTAACACCAGTTTGCCGTAGAATTCTTGAATACATTCTCAGCTCTAATATAGTACATATCCTTGAGACAGAAAAGCTTCTGTCCATGCACCACCAAGGTTTTTGGAAACATCGATTGTGAGAAACTCCGCTTGCCCTTTTCTCTCATGGCCGCTTGGATGGAGAGCAACAGACAGACCGTATATTTCTCGGTTTTCCAAATTAATTCGACACGCCGCCTCACCGCAGACTGCTATCGACGGTAAGAGCGTATGGAATAGGTACTCAAATATGTGAGAGGCACAAAGACTACTTAGGTAACAGAACGCGCCACGTTGTCCTTCCTGGTGAATGTTCTCCAGAGACTAATGTATCGGCAGAAGTGCTCCAGGAAAGTGTGATAAGACCGTTCTTATGTTCAGTCTATATAAATGATCTGACGGCCAGAGTAAATTGCAATCTGCGGCTGTTTTCTGATGATGCTGTTGTGTACAGGAGCGTCTCGTCATTGAAATACTATAGTGCACGATAACTTGGACCAAGTTTCAAGATGGGAATGCGGATGGTCGACTTTTCTTTATTGGGTATATTTGTACGGTTGCTTTCTTCCACACTTACTGATTGCGATACAAACAGTCCATCGGCATGGAAGGAACATGAAAGGAACGATATAAAGGTAATTCGAATGTTGGATGTTGGCTTATTATTCAAGTTTGATCACTGCATTTGTACATATATTAATTGCTACAACTGTGTTAGCAAAAAAAAAAAAAAAATGGGAAAGAAGAATGATACACTTCATTAATTCACTCTTTTGTGGCGAAGGCGAAATATTTGTTAATAAAGTGAATTGGGACAATGTTCGCCGGCCGCGGTGGCCGAGGGGACTGAGGCGCTCAAGTCACGGTCTGCACGGCCACTACGGTCGGGGGTTCGAATCCCCCCTCGGGCATGGATATTTGTGCCGTCTTTAGAATAAGCTAGTTGATAAGTAGTTTGTACGTATAGGGACTGATGACCCTGTAGTTAAGTCCCATAAGCTATACAAACATTTGAACATTTGATTTGACAATGTTCAAATCAACGACAGAAAATACGTTTACAAAATATAGATAACAGCGTCTATGTTTGACAGATCACCTAAAAACGACATACATATTTGAAATAAAGAAATGAAGGAATATAGAATTCTATGCTTGTAAAGTACACTGTTGTTCTACATTATTTAGCTGAGTCGCAGAGGAAATACCCTAGTTTTTTAATGGAAATGCCATAATTCCTATAATCTACACTGAAAAATAAACAAAAACCCTAATGTAATATGTGTACAAGCGGAACTGAATTCGATAGTTCCTGCCCGTTAGTGTGAGCTGATGTTATACTCGACTACCGGAATAAATTAATAACTGCCGCGGCTAAGCGGCCAAGCGCATTGAGGCGTTATGCTGCGATGCGCGAGGCCGTTCCCCGTCGGGGGTTCGAATCCCTCGTCGGGCATAGATGTTAGTGTCGTCTATAGTATAAGGTAGCTCATAAGTATTTGTAAGTTTAAGGACTGATGACCCCGCAGTTAAGTCCCTTAAGTTTAACAAACATTTGAACATTTTAATTTACCGACCCCGGGATTCTTATAATTCAGCCGCTGAACAGTTCATAGAAAACTTGTGTCTCAACATAAATAGGTACACTACTCATACAATTACAGTTGGCGGTGACAAATCTACCATCCGTATGTTGACAAAAGTACACCTTCTGACCAGATACATCTTCCGAAATTGTTCTAAATGCTTTTTTTAAATTATTTTGAACAATTAGTTCACGAGCCCATTAAAACTTTAAATGGTTTCGGAAAAGACACTTGAGCTCTTAGTCACAAATACTCCTGAGCATGACGACGGATACAGGGATAAGTGAACACATAAGTTCTAGCGAGCTAAAATCTGTAACAAAGATTTTCACCAAAACTAAACGCTAAATACGTCTACTAAAAAAGATAAAAATTAGATTGACATCTTCCTAGGAGGCAGTCTCCATTTTTTCTAAATTAACTATGTAATTGAAGACCACAGCCGCGGTGGAGTAGCCGAGCGGTCTAAAGCGTCTCGCTGCGGAGCGCGCGGTTGCTCGCCGTGGAGGTTCGAGTCCTCCCTGGGGCATGGGTATGTGTGTTTGTCCTTAGGTTAGTTTACCTATGTTTAAGTAGTTTGAAATCTACAGACTCATGACCGCGCAGTTTGATCCGATAGATTTACAAACATTTGAACATTTTTTTGAGACCATATGTGGCTTACATTCAAAGGAATAGTATCAACAGCATTGGAGGGATTCCTACCAAATAAATTAATAAGAGACTGAACTGGTCACCCATGACACATAGAACAGAAAGCTTTTGCAGAAAATTTAAATGAATTAAAAATCCCCAAGATTGCAGATGTTTTACTGAAGCTCGAAATTTAGCGCGACCTTCAATGCGACATTCGTTTAATATTTTTCACAACGAAAATCTTCGTAGAAATGTGGCGGAAAATCCAAAGAGATTCTGCTCCTATGTTATCTACAGCAGCGGAAATACTATTGTGAATGCCTTTATTGCGCGATAGCGACGGTAATGTTACTGAACACAGTGCCACTAAAGCGGAGTTATTAAATGCAGTTTTCAGATATTCTTTCATCAAATAAGGCGAAGTAAATACTCCACAATTCGAAATGAGAACTGCTGCAAACATAACCTAAAAGTAAATACCCTTGGTGATCCAAAGCAAATCACCCTATCAAATAAGTGATGTTGCAGACGAATGATCAAATATGTTTTCAAAAGTTTCTAATTCATAAGAAAAGTACATCTAATACATTTGTTTATGATATTCTTTGGTAACAATTATTTTTGAATAGTAAACTCCTTGCCTTGTTTCCATAGCTTTTCCTGGCTTAAAGATAATCAACAACATGTTGAGAAACTTTAATTTTTAAGGAATACAGCTAAATGTACTTGATGAGATATACGTCTGCTATTGTGTTATTTCTATCCTTGTCTACTTTTAGAGATATGGGAATTATTTCCACACTACAACTGCCGAACTTGTCAATCTTAAGAGCAGATCTGTTTTAGGGTGTGCATTTTAGGTGCAATTCTAAAGTTCAGATTCTTTTTAAAACGTCAGGTGTACATTATCAGTTTAACAAAAATGATCTTTTTAGGAGCTAGTTGCTGCTCTGAAGTTACAGGAAGAATTTTAGAACTCACAATCATTGACGGTATGGCCATAATATTAGAAGGCAGAAAAAAAAAATCTCTTAACATGTCAACTGTAGCTACTGTACCCCTGCTGCTTTTTGGGGGGGGGGGGGGGGGGGGGGTTTAGTGGCCGAGCGCTCTATGGCGCCATGCTGCGGAACGCGCGGTTGCTCGCCGGCGGACGATCGAGTTATCCCTCGGGCATTGGTGTGTTGTCCTTAGCGTAAGTTAGTTTAAGTATTTTCTGTAGTATTAGGCTCGAAGCAAAATATATATCGTAAAACGACATTATAAAAACGTTTTTCGTACAAATAATAATTTAAACGTGAAACTGCATAAAGCCCTAACCAATACAGCAAAATTTAATAGCCCAGTGATCTATAAAATGTGGTGTGAAAACTGAGAGAAATTTTATGTCGACCAGACTGGACGAATCTTCATGATAAGATTGAGGGAACACACGAGAGTAACAGCTCACAACCAATCCACTTTCTTCGACCACCTAAAAAACTAAAAACAAACCATCACAGTAACTGAAAAAGCACTGAAAATATTACATAAATCCCAAAGGAACAATATGAAAATCCAAGAAGAATTAGAAATACATGTCCACACAGTAGCATTTCCCGAACGAAATTGTAAATGACATATATGATCGGTAAAGATAATGTCATCTCCCTTTATTCTAACCTCCTTGGTGCCTGCACTTTGATATGTTTTGCACACAATCTTCCATTGTCCGCCATGTTATAATTAGACAAACGAATTTCTGTCAGTTAGTACGTGACAAATTTTGCTTGATTACCTTTGCATTAGAAATTTACGTCAGTATATGAACTAACAGACTCTTATTGTACGGAATCCAAACAAATTTCCTTTTCGTTTACTTGTAATGCTTCATAGCACCCATGTTGTAATTAGTCAAGAAACAGAATATGGAAATAGTTGCTTGTCACGCTCAGAAATCTGTTGTTCAGCATCCAGGTTGTATAGAGATCAATGGTATAAAGCTTTGAGAAAAACATCTCAGGAAAGCAGAGGCACACAATTGCATGATCGAAGATAATACAAAATTTACGGAAAGCAACATCTTTGTAAACATGCAGCATTTATAGGAAACTGTCATCTAACACAGCACATAGGAACATCATTACGATTTAATAAAAGTGCGTCATAGCTACACACAATAAGTACAGACGTACAATTTGTGTAGCAGCAGGATCAGTAACCTTATGACAAGTAACTTCTGCATGTAGCATCGAAACGTTTATTATATTTATCTTTCGATTTTATGTAAAAATAGTTATCTAAACCCAAACTTTGCCAAATTCGTATACAGATTGCTTGAAAATGGCCTAAGGCCGAAACAGCTGTTGCTATAATAATAAAATAAATAGCAGCGTGAAAAGGACAAATCTTTTTCTATAATGTCTTTCTAGGTTAAGTAATTCATAAGCCTAGCAGTTAAGACCTTATATTTACAAACAGTTGAACATTTGGTAACCTGGTTACTTGCAACTAATATACCAGGTGATCAAAAAGTCAGTATAAATTTGAAAACTTAAAAAAATAACGAAATGATGTAGACAGAGAGGTAAAAATTGGCCTCCCAGGTCCACAGACGTCAGTGCGTGCGATTATTGGCTTTGGGGTTACCTGAAGTCGCAAGTGTATCGTGATCGATCGACATCTCTGGGGATGCTGAAAGACAACATCCGACGTCAATGCCTCACCATAACACCGGGCATGCTTTAAAGTACTGTTCACAACATTATTCGTCGACTACAGCTATTGTTGAGGAATGATTCAAATGTTCAAATGTTTGTATAGCTTATGGGACGTAACTACGGGGTCATCAGTCCCTAAGCTTACAAACTACTCATCAACTCGCTTATCCTAAGGACGGCACAAATATCCATGCCCGAGGGGGATTTCGAACCCCCGACCGTAGTGGCCGTGCAGACCGTGACTAGAGCACCTCAGTCCCCTCGACCACGGCGGCCGGCTGAGGAATGATGGTGGACATATTGAGCATTTCCTGTTCAGAACATCATCTTTGGTTTGCCTTAATTTATTATACTAATTATTGGTTTTCTGATGAGATGAATCGCCATCTGTCGTACTTTTTTTGAACTTTTTGTTCTTCTAATAAAACCCCATGTCATTCCAAGCATATGTCAAATTTTACCTCTCTATCTACATTATTCAAGTTATCAAATCTATACTGTCTCTTTGATCACCCGATACTTTCGGATTCTGTGATGTGGCATTTTCCAGACTTGACTCCATCCCTACGACGTACAGTGAGGGTAGGGGTCACACAGGGTTCAGGTGGTGGGGGCTGGTGTGTCGTCACGGCTCAGCTCGGCTCGCTGAATTCAGCGGCTGATCTGGCAGAGTGTGGCAGAGGGGCGACTGATGGCGTTTTTATCGGCAGCCCTGCCCTCTTCTCCCCTCCCCTATCAAATAAATCTGCCCTCCCCAGTGGGGCGGCCTTTCACCAGGGCCAGACACCCCGGCAGCCACTTTGTGCTCTGCCGGCGCGCCACTCCAGGGCTCCATTCTGCATGGGTGACTGATGAGCCGCGTATCGGTATTAAAAGACGTCTTAATTTCACACCGAGTGGCGGCTGCTTAGCCAAATGGGGAGCTCTTAAAAGCCCATATAAGAGCTGTAAGGCTAGATGATGTGAGCAGAGAGCAAACAATTTAGAGAATTTAACTAAGTGCGCGATATCAAGATGACATGTTTAGTAAACTGAGAAATCACACATATCACCGATCGTATGTGTTAAATGTTAGACAACAAAACGTATCTCTATTACACTACTGCCCATGAAAATTGCTACACGACGAAGAAATGTAAATAATAAACGGGTATTCATTGGACAAATATAATATACTGGAACCGACAAGTTATTGCCGGCCGCGGTAGCCGAGGGGACTGAGGCGCTCCAGTCACGGTCTGCACGGCCACTACAGTCGGGTGTTCGAATCCCCCCTCGGGCATGGATATTTGTGCCGTTCTTAAGATTAGCTAGTTCATAAGTAGTTTGTAAGTTTAGGGACTGATGACCCCGTAGTTAAGTCCCATAAGCTATACAAACATTTGAACATTTGACATGTTATTACAGTTTCACGTAATTTGGCAGCATGGATCCTGAGAAATCAGTACCCAGAACAACCACATTGATAGACCTGGGCATTGAGTCAAACACTTCTTGTATGGGTGGTACAGGTACAGATGCCCATGCAGCTTCAACACGATACCACAGTTCATCACGAGTAGTGACTGGTGTATTGTGACAAGCCATTTGCTCGGCCACCATTTACCAGACGTTTTCAGTTAGTGAGAGATCTGGAGAATATGTTGGCCAGGGCAGCAGTCGAACATTTTCCGTATCCAGAATGGCCCGTGCAGGATCTGCAACATACAGTCGTGCATTACCTTGCTGAAATGTTGAGTTTCGTAGGTACTGAATGAAGGGTAGTGCCACGGGTAGTAACACATCTGAAATGTAACGGCAACTGTAGAAAGTGCCGTCGATGCGAAGAAGTAACCGAGACGTGTAATCAGTGGCACTCCATATCATCACGCCGGGTGATACGCCACTATGGCGATGACGAATAGACGCTTCCAATGGGCGTTCACCGGGATGTCGCCAAACACGGATGCGACCATAATGACGCTGTAAACATAACCTAGATTCATTCGAAAAAATGACGTTTTGCCATTCGTGCACCCAGGTTCGTCGTTGCGTACACCATCGTAGGGGCTCCTGTCTGTGATGCAGCAAAAAGGGTATTCGCAACCATGGTCTTCGAGCGGATAGTCCATGCTGCTGCAAACGTCACCGAACTGTTCGTGCAGATGGTTGTTGTCTTACAAACGTCCCCATCTGTTGACTCAGGGATCGAGACGTGGCTGCACTATCCGCTACAGCCATGCGGATAAAATGCCTGTCATCTCGACTGGCAGTGATACGAGGTCTTTGGGATCCAGCAAAGCGTTCCGTATTGCCCTCCTAAACCCACCGATTCCATATCCTGCCAACAGTCATTGGATTGCGACCAACGCGAGCAACAATGTCACGATATGATAAACCGCAATCGCGATATGTTACAATCCGACCTTTATCAAAGTCGGAAACGTAATGGTACGCATATGTCCTCCTTACAGGAGGCATCACAACAACGTTTCCGCAGGCAACGCCGGTAAACCTCTGTTTGTGTATGAGAAATCGGTTGGAAACTTTCGTCATGTCAGCGCGTTGTAGGTGTTGCCACCGGGGTCAACCTTGTGTGAATGCTCTGAAAAGCTAATCATTTGTATATCCTAGCATCTTCTTCCTGTCGGTTAAATTTCGAGTCCGTAGCTTGTCATTTTCGTGGTGTCGCAAATTTAACGGCCAGGAATGTAATAAAAATGAATTGCCGCATGTAAGAAACCGCATCACTTTGGAATTGCTTCTCCGATTTGGCTGATCATTTCTTTGTTCTGTTCGTAATTCTCAGGACAAGGTTTCCATGAAAGAATTTTTTTTTTTGGAATACAGGATAATATCATAATTAGAGAAAAACTGAAGATACGCTTCCAGTTTGGATCATTTTCTAGATTCCCCAAGAATCAGTTTATTCATTAGCTACTCGCCTAGCGACCACATTCGCTACAACGTAGCGAACTAATACGCCAAGGAGGTTACAATTAAGGGAGATGGCGTTATCATTGCTGACAACAGTCGTTGCTTGAAGCCAGGTATGAATTGGAAAATCTACCTGGAAATATCAGAATTTGAGTAAAACTGAATGTACGTTTTCAGATGGGTGGATTCGCGTCGTAAAAATGACCTCTCACCATTATAGTGCAAAATCTTTCCTCAAACTAGGGCCAAGCCTATGCGCACAGGAATAAAGCATCCAGAAAAGATGTATCATGCAACGTTGTTTCTTTAGAAGTCCCTTCATGTTATTATTACCTCAATGATGTTATCGGTGGTGATCATATCTTTGGACTGCTGAAAAAATAGAATTTATGCCAATTCATGGTATTTTTGAGTGTTGCAAACAAATTGAGTACAGATCGTCGTAAATTATTTTCAGTGCCTCCATTGGAGAGAGAGTCCTACTACGAGATCATAGAGTCAATGAGACTGTTGAAGATCGTACATAGCATTTGGAGGTAAATCGAGGAAGAAATTTTCAAGCGCGTATCCGTTATGACTGTACGATTATGCTGCAATTATTTTCTTCTCAATTCAATAACTGAATAAAACAAATTAACATGTTATAAAAACATAATTTCTCAGGATTTATGCACCCAAATTGCGAGAAAATGTCTGTTCTAGTATAATATATGTGTCCAATGAATGCCCGTTTATAATCTGCATTTCTTCTTGGTGTAGCAAATTTTATGGCCAGTAGTGTATATATGAGTTTGGTGCTCTTTTACTCGGAATTTTCTGCATAGTGTGGTTTAGAACTTCTATGAGAAGATATACTCCACGTACCCTTCTAACATGCAAAGTCTCCTCCCAAACTGAGTTTCCGAGAGTGGGAAGTATCCTTGCGAGTTATTTAAATATGCTAGTGCACCTCAATTTTATCCTTTCCTTCTATCTTGAATCTCCTTTCCGCTCATCAAAGACTGCATCGAAACAACACACAAATGTGATACCTTTACCGAAGGAAAGAAAAGATCTCCAAGTTTATGTTACAGGATTTTCATACTCGTACGCGCGGAAGTAATGACGCAACAAGGAGAGTAAGCGAATTGCGTATCTGCTGCAGGTCGGCAATGTCAGTAACAGTGTATGCGGTGCATAGGAGAGGTCAGTGTGTTCTGCGACCTCACTACGTATGAATACATAACACGAGTTCGGCGTGTGTCCCGCCTCCTACGAATAACAGTAGACGGTAAGACCAGCAGTAGAAGGGAACTGGAAGTTTGTTGTACCGTACAAGTTGTGAAGGCATTCGGTCATTGACGACTCTATAGAAGCTACAAGGGACACCCTCCTAAGCTGTCCCCGATAACCACTCGCCGGCCGCGGTGGCCGAGGGGACTGCGGCGCGTCAGTCACGGTCTTCACGGCCGCTACGGTTGGGGGTTCGAAATCCCGCCTCGGGCATGGATATTTATGGCGTCCTTAGTGTTAGCTAGTTCGTAAGTAGTTTGTAATTTTAGGGACTGATAACCCCGTAGTTAAATCCCATAATCTCTACAAACATTTGAACATTTGATAACCACACATAAATAAGTCTACAGGAACCTAAACTGTAGATGTGACACCCTATCTGTTTGCCACATAGGCCCAAACGATCTGAATTTGATAATGCTTTTAGGTGGCAATCACTGAAAAAATCATTCTTATGCCAAGGCTGAAAAATATTTTTATTTGTTACATTCAACTGGTACAATATTTTATTGTAAATTAGACGTTTCTGAACTCAGTAAAACTGTTATCTTATTAGCTCTGAAGTAAAATATCTTGTTGATTTCCCTTTGATGCCAGTAACTGCTGAAACCTGTAGAATATAAAAAAAATATTTTGCAGTCTTTGCATACGAATGTTTTTTTTTTTCTTTTTCTTTTTCAAATCCTCTTGCCTATACTCACTACCGATGTAACTCGCCTAAGGTGAACGTCTGGTGTGCCTTAATGCAAAATTGTTCAAATGTTTCTAAATCTATGGGACTTAATTGCCTGGTTATTAGTCCCTAGCTTTCAAACTACTTACACTAACTTAAAGAACTTATGCTAAGGACAAAAGAAACACCAATGCACGAGAGAGGATTCGAACCCTCGACGGCGAACAGTCATGCGCTCCTCAGCAAGGTGCCTCAGCGCACTCGGCTATTCCGCAGCGGCACCCTAATGTATGATAAAAATATATGCTTGCTTTTTCATTGCGAAATAAACTCTTGTAACTATTGGGACTTTCGTTACTCACCAAGTTACGAAGCAGTTAATATGAATAAAACTGCCTAACTTCCACAAATCCCGCGGAATGGGCACGTTGGTCTAAGGCGTCATGCTATAGAATTGGTGGCCGTTCCCGGCATGGGTTCGAGTCCCTCCTCGGGCATGAGTTTGACTGTTCTGCTTAGTGTAGGTTAGTTCAAGTAATTTGTAAGTCTAGGGACTGATGACCATAGTAGTTTGGTTCAATACGGTTGCAAACATTTCAGTTCAACTTCCACTCCTAGGTACACTTCCTAATTATCTTCTTCTGCTATGACCGACGGTAGTATCTAACCTACTCTCTTCTAGCAGCGATTTATGTTTGTTATTTTTAATGCATAAAAATGATAGAGGCCGGGGAAAGACTACAGACTGGAAGTCGAACAGTTCAGTTAAAATATATGGTCATCATATCCCGAAATATATACACTGCAAGATGAGGTAGCATTTTACATTTGCGAAACACTGCAGGGTGGTAAATTATTTGTTCATATATTTTCTCTCTTTCTGACGCTTTTATGAGTGCTGTGTGTATTGCGAGTAATTTGCTAGTCCGTTTTTCCAAAATTTATTCTTGCATGTGATAAGGGGTTGCCTCAGAATGTATTGTTTGGTGAATCTGCAGTATGTGACTTGGTGGCAATTTTCTCGTTGTTCTTGGCAACTGTATTTGTTAGCTGTTCAGCGCTGTTCTTCCCTGTGAAGGCAGAGACGGGCTGGCGTTGCCGAGGGAGGCTGGTCGCTGGCGACATGTTTATGTGGGCAGTTTGTGAGGCGGGACCTATCTGTCTGTAGGCTCACTACCTGAGGTGAATCCACTCTCTGGAAAATATTCGATAATGTATCACTTCCCTTTTAAATAGCGGGCAGTGTTGCCCGCATTCTGTGGGATTCCTATCACCATGGAGCCTCTGAGTCTACGGCTTTGAGGAGGTTATCTTCTAAATATCCATTTGCCTACCCTGTCTGCAGAATTACAGCCGGGGGCTGACACGGGCCACCTTTTTCTAGGGCGATCTACTGCCTGACGTTCCTGTGGAATTTCATCACGCAATGGAGTCTTCTCTTGTATGGTGTTTCATGTCCTGTTTCCATTTTAGTCTCTTATCTGTGGCTATTCAGGCTACGAGCTTGGTAGATAAGGCTTTCAATTCCTGTTAGGGCAAAAGGCTGGGAAACGATGGGCGTGAGTAATTTTCGAAAGGACGGTTGGCTCAGGTGGTGTCATCTGGAGGCGATCCAATTGGCTCTGTCTGTGTAGACGACAGGTCTAGCTAGGTGACATAGCTGTCTGTCCATTCATTGGCCGCAGGGCTAGAGCTCTCCAGTGATTGGTATATCGACATTAGGGGGTACATGACGCCAGGTTTTCCGCGTGGGCGAATGAAGAGTTGGAGCACACATCTCATGTAGGCTTTGGCTAGTTTGAACGTTTTCTTTCGGGTAGTACCTGAAGAGTTTTAATCGTTCTTCTGCGCTGACTCCTGAGCATTTGTTGGACATTCGTTTTCTGAGGTTTCTGCCTACAGAATTTCATGTGTTAATCTGGATAGGAACTTAGTTGCAGTTGTTCACTAAGCGAAACCGATATTTTTTATATTCTTGTTCAGTCGAGGCATGAGATTAGGCAGCCACCATCATAATGGCCATACCGGCGTGCTAGTGGGTTATGCAGTTCGACTGTCTGGAATCACTTGTACTCAATACTCGCGTTTTGCACTTGAGTTTGTGAGCGTATGTCCTAGCCGACACTGGAAGCATATATTTTTAAAAAAAAAGAAAAAAATTCTTTATTATTATATCCTTCTCTACAACCAATCACCTAATACATTAATGGGTTTTACTATCTGCATATGATTAGTGAGTACAATGATTTGAACTTGACTTGCAAAAATTTATCTACATTTTTGCTTAATTTGTGACTACCATGGTTTCTTAAAATTACTATTGTCTACGGGGGAATAGGGGGGACGTTAAACTAATATCTGCAGTGTGACAGGTGTGAGAGTGTTTTATTAACCTACTTTGCGGCCTATGTATCTGCTGAGCGAATCCCTGCAGACTTGCCGCTGGCACTGGGCAGGCATTACTCATTGCAGGTGCAAAGGTGTTGCTCATGGGAGTTAGTACCTACTTATAGCTAAGTGCTACTGTCTTGAAGAGTCATCTTCGGTTGGAGACGCTCGGATCCCCATGGTCGAGGTTGCTAGTGGATCCCGCCAGCAGGATGACAGCTGACGGCCAGTCCATACCCCCTGGTGGCATGGCTGGGCATCAGGATCAGTCCAGTTTGGCAGCACCTTCCTGTAACTCTCTCACATAGATCTGTCTTATCTTGCTTGAGATCACTTCCGTAAGGTTTTTTAGGATTTGGAAGGTGTCTGCTTGTCTTATTAGGGTGTGAGTGTCATTATTTGGTAATTGCTGTATCAGTTCTGTCGCAACGTCATACACGACGTATTATGGCGTGCCTATCTCGACTCCACATTCACACGCAGGCATCGCCTTTGTTCTAAACCGGCGAAGGTATGCCGGATAGGGGCCATGGCCTGTTAGAAAGTGTGTCATTCCCTGACTCGGTTGGAAAAACTTCATTGCCATCCTTCCTTGCACACTCGGGAGCAGTTCAAAGGTCCTTCTTCCTGTCTCCTCTTCCCACAGTTCCTGCCATAGTTACCCACCCCTCCGCCTGATGGAGGCCTTGTCCCCCTGAGCGATCCCCAGCATCTCGGTAACTTTATCTGGCTTGCCCTTCTTGACCCAGTACCAGGCAGCTTGTCCACGGATCTTTACATCTAGGGGACAAAGCCCCATCAGCAGGAGGGGGCTCCCCCAGGCGTAGTCCTATAAGCTCCTACCGAGTGTAACAGGATGTTCCTTTGTACTCTCTCCGCAGCCATGGCAAGCGCCACCCGAGGGAGCCTGTGCGCCCAGCTGCCAGAACCGTAGCCCATGATGGATGTTAGTATGCTGTTATGGTACTGTTGTGGCAGCAGCCCAACAGTTCAGACGCGAGGCCAGCGCCTGCTATATCCGCAACCACAACAACATTGGGGCCGACTAGGTGGCGCCCCATCAGGCGCACAACTCGAGATTCGGCAAACTACAAGAGTAAAACAGAGTCCAAAGACATTAAATGTAACCAGAGGGGTACAGCGCCTATCGATAGTAACCGGGAACCTTTTCTTGCAGATGACGCTATACCTCTAGTATCCAGACGCCAGACGGAGATTGGTCATTGTGTCCAAGCCCCTGGGCCAGACACGCCTTATAAGCCAGCGCAGCGGCCCAAACAGACAGTTCGCTCTCGCCATTGATGCGTACAATATCGAAGACGTCAGGATCGAACTTCACGACGACCTCTGCTGCCCATGGAACTTCTTGGACCATACTAGGATTCGTGCTGCTAGCCCCTGGACTACTGACCTCGCCTGCACCTGGACTTTGCCTGATAAACTCTGAACACTATGGATTCACCTTCGGACTCGTAGAAGAACTTTTTGGTATCAGTGAGTGTGAATGGCTTCGGCTAATTGGACATATAGAAAATTTGTATTTCCAGACTCAGAACTGTGTGGGTATAAAAGCCCGTTACTGTAAATTAATTTTGTGCAAATTAAATCCTGCGTAACTAACTATCGAGTGTGGTCAGTTATAATACAGTGTCTACAAGGTGTTTCCGGACATAATGGCCGCTCCGCCTCTGGACTCTCAGCCAAACCCTGACCCACTGAATTACCGCAACACTACAGCAACAAGAGGACCGTTTCCAGAACATTCTATGCACGGTGTTGCAACAGCAAGCTGACCAACATTTAAAGCAGTTCGAGCAGCAGTCCTGTCCTATCTCCAATTCCAAATTTTTTGCCGGACCACAAAACAGCATGCCAACACTGACGCTCTCTTCCACCTTCCCATAGGTCCGGATCCCGATTTTGATAACACAGACCCATTCATCATCCAAATCGACGACGACATCGAGGCCGCAGTACATTCCCTTTCCATCACCGCCGATCGCGTCACTGACGCAACCACCGCCGACTCCGTACTCATCAAGGTACGACAGTATGTCATGAAGGGATGGCCACTCACTGCCCCACCTCGGGGCACCCCGGCACTCCGCTATTTATTTGCGATTCGGCATCAACAGGGCAGTACAGGGACTTTTCATCCGCAATGACCCTCGGGGCCTTCCCCGTATTTTGATGCCGGTCTCCCTCAGGACGACCATCCTCAATAAACTCCATCAGGGCCATTGGGGGATTAGTCGCACCAAGGCACTCGCACGCTGACATGTGTTTTGGCTCGAGAAAGGCGCCGACATTGAATGTCTCATTTGGTGCTGCCACCAGTGCTCCAAAAATCAAGCCAAGCTGTGCCAAACATTTCAACGATTGTGTACCACTACCCTTTCCTGGAAGCGGATCCATATCTATTTCGCTGGCTCATTCCTCAGTTCACATTGGCTCGTTGTGACAGACGCATTCTCCCACTTTCCATATATTGTGCGTTGCTCTTCCATCACCACCTCTACCACAATCTTGGCTTTAACAAAGATTTTCGCCATTGAAGGCTTACCGATAACGTTAGTTTCTGACAACGGGCCTCAAATCCAGGGTCAAGAATTCACCTCCTTCTGTCACCGCAATGGCATCAATCACATACTAACACCTCCTTTTCACCCACAGTCCAATGGCGAAGCCAAACCTCTAATATGCTATTCAAGCAACAGATGCGCAAGTACACTGCCAACTTTTCCTCCTATGACGCCTTGACCTGATACATTTCCACCTATTGAGCAACGCCCGTCGGTGACAAAAGTCCAGCCCAACTGCTGCACGCTGCCAGCCACACTGTCTCCTGAACCTTCTGTTGCCTGTTCCTCGCCCCAGCCATCCGTCGGGTCCCACCACATTCCTTCCCGGGAATCTCGTCTGAACGAGATGAAATCTCCCATGCCCAATCCCAGCAAGGCAATGTAGTGCCACCAGTGACCTCTCAGCCACCGCATCCACATGGGCTGCGAGGTTCCAGGGCTCGTCTAGGGTAACTCCTAAGTACCTGTCGTGTCCTCTACGAGTGACTGGTGTTCCATTTATGCGAACCGTCGGGTTCCTTATGAGACTTCCTTTAAGGAGCAAATAGTTAGATTTATTAGGTGCAACGGTCATCTTGCTGTTGCTGCACCATGATACAAGAATGTTGATTGCACTATCTACTCTTGGCTCTAAATCCTCGCGGCTACGACCACTCACCAGCAGGAGGAGGTCGTCAGCGTAGGCTATCAGCGCTAGTACGTCTTCGCTGTTTTGTAACTGCCTCAGTAGGGGCTCTATTTTGAGGTCCCAAAAGAGCGGCCCCAAGACAGAGCCCTGGGTACACCCCTTGGTCATTGCTTTAGAAATAGGACCACTAGGAGATGATAGCCAGACCTCCCTGTTCCTACAGTAGCTCCTCAGACAGCCATATAGCGACCCTGGACACTCTATCTCCCTAAGGTAGGAGAAGAGCCAAGGCAACCACTGGTTGTCGAAGACGCCACTAATGACCACCATACTGCCGACTGGTCTAGACTGAAAACACTGTCAAATTTTTGAGAATTACACGTCAAATAAAAATTTTAGATTCAAATACTATCTCACCCGTGACAATAGGAAAACGTACTATAAACCTTAATTAGAATAGTAGATATGGTTGCTGGAATTACACAACAATTTCGACAAAACGAAAGCCAAGTTGACTCTGGAGTGATAACTTTCTTCCGAATAAACTGATGTAAGGATGTAAACTTTTCAGTAATAGATCAGAGTCTCCTAAGTGTTCTAATGTTAAAACAAATCTCTTACCTTAATTAGAAACGTAGCTATATCCAGTCATAGCTTTCTTTGAAATTAATCACTGCAAGTGTTTAAAAGCGCGCATGAAACAACTTGATCCGCTGACCGTTCATTGGCCAAAAAGAACTGCCTAACTTAATTAAATCCTAAGATACCGAAACACAAAGTGATTAAAATATGAAGAGCAAGTACAGAAGGATATCGGGTTTGAGTATAAAAGAAGGAAGGCGAGAGTTAAGCGAAATCTAATACTTGATAACAAATCTGTGGATGAATACCTTTCGTTCAAAATAAAAATGAAGGCTTTCTGCTTGATAGAACGGCCTGGCCAATTGACTTCGATTTCCATAATTTTCTTTAGTTTAAGGTATGTGAACGAAATAAGGCCCACCTAACATTTAGGAATTTCGTATGCAATATGTGTAAGTGATAATATTCCGAGGTCGTACGAGCAACATCCTACGACTATATTCAGTTCAAAAATAAATTAAAATGGAACGTTTATGTAATTCATATCATCACGTTAAAGGAAATGTTTAATCACTGCAAGTGGGCCTTGTTACGTCACCCTGTTCCTAATATGGCCTGTAGCCACATCTAGTTCATATTAACTTTATGGAGCACGTAAATAGGAGGAAAATTGCTGGAATACACTGCATGAGTTTAATGTAATTTCATTTTTGAGATAAGTGGAATGATATGATACATAGACTTTTTTATTTACACTTTTTACAAACGCTTCATACAGTACTGTTGGTAAATTACTGACTGGTTATTAACTCTTCACATTATTAAATTTAATCAGCAACCAACATTGTTCTGACAGCAGTAAGTATCCTTATCGTATGTTAATACGAACATAAGTCTAATCATTACACGATGGGCCTTATTGGGAACAACCAATTTAAAACTCGTGTGTGTTTATTGTGTTTGTTATGAAGATTATGCGGCTATCTTAATACAGCACAATTATCTGTACACATATACATATTTATCAGTACAAATGCTTGATGACAGAAGCGATTGTATTAGATAAAACATACCGTGAAAATAAGAAGCAGCCCTCCTTCGTTGAACGCCGCAGCACAACTGACAGTAAAATTGCCGGCACGGCACGAGTTGGCACGAGCTATCATTATCAACGACGCTGTTTTCAAACTTTCTATGCTACAAAACGAGAGTGGGCCTCATTAGGAACCGTGGCTTATTTGATAAATGTAGGTTATGCGATGTTCCTCTCGGGAGTGAACAAATAATAACATCAAACTCTATTCCCCATATCCTTCCTTTTGGTGGAGGAGGGGGGGGGAGCGATAAAACTTAAAAAGGAACCAAGGAATCCCCAAAATTATAGTGAAGATTTAGATTTAGATTATTTTACCTTGAAGATTATTTTGTATTCTCCGCCGTAGTCTAGTGGATAGCATGGAGGGTTCCCACGCAAAGGGCCCGGTTTCGATTCTTAGCCCGCTCGGCGATTTTCTACGCTCGTGGACTGGGTGCCGTGACGTCGTCATTTCATCATCACTGAACGAAAGTCGCCGAAGTGTCCTCAGCTTAAAAGACCTGCAAAAGGAAAGCTGAACACGACCTCAGTTAGGGTGTAACGGCCATAAATGCCACACGATCACGATCGTCACAGGTGTTGTGAAATCTGATAAATCAAAATTGGTAATAGTTCACTCTAAAGTGGGTACATGTTAATAGATACGCACCAGACTAGACAACTTCTGATCCCCTCGCACCGAGAATAGAAAATGCATTCGTTTTATAAATTTTATTGGGAAATCCCGTTCTTGACGTATTCCTCCGACATCATGGAAGACTCAGCCAGATGTATCGATGTCACTGTGTTGTGAACTATCACACTGTTTTTTTTTTAAGGCAGCAGAGTCTAAGATTAGAGCTCAGCTTTCCCTCAGTTTTAGTGTGAAAGTATACCTGTTACACTGTTAGTTATTTTCTGTTCTGTTACACACAGATACTTTGTATATTCAGATATATATTTATGTAAACCGTCTAAGCAATAAAAATAATCCTTTGCCAGACGCGATTTGCATCTTCAGTGGTCTGTAATATATACATGATTATGATTTACAATATTTCGTTTTTTCATACGTTTTTATAAATTAAGGTCATAAACAGCTCTGGCATGTGTTGTAAGTATTACTAATGATATTTTGATGCCACTAAAATACACATTTCGTAGATGCTGGTCTACATGTGTTGTCTGTTAACTCATGTTGTTGTGCTTCTTTCTTCCTTTATTTCATTTTGATGTTTCATTCTAGCTCTACAACACTAGGCACATGCTAGCAAAATATTTTCAATTTCAGAAGTAAAACTTGCTGATTGAAATTTCGCAAATAGAACTCGCCGCAACGAATAATGTCCTTCTTTTCATGATTTACACCTCAAATCGTGCAACATTTCCGTGACGCTTTCCCCATGTAACGTGATAAAACAAAACGAGCTGCCCTTCTCTGAAACTTCTCAATGTCTTCCCCAGTCCCACCTGGTGAGGGTCCCACACTGGGCAACAGTACTCCAGGAGAAGTCGCACAATTGTGATGTAGGCAGTCTCTTTGGTGGAGCTGTTACACCTTCGATGCGTTCTGCCAATGAAACGTAACCTTTGATTCGCCTTCCCCACAATATTTTTTATGTGTTACCTCCAGTCAAGTTGTTCGAAATTGTAACTCCTAGGTGTTTGGTAGAATTTACGACCTTAAAGTTTGACTGATTCATCGTGTAATTTAAGTTCAGCGGATTTGATTTAGTGGTCCTGTGTGTTACTTCATACCTTTCATTATTTAGTGTTAATTACCAATTTTCGCACCATGCAGAAGTTTTGTCTAAATCTCCTTGCTGATCAATGCCACAGCGCATAGCAGCTCCAGTTGTAGCGGATGGTGGCGACACGACATCCTGAATAGTAGCGTTCAAAGGATACGTACAGATTAGGAAAGGTACTAATCCATTGTTTGTCATGTACCTAATCTGTGGTATGAAATTCATTAAATTCATGTGTTTCCTTTTTGGTGTTGCAATTTTCACAAGGGCAGTGTACGAGTATGTTAAGACAAAAAGAAGGTAGAAGATTTTCAAATGCGGTGCTACAGAGGACTGCTGAATATTAGGTGGGTAGATCGCATTACTAATGAGGTGGTAATCAACAGAATTGGTGCGAAGAGGAATTAGAAGCATATCTTGATGAAAGAAGAGATAGATTATTCAAAACATGTTCAAATGTTTGTAAGGTTATGGGACCTAAATGCAGTAGTCATCGGTCAGTAAACTTACAAACTACTGAAACTGTCTTATCCGAAGGATAGCACAAACACCCATACCCAAGGGAGAACTCGAACTTCCGAATTGGATGGGCCACGCCCACCGTAGCAGGGCGCCTCAGTGCGCACGGGTATTCCGCCACGGCGGGGGATCGATTGGTGGTGGAAAAAATCGCAGAAAGAGACCAAAAGACGAACACAGTAAACAGGTTGAAACAGATATAGGTTGCCGTTCTTATGAGGAGATGAAAAGACCTACTCAGGGTAAAGTTGGGTGCAGACCATCAAATCAGTCTCCGAACTGAAGACTAAAACCACAACAATTAAGTCAGTTGCTCACTACTGATTAGTTCATTTATCAGTCATCATTGAGCACTTATGCATATTTTTACATATTGTCCAAGCATCTTCTATATTTTATGGGAAACAAATATTAGATGTACCCTTAATCTTCTGTTCAGTAACTCAAACTACTCTAGTAAGGAACATCGGTCGTCAAGAAGCCATGTTCTGTGTAACTATTGTAGGGGTGAAATAGGTAAAAGTGAATCATTGGAAGTATTGAAGTGATTTTGCTAGTGGACAGGCAGAAGTGTTTTGCAACCAGCAGTAAACAGAGAGGAGCAGGCGCGGTTATACGAAAGGAGACCGCCGACGCATTCAGCAATCCAAGTCAAAACACAGCGAGTTCATAGGAAGCAGCCTGACTAGCACGTACTTGTAAACTAAGTGGTTTCAGTGAGATAGTGACCAATGAGGAGTTACCGGTGCTACGCAACGAAGTTCGTACCAGTTTGCGGGTCAGCAAGCTGCAACGGAAGCATCCCAAACGTTCGTGGACGGTATAAAATTGGCAAGAAAAAGACGGAAAGGCAGTCTCCGGCAGTATTCGCCGTGTATCCAGCGAGTCTCCAGCGAGTATTCGACGGACAGGCAACATTAGCCAGAAGTTAACCATTAGACGACTGGTAATACTTCGTCATGTTGTAGAGAACGCCGTAGTCAACCTAGCCTTCATAGACCTAGAAAAAGACCCCAGAAGGGTTCTGGAGGATGCAACATCCTTCCTAGCAGCAGCGGCCATCGTACAGCGGTCCACCACGCCATGCAGCAAGCAGCAGCAGCAGGACGTCCCGCACCAGAATAGGCAGCTTCGGGAATTACGGAGAGCAACGCAGAAGAAGGCCATCGACAAAAAAGTAAGCCACTCACCGAGTATGCGGAACAGGGCAGAAGAAGGCTATGGGCGGGGAGAATAACCACTCACCTGAGTAACAATGAAGCGATCCGCCAACAGAGAAGCTGTTCACTTACCCGATCCGAAGAGAACATGAGTATATCATCCTGGCTCCACGGCACCGGAGGTGCTGTCGACGACGAATCACGAGAAGCCGAAACATCACGCCGAGGTATGATATAGTAACGCAACGCGACGGGGAGCAGCGTGACCGGCCCGTATAACGACCCCTCGCGTTCTGAATGAGCCACGCTTCTGCATGAGCGGCCGCCTCAGCACCTGAATCAGCACTCAACGTCACTGGTAGCGCCGCACGCGTTCAACCCACGTCAGGCAAGATTCACACCCAAGTAAAGATGTTGTATTGGTAACATTCTGTCAACGCAGAGAAGCTGTAGAGTCTGTCAAGTAATAAATGAGTATGTGGAGTTTAACACGGTAACCGGTCTCCTTCAGGGACACGGGCTTCGTAAAGTTAGAAGTTAAATAAATGTATTTATTTGGGACTCGTGTCTTATTCACAATCCTCTTCCCTTGAGTCAAGTGAACCCAAGTAGAATATCCTGACAAGAGCCACAGAAAAGTAAATAAAGTACAAGAAATAGCAAAGTGGCAGAAAACACTCTTCACTATGAACACTTCAATGTCAGTGGTATTTCCACAACAAAAGTCTATACGAGCTAATACTGCGGCGTGAGGTGTCATCAATACCTGGAACCTCTTTCGCTATCGTGAAATATTTCTTGACGTGCTTTACTATTTATTATGAATGCTCATTTGAGCATATTGCTCAAAACGTAAAACTCCATTGCATATTTTCTAATCACAATGCTGAATATAAAAAGTTGAGCATTAAAAGACATTGTCCTCTTTTCTGCCATATACTACACGTACAGCATGACCCTTGGTTGTGTAAATAATTAAAGAGTTGCAATCATTTGTACTGACTGCAACGCCCAATGGGGCGTATTAGCTTCATCTTCACAGGCTTGATGACTGATATAGGGTACAACTTTTTCCCTTTGTTTTCTCTTTATGTTAGGAAGAATTTTCCATATTTCTACTTGGCATAATAATATACTATTTCCATGTACACTGCCTACGGATATGTTTTGGCACGGATGTGGATCCGCTGCTTGTTTACCACATCGTTTATATATGAGGACGCAGCCATCGTCAGGAAAGCCTCGTATTGCATAACCAACGCTCTTTCTCGATTGCCTAATTTGCAACTTCGGGCGGATGAAGCTCGGAATGAATAATGTATTACACAGATAATCTTGAAATTCCCCACAAAGCAATGGCCCTTCATGCAGATTTGTTTGGATCTTCAGTTAAAGCTGCGTTTTAACTTGTTCCAGTCACGAAGCAATTTTTTTCTTCCTTTTTTTAGTGGCTGAATTTCCACGTTATTTCTTTCAGAGACAGTGAGTGGCCTGATTAAATAGAAGCGAGGGAATTTCAAACAGTGGATTAAGAAGGGGCGAGGGAATTTCAAACAGTTGGCCTTCTTCGCAACAAAGTCAACGGTGCTTGCTCGTATCGTGCTTACAACCTGCAGTGCTCCTCTCGAACGATATGTAGATATGTACATACATTTCATTTTCATGAACAGAAACTGTCTCTTCTTAAGAAGTTCATTTACCATCCGGATACAATATCAAACTTCATTTTACGAATGAGCATATGCAGTATATTGGTTAAAGAATAAACATTCTTGACGAGGTCTACTATTTACAATGCAACATGCTGGTGTCATCTAATATTTAATAGTAGGCAAAAATACATCAAACGTTAGAATAGTAAATAGGCCTACGTAAAAATCAGCACACATTATATGGATCCCTTCTGATCTGCATAGACATTTATTCTGATGCACATAATAAACCTACATCTACATAAATAATCAGCTAATCACACTGAAGTGGATGGCAGAGGGTTCATCGGACTTATTTTATGATATTTCTGCACCGTTACATTCTGTAATAGCGCGCGGGAAAAAGAAACACCAAAATTTTTCCGTTTTCGAACTCATTCCTCTTATTTCATTACGATTATCATATCTCTCTATGTAGGCGGCTGCTAACCAAATACGTTCACATTCGGAAGAGAACATTGGTGATAGATATTTCGCTGATAAATCTCATCGTAATGATTAACGCCTTTCTTTTACTGATTTTTCACCTCAAGTCGGGCATGATTTCTTTGACTCTCCCTCCGCCGATAATAATAATAAAAAAAAAAATAAAAAAAAAATTAGCTGCTCTTCTCTGGACTTTATATCATCCGCTAATACCAGTTGGTGGGGATCCCTCAATGATCATCAACACTCCAAAATAGCTGGTACAACTGTTGTGTAGGCAGTATATTTATTGGGAAAATTTTGGGAAGATGTATTTCATCTTTGAAGGAGACCGAGTATAAAACGCTTGTACGACCACGTCTTGAGTATTGCTCCAGTATTTGGGACCCGCAGCAGATCAGTTAAAAAAGGAAAACATAGAAGCAGTTTAGAGGCGAGCAGCTAGGTTTGGTAGGTTCGACCAATGCGTGAGTGTCCTGGAAATGCTCCGGCAACTCTATTGGGGATTTCTGGAGGAAAGGCGACGTTCGTTTCGTGAATTTCTGTTGAGGAAATTTAGAGGGCGGGGATTTGTAACTAAGTGTAGTACGATCTTCCTGCCACCTACTTACATTTCGCGTAGTGATCACAAAGACAAGATAAGAGAAATTGGGGCTCGTACGGAGGCATATAGGCGTTCTTTATTTCCTCGTTCAATTTGGGAATGGAATAGGAAAGGAAATGCATATTAGTGGTACAGTGTACCCTCTGCCGCGGAGTATATAGATGTAGATGTAGAACTGTTGCATATTCTAAGTGTTCTGCTAATGATACGTAGCCTTTGGTTCGCCTTCCCTACAATAGTCTATTGGTGCATTCCTGTTGAGGAATTGCTAGGTGTTTAGTTGAATTTATGGCCTTTATATTTGACTGATTTAACGTCTAGATAAAATTTAAAGGATTTCTTTTAGTGCTCATATGAACGATTTCGTCTGCATAGAAATTTATTCCAGTGCATGTGATTCAAAATCAGGCTCACATTTCTCAATTATCTCGAATCTGAATAGTGCATTTTATTGTAGTTACAAGCATAAATTCCGGATATATTTAAGAACTGCTAGAAATCCAATTAATTTTTATAACTATGTTTAATGCTTATGAAATCTACCTCTTTTTTATATCAAGAATAATGGTAAATCTCTCGTTGTTTTCCATCACTGACATACAAGACAATCTCTTCTTACTGTCGAGTGTGTAAAAATTGTTTCATGAACTGTGAACACTTCAGAATCTTTTTTTTTTTTTTTTTTTTTTTTAATTTATGTTCTGTGAATCTTTAATAACGTAAATTGAGCAGACTATTGCATCAGCGTAACTCTGAATACACAAATGAAATTACGACTTTAAATCGTTTAAAACTTGCGTACAAACAATCTTGTTCTACTGTCGAGTATATAAAAACTTGTTTCATGAATTGTGAACACTTCTGAAATGTTTTTATTTATTTTCTTTAAATCATTAATAACATGAACTGAGCAGACTATTGCACCAGCAAAACTCTCAATACAAAAATGAAATTACGATTTAAATCGTTTAAAACTTGTGTACACATCTGTATCACCATTCGTTTACTATTAACTCACTCTGCTCTTACAGAAATGTCTGGTAGTACATAAGGGGATATGAAAGACTAACCGGATTCTATGTCATGTAAAGATACTTTCCCTTTCTTCTCTTGCATGTAATAATATTTGTAAAATTTAGCTTCCTTTGCGCTATTTATAAGAGTCTGAAGGTCCCGCCATCGGTTTATTCATAACGTCAAAATGGTGGAACAAAAGCCACCATATAATTTCCTGAATATGAACACTCTTTAAGAAACACTGCACATTTCCAACTTGTCCATACACTACCGGGGGAGCCTGTGTCCGTTGTTAGTCATAGCAGATTTCCGTGACCGTTGAGACTGCACCCAGCCACAACCTAATAATCAGGGGACGTGGGTTCTAATCTAAGGCCGGCACAAAAATTTTAACTTTCCCCATTGATTTAGTTCCATTTCCACGCTAGCGTTCGTCACAAATTCCTTTCTATCCCGATTCACAGCTGTCTTAGGATCAAGTATAACGTTGATGAGAATATCGCCATATTCAGAATTACATAACAAGTAACATCTCCTTTGTTTTGGGAATGGTACACACATCGTAACACCGTTATAAGTTTGTCGAGGGTGACGTTTAAGGTTCAACTCTTGTCTGATCATCCACTTTAACGATTTCCGTAATTCTCATAAATCAAATGTAACAGTTAGGCCGTAACAAAAAATAGAGCAAGGTGATGCATTGCGAAGTTCGAAGCGCTGTCGAGTTATCTATATTTATATTTTCAGTGATTATGCTGAACAGCTTAAAGTAAATAACGCAACGATATCTATGACACGGGCATAGTTAAATCCTTTCCCCGCTTCAGTTTCCAGAGGAATTTTTTCTTTGTCAAACCGCTACCTCTCAGTATTTTATTAATTTTAGGAGGTTTATAGCATTTTGGAAGTAAAATTAAGTTTATTAAAATTTTCATAACCCACAAAATTTAATATTACATTTGAAGGAAGGTGGGATTAATGCGTTTCAGCTCTCTATGCCTCAACATTTGGTAGCTAACATCTCTATGTAAGCATTTTAAAGATTCATTTGTAGTTACTCTATATATTGCAGTAGTTCGGCTTACGTGAAATGTTCAGTGGCATGGGAGAATATCATACAAGATTACAGATTTGTCTGGAAAATGAATTGGTAGAAACTGATTTACCCTACGCTTTTTGGTAGCTTTTATCGTGTATGATAGCGACTGTGGTCATTTTCGGACCAATTGATGACTACCAGTGTCACGAGTCTCGTACTATACTATACTACGTAAGCAATTACATTCTTGCTTCCTGTAAGAGAAGTTTAGTTTGTGTTGTTGCGCTTTGATTCAGCTGATCTCCGCCTTCCCCAAGACGACCTTACATGCTGATTGCATTTAAAAACGCTGTGCAGTGTTCCGCCAAGATATTTAATCGCTGCAAAATTAAGGCTCTGTTATTTTTTTCTACTCATTTTCACCATGTTACATATTTCGACGTTTAGAGCTAGCCTCGACCGTCTAGAAATTTTGTTCACGCTATCTTGCATCATACAACAGCACCATCCGCAAACAGCCGTACGTCGCTATTCACTGTTAGATAATTTATGTTTACAGAATATTACAACGATCCTATCATACTTCCAATATCTATGATAGAAGACTCTCTGCCTGCTAGTACTGTTGAAAACTGAAAACAACAGTAGGGTTTACCAATAGAACCTTGAACTATTACATCGTTTCCAGTTACATTCTGTCAGTTCTCCTCGCTGTTTCATTACTTTTGAGCAAACGTATATTTCTCTTCACAGTGAGATAAACCTACTGATTCACATTTAAGCAATTTAAGAATGCGACAGACTTTACGTAAATAATTTGGTCGATGAAAATTATGTCATATGGTGAGAGTGTTTTGCGATAAACAATTTAGCTCGGCATAATTTAGTTGGAATTAAATTTAGTTAATACATAAATAATTGGCAATGTGTGATTTACTCTCTGCTGAGTTGACACAAAATTAATTGCTGCTGCAAAGTAATTAATATGTTAGCTTCGACTAATTAGCCTTCATTGGCAGTGGATGTTAATGCAATCGCTACTTTAAATAATTAACACTCATTATTTAAACATGAATCATCTACTCGTCTGCTATTGCAAAGGGGAAAAATTGTTTGAAGTCGATGTGTGCTTTAGCTCGTTGATAATGATTTCTTTTTTTCAAATCCGAGGAGTTAACATCATATTTGACTCCGAAACAACATTTCATGCTGTGGAGAGAGATATTTCCGAAGTAAATAAATTGTGCTGACAGTTTAAGCTCTAGTTGTATCTAGTCACCAAATCTCCCCTGAAATACATGCAGTACACGGAATATCTATCTTTTGATTATTTTGCCATGTGGTTTTTTTTTCCTCCATGAAACCGTTTATTTCAGGTAATTAATCAAGAAACTGATTCGAGACTGCCTGTTTTCGACTGTCAAGTGTTGGTCACTTTCAGTAGTCCCAAGAATTAATTACAGGCAACTTTAGACAAGAAGCTCTCGCCAATTCGAATACACTTGGAATATGTTGTAATTTAGGTCAAAATTTGAGACCGTGAAAACGCATACACAAAAGAAAACGTAGGAGATATGATAATAATTTTGAAACATAATTTATATTCTTCCTAGTGTACTTTACTACTGTGAAATCACATCCTTTAACATTTTGATACATTTCTAAATCCTCGCCTCATCTAATGGTATATTTAACAACAGATTCAACCGTTTACATATTGCAACAGAGTTGTTTACAACTGACCACCACGTTGGTTATTTCCGGTCTGGTCAGAGGGAAACCGTATTGTTTCAGTTAAATGTTTCAGGAGCATGGGTTTCATGGTTGCACTCTGAAATTGCAAACAACACTGTCACCATATAGAACAGGCGCCATATGGTGGACGTACCGTACGTATATATAGGAGTACGTCCCACTTACATCGGACTGCTGCGGCTTCGAGATGTAACTACATCATATATGTATGATTTTTTTGGTTAAGAACACTATTAGGCATACTACACATGATATTTTCATCGTATGAAAATGTGTGAAGTTAAGGAAGCATTTGAAAATATATCATGTTTTACAAAAATGCGATGTACAGTTATAAAGTACAGCAGCAATCACAGAAATTATGGTTGAACATTTTTGTTAAGTTTATTACTGATTTGGCGATATGTGCTCAGGAAAATATCAAATGCGTTCTCTTCGAGTGGGTGTTACCACGTCAGCAGTCGTATGGCACACGTATGAAACACAAAATAAAAAGAGTGTATCATCTCCTGTCCTAGACTGGAACATATCCAAAGTGTTATGGAATTGTCGAGTGGTTATTATGTAGCGTTAATTGTTAACTGGTGAACACGCGAAAACGGCGTCACAGCTAAACAATTGCTGGGACAACGAATGAAACAGATTTAAGGGTAACTTACCTGTTTGTCGACTGTTTCATGTAATACGGATAAGGACTGATTGCGATGTTCCACTACACCATCCTTGGCCGCCTCTACCCCGCCAGGTGTTCTTCCTGGTAATCTCACTGAGTGCCTGGTTCGTCATACGTCTCTACAGACGGACTTGATGATGATGTATGGAACGCCGGAAACGATTAGAATAAAAAAAGACCTACATAAACGGAAAGATATCGTTTGATCTCTTCCTGAACAGGATACTAAGGCCCCTCAAACGAAGCATCCCTGGATTTTTTAACATTACTCTACCACTCATCGAACAACGGAGCACAAAAAAAAACAACAATAAAAACGAATGACCTATTCAAGAGGATAAGCATCACCCGATAGTTCAAACCGTGCACGTGGGTGGTAGAAGATGGAGATGGCACTATTATTAGTGACAAGCAATTAGAAATAAGGTGGAAATAACACCTTGAAACGCGGTACTGAAAAAGAAACAGCGTCGAGAAAGACAATAATTTTATGGAATTAAAAAAAAAAATAATTATAGTCTATACAGTGAAAACGAAAATGCCATGGATCATTGGAAAAACAAACTAATCCTCTGGTGAGACGATATTTCGTGAGAAATGCTGACTATGATGGGAAAGGAAGGCTTGCATCCCCTACATTTAATGTCGTTCGGTGTGGAAAACTGGTGAATGATCTGAAGACTGGACAACGTCTGTTTTAGTTCTTTTGCACAAAAGAGGCTCACTTAGTGATTGCTCTAACAACAAGATCATAACATTCATATCAAATACTAGTAAAAGCCCCCTACATATAATAAATAAACACATAAGGAATTTTCCTTATTCTCCCTATTTCCACAAAACAATTAGATTTTGTGTCACGTAAAGGTACTCGAGAGACAGACATGAGTTTAAGGTACAAAATAGAAAAATGTCATGAGTTCTGTGCCCCTGCCTACATCGGTATATTACATTATAAAAAGGACAAGTTGTAGTATGTGCTCACGAGTATGGGGTTCCAAAACACCTGGTATCCTTACTGAAAAGTCCTTATAATAGCCATACCGCAACCATAAAAGTAGATAGTGAATACTCAAGGGTTTTTCGATGTGACAAATGGCGTTTGTCAAGGTTTTATACTGTAACCTCGGCTCTACAACTTCTATGTAGAATATGTAATGGGAAAAGCGCTGGATGGATGGTGGGATTTCAATTGGCAGGCAGGAAAATCAAGCAATTTATGGTTCGCTGATGATACTACACTGATAGCAAGAAGTGAGGAAGAACTTGGTGATCCGCTCTCAAGATTGAAAGGCGTTAGTCTAAACCATGGCGCAGAGATAAATATGAAAAAAATATACAAATGATTATAAATCGCCAAGGCATTGTTCAAAACCAATGTACAGGGTGCTTAAAGGATCTGTAGACAGTGAGTGAATGTTTATATCTAGGAGCTCTGATCAGTTACACAGGAATGTGTGACAGAGATGAGACGATGAATCGTTCTTGGCCGAGGTGCAACGGTCAAACTCACTAGGATCTGGTAGAAGCGTTGGTGTTTCCTGTGTTCTACGGATACGAGACCTGGACCGTGGAAGGTAGTGACAAGAGCCACATTGATGCCTTCGAGACGTGGTGTTGGCTTGAGATGCTGCGTCTACCATGGGCACAAAGAAGGAATAGAAGAACATCATATCATGAGAAGGTTACGTTGTCTTGTTATCCAAAAATACATTCAGTTCCTTGGTCACGTCCTGAGATGGAGAGGGAAATATTTAGAAAGACCATCTTGCAGGGAAAAAGTGAAGGCAGAAGACTACAAGGGAGAACAGCAAGCAGATGGTTGGATGAAGTGAAGAAGATCAGTAGCCTACCTCTACACAAATACTAAGAAAGGCCGAAGATCGCTGTGGATGGAGACAACTGCCTGAAGTTTCAAATACATAAGAATGAATGGGGAAATGAGGTCACAACACCCAGCAATTAGTAAAATGACTAATGATGGCAACATATACTGCTGAAAGTGTCATCACCACTACACTGGGTTACAATAGACTCCTAATAAAATGAGTTTGTGATTGACGGGGGTGGCCGTGGACAGTGTTGCCACCTGTCACTCTTAGCTCTTTAATGCAGCAACAGCTTTCTAAGTGGCATTTAGTTTATAAAAAAGGGAAGAAATCACTTACGAAAAATTTGTTGATCGGTGTAGTAGGTTGCTACACTCCTGGCCATTAAAATTGCTACACCGCGAGGATGACAAGCGAAATTTAAGCGCAGGAAGAAGAAGCTGTGATATGCAAATGATTAGCTTTTCAGAGCATTCACACAAGGTTGGCGGCGGTGACGACACCTACAACGTGCTGACGTGAGGAAAGTTTCCAACCGATTTCTCATACACAAACAGCAGTTAACCGGCGTTGCCTGGTAGAACGTTGTTGTGATGCTTCGTGTAAGGAGGAGAAATGTGTACCATAACGTTTCACACTTTGATAAAGGTTGAAGTATAGCCTATCGCGATTGCGGTTTATCGTATTGCGACATTGCTGCCCGCGTTGGTCGCGATCCAGTGACTATTAGCAGAATACGGAAGAGGTGGGTTCAGGAGGGCAATACGGAAAGCCGTGTTGGATCCCAACGGCATCGTATCACTAACAGTCGAGTTGACAGACAGGTTTTTATGGCTGTCACGAATCGTGCAGCCACGTCTGGATCCCTGAGTCAACAGATGGGGACCTTTGCAAGACAACAATCATCTGCACGAACAGTTCGACAACGTTTGCAGCAGTACTGACTATCAGCTCGAAGACCATGGCTGTGGTTACCTTGACGCTCCAGCACAGACAGGAGCGCCTGCGATGGTGTACGCAACGACGAACCTGGCAAAACGAATGGCAAAACGTCATTTTTCGGAGGAATTCATGTTGTATTTACAGCATCATGATGGTCGCATCCATGTTTGGCGATATCGCGGTGAACGCACATTGCAAGCGTGTGTTCGTCATAGTCATACTAGCGTATCAACGGCGTGATTGCATGGGGTTCCATTGGTTATACGTCTCTGTCACCTCTTGTTCGCATCGACGACACTTTGAACAGCAGCCGTAACATTTCAGATATGTTACGCCGTGGCTCTAACCTCCATTCGATCCCTGCAAAACCCTACATTTTAACAGGATAATGCACGACCGCATGTTGCAGGTCCTGTACGAGCCTTTCTGATTACGGAAAGTGTTCGACTGCTGCCCTGGTCAGTACATTCTTCAGATATCTCACCAATGGAAATATCTGGTCAATGGTGGCCGCGAAACTGGCTCGTCACAATACGCCAGTCACTACTCTTGATGAACTGTGGTATCGTGTTGAAGCTGCATGGGCATCTGTACCTGTACACACAATCCAGCTCTGTTTGACTCAATGCCCAGACGTATCAAGGCCGTTATTACGGGTACTGATTTCTTAGGATCTATGCACCCAAATTACGTGAATACGTAATCAAATGTCAGTTCTAGTATAATATATTTGCCCAATGAATACCCGTTTATCATCTGCATTTCTTCTAGGCGTAGGAATTTTAATGGCCAGTAGTGTATATACACAGATTGCAATGATACACACGAAGCATTGGGATGGGCGTTCTTAAGCCTAAGGCGGAATACACGGATAAAAAAGTGGGATAAATAGTCTTTGAAGATCCAGAAAGTTAGGTGTTTGAAAGTGAAATCGAAGTGCAACTTTATTTCCTTCTTTCTCCCTCGATCCTGTAACCAGGACACTGCATGCCAATGTTTCTGTTTGTGATAGAAAAATTGAGTGCACGTGAGGGGCCGTATTGCTTTCCACCTCGTCGGGGTATGATGAAGTCGACAGTTTCTGTCCACCAACCTGGTATAATCTTTCGCTGCTGTTGTCCCCTGGCTAGAAGCAGCAGGTCGTGGATCCGTTGTTTCTTGATGTGAGGCTGAAATAATAGTATAATGTGGCTGGGCTTTGATTCTTAAATAAAGTATGCCACACGAAATTTCTGGAAGCCCGTGACTTTTCTTGTTTTATTTATAGGTCTAATTGACTGTTCCGTTATACTACGCCTCAACTGCCTATTTACGATTCGCAACTGTTTAGCAATATAAACATTTTTACGCGAAACCCGCACGCGATTTACAAGGGAAAAAAAAAAAAAAAAAAAAAAAAAAAAAAAAAAAAAAAAAAAAAAAAAAAAAACTTATTCTTTTCATTCTCCACTCCGAGGAGTGGAGCGGGCTGTTTGAGATCCGGCCCACAAAGAGTCGCGGTTCTATTCAGCCAATTATCAGACAAGCTGATAGTGGGTCAAAGGGAATCCTAATTGGGAATAAGTGGGAGGGGCTTACCAGTTCCGGCATACGCCTTACAACCAAAGAAAACCTCCCGAAAACCTTGGTCGGAACCGGGGGATTGGGACCAACTTAATTTATCTCCGGGACTTGCCCCGGACTAAAAATGGATTATCGGGAGAACACGAGTGCACTCACGACAATCAAGAATCGGAGGCCCGAGTTACTCTCGTAATCTCGTAGAGATCAGCTCGACCAACAGAGGCCAAGCATCCCCCTACAGGAACCGCACCCGTGGACACGGTATCCTGTGCGTCCGATGGCGATTTACAAGACTTTTGTATACTAACTGTATGAATCCCCTCGCTCAACTGACAGCGGGAGAAGTACCATTCCGCACCTGTGCCTACATTTTGACGCCAACTGAACATTCTGGAGTGTTACGCCTGTCATTATTCTATTAAACTAATATTTAGAAAACATTTTAAAAACAGAAACGTAGCTGAATACCACGTAATTACATTGTATGAACAAACATATTTAAATTAATTGCAGTATATTAAATATTAATAAAAATGCTATATGGTTTTGGCGGACTGATATTACTTGTAGGAGCCAATCAGATAATAGAAGGAAATATGGGCGGTGTTTTCCCACGGGACACTTGTTCACATGTGGTCTATGATTTACTCATACTACGTATTATGCAATGCTCATTCAAAGAGATCTTACAGATCAAAAAATATAAAAGAGCAAGTAAATGACTGCAGATCCGCCCCTTCACAAGCCCATATAATGGGACCGAGAGAACGGCAGCACTTCCAGCTCAAATCTACGTTTACTTAGCGGAGTTACTGGTATAAGAGAGGCAATTTACAATGGACATTTAAGCTCACACTGATAGTCTCGTACTCTGAAAACGTTTTAAAAATTCAAATGTTTGTGAAGCTTATGGGACTTAACTACGGGGTCATCAGTCCCTAAACTTACAAACTACTTATGAACTACTTACGAAATAGGACGGCACAAATATCAATGCTCGAGGGGGGATTCGAACCCCCGACCGTAGTGGCCGTGCTGACCGTGACTGGAGCGCCTCAGTCCTCGGCCACCGCGGCCGGCAAAACGTTTTACAGCTTCTTCCTTATACAATGTGACGCATTTAAAACTGCTTTTCAGGGTGTTTGGAATAATACAAATCGGATTAAGAAGAGTTGCAACAAAAATTGTTCACCTCGAAGAGGGACATCTATTAAAATAAAGTTCTCATCTCCCCACCCCCACCCGCACGATGCAGGAGGCGGCAGCTGGTGACTTTGAAATCTGAAATAGGAACCCATATTTTTTATTGTCTATTTGGAATCTCCGCGGAAAAATTATCAGATCTGGAAGACCCAAGTATAGATTTTGATATTTTTGATAATGCTAATATGTGATACCTCCCACAATGAAATGAAGCAAACAATGTAATCAAGCTTTCCGTTCATGGTTAGATTAGTCATTGCACTACAATTATTGGGACGGTAGACACGTCTACGCGATTGCTCCACGATGTTAACGGTTGCAGGGCGAGTATGTATCATCAATTCCGTACTTACAGCCTCACCGAAATGTTGAAGAAGCTCGTCAAAGGTATGGAAATCTGTACACGATCAGGGCTCCTATTTAACATTTCAAAGTCACCCGCTCCCCCATCCTCCCGTCCGCGTGGGAGGTGCAGGAAGATTTATGTTAATGAAGTCCCTCTTGTAGATGAACAACCTCTATTGCAACATTTTTAAAGCGAATTGTATTTTTTTCCCGAAAATTCCGCAAAACGGTTTAAAGTACCTCACCTTGGTAAATGTAACTAAAAACTCAGTATTTTGCTAAATTATGGTATTTAAATGTCTACAAATTTTTTGCATTTCTGGATACACAGTTAAAACTACCAAATACGTAGCACCCGGTGGTCTCGGGGTAAAACCGTTGGACGGGAACTCAGGTTTCTTTGAGTCCGCGTTTTAACCCATCCTTCACTTCTCAAGGATGTGAGGAGTCGCCAGAAATGACATGTGGTTCGGATCCCACGTTAAGCTGTAGGTCCCCTTTTTCCGATTCGAGAACTGGGGTAGGCTAGAGACACGCAAGTCGCCGAAGTGGTGTCGAATTGAAATCCATGCACCAGGCCAATGAGCGACACGAAATTAGTTTGTTTGTATGACATCTCACAACTGTATGAACTATCGCACTTAAGTTTCGGCTCCAGTTGTCACAATGTAAAAATGTCCGAACGGCATGTTTCGGGCCTACATTAGCCCATCCTCAAGTTCTTGAATTCTAAAACATATCCGCCCTAAGGCAACCCTTGACGTTGCCTTAGGGCAGATATGTTTTAGAATTCAAGAACTTGAGGATGGGCTAATGTAGGCCCGAAACATGCCGTTCGGACATTTTTACATTCTGACAACTGGAGCCGAAACTTTAGTGCAACACGAAATTATTTACTGCCAAGTGAAATGTACACTGATCATTACAATTATCGGATCAGGTGAAGTATCATACACAACATACATATTATGGTAACGTATTTTATCCCGTTATTGGTAACACGATTGTTGTGTGATACAGTACGATATATGGCTGCCTCAATTCTTTACTTGAGTAAAACAATTCTGGGTTTTAGGCCGCGTCATATTTAATTAATTAGCAAATGAATTGTCGACGTTTCGACCAATGTGCAGTGGTCCTCTTCAGGGCGGTTAACTGTTGGATGCTGCTGAATGTACACCCTGATATACAGTGGATATTTCGGTTATCTAATACCGACGTCATACATCTAAGATGCTGATTGGCTAGCGGTGGCGTATCAGCAGGCTCTTACGTTTGCTACTGGTAGGCAAAATCTTATGTCTGACTGGAAGACAACAGCCAGTCAGCAGCTAGCATCCAGGGTATGGTGTTTGCTGATGCGAACATTGAGGCCGCGCGTCAGTTCCACTGTGGCCGCTGTTTATACTGCAGAGCCCGTGTAAAGTGGAGCCTCTGGCTGGCGTACACACGCGGTCCGCTGGACAAGGATTGCGGCAACCACATTGAAGGTAACTTGTAGCCATCCTCCCTAATCATGTTGTTAGGTCCTTTAATTATTCGATGGCTTCTCTTATTTTGCGTTGTTGCATCCACGGTTCCCGGGCAAGCACACGAGGTTCTCGAAAGTTAATAGTAACGCCGCAATCCTTCTGATGTCCTGCCACAACTGACTTGTTGACTTGTCCCAATCGTATGTAACGTCCATGTTCCGAAACGCGAGTGCTGATGGGTGTCCCGGTTTCACCAACATAAACTTCGCCACACTCGCATTAGGGTTCATAGGCGCCTGCAGTGTGGAGGGAATTTATGGGATCTTTCGTGGGCCTCAACAGGTCACGGCTCTTGCGGCCACTCTCGAAAATCGGTTTGATTCCTCCTCGGATAAGGACCTTGCCTATACGTTCGCTGACTCCTCTCACATAAGGTAGAGGAGCTACAGGAAGACTTTCTTCTGCATGATTGCCTATCTTGTCTTCCTACAGGGTAGCAAACGTAAGAGCCAGCTGATAAGCTACCGCCAGCCAATCACCATCTTATATGTATGACATCGGTATTAGATAACCGAAAAATTCACAGCATATAAGGGTGTACATTCAGCAGCATCCAACACTTAACCGCCCTGAAGACGACCACTGCACAGTGGTCGAAACGTCAGCAATTCATTTGCTGAGTGTTTAAAAATGACGCGCCCTAACACCCAGAATTGTTTTATTCATAATGACACCAGCCGTGGAGGCCTACGAACTTATTTATTTACTTGAGGTTTACATGGCGCTTACATAAAGCGAAACACCACGGCGCTATCACAATAGTCAAAAAGTCATTCTCGTTGCTCTCTAAAGTGATGTGTGATCACCTCGGACGGTCACTGCAGTTGCGCACCTACGTGGCATGGACGGCATGAGGTTATCAATCAGTTGTTGAGGGATATTCGGCCATTATTCCATGAGTGCACTATCCACCTCTGCAACCGTTGTGCGAGGTCCTGGTCTGCTAACAGCATCCCAGGCACACTCAATCGGGTGTAAGTCCGCTGAACAAGCTGACCAGCTCATTTGTTCAAACCCCTCAGCTTCAAGCGTGTCGTCCACAAGTGCAGCTCTGTGGGGACGAGCATTATTGTTGACCAGAAGGGACTCATTCGTTACGACTCCAATGCTATTGTTCCTCCTCCCACTTTCTGCCGGTTAATTGATGTCGCAGTTTTAAGAGGACACATGTGCGTAGGGGACACATTCCCGAAGGCGATTTCGGACTTCTTGTGTTGATATTTCGCATTATGTTGCTGCCTCGAATAAGCGTTGCAGCTGGGTTCCTTTCAGGACCCTGCCTCGACATGCTGTTAACCAGAGATAACGGTCATCTCTTGATGATGTTTCTCGTGGACGACCTCGGCCTTGGCTTATTTTAACGGTCCCTGATGTCTGAAATCTCGTTCAGGTACTGGAAATTACCCCATAGCTGCAGCGAACTTCCTCTGCGTCTATCCCGCTTCCAACTTTCGTATGACTCTCCTTTCCATAGCTTCGGGTGAGTCACGATGCTGTTGCATTGCACTGCCTGCTCACAACTCTATCCGAACACAACTGCTTGAGTAATTTGTTTGGTAGAGTAAACACAAGTGGACACGAACCTCTCTGCAGCAAGGTTCTGTGAGTAGCAATAACTCGGCTGTTGTTGTCCCTACTCTGTAGAATCGGCAGAAAGAATTCGAACCATTTTATTTCATTCTGCCAATGACAGTACATCAGAACCTACTTTTCTCAACTATGTCCCAAGCTTGTAAACGGAAATTTATTGCCTCTGACACTGTTTTCCGTCGCTACCATGTCAAAGACATTAACGATCAAGGTGAAGCATTGAATAATAGGTTGTGATGCGGCCGGGGATCGAACCCGCACCTCCATACTTACTAGGGAGATGTATTACCAGTGTTTTCCCCAGGTAGATCTGTGCTCTGCGGTCGTTGTTTCTGTTCTTCTTGATTGTTCGTTGCATATTTGCCTCAACTTTTATATTACAGAGAGCGTATAGCCCCCTTACCAGGCGCGCTGAGCCACGGCGCCTGGCACCACTAGACCACGCACCACTAGCGATTAAGGCGCCTCGGAATAGTTTAATTACGACTTCCCCCAGGTCACAAACTTTAAATCAGCTACTTTGTTCCATGGAATATTGCCACGGCTGCCAAGGCTCTCCATGCAGCGGAATAGCACCTCGACAGTTGACATATTGGAACATTTCTCCCTTAAACCTTAGGCTAAGATGATATATGTATCATTGTAAATGGAAATTTACGAGGTATGTCCATAAAGTAAGTCCCGTTTGGTTATATAAAACAAACGTGTACAGATAAAGAAAAAAATATTTATTGCACAAAAATATACAGTTATTAAACTACTTTTCTACATAGCTTCCGAAATTTTGTAGGCATTTGTCATAGCGTCGCAGAAGTCTTTGTATGCCTTCTTCGTAGAAGGTTGCCGCCTGTGTATTCAACCATGTGGTAACATGTTCTTTCAGCTCGTCATCATCGCTGAAGTGATGACCACCTTGGACAGGTTTTAGGTGTAAGAAGAAAGTCGCTAGGAGCGAGACCTGTACGGAGGATGATCAAACACGTCCCAGTGGAATTCCCGTAAGAGTTGTTTGGTCACATTCGCCTTGTGAGTTCGGGCGGGAACGTGAAGGGAAGAAGAAGACTCCCTTCCTCTCTCTTTACACCTAAAATCTCTCCTTGGTGGTCAAAACTTCAACGATGATGAGCTGAAAGAACATGTTTTCCACACGGTTGAATACACAGGCGGCAACCTTCTATGAAGAAGGCACACAAAAACTTGTCCCACGCTATGACAAGTGCCTACAAAATTTCGGAAATTATGTAGAAAAGTAGTTGAACAGTTGCAGATCTTTATACAATAAATATTTTTTCTGTATCTGTTCACTTTTGGTTTATATAACCAAACGGAACTTACTTTGCGGACATACCTCGTATTAACCCTGAGACTGTTTTTCGTCCCGAACATGTGAAAAACATTAAAGATAAAGGTGGAGCATGGAGGTCCGAGTTCGATTCCAGGCCGCATTACAAATTGTAATTCAATGCTTCACTTTTAATTCCGAATTTTTTCTGAGGATTGTAAATAAATAAGGCGCTTGACGTACCAACAAAACAAGCAAACTCGTCCCCGGTATTGGTGCTTGAGAAAAATCCGTTAGCGGACGGCGGCAGCACCTTACCACGAGTCTCTTTGAACGTACATTAATCATTCTTTCCTGCCATCCGATGATCACTGAAAACATCTGCCGACCTTATTTTCTAAGGACGGAGTGAACCTCATTCAACAATTTAAGACCGGTGCGTGAACGGGCGATTTATTCCATACTGCGTCGGCCAGACTGCCGGCAGTGGGGTGGAGAGGGGACCGACGCGGCGGCAGTCTTGGATGTCTGGCAGTCTTGGGATGCCGCGTTCGTCACGCCGCCTTAAAGGGGACTTATCCAGGCAACTTTGAGTGCGCATCCTCTGCAGGCCTCTCCCCGGGGATTTAATCTTTAGCTGTTGTGGCCTCTACTACTGGAAAAAACCAGTGGCCGAGTAAAAAAGCAAAACGACGTGCCACCGAACATCATCTATAAAGCCATCTTCACACGGGACGTGTTGTCCCAACGTGAAGCACGCAAGCCGTGCTGTCTATCTAGAGCTAGGCACAAGTCCGTTAATCCGTTAATCGTTCATCTAAATCTACATCTACATGAGATACTCTGCAAATCACATTTAAGTGCCTGGCAGAGGGTTCATCGATCCACCGTTATACTATTTTATCTCCCATTCCATTCTCGAATAGCGCGCGGGAAGAAAGAACATCTGAATCTCTCCGTTCGAGCTCTGATTTATCGTATTTTAGCCTGATGATCATTTCTACCTATGTAAGGGGGAGTCAACAACATATTTTCGCATTCGGAGGATAATGTTGGCGATTGGACTTTCGTAAGTAGCCCACGCCGCAGCGATAAGCGTCGTTGTTGTAATTATTCCCATCCCAGATCCTGTATCATTTACGTAACACTGTCTCCCCTGTATCGTGACAATACGAAACGAGCTGCCCTTCTTTGGACTCTTTCGATGTCCTCCTTCAAACGCACCTGATACGGATCCCACACTGGGCAGCAATACTACAAAAATGGACGGAAAAGCGTAGTATATGCAGTTTCTTTTGTAGTTCTGTTGCATGTTTTAAGGGTTCTGCCAATAAAACAAAGTCTCTGGTTCGCCTTTCCCACGACATTATCTACGTGTTCTTTCCAATTTAAGTCTGAAGTAATAGTAATTCTTAGGTATTTTGTGAATTTTATGGACTTCAATTTTGATTGATTTATCTTGTAAACAAAGTTTAACGGATTTTTTTTTTCGTACTCATGTGGACGACTTCACACTTCTCATTATTTAGAGTCAACTGCCAATTTTTACACCATACTGATATCTTATTCAGATCGTTCTGCAGTTGGTTTTGATCTTCAGATGATTTTACTAGACGGTAAATGACGGCGTCATCTGCAAACAACCTAAGACAGCCACTTAGATTTTCCCCTAAATCGTTTATGTAAATAAGGAACAGCACAGAACCAATAGCACTACCCTGTGGGACGCCCAATATCACCTCTGTTTTAGTCGATGCCTTTCCATCGATTACTACAAACTGTGTCCTCTCTGACAGGAAACCCCCTATCGAGTCACAAATTTGGGGCGATATACCATAACCACGCAATTTGATTAAAAACCGTTTGTGAGGTACGGTGTCAAAAGCCTTCAGGAAATCAAGAAATACGGAATCGATTTGCGAACCCTTGTCGATAGCACCCATCACTTCGTGTGAATAAAGAGCTAGTTGTGTTTCGCATGAACGATATTTCCTAAATCCGTGTTGACCTTGGGTCAATAGATCGTTCTGTTCGAGATAATTCATAATTTTTAATACAGGATTGTTCCAAAACCCTGCTGCAAATTGACGTCAATGGAATAGGCCTGTAGTTTAGTGGGTTACTTCTACTGCCTTTCTTGAATATAGGTGTGACCTGTGCAACTTTCCAATCTTTTGGTACAGATCCTTCTGTGAGAGAGCGGTTGTATATGAAAAAAAAAAAAAAAAGTTCAAATGTTTGTAGAGCTTATGAGACTTAACTACGGGGTCATCAGTCCCTAAACTTACAAACTACTTAAGAACTAGCTACTACTAAGGACGGCACAAGTATCCCTGCCCCGAGGGGGGATTCGAACCCCCGACCGTAGTGGCCGTGCAGACCGTGACTGGAGCGCCTCAGTCCCCTCGGCCACCGCGGCCGGCTGTATATGAAAGTAAGGAGATATCGCTTCAGCATAATCAGATAGGAATCTAATGGGTATACAATCCTGAGCAGAAGACTTGTTCTAATTAAGTGATTTTAGTTGCTGCACTACTCCTATGATATCTATTTCTACGTTACTCATTACGGCCTCTGTTCGTAATTCGAAATTAATTAATTAATTGAGGAAGTTAACTTTTTGAGTAACGGATTATCTTTTAAGTTAATTAAAAAAAAACGTTAACGGTCTGTTTAACTTCCGTTAATTTGCCCTAAATCCGTTACTCTTGTACCCACTTCTTATGACAAAAGCCTTTCCGCGTAAATTATGCTCATCTTAGCGCAGGTCCCTTCTGTATGCGTCCACGCCCAGGCTGTGGGTTGAATCACTCCCTGGAAGCGAGTGGTTGATCTTCTGAATGGAGCCGCCTAGACCGCAACAGTACAAACCAGGGCCCAGGGTAAGCCCACAGGTTAGCGTAAGCCTCCTCCAAACGAAGCGGAAAGCCTAGTGAAGATGTGGCTGGACATAAAATCCAACGACTCATTTACCGATGCGGCATATCTTGGGGAAAATAGTTTAGTGAATCTTTTTATTAAATGTAATACTGCTGTACCATTAAGTGCAGAAGTTGATTGTCTTTTTTCCATAGGAAAAGATCTTTTGACACCGAAACGTGCTTCTCGCACGAGAATTTTAATATGCTAATGTTTCATGTTACATCTTATAAAATAGGCTGTATATGTGTATGTATGTATGTTCCACATCTCCTCCCGCCGGCCGCGGTGGCTGAGGGGACTGAGGCGCTCCAGTCACGGTCTGCACGGCTACTACGGTCGGGGGTTCGAATCCCCCCTCGGGCATGGATATTTGTGCCGTCCTTAGAGTTAGCTAGTTCTTAAGTAGTTAGTAACTTTAGGGACTGATAACCCCGTAGTTAGGACCCATAAGCTTTACAAACATTTGAACATTTGAACATCTCCTCCCAAACTACTAGACTGATTTCAACCAAACATGGTACACATGTTCCTTTAAACCAGGCAACAATCGCTGTCTGGGTAAGAATCACCTACGATACATACGTAAAGACGTATGACGTCATAAACAATAAACAATGAGATGAACGATAACCTGCTGCGCCAAACGACAATGCTGCACCTTTCTTCTAAACCACTGGACCGATTTCAACCAAATTTGGTACACATATTTCGAACGTCAGCTAACAACTGCTGTAGGAGTACGAACCTTGTACGAGATATGGTTCGGGAGATATAACGTCATTAACAATAGGAATCGCGAAAAACTGCTACATAATGCGACAAGAATTTATAAATACACTATATGAGAATGACAGATCTTGGCGACTTGCAACAAACTTTAAACATAATTTCAAACCTTTATTAAACTTTTCCTCCAAGACAACCACATCAAAATAACGAAAGGAAAAAAGTTTCTCGCTTACTACTTTTCCGGTGTTCATGGAGCAATACTACGGCATTCGGTATAACGTTACAATTTATAAATTTTACACTACAAATTGATGTCGCAAGAAATTTTACAGATGGTATACACACATACAGATGAATATACTTTAGAATTTGTATCACATTACGACACGTAGTTCATTAGATATGAGGACGTAAAGAGTAACGTTCATGGAAAACCGCTCCATCAAGAGTCGCGTTTTAATCTATTACTTTACTACGAACCATATTCGCAACAGAATTTACCGACATACAGCACTTATACAAATCAATATATTCCTGCAAAATTTTACAGTTGTACAACATATCTATACTAATAATAAATCTCTAAATGTAGGCCTGTTGCTGTTCGCTTCAACCTCGCCGGCCGCGGTGGCCGAGGGGACTGAGGCGCTCCAGTCATGGTCTGCACGGCCACTACGGTCGGGGGTTCGAATCCCCCCTCGGGCATGGATATTTGTGCTGTCCTTAGTCTTAGCTAGTTCATAAGTAGTTTGTAAGCTTAGGGACTGATGACCCCGTAGTTAAGTCCCATAAGTTCTACAAACATTTGAACATTTTCTTTTGAGCTTCAATCATCAAAACTACCGGACGAATTTTCATGCAGTTTTCACAGAAAACATGAACAAAGATTGGTTCAGGATCTAGGCATGATTTCATTAAAATAGACTCACGGAGTGTTTTCACAGACCGTCGTGTCTGTTCATCTATTAGAAACCACTTCTCCAAAACTTCTTCACGAATTCGCGTGGGGTTTTTACTGGTAACTTGAGCGTACCTTGGGACAGCATATAGCCTAAGTTTCATAAAAATCGGATCACAGAAAAAAGAACATCACAATTTAACGTTTTTCATCGAGAACCGTCACGTCTATCTTTCTCTTTCATCTCCAAAACTAACAGACGAATTTATAGGGGTTTTTCACAGGAAACGTGAAGGTATCTTGCGGTTTAGAGAAACGCTTCATTTCACAGAAACGGACCAGAGAATATGAGATATCACAATTTAAACATGTGTCTATTTGTAGAGCGTAATCTCCAAAAGCCGGCCGCGGTGGCCGAGAGGACTGAGGCGCACCGGTGACGGTCTGCACGGCCACTACGGTCGGGGGTTCGAATCCCCCCTCGGGCATGGATATTTGTGCCGATCTTAGTATAAGGTAGTTGATAAGTAGTTTGTAAGTTTAGGGGCTGATGACACGTTAGTTAAGTCCCATAAGCTTAACAAACGATTGAACATTTTTTGTTTTGTTTTTGTTTTTTGAATCTCCAAAAGTACTAAATGAACATTCATGGGGTATTACAGATAAATAGAGAATATCCTGGGGCAACATATAGGCTTCATTTCATCAAAATCGGGTCAGGAAAATAAAAGATTTCGCAATTTGAAATTGTAGATGTATTTCATGCTTTGAAAGAATGGCATAATGCAGTAAAGAACTGCGTGTGTTCGTGTAAAGTTCGGGGCAGCGATCTGATTATTCCCCTTTGAAAATACTACTTACTCTTTGACTTTTGAAATTTACCATACTTCTGAAAATCGTTTTCTTGTTTGCTATGTTCTACGACATATGTTTCACGCAATGAATATGAAACTTATGCAATCCTCGCCGTGTTTAATCCATATATTTACATACTGATATCAAAGTCTAACGTATATGTACAACTACTATGGAAGTTTAAATCTCATGCTTGGAGCTACAAAAGCGCATCTAACGGAAAGAGAACCATCCGTAAGAATAATAATTGTTTTCAGTGATATTTCTACTTCAATAAGGAAATACTTATTACATTTCAGCTTTCCATTCCTCAGGCTATTGTCCCGAGATATGAATGATTATGAAAGAAATGTTTTAAATGGGGAATGTAACTGATGTATTATGTAAGATACATCATATTCATGAAGGTATGTCTATTTCTAACACGTTCCGCAAACGTATTAAAAAGAAACCACTGACACATTTTCATGCGGTTTTCACAGGAAAATTAAGCTAAGATTTTGGCAACATATAGGGATGATTTCATCAAAATCAGATCATGGAAAAGATACATCGCAATCTTAAGTGTTTTCAGTAACAGTCTGTTCACGTATTATAAATACCCGATCTCCTAAACTACTTCACGGATTTTCATGGTGCAACTTCGTTTCATATAAGTGGAATCAGGGAAATTGTTTTAGATGTAGGTTATGCTTGAAGTATGAATTGCGTAGTACACCAAACAAGGGATAGAGGCGCTGTAGTGCACCAAATAATTAATAAACACCGCTGGTGCATAATAAGTATGGGGTAGACAACACTAAAGCGAACGTCTGTGACAGAATTAAGCAATCTTATCTCTGCGAATAAGAACAAACATAGAACATAGTGATACTGATTTCGTTTTGTGTATTAAATACTTAACGACATTTCTTTGCTTATTTTGGCACGTTTCACCTTTCGTATCAAAGACTTCATGAAAATACACCGTTTTGGACTATGACTTTTACTTACATTTGACATCTTTATGAAGATACATCGTTTCGGACAATGTCTTTTATTTACATTTGACATTTTGTCTAGGACAACGGAGTTTATTGACAGACCGATCCAACAAGGATTCTGTTTTTACTGACTGAGGTTTGGAACTCTAAAAAGCTATGTTACTCACATGCCCTCCTTCATCAACCGTTGAGAAGCACGGGCCTATAAGCTAGTAAAGGAAATAAGAACTTTATGGCAAATGACACTCAGTGCACTTATATATTTTGAGACTGCTGTAAATTGTATTTTACTGCTAAATAATTATTACTAAAAATTAAGATTTATATGATAATGGGAAACTTCAAATAACAAAAGACTTGTCCCCCAAAGCAAATGACTGTTACGGAAGCTATTTTACACTACCGTATGTGATCCGGCATCATTTGTTTTCGCTCACGCCGACTGCCGCAGTAGAATGCCCGAGTGATACTAGTTTTTATTTATACTCCAAGCCCTATTTAATCTTGCGGATCCACAACATTTTTCTTAAATATTAGGTAGGGTAATACGTTTTTATAATAGCTGGTGTCAGTAATATAACAACAGAAATACATAAATTCGGAGACTGAGGGCGATTTTAGGTGACTAAACAATACTGTTACGAGTTAACGAACAGCTTTAACTTCCGTTAAATTGTGCGCAGAGTAACGCTTTAACGTTTAACGAAGTTAACTTTTTTAGTAACGGATTCATGATAAATGAAGTTAACTTTTTGATGAAAGGTGCCCAGCTGTGTGTCTACCTAGCTACTGCACGCTCTGATACGACCGGCTGCATCCCATTGAACGTGAAGCTAATCGTGATTTGCGACTTCAGCGCTCTCCAGCGCCCGTTGCGGGGTTTACAATGATGGATGTGCATACAATTACACGATACCTCTGTTAGCTATCATTGAAACAAAGGGAAAGACGATTTGAAACTGCAGCTTTGCCGCGCGGTCTCTAGGGCCACGTTATGGATCGCGCGCACTCCCGCGTCGGAGGTTCGAATCCTCCATCGAGCATGGATGTTCTTAGGTTAGTTTAACTTAAAGTAGTTTGTAAGACTAGGGACTGATGACCAACGTAGTTTGGTCCCATAGGATTAGATACGATTAGAAGCGTTTGAACTGTGTGTGTGTGTGTGTGTGTGTGTGTGTGTGTGTGTGTGTGTGGTGTCGCACAAGTATAAAGTGCGCGCCACCTACTTTCGCCGCGCGCCGCCATGCACGCACGGAGCAGCGTTCTTACGACGTCAGCCACGAGCGCCCTCTGCTACAACTCCGCTCGTGGCCACCACTGAACGACATCGTTCACTTGGGACTGAGATAGGAACCAGTTAACACTTCGGAATCAGAAGGCACCAGTGAAGACTTGGCTATCGGATAGGCAATAGGCAGGCCTCTAGTTCAACTATGTATCAGCATTCTGCAGTACTGAGCTATGTAAAAGTTAAGTATTGTATAAATTCTGTGCAATATATATCTCGTACTAATTCACTCTAGTGTTTCTAGTTTCTGCTGTCCCACTGGCTACTCACCTCCGTACCTGCACAAGCGTGCATCGTTTATTCCTGTGTCGGTCTCTTTCCACTCGGCCATATATACGTTGTACATATTCTTCTTATTCAAATAATTACCTTGGCACTCCTTCGCAAATAATAGGTTCTGCCTTATGATACATTTGTTCTTACACGCTGGACAACGCCTCAGCTCGACAATCTTCGTAATTATAAATTTTTACTTTTAGTATAGCTTTTAAAAACTGTTCCTGCTTCTCTGTATCTGCTTCCGTAAGCTCACTGTACTGAACTGGAACAGAATTCAAACACCTTGGGAAAAACGAGTGACGCAGGGTACTGTCGTGAAATTTTATTTGTTCCTGTACCCTACCACGAAAAACAGCAGATTCTCTTGAGGGTAGAGTTCGTTCTTGTTTCTAGTAAATAACTTCGAATACCGGATATTATAATTGTATTAATAAACAAATAAGTTACATAAACCGTAATTAAATCAAATCGTCATAAATATCTGGGAGAGTGTAGATACAAACCTCTTATTTACATCTCTTTTCCTCCACAGCTCTTGACGCTAACCACCATGCTAATATGTCATCTTTAAAAACAACTTATATCGGATATTAAACTTAAATTAGCAAGAAAGAACCAGAAACATTAAGGAAACAGAAAAGAAAAAAAAATAGTTCACTAGTACGAAAAACGCGACTTGGGTCAAGTAGTAACCTGTACACTGTAGCCTACGACATAACCTTTCTGCATTGCTTCCGCCTTTCCAGTTTCCAGCTATACTACACATCTAAAATATTTTGCAATATGTTACATATTTGTGACATAACATCACAAACACTCTCCTTTGATAGAAACGACATTTTATCACGGTACCTATACATATTATCTCACGTTAAATACGACGATATTTAAAGCTATGAAACTGTAGTTTACTGTAATTTAATGTAACAATTCATATGTAAAATGTCGCGTTTTCAAAAGTTCGTCAATTTTCTAACACTTTAAAAAAGACAATATTCATACATCGTACGCTACAACAATGGAAGGCACGAAATACGGAGCTGCGTTTGCAGTATGGCTGCTCAAAAGTTGTGCTTGTCACGTGAAAACCAGGTCGCTTCTCACAGGGTAAGTTCCACTCCACTAAGCAGAAATCTAACACGCCAGATCCTTCGTTCCACGCTTTGCAGGGCAGTGGAACGTGGAATTCCACGCTGCGACGTCAGCACTTCCTCCTTCACGTGCATTCCCATGTCCGGTGAGAGGACGACACGACGGAACGTTTCACCTTTATACAACTGAATATTACAGAAATTGTTTGTCATTGCATTGTACAGAGTCAGTCAAAATGGGCTTTCCACTGTGGAGCGATTCATTCAGATAGAACGGGTGGACAAAATAATAGGAACACAGACAGAATAGTTTCTTTACTAGTAACCAGCTGGCCCACCGTTGGCTTTTAGAAAAGTTGCAACTATTTGTGAAGTCTCTTCTAAAAATGGACAAAACATTTATGGAAACTGGTTTACTGATGATCTCTCCTTTTTGTTAAACATTTCTTTTTATTCTTTCACCTTTCCTTTTATATCCGACTAGCTGGTAGCCGGTGCGTTGTTGCAGCAGAAGAAATAATTGTGCAAATAACGTTTGAATTTGAAAGTGTTATTTTATTTCATTGCGAAGTTTTTTCGAAAACAGATGAATGTTACGGCAGCGTATAAAATACCAATAAAGGAACAAATATATAGGAGGCTTCCAATCTTCCAGTAGTCCATCTCCTCCTTTCCCTTCTCTATGTTCACCTGCTTCTCCACCCGTCCCCTCCTCTCCCTTCCTCTGTCCATTTCCTCCCTCTGTTTATCTCCTGTCACTTGTCTGTCTTCATCTCCCCTCTGTCATTTTCCCCCCCTCTCTCTCCATCTTCTTCCTTACCGTCTTTGGGACTGATAACTTCGTAGTTTAGTACCCTCAAAAACACAAAAAATCTACTCTCTCTCTCTGTCCGTCTCCTCCTTCCCCTTTCTGTACCTACTCCTCTCCCTTCTGTATATGAAAACATACAGATAAGCGCCAAGTTTAATGACGACTGGTCAAACGGTGTCAAAGTCAAAGGTACCCTCCACCATGCTAAATTCACTGGCTTGAAGATTATAAAATTCTCCTTCATGAAAACATACATTAAGTGCTAACTTTCATGAAGACCAGTCAAATAGTTAGGACGTTTGTTGTAACGTACCCTCCGCCTTGTACCTACGGAAGCTTACCAAAGTTAGCACATCTATTAATTCTCGGTATAAGCTATCTCCAATCAATATTTAATTCAATTCCGTTCAGCCGTTTCAGCATGACTAGTATGAAACGTGTTCAAATCCCCTAAGGTGCCCTCCGCCATGCACCGTATGGTGCTTTCCTAACGGCAACTCATGCGTTAATTCATGGTACAAGCTATCTGCATTTCAAATTTCATTCAAAACCGTCCATTTGTTTCGGCGTGAAGAGAAACAAACGTATTAACATATTGTAAACTACCCTCCACCACGCACGGTACGGTGGCTTACGAGAGATAGCCCATGTACTAATTCAGAGTATAAGATACCTCTATTCCAAATTTCATTCAAATCTGTCCATCCCTTTCAGCATGAAGGAGTAGTAAACGTATTAACACACTGTAAGGTACCCTCCACCATCCACTATACGGTGACTTACGAAAGGTATCCAGTGTATTAATTAGGGTATAAGCTATCTCTTTTCTAAATTTCATTGATATTCGTCCAGTCATTTCAGCGTGAGGCGTAAGAAACGAATTAACTAGTTGTAAAGCACTCTCCGCCATGCATCATACGAAGTTAATTTTAATCTGCCTATAACCTTTGCGTGAGTGCAAGCAATGACTCAACAAAATTCTATCGCAATCTACTGTACGGTATGGCCGTGCATAAAAGACGAACAAAAAGAGAAACAAACAAACAGTAATATTTATATATTACATAATTGTCCAATAATAGATAATAAAATAGTTAGAAACTGAGTAGTTCCCTTATAAAAGCCGAATAATAATTCCTGAGATATGAAGAAATATATTGATTGTAGTCTACATGGTTCTAAATCGAAATCCCTCCCCTACTCAGCTTACATCACGCACAACTATTTGGTAAACAAATTACGTAGAAGAAATCAACAAGTATGCAGTCCAAAGAAGGGCCCAGGAAATGACCTGGTCGGACTTTGCAAACACTGAGAGACTCTAGCATAAAGTGGGAGATGATACGCTATTACAAGAAGTCAGCAGGAGAGTTCTCGAAGCGTCTGTCAATTCTCCAAACTGCTACATAAACGCGGTTCCCCTGTTAATCTGACCAACTCAGCACAAGATTGGGTAACCAACACCAGCGGGAAACTTAGTCGATGAGTAGACAGGACTTGGAGGTTAGTAGAAGGGAATGGGAAACCACCACTGAAAAGTATTCCAAGAAAGCCCCAAGGCTTCCCTCAGCTCAAAATATTCTTGGAAGTTCCCCGATCGGGTCTCCCGGTCTAACCAGGTTGAGAGAAGCTCCACGAAGAGTAAGATGCTGTAAGGAGAAGTACTGCATAGAAACATGTAATTTAAGATCAATGTATAAGGGAAAATGAGGCGTCGTTAAAAGAGAAATGGAGAGATTTGACATTGACATATTGGGAATCAGGCAAGTTGCTGGAACTCGCATCCGAGATTTTGCTTCAGATGGTCATATGAAATAGTATTCTGGATATGAGAATAACAGAAGTCAAATCAAATCAAATGTTTGTAAATCTATCGGACTTACCTACTGGGTTATTAGTCCGTAGCTTAAAAAAAACTACTTAAACTAAGTTAAACTAACCTAAGGACAACACAAACATCCGTGCCCGAGGGAGGATTCGAACCTCCAACGCGGGAGGTCTCGCGATCCGTAACAGAAGTAATGGAGAACGCTTCATACTTAGTGATAGAGTAGGTAGAGCTGTAATGGGTGCAACTATAAAAATGATATGTCTATCAGACTTCAAGATCAGCCCCTCAACATCACAGTAGTATTTCCTTTGTAAGTATTTAGTGTGCATGCAGAGAAAGCTAAGCGCAGAGCCAGAATAGGTGAAGAATAGACGGGAATTGAAGTATCTGTAATTCATGTAAACAATCTCCGATAGGCAGATGATACCATACTTCTGGCAGAAACTGAAGAAGAAAGAAAGACTCTCTTGCTGAAGGTGAAAAACGAAATAGAAAAGGCGGGTCTCAGGCTGAATTTGAGTAAAACTATAATTTTACCAGCTACACCTATCAATTCATGGGATATAGGTGGAGAATCCATGCAGATAATGTCCACGTTTAGTTATTTGGTTTCCCTGATCTCTGCTACTCGGGACTGCACCTATGAAATCAGAAGACGCTTGTTGCTCGGTAGAAGTGCGATGTCGAACCTTGACAAGGTTATATATAAGCTGCAGAGATATAAGTTTAGCAAGAAATATGCACATTGCGAAGGTTATGGTCTGCCCAGTTGAGATATATGGATGTGAATCGTGGAATATTAGAAAGGCTGAAAGCCGAAGATTTGACTCCTATGAATTTTGGTGCTGGAGGAAAATTCTTACAGTTCCATGGATAGCAAAGAGAACAACAGGTATACAGGGTGAATCACCTAACACTTGCACCGTAAATATTGCGGAAACAGAAAATGCGATTGATGTGCGGTTTGCACCCAATGGATTGGCAGTCAATGACTCGTATTGTTAACCAAAAAACAAACTGTAAAAATACCTAGAAAGTGTATTTTTATTCAAACATATAATATTTCAAAAGGAATAATGGTTGTTTCTATCGTGCACTGTATACAAATAATTTTAATGACATTTTTATCACTTTTAGTTTGGCTGCTACAACCGTTCGACGTTTTGTGGACGGAGGCTACGACAGCGTACCTGACTGGCTGGTGATCATGAGACACTGGGCCGTGCCCCAGGGGCTAGCCACTCGGCCAGTCAGCTACGCTATCGCAGCTTCCACCCCCGAAACTTTGAACGGTTGTAGCTGTCAAAGTAAACGAGATAAAAATGTCATTCAAAATTCTTTATACACAGTTGGGATCAACGTTTCCAGTGCATGATAGTAACAACCATTGTTCCATTTAAAAAACTGTAGGTTTGCATACAAAGTACACTTTCTAAGTAATATTACAATCTGTTTGAGCCCCTGACTACCAATCCATTCTGTTGAAAATCGCACATCAATCGGAATTCCTGTTTCCGAAATATTTGCGGTGCACGTGTTAGGTGATTCACCCTGTATTGCTTCCTGGAAGGTCTAATATTAAAACAATAGCTGACTATTTCGGACACACAATGCGAAAACGTGCCTAACTGGGAAAAACACATTAATGATGGGGAAGATCGAAATCACTAGAAGAAGACATTACAGAATGAGATAGATCGATAGAATCACAGAAGCAACGTATTCCCACCTGTATGGTCGACGGGAGAAAGTGCAGGACAGAGAAAAATGGCGTGCTTCGGTTTATGGTGTCGCGATGAGTCGGATAAAACAATATATAGAGTGATGAGAGGAAGAGAGAGAGAGAGAGAGAGAGAGAGAGAGAGAGAGAGAGAGAGAGAGAGAGAGAGAGAGCAGAAAGAAAGCACGTATCACATATCGGATAGGGACGAGGGGGAAAATATATTGAGTTAAACACTCTTACACTACATTATAGGGAAACCATTGAAAGTGAATTTAAAACTATTTAACTGAAACAGATGAACTCTACGGATATACGAATAATAATAAAAAGCTCGCGAGATTTATGTCTTCCACCGTCGATAAAAATTAGGAAGAAATAAGCAGATTTGCCTTAAAGATCACTGTAAAAGTTGTGTATCAATAGAGTGCAATTTTAATGCGCATCAAGTTATAAAATTGTAAAATATCTGTAAAACGTAAATTGCTGATGATGGATGCAAAACAGAAAACGCGAAGTACCATTAGTGTAAAGTTCAAAAAAAGTCTGAAACAGTGGGGCTGTCTGGAACTGGACCGGGAACGGCCACGTGCTAGTCGAGACTAGAAGTCGCCGCTACCATTCCGGCGTTGTCAACTGGGACAGCCGAATGTGACCGACTAGGAGCACCTAAGAAAACGGCGAACTGCTGTTCCTCGGTCTTTCAGTTAACTTTGCGAACTGTTCCTCTGGAACAGTTCGTTTGTGAAGTACCCGTTGTTAGTGTCTTCATAGTTTGCGAAATAATACGATACAGTATTGTATTAAAATATTTGTACATGGATGGTGAGATACTCCCTCACAATTATCCGACGAGTAAGGGTAACCATAATAACAGTTGAAAACCACGATATCGTTGCCCTAGTCCTGAAGGAACATCTCCCATGCTTGACTCGAGGATGAAGGCATGAAGTACCGTAAGCTTAAGAGATAACAGCCTAACTATCGTCTGATTTTTACATTTTTCACTAACTGTACTTCCAATTTCTGGGATGTGAAAAAGGCAGAATATTTGGTGCGCTGCTGCTTTTAGACGTTGTAAGAGATGCGAGAATTGTGTGTGAAAATGCTCTGGCGGAATGTGGCAGGCTTCCTTAGAAATGCTGTGAGGGTGACGTGAAAGCCGGGCAGGCCATTTACGACGCTACCTGTGCATTGTGGGTGACGTCCGGGAGTACCTGGGTCCAGAATTCTGTGGAAATCGAGCGGCCTACCACACCTTTTATGTGTGGTGATAATAGTCCTCGTGTTTTGAGCAAAGACCCTCTGTGATTTCGAGTTGGCATCAGCCCGGCGGTCGCCGAAAGATAGATAGCATAAGTGGTTTCCTTATTTTTTATGGGCACAAAAATTCCACCGTCGGTAGGTTTGTTCGCTAATTTCTGTGGGAAGGCGATCCGACCGTAGGAATTGACACCAATGTGGGAGGAGCAGAACGTTCAAAAAGGCGCCAATGTCTGTGATTCGAACCTCTAGTAACGTCAGACAGTATTTGTAATCCATCATCTGTGTACTACTTCTTCCTGGGCGCCACACGGAAATTCGTGGAGGATTTGTTTTTGGTGAGACGTTACTGCTGTATCGCTTCATTGCTCTACCCGCCCTGATTGCCATCTTTTGTGTTCATTTGCTCTTGTCAGGACCACTTAAACTAATATTTCCATCAACAGTTAAACAATACTTAATTGATATGAACATGATTTAGTGGTTTTCATTGACAGTTAAACAATACTTAATTTATCTGAACATTATTCGATGGTTTTTCTTCCGATATGACCCAGGCGTTGCTGTAGAAGTGGAGATGGCAAATTTGGTTTCACTTTATTTCTCCAACAACTATTCGTGTCACAGTCCTTGTTTCCCTCCACAGGGTGTGTGAGAGAGTGCTTCCATGTTTTCTCCACTGTAGAGTAATTGATGGGATAGTCATGCGGTGGTGGTAGTAGTTTGCAAGTTTTCTGCTTTCGCCAGCAGAGATAACTTTTGGTGAGTAGTGCAAAGAGTTTGCAAGCTATCTTGGACAGGTCGAAAATCGCGAATTCACGAAAGGAACTTGCCCTCTGGGCCCGCCTGTCACGACCTATCAGCGTGCGCCTTCTCGAGCAGGTTGAATTTTGGGCGACCGTTGGAGAGGTCAGTAGCCATGCAGAGCCTGTCGGTAGGAGCCTCTGGAGACGGACGGACGCTGTGGTGGTTGCTCCGCCAACATGCAGAAATCTGGGTAAGAAATGCGGGAAATTGATAGTATGTGGCTCTAAACCACGGTCAAACGGCAGCTTTTATCACTAGAAGCATAAGTTTCACGAAAGATAGTTTCTTAATCACGAAATTCCATGTGAAATGGGTGCATAAAGTGACTACAGTGTTTCGCGGTTGGTGTAGTCTCAAAGTCGTTATAAAATCTTTCCCCTTCCAGATACGGCTTTCGTTTAATGCAATATCTTCATGTTGATGTTCATTTTTTTGCAGAATTATTAAATTTTTTGGGTACGTTTCTTTATGTAGTTTGGCGGGAATAGTATCAGACAATGAACAGTCACAGTAAATGAGCACAGATGATCTTGTGTTTGGTTGTAATAGCTTCAGTATTAAAAATGATGTCGTATCATATTACTTTCAATGGTGAATTTTTAATAATTTAGTCCGTTTTCTACGTAAGATAGTTTAGTCAGGCACGTGGGTAGTAAGTCAACGCTGAAATTTCGTGGTTGGCTGTGCTGATGCCCAACAGCTATCTTTATGTGTTTCCTTTTGGTATTAGTGCGTGTGTAATATTTTCCTAAATTTTAACGACTTTGAGAGACATTACTGAGTGTGATGCTGAGGGATCTCTGTGCACTCGCATTAGATCAGAGTTGATTCTTGTCCAACGCCCGTTCACTATAAACTTTGCACGTTATGAAGCGGCGCACGTAACGTGTTTCTTTCCATTCATCAGATTGCTGCCTCTTACAGTGTATTTGTAATTCCTTAAATGTCGTTCGTTAATAAGACCTCCCTGTCCAAATATATGACCATTGAGCACCAGTTGGTGCTCAATATGTATTTAGGTTGCTAAGAGTGCGTCAATAGGCAAGTGCATGCGCGCATGAGAATGCTTAAGTGTTGTTGGGTGCATTTTTCTTCCATCCCGTTTCCCTCGTATGAAATGAAATAAAATTAACTTGTAATCATCTTGTGCGTGTGAGACCAGGTAGTGTTGAACAACCAAAGTTGGCTTAGTTTTGTAAAGGATACGATTTGTTCACAATTTTGGTTAAGAACCAAAAGGTTATTCAAACCACCATTGATAAATGTCATGCTTAATAATTATGTCTGTGTTAACTGAATTTATTCGTGGAAAGGAATACACCTCAATATTTAAAGCTACGTGTGTATTTGTATCATAATACTAGTTTGTCCCCTCTGCTTCACCTTTTTTGGATGGGATTATAATGTGTAATAAAATTCATATAAATTGTCCTGGGTAAAAAATTGGACGTATCCCTTCTTGCATAGCATACACTGGTTTAACTTTAAGATGCATTATCCGTTGTCAGCCATTATTAATTGTCTCTTTCAATCTATTTTCAACTTGTTTCACTTATTTCGGAACCACTATATATGCTCTTGTAAGGTAATGAATACAAAATTTGCAATCATATGCCACAATACGTGTTATTGTCAATCAGTGGGAGCCAGCTGGAAGCAGCCCAGCGCTTGTGTAGGTGGCCCAGGAACAAGAAGAAAAGAAGGGAGATGCAAAGATTTAACAAACATTGAATAAATGTAAAATAAGCGTGCGTCACATTGGGAATCGCATGGTCGTGGACCCGACTCTCGAGAGAGCTAGTGACAGCAGGAGAGTGATGAGGACTTGCTTCTTGACTTCAGCGGAGTGAGGATTGTCTCCTTGGCTCTTGCATAAGGCAGGAGTCTTATTGTGTTTTGGCTTAGACTTGTAAATTGTATGCAGCACTCAGAACCTGCTCTGAAAGTTGAATTTCCGCTGTGAATTCCGGATAAAAATTAATAAGGCCAGCCTAATTTTGTGGTGCACCGTTAGCATTGTTGCCGATTTGTTTGGAATTTTGGAGTCATCTTTGACTCCAATAAATACTCGTGTAACAATACACGCAGTTTGGAGTGGCATAGACTTTGCAGAATCGCCGGGATCGTTTGGCACTGTGCTCTGTCGAGGTCGGAGCGGCTGGCTTTTATGAGTGATAGCTTCCGAGTTGCGAAGCAAATCATTGTTTTTGCGCCTCCGCCAACATTTCAGGCACCACCCCACAGCTGCACTCAGAGAGGTCAGCCCGCCATACGTCTTTGTGACGTACCGCCATCTGGCAGTAACTCTAACGAGTTCATACACTCGTAGGGAAGCACTGGTACAAAGGGTCCGCACGGTATTCATCATATCCATCTCTGGGGTGTAGAGAATGACTTGCCAGTCATTAATACTGGAGAATTACCCAATATTTAATCGAGTCATACTGCCATAGGATTTAGATTGTGCCGGCCGCGGTGGCCGAGAGGACTAAGGCGCTCCAGTCACGGTCTGCACGGTAACTACGGTCGGGTGTTCGAATCCTCCCTCGGGCATGTATATTTGTGCCGTCCTAGTTCGTAAGTAGTTCTGTGGTGTCGCACAAGTACAAAGTGCACGCCACCTACTTTCGCCGCGCGCCGCCATGCACGCACGGCGCGGCGTTCTTACGACGTCAGCCACGAGCGCCCTGTGCCACAACTCCGCTCGTGGCCACCACTGAACGACATCGTTCACTTGGGACTGAGACAGGAACCAGTTAAGACTTTGGAATCAGACAGGCACCAATGAAGCCTTGGCTATCGGACAGGCACTAGGCAGGCCTCTAGCTCAACTATGTATCAGCACTCTCCTGTACTGAGCTATGTAAAAGTTAAGTATTGTATAAATTCTGTGCAATATATATCTCGTTCTAATTTACTCTAGTGTTTCTAGTTTCTGGCTGCTCCCCTCCGTACCTGCACCAGCGTGCTATCTTTATTCCTGTCTCATTCCACTCGGCCACCGACACCTGCGACGGAAACGAGACACAAAAGCGGCGACGAGACTGGGCCACAAAAGTGGCGACGAGGATGGGATACAAAAGTTGCGACGAGGATGGGATACAAAAGTGGCGACGAGGAGTGATAGAAGGACCGTGGACCAGCCCGCTTGCAGCAGCCAGACAGCAGAAGCCGGAGCACGCAGAAATTGCTCCCGCCCACCACCCTTGTAATAAGAATTTTGGGGGAAGATATTTTGTTACGTGTTTTGTGGACTTTTTTGTTGCAGAGCGTCCTCTTTCATACTGCATTTGTGTTTTGTTATAAGTTACTTGTATACGCGGCGCCTAATCGGTCAGCATGGCCACTACCCGGAACCCAAACTTAATGGAAATTATTTAGTCACGGACGGCGCAAATCACCCAGCTACTCCAAGCGGTGTCCCAGCTAATGGCGCAAGCCGCTAACCAACAACAAAACCAGCCGTCGCTTCAGCAGCCCACACCTGCCGCCGCAACGCTTCCTACGTTTCGCCAGTACAACGAACGTGAGGAAGAATGGAGCGACTATTTCGCACAGTTTCAAGAACTCGTCGCGGCTCATCAAATAACAGGTCAGACAGTTAAACATTTCTTTCTCGCCGTAGTTGGCACCAAGACTTTCGTATTACTGCAGAAACTCTTCCCGCAAGCATCTCCTCGTGATGTAGACTTTGAACAAATAGTAGAGGCACTAAATGCTCATTATGAAAGAAAAGTTCTCGTAGCTGCGGCACGGTACCGATTTTTCAGACTTAAAAAATTGCCGCAGTAGTCACACCAAGAGTGTGTGGTGTCGCACAAGTACAAAGTGCGCGCCACTTACTTTCGCCGCGCGCCGCCATGCACGCACGGCGCGGCGTTCTCACGACGACAGCCACGAGCGCCCTCTGCGACAACGCCGCTGGTGGCCACCACTGAAGGACATCGTTCACTTCGCCACTTCGGACGGAGATAGCAACCAGTTAGGACCTTCGTAATCAGATAGGCACCATTGAAGACTTTGCTATCGTACAGGCACTAGGCAGGCCTCTAACAACTATGTATCAACATTCTGCAGTACTATGTAAAAGTTAAGTATTGTTACATTCTGTGCAATATATCTCTTTCTAATTTACTCGAGTGTTTATAGTTTCTGGCTGCTCCCCTCCGTACCTGCACCAGCGTGTCGGTCTCATTCCACTAGGCCACCGACACCTACGACGAGGCTGGGACACAAAAGCGGCGACGAAGTTGGGACACAAAAGAGTGGATGACGGAATTGAAGGGCTTAACCCGCAAATGTAAATTTACTTGCTCTTGTGGACTTTCGTATAGTGACGTGATGTTGAGGGATGTGATTACGCAGAACATTCAGGACCCCAGAATTAGGGCAGCAATTCTAAAACAGTCAGACCCTTCATTAGACAGTGTACTGCAGCTTATAGAAGAGCATGATACTTTTGACTTAGCAAATGTAGAAATGCTAAGCCACAGTGTAAATTCAGTGCGCCGTAACGGACGCTTTCCTAGCCGTAGTTCTCAGTGTAGCACTAGTGATTCTTACAATAGTACAGGCCGTGCTGAACAGACAGTGAACAGTAGCCAGTGTAACAGTGCGACACAAAGGTCGTATTAGAAACAGTCATTTGAATAACGGGCGCCAACGATCATTTCAGAAATATGTACGTAAATCTTGCCCCCAGTGTGTGTCTCGCCAGAAGTATGCTCATTGCCCTAGTCGCAACGCAACCTGTTATCAATGTAGCAAATCGGGGCATGTGCAGTCTGTGTGTATGCAAATTAAAAACTCAAAGAACAGTAACGTTAGAAACAGTGCTTCGCAAAGTGCGAGAGCAGTGCATACAGTGCATGTCATAGACGCTGTGGAATTGAACAGTGCTTTGCTTGGTTCTCAATTGCAAGGAAATTCTTCTGCATTGCAAAACTATGTACTGAGCCACGCCGCAAGCGCCGACGAGCGCGTACATCTGTGCAACGGAAAAGGATTCGGAACAAGCAAAATGTCTATGTACAGTGCAATCCTGTAGTGAACCTAGTGCCTTCTACAACTTCTCCTTGTAAAAGTGCCCAGTACTGGGTAGATAGTGACAGTAGACTTGTTGTAGCTACCCAAAAGTTTAGTGCAGTAGTTAGTGCATCTGGCGTAGCTTCACATGCTTGCGCGGACGCCGATCCGGCGGTAGTGCCATCTAGTGAGAGTGATATTAATCTGTGTGCCGAGTCTGCGCCGCTTACTTCACTATGCAGCCCGCGCATGCGCAAGCGTAGTAAACAAGTTCAATCAGACGTTGCCCACATTCGCGCACCTGTCGAGCGCCACAAGCAAAAGCATTTTGTGAATCTTTGTGTAGAAAATAAGACTGTGCAATTTCAGCTTGACACTGGTTCCGCTGTGACATTAATTAATAAAGACACTTATGAACTTCTGGGTTCGCCAAAGTTGTCGCCGTGTCAACAAGTGCTAACGGCGTATACAGGTCAAAATATTCCCGTGCTAGGAACGTGTAGCCTGCCCGCCTCTTTCCAAGGTGTAACAAAAACAGTTTCTTTTGTGGTTCTTCAGGCCAAATCTACACAGAACATTTTTGGACTAGATGCATTTGACTTGTTTGGTTTATCAATTCAAAGAGATGTGCTTCAAATTTCGTCAGTAGTGCCTCAGGACAAAATCAATGCATTATGTGAGAAGTATAGTGACTTGTTTTCGCTGGAACTAGGTTGTGCAAAAGACTTCGTGGCACATGTAACTTTGAAAGAATCTGCCGTACCAAAATTTCGTAAAGCTAGACCAGTGCCTATCGCAATTCCTGCTAAAGTTGCAGACGAACTTAAACGTTGGCAAGATAGTGGTGTGATTTCTCCTGTTTCTGCGAGTCAGTGGGCCTCGCCTTTAGTAATTATACCCAAGCCGTCAGGAAAACTTCGTCTCTGTGCGGACTTCAAATCAACAGTGAACAGACAAACAATTGTAGACACTTATCCCCTGCCCAGACCTGAGGAACTGATGGACAGATTAGGACAGTCTCGCTTCTTTTCTAAGATTGATCTAGCAGAGGCATACTTGCAAATTCCGCTTGATGACGAGTCAAAAAAGTTTTTCGTGATTAACACTCATATGGGCCTTTTTCAGTTTCAACGCCTACTCTTTGGCAGTTCTTCCGCCTCCGCTATTTTTCAGCGTTTCTTGGAACAGCTGACAGTTTCTGTATCGTGTTGCTCGAACTATTTAGATGATATTGTGGTCTCAGGGCGTACAGTTAAAGAACATTTAGCAAACCTGGAGTGTCTTTTCAAAGTTTTGACTGCAGCAGGTCTACGTAGTAATAAAGCAAAGTGTTCATTTTTTCAAACTGAAATAGAGTACCTAGGCCATGTGATTAATGCCCAAGGAATCCATCCTTTACAATCACATCTTCGAGCAATCAAAGATTTGCCTCCTCCTAAGAATGTACACGAATTGCAAGCAGTAATGGGAAAGCTTAACTATTATTTCAGATTTATTCCCAATGCCTCTCAGATAGCAGTTCCACTGCATCACTTACGTAGGAAGAATGTTCCTTTTGTATTGTCCAAAGATTGCGAGGTTGCCTTTGAAAACTTAAAGTCTCCACTACTCAGTGTGCATGTTTGATTCCCTTTGAGCCACAGCAGCCTGTAGTGCTAGCAGTTGATGCCTCGTCGTACGGTGTGGGTGCAGTTTTGTCACATCGTATTGAATGTCACGATCGTCCTATTGCCTTTGTATCCAAGCTACTGACGCCGACGCAACAGAATTACAGTCAGATAGAAAAGGAGGCCTTACCAATCATTTACGGCGTCACAAAGTTTCATCATTATCTCTATGGCAGAAGATTCTATTTGTTGACAGACCACAAGCCTCTCACGTCGTTGTTCTCACCCACAAAGCCAATTCCGCCACGAACGCCACAAAAGCTTCAGAGATGGTCCTTAATACTGTCTAATTATCAGTATGAGACTTTGTACCGATCTACCACTCAACACGCCAACGTGGACACACTTTCCCGACTTCCAGGATGTGTCATTTGATTCTTCAGAAATGGCATGTTGTCAGATAGACTCCAGAGATGCTTCCGCTGTTGCAGATTTCTCTTTGAACTCTCGTCGGGTTGCACAGGAAATAGCTGCGGATGCAGACCTAAGTGTGGTAGCACGTTTTGTTCGCTTTGGTTGGCCTGCCAGAGCCAAAGACATTGAGCGGCCTCTGGTTCGACGTTATTTTGCACAACGTCATGCATTATCTTTAAGTCAGGGTGTTATATTGTTACATACGGACAACGACCAAACAAGAGTGATTGTTCCTCGTTCCCTGCAACGTGAAGTGTTACGCCTCCAGCATCAAGGACATTGGGGTATTGTTAGGACAAAGCGACTGGCCAGACGTCATTGTACCTGGTTTGGTATGGACGCTCAGATAGAGAGCATGACGTCACAGTGTACGGTTTGTGCGGAGCATCAGGCGGCTCCTCCGCAACGTTTCTCAGACTGGCCACGCCCCAAGGGACCATGGCAACGTTTACACATTGACTTTGCCGGACCTTTCTGGAATACACGCTGGTTAATTGTTGTGGATGCTTTCAGCAAGTTTCCTTTTGTGATTGCCATGAACTCAACGACGGCGTCTAGTACAATCAGTGCCTTAACATCAGTGTTTTGCATCGAAGGTCTGCCTGAAACTATCGTCAGTGACAATGGACCTCAGTTTGTTAATGCGGAATTTCAACAGTTCTGTCGTGTGAATGGCATTCAGCATATCACCACCACACCTTTTCACCCGCAGTACAAGGGTGAAGCAGAACGTTTCGTTCGAACATTCAAGTCTCACATGGAAAAGATGAAAGGTCAGCACTCCAGGCAGCAAGCTCTTTAAATTTTCCTGTCTTTGTATCGGTGCATGCCACGTGACGGCCCGTCTCCTGCCGAGCTGCTACTCGGACGCCGTCACCGCATTCTCCTTCACCTGCTGCAGCCTCCCACGCACCGAGTCGGTTCGTATGGCGCTACGCATTTTCAGGTTTCTACGCCGGTGCTGTACAGGGTGTTTGCTGGCAACAAGAAGACATGGTTGCCAGGCATCATTCAGCGCGTGCTCGGTCGCAATATGTATGTTGTACGTTCTTCCACAGGGTCGGAGCTGCGGCGCCACGCAAATCAATTGCGCCTGCACAGGCCGCGCGATCCTGCCTCGGGTTTCTTGATTCCAGACCCAGTTCACCGCCAGGGAGCACAGCCACATCGTTCGTCCCCGGACTACGAGATCCCTATGGACGTCGACGCACCTCCGACGCAGTCGTCGCCGCCCCTGATCCGCCGCAGATGCCAGCGTCACCGAGAGGGACTCCGGGACCATGTGGGCCTCCCTAGCTTGGGCCACGCACCTCAGAAGAAGATGACCTGCTCCCTCTGTGCGAGGGTGTGCGCCCTTCCCCAGGTTTCGGCAGGTTTCCTGGAGGATCGCAAGGCGAATGCCGGGGCGCGGACAGCGTCTCGATCCCAGCCTCAGCTACGACGCCCGTCCCACCAGCAACGCCCCCGCCCAGGCCCTCCTCCCAGTGCCGTCGCCGTGGCCCTCAGCCCTACGCCACGACGGCGCGGCGGTTTGGGGGGGGGGAGGGGTGTGGTGTCGCACAAGTACAAAGTGCGCGCCACCTACTTTCGCCACGCTCCGCCATGCAGGCACGGCGCGGCGTTCTTACGATGACAGTCACGAGCGCCCTCTGCTGCAACTCCGCTCGTGGCCACCACTGAACGACATCGTTCACTTGGGACTGAGATAGCAACCAGTTAGGACCTTCGTAATCAGATAGGCACCAGTGAAGACTTGGCTATCATGTAGTCACTAGGCAGACCTCTAGCTCAACTATGTATCAGCATTCTGCAGTACTGAGCTATGTAAAAGTTTAGTATTGTATAAATTATGTGCAATATATATCATGTTCTAATTTACTCTAGTGTTTCTAGTTTCTGGCTGCTCCCCTCCATACCTGCACCAGCGTGCTATCTTTATTCCTGTGTCGGTCTCATTCCACTCGGCCACCGACACCTACGACGGAAACGAGACACAAAAGCGGCGACGAGGCTGGGACACAAAAGTGGCGACGAGGATGGGATACAAAAGTGGCGACGAGGATGGGATACATAAAGTTCATAAGTAGTTTGTAAGTTTAAGGACTGATGACCCCGTAGTTAACTCCCATAGACTATAGGGTAAGGTGGTACAAATTCGATATAGGTACAATTCCGATCAACATAAGGTTTCGCGCCATTTTTCAGTCTCGTAGTGTTGGTAGCACTTGCATTTGTGTGACGTCGTAGTGTAGCAGGTTTCTACAGCTCCTCCTGTGTTTTCCAAGAATACACCACTTTGTACTACGTAGGCATAAATTTTTTCCTGTTAAAAGGTAAGTGAAGCTACTTAGTCTAACGCACTCTTATAAATTTTCTAGTTTCCACGCGCTTGGAAATTCTATATTAGTGAGGTTAGAAACTTGTTTTCAATTCGGGCGTGTTCTGAGGCACCTACAGAGAAAGCCTCTGTGACATGTGCTGCCATTTATTGGCAAAATTCACTACTATTTACTCGTGAATTCACACACGCCAGTAGTACATTTTCGATCAGAAAAATGGTACAATTGCGATACCCTAGTACAATTTCGATCAATGCAGTTTTTCAGTTTAGTCCGTCACGATTGGTTACCATAGACACATTATACACAATTACTGCAAATAAATTCTGTATATTTAAAGATTTTCCTACGCGATTTTTAAAGTCACCTCTTATTTTCTAGATGCCACAGAAACGAGCAAAAAAGAAAATCTACAATAAATGGAGTTCAGCTGCGACACTTCAACAAATACAAAACAATGGGTAGCCCTATTACAGTTCTTATTGTTGACAACCATGGCAACCACACCAGCTTAGATGCTGTAGAATATTGTAGGGAAAATGGGATAGAACTTTTGGGATTTCTTCCGCACAGTACACATGTACTGCAACCATTAGATAGAACTTTCTTCAAGTACCTAAAGGCTCAATATCACAGAAATGCAACTAACTGGGATTCATCGCAATCCCAATGAAAACATTACAAAACAATGAGTCTGTACTGTTTTGTGTGATGCATGGGGTAAAGCTGCGTTCATTGGGTGCGCAGTCAAAGGGTTCCAATGGGCAGGAATAATGCCCTTTTGAAAAGACATTGTTCCCGACGGGAAATTTGCACCTTCAACGTTATTCGAGGCTCCTGCTCCTTCAGTCTCCACCAGTCAAGCTACTAACAGCATTATGGGAGAAAAACCCTCATCGTCAAAAGATGTAACTGAAAAACACGGCAAATCCGTAACGCCAGGGTCCAGTATAATTTCTCAGCACGTTGAGTCCAGAGAAAAATTTATCGTCTCGGAAGAGGTAAACACTGACATCAGCTAGACTCACTTCAGATGAAAACCTGGATAACCTCCGCAGCAAGAGGAAACTTTTTCAACAGGGCACAAGGAAAACAATGAACTAATGCAACAAGAAGAATAAACGGAAATGTACGTCTCTAAGTAATGGCGAAAGAAGTTTACCAAGCTTCAATTCGCCAGAAAACAACAAAAATAATTGTGGATTTTGTTTATTGAATTATTACAGTGCACAATCATTAGCTAAGGGTGACTGGATCCGCTGCCAAAAATGCAATGTTTGGTACCACGAAGTATGCGTTGGTGCCCGAGGGAAAATGTGCTTCATGTGTGGGAGATGCAAGTGATCAAAATTGTACAGGAAGTGATCACAATTGTACCTAGTGTGGGACATTTTCGGTCGATTCTTCTCAATTCTGTAACCTCTTTTTCTGTTTATACCAACTTTTGTAATTGTATAATATTTGTGTTACATATTCATTAAAAATCCAAGAACAAATGCCACAGTTAAAATTATTTCTTTTCTCAATATATTTCCAGTTACAATAACAAGTGTCCGAAATGATCACAATTGTACCGCCTTACCCTACAAACATTTGAACATTTAGATTATTTTGTGTCGCTTGTGATGTATTTTATGTTAATTTTATTCTTGCACTGTAATATTGTTCATCGGCATTCACAGAACTGATATCGTTCCATCATAATACGTTTTCCAAGAGTTCTGTTTCGTGACCATTATTAATAACTATAGTGCCCCTCATGCACACATTTTTGACGGGTTTTAATTGTTTCCAAACATCGTTCCTTGAGAACATTTGGGCCATAAATTCTACTTTAATTGAGATAAGTAATTTCGATATTAAAATAGTACACAATCGATCAGTGAGTTATAAGAATATTACAGAATTAATAAAAAAACGCTGGCGGGTCAGCCGCACATGTCATCTGTCTCCCAGCCTCTCCTCCAACCAAAATTTACAATTATCGTTGAAACACGTTCACTGATTGTGTGGTCGTATTCCATTTTGATTTATTCTTTAACCTAAAGTGTTTCTGCACCATTAATGTTATCTATTTCTGTGTTAATTATTTTATTCTTTTTATCAATGAGCAATGCCCCATTTTTATATATGTTTGCCCAAAAGTCACCCGTGTGATTGAACTTGTGTGTTTATGTGAATGTGGAAGGTTGCTTTTAATATTGACTGACTGCCGCGCAATGGCTTACAGTCGCCGCCTCACGCTCTAGGCCTCGTTTTGCTGTAGTTAGGAACGCATGGCTTTGTTTGTCGCCTGCGCTAGCGTCTGCTGGGTGGCCAGAGACAAGCTTACTTTGCAAGATGGCGAGGTGGCCGTGTTCTTAGTGTCGTACCAATCTAATCTTGGATGAAAGGGTGACAGGAGACCTCTCTGGGAGCGGTTGTAGAGGGAATTGTCTTGGCCAGGTAGCATGGGTTGGTAAACACTACTCTCTGAATGCACTGTGCGTTGCTTTTAGCGCGTTCTACATCCAGTGTATGGCAGGGAGAGGTCTTCCCGATACGTTACAGCTTTAGACGTCACTCTTCTTCCTGGTTCTGACGACTGAGGACGTAAGTACTCCGCCGAATCATGTTGAGAGAAATGTATGCTGTTAGGACTTTGATTTATTTGTGATCAGGCGGTCTTGGTTTTTCAGTGACAGTTCTTTTGAGTAATTCTTTCGCTATGACAGGCGATGTGTTTCTTAATTTACAGAACACGAGTAAATCCAGGATAAATCTATTATTTCAATTTTCATTTCAGTGATGATTGTGTGTCTGGTTTTGTTGAAGTTCGATTACACGTGTTTGGCCTTCAGCCTTTGTGTAAACCTAGTGTGTTTGAATTTCCCTTGCGTTTTTAGCTAACTTTTTGTGTCGTTACTGTATCTGAGAGTATGCTAAAGATTTTATCGTGTTTTCTGGTTTGATTCCATCTTTTCTATCTTGTATGACCGATTGCACCACATGTTTTGGTAACGGTTGTTACTTCGGCCTTCAGCCATGCTTTTGTTTATACTAGCTTTCTTCTATACGAATTCTTGTGTGTGCTTTACTGGCTTATTCTAAATTAATTTCTGTTTGTAAATGCTATGAAATTTTACATGGTCACAAACCATGTGGAAATTAAGAATAGTGAGCCGCTGCTTCCCCTTCCTTGAGTTCTTTCAGTGCTCAGTATATGTAAAAATTTGTGATCAAGACACCTGCCATGTTGTCAAGACGCCGCCGACGCTTCGTTTCGCCACTGCTTTCAAGTGTTCACATAGAGCGATTTACTGCCAAGCTTTATGTGCATGTCTGTGAATGAATGTTCAAAATGTTCAATTGTTTGTAGAGCTTATGGGACTTAACTAGAGGATCATCAGTCCCTAAACTACTTATGAACTAGCTATTACTAAGGATGGCACAAATATCCATGCCCGAGGGGGGATTCGAACCCCCGACCGTAGTTGCCGTGCAGACCATGACTGGTGCACTGCAGACTGCTTGGCCACCGTGGCTGGCATTAATGAATGAATGTGCTCTCAGCTACCCATTGTGTGTTTGCAAATTTCCTTTCACATTACCTCCATGTTCATAAAGGGCAGAAACAATTTTATGATGGGCAGTAATTTTATGATTTAATTCAGTTTTGTACAATGTGTGTGCTTAATTAGGTCTGTCCACATTTATTTGCTTATTATTTTACTGTATAGATTATTATTTTAAAGTATCAAACCTCTGCTTTATGATTTCATGCTCCCCGTACCATGTTTAATTATCTATTCATTTATTTTTAACGTTGATTTTGTTTTATTAAAACGTTGGCTGCTCCCTTGAGGAGTGAGCAGTTAGATAAATTTCCATAGTGCACTAGTCCAGTAATAAAGTAATTTAGAGCAGCAGTGAGCGTTTTAACTTACATTTGCAAATCTCAACTGCCCAAGATCTTGCCTATTTTAATAATGGGCTACTTTCAGCGTCCCCACCTCCATCCATTCCTTGAATTTTTGAATCTCTGTGAGAATCACTTTCCTTTTTCGCACACAAACACATCTTACAGGCTGATTTCGTGATATTCGATACATAAACCCGGTTGTTTGTAGGAAGCAATGTACTTCCAGTCATCAAGCGTTCAGCTTTTATGATCGCGTCCAGTATCCAGTTGGTTGCCATTATTAAGGGCTTTAAAATTGCAGCCATTGCATGAATGTTAAGCACCAGACGTAATGTTGTAATGTAGACAGTATTACTAAAGGGAGTGTTGAATTTGATAGTTGCTTTTTTGGCGATAGTTTTAACTTGTCTTGGCACAGTAGTTCTTAATGGTCGTCGCTCGCCGTCTCTTTCGTCCATGTCTCGTCCATTGTATTGTTAAGGGTCCGGCAAAAAAAACCCCGCATTTGACGTAGCCAGCGTGCGAGTTGTGAGGATATTGACGTGGAATGTGTTTTGTTTGAAAGCATTGTTGTTGCCATTTTCAGCGTGCGCCATGGCGTGGCTTGGTGAGCATCGCGCATTTGTTTGTAGAGGAATATATTCGTAATGGTGGTTCTGTTATTAGTAGTCAGCGATCGTTTAGGAGACGTTTCGAACTTGGCTGATATGATCGTGTCCGCCGGCCGCGGTGGCCGAGGAGACTGAGGCGCTCCAGTCACGGTCTGCACGGCTACTACGGTCGGGGGTTCGAATCCCCCCTCGGGCATGGATATTTGTGCTGTCCTTAGTTGTAAGTAGTTCATAAGTAGTTTGTAAGTTTAGGGACTGATGACCCCGTAGTTAAGTCCCATAGACTCTACAAACATTTGAATTTGATCGTGTCCTTGATATGAAAACTATTCAACTGTGGGTGTCAAACTTTAGAAAAAAAATGTGGTGCGTGTGAGAGTGTCTGTGCAACACTCGCCAGTGCGTTCAGCACTTAAACATGCAGCTGCCGTTGGATTATCTGATGAGAGTGTAAGAACTCTTCATAGAGAACTTCATATGCATCCCTTCAAAATCATGGTTACACAGGAATTAAGTGAAAGAGATCTTGAAACTCGCAGAGCTGCGTGTGAGAAAATTCTTCACTACATTCCACCAAGCTCTTTGTTTATTTCTTCGTATGAGGCGATTTCCACTTTTCAGGAATTGTAAACAAACAGAATTTCCCCTACTTGGCTGCAGAAAACCCTCGTCAAATTCATCAACGACCACTACACAACCCTTATGTGACAGTTTAGTGCACCGTTGCCGAATATTTTGTGTGGGGACCGTAATTTTTCGAAGAAGATGGCCACACGAAAACGGTTAATTCAAACCGTTATTGTCATATGCTAGCGACCTTCCTCCATCCTAGGCTGAATCAGTTAATTGCCGATCATGGAGATCAAGAAGTGTGGTTCCAGCAAGATGGAGCAACATCGCACATCTCTCGGCGCTCTATGGCAATGTTGTGCGACTTGGTTCCTGGTCATCTCGTCTCTTTGCGAAGACATCGCGTGTCCCTTTAGGTCGCCTCATTTATCGTCTTGTGATTTTATTTTCTTTGGGAACACTTAAGGGTTCTAGTGTACAAACATCGTCCAGCAACACTCCAAGCTTTCAAGGAGGCCGTTACCCAAAATGTGACAGCCATTCCAAGAGAAATGACACGAAGATGCATGGAGAACTTTCGAGACACACATCGTCAGCGTATCAACAATAGAGAACGTCATTTAGCAGATACAATGTTTAAAACCACATAACCAAAAAATGGAAAAGTAGGCTAAGGTGGTACAAATTCGATATAGGTACAATTCTGATCAACATAAATATTCACGCCATTTGTCAGTCTCGTAGTGTCTCGTTGTGTGGCATTGTAGCGTAGCAGATTTCTACAACTCCTCCTATCTTTTCCACGAATACACTACTTTGTGCTAAGGAGAGATAATTTTTTCCCGTTGGGAGGTAAGTGAAGCTACTTAGTCTAACGAGCTCTTATAAATTTTCTATTGAAGGGTGACTAGATTCTCTACCCAAAACGCAATGTTTGGTACAAGGAAGTATGCGATGGTGCCTGACGGAAAAAGTGTTTTTTATGTGGAAGATGCCCTTCGTCATAATTCTACTAGGAAGTAATCACAATTGTACCTAGTGTGGTACATTTTCGATCGATTTTTCTCAATTCTGTAACTTTTTTGTGTGTCTATACCGACATTTGTAATTGTCTAATATTTGTGTTACATATTAATTAAACACCCAAGAATAAGTGCTATGATTAAAATTACATCTTTTCTCAATATACTTCCAGTTACAACAACATTTGTGCGAAATGATCGATATTGTTCCACATTACCCTATTTATTTTTCATAAATAAAACTATCTCTTCTCTGTCATATTTAGTTTTTCTATAACAAACTATTAAAACAAGGGAGGTTTTTATGTCGGACCCTGTATATGCTGTTACTACCGTAAATACTGCCGCTTATAAAACGGTCGGCAGCCTCAGAGATCACGCTATCACTGATCATTTTGTATTAACCACCACCGAACAAGACGTATAATATAATTCAAGGAATAGCCTAAGTCCTCGTACGTGGTCGCGTCTTAGGTTGTGTTAAATTTGTGTTAAAGTTGTAGTAAGTATAGTATATAAACACTTTCTGGCCCATTTCGAGGTCACCCATGTGATTTACAGATCCATATGTCCAAAGGAGGGAAAGAGAGAAGCTCCCCCCGTCTGGTTATCAGAATTCACAATTACACTACGTCCAATCAGAGCAATCTACATATACATCTATATAAATACTCCGCATATCACATTTCAGTGCCTGGCAGAGGGTTCATTAACGACTTTCATAACTATTCTCTACCGTTCCATTCTCTAATAACGCGCGGGAAGAAAGAACACCTAAATCGTTCCGTTTTCGATATGATTTCTCTTATTTTATTGGGGTGGTCGTGTCTCCCTAAGTAGGTGGGTGCTAGCAAAGTATTTTCAGATTCAGAAGTAAAAGTCGGTGATTGAAACTTCACAAACAGATCACGCCGCAACGAAGAACGTCTTTCTTTTAATGATTCCCACCTCAATTAGTGCAACATTTTAGTGACGCTTTTCCCCCTGGAACTTGATAAAACAAAACGAGCTGCCCTTTTCTGAACCATCTCAATGTTTTCCGACAGTCCCGCTGGGTAAGGATCCCACATTGGGCAACAGTACTCCAGGAGAGGACGCACAAGTCTGATGTAGGCAGTCTCTCTGGTGGAGCTGTTGCATCTTCGAAGCGTTCTGCCAATAAAACGTAACCTTTGGTTCACTTTCCCCACAATATTTTCTATGTGTTCTCTCCAGTCTAAGTTATTCGTAATTGTAACTCCTAGGTATTTGGTAGAATTTACGACCTTAAGGTTTGACTGATTTCTCGAGTGATTGAAGTTTAGCGGATTTATTGTAGTGGTCAAATGTATTACTTCACAATTTTCTTTACTTAGTGTCAATTGCCAGTTTTTGCATCAAGTAGAAATTTTGTCTAAATCGCTTTGCAGTTGCTTTTGATCGCCTGTTGACTTCACTAACCGGTAAACGACAGCATCATCCGCGAACATTCTACGAGAGCTATTCAGATTGTCTTCTAAATAGTTTATAAAAAGAAGGAATAGTAGGGGACCCATAACGCATCCCTGGGGAACGCCAGATATCACTTCTGTTTTACTCGATGACTTACCGTCAGTTACTACGAACTGTGTCCTTTCTGACAGGAAATCGTGAATGCAATCGCACAATTGGGGAGATATTCCATAAGCACGCAATTTCATTAGAAGCTGCTTGTGGGGTACAGTGTCAAAAGCCTTCCGGAAATCCAGAAATTTGGAATCGATTTGAGATCCCTTTTCGATAGCAGTTATCACTTCTTGTGAATAAAGTGCAAGCTGTGATTCGCAAGAGCGATACTTTCTGAATCCGTGTTGACTGTTGGTTAATAGGTCGTTCTCTTCGAGGTAGTTCATAATGTTCGAACAAAGTATATGTTCCAAAATCCTATTGCAAATCGATGTCAATGAGATTGGCCTGTAATTTTGTGGATCACTCCTATTGCCTTTCTTGGATATTGGAGTAACTTGGGCAACTTTCCAGTCTTTGGGTACAGATCTTTCGCTGAGTGATCGGTTGTAAATTATAGCTAAGTACGGAGCTATTGCATCAGCCTACTCTGAGAGGAATCTAGTTGGTATACAATCTGGCCCGGAAGATTTGTTTTTGTTTAGTGACTTAAGTTGTTTTACTACTCCAGGAACATCTACTTCTAAGTTTCGCATGCTGGTGAACGTATTTTGGAAAGCTGTGTTTAGTAATTATGCCTTAGCAGTACTGTCAGCGGTAGTATTAACATTGCTATCGCGTAGTGAAGGTATTGTTTGTTTTCACCTATGACCAGAATTTCTTTGGATTTTCTGCAAGATTACGAGACAGAATTTCGTTGTGGTAACTTCTATAGGCTTCTAGCATTGAAGTCCGTGCTAGGTTGCGAGTTTCAGTAAAAGATTGCCAGCCTTGTGGATTAATTTTCTTTTTAAATTTTGCATGCGTGTTTCTTTGCTTCTGCAACAGTGATCAGACCTGTTTTGTGTGCAACGGGGTGTCAGCTCACACTTTGATTAATTTAGTTGGTATAAATCTCTCGATTTCAATTGATATTATGTCTTTGAAAGTAAGCCACAACTTACTCTATACTCGCATTTTTAGTTTTGAAAGACTGGAGACTATCACTCAGGAAAGTGTGAAGCGAACTTTTATCTGCTTTATTGAATAGATATATTTTTCGTTTATTTTTGGTTTATTTGGAAATTTTGACATTCAGTCTCGCTACTACAGCTCGATGTTTGCTAATCCCCGTATCAGTTTTAATTCTATTTACTAGCTCAGCATTATTTGTTGCTAGGATATCAAGGGTATTTTCGCAAGCATTTACTATTCTAGTGGGTTCATGAACTAACTGTTCGAAGTAGTTTTCAGAAAAAGTTCGGACGATGTTTTATATTTGCCGCCGGTTTTGAATACGTATTTATGCCAACATATCGAGGGTAAATTAAAGTCGCCAATGTTTATAACAGTATGCTTCGGATACCTATTTGAAATGTGATTCAAGCTTTCTTTGAACATTTCGGCAACTGCATCGTCAGAGTCAGGGGGCCGATAAAAAGATCCAATTATTAATTTATTCCGGTTGTCGGTTGTAACCTCTACCCATACCAACACAAAGGAAGTATCTGCCTCAATTTCGCTGCAGGATAAACCGTTTGTAATAGCAATAAACACGGCACCCACTTTTTATTTATTCTATCCTTTCTGAAGACCATTTGGCCCTTTGAAAAAATTTCGGCCGAACTTATCTCTTGCGTCAGCCAGCTTTTATATATATTGTGCGTCAGTACTTTCTATCAGCGCTTGGAGCTCTGGAACTTTCCCAATACAGCTACGACAATTTACAAATGTTACACAAATGGTTCCTAGATCTGATTTCTCCCTGTGTCTGACCTGTCCCCTTTGAGATTGAAACACATTTTGTGTATTCCCCAGGCCCTCTAACCTAAAATACCACCCAGTACACGCCACACAGCTCCCGATACCCGTGCAGCCGCTTCCTGAGTGTACTGGACTCCTGACCTATTTAGCGGAACCCGAAAACCCACCACCCTTTGGCGCAAGTCGAGGAATCTGCAGCCCACACGGTGGCAGAACCTTCTGAGCCTCTGATTCAGACCCTCCACTCGCCTCTGAACCAGAGGTCTGCAGTCAGTTCTATCGACAATGCTGCAGATGGTGAGCTCTGCTTTCATCTTGCAAGCAAGACTGGCAGTCTTTACCACATCTGATAGCCGCTCAAAACCAGAGAGTATCTCTTCCGATCCAAAGCGACACACATCATTGGTCCTGACATGAGCCACCACCTGGAGCTGGTTGCACCCTGTGCTCTTCATGGCTTCTAGAAGGACCTGTTGCACATCTGGAATGACTTCCCCCGGTATGCACACGGAGTGCACATTGGACTTTTTCCCCTCCCTAGCAGCCATATTACTTAAGGTGCTGCATCACACACCTGACAATGGAGCTCCCAACTACTAACAAAGTAAGTGTCCGGATCTTGCAGGCAGAGGGGCGAGTACAGAACAAACGACACCATCTGAGTCAGGAACATCCTCTGCTAAAGACAGCGTCTCGAATCTGTTAGTAAGACTGACCGGAGAGGCCTCCACTTCGGTCTCCTCCTCCTCCCCCCCGCCCCGGGAAGTCTTACGCCGCTTGACACGCGCTGAGGAGACCTCCCAATTCACCACGGATTGGGGGCGACCCTCTCGCGGATAGTGAGCCGGTTGTCCACAGCCGCAGGCCTATCCTGTGCGGCTGGCGGTGGTGGTGGGGAGTACCAGTTTTCTTTGAAGTTAAGTTTCACAATTCTGAGAATTCTTCACATACACACTCATAGTTTCCTTTTTTAGCGCTCCCTCCAAACAGTTCGACGCAGGTGCAGAGAGTTACGTAGTGCAAGCACATCCTGAATCACGCAAGACGAATTTCTTGACTGCCAAGATTTCTGCAGTGTGCACAATCATATTATTACGAAGGAAATGGCGTTTAAGATGCTGGGTGGTGTACGAAGTACACTTATCGCCACTGGTGTCTTAATTTGGCAGTGGATGACACCCTACGATGAGCTGCATGAACGTTCAACAAAAACGCTACTGTAAAATCACCATGCTCACTGCATAAAGTGAAATGATTATTAGGCAGAATAGCTTAGTGGAGTAAAGAACCACAGTACAAGGGATATATAAGTGACAAGTTAAAACTACCACCTGGAAATGGGCCAGATAGTACGAGGGGATTTGGAATATAGGTTTCCCCTGTCTACTGTGGTCAGAGTTGCGTATAAAAAGAAAATGTTCATATGTTTGTTTGGCTTATGGGAGACAACTGCGGGGTCATAAGTCTCTAACCTTACAAACTACTTATGAACTACCTTAAACTAAAGACAGCATAAACATCTATGTCCGACGGGGGAGTCGAACCCCCGGCGGGAGCTTCAATGCGCTCGGCCGCTCCGCCGCGGCGTAATGAAAATAAAAGACAAGAAAAGTATAATGGAACATTTGTCATTACGCTTTATGAACTTCAAAAAGCCGTCCAGGAAAAAAAAATCTACGTGTTGCATCCAAAAGAAGGGTTGAACGGCTTGTTTGACGTCAGCATTGTTTCCAAAGCGGTTTCCGCCTGGAGTCTTCTTCAACGCTGGAATCAGATGGACGTCACTTGATGCGAGATCAGGACTGTATGGCGGAAGGTGTAGACACTCTCAACCAAGAGTTGCAATGTGGTTTTGCGTTGCCGTCTCCGAGTGTGGTCTTGCGTTGCCATCCAATATCAGAATGCCAGATTTGAGCAAGACAGGCCGCTTTTTCCGAATCATCTCTTACAGTTTCGACATAGTGGCACCGTACCACACAGCATTAATGGTTGCATCCTCCATCAAGTCCAGCGACAAAATTCCTTGGGCGTCCCAGAAAACGGTGAGTAGCACATTACCTGCAGAGGAAGTACTTTTTAACTTCTTTCGGGCAGTATTACGCAATACTCCGATTTATTATTTTTTATTGTTTTTTACTTTTCTTTCTTGACGGCTTTTTGATGTTTATAAAGCGGCATAAGAGATGTCTCAATGTACTTGGAAATTATGTACAAAAATAAAGGTATGTCTTACCTATAATGTCTCGTTCTATTTTTTTTTCCTTTCATTCATAACTCTGCCCACAGTAGACAGAGAAAACGTGTTTTCGAACTCCCCCTCGTATATATATATATACATACTGTAATGTAGTATACCGTATGCTGTTTATACAGGGTGAATCTAACTTCGCGCACTCGGATTTCGCAGCGCGATTTCTAACATGTTAGCAATAAAAAAAAGTCTCTCACAAAATTCCGTCTTGCGCATATTTCCGGCAGTGAATGGACGTCGAAGATTGAGATGGATGTGTGTCCCATACGTCAGTGTGTTTTAGAAGTACACTACTACACCAAAAAACTTATAGGGAATGTGGGAGGTGTCTTCATAAACAAAGCGAGCATAGAAACCCATGCCCGGAAACGTCATCCAATGACGCTGCAGAGCGTCGAAGTTGCTGGAGGGGATGTCTAGCGGCAGGAGCTGGTGCCTGTAACTTGGACCCTCCGTAGCGTCGTTGAATGGGGTTTCCGGGTATGGCTTTCTATGCTCATTTCGTTCCTCAAGACACCTCCCACTCCTCTACAAGTATGCTGGTGTAGTAGTGTAATGCTGAAAAACACTGACGTATGGAACACACACCCATCACATTCTTCGACGTCCATTTGCTGTCGGAAATATGCGCAGGACCAGACTTTGTGAGAGACATTTTTTTTTTTTTATTACTAGCATGTGAATCGCGCTGCGAAGCCCGAGTGTGCGAATTTAGATTCACCCTGTATAATTTCTTCCCACCCGCGCTAATATGGAGACAAACATGCCATCAGTAACTATTTTCTTCCCACGCCATTACAGCAAATCGCATTGTAAATTCTATTCTAAACTGGTTCGTAGGCGGGTGAACAGTGTCTTTAATGAGACGCTATAGAAATAAATGCAGCAAAGTCTGAGAAGCAGGTCAGCCATGCGATTGGTGCTTCACAAAATGCGTCGTCCTTGTAACTTCCGTAAGGAAATCAGGTGGAGTGATGATATAAATGAGTTCCTCATGAAGCGAAATATACATCTATGTGGAAAATCAAATGTTCAATGTTTGTTAAGTTTAAGGAACTTGACTGCGGGTTTCAACAGTCCATAAACTTACAAACTACTTATGAGCTACCTTATACTAAAGACGACACATACATCAATGACCGAGAGGGGATTTCAACCCCGACTGTAGCGGCCGTGCAGACTGTGACTGGCGTGCTGTAGACCGCTCGGCGACTGCGGCCGGCCGTCTACGTGAAAAGACACAAACAGCATCACGAAGACACACTGGTTGTAAGGGGAAAAGCGGGCACTGATAAAGCTTCATAAATAAAGAAGCGAAACGCCTGTGACAGCAAAATAGACGGAAATACAAATCCACGAATTTTCTAAGCATATATGGACGACGGAAACCGTAAACATGAATAAATAAGTATGGTTTCTATGTCAGGAGTTTATGTTGTTTTGTTCACTAGTCGTGTTTTTCACGGAGACGTCAGAAAGGGCAAAGACGTGAGAAATTTCCTTCGCCTCGTCTGAGCGCCTGCGTCGAGCACCGCTCGCTGTGGCGGAGAATGTGATTCGGCTGATGGAAGCGGTGATGGCAGTGGCGCGGCGTCGTAACCCGCGCCATGAATCACAAGTGCAGCGCAAACACGGCGGCCAGGTGGGCGTGTCCCAGCAGGGCAGTGCGGGGGACGGCACCCTGGAGGGGCGACTGCTGGAGCCTCCAGGCCCTGCTCTCACTGCCGCAATTAAGGGAATGGCCGGCCCTGGAGCTGGAAACACACGCTGGAGTGGCCAAGGCATGCCGGTTGAGGAGTCGCCACGCGGACGGCCGAGATATGGTAACGGCCATCCAATTTTCGCCAGGGCACTTAGTTTCTCGCTGTGAAATGCATTACCGTAGACCTATGTGATGATATTTTGAGTTTCTAAAATTTAGTCGTTCTCCATGTTGAAGTGGGCGTAGTCTTTATGGAATACCTTGGCAGTTTGGTTGGACTAGTGTGGACGAATAAAAAAGGAGATTCTGAATGTAACTCATGAAATGAGATAATATTAAAAACAAGCTACAACTGAAGCAGGCAAAAGGGAGTACTAACAGCTGAAATATAAGGCTGAATTAAAGTGCAGGCCGGCCGCGGTAGCCGAGAGGACTGAGGCGCTCCAGTCACGGTCTGCACGGCCACTAAGTTTCGAATCCTCCCTCGGGCATAGATATTTGTGCCGTCCTAGTTCGTAAGTAGTTCATAAGTAGTTTGTAAGTTTAGGGACTGATGACCCTGTAGTTACGTCCCATAGACTATACAAACATTTGAACATTTGGTTTGTAAAGTGCAGGCTGACCAAGCAGAAGTGGCAAGAGGGAAAATGGAAGACTGTAGAAAATGTATAACTAAAGATACACTACTGGCCATAAAAATGCAGAAATGCACATGATAACAAGTATTCATAGGACAAATATATTACACTAAAACTGACATGTGATTACATATTCCCACAAATTGTGTGCATAGATCCTGACAAATCAGTACTCAGAACAACCTCCTCTGGCCGTAATAACGGCCTTAATACGCCTGGGCATTGAGTCAAACAGAACTTGGATGGCGTGTACAGGTACAGATGCCCCTGCAGCTTTAACACGATACCACAGTTCATCAAGAATAGTGACTGGTGTACTGTGACGAACCAGTTGCTCGGCCACTATTGACCAGACATTTTCAGTTGGTGAGAGATCTGGAGAACGTGCTGTCCATGGCAGCAGTCGAAAATTTTCCATATCCAGAAAGGCCCATACAGGACCTGAAACATGGGGTCGTGCATTATCCTGCTGAAATGCATGCTTTCGCAGAGATAGTATGAAGGGTAGAGCAACGGACCGAAACACATCTGAAATGTTATGGCCACAGTACAAAGTGCCATAGGTGCGAACAAGAGGTGGCCGTGACATGTAACCAATGACATCCCTTAACATCATGCCGGGTGATAGCGATGACGAATATACGCCTCCAATGTGCGTTCATTGTCATGTCGCCAAACACGTATGCAACCATCATGATGCTGTAAAGAGAACCTGGATACATCGAAAAATATGACGTTTTGTCATTCGTGCACCCAGGTTCGTCATTGCGTACACCATCGCAGGCGCTCCTGTCTATGATGCAGCGTCAAGGGTAACCGCAGCCATGGTCTCCGAGCTGATAGTCCATGCTGTTGCAAACGTTGTCGAATTGTTGATGCAGATGGTTGTTGTCTTGCAAACATCCCCATCTGTTGACTCAAGGATCGAGACGTGGCTGCACGATCCGTTACAGCTATGCGGATAAGATGCCTGTCGTCTCGACTGGTAGTGATAGGAGACCTTTCGGATCCAGCACGTCGTTCCGTATTGCCCTCCTGAACCCACCGATTACATATTCTGCTGACAGCTATTGGATCGCAACTAACGCGAGCAGCAATGTCGCGATACGATAAATCGCAGTCGTGATAGACTACAATCCGGCCTTTATCAAAGTCGGAAACGTGATGGTACGCATTTCTTCTGCTTACACCAGGCAATGCCTATCAATTGTTCTTTGTCTATGAGAAATCCGTTAGAAACTTTCCTCGTGTCAGCACGTTATATGTGTCGCCACCAGCGCGAATGATCCTTGTGTGAATGCTCTGAGAAGCTAATCATTTGCATATCACAACATCTTCTTCCTGTAGATTTAAATTCGCGTCTGTAGCACGTCGTCTTCATGGTGTAGCGATCTTAATGCTCAGGTGTGTAGATACCGCCTGCAGTAAAACACTAGAGATAATTCGAGAGAAGAGAACCAGCTGCATGTACATCAATAACTCAGATGGAAAACCACTACTAATCAATGAAGGGAAAGCTGAATGGCGGAAGGAGGGGCCTTTAAAAGGAAATAAAGGCAGTATTACAGAAATAGAAGACGAAGTAGGGGAAGATGAGATAGGAGATGCGATACTACGAGAAGAATTTGACAGAGCACTGAAATATTTCTACAGAAACAAGGGCCCCACAGTTGATAATACTCTGTCTGAACTGGTGATGTCGTTAGGAGAGCTAGTCTTGAAGAAATTGATCTTCCTGGTATGCAAGATGTATGATACTGGGACAATACCCTGCTACTTGAAGAATACAGTAATTCCAATTCCAAAGGAAACAAGTGCAGACATGTGTGAAAATTACAGTACTACCAGTTTAATAAGTCAGGGTTGAAAAATACCATCACGAATAACTACAGAAGAATGCAAAAGCCGGTGGAATCCGACCTTTCCGATGATCAGTTTCGATTTAGGAGAAATGTAGGAACACAGAAGTCGATACTCACATTATGAGTTATCGTAGAAGTTAGGTTAGGGAAAGCAAAACCTACGTTTTAAGCATTTGTGGATCTGGAGAGAGCTTTCGGCAATATTGACTGGAATACACTCTTTGAAAACTGAAGGCAGCAACGGTAAAATATAAAGAACGAAGTGTTATATTCAACTTGTACAAAAATCAGGCAGCAGTTATTAGAGTCGAAGGGCATGAAAGGGATGCAGAGGTTGGGAACGGAATAAGACAGGGTTGTAGCCTTTCCCAAATGTTGTTCAATCTGTGCATTTAGCAAGCTGCGAGAGATAGATTACGACAGGGAATTAAACTTCAGGGAGAAAAAATAAAAATTTTGGATTCTTGAATAACAGAACGTCCTGATTGCAAATAATTTTTATTGCAATGACGCGTTTCGCCCGGTTAGGGGATCTTCAGATATCTGACAAAGAAGAAAATATTGATACAGAACTTACTATATTTACATGACATTATTTCGAAAATGTTTAACTACAAGCCAATCTGTATATAAAACATTAATACCGTGCATTATCACAATTTCTTAAAACAGTTTCAGATTGGCTTGTAGCTAAAATTTTCGAAATAATGTCATGTAAATATTGTAAGTTATGTATCAACATTTTCTTCTTTGTCAGATATCTGAAGATGCCCTAACGAGCGAAACGCGTCATTGTAATAAAACTTATTTGCAATCAAGACGTTCTGTTATTCAAGAATGCAACTGAACACGGTTGCTGTAATACACCACGTAAAAATGGAATGGGAAGATTTCTAAATTTTTTGGGGTTTGCTGATGACTTAGTAATTTTGTGAGAAACACCAAATGATCTGGAAAAAGAATTGAATGGAATGGACAGTCTGTTTAAAGGCAGGTATGAGATGTACATTAACAAGAGCAAACCAAGTGTAATGGAACGTAGTGTCAAAAAATCAGGCGACGCTGAACAAAACAGATTAGGTCATGAAGCAATATATGTAGAAAATAAGTTTTTATCTGTTTAGCAACATATGAGGCGCGTCCAGGAAGTAAGTTCCGTTTGGTACTAAAATGAAATTGTACACAGATACAGAAGAAATTTTTATCGCATAAAATTTTACAACTCTTAAACAACTTTTCCACATAACTGCCGAAATTTTGCAGGCATTTGTCATAGCGTGGCACCAGGTTTCGTATACCTTCTTCATAGAAATCTGCCGCCTGTGTCTACATGCATCAGTGATCGTGAAATTTGGAGGAAGACCATAGCGAGAGCACTAATTGTAAACCTACGGTTTTCCTGGATCTTGTCATCAGTCGCGCGAACCTGTTCTTCAGTAACCACAGGTGGACCCCACTTCGTTCTTCATCGTGCACATCACTACGCCCGCCATTGAACTGTCGGACCCATCTTCTCACCATCGAATCACTCATCGCATTTGGTCCGTAAACATCGCAAATTTCACTTGGTTTCACTTTCCTCGCATTCAGAAACCGAATCACCGACCTGATTTCACAGGCGGTGGGATTTTAAATCAACGCCGACATTTCAAACAAGCACAACAAAGCGTACGTAACTGACAGCGATCTCCAAATGGCGCACGTTCTTCTCCTTGATACACATCGTCACAGCGCATGTGCGGAACTGCAATCGCAGCGCTGCAGCGGAGATAAATTGAAACGGAACTTACTTTCTGAACGCACCTTGGTAAGAAGTTATAAAATGCAGAATGGGTATGGGAAAAGAAACAGTCAACTCGTGTTTCTGTATGAGAAATCGGTTGGAAACTTTCCGCATGTCAGCAGGTTGTAGATGTCGCCACCGGCTACAACCTTGTGTGAATGCTCTGAAAAGCTATCATTTGCATATGACAGCATATTCTTTCTGCCGTTTAAATTTCGCGTCACGTCACCTTCGTGGTGTAGCAATTTTAATGGCCAGGAGTGTAGTTCCTAAGCCAAGGGGCTGATGAGCAACGTATTTCGTCCCTTAGATTTGCAGACATTTGAGCCGAGGTGAGGTCAGCGTACGCCACTTGCTGCGCAGCTGCCGCTCCAGCGCTGCGGCCGCGTGCCGTGTCAGCGGGCAGCGCGGCGGCAGGTGGACAGCGAGGCGCCGCCGCCCATCCGCCGCCCACCCAGCGGCCCTCCGGCACTGTGCCGGCACTGCGGGCGGCGGGCGGCGGGCGGCCACTTGTTGTGTGGGCGGCGCGCCGATCAATACGGCTCCGGAGTGCATAAATCTGTGGCCGCAGGCACCAGCCCTGCCCTGTCCTGCCCTATCCTACCCTGGAGCACCCTTCCCTTCCCTTCCGTTCCCTTCCTTTTGGTGCGGACCGACGCCCACCCACAAAGTAGACGCCGCCGTCGCCAGCCTCCCCTTCCCACGCCCTGCCCGATCGTACTGCGGCGTAGCAAAAAGGTGGCAATCCAATACATTCACAGGGATGAGCAAAGGAACATTTCGTTCCATTAGAAACTGTCCCCTCTTTTTGTCAGATTACTCTCGTACAGCTTCCACGCGAGGCCTCACAGTGTTTAGCTCAGTGACCTCGCATTTGCAAGAGGCACTACAAGTCATCTACATACACAGCCACACTCCTGGAAAATGAGAAAAGGACACCGTGAATTCGTCAACCCAGATGACGTAAATTTTATTGACACATTCTGAGGATAGATACGACACACGATGACACAGAGTCGTACGCACGTGAGTTCAGTTACCAGAGCATGCGCATTGTCGACGCAAGTACAGATTATGTATTACTTCAGCCGCAGCAGCCTTCAATTCTTCCATGGAGAGATCGTAGAGGTGTCCGATGTACTCTTCCGGAACGACCTAGCACGTAATTTATGTGGAGTCGCAAGCAAGGCCGGATCTAGGGCATTTGCCAAAGCGGGCAAGCTTAAATTTGCCGCCCCTTCTTTCTCAGCCACCCCCCCCCCGTAAGACGCTAAAACGCTAATTGGGTTACATATTTCTAAGTAAATGTCACAATCTCACAATATGAACTTATTCTATTGACTGAATTAAGATCGAAGGAATACAGAACAATTGTAATACATACAAAAATATTACAAGATAATTCATCGTACAAAAATCAATTCAAAATTTCGCTTTTCGAGCTTTTTTTGCTGAAAACTGTTTTTGATATCATCATAGTTTAGAGAAGCAACTCGTTTGTTCTCTGTGGATGTTATACTCAGCTTTGTTAAGCAGTCGTGCTCCTCAAGTGTATTTAATTAGTTTCAGCTTTCTGAAACTTCTTTCTCCAGACGAAACAGAAAGTACAATGATAAGATATATTTTAACGCTGTAGTAAGTTTGGGATACCCCTATACCAATTTATTTTTATAAATTAAATAATGTTGATGCTGCAGTGGAATCTTGCAAGGCTCTGTCTACTGCCAGCGCATGTTGTCTCAAAATTTCAACTTCAAGTTCTTCCTCGCTCAGATCTTCTGCCAGTTCTGCTGCTTTAGCCTTCAAATCCTCCACTTCCATTTCTCGAATTTCCACACCACAAAGAAAACTAATTTTTGCACCAATTTTCTCAAGTGCAGTAAACCTGGTACTAAGCTCTGTCAGTTATTCCTTATTTTTTCTGTATATGTTGGATACTTCATCCTCACAAAGCTCATCGGCCATTTTCTTCTTTCTTCTAATAATTTTTTTGGAGAATACGGTTGGTACCTCATTATCTTCTGCTACCACTTTGGCCTCAGAAATAGCATCAGAGGTACAAGAATCCCGGGAAGTTTTGAGAATGCCCAAAGTCCTTGAATATTTCGAACAGCTTTATCAATTGTAAAGTATTAACTTCACAGAAACTGATTAACATGAGCAATTTATTTTAATATTCCATGCCAGAAATAAGTTAAAGCAATGAATTTGAGTTTTTTCATATTTTTTTAAAATAGATCTTGTCTCTGATATTGTTTCTGGTGTTGACAATTTATAAGTTTCAGTTTCTTCCAGGGCCTACAAAAATTTATGAAAATGCTTGTAAACAGCTTCAACCACATCTACTTTTGCAGATCACCTAGTCTTGCTGAATGTCTGCTAAATTTGCTCCTACTAAATTTAAAGAGTGAGCAGCACATGGTACGAAATATGCCAGTTCATCCTTCTGAAGTATTCTTCACTGGCCCCCTTTGTACTTTCCAGCCCTGTTTGCCCCATTGTCATGAGACTGCCCCCTGCAGTACTTCATGTTCAACCCATCTTGTTCCAATTTTTGCAGTATCACTTGACTAAGGCCTTCTCCTGTTTTGTCAGTAGAACTTTCCAGAATCTCCGAGTCATTCGATTTGACATATCGAATTACTTGTGTCATCTGCGCATTGTAGCTGATATCTGGAGTGCAGTCAAACATCAGTGAAAAGTATTTAGCAGCTAAAATATCTTTAATTATATCTTGTTTTATTTTGTCAGCAATCGAGTCACGGAACTCATCTTGTATATTTTTGCAAAAATAGCTAATGTGGTCTTTCTTGTGGCGTTAAATACGCAGACGAAGAGGGACACTAATATGATACGAGAATTGTATTTATAAATTTTGCCGCTATGTGGATAACCAAAATCACCATCCTCTTTTGTTCCTCTAAAAGGACTTCATTGCTTACCTTGGCAAAGGACAGCATCAATAATACAGTGAGATTCCTCCTGTTTTATCTGGTTTTGCTGCCCAGTGTGCGATACTTACCAGGTGGGTTTGTCGGAGGACATCGAAAGAGTCGAAAGAAGGGCAGCTTGTTTTGTATTGTCATGATACAGGGGAGACAGCATCACGGAAATGATACAGGATCTGGGATGGGAGTCATTAAAACAAAGGCGTTTACCGCTGCGACGGGGGGGGGGGGGACTTACGAAACTACAATCGTCAACATTCTTCTCCGAATGCGAAAGTATATTGTTGATATTGTTGCTTCCCACTTACATAAGTAGAAAAGATCAGCTGAATAAATACGTGAAAATCAGAGCTCGAACAGAGAGATTGAGATTTACTTTCTTCCCGCGCACTATTCGAGAGTGGAATGGGAGATAAATAGTGTAAAAGTGTCCGATAAATCCTCTGTCAGGCAGTTAAATGTAATTTACAGAGTATACTGTGTAGATGTCTATCAATTCCACCGCTACCGAGAGAGGACTCTAGATCCTCAATGCTTTTGAATTTCAATAAGAAGTATGCGCACCTGAAATATATATTTTTTTATAAGGACTGGAACGTTATTGAAATTTACCTGTTCTACTAATATTACCTTGATATTTTCATATCAATATTCATTATCTGAAAAAGGAAATATATGCAAATTAATAAACATTGTGCATTTACTTATGCAATAACGCAAAAATCTCCCTTATTCTGGCTAATATCTAGTAATATTTAAAGTTTGATTAATTGAAGTACCTGTGACAGGGCAACACTAAAGTCCGCAACCAGGAATTTTAGTTTCATTAAATGATTTAGGTATTTCTTGCAGTCATTTTACTTTTACTAATTCTGTGTCAGTTAATTTTATTAAATTATACCAGAAAGATAATTATGTAAAAATAAAAAAATAAAAAAATATTCGGTCAACATTTGCCGCCCTCTAAATTCTGCCGCCCGGGGCAACTGCCCCCTTTGCCCCCCCCACCCCTCTAGATCCGGACCTGGTCGCAATTTAAACGTGCGCGCCACTGACGCATCATCGCTATAGAGGCGCCACGGGAAACACAGGGGAAGAAGTGGCGCCCTCCACAGGTAGCGAGGAGTGTTGGGCCGAGACGGAGAGTCAGTTGAAGTCTGGCCGGAGTCCCAAACACGTGGCTTAGCCGAGTGTCTCTGTTAGCAAGGACAGGACGAGGACTGCTCGTAACATGGACTCGTAAGATGTACTTGTTTGCCTTAGACGTTAACTGTAATGTACCATGCAAAGAAGATACTTCAGTTTTGTTATAGTCGCGGAATCCGCCACAGCAATGTGAATCTGAAGCTAAGTTTTTGTCAGAATAAATTAATATTATTACCAGTGATACATTTGGAGGTTGCAGGGTTCCTATTTGCCCTACTACTACGTGCTCGGGCCACCAGATCGGGTGTGTCATCAAGAGATAGAGTTCGTCTCCGCAGTTAGCAGCTCGGAACAACACAACAATTTCCACCTGGCGTTACAAATGGGACACATTTCGTCCCAGGAAGACGATTCATCCGCTCCCTAAAATGCTCAGTTAGGAACACATCTGGAGATCGACATTCCCATAGTAGCTGGCGTTGACCTTCAAGAGCGCGTTGGGTGCTACTAGATACACGTACACGTGCATTATCCTGTTGGAAAAGCATATCCCCTAGTTTCTGCATCAACGGTAGGAAGGTGAGTTGAAATGTTCAAATGTTAGTATAGCTTATAGGACTTAACTACGGGGTCATCGGTCCCTAAACTTACAAACTACTTATGAACTAGCTAACACTAAAGACCGCACAAATATCCATGCCCGAGGGGGGATTCGAACCCCCGACCGTAGTGTTCGTGAAGACAGTGACTGGCGCGCCTCAGTCCCCTCGGCCACCGCGGCCGGCAGACGAGCTGAATGATGGTTTTAATGTACCGAGCATAGTATAACGTTCCCTCGAGGACAACGGCTCCCTGCACCATGATGTCTCGTGTCGGCCGCGTCTGCATCTGTTGTGGACACTCCAGATCTACGCGCTCTCCCTCACGACGGCGCACTCGCGTACGACCGTCATTATCACCGATGCAGATTCGAGACTCATCTGTAAATACGACACGTCTCCATTTGTCCTTCCTTAGCGGAGACAGAGGTGGTCAAATAAAAAAAAATACGATTTTTCTCTTTTGTTATCAAAAATTAATTGGAACATTACCTTTAACTTTGAATTACTGTTCTACACGCCCTAGAAGTGGAGTAATTACCATTTTCTCCCACTCCTGCAGAGGAAATGGGCGGAGCCGCTGAATGCATCTAACAACCTCTCGTGACTTCTTGGCGAACTACTTTGCATTTTCTCATCCTGAAGTTGAATATCTCCTTATTAAGCCCATACAGCGAGTGTGATGTCTGTGACAAATGAAGTGCTAAGAGCGCCAAACTTTGTCTCTTTCTTATTGTTTGTTTCGAACTACTTTAGTGTCGCGACTGTTTTTAGTAATTAATATACTTTTTGTGTAAGCTCAGTGATGGAAAGCCAATAGGAGAAAGAGGCAGCCTTACTGATGAGGTGACTGAACCCCTAGAGAGATACTACGGACATGCCTTAAGGCAAAGCTCGTAATGCTAGTGGCATTCGAAAAGCGGTGTGGACATTGTTCCTTCATACTGGCTTTCCAGTGAATACACTCAATCCAGCCTCAGCAGATTCCTGGTACAAATATAATGCCAAAAAGGACTATGATCAGAAGAATGATTTGCCAGCAGCTGTCATAAACGCAATAATACCAATTTTTCGATACAGTGTAGCCAGAACTGTTACACGTATGTCTACAAGGAATCGAAATGAGAGTGATTTAATTCGGACAATGATTTCTAAAAGGGTGTTTTCAGCATATAAACACTGTTCTTTGGCATTTAGGATGCAATAGAAATCTGCAGCTAAGGATATGGTGTGAATTATTGAAGGAATTATAATTTGAAGCTGGGGTGAACACTGTACGATCACTAAGAAATATTGGCAGAGAGAAGATAGGTGCAGAAAGAAAAGAAAGGATTATGAAATATGATGGAAAAACAGGCCAGAAAAAAGACCAAAAGGGAACTTTTTCGAGGATTTATTTATTTTTATTTATTTATTATTTAACATGCCCCATTACATAGCAATATTACATGTCTGATGGTTTGATTCAGGAGGTTACATCAAATGTTCTTACAAACACAAGTACAGTATGCAAGTTGGCAGGGTTTACAAAGGAACAAACAATTTTATACATTAGGAAATCTTAATTAATTACAAAATTGTAAAAGTTTTATACATTAGGAAATCTTATTGAATTAAAAAATTGTAAAAGTCAGTAGTGTATTTATGTACTAAGTCATATTTACTGACGGGCCATCCTCCTCCTTTGGCAGCTATTTTTTTTTCCTGAGATGGTCCCTCTCTTTCAATAAATTGCAGCAGTCGAAAAGCACGTGGTCAGTAGTTTGGACAGCACTGTTACATGTGCACGTTCCGTCTTCAATTATTTTGAACCGCTGATAGTAGGCTTTCAGTTTCCCATGGCCTGTTAGCATAGCTGTAAAATTCGGAGATATTGGAAGTTTAATCATTAAACGTTGTCGGATCGTAGGAAAATACGGTTTAGTGCTTCCCCCGTTTTTTGTTCTGTGCCACTCAATGTCCCATTTGTTCCTAAACTCTTCTCGAAGCTTCTTCTTTACGGCACTTGTAGGTATTTTGTTATAGCGTGTTGACTGTCGTGATCGAGCTGCTCTTTTAGCAAGGCTGTCAGCTAGTTCATTTCCCCATATCCCTTGATGTGCCTTAACCCATTCGAAATGCACCAGCCAGTTGTGTGTCTGCAACCTTCTGATATTACTTCTTATTTCTTCAATCAACAAGTTGTGGTTCTTCGGATTTCGCAAAGAGTCCAAAGTAATTCTGCTGTCGGTGTGAATTACTGCAGTTGTATCAGTATTCGAGAGATTATTTATGAACTCAAGAGCATTGACGATGGCAAATTGTTCCGCTTGATTGTTTGAGCATTCATTAGACAGTTTTAGCTGTATCTGGTAAGTAAGCCTCTTATTAACAAATATTGCTATCCCCGAACCCACTCCGTCGTCTGAATTGCTTCCACCTGTGTATACTTCAACAGCGTAGCTTTTGCTGAAGAAGAAGACCCCGTTAATCCGTACTATAGTGCAAGAATGTATTGAAAAATTTGACAGCCATTTCCCGTAAATTAGAATTTTGGGAATGTAAGGAACATTTTCTCAAAATGACTCAAACTAGGGAGATGAAATTTGTATACAGCACTCCTAGTGAACAAATTTAAATTGTTGTTGTTGTTGTTATGGTCTTCAGTCCGGAGACTGGTTTGATGCAGCCTTTTCATCTCCTCATAAGAACGGCAACCCACATCCACTTGAATCTGCTTACTATGCGCGTCTCTTGGTCTCCCTCTGCGATTTTTACCCCACACACTTTCCTCCAATGCTAAATTTACAATTCCTCGATGTCTAAGAATGTGTCCCACCAAGCAGTCCCTTCTTTTAGTCAGGGTATGCCAAAAATTCCTTTTCTCACCAATTCTGTTCAGTACCTCTTCATTAGTTATGCGATCTACCCACCTAATCTTCAGCATTCTTCTGTAGCACCACATTTCAATAGCCTCTATTCTCTTCCTGTTCGCACTGCTTTATCGTGCATGTTTCACCCCCGTACAAGGCAACACTCCACAGAAATGCCTTCAGAAAAGACTTCCTTACACTTAAATTAATATTCGATGTTAGCTAATTTCTCTTTTTCAAAAATTCTTTTCTTCCCATCGTCATTCTGCATTTTATATCCTCTGTACTGTGACGATCGCATGTTATTTTACTGCTCACGTAACAAAACTCATCTACCACCTTCATTGTTTCCTTACCTACTCTAATTCCTTCAGCATTGCCCGATTTTGTAACACCGCATGCCATTATTTTTGTTTTGCTCTTGTTGATGTTCATTTTATACGCTCTTTTCAACACACTGTCCATTCCATTCAACTGCTCTTCCAGGTCCTTTGCTGTCTCTGACAGAATTACAATGTCATCAGCAAAACGCAATGTTTTTATTTCTTCCCCCTGAACTTTAATCCCTATTCCAAACTTTTCCTTGCTTTCCTTCACCGCCTGCCCGATGTACAAATTGAATAACATTGGATAAAGGCTACAACCCTGTCTTACTCCCTTCCTCTTTTATTTTCCTGTAGGCGGTATCTACTTTTCCCCTTCTCATACTTTCTTCTACCGATTTGCATTTGGCTTCTAGCCAGTCCTGCTTAGCCATTTTGCACTTCCTGTCAATCTTATTCTTTAGTCGTCTGTACTCCATTTTGCCTGTTTCATTTACTGCATTTTTATATTTTCTCCTTTCATCAACTGAACTTAGTATTTCCTGTGATATCCAAGGATTTTTTGTAGGTCTTCCCTTTCTACCTATTTTGTCCTCTGCTGCCTTTACTATTTCATCTCTCAAAGCTACCCATTCCTCTTCTACTGCTTTATTTCCCCCTGTTTCTGTCAATTGTTGCCTAAATCTCCCTCTGAAATTCTCCAGGACTTCACTTTCCTTCAATTTATCTAAGTCCTATCTCCTTATTTTCCTACCTTTCTGCAGTTTTTTCAGTTTCAGCCAACAGTTCATGACTAACAAGTTATGGCCAGAGTCTATATTTTAACATAGCCATTTGGCAATATGTTCAGCAGTTTCATTTCAATTTGACTAAATAAAGCAATTTTTGTACTAAAGTTGGGTCATTAATAAAAAAAATATTGAAAGGAAACTAGAAAAGCTACTCCAAAATCCCTCCATCATAAGAGCAATTCTAAACCACTCTATATGTTAAAAAAATTCAGATTTTTCTATTTGGTAGATTGTTCATAAATGTTCCTCAAACGTAATGAATTTAACATGGGCAGTATAGGCACCTCCGGCTCCCCTTAAGCGGTTTCTCGACATCACTCGCCGCGACACCAACGATGTTGCGGCGTGAGCGAAGAGCTTTGTCCTACACTGCAGTTCTCCTCTGGTGATAGTTGAGCGACCGTTGGACAGTTCACAGTCATTGAAAACACACTCTTTCCGCCTTGCTATCACTCATGCACCATCAACGCGATATGCTTGTACCACAGGACAATGCACGTCCGCGTGTATCCTATGTGGTCGTCAAGGAGTTTGTCAGATATACTGGCTACAAAGATCCCCAAACCTGTCCCCCATTCTGCACGTTTGGGAGCGGATGAAACGACATCTTCGCGGTCTGCACGACCGGATCTAGATCTAGCCCAACAATGGCACCAGGTGGAAACAGCGTCGCAGGTCATTCCACATGGGACTAAACATCTAGGTCATCAGTCCCCTGTTCCTGGTTAAGAGTTCACTGTCAGATTCTAGACACAGACATCGTGAAGGGAGACTTACTAAAGGGACAGACTGAAAATTAACACAGCGCTCACAATACAAGAGAAAGACACATAGGTAAACAACAAAGTCAGGAACTAAGTTAAAAACTGGACAGCAGAATATCATGGCGGGCTGATCATGAAGATAAGACAGGATGAGCCAACAATGCTTCAAGCACTAAAACAAATCTCTAGGCATTGGACTTAAGAGTCTTAAAAGTCTTTAAAAAACTCTGGATAGGTGTGGACCTTAGATATCAGGCTATAGCAGCCACCTCTAGATGGAATTGTAAAAACCAGCAGCGAGGATAAAACTTAAAACTGTCTTAGCCGTGGAGGCGTCGTCGCCTAAAACTAAGGGTAGCGCGTCTGGGATATTAAAAGATTGCCGCAAGTTGGCTGAGAGTGGACACTCCATCAGTAGATGGAGTACTGTCAGCACTGCTCCACATCGACACACGGGCGGGGCTTCACAGCGAAGGGTCAGCCATGTATGCCCTATGCGGAGGCGGCAGGGGACAACTGATTCACGACTATGGGCCGATTGCCTGCAAGCCACTCAGGGAGTCACTGCAGATGACAAATGACCCTCTGGGGCAGGCTTTGAGGTGTTCAAGAGCCCTTATAATGGTGACCAGCTCTGTGGTGAAGACTGTACTCTGACATGCCAACATGGTCGTCAGTGAGTATACGCATACCCAGCACGACCATCTGCTATTGACCCATCAGTGTAAATGGCTTCAGCGCCACGGAACGAATCAAGGAGTTGCAGCAAATGGCGACGGAGTTGTGTTGGAGAGACGGAGTCCTTTGAAGCACGGCATAGATCCAGAAGAAGCTGCAAACGTGGAATGGACCAAGGAGGGGTTTGATAGGAATAAGAGAAAGTGGCAGGGAGTGGACAGGATTCGAGAGATTACACTCGGCACCTCTACTATCAATTATATATATTTTTGACGAATTACAGCGTTCAAATGAATTTTCATTCAATTTGCAATTTGCGATGTTATGGCATCACTGTATTAGGTTTAGATGGAATACCAAACTGTGGCTAATGAAAATTTGTGCCCGGCCGGGATTCGAACCCGGGATCTCCTGCTTACTAGTCAGACGCGTTGACCAATCCGCCACCGAGGACACAGTGACCAACACGACTGCAGAGGACTCTTCCCTGCACATCTCCCGCCACACACAAATCTCCATCCGCCACGCTGTCTCTTTCCTACACCACAACTATATTTATTCTATAATGCTCGCAGCCACAATACTGTATTTCCACATCAGGGAGAACAGACGATGAGGTATCGAGACTCAATTAATTGTCGTCAGGAGCCCAACCTCGGCTTGTATACAATTATATATATTTTGGTATTGCATCTAAACCTAATACTGTGAAGCCATAACATCGCAAATTGCGACCTCTACTATCGTCTCCATGGGAGAAGTACAGCTAGCACTGTTGCAAAAGGAGGCTATACACGGTACTAGCGTCGACATTGTGCAACCTCTGATGACTGTAATCAGGTGTATATGGCTCAGCGTGCATCATCGTGTGCTTTATACGTCCTTAAGAATGTATCGATAAAATTTCCCTCTGCTGTGTCAGCAAATTCATGGTGTTCTTTCATTTTCAAGACGTGTAGATAAATACTGTGCAAGTCACATTGAAGTTAATGGAAGACGCTTCATCGAACCGCTTGTATGATATTTCTCTACAGTTTGATTCCGTAATGGCTCGCCGGAAAACGAAACACCTTAATCCTTCCGTTTTAGATTTTTTTTCTATTTTATTACGTTGAGAATGTCTTCCTATGTACGGGGACGCTAACAAAATACGTTCGCATTCGGAGGGAAATGTTGGTAAAATATATTTTGCAAATACATCTCGCAGCAACGAATAACGCCTTACTTTTAATGGTTTCCACCACAACTAGTGCATCATTTGCGTTACACTGTCCCCCTATATTGCGTAAATACAAAACTAGATGCCTTTTCTGAATTTTCTCTAAATCGTCTGTCAGCCACCCTTGAGGGGGATTCCACAATGCGAGGCAATCCTCCAAAATAGGACGAAGTGCAGTGTAGGCAGTTTCTTTGGTAGAACTGTTGTATTTTCTTACTATTCTGCCAGTAAATCGTTTTGGTTTGCATTTCCAACAATATTTTCTGTGTGTTCTTTCCAATTGAAATCGGCCGTAACTGTTATTCCTAATGATTTTGTTTAATTTACGGCCTGTACCTTTGACTGATTTGTAGTATAAATGAAGTTCAACAGATTTCTCTTCGTGCTCATATGGGTCACTTCACACTTATAATTATTCAGGATCAATTGCCAATTTTTACACCATGCACATATCTAAATCATTTTGCTGTTGCTTTTGATCTTCTGATGACTTTCCTAACCGATAAATGATAACAATGTCTGCGAACAATGTAAGAGAACTGCTCAAATTGTTTCCTAAGTAGTTTTTAAACATAAGGAACAGTAGGGGCCCTTTAACACTTCCCAGCCGAACGCCCGATATCACTTTAGTTTTACGTCAATTAGAAAATACTGTCTCCATTCTGACAGGAAATTACGAAATCAGTCGCACAACCTGTGACGATATTCCAAAACCACGCAATTTGATTAAAAGCCGCTTCTGACGTACAAAGTCGGAAACCTTTCACAAATCTACAAATACGGATTCAATTTGAAATCCCTTGTCGATACCACTCCTCACTTCAAGTGAGTAAAGAGCCTGGAGCCTCGTGTATTTTACAAGAACGATATATTCTGATTTCGTGTTGACAATGGGTCGTTATGTTCGCGGTAGTTCATAAAGATGCAGGAAATTATATGTTGTAAGATCCTGCTGCACACCGACGTCTATGTTAATGGCCTGTAGTTCCTATTGCCTTTTTTGAATATCGTAGTGACCTGTACAGCCTTCCAGTCCTTGGGTACGGATATTTCACTGAGCAAGCGATTGTATATGATAAACAGACATGGGGCTATTGCAGCAGCATGCTCTGAAAAGAAACTAATTGTTATACGATCAGAAGTGAAACACTTATTTTTGTTAATTGATTTACGTTACTTTGTCTCTCCAGGATTATTTAATTTTAAATTACGCAAGCTGGCAGCTGTTTTTGATACAAATTATTCAAAATTTGCTTCGTCTTCTATGGTGATGGAATTTCGGACAGCTGTGTTTACCAAGTCTTCTTTAGCAGAACTGTCAATTGTGGCCTCAACATTCCTAACGTCTAGTGAAGTCGTTGTTTATGTTTTACCGCTAGTATACATTATGTACCATCAAATCTCTGCCAATTTATGATATGGTTTCGTTGAGGAATCATTCTCTGCCCATTCAGGGCCAGTCTTTGTGTGCGGCAGTTTTCATATCTAACGGATCGAACAAGATGTTATGGATTAGGTGAAAATGTTTCGTCTATCAACCCCCAACCTGGTTTGACTTCGGTACGTTGTGAGGTGCACTCAAATACATTGTGAATGTTGTGTGACACAACTTCAGGTAACCTACACAAATCAGTGTCCAAAATGAAATTCCCAGAACAACTAAATCGCTATTATTTATAGTCAAGATGCTGTTTTTAAAAAAATAAATTAATTGAGGGAAATTACGAGCAATTCTCAGTAACTGATAAATCGGCATAGTCACGGAACTGGAATATTGCCCAACTGCAGTGAATCGTGAGTTCTTTGATTCATAGGGAGAAAATGAAACACTGATGTGTCCGCAATTTTCAGAATATGCTCAAACGGACTGGATTATTACGAACGTTATAATCGCTCATTCCATCGCACAGTAGACCAGCCATTGGTGTGTCTAGATTCGATTAGGTTAGATTAGATGTTCATTCCATTGACCCGTATTAAGGAGATAATCGTAAATGTGGTACATATCAATAACTTTTTTGTATAGGCTGAAACGATATTACTAATAACATGAAATAGTTGACCCGTGCACATAATTCGCACTCTATCCTGATCAGTCACATATAGGTAAGAGAGTAATTGAGAAATGCAGATGCAAGTACATATGTATAAAGTTTCAGTAGTAGTAACAAGTATTAGTCTCATTGTAAGAAAATGTATACGTTTAAATACAATATGATTAATCGTGAAACATAAAATCTGACACTGACTAATTCATGTTTATTTTATTCTCTGAAAACTTGTTTATTTTATAAAAATAAATTAAAAGTTAAATAAATCATCGTTATTTATAATATTAAGCGGTGCATATGCTGGATGGAAGCCTCTTACATGATCTGAACTGCAAGCATGTAGCGGCAGCGTCCGTGTCGGACAGATTTGGTTATCACCGCCAGCACAGCAGTTAAGAAACCGGCACTGGAATTCCTTACATCGGAATACACCCTGCGGATCAGGCCGGTGGACTAGTGCGGCGGTATCTCGTGGCGCGGTGCCCGGTGGCCCTCTACTTGTCTTCCCCTCTAGCGCTTGCACCTCGCTGCGGCAGTCGGCGGGACGCACTTGGGGTGAAATGCACTCGTTCTTAATCGAACCAGCGGCCCTCAGGCACTGTATCTCCTGACAGCGCTTTCGTATAGTAAAACACCAGATGTGCTTACAGAATGACGCCGCAGCCACGTTGTACTCAGCAGCCAGCTGAGTGAGTTCTTAGCTTTCTTCTAGTTTTCACCTGTGATTGTTACTGGTAGGCTCGATCAATACGTGAGTGTTATTGAGATGCTTCGGGAACTCTATGTGAGTGGCTGGAAGGAAGGCGACGTTCGTTGCGAGAAACACAGTTCAAGAAATTAACAGGGCCGGATTTAAAGCGAACATCAAAAAGCTTCTACTGTCACAAACCTACATTTCGCGTAAAGGCCACAAAAATAAGATTAGAGAGATTAGGGCTCTTACAGATGCATAATAGTATTCGTTTTTCCTTCGTTCCATTTGGGTTCGGAACAGGAAAGCAAGTAACTAGTACTCGTTTGGGATAGTGAATACAGTATTCACAAAACAGGCCCATCACTATCTGATACGCATATCTCAGGAAACTAAAACTCTGAAAATGATTTTAGTAGTTACTACAACACAAAAAAGATGGTTCAAATGGTCGCAAAACCCGCCCTGTAGTTCTAGAACGTGAAATTGAAATTAGTGGCTTTTTGTTTTTTTTTTTTTTGTATCCTAGCCTCGTCGCCACTTTTGTGTCTCGTTTCCTCCGGTTGTCGTAGGTGGTGGTGGCCGAGTAGAAAGAAACCGACACAGGAATAAAGGATGCACGCGTGTGCAGGTACGGAGGTGACCAGCCAATGGGACAGCAGAAACTAGAAACACTAGAGTTAATTAGAACGAGATATATATTTCATAGAGACTTAGTAATACTTAATTTCTACATAGTTCTTGACTGCAGAATGCTGATACATAGATTAGAAAGAGGCCTGCCACGGAGGACGCTCGTGGCTGACGTAAGAACGCCGCCCCGTGCGTGCATGGCGGCGCGCCGCGAAAGTACGTGGCGCGCACTTCATACTTGTGCGGCACCACATGTTTCTTTACTGTGTATTAAAAAAGTACTTTCCTCATTTCAGAGATTAAAATGGTCCTTAATTAACACCAGATAAAGCAGAAAAGTAGAAAAGTTACTAAAATAAAAAATTATTTCTTTAAACTTACCTGTGTATTAGGAACTACAAAAATGTAGACGTTAAAATAAAGATGTTTTGTACAAGGATTTTATTGTTTTGTTTTTATTATTATTTTAAAGGAATATCCTTTTGTATGGGAGGGCTGCAGACCGCTAACGCCCCCCTCCCCCTGGAAACGCCACTGAGCACGCCACTGAACATACCCCAAAATGTCCAAAGGCAGCGCCTGTGAACGGGATGCATGGGGACGTGCATTGTTCTGTTTGAAAAGCACTTAGCCTGGTAGTTGCATGAACGGTAGCAAGACGGGTTGAATGATGGTTTCGGTCTACCACGCACTGTTCAATGTTCCGTCGACGATCACACGGGCAGAACGACGAGTGTAGGACATGGTTGTCTGTATCATGATACACGATCATGCCTACCGTTAGGGAGTTTTCCGCTCACGCGCTAACATCGTACACCCCGCTTACAGCGGTGTCGCAACAGGCACTTATGGAAAGACGAATGGAGACGTGTCGTCTTCAGTAATGAGAGTCACTACTGCCTCGGTGCCACAGATGGTCTTACGCGTGTGTTTCGTCATGAGGGGGAGCGCGAAAATCCGGAGTGTACACGACAGAGGTAATTGACGCCGTCACCCAGAATCATGGTGTGGGGGGGACCATATCCTACGCCGGATGTTCTCCTCTGGTGATCCTCGAGGGAATATTGATCAGTGAACGTTTGATTGAAACAATAATTCACCTGTGTTGCTACCATTCATGCACCAAAACGGAGATTTGCTTTTCCAACAGGACAATGCACGGCAACATGTATGCCGTACCAATCAACGTGATGTTACAGGTACGTCAACTACCCTGGCCAGCACGATCACCATATCTGTGCCCCAATGAACAAGTTTAGGCCCGGATGATACGTCCTCTTGCGCAGTCTGCAGAACCAGTGCAAAATTTTGCTGAACTGCGGCACCAGGTGCAAATTGCAAGGCACGCCATTCGGCAAGACGGTATTTCTTGGGAGAACTGCAACTTGCATTACTGCAAATGGAGAATACGAGCATTACTATCGTCAGCATTTCGCACGCTCTGGTCACGGTACACATGTTCTCTCTGTGTGAGCGTGTGTTGTATGCATCCTCAAGAAATTGTCAATAAACTGTCCCTCTGCGGGGTCGACGAATTCATGGTGTTCTTTTCTTATTTTCCAGAAGTGTAGTGTAGATGTACGTTTCTGATTAAACAGTTCTTACAGTTGCAGCATTTTGTTCAGAACACAAACCATTTCGTTGTCAATAGCCTGGCAGCAAGCACAAGGGACGTAAAAGGATTGAACACTTCTTCTCTTGTGCCCCGTTCTACTCCTCCACAGTATTTATTAGGCACTTCATCTAACGTTGGAACGCTTCTAGGGCTTGAACAACATGTTAATCGTTTATCTTTGTCGTTGTTACTTTGAGGATCCGAAACAGGTAGGATATCAGTCCCCTGAGTCTACCTCTTTATCCACATCTACATTTACATACATAATCCGCAATTCACTGTAATGTGCGTGACGGAGGGTACACTACTAGCCATTTCCTTTCCTGTTCCACATCCAAATAGAACGAGGAAAAAAAGAATGCCTATATGTCTCCGTACGAGCCCTAATTTCTCTTTTCTTGTCTTTGTGATCACCACGCGAAGTGTAAGTAGGCGGCAGCAAGATCGTAAAACACTCAGCATCAAATTCCAGCCTCTAAATTTCCCCAACAGAAATTCACGAAAGGAACGTCGTCTTTCCTCCAGCGATCCCCAATTGAGTTGCCGGAGCAATTCCGTGACACTCGCGCATTGGTCGAACCTACCAGTAACAAACCTAGCTGCTCGCCTCCGAACTGCTTCTAAGTCTTCCTTTAAACTGGTCTGCTGCGGATCCGAAACACTTGAGCAATACCCAAGACGTGGTCACACAAGCGTTTTATACACGGTCTTCGTTACAGGTGAAGTACATCTTCCCAAAATTCTCCCAATAAACCGAAGTCGGCTGTCCGCTTTACTCACTACTGTCCTTACATGTTCGTTCCACTTCATATTGTTCTGCAATGTTACGCTTAGATATTTGTGTGGTGTTGCACAAGTACAAAGTGCGCGCCACCTACTTTCGCCGCGCGCCACCATGCACGCACGGCGCGGCGTTCTTACGACGTCAGCCACGAGCACCCTCTGCTACAACTCCGCTCGTGGTCACCACTGAACGACATCGTTCACTTGGGACTGAGATAGCAACCAGTTAACACTTCGGAATCAGATAGGCACCAGTGAAGACTTGGCTATCATACAGGCACTAGGCAGGCCTCCAGCTCAACTATGTATCAGCATTCTGCAGTACTGAGCTATGTAAAAGTTAAGTAATGTATAAATTCTGTGCAATATATATCTCGTTCTAATTTCCTCTAGTGTTTCTAGATTCTGGCTGCTACCCTCCGTACCTGCACCATCGTGCTATTTTTATTCCTGTGTCGGTCTCATTCCACTCGGCCACCGACACCTACGACGGAAACGAGACACAAAAATTTGGACGACGAGACAGCATCAAGAAGCTCACTACTAATGCTGTATTCGAACATTGTGGGATTGTTTTGCCTACTCATGCTTATCTTCTTACATTTTTCTACATTGAGATCTAGCTGCCATTCTTCGCACCAACTAGAAATTTTGTCTAAGTCATCCTGTATGCTTTTACAGTCAGTTACAGACGACACCCTCCCACACACCACAGCATCATCAGCAAACAGCCGCAAATTACAACTAACTCTGTCCATCAGATCATTTATATAGATAGCAATCCTGGCACACTCCCCTGGGGCACGCCTGACGATACACTCGTCTCTGATGAACACTCGCCATCGAGAGGAACGTACTGAGTTCTATTGTTTAGGAAGTCTTCCAGCAATGCCATATGCTCGGGTCTTCGTTAGCAGTCTGCAGTGTGGCACCAAGTCAAATGCCTTTTTGTAATCGAGAAAAACACAGTCTTCCTGTTGCCCTTCATCCATGGCTCGCAAGATGTCATATGAGAAAAGGGCAAGTTGAGTTCCACATAAACGATGTTTCCTAAACCCGCACTGATTCATAGAAAGAAGTTTTCCCGTTTCAAGGAAATTTACTATATTCGAACTGAGAATATGCTCCAAAATTCTACATGAAACTGATGTCAAAGACATTGGTCTGTAATTGTGTGGGTCAGTTCTCTTTCCTTTCTTGTGAACAGGATTCACTTGCGCTTTTTTCCAACCACTAGGAACTTTGCGCTGAATTAAAGATTCGCGATAAATGCAAGCTAAGTAGGGGGCCAATGCCGCAGAATACTCTTTGTAAAACCGAATTGGTATTCCATCCGGACCAGCAGACTTTTTTGTATTTAAGCCCTCTCAGCTGCTTCTATACACTTGAAATACCTATTACTATGTCCTCCATTTCGGAAACGATCAACGTACTAACTCTCATGTTGAGGAGGAACGTAACGACTGTCAACCACGTGAATAACACCTCGGTCTGTGATCTGTATCCCTGAAGTTGAGCAGTTACGTGACTACCGTCGAAACTGGTGAATAACACCTGTGTGGTTGGTCTGTTACGCCGGCTGTGCTGTTGTGTGTCTCGCGCACGTGAGATCTGAATGCGAACCGATCGCGACCTGCAGGTTCCCCCGGCTGCTGCCCTGTTGACAGAGTTGCGCTCTGCACCACATGCAGTTTATCATCGCCGTAATTATCTGTTCCTGAATTGCTGAAACATTAACTTCATCCTACACTACTGGCCATTAAAATTGCTACACCAAGAACGAATGCAGATGATAAACGGGTATTCATTGGACATATATATTGTACTAGAAATGACATCTGATTATATTTTCACGCAATTTTGGTGCATAAATTCTGAGAAATCAGTACCCAGAACATCCACCTCTGGCCGTAATAACGGCCTTGATACGCCTTGGCATTGAGTTAAACAGATCTTGGATGGCGTGTAGAGGTACAGATGCCCATGCAGCTTCAACACGATACCACAGTTCATCAAAATGACTGGCGTATTGTAACGAGCCAGTTGCTCCGCCACCATTGATCAGACGTTTGCAGTTGATCAGATATCTGGAGAATGTGCTGGCCAGAGCAGCAGTCGAACATTTTCCGTATCCGTACATGACCTGCAATATGCAGTCGTGCATTACCCTGTTGAAATGTTGGTTTTCGCAGAGATCGAAATCAAATGTTCAAATGTTTGTTAAGCTTATGGGACTTAACTACGGGGTCATCAGTCCCTAAACTTACAAACTGCTTATGAACTACCCTATACTAAAGACGGCACAAATATCCATGCCCGAGGGGGGATTCGAGCCCCCGACCGAAGTGGCCGTGCAGACCGTGACTGAGGCGCCTCAGTGTCCTCGGCCACCGCGGCCGGCGGCAGAGATCGAATGAAGGGTATAGCCACGGGTCGTAACACATCTGAAATGTAACGGCCACTGTTCAAATTGCGTTCGTTACGAACAAGAGGTGACCGAGACGAGTGACCAGTGGCACCCAATACCATCACGCCGGGTGATACGCAAGTATAGCGATGACGAATACACGCTTTACATGCTGTAAAAAGAACCTCGATTCATCCGAAAAAGTGACGTTCTGACATTCGTGCACCAAGACTCGTCGTTGCGTAAACCATCGAAGACGCTTCTGTCTGTGACGCAGCGTTAAGGGTTAACCGCAGCTATGTTCTCCGATCTGATAGTCCATGCTGCTGCAAACGTTGTCGAACTGTTCTTGCAGATGCTTGTTGTTTTGCAAACGTCCCCATCTATTGATTCAGTGATCGAGACGTGACTGCACGATCCGTTACAGCCATGTGGATAATATGCCTGTCATCTCGACTGCTAGTAATGCGAGGCCTTTGGGATCCAGCACGGCGTTCCGTATTACCCTACTGAACCCACCGATTCCATATTATGCTAAAAGTCAATCCCGATAGGCTATTATCCGACCTTTGTCAAACGTGATGGTACGCATTTCTCCTCTCCACACGTGGCACCACAACAACGTTTCAGCAGACAACGCCGTTCAAGTGCTGTTTGTGTATGAGAAATCGGTAGGAAAATTTCCTCATGTCGGCACGCTGTACTTGTCGCACCTGGCGCCAACCTTATATGAAAGCTCTGAAAAGCTAATCATTTAAATATCGCGTCTGTAGCACGCCATCTTCGAGGTGTAGCAATTTCAATGACCAGGAATGTATAATATATCCGTACCGATTGTCCTGCCTCATCTCATATTCAACAATATGAATGCTCATTTTGTCACTTCTGTGAAGTATTTTCCAATATTAAATAGTGAGATACCTGTCTATTCCGAGTAAGCATTCACGCCTTCCCATCTGCTCTCCGTACCTGTACCCTGAAGTAATAAGCTCTGATATGGAATAAGGGAATTTTTGCTCGGCTTCCCTGTGAGCGCAGAGTGATGGGCACCTGAATGTCAGGGCTGACGCGTTTTTTGAGACCGCTGACTTCAAAGGGCCGTAGCCGTCATTCCAGGAACTGTACCAGGAGGCGCCGGGCATTTTACATGGTCGCTCCACGCCGTCACCTCGTCGAAACAGGTGAACGACCTGGCACAGAGCATGGTCCAGAAGAGATCTTTCTTGCGATCTGTGATAGGCCGAATAACGCTGTTTTCTTTTAGCACTCCGCCTAAGATGTGGAGGAACAGTCGTCTGTTACCGATAGGCTCCTTTTTGAAATGACTGTCATTGATTGGCGCGCAGACGGTTTTGGAGGGATTCTTCATATATCAAACTAGCTCCCGCCGGAGTGCCGTTGGCGAATGAAGTTGTTTGACTTGAGCAGTCGCTAGTAGGCTGCTCTGCAGAATTTTTTTGAGACATGTTCCATGTCTCAGAATGTGTCCAACCATTCTGTCCCTTAGTCAGGAAATGCCAGAAACTCCTTTTCTCCCCGATTCGGTTAAGCACCTCCTCATTAGTTACGTGATGTACCCATCTAATTTTCATCAATCGTCTGTGGCACTACATTTCAAAAGCTTCTGTCATCTCTTTATATGAACTACTTATCGTCTACGTTTCGCTCCCATACAATGCTACACTCCAGACAAATGCTTTCAGAAACGACTTCCTCACATTTAAATTAATATTGGATGTTAACAAGTTTAGCTTCTTTACAAACGCTTTTTTCCCATAGCCATTCTGCATTTTATATCTTCTTTACTTCGGCCATCAGAAGTTATCTTGATACCCAAATAACAAAATTCATCTGCTACTTTTATTGTCTCATTACCTAATCTAATTCATTCAGCATCACATGATTTTCTGACATTGCATTCCATTACCTTCGTTTTACTCTTGTTAATGTTCATCTTATATCTTCCTTTCATGACACTGTCCATCCCATTCAATTGCTCTTTCAGCTCTTTTGCGGTCTCGGACAGAATTACTATATCATCAGCAAACCGCAATGTTTTTTATTTCATCTCCCTGCACTTTAATACCCTTTCCAAATTTCTCCTTCCATTCCTTCACTCCTGCTCAATGTACAGATTGAACAACAGTGGGGTAAGGCTACAACCCTTGAAAATTGTAACATTTAATAGGAACACCTTTTAGTTATTTTATGGAGCTCAGTGTTCAATGTTTTATGCAGAGTACATGAGTCATCATGACTTGTATTATCCACTGAAGGTTTGCCATCATGGGAACGAAATCGATATGTAATTTTCAAAATAAGTACTTCATATTGCCCACCAAGCTGGAAATGTTTTGTTTTTATAACAATTTTGAGGTGGGCATGCACAATCTCCATTATGGAAATGTTCAAATGTTTGTTAAGCTTATGGGACTTAACTACGGGGTTATCAGTCCCTAAACTTACAAACTACTTACGAACTAGAACGGCACAAATATCCATGCCCGAGGGGGGATTCGAACCCCCGACCGTAGTGGCCGTGCAGACCGTGACTAGAGCGCCTCAGTCCCCTCGGCCACCGCAGCCAGCTCCATTATGGAGTCAAATTTCACTTAAATGCCACAATAATCACACGTCGACACTTCTCTCCTTACAAATCTTTATATACATGGTGATCATTGTAACTGAAGATATTCAAATATCACTGAATACCAATTTCATTTATTTATTTATTTATGTTTTAGTCACAGATGATGATTATACGTAAAAAACTACAAAGGTTCCTTCATAAACATTTTTCCGTTTCCCCACAGATGGCGCTTTAATCAGCAGAATCGAAAAGAATCCACAACTGTAATTACAGTACGCATCTCAATGTTGAGTTAATATTTAGTGTACAACATTCCGACACTTAACTTCACGTGGGATGCGATGTGTTAATTAAATGCTGATTATCATTTACAGACCTGTTCTATAAATGTAGTTCGTTAAGTGATGCCACATATACTTGTAGTGTATACGAACTAAACACTCGCCGGAATTAGTTGCATTGCGGACACACACACACTCCACACACACACTAAACTACGACTTTGTACAGTAGTACTGTCCACCTCTCAGTGTCGTGTGCCCATTTCCACTCAGTCTCCCAATAAACAGTCCAATGTTGCTTCCCTCAGATTTACATGTCCCATTGGATAATCTTCTCCTCAGGTCGTAGACTCTAACGATGTGCAGGTCACAATACCGGTTGCAAAACTCTAAGTTAATGAAGGTATGGTTCTGTCTACTAGGAATTAAAGATGACTATTTTAAAACGTTCTTGGGTTAATTTTTCTCAACAGATTATTAGTGTGATGCCAGATTCACATTTGTCTTAAGAAATACGTGGTAATGTATTATTAGCTTTGCTGAGCACTTTTCTGAATTGTGAAATCAAATTATTCTCTTATGATTTACACTCAAATCTTGCAATCGCTATCTCGTAAGTATTAACCTGCCGTAACTCGCACAGTTCACCATAACTTCGTAGATATAGGTATTGCACTTTGAAATATCGTCACTGACTCAGTATTAGTCGGCACGATACTATTCTTTCACTGCATATACATTTCCCATTATACTCGCGACCGACGACACAGCACTACGTCATGCCAACACTATGGCCCGCTAGTAACTGGTACTTTCCACCTCTTCGCGCCTTGGTGCCTGAACTCTACAAACTAGAACACTATTGGCTGAATGCCAGCGTCCAATGGAAATCACTTTTGAAAACACAGCCTAATTATTATTAACCTAGCCTTTTTAATGATTATATTATTACTTGTGACAACTTCCAACATGAAAGTAATCCCTGGTAATGTTGAAATTATTGTCCAGCCTTTTTAGACAATGTAATGTTAACACAAAAGAGTAGCAGTTCCCGCCATAGAAAACACGGTGGAGTCCCGCGCTACTTGCAGTGCTGTAAACGCTGGCTTCACGCGGTTGGCCTGAGCATCTGCCGCTGCCGCAACGATTCAGCCACTGCCTGTAACCGCTGCCTAGCGTCTCATAACTTGGGCGTAGTGGTAACACACTGGACTCGTATTCGGAAGGATGGTGGTTCAAATCCACATCCGGCCATCCAGATTTAGGTATTCCGTGATTTCCCTAAATCACTCCAGGCAAATGCCGGGATGGTTCCTTTCAGAGGGCACGCCCGATTTCCTTCCCCCATCCTCACCCAAATATCCGAGCATAAGCTCCGTCTCTAATGACCAAGCTGTCGCCGGGACGTTAAACCCTAACATTCCTTCCTTCATATAGCAGAAATGTGAGGTAATGGTACAAGTGGTGCGGGAAACCCACCTACAGGCTTCGACGGTAGAATGAACGTTGCCCTGCTTTTGCAATAAAAGTATATGTTGAAATGTAGCGCCTCAAACGGCATAAAAATATGTGTGGAAATGCCAGCATGAGCGTTACTCATGCGGTCAGTTACGTCTTCATGGCATGTTGGCCTTTGCTGTAACACGTAACGACGTAAAATTGGAAGATCCCGCAGGCCATTTAATAGGATCACCTCTGCTGATCCGTTCTCCTCTGAAATTTCTCCCCAGACTCTCTTGGCGAGGTTCGCATGATGCACAAAAATACTCAAAAATAAGAAGCAGAATTGTAATGTAGACAGTTTGTTCAGTACAATTGTTGCATCTTTTAAGTGTTCTGCCAACGAAACGTAGACTACAGTTCCTCTTCCCGGTGGCCGAGGGGACTGAGGCGCTCCAGTCACGGTCTGCACGGCCATTACGGTCGGGGGTTCCAACCCCACCTCGGGCATGGATATTTGTGCCGTCCTTCGTATTAGCTAGTTCATAACTAGTTTGTAGGTTTAGAAACTGATGACCCCGTAGTTAAGTCCCATAAGCTATAAAAACATTTGAACATTTCCTCTTCCCTAAGACAAATTCAAATTTTAGTCAGCATATGGGTGACTTTACACTTTCCATTATTTGCGGTGAACTCCCAATTTTCCCATCGTCCACATATCTTCTCTAAATCGTTTTGTAGTTGCTTTTGATCTTCTGGTGTCTTCACTAACCGATAAATGACAGCATCGTCGGCGAACAATCTAACAGAATTTCTCATATTGTCTCCTAGACCGTTTATAAAATCAAGGAACAATAAGGGCCCTAGAACACTTTCCTGGATAACGTAAGATATCACTTCTGTTTCCATCGGTAGGTTGCCGTAAGTTACTATGTACCTTGCCTATATCATGAAATCTTAATGTACTTCGAATCACGTCATTATTGTACTATGAGTTATTTTCTAAATGAATTTGGTGTTCCAATTCAAATTGTCAGCAGTTTTCCCGGGAAAGCAATTATATCAATAAAGGAAACATTCGAGAACGTAATTAAATGTGGGCAAAGAAAATAATAACAGAAAAAGTCAAATGAATACACAATTAAGAGAAAACCGTAAAAATACCAAATAAATGAGAAGTAGCATAAGTGAAAGAGGCAACAACATGGCATCTAAAAGAACAAGATGGTCGAAGGAAATGGGTCATTCTGGGCCAGAGAAGCCCGCTGGTGTAAAAAAATAGTCTTACAAGAAATAATTACTGAGAAGTTACCTCTGAGACTCAGCATTTTATGTCAGTGAATAAGACAGCGGGGACACGGGAACAGAAACGAATAGAAGTGTGTGAGATGTGGTACTGCAGAAGAATGTTGAAAGTGTGGTAGAATGTTTATGTAAGGCATGAGGAGGTATTCCGTAGATTCAGTGAAGAAAAGAGCAAGCAAGAGACAGTATAGCAGGGCATACGTTCAGTTACAAAGGAATAGCCACCATGGTACTAGACGGGGGGGAAGAGAGTACGAAATGTTTGAAGGGTAAGCCAAATATTGGGATCTATCCAGCAAGTGCAACTCTGAAACGATTAGTTTTGACCAGGAGAGAAATTCGTGACAATCCGAAACACACTTCTCAGAAGAATGAGGAATCAGTAAATACACTACATGCTATTAAAATTGCTAAACCAAGTAGAAATGCAGATGATAAACGGATAATCATTTGAGAAATATATTATACTAGAACTTACATGTGATAACATTTTCACGCAATTTGGGTGTATAGATCCTGAGATCAGAACAACCACTTCTGTCCGTAATAACGGTATTAATACGCCTGGACATTGAGTAAAACAGAGCTTGGATGGCGTGTACGGGTACAGATGACCATGCAACTTCAACACGATACCACAGTTCATCAAGAGTAATGACTAGCGTATTGTGACTAGCCAGTTGCTCGGCCACCATTGAACAGACGTTTTCAGTTGGTGAGAGATCTGAAAAATGTGCTGGCCACGGCAGCGGTGGAACATTTTCCGTATCCAGAAAGGCCGGTACAGGACCTGCAACATGCTGTCATTCATTATCCTGCTGAAATGTAGTGTTTCACATGGATCGAACGTCCGTTGCACCCATGCGGATAAGATGCCTCTCATCTCGACTGCTAGTGATACGAGACTGCTGGGATCCAGCATGGCGTTCCGTATTGCTCTACTGAACCCACTGATTCCATATTCTGCTAACAGTAATTGGATCGCGACTAACGTGAGCATCAACGTCGCGATACGATAAACCGCAATCGCGATAGGCTACAATCCGACCCTTATCAAAGTCGGAAACATGATGGTACGCATTTCTCCTCTTACACGAGGCATCACAACAACGTTTCACCAGGCAATGCCGGTCCACTGCCGTTTGTGTATGAGAAATCGGTTGGAATCTTTCCTCGTGTCAGCACCTTGTAGGCACCAAACTTCTGTGAATGCTCTGAAAAGCTAATCATTTGCATAGCACAACATCTTCTTCCTGTCGGTTAAATTTCGCGTTTGTAGCACGTCATCTACTCGGTGTGGCAATTTTAATGGCGAGGAGTGTATTTAAACCATTTGCATGTTTTCTAATAGACGAGGAATCACACTCATACATCTGTCACTCAATCACTTGTACGTAAGCAACCAATACTGCCTGCCTAGTGTCTTCCCAGGGAAAGTATATGTGCGGTACTGAGACTGGAAACTATGATGGGAGTGACACAGTAAATAATTTCGTTGGTAGGTAGATATTGCAGTAGGATGAGAACAACTGATAAAGGGAATAACAGTACACTAGAAAAAGTGATTTGTAAAATTCTTCATTTTCCATTTCTGCGTGGTGCGGTACAGCAACCGTGTTAAGTCGCACTCTTGAATAAAAGAATATCCTGGTTGCAAAAACTTTTATTGAAATGACGCGTTTCGCCTGGTTAGAGCATCTTTAGATTTCTTACCTGATATCCCTGTCCCATATAGTAGGTCTTTAACTCAGACACAACATGCGTCGGTATTGGTACTGGCATTACCAGGAGCAGCGTTCAAATATCTACTCTGTCTACAATTCAAAACTGATTTGTTGTAATACATTACACTTCAGCGCGTGTTACTGACTATTAGGTGTAACTTGATAACATTGGCGTATTTGCCACTTACTCCTATACACTTTTACTGAATTTTCGCTTCGTTACAGTTACGGTAACATTTTGTCATTCATTGCATCCAGAAATCTGGAAGATAATGAGTACAAAAAATTATGATAGGTAAGAATCGCCATAAACAACTTTGTGTACAAGAATTAACTGACGCGAGGACTTCTTGCAGGATCGTTCATCAAGGCTGTATCATATGGAATATCGCAATGTTCCTCAGTACTGTTCAGTAAGTTTAACGAAAACATACCATGTCGTAGCGAAGCTCTGCAATGATAGCCACGCATGTGGAAGAATGGAAATTTTAATAATTTCACTGGATTTTTATGCTATTTGTCTAAAACAGTTGTCGTAGTTGTGAGTGACAGGTTTCAGATAACGGAAGAGTAATAGCACATTTGTTACGTAAACACAGGAAATTTAATTTAGTTCCTTTCACACAACGTGCCAGAAACAGCTGTTGAAAATAATTATTTTCCGGCTGTAAAAATTTTCATAACATACCGGAAATGATCGTATTTGAGTGTACATCGTCAGGATGTAATTTAATTAGCGATACAAAGATATTGGAAATGGTATATGACTTTTCATAATGAATTATTCCAGGTAAACTGCAAATAGTATAATTTAGTGGTGTTATTTCTACACTACAAAGATAGGTGTAGTTTCTGTCATCAGTGTCGATTCTGTCGACGCGACGTTAACTCCTGATCTTCCTTCATTCTTTTTACTGTGATTCCTTACGATGTGCCAGTCCCCGAATAAGGGGTGGGAATACTTTACTTTTTCACAATGGTCCGAACCTTTTTAGTCTAGGGAACACTTTGATATCCCTCTTTATATGAGAGACCACAAGATTTAAGCTTAATAAACTGTGCCACTCTAAGAATAATTTTTAATAAAATAACTTTTAACATATTTGTGAAACTCGTAAGTAATAGGTATTAATAGTACTATGATAGGAGATACATTCAGTAGCAAATTAAATTCGGTTTGCATCATTGTCTTTCGTTCAAAATCAAATGTTCAAATGTTTGTATAACTTATGGGACTTAACTACTGGGTCATCAGTCCCTAAACCTACAAACTAGTTAATACTAAGGACGACACAAATATCCATGCCCGAGGGAGGATTCGAACCGCCAATCGTAGTGGCCGTGCAGACCGTGACTGGAGCGCCTCAGTCCCCTCGGCCACTGCGGCCGGCAGTGTCTTTCGTCTGAGTTTCAATCCTCGGAATAATTCTTATATTAAGAGCTACACGTATCATAAATTACGTTCAATAGATTTGTTTTTAAGCAGCATATCGTTGCTGTGGAAGGCTATTCCGGAAAGTTTATGTATGATCTTTCCTTTTTAATACAAAACTGTCCAAGAGGATAGAAACAGTTGCCATCTTACAGTTTCAATCATTTTGGAATACGATAATCGTACAGAACACTAGGAGATAGATTTCATTTATTTCTACATCTACATCTACATGGGATACTCTGCAAATCACATTTAAGTGCCTGGGAGAGGGTTCATCGAACCACAATTATACTCTTTATCTCCATTCCATTCTCGAAAAGCGCGCAGGAAGAAAGAACACCTGAATCTCTCTGTTCGAGCTCTAATTTCTCGTATTTTATTCTGATGATCATTTCTACCTATGTAAGTGGGAGTCACACAATATATTTTCGCATTCGGAGGGGAATGTTGGCGATTGGAGTTTCGCAAGTAGCCCACGCCACAGCGATAAGCGCCGTTGTTGTAATGATTCCCATCCCAGATCCTGTATGATTTGCGTTACGCTGTCTCCCCTGTATTGCGACGATACAAAACGAGTTGCCCTTCTATCGACTCTTTCGATGTCGTCCGTCAAACCCACCTGATAAGGATCCCACACTGGGCAGCAATACCTCCAAAAAAGAACAGACAAGCGTAGTGTATGCAGTCTCTTTAGTAGTTATTTTAAGGATTCTGCCAATAAAACGCAGTCTCTGGTTCGCCTTTCCCACGATATTATCTACGTTTTCTTTCCAATTTAAGTATGAAGTAATAGTAATTCCTAGGTATTTTGTGGAGTTTATGGCCTTTACATTTGATTGATTTCTCTTCTAAACAAAGTTTAACGGATTTTTTTTTTCGTACTCATGTAGACGACTTCACACTTCTCATTATTTAGAGTCAATTGCCAATTTTTACACCATACTGATATCTTATTCAGATTGTTCTGCAGTTGGTTTTGATCTTCAGATGATTTTACTACATGGTAAATGACGGCGTCATCTGTAAACAACCTAAGAGAGCTACTTAGATTTTGCCCTAAATCGTTTATGTAAATAAGGAACAGCAGAGGACCAATAACACTACCGTGTGGAACGCCCGATATTACCTCTGTTTTAGTCGATGCGTTACCATAGATTACTACGAACTGTGTCCTCTCTGACAAGAAATCCCCTAACCAATCGCAAATTTGGGGCGTTATACCATAACCACGCAATTTGATTAAAAGCCGTTTGTGAGGTATGGTGTCAAAAGCTTTCTGGAAATCAAAAAATACGGAATCGATTAGCGAACCTTTGTCGATAGCACACATCACTTCGTGTGAATAAAGAGCTAGTTGTGTTTCGCATGAATGATATTTTCTAAATCCGTGTTGACCTTGGGTCAATAGATCGTTGTATTCGAGATAATTCATAATATTTGAATACAGGATATGTTCCAAAGCCCTGCTGCAAATTTAAGTCAATGAAATAGGCCTGTGGTTTAGTGGGTTACTCCTACTGCCTTTCTTGAGTATTGGTACAGATCCTTCTATGAGAGAGCGGTTCTATATGACTGTTAAGTAAGGAGCTATCGCTTCAGCATAATCAGATAGAAATCTGATGGGTATACAATCCGGACCATAAGACTTGTTCTTGTTAAGTGATTTTAGTTGCTCCACTGCTCCGATGATATCTAATTCTACGTTACTCACTATGGCATCTGTTCGTAATTCGAAATCTGGAATATTGGTTTCGTCTTCTTTGGTGAATGAGTTTCTAAAAGCTATGTTTAGTAACTCTGCTTTAGTAGCGCTGTCATCGTCAGGATCGCCATTACTATCACGTAGCGAAGGTATTGTTTGTGATTTGCGCCGAGTATATTTAACATATGACCAAAATCTCTTTGGGTTTTCAGTCAAATTTCGAGAAAGAGTTTCGTTGTGATAAATATTGTAGGCATCTCGCATTGCAATCCTCGCTAAATTTCGAGCTTCTGAGTACGATCGCCAATCCTGGGAATTTTGTGTTCGTTTAAATTTAGTATGACTTTTCATTTGCTTTTGCAACAGTGTCCTGGCCTGTTTTGTGTACCAAGGGGGATCGCCTCCTTCTTTTATTAATTTATTTGGTATAAAACTGTCAATTGCTGTCGATACCACTTCTTTGAATTTGAACCACATCTGGTCTACACCTACGTTTAGTGTTAGAAACGAGTGAAAGCCGTCTTTCAAGAAGCAATGTATTTTGTTTCTATATGCTTTCCTGAACAAATATACTTTGCGTTTATTTTTGGTAATTTTGGGACTTTCGATATTCAATTTCGCTACGACAGCTCTGTGTTCACTAATACCTGTATCCGTTTTGATGCTCGTTATGAGCTCAGGATTATTTGTTGCTAAGAGATCAAGTGTGTTTTCACATCCATTTACAATTCTAGTTGGCTCATGAACTAATTGTTCGAAGTAATTCTCAGAGAATGCGTTGAGTACAACGCGCGTAGTCTCTTGCAGCTGTGTGTCGACTTTCTGTGTGCTGTTGCTGTTCAGCCACACTGGTGCACAATATTCTGCATCCTAGTGGAAGAGTCTAAGAGCTGAAGTTGCAAGAAAATCCCCAACTTGTAGCACATAATTTGAGCAACTTGTTGTTCCTATTCCTTAACTTAATGTCTAACTTTGTGAGGTGTTACTTATAAGAGAGTGTACGGTCCAAAGTGACGCCTAGGTACTTAGGATGTGTGTTGTGGCGAAGTCTGTTAATTTTTTTTCTTTTTTCGATATCAATATTTAGGATACTTTCATCAAATCTATTGCAGAGGTGGAAACATGACAGTTTTGTTTTATTTGGTTTGCGCCGTAATCTCCATTGCCGAAAATATTTGACTAGTGTATTCAGGTCCGTAGTAAGGACTTCTACCGTCCTTTCAATAAACATACCATGCTGAGTACCAATGGCCTAGTTGTTTGCGTAACAAAACTTTCTAGATGTTGTTCCAGGCGTGTCAGACAAATACAGGATGAACAGAAGGGGAGCGAGCACTGAACCTTGTGGTAAGCCGTTATTCAGTGTTTTGGGGGCGATTTTCTGACATGGAATCACCTGTAGGAATTTATAAATCTGACCATGTCTCCACGCTGTATCATAGGCTGCATTTAAATCTATAAAGACAACAGATGATTTTTGCTTCATCTGGTATCCTGCTTCTATAAAGGTGGTAAGAGCCAAGATATGATCAGCACAACTTCGTGACGACGAAAATAGGTGGTCTGCTTCTGTTATCATTTCAAGGAGTTTTCAGATGGCACTCAGTAATGCAGTAGGGCGATAATTCCTTGGATCGTCACGGTTTTTTTCCGGTTTGAGTGTGGCGACGATTTTTGACTGTTTTATTTTCGGTGGTATTATGCCTGCTGTGCTGAAGAACGATCACTTCTAGGGAAACAACGACCGCCAAGACGTTAAGGCAGCCAGACAATCCCAGCGATCTCCGGGCAAAAATATTTCTTAAAATGTCACAAAATGTGGGTGAAAAGGGTCCGTCTAAGATCCCCCTTGCCAAAAATCGTGGCCCAAATATCAGAAGGTGTTCAATAGTTGCGACGCATCACTAACATCTTGCTGTTTAAAAAGCTTTGGCTGTTCCAAATGAAAGTGCTTATAAATTATAAAATGAATACAGTAGTGACACTAGAAGTAATATTCGGACATAGCGACATTAGGAAGAGAGAAGGTAGTCCCACAATACCTGAAGCCAGATGATTGTGTGATGGACACCCAAAATATTGGAAGGCGCCGGAGGAATAACGTTTGTGATATTCCAGTCCATTTGTACGGAAAGGAGTCAAAGAAGAACCCTCTAGAGAAACGTTTTAGTTTAGAAGCTGATGGAAAACGTCTACAGGAAGAAGCCAGTGCGTGAAGCCTGAGTACATGTATTATCCTCACCTTACGGCTCTAAAGCCTAAATTAACGCTAAAAGCTGCCGTGAGGTATTTGGCCGGTATAAATTAATTAAGATCCATGAAGGAAACGCTTCCAGAACGACCCTTTCAAGTACGTGCTTCGTAAAATTCCTAGTAAAACAAAAATCGTTTAGTATAAATTTACACTCACTAGGTCCTGCTCCTATATCCGCTCCTGTAATAAGCAATAACTGCGTACGACTTCCTTTCGGCCCGGCGTTAAACGCTACTCTCTTCCCACTGTAATCGAGATTCTGCGTGGGGGTTCGGCCTAAGGCGATTATCCAAAGCCGGATTACATTCACCGGATCTGAGGATAAAGTTGGCAACCGGCGGGAACCTCTCTCTCTCTCTCTCTCTGTCTGTCTCTCTCTCTCTCTCTCTCTCTCTCCTCCTCCTCCATCCGTCGTGTCAGCGTCCTAACGGCCTTCTTAACCTGTTCGCAACAGATTCGCCGGAGGCCGTGGGAGCTCTTTACCAGAAGATCGCAGCGGGGAAAATAGTGTTACTGGGAGGGAATGAAGCTCTAAGCCCCTCCGGGAGCAACGTTCTCCGGAAAAGTAGCGTCTAGTAAGGGCGGTACTATATTTGGATCACCTAATACAGTATCTCACTTCAAGCTTCCATTAAAATTCACGTGGCAGACTAAATATTCTGTAAATAGGTAGGGTCGAGAACGGCAACGCTAAATCGAGGTCGACGACAGTTATGCGTTTCACAGTACTGATATTATAACTCATTCGCTTGGATTTGTCTCGAAACTGTTACCTAACCCTCGGCGCCAATTTACGCTGCCCGAAATAAAAGTTAGTACCCGATTTTCGAGTTCTTGAATTCACACAAGATTTATTCTTGAAACAGTTCATAAGGAGTACATGCAATGTTTAAAGTCGTAGCAAGTGTTAATATCTACTGAATCACTTATATTGTACGTGAGGTTGCCTCCATTTGTAGCACTTGTCGGAAACATTTTTTAACACATATTCGGTGGCCGAGGTGACTGAGGCGCTCCAGTCACGGTCAGCACGGCCACGACGGTCGGGGGTTCGAATCCCCCCTTGGGCATGGATATTTGTGCCGTCCTAGTTCGTAAGTAGTTCATAAGTAGTTTGTAAGTTTAGGGACTGATGACACCGTAGTTAAGTCCCATAAGCTTAACAAACATTTGAACATTTTTTTGAACACATATTGTGACTGTAGTGCGAAATTGTGTGTACCTAAACAACGTCCGTAACACTGATATTTGTGCTTTGCTATTTTAAAAAAGCAGATTATCTCCCACATTCGTACAGTTTTAGTTACCCTTTATAAGCTTCATTTTCCAAAATTAAATTCTCTAAACATCTACTGAAAACTATGTTCAAGTGTTTGTAATTAAAAAAAAATAAATAAAAAAAATTAAAAAAAATAAAAAATTAAAAAAAAAATGGCCACACGGTTTATGAACTTCAATTTTTTGCAAATTGTTTCTTTGCTTCTGGAATTCCTGGGAAACTACTACAGATACACGTCTGGTAAATGTTTTATTAGATTCGCCAGAACAATAACAACAAAACTAATGGAAATCGTGCTTCACTCTAACTTCGTACAGATTTGTGACGGCTCCATGATAGAGAGGTTGCTAAATTTGAAGCAAAATCTTTTATTAGCCTTAACTCCGTAACTTAACATTTGCGGACCTACGTTTATCAGAAGTTTTTTTTCTTAGTTTGATTTGTAGAATAACATATTAATTTCTTTGAATATTTTTGTGAATCACCCAGTATATAGAGAAAGTGGTGTAGATGCTACGAGAAATCCATAACTACTTCTTAAGGTTGATTCCCTCTTCCTCCACTTCAACGACTACAAATTTGTCGAAACGTTTCGTTGATATTCAACAGGATATGCTAAAAATTTGTACGCACACGTTTAAAAATTAATCAGAACAGGGGTCCATGTCGTTGTTATGTACCCGTCACTGAACATACACTATAGATATTCGCTTGGGTGAAGTCGTTCCTTGGGGCAGTTGTAAAAATAACATACCATACAGGTATTCGTATATTCATGTATGTTGTCATCCCTTTGCATTGGTTGCGACTAAACAGTGACACTTCATCACAATAAAAAGAAACACTATATTCGTCCGTCTCGTAAAATCAAGCAAACTTGATCTCAAGACCTTTGCGAAATGTACACGTATGTTGCCAACAAAATTTAGTACATGTCAGTTGAATTTGTATTGCGATACGACAGCAGAAAGAATTTTGAATAAATACCAATTTGATACGACAAAAAGCGTTCATCTAAGATGAGTATGACCTCATATGTTGGTAGCAATGTGATCTCAAGATTTTAACTTTCTTTTGACGAAATTAGTGATATATATCCTGTTTAACTATCTGGAGAGATAAAGCTCTCTAAAAGGGAACCGTGTGATTCAAAAGTAAAAATATCGTACTTATTTACACCTGACACATCCGTGATTACAATAAAAAATATATGTACATAATATTCACAGATAATTAAATGCCGGCCGCGATGGCCGAGGGGACTGAGGCGCTCCAGTCACGGTCTACACGGCCACTACGGTCGGGGGTTCGAATCCCCCCTCGGGCATGGATATTTGTGCCGTCCTTAGTCTTAGTTAGTTCATAAGTAGTTTGTAAGTTTAGGGACTGATGACCCCGTAGTTAAGTCCCATAAGCTATACAAACATTTTATTATTTTTTGATAATTCAATTTGAGTTGAGAGAATGGCAACATCGCGTCCGGTAAAACGCACTATAATGGCAGATAAATGCCGATCAGTTGAACAACAATGACGAGTTACACCAATGTAGATGTATAGACAACAAAAGAAAATACACTCTTGTTTTTACGGTGTTTTAGTGGTAAAATTCCGCGCATGTGAAGCGCAGCACAGTATTTCCTTATACTACAGAGCTTGTTAATGTTTATCACTTGCTTTTTTCAACTTCGTGTCTCTTACTCTGGGTGACCTCGAGCCTGGACACTCGTTAACGGTGTCGTCAGCACGGTCCTCAATTACTCTGTGAGACTGAAGGAACGACTGTGTTTGCGTTGGGGTCTTGACATTGCGGGAGCGACTTCTGCTTTCCTATGCAAACCAAGCTCTGACATTTTCATGTCAGATTTAGTTCTGTCGTCTGGTGGGAGATTGGACAACTCTTGGCTTCAGCACTGACAATTATGAAAAACTTTAGATTTTATTATCGTTATAGGAGGGTACTCTGTAGGATTAAATATTATGAGCCTCACTCTTTAATCTGAATCTAGTTCAGCAAAGAGTATTCACAATTTGGTGTAATTTCTGAAATCCATTTCTTGTAAAAGAAAGATAACCTTATATATTAAAAGAACCTACGAAAACTAGTCAGTGGGCGAGACCAAACTACCCGGCCGATTTCCTTATTTTTTGTTTTACACGAAAGGTATTCATCCATGGATTTGTCATCAAGTATCAGAATTTACATAAACCTCTTCTTCCATTTTCTGAACACAAACATGATTTCTTTCTGGCGGTCAGGCCGTTCTATCCGACCGATTTCCTTCATTTTTACTTTAAACGAAAAGTATTCATTCGCACATTTGTCATCAAGTATCAGAATTAATTTAAGTCTCTTTATACTTTATTTTCAATCAAACGCGGCATCCTTCTGTCCTTGCATTGAATATTTTAATCGATTTGTTTTACGATATCTTCGGTTCTAATTAAAGTACGCAGTTCTTTTTGACCTAACAACACTAAGCGGATCAAGCTCTTTCATTTGTGCTTTTAAAACTTGAATTGATTGATTCGGAAGAAAGCTTCACTTCCATTTTACCCAACTTTTGTATCTTTCCACGAAGGGTGCCAAGTATTGGCACGGGTCCTCTAGTTAAAATTATTTCTCAACTTCAGTAGATACATAAAGTCGACTTCAATAACATAGAAGTGTTTAAATATGCTTTTTCTTTTCGTGAACTTATTTCACCATAGACCACAATTAGTCCTTTTTATCGCCTTGTATAAGATGCGTCAGTACACATAAGCACACGCAGTTGCACCAAGTCCATTCCAGACGCTGCGTCTACGACAGTTTTATAACCTCCCTGATTTTCGGCAGGAAAATTCTTTCTCACGGTTTTGCTGAATTCTGTCTCGGGCACACGTCGTTAATAAATTGCATGACAAAGTAAGTTTCGAGTAGAACGCGCATTCATTGTTAAACGGGAAGCGAAATTTTTATCTACCAGAACGACGGTCAGGAAGCTACTGTGTTCATTTCTATTTATTCTGGCTGCTTAGTAGCTCAACCAAGTATCTAAACTAATATTTTTTTCAATGAGGATGAACATACTATAGTCTATTCGATGTTTGACATAGTGAAAATTAAATATAAACCAAAGGACCCGTGCGAATGCTTCGCATAGTTAGTGCAAAGAAAAAAAAAAAAAAAAAAAAAAAAAAAAAGTGCGTAAAATGGAAGTAAAGTTGAGTGTTCACGCATAGCTTTCTTCTAAATCAATCAAAGCAAGTGTTTGAAAGAGTAAATGAAAGAGCTTGAATCGCTGAGTATTCTTAGGTCAAAAAGAACTTTGTATCGTAATTAGAATCGAAGATATCGTAAAACAAACCGATTAAAGTATTCGATGCTAGGACAGAAGGGTAGAGCGTTTGAATAAAAATAAACAACGGGGAGACTTAAGTTAATTCTGATACTTGATGACAAACCTGCGAATAAATACCTTTTCTTTAAAGGAAAACTGAAGGAAATTGGACGGCTAGAACGGCTTCACCGACTGACTTTACAGCAAGGATGCCCCCGTAAGAAACATACAAAAGGAAATCGCGTTTCAGTATCGAAAAAGGAAGGCAAGAGTTATATAAATTCTGGTACTTGATGACATATCTGTGGATGAATACGTTTCGTTTAAAACAAAAATGTAGGAAATTGGCTGGGTAGTTTGGTCTGGCCGACTGACTTTGGTTTCCGTAGATTCTCTTAATATACAAGAACATTAAAATTAAACTCTTTTCTTTCAGTAACTACCCCCCCCTTTTGACAATTATTACAGTAGATACAGTAAATATGGATGTTCTGAATCAATTATCGGATCTGTCGATTCGTGAACCGTTCTGTACAAACCCGATGAACTGCCGAAACAGACCACGGCGGAGCGGCCGAGCGCTCTGAGGCACTATGCTCCGATGCGCGAGGCCGTTGCCCGTCGGAGGTTTGAATCTCCCCTCGGGCATGGATGTTTATGCTGCCTTTAGTATAAAGTAGTTAATAAGAAGTTTGTAAGTTTAGGGACTCATGACCCCGCAGTTAAGTCTCATAAGCTTTACAAACATTACATTACTGCCGAAACACTTATTACTTCAAGAGCATAAGTTATTAGGATGCTATATAAGACCCTCTCATGCATATAACGGTCTCTCTTTAAAGCCCACTGTTTTGAGGGTACGGATCGTGCGCACGTCCGGTAGGCATCCTGTACACTTGCTCAAGTCTCGCTGATACATTACTTACGGTTTATAGTGACTTCCAAGAGCCGCAGGCACATTTTGCTGTCAGTTGGCTTTGCCCTGGGATGTCGATGTTAGTCATTTCTGCAGAACATATTAATGTACAGTATGTACATATTAACATATTATAAGTTATAAGTTATTAGGATGCTATATAAGACCCTCTCATGCATATAACGGTCTCTCTTTAAAGCCCACTGTTTTAAGGGTACAGATCGTGCGCACGTCCGGTAGGCATCCTGTACACTTGCTCAAGTCTCGCTGATTCATTACTTACGGTTTATAGTGACTTCCAAGAGCCGCAGGCACATTTTGCTGTCAGTTGGCTTTGCCCTGGGATGTCGATGTTAGTCATTTCTGCAGAACATATTAATGTACAGTATGTGTCCTGTGAATAGGATCTTGCTGCCTCTAGTAATTGAGCTACTTTCTTCCTTCTTCGTCTTGATCATGAGTATATAATTTGCAACCTAGTGCGTAAGTTTCATAATTACGTGCATTATAGTGACGAATTACATCCTAATTTTAGACTGAAAGTCTTGGAAGAGGCATGGAACCGTCATTAACCAGAATATAAAAATGTTTCTAAAAACGCGTTTAAGTTGCTGCAATAATCTCCCAACTATTGTATATAGATTCAAAATTTTCAAAACTTTGTAAACGTATTGTTCCAAACTGGTATGATCATCAGTCCCTAGACGTCAGAACCACTTAAACCAACTAACACTACGGACAACACACACACCCACGCACGAGGGAGGACTCGAACCTTCGGTGGTCGCTCAGTTCGTAGCATGACGCCTTGAACCACACGGCCATTCCGCGCGACGAATGTATACTGTTTATTAAACATTCACTATAGGTTTCTGGCATAGTCCATCGTCTGGTGGACGAAATAACACATTCAGAACAATTAAGCTTTTTCACTTGCCATTTAAGTACACGAAATGTTAAAGTAGACATTATGAATGCCAATTGAGGTTACATTATTTTGCATCACATGGCGCTACATAAAACTTCCATTAATATCTCGTGTCTTTAAATGGCAAATATTCAGAACAATTAAGCTTTTTCACTTGCCATTTAAGTACACGAAAAGTTTAAGTAGACACTATGAATTCCAATTGAGGTTACATTGTTTTGCATCACATGGCGCTACATAAAACTTCCATTAATATCTCGTGTCTTTAAATGGCAAATGTAAAAGCCTAATTGTTTTGTATACCTTCATTCGGTCACCATGTGATTTGCTTTGCCAGAAACATGCTTCAGTAACGTAAAAGCAGTTTTAGAACCGTTTGCAAAATCATGCGAAATTCTCGTTAAATAACTGATTAATTCGCTTTACTCAGATAATAGCGTTTTGCTTTATATACAATATATATAAAGCAAAACGCGATTATCTGAGTAAAGCGAATTAATCCGCGGCAGTTTCTGGTAACACAACAGCTCAGTTGCTAGGTTGACTTGTACGCACGCTCGCAGCAGCCGTGTGCCCTATGCGACAACAGCCTGGTTCAAGTACACTACTAGCTATTAAAATTGCAATTATATTATAATAGAAAAAATTTGATTACATTTTCATGCAATTTGGGTGCTAGATTGTGAGAAATCGGTACCCAGAACAACCACCTCTGGCCGTAATAACGGCATTGATACGCCTGGGCTTTGAGTCAAACAGAACTTGGATGGCGTGTACAGGTACAGATGGCCCTGCAGCTTCAACAAGATACCACAGTTCATCAAGGGTAGTGACTGGTGAATTGTTACGAGCCAGTTGCTCGGCCACCATTGACCAGACGTTTTCAGCAGGTGAGAAATCTGGAGAATGTGCTGGCCAGGGCAGCAGTCAAACATTTTCCGTGGCCAGAAAGGCCCGTCATACATGACCTGCAACATGCGGTCATGCATTATCCTGCTGAAGTGTGGGGTTTAGCAGTGATCGAATGAAGGGTAGAGCCGCGGATCGTAACACATCTCAAATGTAACGGCCACTGTTCAAAGTGCCGTCGATGCGAGCAGGAAGTGACAGAGATGTGTAACCAATGGCACCCCATACCATCACGGCGGGTGATCCGCCAGTATGGAGATGACGAATACACGCTTCCAATGTGCGTTCACCGCGATGTCGACAAACACGGATACTACCATCATGATACTATAAACAGAACCTGGATTCATCCTAAAAAAATTATGTTTTGTCATTCGTGCCCCCAGATTCGTCGTTGCGTACACCATCGCAGGCGCTCTTGTCTGTGGTGCAGCGTCAAGGGTAACCGCAGCCATGGTCTCTGAGCTGCTAGTCCATGCTGCTGAAAACGTCGCCGAACTGTTCGTGCACATGGTTATTGGGTTGCAAACGTCCCTATCGGTTGACTCAGGGATCGAGACGTAGCTGGACGATCAATTCACAATCTTGTGGATAAGATGCCCGTCATCTCGACTGCTAGTGATACGAGGCCGTTGGGATCCATTATTTTGTATTTGTATTGCTCTCCTGAACCCACCGATTCCATGTTTTGCTAACAGTCATTGGATAGCGACCAACGCGAGCTGCGATGTTGCGATAGGATAAACCGCAATCGCGATAGGCTACAATCCGACCTTTATCAAAGTTACCTTACACGAGGCATCACAACAACATTCCAGCAGGCAACACCGGTCAACTGCTGTTTGTGTATGAGAAATTGGTTGGAAACTTTCTTCATGACAACACTTTGTTGCTGTCGCCACCGTTGCCAACCTTTTGTGAATGCTCTGAAAAGCTAATCATTCTCATATCACAGCATCTTCTTCCTGTCGGCTACATTTCGCGTCTGTAGCATGTCATCTTCCTGGTGTAGCAATTTTAATGGCCAGGAGTGTATGTAAAACCGTTACCACCTTGTTGAACATTGATCGTCCAGAACATTAAGACATCTTAATTAGTCGGTATGTCAAACCTTGGCGCGGATGGCAGAGCAACTTGTTTCGGCATGGAAGTAGTGAGCCCTTTTTTTGGCGCTGGAAGGTGTTGACACCGCATCTGGATACACACATCACCTGACTCCCGTAAACTCCAGGGAGGGGACCTTGAGCTCTGACGCAACGTTCACTCCCCCATGTGCTAGAGCGGTTGACATCTGGCAGGTTCAGGGGCAGCACATCGGTTGGCACACGGCACTGCATCCGTGGATCCACTCCTACGCTTGTAACATGCCGCATTGTCTTCTTGATAAATACCACTGTCCTTGGGAAACATGGTCGTCATTAAAGGGCATATTTAGTTTGCAACCTGTGTACCGTATTTCTTAGCCATCGCGGTTCCTTCCACCGTCTCCAGTGGACTCATGGTTGGTAAAGTATTATTCCCTGCCGCAGCAGAGTGGCCTACGGCATTGAGGCGTTATGCTCCGATACGTGACGCCGTTCCTCGTCGGGTGTTCAAATCCCCCATCGGGCATGAATGTTTGTGTTTCTTTAGTATAAATTAGATCATGAGTAGTTTCTAAGTTTAGGAACTGATGACCCCTCAGTTAAGTCACATGAGCTTAACAAACATTTGCTTCGCTAACTGGATTCATTATTTCTTGCACGGATCTCGACTAGCGTGCATCGTTTCACCAATGCACAGCAAGCCGACGTGAGATTAATGTATGGGGCTGCACAAGTAAATGGATTGGCTGTTCAAAGTATGTACAAGGAGCCATTCCAGGGTCGTCGAACATTGGAGCGTCTTCATCGGGAGATACGCTCCAGGCGTGGAGCATTAGAACATATAGCTGAAACCTTGCAGTGGAAGAAACAATATTAGATGTGGTAAAAGCTAATCCTTCCACAACTTCGAGAGCTGTGGGACATGCATTGTCGGTGAGTTGTCAGAATGTTTTCAGGAATTCTCATCAATACGGGATGTATCCGTACCATTTACAGAGAATGCAAGCTCTAACACCTGACAATTATCTTCCCCGTCTGAATTTTTCTCGTTATTAATTACAGCAAACGGCAGCCAATCACACCTTCCCTGCCGTCGTTATTTTTCGGATGAGGTTAACTTTACGCGATCGGCTGTGTTTAACATCCATAATTCTCTTCTGTGTCTGAACATGACCCACACGCCACAACAGCACATGCCTTCCAAGAACGGTATTCGGTTAATGTTTGGACAGGGAGTGTGAACAGTACTTAGTAGGGCTGTAAATTCTACGTAGTCTTTGAAATGGCCACACATAGAAAATATTCCTACCCGAGGTCTTACCTCGACTTCTGAACGATGTTGAAGTAGCTCATCTAAGACCAATGGCGGCTGATAACTGGGAGTTCCCTCATTACAGTGCCTGATCTTGATAGCGGCGCTACCCCTGCCCTCTCCCCCTCCCCCTCCATCCTTCTCTGCGCGTCGAGGTTTCGGCGGCACCCCTCCCCACCGATTGCCGTCCAAAGACACAATTTGGCGCACCTCTGCGATTGACGCCGGGGGAAAGCGCCCCGGGTGCGCCCCCCCCCCCCTAAATATATTTTCGTTAAAATATCTTACTTCGACTTATTTGCGCTTGCTTCAACTCGAGCTGAGGCGTCGGCCATATTTATTTCACACTTTTGTTCCAAGCTTAAAGCTGAGTAATTTGTTTCTAGAACATACTAAACGTTGTTTATTTTTCTTTGATAATAAATACCAAGAACGTATGAATATGTACATGAACACTAAAACACAGTAAATGATTACACTTTTAAGTTACTGAAACAAAATGAATCTGTTACGATGAAGAGACAAGATACCTTCGTATAACCTGACACTGTAAGCGTCACTCCTGAAAGATTATCATATCTCTCTAGGTTGTTTAAAAATGTATACATTGCTTTTCATATAATGAATGAACAATTTTTACTGTCTTTACTTTGTATGCGAAAGTGATTGTAACCTCTACGGATGTCAAAGTATTTATGTCATATCTTTGGATGGTATACATCATCGCTGGTAAGAGAGAGAGAGAGAGAGAGTAATTAAAAAAATAAAAATAAAACCAGTTATGTGTAATTCAGTAAAAGACTCTGGTGCAAAGTTTATACGTTCTTTCTGTCATGCTGTTGGATTGCTCAGACACGACATTGAGATCGTTGTGCAGTTGACTAACAATTTACTGATGATGAGTAGCAGTTTTTATCAACCAAAGGGTTTTAGCACGGAGATTGAGAGGACAGGTATTCAATGAACTCAAAGTCGCATAGCGCAATATGCCGACGCACATTCATAGTCTTTACAAACAGCTCAAATATGGCGATTTTCGTTATTTGCCTAATCTAAAGTTTTAGTCGGACCAGGCATGCGCAAAGGCTGCTGTCCCCCACATCTTTTCAAACAGTTTTATATTTGTTAAACGATGAGTATAAATGTCATTTACCCTCAAAATCACGACACAGTTGCTAAAACGTCCAAAGATATGTGGCAGCTAACAATACGTAAGTTATTGTTGTTCCCGTATCTGTTAAAATGAAGATTAGGTTAAAATATAGTTTGCAGTTGGTCTTGAACCCCCTTCCTTCGACAACAACGCAATGTCGCTAACACACGGCTATTCTTGCTAGGTGGAAAGTACTGACTACATGATTATTCGTGATCGCATGTTCCGAAGGCTTTTACAGTTGATGCGTTTTTGATGAATCTTCAATGCGCCAAAAACAATTATCAAGGGCAGATGTTGCCTTAATGGAGGATTTGCTGAAGCGCGAGGTGCGCAGTAGCTCCATTGAATTTGCATCGGTACCATTCGTGTGTAACCGCCAGAACTCGAGTAGCCAGGAGCTGACGTCTCTACCAGCACCAACACCAAAGTTAACAGCAGAGTTTCCCATCGCCCCCCCCTCCCCATCCCCCTGCTACCAGAGCGCTCATGTGCTGCCTCCAGGGGGGTTCAGAAGAGAATTTGAACCTCAGCCGCGCATGCGCATTGCAACGCTGCGGCCACTGCCGCCTGTATTTAAGCGGCCGCGGTACGACTCATATACGTTCCTCATGCGATAAAAATACTTTGATTTACTTAATTTTTTCACAACGAGCTTTATTCCGGGGGTTCACTGAACCAGTGGGCACACTAGCTACTGTCGAAGACTAATGTTCCATCTCGGTGGAGACCAGTGCTCTTCACTCGGACGGTCAGGTACCACCTGGACACTGTCTACGGCCAGCAGTTGATTGGACAAGGAGCACCAGTTTCAACGTCACCCCGACCATCTTATTAATCTTCGTGGATTTGTTCCTTTGTTTTCATATGAAAAGCCTGGAGTACGGGAGACACGTCACATTTGAAGGTGGTCTATTTCCTCGCAAGTCTGTTGCTGCTGGACATGTGACCGATATGCCGGACGTCTTTTCTAATGTACGCAAATCCATGCACCGTCGCTGTGAATTTCGTATTGGTGGTCGCTGTTTTGGGCACCTCTTGTAAACGATCCAGTAAATAAACTTGCTTCCCGTTTCAGTTTCTTTTCTTTCATACTTCTGAACACGCTAGCGGTGTAATGTGTCATTATCGAGCACACATTCCTACACGAAATCGGCTTATTTCGTTCCCCTCTTTTCGCCTTTTAATTTTTATATAACTATTAGGACCACCCTGTAAATGTTCCCTTCGAAGACGAAGCATCTGCACTCTTTCATCCACTTGATATAGTAGGTATGAACTGAACGCTCAGTCACTCCATCAACGTCCGCTGACCACGGTCATGTGCCCATATACTTCTTGTTGGTGATGTCATGGTGTTAATTGTGGACGGGTCGTCGGCTGAGGTGTCCCATCGTCAGGAGTGCTGGCTGCACGGTGTGTTCAGACGCACGTGTCCTCTGCCCAGCATCAGAGTCTGACGTCACTTCCACCAAAGATCGTCACATGTCCTGTTTCACCAGTCAGCCCAGCCCATGACGTCCGACATCAGTCATGACGGGAGCCACCCAACCACTTGAAGTTTTTTTTGGAAACTTTATTGTTTTACGATACATAATAACCTAATTCCTATGGCTAAATGAGACGTGCTATTATAAAATGAAATTTTACAGTGTACATGTTTTTCTTCACAAGTATTAATATGTTCTTGTAAGTTTATATTTAACTCTAACTTATGTCTACTTGTTAATTTCATGATTGTTAATAAGCTGCATCCTGCAGTGTTACAAAACCCGATGGACGTGCCCCCAGCACTGAGCTGTCCCTCTCCCTCACTGCAGGTGCTCCTAGGGCACTTCCACTGTTTTTTTTTTCTACTCTACATCTATCACCAACAACTAGAAGACTATGACTACAACTACATCTAACATAATAAGTCCATCCGAGTTTCCCACAAGCTCCCCTAGATCCATTTCAAGGCTGATTGCTGCCACAGGCCCCCGGTCCGTGCCTGGAGGCATGGCTGGGTGTGGAGTCTAATTCGGTATTTTAATTGTCACGTTAGGTATTAATCCATATGAAGTTATCCCTGATATTTCTGGATATTACTTCAGTGAGTTTGTTGAGTATACTGGAAGTTTCTTCGACTCTTATTAGTTGATAGGTGTCTTGGTGAGGCAGCTGTAGACACAGATCAGCGCATTCCCTATTATATGTGGGGCACTGGTACACCAGGTGCTCCGGAGTACCTTCCGGGGCCCCACAATCACACGTTGTTGTGGCTCTCTTCCTGAACTCACGTAGATATGACCTATCCCATCCAGACTCTGCAGTGGCACCGTTGCTCTTTCAGTTACTGCAGATATGTGGGCTGTAAAATTCCAGCGCTCGTCGACAACGATATCTTGCCTGCTATACCCGAGTGACTGGTGTCCATTCAGATTTGACTGTGGCGATACGCACAGGTAGGCCTTTAATAGGTAAGTTGACTTACAAGGTGCTAACTGCCGTTATATGGTTTGGCACCCTGAAGCTAGGACCTGCATTGCCCTTTCGATCCGTAGTTCAAGAATTTCGCGGCTGCGGCCGCCGACCAGCAGGAGGAGGTCGTCAGCGTATGCTATCACCTCCAGCACATCCTCACTGTTCGGTATCTCCCATAATAATGGCTCCATATTGATACCACAGAAATCAGGCCCGAAGATAGAGCCATGTGAGCACCATTACGTCACCATTTATGAGATGTGCTCGCTAAACCGCTTAAAGTTTCGCCTTGGTTGCGCCTCCGGATCAACACAGTACGCCATCGGTCAAACACGGATGGGTGGCGCGCCTTCCCGATTCTACAAACTGACTGCACGCTCACTGATATCAACCCATTACTGACCATTGTCCCGTTTTTGGGTTGCAAATATTTTGTTTCATTATTGATGAGCAAAGTAACTTATAGCTTTGATTGTGGTACCTGAAGGACGAATTGCCTTATATAGTGCCTGGAAATACGAAATAAAGGATTTTTCTTCAATTAGTTCGTTAAGGAAAGAACTTAATTTGTCTGTTTTCCTCACTCACTCTTAGCTACACTGTTTGTTTGCTGGTGATGAATATTATTTAGTGGTTTGCGAGTGTTTATGAGTATATGGACATCCAAGTAAAATTTAATATTTCTCACTATCCTGAAGATAAATGCTGTATCCCAATAATGGGGCAATAGCATGTTACGTTATCAATATTTTGTTGAAGTGCCTGGAAGGGTATAAAGATCTTATATACAAAAACTACTGTATGCATTCTTGAGATATGATTTGTTTATATTGATGAGATTTTCGCATCGTCGCAATTTTACGATTCGAAGAGGATGACAACTAAATGCATGGACTTACATTTGAAGAAAAAGAAATTCTAGCGGAACTGCATTAGGAGAAAGTGAGTGAATATGAAGATAAATACATAATTCTTCTTTGTTATTTTTGCCTCCTTTTTCGCAGTTGCAGTTATACAATGAAGATAAATACTTTCAATGCATATAAATATCAGATGAAGGAGATACTGAAGAAAATGTCCCAAAAATGTGACTGTCTGTATATTTATTCTCGTGTACTGGAATTTATTCAAACAAGATTTTTTTATCATTTATCGCCCAAGGTATAATATTAATGTAGAAGAATGGTTCAAAAAGTAACTAAAACTGTTTTGGCAAGTAATGGGTATTTTAAAATTTTCGGATTTTTATCTCATTATAAAATTTGCGTATTTCCCAATAAATATTGCTGGAGTCGAGCTGTGCGTCGTCAGCCTTATGTCAGGATGAGGCGTGATACCTTGGGGAGCGCCAGAGGACGGTAGTGACACAGTATTAGAGTTTATCCAACCGGATACAAGATTTCATGGTGCAGGCGCTACCTCGGCAGGAGCTACATCAGCAGGTGACGTCGCCTGCGGCCGCGTTGTCTCGAGGTCTCGCCGCGTCTTCTACGGGCCGGCTGCTGCGCCTTGAGGAAGTCCGGAGTCAAAGCAAGGACTGCCGAGAGGAGTGCTCGGTGCCTCCTCCGGTCTATGCAGCTGCTTGTGAGTCCACGCTTGGAACCACTGGTGACAGATGACCTCTTGATACAGGCTGACAGGGTTAGCTACAGAGTGGTAGCTCGTCGACAAAATCATTGACCCTTAGGAAACCAGTCGGTGAAGACTGCGCTGGCCTCAGGAAGCAACCATATTCAGCCTTGTGATGATGATGGTCAATTCGAAGTGTAGTAGTTAACTCCTGACTCAATCCCCTAGCTGCGGCTCGTGGCTACTACTCGGTACTGCTTTATGTGAGGGATTTGCTGAATACATGTATTACATCATTGAATCGACGACTACTGTCCTGAGGATCGTCGATTCCGAAGACCAAGTGACTACACTTCTAAAAGTGGGAGAACATATACCGAAATCGGCCGAAGCTTTGACGTATAGGACGATTCGTAATGACACAATGTGTCCTACTTGTGAGTGCAGCGTTTACTCAGTGAGCCCTTTAACTGCTGACGTTTCCTCGGTCTCATTCACTCTTCGTGACAGAGTTACGTGTAGTTAGGACATGATTTCAAGCTAACGAATATTCCCTCTTGCTCTCCTTGTGGTCTGTCGCAGTCGACAGTCTGCTGACTGCAGGCTTTCAACTCGTCGACGCAGCGTCTGCTGTCGTCACGAAAGACTAGCGTCGCATTAGTCTATGCCCTGCTTCCGCCTAGCTTGGATGGAGATTGCTTGAGCAATCTAAGATTTTAATAAGTTCTTCTCTCACAATTTTACGCTGTAACAATGTATATATCACTTATAAATTCACCAGGAAAGTATTTTTTCAATATAATCTACAACAGTTGAAAGTTTTAAACACTTATGCATGCATCACTTCAAGATCTAATAAAATCACGTGTTTGTATCGGTAGCGCTGTCCAAACAGTACCGTATCGTTTCATAATACAAACTAGTGTTGTATATCGATGTGTAACGTTTTTCCAAGGAAAAGTGACAAATAGATTGGTAAATCTTTCAAAAAGTCAAGTATGACGCCAAAACCAAGCGTTCTAGAAAAATGTGGGTTACTTTGTAACAGATTTTTGAATAAAGGGAAACAGACTTGCAACTGATGAAAACCAGTACACAACCTTTGCCCTCCTGGTCCTAATTCATGGTACAATTACCGCAATGCCCAGTACTCAAACAGTTCACCACACAACTGTAAAAATTCCATCCAAGCAGCAGTCATGGTTGTCATGAAACCTGTTTACAGGGACCTGACAAATTCCAAAAAAAAAAAAAAAAAAAAAAAAAAAAAAAAAAAAAAAAAAAAAAAAAAAAAAAAAGAGAGAGAGAGAGAGAGAGAAGAGGTCTGTAAATCTATCGGACCAAACTGCGTGCTCATCAGTCCGTAGCTTACAAACTACTTAAACCTAGGTAAACTAACCTACGGAAAAACACATACACCCATGCCCCAGGGAGGACTCGAACCTCCATGGCGAGCAACCGCGCGTTCCGCAGCGAGGTGCTTTACACCGCTTGGCTACTCCACCACGGCGGCAAATCCTCAATTACTGAAGAAGTGATGCATGGTCAGACTCAAAATCCCAATGAATCGCTCAATAATCTAATATGGACTCACGAACAAAAGATTTTTTTCTTTCAGTGAAGACACTGAAGTGAGCGGTCAGTGATGCTGTTATTGCTTTTGATGGCAACATTGGTAAGGTGAAAGTGTTCCAGCTTATGGGACTTAAATCCTAGAGCAAGCGTCATCAGAGTACTTGGACGCATGGCTAAGGTTAGCATTGATAAAGCAGAGAATGCAGCACAGTTGGCCATTAAGGAGTCCAGATAGAAGGAAAGAAGAAACAACTTGAAACAAGATCAAGAGGGTGATATACAAAATGGTGCAGGATGCTTCGGAGTGACTGAAAATTAAAAATAAAATAGCATAACTATAATAAGTTACAGTCATTTGAAACTTTAGGAGCCGTCCCTGAAAATTTACATTTTCTGTTGCATTTTTCCCTAAATCTCAGAAAACCCTTCGATTAGAGTATTCTAATGTCCAGGGGGTAATAAAATACATATTCTGAGTCTACTGACCTAAAAGAAGAGGATAATGTTATGTGTGATTAAAATTATTTAGGATAACTTGTAAAAAAGTACAAAAATTTTAAGCGCATTATTAAAAGTTTGTATTTCCGAAAACAGTTGCTGAAATGCAATTATTGTTGTTCAGTTGGCTCAGTCATACAGTTCAATGTCCTGTAAATGTTTCATGACAATGGCTACAGTGGTTCCTGAAATACAGAGAAGACAAGTCACTAAATTTAACATTGTCGGGATAGGCCGTTCTAAGCTCCCCTTCAATGCACTGGGTTGAGGAATGACTGCTAGTCAGACATACACACGTCAGATTACGTTGCTATCATCTCAAAGGGCTTATATCGATAGTACGCAGGAGATCTTAATGTTCTGGCCGATGGCTGTGTCAAGACCATGAGTAACGGATTTCTACTTCAGGAACTAAAGTTTATCGCTGAAACGTAAATATTTCCTGTAAAGTGTTTATCGACATTATTGCTGCCTTCCCAGATGTGTGGACGACTATTTATTTCGTGCGTCATCTTGCATAAGGGATCTGTATTTTTACCGTAATGCATGAATATCTTCGCCGTTCAGTACTGCTGTAATTTGACAGACTGCACAGATGTTCAAACAGTGATATCATATTGGAGAGGAGTGGAGGTCTATTTTCCATAATACCATAATTTAAATTCTCATTTCTCTGCACTTTTTACTTCTACCAGAGGCAGTACATTTAATTGGTACAAATCAACGTTATTGGCTTACATCCGAAATATTATAGGTATTGTCGAAGTCCAATTACACTCGACATTGGCTCATAATTGGAATATCGATTAATTAATTTATAACCCTCGGAGTTTTTATTTGTTCCCACCTGTTGTCAGAACAAAGAGCGTTACCAACATGATCACTAGGTGATGTAATATGTAGATTCGGTTTTTCGTACCTCTAGTTGGGTATTTGGTTTAAATCACTGCTGTCGCAACGTAAAAGATCACATTAATATCAGTCGTGTTTATTGGCGTCTCTTCATGGATGTTATCCATTGGCTACTGGTATTCACCTGCAAGCGTTGAGAGTTACAGTAGTACTTGGTTCAGCTTATCTTGTGAGACTCACATAATGTTCGATTACAAACTGTGTGTTAGGATCAGTAACCTGGTCCTAAAATAGTATTCTGCTTATCAATTCTTTCGTGAGCAGTGGGATGTAAGTGTCACATATATAATTTTATTTCTCTGGATTCACAGGGAAATGAAAGTCCCCATCTGTGAAGTTATGAGATCTAGCGATGAATTCATCATGTGTTAGAAGGATTCATCCATTATTTGTCTCCTAATGTGCGAGTCGTCGCTTAATTATTTCAGCTGTATAGATGTGAAATGTGTTTTGTGCATTTACACTGTAATTTACCTGTCTCGAATAGAAAAGCTCGGTGAAGGTATACATTGCCGATTTTAGGTGTTTTGTTAGTAATACACAGATTTTATGCAGACAAAACAGTTTGAAACGCACTTAATTACTTGCTTTATGAGCAGTGCGCGTGGAGTCGTTCTGTTTGTGGCATTTCGTTCATACATGTATCGGCATTAATACGTTCTTTAAAATGCGAATTCGCTGTGCTTCAGGTTCCAATATCTCGGGTAATATTGATCACAGAGTTAAGGGGTCACGTGGTTTGAACAGCATTTCTCTTAGTGTTCATTTTTGTACCTATCAGAAGAATCGTCATTCTGCAGCTCTCCTACAAAACAGTGAAAAAATTTATACGTACAACTCAGCCAAATTCAGCAAAACTCTTAGGTGTTTTTTTTTTTTTTTTTTTTTTTTTTTTTTTTTTTTTTTTTTTTTTTTTTTACATAACATGAGGTCCAATGTGGACTTGATATGGGTTATAAAACCATCATTCGTTTATAGGCGATTCCTGAGAAAACCACGAAATAACATTGCTACGAATTGTGGGAATAGCCACTTACGGACTTTGGCATTCTGAAACTGCTTTTCAGTTTTTTTTTTCTTTTTTTTTTTTTTCGATTTTAGTATCCATTAGCAAGATACAGGTGTTCCAAGCTACCGAACCTTTGTACAAAATTGCAAAAAGCGCTTTTAACCGCATTTGCACAGTGGACCACATATACCGCAATAACTAACCAAAGCAAATGACTCAATTTTTAACAGAGTATTTTATACTCATCTTTATCTTTATAAAAGCAAAAAGACATTCATTGACTCACTTATTCATTCACTCATTCATTGACGAATCAAGAAATCTCAAATACTACTTCACTTATGAAGCTTAAATTTGGCAGGAATGTAGCTTAAAGGTAGCAGACGTCACCTAAGAAAGGATTTTGCGATACGACTGAAAGTTCAGGAAATATGACGACATAAACAACGAATACTTCCCCGTCTTGAGGCAAGTGAAAGTGTGTCTTTATGAGTCCACAATTTAAGAAGGAGAGCACTTAGCGACTTGCAACAAACTTTAAACATAATTTCAAACCTTTAGGAAACATTTTCTCGCTGACAACCCCAGCAAAATAATGAAAGGAAAAAAGTTTGTCGCTTACTACTTTTTCGGCTTCCATGCATAAAATTTACGGCGTTTGGCATGATGCTACAATTTATTACTCGTACACTATTAATTGTATTCGCGAGAAATGTTACAGACAGTATACACACATACCACTGAATGTACATTCAAAATTTTGTCATATTACGTCACAAAGTTCATGAGATATAGAGTGATAAACAATTTGGATAATCAAAAACCGCCTCATCAGGCATGATGATTTGATTTATTGCGTCTTTTCTATCTCCATTCCTGACGTATTTTGCAGACATTTTACATATACACCACTGGATGTACCTTCAAAATAATATCGATTACGAAATATAGTTCAGACGCTATGACGTCAAGGACAATTCGCCCTAATACGCATGAGGCTGTAATTTACTACGTGTTTACTGTTATCTTCATTAACAACACATTTTGTAGTCAATTTTCTAATATTCCACTCTACGAATCTGGTACATAATTCAGGAGGTACGAAAGGTCAGTCAGTCACTCGCTCACTCACTGACTAAACATGAAATCTCTAAAACTAATGCACCTATGAAGCTGAAATGTTGCCGGTGTGTAGTTTATAGGTAGAAGACGTCAGCTAAGAAAGTATTTTGCGATAGGTCAGGATTAAGGTGCCTCGGGGAGGATACTTTTACTACAGACTGACGAAATCTACAGTTTCATTCCGATCTTCACAAAATTTTGCACGTTTGACCTTCAATACAAGAGGAAGGTAAGCGTCTACCTAAAGTTTCATACGGTGCATGGTGGAGGGTATCTTGCAACATAAAAGTGTATCCCTGAATACCTTGGCCACCCCATAACTTGAGACCAGCTCGACCGATTTCACAGATGTTTTTGGGTCGTTTTCGTTATTCTCAGAACAAGGATTGTATGAATTAAAACTGGAAAATTTGAGAACAACGAAGTGCGATTTTCAATGTGACCCTGTTTTTATTGCATACAAATTTATAGTTTTTCCGATATTGATGAAATTTTTCATATCTGAGCTTCAAGAGAAGAGGAATGTAACTGTCTGCATAAAATTTCGGTTGTTGCTTGAAGAAGGGTACTTACAGACTTTGACATAATGCATACTTTTGATTTGATCTTAATTAATTTTTGCTCATATAATTTTTAAGCTAAGAGGAAGGTCACTGGGTACATAAATGTTGGTATGGTAAAAAACTTTGCCGATAGAGGGAAAGGTGGAAACGAAGAGATAGATGGGAGAGAAAGAGATGGATGCTGAGACAGGAGGGAAGGGGAGGTGGACTACGAGAGTGCGAAATAAATAAATACCATGGCAACGCCGGGTTTACTGATAGTTTTGGTTTAACACTGACAGATGTGCGGAACCCTAAAAGGGCATGTTACGCACAGGCCCTTCTTTAATAACCGTTGGGAAGCACGGGAATGTAAGCCAGCTTATGTATAAATGCTGCCAAGTACAGCAGGACTTTGATGGCCATGGCACCTCCACGGTAGGTGTGAAAGTTCTGTAGGAACCCTGAAATGTGCCAGCTGACACCGTCTGGTGAAGCTATGTTAGACCAAACTAGCCAGTAGTGAGTAACTGCACAGCTTTCGAACGAGGAACAAGCCTCGGAAGAGACAAATATAAGAAACGACGACCCAGCTATACTAAGGCTTTACATCGTGAACCCTAAAAGTGCAAACTTTGAAAGAAAAAGCGGAGGAAGTAGTAGAGCTGATGGACAGAAGAAAATTGGATGATTTGTGGAAACGAGATGGGCATAGGAAAGTGCTGAGAAAGTGCTGCAGACTGCAGTGGAATGGAGAGACGGTGGATTGGAGATATGGAGTAGCAGTGGTTGTTAGAGAAGGAGTTAAGGAGGAGGTGAAACGAATAAGCGATAGGATGATGAAGATCAGAGTGCAAGTGAAAAAGAGGAATATAAAAGTTCTGCAAGTATAAGTGCCACAAGCTGGGTGTTTTGCCCAGGAAAAGGTACGCTTCGAAGAGGAAATGCAGAAACAATTGACGAGACAGGAAATAACTATTATTAGATACCTGAACGCACATGCTGGCATGGAAACAAAAGGATACGGGGAAGTGTTGGGAACCGATTGATGCGGAAGTATAAATGAAGAAGGAAGGAAATTGCCGGATTTTTGCAAAAGGAATGGTTCTCTAGTCTGAAATATGTTGTTTGCAAAGACATAAAGTCACAACGTGGCATGGTACAGCTATAGTGTGGCACAAAAATCAATGTAGCACTATTTGGTATGTGAGCAAGGTAAAATGAGATCAGTCTCAGATGTCAAGGTAATACCATCAGAGGTCTTACACAGTGATCACAGGCTTTTAGCGGTGACGGTAACAGGGGGTAAAGAAAAAAGGGGAACAAAAAGATAGGAAGGAAGGATAAGAGTTTAGAAGCTAAGAGATGAGAAAATCAAAGAAGAATTTAAGAAATAGTGAAGAGTAATATACCAACACGTGAAATGAATTCAAACGAGGAGGAATGGTCGAGGTCCGAAACGACGGTGGAGGAAGCAGCAGAAAGAGTGTGAAGAAGGATAAGTGAGGAATAAAGAGGTGGAAGGAAACTTCATGGTGGAATTCTACAGTGCGGGAGGAAAATATGAAAAACAACGCAGCCTTTTGGAAATGTATGCAACAAAGAACAGAGACGTATGGGAGGAATACATTGTGACGAAGAAGACAGCAAAGAAAATAGTAACAGAAGAGAAGAAGAAATGGATGGAGGAATGGACAAGAATGGTGGAGAAGGACAATGAGTGTAGTAAGCAGGTGGTCTATGGAATGGTTAAAGCTAAGAAGAGACGCACGACTGATATTGTCAGGATGGCTAATTAAGAAGGAAAGGAAGCGAAGACCATACAGGAACTGGAGGACATGTGGAGAGAATATTTCGAGCTGTTGAATCCGAATGGAAATGTAGAGAAGGAGGGAGTCAAAGAGCTAATGTGGAAGGAATGGAAAGAAACACTGAAAGCCATGAAAGGAGGAAAGTCGACGGGACTGGTTGAAATCAGTGTGGAAATGGTGAGGTCAGCTGGCACCGTGAGTGCGATGGCTCTACCCGGTTATGATGGCTATATGAAAGGAAAAGAAGAACCCGGAGGGCTGGAAAAGAGGAATAATTGTGCCGATTCTTAAGAAAGGATGCAAGAATTAAAAAAAAGATAGAGCAGTGACTTCGATGTGCCGTATGGCCAAGGTATACGAGAAGATGTTGGAAAGGAGAGTATGAAGATAGTGGAAAAGGGTTGAGAGATGAGCAGTATAGGTTCATTCCACGGAGGTAAACAGTAGAGAAACATTATGAGTTTGGTAGAGATTTGGTGATGGGCTTACTTGAAATGAAGAAGCATATGATACTGTGTAAAGAAGCAAAGTATGTGTAGCACTGGAAAAGGGGGAGTTGGGAGGCAAACTGCATGGAAAATAAGCGGAATGTACCAAGGATGTGTGAGCTGAGGAAAATTAGGAGAGAGGACGGACATGTTTGAGCAGAAGAATGAACTGAAGAAACTGAGTGCTCTAGCCCCTCTACTATTCATCATTGTAATGCTTGAAATAATGGCAGAGGTTGCAACACGAATAGGAGAGGATATGAAATCGATGGTGTTTGCAGATGACATGATGGTTTGGGATAGTGGAGTAGGAGAAGTACAAGAGGCACTAAATGCATGGGAATAGGTGGTGGCTCAGTGTAATGAAATTTAATGCTAGCAAGTGTGAAATTTTGGTGACAACAAGAAATAAAGAAAAAGAAGGAGCAGATGTAGAGATTGGAGCGGAAATAGTAAAAAGCGTGTACAGTTCTAGGTATCTGGGAAGTGTGGCTGAAGTAAGTAGGAAGATAGACATGCAGATCATTGAGAGAGGATAGCAAGCCCACACATTCCTGCAAGGTGTGCGACGTCTGGTGTGGAACAAAGACGTGCCACAGAAGAGTAAGGAGGTGATACACCAACAGTATTACACTCCAGTAATAACATGTACATTAGAAATGTGGGTTCTGAAGGATAGGCAAGTTGAGCAGAATACAGGCGTTGTGAAATGAAATTCCACAGCAGCAGGATTGGAATAACTATAAAGGATAGAATGAGAAACGGAGTGTTTGAAATTGTGAAGGAGAAACTTCTAAAAGAGCAATCAAGACTGAGATGGTATGGTCATGTCAAGAGAATGGGAGATGGCAGGATTCGAAACAAGACCCATGAGATAGGAGGCACGAGACTAAGAGAGGTATGGATCATGGGGGTAATGGAAGGAGTACAGAAGAGAGAAGAATGGGACAAAGGGCAAGAGGAAATATGGTGAAAGGACAATGAGCGATGAAGAGACCTATGTTCCAAACAGACCCGGCCAGAGGCTGGAAACTCCGGTGGATGATGATGATGAAAATGATGATGCTATTTTCCTGTATTCGAAGATTTTATAGGTAATCAATACACATTCGATAAACCACGATGTTTAGCTAGTAAACTTGAATAATGTGCTAAGAGACAGCGTTACTATTACCATCCGGCTTCAAGATAACTACCCCATCGGACAAAACAATTGAATTTTGTATAGTTGCAGTTTTAGATCGATCAGTATGAAGAAATGATTTTGTTTTCGTTATTAAGTCACAGTTAGTATTCATCATCAGGTGAGTAAAGTATATAAATGTAGTCCAAATAGTTTTCAGAGGTAAAAACACAATGAGTTATATGAATAAAACGGACAATATACTTCACCCTCCGAATTTCGTAGAACATTCTGGGATTCGCATGAATAAAGCCAGTCGGAGAATACAATTCAAAGACGAATGGAAAGGGTGGGGGAAGTTTCTCAACGCAAAGAACATTCTCAGACTTCTCAAGACTACAACTTGGGAAGATTCTCACATGCGAAGAACATTCTTTGTTTTCTGAAGTTACCTCTGTAGCATACTTCGAGCTGAGAAACTTATGTAGAGGTTCAGTTTTTTTGTCTTTTATTATAAAAATGGCAAATTAAACAATGCTCATAAGGCAAAAAATTGCCTTATATGTAGTCTGAGGAAATACGACAGCAATTGAAAAAGCTTAAACAAATAAATAGTTAAACCGTTGTTTGGCTGGGGAATCACATCCTTCACAATATATCATTAAAGTGATACATAAGCATTTTACATAGCAGCAAGAGTGATGTCAAAGGATGTTTTTGATTACCTAAATAGAAATGAAACCCAAGTGGATAGAGCTATGTGTTTGGAGTGCGTGCTATCACTTGTAAATAGCTACATGTTTTGAAATAGGGTCTATTAATAACGCCTTATCAGGTTAATTCCAAATGAAGAGCATATGAGGACTTAACTGTCTATGCCACAAAATAAATTTGCCGCAGTACTGGAATAATAACTTTCATGCTGTTCTTTCTCATTCTACAAAACCCGGTGGCCTATTTATGATACGTTTTCTGACAACGAAATCTTAATTTCAGTTATTTTAGAAGCAAGGAGACACGGTAGATAATTATTGAGTGATTAGTTACAAAATTAGTTTTCTTTTTCACGTAAGCAAATCGTATGGGCTGTGGGTTAACATTTAGTGCACAACACACAATTGCACGTCATATTAAATGAAAAGTATGTCGTGTTAGTAAATTCCGGCAGAAGATCTGGTTAGAACAGATGAAAATCTGATGCACTCTTAAAACTTAGTTTAGGCTTTTTGTTAAACTAACTTCAGTGACAAATATGTTTTCGCATGTCCGAAATTCGGTAACATCCCCAGAAAAATCATTTTCGTATACTGTCCATATATACCCTACATAAATTACTGCTGGTCCAGTAAATTGAAATCTAAACACAGTGCATCTCTTCCTGAACATTTAAGATGCCTCTTCCATATTTCTACAGTATATACTTTGCCAGACAGAGGTATTTGAAAGAAATGTGTGATAGAACAGTTGTTCTGTGCCGGGCATAATAACACACCATTCACACCCAGAACTTACTCAAGAAAGAGGGGCGGCAGCGAGAAAGAACTACCTCCCCAGTGCCTTTGCTTCGAATTTTTTATTTATACGCGACTGAAAACTTATTCGGAGAATGTTCTTGTGCTCTGGTAAAGTTTTCCGGAGCGTGTTCTCTTTCTTAGTTATACGGTCTACTGAGCAGGCTTTTGGTGTGGAATTCAGGGGAGACTCCGGAACTTTAGTTAAAATGGTCATCATAGGTTAATCTCACTCCATTCTCAACATGTTAGTTTCACGACGTGCCCATTTCTGTCAAGACAGGCTTGAAGATGTTACGAAATTTTGTCGTTCTATGTTAACAAACCTATACTGTGAAGTAATTGGATTTTTGATTCATTACCGCCTAACATCTTCTCTCAATATACGATTGAATAATTGAAAATTTTATTTATTCATTATTCCAAGTATATAAATATTTGTAAGCCCAAAAAAGTTTCATAACTTCAGTAATGAACATAATACGCCTTATATTAGTAGCACACCATTATACAGCAAGAAATAGGAGAAAAAGCTGAAAAATTCTTATTCAGGAAGCAAACAAGGCAAAGATGTTTCTGTGTGAAAGACGCTGACACGAGAATGGTAGAGGGGCTTCATCAGTCATTTACCCTTACTCATCAAAATTTTGGCACGCGAAAATGTGGGCGCTATTTTTGTAATTAAAAAAAAAAAAAAAAAAAAAAAAAAAAAAAAAAAAAAAAAAAAAAAAAAAAAAAAAGGATTTACAGTGAGAGTAAATAGACCGAAAGTCGTGGTGAGAATGAAACTACGGCATACAAAGGGTTGGCAGTGGGAGCGAAAGACATCAAAACATTGTAAATGTAAATGAAAGATGAGTAAATACCATACGTAATACTTTGGGGTCTGGATCCCACAGACCAACGAACTGTAATACGAAAAATTGTATCCATTTCCCCCCAACCACCTATACGTTTCTCGGTCTAGTGGTTACCAGACCGACCAGTACATCTGGATGGACAGAAATTGATATCTGAAGAGACAGGCAGCAGACTGCGAGAAATAAAGAGAAAATGGCTGTGTTACACAAAAATAATGGAAAAAAGACAATAACAGAGAGGCAGTGAAAGTAACAGAGAAGAAGTAAATAGTGAGAATGATCGAGAGAACTGATGAAGAAATCCCCCACTGGAGAAAATGAAAAACAGAGTCAGAGACATATATGCAGACAGTGGCTGTGAAAGGGAGATGTGTATGAAATCGTCATTACGACTGAGATTGAGGCTGGGTGAAAGGATTTAGCATGACCTCTATTTAAAGAGCACGAATAGATTTGTACGACAAAAGCTTTAGTAAGAAAGACTGAAAGATGATTGACGCAAGTGGCTCTTCATTTTTCTGAATCATTTTTACAAGAACCTATTTCAACTTTATGTTGCCGAGAGAAGCATTTTTGTGTTGGTATGTTTTCTTGCATGCAATAGGCTGATGATACTAACAGAAAACCATGCTGCAGCTAGAAAGTAGATAAATTAGTGACACCCAATATTTTTCTTTCCATTTGGACGTTACAGTAGTAAACAGTTTCACATGGAACGGAAAGGGCGCGATATTTAATTTCGGGTCTCTCCTATAAGGCAGTGCTATCCACTGAGAGGAATGTAGCGCAAGGGGATAGGCATACTTTAATCATAAAATAAAAATTAAAATAAAATCGTGAAATCAATGGAGTTAAAGATTATATGCACTTCTATGCCGTTGGAAAACACCTTCCTGGTTGAGTTGTTGTTATGGTCTTCAGTTCGCAGCAGGTTTGAAGCAGCTCTCCACGCTACCCCATCCTGTGCAAGTCTCTTCATCTGAGAATACGTTCGGCAACCTACATTCTTTTGAATTTGCTTCATGTATTCGTCCCTCGGTCTCCCTATACGATTTTTACCCCATACACATCCTTCTAATGCTAAGTTGACGATTCCTTGATGTCTCAAAAAGTGTCCCACCAACCTATCCCTCCTCTTATTCAGTATATGCCAAAATCTCCTTTTCTTCCCAAATCTGTTCAGCACCTCCTCATTAGTTATCTACCCATCTAATCTTCATCATTCGTCACTAACAACACATTTCGAAAGCTTCAATCATATCTTTGTCAGAACCCCTTATCGTCCACGTTTCACTCCCGTACAATGCTATACGCCAGATAAATGTTTTCCTAACGTTTAAATTAATATTGGATGTTAACAAGTTTCGCTTCTTCAGAAACGCTTTTCCTCCCATAGCCATTCTGCAAATTACATCTTCTTTACTTCGGCCATCAGACATTATCATGTTACCCACATAACAAAACTAATCTACACCTTTAATTATCTTATTGTTGTTGTTGTGGTGATCTTCAGTCCGTAGACTGGTTTGATGCAGCTCTCCACGCTACCCTGTCCTGTGCAAGTCTCTTCATCTGCGAATACGTTCGGCAACCTACATCCTTTTGAATCTGATTACTATATTCGTCCCTCAGTCTCCCTCTACGATTTTTACCCCACACGCTTCCTTCTAATGCTAAGTTCACAATTCCTTGATGTCTCAGAATGTGTCCAACCAATGTATCCCTTCTGATAGTCAGGATATACCAGAATCTCCTTTTCTCTCCGATTCGGTTAAGCACCTCCTCGTTAGTTACGTAAACTACCCATCTAATTTTCAACATTCGTCTGTAGCACCACATTTTAAAATCTTGTATCATCTTTTTATCTGAACTCTTTATCGTCCACGTTTCACTCCCATACAATGCTACACTCCAGACAAATGCTTTCGCTTCTTTAGAAACGCTTATCTTCCCATAGCCATTCTGCATTTTATATCTTCTTTACTTCAGCCATCAGAAGTAATCTTGCTACCCAAATAACAAAATTACTCTACTACTTTTATTGTCTCATTACCTAATCCAATTCCTTCAGAATCGCCTGATTTTCTGACATTGCATTCCATTACCTTCGTTTTACTCTTGTTAATGTTCATCTTATATCTTCCTTTGAAGACACTGTCCATTCCATTCAGCTGCTCTTCCAGATCTTTTGCGGTCTCTGACAGAATTACTGCGTCATCATCAAACTGCAATGTTTTTATTTCTTCTCCCTGCACTTAAATACTCTCTCCAAATTTCTCCTTCCATCCCTTCACTGCCTGCTCAATGTACAGATTAACCAACATCGGGGAAAGGCTACAACCCTGTCTTACTCTCTTCCCAAACGCTGCGTGCCTTTCTTGCCCTTCGACTCTAATAACCGCTGTCTGTTTTTGTATAGGTTGAACATAACTCTTCGTTCCATACTTTTTACCCCTGCTACCTTCAGAATTTGGAATATTGTATTCCATTGGACATTGTCAAACGCTTTCTCCAAATCGACAAACGCTAAAAGCGTAGGTTTCCCTTTCCTTAGCCTGTCTTCTAAGATAAGTCGTAATGTGAGTATTGCCTCCTGTGTTCGTACATTGCTTCTAAATCTAAACTGATCTTCCCCGACGTCGGATTCCACCAGTTTTCCATTAGTCCGTAAATAATTCGTGGTAGTACTTTGCAACCATGGCTTATTAAACTGAGAGTTCTGTAATTTTCATATTTGTCTGCAGTTGCTTTCTTACGTTTTGGAATCACGGTATTCTTCTTGAAGTCTGAGGGTATTTCTCCCGTTTCACACATCTTGCATACGAGGTGGAATCATTTCTTCATTACTGGCTCTCCTTACGATGATAGCAGTCTAGGCGGAATATCATCTACTCCAGGGGCCTTGTTTCTATTAAAATATTTTAGTGTTCTGTCAAATTCTTCTCACAGTAATGTATCTCCTATCTCATCTTCCTCTACTTCGTCGTCCCTTTCTGCCGCGGTGGAGTAACCGAGCAGTCTAAAGCGCCTCGCTGCGGAGCGTGCGGTTGCTCGCCGTCGGAGGTTCGAGTCCTCCCTGGGGAATGTGTGTGTGTGTGTGTGTGTGTGTGTGTGTGTGTGTGTGTGTGTGTGTGTTGTCATTAGGTTAGTTTACCTTAGTTTAAGTAGTTTGTAAGTTACGGATTGATGACCACGCAGTTTGGTCCGATAGATTTACAAACATTTTAACATTTCTTCCCTTTCTAGAATACTGCCTTCAAGTTTATTTCCTTTGTACAGGCCTTCTATATATTCCTTCCAACTTTCAGCTTTTCCTTCATTGCTTTGTACTGGTATTTGCATCTGAGTTCGTGGTCTTCATATCGCTGTTTTCTCAAATGTCTTGTATTTTCCTGTATGCGGTATCTATCTTTCCGGTAGTTGTACATTCTTCTATGGTCTTGCATTTCTCCTCAAGCCACTCCTGTTTATCCAGTCTGCACTTCCAGTCAACCTCATTTTTCAGACGTTTGTACTTCCTTTTGGCTGCTTCACTTGATGAATTTTTGTATTTTCTCCTTTCATCAATTAAGTTCAGTATCTCCTGTGTTATCCAAGGATTTCTATTAGGCCTTGTACTTCTGCCTATATGATCCTCTGCAGCCTTCACTACTCTGTCTCTCATAGCTACCCAATCCTTTTCTATAGGATTACATTCCTCCGTTTCGGCCAATCCTTCACTAATGCCCTCCCTGAAAACTCTCAACCACCTCTGGTTTCTTCAGTTTGTCCACGTTCCGTCTCCTTAATTTTCTACCTTTTTGCAGTCTCTTAAGTTTTAATCTAAAGTTCATAACTAATAAGTTATGGCCATATTCTATATCTGCCCCTAGATTTGCCTTACAGTTTAAAATCTGATTTCTAAATCTTTGTCTTACCATTATAAAGTCAATCTTGTACCTCTTTATGTCTCCTAGTCTCTTCCACATATGTAACCTTCTCTCATGATGATTAAACCAAGTGTCTGTGATGATTAAATTGTGCTCTGCACAAGATTCTGCCAGGCGGTCTTCTTTTTCTTCTAAAAGTGTCACAAAATGGGTTGAGTCCTTGACATAGGTGTCCGTGAGGCCTACGAGATGTCGGAGTTTCGGTACCAGTTCTTTCGCAAGTCGGTAAATCTGTGGGTCTATACTGCTTACAATAGGCGTTAGAGGGAAAGACTCGCAGTGGATCTCCGGAACGCAATAAATCCTTGGTGCCTGTGGGACTTGCGTGTTGAGTCTTCTGGACGTGTCGAAGTTCATTCTGGTTTTCTTAAGCCATGCTTGCGTCTGGTACCGAAAATACGACATATCGCAGGCCACACGGACTCTTATGTCAAGGACTCAACCCATTTTGTGGCACTTTTAGAAGAAAAACGAAACTCCACCTCGGATTTGATGGTCAGCTTCGACGTGAAGTCCTTATTTACAAATGTACCAATATCTGGTACCAAGAACATCCTAGAGGGACATGTTCCACCCAACGTTTGCGATCTGATGCAATATTGTTTAACAACTAGCTGTTTCAGGCGAAAAGGTAAATTTTATGAACAAACGGACGGAGTTGCAATGCGTACGCCTCTTTCGCCCGTTGCAGCCGATATTTTCATGGAGGAATTCGAGAAAACAGCTCTCCAGTCCGCACCACTACGCCCAGACTGCTGGCTGAGATATGTGGACGACACGTTTGTCATCTGGCCTCATGGAGAAAAGGAACTTCAGAACTTCCATCAACACCTCGATCAACAGCACAACAAGATCCAGTTCACCATAGAGATTGAGAAGAATGAGGTGCTCCCTTTCCTCGATGTAGACGTTTTACGGAAGTCAGAAGGCAAACTAGGCCATCGGGTATACAGAAAAGATACCACAATCATCCTACGCAAAAGAAGTCCGTGCTTCACACTCAAACTAAGAGGGCTCATCGGATTAGCGATGAACAACACCTGAAGGCGGAATTACAAAGCCTCAGGTCCATCTTCGAAGCAAACGGTTATAGGAAAAGGATGATTGAGCAAACTATGACAACTAATGATGTAAATAAAAGGGAAGAGCAAAAGGAAGAACAAACCATCGTCTATTGCCATATGTACAAGGAGTCACCGAACGAGTAGGCAAAATTCTTCGTCGAGAGGTCATCAAACCTTCATTTCGCAGCAACGATAAAAAAAAGAGATTTCCTAGGCTCAATGAAGGACAATACTGATAAGTTGCACACAGACGGGGTCTATGAAATCAGCTGTGAGTGCGGCCAGGTGTGCATTGAAGAAACTGGGCGGCCGATTAACACAAGGATAGCCGAGCACGAGAGGTACATTTGGCTGGGACAGCATACGAAGTCGGCGGTCACTGATCACCAGAAAGAGGGCGGAGGTTTTCATGAAATTGTTCTGGTAAAACAACCCTTCACTTTGAAGAGGAAAATGAGGGAAGCAATATAAGTAGCTAAGCGGCCCGGAAATGTGAACAGAGAATACGGGTATTGACTTCCAGCGTCTTGGCTGCCAGCAGTAGCAGCGCTTCGCGACGACACCGCGCGCAGTGCAGTCCATAGGGGCCCACATAGCCCGGAGACAACAGCGGCCGCGCGTACACAGGGCAAACAGCACGCTCTAGCCGGCGCTAGGCATCACTGCTGCGTCATTGCTACCACCGCTCCTCATTCGCCAGTTTCAACCAATGGCAAACTTTAATGTAAACACCAATCCAGGACTTCCTTTATCACCAATAGGAAGAAATAAAGCAAACACCAATAAAAGAGAGCTGAAACCACCAGTTATAACTGGCAATTTTTAATATTTAAGACTCTAGCTTTTCCTCATCCAGCGGTAAACGTGATGCCCAGAACAAGGCCGCTTGCAATAGTGGCCGAAACGTTGGTGAAACATTTAATATATTAACGATGCTGTCCAATACCTAGAATTGTTTTATCATCAATGTACTACTGTGGTTGTTGTTGGTGTCATGTCTGCCTTTTCAACGATAATGCGTTCACTATGGTGTTCAAAGTAATTTACACACAACCCTATTTTCTTATTCATTATCAGACCCACTCCTGCGTTACCACCAACTGATTTTGTATTTATAACCCTGTACTCACCAAAAATCCTGTTTATCCTGCCACAGAACTTCACTAATGCCCACCATATCTATCTTTAACCTATCCACTTCTCTTTCCAAATTTACTATCTTACCTACCCGATTAAGGGTTACAACATTCCACGCTCCAATCCGTACACTACCTGTTTTGGTTTTCTTGATGACAACATCCTCCTGCGTAGTCTTCGCTTGTAGATCCGAATGGTGGACTATTTTACCTCCGGAATATGTTACCCCACAGGATGCCATCATATATATCTATACAGTAGAGCTGCCTGTCCCGAGGAAAATTACCGGCTAGTTTCCCCTTGCTTTCAGCTGTAAGATGTAACTGTACGGGAAAGCCATGTTAGCGGATGTTACAAGGCCAGCTTAGTCAATCATCCAGACTGTTGACCCTCTAACTACTGAAAAGGCTGCTGCCCCTCTTCAGGAACTACACGTTTGTCTGGCCTCTCCACAGATACCGCTCTGCTGCGATTGCACCTACGGTACGGCTATATGTATCACTGAGGCACATAAGCCACCCCACCTCAGCAATGTCTGTGGTTCGTAATGATGGGGAGTGAATGGAGTCGATGTAAAAAGTAAGAAGTAAGGAGTAATTCCGTACGAGGCTACCGAAAGGCATCATTATGTAATCATCCATGTTTTGGAAAGTTTTATCAAAAGGTTGAGCAGTGAATAAATAAAATTGTTTCACACAATATGGTTATTTTCTTTAATTTTTCAGATCCCAATTTCTGTTAATACCAATTGGTTTACTAGATTCCATCCTCTTC